>CM048747.1:485218114-487712771 GCA_026315105.1 Locusta migratoria | reverse complement strand
ACCGTTCTCTACGAGCCCTGACGACACCGCCGCGCTGGAGTAGCCGAGCGGTCTGAAGCGGCCTCCCGCGTCGGAGGTTCGAATCCCATCTTGGGCGCGGATGTATGTGTTGTCTTTAGGTTAGTTTCACCCATTTCTGCCTGAATTAATTTGTCACTTTTGAATTTTACGTATTACATGTTTCTTTGTAAAAAGATATAAGAAAAGCCAAGATCGCTGATAATCAATTTTTATTTACGACGACCGGTTTCGCAGAACTATGTCAGCATCATCTGGTCAAATAAAATATTTTACACGGCCATAATCTTGTAATGTCGATCAGTTGATATATAACAATTTACAGTGCATAGGTGCACTATGTCATTATAATAAAACATAATTATCACAGTGAGTGACAAGAGCAAACTGCAATAGCTATTGTCACTCACTGTGATAATAATGTTTTATTATAATGACATAGTGCACCTTTGCACTGTAAATTGTTATATAACAACTGATCGACATTACAAGATTATGGCCTTGTAAAATATTTTATTTGAACAGATGATGCTGACATAGTTCAGCGAAACCGGTCGTCGTAAATAAAAATTGATTATCAGCGATCTTGGCTTTTTTATATCTTTTTGCAATATTATAAGTAGATAGCCTCCTAGAACGAAAACCAACTCAACATGTTTCTTTGTTTATTTTTATCATACAAACATATTACAATGCTCTAAACTAAAAAGTAATTGATAATTTCAGCAATATAGGGTGTAACATGTCACGCTAGGCAGAACATACACTTTTAATGAAGTACGTGATAGTAAAGAAAATAATACTCTGCTAAGTCATATATATTACTTACATATCAGGACTCATTTTCTGTGATATGGTACAAAACACTACACACAAACCAACGTCACATTTGCAGTACATTGTTCTTGGTGCTCCTTTGCAGTTTTCTGCAGCACAGCGTCTTCTTTTATTCTGCGGCACCATGGCTACCAGATGATTTTTCTCTTCGTATCTGGTGTCATGGAGCACTCTATGCTGATGGGAATTATCTACAGGGCGACCAGGACCCCTAAAGTTTGCAGCATCGGAAGTCAGGTAGCATTTCACAATGTAAGGCCGAAACGGAAATTGTGACACATTCATACCAGTCTTTCTGTACAGAACCCACTCATTATGTACAGATATGTCCAAAAGCCATGTAAAAATTGGCCGCCACCATTTCTTCAAGATTTCTTCTCTTGTCTGGAGTATCAGCCCACAAAGCTCTTCGGATTGCTGCCATGGCTCGTCGAAGTAGTTGTCACTGCAGAATTATCTAGCTATCTAGTAATAATGATTCCACTTCCCTTGCTGCTTTTATAATCAAAATCTCCTCTCTTATTCCTTTTGGGCATGGTTTTACAGGAAATAAGTTGACATTCTTTAGACAGACGATCCTCACGAATAGTCCCAGTTGCGTCATAACCTTGTTATTTTAGGTGAATCAGCAATGTTTGTAATGTAAAAAGATTATCAAAGTATCACGTTCTCCACCTAACCTGGTTTTGTTGGTCAACACAGCTTCTGCACCAGCATGAAGTTGCCTGGGCCCAAGATTATCTATTTTTCGACCGCCATCTTCTTCACCAAAATCTTCATGCGACTCCACATTCGTTTCAGGAGGCTCAATAAATATATCTGTTACATCTTCTTCCTCCTCCTCAAGAATGGCTAATATTTCATAGACAGACAGGCCTCTGAAAAAGGCGGAATCGTTGCACACATTGTTCTGCCTAGCGTGACATATATGCAACATAAACGTAAAAACTGGAATAGAAACCATAACTGCATTTCGTGAATAACTTATATCACGAATTTCAACTCCTTAAACATTAACATAAAGCCAAAGTTTTACAATTTGTACTGTATATTGTAGCTGAAAAAAATACTTCTTATTCCAAGACATAATCGTACTCAGAAAAAGTTACCGATGATTGAAGCACCAGAAACTTTCCACTCGCAGTAACCTGTCTAAATATGAACAACAGAGCTTTCTTAGCGTAGAACCTCACAATAATACTAACCCCAAATGCATGCATTGTTGCAATGGAGAGGAAACAATGTCTGACACTTACGTGACGTATATGTAACGCTAGGCAGAAATGGATTAACTTATTTTAAGTAGTTGTAAGACTAGGGACTGATGACCAACGTAGAGAGTGGTATGACCGGGCAGGAGACGACGAAGAGTGGAACGGCCGGAGATCTCGGGAGTATATCTAAGGAGCAGGAAGAGTGCTCGATAGGGAGCTGCCGTGTGTCGGACATTAAAGAGAGACGATTAGGACAAGTTACGTCGTTCTAGTGAAGATTTTCATCATTATTATTTATTACCTTATTGGACTCCGTAATTCTGACCAAACAAGCTGTTGATGTTTTAATTTATGAAATTTTATATTCAGACTAAATTCCATTTTTGTAAATAAGGGCCGCGGTGGAGTAGCCGAGCGGTCTAAAGCACCTCTCTGCGGAGCGCGCGGTTGCTCGCCGTGGAGGTTCGAGTCCTCCCTGGGGCATGGGTGTGTGTGTGTTTGTCCTTAGGTTAGTTTACCTAGGTTTAAGTAGTTTGTAAGCTACGGACTGATGACCACGCAGTTTGGTCCGATAGAATTACAAACATTTGAAAACATTTTTGTAAATAAGGTGATCAACATGTAAAATTTGCTATTACCATATGATGGTGGCATAGCCTACACAAACCTCTTCTTTTTCTTCTTTATCGTAGCCTTGTCCCAAGTAGGATCGGCGTTGCTCTTCTGGATCCTTCTCCTCCATAATACTCTATTTACTGCTTCTTCCTTCTTCCATCCTTTCTCCCCCGCTATTTTATCCTTCCACCTCATCTTCGGTCTTCCTCTCCTTCTCACTTGTTCAATCTTTATGTCTTCAACTCTGTTTCCGATATACTCTTTCCCTTTTCTCTGCAAGTGTCCATACCACCTTAGTCTATTATCTTGTATGGGTCCCACTTTCACAACTCCTCTATTTCTAATTCTGTCCTTTCTTGTTACACCACACATCCACCTTAATATCCTCATTTCTGCTACTTCCATCTTCCTTAACTGGGATTGGCCCTGTCTCTGCCCCGTATATCGTAGCAGGCCTTATCAGCGACTTGTACACTTTCCTTTTCAACCCATTGCGCACCTTCTTGCCACACAAAACTCCGCTCATTTTCCTCCAGTTGATCCAACCACAGTTTATTTGGTGCTGTACCTCGCTTTCCAGTCCTCCGTCCCTCTGTATGTACGACCACAGGTATTTAAATTTACAGATCGATTTCAGTTCCTCCTGCATCTTGCAAGACCGTATCTGCCCATCCTTGCCGCGGTGGAGTAGCCGAGCGTTCTAAAGCGTCTCGCCGCGGAGCGCGTGGTTACTCGCCGTGGAGGTTCTACATCTACATAGATACTCTGCAAATCACATTTAAGTGGCTGGCAGAGGGTTCATTAACCACTTTCATAACTTTTCTCTGCCGTTCCATTCTCTAATAGCGCGCGGGAGGAAAGAACACCTAAATGGTTCCGTTTTCGATCTGATTTCTCTTATTTTATTGGGATGGTAATGTCTCCCTAAGTAGGTGGGTGCTAGCAAAATATTTTCACATTCATAAGTAAAAGCCGGTGATTGAAACTTAGCAAACAGATCACGCCGCAATGAATAACGTCTTTCTTTTAATGATTTCCACCCCAATTCGTGCAACATTTCCGTGACGCTTTCCCCCCCCCCCCCCCCGTAACGTGATAAAACAAAACGAGCTGCCCTTCTCTGAACCTTCTCAATATCTTCCGTCAGTCCCACCTGGTGAGGGTCCCACAAGGGGCAGCAGTACTCCAGGAGAGGACGCACAAGTGTGATGTAGGCAGTCTCTTTGGTGGAGCTGGTGCATCTTCGAAGCGTTCTGCCAATGAAACGTAACCTTTGATTCGCCTTCCCCACAATATTTTCTATGTGTTCTCTCCAGTCAAAGTTATTCGTAATTGTAACTCCTAGGTATTTGGTAGAATTTACGATCTTAAGGTTTGACTGATTTATCGTGTAATTGAAGTACAGCGGATTTCTTTTAGTGGTCATGTGTATTACTTCACACTTTTCTTTATTTAGTGTCAATTGCCAATTTTCGCAGCAAGTAGAAATTTTGTCTAAATCGCTTTGCAATTGCTTTTGATCCTCTGTTGACTTTACTAACCGATAAACGACAGCATCATCCGGGAACAATCTAAGGAAGCTATTCAGATTGTCTCCTAAATCGTTTATAAACACGAGGAAGAGTAGGGGACCTATAAAGCTTCCCTGTGGAACACCAGATATCACTTCTGTTTTACTCGATGACTTACTGTCAATTACCACGAACTGTGTCCTTTCTGATAGAAAATCGTGAATCCAATCGCACAATTGGGAAGATATTCCATAAGCATGCAATTTCATTAGGAGCCGCTTGTGGGGTACAGTATCAAAAGTCCTCCCTGGGGCATGGGTGTGTGTGTTTGTCCTTAGGTTAGTTTACCAAGGTTTAAGTAGTTTGTAAGCTACGGACAGATGACCACGCAGTTTGATCCGATAGAGTTACAAACATTTGAACATTTGAATTTGCCCATCCTTCAATGCTAAATATTCTGATTTCGTCCTGCTAATTTACATCCATTTTTCTTCTATTGCCTTCCTCCAATCCTCCAGTTTTTCTTCAAGTCTATCGATTATCTGCTCACAAAGAACCACATCGTCCGCAAACATCATATTCCATGCGGCTTCCTTTTTCACATCTTCCACCAGTCCATCCATAATCAGGACAAAGAGGTAAGGGCTAAGCGCACACCCTTGGTGTAACCCCACTTTCACTGGGAACTTCTTTGACACGCCCGCACTACTTATCACCTGTGTCATTGCTCCTCTGTATATTTCCTTCACTAACATCACATACTTCTCTGACACGCACTGCTCTCTCATGCTTCTCCATATTTCGTCCCTTGGGACTCTGTCATAAGCTTTCTTCAAATCAATGAAAGCCATATGCAAATTGGCTGGCATCTCCCGGTGCCTCTCCACTATCAGCCTTAAAGCATGTACTGCATCAGTTGTTCCTCTTCCAGGCATGAACCCAAACTGTTCTTCACCCAACACAGCCTCCTTGCGTACTCATGCCTCTATAACTCTTTCCCGAATTTTCATTGTGTGTGCCATCAGTTTAATACCTCTATAGTTACTGCAGTCCTGCATGTCACATTTCCCCTTAAATGTTGGGATCAGTACACTAGTTCTCCACTCGTCTGGCATCTCTTCCTGTCGCAAAATCTTCTTCATCAAATTCCAAAGGAGTTCAATTCGCTTTTTACGAAGATACTTCCATACCTCAACGGGGATATGGTCTGGGCCAACTGCCTTCCCATTTTAATCTTTTCAACTGCCCGTTCGACTTCCTCTCTACTTATATCCATCGTTAATCCTTCATTAGCCTCTCCTTCCTCAGTTTTAACTCTTACATTTTCTTCATTCAACAATTTCTCAAAATAATCCTTCCACCTTTGGATTATTATGATGCAGAATTATTCCTATTTCATCTTTTATTTCTTTGATTGCTGTTAGATCCTTAGAAGCTTTAACTCTTGATTTACCTATACGTATCAGTTGTCTCACATCCTGATTTTTTTCTAGTTATTCATATGTCTCCCTTACTGTTTCAGCTTTAGCCTTAGCCACGGCTGTTTTTGCCTCTTTCTTGGCATTTTTGTATGCTTTCCCGTCCTCAACACTTCCAGACATATCCCACTTCCTCTTAGCGTCTTTCTTTTCCTTCACCATCTTCTGCACCTCTTCATTCCACCACCATGCTTCCTTATCTTTTGGCACCAGTCTCCCAGATCCAAGCACTTCCTCCCCGGTCTTCCTTATAACAGCACTATTTATTTTCCACCACTCCTGCACACTCTCTTATAATTTCACCTTTCCCAGTACTTTTTTAGTAAACTCCTCTCTCTAATTTTTGTCCTTTAATCTCCACCACTTAATTTTCCTTTCAGTTTTGTTTATGTGCCTACTTTCATCTCAAAATCCGCCACAATCAACTTATGTTGTGTAGCTATTTCTTCACCGTATATGACCTTAGTATTTCGCGCTTCCCCACTATTTTTCTTCTACACAATATGTAATCAATTTGGCTTTTATTTTCCCCACTCCTGTATATGATTAATTTTTCTCTTTTTCTTTGGAAGCAGGTATTGGTAATGATTAGGTCAAAAGCTACTGCAAACTCCACTATTCTTTTTCCTTCCACATTTCTCTCACCATACCCCCATCCTCCATGGCATCTCGCTTCCCCCTCTTTCCTCCCTCCAACATGACCATTTAAGTACCCTCAGACTATCGCTCTTTCATTCTCTGGTATTCCGACCATTACTCCCACTGAAATCGGTCGTCATAAAATAAATAACTATATTGCGATCCTGGCTTTTCACTTTTGCATATTATTAATCTGTCAGACTGCCTACACAACCTGCGATGTTAGGTAAAAAGAGCAAATCGCACAAGTGCAGCAACTACAATACGCTACATGAAGAACACGGGATAGAATAAGAACAAGAGTCACAAAATGCATACCAAACGTGGTTTAGTGTGGCTCTTTTGAAGATGACCAATGTGAATGCTGAAAAACACGGACGAATGAAAATTTACTCATGTGCTCAAGGATGGCAGTTGTTTGCACAATAAATGATTTCTTTTAATCAAATGACAAGATCATTAAATCTGGAATAAGGGAGTTTAGATGTTCTCGCCCTGTCACGCAAACTAAAGTAAAAAAGTAAAGTAAGTATAGCCTCCAGTTCGCTGCACACACATTTCCCACCGATCTACAAAGATGTAAATTCCCTTACAATAAAACTCCGTTGCAGCTACCTGAAGACACTGACGCACAGTTTTCCGGTCATCCTCCAGTGCCTCATAGTGTTAGCCTAGTAGGTTTCCCTCAAAAAAACCGAAAAGACAATAGAAGGATGCCAAGTCTAAAGAGGAAGCGGAAGAGTTTCCCACCCAAATGTTTTCATCTTGTCAGTAGTACGAGTAGCAGGAGGACAGGCTTTGCTTTGTTGCCGGATTGTCCTTTTCCCAGGCCGTTTGTCCAGCCGTTCAAGACGGAGCATCCCAAGCGTGTGGATATAGCAGGCAGCATTTATGATTCGTTGAGGTTCAATAAATTCAAGCGAAATTCAAGTCTGCGCATCCCAGAAGACACTACGCATAACTTTCCGTACCGATCGGACTGTTTTCGCTTTTTTCCTTTGATACCGAATCAAAGTAGCGCCATTCTGTACAGTACGTTTTGTTTTAGACTCTTAATGAAGAAATCAGCTTTGATTGCTTCACAATACTCGTCAAAAATTCGTTACCATTTCTGAATCTCTTCTCTGACGCCTGTGATTTTCGGTTAAGAAACGTGGGACCCAATGAACACACTCTTCTGGTACCATGACTTGTTCAAACGTACAAATGTTTGTAGAGTTTATGGGACTTAACTAAGGGGTCATCAGCCCCTAAACTTACAAACTACTTATGAACTAGCTAATACTAAGGACGGCACAAATATCCATGCCCGAGAGGGGATTCGAACCGCCGACCGCAGTGGCCGTGCAGAACGTGACTCGCGCGCCGCAGACCGCTCGACCACAGCGGCAGGCACCATGACTTGTGAATCATTCCTTGTACTGTACTATGTCCTACAGCAAGTTTTGTAGAAGTTTCATGCATAGTAACACGCCTGTCGTCTGTAATTAACTCTTCCAATGTTGCGATTCGTGGAGGTAGAGCGTGGATGACCGCTAAGAGATCTTGGATCTTCGTGTTTCGATCTTGTAAATGCTTCACCCATGCAATCATCTATAAACGCGCGTCTGAGGTGAATGTCAGCAGCAGATTGTTCATCTTTAGCAAGGAATTCAAAGACAGCACGCTGTAGAAACGAAACATTTCCGTCCTTTTTCGATATGGTGCCTGTAGTGATATAGGCTAATGAATTCAGAACATGGCAACACATAGTGTTAAGATCGTAGATAACGATCCTGCAGTCGTTTGCGTTACATAGTTGGAATCAGAATTTAGCACTAGGCTGCTCACGATTTGCAGTATCCCATTCGCACACGACAACAAAATAGAGGTGTAATGAAATAGTTCTTTGACAACATCGTAGTCTGATATTTCTCATCATTACGTCCCAGTTTCATAATGGCTTTGCCTTTTTCTTTTATTATATGTTTACTGGCTTGTTCTTCTTTTTTCCGTTAGATTGCCTCGGTATTACATGAATTTAACGCGAACGATGTATTCGTGGAAAGAGACAAGAGTGCCCAAGAGTATCTGATGATGTGCTACTAGAGACAGTAATTGAAAGAACTGCAAATACGAGGAAAGATCGGTAAGTAACGCGTTTTTTTTCTCTCCTGGTATTGCAGCTACAGTGTTGAAATTCAACTACGTTATAGCGTGAAGTTTGTACTGCAAATGGTATATTGTTTCTGTGGTGTCGCACAAGTCCAAAGTGCGCGCCACCTACTTTCGCCGCGCGCGCCATGCACGCACGGCGCAGCGTTCTTACGACGACAGCCACGAGCGCCCTCTGCTGCAACTCCGCTCGTGGCTACCACTGAACGACATCGTGCACTTGGGACTGAGATAGCAACCAGTTAGGACCTTCGGAATCAGATAGGCACCAGTGAAGACTTGGCTATCGTACAGGCACTAGGCAGGCCTCTAGCTCAACTCTGTATCTGCAGTACTGATCTATGTAAAAGTTAAGTATTGTGTAAATTCTGTGCAATATATATCTCGTTCTAATTTACTCTAGTGTTTCTAGTTTCTGGCTGCTCCCCTCCGTACCTGCACCAGCGTGCTATCTTTATTCCTGTGTCGGTCTCATTCCACTCGGCCACCGACACCTACGACGGAAACGAGATACAAAAGGGGCAACGAGGCTGGGACACAAAAGTTTCTATATTGTTTTCATGTCTTGATTTGGTAGGTGGATGTTGTCGTTTGGTTATTTTAAGTAGTTTGTAAGTCTAGGGACTGATGAAAATAGCAGTTTGGCAAAACAGGTTTACAAACATTTTAACATTTTAGTAGCGTACATGTGACTGTCATCTACTGGTCAAGAGCAGTCAAAGTGCGTAAACAGAGTCAAATTCGCAGAGACAAACGCATTGTGTATATGGCCGACTGTCTGAAACGTAGCAATATCTCCAGCTGGGTGTCTAAGAACCGTAGAGTAATGAAGTGATAGCAAATAATGATAAGCTTGGAGTACTTGATAGTGTTTTGGGATATTCATGGTACAGAACCACGGAGAACGCTGCAGCCAACGTTACTAATGCTGGCGATGTCAATGACTATGCTCCCCTGTGGGCTCCCTTCGTCAGATAATCGCCAAACAGCCTTCTACCAACACGACATATTGAAAATGGTACCTGGAAAATATTATTGAAGGTTGAATAGAATATGGAAGGAGAAACAAAAATGAGTATCGTGATCGACATAGGAAGGAGAATTTGTTATTAATCTAGTAATATTTTAACATCTTGGAAGTACGATTGTCTCTGGGAAGCCAAAACTACCATTTCTATAGCGAAGGAGGCTTTCAGTAGAGAATGTTATTATGTGGTAAACTGAATAAAGGTCGGAGGAAATGACTTGTCAAGCGTTTTGCCGAGAGTGTGACACTCTGTAGAACAAAATATGGACAATGAAAAGACAGAATTAAAAAAATGCTACATTCATTTGAATTGTGAATTTGAAGTAGAATAGAGTGAATAGCCTGGATGTAAAGAGTATGTATCGAAATACTGGAATGGGTTCATTAGTGGAAAAGGCTACCCCAGATTATAAGAAGACAGGATGATACATTTGTTAAAACGGAAGTTTTTAATAATAGACGATTTTAAATGACAAGAGTCTCTGAGAAGATTGAGAGGAAGAAGGAGACAGAACTTCACATATGACTTGAAGATAAGAAGGAACTAATCGAAACTTAAGAAGATAGCGGAAGAAGGTAGTATTTGCAAACCTGCCTCTGAGCAGAACACATTTCATCGGTCGGGAATTTTCAAGGCATGAATTGGCCTAAAATTAAGATTATGTTAATAACGAATCTCAAATTCATTACTTCGGAAGTATTCAGGGAAGGGAAAAAAGGGAAGATGGAAAGAAAGAATATTAGGGTTTTTTTAATCCTGTAGAGAAACATGCCATAACAGAAGGAGCAAAAGTTCGTTTTGTTTCATGGACATAGGGAGTGATGACCACAGCAATCTGGTCCCATTACTTTACAAACATTTGAAAAGTTTGTTTGAAGGACAGGGAAGGTAATCGGCCGGATCCTTTCAATCATCTCGCCAATTTGCTGGAGCGATTTATCAAAATCACAATAAACCTAAATCACGATGTGGGACGCTAGATTTCAACGAAGTTCATGCCGACACAACTTACTAATCACGGCACCACATGTCCCTATACGAAATTCGAGGAATATGAGTGTACACTAAAAGAAAAAAAAAGAAAACTAAATTGACACACTTGCAGAAATTTCGTCCTTAAGAGCACACCATTCGTTTTCTCCGTTTGTGAATTGTCCATAGTTGTATGCACGTTTCTTGCAGTGACTATGCAAGAATCAACACCATTACCTGTCACAAAGGAATGTACGGCTTTACCTGCCAATGGATATTGATTGAAACGAATGAGAAATGTCGAATGTGGCAGGCTGGGATTCTAAATCGGGTCTCCTCCTTACTAGACAGTTGCCCGTGCCAATAATACATATATAAGGCGAAGAGAGCCAGTGGCCCCTTCATCACATAATAGATAAAAAAACAGGCTCCATTCACAAACATAAAAGTACTTTTATCAGAAGAACAAAATTAGTTTGTACCACGTTTAAATAAAAAAAGTGCTCTGAAATTAAATTGCTTTTAAACCCACCCACAGAATTTTAAGTTAATATGTTAATATCATGAGCCCATTTAAACAAAGAAGGGCAGTTATTTTACCGGTATTTCATACCGTCAAACAATTACAGTAATTTACTTGTATGTACGCGCATTAGCTGCAAGTGGAATTTGTTACGGCCTAGCTGTTTAATTAAATGTCTTTAAAGTGCTGTCATAGAAATGTCTTTAAAGTGCTGTCATAGACTGTAATACTGAACAACGACTATTAAATTTACGGAATGACTATTTCAGAACAGCAACATTTCTGCTCTGAAAACTCATTATAAATGCATACGTATTATTTTCCAAATTACCAGTTTGAGTGTATGTATATGTTAAGAATGATTACAACGCGTATTTATAATCATGGCACATATTGATAGCTAATTTCCTCATTGTTAGAGTTGCTGGTGTAAACAACTTATCACTCACCAGTTTCTTCGTCATTTTCTAATGAATATGACACCACGCCTTACTCAAGTAATTCGGTCATTGTTCACTAATTGTCTGTCGCTGGAGTTTACCGATCATCTCCATGACGCTTTCGCGGTAACAAAATAGCCTGTAACGAATATTTCCTTTGGATTTTTTCTATCTCCTCTGTCAATGAATTCAAAATATTGACACATCTGGACCGTTTCAGGGAATTGAAATTAATTCAATGGCGAACTTAAAAATATGTGCTGGACCGGGTTCAAACCAGCATACCCCGCTTCGCCACTGAATTTCTTTCAGTGCGTGCAACGGTCGCGATGTTTCAAGATTTCGAATTCATAAATTTACGTCAGTTATTGACAACCAATATTGTCTTTACGACACTTCCGATAGAACAGACACCACATCAATAAATGTATATAAACCTCCAACAGGCAATTGGCAGTTTTTAAACTGGTGCATAAAACACGCTAGATTGAATGCAGGAATCCAGTACAGACTGCGGACAAAAGGAACTAATGATCATGGGACACTACCATTGTAGTGTGGTAAAAGTTAAGAATTTGTGCTGGACAGGAACTGTGTATTCGTAGCGTAATTGGTTAAGTCGACGGCTGACCCGAAATCCAAGTTCGAATCCCGGTCCAGCACAATTTCCAACTTCGCCATTGAATTAATTCCAATGCCGCGAAAGGGTTGATGATTTAATATATCTAATTAATAAATTTCCGTCCGTTATTGTCAACCAATGGTGACTGTTCTTTCGGACACTATATCAGCAACTGATGCTACAATGATGAACAATATTCAAGTACACGTCGAACGAGTGTTTTTCACGATACTTCCTTTGATGCACTACACTTCCGGTGGATTTTTCCCATTAACCTCAGGCTGGAAGCTGCTGTTTCCACTATTAATTTCATATGGTTGTTCCACTTCAAGAAACTCCTAATGCATGTACTCAGTCATGAAAGTAACTACTTCCAGTGATTGTTCCGCAATTGTGTAAGTTACGTCAAACGATACTTCTGTCTGCATTTGCAATAGTTTACATTTGTTTATATTGAGCGTAAATTTCCACTCTCTGTACCAAGCGTAGATGCACTGCAGCACCTTCTATAATTCCCTACAGTGATTATGTAATTATACATCATCAACATTTGTGACTTGTTAAAGTCTGTGGATCATTTCGTACGATTGTTATTAAGTACCCTATGTCACACACCAGATATCACAGTGATTTAATATTCCATTGCCATCGAGATCTGAGGTAAGTTGATTGCTTTAAGTAACTACTTATCCAGAAGTCAGACTAAACTAAATTTTTAATTTTCTACAGAACAAACAAGCAGACTGGAAAACTATTAAAAACGTGTTCAAATGCTGCGGTACATTAATAAGCATGGGCTGAATTTACAGTTAGTATACAATACACAATGATTCAATAAGATTTACTGAATTACATGGTAAGGCTTTATCAATTCCCTATGGAAATGGCATTATGAATAAAGTGTTTAAAATTGCCAATGAAATTCACAAGTGATTTTCAAAACAACTGTTCCATCGAACTCAAACCATACACCTGATGCCATATGTTCCCTTGCTTAAGTGCAAACTTTAGTGAAGTGCCTTAATGGCGTGATTTACATCACAAATATCTTGTCATGTAACAGAATCTATACTTTCTTTTCCGATCTTATGTTCCGTACTACCTGAAAACCCCGCGTGTCTCGGGTTTTTATGTAGTCCCATTTTCTGTTACTTCATCTTCCTCTCTCTGTCCAGCTCCTCATCTTCCTTTCCTGTTCTACTCTCTCCCCCTATCCTATCCCTTTTTCTTTCCATTTTCATTTCCTCTTCTTCTCTCTGTCCGTCTTTTCCTCCGCTGCTCTCAGTCTTTTCCCTCTCCCATGAATAATTACACATATTGTAACAAATGTCATGTTGAAAAGTGAAACGGTGACGACGTTGACTTTAAGGAACATTCTACCAAGTTCCATTACGATGGCTTCCGGAGTATAAACACCTTCTCTATGACCACACACAGACGTGCCAACTTGTTTTTTAACAGGTCAAACAACGTCGAAGTCTCTTATAAGGTACCCACCGTCATACACCGCACGGAATCGTATTTAGTTTTGGAAGTAAAGTGTGAAAAATTTCACCAATATATGAGTAAAGCTCGATTGTCGTCGAATTCTGTTATGAGCTACCCTCCTGCATACATTTGTGAGATTACCGCCCAATAGAAATACTGGTAATTAATAGCATTTGATAATTAAACAGTATGAAGTTCACTGCAAACATTGACCATGCCAATGCACTAAATGTTACACAATTTTAATCTTATTAATTATGGTAGCAATGTATGTACACAGTTGGGTGACAACATTTATAGTTAGGCCATAGGTAGAAATTCTCCACGTTGAGATTTGCTGTGTGCTTGTAGCTGACGGGAGGCCAGCGAGCAGGCCGATGTTGGTGGCTTGTTCCAACTTAGGATTTTACAGTTCGTTTCCGGTGAGGGAAGAGAGGGACAATGGCGAGTGCCAGGCACAGTGCAGTGCACAAATATTGTAATACTACTGGCATTTGAAGTAATACGATGCAGTTAGGAACCTTTAAGGCCCTCATTACAAAATAGCCTGTTGGTAAATAAACAATACATTAGCTGATATAGTCACATCTAACGTAATATGTTTAATTGACAATGAAAAGTAATAAATTACCAACGGAGACAAGACAGTTACACAACTAGCATGGCAATGTTTGTTTATAAAAATAATATATTAACTATTTTTCATTTTATTTTCAATCAATCTTTTGTATTTTACCTTGAAATATTCAGTTAAATCAGTTATCTGTGATATAAGAAATTGCACGATTATGATAAACAGTACAAAGGATGTTTATACTAATATAAAAACGTAAGAAAATATTTGTTCAATGTGTAGTGTAATTATTTTGATTTTAAGTAAAGTTTTAGAAATGTATTGGCTGAGCGCTGTACGTTGGCAAATCGGTTAGAACAGTTTGAAACGTGTCCATAAAAAATTATTTTTATAAGAAAATGTCTAATATTGTGCCTCCTGTTTTGTATCGAGTAACTTGCTTGCAAGAAAATGTATAATATCGCTTCTACTGTATGTATCGATATGTGTAAAGTTTCATCTCTGGCAAAGATCATGTATTGCATAGCATTGTAGCTCGCACTGAGAGAGAGAGTAGCACTAGTGGTTCAGCTCGCTTAGAGAGCGGTTGGGTTGTGTGTATGGCTCCGATGTAGAGCAGAGGCTGCTTTGCCAGCAAGTCAGAAGTTGTATCATGTAAGTAATGTAATGCTGTTTATCAATAATAAGCAAGTTAACCCTGTTTCATATTTCATTTATGTAGTTAGAAAATTAACCCACTTCCTTCATTTGATAATTACTTGATTTAGTGGAGTGTTGATTTGAATAATATTATTGAACATATTTCATTATTGGTGCCATAGTAAGATAATAGTTGATCTGGATTTCAATAATTGGAGGCTGACCTATATAGGTTCTCACAGTCAAGCATTAAGAAAGTAATTTGTGGTTTTTCTTATATCTATCTCGCAGTCAAAATTCTTGAGTATAGTCAGTGTCTGTTTCAAAAGGTTACATGACACAGTTTTTTTGTGTTTAAAAATATCCGTTGCGCACATAATCAATTTAATGCACTGTTTCTTGTACATTAATATCAGGGCCATAATTAAACCAAATAGCTAAGTTAATGAACAATTTATTGTCTGATTTAACGAAAGGTACAACATTCCAAAACAAGCGTACAGCTTTTATCTGGCGCCCTTTCTGCCAGGATAGTTCACAAACAGGATCGTGACGTAGTTAGATACGTAGTCTTATTTCAGTTAGTTTGTCTTTTCCACTAACCAACTTACCTTTTGGCTCTTAATTTAATTTTTGTAGCACCATCCTCTGTTGTAGCAACAGTAGCATAGTAATTGTTTCTGTAGTCTGTTACTTACCATTCTTGAGATTGTGTAGTATTGTTTATAGTAGATAAATTGAATATACAAATAATTGCATTACTACTGAACAAGTCTCTCTTTTTTATTGTCTGATGTTTGTTGTGATGAAAGTTCTAGTACCGCAGAACTCGTGTGATAATTAACGGTTCGCGTAATCTCAATTGTGATTGTATGTTGCACTAGCCCGATTCAACCTATTGTTCTCTCATAATTACCGTGTGTAATTTTCAAAATTTGCAGTAGGTGAAAATAAATATTATTGGTCACTTTACTGTAAAATTCTGTTAACAATGTCGAAGAATAGGAGAGTTCGCGCTGATGCTAAAACTGTTTCCGAAAATGAGACCTTGAATGATGCAAGGAGAGAAGCTGAATTTTTACAAGAGTCTTCTCACTGCACTGATACAAATACGACAATAAATACCGTGTTCGAAAACGCAGAACAGATTAGTTCAGGAATAGACAATATGGACAATGACAAAGTACAGGATTCGACAATACAGAATTCCGATTCTTGCAACGTGGTTGCGGAAAATAATCCATCGGTTCCGCCTAGCTCTGCTACAAAAGGTACATGTGCGACAGCTATGGAAAACGTATTACCGAATGACTTCATGCAGATGCTACTCTCACAGCTCTCTAAATTAAATGAGAATAGTCAATTACAATCTCAACAATCTCAGAAATTAAATGAAAAACTGGAAGAACAATCTCAGAAATTAAATGAAAAACTGGAAGAACAATCTCAGAAATTAAATGAAAAACTTGACAATAATCAATTACAATCTCAGAAATTAAATGAAAAACTTGAGAAAATAGAACAGACGTGCGATTCGAGGTTTGCGAGTATTCAAAGTAGTTTTAATAAGATAAACGAGGACAACAATCGGTTCAGGGAACAACTGCTCAATACTTTCAAATGTGAATCTCAGCAAATAAGACAAGATATTCGCGACGAGATTAACCCGGTAGTGGAAAGCCTAACGTCACGAGTGGAAAATATGGAAAACCTTGCGTCACGAGTCGAAAATATGGAAACTACTGAACTCGCTCAATTGAAGCAACAGAGTAATCTATTTGATGAAAAGTTGCAGAACTTCCAGTCAGGCACGACGGAACAGATCAATAAAATTACTAAACAGGTTGAGGATCTCACGGTTAAAATTACCCAAATCAGTGATAACACTGACAAAAGTTCTGATGTAACGCATCCTACCCCGTTTAATGAAACTAATGAATATCTCGCCCTTGACCGTTTCAAACAAGGTCAAATGACCATTAATCAGCAATACAAGGCTGAGGTCAGAAAATTAGATGATCGCGTGGCGCGAATAGAGAGGAAATTTGACCATACTTGTGGGAATCCATACGAAGACGTAGATGAAAATCCGAACGAAAATGACAATGATGATTCGACTCAAGTAGGTCGCTTGGTACGTGAACGAAGTGTACCTCATAGCAACAACAATGAAGACGCGGTGCGTAGTTTACGCTCACTTACGCCGCACGGGCGAAAGGAAGCGTTTGACTACAAGCATTTCCTGACTGTACGTAAATTCAAGACATTTAAAAACTCTCCGAATGACTTGCACCCTAAAGAGTGGTTGCAGCAATTCGATTATTGTCTTCCCCCGAATTGGCCACTTGAGCACAGATTAGAATTTATATGTGGTTATCTGGAAGGCGAGCCAGCCACCAGAATGAGAGCTATTGCACAAGAGTGCTATAGCGAGAATCAATTCCGACGCTCATTTCTATCCGCATACTGGTCGGAAGCGGCACAAGACCGCGTTAAAAACAGTATTGCGACATTCAAAACTTTTGAGCGATCAAATTTCTCGAGCCCAGTGGAATATTTCCAAAACTTAGTATACAAAAATCAATTTTTATCGGCACCTTACTGCCCTGCGGAATTAATTAGAATTTGTTTGAACAAATTGCCTATACACTTGCGTCAAATTGCCATTGCGGCACGATGCAAGAATGATATTGAAGCGTTTAGAAATCTCTTACAAGACTTAGAGGAAGAAGACGAGGAAAATTCCTCGCGCAGTCGATATTTTGAAACGAACAAATATGATCGCCGGTCGCAACAAAGCCCGCCGCGTTCTAAACGTTATTCAGAGTACGACGATAAACAAAAAAATAATTCTTTCACTAATGAAACTTACAAACAAAGACGCGACAATGAGAACAGTGATTTTCATGATCGTGAAATTAACCATGGAAGTTTTCGTGGCCGCAACCGAGGTGGTGGTTTTGGTCGCGGAGGACGCAACAATAATTACTATCATAACAGCAATACTTCGAATGGTACTAATTGGCGTGATAGACGCAATACTGATAGTGATCGCGAGACTGAAAATCACAACAATAACGCTGAGAAGCGTAGTCGGGAGGGCACACGCGATAATTCTCGTGACCGCTTTCCGCGATACGAAAACACGAATCAGGGGCAAAGCAGATCGCGTACCCCAGAAAGACAAGAGCACAACATTGAAATCAGATCTGCTAATCCACGCTACAATTCGTCAAAAGGGGGGCCGCGTCAGGTATGACTAGCGGACTCGACGGCGAATAATTCGGCCGTACAGAATTTGTGTGATACTAACTATACGCTGAAACTTGTTCATTGTGAACTACCTCACAGAGAGGAAGGTTACGATGAACAACCTCCCGAACAAAACAGAATAGTAGTTTGTGCGGAAGTGCACAATACTGATGCTGGTAGCACCTCAGTAAGCGATAAGGCAAAACCGACACGACTTGTGTCAAAACCTAAAGCCGTTACTCCTGAAAGTAATGACAGTAACAAAAACTGTATTATCAAATTTAATGAAACAAATGAAAAGGTATCGAACAAACGTTATACTGCCCAACGGTTAAACGAGATAATTGTCGATCAGCAATATAATGACGACAATTCAGATTGGGAGACAGAAGCTTCGTCTTCAGACTCTGAGGAAGACACTATATACGAAATAAAATTCTTACAGTATCAACCAACAATTGCATATGACAGACCGGTCATGTACTTTGAAAGGCACGACACAATACTGCCACACAATAATACAACTAACAGTAACCTTGAAACAGCAAAAAATGATGTCGAACAATTAGATTTGCAGCACACCTCTGTTGCTGATTGGATAGACAATTACATGTCTTCTAATGACGATGATAGCGAATGCGAAGTTGATGAACAACCAAGATTTGAAAAGCATATATCTTGTGAAAGCCTCATTAATCTTGGTAACACTTGTCTCAACAAAGAAATTTCTTATGAACCTTCTACCGAACAAGACGTAAAATTTGTACAGTTAGATGACATAAAAGAGGCACTATTAGAAGAGAAGGTAGAATGTCTCGATATTCCAATTCACCCTATTGTATCTGTGAAAATTGGCAAAATCAATCTTTCTGCTGTCTTAGATTCTGGTAGCCCTGTGTCAGTAATTAGTGAAGTGACTTTCAAGAAATATCAGAGCTTGCTTAATGGTCCCATTCTGCCTTTGCATTGCACTAAAATTCGTGGCGTCATTTCTAGCAAACCTGTCGAAATTCGACAGCAAACAAACGTAGAATTTTTATGTCAAGGTCATCTCTTTTCTGCCAACCTATTGATTGTCCCCCGTTTAACTACACAGATAATATTAGGTGTGGACTTCCTATCCAAGTACAAGGTTATTTTAGATTTCAATACGGCTTGTGCCACTGCTTTTGTTCAGGAAAATGCCATTCAAATTAAATTCGAAGACTGGATTACCAGATATGAAGAAGGTGCCAGTTGTTTAAAATTTTTATCTATTTCTAATGCGACGCAGGATGTCAAACCTGATGATGATATAACATTTCGAGACTGAGCGAATTGACTTGATTTCTGACATCATTAAGAAAAAATTAGTAGAAGTTGAAGGTGCCTCAGAACGTGATAAGGAAGAATTGTTCCTTATCTTGCGGCGTTATTCCCGTGTATTCGCTAACAGTCCTGGTACCATAAAAAATTTTCTCTATGAATTTAAGATCAAAGAACATAATAAATTTTTTGTACCTCCATATCCCATTCCGATAGTATACAGGGAAAGAGTTAAGGCTGAAATTCAGTCCATGCTCAGTCAAGGTATAATTGAACCTGCAGTTAGCTCGTATAACAGTCCCCTACATATTGTTGAAAAAAGAGATAAGTCAATTCGATTAGTGCTCGATTCCAGACAAATTAACACTATCATTTTACCTGAAACCGACCGACCCCAAACCCTTGAAGAATTGTTACAAAAATTCTATGGTGTCAAAGTTTTATCCTCATTAGATCTTAGGTCTAGTTTTTGGCAAGTGAAACTGCACCCCAACTGTAGGAAGTATACCGCGTTTCTCTGCTTCGGAAACTGTTATCAGTTCCGTAAATTGCCTTTCGGACTGAACATCTCCTCATCTGCTTTCATCCGTGCGATGAATGCCACACTCCCTGAGCACTTAAAACAACAAATCACAATTTACGTTGATGATATTTTAATTGCAGAATCCTCCTGGGAAAAACATAACAGTACGTTGGCATCTTTACTTGAAGTGTTTGCTCAATCCGGGATTACTGTCAACTTAGAGAAGTCACAGTTTGGTCGTTCTCAGATTAAATTTTTAGGGCACATTATTTCTAAAGATGGGATCCAGCCCGACCCCGAAAAGTTAGAGGCGATAATGAAAATGCCTGTTCCCACCACTAAACGCCAATTAAGAGCTTTCTTGGGTTTAATTAATTTCTATCGCCGTTTTATAAATTTGAAAGACCTAACTACCCCCAGATTATATGAATTAACTGGAAAGAATACTGTTTGGTTCTGGGATGAAGCTGCCCAAAGAGAATTTCTTTGCTTAAAAGATGCACTCCTTCACGCACCTATTCTGCACCATCCAGATTTGTCTAAGAACTTTTGCATCTCTACCGATAGTTCAAAATTCGGACTTGGCGTTCACGTATTTCAAGAGGATGAAGAAAATGGCTTTGCCACACAGAGAACTATTGCATTTGCTAGTCGCATATTATCCAAGTCAGAGCGGAACTATTCCGTCACTGAGCTTGAAGCTTTGGCAGTAGTTTGGGCATTCGAAAAATTCCGTTATTTCTTGTTTGGCAGACACACTAAGGTTTACACGGATCACCGTGCACTTCAATTCCTCATGTCGGCAAAACTTAACCATGATAGACTTAGACGATGGGCTTTGTTCCTTCAAGAATTCGATTTCTCTGTAATTTACATTCCTGGTAAACAAAACATCGTTGCAGACTCGCTATCTCGTTCGCCTGTTGGGCTCATCAAGGCGACGGAAGAGGCATACTTAGAAAATAACTTTACTATCCTCTATATGCAGCAAGTTGCTTTCGAAAATTACATATCTGCCACATTTTCTGACATTGCTAAAGAACAAGACAAAGATCCAATCTGGCGAGATATTAAAATAAAATGGCATGATAAATATAATGTTTCCATCAGACAATTTTACATTATCCATAATAACATTCTCTTCAAACGTAAAGCCCCTGACAGTCAATTTTGGTTAGTGTGTGTTCCGGAGGAGTCCGTGAACAAATTGATTTGGTATATTCATCTCAGTTACGGACACTATGGTGCCAAGAAGTGCTTCGCGAAATTACGCGACTCTTGTTACTTCATCAACATGGAGAAACGTATACGCAATGTGTTATCTCGATGCAAATTGTGTCAGAAAGCAAAGCCGCCGACCATATCGCATTCTGCTCCACTTTTTCCGATTATACCTTCAAAATTAAAGCAGTTAGCAGCCGTTGATCTGTTTGGACCTCTTCCGAGAACTAACAATGGTTTCTCTTTTGTTTTCGTTGCTATTGAGCTCACATCAAAATTTGTATCTTTTACTCCGCTCCGCCGTGCCACGGCGAAGACAGTAACTAACGCCTTTGTCAAAAACTTCCTAAAAGATGTTGGCCATATAGATAAAGTCATCTCCGATAATGGACCTCAGTTCCGTTCTCATGATTGGGCACGGATGTTGCGGCGCAGAAACATCAAACCTGTGTTCATATCACTTTATCATGCCGCCTCTAACCCTTGTGAACGAGTGATGAAAGAACTTGGAAAACTTTGTAGGCTATATTGCTACCGACGACATAACATATGGGATAGATATCTTCTTTCATTTCAAAATATTATAAATGAACTTCCTAATGATTCTACAGGTCTTTCACCAATTCTGGTTCTGAAAAACAAGCAACCTCCCGACCGTATCAAGGAATTGATACCTTTTTCCTAAACACAGAAGACTACGTCATCATGAGATCATTGAATTGGCGCTTAAAAACATTAAGAAAGCCGCTGAAAAAAGGAAACGCTCTCAACGTAATTGTTATGCTAAACAACTCTATGTAGGACAAAAGGTATTAATTAGATCCCACCACTTATCCCACAAGGGAAGATCTATGATTCACAAATTCTTCTTACTGTACAATGGTCCGTATCGAATCAAACGTATCATCCACGACAACGTCGTTGAGGTAGAAACTTTAAAGACGCACAAGTCGAAAGGCATACACCACATTTCCAATATTAAAATTTTCAAGGCATAAATTTGGGGTAGAGAGTCCATTAATCTGTTTTGGACACACCAAGTGGCGATTGGTGCCCCGTTCTCGAGCTGAGTGTCACTATTCTTCCGCTTTTCCTTAGTGCGCTCTATCTACCTCTTTTTCTCACTGTTACTTTTCTCTAACTCTGAATACTTATGCTCTGTGCTACGCTGGGATATTGTCATACGAAACTTTGATTATCTTGCAATTTGCATATAACGAACTCTGTGGCTGTGCAAGACAAATAAAATTAATGGAAATTTTTGATTGTGTAATCTAATCAAGTTCCTATGTTTCAGAAAATATCAGATCTCTCTTCTGTGTTACTAATTGCATAACTTACGAAGTTCTGAGCGAGTAAAGAAGATTTTGAGTTGACATGAGCATTTGGTAAGCCAAGAACATTATGGAGGATGATGAGTAAGGCAATACACAATATGTCATGGTGGTCTTTAAAATGCATTATTGTTTATGGATAAATGATGGTAAGGAAGGTATTGGTAACAGTCAAAGATGTTTGATAAATGTAATTATGTGGACGAGATTATACAATGATTATGAAGCAATTATGAGGAGAATCGCTATGTTGCTAATGATGACGAGATTATACAATGATTATGAAGCAATTATGAGGAGAATCGCTATGTTGCTAATGATGCTATGTTCTGTTCTTTTCTTATGTGCTTACTCGCACTGCCCTTTTGTGTTTTCTCTTTGTGCTTATGTGCACCATTTTGTATGTTGATGCATTGTGCCTTCAATGGCATGTGTGATTGGTGAGATTCATATCCTTCTGATGATCTGTAATTATTTGTAATTATGTGTAATGAATATTTCTAATTATGCTTGCAGTTATGCGTATTGCTCTTGTAATCAAAGCTTACCGCTATGCTCACTAATTATATACCTAAGCCCTACCACTATGCTAATTAATTTTATAATGAAGCTCAATGACAATGTATGGTTATGCTTATACGTTGCACACAGCCATCTATCTTGCAAACTTGCAACTATGCCATAAATTGCGCCTAGTTAAGTCTAGAAAGATAATGCACAGAAATATTTTGCTTTTGCTTACTACTATCTTCCAAATTTTATTGATGATCTTGTTGAATAAAATCTGCAGCTATGCCTAACGAATATTACGTCTGTGTTTATGTTATTGGATGATTTACTGTGATGTACATCTAGTACTGTGCCAAAATTTGCACTAATTGTTTTGTTTGACTCTACTGTTGACTCAGACAGACACAGACATGACCTGATGACTTGAACCTCTTTTGATATTCTCACGAAACTACCCTGATGTGTTATACCTTAAGGCAATGAAATATGTAGCTCAGTTGAGACAAAAGCCTGGCCATGGCAACTTATGTAATTTAAGTGTTATAATTTGTGGTAATGTAATCACCATCATAGTGATATATATTAATTTAAAGAGATATGAACTAATGGTAATTGGAATGTCAATTTAAGTTATATCATGCCAAATTGATGACAAGCACCCTCAATGTATTTCATACGATTATGTGTTTGTGAAGCAATATGTACATAGTATGTAAAGCCTTGTGCTTATATGAAATGACACTAATGTTGTAGATACTCTAAAATAAGAATTAAATTACTCATTAGTATTCAAATGTATCCGTCTTCAAGACACTACTTGTAATGTAAAAATATGGTTTAATACCATGACCCCATTTGTACCACTTGAATTTATGGGAAAATATTTCTGTAGATATGTTCTAATCAATGACTTTTCTTTCAGTCTAAACTGAAATATCATGACTATGTTACTAATTTGTGTGTAAAATGCTTTATTTCATGTACTTTGGACACGCATGGGAAGTGGCGATTTCGCACACGAGATTCCAGAATGCACACAGAACAATGGACGAGTTACTATACACCACTGATTTTGGGCCTTTTAATGAAGATGTTTGTTGGATGATGTTTGGCCACACAGTACTGTCCATTGCAGCCTTGGCCACCCACCACCAGTTTGCTCTAATTTTGGCTATGCTGATACAGTCTGCTAATAGCTCTGTTGGTTGGAGCACACTTGGTTGTCGAATTGCATGGAGGAATACATCAGAACCTTTTCCCCATGACTTCCACTTCAATGCAACCAGCCAGCCCGCCTACAGTGTGGTGTAATCTTACAGTGTTTTGTGTTCGTGTGCAGACCTAAAATGAATGTTAGGAGCTAATGTGCTATTCGTGTGCATATACTATTCAGTGCCTCCCATTGCAAACGTTGTCCACAGGTTCATTACCAGTGTTTAGGTATATTTCATGGTTCTTTCACAGTCAGTGACCAAAATAAAATTGTGCTCTTGATAGATACATATACTTAGTCTGAAATGTCATTGTGCCTATTCGATTGACAAACGTTATATTGAAATCCTATTGTGCTGAAGCAGTAACATTATTTTGTACATGATCAGAAGCCTATGTAGTCAAAAATTTTACATGTATGTTCTAGCATCCATGAAAGCATAGCATTTTAAATGCATCACAGAATACAAAACTGACACTTTATCTTATACTAAGTGCACTAAAAATTTACATAGACTACATTGTGCACAAGATACAAATGTTCATTTTATGTTCCCAAAATACTGATCTCTTGTACAAAATGTAAACCCATGGAACTTACACTACTGTGTGTATTACTTGTAATTACCACATTTTCTTTAACGAATGATGACATTAGTTAAAATATCTTTTGTAAAACTTTGTATATGTTCATGTTTATTATTGTATTTTTTTTTCCATTTGTGTATTACTTCTAGCTATCTCATTTTCTCCACTATATCATTTGTCAAACTATGTTTTCTGAAATTCTATATATATATACTTATGTTTACCATTATGTATAATTGTCATATATTCCACTTATTGCTGATGTTCTGTAAATTTTGACATTTGCTTATGCCTGTCACACCCTGTACCTCTCCATGCATGACTTTTGATGGTACTGTTCTGTAAAATGGCATGTATTTATGACTGTCACATTTTTTTTTAAATTTTCTATGTACTCCATCTGTTGTTTTGATCTTGTTATATTTTGGATGTCATTAATGGATTTTTGGACTTGAAACTCAGTAATTTTGCTGGCTAGGCAATGCCATTGGCATCACCCACCCTACAAAATTTTAATAGGTAGGAGGGGGGTGATGAAACGTGTCCATAAAAAATTATTTTTATAAGAAAATGTCTAATATTGTGCCTCCTGTTTTGTATCGAGTAACTTGCTTGCAAGAAAATGTATAATATCGCTTCTACTGTATGTATCGATATGTGTAAAGTTTCATCTCTGGCAAAGATCATGTATTGCATAGCATTGTAGCTCGCACTGAGAGAGAGAGTAGCACTAGTGGTTCAGCTCGCTTAGAGAGCGGTTGGGTTGTGTGTATGGCTCCGATGTAGAGCAGAGGCTGCTTTGCCAGCAAGTCAGAAGTTGTATCATGTAAGTAATGTAATGCTGTTTATCAATAATAAGCAAGTTAACCCTGTTTCATATTTCATTTATGTAGTTAGAAAATTAACCCACTTCCTTCATTTGATAATTACTTGATTTAGTGGAGTGTTGATTTGAATAATATTATTGAACATATTTCATTATTGGTGCCATAGTAAGATAATAGTTGATCTGGATTTCAATAATTGGAGGCTGACCTATATAGGTTCTCACAGTCAAGCATTAAGAAAGTAATTTGTGGTTTTTCTTATATCTATCTCGCAGTCAAAATTCTTGAGTATAGTCAGTGTCTGTTTCAAAAGGTTACATGACACAGTTTTTTTGTGTTTAAAAATATCCGTTGCGCACATAATCAATTTAATGCACTGTTTCTTGTACATTAATATCAGGGCCATAATTAAACCAAATAGCTAAGTTAATGAACAATTTATTGTCTGATTTAACGAAAGGTACAACATTCCAAAACAAGCGTACAGCTTTTAAGTTCACATGGGGAAGTTGATGACGTAGGAGAAAAAACCCTGGCAGTTGAACTTTTGGTGCGCGTGCACGCCTGGGCAGGAAGTGAGGACTCGGGACCACGTGGTGTGGCTGGCCGGGCGGCGTCGCTCTGCATCAGTCGGCATGTGGATCTCGAGGTGGTGACTTGAGATTTGTCTGTGGCAATCGCCACGTGTGGTTGCTCGTCGTAGACTGCACCAAGTTAAATCGAGTGCTACTGTGTGTTTGTGAATATTTAGCCGGTGGAACAAGGTGTGCATCGCATTGAATTAAAGTGACTGTTATTTGTTAATGTAACACGTGTCGTCGCATAGGCATGAACATAAACGGTGTTTGAGACAGCCACGTGATGTGAAAACAATTCGCGACAAATATTCATCTTGTCTGGGGGCTCTCGAGCTATAACTTTATTTGATAAATGTGCCGACGTACAGACATATCAGCCACAGGGTTCAAGTATTGTGAAATAAACAACATAAAGTGAACTTTCACGTGTTTTCAAAAATAGTAGTTAGTACACCCTTTTCTCTCATGAACTTGAATTTATTATGAATTTGTTTTGTTAATCATATGCAGGGAAGGAAAGCTGCGAACGTGTGATATCATCCCCTAGAAAACGAGTCAAACAGTCGCAATAACAGTTCCAGTGTTTTTGCATGTTTAGGAATTTGGTTCGCAGCTGGTGGTTGTGAGTTTTCAAAAATTAATCTTTCCCTATTTTAAACTCTCACCCCGACCTTCACCCTCGCACATTGCACGAAATCTTAAGCAAACAGTGATCTTCCTCTTGTTTTGAAAGCCACGTACGCAAAATTTCATCGAGATAGGAATAATATTGCAGATTCGTATGGTTTACAACAAACATAAGTACACTTTTGTCTATACAACGACTGGATAAAAGTAGAGAGAACTGTGGTGTTTGTTCTTTCGGATATGCCCGAAGGAACCGACACCACCTTTTATCCTACAGTTATTATCTATTTATATTCGTGGAATGTATGGCAGTAACTGCGACTCGTTAAAGTTGAAAATGTGTATCCAGCCGGGACTCACGTCCGGGCCTTCTGCTTTATAGGCAGTTATTCTGACCCACACACCTCTAGAGACACAGCGATCACCACCTCTGCACGGGCTACCCAAGCACGACATCCGTTAAATACAAATTCTCAACTTTTCCCAGCCCACTATTATTAAAACTCACTGTAAGCAGGAAACCCTGATTTGAATCCCCGCTGGGTACACATTTTCAACTTCACCCATTCGCCGCCAATGTCACAAACTCCGCGAAAGAAAACTGTACGGACACAGCTTGTCTTGAAAGCAACGACTGTGACAGTTCATTTACTGTAAATGGAAATAAGAAAAAAAAAGTTCATACATTTGTACAGCTTATGGGACTTAACTACGGGGTCATCAGTCCCTAAACTCACAAAATACTTATGAACTAGCTTATACTAAAGACGGCAAAAACATCGATGCTCGAGCGGGGGGGGGGGAGGATTCGAACCCCCGACCACAGCGGCCATGCAGACCGTGACTGGCACGCCGCAGACCACTCGGCCACTGCGGCCGGCGGAAATACGCAACCCAAAAAGTTGCGTTCTCATTAAATTCATTTTACCCGGGTTTCGACCCCATCTAAGTATGTCATCCTCGAGTATTGATAAAATTATGACCTGAGACATATAAAATTAGAGCACGCTGGGCTCAAGTCGTATAAAATAACAGGAGTTAGTCCATAAATAATTGGAACTGTTATTTTTCTCTGAATTTTTATTGGCTGTGGTACTTTGCATACCATTAAAGTAACCATTCCTTTTATTCATGACCTTTTGCCAAATGTCCAAAAGGCGTCGTATACCATCTATGCTTCCCTGTCCCGTATTGATCGCCCTATGGCATGGATGACTGGTGCTTTACCAGATTTCTCGCAGTAGTTCTTTCAATTTGTTAGAGAGATCGCAGGAACTCAAAGATGGGTGAGTACGGCAGATGTTCCAGAATCTTCCATTCCCAGCAGCGCAAGAGGTCCTGGTCGGTGGCAGCTGTGTGGCATTGCCATGCAAAATCAAGGCCTGACGGAAGACGCTGCCTACCTGCCCGTTACTGCAACACCACCTTCTTCAGCACCCGGACGCCCTTGAAACGGCACCCCATTATTCTGCATCACAATGCACGAAGCCACACCGCTGCTACTGTCTTAAGACAGAGGTTTCCAAACTGGGTATCGAGAAACTCCAGGGAGTCTAGTCCCATCAAAGATGTTATGAGATCAGTAAAATCACAAAGTAAAACAAGTATAAATTTGTGGGGAAAAAAGTCCTTCTCATCGTTAAGTGTGTGCTTTTCTTGGAAATGAATCACGAAAATCTGTATTTCTTTAAAGTATCAGTTGTTCCGTTATAATTACTAAAATATTTCGAGCTGTTGTACCATGGATTTATTATTAAAACCCAATGTTTCCTCTCCATCTGCCGAGAGAAATGGGGATCGTGGTTCTTTTGGGTCTGCGAATCCTACCCTGGCTCACTGGTGACCGCAGACAAATTCCGTTTAAGCACGCTCCTGTGCAGTGGTGTGACGTCACACGTTTTGAAAATTGGGACGCCATTCACCGCTGTGGGTTGCCGTCGTTGGCTGTTACTATTGCCCCATGGCGGGAAGACTGTTATACCTCTTCTTCAATACCGGAAACCAGATCTCGTTCAATTTTATAGTTGCGAAACCGAAATTTGGCTACAGTCAGTGAACCAGGGTGTGACTCGGGACATCCAAAGAAGCCACGTTCCCTATTGAAAATATACTGCGCAGTTCGGGACGAAACGTTGGATTTCAATAATAAATCCATTCGACCACGGCGCAATAGCCCGGCGTATTTTAGTTAGTTTAAACTATCATTATGTTACCAGGAATCTCTCTTATTAACGTTAGCGAAAGGATGTCGCGTGAAACTTTATCAATTAGAGGAGTGTGGCTACCAGTAAAAGTTCGAAAAGCTCTGGTGTACGACCTCTTGACTGCTGGCACTGGAAGATTCTGGAAAATCCATCGAACTCACCTGAGTCCCTGTGATTACGAACTCTCTACCAAACTGTGAGGATTACTACGGGGATTCCAGTACAGATATTTTATGCGTGCCCTAGGACGGTCAACATGTACATTAATAGAAATGGACGCGCGGAAGACATAGGACGCCCTGAGAACTTTAGGCAAATGGCCATAAAAAACGGGATGAATTATACTGGTATTGTGGTGTTTAACTACAACCTCTAACAATAAATTCATTTCAGGGAAAAGGCAATAGTGTCATAACTTTATATCCAGTCTTTGAATTTATCTCGCCCATGTTAAATTTTCTTATTTCTGGTACACTTCAGAGAAAATCTAATAGGGTTAGCTGTCTGTTATTTTCAAATACTGTTATTTGTACCTTAATGAATAACAATAAGAAGGATTATTAACACAAATAGTTTACTTAGTATGAATTTTTAAGGAAAATGTACTAAAACATACATATAAACATTTTATTTTCCTTTCTATATGATTTATAGGAAACCCCCTTCCTATTATTGTTTACTGGTGTTATGTTGCTGCACAGAAAAAAATTCATGTACCTAGCTTTATTAGTTCGCTTACAATGTGCACCAAAGTGAATGAAATTACGTAAATGAGAAAAACGACCATAAAGTTTAGAGGGATCTCACCTAACTTCATTCAATCCATAGAACATTCCAGCCCCATAGTCTGGATCACTTGTGTCGTTTTTGGTGGCTTTCAAGTTTCTCTGAATTCTTCTTGCCCTTTTAGCCATGTCTTCAATCAGTATATCTGCTTTCTTCACACGAATTTCGTCCAAATCTTTCAAAATATTCATAGTGTTGGAACCTGGATTAATGTCAGCTTTTGAAGCTCTTTAGCTCTGCCAACATTTCCATCATGGAATGATGGAAAAGCATCACAAAGTCCTATTTGAAGTGTATTAGCACCAACAAACACAGTCTTTGGAAATCTTGACCATAATATATGGTTGAATGTTTGATTCGCGTCTGCGTTTTTTCATGGAGACACTTTTTCATAAGATCAGTATGTGCTAAATACCTATACACCGACTTTATAACATCAGCTACAGCAGGGAGTATCCTGTGGTGTCTATAATCTGGATCTTTCTTGTTGTATCTGCACCATGAATCCTCTCCTTTAGGGCAAAGACCATGTATCGGTTCTTCATCTGTTGAGATGAGATGAAAGTAAGTAGCCCATACAGCTGCTTTCATTCTGGATAAATCATGTACGTTATTTCTAACTGATTGGCCATAGTAATTCTGCAAGCGGTCAATCAAGCTGTCTATAAGTTTATTTGCACCATTAATACCTTTCTCATCAGACAACTTTTTTCCCAACATAGTCCTTTTCCAGTCTATGGACCCTTGTACCAATGCGTTTCTCCACATGTCCTATGCACTCTAGTTTCTCTGGTGAAATATTTTCTCCATAAGGTTTCCTCTGTACCACCTTCATGAACCCTTTGCTGTCTCCATCCTCAAAGTTCTGTTGTATAACACTCCTCTTGTGTCAACAGATCTTTGAAATATTCGCACTGCACCTTCCGCGTCCATATTACCAATTGGTTCCTGAAAATTTATAGCGCAATTTTCGTGCACGTGTTCATCCTCGTTCTCACACACAAAGAAGAATTTAGAAAGTAGTTTAATATCTAGCACCTTTCCAGTATCTGCAGAAGTAGCCACCACAACGCCATAAAGGGAAGTATGTCCCCTCTTATGCGAAGTCCCATCGACAGCAGTTGCTATGTTTGTGTCTCTGTCATTACACTGCACCGCTTTGTGGCTGCCTGTAACATGATATCTTCACACTTTTCACATACTCGATAACACATGCATCAATTTTGTGGAATTGCACATGGAGCTTAGGTAAGTTCATCACTGCACACAATGTTTACCTGTAGCGTACCTCTTGCCTAAACATCTCATTCCGTAAACAAATCTTACATTCACATCATACCTGTTGTTAGTGGTTTTTGAAGTATAAAAGCAATTCTCTTTATGACAAGAAGAACACAATAACTAGTGATGATGCCAACCCTCTTCGTTTATCATATTTTTCGAAAACTGATAAAGAAGCAGTTGCATTACAATTTTTGCAACGTGAGTATTTACAAACAGCTTCTGAAAGAAGTTAAACGTCCACTGTCGCGCTGGAGTAGCTGAGCGGTCTGGAGCACCACATTGTGGATTGCGTGACCTCCCGCGTCTGAGGTTCGAGTCCTCCCTCGGACATGGATGTTTGTGTTGTCTTCGGTATAAGTTAGTTCATAAGTAGTTTGTAAGTATAGCGACTGATGACCCCGTAGTTAAGTCCCATAAGCTTTACAAATATTTGAACAACGTCCACTATAACATTACCTGACTGAAGCCTGCCTGTTCCATACACGTTTGAAAGCTCATTTTACCATATTTTCTCGAAGAATTGTTGGAAATGAAACCGTTTTTTTTTTTTTTTCTTCGAGGAACTAGCTGGAGTTTCACTTGTGTGTGATGGATATGTGGCAGTGTTGGGCGCAGCGTCCTCTGACGTTAAGGAGTCATTCCTGTTTTTACCATTATTCTCATAGCGGTATTTCCGTGAATAACAGCTTCCTTTGTACTTACTCTTCCCAAATAATTTCACTTGACACATTGTTGATGAAAGAAAATAAAAAATTAATAAATAATTTTTTTTAAAGAATCTGAAACGCAGCACTACAATAATTTCAACAACGAAACGAAAACATCATCATCATCATCATCATCATCATTAGAGACTGATTATGCCTTTCAGCGTTCAGTCTGGAGCATAGTACCTCTAATAAAATTCCTCCATGATCCCCTATTCAATGCTAACATTGATGCCTCGTCTGACGTTATGTCTTTTACTTCAAAATCATTCTGCACCGAATCTAAGTACTTTCTTCTTGGTCTACCTCGACTCCTCTTACCCTCCACTGCCGAGCTCATGAGTGTCTTAGGTAACCTTGCTTCTCCCATCCGTGTAACATGACCCCACCATCTCAGTCTGTTCTCTCTAACTGCTTCATCTATGGTGTTCATACCCAGTTTTTCTTTGATTTCCTCATTATGGACACCCTCCTGCCATTGTTCCCATCTATTAGTGTCTGCAATCATTCCTGCTACTTTCATATCTGTAACCTCTACCTTGTGAATAAGGTAACCTGTATCCACCCAACTTTCACTCCCATACAACAAAGTTGGTCGAAAGATAGAGCGGTGCACTGCTAGCTTAGACTTGGTACTTACTTCCTTCTTGCAGAAGAGAGTAGATCTTAGCTGAGCACTCACTGCATTAGCTTTCCTGCACCTCGATTCCAGTTCTTTCACTATGTTGCCATCCACTCATAGCACTTTTCCATTACCTGCCGTAAGCTAAAGATCTGGACCTGACAGCCTCTAAGAGGCCTAAACCCACACTGATTTTCATCTAACTTGTCCTCAATTAATACTCGCACTCTCCTTTCAACAATACCTGAGAATATTTTGCCTACAAAGCTAATTAAAGAGATACCTCGATAGTTGTTACAATCTTTTCTGTTTCCATGTTTGAAAATTGGCATGATTACCGCTTTTGTCCAGTCAGACGGAACCTGTTCCGATTCCAACGCCTTCTCAATTATCCTGTGTAACCATTTGAGACCTGATATTCCACTGTATTTGACGAAAACAACATAAAAAAAGTATTTGAAGTTTTCAGGATGTCCAACATTGAGAATATGCTTTACAGAGTCAAGCGGAAGTGAGCTGTGAAGAATATCTCTTTTAGTTTCGACAAATTACGCAACTATGTACAGTACAGCATAAAGTGGGCGTGTCATTTACGATCACTACATACTTTAAAGCTCTATAAAAAGCTCATTTTCGGAATTTTTTACATTTTTCTGCAGATAAACATTGTTTACATCGGAAAATCTATTATTTTGCAAAAAAAAAAAAATCGAAATTTTTCAGCAATTGGTGGGTCTTACTTACCTTCAGATTTACCAGCAGCTCGTATACATGAGCTCTGATGCTGAACATCTGGATGAAGAGCTCGAGCATCTCAAAGTTGTCTTTAAACAGAAAGGGTACACTGCTCAACAAATTTGTTGTGCGTTACAATTTAGTCCAAAAGGTGAACCATTAGAGGACAATTACAAGCCTACTGCCTTTTTGCCGATCGGCGGGAATATTTCCTCGAAAATTTCAAGAATTTTAAGATGATTTGACATTAAAAGTGTTTTTATGCCCCCACCTAAGACTCCTTGGGTCAGTCAAAGATGATTTAGAACTGAGGAAAGCCGGTGTTTATAGTATTCCATGTTATTGTGGTAAAACTTACATCGGCCAAACGATCCGCTCAGTTCAGGATCGGTGTGTGGAACACCACCGTCATATCCGTTTCCTTCAACCCGAAAAGTCAGCTGTTGCTGAACATTGTCTGAATGAGGGGCACAATGTTATATGATGAAACTACTCTGATTGCCCTGCTGGGAATGTGTTCTTAAAGAATCCATAGAAATTCGTATGGCCGATAATATTATTAATAGGGAGAAGGGCTTTCCCCTAAGTAAAACTTTGAACCCGATCTTATCTGATATTAAGCGACAACGGTTTTCATTTCGACTTGCTGTTTCTTTTAACTAGACTTGTTTCGACCCATCGTTTTGCCGATTTTCTCCACCGGCGCGCTACTAGTTCTATTGCGCCTAGAGGGCCTCTACTTTGGTTTCGCGCACGCGCGGTTGGTCGTCAGCGGTGTATAAAGGGGCCGCTGTTTCTGTTCTGCCTCAGGTAGCTGACTCGCCAGCGTGAGGAGAGGAGCGTCGCGCCGCTGCTGCACTTAGTCGCATAAACAGCGAGTAACTCTCGCCGGAGATGGCAAATCGAGCTGCGACAAGGAATCGACGGGGACAGCCACGAAGTGGCGTTCTAGCGGCGTTAGTCCACCTCGCTGCCGAGGTGATGGCCTTGGCAGGCGCGGGTAGAAGGCATCGCCGACGGAGGGCACGGAAGTTTGTGCAGTGCTTCCGCTGCCAAAAGATCGGCCACGTGGCCGGTGACTGAACGGCGACGTTTGCATGTTTGCGCTACGCGGGCGCACACGACACGCGCAACTGCACGCATCCGCGGGACGCCGACAAGCGGTGCGTCAACTGTGGCGCCCCCCACGCCGCCAACTTCCGCCGTTGCCCGTACATTGAAGAATGGCGCACGAAGCAGTAGTCGGGACATGCGGAGAAGTCGAGGACGGGCACTGCGACGCCGTCCGCGTCCACGGCCGTTCCGTCCCCTGCACCTCACCACTCACAACGTGGGAACGTTCGAGGGTCGGCTGGTGGCGACGCCGTCACGTCGGGCGCACAAGTTGTTCTGCATCCCGCTTCGTCTTCAGGCCGCGATGGCGGCAGAACGTGAGCAGTACCGCGCCGCCCTCGACGCCGCGATGCGACGAATTGCGGACCTCGAGCGGGAGTTGAGGCTCGTCAAAGCGACGATTAGCCACATCCCGCCCCCGCATGCTGGGGTGAGCTGCAGTTCTACTGATACTGCGACTGAAACAGGTTCCCTCGACTCCGCCATGACGGGGGACGGGGGCGCGGCGAAGATGGAGGTAGACGCGCCTCCGACACGAACTGACGACAAGGCTGCGCCTGAGGGGGCGGCTGCCGCGCACGTGGAGGGAGAGGACGTGTCGGAAGACGACGCGACCTACTTGGAGATGCCGACGAAACATGACGTCAAACGAGTCCTGCTACGAATATTGACAAAGATCCGCAACAAGGACTGCGACGACGAAGACCTCCATTACCCGTTCCTACCCGAATCGAAAATACTACCACCCCCCCCCGCCACCACCCAGTTCAATTAGCTGAAGAAATTCAGCGTCCTATTTGGCGATTAGTGGGCCGTCAAGGTTTTAATGTTTTGAATAATTATTGCGTTTTCACGGAAGAACAGTTTAAACAGATAGCTCAAATAGCCCAGGAATACTTGGACCTTCGGCGCTCTCGCAAATAGAGCGCCCCCCCCACTCCATCTATCCGGGGTGCCTTACGGCACAGACAAATATATACAGACGGGAAACCTCCGTAAGGGCCCGGTCCTACGCTCAGGGGTGCGGGGAGGGAGGGTTTTCAGCAGTTCCGTAAGATGTCCCATGATGGCGCTGAGGTCAGAAGCAGCCGCCAGAGCAGGCGGCAGGTAGCGGCTGTCCCCACCACCACCTCCCCTCAAACGCCAGCAAGCTGGACACAGCCGTGGCCTCGTGGCAGGCGGCACGAGCTCTCCCCTCAGCCTCCCCTCCATGCTACCCTCTGACGTGCGAGAGGCACCCTAAGCGAGCGATCCGCCTGACACCTGCTAGCATCTTATGGAACTACCAGGGGAGCGTAGGACAGTGGTTTAGAGGGGGCTACGTCTCTGTATATGTTACTCTGTGCTTACGGGTCGAGGGCTTAAGCCCTGCAGGCACTTACAAGTCAGCCCCGAAAGTTTATGGCAAAATAAAGATATAAAGTTAGCCTACCTTCCTCCTACACTGCTCCATCTGGGGTTGGAGATCGCTGGATAGTGATGGTACCCCATTCCACCTTGTTCCATTAAAAAAAAAAAAAAAAAAAAAAAAAAAAAGGTTCTGCCTCATTTTCCGGCGAGTAAGTGTAGCAGCGCACTCACCTGAAGATGGCAGCCAGCTGGTCTGCCGAAATATCGTGTTGAGTTGACGGTATCCTGCTGCACACCCGAGATGAATATTATCAGTTATTACGCCGGGAAAGTCTACGCAACCACAAAATATCGTACTGTATCACACAAAAATTACAATTGTAATATATATACATATATGAATGTTTCTTTGTATGTCCTCTATGTGTTCACAAACCATTCATTCATTTGTATTGAAGCTTTGGTGAACTTTTCACCGTACGCCCACCGAAGGTTCCTGACCCAAATACAAGAGGACGAATCATAGTTTAGGAGATATGACGTCATAAATAATGAGAGGCCACCGCGGGAGAATACCCAGATTTATGCGCCAATTATTGGAAAATGGGAGTAGTTAGGGACCTGTAAGAAAGTTTGCATGTAAATTCGGACGTTTGAAGCGTTTTGTAACTGACCCCCCTCACAAAATGATGAAACGAAAACAAGTCTACCGCTCACAACAGTTTCGCTGTAGATGCCGTAAAACTGTCGCTTCAGGCATGACCTACTATCACATAAAGTTAGCATTACAGATTTGCATTTTATTATTTATTTTTGTCTGCAAGTCTCCCTTAATTCTCTTGCATCCAAAATTAAGCAATCAGTTTTCTTAATGTCCATCTATATAAAAGCAAAAGGACACTCAGTGACTAAACATGAAATGTGAAATTTGACAGGAATGTAGTTTATAGGTAGAAAACGTCATCTAAGAAAGTATTTTGTGATAGGTGCAAGACGGAGCATACTTTTCCTACACACTCACGAAATCTACCATTTCATTCCATCTTCACGAAATTTCGTACGCTTGACCTTCAAAACGAGAGGATGGTCACTGTCTACCTTGAGTTTCAGACGGTGCATGGGGAGGGTAATCTGCAACATAAAAATGGATCCCTAAATACCTTGGTCGCGCCATAACGTGACAACGGCTCGATCGATTTCAAAGATCCTTGTTTTGTTGTTTCCGTTAGACGAAGGGTTGTATGAAATAAAACTGGAATATTTGAGAACAACAAAGTGCGTTCTTCACTGTGACCCAGCGTTTCTATTGCATAGAAATATATAGTTTGGTTCCGATATTGATGAAATTTTGCACACTCTACCTTAAAAACAAGAGGAATGTCACTGTCTGTATAAAATTTCTTTCGGTGCATGGTGGAGGGTACTTGACTTAAGGAATTTTCCAAAATGCATAGTTTTGCTCTAATCTTTACGAATTTTTGCACGCCTGACCTTTAAACCAAGAGGAACTGGATACATATATGTTTTTATGGTACATGACAGAGGGTACTTTGCTGAAAACTTTGCCGAGAGAGGGAAAGGTGGAAAAGAACAGAAAGATGGGAGAGAAAGAGGTGGATGCAGGAGGGGAGGAAGGGGTGTGGACTACGAGAGTGGAGGATAAATAAACACCCGGCAACGCCGGGTTTACAGCTAGTATCTGAATAAAACGCATTACCATTTGTAGATTATATCTCACGTGATCCCCTAATTGTTTTGAGCAGTGCATATTCTTACTTGAATACGTCCCGCCTATTCATTACCTTCTCACGAGTTTCTCTAAATTGCCTTACTTCATTGTAGCCTAATGATACGCTAATTCTTATCAGGTATTTGATCTCTATACTGTGTTATTGTCGGCATACTAATATCGTTGCGAGGTAGTATCTCCTGTAGAGCCGGCCGCGGTGGCTGCACGGTCACTACGGTCGGGGGTTCGAATCCCCCCTCCGGCATGGATATTTGTGCCGTCTTTAGTATTAGCTAGTTCATAAGTAGTTCGTAAGTTTAGGGACTGATAACCCCGCAGTTAAGTCCCTTAAGCTTAACAAACATTTGAACATTTTTTCTCCTGTAGACGTTTCCGTTTGCGTGGCTGTCCCATACTTCCTTTTGTTCACATTTATTTTCATATTAGGTCATTCTGTTGATCTATACGTCGTGAATTTAGCAGTATTTGACACATAAAGATCTTAGAAGTACAAGTGTAAATGTTTTCATACGTTAGATTATGTGTGTATGTTTGTGTGTGTGTGTGAGAGAGAGAGAGAGAGAGATAGGGAGGCAGAGAGAGAGAGAGAGAGAGAGAGAGAGAGAGAGAGAGAGAGAGAGAGAAGGGGGGAAGACACAAATTAACCATTAATGAAGCTGCGCACAAAACGCATTTTGTTGTACGTGCATAACATGAGGTTTCACAACGGGAAGCCGCAGCATTCTTACTTTTCGCTGAAAACGAGTTATTTGCAGCGTGTGGCATCCCTACAATATTTATATCGTCATATTATCGGCTAAGAGGTAAATACCAAACATTTCACGCTAATTTTCTGCATGTAGATCAAGCATGTACGGTGGAACCGCAACTAAAACACTAATAGATCGATAACTAATTACGAACAGACCGTGGTAACTACGTTACACTCAGTTTACAGAAGTAAATGTGAATATAAAATATTGAAATAAAGTTCACTGGATTTTTAAGGATTTCATTTTTTATTTATACACAATCTACGGCCGATTTTTAACATTGAAAACTCGCTTGCCGTTGGGGGAAAGGTACGTGAAAGATGGGTAGTATTAAAATAGGCCTATTTACTCTAGTCTTTAATGTAACTTCTTAGAACAACCTATAAAAAAACTGTACCAAAAATTCAACAAATTGTAAGCCAAATTCATCTGCGTTAGTGTTATATCATTTACATGACTGTAATATTTGTCTGAGGAGAAACTAATTTTAGTCTGTTAGCCTTAGAACAAAACTTTATGCTTCATGAAGGTCGTATTTTAAATGAAGGAGACAGTAAGTAATCGAATAATTGTCTAATCCTTTGGAAGGAATGAAACGGCAAAAGATAAACTTTTTACCAAATTGCGCAATAAACAACAATTCATTTTTCCAATTTTTTGTGAAACACTACAATTCAATTTCAGTTTCGAAAACTATCAGGTCTAGATTAAACTGTGAACGAGAAGTAGCAGTCATAACGATAGAGCAGATGCACAGGCGCAACAAAATAAAATAAAAAATAATAATAAAAAAATAAAAAAAGTAAGACAAATGTTTCTTTCTGAGCTCGTAAATACTGGTTTCGGAGTAAAATTACAAATGCTGTGTTGTTTCCAAAAGGTATCAAATTCTAAAACTTCCAAAAATGACAGATACCACCCATTACTTATTAGCTTGCTGGATGTTAGAATTAAATATCATTTACTTGGATACTTGGTACTATAAGAGACCGTTTAATCGTTTTGAAACTTCAGTAGGTAACAAATCCTCTTCCACTGACCTGGAGTACTGTGACGTCAGGCATGCGGGTTTATCCCTTCTTTATTTTATGTCGGTGTAAAAACCGCACTGTAATGCAAATCATAATAAATGTATTCGATTGGAAAGTTGTGCATCTCAGAGCAAATATTATCGTCTTTCATCACAATATACATTTCGCATTGAGTGGTTCTTTCTGATACGTATTTATTCATACATGCCTGCAAACAGGTCTTTTGTACAGTAGAAACTGAAACTGTAGTGCCGCCAAAGCAATATGATACCATATCTGAGATAATAGGAACATTTTACGGATTTTTTTCTCTTCGTCGGATGGAAAGAAAGTCAAATACCTGTTTCAAAATAAAAAGGTTATGCAAAACATAAATTTGTTAACATAAAATGTTAATAAAAGGAAAAATCATTTGGTAACATTATGTTGAACAATAGGCTATGAATTCAACCAATGTCCGTGTGGTAGTCGATAACGATATACAGTTAATGAAGAGACAATAACAACACAGACGTTCATTGTGATGATTTTTTTTAACCAAATATCGACAGTACTAGGAAGGTCTAATACACAATTACAAGTTATAATTTAATCTCTAAGCAAGATAAGTTATGTTCAAAATTTCTAGCTACATAATATGTCATCTGAGGTCAGCTGCAATAAATGTCATAAAATATATTACCATTGATTCTTATTTTTCATGAAGAATAATCGGTTCAATTTTGAAATAATTTTACTACAAATAGTACCAAATCCAAAATTAAGTTCTTATTAACTACAGTAATGAATTGTAATACATTACATTTTTCTAAAACAAATATCAGTAACTATCAGAGAAACTGTATATCAACCATGGTTTTCAGGTTTGCATATGAGAAGTACTGTGGCTACAATTAATTCTAAGTAGACTTTGTGACTCTTGTGCAACTAGTGTGGACATGTAAGCCGTAGATCCAACTTCACCATCAATGTTTGTATACAACTACTCCATGACGAATGTAATGAAAGGATATGGGTAAAACCACACAAGATATGACACTGTAAAATAGAGGAGATCAGAAGATGACGTCTGTGAACGTCGAGACCGGTCATCCATAAATAAAAAACGCGACCTTGGCTGGAAACTTGTATATATTGATTTAGATCGCCCCAAATGTGTTCCATACATATATAATTTTTCGTCACCAAATTTTACCCTTGCCTCATTCAGAATTTTAAAGAGTATATTCCAAACTACATTATCAAAAGCTTTCTCCAAATCCACAAAAGATATCAAAGTAGATTGTCTTTCCTTGATCTAAGTCGTAAGACTATCACTGCCTCGCGTGTTCCTACAATTATGTTAAATCGAAACTGAGCTTTCCCGAGTTCGGCATCTGCACCTGATTTCTTTGGGACTAGCAAACTTACATTCTTATCGTATATTTGTAAAAACTTGTAAATTTAACGTTGCTTGTGCACGTGAGTGATTTTACAAGTAAGGTGCAGTACCGATTACGACTATCAAATAGTCGAAATCGATTAGCAATAAATCGTTTTTTTCGCCCATAATATTTAACAGTCTATTCTGCACACCAATTCAAATGATAATTCTGCTTTATATTTGAGGGTATTTCGCCTGAACATACTTTTGCACAGACAACAAATGGGAGTTTTGACGTGGCTAGCTCTCTGAAGAAGATCAGTAGCTTTGAGGAATCTGCACCAGGGGCATTTTTTTCGATATAGATCTGTCAGTGCACTATCAACTTTTTTTCTCCCAGTAGGCCTACTGCATGTCCTACCCCCATCTTCATCTACCTTCCTCTTCCCTTTCTACAATAAGGCCTTCATTTTCCTTCTATAGCTGTTCTGCATATTCCTTCCACGTTTCAGCTTTCCATTCTCCGCTTAGTCGAGCCGCCCTCTCAGCAAGGGAGTGGCGGGTTGAACGGCGTTCGGCGCTCGAGATGGAAGGCCAATGTGGGGGCTGGCCGTCTGTCCACGCCCGTTCGTCTTGTGAGTGGACGGACCGAGCAGGTGCACGGGAGCTCCAATGTTAGGCGCGTGATGGAGCCCCTTAGGCAGATAGCGTCGAGATCCGGAAAGAAGTCCAAATTGCACTCGGTATGTCTATCGGGAGGGGGAGGGAGGGGGGCTCATCCGAGATGTGGAGGCGGCCATCGAGCGTGCGGGGTGCGGTCGACTGCAAGTCGTGGCTCACGTCGGCACCAATGACGCTTATCGCTTGGGTTCTGAGGTGTGGCTGGCGGAAATTATGAAGGCTGCTGCCTCGCACGTGGGGTGCAAACAGAGCTGTCGATACGTGGCAATGGTCCTAGGGTTGATCGGGTCCTTTGGTTTGGAGCCCCGTGGAAGGTCTAAACCAGAGGCTTCGCCGACTCTGTAACAGTCATGGCTGCAGATTTCTGGATCTGCGTTATCGGGTTGAGAAATGTAGAACGCTCCTAGATATATCGTGTGTGCTCTATACTAAGCAATCGCCTACTCGGGTAGCTAGGCGCTAGCTCTGATGAGCACTCACCTGACAACATTCACACAACGAATTCAGGCCCAATTCAGGACAAAAATTCGATTATCAAAATATTAGCCGTTAACTTTCAGAGCATTAGGAACAAAGTTTCCGAATTTACCGCGCTGCAGGGAAATTATTGTGCTCAGATAGGCACCGAAAACTGACTAAATCATGATGTGGTAAGTTCAGAAATATTTAGCGAGGCGTGGAATGTATACCGGAAGGACCGATCGGACGCAACTGGAGGGGGAGTGTTCATCGCAGTGCACAAAAATATTGTTTCTACTGAGGTCGGGGTTGAGAGTAACTGTGAAGTTATCTGGCCACGTATAACAGGTCTAAGAGTAGTAAAGATAACAATTGGGTGCTTTTACCGGCCCCCCAGTGCAGCTGTAGAAGTTGTAGTTGCATTCAAAGAATGTATGCGCCAGGTAGTGCGTAGGTATCCGAACCATGCAAGTCGGGGAGACTTCCCCTTTAAGAGTATACATTGGGACCTCTCTAGCTTCATTTCAGGCGGTACAGACAAGCAGTCTTTCGAGCTACCATTTGACACGTTTTCCGAAAACTGCCTTGAGCAGTTAAACCGGAAACCCACACATAATAGAAATATCTTAGACCTTAAAGCTACAAACAGGCCCGACCTTATTAATGATGTTAGTGTAAAGACAGGAGTTAATGATCATGATATCGTTATAGTGTCAATGGTGAGCAAAGTTAATAAACGAGTCAAGAAGGATAGGAGCGTGTTTTTGTTAGAAAGAGCCAATAAGCAATTTTTAGCATCGCACTTCGAAAATGAATGAACATCGGTTAGTTTCGGTAAAATGGACGTAGATGAATTGTGGTCTAAATTTAAATGTATTGTAAATCAAGGGTTAGAGAAATAAGAGCCTACAAAGTCGATTAAGGATGGAAAAGATTCACCGTGGTATAATAATAATATTATAAAGCTACTGAGGAAGCAAAGGCTGTTGCACTTTCCGTTCAAAAAGGAACACGCAAATGATGGCAGGCAAAAGTTAGTAAAGATACGTGCGCCTATAAAAGGGTAGACGCAAAAAGCATAGATTAATTATCACAGCCATACCTTAAAAAAAGATCTTTCCGATAACCCGAAAAAATTCTGGTCCTATGTAAAATCGATAAGCGAGTCAAAGCCCACTATCCAGTCACTCGTTGATCATTCCGGGGCAGTAATAGAAGAAAGCAAACGGAAAGCTGAAGTTTTAAATTTATCATATAAGAAATCTTTCACGCAGGAGGACCGTTCTAACGTACCATCATTTGAACACCGCATCACTCCCAAATGGAGGACGTAGTATTTCCGGAGTATGGAAGTAGCTGAGAGAGCTGAATACAAAAAAGTCTCCTGGTCCAGAAATAAGAAATGTAAGTTCGGTTTCACAAGGAGTATTCTGCGGCATTGCCCCTTACTTAGCTTGCATTTATCGCGAATCTTTAATTTAGCAAAAGTTCCAAGTGGGAAAAAAGCGCAGCAGACCCCCGTTTATAAGAAAGGTAAAAGAACAGAGCCACATAATTACACACCAATATCGTTGACATAAGTTTCCTGTAGAATTTTGGAGCATTTCTCAGTTCGAATATAGCTAATTTCCTTGTGACGGATGAGCTTCTTTCTATGAATCAGAACGCGTTTAGGAAACAGGTTGCCCCTTTCTCACATAACATCTTGTGAGCCATGGATGAAGAGCAACAGGCGGATTGTGTTTTTCTCGATTTCAAAAAGGCATTGGTGCCATACTGATTGCTAATGAAGATACGATCATATGGAATAGGTTCACAGATTTGCGATTGGCTGGTAGACTTTCTAAGTAATAGATCGCAGTACGTTGTTATCGACGGTGAGTGTTCATCAGAGACGAGTGTATCGTCTGGCGTGCCCCAGGGAAGTGTTATAGGACCTCTATTATTTTCTATCTATATACATGATCTCAAGGACACAGTAACGTGTAATCTGCGGATGTTTGCTGATGATGCTGAGGAGTATGGGACGGTGTCGTCTTTAACTAACTGTAACAGCGTACAGGATAACTTAGCCAAAATTTCTAGTTGGCGTGAAGAATGGCAGCTAGCTCTAAATCTATAAAAAATGTAAGTTATTCCGTATGAGTAGGAAAAATAAATCCCTTAATGTTCGAATACAGTATTACTAGTGAGCTTCTTGATGCAGTCGCGTCGTTCAAATATCTTGGCGTAACACCGCAGAGCGATATGAAATGGAATGAACATGTAAGGACAATTGTGAGTAAGGCGGACAGCCGACTTCGGTTTATTGGGAGAATTTTGGGAAGATGTACTTCAGCTGTAAAGGAGACCGCGTATAAAACGCCTGTACGACCGCGTCTCGAGTATTGCTCAAGTGTTTGGAACCCGCAGCAGATCAGTTTAAACGTAGGGATGATAGCAGTTCAGAGGCGAGCAACTAGGTTTGTTACTTGTAGCTTCGACCAATGCGCGAGTCTCACGGAAATACTCCGGTAACTCAATTGGGAATCGCTGGAGGAAAGACAAGGTTTTTTTTTTTTTTTTTCGAGAAATTCTGAAGAGAAAATTTAGAGGACCGGAATTTGAAGCTAAGTGTAGAGTGATCTTCCTGTCGCCTACTTACATTTCGCGTAATGATCACAAGGAGAAAGGAATATATATGTAGATGTAGAGTACCGGTTTCCATTTGAGCTCTCGATACTAATGTAGCTGCTGTTCTTGTCTCCAACCTTCTCTTTTTAAATTTTCCTGTAGGTGGTATCTATCTTTCGCGTAGTTACACATTCTCTTATGGACTTGCATTTGTCCTTATACGCTTCCAGTTAACCTCATTTTTAGCCGTATGGATTCCATTTTGCATGTTTCATCTGCTATATTTTGCAGATTAAATTCATCAATTAACAAGAAACTAGGAATTCAGGTAAATCTACTATTAACAGCACCGTGAACGAATTATCGTAGCCAAGAAGGACACGAAGTTAACAACTACCACATTAACATAGGCCTACGTTTATCTGCCAAATTTCAGTCGACGATAGGGAGACTTTAAAAATGGATGATAATTAACAACTACCACATTAACATAGGCCTACGTTTATCTGCCAAATTTCAGTCGACAATAGGGAAACTTTAAAAATGGATGATAAGATTATATTAAGACAGTTACAGGATAGGAAAACTTGGATTTTGTTCGGCGATTGTAATTCGATAGTAGGAAAAGGAAGAGAAGAAAAGTAGTAGATGAATATGGACTGGGGAGAAGGAATGAAAGAGGAACCCGCCTGGTAGAATTGAGAACAAATAATTATTTAATAATGAGAAACACTGGTTTAAGAATTGTGAAAGAAGGCTGTATAAGTGGAAGAGTCCAGGAGACGCTGGAAGGGTTCTGATGGATGTTGCATCAGTAATGCAGATTTGGGAACCAAGTTTTAAACTGTAAATTGCAAAAACGTAGGAAATTAGGGAGATGGAAACTGGATAAACTGAAGATCCTTTAGGTTATTGAGAATTTCAGATGGAATATTAAGCAACAATAGACTGAAACAGGTTGTAGTAGTACAGTAGAAAAAGACTGGATAGCTTTGAAAGATGAAATGGTGAAGACATCAGATGACCAAATTGATAGAAAGACAAGAAAAAGTAAAAATCCTAGAATATAACAGGAGATACTGAATTTCAAAAAATGCAGCAAATGAAGCAGGTAAAATAGAGTTCAGAACACTAAGGTTGGCAGGAATTGCAAAAATGTCTAAGCAAGAGAGGCTGGGTAACAAGTCTTTAGAAACATGATTAAATAGGGGGAAAACAGACGTTTGGAAAAAAGTATTCTTACATATTACGAAGGTAGCAGGGGTAAATACAACTTGTGCAGATACCAGACAGCAATTATAAGAGTTCAAGGGCGTGAAAGGGAAGCAGTAGTCGGAAGGAAGTGAGACAGGCTTGTAGTTTTCACCAATCTGTAAATTGAGCAAGCTGTGAAGGAAAGAAAGGAGAAATTTGGATACGGAACTTCAGGAAGAAAAAATAAAAACTTTGTGGTTTGACGATATTGTCTCTCAGTGTCAGCAAAGGATCTAGAAGAGCGACTAGTCTGGATGAAGAAAGAAAGATTAGCGTTTAACGTCCCGTCGACAGCACTCTCACTCACTGGTGACGGCAACTGCAATGGGCAGTGACCTGAAAAGAGGGTATAAAATGAACATTAACAAGAGTAAACGAGGGTAATGGAATGTAGCCAAATAAAATGTCTTTGATAATGGAGCTGAAGTAGGAAACGTGACAATATAAATAGTAGATGAGTTTTCAGTTTTCTTTTCAGGCCAATAAAGTACCTTATGACAGCAAATGCAGAACGTCTATGGAGAAAAAAAAAGCGAGGAAGGAAAATTTGTATTTGTTAATATAGAATATCAAGTTTATGAAATTATGAAGGTGTTTGTCTATAATGTAGCCTTTGACGATAGTGGAACGTGCAAGATTAGCAGTTCAAACAAAAAGAAGATATGAACTTCTGCAGAAGAATTGTGGATTTTGATAGACCTATTTAGGGCCTGTTGATGAGGAACTATTGAAAAGAAATCTGGTAAAGAAAAAATTGCACATATCTTGACTAGAAGAATGGATCGATTGGTAGGACACAATATGAAACTTCAAGAAATCGTCAAGTTAGTACTTGACCGAAGTGTGGATGTAGAAATAGCAGAAGTAAACAAAGTAAGGATACAGAAGGTAGGTTCAATTGGATGTAGGTTGCCGTCGTTATTCAGAGACGAGAAGACTTGGACAGGATAGAGAAGGTTGGAGAGTTGCAACAAAGCAGTGGATACGAAATTAAAGGACGAATTTTTAATATTAATTATGCAAAATAAATAAAAGACGTTTTCAGATCGATAACACTGAATTTGCCTCCTGTAACACGCATTGAAACCACCAAGATGAGTATGATAATCGGAAACTGAATTTCAACTTCTGCCATTTGTACCGATCAGTTACTATGGTAGACATTACACACAAAAGTAGCAACGGTTCTTGAAATCGTTTGCTAGGAACATTCATTTTTAAATGTGTCCTTTGGGATGAAACACATATACCGGTCCACTACAATGCCAATGTTGTCAGCAGGGGAAGTCAGAACATCGCAGTAGCGTACTCTGTGAAAACAGTGCTTATTGGTTTCGTTATTTTGTTTACTTTTTTGCTCTTGGTGAGGCAGCAGGAAGACGAGGTATAGACGGATTGGAGGATGGACAGACAGCTGGGATGACAAGTATTGCACAGAATGTAGAAAACTATTGCTTCCCTGTAAGGCATTTTTTGTGTCGGATAACTATTTGATTTTCAAACATATGAAGAAAAACTGAGCAAAGCCATGGGGTCTAGCATATGAACTAAACATCAACCTTGGTAAGTCCAAGTTGATGTTAATTGATCGAGAAAAACAGATCCAGCTCACAGGTCAATTAAAGGAACTGGAAGTCGTGCAGTCTTCCATCTATATTGGGTCAACCATCTGTAGCACGGGTAGTAGAGAAGAAGTGATAAGAAGACGGAGTAGCTATGAAGAAGCTTACAGATCTGGCAGAGCAGAACAATAACAAATAGCACAAAGATCCGGCTAGTTGAAACACTCGTGTTTTCTGCCTAGTTTTATGGTTGTGAAACATGGACACTCAAGGCCAGAGACAAACAGCGCATTGATGTACTTGAGCTTGGTGCTGGCGTATGATGCTACGCATAAAATGGACCGAAAGAAGGACAAATGTGTCCATTATTGAACGACTCAATATCTCTAGGCGCCTTTCTTCTCGAGACGCCGAAAAAATATTCCAGTTGTTTGGCCATATTGTGAGAAGAGACGGAGAATATCTAGAAAAAGTAATCTTACAAGGAAAGATCGAGGGCACAAGACCAAGAGGAAGAGCAGCGAGCAGAAGGATGGATTAAATCAAGAATAACTCCGGTTTGCCTCTTCAGCAGGCACTGAGAGAAGCTGACAATAGTCCGAGATAACTACAGAACAGCTTCAAACTCTTTGAATACACAGCAACTATAGGTTGAGTGTAAATTTATTACACATATGGTGTAGAAATCGGCCAACAGCTTTTCTTCTTCCTAACTAAACCGAATTATAACATTCAGTTTTTAGCGTTCTAACTGCACCATATGAACGGAATTTATCATCAGACACGGTTTCTTGGCACTTTCTCAGTTTACTCTATGATGATGAAACTTTTGTACAAACATTAATTTCGGAAGATTTTCAGAAACTTTACGTCTTTGTTTGAGTGCTGCTGAATTATCAATATTTAGATATTTTATACCATAAGAGATGCCTGAAACAGCTAATGTTAAAAATAGACTGTAAAATGAAATACTCTATTAGATACATAACTGTAAAATAGCTTCTTAGCTTGTGAATATAGCAGCCACTGCCAAATTATTTTTAAGAACACGACGTATGTCATAACTTTCTCTTAACTAAACGCATCTAACATTAGCATTAGGGCTTCCAGCACATATATTAGCATTTTAATAATGTAAGCCAAATACCTTACAGTAGCGTGAAATGCTCTAAGTCGGCAACTTCGTCATAGCGTTCAACTTCACATGTGCATCCAGTGTGGCTATGTGTAATTCATATATGGAACTATACACAGTTCTGCAAACCCCTGTCAATTGTTGCCTAAAGCTCCCTCCGAAATTCTTAAGAATCTCAGGTTCCTTTAAATTACCGAGGTCCCATCTCCTTATTTTCCTACCTTTTTGTAGTTTCTTCAGTTTCAGCCTACAGTTCATAACCAACAAGTTATGGTCAGAGTCTATATCTGCCCCTGGGTATGTCTTACACTGTAAAATCTGGTTCCGAAATCAATGTCTTACCATTATAAAATCTATCTGGTATCTCCCGGTGTCTCCTGGTCTTTTCCACGTATACAATCTTCTTTTGTGATTCTTGAACCAGGTGTTTGTCATAACTAAATTATATTCCGTGCAAAATTCTACCAGGCGGCTTCCTCTTTCATTCCTTTTGCCCAGACCATATTTACCTACTATCTTCCCTTCCCTTCCTTGTCCTACTACCGAATTCCAGTCCCCCATAACAATTAAGTTTTCCTCTCCCTTAATTGTCTGATTAATTTCCTTTAGCTCCTCATATATTTCTTCGATTTCCTCATCATCGGCAGAGCTAGTTGGCATATAAACCTGTACTACTGTTGTCGGTGTTGGCTTCGTATCTATCTTGACAATGATAATGCGATCACTGTGCTGGTCATAGTAGTTTACCCGCATTCCTATTTTCTTATTCATTATCAATCCTACGCCTGTGATACCCCCAATTGATTTTGTATTTATAATCCTGTACTCACCTGACCAGAAATCCTGTTCATCCTGCCACCGAACTTCACTAATCCCCACTATATCTAACTTCAACCTATCCATTTCCCTTTTTAAATTTTCTAATGTTCCTACTCGATTAAGGGATCTAACATTCTACGCTCCGACTCGTAGAATGCCAGTACTGTCTTTCCTGATGATCACATCCTCCTGTGTAGTCCTCGCCCGGAGATCCGAATGGGGGACTATTTTACCTCTGGAATATTTTACCCGAGAGGATGCCATCATCATATGTTCATACAGTAGAGCTGCATGTCCTCGGGAAAAATAACGGCTGTAGTTTCCCCTTGCTTTCAGCCGTTCGCAGTAACTGTGTGGCAAAGCCACATTAGCTGATGTTACAAGGTCAGCTCAGTCAATCATCCAGACTGTTGCCCCTGTAACTACTGAAAAGGCTGCTGCCCCTCTTCAGGAACCACACGTTTGTCTGGCCTCTCCACAGATACCTATCCGCTGGGGTTGCACCTACGGTACGGCTATCTGTAACGTTGAGGCACGCAAGCCATCCCACCTCGGCAATGTCTGTGGTTCATGAGAGTGGCTAGAGGGAAAATGCAAGGATGTAGAAGAATGTATAAATAGGGGAAAAATAGATACAGCCTACATCTACATCTACATACATACTCCGCAGTTCACCGTAAGGTGTGTGGCGGAGGGTACACTGTACCACTACTAGGCATTTCATTTCCTATTCCACTCCCAAATTGAACGAGGGAAAAAAGGATGCCTATATGCCTCCGTACGAGCCCTAATTTCTCTTATCTTGTCTTTGTGATCTTTACGCGAAATGTAAGTACGCGGCAGCAAGATCGTACTACACTCAGCTTCAAATTCCGGCCTTCTAAATTTACTTAACAGAAATCCACGAAAAGAACGTCGTCTTTCTTCCAGCGATCCCCAATTGAGTTGCCGGAGCATTTCCGTGACACTCGCGCATTGGTCGAACCTACTGGTAACAAATCTAGCTGCTCGCCTCTGAACCGCCTCTATGTCTTCCTTCAAACCGATCTGCTGCGGGTCCCAAATACTTGAGCAATACTCAAGACGTGGTCGTACAAGCGTTTTATACGCGGTCTCCTTTACAGGTGAAGTACATCTTCCCAAAATTCTCCCAATAAACCGAAGTCGGCTGTCTGCCTTACTCACAACTGTCCTTACATGCTCGTCCCATTTCATATCGCTCTGCAATGTTACGCCTAGATATTTGACGTGACTGGATCAAGAAGCTCACTACTAATGCGTTATTCGAACATTATAGGATTGTTTTTTCTACTCATGCGCATCACCTTACATTTTTCTACATTGAGAGCTAGCTGCCATTCTTCGCACCAACTAGAAATTTTGTCTAAGTCAACCTGTATGTTATTACAGTCAGTTACAGACGACACCCTTCCATACACCACAGCATCATCAGCAAACAACCGCAAATTACAACATACTCTGTCCATCAGATCATTTATATAGATAGAAAATAATAGCGGTCCTATCACAGTCCCCTGGGGCACGCCTGACGATACACCCGTCTCTGATGAACACTTGCCGTCGAGAACAACGTACTGCGTTCTATTACTTAGGAAGTCTTCCTGCCAGTCACAAATCTGTATAAAACTATTCCATAAGCTCGTATCTTCGTTAGCAGTCTGCAGTGTGGCACCGCGTCGAACGCCTTTTTGAAGTCGAGAAAAACACAATCCGCCTGTTGCCCTTCGTCCATGGCTCGCCAAGATGTCATGTGAGAAAAGGGCAAGCTGAGTTTCACATGAACGATGTTTCCTAAACCCGTGCTGATTCACGGAAAGAAGCTTTTCCGTTTCAAGGAAATTTACTATATTGGAACTGAGAATATGCTCCAAAATTCTACATGAAACCGATGTCAACGATATTGGCCTGTAATTGTATAGGTCAATTCTCTTTCCTTTCTTATACACGGGAGTCACCTGCGCTTTTTTCCAATCACTAGGAACTTTGCGCTGAATTAAAGATTCGCTATAAATGCAAGCTAAGTAGGGGGCCAATGCCGCAGAATAGTCTTTGTAAAACCGAACTGGTATACCATCCGGACCAGCAGACTTTTTCGTATTTAGCTCTCTCAGCTGCTTCTCTACACCGGAAATACCTATTGCTATGTCCCCCATTTCGAAATTAGTACGTTGATCAAATGATGGTATACTTGTGCGGTCCTCCTGCATGAAAGATTTCTTAAAGGTTCTTCAGCTTTCCGTTTGCTTTCTTCTATTACTGCCCCGGAATGATCAACTAGTGACTGGACAGTGAGCTTTGACCCGCTTATCGATTTTACATATGACCAGAATTTTTCGGGTTCTCGGAAAGATCTTTTGCTAAGGTATGGCTGTGATAATTATTGTATGCTTCATGCATCGATCTTTTTATAGACGCACGAATCTCTTCTAACTTTTGCCTGTCATCATTTGCGTGTTCTTTTTTGAATCGAGAGTGCAACAGCCTTTGCTTTCTCAGCAGCTTTCTAACATTATTATTATACCACGGTGGATCTTTTCCATCCTTAATCGTCTTTACTGGCACATATTTCTCTAACCCTTTATTAACAATGCACTTAAATTTAGTCCACAATTCCTCTACATCCATAGTCCCAGAATTAAACGATGCCCATTCATTTTCTAAGTGCGATCGTAACATTTGCATAACGGCTCTTCCCAACAAAAACACGCTCCTAGCTTTCTTGACTGGTTTATGAACTTTGGTCACCATCGACGCTATGACGACAGCTACAGGAAAGGAAAATAAAAGAAAAACAGCTCTATGAATATCAAGGACACTGATGGAAAACCAGTTCTCAGCAAAGAAGGGAAAGCTGAAAGGTGGAAAGAGTATATAGAGGGGCTCTACAAAGGAAATGAACTTCGATACTATATTGTAGGAAGGGAAGAGGATGTAGATGAAGATGAAATAGGAGATACTGTGCTGAGAGAAGAATTTGATAGAGCCCTGAAAGACCTAAATCGAAACAAGGCCCCTGGAGTAGATGATATTCCCTCAGAGCTACTGAAGTCTCTGGGAGAACCAGCCATGACAAACCAATTTCACCTGGTGTGTAAGATGTATGATCCAGGCGAAGTACCCTCAGACCTTAAGAAAAATGTTATAATCCCCATTACAAAGAAAGCAGGTGCAGACAGGTGAAAACTACAGAACCATCAGTTTAATAAGTCATGGTTGCAAAATATTAACACGAATTATATACAGAAGGATGGAAAAGCTGGTAGAAGCAGACCTCGGGGAAGATCAGTTTGGATTCAGGATAAATGTAGGAACACGGGAGGCAATACTCACTTTACGGCTTATCCTAGAAGATAGATTAAGATAAGGCAAACCTACATTTTTAGCTTTTGTAGATTTAGAGAAAGCTTTTGACAATGTTGATTGGAATGGAATTAACTCGCCGACATACACTTTGGCAAAGTCCCTAGCCTCCAAACTAAGACCTCTAGTTGGCAAACCTGACTCGTACGTGAAGAACTCCACACACTTTATAGAATGCATTAAGGAAGAAACAATTTTACCCACGGACATCATGGTCAGTAAAGTCATTATTCACCAATGTGCCAGTAAACGAAACTGTTCGCATCCTACAAGAACATGACCCGCCAGATATATGCGACCTGGTTCAGTTGTGTTTATCTTCGACCTACTTCAAGTGGCAAGAAAGATACTATGAGCAAACAGACGGCGTCTCCCTTATCCCCGTTGACAGCCGACATATTCATGGAGGCCTTCGAAGCAAAGGCACGCCCACCGCGGTGGCCGAGAGGACTGAGGTGCTCCAGTCACGGTCTGCACGGCCACTACGGTCGGGGGTTCGAATCCCCCCTCGGGCATGGATATTTGTGCCGCCCTTAGTGTTAGCTATTTCATAAGTAGTTTGTAAGTTTAGGGACTGATGACCCCGTAGTTAAGTCCCATAAGCTATACAAACATAACATAGCAACGGCACTTTGTTCCGCCCCTTTACGCCCAATATGCTGGTTCAGATACGTAGACGATACGTTCACAATATGGCCCCACGGTGAGATGGAGCTACACAAGTTTCATGAACATCTGAACAAATTGCACAAGAAGATCCAATTTACATTAGAGATCGAGAAGGATCGCGCTGTTCCATTGCTAGATGTGGAAGTTTATAGAACAAGGCAAGGCACACTTGGGCACAGGGTATATCGGAAGCCTACACATACCGACAAGTATTTGCACGCCCAATCAAACCACCACCCAGCACCCAGCTCACCCAGCTCACTGACGATTCGCGCGCAGCGACTAAGTGATGAAGACAACAAAACAGCTGAGCTCAACAAACTAGAAACAACATTTCTGGCCAATGGCTACAACCATAGAGTGATTCACACCTCCATGGACACAAATAAAAGAAGCACCAGTAGGCAGGAAGTCAATAAAAAGCAGCCAAAAGCACGCTACTGTATGTAAAAAACGTCACAGATCGGATTGCTAAACATCTTCGCTGGGTTGGTGTCCAGCCTTTCTTCTATACTAGTCACAAGATCCAGCATGTACTTTTTTCCACAAAGGACAAGATAGAGGCACTACGCGCATCAGGAGTATACAGGGTGGAATGCAAGTGTGGGAAGTATACATAGGTGAGACAGGGAGGGCAGTGGCAACGCGCATACGCGAACATGAACGCTACATTCGTTTAGGCCAACACAATAAACCTGCAGTAGCCGAACACCAGCAAGATTTCAGCACAAAGATAAAATTTAACGATGCCAGAATACTCGCCAAGCAACCAGGGATGGTTAAACGCAATATAAGGGAAGCCATCGAAATTGTAAAACACCCTAATAACATGAACAGAGAAGACGTACTCAGGCTTGCCCCCTCTTTATATGTTACTCTGTTCTACCAGCCATCACAGCGAAATAGGCCGCACTGACAACATAACACGCGAGCGTCACTAGTAAGAAACTGTCGTCGCGCGGTCCACGGTCAGCAGGAGAGAAACGGAAGCCCTCACCCCATTCGCCGATGAACGCCAATCATGTCTCGCTATGCAAGAAGCAATAGGCAACGGCTAACCCCTAATCCCCCCACCTCAGCACCCTATCATAATAAAGTTTCCATTCTTCCGCCAAAAATTCTCCAGTAACATCGCTTATTTTTAAAAATTATGACGTAATGTCTAATTGAAAGTAAATATAAAGTGTAGTAACAACCAGCTCACATCGGTATACCCAGATAAAGACCACTGTAACGTTCGCCGAAACGTCCATTATTTAAGTAATAGCTTTCTTACATCATGACGCGGTACAGAACCCAGAAAACTTTTGTGTCATTATTCCTTGGCTTTATATAAATACATGAACACGAAAATTGAAGAAACATTTCTCAATATTAATTACACAACCAACCTAATTAAACTTATATAATTCGAGAGGGGCTTTGCCATAGATGTGCACATAACAAAAATCATGTGTGTACGAAACAGTTAACAGTGATTAATGGAAGTTGATAACTTCGTGTCTAAAAGGGTTATTAGACGACGATACGACGCGAACAGTATAGGTCTAGCGCTACAGCCATCTAGCGGTATAATGGGTGTAACTATGAGGTCGATCGTGTTGTTAATAGTGGAAATCAAAATTTCGCGCTGGCAGAAAACATTATTTTGGTGTAGCATACATTTTAAAAATTCTGAGTTTCGTTACTTCGTAAATACAAACCACAGGCAAACTACTACTAGTTAATACTGAACTGGAAAATTGAAGTACTAATTTTTAATATTAATTATGGAACGAGACCAATGAAACATAATTTGAAAGATACTATGCACGCAACCGTTAGAACTCCGTTCCATAGGCCTCCAAAAGACCATCGGGTAACGACCGACCGCGGAGGCCGAGCGTTCTGAGGCGCGCCAGTCACAGTCTGCACGGCCACTACGGTCGGAGTTTCCAATCCCCCCTCGGGCATGGATATTTCTGCCGTTCTTAGTATAAGCTAGTTCATAAGTTGTTTGTAAGTTTAGAGACTGATGACCCCGTAGTTAAGTCTCATACGCTCTACAAACATTTGAACATTTTGAACAGGCCAGGTCTGTGAGCCACCCTAGTGTTAGTGAAGCCTGGCAGTGTTTAACTTCGGTGAACTAATGGGAACCGGTGTAGCTGTTAATAATTACAATAAAAACACTAATAATAGTGATACGTCGTCGTCGAAAATTGAAGTGTTGCCAACTGACATGTGTATCAATCAGGTGCTATGGTAAAAATGGCACACAAAAGTAACAACTTTTCGTGAAATCGCATTCGAGTGACTTTATTGTTTAAATGGTTCATATACAGCAACACCACATATCACAATACTACAATGACACAACTGCAATGTCCATGATATTGTCTGCAGTGGAAATCAAAACATTGATGTAACAAACTCTGTAAATAATCTTTATATATAAAGCAGAGTGTCCGTATGTTTGTTTGTGTGTACGTGTTGTTTACAAATCAACAGTTTTGATCCAATCTTTTTCAGATTTTGTACACGTAATCTTCCATCCATGAGGACGGTCGCCGTAAGTGTAAGAATTGCGTAAGATACATAGTTCACGAGATATTACGTCATAAACAATGAGATGCGCGAGAAACTGCTATATTTAGCGACAATGTTACTCATTGTCTCCTCAACCACTGGACCTATTTCAACCAAAATTGGTATACACATTCCTTACGTGAGGTAACAATTTCTGCAGGTTTAAGAATCACATACGAGACATGGTTCACAAGATATGACGTCATAAACAATAAGAATTACAAAAAACTGCCACATAATGCGGCGAGACTTTATAAATACGCTATATGAGAATGAGATTACTTAGCAGCTTGCAACAAAGTTTATACATAATTTCAAACCTTTATTAAACTTTTTCTCGCTGACAACCATAGCAAAATGATGCAAGGAAAAAAGTTTCTCCCTTACTACTTTTCCGATGTTTATGGAGTGAAACTACGGCATTCGGTAAGACGTTACAAATTATGATTTTTACACTACAATTTGTAGTCGCAGGAAATTTTACAGACGTTACACACACACATATAGTTGAATGTACTTTATAAATTTTATCATAGTACACACGTAGTTCATGAGATTTGAGAACATAAACAAAGTTCTGCTGTTCATGGACTAAAACTACGGCTTTCAGTATTACATTACAATTTCCATATGACGTTACAGTTTATAATTTCTACACTACAAATTGTAGCTTCAGGAAATTTTACAGGTAGTATATACGCATATAGTTGAATGTACCTTGTCATGTAGTTCATGAGATATGAGCACATAAACAGTAACGTTCATGGAAAAGCGCCTCATCACGCATCAAGTATTAATCTATTACTTCTTCACTACTAATTGTATTCCCAAGAGATTTTACAGACATACAGACTTCATACAAATAAATATATACCTGAAAATGGCAGTAATAAATAAATACACGGGTATCGACGAGTTTTCAGCTACTGTTATTTATTGGTGTCATTATTTCTCTTACTTTTCTGTCAATAGCTATGTCGAGGTATAGATGAAATGAACAGTTGGGAGGAGGAACGGTGAGAGATGACAAGAAGGAAGACAAAAGAAAGGAGCTGGGGAGATTCACAAAGACGGTAGAGACAAAGGAAGTGGGCGGTGGGGATAAAGAAGAAGATGGTGATTAGAAATGGACAGACAGCGAGTAGATGGATAGAATGTAGTATCAGATTGCTTTTCTCAAGGACATTTATAAATCGCATCCTCCAAAGTCGGTAAACCATCTCATCTTTATATTTATACAGGTAACGCACAAATAAAAATATAGTGATTCCATATGCGTTACAATAAATGATAATCTGCAATAATATTCTTTTAAACTTTCCTTTCGTTACATACAGCAGCGCAAATGAGGTTATTGATTTGAATGACGTATTTACTCGTTGCGACTAAGCTTACAAGAATTCTTTTATTTATTTTCCCATTCGTTTGATATCAAAGTGAGCCACAGAAAAGCGTCACTGGCTTTAGAACGTATTTATTAAAAGCCGGTTGGACATGTTGGACATGTAAAATTGCCGATGTTCCAACTGATAAGACAAGCATAGAATACAGATTAACATCGGAATCGTGTGCTACGATTCTACATACGTTTTAACGAAAATAGAACACAATAAGTCTGTGGTCTGCAATTACCGACGCCAGGTGGAATGCAGTGTTCTTTGTCTTAATGAAATTATAATTTAATTTGCGAAAATGACTATGCTCTGATTTGACATGGTTTTTAATTCACCCAAACGACTTTATCGTTACTGAAAATAAGTTTTATTACAGAGGAAACGTGACTATTACGAGAGAGTTTGCTGATGTGACAAAGCTAATTATGAATAAAACAACTGGTGAGTTCTATTGGGAGGTATCAAAATTTTTACTGTGCCTCAGGCGTAGAGTTGTGGAAATGAGACCACTACGGAGATAGGTACTGTCGAGCAACCTTGAGTCTGAAAGTGTTGAAAGTCAAACTTTTGACGTCTACACCCTTTAAAAGCAACTATATAGCTAGCTGCGTTGCTATTATATTAATATGGTTACCCGCCAAGTACTCGTTCATTTGTTACACTGCATAGTCGTTCAGATAGAGCAGGGTAACCACGAGGCTAGTCTTCTTGAGTAAAATGGTTTGTTTTTAAATTTCTATACTGTGGGTATCACAGTATGCGACATTATCGCATATTAGGACACGATATATCATATAAGGATAGCTTTAACTCTTTCTTTCAGGTCAAGTTACAACTTTTTTTTTTTTTTTTTTTTTTTTTTTTTTTTTTTTTTTTTTTTTTTTTTTTTTTTTTTTTTTTTTTTTTTTTTGCATATACGCGGTATTAAGGAGCACTTATTAAAGAAATTAAAGTGCAATGTGTTCCAACAAATTTCCAATCCACGAACGTAGATTTGAATCAACTATTTTATTATAAAGTGGAATAATGTGAGAAAAAGAAAGTTTCGAATCAAAGATGAGGCTTATGAGGTCCACTTATCGTTGACAACGGCCTACCGCATCATACATAAAGCCGGTCAGCCTTTGGAAATGCATCTCATCGTGGCTCTCAAATAGGTCATTATCTGCGAGAGTGACACTCCACATTGATCGACTAATTTTCATGAAATTAAAGGCCAGGCGATCAACTTGACGCAACCTGTTTCGAAAATCATTGCTCAACATTTCGATTCATGCCAATAGGTGAGTCTTCCAGCTGCACTTGATCATTTCGTCGGAGCAGCGCACTGGTTCAATGGATCAATAGTACATGTAGCTCTACCGCTCTGATCGTAATTGTGTATTCAAAACAGAAACGTCTTCGAGTACCAGTGAGATAAAAGTGTTATAGTATATATAAGAATAATAGGTAATTATATGCAATGACAGGCAACAAAAAACGTCTGTAATTAAAATCGATATTAAAAAAACGGAAGGAAGAATTTTTAGAGATTGATAGAGATGGCGTTTGATCTGCCTCGTTATAATGTACAAACTGTTATAAACGAAAATGAGAAAGCATTCAGGTTTCAATTAGAGAAACTGATAAATGATGCCATTAAAGATTATGGAAGGAAGGAAGCTTAGGGCTTAACGTTCCGTCGACATCGTGGTCATTAGAGACGGCATTAAAGATTCTGTACATAGAAACCTAGACTACTTGGAAAGTACAAGAAGAATTGGCTCAGCCTCAAAAAGTTCCAGTTGCGAAAAATGATGATTACGATTACATTAGCAATATTGAGAATTGTAATTTAAACTAATCAGTCAGATTTAAAAAAGAATGCGACAATGAAAATAAACGTTAAGTTTTTGGATTATCGAAATCAGGAAAGAGCTGTAAATTAAAGTTTGTGACAGTCCAAGACAAAATGTTGTATCAAAGACACAATTACATATTTATCTACAAAATTCAGTCGTTAATATTATGAAACTTTTAATTACTAGTTTCGGTAGCACAATTTTACCATCTTCAGATCTCTTCTCAGCACATAATTTTTTTTGTCATATTATGTAAACAGGGTCTTTACTGGTCAACTATTACGTAGATCCATCATTTATGCGATCTGAGTAACAATTTTAAATCTAAAGGCACCATCAGGTATCTCCAGGCATCACCAAAGTCGTCTGTCAATTATTGTTTTGTCTCAGCATAGAAAAATTAAAAGCTGGAATTTTTTGTGAACCACAAATCCGTACTCTTATAAGCAACGATGATTTCATAGGCCACATGTCTTAGGTTGAATTGGAAGCAGGGACAAGCTTTGTATCAGTTGTAAAATAAAAGTGGGGAGGATCAATAAGCTAGAGAAAATTACAGAATTTATAAAAATTAGAAGCTATTATGTGTGTCAAATTGCATATTTTGCACAGTCATTTCAATAAATTTCGTTACAAATTGGAATATTACAGAGAAGAAACGGTGAATTGTTCCACCGGTACATCAAGATTACGGAGGAAAGATATCAAGCCATTTGGGAATTCTATATAATGGTAGACTTCTGGCGGACTTGTAGAGAGACTGTGCAGACTAAAACCACCTAAGAAAGTTCCATACAAAATGTTCTTCTTAATTATTACTAACATACTTTTATTGTCATGTTTAATTTCATTATTCCTTGTATCTGATACAGTACTTTGTATGTTAGAAGTCATCTGATAACATAAAAATAAATATTTTAAAAATATTCTCTTATTTTTTATACTTTAATTTCCAGTACAATTGAATTGCCTTTATCTCAAAAAGTAGAAGTAATTCATCAAAACTACGAGAAGCGTTTGAAAAGTCCGCGCAAAGTCCGAGGGATGGCACCACCGTTGCGTTCGAGGTCAGGTTTAGTTAACAGCATCTTTTGAAAGATCGCACACCACGTTTCAGGCATATCTTTATTTCTTTGTGTTTGGAATTCGTCTGAATCAAGGATGTGATTGTGAAAGAATGGACGAAAATGAATTTCGTGTGGTTATTAAACATTACTTTATGAAAGGCAAAACGCCTCAGAAGACTAAAGAGAAGCTTGATAAACATTACTGTGACTCTGCACCTTCGATTAGAACAGTTTATAAGTTGTTTCAAAATTTTTTGGAGTGGTCATTTGGGCACAAGTGACGCTGAACGTACTGGACGCCCTGTGGAGGTTACGACTCCAGAAATCATTGATAAAATCCATGATATGGTGATGTATGACAGAAGAATTAAGGCGTGTGAGATGATTAGTGCTGCGGGAATCTCGAATGAATGGGTACATAATATTTTTAACTAACATTTGGACATGAGAAAGCTATCCGCAAGATGGGCCCCCCGATTGCTCACGCTTGACCAAAAACGGAATCGTTTGAAGTGTTGCAAGGAACGTTTGCAGCTATTCAGGTAGATCCTGCAGAACTTTAAGCGTCGTTTAGTCACTGTGAATGAAACTTGGTTACATTACTAAACATCTGAGACCAAAGAACAATCTAAACAATGGGTTACCAATGTAGAAAAATGTTCAAATGTTTGTTAAGCTTATGGGACTTAACTACGTGGTCATCAGTCCCTAAACTTACAAACTACTTATGAACTACTTACGAACTAGGATGGCACAAATATCCATGCCCGAGGGGGGATTCGAACCCCCGACCCTAATGGCCGTGCTGACCGTGACTGGAGCGCCTCAGTCACCTCGGCCACCGCGGCCGGCTACCAATGTAGAATCTGCACCAAAATAGGCGAATACCGGTCCTTCGACCAGAAAGTTTCTGGCGTCGGTCTTTTGGGGTTCACAAGGGATAATCCTCGTCGACTATCTGGAACAGGGGAAAACTATTACAAGTGCAAAATATTCATCGTTATTGGACCGTCTGAAAACCGAGCTGCAAGATAAACGCCGGCGATTGGCCCACAAAAATGTCATTTCCCATGACGACAGTGAACCAGCACACAACTCAGCAGTTGTGATCGCAAAATTATTGCAAATAGGTTTCTAATTCAATTCACATCCCCCCTATTCTCCATACTTAACTCCCACAGACTACTATTTGTTCCTCAATTTGAAGAAATGGCTGGCGGGACGAAGTTTTCATTCAAACAAGGATATCATTGCAGAAAATAATGGCTTTTTTGCAGGCTTCAACAATTCCTGTTATTCGGAAGGGATCAACAGCGTTGGACGAAGTGTATGTCAAAAAGGGAAACTATATTCCTTCAAACCGTCTTGACTGCAAATTTTTTATTAGTTAATGACGCGTTTCGCCCTTTAGCAGGGCATCTTCAGATTATCTGCGTGACAGAATTTACACAAAATTACAAGGCGGAATTACAAACGGTTATAATGGTACAGCCCGCCGCGGTGGCCGAGGAGTCTGAGGCGCTCCAGTCACGGTCAGCACGGCCACTACGGTCGGGGGTTCGAATCCCCCCTCGGGCATAGATATTTGTGCCGTCCTAGTTCATAAGTAGTTTGTAAGTTTAGGGACTGATTACCCCGTAGTTAAGTCCCATAAGCTTTACAAACATTTGAACATTTTGAATTATAATGGTACATGGGCTTATTTTGTGTTAAGAAGACAGTATAAATGGTAAACAAAGTTTATAATGCGCTCTCCGTGGTGTGACACCGTAAGTTGTTATTGCGGTGTGTCTATTTTCTTGGAATGTTTTTTGGTTTTCCTTGTGGCCTTACAAATGTATGGGTAACAACGAATTACAATTGGAACATACTCGGTAAAGATGTGAGAAACATAAAACCGATTTTTAAGATTACCTTAATCGGAGCGGTGGTCTCTGATGACACAAGATAAGCCCATGTTTACAATTGCGCTCACGGGCGGTGGGCGGGCGTGGTGTGCTGCTCCGCCGACTTGTACAGACTAACTAAGGGAATGTGGGTAGGAAGTGACATAGGAAGCCGATGTATGAGACGGGACGGGTGAAAACTAGCTACCTGAATACAAATTTAACGAAAGGGAGGTTATTAAGCAGGACAGAATTTTATAATTCATGTTGGTATTTGTAAATGAGAGGAATTTTATTTGAACAGAGACATCATAATATCTAGGAATGTTTGATCTTTGCATGCCAACTGATTGTTTAGGAGGTGTGGGTGTCCAAAGCAGGCGCGCTTATACACCGGCCTCCTATGTCACTCCCTACCCACATTCCCTCAGTCAGTCTGTTCAAGTCGGCGGAGCAGCACACCATGCCCGCCCACCGCCCGTGAGCGCAATTGTAAACATGGGCTTATCTTGTGTCATCAGAGACCACCGCTCCGATTAAGGTAATCTTAAAAATCGGTTTTATGTTTCTCACATCTTTACCGAGTATGTTCCAATTGTAATTCGTTGTTACCCGTACATTTGTAGGGCCACAAGGAAAACAAAAAAAACATTCCAAGAAAATAGAAACACCGCAATAACAACTTATGGTGTCACACCACGGAGAGCGTATTGTAAGCTTTGTTTACCATTTATACTGTCTTCTTAACACAAAATAAGCCCATGTACCATTATAACCGTTTGTAATTCCGCCTTGTAATTTTGTGTAAATTCTGTCACGCAGATAATCTGAAGATGCCCAGCTAAAGCGCGAAACGCGTCATTAAGTAATAAAAAATTTGCAATCAAGACGGTTTGAAGGAATATTTATTGTAACTGATTGCTGTTGTACACCATGGATTGGAAATCATTTTAATGGGAAACTATGTCGAAAAATAAAAATAGTTCTTCCCAAACACGTTAGCAGTTTTTATTTTTGTACAGACTTTCAAACGCTCCTCGTATTATTATTTTCATATTCAGCAGACTAGAAATTGTTAGTAAATTCCATGTCGCAGAATCGTTATTAAATCGGTTAATCCATACTGCTCAAGCACTGGTCCCGCTGGTATATTCTAGCACGTAGCCGTTATACCCTTACGAAACGAAAACGTTGGTGGAGCGAAAGGTAAAGATGCTTAAAATCGGCATTCCACTTATAATTCTGACCACCGGCCTTCATCTACGTCTCATTTACCGAACGCGTCTGGTACTACGCAATGCTTGTTGCTCGTGCAATACCCTGAGGTTAATCAGGCCGCGTGCAGTCCCTCGGCAGCTATGGGAAGGGGTGGGAGGTGGGGGGGGGGGGGGGGACCAGAGAGTAGCGTCGAATGCGCGGCCTCTGTGTGGAACATCTCTGGTTGCTGCGTGAGCGCACCTCGCCTCAGCCCGCAGCCGCCACTCATCAGGCGCGTCGGCGCTGATCGTTATTTCCGAGCTGGCGGCTATCTGGCGTTCTTGTTAGTATGAATGCGCGCCCAGTCAAGAGCGAATATCTCGAGGGCGTCGGGTCGGCAGAAGGGGTCGCCGCTGGCAGGGGCGGTGTGGAGCAGGGGGGACTGGAGGGGGAAGTCCGACTGGCTGAGCTAAGCGCCCACCGCTCATTTGCCAGAATGCCGGGACCTGCTGCTTTTCAGCAGCAAGTAGTTTTCCCTTGCCTCATGGATCGCGCCAAGCTGCCCAACATACCGCATGCCTTGAGCACCAGTTTAACCGAGGTCACTTCTGGTGTGCGGAGCTGCACTTCAAGATACGCAGATATACTATTCTGATTTCCATGCGTAGTCACGCAAACCTGGACGACTAAATCAAGGAATCTTTATAATTAACCGTCCAGGATCATTCTTTGGACAATGCTCAAAATCTGTGAAGAAAACCATAGCCATAGATTTATACCAACCGTAATTGAAAGAACTTCAGTAAAACTTTTTATTAAATGATTATGTAGTAGATGTTTATTTCCCTCGTGATGACATGCAGCGCTGATCCTAATGCATTCCAGACAACAAGAAATTTTGATTAAAACGTAAGGTATTTCTGTTACCTGCCACTTTGTTTATTGTACCCATGAGGCGTTTCAAGGATTTAAATCCCCATCGTCTGGTGGCATAACATTATGCTGTGTACATGTAGATTAGGTTAACCTGTTGTACTGTCTACAAGAGAAAATACAAAACGCTACATCAGAATGTAACTTTTGTACAATTGTTCAATGAAGTTAAATGTAAACAAATAAAATATCATACCCCCCAGTAGTCAAGGTCCCTTGCATTGTCATAACCTCACTTCTGTGTAATAAATCACAGTCAGCATCTTCGTTTACTTCTAACAGATGCAAAGAATTTACACTAAAAGCACCAAAGAAGTTCTGACATTTTATGCTTTAAATGTTGATAAACTGAAGATGAGTATACAATACACAATTTTGGGGACAATATAGAATCTAACATTTTATACAAGGATTGTATTTCACTCAGTATTAGTTTTAAAAATAATAATGTGTAGACAGATGAATGGTCATGCTTTAAATGACGATCTGATGACCAATATACACTGGACATTGTAAACTTTTAGTGTACAATGCCCATTAAAAATTAAATACATATAAAATTATTTTAATGGTACATGTCTACTAAAATTATATATTTGCATATCAAATTATAATTTGTGTGGTATATTTCTCATCAAATCATCACCATTATTATTTTTTAAAGCTCTTACTGAGTGAATGACATTCTCTGTATAAAATGTGAGATTCTAAATTGGCTCCAAAATCGTATATATTTAGTGTTCACTGTATACTCGTCTTCAGTTTATCACCATTTAAACCATAATATGTTTGGAGTCCATGTTTTGTGCATTATGTCTTTAGTGTAAGTTCTTTGCATGGGATAGAAGTAAAATAAGATGGTAGCTGTGATTTATGACATTTAAGTGAGGTTATGGCAATGCAAGGGACCACTGGAGGTATAGTATTTAATTTTTCACACTTAATTTCATTGAAATTGTAAAAAGTCACATTCTGATGTATTGTTTTGTATTTTGTCTTGTAGAGAGTGCAACTAGTCAACCTAGCATACATTTAAAATGTTTGTAAAGGTTATGGGACTTAACTACGGGGTCATCAGTCCCTAAACTTACAAACTACTTATGAACTATTTACGAACTAGGTCGGCACAAATATCCATGCCCGAGAGGGGATTCGAACCCCCGACCGCAGTGGCCGTGCTGACCGTGACTGGAGCGCTTCAGTCACCTCGGCCACCGCGGCCGGCGCATACATTTATACAGCATAATTTATTCCACCTGATGATAGTAAACCCTTGAAACGTGTTGTGGGTACTATAAAGAAAAGGACCGGTAACGGATATACCTTGTGTTTTAATCAATTTTAAACAGTCATGGTATAGCCAAAACCAAAATGTTTTTAACTTAAACAACAAATTTATTGTTGTTTTATCATCTGACAAACATTTTGTTACCTAACTGACAAACCCGCAACACGAACTACAGACAGAAGTATGCAGAATATTTGGGCAATCACTTTTCGACAGTTCTGATGATGGCGGCAAGATCCGCCGAAACCGGTAAATCCAAGTAAAGGTCTGCCTGAATACGCAATCTGGGCAGTAACATAAATTTAATATCGATAGGAGCTTGTTGCCAATCAACCAGAAGCGACAGGGATAACAGATCCTCTTGTAGAAGGCAGTTCTGTGGAATTTGAAGTCACGACAATTTTTAACATTTTACGTTTCATTTTATATATCAGAAACACGACAACTACAGCTAGTATTGACAAAGAAATGTATTTTAATTAAGATCAAGTCATTATAACATGTTTTTTAATAAGCAGTCTTTTCATTCGCTGCTAATGATTGGTGGAGGTGGCGCAGGGGCGGAGCTACTGGTTTTTAAATGCAACCGTCCTTGCTCCCTCCGGCAGCGACAGCACGTGAGGACTCGCAACTCCTCTTTTCCACATCATCTTGGGTATAACATCATTTTATTCTTTTTTCTCTTTATTTCAATGTAATGTAATTATAAACGTAGTTTGTTGGGTTGTTTATAATTCGTCTGCATGAAAAATTGTATATTTTAGAGCAACATTCTGAACATGATTGGATCGATAAGAAATTTGCGCTCTAGACTGTTTTATTAAAAAGAAATAGAGAGAGAGAGAGAGAGATGAAACAGCAGGAACACGGCAAAATTCCCAAATAGCAGGGAGGAATTTTAAATTTCCTTCGCCATATTGGTGTGATGAATAAAAAGTAAGACGCAATCAGCAGAGCGCGTGGCATCCGCTAAAACACCAGACAACTCAGGAGACAAACACAAACTTTGACGTAGACATTTAAAAAATGGCCATTGGACCAGAAGGTGACGTACGGTCAATTTTTAAGGACGGTAATTATAAAGTAGAGGAGGGTCGCCTCGTAATGAGTGGCGGAGGCTGATGCTATGCGTAGCCGGGCTAGATTGACCTCCTTGTGACGAGAGGGCCGAGAGGTCAAATGTTCAAATGTTTGTAAATTTATCGGACCAAACTGCGTGGTCATCAGTCCGTAGCTTACAAACTACTTAAACCTAGGTAAACTAACCTAAGGGCAACACACACACCCATGCCCCAGGGAGGACTCGAACCTCCACAGAGAGCAACCGCGCGCTCCGCAGCGAGACGCTTTAGACCGCTCGGCTACTCCACCGCGGCGGCCGAGAGATCAACCAAGCAATAGGAAAGGTATAATGTCCCGCAAATTTGTTCGCTTCGAGGGAATTCCAACGTGCATGCCAGAGCGATACAACACGCCCGAGACAACAGACACTGATGACAATCGTAGTTGTACTACAACAACAAAAGTTTCTTGTATGACTGCGCATTTTCGCGAGCGGTATCCATAAGTAAAATCTTCTCGGGTGACAAGCCGGATCATGTGGTTTAATGCCTACGAGCTCCTCTGCCATTTCAAGTGACTGTGAACGTAATATAAAGAATATGCTGGACTCCTCGGTGAGTAAGATATTATGGTTAGCTTCGATGTGGTCTCCCTTTTCACGTGTGTGCCCATCACATAGACTTGCTGTCCCAGTTGTTTGATAACGCCATCGTGGATTTATTTAAGCATACTGTGACTGTGGTGTCGCACAAGTACAAAGTGCGCGCCACTTACTTTCGCCGCGCGCCGCCAGGCACGCACGGCGCGGCGTTCTCGCGACGACGGCCACGAGCGCCCTCTGCGGCAGCTCCGCTCGTGGCCGCCACTGAAGGACATCGTTGACTTCGGACTTCGGACTGAGATAGCAACGAGTTAGGACCTTCGTAATCAGATAGGCACCAGTGAAGACTTTGCTATTGTACAGGCACTAGGCAGGCCTCTAACAACTATGTATCAACATTCTGCAGTGCTATGTAAAAGTTAAGTATTGTTACATTCTGTGCAATATATCTCTTTCTAATTTACTCGAGTGTTTATAGTTTCTGGCTGCTCCCCTCCGTACCTGCACCAGCGTGTCGGTCTCATTCCACTCGGCCACCGACACCTACGACGAGGCTGGGACACAAAAGCGGCAACGAAGTTGGGACACAAAAGTGACGTCATCATATGTGGAGTCCTTTAGCTCCAGTTGTAGCCAACTTCTTTATGGAGCATTTCGAAGACATTACCTTGGACACGGCTCCTGCAAAGCCTACCTGCTTTCATTGTTCGTCGACGATACCTTCGTCACCTGGTCTCCTGGACAGAAAAAGCAAGAAGAGTTCCAGGAGCACAACAACAGTATCCACGGCCACATCAGATACACAATGGAAGTAGAGAAGGACGGTGCCTTGCCATTCCTGGATGTTCTTGACCGCCGTAAGCCTGTTATAAGACTGGTTCATAGCTTTTACCGCATGCTCACCCACACGATGTTCACATGTTTGTAAAACTATCGGACTCAACTGTTTGGTCAGTAGCTTACAAACTACTTAAACTAAGGTAAACAAACCTAAGTACAATACAAACATTTATGTCCGAGGGGGGACTCGAAGCCCAGACGGCGAACGGCAGCGCGCACTGCAGCACTATGCCCCAGTGCGCACGTCTAATCCGCCGCGGCCCACCCACACGGATCGGTATTTGCACGCCGATAGCTACCACAACCCAGGACAGAAACAATCTGTTCTGAAGACCTTGGTACACAGAGTTGAAACCGTCTTAGATGTTGAAAACCTGTCAAACGAACTTAGCCGCTTGCGGCCCATACATCATCATCACTACATAATTTAGGGTAATATAACTTTCTTCTAAATATGCATTTTAATGTATGAATGACGTACAATGGAGGACATAAAAATTAGTATACCCTCTCAGAGTTTCAAAAATGTTCAAATGTTTGTAGAACTTATGGGACTTAACTACGGGGTCCTCAGTCCCTAAGCTTACAAGCTACTTATGAACTAGCTAAGACTAAGGACGGCAGAAAAATCTATGCCCGAGGGGGGATTCGAACCCCCGACCGTAGTGGCCGTGCAGACCGTGACTGAAGGGCCTCAGTCCCCTCGGCCACTGCGGCCGGCTCTCAGAGTTTCCAATTCATTCAACATTTATTTTTTGAACAGTGCATATGGTTTATATGAAATAATAACATTTACAAATCAATAGCTTAAGTGATATTGGGGAATCAGGTATCGATTCGCCCTGAGACATCCAAATTAGAATTTTTTGTAGTATTTACAGGAGGTAATTTGGGCGTTGATTCTGGCCTACATTAAATCATACAGATATAGAGTAGTGTCTTGGAATACATCATCCCATATCTGCTCGACCTGTTCACATATTTATGCGAGAGTTGTTGGTAGACGAGTCGCAAGTGCCAATTTTCGTCCTATCATATCTCACACGTGCTGGAATGGAGACAAGTGCGGAGATCGTGCGAGCCAGGAAAGATGCTGTACATCTTGTAGAGTACAACGAGTTTCACGCGACAACGGCTACAGAAAGAGACAAATATCTCAGGCAGTTTCACCCAAGTCACGAAATCAAAAGACATTTGAAGAAAACATCAAGAAGACCGCTTTTTTACCGTTTTGTGGCTCCACAACAGGGAAAATTAGCCTGCTCCTGAAAAATGGGTTCAAAAATGTTCAAATATTTGCAAATCTATCGGACCAAACTGCGTGGTCATCAGTCCGTAGCTTACAAACTACGGACAACACACACACCCATGCCCCAGGGAGGACTCGAACCTCCACGGCGAGCAACCGCGCGCTCCGCAGCGAGACGCTTTAGACCGCAGACTTACCCCACCGTAGGGTAAGAGTGCGTTTGCAGTAGGGTAAGTTTGCGCGCTATTATTAAAATGATAAAAACATAAGTGTCACTCAATCCTTTTTCTTTATTTAATTCATCGTATACATGAATATAATGCCCCTTGTTTTTCGGCATATAATAATGAGTTTTAGTACAAAATGTGCTTAATTGAATAATTGTGGAGCTTTTGAAACATAAGGATAAGATCCAATTGAAGGTAATGCTGTTTTACAGAGGTCACAAATGAAGTGTCTAAAATCTTCATAACAAGAACGGGATTCATGCCACCACTCCTCGCATTTTAAACACTGGATACAATCTTTTGTTGGCGGATTATTGTAATTTTCAACAGCGAGGACACTGACAAGTACATGGACTTTCCTTCGACGTATGTAAGTTTTTCATGCCTTTCTTTTCGTTTTCTTGATCAGAATCACTTATTCCAAACTCCCTCGCTCATTATCGTTTATACACCCGTTTCTCAGGCCTTCTTTTGCAACTTCCAGCACTTCTGGAGGACTTACCTTCCATTCAGTTTTTTTCTTTTGTAGACGCTACAATATAAAGTAATTATCTCTTTAAAGAGTATTGTAATGTACAATATCGACCTGTAATGTTCATACACATTTCTAACTTCACAACAATGAAAAACTAACAATTATAGCTGTTGGGGTAAAATTTCACACTGCGTAGTTTTACCCCACCCAAAATGCGCAAGCTTGCCCCACAATACGAGACTGCGGCTTTTGTCTGCACATGGGAACGCTTTGCACGAATTCTATGTTTAAATATATCACAAGACTGACAATTAATCAGAGATCACTATAATATAAAGTAAAACATCGGGAGTTCATTATTGTCTTAGGTTGAGCTTATTTCCCCAAGACATAATTTTATATGAAAATAATGTAAAACATTTCTTACCGCACTGCACAGCCGTTAGCGTTACGACAACAACCAAACTATGGTAACAAAAAATCAGCCACAGAGGCTGTTTCGTGCCCTGCAGTGCAGCCAACTGTTGGATCTTTAAAACTGAGATGTATGCGTTGCGCAGTCTTACCCGCTGAGCAGACATCCCATTCTATTGTAATGGAAGGCTAGTTTGCATTACAGCATGGATTCTTAAAGGCTCTGAAGAAGAGAATAGTGTATTCTCGAACCTAGTACTTAAAAAAGGCTGAAGGTTTTTCATTTGTAACAATTGTCATGTATGGCCAAGAACTGGACAACAGTTACGAAGCCGGCCGCGGTGGCCGAGGTGACTGAGGCGCTCCAGTCACGGTCAGCACGGCCAGTACGGTCGGGGGTTCGAATCCCCCCTCGGGCATGGATATTTGTACCGTCCTAGTTCGTAAGTAGTTCATAAGTAGTTTGTAAGTTTAGGGATTGATGACCCCGTAGTTAAGTCCCATAAGCTTTACAAACATTTGAACATTTTGAACAGTTACGTCAGTGGCGGCGGCGCGGCTATATAAGCACGACAGCGGTCTCGAAATGACAGACATCCACTTGACAATGGCAGAGGAGATCTCTGTCCAAAGCTCGTTGGCAGTAAACACATGACGCGGCTGGTAACTCGAGAAGATTTTATTAATAAAAGTTTCTTAATGGATAATAAATTCGTATGAAAAACAATATCCCAAGATTTTGTAATTTTTTTCCGAACAGGGTTTTTTTTCCTGCAGAATACCATTGTATCATTCGTTGCCACTGTTTCAATAAATATGTATTGAACAGACATTCAGAGCGAATTTTCTGGCAGTAACACCTATTCACGATTTACGCAACACTTCAGTCATCGAATTATCTATGTTCTTTTAATGTCTCCAAAGAATGTTTTATTTTAATCTCCACTGTGTGTCTCCCAACAACAAACGTCTCTCATTCCTTATAGTGGTTTTTTTTTTTTTTTTTTTTTTTTTTTTTTTTTTTTTTTTTTTTTTTTTTTTTTTTTTTTTTGTGGTGTCTCGTATGCAATTTGATGTTTCAGTATTGTGGGTGGTATCATTTTGTTCATTATGAGGTAGGGATTGAGAAAAGTGATGGTGGCCATCTCAGACTCGCGACTTGGAAGGGGGAGGGGGTGGGGAAGGATGAGTAGTCATCGCGCGCTTAATCCCTTGTAACTTAGCTCCTAATCACCCGATATTAATATTCTTTTTTTTTAAATAAATGGTGTAACTGCCTGCTACACATTATGTTATTAGCAATTTTTACGTAAATGTAGCCGTTTTGCTTAAAATTTCAAAAGAAAAAAAATTTAAAAAAAATATAAAAAAATAAAAGGATTCTTCCAAAGAAACAAGTGTTACATTCGACAAAGTAATCATTTTATGTTGTTTGTTTATACCAGATAGGTAAATTAAGATATAAAAGGAGCATGAAATAAGAAAACAGTTTTGTTTTAAAAATAGTTTTTATGCAACACTTAAGGAAAGAAACAGTATACAAGATATAAAATTGCATTCAAGAGAAACAATCAGTATTATTTATGTAGATGTTCATTATTTTTTTAGAAATATGTTTTTACTGTCACGGAATACTTAACCAGTCTGGTGTTTTATTATTACATTCACTTGCTGAAAAATAAAAGATACTCTTCTTCTGGAGTGAAACCACGAATTAGTCTCCATGGCGCTTCCACAATCCGAGTTCTCCTTCTTACCTTATTCTTCATATTTCATTACCATACCTGAAGTTCATCGCCATCAGAATCATGTTCCATTTGATAGTTCATAATCATCTTCTTCTTCGCTCACATTACAGCATTTTTTTGTGGATCAGCTGAACAGGAACACATATCTGTGCAAGGAACTTATTTAGTGCACATTTGCATGGCAGAGTACATTATGATGGACCTCATGAACATTTGACGATTGAGAGAAGTTATTCAGGTCCACACATTACTGGCTCGTATTTCTCTTTCTCATTAACAGTACAACCCCACTCAGTAACGGCAGCTAGTTCAAGATTGGTAATATGTTCTTTCCAACCATATTAGGGCTTGAAGATGTGCTCTTTTTATGGCCGGACGCAGAGTATCTTGAGTTGGAGGCATACATAATCCATCGACTTGGTTTTTGGTAGAAAACCACCTTCGCAGTTCTTTCAGGGATATCATCTTCGGATTACTTAAGTATACAGAGCATTTAAAACTTCCAGAATTCGGATCCTTTCTTTTGTATCCCATCCTCGTCGCCACTTTTGTGTCCCAGCCTCGTCGCCCCTTTTGTGTCTCGTTTCCGTCGTAGGCGTCGGTGGCCGAGTGGAATGAGACCGACACAGGAATAAAGATAGCACGCTGGTGCAGGTACGGAGGGGAGCAGCCAGAAACTAGAAACACTAGAGTAAATTAGAACGAGATATATATTGAACAGAATTTATACAATGCTTCACTTTTACATAGTTGTGTACTGCAGAAGGCTGATACATAGTTGAGCTAGAGGCCTGCCTAGTACTGCTTCCTAGTGCCTATACGATAGCCAAGTCTTCACTGGTGCCTATCTGATTACGAAGGTCCTAACTGGTTGCTATCTCAGTCCCAAGTGAACGATGTCGTTGTGGCCACGAGCGGAGTTGTCGCAGAGGGCGCTCGTGGCTGACGTCGTAAGAACGCCGCGCCGTGCGTGCATGGCGGCGCGCGGCGAAAGTATGTGGCGCGCACTTTGTACTTGTGCGACACCACACCTCCCCCCCCCCCCCCCAAACCGCCGCGCCGTCGTGGCGTACGGCTGAGGGCCACGGCGACGGCACTGGGAGGAGGGCCTGGGCGGGGGCGTTACTGGTGGGACGGGCGTCGTAGGTGAGGCTGGGATCGAGACGCCATCAACGCCCCGGCATCCGCCTTGCGATCCTCCAGCAAACCCACCGAAACCTGGGGAAGGGCGCAAACCCACGCCCAGAGGGAGCAGGTCATCTTCTTCTGAGGTGCGTGGCTCAAGCCGGGGTGGGGGGGGGGGGGGGCGCACGGTCCCGGAGTCCCTCTCGGTGACGCTGTCTGCGGCGGCGACAGTGGCGACGGCGACTGCGTCGGAGATGCGTCGACGTCCATAGGGATCACGTAGTCCGGGGACGAACGATGTGGCTGTGCTCCCCCGAGACAGGATCGCGTGGCCTGTGCAGGCGCAATTGGTTTGCGTGGCGCCGCAGCTCCGACCCTGTGGAAGAACGTACAACATACATATTGCGACCGAGCACGCGCAGAATGATGCCTGGCAACCATGTCTTCTTGTTGCCAGCAAACACCCTGTACAGCACCGGCGTGGAAACCTGAAAACGCGTAGCGCCATACGAACCGACTCGGTGCGTGGAAGGCTGCAGCAGGTGAAGGAGAGTGCGGTGACGGCGGCCGTGTAGTAGCTCGGCAGGAGACGGGCCGTCACGTGGCATGCGCCGATACGTAGACAGGAACATTTGAAGAGCTTGCTGCCTGGAGTGCTGACCTTTCATCTTTTCCATGTGAGACATGAATGTTCGAACGAAACGTTCTGCTTCAGTATTGAACTGAGGGTGAAAAGGTGCGGTGGTTATATGCTGAATGCCATTCACACGACAAAACTGTTGAAATTCCGCACAAACAAACTGAGGTCCATTGTCACTGACGATAGTTTCAGGAAAACCTTCGATGCAAAACACTGAAGTAAGGGCACTAATTGTACTAGAAGCCGTCGTTGAGTTCATGGCAATCACAAAAGGAAACTTACTGAAAGCATCTACAACAATTAACCAGCGCGTATTCCAGAAAGGTCCGGCAAAGTCAAAATGTAAACGTTGCCATGGTCCCTTGGGGCGTGGCCAGTCTGAGAAATGTTGCGGAGGTGCCGCCTGATGCTCCGCACAAACAGTACACTGTGACGTCATACTCTCTATCTGAGCGTCCATACCAACCCAGGTACAATGACGTCTGGCCAGTTGCTTTGTCCTAACAATACCCCAATGTCCTTGGTGCAGGAGACGTAACACTTCTCGTTGCAGGGAACGAGGAACTATCACTCGTGTTTGGTCGTTGTCCGTATGTAACAACAGAACACCCTGACTTAAAGACAATGCATGACGTTGTGCAAAATAACGTCGAACCAGAGGCCGTTCAATGTCTTTGGCTCTGGCAGGCCAACCAAAGCAAACAAAACGTGCTACCACACCTAGGTCTGCATCCGCAGCTGTTTCCTGTGCAACCCGACGAGAGTTCAAAGGAAAGTCTGCGACAGCGGAAGCATTTCTGGAGTCTATCTGACAACATGCCATTTTCGAAGAATCAAACGAGACATCCTGGCCAACTGGAAGTCGGGAAAGTGTGTCCGCGTTGGCGTGTTTAGTGGTAGGTCGGTACAAAATCTCATACTGATAATTTGACAGTATTAAGGACTATCTCTGAAGCTTTTGTGCCGTTCGTGGCGGAATTGGCTTTGTGGGTGAGAACAACTACGTGAGAGGCTTGTGGTCTGACAACAAATAGAATTTTCTGCCATAGAGATAATGATGAAACTTTGTGACGCCGTAAATGATTGCTAAGGCCTCCTTTTCTATCTGACTGTAATTCTGTTGCGTTGGCGTCAGAAGCTTGGACGCAAAGGCATTAGGACGATCGTGACATCCAATACGATGCGACAAAACTGCACCCAGACCGTACGACGAGGCATCAACTGCTAATACTACAGGCTTCTGTGGGTCAAAGGGAATCAAACATGCATCACTGAGTAGTGCAGACTTTAAGTTGTCAAAAGCAACTTGGCAATCTTTAGACCATACAAAAGGAACATTCTTCCTACGTAAGTGATGCAGTGGAGCTGCAATCTGAGAGGCATTGGGAATAAAACTGAAATAATAGTTAAGCTTTCCCATTACTGCTTGCAATTCATGCACATTCTTAGGAGGAGGCAAGTCTTTAATTGCTCGAAGATGTGACTGTAAGGGATGGATTCCTTGGGCATTAATCACATGGCCTAGGTACTCTAGTTCAGTCTGAAAAAACGAACACTTTGCTTTATTGCAACGTAGACCTGCTGCAGTCAACACTTTGAAAAGGCACTCCAGGTTAGATAAATGTTCTTCAACTGTACGTCCGGATACCAATATATATCATCTAAATAGTTCGAACAGCACGGTACAGGAACTGTCAGCTGTTCCAAAAAGCGCTGAAAAATAGCGGGGGCGGAAGAACTGCCAAATGGTAGGCGTTGAAATTGAGAAAGGCCCATGTGAGTATTAATGACGAAAAAATTTTTTGACTCGTCATCAAGCGGAATTTGTAAGTATGCCTCTGCTAAATCAATCTTAGAAAAGAAGCGAGACTGTCCTAATTTGTCCATCAGTTCCTCAGGTCTGGGCAGGGGATAAGTGTCCAAAATTGTTTGACTGTTAACTGTTGATTTAAAGTCCGCACAGAGACGAAGTTTTCCTGACGGCTTTGGTATAATTACTATAGGCGAGGCCCACTGACTCGCAGAAACAGGAGAAATCACACCACTATCTTGCCAACGTTTAAGTTCTGAAGCAACATTATCACGAATTGCGATAGGCACTGGTCTAGCTTTACGGAATTCTGGTACTGCAGATTCTTTTAAAGTTACATGTGCCACGAAGTCTTTTGCACAACCTAGTTCCGTCGAAAACAAGTCACTATATTTTTCACACAATGCATTTATTTTGTCCTGAGGCACTACTGACGAAATTTGAAGCACATCTCTTTGAATTGATAAACCAAACAAGTCAAATGCATCTAGTCCAAAAATGTTCTGTGTAGATTTGGCCTGAAGAACTACAAAAGCAACTGTTTTTGTTACACCTTGAAAAGAGGCGGGCAGGCTAAACGTTCCTAGCACGGGAATATTTTGTCCTGTATATGCTGTTAACACTTGCTGTGACGGCGACAGTTTTGGCGAACCCAGAAGTTCATACGTCTCTTTATTCATTAAAGTGACAGCGGAACCAGTATCAAGCTGAAATTTCACAGGCTTATTTTCTATGGAGAGATTTACAAAAAGTTTGTTTTGTATCTTATCCTCGTCGCCACTTTTGCGTCCCAGCCTCGTTGCCGCTTTTGTATCTCGTTTCCGTCGTAGGTGTCGGTGGCCGAGTGGAATGAGACCGACACAGGAATAAAGATAGCACGCTGGTGCAGGTACGGAGGGGAGCAGCCAGAAACTAGAAACACCAGAGTAAATTAGAACGAGATATATATTGTATAGAATTTATACAGCCAGAAACTAGAAACACCAGAGTAAATTAGAACGAGATATATATTGCATAGAATTTATACAATTTACACAATTCAGTACTGCAGAGTGCTGATACATAGTTGAGTTAGAGGCCTGCCTAGTGTCTATCCGTTAGCCGTCAAGTCTTTACTGGTGCCTATCTAATTCCGAATTGTTAACTGGTTCCTATCTCAGTCCCAAGTGAACGATGTCGTTCAGTGGTGGCCACGAGCGGAGTTGCAGCAGAGGGCGCTCGTGGCTGTCGTCGTAAGAACGCCGCGCCATGCGTGCATGGCGGCGCGCGGCGAAAGTAGGTGGCGCGCACTTTGTACTTGTGCGACACCACAGTTTGTGCTTCTGGCGCACGACAGGTGCGCGAATGTGGGCAACGTCTGCTACGGTTTGTTTGCTGCGTTTGCACATGCGCGGGCTGCGTGCGGTAGGAAGCAGCGCAGAATCGGCACATAGATTAATATCACTGTCACTAGATGGCACTACCGCCGGATCGGCGTCCGCGCAATGCAAGGCTACTGCACTAAACTTTTGAGTAGCTACAACAAGACTACTGTCACTATCTACACAGTGCTGGGCACTATTACAATGAGAAGTTGCAGAAGGCACTAGGTTCACTACAGGATTGCACTGTACATAGTCATTTTGCTTGTCCCAAACCCTTTTCCGTTGCACAGATTTACGCGCTCGTCGGCGCTTGCGGCATGGCTCACTACATAGTTTTGCAGTAGGTGCAGAAGAGTTGTCTTGCATTTTAGAATCAAGGAAAGCACTGTTCAATTCCACAGCGTCTATTACATTTACTGCATGAACCGTTCGTGCACTGTTCCTAACGGTACCGTTCTTGGAATTTTTGTTTTGCATACACACTGTCTGTACGTGTCCTGATTTGCCACATTGATAACAGGTCGCGTTGCTATTAAGGCATTGTGCACGCTTATGGCGAGATACACACTGAGGGCAAGACTTACGAACATTTTTCTGAAATGGGCGTTTGCGCCCGTTATTCAAATTACTGTTTCTAACACGACAGGGCGAACTTTGTGTCACACTCTTACACTGGCTACTGTTCACTGTCTGTTCAGCTCGGCCGGTAGAAAAATAAGAATCACTAGGGCTAGACTGAGAACTACGGTTAGGAAAGCGTCCGTTGTGGCGCACTGAATTAACACTGTGGCTTTGCATTTCTACATCTGCTAAGTCAAAAGTATCATGCGCTTCTATAAGCTGCAGTACACTGTCTAATGAAGGGTCTGACTGTTTTAGAATTGCTGCCCTAATTCTGGGGTCCTGAATGTTCTGCGTAATCGCATCCCTCAACATCACGTCACTATACGAAAGTCCACAAGAGCAACTAAATTTACATTTGCGGGTTAAGCCCTTCAATTCCGTGATCCACTCTTGGTGTGACTGTTGCGGTAATTTTTTAAGTCTGAAAAATCGGTACCGTGCCGCAGCTACGAGAACTTTTCTCTCATAATGAGCATTCAGTACATCTACTATTTGTTCAAAGTCTACATCACGAGGAGATGCGTGAGGGAAAAGTTTTTGCAATAATACGAAGGTCTGGGGGCCCACAATCGATAAGAAAAGGTTCTTCACTCTCTGACCTGTAATTTGATGAGCCGCGACGAGATTGTTGTACTGGCGAAACGTAGGAAGCGTTGCGGCGGCAGGTGTGGGCTGCTGAAGCGGCTGCTGTTGTTGGTTAGCCGCTTGCGCTGTCAGCTGGGCCACTGCCTGCAGGAGTTGTGTGATTTGCTCCGTCTGTAACTGAATAATTACCATTAAGTTTGGGTTCGGGGTAGTGGCCATGCTGACCGATTAGGCGCCGCGCATACAAGTAACTTATAACAAAACACAAATGCAATATGAAAGAGGACGCTCTGCAACAAAAAAGTCCACAAAACACGTAACAAAATATCTTCCCCCCAAATTCTTATAGTAAGGGTGGGTGGGCGGGAGCAATTTCTGCGTGCTCCGACTGCTGCTGTCTGGCTGCTGTAAGCGGGCTGGTCCACGGTTCGTCTATCCCATCCTCGTCGCCACTTTTGTATCCCATCCTCGTGGCCACTTTTGTATCCCAGCCTCGTCGCCGCTTTTGTGTCTCGTTTCTGTCATAGGTGTCGGTGGCCGAGTGGAATGAGACCGACACAGGAATAAAGATAGCACGCTGGTGCAGGTTCGGAGGGGAGCAGCCAGAAACTAGAAACACTAGAGTAAATTAGAACGAGATATATATTGAACAGAATTTATACAATACTTAACTTTTACATAGTTGTGTACTGTAGAAGGCTGATACATAGTTGAGCTAGAGGCCTGCCTAGTACTGCTTCCTAGTGCCTATACAATAGCCAAGTCTTCACTAGCGCCTATCTGATTACGAAGGTCCTAACTGGTTGCTATCTCAGTCCCAAGTGAACGATGTCGTTCAGTGGTGGCCACGAGCGGAGTTGTCGCAGAGGGCTCTCGTGGCTGACGTCGTAAGAACGCCGTGCCGTGCGTGCATGGCGGCGCGCGGCGAACGTAGGTGGCGCGCACTTTGTACTTGTGTGATACCACACTTTCTTCATTAAAATCTTCTTTTCCCATTGATGGCAAAGCGTCAAGAACTGTCTCTTCAGCTTCCATAAATGTATTAAAGAAACTTGTTTTCGTCTTACTATAAAATGATCCAGAGGTATCAGTCCCTGACAGAGAGTGCAATCCAATCAAAGAATCAGCACGCTTGTGACCTAACGCTTGATATACCATACGAACACAAATCTCATGTGTCTTAGCTCCCGAGACAACAAACCACGTATCCTTTGGGAGTTGAGGGTAGAAATTCGTCGTTAGCACTAGGATACCAGTATCAGAAGAATATGTTTTTAGAGTTTCTGTTACATTCACACTTGCGAAGAATACATTTAGTATTATTTTTGTATCGGCCTCTTCTTGTGTTGTTACTAGAGCTTCGACACATCGATTGGTAGCAAGAGCTGATTGCGATAGGATACTACAATGTTTTGTCCAGTATCCACGCTGCTTTCCACTGGAGCAGTACTAAAAACATCCGTTAGTCTTTCCTTGTGTTTAGCATGATAAAGAAGTTTCTCCCAAGAAATATTTTTATATTTGCATCGGATTCTACCTTGTACATGACAGGAACACTACCTTGTTGCCTTCGATCCCTTGTTGCATACTAGCTGATACCCCGGCGTTGCCCGGATCTTTGTTTACTTATTCCTGCCATTTTTCAGGTATATATTCATTTGTATAAGGGCTGTATCTCTATAAACTCTCCTGGGAATACAATTAGTAGTAAAGAAGTAATAGATTAAAACTTGGTGCGTGATGGAGCAATTTTCTATGAACGTTACTGTTCACGTGCTCATATCTCATGAACTACGTGTCGGAATGTGATAGAATTTAGAACGTACATTCAACAATATATGTGTATACTGTCGTAATATTTCCTATCGCTACCTGCCGCGGTGGCCGAGGTGACTGAGGCGCTCTAGTCACGGTCAGCACGGCCACTACGGTCGGGGGTTCGAATCCCCCCTGGGGCATGGTTAATTGTGCCGTCTACAGTCTTAGCTAGTTCATAAGTAGTTTGTAAGCTTAGGGACTGATGACCCCGTAGTTAAGTCCCATAAGTTGTACAAACATTTGAACATTTTTTTCCTGTCGCTACAATTTGTGGTTTTCAAATTATAAATTGTAACGTCATACCGGGAGCAGTAGTTTTACTCCATAAACAGCGGAAAAGTAGTAAGCGAGAAACTTTTTCCTTTCACCATTTTACTATGGTTGCCAGCGAGAAAAAGTTTATTAAGGGTTTGAAATTATGTTAAAGTTTGTTGCAAGTCGCTAAGTACTGCCATTCTCATACAGTGTATTTCGAACGTCTCGCCGCATTATATGACTCTTTTTGCGATTTCTATTGGTTATGACGTAATATCTTTTGAACCAAGTGTCGTTAATGATTCTTAACCATGCATCAATTGTTACCTCACGGTAAGGAATGTGTGTACCAAATTTGGTTAAAATCGGTTCAATGGTTTAGGAGAAAATGAGCAGCATTGTCGTAAAATCCAGCAGTTTTTCGCGCATCTCATTGTTTATGACGTCATATCTGGTGAACTATATAGCGTATTGATTCTTACACTTACGGCAACCATTCTCATGGATTGAAGCTTACGTGTACAACATTTCATATAGATTGGAACAAAACTGTAGATTTATATGCAACGCGTACAAATATACGGACACTCTGCTTTATATATTAGACTAGCTGAAAACCCGGCGTTGCCCGGATATTTATTTATTTATTCCTTCCATTTTTCATGTATATACTCTGTTGTATAAGGGCTTGGGAATACAATAAGCAGTAAAGAAGTAATAGATTAAAACTTGGTGTATGATTGTGCGGTTTTCCATGAACTTTACTGTTTATGTGCTCATATCTCATCAAATACGTGTCGTACTGTCATACACTTTAGAAGGTACACTCAACTATATGCGTGTATACTGTCTGTAAAATTTCATGCGGCTAAAATTTGTAGTGTAGAAATTATTAATTGTAACATCATACGGAAAGCCGTAGTTTTAGTCCATGAACAGCGGAACGTTACTGTTTACGTGCTCATATCTCATGAACTACGTGTAGGAACGTGATTCAACTACATGTGTGTATACTGTGTGTAAAATTTCCTGTCGCTACAATTTGTAGTGTTCAAATTATAAATTGTAACGTCATACCGAGAGCCGTAGTTTTACACCATAAACAGCGGAAAAGTAGTAAGCGAGAAACTTTTTTTCCTTTCATCATTTTACTATGGTTGCCAGCGAGAAAAAATTTATTAAAGGTTTGAAATTATGTTTAAAGTTTGTTGCAAGTCGCTAAGTACTGTCATTCTCATCCAGTGTATTTAGAAAGTCTCGCCGCATTATATGTTTTTTTTTTTTTTTTTTTTTTTTTTTTTTTTTTTTTTTTTTTTTTTTTTTTTTGCAATTTCTATTGGTTATGACGTAATATCTTTTGAACCACGTGCCGTATGTGATTCTTAACCATGCAGCAATTGTTACCTCACGGTAAGAAATGTGTGTACCAAATTTGGTTGAAATCGCTCCAAAGGAGAAAATGAGCAGCATTGTCGCAAAATGCAGCAGTTTTTCGCGCATCTCATTGTTTATGACGTCATATCTCGTGAACTAAATATCGTATGTGATTCATACACTTACGGCGACCGTCCTCATGGATTGAAGCTTACGTGTACAAAATTTCATAAAGATTGGAACAAAACTGTAGATTTGTATGCAACACGTACAAATATACGGACACTCTGCTTTATATATTAGATTTCAGATAACTCTCTAGATATGTGTCAAAGACAACACGAATTTCAGAAAACTCGCCATACCTTGAAAAATAGTTTTGCAGAACTGATTTGTTAAATCAAAAATTGTTTTCCCCTCCTTTCCAACTTTCAAGTTGTGGACCTCTGTCATCCATCAACAAATGCCTTAATATTTCTTTCCTTCAACTTGAACTAGCCATAGTCGTAATTTCTTCTGACTATGTTTTTTTAGATGCAAGGTTTTCTAAATGGTGCATTAGTTTACTTTTAACTTGTATGTAGTACATTGTACATTGTTCCATCAGCTGCGAATATAGAAAGTAGGATAGCAGATAGTTCATACATTCCAACGCATTCCTTCGGGTTAATTTCCGGACGTGATTGAGATAAAACTATGAGGCGGTGGAAGGGTTTATTTTCTTCTTTAAGTTCTACTATGCCAAGTTCAGTTTCAGTTTATTTTCTTGCCCACTGTTCCGAAAACCTTCAATTTGTTTTGTGGAAGAGGTTCCCAAATATTAACAGTACTATTAACAATTCTTTCACGTACTAAGTGCTGATGTTTCTCCAAACCTGATACTGGCAGTATACAAACCTCATGTTGTACTTCAGAGCGAGCAATAGTTATTGTCACAATATTAAAAGATTCATTACTTGTGCAGTCAAATGGACTGATGAAATTTTTTAAACACTTGACGACAGCCAGAACATTCTTTTTATAACAATTTACTGATGTCTGTGATACATCGTGATGGATTGAAACTTTCAGTGGTTGTTTACTACGACAACAAATCTTCGACAGATCAGGAACTGTCAGGAACAATTTATTTAGAGCTTGTACATTTTGTGTGATCCGTACGATACCGCCGCAAACTGTCATTTTTCTGTTTTCCTGCTCAAGTGCTACATCTCCTCTTAAGGGACAGAATGGGACATCACTTTTTTTTATCTCAGCCATTTTTCAATTGTAACCACGTTTCATCATTAGTTTCACGCAATCTTTCCATTTCGGCTATGTGCCTTGCACACAGTACATTGTTGTTGCGAAGGTTCAATGCAAAAACATACTTAGTGAACTCATTCAGTGCACCAATCCTTAGTTCCCAGTTGCCACTAGGTACTCCTCTAACAAACGAAAGGAGACTAAATACCATCTCCAGGTAATTCAGAATCATCTTCAGGGTAGGATTGTCTTTGCTCTTATCATAGCAAAAATCTTTTCTTTCTACCGTTCTTTTATATCTTCTACTATATCGTGATTTGGTATTCGAATGAGTTCTGAGGTTATAGTTTTCCACGCATCTGCCACCTTCCTTTGAATTACTTCAATATTTTCTTGAAATATAGGATTTCTCTCTTCGAAATCACTTAAAAGAAGAATGAACAGAGCGTGAAGTGTAGTGACATTGGCTCTGAAGGATCGATGAACAGGTTTTCCCTCTAATAAGTGGCGTACTGTACATTCGCCAAAAATACCACTTTCAGTCCATATGTCAGTGATGCCAGATGGTTCAATATACTTTCCAACGAAAATATCATGTGAGAAGACTATATAATGTAAAATGAGGATTTATAATCAAACAAGGATTATAATTTAATAAACATACAGATGAATTGACTGCGACACAGATTGACAGGGGTTTTTTGAAATTTTAACCGAAACGGCTACATTTACGTAAAAATTGCTAATAACATAATGTGTAGTATGCAGTTAGACCTTTCTTTTAAAAAAACGAAATCTAAAATCGAATGATTAGGAGCGAAGTTACAAGGGTTTAGCGACCGATGGGTCCCCATCCTTCCCAACCCCCTACCCTCTCCCAGTCGCGAGTCTGAGATGGCCACCATCACTTTTCTCAATCCCTGCGTTATAAGGAACAAACTGATACCACCCAAAATACTGTACCATTAAATTGCACACAGGATGAAAAAAGTGACCATAAGAACTCTATTACATAAATCGCATGTTTTATCACCTATATTTGTGCCACCGATTTATATAGATCCGTGAAGACTATAAAAACGTTTCTACAATATTTCGAATACAACTGCACATCTTATGTTCATTCAGCTATTTGTTCAGATAAGGAGGTGAGAAGGTATCCGCTTAAGTATTTTGATAGCCTATTATCGTCCGGTTTCTTCAAATGTTCAAATGTTTGTAAATCTATCGGACCAAACTGCGTGGTCATCAGTCCGTAGCTTACAAACTACTTAAACTAAGTTAAACTAACCTAAGGACAAGCACACACACCCATGCCCTAGGGAGGACTCGAATCTCCACGGCGAGCAACCGCGCGCTCCGCAGCGAGACGCTTTAGACCGCACGGCTACTCCACCGTAGGCCGGTTTCTTCAACCAAAGTCCAGCCCACAGTAGCTGTTCTGTTAACAAACTGTACTGGAATTCACAAAATTGAGGAGCATCGTTTCAAATCGTATTAAGTCCACCCGTGGACAAAATGGACACATTTTTGTATAGCGTTCTTTCATGCTGTCAAGTCAGAAAGTAACAAATCGGATTCAATAACATCGTAAATTGAGTCTGTAAAACAGCTGTTATTTCAAATCGTCTTCAGTCCACTGTAGCATGTGTTTCAAATGATATTGTGTCCAGCATGAAGAAATATTGTCACTTTGCTCTGTGGCTATGCTGACAGCTGGCGCGCTATTTTCAACAATGCTATGCATTCAATAATCACAGTTGTATTGTGAACATTTGTAAGAGAGTAGTTTTTCGATTATGGAGGAAGAAATGTTTCTGGAGTCAACTGGCAACAAAAAAGGGACGTTATAAACATGTTGTAGATCAGAATGTTTAACTTAAAGATTTAATTTTCTGTTAACAGTCAATGTTATTCCATACAGAAACAAAAATAAATACTTATATATTTACCACATAAATGGTTTTTTATTTGTATATTTTACAAAATATTGGATCAAAGCATATTAAGTCCAACATATTATCTTTAAGCCGGCCGCGGTGGCCGAGGAGACTAAGGTGCTCCAGTCACGGTCTACACAGCCACTACGGTCGGGGGTTCGAATCCCCCCTCGGGCATGGATATTTGTGCCGTCCTAGTTCGTAAGTAGTTCATAAGTAGTTTGTAAGTTTAGGGACTGATGACCCCGTAGTTAAGTCCCATAGAGTATACAAACATTTGAACATATTATCTTTAAATTTGAAGAACACAACAAAATAATTATTTTACTTTTTCACGTACCTAGAAGTACACCTCAGATAAAACAACTGCGAAATTTTTAAATTTGTGAAATGTTCCTCAGGCTACGAGTAATCAGTGTTTTGCTTCTCCTGTAAGATTCAGTATTTTGGACATAATACGATTTGAAACGATGCTCCAAAATTTCTTACGTTCTCTGGCTTCAGTGCCATGACTACTTTGCTTATCTAGGTGTGTAAATGCGCTACAGGAAAAAATAATGTTTACACCTCGAAAGACAACGTCGATTATGACCCACTGGGAGATAAGAGTTGTGCTGATAATGGTTTCATTGTCATCCGCTAACAGATAGCGTTAATACCATAGCTTCTAGGGCTCCAACTGTATGTAACCTTTAATAGGGAATGTTCACATCAATAAGGTTCGGAGTGATAATAACATTTAAAAAAAAAAAAAAAAAAAAAAAAAAAACAAAGGCACCATGCATTGCAGATTTAACCGTGCTTCCTCCAGCTAACTGAGCGATTTTACAATAGTCAATTCTTGACCTTCCGAGTGACAGGATAGTCCTTTCTCAAAATTGCAACGATGCTGGTTTCAGTTGTAATGTGAACATTCTCACACACACAGACAAGGTTGTGGGAATCCGTGCTCACACGTCTGCCAACATGGGCAGCAATGGCAAAACGTCAGTTACCATGGGGCAAATAAGACGGTTTGAGAGCTCAGACGTGCAACACAAACGTTGCAACCCGATTACTAGCGTTGAAACTATGGACACGCACACCTCTAGCCAGTATTACACTTACACCACGGCATCGACGTGCACGGTTCAACTGATGTGCTTTCAGAGGATCACTCGGAAGATGGAACGGCGGGCTGTGGTCTTCAGCGATACTGCCAGACGCAAGTGATGATCGTTAGCACGTGCGACGTAGCAGTCTCGTAGAGTGCATTTTCCACAACTCACTGGCCACACCCTTATGGTCTGTGGTGTGATGAGCTACAACTCTCGTTCATCATGGCATTGGTGGGGAGAACGCTGACCATCACTCGTTGGGTGGTTGGGTGCAGAATTTTGCTACAGGAAGTTGGTGAGTTCTTCCAATGAGATGAAGGTCATCCACACACTGCCCGTGAAACTCATTGTACTCTTCGAGGTGCGCAGCAACGTTCCTGACTAGCACGATATCCGCACTTGTCTCCAGTCGAGCACGTGTGGGATTTGATAGGACGAAAGATGACACGTACGACTTGTCAACCGACAACTCTCGCATAAATATGTGAAAAGGTCGATCAGATGTGGAATAATGTCTTTCAAGACACTACTCGCTATCTGTATGATCGAATGTATGCCAGAATCAGCGCCTCAATTGCCTCCTGTGGATGCTACACAAAGTACTAATTTGGATAATTCAGGATGAATCAACCCCGGCTACCGCAATACCGGTTAAACTATTGATATGTAAATTTAATCATTTCTTGTACTTCATATGCACTGTTTAACCTCTCAGTGACCGCTATATAAATTCGTTTAAAAACAATTCTTTTTGGGCGGAAGTTTCTCAGTATGGTACTTAGATGCCATGTAATTTTTTCAGATTTTTAATTTTATCTTTTAAACAAATTTTGGGAATTGGGAAATTTTAAGTAAGTGCACTTTGGGTGATAGATAAGATAGTACTAAGGTTAAAAGTCAGAGGGGATGTGAGAAATAGGTATATGTATCACTATCATTGATAATACACTTTTACACTGCCTTTTTATTTAAAATTGTGATTGTATGTCACAAAAATTACAAACAGGTATACAGTATGTGTATTTTACAAATGTAAATCTACAAAGCATTTCTTTCCTTTATTGAGACGCCTGTGAACTTTGCCTTTAGGGCACCTAACAAATAATTTCTGCTTGCAGCAGGGGCTCTTGCATCACGGTGTAGCTTCAACATCAGATGTCCAGCGTCCAACGCGTCCAACACTATGTCTCCTAACATTTTGAACAGGTGTATTGACACATGGGCCTTTCTTATTTTTCTTTGAAAATTAGTTCTCTACTTTGTCTGTTGATGGCGTTCCTATTTTTACTGGGTCGGCTGCTAAGCTGCAAAGAGAGTTCACATCGTATATTTAGCAGATCCATTACTCTCTGAGTTGGAATACCATTCATTTTGCAGTCTCGTCAGAAGAACAGCCAACCAGTGACAATAATTATGTCTATGAAGTGAAAAAAAATCTCAAATAATACTTCCTTGATATTAGACAGATACGGTAATAGCTGATGAGACCATCTAGTAAGTCATCTCCCCTCCCCCCCCCCTCCCATGAAATAGTTGTAATCATTCTAACGCAACTGACCTCAATCTGCTGATGACCTGTTTGGTCCAAACGTTGTTCATTGTCGAGAGGAAGAGCAGATTCAAAAGTTGACACAAGGCATACCCCTCTATTATCCATCCATTTATAGCCTTAATATTTACCCTTTTAACTATTGTTTCTTTTGCCTCATAGGAACCACGCCCTTTATTTCATCTCTTTATCAAGTTTGTAAGCTGGGTCCCCACCTGAGTCATCCATGAAATTGTCTTCGCTCTAATTAGAAGGTGAAACTGAAGTTGTATTGTGATGTCTTCTTAGTCGACAATATGACATCTTAAAAGTGTAAATTTCACTGTACACGATTATTGCAGTATGTTTCAGTGTGTTCGATGTGACACTTCTGGCACATACCAAAAGACGGCAGTTTTATTGTGTATGCTCACTGCGACAAAACTAGCACAAACCGAAAAAAGAAACTCATAAAATATAAACATGTTCCACGAACAAAAATGGCTTCATTTAACTATGAATAGACTACGTAAACAAGACCATATTTTACAACAACAACAAAAATAAATTGAGTTGATTGGTACAGCTCTAGAAACTTGGAGGTTTTGAACAGCACGTGATTCTCGAAGAAGATGCAATTTCTCACTAGCTGTAGTTCAGAAAACTGCCACCAGGCAACAGAACAATAAGGTTGAAAACTGTTCCATGTATGGCACAATGGGCTTATAACTTGTCACTTTTAAAATCAAAATTAAATTACATGTATAAATTGAGTAGGTGACAAATATGGCACGCTGGGCATTGGAGGGAGTACTAATTTTTATTTCCTGCGGTGAACATTATTCATACATTAAAAAGCATATTTAGAAGAATGTTATATTACTCAAAATCATATAGTGATGAAATTTGGGCTCTGAAAAGGGATGTCAGCTGTCGAAACAGTACATGCAAAACAAAAACTGGAAAAATGCGACTGAAACACAAAACGCGCGACATATAGTAAAATTCGTCCACAGCGATAGGACATTAATATTGTGGCTGTGGTTTATAAAATGTTGTGACCTCTAGACCGTGTGACATGTAGTCGTTTCAAACATTCAGAGTTTTATCCATGAGCAGACAATTTATTTCACGTATCTGCATTATTACCAAGTGAAATATAAGCTGATTGTTTTCGCACAATGCTGTCAGAAAGATTCGTCAGTCGGGAGCACGCCGTTGACACGGTGCTATTGCTGTCAGAAGCGCAGTCCACCATTGCAGATGAGCGGGACAGCTGTAAATAACTATACGCGGGGGCAGACAATGCAGTTAAAACGTAGAGCCACTCCATTAGCGCCACTTTTGTCCTGGCATTGATCCGGACGGGCCGAGTTCGATTCTTGGCACGGGGCGACGCGGCCTGGGTGAACGTATATCTGCACGCTGAAACATATCGGTTCGCGCCACCCGTCCGTCAATTGTTCGGAGCACACACAAAGGTGTAATCATAACGAGTCGATTCGAGAACTACCGGTTATCGCCCACATTTTTTGTTCGTCCTCTTTTTTTCGCAAAACGTTAATGAATGTGAGCGGCCGTTCGCAGCGCACAGAATGTGCCCAAATGAAACATTGGCAGAGAGGATAATGCGCTGGCCCTTTGCATTGTTGGGAGGTAATACACTCTGAATGAGGTGCGAAGATCGCACACCTGAACCAGTTTCCAGCAGTTGAGAGGTTTTTTTCTGTTTTGTCAATAGCTAGGTCTAACATAGCTGTGGTTCAGAGGACTCATCAGTAATATTCTGTAGCTACGAGAATATACAATTTTATCTCGCAATGAAAATATCAGTACAGTATACGATTTAAATTTATGACGACTTTTTAATTCACGTTCATTTTATTTATTATTGGCGTTAGTTCCCGGCGTTGCCCAGTTCTCTGTTTCTTACTTTATTCTGTTGGTCCATCCCCTTCTTTCCTCTCTGTCTACTTCCTTATACTAATACACTTTGTTTATTTCAGTTTCGTTTCCATGCTGCTTTATCCTTATAACATAATATGTCTTACAATAAAATAATTTTTCTGTTTCGTATCATGGAATGTTAAACTGTCTGCGAAATGTGTTGTGAACGGTGTTGCTACTGAAGGTGTAATAAGTCCAAACCTCATGCGTTATTTTTTATTATTATTTTCGTTAAACTAATTGTTCGATCTCATATCTCATGAACTATGTGATGTATTATGATATACTTTCGAAGGTACATTCGATGGTATACGTATGTACTGTCTGTTAATTTCTCGTGAATATAATTAGCAGTTCACAAGTAATAAATTGCAACGACATGCCAAATGCCATAGTCTTAATGCATGAATAGCGTAAAAGTAGTACGCAATTAACTTCTACATTTTCCTTATTTATTTCGGGTTGTCCGTGACACAAATTTCCATAAAGCTTTGAAATTATGTATAAAGTGTGCTGCGGATCGCTAAGTGCTCTCATGCTCAAAAAGTGGATGAATAAATTTTCGTTATTCAGATGTCGGATGACGGGGCAGGTTTTTAATAGCTCGTAAACTACGAGTATGGGTTGTAGGTGGTTTATGCCCCATTGTGAATGTTTTCTTGGGGTAAGGAATACGTATACCAACATTGGACGATTAAATACAGGAAAAACGTTGTGAGGAGTGACGTATCACCGTACACAATGTGACCATCCGATGGCGAATGCCCAGTGACCGTCAACTGAAATTCAGAGGCGGTGGTCTTATAGTCGTATCTTTCATGGAGGGGACTTGCACCCCTTTTTGTTTGCTTGGTACTATCAGAGCACAGGCCTACACTGATGTTTTAAGCACCTTCTCACTTTCCACTGTGACGAGCAATACGGGGATTGGCGATTGCATCTTTCAACACGATCGAGCACATGTTCACAATCAACGGCTTGTGACGGAATTGGTTACACTACAATAACACCCCTGTAATGGACTGGCCTGCACAGAGTCCTGACTTGAATTCTATAGACCTTTGTAATGTTTTGAAACGTCGATTTCGTGCTAGACCTCACCGACCTACATCGATACCTGTCTTCAATGCAGCACCAAAGCAAAGGGTGTGCCAACACCGTATTGAATTCCAGCATTACCGATGGTCGGCCCCACGAATTTTTAAGTCATTTTCAGCCAGGTGACTGGATACTTTTTATCTCATAGTGTATGTTAGGATAATACACTACTGGCCATTAAAATTGCTACACCAGGAAGAAATGCAGATGATAAACGGGTATTGTTCGGACAAATATATTATAATAGCACTGACTTGTGATTACATTTTTAAGCAATTTGGGTGGATAGATCATGAGAAATCAGTAACCAAAAACAAACAACACCTGGCCGTAATAACGGCCTTGAAGCGCCCGGGCATTGAGTCAAAACAGAGCTTGGATGGCGTGTACAGGTACAGATGCCCATGCAGCTTCAACACGATACCACAGTTCATCAAGAGTAGTGACTGGCGTATTGTGACGAGCCAGTTGCTCGGCCACCATTGACCAAACGTTTTCAGTTGGTGAGAGATCTGGAGAATGTGCTGGCCAGGGCAGCAGTCGAACATTTTCCGTATCCAGAAAGGCCCGTACAGGATCTGCAACATGCGGTCGTGCATTATCCTACTGAAATGTAGTGTGTCGCAGGGATCGAATGAAGGGTAGAGCCACGGGTCTAACTCATCTTAAATGTAACAGCCACTGTTCAAAGTGCAGTCGATGCAAATAAGAGGTGACCTGAGACGTGTAAGCAATGACACCCCATACCATCACGCCGGGTGCTACGCCAGTATGGCGATGACGAATACACGCTTCCAATGTGCGTTCACCACGATATCGCCAAACACGGATGCGACCATCATGATGCTGTAAACAGAACCTGGATTCATCCGAAAAATGATATTTTACCATTCGTGCCCCAGGATCGTCGTTGCCTACACCATCGCTCCTGTCTGTGATGCAGCGTCAAGGGTAACCGCAGCCATGGCCTCCGAGCTGATAGTCCATGCTGCTGCAAACGTCGTCGAACTGTTCGTGCAGATGGTTGTTGTCTTGCAAACGTCCCCATCTGTTGAGACGTGGCTGCACGATCCGTTGCAGCCATGCGGATAAGATGTCTGTCATATCGACTGCTATTGATACGAGGCCGTTGGGATCCAGCACGACGTTCCGTATTGCCCTCCTGAAACCACCGATTCCATATTATGTTAACAGTCATTCTATCGCGACCAACGTGAGCAGCAATGTCTCGATAAAATAAACCGCAATCGCGATAGGCTACAACCCGATCTTTATCAAAGTCGGAAACGTGATGGTACACATTTCTCCTCCTTACACGAGGCATCACAACAACGTTTCACCAGGCAACGCCGGTCAACTGCTGTTAGTGTATAAGAAATCGAACTTTTCTCATGTCAGCATGTTGTAAGTGTCTTTATACATTTTGTCTATCAATTCTCTGTGGTTTCCATTTCATGATTAATTGACATGACTACGCTAGTTCATCTCTAATATGACATACTGAGATTCATAAGTATGTAACGTCAAGTTCAGTGCGAGGCATCGTGCGTGGCAAAATGTAATACTCACACATCCAGTTCAATGTTGCAACATTCGCTGTGAGATTCGTAAGACAGTGGCCCCATTGCAGTTGTAGGCAACTGGGCCGTAGATCGTTGCTTTCGGTGTTGTCACTGATCGGCGATCTCTGTAGCTGCTGGCTGAAATTTCATGGGCCAAAACTAATCCACTACAAATAACGTAGGCGACACACAGATATTCAGTTCTTTGACACTTTTAATGATTCATAAGTGCCCAGTTGTCCCCTTTCACGCTCAGCTTACAAGTCTCATTAATTAAAATCTCTACGATCCGGTGGTTACACTCCACACGTCAATAATACAAATTTACACAATTCGTGTTTGGATTACAAAAGTTCGAGGTGTACCGTGTAGCATATATACGGATTAATCATGGTAATACACTTTCTACACGCCTAAGAACTTTTAACATGCTGTTCACAATTAAATTTCAAAGTGACGTGGATTATGCCACAAATACATCACGATACACGACTTAAAACAAGACTCTGAACTGGCGTGCATTGTGCCTCAGATCACGGACGAAAAAATACCCACTTACATGCAGTGAACGCATCCTATATCTTTCAAACAATGATACTGGAAATTTCGTATTGTTAATTATGTATATTAAATTAATTATAATGGAAAAGTAAACAATTACTTACAACTGGCTAAAGTAGAAGGTGGCGTAAATAAACTGATTAAATTGGTATACAAATCTCAGTTAAATTAGTAGTATTTCTTTACGTATTTAACAAAGTAGGTTTATCAACAATACTTTTATAATTAACGGTAATTATACAGAAACTAATGACGGCAAAGCTTTCCTAACATTACTTGAGTAGCACAGTCATACCTACTTTAACATTATGAGAAAGGCATTTTCTTACTTTTAGCAGAAATATTGATTAGCATAATATCTCAAATATAACAATACGTCTCTGGCATTAACTAATTAATATTTGCGAACTAAACAAACTTCTACGATGTCAAATAATAGAAAATAACTTCAACTAGTCACGTTAGAAAAAAGAGTAAGAAAAGTTTTGGAAAAGAAAATGATAATACACTAATTACATTCATATGTATTATTATGCAGAAGTGGTATCGGGATGTTCCGTAATGCAAGCAGATGATAATAAATCGCAACATGCTTCGTTACACAGTCGTTACATTGTCTGTGGTAATAGCTTCGACTGGAGACTTGAATTACATGTACTTCACTTGGTGTTTGTAAACTACACTTTATTGTGCTTTATTGTGCTACACTTTATTGTGCTCTAACACGTGACAGCACAAAATTTGCGTCAGTCATTTCACACGATCACACTTCCAGTGTTCAATTTGTACTGCAACCGGATGTAGTAACACAATGTAAGCATTCATTCACGAATTACTTTATCTCAGAAGCAGCAGTATATATCTATTATAAGGGAACTTTCTCCTGAAAGTTCACGGACACTAAGTGAAAAAAGATTGTACTACTACAGCTATATAATAAACCATTTACAGGAACATTGATATACATATAGTAAGAAATCCAATTTCAAATTCAAAGGGTAAAGACTTACTTAAGCCCTGGTTGACTAAATTCGAATCTTTGGGCATGTGTGTGTGTGTGTGTGTGTGTGTGTGTGTGTGTGTGTGTTGTCCGTAGTATAAGTTAGTTTAAGTAGTTTGTGAATCTAGGGACTGATGACCATAGCAGTAGCTTCAATGATTATAAAACAACTTTCACTGCCGCGGTGGAGTAGCCGAGCGGTCTAAAGCGTCACGCGAGGGAGCGCGCGGTTGCTCGCCATGGAGGTTCGAGACCTCCCTGGGGCATGGGTGTGTGTTTGTGTGTGTGTGTGTGTGTGTGTGTGTGTTTGTACTTAGGTTAGTTTAGCCAGGTTTAAGTAGTTTGTAAGCTACGGACTGATGACCACGTAGTTTGGGCCGATAAATTTACGAACATCTGAACTTTTTTTTTTTTTTTTTTTTTTTTTTTTTTTTTTTTTTTTTTTTTTTTTTTTGTTGAAAAAATTTCGCTGAAGATTAATCCTGTTGGGCTATGCAGTTTTCCCACATATTTGTAGCCTCACTATTGTGATTCTGTAGTAGATAGTTTAGGGCTATTTCACGTTTTTACAGTAAATCATAGAAATAATGTCATCTTAAATTTGATTTGAAAGTAACAATGATGTTCAAAATAGTACTTACATGTCGCTGAAATTTATAATTGCACTCAATCTGGTTAGACCAAGCTAGGTTCAGAGGTTGTGCCGCCAACAATATAAACACAATCTTTGTAGTTTGCAAATGATGTGTAATCCAAATCTTTCAAAAAAAAAGTGTAACTTTCTATCCATTTCGTGTAATAGTGATTATTCAATTTCTCACTCCAGTGTCGGAGTACAAATAAATTTCTTTAAAGCTTAATATATAAAGCTTTAATTTTTCCCGTTCGTATGTTTGGTACTAAATAATATTATTTTGAGGAATTACAATAATTCTGTAGGATCCTGTATACAATAGACTGCATCTCTTTATTTTCTGCTTTTGTTGTGATAATTGGTGATGTGTTCGTAGCATCATTACTTGGAATCCGTGCGCCTGTCACAGAGTCTGGTCGTATCCTTTCTTGCGAGTGATCGCTGATTCAGTTATCGACGGTAGTGAGTGTCGAATTTTGTTTATCTAAGGATGACCATCTGATAATTGTTGAATGGGATTTACCGAATGATTGTTTTTCTCTGCATGTTCATTAATTTCAGCAGGTGTGTATTCATTGGGTGCTACTGATATGTGGTCTACTATTTCTCCATATAGACCTAAATGTTCTATCCATTTAGTGTTACTGACGTATTATCTCAGAAAGTGATGAAATTCGCGGAATAATCTGTCAACGGGGCTCGATTTTGCATGGACTTTCAAGATAAGAAGTGTTTAATACTTTGTCCATTGAGGAAAGATTTGCATATCTTGAAATGTTAAGCGCTGTTGAAGAAATTATTTCTGGTTATCCTACTTTACAGGAAATTTATGAAGCGTAAGGATTGTCGAAATGGATGAAGATTTACTAGCTTACAATGGAACATACTTTGAGAAAACTTATACAATGCAACGATATATTTTACACCCCCCCCTCCCCACAGTTGTATAATGTGTAATGGTTTCTTGGTTATAATAGTATGTAAATATGTGCGACGACAAGTATTAGTAAATTTAGCATTCCGTCAAAGTGCGTAAGTACTTAAAAGTTTCTGTAAATAGCGTTCATGTTGGGAAAACTACAGAATTTACCAATCTTAGTAGTGCATTTATCAGCACTAAAGTGCCCCCAAACATAATGCTATGCCACATTAATCTATCTTTACAAGCTGTGGGAACACATACACACCATTCTGTTTATTCAAGTTTCTTATAAAAGAATAAGATATTGTTGTGTAAAGTGAAGTGCCAGTGCACAGCTCAATCACAATTAGTTCGCAGAGTACTTAACGTACTGTCTGCATCACGCAGTTGAGTGACATTTTGCCGCGGCGGAGCGGCCGAGCGCATTGCGGCGCTATGCTATGATGCGCGAGGCCGTTTCCCGTCGGGAGTTCGAATCCCCCCTCGGGCATGAATGTTTGTGTCGTCTTCAGTATAAGGTAGCTCATAAGTAGTTTGTAAGTTTAGGGACTGATGACCCCGCTGTTAAGTCCCTTAAGCTTAACAAACATTTGAAGTAACATTTTACATATATCTGGAGCACACTAATGGTATTTAGAATCTTTCATTAGTAAAATAAGATATTCTGAATTTTTTTAAGAAATCTGAGTACTCCGGCAAACCTAAAATCGTAGAAAATATATCGGCGAGAAAATTGTCTATACCGCAATTAAATTCTTAAAGGAATTATGTCTTCCGAGGAATTCGCTTTTGAAATAATTTAAAATTCTGAATAAAAGCTAAGTACGTGGCACAGGACTGGATCTAGTTGGGGGAGAGTAAATAGGGCGCTCACCAGGCCGGCAAAATTTATGGAGTTGCAAATTTTGTTTTAGATAAAAAATAAAATATTTCTTTCTGCTATATTTAAATAAAAGTAATTGTCATAGAACCATATACATGTAAAGTAAGTGCAATCAAACACCGGCATCATTCAATAAAACGAAAGCTCCTCGAAGCTCACAGCAAAATAGTCCAAGACATGACGCGCGTCCAGCGTATCACCTCCCGTCACTATGGCTACGGCGTTATATTGTCACGTAGCATACCATTGTTTTCCGTTGTTTTGTTCTCCACTGTTCTGCTTTTATGTATCTGAATGTAAGATCTTGTATAATAATGGATGGTTTCATACGGAGTAGTGGTTTGATGTATAGAACAACAGGAGAAGAGAACAGGAAGAAAATAAAGTGAGGTGTTATCTCGAACACGAAAACTGTATTTTATTTCCACAAATCTTGCTGCCAGTTACGAAAACAAAACATCAGGTACGATTATATTACATAATTCATAATGGATACCTTGAAACTATTAATATCTCATTTTATCCGTTTTCCCTCGTTTCTTAGTTACTTAAACATTTTGCGAGGCATATTCCGTCTTTGCAACTAAATGAAAGGTAGTTATTTTATTTCCAGGTGCACTTCAATTTTTTTATTGATTTGTGAAGCATTTCAGTGGTGGTTTCTGATCTTGCTAATCCATGTGTAACACCCTGGTGTTTTATTAGCTTGTTCCAACCATTTTATTACAACACTTCACACTCACTTTTTATGATCATGAATGCAGAAAATCGACCACCTGAAATATGTAGATCGACTAAATACAACTCCAAAACGACACAATTGGATTAGCAACATCAGAAATTGCTATTGATTCTTCATAAATAAAGTAGGCGAAACGGGTATGAGAACTCGGAAGAAACAAACTGCTATTCATTTAGTTGTTTCAGTATATACGTGTTTCATATCTCTTTAAAATTATACTTGTAATTATTTTTATTATGTTTTTATCGTTTGATTTTTCTTTTTTACGAGTTCAAGTGATCAAAATGGATTTAAATGAAGATTGATTTCAAAAGGAGTTAAAAATGGGAAAAGGTTAAAAGACCTTGGTTTGGCAAAAATGCTTCAACTTGTATTCCCTGCAGATTATTTCGTCACTTGGGTTCCGATTCTGAGTCAAAACCACTCTTATCTCAAGAGGAAAGTACTGTTTACTGAAAAAAGGTTAGCGAAAAATTACCTGCCCATGAAAAATTAACCAAGCCATAAGCTTTGTTTTCCTCTTCAAAAATGTTTCATATGTTTGTCAAGCTTAAGGGACTTACCTGCGGGGTCATCAGTCCCTAAACTTACAAACTACTTATGAACTACCTTATACTAAAGACGACACAAGCATCCATGCCCGAGGGGGGATTCGAACCCCCGACGGGGAGCGGCTTCGCGCATCGTAGCATAGCGCTTCAATGCGCTTAGTCACTTCATAGCGGCTGTTATTCTCTTGGAAGTCTCTAAAATCTTCTATCGGAAGCAACGGCATTTATAGAAAGCTACAACATCAGATGTCAGTAGATGAATCTCATTGGAGAGCACTGTTGCAATGTATTATTGATGCTGTTCTTTTTCTAGCAAATGTTAAAATGTTTATAAATTTATGGGACTTTGCGGAGTGTCTCTAATACGATGATGGAGTATGATATTTCACATTCGAAGTTTCTGCTAGCAAAACTGATTATTACAATTTCGTTCTGATTCAGGTTTTCTTCACTCCACTGGAACACACATCATAACAAACCTCTGAGGGTTCACAAGTAATATAAATTCTTTATCAATGTTAGAATAACAGAAAATTGGTGACTTAATTAATACGTTTTTGATATGTTCATAATCCTTTTCACAATGAATTTTCCACAGCCAAGTAGCATTTTTTTTTTTTTTTTTTTTTTTTTTTTTTTTTTTTGCACTAAACCAAACAGTGCTGAGCTGTAAAGCAGTTGCCTTGAAATAAAGCGTCTGAAAACACAAGAAAGATCCAAAAATGCTTTAACCTAGGATTTATTAGTAGGAATGTAAAGCTTTTAATGGCTTTAAGTTAGTTATAATCGGACACTATTCCTTCGGTGAAATTTAGTGTAATAAATACTAAATACTATTTCTTCCAAACTTAAATTTCTTCTAATTAGAAGTTACTCCACTCTGCTGAAACGTAAATAAAACTCTTTCTAGAAGATCTTCATGTTCATCTCAAGTACTAGTAGCTATCAATAGTTTGTCTAAAAAGACCGTTTACTTTGTCTAACAATTTGTAACCAAGGGCAGTACCCAGGGCTGCAATAAAAACTCCAACGCTAACATTCAGTCAGAATGGTTAAACACAAAATTGGTTACTTCAACCATACAAAATAAAGGCAGTATACGTCTTTGGTCCAAAAGAGATAGGGACTTTCCAATATGAAGCCCTGACATCCATAGTTATTAAAAAGCTATTCCTATATTTTTTGTAACTGTTCTTCTGCGTTTGGTGGTCAAGTATTATAATTTTGTATCCCTGGCATCAAAACCGAGTTGAAAGTTCCTCCTCTCTTTGACACGGGCAAGAAAGGACCACAATTGATTAAGTAAATGTTTCAATAATTTTCCATTGCAACATTTTTCTTATTTCATTGGCTACTTTGTCGCAATGGATGCGTGCAATAGAATAATTTGTTTTGTTCTAAGTGTTGTGAGGCATTAATTCGTTTACAAAAAACTAACAGATCCTTGATTAACAAATACAAGTCATCTCGTTGGCTCTGATTGATACCAACTGATTGTAATACCTAATCTATAATTGTTTCCTCACTAATGCACACATCGCTAGTAGACAATAGAATACTACTAACCAGCGTACCTTCCTTTTCTTATAAAATTAACTTTTACTGCACTGAAATATTTGCTATGAAAGGCTATCGTCCTTATAAAATTTACCCCAACTGTTTCGCTATTGACTGACAGGTAACGTTTACCAGAGGAAAGATCAAAACTTGCTTTTCCTTCTTTCAAAAAATCTAACTCAAAGAGACTACTTGTAATTAATTCGGAACGGGCAATCTCTAACTCCATTCCCATATCTACTCTAAGTCTACTCTAGTCTGTCATCTTACAAGCTGACAACTTTCGCCTAAAGCTCTAATAATTCAACAATTTAGCACAGGAAATATCGGCATTTTATCCATTTCCTTAATCTCATCAAATAAACGCATATCCTTAGTAGCAGCTGTGGTATCTAGTGTGAGAATGACAGGGATTCCTATTATGCGAGCATTAAATTTTTCCTGTGTGGCACTCTCATGCTTACTTACAAATAAAACGACAATCCACTAACTCGTCTCTTTTATCTACTTCAAAATTGTATCTCAAGAATAAATTTTCGCTTGAAACGTGTCCCTGTACAAGTGCCTTAGCTAACATTTGTGAGCGGAATGTAGCCGAAACTACTTTGACGAATTTTGTGGCTAAGACTGTGTTTCATAGGTTTGATTCGATGCTTGGTTCCCTATTAGTCCGCCTGGTATCTGTAATCGTTCATTCTGGTTATCCATTAGTCCTGCACTTGAGATATTCCATTCATTTCTGTTTCTGTTGTTGTTGTCGTCATGATTGTGTTAATTGTGGTTTTGTCCGCAAGCATTCTGATTATTCCAAGCTCGCCCTCCCCCTTTCCTTGATTTATAGGATCATGTATTACCTAATTTTCGTCTCTGGCGTTTTAGGCGCATATTGTGTAAGGGCGGCCACTGCCTTGCAACAAAGGAATCTGGCCTATATCTCTATATTGCCGTTACCGTGTTGTTCATTCATCTTCTGAAAGCAGTTGAGTATAAAGTTTGAAGTACTCCTAAGTGTGTTTCTAATGTCTTTTTGTGACAAATCTGTTATTTCCAACACCGATAAGAAATATTCCTAGTACGAGGATCAGCTTTTCTCTAACATGAATCGGTGAAATACCTTTTAATATTCTGAGCACATTCTTGTATAAATGCGTTCAAACTACTAACACACATTACTCGAATATTTCTCAAAATAGTTACGAAGACTGCCTCGGTACTCATGGTAGATCTCTAGATTAACAACTTCTTTCCTAAGTCGCTCCTGTGTAGAGGAGTGCCAGTTCTTGACTGAAAATACTTACCCAAACTGTTCAAAGATAGAGCAGTATTCCATAGCTTCAGTTGCCCATCGAACACTACCACATTGGATTAAAGAAGATACATACTGTATCTATTGTCTATCAGACCAATAAAAGGAAAAAAAAATACGAAATAACAAATGAATACAACAAGGTGTATTCGTCTTGTCAGGAATAAAATTTTGAAATTTTCTGTGTTTCAGTAAACTTTCTTTCCGGAAATACGAAGAAAGTATACGTTCCGAATTTTTATGTGACACATAGGATGTTCTGATTGTTACTGAACTTAGATGAATGATCAAAATTTCCTCTACCTCTAGAATCAACATTGTCAACATCACGTATACCGAGAGGATTTCTAGTAACTCATTTAGTGACAGACATTATCCTTCTATAATCAGAATTTGATAACCAATTTTTTCTTGCCAAGCAGATAAAGCTCCGTTAATATTGTGTTCTGAATTTGATTTACATAATCCCTAATTTGTTTTTGTAGCTTGTTGCAATCATCGGTAGCTTGATTTTTCCAGGGAAGCCAAAACAGTCTAGGTCCAACCCGCCACTGGCCGCACCGAAACTAAGTTTATTGTGCTTCATGAAGCGTTTTCTTAATAGCATGTTTCACCTCTGTAGTTACAGATTCAGTTATTTGTGGTCTATTTTGTGCGAAGTATGTACTAAATTTTTCAATACTGTCCAGTGAAAGACTTTCGACAGCAGTAACAACAACATGGATACTTGTTTTGATATAATTATGTTCTTTCTCCATGTATTCTGCAGTGTCATATAATTTCTGAACTAGTTCGTGTAGTTTCGTTTTAGCCCTCTCCAAAACATTTACTTCGTTCTTCAAATTATTGTTTGTAGGTAAGTGCAGCATTTCTGTACCGAGAATAATTGGCAGGTTAGATATCCTTTACTGTCCAGAAGCAGTTTCACTCACACGTGTAGCAAAATTGGCTTGTTCATTCTCTTACTTTTTCAGTCACTAAACTACTTATTTCCTTTGACAGCTGTGAACGAATCTGTTCTATCTGAGCAGTCATCTGTAAGCTTAATTGCTCAGGCAGATCAGCTTTAAGTTTGTCGCTAAGACTAACCGATAACTTTACTTCCAACCCTAAGTAAACTGAACTCTTGCTTTGTCTGTTTTTGTAATAGCCTTAATTGCCAGCGGTTAGCATCATCTCTTTAAAGTCGTCATTTCCTCAAAGCGAGTCACAAGTTTCGCGAGATGCTTTTAATTTTCTGCAAACTTTGTATCAATCGTTTCAATTTGTTTCAGACTTTATTCGAATTTCGTATTAAAGCGTTCCTCAAGCGCTTCAAGTTTCGCAAGTTGTTCCTGATTTTCTGCTTGGATAAACGTTTGTAGATAAGCTACTAAATCAGTCAATTCTATTGGTTCCATATTCGTGCCACTATATGGATAAAAGTTTGTAGATAAGCTACTAAATCAGTCAATTCTATTGGTTCCACATCACTCTATGGATCTACATTAACAACTGTATGTAATTCACGTGTGAGGGAAGCTTTAATTTCTACTAATTTATTGCCATGATTCAATATTACCAGTGCTGTTATTTTATGAAGACATTTTCTTTTGTTGACTTCACGCTTTCAGCCTAATAGAAATCAACAAGCCCTTAAATTTATGGTTTGCGAGCTACAACACTGACGCGTCAAAGCGAATGCACATGTATGACTAGCACGTGCTAGTATACTGTTCACTGACAAAGTTACAACATTGCAGCTACAAAATGTTACTAGAACAAGATAAGAAAATAGTTTCCTTTCCGCTCCCTTACCAGCCTGTTATGTAGCACATCGACATTCAGATCGAAATAAGAAGAATCGAAGCAGTTCTCATACAAACTAATGAAAATTTGATTTCAAAATTACAAATTTTTGTTACTGCAGAATCATGTGCAAAACATATGAATGTCCAGGTATGTTACAATATTCTCAGAGACAGTCACACAGTTGTATAGAGGTCTCTGTTGATACTGCTACTCAGTTGGTGTTCACATCACACAACTATACGCCATCTTTCGGTGTTTAACTGAAATTATTATAAGAAAAAAATTATCGGCGAACAGTAACCAATGTACACATATCTACCCACCGACACTGACGATGGTAAAAAAGCAAACGATTTTACACACATTCCGCTGTGTGTTGAGTTGTGAAAGCGGCCTATTCAAATATGACAAATCCCGTCTCTTTCCACAACCGATTTCGGGATTTTGGTGTACTCCACTACAGATGGACTTCTACAAAAATAACGTGTCTCGTAACGTAACAATGACACATGAAAAACGTCAGGCACCCCTAATAGTTCATAAAATTCATTACATAAATACATAATATTTCAAATTAATCGAGTCAGATTTCGGTGTGGCATAACTTACAGTACTAACTCGGATCCACGCGTTGATTTATGAATTTGACTTCTGAACGCATGTTATGAAAGGCGATTCACTCTCTAAAATTAGAAAATGTGAGATTAATTATTATTATGGCCAGCTACAAAGAGGAAAGAGTAAGGGTTGGTACAACATGAGTCTAACGGTGGAATCAGCAAGTGGGAATACGAGGCGGATCGGGAAACTCGTAAATAACTAAGTATAATCCTGGGCTTCAATAATGTAACAGCTGCCTTAACTCTGATGGCGTTAAAGAAACGTTAGATTAATGCTCACAGAAACAACGCAAATTGTCTAATAATAATTAGACATTAATATTTAGTAGCTTACATACGCTTAAATGTTAAGTTACAAGTAAATAAACCCGTTATCAAGTAAATACTTTACAGGATAAGTTCGTGAATGATACTAAGAACCACATTAGGCACTTTTAATATCTCCATTGGAAAAAATTAATGTCACAATTAACGTAAAATGAGAGAGTATGCAGGACAGATGCTTTGACATCAGTTGTCCCATCAAAAGAAGAAAGAGAGTGACAAAAGACAAGTAAATCTCACAACACAATAGTAGTACATTCAGAAATAGTAACTTATTAATAGCATTGTCTTTTACGCAACGTTGGCTACGTAAGAGTGGTTATGCTGTTTTCGAGGTTCTAGTCATCACTTTCATTAACACGTAATTGCATGACATACCAATTTTTAAATTATTTCTTGCGACTCATTTTAGCAGTTGGCTTTTACGTAATCACTATTTTCCTTGTAAAGTTGTATGATTCCAGTTAAAAACAGTTATACTTATTTCGATTTGTTCCAAAGTAATTTCAGTATGGAAGAAAGGAGTGAAATTAACGTTACAATAATAAGAAAAGGTGTGCTTACTTTAAGAATTTCTTTAAATAATTACACTTACCTCGTTTTATCTCTGCCAATTAATGCAAAGTACTAAAATGGTAAAGGGAAGTGAAAGTACAAGTCTTACCCGAAAACATTTTTATGCTCATTTTATTGCAGTCAGACTAACCAAAAACCACACCGAAAACTCATTTCTCATTATTGCAAATTATGCACGAATGGACATACCAGCAATAACGTTCCTCACTATCTTCAAATGTTTCTATAATTATGGGACTTAACTACGGGGTCATCAGTCCCTAAACTTACAAACTACTTATGAACTAGCTAATACTAAGGACGGCACAAATATCCATTCCCGAGGGGGTATTCGGACCCCCGACCGTAGTGGCCGTGCAGACCGTGACTGGAGCGCCTCAGTCCCCTCGGCCACCGCGGTCGGCTATCTTCAAACTTTATAATTCAACCTCCTCTGATTTCCCACTGACTGACGTTTGTTATTTCGAGACTGATTGATTCCATACATCCGATACCATTAAGTTCTCACTTCAAAACTTTGTACATCAAACGCTTCGCTGGAAACGATAATATTGTTCAGAGCCACATTTAATTATTTCTATGACAGACCATAGGTAACATAGACTGCGAGTGTTGTGGTTTGAAAGTAACATCTAACGTTTTTGGGTGAGTTAAAAAAAGGCACACATTCCGAAAACATAAATATTCGGCAAATTAAAAAAAAAAAAAAAATAATAAATAAAAAAAAACTGTTTTGTGAGAAAACTAGTTGTTATACAGAAAAATTTACTATTCTGAATATGTACATTTAAGTGTAACAAACACATTGCACATGGTACCTATGTATAAATATTTGTTATATACCATGTAACTTCGTAAATATGTTCAGGAATATGTACCTTCTCACTTCAAAGTGTTTAATTGCACAAACTTCATCCGAATTTGTGGATTATGCTAAAAACGTTTCAGAAATAAGCAAGTAAAATTATTCACTATTTGTAAAAAGGCAGAAAAAGATGTTGGCTACACATATTTACAAAAACTAATGTTTTCCGATTAAACATTTTTCATTGTTGGACTTTTCATAATAGACAGTCTTTAATCTTCTTATTCTAGTTAATCAGCTGGTGAAAAAAGCCTTGTTTGAAAAACATTATAATAAAATGTTCTTTTTTATTTTACTATTATGAACGCCTGCTGAAGCTACAAAATCCTCACCACGACGCCTTGCTAACTTCTCCATCTCCCGTACATGTTTTTTCTTTCTGATATCTTCCCTTTTTACGTCGTGGTTCATCGTTGTCACTGTCTGTTGCTGACATTGTTACTTTGTTAAAGTAAACCAAAAACTAATAAACTTCAAAACTAGTTTTGGCACTGATCTTATCACTTTACACTGTAGACATAACCAACCTACCCTTAACAGCTCGCTTATCAGCTACATTACGCGCCAAACACATGACTTAGCAGCGAGCACTAGCACTGCAGTGGGTGTCGCCCACACTAGCGCGGCTTTGAGTTGAACAAGGAACATATTCCAGGAATATGTTCACTCGTATCTAACTACTGTTGGCAAGAGCATTGGAAGTAGAGGAAGATGTTCTTTTTTTATGCTCAATGGATGTAGATACGTCCAAAGAAGAAAATGGCTATCTCACTTTAATTTGTGAAATTTGTGGAATGTATACCTTTTTCAACTCACCCATTCAATTTTCGACAGTAGGAGCAACAGTTTTCTCATTTATAGCTCAATCGATAATTGAGTTTATTAATAAACGAGTTTTCGTAATCGTAATACATTTGCAGTAGTAAAGGTAGCGCGATTTCGCCCAAATTACTAATATCAATGCCATGCTTCAGTGTGACGAGGAGAAACGTATTGGCACTTCTTTTTACATATTCCCAGTGTTTTTCATCATCAATCTTTACTTTTTTCAACTGATGAAGTCATTATCGACGGCTGGTACTGACTGAGGTGAATGAGGTTGTCATCAATTCAGTCATTTCTAGTACAGATCTGCTTATGATAGCATTGTAAATACAAGTTGAGTCTTAAAAGTTCTTTGAATGGTCCTATATTTCACAAACCGCCCTGCCGAAGATGAGGAGACTATACATACACATTGAGGGACATGTCAAGAAGTACTCCATATCGTGCAAAGCACTGCAGTGAAGCGCTGGTACACGCTAAGTCCCAGTTAACAGAGTCAGTGTGAGAACTCTTGTCATTGCAACATGATGCACAAAATGGAGCATCGTGTTAACATCAACGTTTGTTTCAAATTAGGCGACGGAGACCCATGGACGGTGTTAAAAAGCATCCGGCGGGTTCGACCAGAACTGTACCATAGTGGACAGTGGAATTTCCTGCATGACAATGCCAGTCCGCACGCTGCGATCAACGTGCTCAACGTTCTCGCTAGACAGAGTGTCACTTTGCTTCCACACCCTCCTTGTTCTCCAGATTGGCACCGACAGACTTCTCTTTTACCGCCTTAAATTATCCCTTAAAGGCTTACGCTTCGCAGCGGTTGCGGAGATCCAACATGTGACCTCAATGCATTAAGCGATTCCACAAGAAGCGTTTCCAACAGCTGCACAGCCGATGGGAGAAGTGTATTTTAGCCAACGACGATTACTTTGAAGGCCGTGAAAGAATTTTGTTTGTAACTCTTGTTTCCTATATTTCCTGAGACCATTCACCGAACCATCCAGACGCACGTTGTAACTAAAGATAAATACAGACTCTTCAACATTTCTATGAAACCAATACTTGTCGAGTGCATCGGCAATTTTTCCCCATCACATCAATTTAACGCAAATAGCCAATATTTTGATTGTTTTTCGTATTGGAATCGCTAATTGTGGCAAAAGTCATCAAATATAAATGCTCGTATTGTGTAAACATTGGACATACCAACAGATTTCAGTTTTTTTTAAGCATAACTATACCAGCTGAAAAATGCTCCTACCGGAGCACAGAAAAGGCGAATATGTTCTGATACAAAAGTGTGGAACCAGCTGCCTCAATCCTCATTCCGACTTCCTCACCAAAAATTTTTGCATGTGAACACATTCGCGCACTTTTAGCGCATAACATTGTAAAAACTTTTGCCCAGTTACGCCGTCATAGTCAGCAATGTCGTCTCACTGTCAGTGTCTATATATGTCTATGTCCGTTTGTTTGCTGTCTCTCCCACTGCCGCTTTCTGGCTGTGTGAAACTTTCAATGTCTTCATCTCTTTCCCTCGCGATTCCTCACCGCTGTCTGTTTCTGCCACTTTCATCGTCTCTCTGCCCCACTGACGTTGTTGTTCCATTAACTTCCTGTCCTGTTGCCAGTATCCTTTCTTTCTCACTTATAATCGGCTTTCATTGTCTTCAATCACGATTGTCTTCTTTACACATAAGTCCATGGGGATCGTTTGCTTGGGGTTTGACCTGTAGGCCGGAAAACTTTAACACGCGGATACTGGGGATGGGAAAAATTGGACAAATTGTTTCGTGCTATAATATTGGAGAGCCGCACGCTCGTGCTTTATGTATGGTCTTCATTCGTCTCAGATTCCCCCCGTTTTCTCTTTTGCTCCAATTGCTACTATCTGCATGTTTTAGTTTGTTGTTGCCACTGTGCCTTACTTCCGACATCTCGTTTCGCTTCCCACTGCTGTTTTCATGCATATGCCTTTCTCCTGAACTGACACTTGCTCTGTTCCATCATACATGGCTCTCTCTGCCTGTTGCACTGTCTCTGTCCTATTCATATTCAGCCGGAAAAAAAGCGCGAATATGTTCGCATGCCAAAATTTTTGGTGAGGAAGTCGGAATGAGGATTGAGGCAGCTGGTTCCAAACTTTTGTGTCAGAGAACATATTCGCTTTTACTGTGCTCCGGGAAGAGCATTTCTCTGCTTATATAACATGAAATCAATTTGGCTAGTATTTTATATTAGAACTCATCGTAAAAATTTCGACGATTTGTCATGAATAGAAGTGTAGATTTGCCAATGCACGCAGTTGGATCTTTTGATACCAACAATTATGATTTTTGTAGCGTATCGCGGTAACGAATACACATTTCCATAACCAGGAAACTGATTTTCCAGATAAACACCTAAACAACATACACAAAACATTTTAGTCATTTCCTATTTCTCAAGATACGTTACCTCACTATCAGAAATAGCGTTTTCGAACCTATTACTGTCGCGTGCTATCATTCACGGACCGATATCTCAAGAACCACATAAGACATCATTCTGCTCTAAACGTTAAATAAAATTTCGATATGTTATCTACATTTCCTACGCAGCTATGTGTAACCTAAAATCTACCATATGAGAAGTCTAAGCAATGAGTTTTTACCTCTGAAAACTCTTTAAAATATGTTGCAATGGTTCACTAAACCGGATGCTGCATATTAACTGTAAAGTAAACGAAAACAAAAATTACCCCTTCATCGACCGAAGAATTCAATATTTAAGATGTAAAAAATTCAAATTTTTTCGCCGAGTAACTTTTTTTCAAATCGCATGGTAAGTTTCAGAGCTATCCGAACGCCGTCTTTCAGCACAATATGCACTTTTTCTAGGAAAATATCGCGGTTTTTCGGCCGTATCTTGCTAACAGACTAAGATATCAGAAAACTGAAAAACGCCGTTTATAGATAAACGTCTACAGGATGTATTGTAAATATTTTAACAACTTCCTATGGTTAGTTATTTAGATATTTCCTACAACGGCTAAAAATTGGGTTTTATAATTTTGAGCAAAACTATAAGTTTCAACCTCTGGATCTCCGTAACAGATAACGATATCAAAAAAATTTAAAAACGGACTTGAGACTTGAGAATATTATCATAAGAACATACGGTAAAAAATTCGAAAGTTTGCAATGAATGGAAAGTATGGAAGTGACCATCTCAACAAATAGTTTTTTTAATCCAAAAATCATGGTTTTTCGAGATTTTCTCAGGAACCGCCCATGAATGAATGTTGCATTTGTAAACCGTTTAAATCACTACATAGTATACACGTCGTGTACAAAAGCCAACTGATTTGCTCAATTTGGATGGGCTCCAGGAAGTGTGTAACATTGAAAATTTTGACGATGTACTGTATGATAGCTATAGTATACCCATTCTTCTAATATGTACAACAATGATAACTAGGCCAAGATCTATCCAGAACACTTTACCCCTTCCCTCTGAGATGAATAGAACCTGAGATTGGGCCCCTAAAGAATAATAATATTAATACCGCGCACTACCGTGCGCGGTGTTATATTGCACACGTATTGTTCAGGAATTTTAAGTATACTGACGCTAATTTTGATACTGATATTTCTTCTTCGCCTTACGTGAAGGCTGAAAACTAAAATATTCAGAATGCAACAAAAGTATTCACTTAAGAACTGAAATTCTATTGCTTGTAAAAACAACTGACAATTCATACAATGTAAAATTTCACGGCCGGCGTTATCTTCAGGTAAAATTTCCGGGCTGATGGGCCGTGGTCCAGATGTAAAACTTACTCCCGACGTTTCGTCTCCAACTGCGGGAGACATCTTCAAGGGTCTTTCGGTTACTGCCACTGTGGGCCGAGGGGCTCTCGCATTTATAGAGGGCGCCACCATTCGTCACGTTATGCTGACTTTGTAACTATCTCTGGATGACGTCGTCATTCTCGATTAAAAATAATCGATTGTAGTTTCGTTGGTGCAGTGTCGACATCTATATTTTATCTAACTTCAGACCTTCTTTTTTCCTATTAAAATTATTCTGGTGTTTGTAGATCTCTATTGCTTCTCTATACATGCCTGCATTTCATGATTTTCTTTTTGAAAAATATGTTCAGCCACTGCCGATTTTTCCGTGTGTCCCAGTTCCTTTTATGTTCAGATATGCGAGTGTTGACGCTTCTCTTTGTTGTACCAATATATACTTTACCACAGCTCCAAGAAATTTTATAAACCCCAGGTGTTGCTAGGGGGTGACGTGCGTCTTTGTCCTGATCTCAAATATTCTTTGATCTTTTTCGTGGGTCTGTAGATGGTTTCAACGCCATGCTTGGCCAATACTTTCCCGATTCTATCGGTAATTCTGCTAATGTACGGCAGAAAAACTTTTCCAGATTGTTGTCGTTGTTGCTCAGAACTTCTGGATTCTTCTCTTCTTTGATCGAGACCTCGATCAATTTCCTTGGCATCATATCCATTTTTATTGAAGGCCGACCGTAAGTGATTTAGTTCATCCTCCAAGTAAACTGGCTCACAGATTTTTTTGGCTCTATCCACCAATGTTTTAATGACACCTCTTTTTTGCCTCGGATGAGGGTTTGACTCCTTGTAGAGGTATTGATCAGTATGTGTGTTCTTTCTGTGTACCTTATGGCCCAGAGTTCCGTCCTCTCGTTTTATTACCGATACATCCAGGAAATTAAGTTGGCCATTGCGTCGGGAGTAAGTTTTACATCTGGACCACGGCCCATCAGCCCGGAAATTTTACCTGAAAACTGACAACTCGTTAGACTTAGACTGCTGTAAAACTGTAACCATTACATTAATATTAGGAATTGCGAAGAAATAACGTTAACTGTAACACTAAATGTGTTATAACAACACGGAAAGACGTTTCATTGTTAAAAAAAAACTATGATTAATTTCAGATATGAATGAGAAAAACTACAGCTGCGAGCTCCACTTCACATATTTCGTAACGACGAAAAAGGCTTACTGCATGGGGTCAAGTGACTTAGATGTTAGTTTCAGTACAATTACTTCATGCGCAGTTTATTTTATCTCTGGTCTAAGATCTGTATCCGCGGTGGAGTAGCCAAGCGGTATAAAGTGTCTCGCTGCGAAGCGCGCGGTTGCTCGCCGTGGAGGTTCGAGTCCTCACTGTCCTTAGGTTAGTTTACCTAGGTTTAAGTAGTTTGTAAGCTACGGACTGATGACCACGCAGTATGGTCCGATAGATTTACAAACATTTGAACATTTTTTTAAAGATCTGAAACGAGGAGGTTAAAATAAAGGGATATGGCGTTATTAACAAACGCTTGCTACAAAATATAGTTAGAATATAAAAAATTAGTTTCCATACCGCTCCCATACAAGACTGTTACTTTGGTATTGATAAACAGGTTAAAAAAAGAAGCAGGTACGCAATTCTTTGTCTGGTACAAAATGATAGAAATTCGTTTGCCAAATATAGCGTACAATGCAAAATTATATATAACAAAATTCATAGTGCAGGTACCAAAGAGTTTAAATTTTTTGAAGCGGCTATACGTCCGCCATGTATGATGTAAATAAAATGTCAATGGCGCACGTTACCCTTTCACGAAATTTGCGGGACAACTTCAATATCTAAGTAAAACATCTTACCAACTGAAGAAAAAATTCCGAAGGGAAGTTTTAGAAGACGAAAATATTATGTTGTTGTTGTTGTGGTCTTCAGTCCGGAGACGGGTTTGATGCAGCTCTCCACAATACCCTATCCTGAGCAAGCATCTTCAACAGCACATAATTCCTTCAGCATCACCTGATTTTCTTAGACTGCACTCCATTACCCTTGTTTTACTCTTGTTAATGTTCAACTTATATGCACCTTTCAGCACACTGTCCATTCCGTTCAACTGCTCTTCCAGGTCCTTTGCTGTCTCTGACAGAATTACTATGTCGTCGGCAAAACACAATGTTTTTAATTCTTCACCCTGAACTTTAATTCCTTCTCCAAATTTCTCCTTGCTTTCCTTTATAGCTTGCACAATGTACAAATTGAATAACACTGGAGAAAGGCTACTACCCTATCTTACTCCCTTTCCAATCACTGCATCCCTTTCATGCCCTTCAACTTTAACAACTGCTATCTGGTTTTCGTACAAGTTGTGAATAACCTTACGCTTCCTATATTTTACTCCTACTTGCTTCAAAACTTCAAAGAGTTTATTCCAATCAACATTGTCAAAAGCCTTCTCCAAATCTACAAAAGCTAGAACTGTAGGGTTGCCTTTCCTTAATCTATCTTCTAGGATAAGCCGTATAGTGAGTATTGACTCCATGTTCCTACATTTCTCCTGAACCCAAACTGATCCTCCCCGAGGTCGGCTTCTACCAGCTTTTCCATCCTTCTGTAAATAATTCGTGTTAATATTTTGCAACCATGACTTATTAAACTGATGGTTCTGTAGTTTTCACACCTGTCTGCGCCTGCTTTCTTTGGAATGGGGATTATAACATTTTTTCTTAAAGTCTGAGGGTACTTCTCCTGTCTCATACATCTTACGCACCAGGTGAAACAGGTTTGTCATGGCTGGTTCTCCCAGAGACTTCAGTAGCTCTGAGGGAATATCATCTACTCCAGGGGCCTTGTTTCGACTTAGGTCTTTCAGGGCTCTGTCAAATTCTTCTCTCAATACAGTATCTCCTATTTCATCTTCATCTACATCCTCCTCCCTTCCTGCAATATTGTCTCGGAGTTCATTTCCTTTGTAGAGCCCCTCTATATACTCTTTCCACCTTTCAGCTTTCCCTTCTTTGCTGAGAACTGGTTTTATTTCAGTGTCCTTGATATTCATAGATCTGTTTTTCTTATCTCCAAATGTTTCTTTTATTTTCCTGTAGGCTGTATCTATTTTCCCCCTATTTATATATTCTTCTACATCCTTGCATTTGCCTTCTAGCCACTCCTGCTTAGTCATTTTGCACTTCCTGTCAATCTCATTTCTTAGTCGTCTGTACTCCATTTTGCCTGTTTCATTTACTGCATTTTTATATTTTCTCCTTTCATCGATTAAATTTAGTATCTCCTGTGATATCCAAGGATTTCTTGTAGGTCTTGCCTTCCTACCTATTTTGTCCTCTGCTACCTTCACTATTTCATCTCTCAATTTTACCCATTCCTCTTCTACTGTTTTATTTTCCCCTGTTTCTGTCAATTGTTGCCTAAAGCTCCCTCTGAAATTCCTAAGAACCTCACGTTCCTTCAATTTATCCAGGTCCCATCTCCTTATTTTCCTACCTTTTGGTAGTTTCTTTAGTTTCAGCCTACAGTTCATAACCAACAAGTTATGGTCAGAGTCTATATCTGCCCCTGGGTATGTTTTACAGTTTAAAACCTGGTTCCGGAATCTGTCTTACCATTATAAAATCTATCTGATACCGTCCGGTGTCTCCTGGTCTCTTACACGTATACAACCTTCTTTTGTGATTCTTGAACCAGGTGTTCGTTATAACTAAATTATGTTCTGTGCAAAATTCTACCAGGCGGCTTCCTCTTTCATTCCTATTGCCCAGACCATATTCACCTACTATCTTCCCTTCCCTTCCTTGTCCTACTACAGAATTCCAGTCTCCCATAACAATTAAGTTTTCCTCTCCCTTAATTGTCTGAATAATGTCCTTTAGCTCCTCATATATTTCTTCGATTTCCTCATCATCGGCAGAGCTAGTTGGCATATAAACCTGTACTACTGTTGTCGGTGTTGGCTTCGTATCTGTCTTGACAATGATAATGCGATCACTGTGCTGGTCATAGTAGTTTACCCGCATTCATATTTTCTTATTCATTATCAATCCTACTCCTGTGATACCTCCAATAGATTTTGTATTTATAAACCTGTACTCACCTGACCAGAAATCCTGTTCATCCTGCCACCGAACTTCACTAATCCCCACTATATCTAACTTCAACCTATGCATTTCCCTTTTTAAATTTTCTAATTTTCCTACTCGATTAAGGGATCTAACATTCCACGCTCCGACCCGTTGAATGCCAGTATTGTCTTTCCTGATGATCACATCCTCCTGAGCAGTCCCCGCCCGGAGATCCGAATGGGGGACTATTTTACCTCCGGAATATTTTACCCGAGAGGATGCCATCATCATATGTTCATACAGTAGAGCTGCATGTCCTCGGGAAAGGTAACGGCTGTAGTTTCCCCTTGCTTTCAGCCGTTCGCAGTAGCTGTGTGGCAAAGCCACATTAACTGATGTTACAAGGCCAGCTCAGTCAATCATCCAGACTGTTGCCCCTGTAACTACTGAAAAGGCTGCTGCCCCTCTTCAGGAACCACACGTTTGTCTGGCCTCTCCACAGATACCCCTCCGCTGTGGTTGCACCTACGGTACGGCTATCTGTATCGTTGAGGCACGCAAGCCACCCCACCTCGGCAATGTCTGTGGTTCATGGGAGTGGATATATACCCGGGGAAGGCTATATATATGATCGCCATAAAACCGTGCCTAAATCCTTCCCCGGGTAGACATTAGTAACTGTACAAATTTTTAGCTCTTTATGCCTTTGGTTCAGATGTGATAAACGTACACCGAACAGACATTAACATTTATATATATATATATAATATGAAATAGCTGAGCATTAACGTTTCTCTTATAATTTCTGAGACGTTTCAAGACTTATTGGACAAGCTATTTATTATTTGAGTTTAGAAATATATGACATTGATTGAAATACTTTAAATGGCTGATACGTTTTACATAATACGATTCAGTATAATGATCATGTGCCGACCGTAAGATCGTCACATGCTGCGGCGCCTTTGAAAAGCCGCGCGAGACCTTCTGCGCGCGCTGGAGGATGGCGTGACCAGCGCGACTCAGCTGTCGCCCCTGAGGACGGCCGACGTCATCAGCGAGACCAGTGGGGACAGAACGACGGTGGAAGACGGAAGATTTGGGCCAAGGTGTCGTTTCGCTGGACTACGTCTTGATGCCGACGGCGAGACTTGGTCGGTGTCACGGTAAGTGTGAATGATTGCTGTTTATTAACGCTATGTCGAGTTTCAGAGGGGTGTATTTATTGACATGGTTCGCAGGCGTCTGAACGCCCTGCACGTGCCGTGTTGTTTTGTCCAGTGTATACTTAGCGGAGAGTCCCGGTGGAAGGGGCCGTAAACCCGGGTGACTATGTTGACAATTTCTATATCTATAAACGTGAATGTCTGTTCGGTGTACGTTTATCACGTCTGAACCACAAGACATAAAGAGCTAAAAATTTGTACAGTTACTAATGTCTACCCGGGGAAGGCCTTAGGCACGGTTTTATGGCGATCGGATAGCTATTTATCTATATTTATCCATTTTTTAAAAGGAATGTTTAGTTTCACTTTTTAGTAAGTTTTAAAAGATATGGTGAGTTTGATGATTGTGTTCTCATTTGTTTTATCGAAATGTGTGATGAATATTAATTCTATTATCTTGCTGTAGCCTTCGATAATGACGCAACGTCGAAACGCGTAAGGCCTCAATAAATTTAAATTAGTGGTCAAGACTTTAAAGTTTATTTAAATATATTAATGTGTCTGTTAGGTGTACGCTTATCGCGTCCAAACGACAAGACGCAGAGACTTAAATATTTGTACATTTACTACTTTATACCTGAGGAATGTTTTAGGCACGGTTTTATAGCGATCTGATATTTAGTAATTTGATTAATATAACGCGAAATGTGGAACAATAATTACTCTTTGAAAAGTATATATACTCTTTGAAAATGGCTTTATTGGTTGCATTGTTGCGAGAGGGTTGATAATGATAAAAGGGTGGATGTATATTGGGATGGAAAGTTATCGGTGTATATAAAATTCTACAATGGGTGTGTTAATATTTCGCTCTGCAACGAAAACTACAGAACGCAAACGAATGGTCTGTCTGTAATTGTTGTCCGAAGTCTCCCGTTGTACACCATAGCAGTTCCATGCCGATAGCTATAAGGGGGTGAAAGATACGGTGGTTGAAAGTCGTCAAATTATTAAAAAATTCGGACTGCAGGCCAGCGATGACGTTTGTTACTCTATAGCAAGGTGGTTACCTACAGCGAAACGTGATGCCACTGACCATATCTTTGGTCTATGCGTGCTATGTCTTCAGCACTTTCTCTGTAAGGATAAGCATACGAATCAGGAAATATAAGAAGAAATAAAACAGTAAGAAAGAAATTCCTTTTAATACATCTCTTTAAAAAAATCGATTTGACATTTCGCGAATTAAATCAGGTGATCGATCTGTGATATTATTACAATCATTATTGTTCAATTTGGTGATTGTATTCTCCGAAACGAGAGCATTTTTACGTGTGATTTCTTATTTCTTATATATTCTGATAAATGTTACATCTTTTTAGAAAAAAAAGAGGGACAGAGAGAGAGAGTAGATAGGAAAAGTACTAACTCAAGGCTCGAACAAATAAATAAATACCCGGGCAACGCCGGGTTTTCAGCTAGTACTGAATACTTCAGATTAGTATCCTATTCTTATTAAGGGGTGTAATTATAAACCTTGTTGTGCAAACTGCGTTCATTTACAAGTGTTGAGATTTCGTGAGGTCAGTCGAAAGTGAAACTGGAAACTTCAGAGAGAAAACACTGTACTTGTCTATTAAAAGGAACTTGTCATTATCAGTTAAGATGGATTATGTGCGTTATCTTCTGTGAAGAGAGATTTCTAGTTTGTTTATTATTTCTATTGTCATAAGGTGTTATTTTCTTGAGCGGTAGCTGATCTATTTTCTGGTTATTGAATTTAACTTCAGAAACTCTCTCTTAAATCTGCCATCCTCAAACTTGCTGTAAATATTGATCAACTAATGTACACTTGACAGCAAAGAAAGTGAATCACCGCTGAAAGCAACCCAACTAACGTTGCTGTGTTGCGAGTACTCTACACACAAAACCCCTGTGGAGTATAGTCATTAGACTATTCACAATGGGTACCATAAGAACCAGTAGAGAACATTGCCCCTTATGGCAGTCTGTCCACATGTAATTCAATACCGTTAAATAGAAACATTAGTATACAAGTTATTAGAGACGAGAAAGCAACGTAAATTCAATTTCATTACAAAAAGTGACAAATCTGATACCTTATCAAACTCAATGACACAATGAGTTTTTGTTCGTGCTATGAATCTGTTGACGAAAAGCTTGAGAGTCTGATCGTGACTAGATTAGGCATAGAGACACGTAAAACATTGTTTTCATTGGTATCGGTTTACAAGGCCAATGTACGAACCCAGAAATGTATGGTTAACTTTAGCATTGCACCAGGAATTGCATGAAGTTGAAATTGTTTCTGAGAGGTAACCACTAAAGGTATATAATACAGTGCAACTCACAGGTGTCAAACGTCAAAAAATTGTGGAATAGAGCGCAGTACCTATATGAATCGTTAACTAAGCACGATCACAAGTCAGATATGAAATAAATTCACAGATAGTGCTATATTTGAACTTGAAACGTCGATACATTTGACTTCTTTCCGGGCAGGGACTCAACCCCGGCTCTATATACGCAAAGAGATGAAAGTTACTGTTCTCACCATTAGCGGATGTGCATATGTTTGGCTAGAAGTAGCGCAAGCCACGGCGGATTATCCGTGCGCACGGGAGAGCCGTGCTGCGGTGCGCGCGGCTGTTCGCCGTCGGGGGTTCGACTCCCCCCTTCGGGCATGGGTGTTTGTATTGTCCTTAGTTTACTTTAGTTTAAGTAATTTGTAAGCAACGGACTAATGACCAAGCAGTTGAGTGCGATAGATTTACAAACATTTTGAAGTAGCACAATAACGTTGTCCTGCCTGGGACTCCAACCCGGTGCCTATCGTCATCGTTGACCTCAGACGACTAGGTAACAACTCTCCCAATCTCGTTTACTGGTAAGGATCGTGCCGTTCGTAGACACCTGGAGGGGTTTGGCATTTTGAGGAAACAACGAAAACTAATCCAACTTTGTTGTCAGTGGCGAATGGACATTCGTAATGTTAGTTTCAAACATGCCACAGTCCTAAATTCCTTACTTGGCGCTACTGGAGGTGGAGAGGGGAATGTCTGCGATTGTTAAAAACTGTTACTCCAGCAGGAATCAAACCATATCTTAGCCGTTACAAGCTAACATCATCCCGGCCAACTGCCGATTTTCATATGGGGTAGTATGTTTTTGTCAAAATGGAGTACAGAACACTTCGTACGAGAAGTAAAATGGTTCGTCTGTATCTGTCTACGTAACAGTAATTTCTTGGCCTCGCAGTCTGAGACTCCTTCCTCGGGCATGGGTAGTTGTGTGTGTGTGTGTGTGTGTGTGTGTGTGTGTGTGTGTGTGTGTGTGTGTGTGTGTGTGTGTGGAATTATGTAACAATGCGTATGCCAGTATAATACGTTTCAGCGTGCTCCTTGCTGATTTAACTATGCTCTCATTTTGCTGAAGTTTGTATAAAAAATGTGTGTGAAATCTAATATGACTTAACTGCTAAGGTTATCAGTCCCTAAGCTTACACACTACGTGAACTATCTTAATCTAAGGACAACGCACACACCCATGCCCAAGGGAGGACTCGAACCACCAATGCGCAGCAGCAGCTTAATCTGCGACATGACGACTTAGACCGCGCAGCTACTCTTCGCGGCGCTAAACTTTGTAGCATAGCTCTTACCATAATAAATGGAATATTACACATCTTAAAGGTTGCAAGGAGCGTCGTTTACGCATTAGAAAAGATTCTAAAACGACGAAATGTATACCATTTGTAACAGCTGGAATGAAAGCAGAGGTGGTCCATCGAAACACCAGTGCTCTGTATGTCACAGAAAGAAGAATGGATTATAGGCAAGGAGAGGACTGGTAGACAGTAACGAAACCATAAATTAAAAGAGAAGGTATGCTTCAAAAGAAATCAATAAATTTGATCATAGCGTTTTGAGGGATCAGACCAAAAGGGAATTTGTAGTTATTATGTAAGAGAGGCCACAGGGAGTTAGATAGGACAGAAGAGAAAAATGAATAAACAAAACAAATCGTTTGTTTATTTTGTGAACAGTTGATGGTTTATTAATGAATGGGAGGAAAGAGACGTATTTGAAATAACAAACCACTTTGACAGCGTCAATCTAAAGTCATTACCCTGTATGCAAGGAGCCTGGGTATAAGTGAAACGATAAAAATAAAATATTGAGTGAAAGGAGAAACATTTAATTAAAACTTGTGCCACATGCGGGAATCGAACCGACACTTAAATACTCACTTTAATTCAATACCGTTCCTTTCACTCAATGTCTTTCACATATTGACAGGGAAAACTGTCTCTAGGTATATAAATTTACACTAAAAATAGGAAATGTATATTAAAAAATTCAATATAAAGGTAGCTCAAAGGAAAAATATTCTATTTTATTTCAGTTGCCAAGAGATCTTCCATAGTCTTACTTACGAAATATGACAGAGACGACATTAAAGAGAAAAACAATTTAAGGCCTAATAATTTATTCAGAATACCTTGTTATTTGTTTCTTCCATAATGCATCTCAGCATATAACCTATAACGCAATCGGACCAGCTTCTCTTTAGTAAAAGCGACGACTCTATCTCGAGTTGATTACTCACACTGAGACAGCCTGATTTGTATTTCTGCTTTCTGCTCTTACTATAAAGCCAGGCTCTGCCTCTACTGACCAAGATGTCGATGGGGCGTTACTCTAATCTTCCTTCCTCGTGATGCCAGGATCTAAACATTCTGTATTTACGTCAGAACCGCGCTTTGCACCATGCTGCAGGCTTTTGGCCGCCACTGCAACTGCCAGCTGGCTGGTTTCCGCCAAACCTCTCCTTGGCACCAGCTGTGGTTGACTGGCCAGCCTGTAGCTAATACAGGCCCTGGTCGCAAATCCAGGCTCAACCCTTGAAGTATCAAAAGTTTCTGCAAACCTACCCTAATGTGTACCATAAACTACCACAGCTAGAGCTATTTTACTATAAAATGAGCATCCACATTACCTTTTGGCACTTCAAATATTTAACAAAGTTGAAGAATAGAATCATGATAAATGTAGGTATCACATAATGTTTCAGCTAGATAGCAAACATACGACACAGGAAACATCTTTTCAGCGTGCTGCATTAGATCTAGACATAATAAAATATGTATTCAACCTAGAAAACTACGCGTATTTTAAAATTAAACAGTTCTGGTATCAACAACACAAATGTATATATGTAGTATATCATTGATGTTTTGTGCACTTATAAAGTGTTCATTGTCTGAAACAATAAGTGCTACACAACGGAAGTTACCTTCTGTTGGGGCTCTTCATTTACACAATGTTTTTCGTAATGTGTTCAAAGAATCGCTTCAGTTTCTTGACTGTTCCACAATTATACGAAGCTCGAAATAATAATACATAAAATTACCAAATAGCGTATATGCGAGTTCTCATATATTCTTTCAACTTTATCGACGTCCTTCCTCTATTGTCAGGTAATAATCGCACACTGCTCAGCAATACTGCAGAAAGAGGTGGAACAATTATAGGGTTGGCAGTCTCCCTAGGAGAGGTTTAAATCTTCTTATGGTTGGGTCAATAACAGACCTTTTGTTTCACCTTTGCCAAAATACTTGTTATTCCCAGTTAACGTTGTTTTTAATTGCACCCCAGGTATTTCGTTATATATGTATAACCTTCAAATTTATTCTTCTTGACGATGTCTAGAATGCTGACGAAACTCTTTTGGTAATCACGTTCAGAGCCAAATGCATATTCATGTTTAAGGTGAATTGTCTCCATTTGCGCCGTGAAGATACAAATTCAAAATCATTTAGCAATTGATTTGCTTCTGAGTTTAGTTGTCAGCAGCATTAACTGCCTCAAATCTAAGAGCGATGTTCTGATTGCTCACTAAATATTTCGAATATATATTCGAAACTTGAGAAGTCTACTTCACTTTTCTGGAAGAATTACACTCGCCACATCCTTTTCACTAGATAACTCCTCGTCAGTTAGTGCAGACTATTACCTTGCAGACAGGACATCATGATCCCAGTCGCACAACTGTGGTTCGAAGTTGATTATGGCTGAAGATACCGAAAATCGTTTTGGCACATTATAAATACGGAAAGAGTATGAGAGTACTCAGTAGTTCATGCAAATATAGTATCATAAGTCTCACAATGTGTTGGACCACTCAAAAAAGAAAAATAATCTTCCTGGTACGACTATGGTAGTGAAATGACAACGTGGTGGATCATGTCTGGTGATAGTTGTACTGCTTCCTGGACTGACAAAATGTTCAAATGTTTAAGCTTAAGGGTCATCAGTCCCTAAACTTAAACTACTTACGAACTACCTTATACTAAAGACGACACAAACATCCATGCCCGAGGGGGGGATTCGAACACCCGACCGTAGCGGCCGTGCAGACTATGACTGGCGCGCCGCAGACCGCTCGGCCAATGCGGCCGGTCTGGAATGAAAGGTGAATCTAGATTAAAAGAAATAATCCGACACAAGCTGCTTGTGGCCACCGAGTGCGCGCATTGGGGAAGCTGAACAGTTGTGCCCAGCTAGAATTCGGGCCCATTCCTACTGCTCTCTGAGCAGTTACGGTAATAACCACTGCGCGAGCGAGAAAACAACGATCATCGCAGGTGAACGGGCTACCCCCTCCCACTTTCCCCTCGTCGCCCTCAAGACTCAAACTTCCTCACACAACTTACGTAGTTGCCGTTTCCAATTTGCACTCACTGCTCGTGGCACTTTGCCGATTACCTCAAGAGCTCAGGTATAGTGTGCATTTGCACTGAAGGCTGGATCTGTTGTCATCTCCTTAATTATGTATGTATATGTGGTGTCCTTTCAAAAGAACGGTCAGCACACTTAAATGTATATAGAAGAAACTTTCAAGATTCACTTATTCGTGGTATTCCAGTTGAAATGTCTGAAAATTGAACTTCGGTGTGTCATTTACTTATCACATTTATGATTACAGGCAAGGGTGATGAATTTCACGTAGGAACTAAAACTATTCTCGGTCCCTCCTTTCTGAATTATCTGCATCATCCGTCACAAAGCAATGAGGAGGCGATTCACGCTGCAGCTGTTCGCTTCCTATATGAATATGTTCAAATGTTTGTTAAACTTAAGGGACTTAACTGCGGGATCATCAGTGCCTCAATGCGCTTGGCCGCGGTCATACGAAAATGTCGACGCTCTCTAAAGATTAAGAGGCAGCAGCTCTCAATTAGGAACTGGAGCGAGAGTAACATTTCACCCACTCTGACAGAGCTACAAACTTCTACATCGAACTGAGAAATATTTGAGGCAGATTATGCTGCTGTCTAGAAACACCTCAGAAAAGCAAAACCAAATTTTAAAATGATATTGAAGTTAAATCTTCACAATGCAAATTGCGACGATTGACCCTAAACATAAATATGTATATGTATATAGTTCACCACATGATTACCAGAAAATTTTCGTAAGGCCTTAAGAAATCGACAAACAAATCTATTTTGAGGATTATACATCTAACGAAATTTCTGGTGGGTACAACTGAAAACAACGTTAACAGGGAAAAATACATGTTTTGGGGAAGATAAAGTAAGCTGTCTGTTATTGACACGATCATTAAAAGATTAAAACCTCTCCCAAGGGGAATGCCAGCCCTACACTTGCTCCATCTCTTCCGCAGTATTTCTGAGCAGTGTGCGATTACTACCAGACGGGATAGAGGGAGTACGTTGAAAAAGTTTAAAAAAGATATCAGATTGTGACGTATAGTGATTTAGCGGAAAGGTCTCGTATGTTTTCTGTTTTTTATTTAGGTTGGGTAGGCGGCAGAGAGGGCAGGGGGATAAGGTGGGGACGCAGTATTATAACACAAGCGTTTTCAATGTAGCGCGCTTCTTCCTTGAGATTTCAATCACCAACCTTCTCCTAGGAATGCAAAGAGCTTTTTTGCTCCTTACCGTACCAAGTATGCTGTTGCAATTGAAATAAGGCTGCGGTAGAGTAGCCGCGCGGTCTAAGGCGCCATGTCATGGATCGGGTTGCTGCTCACGTAGGTTAGTCCTCCCTCGGGCATGGGTATGTGTGTATTGTCCTTAGAATAAGTTAAAGTAGTGTATAAGCTTAGGGACAGTTGAGCTTAGCATTTAAGTCCCGTAAGATTTCACACACATTCGAACATTTGTTTTGAATTTTAAGAATAACATAATGGTAATTCTAACTCACTAGAAATGTGCAGGTGGGAGACACCACAGCACCTTCGCTGCAATTGGCCAAGAGTGCAGATAAACCCCAAATATGTGGACACATGGTTCCCTGCAGATTTATTCCCACCACAGTGCAGGAATACTGGGGAAACCACAGACTGGCGTAGCACTAATTGTCGGGAGATAACCCACCGACATATCCAGCCTTGTTCACCTCCCCACCTTCGAAAGATACATAAGTGTCTGGCTTCATTATTACTCATTCCCATTTAATGACAACATTTAAGTTACATATGCATAAAATGTTCACCCAGTAGTGCACTGCAGATACGGGGACATTATTTTTTGAACGGATGCACTGCAATTACGATGAACGCGATTGGAGATAACCGCAAATACATTTTTTCCTTCCAATACGCCTGGGAGACGTCCGAGAAAGAGCGAGTACTGAGCCCCTGCCTGGCGACCGCCCGCCAGGTAAACGACACAAACAAGCCTACAGATACCTGTCCTATTGTGAAAGACACATGTGCAGGCAATCCTCTCACCGAGATGTCCACTGTATACACTGACTTGTGAGAACACTCTCTTAGAGGATGCCTTCCAAACAAGCATCTGCACTTTATGGGCGCTCTTAAACACCATCAGAATTATCAAGTTCTGAAATTTAATAGTCTCTCCCTCACCCTCTAGCGACCATGCACTGTTACTATATTAGACATTGCAAACCTCTAATCACAACCAACACACATTTTCACACTCTATATTGTAACGAGTATCTCGTCCATTTAAACTCGCGCACTGTTTCCTGCTCGAAACGTTCTACAGCAGTTAACTGACGCATATCAAACTTTTGTACAACTCAAACATCAATCACCTAAGCGATGCCGCGTAACGGCAATACTCTACCTTGGCATGTCAATAGAATGTAACACGAATTCCCGCCCGTATTTCCATACATCTTCTAAATTAAATAAATGACTGGTCCACATGATACCAACCCAATAATTAAACTTACGACCAAAACGCTCACAATACTGTTTATTCAACTCCACTCACATAGAAATCGGCGCCATGTGAGGACTGTCTCGACAGGTGTGTGGCGTCTTTTGTCTGTGTTCACCATGGCTGAAGAATAACGCTGCTATGAAGCCCTCTACCACTGTATGTGTTCCCGTATAGTAATCTCCTGATAATTAGTGCTACGCTTCTGGACCGATCTGTCTTCCCCAGTACTCCTGCACTGTGGTGGCGGTAAATCTGCAGGGAACCAGGCGGGTCCGATAGGCAACAGCGCTCATTCAGCTGCTGGCATGGTCGCAAGTGTGGGGTTCTGCACTTTCACTACTCACTTCGCCTTAGTGCAGCGTGGACACAGTGTCTCCCGCCTGCACGCTTTCTTCCCAAAGTGGAATGTGCTTACTCAATGCGGTGGTGATACTTGGTGTACATTGTGGCATAGTGTGTGTGTGGGGGGGGGGGGGGGGGGGGCGGGCCGGGGGGGTTAGTAATGTTTCATGAGTGTACTTAGTTCAAATGAATATGGAAGGGATCTTAGACATAGCGTGTCGAGCACTCACTTAAGATTTTGGGGTTACTCGAGTACGGCTGGATGGCTATAATGCAAACAAAATTTTAATAAAGTAAATGTGCGAATGTGGAGGATAGGGCGCGTGGCAGAAATATAACATGTATTTAACTCATTTCATTGTATGCATAGAACAGATTCTATAGTCCATTCGCGGAGACGAGGCAGCAAAGGTAAAGTCTGAATCACATGCGCGGCCAACGGAAAATACAGGCCCCAGCGCAGTCGTCATGCCACTTAAGCGAGGTAGTTCCGAGCCGGAGCGATCGCTAGCTCAGTGGCTGCCCACTATGTCGCAGTGGGCAGTGCCCCAGCGGCCGGCCAATCCGGCCAATCGGCTAGCGATCGCGCCGGCTCGGAACTACCTTGTTTACGTGGCATGACGACTGCGCTGGGACCTGTCTTTCTCGTAGGCCTCGAATCGCATGCGTGGCTGGCGAGAAATAAAGGCCTCAGCGCATACATCATGCCACGTAAGCAAGTCCTACCGAAACTGCAGAACATGACGGTATTCTCAGGCGTCCTAAGAAACGAGTGAAAAGCAAATTTATGCAGTTCCGAGAATGACAAAATGTGATTGACAGTCAACAACAAAAATGTCAGTGTCGCTAAAACGGTACATTCCACTGTGGTTTAGTGGCCTACAAGTGTATCGAGTGCTTTACGAACATAAAGCTAATCACAACTTAAAATCCTCGCAAAAAGAAACAACATTCAGAATGCCGACGAGTTCTACAGAAACCGTACGGCGGGAAGTTCAACAATTTTATTTTCGCAATGAACTGCCTACCATTGATGAAGTCCTTTATTCTATTAACGAAGGTCCTGATCTGCCGGACTTCAGAAGAACGACCCTGAACTGCTTATTGAAAGAGAAATTTCAGATACGTCAGTCGTGGGCGTATACGCATGCTGATCGACAAAGAAGAGATCTTTCTGTGAAGAAGGCACTAAAAATGTTCAAATATTTCTTAAGCTTAACGGACTTAACTGCGGGATCATCAGTCCCTAAACTTACAAACTTACGTAACATTAAACACGACACAAACATCCACCCATGCCCGTGGGGGGATTGGAACCCCCGACCGTTGCGGCTGTGCAGACTGTGACTGGCGTGCCGCAGATCGCTCGGCCACTGCAGGCCGCTCGGCCACTGCAGGCGGCGAAGAAACCACTATTTTAGGACAATAAAGTCAGAACCTAGGAAGGTAGGAAAATTTATTAGTTGCACGAGACCCGGTTAAATGCAATATAAAATCTGGAAAGAGGATTCGGTATCTTCAGTTAATGAAACCTTCCTGTCTGGTTTGTCGACAGAATAAGCTTTGTCTATTCGAAGCGAGACATTTCTTGTGGACTAGAGTTTGTGGACTTTAAAGTCGAAAAATACTGGTGACAATCATGACGAAACGAACGCTAATTCTTCCGAATCTCGGTTGTTCTTCCACGCCTTGATGATAATGCACCATACCATTCCCGCAAACTAAAGAGAGAAGAATATGTCGAAACGAGAACTCGTGGCTATCGTCGAGGTAAATAAACCGTTTATAATCCATATGTTGTAGACGCTATGGAAAGTTCAGGAAATAAACTGTATTAAGAATATCGACATACCACTGTGTAATGAATGCTATGAGCTCTTTTTTTTTCACATATTAAATTAGGCCGCAGCAATGAATAACAGTCTCAGGGTTTGTTAATTTTTATTTAGTGATAATTTTCTGTCTGTGCAACAAAAAAGAGCTCGCCCATTAAAATTACTGTTAATTTGGTTAATTTGTTCTTTCTTTATTTTTCACATTTTTATTTATGTATCTATTCTCTAAAATCATTTCCGAAGTGTTAAGCATTACGCATGCTAAGCATTCCGCGCCAAGACAGCGCGCCTTCTGTTTGCTCAGGCCTGGTAACCAAATGATCAGACCCTGCGTTACGCTTCTGCAAAGCTGCACAGCGCATGGCACTGTTTACCTGCACTGTCTCAGTTCGGCGAATGAAGTATAGTTGTAATACATACTGCATGTCGATAAGTACAAAGAGTTATAACTTTCGGAAATAGTTAGGTTGCCACAACTATTTTGATGTGCAAATGAACTGGGGGGGGGGGGCTGTACGAGGAGCTATAACGTTTGTAAAAAATATAATTACACGAGTATCAAAAAAAATTGCGTACATTTTAGTCTTGGGTAGTTCTAACGAACTACTTCGGAACTATGCGAACTAGTTCGCAGATCCCTCTCCTCTTAGTTCGTCCGCTCCTTTTCCGATGAATGACGGGTAACAGCGAGAGGACGCGAGAGCGCGCAAAATCGCGTGATTCCCTTCTGCCAGTTGCAGTCATTTCGAGCTGAGATGCAGCTCATCTGTAGTTTTAGTAGCGGTAGCAAAAGCCAAAACGAGCGGACGAACTAGAAAGAGCGACCTACTTCGCGGCCTAGCTGTGATCTAAAAGGAGTGCTACCGGTTGCGAACTAAAATATGCGCGATAGGTCGCGAACAATTAAAAATCATGTTTGCCTTCTGCTGATGAGAGCCATTTCGAGGTTAGCGTCTGCATGCTAGATTACATAGTTCAGTGCTATAAAATTTCTGCTTTGAAGTATTCTGCACTCTGCAATATCTAATAAATTCCATAATGCCAAGATATAGTGATAACTCTAAACTTAAACGCGAGAAATTATCCACAAACTGGTTCTTTCGGTTTGCGTGATATCGTTAGCGGCTCAAGCAGCAAGCGCATGAAGTAGCTAGGTGGGGGAACTTCTCCCTCCACCTGCACGCGCATACTACGCCGCTTAGCCATCACTGGCAGCGGACGAACTAAAAGAACGAACTACTTCACGGCAGAGCCGCGAACTAAAGTGAGCGCTCCCGATCGCGAAATATTATGCGCAAGTCTAATACATTTATTTCATACTAAGCACAACTATTAATTGAATATGCAAATTTCGGATGTCCCAGGTTCGGGTGCATCTCAAGTACGCGACCATTGGGGACAGGGGTGAGCAAGTCTGTATTTGTTCGGGGTTGCAGCCAGGTGTTTATCAGGGGTGAACAAGTCTGGATGTGTCAGGGATTTACCACATGCGATCGGCTCACTAAGCGCCTCCATCTTGAATTTTTAGCTCGGCTCCGCAAACATTAACTACACTCCAGGCCATTACAATTGCTACACCACGATGATGACGTGCTACCACACGCGAAATTTAACCGACAGGAGGAAGCTGCTGTGATACGCAAATGATTTGCTTTTCAGAGCTTTCACACAAGTTTGGCGCCGGTGGCGACACCTACAACGTGCTGACACGAGGAAAATTTTCAACCGAATTCTTCTACACAAACAGCAGTTGACCGGCGTTGCCTAGTGAAACGTTGTTGTGCTGCCTCGTGTAAGGAAACCATCACGTTTCCGAACTTTATCAAAGGTTGGATTGTAGGCTATCGCGATTGCAGTTTATCGTATCGCGACATTGCTGCTCCCGTTGGTCGCGTTCCAATGACTGTTAGCACAATATGGAATCGGTGGGTTTAGAAGGGCAATACGGAACGCCGTGCTGTATCCCAACGGCCTCGCATCAATAGCAGTCGATATGACAGGAATCTTATCCGCATGGTTGTAACGGATGGTGCAGCCACGTTTCGATCCCTGGATCAACAGATGGGGACTTTTGCAAGACAACAACCATCTGCACGAACAGTTCGACGACGTTTGCTGCAGCGTGGACTATCATCTCGGAGACCATGGCTGTAGTTACCGTTGACGCTGCATCAGACAGGTGCGCCTGCGATGGTGTACGCATAGACGTTTCTGGGTGCAAGGATGGCAAAAAGTTATTTTTTCGGATGAATTCAGGTTCTGTTTCCAGCATCATGATAGTCGCATCCGTGTTTGGCGACATCGCGGTGAACGCACATTGGAAGCGTGTACTGGTCATCGCCGTACTGGCGTATCACCCGGCGTGTGGTATGGGGTGCCATTGGTTACACGTCTTGGTCACCTCTTGTTCGTATCGACGGCACGTGGAACAATGGCCTTTTACATTTAAGATGAATTACGACCCGTGACTCTACCCTTCATTCGATCCCTACAAAACTCTACATTTCAGCAGAATAATGCACAACCGATTGTTGTAGGTCCTGTACGGGCATTATTGGATGTTCGACTGCTGCCCTGACCAGCACATTCTCCAGATCTCTCACCAACTGAAAACGCCTGGTCAATGGTGGCCGAGCAACCGGCTCGTCACAATACGCCAGTCACTAGTCTTGATGAACTGTGGTATCGTGTTGAAGCTGCATGGGCATCTGTACCTGTACACGCCATCCAAGCTCTGTTTGACTCAGTGCCAAGGCGTATCAAGGCCGTTATTACGGCCAGAGGGTGTTGTTCTGGGTACTGATTTCTCAGGATCAATGTACCCAAATTGCGTGAAAATATCACATGTCATTTCTTATACAATATATTTGAATACCCGTTTATCGTCTGCATTTCTTCTTGGTGTGGCAATTTAAATGGCCAGTGGTGTACTAATGCAAAGCTTCATCAGTCAGCGGTTTAGTCACAATGTAACTAACAGTTTCTGTTCACAGTCAACGTTTTCGCCCCGATAATGAAGAACAGTATTTATCGTCATTCAACGCACGGCTTATATTTAAACCGGAGAATTGGATATCTTTTAACCTGATGGTCGTGGTCATTACGTCTGAGAAAAGTTTTACATATAGCATCCTGAAAATGTTTCCAGTCTCATTACCATCTGCTAGATATTAGAAAATTCGTTTTCTGGACGCTGGTCGTAAGGTTTTCCTCATTTTTGAGGAGTATTAAATAGAATTGGACTGCTTTGTAAAATTACATCTCTCATTATTTGTGATGTTCATTTATTTATCCTTATGTGAGTTGAGTGGATGTAGTTGGTTGCAGTCGTAACAGTTTGTCCTCTTCCATATTTGCTACCCATCGCTTTGTTATTTTTCACATATTTCTAACGAAACCTGTAATTATAATGTTGCTAGGGGTTTCCCTACGTATATTTTAAGATTAATTAAAGTTGCAAGACTGCCTTACACTGTTAGTCTTCCTCACATCTTATAATTCTGTCACTTCAATTCGTCCATCTGAAATATGAACGGCTAGAGGCAAATTTCATTTATATATTGGTAAACAAATTGCACAGATAAATGAGTGTTTCAGCAAATGACGCACATCTATTTCCACACTAACAAACAATAGCCGCGATGAAGTGGCCCAGTGTTCTATGGCGCCTTGCTGTGGAGTGCGCGGTTGCTCGCCGTCGGAGGTTCGAGTCCTCCCTCGGGCGCGGGTGTTTGTGTTGCCCTTAGCAGAAGTTACTTTGAGTTTAGGTAGCTGGTAAGCCTAGGGACTGATGACCAATGTAGTTAAGTCCCTTAGATTTACAAACATTTGAACAAATTATAGACTATTTGATAGAACTGAAGCATTGAATTAAAATTTGTGGTGCGGCCGGGAATCGAACCCGGACCTCCATGCTTACTAGGCAGACGTCTTAACCGTTAGACTATCACACCACTAACGATTAAGGAGCCTCGGAATAGTCTTTCCCTCCACAACACAAACTTTAATTCAGCTTCTGTGTTCCATATTTGACTATTTGACTATTTACTCTCGGTGATTTGACAACTGTTTAAATGGCGACCTAGTTTTCGTTGTTTGCCTCAAGGAGCACAGGTACGATGCAATTCTGTGCTTGATAACTTGAATTACATATCGAGTTTGAATATAGATCAATGACCACATTGCTTAGTCAGAAGCTCTGTGGACTATTAAATACTCTTGTCACCATATTAAAGGAATGCCGAAGAGAAGCTATAAATCTTTCTCATTTTAGGAGACTGAACAGGGTTGTAGTAGTTACTCCTGAAAGACGTGTAAATCAGAGAAGAGTCTCCGGGGCGGGGTGGAGTAGCAGAGCGGTCTAAAGCGTCTCGCTGCGGAGCCGTGCAGTTGCTCGCCGTAGAGGTTAGAGTCCTCCCTGGGGCATGGGTGTGTGTGTGTGTGTGTGTGTGTGTGTGTGTGTGTGTGTGTGTGTGTGTGTGTGTGTGTGTGTGTGTGTGTGTGTTGTCTTTAGGTTAGTTTACCTAGGTTGAAGTAGTTTGTAAGCTACGGACTGATGACCACGCTGTTTTGTCCGATAGATTTACAGACATTTGAACATTTTCTTTGAGCCTCTGGTTTATGTCATTAAACTGTTTCATGTGACCAATAATAAAAGTAAATTACGATAAGTGATTAGACAGAACATGTAATACCGCAATGATTATCAGAAATAAGTGTCGCTTCAGATCTTGAAAGGAGACAGAGAATACCTGTAAGCTTTGAAACAGTTGCGGAAAAAATATTGGGAATACGCTTAAAACTGTACTCACGTAAAATCAAAATGTGTGAAATATTTACCACTGCGTTGCATTAAGCAAGTAAAAATGGTGTAAATTATCGATATCCAGGAAATAAATAGCTGTTGCCCGATTGAGCGCATTTCCATATTGATGAGAGCGTGAATAAAGGACTACCCACGTTTGCGGAAACGAACACTTCATCTGTGTCCTGCGAAAGGTTGCCCATACAGAACGTTCGAAGAACGCATTAGGATTCCCGGTGTCCGTGCTTAACAACAGAACCAATGCAGATGTCTTTACGACATGTAGACACTGCGGCGACAACAAGTGTTTATTGCTGATAGCATTATTTCCTGAAGACGAAAGCCGCGATGGCGGGGCTGAGCGCATTGAGGCGGTATGGTATGATGCGAGAGGCCGTTCCCCGTCGGGGCTTCGAATCCCCCCTCGGGTATGGATATTTGTCGTCTTTAGTATAACCCTTTCCTTCCCAAACTAGGAAATTCTGTACCAAACTATTTAATTTTTTGGGAGAATATTAACAAAGTAACTAATAACAGATTAGTGCAGTCAAATATTTTTATTTTTTATCTTTTATTTATGTACAAAACACAAGTGGGACTTTTGAGTCCCGTCAGGATATAATTATTGTATCTGGTTACATAGTCGTACTCATGGTAATATACATGAAAAGCTCAGAGAACTTCATTATTACAATGAAATGTCATGATAAACACAGAAACAAGATTTTTCATAAAAAAAAACCTTCCACATTGAACATTTTGTGTGTGGTCGTGATTCAATATTGTTATTGGCACACACTTCACAGCGCCCTCTATCTTTCACAAACACTGGCCAGTGCACTCCTGTTGTTTAGCCTAACATCCTTAGGCAGTGAAAAATTGTTTCCTTTTCTTCTCTTTGTTTGAGTCATGATGGAACTGTCCCTGGGTGATGTACATGAACTTTTACGTTTTCTTCCCTCACTCCCAATATCTTTTTTGGCCATCAGACCTTGTGCAACCTGCCTTCTAAACTGCAACACTGGTATTTTTTCATTTAAATTACAATAAATGACATAGACATTGATAAAGACAATATCAATGATGGCCCAGAATACCCTGTGCCACCATTTTGTTAATTTACGATCAACATTGTACAATGACCTGAGTTGATCTGCTTAATCTACCCCACACATTATTTTATTATAATCTTTAACAATTGTGGGACAAGAAATACTTACTTTCAAACCATCCTTTTGCTTCCGCATCACAGTTGTTTCAGGCCCATGAAAATTTGAGGCAAGTGTCACTATCCTACTGTCCTTCCATTTGAACACAGATATACCCAAATTAGCAATTCTGTAATCAAATTCACCTCTTGTTAATTGTTTGTCATCTACCATTTGAGGCATGCCCTTTCTTTCTTTTCTAATTGTCCCACAAGCGAGAATGTTATGTTTTCAGGACCTCAAGTAGCCGGAGAGATGTAAAATAATTATCAAAATATAAAATTGCGTTTTTGTTCCTCAAATGTTTTGTCAGCTTCAAAACTACTCTTTCACCCAACACAAATGTGGCTAAGTCATCCTCAATTTTTTCTTCCCTCCCCTGATACACATCCAAATGAGATATGTAGCCATTTTGGTCAGCCAGACACCGTATCTTGAAGCTACGTTTTATTGGCTTCAGCACATTGTACTGCTTCACGGAGCTCCGACCTTTGAACAGTACCATATTTCATCTATGGTAACACATCTTGTTGGGTTAGACATTTTTGAATTGAATATTTAAATTGTCAATAAAAGGGCGCAGTTTGTAGCGCTTATCTTTGCAATCTTTTGGTTTGGCTTGGTTGTCGTTTATGTGTAACATCGAAAGAATACTTTCAAATCGTTTCCAGCTCATGCATTCCTTCATTAAAGCGTTACCCAAGTCGGGAGATGATGACCAGTGATCTTTCCAAGAGGGAAGTGAGTTGTACCCCATCAAAAAAATTAATTCCAATGAAACGTAATAATTCATTGTCCTGTAAATTCAGTGTCTTGTTCTTCTGAACACCATAAAGGTTGGACTGGTATGTTATTTCACTTATAAATGGGTCTAGAAGAACGCAAAATGTCAGTGCCAGACTCACAAGCAGCGAATATGTCTTCAACTGGTCCTGTAAAACATAAATGTAACTTCACAATAACTGCTCTAATACACAAACGAATTATAAAGCAAAGAAACATCCTGAATTGTAAGTACCTTCTGGAAATATGTAGTCTGGTATTTCTGTAACAGCATCCACTTTCGTCCCTCTCCGATTTTGCGCTGTTTTAAATACTAGCGCCTTGCGCACAACACCATACGTTGTAACAGAGAAATAACTTGTAGCAAATGTGGTAGAACACCCATGAAAGACATTTTCGTTAGGCTACCACTGTATAAATTGTTCTTGAGTTCTCCCTGGTTTCAGAAGGGACAGTAGTCTACAATGTATAGGAGATCAAGACAGAGAAGAGCATCTCGCAAGGCGACGCAAGAAGTATGTATAAACCTCCTTTATTAATCACCTCTTTCGCGTCAGCCTCTCAAAAAATCTGTTTGCACACCTGTACAAATGTAGTACGTCAATATCAACACTAACACTTGCGTTTGTCGATGCATGTGCAGAGTGAGAATTATTTCATGTCATGTAGCGCCCTCTAAAAATGTCATTAAAACTGTAGTTACCTACATTGGAGAAGCCTTGGTACCTTCAACGCCAGAGACTATTCAAAAAATATGAGACGCCACAAGGAGGATATCTGGCAAAAGCAATCTTTGATGGAACCTGTGCTGAAACGGGGCTCTCAGCAAACAAAATCAGGAGACATCGCCCAGACAGTAGCAGAACAGTTTGCAAAGACTACTGCTGCGGGTAGCCAAAGTTTACCATTCCGTTGCTACCGTACCACGAGAGAGAGAGAGAGAGAGAGAGAGAGAGAGAGAGAGAGAGAGAGAGAGAGAGAGAGAGAGAATTTAGACCTTTGATCCAGCACTCTGAAAAACAGTCATTTCTTCAGGTGGGAGTTGGTTCGTCACTATCACGGCTCACGACACTGCGTCCAGCTACGAACAATTACAGTACGGCATGCTGCGACATTGCGAGAAGCATCAGCAGAAATCATCCTCGAATGTTTTAATTCGATATGGCAGACAGGCCCTCTCGTGGTGAGAGGCTATTTTAATACCTATCCTCAAATTAGGAACCAACCGAATATGATACAGAAGTTTCCGGAGCGTCACCGTAATAACCGTGTAGGAAAGACACCAGAACAAATGGTTATCCGTCGTCTAGTCTGTACGCTAGGGACCAGGTAGTTTCTTGACCGCTTTCTTGACGACCTATGTCACAATTACACAGATCTATTCTTCGATGAAATAAGGACCATTGTACAGGATTCCATGGATGCGATCACTGTTCTGAGGAACACCATTCTCTTGCTCAGAACGATCGAACAACACGTCACCAAGTCGGTATTTAAAGTGCAACTGTAACTACTGACATCAAAGAATATCTGTGCAATTGTCGACAACCTTTGTTACAGTTGCACAGATATATTATTGTGGAAATTTTTCATCAATCAGTCATAAAAATATTTATATAGTGGCAGATCTAGGTTTCGACCACTGTGTGGTCAATATCAATGCTTAAAACGATTGAAATACTTAATGTCCAACATGGAGGTCGACATGTTTTAAGCATTTTAATCGGTTTCAGCAGTGATAATGACCACACAGTGGTCGAAATCTAGATCTGCCAGTATATAAATATTTTTACGACTGTTTGCTGAAAAATTCCCACAAGTCAAATACAGTCGTCGAGCACAAATTCCACCATGGAATCAAGCCTGACAGATATATTCTTCGATGTCAGTAAGGTGGACGACACTATTTGGAGACACAGTATTGTAAAGTAACTCCGTTAATGGGGCTTCCGTGGCCACGTCCCGAAGTTAGCTTTTAAATACCGACTTGGTGACGTGTTGTTGAATCATTCTGAGCAGGAGCCTGGTGTTCCTTAGAGTAATGGTCACATCCCTACTGTACAATGCTCATTTATGATTCAGTTTGCTTTTCCTCCTCAAGCAGTGCTGCAGTCCCTTGTTAGTCACTAACACTATAGAGTTTATGGATTCCAGTAGTTTGTTATAGACTGAAATAAGACGGTGTGGGCACGAGGAAGTATCAAGAGGTACAAGGAAATTCGAGGAAAAGCAGCATTCTTGGTTGTTTTCGGGAGGACAGGAGGAATGTACTGCACAGGGTTGCTAGGTTGATGTGAAAGGAGACAGAGCATTCTCGGAAATCCTAATAGGTTATGCAATCATGAACAGGGGACGTGTTTACTGCCTTGTACTAGACTGGTGTTTTTAATTCTGTGATATATATTTCAAGTACTGAAAGTTGTGGTATCAATACGTTGATGAATAGTGGAGAAATGGGAGTAGTTAAAGTAAGGATCATCATGAATTGAGAAGACGTCTGAGATAGGGTGCAAAGAGGTTAGGTTTACTCAAGTCATTGGGAAAGAAGCGGATAATAGGGGATGGGATGGATACTAGCGAGTCGGTGCAATACTTGGAAGAGTTAACTGGGTGTTGTGTTGAGTGTGATGCATGTTTACCGACAGTCCCTAAGATTTTAGGAGTAGGTTCAGAATCATTCTCTGTATTTTCTGGTGGCAGTGTGCGGGAAAGAGCGATATAGGCGATGGGATTCTCTATGAAGGAGTACGGCTTGTGGTGTGAGAGTGGGTGGTGAGGACACATGGCTTTTGTAGGGTGAATGCAGCGTAACAAGACAGTGGGGATATCATCAGGTTGCAGGAAACTTACCGGCTGCCACCCGTCCACAGGGTGATGAAAAAGGTCGATAACCAATTGACACCGACTCGTACTGTGTTTTTGACGTTCGACAGAGTTGACCTGCCGTCGAAGGTCAAAGCAGGGTATGAAGTCATCTCCGTCCGACCTTATGTGCCTAACCCAACGCGCTGTTTTCAGTGCCACAGGTACAACCATACCCGTGAACATTGCCCAAATGCAGCAAAGTGTGTCACTTGTGGTAGGGACGCCCATGAGGGGGATTGCCCACCTCCGTCCCCTCACTGCCTAAACTGCAACGGTGACCATGCGGCTTCCTCTCGCGACTGCCCTGTATACAAGGATGAGAAGGTAATCCAGCAAATTCGGGTTACGGAGAAGGTATCAACATCTGCCGCTCGTAAGTTGTTGGCGAGTCGAAAGCCCACTGTCCTCCCAGCGGGTACATACAGTAAGGTCCTCACCTCAACTCGACCTACCAAGGATTCCAGTACCCAGACATGTGACTTCACTTTCGCTGACATGGTTGTGCGATCCGCCAGCCCGAAGATAGCCCGTTCCACGTCCCCGCTTCCTCCTGCTGCTTCTAGGGTACAGTCTTCGTCAAACTCTAGTAAACCGCGAGCACCTAAACAAGATGCCCGGACCTTGAAAAAGGAACCCGTCCGTGAGGATTTTCTGCGTTCTCAGGCTTCCCAACTGTCAACTGCCTCTTCCCGCCGTCACTCTTCCAGAAGAGCTGACAAGAAAGAGTTCCTCTCCTTCCCCGCCGAGGCGTGACTCATCCGTCACGCCGTCCAACAGTTGCCGGCCTCGGCCGTCTTCTGTTTTGTGGTGTCGCACAAGTACAAAGTGCGCGCCACTTACTTTCGCCGCGCGCCGTCATGCACGCACGGCGCGGCGTTCTCACGACGACAGCCACGAGCGCCCTCTGCGACAACGCCGCTCGTGGCCACCACTGAAGGACATCGGCGACTTCGGACCGAGAGAGGAACCAGTCAGCACTTCGGACGGAGATAGCAACGAGTTAGGACCATCGTAATCAGATAGGCACCAGTGAAGACTTTGCTATTGTACAGGCACTAGGCAGGCCTCTAACAACTATGTATCAACGTTCTGCAGTACTATGTAAAAGTATTGTTACATTCTGTGCAATATATCTCTTTCTAATTTACTCGAGTGTTTATAGTTTCTGGCTGCTCCCCTCCGTACCTGCACCAGCGTGTCGGTCTCATTCCACTCGGCCACCGACACCTACGACGAGGCTGGGACACAAAAGCGGCGACGAAGTTGGGACACAAAATGTTTCACCGGGTCGCTCCGTCTGCCGGGCACCCGGTCCTCTACCGGCGGCGGAAACTGCCCCTCCTGATAGACTCAGGGAGGTGGCAGGCGCGTCGGTCGAACCTATGGACCACGACCCTTTGCCCCTGGATAGCGATAGCAGTGCTCCCTCGAAATCGGGTCCTCAGCGGCCGTCGAGGTGACCCCGCTTGCTAGTTGGTTTTTATCCTTATTTTTTCTCATTTTTATCATGGCGCTCCTTCAATGGAATATTCGCGGCATTCGTTCTAATCGGGAGGAGTTAAAACTACTCCTTCGATTGCACTGCCCGCTTCTAGTCTGCCTCCAGGAAACTAAGTTGCGTCCACGTGATCGTGCAGACTTTCCACACTACACCTCTGTGCGGTTTGACCTGCCACCCGTGGAAGGTGTCCCAGCCCATGGAGGGGTTCTGATGCTCCTTCGAGACGATGTCTATTTCCATCCCATTTCATTGCATACTCACCTACAGGCAGTTGCCGTCCGCATCACCCTATCCACATTTACCTTTTCCATCTGTAATATTTATTCACCATCGTCATCTGCCCTTACTATGGCAGATGTGCTACACCTTGTTGATCAGCTCCCTTCACCCTTCGTGTTGATAGGCGACTTTAATGCCCACCACCCCTTGTGGGGCTCTCCGGCACCTTGTCTGAGAGGCTCCCTTTTGGTGGACCTTCTCCAACACCTCGATCTTGTCTGCCTCAACACCGGTGCACCGACCTTCCTTTCTGACACAACACACACTTATTCCCATATAGACCTCGCAATATGCACTCCTCAGCTTGCCGGTCGGTTTGAGTGGTATGCACTTTCTGACACGTACTCGAGTGACCATTTCCCTTGTATCATCCACTTCCTACATCACTCCCCATCTCCACGTCCCACCAGTTGGAACATTTCTAAAGCCGACTGGGGGCTTTATTTTTCCATGGCGGTTTTTCACAATCAGCATTTTCCCAACTGTGACAGTCAGGTCGAATACCTCACACAGGTTATTCTCACTGCTGCTGAACGTTCCATACCTCGTACATTCTCTTCTCCACGTCGTGTGCAGGTCCCTTGGTGGACTGCAGCCTGCCGCGACGCGCTTCGAGCCCGACGCCGTGCCTTACGCACCTTCCGCCGCCACCCAACTTTGGAGAATTGCATCAATTACAAACGTATGAGAGCGCAGTGCCGTCGTATCATAAACGACAGCAAGAAAGCTTGCTGGACAGCTTTTACTAGTTCTTTTAACCGTTTTACTCCCTCCACGGTTGTCTGGGGTGGCCTACGCCGTTTGTCCGGCATCAAGGTCCACTCCCCGATTCCTGGCCTGACCGTGGAGAACGCAGTCCTCGTGGACCCAGCTGATGTTTCAAACGCATTGGGTCGTTTCTTTGCGGAGGTTTCGAGCTCTGCCCATTACCACCCTGCCTTTCTCCCTCGCAAACAGGTAGAGGAGGCCCGGCCGCCTTCTTTCCACTCTTCTAATCGTGAAAATTATAACGTCGCCTTCACCATGCAGGAGCTAGAGCGTGCTCTCGCCCTGTCCCGATCTTCTGCTCCCGGGCCCGATTCCATTCACATTGAAATGCTGAAGAACCTCTCTCCTGCGGGAAAGTGCTTTCTTCTTAGTACCTACAATCGCATATGGACTGAAGGTCATGTTCCCACAAGTTGGCGTGAAGCCACTGTTGTCCCCATCCCCAAACCAGGGAAGGACAAACATCTTCCTTCCAGCTATCGTCCTATTTCTCTGACGAGCTGTGTCTGTAAGGTGATGGAACGCATGGTTAACGCTCGGTTGGTCTGGCTCCTCGAATCTCGCCGCCTCCTGACTAATATCCAATGCGGTTTTCGTCGACACCGCTCTGCTGCTGATCACCTCGTTACGTTGTCGACCTTCATTATGAACAACTTTCTAAGGAAGCGTCAAACAGTAGCAGTGTTATTCGACTTGGAGAAGGCATACGATACCTGTTGGAGAGCGGGCATTCTCCGCACATTGCACAGATGGGGCCTTCGGGGCCGCCTTCCTCTTTTCATTCAAGAGTTTTTGGCGGATCGCAAGTTCCGGGTACGGGTGGGTTCTGTTTTGTCAGATACCTATTGCCAGGAGAACGGGGTACCACGGGGCTCCGTCTTGAGTGTGGCGCTCTTTGCCATTGCAATCAATCCGATCGTAGATTGCCTTTCAGCCGACGTCTCCGGATCTCTTTTTGTTGACGATTTCGCAATTTATTGTAGCGCCCAGCGGACGTGTCTCTTGGAGCGTTCTCTCCAACGCTGTCTTGACCGTCTATATTCCTGGAGCATCGCAAACGGCTTCAGATTCTCCACTGAGAAAAATGTGTGTATCAATTTCTGGAGATACAAGGAATTTCTTCCACCTTCTCTACGTCTCGGCCCTGTTGCTCTCCCTTTCGTGGAGACTACAAAATTCTTGGGACTCATGTTGGATCGGAAACTTTGCTGGTCCACACATGTCCTACCTGGCTGCCCGTTGTGCCCGATCCCTTAACGTTCTTCGTGTCCTCAGTGGCACGTCATGGGGAGCGGATCGTACCGTCCTGCTTCACCTTTACCAGGCCATTGTTCAGTCGAAGCTCGACTACGGAAGCCTTGTATACTCTTCAGCACGGCCGTCGATTCTCCGCCGTCTCAACTCTATCCACCATCGTGGATTACGTCTGGCGACCGGTGCATTTTATACCAGCCCTGTTGAAAGTCTGTATGCCGAGGCTGCTGTATTACCCTTGACCAATCGACGTGACATACTCTTGTGTCGGTACGCATGCCGCCTACGGTCGATGCCCAACCATCCATCTTACAGATTATTTTTTGACGACTCACTCGATCGCCAATATCAGTTGTCTGCGATTGCCTTGCTTCCACCGGGAGTTCGGTTTCGCCGCCTGCTACAGCGGCTCGATTTTACCCTTACTTCCACCCTTTCACACGAGCAGCTGCTCGAGTTTTGCGTTGTTTTTTTTGTGGTTTTAGGGCGCACAACTTCTATGGTCATTAGCGCCTAGTCAAAAACATAGTTTCGCTATGACCTCAAAAAAATGGGGACTGTCAGAACATCCAGAAGAGGCTAAAAACGAAAGATAAAAGACAATTAAAAGGGTTAAATATCCTTGGATAAGTCGGCCAAGTTGATAAAACGCAAAACTCGAGCAGCTGCTCGTGTGTCATCAGCTAAAATTTCCTCCAGAGTAGACGGCAAGTGAAGGGCTACACGGAGATGATTAAAATTAACACAAGACAGTAAAACATGTCGCACGGTCAGCAGTTCACCGCAGGAGCACTGCGGTGCAGGGTCGGCGGACAGCAACTGACGGTGGCTGAAACGCCAGTGACCGATCCGCAACCGGGCCAGGATGACCTCCTCCCGCCGAGAGGGGCGTGAGGTCCTCCAAGCGGTCGGGATCGGTTTTACAGTTCGCAATTTGTTGTTGGACATTGAAAACCACGCACTGTGCCATTGCGACACGATACTCCGGCGGAGTGCCCGTTGAACATCGTCAGATGGGACGCAAAAGGTAGCCACGCGAGGTAAAAGAGCTGCGGCCTTGGCCGCTATGTCGGCCGTCTCATTCCCGGGCACACCTACGTGGCCAGGGACCCACAGGAAAGAAACGAGACAGCTGTCATCTGCTAGCAACTGGAGGGAGCGTTGGATCCGATACACGAGAGGATGGTGCGACAAAGGGTCCTTAAGACTCTGCAGGGCATTAAGGGAGTCCAAACATATGGCATAGAAAGGTTCGCGGTGGCGGCAGGTGTACAGAACGGCCTGGTGGAGGGCAAAAAGCTCAGCCGTGAAACTCGAACACCGGTCAGGGAGCTTGTATTGGAACCGATTGTCCCCGACGACGAAGGCTGATCCGACACCGGCAGTGCTCTTGGAACCATCAGTGTAAATAAATATGGCATTATCGAACCGCGAACGGAGTTCGACAAGCCTCGAGCGGTGTACCAAATCCGGAGTGCTCTCCTTGGGGAGCGAACTAAGTTCAAGGTGTGTGTGAACCTGGGCCTGATGCCATGGTGGCAATGGGCTTTCGCTCAACCGAAAGGTGGAAGGAAGGGTAAAATCGAGCCGCTGTAGAAGGCGGCGAAACCGAACTCCAGGTGGAAGCAAAGCTTTCGCAGACAACTGATATTAGCAATCGAGTGAGTCGTCAAAAAATAATCTGTAAGATGGATGGTTGGGCATTGACCACAGGCGGCATGCGTACCGACACAAGAGTATGTCACGTCGAGTGGTCAAGGGTAATACAGCAGCCTCGGCATACAGACTTTCAACAGGGCTAGTATAAAATGCACCGGTAGCCAGACGTAATCCCCGATGGTGGATGGAGTTGAGACGGCGGAGAATCGACGGCCGTGCAGAAGAGTATACAAGGCTTCCATAGTCGAGCTTCGACTGAACAATGGCCCGATAAAGGTGAAGCAAGACGGTACGATCCGCTCCCCATGACGTGCCACTGAGGACACGAAGAACGTTAAGGGTCGGGCACAACGGGCAGCCAGGTAGGACACGTGTGTGGACCAGCAAAGTTTCCGATCCAACATGAGTCCCAAGAATTTCGTAGTCTCCACGAAAGGGAGAGCAACAGGGCCGAGACGTAGAGAAGGTGGAAGAAATTCCTTGTATCTCCAGAAGTTTATACACACAGTTTTCTCAGTGGAGAATCGGAAGCCGTTTGCGATGCTCCAGGAATATAGACGGTCAAGACAGCGTTGAAGAGAACGCGCCAAGAGACACGTCCGCTGGGCGCTACAATAAATTGCGAAATCGTCAACAAAAAGAGATCCGGAGACGTCGGCTGAAAGGCAATCTACGATCGGATTGATTGCAATGGCGAAGAGCGCCACACTCAAGACGGAGCCCTGTGGTACCCCATTCTCCTGTCAAAAGGTATCTGACAAAACGGAGCCCACCCGTACCCGGAACTTGCGATCCGCCAAAAACGCTTGAATGAAAAGAGGAAGGCGGCCCCGAAGGCCCCATGTGTGCAATGTGCGGAGAACGCCCGCTCTCCAACAGGTATCGTATGCCTTCTCCAAGTCGAAGAACACGGCTACTGTTTGACGCTTCTTTAGAAAGTTGTTCATAATGAAGGTTGACAACGTAACGAGGTGATCAGCAGCAGAGCGGTGTCGACGAAAACCGCATTGGATATTAGTCAGGAGGCGGCGAGATTCGAGGAGCCGGACCAACCGAGCGTTAACCATGCGTTCCATCACCTTACAGACGCAACTCGTCAGAGAAATGGGGCGATAACTGGAAGGAAGGTGTTTGTCCTTCCCTGGTTTGGGGATGGGGACAACAATGGCTTCACGCCAACTTGTGGGAACATGACCTTCAGTCCATATGCGATTGTAGGTACTGAGAAGAAAACACTTGCTCGCAGGAGAGAGGTTCTTCAGCATCTCAATATGAATGGAATCGGGCCCGGGAGCAGAAGACCGGGACAGGGCGAGAGCACGGTCTAGCTCCTGCGTTATAATTTTCATGATTGAAAGAGCGGAAAGAAGGCGGCCGTGCCTCCTCCACCTGTTTGCGAGGAAGAAAGGCAGGGTGGTAATGGGTAGAGCTCGAAACCTCCGCAAAGAAACGACCCAATGCGTTTGAAACATCAGCTGGGTCCACGAGGACTGCGTTCTCCACGGTCAGGCCAGGAATCGGGGAGTGGACCTTGATGCCGGACAAACGGCGTAGGCCACCCCAGACAACCGTGGAGGGAGTAAAACGGTTAAAAGAACTAGTAAAAGCAGTCCAGCAAGCTTTCTTGCTGTCGTTTATGATACGACGGCACTGCGCCCTCATACGTTTGTAATTGATACAATTCTCCAAAGTTGGGTGGCGGCGGAAGGTGCGTAAAGCACGGCGCCGGGCTCGAACGCGTCGCGTCAGGCTGCAGTCCACCAAGGGACCTGGACACGACGTGGAGAAGAGGATGTACGAGGTATGGAACGTTCAGCAGCAGTGAGAATAACCTCTGTGAGGTATTCGACCTGACTGTCACAGTTGGGAAAATTCTGATCGTGAAAAACAGCCATGGAAGAATAAAGCCCCCAGTCGGCCTTAGAAATGTTCCAACTGGTGGGACGAGGAGATGGGGAATGATGCAGGAAGTGGATGATACAAAGGAAATGGTCACTTGAGTACGTGTCAGAAAGTGCATACCACTCAAACCGACCGGCAAGCTGAGGAGTGCATGTTGCAAGATCTATATAGGAATAGGTGTGTGTTGTGTCTGAAAGGAAGGTAGGTGCACCGGTGTTGAGGCAGATAAGATCGAGGTGTTGGAGAAGGTCCACCAAAAGGGAGCCTCTCAGACAAGGTGCCGGAGAGCCCCATAGGGGGTGGTGGGCATTAAAGTCGCCTACCAACACGAAAGGTGAAGGGAGCTGGTCAACAAGGTTTAGCACATCTGCCATAGTAAGGGCAGATGACGATGGCGAATAGATATTACAGAGGGAAAAGGTAAATGTGGATAGGGTGATGCGGACGGCAACTGCCTGTAGGTGAGTATGCAATGAAATGGGATGGAAATAGACGTCATCTCGAAGGAGCATCAGAACCCCTCCATGAGCTGGGATACCTTCCACGGGTGGCAGGTCGAACCGCACAGAGGTGTAGTGAGGAAAGTCTGCACGATCACTTGGACGCAACTTAGTTTCTTGAAGACAGACGATAAGCGGGCAGTGCAACCGAAGGAGTAGTTTTAACTCCTCCCGATTGAGACGAATGCCGCGAATATTCCATTGAAGGAGCGCCATGACAAAAATGAAATAAGATATAAGGATAAAAACCAACTAGCAAGCGGGGTCACCTCGACGGCCGCTGAGGACCGGATTTCGAGGGAGCACTGCTATCGCCATGTAGTGACAAAGGGTCATGTTCCATTGGTTCGATCGACGCGTCTGCCACCTCCCGGAGTTGATCAGGAGGGGCAGCTTCCACCGCCGGTAGACGGTCGGGTGCCCGGCAAACGGAGCGTCCCGGTGAAACAGAAGAAGGCCGAGGCCGGCAACTGTTGGATAGCGTGACCGACGAGTCACGCCGCGGTGGGGAAGGGGGGTCTGTTCTTTTTTGGAAGCCTTCTTAGAAACATGACGGGTTGAAGAAGCGGTTGACGATTGAGAAGTCGGAGTCTTGAGAAAATCTTCACGGACGGATTCCCTTTTTGAACTCCGGGCAGCAGATTTGGGTGCCCGGGATGTGTGTGAACTGGTCGACGAATTCACCGTAGAACGGGTAGAAGGCATCGGAGTGGTGGAACGAGCAATTTTCGGGCTAGCCGACCTGACGACAGTGTCACTGAACGTTAAATCGCAAGTCTAAATGCCTATCTCCTTAGTTGGTCGAGGGGAGGCGAGGACCTGGCTGAAAGTACCTGATGGGAGTACTGCGGGCTTCCTACTAGCTAATAACTTCCGAGCGGCATAGGTAGAGACCTTCTCCTTCACGCGAATCTCTTGGATGACCCACTCTTCTTTATAAATGGGGCAGTCCCGTGAAGAAGCAGCATGGTCACCCATGCAATTAATGCAGCGAGGGGATGGAGGTAGACATTCACCCTCATGAGCGTCCCTGCCACAGGGAAGCGGCCTCGGACGGAAGAAAGGTCGCTTCGGCTCGGGGCCCCGTGCGCGCCACACACGTACCCACAAATGAGCTGTGGGCCCCCCTGGGGGCAAAAAAAAAAAAAAAAGGAACAGTAGGGGCCCTATAACACTTCCCCAGGGAACGCCAGATACCACTTATATTCTACTCGAGGACTTTCCGTCAGTTCCAACGTACTGTGTCCTTTTTGACAGGAAAACACGAATCCAATCGCACAACTGTGGCGATATTCCATAAGCAAGCAATTACATTAGCAGACGCGTGTAAGGTACAGTGTCAAAAGCCTTCCGGAAATTTAGAAATACGGAATCTATTTGACATCCCTTGTCGATAGCAGTCATCACATCATGTGAGTGTTAAAAGAACGATACTTTCTGAATCAGCTTTGCGTATGGGTCAATAGGTCGTTCTCTTCGAGGTAGTTCATAATTAGCGCATTTGGAAGACGGAGCATTCGCGTTTCGTGATGGGTGAGTCTTCACCCACAGCGGGTTTGCAATGTCCAGGTACGGAATAACTGGCGCGATATTCCTTGATGACACGGTGACGATCGAGTGGTACGTGACGGTATTGTAATATGATTTCATCCCTAGTGCCAAAAGTGATCCTGATTTGGACAATATGTGGTTCGACCCCATCGAAGCAGGAGAGTGTTTAATGTCCTGGAGGAGCATATTGCTACCCTATTCTGGATCTGGGATACCTAGAGGATACTGGCATGAGCCTCGATTGAGCGCATATTCTCCGAATCTGAACACATGCAATTCTTTCCTGTGAGGCTATATCAAAGACTGCTCAGATGGAAATAGCTATCGATTTTCCGATACTTCAGTGGATCATGCAGTATTTCGTTATTCGTCTACGGCACAGCATCGTCATGAAAGGCACGCATATCGAACATGTCAAAAATCAGAATATGTGCACTGATGATTACTCGTTGAACAAAACGTGTGCACACCGTAGTTTGTAACTAATTTGTTTTGTTGCACGTAGTTCAATAATTGTCCCCCCTGTAAGACCTCTTCTTTGTTTCCCTTCATTATCGCATGAGACCCGTTTCCATAATGAACGACCGTTCATCATAATGTCCAATGATGAAAGTGCACTCTGGAACCACCGACGAGATGTGACATATGTGCTTTAAGTCTGGATATTCAGGACAATACAAACGTACATCAATAACAGCTACCTACGAGTCAGTACTGTAACAAACACTATGACTATATTAACGGTTTGACACGTGTTCAGTACTATTGCCTGTAATATTAATGAAGACCTCCCTAGACAATAATAGGACGGTTAGTTCCCTTTCATGTGATGGTTTATTTAGAGCACCGGTTTCACTTAACATTTGACGAGGTCAGTCGGAGTAGATAAACTGGATCAACAAAAGCGAAGCCCGATATGCACCTCCCATCCCCCTTGCCCCAAGAGAGAATAATCGTTGTGAAAATAGTGATAACAGCTGAAAGCTCTCATTGTATGGCTAGCAGCTTATCGGCTCAAACGGGAGGTAGCAGCGCTTCAAAAAATGTTGCTTTTTTCCCAACACATGAACTGCAGAATTTAATCGGCCATAGACGTGATTGTCATCGTACACTGATATTATAGTTGTGAAAAGCCGTTTGGGCCGTTTTTCACAAATGCAATCGTGCAGTCATTACATGAAAACACATTAAAGAATAATTCATTAATTTGGGAGTCTGAAGGTGAAAGGTTAATGTTACTTTACCCTTTATTTGAAAGCCGGAGAAAGTAAGACGTTAAGTCAAATGTATACAAAATTTTGGTACAAGATTGATTTGAACTTTAATTCTTCCGTGACCAACAGGATATACGTGTAACACATTCGTATGTGTTCCTGAGTTCACAGGGAAATAAAAATCCCACATCTGTGGGATGCTGCCATTTAGTGTTGAACACATCGTCTGCGGCTGCAGATTGTTGTTTGGCGTCCATTGCGCTTGTTATCGCATATTTGTTTGTTGTGCAGAGTGTGACTCTAGTTTTGGCAGTTTTATGTACTATTTTGACTTGTCTCAAATAGATAAGTACAGTGAAGATATTTTTCTTAAGTTTGATAGAAATATATAGGTTTGTGCACATATTTATTGATAAATCATTTCTAGATTCGTGGTTTCCTTATGGCCAGCGTTTGTACAAATCTCTATTGTGCTTATTGTCCATATTTGTGTCAAAATATTTAGATTTATTTTTATTCGATTCTGTAACGTGATTTGTCTTAATTCTCTAGGGAAAAAACGTCATAAGTGGATGCTTGATACTGTTACATACTTGAAGCCACGACATTGCATTCAGCTGTTTCGTTGGAAACTGAGAAGGTGAATTGAATCTGACACTCGCCAGAAAACACAATAAACACAATAAATTACGTAACATTGAGTAATATATCAAATATATTAATCCGAAGGAGAGACGCTCAATTAAAATTTATGTGATGGCCGGGATTCGAACCCGGAACCTCCAGCTTACTAGGCAAGCGCTATATCATTTTTCTTATTTTTTACGCTCTCCAATATCGGAATAGCACCCCAGCAATGAACGTTTATGGGAACGGTCTCAGGCACGGATGATATAAATAGCAAACAATAAATCAATGTCCAGAGATATATTTTGTCTCGATATATGTCAGAGATAAAAATCTCCTTGAGATTTATATCTTTGATATATATCGAGACAAAATAGGTCTCTGGACGTCGATTTATTATTTTAGTAAGATCTTGTCATTTCCTGTTTCTATAAATGTCGAAACTGACAAAAGAGAAAATTGTGAACTACTTGCTTTCGCTTCCCAATGGTGAAGTATTGTCTGAAGACGAACCTGATGAAGAGGCAGCAGAATAATATTTCCCAACAAAGAGCACAGGAGGCTCCGCACAGTGCAGCACACGAAAGCAAGAGACATGGACAAATTTCATATGTAGCTAGTGAAAAGTACCAGTATGTATTCAGTTATGTCTTTAAAAATTTCACAAATATTTCAAGTTCTGAAGAAATAAATATATTTGACATAATAATAGTACTAACGTTCTTATTTTTACAGATCCAAGTACCTACTAAAAAAGCATTGGTTCCCTAAATTTGCTGCTCTTGGAGACCAGTGGGAGATATACGTCCCACATAATTATAAAACCATAACAACTGAAATTTGAAAAGATGGCTTGACTCACTGCCCATTCCAAAAGCACGAAACCAATTGCTACGGTTATGCGCGAAATTTTAATATTCGCTCACGAAAGGGTTAGTACGAATACAGCTTACTTTGTGTTAATGACTGATGTTAACAAAAAATCCGAAATGAAAAGTCTGTAACTGACTCATTAGTGAAAATAACTCTAAAATGCACATAATGAGTTTCAAAGCCACTTAAAGAATGTGCTAAGCAGGTAACCTATAACCACTCCGAAGGCATGTTTTATGTGTATAATACATTTGGGAACTTGAGCAGGTGTAGAGAAGGAATTAGGTCATAAAGGATCCGTGTGAGGGAGGGGAGACGGATATGGTAGGCAAGGCAAAGGACATGGCGTTCAAGGACCTGGAGGGAGTGGTAGTGGGCAGGTGACCCAGTGGGTGGGGGGGGGATGGAAGCAGCATAGGATAGAATACATGATGTAATGGTAGGTGAAGAGGATAGTGGAAGGATTGAGGCCCCATGTTCGGCCAGATAGGAGTTTGAGGAGGTTAAGGCAGGAGAGGGCTTTATCACGGACTGTGTGAAGGTGGGGTTTCCAGGACAGGGAGTGGTCGAGGGTAATGCCTAGGTATCTAAGGGTTTTGGTTCGCCGGAAGGGGGAGCGTAAGATAGAGGTCGCGGTGACGGAAGGATGGGGTGGTGTGACCTATGACGATTGCCTGAAATTTAGTTGGGTTAACGGTGTGAAGAATTCGGAGCAATAGGATTGAAGGTGGTGTTGAGTGGGCGAGGAATGCGGCGATGGGAAGGAAGGTGGTGTCGTCAGTGTATTGGAGGGGATGGACAGAAGGCTGGGGTTGTGGCATATCAGGCAAATAGATTAGGTAGAGGGGGAGAGGATGGAGCCCTGGGGCGGAGAAAAACATATGGGAGTTGGGGCTATTGACAGTGACATAGGATCGGCGATGGGCGAGAGAGGAAGTGATGAAGGGCACTTCATTAATGAAAAGGGCATAGAGCTGGAGTTTGAAAAGGAGACCAGAATTCCACACGCGATGGAAAGAAGGTGGGTAAGGTGCAGGAGTTGGACATCGACAGAGAAGGATGGTCGGAAGCCCCATTGGAAGAGGGAAAAGAGCTGGTGTCGATGGAGATATTGATGGATGTGGCGAGACAGGAATGTTTACAGGACCTTGCTGAACAGTGAGGTGAGGTTGATGGGACATTAGGAGGCGGCATCAAATGACGGCAGTTAGGTTTAAGAAACATGAGGATATGGAAGGTTTTCCACAGGTCGTAGTAGAAGCCAGTGCATACGATGATGGTATAGACAGAAGCATGGGCTGTATGGAAAGAATGGGGGCGGGCCCGCAGGTGCCTGTAGGTCTGGCAGTCGTGGCCGGAAGCCACGTTGCGTTTCGTGTGCCGTGTTGTTTCGATGTTGAGGGCCATGATCAGAGTGTTAAGTTCTGTGGCGGGGATACTGTCAAAGTATTAAAAGCCAGGGCGAGTGGCGGGATAGAGAGGGGGATGGAGAGGTATCATTAAGGTGAGTGGCGAAATGGTTTGCCTTACTGGCATTGTCAGGGAAAGGAAGATCATTATGGAGAAACGGTTAGTGGGGGACGGAGTGACTGCCAGTAAGGCGATGCAAGGCATGCCAGCACTTGGAGAAGTTGTGTGGGAGAGAGACGTTAAGACGTGTGCATTTCTGGCACCTGTCCCGACGTCTTTTCGTGTTCAAGAGGTTTCGGATGTGAGGTTGGATTTGCCGGTGCCAATGGAGTGTGTCCCCATCAAGAGTCCACAGGAAGGATTGGTAGAGGCGACGGAATTCTCATAGTAGTAGTACGGCCTGTGGGGGTAAGGAAGGACAATGTGGGTGAATGGTTTTGGTAGGGATGAGGGAGTGGACAGCATTAGCAACAGTCTGGTGTAGGAAGGAAGTGGCATGGTCAATATCGGCAGGGGTCTGGAGGGGCAGGGGATGGCTGGCAACCTGAGTGACTTTGGAACGACGGTAGGCATCCCAGTCAGCATGAGCATAATCATGGACTATCTTGGGAGGAGGCTCTAGATGAGGAGCATGAGCTTGATGGCTCCGGGGGTCTAGGGTGAGGAGTACTGGGGCCTGGTCTCTGTTAGTGAGGTCAAGGACTTCCACCTGTTGGCGGCCCAGGAGGTTAGGAGAGTCCAGGACGACATCGGTGGTGGTAATGTTCTGCAGGCGAGTGGATCACGGGAGGGGAACGGAGTCGTCGCAGAGCTGGGAGAGACTGACGCCGCCACCAGAGTTTGGTGGCTGAACGCGAAGAAAGGTTCAGGTCATTGGCAACCCCATAGGTCCTGAAGGATCGGTCTATGTGGGACAGGAAATCATAGAGTAGGGTAGGGGTGCAGTACTGCGGACATAAATAGTGCTGGGGGTGACTGTGAGGGAGGGGAGAAAGAGGCTGAGGTAGGATCGTTGAGGAAAGGTTGTGGCCGGACCGGGTGGTGGCGGATGTGCCTGATCGCCACTCTGCCTTAGGCAAGGGAGAGGGTCCATCTGCCAATTGTGCAGTGGAGGGTATAGGGAGCAGTGCTGATGGAGTGTCGGGGTTGAAGGAAGGTTTCATTGAGGAGGAAGCTATCCATGTGATGGTAGGAGAGGATATGCATAAAGAGGGGTTTGATTGGTAGGTAAGAAACGGATGTTGTGGTAAAGGAGGGTGGCTATGGGTACAAGCTTGAAGATTGACCAGGTGACTTGAGTCATCTGCTGGATGGTGTGGGTACATTGAAAGGGGTGGATGTTCTGACGGACTGTGGTAACAAAATGGATGACGTCCTCTATGGTAAGAAGCGATGCACAGGGAATTGTTGGGGTGGATCAGAGGATCAATGGGATGGATGGGGACTGTCAGCTCAGAATTGACAGAGATGGGACGAGCCTGACACTTATAGGAATATGTGGGATGGGGGCCACCACAGGTGTTACAGGTGGGGGTGGAGGTAATGTTGGAACATTGCTTGAGCTAGTGGTTGGGCTTGCAGTAAGGACATGTGGCGGGGAGGGGGACATGTGGCGGGCTATGCTTGGTAATCACAGCGGTGAGAATGGGCGGTCGGCGGGAAGCTTGGGATTGGGAAAGATCTGAGGTTGAGGGAGGCATGGGGACCAAAGATGACTGAGGGGGTCCGAGTGGAAGGTGGGGGAGGAGGACTTGATAAGGATGGAGTCCTTGTGGGCGATGAGCTGTAGGATGGGGGCGGATAGGAAGTACTTTAGGATCTCGAGGGAGAGGGCGTGAATGTCTTAGAACTTGGGGTCGGTGTGGGAGAGGACGTAGGTATAGACTTGAGGGACAGTAGCGATGGAGGAAATGGGAGGGGTATCCACGACTACAGACGGGATGGACGAGAGAGTGGAGGAGTGGTGGAGGGAGCTGTGTTGCAGATGCCTTGTGAGGTCTCTGCACTGGAACGTTTGGTGACAGCTTTCTTGGTGGTGTGGGGGACGTGGAAGGAACAGGGAGGGAGAGATGAATTTGGGTGATGGAAATGTGGGGAGTGGGGGGCGGCCTGTGCCCAGTCACTAAAATTAACAAATAAGGTCCGTGTGAACTACCGGTAACTCACTGCTATAAAACCTTGTTCTCTACCTCAATATGGGAACTGACTCATTTCAAATTACTTCAATAACAGGAAGTTAATACTACAGGGGTCTATATACATAGCAGCTCACACGTCGTTACACACATTAAGAAGCAAGTGATCACAATTAAAGTTATCTTAGAGAGGTGGCTAAGAAACTTTTATGGCGAAACGGAATTTAGACATAAGAAAACTTGCATCTGAGCTTGTTCTCAGCACTTCTGAAGAACAATGTTAAATAAGAGGGAAGGTGCTATAAAACTACAATTTATAGGCAACTTACAGATTATGCTGAACTTAAACTTCTTTATTCAGATAGAAAACAAACAAAATGGGGAACCAATTTTGTTAATACAATAAAAATGCATCTCTTACATGGATTAATGCGGACGGTTCCCGGCCTAAATTATATATGATTTAATGCTACTGGGGGAAGGATTCACAAACAACACTCATTCACAGCAAAACTCACCAAAATCAGCGTGCTAAGACGAGGAGAAAGCAGGTGCCGCTATCGTTAACAAAATTCAGCAAGTCGGAGGTAGCAAAAAACACAATATACAAAAACACTTTGAAGCTGGTCTGGTCTGTCGTGCCTGTTTTGAGATGATGCGTGTGTATATCCAAGTTAAATTACATCTGAATTAAACCGCGAGCAAACACGCTAACGGCTGCGTTACATGAAGGCACTCCACTGAATGTGAAGTGGTTGAAAATCGTATTCATTATACAAAATCACAGTGGATTCTAAAATTGCAGTCTGTTAGAAAACGATCTAGGTACTGGTTTTTATACGAGAAGTGGCGTGAATACAGGCGACTAGCTGGAAACCCCGGAAGTCGAAACTCGGACCCATGTGGTTCCGAAAACCGATAAAATTGAATAAATTCAGTTTCCGAAAAATAAAGGAAATTAACTACTGTGTGTAACTCATAGAAGTGTTTAGAATTACATGAAGAAGCGAATGAAATGCAGCTACACGCGATAGGGAGCGCTTACAGAGAGGGATTAAGCCCAAAGTCGGAAAAGTAAAATTTTGAATTACAGCATACAACCTATAGAAATGTTAAGAATTACATAAGGAAGCTATTGAAGGAGAGAGACAAAGACAGAGACAGAGTGTGTACTACAAGTCGGAGAAGAAACAGCAAAATTAAAATAGGCGGCGAGAGAAGATCGCGAAATATTAGTGGAAATCAGGATGATACCCATATAGTTACTTGCCTGATGAACATGGAACAAACAAGAGTGGAAGATGAAGGCTTTGTTCTATGAACCAACCACGTGGAACACACATCACTCATGGAAGGAAACAATGAGAAGATTTTTACAGGCACTGTAAAAAAATGAACATATCACCTATTACAAATCGGGCCCCACAAAGCTATAAAGTATTTACACAGAGTTCATACGCCGCCACATGATCACAAAAGGTTTTAACATACCAGGCCGTTATCAAATTGCAACTACAATCACACACACCGCGTTTATCTATTGGAATCACTGAATTGAAAGACGAGAACAGATTTCCGCACACGATCGGAGAAAATATTCCAAAAAAAAAAATATTCTAAGTTCATGAGTCTAAGGTAAACATGCTAGACAATGAGACGCTACCATCTTGCGGACACAAGAGGAGAACCAACCTTATCTCGCCAGACGCCCAGGATAGAAAAAAGACCCAGCGGTCATGAGGCGGGAAACTGCTACCGGAAATTGGAAAACCCAAGAAACAGCGGTGGTGGGGGCGGAGAGAGTAGCCTCACAGTGTGCAAAGGCTCACCAACTAGCTTTCAACAAAAGGGTGTGGAAACCTCTGTGGTAGCATGAGCAGCTATCGACTCTGAGCCAGAGAGAACGATGCAAAGCAGGCTACTCCTACCCAAATTCAGACAGCCATATATTCTCACACCCACTGAAACTGCACATTCTCACAGCGACAGTGGCGTAGCGGAGAAGTTGTACTAATGCCACATTAATATAATAATAAATTATTAACATAACAAAATAAGAAAAACCTAGCAATATTAACTAATATTTTAACACGTGAAATAAAAATGCTACTTCTCAAGCCTTGAAAAGAGTGGGGTTCAAGTTTTAACAAAATGATAATCTAGCGACATTAAATAAATTATAACTTCACATACATACCAAAAATATATGGAAGACGATAGACGGTCGTCTTTCGCTTAAGGCAAAAAAACTGTAAAAAAAGGACGCCTTAAAGTATATGAAAAAGGAATTAACATTTGTAATTGTTTATTGCATTTGGGGTATATTTATTTAATCCCTCCAGCGCTTCAAGCCATTTTTATTTCTTCCCTTATACGGTACAAGTCATTTCTTTCTACAAAGGATAAATTAATGATACAATCAAGTATAGCAGTATAATGTTATTGAAACATTACATGTGTTTCATAAATAACACAATAATACTCACACTAATAATACTGCACAATATAAAGACACAAAATCAAGAGAAACTATTTGATAAATTAATACAAAAACAGTAATAAATACCTTAATAGTATTAAACTACACTACAGGCTAAGTAGAGACAAATTACTTTGACACTCAACTGTATCAAGATTTGTGATGTGACCATTTATAGACACCACTCTTAAACAATCAAGCACCCTATGCTCACAGCTGTGGACGGGTGATGTTCGCCAGTAGAACGATTATGCCCTGCGGCCGCCATTTTGGTTGGGTGTCGCGCTCTCTACCCAGCTTCATTTCACTGTCATTGAAGTCCTCTGTTATTCTGTGCTCGCTAGTCGCACCCCATAAGGCCTCGAGTGGGGTCAGTGGGTCTAGGAGGAACGTATCTTACAAGAAACCGCTGGCCATGTCTAGGTCGTATACTTCCACAGTCAGATATTTAATTTTGAATATGTTACTCATTGTTTCCACTGGCTATGTCAGCCCCATTCCCCACTTCCTTATTTACTTCACTTGCCATGATGAAAAATAATCAGGAAGAAAATTGGCCGAAAACTGGTTGTTTCACACGCATTCTTTATCTAACCTATCACTGAACATTACCGATAATTGATGAAAAAGGAATCTACTTATCAGTTTAGTTGGAGAGAAATGACAGCTTATCCATTTGCTTTAGATCGTTTTGTAATCAATCCAGGTTATATGTTCCTCTTGATGTTTCCTTGTTTGAAAGTCAACCATTTTTTTCTCACGTTTTGATTGCAAAGTACACCTGAAACAGCTTTGATTAGTACTTCTAGAACACAGTCAAACGAATCCTAGCTCCTCCACCAAGTTGACATGAAAAAGAAAAGAAAAAAATACCTACTGTCTGGGAAATAAGTTCAATAAGAGATTTTAGTAAATCATTCATTCACTTCATAAAACAATGTCGTTTGTATGGGTACTTATCTTTTCTAAAGTCTTTATGTTGTCCTGAAATCCTTGCTATTTAGCGTTCACTGTGAAATTAACTTTGGAATTTTGTTTCAGGCTCCAAATATTGCGAGAATATAGTACTTTCAGTTTTATTATTTTTAAGTCTCACATCCAAAAATAATCTTCTTGTTACACCGCACTCAATTCTGGCCACTTTACAACTTACAATTCCACATTAGAACTGTAACTTAAAACTCACAACTGCCAACAACTGTTGACCCATAACTGACTTCTGCCAACAACTGTTGACCCATAACTGACTTCTGCCAACAACTGTTGACCCATAACTGACTTCTGCCAACAACTGTTGACCCATAACTGACTTCTGCCAACAACTGTTGACCCATAACTGACTTCTGCCAACAACTGTTGACCCATAACTGACTTCTGCCAACAACTGTTGACCCATAACTGACTTCTGCCAACAACTGTTGACCCATAACTGACTTCTGCCAACAACTGTTGACCCATAACTGACTTCTGCCAACAACTGTTGACCCATAACTGACTTCTGCCAACAACTGTTGACCCATAACTGACTTCTGCCAACAACTGTTGACCCATAACTGACTTCTGCCAACAACTGTTGACCCATAACTGACTTCTGCCAACAACTGTTGACCCATAACTGACTTCTGCCAACAACTGTTGACCCATAACTGACTTCTGCCAACAACTGTTGACCCATAACTGACTTCTGCCAACAACTGTTGACCCATAACTGACTTCTGCCAACAACTGTTGACCCATAACTGACTTCTGCCAACAACTGTTGACCCATAACTGACTTCTGCCAACAACTGTTGACCCATAACTGACTTCTGCCAACAACTGTTGACCCATAACTGACTTCTGCCAACAACTGTTGACCCATAACTGACTTCTGCCAACAACTGTTGACCCATAACTGACTTCTGCCAACAACTGTTGACCCATAACTGACTTCTGCCAACAACTGTTGACCCATAACTGACTTCTGCCAACAACTGTTGACCCATAACTGACTTCTGCCAACAACTGTTGACCCATAACTGACTTCTGCCAACAACTGTTGACCCATAACTGACTTCTGCCAACAACTGTTGACCCATAACTGACTTCTGCCAACAACTGTTGACCCATAACTGACTTCTGCCAACAACTGTTGACCCATAACTGACTTCTGCCAACAACTGTTGACCCATAACTGACTTCTGCCAACAACTGTTGACCCATAACTGACTTCTGCCAACAACTGTTGACCCATAACTGACTTCTGCCAACAACTGTTGACCCATAACTGACTTCTGCCAACAACTGTTGACCCATAACTGACTTCTGCCAACAACTGTTGACCCATAACTGACTTCTGCCAACAACTGTTGACCCATAACTGACTTCTGCCAACAACTGTTGACCCATAACTGACTTCTGCCAACAACTGTTGACCCATAACTGACTTCTGCCAACAACTGTTGACCCATAACTGACTTCTGCCAACAACTGTTGACCCATAACTGACTTCTGCCAACAACTGTTGACCCATAACTGACTTCTGCCAACAACTGTTGACCCATAACTGACTTCTGCCAACAACTGTTGACCCATAACTGACTTCTGCCAACAACTGTTGACCCATAACTGACTTCTGCCAACAACTGTTGACCCATAACTGACTTCTGCCAACAACTGTTGACCCATAACTGACTTCTGCCAACAACTGTTGACCCATAACTGACTTCTGCCAACAACTGTTGACCCATAACTGACTTCTGCCAACAACTGTTGACCCATAACTGACTTCTGCCAACAACTGTTGACCCATAACTGACTTCTGCCAACAACTGTTGACCCATAACTGACTTCTGCCAACAACTGTTGACCCATAACTGACTTCTGCCAACAACTGTTGACCCATAACTGACTTCTGCCAACAACTGTTGACCCATAACTGACTTCTGCCAACAACTGTTGACCCATAACTGACTTCTGCCAACAACTGTTGACCCATAACTGACTTCTGCCAACAACTGTTGACCCATAACTGACTTCTGCCAACAACTGTTGACCCATAACTGACTTCTGCCAACAACTGTTGACCCATAACTGACTTCTGCCAACAACTGTTGACCCATAACTGACTTCTGCCAACAACTGTTGACCCATAACTGACTTCTGCCAACAACTGTTGACCCATAACTGACTTCTGCCAACAACTGTTGACCCATAACTGACTTCTGCCAACAACTGTTGACCCATAACTGACTTCTGCCAACAACTGTTGACCCATAACTGACTTCTGCCAACAACTGTTGACCCATAACTGACTTCTGCCAACAACTGTTGACCCATAACTGACTTCTGCCAACAACTGTTGACCCATAACTGACTTCTGCCAACAACTGTTGACCCATAACTGACTTCTGCCAACAACTGTTGACCCATAACTGACTTCTGCCAACAACTGTTGACCCATAACTGACTTCTGCCAACAACTGTTGACCCATAACTGACTTCTGCCAACAACTGTTGACCCATAACTGACTTCTGCCAACAACTGTTGACCCATAACTGACTTCTGCCAACAACTGTTGACCCATAACTGACTTCTGCCAACAACTGTTGACCCATAACTGACTTCTGCCAACAACTGTTGACCCATAACTGACTTCTGCCAACAACTGTTGACCCATAACTGACTTCTGCCAACAACTGTTGACCCATAACTGACTTCTGCCAACAACTGTTGACCCATAACTGACTTCTGCCAACAACTGTTGACCCATAACTGACTTCTGCCAACAACTGTTGACCCATAACTGACTTCTGCCAACAACTGTTGACCCATAACTGACTTCTGCCAACAACTGTTGACCCATAACTGACTTCTGCCAACAACTGTTGACCCATAACTGACTTCTGCCAACAACTGTTGACCCATAACTGACTTCTGCCAACAACTGTTGACCCATAACTGACTTCTGCCAACAACTGTTGACCCATAACTGACTTCTGCCAACAACTGTTGACCCATAACTGACTTCTGCCAACAACTGTTGACCCATAACTGACTTCTGCCAACAACTGTTGACCCATAACTGACTTCTGCCAACAACTGTTGACCCATAACTGACTTCTGCCAACAACTGTTGACCCATAACTGACTTCTGCCAACAACTGTTGACCCATAACTGACTTCTGCCAACAACTGTTGACCCATAACTGACTTCTGCCAACAACTGTTGACCCATAACTGACTTCTGCCAACAACTGTTGACCCATAACTGACTTCTGCCAACAACTGTTGACCCATAACTGACTTCTGCCAACAACTGTTGACCCATAACTGACTTCTGCCAACAACTGTTGACCCATAACTGACTTCTGCCAACAACTGTTGACCCATAACTGACTTCTGCCAACAACTGTTGACCCATAACTGACTTCTGCCAACAACTGTTGACCCATAACTGACTTCTGCCAACAACTGTTGACCCATAACTGACTTCTGCCAACAACTGTTGACCCATAACTGACTTCTGCCAACAACTGTTGACCCATAACTGACTTCTGCCAACAACTGTTGACCCATAACTGACTTCTGCCAACAACTGTTGACCCATAACTGACTTCTGCCAACAACTGTTGACCCATAACTGACTTCTGCCAACAACTGTTGACCCATAACTGACTTCTGCCAACAACTGTTGACCCATAACTGACTTCTGCCAACAACTGTTGACCCATAACTGACTTCTGCCAACAACTGTTGACCCATAACTGACTTCTGCCAACAACTGTTGACCCATAACTGACTTCTGCCAACAACTGTTGACCCATAACTGACTTCTGCCAACAACTGTTGACCCATAACTGACTTCTGCCAACAACTGTTGACCCATAACTGACTTCTGCCAACAACTGTTGACCCATAACTGACTTCTGCCAACAACTGTTGACCCATAACTGACTTCTGCCAACAACTGTTGACCCATAACTGACTTCTGCCAACAACTGTTGACCCATAACTGACTTCTGCCAACAACTGTTGACCCATAACTGACTTCTGCCAACAACTGTTGACCCATAACTGACTTCTGCCAACAACTGTTGACCCATAACTGACTTCTGCCAACAACTGTTGACCCATAACTGACTTCTGCCAACAACTGTTGACCCATAACTGACTTCTGCCAACAACTGTTGACCCATAACTGACTTCTGCCAACAACTGTTGACCCATAACTGACTTCTGCCAACAACTGTTGACCCATAACTGACTTCTGCCAACAAACTGTTGACCCATAACTGACTTCTGCCAACAACTGTTGACCCATAACTGACTTCTGCCAACAACTGTTGACCCATAACTGACTTCTGCCAACAACTGTTGACCCATAACTGACTTCTGCCAACAACTGTTGACCCATAACTGACTTCTGCCAACAACTGTTGACCCATAACTGACTTCTGCCAACAACTGTTGACCCCATAACTGACTTCTGCCAACAACTGTTGACCCATAACTGACTTCTGCCAACAACTGTTGACCCATAACTGACTTCTGCCAACAACTGTTGACCCATAACTGACTTCTGCAACAACTGTTGACCCATAACTGACTTCTGCCAACAACTGTTGACCCATAACTGACTTCTGCCAACAACTGTTGACCCATAACTGACTTCTGCCAACAACTGTTGACCCATAACTGACTTCTGCCAACAACTGTTGACCCATAACTGACTTCTGCCAACAACTGTGACCCATAACTGACTTCTGCCAACAACTGTTGACCCATAACTGACTTCTGCAACAACTGTTGACCCATAACTGACTTCTGCCAACAACTGTTGACCCATAACTGACTTCTGCCAACAACTGTTGACCCATAACTGACTTCTGCCAACAACTGTTGACCCATAACTGACTTCTGCCAACAACTGTTGACCCATAACTGACTTCTGCCAACAACTGTTGACCCATAACTGACTTCTGCCAACAACTGTTGACCCATAACTGACTTCTGCCAACAACTGTTGACCCATAACTGACTTCTGCCAACAACTGTTGACCCATAACTGACTTCTGCCAACAAACTGTTGACCCATAACTGACTTCTGCCAACAACTGTTGACCCATAACTGACTTCTGCCAACAACTGTTGACCCATAACTGACTTCTGCCAACAACTGTTGACCCATAACTGACTTCTGCCAACAACTGTTGACCCATAACTGACTTCTGCCAACAACTGTTGACCCATAACTGACTTCTGCCAACAACTGTTGACCCATAACTGACTTCTGCCAACAACTGTTGACCCATAACTGACTTCTGCCAACAACTGTTGACCCATAACTGACTTCTGCCAACAACTGTTGACCCATAACTGACTTCTGCCAACAACTGTTGACCCATAACTGACTTCTGCCAACAACTGTTGACCCATAACTGACTTCTGCCAACAACTGTTGACCCATAACTGACTTCTGCCAACAACTGTTGACCCATAACTGACTTCTGCCAACAACTGTTGACCCATAACTGACTTCTGCCAACAACTGTTGACCCATAACTGACTTCTGCCAACAACTGTTGACCCATAACTGACTTCTGCCAACAACTGTTGACCCATAACTGACTTCTGCCAACAACTGTTGACCCATAACTGACTTCTGCCAACAACTGTTGACCCATAACTGACTTCTGCCAACAACTGTTGACCCATAACTGACTTCTGCCAACAACTGTTGACCCATAACTGACTTCTGCAACAACTGTTGACCCATAACTGACTTCTGCCAACAACTGTTGACCCATAACTGACTTCTGCCAACAACTGTTGACCCATAACTGACTTCTGCCAACAACTGTTGACCCATAACTGACTTCTGCCAACAACTGTTGACCCATAACTGACTTCTGCAACAAACTGTTGACCCATAACTGACTTCTGCCAACAACTGTTGACCCATAACTGACTTCTGCCAACAACTGTTGACCCATAACTGACTTCTGCCAACAACTGTTGACCCATAACTGACTTCTGCCAACAACTGTTGACCCATAACTGACTTCTGCCAACAACTGTTGACCCATAACTGACTTCTGCCAACAACTGTTGACCCATAACTGACTTCTGCCAACAACTGTTGACCCATAACTGACTTCTGCCAACAACTGTTGACCCATAACTGACTTCTGCCAACAACTGTTGACCCATAACTGACTTCTGCCAACAACTGTTGACCCATAACTGACTTCTGCCAACAACTGTTGACCCATAACTGACTTCTGCCAACAACTGTTGACCCATAACTGACTTCTGCCAACAACTGTTGACCCATAACTGACTTCTGCCAACAACTGTTGACCCATAACTGACTTCTGCCAACAACTGTTGACCCATAACTGACTTCTGCCAACAACTGTTGACCCATAACTGACTTCTGCCAACAACTGTTGACCATAACTGACTTCTGCCAACAACTGTTGACCCATAACTGACTTCTGCCAACAACTGTTGACCCATAACTGACTTCTGCCAACAACTGTTGACCCATAACTGACCTTCTGCCAACAACTGTTGACCCATAACTGACTTCTGCCAACAACTGTTGACCCATAACTGACTTCTGCCAACAACTGTTGACCCATAACTGACTTCTGCCAACAACTGTTGACCCATAACTGACTTCTGCCAACAACTGTTGACCCATAACTGACTTCTGCCAACAACTGTTGACCCATAACTGACTTCTGCCAACAACTGTTGACCCATAACTGACTTCTGCCAACAACTGTTGACCCATAACTGACTTCTGCCAACAACTGTTGACCCATAACTGACTTCTGCCAACAACTGTTGACCCATAACTGACTTCTGCCAACAACTGTTGACCCATAACTGACTTCTGCCAACAACTGTTGACCCATAACTGACTTCTGCCAACAACTGTTGACCCATAACTGACTTCTGCCAACAACTGTTGACCCATAACTGACTTCTGCCAACAACTGTTGACCCATAACTGACTTCTGCCAACAACTGTTGACCCATAACTGACTTCTTCTGCCAACAACTGTTGACCCATAACTGACTTCTGCCAACAACTGTTGACCCATAACTGACTTCTGCCAACAACTGTTGACCCATAACTGACTTCTGCCAACAACTGTTGACCCATAACTGACTTCTGCCAACAACTGTTGACCCATAACTGACTTCTGCCAACAACTGTTGACCCATAACTGACTTCTGCCAACAACTGTTGACCCATAACTGACTTCTGCCAACAACTGTTGACCCATAACTGACTTCTGCCAACAACTGTTGACCCATAACTGACTTCTGCCAACAACTGTTGACCCATAACTGACTTCTGCCAACAACTGTTGACCCATAACTGACTTCTGCCAACAACTGTTGACCCATAACTGACTTCTGCCAACAACTGTTGACCCATAACTGACTTCTGCCAACAACTGTTGACCCATAACTGACTTCTGCCAACAACTGTTGACCCATAACTGACTTCTGCCAACAACTGTTGACCCATAACTGACTTCTGCCAACAACTGTTGACCCATAACTGACTTCTGCCAACAACTGTTGACCCATAACTGACTTCTGCCAACAACTGTTGACCCATAACTGACTTCTGCCAACAACTGTTGACCCATAACTGACTTCTGCCAACAACTGTTGACCCATAACTGACTTCTGCCAACAACTGTTGACCCATAACTGACTTCTGCCAACAACTGTTGACCCATAACTGACTTCTGCCAACAACTGTTGACCCATAACTGACTTCTGCCAACAACTGTTGGACCCATAACTGACTTCTGCCAACAACTGTTGACCCCATAACTGACTTCTGCCAACAACTGTTGACCCATAACTGACTTCTGCCAACAACTGTTGACCCCATAACTGACTTCTGCCAACAACTGTTGACCCATAACTGACTTCTGCCAACAACTGTTGACCCATAACTGACTTCTGCCAACAACTGTTGACCCATAACTGACTTCTGCCAACAACTGTTGACCCATAACTGACTTCTGCCAACAACTGTTGACCCATAACTGACTTCTGCCAACAACTGTTGACCCATAACTGACTTCTGCCAACAACTGTTGACCCATAACTGACTTCTGCCAACAACTGTTGACCCATAACTGACTTCTGCCAACAACTGTTGACCCATAACTGACTTCTGCCAACAACTGTTGACCCATAACTGACTTCTGCCAACAACTGTTGACCCATAACTGACTTCTGCCAACAACTGTTGACCCATAACTGACTTCTGCCAACAACTGTTGACCCATAACTGACTTCTGCCAACAACTGTTGACCCATAACTGACTTCTGCCAACAACTGTTGACCCATAACTGACTTCTGCCAACAACTGTTGACCCATAACTGACTTCTGCTTCTGCCAACAACTGTTGACCCATAACTGACTTCTGCCAACAACTGTTGACCCATACTGACTTCTGCCAACAACTGTTGACCCATAACTGACTTCTGCCAACAACTGTTGACCCATAACTGACTTCTGCCAACAACTGTTGACCCATAACTGACTTCTGCCAACAACTGTTGACCCATAACTGACTTCTGCCAACAACTGTTGACCCATAACTGACTTCTGCCAACAACTGTTGACCCATAACTGACTTCTGCCAACAACTGTTGACCCATAACTGACTTCTGCCAACAACTGTTGACCCATAACTGACTTCTGCCAACAACTGTTGACCCATAACTGACTTCTGCCAACAACTGTTGACCCATAACTGACTTTCTGCCAACAACTGTTGACCCATAACTGACTTCTGCCAACAACTGTTGACCCATAACTGACTTCTGCCAACAACTGTTGACCCATAACTGACTTCTGCCAACAACTGTTGACCCATAACTGACTTCTGCCAACAACTGTTGACCCATAACTGACTTCTGCCAACAACTGTTGACCCATAACTGACTTCTGCCAACAACTGTTGACCCATAACTGACTTCTGCCAACAACTGTTGACCCATAACTGACTTCTGCCAACAACTGTTGACCCATAACTGACTTCTGCCAACAACTGTTGACCCATAACTGACTTCTGCCAACAACTGTTGACCCATAACTGACTTCTGCCAACAACTGTTGACCCATAACTGACTTCTGCCAACAACTGTTGACCCATAACTGACCTTCTGCCAACAACTGTTGACCCATAACTGACTTCTGCCAACAACTGTTGACCCATAACTGACTTCTGCCAACAACTGTTGACCCATAACTGACTTCTGCCAACAACTGTTGACCCATAACTGACTTCTGCCAACAACTGTTGACCCCATAACTGACTTCTGCCAACAACTGTTGACCCATAACTGACTTCTGCCAACAACTGTTGACCCATAACTGACTTCTGCCAACAACTGTTGACCCATAACTGACTTCTGCCAACAACTGTTGACCCATAACTGACTTCTGCCAACAACTGTTGACCCATAACTGACTTCTGCCAACAACTGTTGACCCATAACTGACTTCTGCCAACAACTGTTGACCCATAACTGACTTCTGCCAACAACTGTTGACCCATAACTGACTTCTGCCAACAACTGTTGACCCATAACTGACTTCTGCCAACAACTGTTGACCCATAACTGACTTCTGCCAACAACTGTTGACCCATAACTGACTTCTGCCAACAACTGTTGACCCATAACTGACTTCTGCCAACAACTGTTGACCCATAACTGACTTCTGCCAACAACTGTTGACCCATAACTGACTTCTGCCAACAACTGTTGACCCCATAACTGACTTCTGCCAACAACTGTTGACCCATAACTGACTTCTGCCAACAACTGTTGACCCATAACTGACTTCTGCCAACAACTGTTGACCCATAACTGACTTCTGCCAACAACTGTTGACCCATAACTGACTTCTGCCAACAACTGTTGACCCATAACTGACTACTATCACTTGCACTGCCTGTGCATCAGCTGAAATACACTGGTTGTACATCAGTTACAACATGTGAACATATGATCATTCAAATTATTATTAAATAAAAGTTCATTGTTTAATACAATAATATTCTGATCTCTTGTATTGTTACATTGTTAGATTTTAAGATAGCATTTCACGTTAGCAACAAATAGTATTACTATATATTTTCTTCTATAACATAAAGATATAACAATTTCATTTCATTTACAAGGCCTTAATATAGGATTATTTACATTGAATGCAAATTTAGTTCAGTTATAATTTTAACTGGTATATCTATTCTTGCAGATCTTTGACACTAGTAAACACGAAATTCTCACCTGAGAACTGTCCAAATACGTAATTTGATTTTAATACAGTTATTTTTGTGTTATAAACACATACCCCCGTGATTTATACAGATTTTGGGATAAGTTTAATTAAAAATACATAAATTATAAGCTTAGTTATTTCTGAGGCCAAACAGGAAAGTTTAAATTCGTTTTGTATACATCATTGAGACGTTAGATATTTAAGATTTTCGTGAAGAATACATATTATATATAAATTTGAAGGTGAAATAAATTTCATGATAGCTGCCTTGCATCGTCACACCACTATCTGACGCAACCAGTTAAGCTAACACCACCTCGAGACGAGGCCTCACAACAGCCCGTGCTACGTCACACTGACCAGGCCGCGGCCGCCAGCTGAATGGCTGGCCGCTACGAGCCAGTGGGCGTGCCCCAGCGGACAGCCAGTCAGCTGGCGGCCGCGGCCTGGTCAGTGTGACGTAGCACGGGCTCTTGTGAGGCCTTGTCTCTAGGTGGTGCTGGTTGAGCCGAGCACGTCGATGCCATAGCGTGAGTGGAAACGGGCTAGAGGAATCCGTGACCGAAGCTCCTACCGCTAATAACCGATTGGCTGCAGATCGTCTTGACACTTCCGGGTGCAGAAGACCTCTGTGCCGTGGTAGCTGTACAATCTGACGCTGCTGCCCTGACAATACGACGATCTTGGCGGACGTCTGTGTTGCGTGCACGTTGAGGTGTGATAACCTTCACGTGATCATTACAACCAGCATCGTTTCACAACTAATGCACCACGTCTAACTTGGGTGGCAAATCTCCGAAAAGGGCTCTCGAATATTACTCTGAGCGACGTGGCTAGCGGGAGGGGAGGGTTGAAGTGTTTAAACGGGAGAGTCTATTTACACCATAACGAGCCAAGGAAGTGACGTCAAAATGACGTAGCCGGCCTCTCCTGTCAAACATTCAGAGGTTTGTTCGGGTGCAAGCTCTGTCCTGCAATGACGCCATCTCCCGTTTAGTATTTTCATCATATTCATCTTATAACTGACGTGTTGTTATTTCAAAGTAATGATACACTGAAGAAGTACCAAATAAACGTCGTTCGTAGTACGACTAATTGTAAACTAGTCAAGAAATCCGTATGGGCGGTAACCTCGGATGGTGTTGGTAAAGAGAAGCAGTCACGGTGCTGAAACGAAGCGTGTGCGACGAGCAGCGTGATTTCATTTCTTCTCATTTTATTTAACTCATCCTCTGTTTTGGTTTTCAAGACGGAAGCTCGTCAGTTTTTTTATACTTATGGAATAAAACGATGCATTTTAATAATAATAAAATGTAGTGCAGTGGATAAACAGCCTCTAGACGAGGAGCAGATGTATGTGGGCGGTGACTCGCTAGCCACTCCCATAAGTTTTTTGACATTTATTCAATAGAATTTGCGTTTTGCGATTATTCAAAATATTTCCATGTACAAGCGCTTTTTCTTAAAAGTCCGTTTGTTCTATTTAAAGAACATGCTGTGAAATATGGACCAACGAAGTGAAAACATTGTCTCCTTAACTACCTGCACATTTACTATAATAGTAAATGTTGCAAATAACATGCTGATACAAATAGTTTCATACATTGACTACAAAATATATACAAAGCTCTTGAGTTCTGTGAAACAGGCTACTGCATTAGCACACTCATCGCTTAAATAGTGCATATAGAACGCAAGAATGTGTGTAACAGCTGTTGCAAGAAAGAAACAAGGTACTTTAGTCTCATTAAGAAACGACAGATCTCTAGTACGTTATCTGTTCAGGGTGAATCACATAACACTTGCCGGCCGCGGTGGCCAAGCGGTCTGCGGCGCGCCAGTCACGGTCTGCACGGCCACTACGGTCGGGGGTTCGAATCCCCCCTCGGCCATGGATATTTGTGCCGTCCTTAGTATTAGCTAGTTCATAAGTAGTGTGTAAGTTAAGGGACTGATGACCCCCGTAGTTAAGTCCCATAACCTTTACAAACATTTGTTTTTTTGAACCTAACACTTGCACCGCAAATATTGCGGAAACGGAAAGTGCGATTGATGTGCGGTTTTCACAGAATGGATTGGTAGTCAAGGACTCGTATTTTAGCCAATACACAAATTGCAAAAATACTTGGAAAGTGTATTTTTATGCAAACATATAGTTTTGTTTTAATTGAACAATGGTTGTTTCTATTATGCACTTAAATTTTTGACACCAGCTGTGTACAAAGAATTTTGAATGACATTTTTATCAGGTTTAGTTTAACAGCTACATCCATTCAGTTTTGGGGCGGAGGCTACGACAGCGTATCTGACTGGCTGGTGGTCATGAGACAGTGGGCCATGCCCCAGAGGCTAGCCACTCGGCCAGTCAGCTACGCCATCGCAGCCTCCACCCCCGAAACTTTGAACGGTTGTAGCTGACAAACTAAATGTGATAAGTGTCATTCACAATTCTTTGTACACAGCTGCTGTCAAAAATTCCAGTGCATGATAGAAACAACCATTGTTTCATTTTAAAAAAAAAACTGTACGTTTGCATAAAAAATACACTTTCTAACTAATATTACAATCTGTTTTTTGGTTAAAAATACGAGCCCCTGACTACCAATCCACTCTGTGAAAACCGCACATCAATCGCACTTTCCGTTTCCGAAATATTTGCGGTGTAACTGTTAGGTGATTCAACCTGTATATAAAATTACCTGGAACGGCATGACGTTTACAACATTAATTATTATTAAATAAACAAACGTGTAGAACAAACACAGAATTGTGTATTTTAATTTTCATAACGAATTTGTTCTACCAAGAAGCGACGGCAGAATCAGTTAACATATTAGTGTGACTGCCGTTTATGTGCAAGTAGTTCAGGGACAATGTTTACAATTAGTTGGTCCATATTTCACTGTATGTTCACTAAATAGAACAAACAAACTTTTAAGAGAAACCGCTCGTACACGTAAATATGTCGAAACATCGCAGAATGTATATTCTATTTAATTAACAACAGTGTAAGAAAACTTTTAGGAGAAAATGTCGGGATCGGGAGACGAACCACCAGCCACGCTCATCAGCTCCACAACATGAGATTATCTATTGCACTACAACAGCCACGTATGTCAAGTGTTTCTGTTCCTAATCTAATATATCTAAATCTATATATCAGAGTGTCCGTATGTTTGTACGTGTTGCATACAGATCTACAGTTTTGTTCCAATCTTTATGAAATTTTGTACACGTAAGCTTCGATCCATGACGACGGTCGCCGTAAGTGTAAGAATACGATACACACTTCACGAGGTACAACGTCATAAACAATGAGATGCGCGAAAAACTGCTCTACTGTACCGATTTCAACCAAATTTGGTACACACATTCCGTACCGTGAGGTAACAATTTCTGCAGAGTTAAGAATCACATACAACACCTGGTTCAAAAGATATGACGTCATAATAGTAATCGCAACGCCGGGTTTTCAGCTAGTTACTACCTATATCAAGGGCTACCCGCCAATTTGGCATTTATTAACTTTAGTTAACAATTAATTATGTGAATAACGAAGTGTTTTTGGTGCCTGTCCAGTGTGCCGTTACTTTTAAATAACAACATGAGAGTTATAACGAGAAAATTATGAAAAAAAGAAAGATGGCGGTACTCGGGATGTTTGACAGGACCGGCCGGCTACGTCATTGTGACGTCACTTGCTTAGCACGTTAACGAGCGAATAGCCTCTCCTGTGTCTAACCCTCCCCCCTCTCTACGTCTACATACAAACTCCACAATCCACACAAAGGTGCAAGGCGGATGGTACTCTGTTACCACTATTAGTTATTTGCTTTTCTGTTCCACTCCCATACAGAATGAGGGGAAAAACGAATGCTTGTATTCATCTGTACGACCCCAAATTACTCTGATCTTATTTATCTTTGTGGTCTTTACGCGAAATGTACACTGGCGGCAGTAGAATCGTTGTCCAGTATATCTCAAATTGCGACCCTCTAAATTTCTACAGTGTTTCTCGAAAAGAACGTCGCCTTTCCTCCAGCGACTCTCATTTGAGTTCCCGAAGTAGTTCAGTAACACTCGCGCATGGATCGAATCTCCCGGTGACAAACCTAGCCTGTCTGTGTCCTCCCTTAAACGGATCTGATGGAGAATCCAAACAATTCAACAATACCCAAGACTGGGTCTCCCAATAAACCGAAGTCGACCATTCGCCTTTCCCATGACTGTCCTTATATGCTCGTTCCATTTCATACCTCTGTGCAGTGTTACGCCTAGATATTTGATTGACGCGACTCTGTCAAGCAGCACACAACTAATGATGCATTTGAACATTACATTTTTCTAGCGCTAGTTGCCATTCCTCACACCAACTAGAAATTTGGTCCAATCATCCTACATCCTGCTACAGTCATTCAATGGCGACACCCTCCTGTACACTACAGCATCATCAGCAAACAGCCGCAGATTGTAACTCACTCTATACGTCAGATCGTTTATATAGTTAGGAAATAATAGCGGTCCCACCACACTTCAGTGGGGCACTCCTGACGATACCCTAGTCTCTGATGAACACTCGCCTTTGAGGAGAACGTATTGGGTTCTATTACATAAGTAATCTTCCAGCCACTCACATGTTCGTGTACCTATTCCATAAGTTCGTACCTTCGTCAGCAATCTGTACTGCGGAATCGTGTCTAACGCCTGCTCCCTATTGTGAGATACTGTATAGTTGCAACATAAGTCATTCCATTGAGTACTTCTGGTCTGTATTTCAGATGATGAAATGATGGAATACAAGGATGATGATGTCACTAGAGACGGAAAATGACTAGTAGTCAACCAGTGACAGATGCAGGATTTTCGTGTTGGAATGGCTTGACCAACTTTAGCTAAAATCAAGGACTTTTTGGGAGGTGGGACAGTAAACACTAAAAACCAGATACTTTGATAGGTAGGGAGCGTGATCCCTTTAGATCCCCCCTTCCTCTCTGGATTTGCTGTTGTAGTCAACAGCTCCAGCCAATCTATTGGAGTCTCTCGCCTGATAGCTAAGCACGATCATTGTTAATCTGTCAGTTGGGTTACTAGTGACTTGTACAAAGACTAGAGGTATTGACAGACCTATATTTTTAAAATTGTTTTTCTTTCATGAGAGCATGGGTCTAGTTAACCTGAAGGCATTACCAGAGTGATCATGGAGTTGTCTGCCTCTCTGGTACGTCTAACTGAATCAGTTATCTTTGATGTATCTAATAAGTCATCGTCGTCATCAGACTGATTTTGCCCTACAACGTTCAATCTCGAGCACAGTACCCATTATAAAATTCCTTCTTGATCCATATTCAAGGCTGACATTGATGTTAAGTTTGTTGCTTCAAATCATTCATGACCGAATCTACTTCCTTCTTGGTCTTTATTACTTATTAATTGTAAATCACTCAGTGATCGCGTTATTTATTTATACATACGATTATTAGTTTCGGCTCACTGTGTTCTGTGAACGGCAGAGTAATGAATGCATTAATTAAATTTCATATCAGTTACGCAAAATGAAAATTATTTAATAAAACAGAACTTCGCAATAGGTGTGTTACATAGCAATGTTAATTATTTTTCACATATGCTATCAAGAAGCAAAAACAAAACAGATTTTCCGAATTCAGCATCCAGGTTTTGGTTGCCATTGAACTTCTGTTTTTATACATTTTCTTGGAAATTAAAACTACACTGAAATTTTTTGCTTCACAAGTGCCAACTTCACGAAAACTTTGCTTTTTAAAGTGAAAGCGAGGGAAGATGTGCAGCTGTTACAGTGGCACCATCTCTGTACCGTTCAGAGAAGCACACTCGCTGTGGCTACAGGTCGGTGTGGCCATCTGTTGGCCGTATAGTAAATCAATGCCCCGCCACGATTCAAGTGCGGCCGTAGCGTCGGAAGTACTATCAACTCATTCTGTTGATTTAAGCTCCTTAATACGTTAGTAATCTACAGTAATCTAGTGATTGAGGTAAAATAAATTGTCTTCCTCACACTTGTATTAATCAACCATTTGCTCCACTATCACCTTCTTGGATAATAGGCTGGATAATCCTGGCGACTTAATGGGCCGGTTTTCAAATAACCTATTCCAAACGAATAAAAAAAAGTTTTACTGATTCAGTTTATATTTTCTGCCATTTCAGTATTTTGTGAAACGTTCTCTCAAGACAAAACACTAACGAACAATTTCAGTCCACTGCCGTTTAGGACTCTGAGGAATAAAATCATTGTACTTGATGCTAAAACTCTATGTTCAGTGCAACTATTTAGTTGAGTCTTCGTGTGAGATTCCCTTAACGGTTCTAAACATATCCAGAAACATCGAATAATTTTGACTAGCTTTCTATTTGAAAAGGTTTTCAGGAACTAACTGTTTGTAAATCTATCGGACCAAACTGCGTGGTCATCAGTCCGTACCTTACAAAGTACTTAAAGTAAACTTACCTAAGGACAACACACCCATGACTCAGGGAGGACTCGAACCTCCGACGGCGAGCAACCGCGTGCTCTGCAGCTAGGCGCTTTAGACCGCTCGGCTACTCCACCGCGGCGGTTTTCAGGATATGTTGAAGAAAATGAACAGCCTAATTAGTACAGAATATGTATCGAGATTGAAACGTCAAAGGCAGAAGTTATTTCATGTAAGAGAAAGGACACGAGCGAGAAACTTAACATTACAACTGGTGATGACGAAATAGACGAAGGAACGGAATTCTACTGCCTTTTCTGCCGGTTGAGTTCTGTGGTTATCAGAAATTAAATCAAATGCTTACCAGCCGGTCGCCGCGCTCGGTCAGGGGGCTCAACAAGGCCTCACAGCTGGCCGTGCCTACGTCACACGTAAAGGCCCCAGCCGCTAGCTCATTGGCCGGCCGCTACGAGGTGGGCGTGCCCCAGCGGGCAGCCAGTCAGGGGGCGGCCGCGGCATTCGAGTGTGACGAAGGCACGGCCAACTGTGAGGCCTTGGCTGTGTGGCCTTGTCGGATCGCGCGGTCTCGTCCGGCGGAGCTTCGAATCCTCCCTCGTCCACGGATGTGTGTGTTGTTTGGTTAGTTTAACTTAGCTTAAGTAGTTTGTATGTCTAGGGACTGATGACCAACATAGCTTGGTCCCATCCATAGAATTACAAACATTTAAACATTTTTTTCCTTTTTTTGGTCATTACATACTGCGACTGCCGGCAACATCGGTGATCTATTAGCATAACGACTATAGCTAGGTAGCGTGGGAGAAAACTGACACTGCTAGGGGAAAAGACGAAGCACCTGTTGTTCACATTAAATTTCGTGGTCTTATTGTTTTAATTATTTTATTAGATGAAATAATATTTTAAAATGTTTTTAGGTCGCACTCTCCAGCCGCAATGTACTTTGAAAAAAATCATTCTTGTGCCCAGAGCGCTAAAATACTTTTATTTGCTATGTTCGACCGGTTTCGGCAATTTCTGTCATCAACAGGAGATTAACAAACTGTAACAGTCGCAATAAATACTGTAAATTTGATGTTGCTGTATTCAGGAAAAATGTTATCTTGTTGTTTTTGTTGTAAAATATGTAAGTACCAATATTGTTTACAAAAAAACGTTTGTATGTGACTCCATGTTGTGTGATTGTATGTAGCTGTCATGTATTTCTCTTACATTTAGTTTATTAATCTCCTGTTGATGGCACAATTGCCGAAACCGTTCGAGCATGACAAATGAAAGTATTTTACACATCTCGGCACAAGAATATGTTTTTAAAACATGAAGTTCTGGACAATAACTTTTAAAAATTTCTCAGTGTATGTTTCGTCACATGTTTTCAAAACTCGAAACCTAATATTCATATGGATTGTAGAAAACAAATTGATGTTAAATCACAGTAAAAGTCAGTTTTTACAATTCCTAACACATAATTTGATGAAAGCTGACATTTTGATTACACATATTGGGCATATGATAAGTGAACAGTTCAAATTTCTAGGTGTTCAAATAGACAGTAAACTGTTGTGGAAAGCCCATGTTCAGGATCTTGTTCCAAAACTAGATTATGCTTTATTTACCATTAGCACAATATCTGAAAATAAGTGATTTTTCAAACACGAAAAGTAGTCTACTACGCTTACTTTCACTCACTTATGACGTACGGCGTTATTTTTTGGGGTAACTCGACTGAAATAAAAATGATATTTTTGGCTCAGAAACGGGCGGTTCGAGCAATATGTGGTGTAAGTTCACGGACGTAATGTCGACCCCTTTTCAGTAGTCTGGGAATTTTGACACTGGCGTCACAATACGTGTTTTCTTTAATGTCGTTTGTTGTTAATAATATCAGCTTATTCCCATAAGTTAGTAGCTTTCACTCGGTGAATACTAAACAGAAGTCGAATCTACATTTGCATCACACTACCTTGACACTTGTGCAGAAAGGTGTACAGTATTCGGCGGCATCCATTTTCAATATGCGGCCACAAGAACTAAAGAATTTTAGCACTAACCCACGCGCTTTCAAATCTAAATTGAAGAGTTACCTCATGACTCACTCCTTTTATTCTGTCGAAAAAATTAACAATTAAGCTCATTCCTTCTTTTTTTCCTATTGATTCTTTGCGCTTAGTCTAAAGATTGTCGTATCCATTATATATATATATATATATATATATATATATATATATATATATATATATATATAATATAAAATATTCTTTTTTGTTATTCTTCTGTTAAACTTCATGTATTGATTTGTTCCATGACCATGGAGTCTTACTCCTCAATTAGGTCCTGCGGAACAGAAAACCATATGGTTATTATTATTATTATTATTATTCATTTATCGAGAGAATCATCGCACTGCCATATCCAAAATCAAATTGTTTTAAATAGTTTTCTTAAAATGCAACGATAAGTGCGTTTAGACAAAAGTATGCAAAATGCGCGGGCCGGACTGCCGGACGTGAAACGAATATGACGAGATCTGAATGAGATATTGATGTTCTCTTAATTTTAAATAAAATGTCCATATCTTATCTGCATTTGATACAGCGCTTTGATAAAAGCTAAAATCAACAATACAAAAAGTCTAAGCATAGAGTTTTTACGTCTGCAAACTGTTTAAAATATGTTACAATATTATACTTAATTTGATACCGTACAATAACTGTGACTAACACATGCTTCCTTATTTCGTTGGCCACGAAAATCGCCTCACCAATCAGCCTCCGGTCCTTCAGCGTCCTCGGTCCATTTAATCTTCTTCAGACAGTCCCAGCATACTCATATTGTCTCTGATCTTGTCAATCCATCGCAGTCATGGTCTTCCCCTTGTTCTTTTGCCTATGATGACTACTTGCACTACTCGCCTGATGGTCTGGCCTTCTCTACGCATTACGTGTCAAGCCCACTTCAGCCTTCTTTTTTGGATCACTCCCAAGATGTCCATTGACTTGAATTACTCCTGCAATTCACGGTTCTTTCTTTTTCTCCATCTGCATCCTTCACTGGCCCAAAAATCTGAGGATGGTATTTTCAAATGTCAAGAGTTTTCTTACCATCCAGGTCTCTGCTCGATATAAGACTACAGGTTGTATTATTGTCTTGTAGATGCTGGAATTCGAAGTTCTCGATTGTAGCTGGGACTTGAGTAGCTTTCCGAGAGCAAACCTTGACCTGTTTCCTGCTTGATTTAGTGCGGCAATTCCCTGGTCTATCTCGTCCCTCTCATTGAGCATTTCACCAAGATTTTAAAGCTTTTTACCCTTTAAAAGACTTTGTCATCCGCATTTATGTAATCTGTCATCGTTTTCTCAGCTAACTATGAGCTACGTAGTCTTACCCACATTCAACTTCAGACCTGTTTTCATTGCCTCTTCTATTAAAGCTCTCGTTATCTGAACCAAGGTTTGCTCTCTTTATGCTACTGTTCTAGACTTCTCTCCAGTACCAGGATAAAAAGCAGGGGGGAGTCTATACCTACAGCTACATCTACACCCATAGTCCGCTAGCCACCTGACGGTGTGTGGCGGAGGCTAACTTGAGTACCACTATCGGTTCTCCCTCCTATTCCAGTCCCGTATTGTTCGCGGGAAGAAAGATTGTCGGTATGCTTCTGTGTGGGCTGTAATCTCTGATTTTATCCCCATGATCTCTTCAAGAGATATGCGTAGGAAGGAGCAATATACTGCATAACTCCTCGGTAAATGTACCTTCTCGAAACTTCGACAAAAGCCCGTACCGAGCTACAGAGCGTCTCACTTGCAAAGCCTTCCACTGGTGTTTATGGATCATCTCCTTAACACTTTCACGATTGCTAAATGATCCTGTAACGAAGCGCGCTGCTCTCCGTTGGATCTTCTCTACCTTCTCTATCAACCACACCTGGTACGGATCCCACGCCGGTGAGCAGTATTCAAGCAGTGGATGAACAAGTGTACTACAACCTACTTCCTTCGTTTCCGGACTGCATTTCTTTACGATTCTTCCAATAACTCTGTCTGCCATCTGCTTTCAACTGTTTGTAGATTTTATGGGACTTAACTACGGAGTCATCAGTCCCTAAACTTACAAACTACTTATGAACTAGCTGATACTAAAGACGGCACAAATTCCATGCCCGAGGGGGGGATTCGAACCCCCGACCGTAGTGTCCGTGGCATCTGCTTTACCGACGATTAATTTTATATGGTCGTTCCATTGTAAATCACTCCTAATGGCTACTCCCAGATAATGGAATTAACTGCTTCCAGTTGCTGACCTGCTATAGTGTAGCTAAATGATAACGGACCTTTATTTCTGTGTATTTGTAGCACAATACACTTGTCTACATCGAGATTCAATTGCCGTTCCCTGCACCATGCGTCAATTCGTTGCAGATCCTCCTGCATTTCAATAAAATTTTCCATTGTTACAACCTCTCTTTATACTAAAGCATCATCGGAAAAAAGCCTCCGTGAACTTGCGATGTTATTTATATATATTATGAATAGCAACTGTTCCACGACACTCCACTGTGGCACACCTGAAATCACTCTTACTTCGGAAGACTTCTCTCCACTGAGAATGACATGCTGCAATCTTTTATCTAGGAACTCCTCAATCCAATCACATAATTGGTCTGATAGACAATATGTTCTTACTTTGTTTATTAAACAACTTTGGGGAACTGTATCAAACGCCTTGCGGAAGACAAGAAACACGGCATCTACCTGAGAACCCGTGTGGGCCGTGCTATGTAGAGAGTTAATAACTTTGATATCGTTAGGAACATCAAGAGGAGGAGCTTCGTCGAATTGTCTTGGTGTTATCAGACTGCATACAAATTGGCCAAAAGCCAAAGAGCAAAGAGGGTCTAGATGACATGAAGCTTCTGTTACTACTTTTTCTGGAATGTGCTGTTCAGTGCCCTAACAAGGAAACATTTATAGTACTTATCAGAGCCATGGATGTAACCTTACAACCTGAAATAGTTGATCGCATTAAACATGTTACTACTGTAATTGAAACTCCGGAGTATATCACAAAAGTAGGAAGTACGAGGGAATTCCCTAGCCCTAATCACAGTAGTTCAACACCATACAAGCCTGATGACAGCAAAAGAACAGCCAGCATAGGCAGAAGAATGGCAGTACTCCAAGAAAAAAGAATTCTACACTTAAAGTGCAACTTGCAACTTTGCATTCACAAGTTAGTTCGCTAACTGCGCAACACACTGCTTTATGAGAAATTAACGAAAGATGAACGGGATCCACTTATCCTAGTTAAAAACCATAATCTACAAAGCTTTTGAACCTCACATCCGTTTGCATTATCATGGAGTTAGACTTGTGCTATCAGAGTTTCGCTACTTCTTCTGGATTTTAAAACTCTGTTATGCTACGTGGTGTGATGGATTCGCTACTGATTTCTGGTTAGGCGGGCAGGTTCACGGAGGGTAGAAAGTGAGCCACTGCCTTGTCCTTGAACGCCCTCTGACGGGAAACTGCGTTTCCTTTATTCAGTTCGTTTTGGCAGCTGGTTGAGTGCGGGTTCTTAAGGGTTGTTGCTGGATTCTGTTTGCGTGAAAATGGAACAACGAGTTTGTATGAGATTTTGCTTTAAAACCGGGAAATCAGCTTCTGAGACTTACGGACTATTAGAAATAGCTTTTGGAGACAATTGTAGGGGCCAGTCAAATGTTTTTATCTGGTTCAACAGATTTAAAAATAGCCGCGAATCATTTTAACATGAACCACAGTCTAGCCATCCTTCCACCTCCAAAACTAATGACAGTGTTGTAAAATTTCGCGACTTAGTGCGCACTGTTCGTACACTTACAATCAGGGAGAAGGATTATGAACTTAAGTTTCGATGCGGTTCACACAATTTTAACTGAAGAGCTGAACATGCGCCGAGTGTCCGCAAAATTCATTCCGAAAGTGTTGTCAAGTGACCAGAGACAATACCGACTTGAAGTGTGCCAAAACTGATTAATCGGACTAAAAATGACCCAGATTTCTTAAATAGGGTAATTGCAGGAGATGAATCGGGGTACATGGACTTGATCCTTAAACCAAAGTACAGCGTTCGCAGTGGCAGACTCCAAGTTCACCACGACCGAAAAAAAAGAGAATAACAAAAAACAACAAACAGCAACGTCGGTCGGTAAAGACAATGTTGGTGATTTTTTTCGATACTACCGGAATCGTGGATCATGAATTTACCCCTGGAGGACGGACAATTAACCAGGAATACTACAAATGTATCGTTGAGCGTTTGCGCGATAAGGTGCAGAAAAAAGGGCCTGCATTTTGGAAAGACAGGAGTTGGGTGCTACATCATGACAATGGTTCATCATGCCTTCTCCGTCGTTAAATGTTTGACCAAATTAAAAATTCCTGTGCTTCCACAACCGCTATATTCCCCTGATTTTGCCCCTGCGGACTTCTACCAGTTTCCTAAACTGAAATTTTCACTGAGAGGGAAGCAATATTACTCCAGTGGAGACAACCAGGCAAACACGGAGTGTGTCTTTAACACACTTCAGGAAAAAAATCCAGGAATGTTTCCAAAACTGGAAAGACCGTTGAAGTCGATGAGTTCAGTTAGAAGAGGACTATTTTGAAAGAGATGCATCACAGTAGCATGTAACACCATTGCACAATTACAAACCCATTTTTAAAACTTCTCAATCACACCTCATGTAGAGAAAATTATTTATCGCTGCTTCCCATGCAGAATAGCGCGTGGTGTAACTGGTCAAGTATTAGAAGTTCCACTGCCAGCCAATCAGGTAACACCGCACAGTCCCTTCCACATGACTGATGTTGATTTTGCAGGACCTCTGTATGGCAAAGCAGGAAGTATCACATCTAAATGCTACAATACACTTTAGATCTGTGCTGTGACTAGAGCAGTTCTCCTAGGGCTAGTCCACAACGAAACAACGGATAGCCTCTTGCTGGTATTAGAAAGATTTGTTGGTAGACGCGGCATTCCACACACCATCTATAATGATAATGCCCATAAGGAGATATCGGAGCTGTGGACAGACATGTCTGTGTGTGAACAATTTTACGGGATTCCCAGTTCTTTGATAGTACTTGCCTTATTATATGTAGATGGTCTACAGTTACCTTTCCCTTTCAGAAACCCCGTTTGTTGCAATTCCAGAACTTTCTCGACATGTGGTGTCATTCGCTTCAGTAAAAAAATGCTCAATCTTATAAGCTGTGCATACTATGTAATTCTCCTATAGTTGCTACATCTCATCGGGTCTTGCTTCTTTAGTATGGGGGCAGATGACAGACTGCTTTCATTCTTCCGGGATCCTTTCCTTCTTCCAGATTAAGAAGATTAGATAGTATTGTCTCTCTTGAAAAATAACTCTACTCTCTTTCAGCATCTCTGCTGGTATGCCTCTATTCCTGGTGCCTTCCCACTCTTCGGCATTTTTATGATTGCTCTTAAATCTTCCATGCTTGGTAGTTCATACTCCCCCGATGGTACCCCCAGGGGGCCCACAGCTCTTTTGTGGGTACGTGTGTGGCGCGCACGGCTCCCCCAGCCATTGCAGCCTTTTTTCCTGCTTTCCCCAGGCTGCATTACCCCTCCTAGTTCCCCCTCCTTCCCATCCCAATTCCTCCTTCCCACCCTCTCCAACCCCGTCTCTCGGTGGTACTCTGGATGACGGCTTGGCTATCCCATGGTACCGATTGTCCTGCACTTTGGTTTTGTCTGCTGTGTACACCGGTTTTTGGCCCAGTTTGGTCCCCCTCGGGGTTTGACCTTCCATACCAAAATTGTCCGATAATGTGTGAGCCAATTGGGGAAGAACTCCCGACCTAGCCCCTACAGCGCGGGTCCTATCCTTTCCTTTCCACTTCCTTTCCTCGCTGTAGCCCCCATCCCCCGCTAGGTCCCCAGCACGTGTAGCCAGTCCGTGTGGGGGGGCTGTTATGTACCCTTTGGCTGAGCCCCCTGACACCACAGGGATCACACTACTGGTGTCTGAGCTGCGACCTCTCCATGCAAGCCAAGGAGTTGATGCCTGTCTTCGGGGGTATCAGAACTCCCGGCAATGGCCATCGTGCCAGGTGGCCTTTGCTGAGGCTGGGTGGCGCCCATGGAGAGAGCCCCGGTTTCGGAGTGGGTGACACCAGGGCGGACGTCTAGCACAATGAAAAGAGTTAGACTCCAAAATGGTCGTGCATCGGCCGTCTCTCAAGACAGGAAGAGATCGTTTAATGCTGTTACTGCGGATAAGAGGATGTTTCCCTCCCTTGCTACCCCTTGGGAGGAAGGCCAGGCTCGCCGGTTAGGAGCAAAACCCTTTCCTAGCTATCTCGTTTGCTCAAGGACTGATGGAGGAACTTTCACTTCCACCAAACCTCTGTTCTTTGTCGAGACCATAGAGGACAAGTTTGGTGAAGTGGAATCTATGGGTAAGCTTAGATCTGGTTCATTACTCATTAAAACAGTCTCGGAAGCCCAGTCTGAAGCTTTGCTCGCCTGCAACACCCTTGGCGACATTCCAGTCACAATTGTCCCGCACAAATCCTTGAATATGGTACAGGGTGTGATATTCCACCGGGACCTCCTCCTTCAAACTGATGAGGAGCTTAGGGCCTATCTCGAGCGGCGTGGTGTACATTTTGTTCGCCGCGTTCAGAGGGGACCTAAAGATAACCGCGTCGATACTGAGGCCTTTATCTTGGCCTTCGAGGGGGACACACTCCCAGAGAAGGTCAAGATAATGATATATCGATGTGAAGTGAAGCCCTACATTCCACCTCCCATGCGGTGTTTTCGATGTATGAGGTTTGGTCATATGTCCTCTCGCTGTACAGCAGTCCCAGTATGCGGTGATTGTGGACGCCCACTACATGAGGGGAGCCCCTGTGTTCCTCCGCCGGTGTGTGTCAACTGTCAACAACACCACTCTTCACGGTCGCCAGATTGCCCTATGTTCAAAAAAGAAAAGAAGATACAAGAGTACAAATCCCTGGAGCGTTTGACGTACCCTGAGGCCCGCAGCAAATATGAACGTCTGCATCCCGTGCAAATGGCGACGACCTTCGCTACGACGTTATCGTCTAGCCTTTCACCCTCTCCTTCCCCTCCCATCTCCCCCCTACACCCCGTCCACATCCCTCCCTCAAATCTCCCTCTCCTGTAGCTCCTGTAGCCCTCCCTTTGTGTCCCACCCCTTCCCAGCCGGAGAAGTGCACCCCTTCTCCGTCGCCTGCCGGTGACAGTGCCCTATCTCAGGGCCTTCCGTCCCGGCGTTCCCCAGATCGGAGATCTTCGACCTCCAGCCGGCCATCGGACTCCCAGTCGGTGAGTTCAAAGGTCGCCCGATCCTCGTCGGTACCAGACCTAACTGACAAAAGTCCTCTCTCTGGGGTGGGTCCTGCCCGTCCCACACGAGAGAAGAAGGAGAAGGAGAAAGAGAAAGAGAAGGAGGAGAAGAAGAAGAAGAAGAAGAAGAAGAAGAAACCAAAGTTACAAGATAAAGCCCCTCCGGTACCACCGGAGGTGCCGACTGTGCTTTCGCAACTCGCTCATCCCATTGAGCCCGAGGCTGATCAGCTATTTATGGATGTTGTCCCTTCTTCTTTGGTGACGGACGCTGACAAAGCAGCGTGACAGACGTTATGCCATTCGCTTCCCGCCTAGATCCTCGTGATGTGATCATCCAATGGAACTGTAATGGTTACTACCGTCACCTCTTGGAGATTAAACAGCTAATCTCTCTCTCTTCTGCGGCCTGTGTCGTCCTGCAGGAATCGAGGTTTATGGATGCACATTCACCGACCCTCCGTGGGTTCCGTGCTTTTTGTCGGAACCGGGTTGGTCCCCTCCAGGCGTCTGGTGGGGTTTGTACTTTGGTCCGGACAGATATTGTCAGTACCTGGATTCCTCTCCAAACTCCATTGGAAGTGGTTGCTGTCCGGGTTCACTTGGACACTCCATTGACCATTTGCAACCTCTACCTTCCACCAGACAGGCCACCTACTCTCACGTCCCTAGTGGCCCTCCTTCAGCAACCCCTCCTTACCTCATCCTTGGGGACTTCAATGCCCACCATCCTTTGTGGGGCAGTGCTTATACATCTAGCCGGGGCCGCCTCATAGACCAGTTTCTTGCTGACCACAATCTGAGCCTTCTCAACGATGGTTCCCCAACTCATTTTAGTGCCGCTCACGGCACCTTTTCTGCCATAGACCTCTCTCTCACTTCTCCTTCTCTCCTTCCTTTATTTCACTGGTCGGCGTATGACGACCTCTGCGATAGGGACCACTTTCCGTTGATCCTTTCACTTCCCTCACGCCTACCACGAGCCAGGGTACCCCGCTGGGTATTCCGTCGTGCTAATTGGCCGCTATATACATCCCAGGTTGTGTTCCCATCTTCCCCCTCAGGCTGTATAGATGATATTATAAGCCAAATGACCAACATGATCACCCAAGCTGCCAACGCCGCTGTTCCCCGGTCGACAGGCCCTCCTTCTCGAAGGCCTGTCCCTTGGTGGAATGCAACTGTTGCCGCAGCCATTCGCGAGCGCCGAAGGGCCTTGCAACATCTAAAGCGCCACCCATCGCTCGCTGGTCTAATAAATTTCAAACGTCTGCGTGCCAGAGCTCGTTACTTAATCAAACAAAGTAAGCGGACATGCTGGGAGCATTTTGTCTCCTCGTTGGGTTCTTCTGTCCCTTTGACAAGAGTGTGGGCTATGCTCCGATCTATCCAAGGTAGCTGGCGGCCGTCTTCCGTCCCTGGTCTTGCCCTGCCTGATGGGGTCTGCACGGAGCCATCTGTTGTTGCAGAACATCTTGCAACTCACTTCGCCAATGTCTCGGCGACAACTTCATATCCGGCGACCTTTCTCCTTCAGAAACACCAGGCCGAAACCTTCAAATTAGGCTTTACTTCTCACCAGGTGGAACCATATAACGAACCTTTTACTGACTGGGAGCTGTCGCTGGCCCTCTCCTCTTCTCGTGATTCAGCACCTGGCCCTGATGATATCCATAATCAATTGCTGAAACACCTTAACCCCTCACAACGACAATTTCTCCTAAAAGTTTTTAACCGTATTTGGCTTCAAGGGGTGTTCCCCTCCCAGTGGAGGGAGAGTATTGTGGTCCCTGCCCTCAAGCCTGGCAAGGACCCGACGGCGCTGGACAGTTATCGACCAATAAGCCTGACAAGTGTCCCCTGTAAACTACTTGAGCGGATGGTAGCCCGCAGATTATGCTGGGTTCTTGAATCCCGGGGACTTCTCTCACCTTACCAGTGTGGGTTCCGGGAGGGACGATCCCCTATTGACCATTTACTTCGACTGGAGACTGTGATCAGACAGGCCTTCTCTAAAAGACATCATCTGGTAGCAGTCTTCTTCGATCTGCATAAGGCATACGACACTGCTTGGCGTCATCATATTTTACGTTCTCTTCATGACTGGAGCCTCAGAGGCTCCTTACCAATTTTTATCTGTCAGTTTTTATCCCACCGCCTGTTCCGTGTCAGAGTTGGCTCTTCCTTTAGCTCCCCTTGGATACAGGAGAACGGTGTCCCCCAGGGCTCAGTGTTGAGTGTTACACTTTTTCTAATCGCCATCAATGGGTTGGTGAGCTCTGTTGGGTCACTGGTAACCCCGGCATTGTATGTCGACGACTTTTGCATATGGTACAGCTCCTACTCATTAGCCTCTACTGAACGTCAGCTCCAGAGCGCCATTCGGCGGGCTTCAGTGTGGGCTACGTCCCATGGTTTCCAGTTTTCATCAAAAACGAGGGTGGTGCACTTTTGTCGTCGTACTACAGTTCACCCTGATCCAGAACTGTTCTTAGGTAATCAGCGCCTGGAAGTTGTAGCACAGCATCGTTTCCTGGGTCTTCTCTTTGACAAAAAATTGACTTGGGTGCCCCATATTCGCCACCTAAAGATTAGTTGTATGAGGAAACTCAATGCCCTACGTTTCCTTGCTCATTTATCTTGGGGTGCAGACCGAACAACTATCCTCCGTATCTATCGGGCTCTAATCTTGTCCCGATTGGACTATGGGTGTCAAGTTTATGGCTCGGCAGCTCCTTCTGCCCTGAAATTATTAGACCCGGTTCACCATTATGGTGTCCGCTTGGCTACAGGTGCATTCCCGACTAGCCCGGTCGACAGTCTCCTTGTTGAGGCGGGAATCTGCCCTCTTCAGGTCAGGCGGCATCAGCTTCTGGCGTCTTGTGCCATCGCCATCCGGCAATATCCTGCTCATCCCGCTTACCAGGTTCTTTTTGCATATGAAGGGCTTCGACCCCCTGATACCCGGCCGCGGGCGGGCCTTCCCGTCGGACTGCGGCTTGCCTCTCTTTGCCGGGATTTCCATTTCCCTTCGCTAGATTGCGCCCCCCATTTTACTGCACGCACACCTCCGTGGATGGTGCCGCGACCACTAATTCGGACGGATCTCTTCCAGGGCCCAAAAGCTTTAATTTCCCCCATGGTCTTTCGGTGTTTGGTGCGCCCAGTACTAGAAGAGTTTCAGGGAGCCTCTATCTTCTACACTGATGGCTCGAAATCAGCGGGCCACTCCGGATATGCTTTTACGTCTCCTGTTGGGGCGGAATGCCATTCTCTGCCAGAGGCATGCAGTGTGTTTACGGCAGAGCTGATGGCGATTTATAGAACCCTCTGTTTTATTAAACGTTCTGCCGTGGAACGTGGTTTAATCTGTGCTGACTCCATGAGCAGTCTGCAGGCCATTGATCGTTGTTTCCCCTCCCATCCTTTAGTTATTTCCATCCATGAACTCCTTGCTGACCTTCATCGTGCTGCCTGCTCAGTTACCTTTCTCTGGGTGCCAAGCCATGTTGGTATTACAGGGAATGAAGTAGCTGACCAGTTGGCTAGATCGGCAATTACTCGCTGCCCGTCTCCCTTTCAAATTCCGGGTGCGGATCTGCGGGTGCAGATCAGATCTTTGCTTCACTCCTCATGGGATAGCAGTTGGAAAGCTACTGCCCCTTCCAATAAACTCCGCACCATCAAGGATACGACTGCAGCTTGGAGTTCATCTTTACGCCCTTCCCGGAGAGAATCAATTGTCCTCTGTCGCCTCCGTCTTGGACACTGCAGGCTGACCCATGGATTTCTTTTACGAAATGACAATCCACCACATTGTGATTGTGGAGCCGTACAATCCGTGTCTCATATTCTGACTGAATGTCCTCTCCATTCCACACTCCGTGGCGACTATGGCCTACCGCCTGCATTGCCTTCAGTTTTGGCGGATGACCCACGGATGGTTGATCGCGTCCTTGCCTTCCTCCGTGAAAGTAGATTTTATTGTCAGCTCTAGGACTCACTTGTTCGGGGTGAATGGGTTTGTGATTCTTGGCTGATTGTGGGGTTTAGAGCCTTATCCCCATCAGCCCCCCCCCCACTCTTTTACATTTTAATGTAGTTTTATTTCTCCCTGCTCTGGAGCTATGATACGTTGACCACTGTGCCATTAGTACCTTGTGGTTTAGGCTAGAGGTCGCTTCCAGAGCTGTGGGTTCGGACACTGTAGCATTTGCTGCCCTGGGTTGGTCTTAGTCTTGTTGACGAGTCGATTTTACTTCCTAGTGTAATGGTCTTTTGGCTTTCACCTATTTTTTGTCGAGTTCCATGGCGTATTCAATTTGAGGTTGAAGGGACTGATGACTTCGTTGTTTGGTCCCTCATGTCCACCACCACCCACCCACCCCCCCGATGGTACTGTCCCTGTTTTCTCTCTTTGATTCTTCTTCTTCTTCTTCTTCTTCTTCTTCTTCTTCTGTTGCAGCACTATTAATGTTTGCGTCCACATTCAGAAGGTTTTCGAAATAGTTTCCTATTCCTCCACAGTTTCCATTTCAACTGTGATGATCTGTTCTTCTTGACGTTAAATCGTGTCAATCTTTGGGTTGTGTTGTTTTCAAGAAAAGGCAATACAAGAGACTTTTACAGCACAGAAAGTGCAGTCCTTGTATTGCCTGCTGCCCGTTCTTCTTCTGCCAGTTGTATCTGGCTGTTTACGTACTCACTTTTCTGTTCGCAGGACTTTTCTTACTTCTTTAGCTGCGTCCATGTACTTCCTTATTCTTTCATCCTGTTCATTTGTCAGCCATAATAAATTCGCTGCATTTCTGTTGGTGTCAGCATCTCTTCACCTATCATTAAACCATTCTCTGTTCTTCCTCCTCCTCTACAGTTGTTTCAAGACCTCACATCCTGCATCTTTAACCCCTATCTTGAGTTTGCACCATAACGTCTCTATGTTCATCTTCTATTGCAGTAAACCTCTTTCCGATTTTAAGTGCATATCTGTCCTTAACGCCTAAATGTGGTCCTCTTTCAGTGGGTATTGATTTATTTACTGGTCTCCTCTTCGCCTGCTTTACGACGTTCTATCCTGTCCAAGGTAATTGTCTGATCCTATTTCTTTGAGACTTTATATTCTAGATAACACTTCTGTGTCTGGTATCCACTAGTATGTGGTGTATTTGTTTGAGTCTCTTGGCTAGGTGACTTCCACGTTCTCTTGTAGATGTCTTTGCGAAGAATGTAGGTACTCGTAATTCTTTAAGTTTTTTTAAGCTGGCAGATCGATTGCAACATCATCCCTTCCTACATTAGCATTGGCATTACCAATGAAAACCTTCACATCATATGATGGTGCATCCTCGTACAAATTCTAGGTCTTCATACAAACTTTTTTCTGTCGCCTTTATCTTCTGTAGGTACATGGAATGACACCATTGTTACGTTCTAAAACTTACATTTTATTCTTATGTCATATTCATTCATTAATAGCCTTGAAGTTCATGATTCTCCCCCTTACTCTGTTGGCTACTGCAAATCCCACTCCGAAATGATGATTACCTTCTTTATTTTCACTATAGAAGTAGCTATACAACGTTTCTTTATGCATCCCTTCTCCAGGCCATCTCATTTCCTGCAGCGTCACTATCCTTACCTTGTACCCAGTGGCATATATTTTCGGGGATGGTGGGGTAGCAAGACTAAGTTAAAGGTAAGTAATTTTAAGTAGAAACCACTTCATATTTTGTATTAGTTTTGCTGCTCATATTCAGAGTATGTGCTGAAGCCCATTTTACTTTAGAAAGATCAAGCTTTTTTATTGCTGACATTAAGTCATAAAAATAAGGCTAATTTTTTCATATTCATTATTTCAGGGGAGGCAGGCCCCCTTACATATAATATTTTTAATGAATACTTTTTAAATGTTGTAGAGAAAATAGGATCTAAATGTTTATTAGAAGTAGCAAGGCAGTTAATGGAAGTGGTCATATCTACACAGTCTGATACAATTGAAATTCCACCCCCCCCCCCCGCCACCCTCCCCTTCAGAAATTAGGAAAATAATAAAGTCTCTCAAGAGTAAAAGGTCACATGGAATTGATGGCAGTTCAAGCATGATATTAAAAGCTTGTTCCCAAGAGATAAGTAGGATTATTAGTCATTTATGTAAATAATAGCTCTTGAAAGCAGGGTATTTTCCTGGATAGACTGAAATATGCTGTCGTTAAACCTTTACATCAAACAGGGGATATGTCTTACGTTAACAACTACCACCCATCTCAATTCTGACAGCTTTATTCAAACTTTTTGAATAAGTTATGTATTCTTGAGTAGCTTCACATGTTATTAAGAATAAATTCTAACAAAATATCAGTTGCGTTTTCAAAAATTCTTTTCAACAGAAAATACTATATATGCCTTCACTGATGAAATATTAAATGCTTTGAATAACTGGACATCACTATTTGGGATATTTTGTCATCTCTCAAAGCTTCTGATAGTGCAAATCGTGGGATTCTTCTAGATAAGCTAAAGTATTGTGGTATGAGTGGGACATTGCACAAATGTTTTTAATCATATTTAACTGGAATGCTGCAGAAACTTGAAATAAGCAGTTTTCATGATACAGAAGAAACAATTACTTCCTCCAAATGGGATTATCAAAAATTGGGTCCCACAAGGTTCAGTCTTGGGTCCTTTGCTGTTCTTAATATATATTAATGACTTGCCATTCTATATTCAGGAGATACTCAGCTAGTTCTTTTTGCTGATGATGCAAGTATAGCTATCACGCTTGACAAACAGGAATTAACTGATGAAATTATAAATGATGTCTTTCAGAAAATTATTAAGTGGTTCTCTACATTCATTACAATTTGTTAAAACCCAGTATATACAGTTTCATAAAGTAAATGGCATGACAAGATTAATAAATTTAGTCTTTGGACAGAAATATATAGCTAAGGTAGAATATTCAAAATTTTAGGTACTTGCATTGACGAGGGACTGAATTGGAAAAAAACACATAGAAGATCGGCTGAAACGTTTGAGTTCAGCTACTTATGCTACCAGAGTCATTGCAAAATTTGGTGATAAAACTCGCTAATGTAGCATAGCTACAACACTAGTAGAAAGGGTGACATTCACTATTCAAAGGTAAATGTAACCTTGGTACAGAAAAGGGTGAATTATGCTGCCACAAAAGTCTTTCGTCACTTACCAAGTAGCATCAAAAGTCTGACAGATACCGAACTGGTATTTAAAAAGAGATTAAAGGAATTTCTGAATGGCAACTCCTTCTACACTTCAGATGCATTCTTAGATAAAACGTAAAATAATAATAATAATAATTAAAAGGAAAATTACTATTTTACGTTTTATCCAAAAAGCATCTGAAGTTTAAAAGGAAAATTAAGAAATGAGATTGACAAGAAGTGCAAAATGGCTAAGCAGGAGTGGCTAGAAGGCAAATGCAAGGATGTAGAAGAATGTATAAATAGGGGAAAAATATATACAGCCTACAGGAAAATAAAAGAAACATTTGGAGATAAGAAAAACAGCTCTATGAATATCAAGGACACTGATGGAAAACCAGTTCTCAGCAAAGAAGGGAAAGCTGAAAGGTGGAAAGAGTATATAGAGGGGCTTCACAAAGGAAATGAACTTCGAGACAATATTGTAGGAAGGGAAGAGGATGTAGATGAAGATGAAGATGAAATAGGAGATACTGTACTGAGAGAAGAATTTGATAGAGCCCTGAAAGACCTAAGTCGAAACAAGGCCCCTGGAGTAGATGATATTCCCTCAGAGCTACTGAAGTCTCTGGGAGAACCAGCCATGACAAACCTGTTTCACCTGGTGCGTAAGATGTATGAGACAGGAGAAGTACCCTCAGACTTTAAGAAAAAATGTTATAATCCCCATTCCAAAGAAAGCGGGTGCAGACAGGTGTGAAAACTACAGAACCATCAGTTTAATAAGTCATGGTTGCAAAATATTAACACGAATTATTTACAGAAGGATGGAAAAGCTGGTAGAAGCCGACCTCGGGGAGGATCAGTTTGGGTTCAGGAGAAATGTAGGAACATGGAGTCAATACTCACTATACGGCTTATCCTAGAAGATAGATTAAGGAAAGGCAACCCTACAGTTCTAGCTTTTGTAGATTTGGAGAAGGTTTTTCAAAATGTTGATTGAAATAAACTCTTTGAAGTTCTGTAGCAAGCAGGAGTAAAACATAGAGAGCGTAAGGTTATTTACAACTTGTACAAAACCCAGACAGCGGTTGTCAGAGTTGAAGGGCATGATTAGGGATGCAGTGGTTGGGAAGGGAGTAAGACAGGGTTGTAGCATTTCTCCATTGTTATTCAATTTGTACATTGAGCATGCTATAAAGGAAAGCAAGGAGAAATTTGTAGAAGGAATTAAAGTTCAGGGTGAAGAATTAAAAACATTGCGTTTTGCCGACGACATAGTAATTCATAGTAGTCAGAGACAGCAAAGGACCTGGAAGAGCAGTTGAAAGGTGCTGAAAGGTGCTTATAAGATGAACATTAACAAGAGCAAAACAAGGGTAATGGAGTGCAGTCTAATAAATACAGGTGATACTGAAAGAATTAGATTAGGTAACGAAACAATAAAGGAGGGAGATCCCCCCAGGGGGCCCACAGTTCTTTTGTAGGTACGTGTGTGGCGCGCACGGAGCCCCGAGCCGGAGCAGCCTTTCTTCTGCCCCAGGCTGCTTCACTTTCCCTCCCGGTTTATGCCTTCGCCCGGAGACGGGCATATTTCATGAGATACGGTGGTTCTTGTTGTGGTTTTTCTTCCTTCGTTCGTTCCTTTCTTACCCTTCGTTTTCTGACTCTCTCCTTGAACTCTCCTAGCCTTCTTCTCCTCATTAGTCTCCGCCTTGGCGTTTGAGACACTTCTTTTCTTTCCTTCTTTCTCTTCCTTTCCTATCCTCTTCTTCTTTCCTCCCTGTGCGTGTCTGAAGGCCGACCCACGCATTATCGTGCGTAGCAGGTGACGGGGTAACGCGTAATTCCCCGCCCCGGGTAGACAAGTAAGGCACGTACGTACCCCCTGGTAAAGGCCAGGCCCAGGGAGGGGTGATTACCCGAGCTGGTATCTTCCGAACGTGCCGATTGGTCCCTCCGTCAGTTCTCGGGAGGTGTGACCTGAGGTGTGAACAATCACCTAAGGCGGGTGAGCCCTCGGAGAGGGCCCCCACTAGGAAGGAGCGCGCCATCGGAGACGCCGGTAATCACGGGGGAAACTTCCACGATGACTTCCTTCTCTTCTTCTGTAACGTTGACCCAGAAACGTAAGTTAGACTCGCCTCAGCAAAAAAAGACTCTGCCTAATGTACCTAAATTTCTTGTCGTCTCTCGCACCGACGGAAAGGATTTCAATTCTGTCAATCCTTTTGTTATACAGAAAGGTGTAGATGCAATTGCTGGCCCTGTTAAAACCTGTTCACGTCAGCGCAATGGCACATTGTTGCTGGAAGTGGAAAGTGCCTTCCAAACCCAAAAACTGATACGTACTACGTTGTTGCACACGTTTCCAGTTAAGGTAGAAGCGCACCGCACACTCAACTCGTCACGGGGGGTAGTTTTTACGAGATCCCTTGACGGGTTGTCTGATGAAGACATCCAATCGTATATGTCCGATCAGGGTGTGACAGCCGTCCACAGGGTGATGAAAAAGGTCGATAACCACTTGACACCGACTCGTACTGTGTTTTTGACGTTCGACAGAGTTGACCTCCCGTCGAAGGTCAAAGCAGGGTATGAAGTCATCTCCGTCCGACCTTATGTACCTAACCCAACGCGCTGTTTTCAGTGCCACAGGTACAACCATACCCGTGAACATTGCCCAAATGCAGCAAAGTGTGTCACTTGTGGTAGGGACGCCCATGAGGGGGATTGCCCACCTCCGTCCCCTCACTGCCTAAACTGCAACGGTGACCATGCGGCTTCCTCTCGCGACTGCCCTGTATACAAGGATGAGAAGGTAATCCAGCAAATTCGGGTTACGGAGAAGGTATCGACATCTGCCGCTCGTAAGTTGTTGGCGAGTCGAAAGCCCACTGTCCTCCCAGCGGGTACATACAGTAAGGTACTCACCTCAACTCGACCTACCAAGGATTCCAGTACCCAGACATGTGACTTCACTTTCGCTGACACAGTTGTGCGATCCGCCAGCCCGAAGATTGCCCGTTCCACGTCCCTGCTCCCTCTTGCTGCTTCTAGGGTACAGTCTTCGTCAAACTCTAGTAAACCGCGGGCACCTAAACAAGATGCCCGGACCTTGAAAAAGGAACCCGTCCGTGAGGATTTTCTGCGTTCTCAGGCTTCCCAACCGTCAACTGCCTCTTCCCGCCATCACTCTTCCAGAAGAGCTGACAAGAAAAAGAGTTCCTCTCCTTCCCCGCCGAGGCGTGACCCATCTGTCACGCCGTCCAACAGTTGCCGGCCTCGGCCGTCTTCTGTTTCACCGGGACGCTCCGTTTGCCGGGCGCCCGGCCCTTTACCGGCGGTGGAAACTGCCCCTCCTGATCAACTCAGGGAGGTGGCAGGCGCGTCGGTCGAACCAATGGAACAAGACCCTTTGCCCCCAGACAGCGATAGCAGTGCTCCCTCGAAATCGGGTCCTCAGCGGCCGTCGAGGTGACCCCGCTCTCTACTTGGTTTTTATCCTTATTTCTTCTCTCATTTTTATCATGGCGCTCCTTCAATGGAACATTCGCGGCATTCGTTCTAATCGGGAGGAGTTAAAACTAATCCTTCGATTGCACTGCCCGCTTCTAGTCTGCCTCCAGGAAACTAAGTTGCGTCCACGTGATCGTGCAGACTTTCCACACTACAACTCTGTGCGGTTTGACCTGCCACCCGTGGAAGGTGTCCCAGCCCATGGAGGGGTTCTGATGCTCCTTCGAGCCGACGTCTATTTCCATCCAATTTCCTTGCACACTCACCTACAGGCAGTTGCCGTCCGCATCACCTTATCCACATTTACCTTCTCCCTCTGTAATATATATTCGCCATCGTCATCTGCCCTTACTATGGCAGATGTGCTAAACCTTGTTGACCAGCTCCCTTCACCTTTCGTGTTGGTAGGCGACTTTAATGCCCACCACCCCCTATGGGGCTCTCCGGCACCTTGTCCGAGAGGCTCCCTTTTGGTGGACCTTCTCCACCACCTCGATCTTGTCTGCCTCAACACTGGTGCACCGACCTTCCTTTCTGACACAACACACACTTATTCCCATATAGACCTCGCAATATGCACTCCTCAGCTTGCCGGTCGGTTTGAGTGGTATGCACTTTCTGACACGTACTCGAGTGACCATTTCCCTTGTATCATCCACTTCCTACATCATTCCCCATCTCCACGTCCCACCAGTTGGAACATTTCTAAAGCCGACTGGGGGCTTTATTCTTCCATGGCTGTTTTTCACAATCAGAATTTTCCCAACTGTGACAGTCAGGTCGAATACCTCACAGAGGTTATTCTCACTGCTGCTGAACGTTCCATACCTCGTACATCCTCTTCTCCACGTCGTGTCCAGGTCCCTTGGTGGACTGCAGCCTGACGCGACGCGTTCGAGCCCGGCGCCGTGCTTTACGCACCTTCCGCCGCCACCCAACTTTGGAGAATTGCATCAATTACAAACGTATGAGGGCGCAGTGCCGTCGTATCATAAACGACAGCAAGAAAGCTTGCTGGACTGCTTTTACTAGTTCTTTTAACCGTTTTACTCCCTCCACGGTTGTCTGGGGTGGCCTACGCCGTTTGTCCGGCATCAAGGTCCATTCCCCGATTCCTGGCCTGACCGTGGAGAACGCAGTCCTCGTCGACCCAGCTGATGTTTCAAACGCATTGGGTCGTTTCTTTGCGGAGGTTTCGAGCTCTGCCCATTACCACCCTGCCTTTCTCCCTCGCAAACAGGTAGAGGAGGCCCGGCCGCCTTCTTTCCACTCTTCTAATCGTGAAAATTATAACGTCGCCTTCACCATGCAGGAGCTAGAGCGTGCTCTCGCCCTGTCCCGGTCCTCTGCTCCCGGGCCCGATTCCATTCATATTGAGATGCTGAAGAACCTCTCTCCTGCGGGCAAGTGCTTTCTTCTTAGTACCTACAATCGCATATGGACTGAAGGTCATGTTCCCACAAGTTGGCGTGAAGCCATTGTTGTCCCCATCCCCAAACCAGGGAAGGACAAACACCTTCCTTCCAGTTATCGCCCCATTTCCCTGACGAGCTGCGTCTGTAAGGTGATGGAACGCATGGTTAACGCTCGGTTGGTCTGGCTCCTCGAATCTCGCCGCCTCCTGACTAATATCCAATGCGGTTTTCGTCGACACCGCTCTGCTGCTGACCACCTCGTTACGTTGTCGACCTTCATTATGAACAACTTTCTAAAGAAGCGTCAAACAGTAGCAGTGTTCTTCGACTTGGAGAAGGCATACGATACCTGTTGGAGAGCGGGCATTCTCCGCACATTGCACACATGGGGCCTTCGGGGCCGCCTTCCTCTTTTCATTCAAGCGTTTTTGGCGGAGCGCAAGTTCCGGGTACGGGTGGGCTCTGTTTTGTCAGATACCTTTTGCCAGGAGAATGGGGTACCACAGGGCTCCGTCTTGAGTGTGGCGCTCTTTGCCATTGCAATCAATCCGAACGTAGATTGCCTTTCAGCCGACGTCTCCGGATCTCTTTTTGTTGACGATTTCGCAATTTATTGTAGCGCCGAGCGGAGGTGTCTCTTGGAGCGTTCTCTCCAACGCTGTCTTGACCGTCTATATTCTTGGAGCATCGCAAACGGCTTCCGATTCTCCACTGAGAAAACTGTGTGTATCAATTTTTGGAGATACAAGGAATTTCTTCCACCTTCTCTACGTCTCGGCCCTGTTGCTCTCCCTTTCGTGGAGACTACGAAATTCTTGGGACTCATGTTGGATCGGAAACTTTGCTGGTCCACACACGTGTCCTACCTGGCTGCCCGTTGTGTCCGATCCCTTAACGTTCTTCGTGTCATGGCACGTCATGGGGAGCGGATCGTACCGTCCTGCTTCACCTTTACCAGGCCATTGTTCAGTCGAAGCTCGACTATGGAAGCCTTATATACTCTTCAGCACGGCCGTCGATTCTCCGCCGTCTCAACTCTATCCACCATCGTGGATTACGTCTGGCGACCGGTGCATTTTATACCAGCCCTGTTGAAAGTCTGTATGCCGAGGCTGCTGTATTACCCTTGACCAATCGACGTGACATACTCTTGTGTCGGTACGCATGCCGCCTACGGTCGATGCCCAACCATCCATCTTACAGATTATTTTTCGACGACTCACTCGATCGCCAATATCAGTTGTCTGCGATTGCCTTGCTTCCACCGGGAGTTCGGTTTCGCCGCCTGCTACAGCGGCTCGATTTTACCCTTCCTTCCACCCTTCGGTTGAGCGAAAGCCCATTGCCACCGTGGCATCAGGCCCAGGTTCACACATACCTCGAACTTAGTTCGCTCCCCAAGGAGAGCACTCCGGATTTGGTATTCCGCTCGAGGCTTGTCGAACTCCGTTCGCGGTTCGATAATCCCGTATTTATTTACACTGATGGTTCCAAGAGCACTGCCGGTGTCGGATCTGCCTTCGTCGTCGGAGACAACCGTCTCCAATACAAGCTCCCTGACCGGTGCTCAAACTTCACGGCTGAGCTTTTCGCCCTCCACCAGGCCGTTTTGTATACCTGCCGCCACCGCCACCCTTTCTATGCCATATGTTCTGACTCCCTTAGTGCCCTGCAGAGTCTTAAGGACCCTTTCTCGAACCATCCTCTCGTGTATCGGATCCAACGCTCCCTCCAGTTGCTGGCGGATGACAGCTGTCACGTTTCTTTCCTGTGGGTCCCTGGCCATGTGGGTGTGCCCGGGAATGAGGCCGCCGACACAGCAGCCAAGGCAGCAGCTCTTTTGCCTCGCATGGCTACCTTTTGCGTCCCATCGGACGATGTTCAACGGGCTCTTCGCCGGAGTATCGTGTCGCAATGGCACAGTGTGTGGCTTTCACTGTACAACAATAAATTGCGAACTGTCAAACCGATCCCGACCGCTTGGAGGACATCCTCACGCCCCTCTCGGCGGGAGGAGGTCATCCTGGCTCGGTTGCGGATCGGTCATTGCCGTTTCAGCCACCGTCACTTGCTATCCGCCGAACCTGCACCGCTATGCTCCTGCGGTGAACTGCTGACAGTGCGACATGTTTTACTGACTTGTGTTAATTTTAATCATCTCCGTGTAGCCCTTCACTTTCCGTCTACTCTGGAGGAAATTTTAGCTGATGACACACGAGCAGCTGCTCGGGTTTTGCGTTTTATGAACTTGGCCAACCTATCCAAGGATATTTAACCCTTTTAATTGTCCTTTTATCTTTCGTTTTTAGCCTCTTGTTGATGTTCTGACAGTCTACATATTTTTAGATCATAGCGAATCTATGTTCTTGGCTGGGCGCTAATGACCATAGAAGTTGTGCGCCCTAAAACCACAAAAAAAAAAAAAAAAAAAAAAAAAAAAGAGGGAGATGAGATTTGTTACTTGGGCAGTAAAATAACAAGTGATGGTCGCAGTACAGAGGATATAAAATGCAGAATGGCAATGGGTAGAAAAGCGTTCTTGAAAAAGAGAAATTTGTTAACCTCGAATATTGATTTAAGCATAAGGAAGTCCATTCTGAAGGCATTTGTGTGGACTGTTGCCTTGTATGGGAATGAAACATAGACGATAAACAGTGCGGACAGGAAGAGGACAGAGGCTTTTGAAATGTGGTGCTACCGAAGAATGCTGAAGATTAGGTGGGTGGATCGCGTAACTAATTAGGAGGCACTGAACAGAATTGGGGAGGGAAGGAATTTCTGGCATATCTTGACTAAAAGAAGGGATAGATTGGTAGGACACATTCTTAGACATCAAGGAATCGTGAATTTAGCATTGGAGGGAAATGTATGGGGTAAAAACCGCAAAGGAAGACCAAGAGATGGATACAGTAAGCAGATACAGACAGATGTAGGTTGCCGTCCTTAGGTGGAGTTAAAGAGGCTTGCTCAGGATAGGGTATTGTGGAGACCTGCATCAAACCAGTCTCCAGACTGAAGAGCACAACAACAAACAACATATTTCCTACTAAGATACTCCTGTTTTCCAATCAGCTTAACGAAATTCCTGAAAGCTGACAGTGCTGGTGACAGATTTGAACTGTGTAGCACACACAGTTGCAGGCGAAAGAAGTTTACTTCTATAGTAAAGGAATAGAATGAAGCAATGTACATCTTATGAGTACCCATTACTTCTGACAGATGTACCTTTTAACTTCAAGAGACTACAGTTTCCAGTGAGACTTTCATTTTCTATTACGATTAATAAATTACAGGGCAATGTATTAAGTAAAGCGAAGTGGATTTGACATCTTCATTTTTCTCACACGGACAACTTTGTCACTTGCTCAAGGGTGGGGTGACCAAATAATTTATACATATTAGGTACTGGACAAGTAACAAGAAATATTGTTTATAGTAAAGTTTTGAATTAACGAATGTATGACTGTTACATATAATTTCGCACATTATGCAAGACATCCTTATTTCTTATATAAATTCTCCCATAAGTAGAACACGTTTTTTAAGGGGGGGGGGGAGAGAGAGAGAGAGAGAGAGAGAGAGAAAATAAGAGAGGTCAAAGCTTCAATAAATAAATGACCGGACGACGCCGGGTTTTCAGCTAGTAAGTTATATATAAATCAGGAGGTTAATAGTAATCAAAACAAATAAACCGTAAAAATGGAAAATTTGCGTTTTTATTTATTAGTTACAAACACCAAACACTGCATTTATGAAGGAAATAATGTTCTGTACACATTTCTTATATATTTTTTCTTTACAAATGTTGTAACAGGTAACTTTCTGAAATTTTTCCGGAATGAAAGGAAAAATGCCACATGCCTTTAAATCTTGACTGTCCTATGTCCTTAGTGCAACCTTCATTTGTGCAGTAGTTAAAAGTTCAATTAATTCATAAAGTGTAATGTTTTTACACTCCATATACGGGTCACACTAACGACTGATTTCAAAAATGAAAATAATGTAACCTCAAACGGTTGACGATTGTGAGAAAGTATGTTGAGGTATTGTTATCGTGGCAAAATAATTTTATTTTCCTTTAATTTATTTTTATTTTATTATTTTCCTACAAAATTCAAAATTATCAAATGATTTATTTCTGCAGTGATTTTCTAAATTCAGCAGCACTGGGTTGTCTACAAAAAATTTTACATTCTTCAGGAAATGCTGGATCCATTCGAAAAATGACTCATTGGGCGAGTCATTAATGGAAGAACAATATATTGCTCCAACTGGCCGTCATTTACATAACATATTTGACATTGTTTTCAAAATGTTCAAATGTTTGTAGAGCTTATGGGACTTAACTAAGGAGTCATCAGTCCCTAAACTTACAAACTACTTATGAACTAGCTAATACTAAGGACGGCACAAATATCCATGCCCGATGGGCAATTCGAGCCCCCGACCGTAGTGGCTGTGCAGACTGACTGGCGCGCTGCAGACGGCTCGGCCACCGCGGCCGGCACATTGTTTCTTGTGAAGATAAACATAGGAGGAATGTCCGTGGCAGAGCATTGAAACAAGTCACTGTAACGATTTTCTTCCTTTTTCAAGAGGCAGCCCATCTGTTTTAATACCTTTATGAGCCAAAATTTTATCGGCTTTTTGTACCGTATTTAAGCCCGTTTCATCAACAGTGAACATTTGCCCTTCTTTAAATTTATATTTTTCAAAAATCAACATTTTTAAAATATGCATAACCTATTCTTCATTAAATGTCTGTATTCTGTTAATGCTTCAGGTTTTCTGAGGCAAATATTTGGGTTTGCTTTTAAAAATAGAGCTAGCCAGTCCTTTCCAGCTAACCTAGATGACTTATCAAAAATGTTTGCGATCTTGTTATTCAAATGCTATCTTGCACTGCTGGATGCATGTAATGGCATAGGACACCTTGTACATCATTATGAATAATATAATCCCTAATTTCATTTTCCTGTTCAATCGAAAATGTTGAATTTCTTCCAATTTTTGGAGCCTCGATATTTTACGCTTTCATTCTCGTACTGAGTAGCTTTTTGACCGCAAAAGCCCTTGATACTTCTTATTTTTCTTCCTAATTGTATGACATAAAGAACCTTATGAAGTTCCTCTTGGGTCCATTTTGCTTCCTGGGTTTTTCTTTTATAATCTCTAGTCATTTAAAATTTTCATAAAAATCTCGTTAGAACTGAAATCCTGCTGCTTTTATTATCAGGGAGGAGGAAGAACCACGGAATTGAACAACCGCATGTCATTATCCCACAGTGAGTTCGATGACTATACTAAGCATAACTTGGCTCGTTCAAATACAAATCTACAATTAAATGAAAGGTTACATCTATGGCTAGTAGTTGATATGGAAGACATTACTTTAAGCAACTTTTAGAGCTGACCGAAATTAGTGTACGTCAAACACACTGAAAATAAACACTTGACTACTGCAATAATGCAGGCGTGTGTGGCGCTTTAGCTGTTAATCCTGCCAGCAGAAAGAAGAACCAACCGGGAAAAGCATGCTCCATTCAAACTGCATAATAGAAATGAGAAAGAAACACATGAGGATTTCGTAACAAATGAAACCGTACAGTGCGAGGTTTCGATACCATTAAACAGTGTGTATTTTGTAATAATATAGGCACGTTTATTGTAACATCAATGGATAGTGTATAAGTATTGCTATAGAACTACACAGTTCGCGGCCAGCAACTGTAGGAGAAAAAAAATACACTTGTATTCACCGGCAAAATTTTACTTACCACCTCGGTGGCCTCACATGGTTATGTTGGCAACATCAAGAACACGGTAGAAAATCTTTAGCAAGATGTTTATATACTTCCTGCTCTGTCGTTCACAAGTTCTTTTATGTACCCTTGTCCGCTCAGTGAAATAATTGAGTAGCTTGATATCAAAGGCGGACATCCGTCGTTTGCAAATAACTGAGATAAACGCCATTTTTATTACGAAACGTGGAGTTAATACGTATGCATGCTAGTTTGGTCATCATTTAGTTGCAAATGATCACCAAACAAGCATGCATACGTATTAACTCCACGTTTCGTAATAAAAATGGCGTTTCATCTCATTTATTTGCGATCGACAGATGTCCGCCTTTGATAACAGGTTACTCAATTGTCCTCGTACAACGAAGTTTTCATGACAATACATTTGCATTGTAACGCGATTCGCTAATACCAACGACACATGATTTCCTACATTATCACACGATGCCGCTAGGACGATAAGTAAAATTTAAACCCTTTACCAAATGCACTGCTTTCGCAATAAGTGATGTTCCTGCTTTCCCATTATCTGAGGGTTGACGTTTTTATGTCTAATATATTGATTTTTATCAAAGTAGATATAATTAATACATTTTGCTTTCCTCTATTCTGTTATCTTCAGTCCGCAGACTGGTTTGATGCAGCTCTCCACGCTACCCTGCCCTCTCTTCATCTGAGAATACGAACGGTAACCTACATACTTTTGAATCTTCTTGCTGTATTCATCCCTCGATCTCCCTCTACGATTTTTACCCCACACACTTCCTTTTAATGCTACGTTGACCATTGCTTGATGTCTCAGAACGTGTACCACCAACCTATCTCTTCTCCTAGTCAGGATATGCCAGAAACTCCTTTTCTCCCCAATTCTGTTGAGCACCTCCTCATTAGTTACGTGATCTACCCATCTAATCTTCATCATTTGTCTTTAGCACCACATTTCGAAAGCTTCTATCATCTGTTTGTCTGAACTCCTTGTCCAGATTCCATCTCCTTAATTTTCTACCTTTTGCAGTCTCTTAAGTTTTAATCTACAGTTCATTACAAATAACGTTTGGTCAAAGTCTATATCTGCCCCTACCTTATCATTATAAAGTCAATCTGGTATCTCTCAGTATCTCCTGGTCTCTTCCAAGTATATATCCTTCTTTCGTGACGATAAAACCAGTGTTTGTGATGGTTAAATTGTGCTCTGCACAAACTTCTACCAAGCCATGTCCTATTTCATTCCTGTTCCCCAGTCTATATTCACCTACTACGTTTCCTTCTCTTCTTTCCTATTACCGAATTCCAGTCTTCCATCACTAAAGAGTTGTTTCTCCTTTAATGGTCTGAATAATTTCTTCTGTCTCCTCAAAAATTTATTCGATCTCCTCATCGGCCCTACTAGTTGGCACATAAACTTGCACTATTGTGGTCGGTGTTGGCTTCGTGTCTATCTTTACTACGATAATTCGTTCACTATGCTGTTCATAGTAACTTACCCGCATTTCTATTTTCTCATACATTATCAGACCTACGCCTGTGTTACCACCAACTGATTTTGTACTGATAACCCTGTACTCACCTGACCAGAAATCCTGTTCATCCTGCCGCCGAACTTCACTAATCCCTACCATATCTAACATTAACCTATCCATTTCTCTTTTCAAATTTTCTAGCTTACCTACTCGATTAAGGGTTAGAACATTCCACGCTCCGACCCGTAGAATGCCTGTTTTGTTTTTCTTGACGACGACGACATCCTCGTGAGTAGTTCCCGCCCGGAGATCCGAATGGGGACCTATTTTACCTCCGGAATATTTTACTCGAGATGTCATCATATATTCATACAGTAGAACTGCATGTCCTCGGGAAAATTAACAACTGTAGTTTCCCCTTGCTTTCAGCCGTTAGCAGAAACTACATGGCAAAGCCACGTTAGCTGATGTTACAAGGCCAGCTCAGTTAATCATCCAGATCGTTGCCCCTGTAACTACTGATGGGCTGCTGCGCCTCTTCAGGAACCACGCGTTTGTCTGACCTCTTCAGATACCCTTCCACAGTGGTTGCACCAACGGTTTGGCTATCTGTATCGTTGAGACACGCAAGCCATCCCACCCCACCTCGGCAATGTCTGTGGTTCATGGGGTTGCCTCTTCTAGTGCCTGTTATTGATAAGTGTTGTTTGCTAACCTACATGTGATATTGAAAAGATATATTGATCACATAACATTTATTGAGCTAACATTTTGGGAAGGGTTAAGTTTTTATATATTGTTATCGCACTGATGCATATTTCAGTAAAATAAACCTTAACTAAAACTTAGAGTTTTGGAGATATCTTCAATGCGCGGTTTCATTTACCGTCCAATCTTTGGTAATATGGAACTATAAAAACAAGATTCGTCAAATACGGCAGATTATTAGATTTAGATGTATTTATATCTTTTAAGAATATCTTTTCTTTTACATGAGTGTCCGTCCAACATTGCTCGTAAGAAACTAACGGTATGGGTGAAAAGTTCTTACTCTTTAAAACGAGATTAAATTTTCGATCTTCCGCGTTCCTGCATTATTGGTCTGAAACACCGTTGTTTTGAAACAGTGACCCGACGCAGCGAAACAGTTTCAGTTTCGACCACGAATGTAATCCTAAACCGAGCAGAATGAAACCCGGCGGTTTCGAAGCCGTGAAACATGGCGGTTTTGAAACACTGAAACAGTTATGGGTATCGAAACAGTGGTCAAATCTGCTGCATAATTCAGCCTGCCTGTGATTACCGGCATACGTTCCTTCCCCCACGCCCCTACAATTGTGAAAAGTATAAGAACTTTCTGTAAAAAAATGTGTAAAATGTATGGATAAACCATCCGAATTCGTTAGAACTGAAGGGCCATGAGTAAAAATGTATTCGATAAAAAAAGACAGCACCTATTTCTTCTGTGGTATAGTCTGACTGTACGATAATTGGTGGATCGCTATAAGTAAAACGTCCATTATAATTGAAAATCATAACAAATGTACATTATATATGGTATCCTTGTATTCAGCCTGATAATTTTTGAAACCTCTTCCAAATATAAATGTATTTTCAGAATCTAAAGATGTTTATGGCCGATATCAGTATCATTGCTGGAATCTTACGTTAGAGGCACAACAATATTTGCTTAAATTTTACTTAACGGCTTCTGCGGCCTATTGAGGTAATGTTGACAACAAAATGTTGCCTTTACGAGAATAACTCAGTGGCCAGACAAGAGTACATACAAGAACCTGTCAGCCATAGAGCAGGAACAGCATTTATTCTGTATTTCAAGGTCAATCCCAAAAAATCATTCCGTCTCATTCTGTGTTTTCCAAGAGCATTCGAAGGTCGTTGCACACTACGCCGCCGAGGCCGTTAAGTAAAACTTCACCCCATATTTCTGTGCATATTTCGGCCAATGTGCCTTCTTTATGAGATCAATTTAAAATTTCTAGATCTGACAGAAATCGTAAGCAATTTCATTTTAAAAATTATTATTTCCAGGCCAGAAAAACAATATTAACCCAATCCAACGCTTCAAAATATGCATGCTAGTGCAGTAGTTTGTCTGTATAGACCCCACCCCAAATAAAGTATTGCTGCGTATGTAACTTAAACTCGACGCCTATAACAGAAACTGTATAGACACAAACATATAAAATTTGTCACTAATATCATTGACTTGAAACTGAAATAGTGCTCCCAGGAAGTTTCTAACAAAGTAGTGAATCATGGACAGTAGAAAACCCCAGAAAAGAAAACAATCGAGGCGTTTTTTTATGGTGTTCTACAAAAGATAGTTGAAATTTAAAGCGACTAATAAGAAATGAAATCCTCCGTATAATCGGTGAAGAAAAGACTATATGTAGAACACTGACAAACAGAAGGCACATGACATCAGAAAAACTGTTAAAATTCAAACTGTTCAAATGTTTGTAAGCCTAAGGGACTTAACTGCTGCGGTTATCAGTCCCTAGGCTTACAAACTAACTTTTGCTAAGGACAACACACACACACACACACACACACACACACACACACACACACACACACACACACACACACACACACACACACCCAAGCCCGAGCGAGGACTCAAACCTCTGAAGATGAGCAACCGCATGCTTCGCAGTAAGGCGCCTTAGAGCGTTTGGCCACTTCACCGCGGCTATACAGTAAGGTTAAATACTGTAGGTAAAGGCAAGGACTGGAATACATTCACACATAAATAATAAAGGACGTAGGGTGCAGCTGCAACTTCGAAGTGAAGAGCTTTGCTCAGCAGACCGTAGCGAACTGCAGACGCCGCTCATACTGACAAGATTAGAATCATATCATTGAAATAAATATTCTTGTTTATGATTGACATGGAAATATCGTGTATTGTTAGTCGACTGCAGTTTTGAACAGGATGGCCTACAGTATTGGTCCATTTTCATAACTGCAGCATCATCACGTGTGGTCGTGTGGCCTTTGGAAAATCGTTCTCTGGGTAGCGGCTCTGTACGTATCTACAACGGACGCTGTTCGCGACGTCACGTATTCTTGGATTAACGCCATTATCGGCAATGAATACAGCAGCAGGTGTTCGCACTGCCCTGTTTCGTCACCATTATCTAGCCAGTGCTATCACGTGTGAAGTGGGCGCACCAACCAATCTCATCACATAAAATGGCCTTCCCTCGTATTACACGCTTTAACCTGTTGCAATTCTGACAAAGAAAGTAAAATACGGAACTGTGCCTGTTCTACCATACATACGGATTAAATATCTGTTAAAATCCACCATTGTGTACTATCGATGTTTGAATGATAATAAATCTCATGACTAGAGAAGCACAAGCTATACCATTATATAACGGACAGTTATGACACGCAATCCACAAAGGACACAAACGAGATATTATTCAGCAAAGAGCTACTTGATATTTTTTAGACAATATACGAGGCTTGTTTTTTAAGTATGGTTTTGAAAAAATAAATAAATAAAAATAAAAGTGCTAAGATATCTCAATTTTATACGCATTACAGACTGATTCTTCCTTTTTTACGTTGTGTACTGAGTGTGTAAGATGTCTCCGCTAATCGTGAGTCACAGCGACTGTGAAGTACAGGCTGTTAGAACATTTCTTAGTGCTAAAGGCCTAAAAGCGTTAGATATTCATCGTGAGATCTGTGAAATTTACGGAGAAAACATTATTGATGGGATGGTAAGAAAATGTGTGAGAGCAGTTAAAGATGGCCACACAAATGTGCATGATGAACAACGGAGTGGGCGTCCTTCGGTCGTTAATGAAAGGTTTGGTGCAGGAAGGGGACAATAAGGTGAGAGAAAACGATTTCATCCTTGCGGGATGACTTTCCTAATGTGTCTAGTATTGTTTTGTACGGCTTTGTGACCGAGAAAGACGATGACGATATCAAAACAGTTGTGATGCAGTAGTTACCAAGTCAGGCGGCAGACTTCTATGAGGAGGGTATTCAAAAACAGGTACAACGTTATAAAATGTGCCTTATATTGACGGAAATTATGTATAAACGTATATTAAGGTACAGGCTTTCATGTACAAATAAAATTAAGATATCTTAGCACGTCTTTCTTTAAATTTCAAAAGGTTACTTAAAAACACGCCTTGTATTAACAGATGCATTAAGTAGCTGTCTGTATTTTCCAGACGATTCTACATGGTGCATCATTTTACCTTTGTGTGAAAATAGTGATTCGAAGAAATTATTAAAACGAAACGGAATGTAAAAGTATCCACTTAAGGACACCATGTATACTTGTTATATTGGATGTTATCAGACTTCAGTAGTCCAGTATCAAAAGCCACAGTGAAGACGCTATCACATAATGCAATAGGGACATCAGCATTATATCTGGACCCAAGGAGATTAAAATAAGGGGAGACGGAGCTACTATGAAAAGCTCAGCTGTCGATTGAAGCCAGTCCGCCATTTTGCGGAGCCAAGAAAATTCGTTTGTAGACTAAATCAGAGTTGTTCTTGCCCAGTTAAATACATTTAAATGAATCATTTCTGAGTAGATATTTTATATAGTATACCTCTGCGGACAAATACTGACCTTCCAGATAGCTGAACTGTGATTTATTAACGCAAAAAATCTCATTGAATAAGTATGACTTACATATCAGAATAATACACAAATGCTTACAAGAACTGTAATTGCCAGCTGTAGTAGTTCACAGGAAATGTAGAAAGAGGGTTTTTTTTTTTTTTTTTTTTTTTTCGACAATGACAGAACCAAGCTGTACCATTTTCGTAAGTTCAGTACTGAAGAGACGACTTTTTATGTTGAACACATACGAAAATTATTTACACAGATTCCACGTCATTAAATATTCATACTAAAATTCTGTACCACCAATCTTTGAAATTTCAAGAGAACCTATAACTCGTAAAAACGAAAATTAGAACTCACTGTAAGAAAGACACAGAAACAAGTACTAAGTATTAATTTAGCAAAACAAATGTCTGTGTAAAAGAGCAGATGACTTTTGTTCTGCTTGCACATCTAAAGGTAATGCAGGTAACGTTTGTTTTCTTTTTAGATAAGTACCACTTTTAACTCAGAATGCAATGAATACACACTCGTCATCACAAATATTATTGGCTCCGTAATATGGCGACCACGGCTTCGTTTCTGTGGCATTAAATGCATCTCCCCTTATTCTAACCTCCTTGTCTGGACCTATGCCACACATATATTAACGCGGTTCTGTAACTATGCGCAGGAAGATGATTATAGGTAACAAAGTAAACTAGTAATATGGCCAATGGTTAGCTATCGTACAAAATCAACAAGATGTTGAAACGATTGCATTTTGACATACTGAATTTCAAGAAAAGATTATGAAATGGTATTACTTTACAACTAATAATGAGGATATTGTGAAAATGAATTGCTTGACCTAAATCTGAAATGTGTTGAATCTATCAAGCTGTGTGCTGCTCATTAAACTGATTAGTCTTATCTGACAGGTGACAGCAAGAGTTTTGGATTGTGATTTTAACTGGCATCCGCGGACCACATGTTCCACAATGCAAAATGCAGACCGACCGGTAACACGAATAAATCGCCTGCGAAAAGTAATTTTTTTTAAATTTCAACACGTTATCTTACTGCAATATAAAGTAATTGTTTTCCAAATAAAAGTATGTATTCAAGGCCCTGTTCTTTGGATTATAACTGTTTAACTGCCACTTATAGAAAATCGTCATATAATTGCATGGCAAGACGAACGTAATTGTGAGGATCTAATTTTTAGTAGATAATCCGATAAGCAGTTCTTTTTGGCACACAGTAGAAACCTCAAACATAGCAAGTGCAACGTCTCTTAAGAATATGGTTAAACAATGTAAGCCTTTGATAATGAATCTGACCGTTAGTTAATTGTTTTGAATAGAAGTCTGTGCTCACGGAAACACTCGTTTTGCCATGCAACTTATTTTTTTCAACATTGATCTCATGAATTTTCTATCAAACAGTAAAAATTCATTCTTTTCTGTACCAGCGCAGTGTCATGTGGTATCTAATAATATATTGTCCACACAACTACTCTATACAGTAAATAAGAAATTGAAATCATTAAAATGGTGAAAGGTGGGAATGTATGCAAATATCTGGACTATGCTTCATCAAGAAAATGTTCAGCAGTACAAAACTACAATTAAAACATTACGAACCAACATTTTCTTGGATATTCATAATAGTACATTGTAAATCTTGTACAGCTCAACAGAATTTGTGTACATCTATAAATCTCTCTGTATATTGCTGTCTCCACTGTTCGGTAGCTTCCATCTTTTGCAACTACATCACAGTCGAACATAAGAGTCGCGAAACTCCCAGTGATTTTCTGCAACTTCGCGACTGCAGCTCTGCCAAGCGGCTGGGTCGTAAAAACACACCGCGAAACGATTAAGTAATGAATGTGTATTTGGACTGAAGCAGCACTTTCAAAATAAGTTATTTACGAGCTTTTGTGGCTCTATAAATTGTAGCAACTATCACACCTATAATTCGGAAATATCTCATTTGCAAAGGATGCTCAGAAGTAACAGAATAATGTTATGAATAACCAGTGTTCGTTTACGGTTGTTAGTTATACTTTTAGGTATAGAAGTAAATCTTTAACAATTCATTCACGTCCAAACTTATGCTCTTAATCAGAATCGCTAATATTTAACCACTATATCATATTACTGCAAAAAAAAAAAAAAGTAATGTCCGAATGCCTGCTTAGGTTCGTACCTTAGCTTCACAAAAATGGTAATCTAGTATACTAACATATTTTGGTGGTTACCTACTAGGTGAATAAGTGAATACGTAGCTACAAATAAATACTATGTCCATATATAAACTGTTAATGTTAGCACGTCACATTCTTGAAGATGTTCAGTTTGATACCTGCCAAGTAGTTACAAAATTATGATAGGTATGCGAAAGATACAGAGGCAAGGACAAGGTGAAAAGATGGTTTAAACGACGATGTAGACTCTAGTTCCCTACCAAGTAAAAATCGTGTGTACTTTTGAAAATATTAAAATGGCCGAAATTCGCTAAAACAAAACTCGTGCAACATGTCAATACGCAACGAGCACGCGAACATAATCATCTGTTCCTTTTATATCCGTCAGCACATCAGGTTGCAATACATTTCTGCTTTCAAAAGGTTTTGGACGTTATTATTATGACTCGGGTATTGTAAACTGTATGAATTACACTGCACTGACAGTTTGTTAAATTATAGACTGCCATTAATAGAAGCAGTGATATTAGAAAGTTCACAGCAACGTTCAGTGACCAGGAAATATAAAAGTAACAGCATTAAAAACGGCAACTTCTCAGTTTGTATCAAGTCATTCCACTGTTATTCTTTACTGGCCGCTTGGAGCGCTAGTATCGCGAGTTTTGCGACTGTCTGTTTTAGACTGTGACTACATCTCTTGCACGCTGTTCTCAGATTGGCCTCTTTTCACCGACCATCACACACTCCCTGCTCTGTACTCTCTGACAAGCTACCAGTTACATGAATGGAGGTAAGAAGACCAAATACATTACAGTATACGTCGCTGACACAGTGACACTGGTTGGATGTGTCAATATTGAAAACACAGCTCACAACATTGATAATAGAGCAGGCACCTTTCAATGTATACAGTAAAAGGAAGTTCAGGGTTTAGCGACCTTTCTTAAAGGCGGATCAGCACTACACTACGTCTAAAATACTTTTATGCAGACGGGTATATAATTAAAACGATTCAATTTGTAATTATTTATTAAGTCGAATTACTCGTTTCATACTGTTAGGTGAAGCTAGCGGGCAGCAGATCTATTAATGCTAAAGAAGAGTAAATATAACAACTATAAAATTACTTGGTTAAATGCTGCAGCCTCACGTACTTGAGCTATAATATTTTCCTTGTTGTTCCATTCTGATGTGCTAATCGCGCGAAACGCGTAATTCAACTTAGTAAACAATCGCAATAGAGACTGTTCACTCATTTGAATAAATACAGAGGTTAGCAGCATTTGTTTGTCCTTGGTGACAGTATCTGCAACGTAATATTTATGTTGGGAAAGTAATCTTCAATGAGAGTCAGCATTCTGACCATGAATCCTAATGTAAATAGACCATTCCCACCAACATATCCACAAAAGACCAAACTGAAAATATTTTTCGTATTTTCTTTGGTAATGTTTTCATTTTAGTGGTTTCAATATGATTTTCTGAGAAAACATTGTTGCTAGTTACATTTGTGAATTGCAGAGCAAACGTCGTCTGACATGTATAACTGTATGTAGTGCTCTGAATTGATTGTACCATAATAACTTTTTTACCTCTTTGTTATTGGTTTGAAGAATACGATAGTTCCTGTCACTAATCAATAAATGTTCCTTAATTATTCTCTTTGGGTGTTTACACCTGCCACAAATGTGGCCGAGCGGTCTGCGGTGTGCCAGTCACGGTCGCTGCGGTCGGGGGTCCGATCCCCCCTCAGGCATGGATGTTTATGCCGTCTTTAGTATAAGCTAGTTCATAAGTAGTTTGTAGGTTTAGGGACTGATGACCCCGTAGTTACGTCCCATAAGCTCTACAAATATTTGAACCTTTTTTTTTAATGTGTCTTCCTTCTAATCGGTCCTTTGAGAGAACTGACCGTGGTGATAAGCCTGGATAAAACATTACATTGTACTTAGAAAACACTGACGACATGCAAAGAAGCTTCAAAATTGTCTGGAGCAACTGCTCCAGCACTTTTGAAAGCCCACGCTTTAATGTTCCAGTAGTGGACTGATCCATAATGTCTGCCTTTGACAAACTAGCTCCTACACTTTTTTTTATAGCCTTAACCCTCTTGATACTGAGAGGTCTCAAGCGAACCTGCTTCTATATTCATAAAAATCATGAAAAAATGTCTTATCACAGTATTAGTAATAGTTTCATGATAATTAACTTCCTGGATATATTTTGTTTTGGGCCGAGGAGACTAAGGCGCTTCCGCCACGGTCTGCACGGCCACTACGGTCGGGGGTTCGAATCCCCCCTCGGGCATGGATATTTGTGCCGTCCTAGTTTGTAAGTAGTTCATAAGTAGTTTGTAAGTTTAGGGACTGATAGCCTCGTAGTTGAGTCCCATAGACTGTACAAACAATTGCATTTTTTTATTTTGTTTTGCATAAGATCATGAGAGAACCGCTGAGTAATATTGGAGTCATAGGCGACTCCACTTCTCCTTTGGGTTTTTTAATACGTGAATCTATAATTTTGCTGTATTTCCGTTATGTTCTTAGAAAGTGTGACTGTTGACAGGTCTTCGTATGTCCTTTGATTTTGTAAGTATATGGAGACCGCTAATTGTTTCTGTTGTACTTAGTTGAAAGTACCTAGTCATTTTTCCGAAAAGGATTTGCCAAAGCCGTGCGGGAATGGCCGTGTGGTCAGGAGCGACTCGTAACAGTTCGCGGGACCTATCACGTCGGAGGTCTTCCCTTAGGCGTGAGTGTGTGTATTGTCCTTAGGTTAGTTAAAATTAAGTAAGCTTAAGAACTGATGATCGCAGAAGATTGGTTCCATAGATTTACAAATATTTGAACAGTTTTCATTTGTTCAAAACACTACTCCAGGTAATCCTCTTTCTGGAGAATCTAATAGTGTTAAGATACAGAGTCTCATATAGTGACGGAGAAATAAGCGACATTTTCTTTATGTGTAAAGCAGAGCGTCCGTATCCAGAATGAATCTTTCACTCTGCAGCGGAATGTGAGCTGATATGAAACTTCCTGGCAGATTAAAATTGTTTGCCGGAACCGGGACTCGAACGTGGGACCTTTGCCTTTCGCGGGCAAGCCCGCTACCCACTGAGCTATCCCGACACGACTCACGGTGCCGCCCCACAACTTCAATTCTGCCAGTACCTCGCCTCCTGCTTTTCAAACTTCACAGAAGTTCTCCTGCGAAACTTGCAAGAGTAGCACTCCTGGAAGAAAGGATATGGTGGAGACATGGCTTAGCCACAGCCTGAGGGATGTTTCCAGAATGAAACTTCCAATCTGGAGCGGAGTGTGCGCTGATATGAAACTACATGGCAGATTAAAATTGTGTGCCGAATCGGAACTCGAGCCCAGGTTCGAGTCCCAGTTCCGGCACACAATTTTAATCTGCCAGGAAGTTTCAGGGTGTCCGTATATTTGTTTGTGTGTACGTATTTCATACAAATCTATAGTTTTGTTACAAACTTTATGAAATTTGGCACAAGAAAGCCTCAATCCATGAGGAAGGTAGCCGTAAGTGTAAGGATCACGTACAACACACAGTTCACGAGATGTGACATCAGCAATGAGTTGCGAGAAAAACTGCTGCATTGCACGACAATGTTGCATATTTCCTCCTACACAACTGGACCGATTTCAACCAAATTTAGTACACATCTTCCTCACCGTGTGGTACCAATTATGTAATGGTAAGAACCACATACGACACATGATTCAGGAGAGACAACGTCATAAACAATAGAAGTTGCAAGACACTGCCACATAATGCGACGAGACTTTATGATTCAGTATATGACAACGAGATTACTCAGCGACTTGCAACAAACTTTAAGCATGATTTCAAATCTTTATTGAACTATTTCTCGCTGGCAACCATAGCAAGATTATGAAAGGAAAAATTTTTCTCACTTACTACTTTTCCGTTGTTCATGGACTAAAACTAAGTCATTCGGTATGACGTTACTGTTTATAACTTCTACACTACAAATTGTAGCCGTAGGAAATTTTACAGACAGAATATATACATATAGTTGGCATACAGTACTTTTACAAATGAATATACACCTGTTAAATTGTACAATTTCACAACGTATAATTCAATAAATACATCGTACGAATTTTGTGTGTCCTTTGTATTTTGACTTACTATCTTTCTTTGGATACTGCACTTATAATTTTGTACATTTGCAAGACAGCGATATCTCTTATCTATTTTCCGATGATATTAGAAAAAAGGGATGGACAGAGAGAGAGAAGGAATAGAAGTAGTACTAACTCAAGGCATGAATAAATAAATACCCTGGCAACTTCGGGTTTTCAGTTAGTAGAATATAATATTCTTAAATTACATGGGCGTTCGCAAGAAGATATAGGCTCTATCTACATCCACATAAATACGCTGCATATCACATTTAAGTGCATGGCAGAGGGTTCTTCGAACCACTTGTATGATATTTCTCTATTGTTCCATTCCGTAATAGCCCGCGGGGAAAAGAAACACACAAATCATTGCGTTTTCGATCTGAATTCTCTTATTTTATTATGATAATCATGTCTCTCGATGTAGGTGAGTACTAACAAAAAATTTTCGTATTTGACGAGAAAGTTGGTGAAAGAAATTTCGGAAATAGATGTCGCCGCGACGAATAACGCCTTTCTTTTGATGATTTCTATCCCAGTTTGCGCGTCAATTCCGTGACACTCTCTGCCTTGTATCGCGGCAATACAAAAGGAGCTGCCCTTCTCTGAACTTTCTCTATACCCTTCGTTAATTGCACTTGGCGAAGGTCCCACAATGCGCAGAATACTCCAAAATAGGACGCACATATGTAGGCAGCTTCTTTAGTATAACTGTTGCATCTTCTAAGCGTTCTTCTAACTATTCTAATTTATCATGGAACTGAAGTTCAACGGATTTCATTTAGTGCTTATATGGATTACTTCATACTTATCATTAATTAGGAACAATTGCCAATGTCTGCACCGTGAAGATATCTATATAAAACACACTTACTTCAACAAAGATCGCTAGTTTATTTGTTGTTTGTTTTTACCGGTTTCAATGAAGTCATTTTCAGAAGAAAAAAATTTCATTTTTTCTATTTTCACTGCAAAAAGTTATAAAGGTTGATAAAAACTGTAAAGTCCTTATTTGTATACCAATAAGATAAAGTTAACAAAACATGTACAAAACCTTTGGGCTTATGTATAAGAGCATACCACAGCAAACACCCGAGGAGGATCCGCCGGCAAAAATTGCCTACATTCCATACGCAGGCAACGTATCGGGAAAAATCGGCAGAATCTTACGACGACAAAACATCAAATGCGTGTACCGCCCTCCGGCAAAGATCAAAACTCTTCTAGGGACAGTGAAGGACGATCTGGGACTCCGGAAATCGGGAGTTTATCACATTCCATGCGAGTGCGGGAAAGCGTACATTGGCCAAACTATTCGAACAATTGAAGAAAGGTGCACTGAGCATAAGCGCCACACCGAACTCCAACAGCCCACAAAATCAGCAATTGCTGAACATTGTTTGGAAACAAAACACAAGATGAAATATGAAGACACAGAGGTTCTACACAATACATCACGGTACTGGGACTGTCTGTATAAGGAGGCCATCGAAATCCGGCTACGCGAGAATCTCATGAACAAGGACAGTGGATTTCAATTAAGCCAAGCATGGAATCCGGCACTAAAATTTCTTCAATCGCAGCGCAAGCAGAACACCGAGCACGGCGAAGGCAGAGCGCAAACTGAGGTCCGCCACTCGAGTCCAGAGCAGGAGCTACCCCCACTTTTGTGTCCCAGCTTCGTCGCCGCTTTTGTGTCTCGTTCCGTCGTAGGTGTCGGTGGCCAAGTAGGAAGACCGACACAGGAATAAAGGTAGCACGCTGGTGCAGGTACGCAGGAGAGCAGCCAGAAACTAGAAACACTAGAGTAAATTAGAACGAGATATATATTGCACAGAATTTATACAATACTTAACTTTTACATTGCTCAGTACTGCAGATACATAGTTGAGCTAGAGGCCTGCCTAGTACTGCTTCCTAGTGCCCATACGATAGCCAAGTCTTCACTGGTGCCTATCTGATTACGAAGGTCCTAACTCGGTTGCTATCTCAGTCCCAAGTGACCGATGTCGTTCAGTGGTGGCCACGAGCGGAGTTGAACGCCGCGCCGTGCGTGCATGGCGGCGCGCGGCGAAAGTAGGTGGCGCGCACTTTGGACTTGTGCGACACCACACCCACCACCGCAGCATCCCGGTGTCCGCAACCGAGGTCAGTGGAGGGGGGTGACCGCAGGTATATATAGCACATCCGCCGGTCCAGCGCCTCAGTCAGCGGGAGTAACCTGATGATGATGGTACGTTACGCTATCGAAAATTCGTTCCAGAACGATCAATCCATCCGGCTGCACGCCCGAGAGATCTTCACTCTACACAATACTGCTCCCAAAGATTGTTTAATTTTATTATTATTTTTATTTATTTTAATAGGCCGACACCGAAAATTTGAAATAGTATACATGTAACTATAATTTGCCAAGTACAAGTGAACGTGACAGTGAGTCGCCAACGTGATGGGCTACTGAGAACATGCGCTGATGTTACTTGAGAGCGGTTTTAACGCCGCCGCGACCAGCTTTGATGTTACCGCTTTTGTTACAGCTACACTAGTAATCATATATGGCGACCCACTGCTTAGCACGTCAGCGGCGTCACCGAGTGGAATCTTATGAACAGTAATAGTTTTAAACTTCCTGGCAGATTAAAATTGTGTTCTGGAACTGGGACTCGAACCTGGGACCTTTGCCTTTCGCGGGCAAGCGCTCCAGCACTGTGCTACCCCGACACGACTCACGATGCCGCCTTTACTTCCGCCAGTACCTCGCTCCTACTTTCCAAACTAAACAGAAGCTCTCCTGCGAACCTTGCAAGACTAGCACTCCTTGAAGAAAGGATATGGTGCAGACATGGCTTAGCCACAGCCTAAGGGATGTTTCCAGAATGAATCTTTCACTCTGCAGCGGAGAAGTAAAGTTGTGAGGCGGCATCGTGAGTCGTGTCGGGGTAGCTCAGTGGTAGAGCGCTTGCCCGCGAAAGGCAAAGGTCCCAGATTCGAGTCCCAGTTCCGGCACACAATTTTAATCTGCCAGGAAGTTTCATATCAGCGCACACTCCGCTGCAGAGTGAAAGTTTCATTCTAATAATAGTGTTATAATAGTTCAATTTTTACACAGTCTCACGTTAAACTGTAAAGACCTTTATCTTTGGCTTATAACATAGATGCTGCTTAATTATTTTACGAGCTGATTATATGCCCTCCATTTCTACCACGATGCTCCTCTTCTACTTTGATTAATGCGAACGTACTCATTTTATTTCTTGTGCAATTACTTTGGTAGTGTAATTGGTTAAATTATAAAAACTGTATAAACAAGACATAGATTAATAAATTCAATAAGTTTTATTTTTGAAAAATTAGCCCCCCACCTCCCAGAAGCAAATCCTGGCAGCGCTGCTGGTAGACAGTACTGACAACAGCTGAATATAAAGTTTTGGCTTCGCGCACTTTTGATTACGGAGGAATAAGCAGTAGACGCAAGAAAATGGAACTGACTGACTGAGCTAAGTGCAAAAGGCCTCTCTACAAAAGCTGTAGCAAGCCACATGTACTCCATAGCCTACTGAGTAACGAATACTTTTCCTGACTCGAAGTACTGAATCGTTACTCATAAATACATATCGTTACACACATCTACCGTATCGATACGGCCGGCCGCGGTGGCCGAGGGGACTGAGGCGCTTCAGTCACAGTCTGCACGGTCACTACGGTCGGGGATTCGAATCCCCTCTCGGGCATGGATATTTGTGCCGTCCTTAGGATAAGCTAGTTGATAAGTAGTTTGTAAGTTTAGGGACTGATAACCTCGTAGTTAAGTCCCATAAGCTTAACAAACATATCATATCGTATCGATACGAATGAATACATTTACTTTTCGCATCTACCGTATCGACACGAATTTTGTAAAGAAAACCAATACTGGGAACGCTTACATTCTGAGATAGTATTTATTCTGGGGTGATTAATGTATATAGACGAATTTTAAGCACGTATTGCGCAACTCTACAATTTTGGATTATTATTTTTGTTATTAAATACTTTAGATTATGATTCTTGGCCCGTATTGCGGATTAATCCTCGATGATCTGAAGTCCGCTTTTAACGCAAACATAGGTATTATAGTCTCTTTTTTTTTTTTTTTTTAACTTGTAAAGATAACGGTTTAATGGTTAATTGTTTTTTATCTCGTCCAGTATAAAAAAAAGTTTTCTAAAAAGTACTGAAAAGTTATAATCCACACAAGTGATACCTTTTCATTGATGGCGATAGTATCTTAATTGTTAATGTTACAGAATACATTACAACGGGCCCGTTGTTATAACTGCAATCGGTCACACTGACATTCCATGAGTGAACTACGGGTGAAGCCTAAGGCGGCCAATGCGGGACATTTAAAGTATGTGCAGGAGGACTAAGGTCACGTAACTGATTGTGGCAGTTATAATGAAACTAGGAAAGAAATTTAGGCGAGCACAGTAGGCCTACTCATTTACTTTTAAAGTAACATATCTGAGTGATATTTTATTCTTCATTTTCAACCTTTATTTACAGTTCATAAATATTTTCTCATGCTCCTATTTTGAATTTTACAGTCTGGCGAATTTTACATATTCTTTCTAAGTTACGTTTTTCATATCATCTTCGTTGTCTGAACTACTTTTATTTGTTCCGGCTCTTAGAGCATCGTGCTCCACATATTCTGATAAGTAGCTTAATCCGCCCAAACAATTATCCTTTGCAATACATTGAGAATTAAATTCGATAAAAACTACCTTATGAACTGTTATAGAAGTTCTTTAGATGAAGCTTAGAATTTGTGTCTTACTACATACAATACTCACTCATTTCGTTTTTACATTTTGAGAATTTCACCACCTTTTTATTCCTGAAGGAAGTAAATGAATGCTGATATTGTATTTGCATGTCAGATTTTCAACACGTTCATACAGCGATAATATTACATCATGGTTGCCACCTTGAGCACTGAAAAATATTTCAGTACACTTATTGAAACGTACTTAAGAAGGCACAGAGAACTTGGCAAACACAGTACTTTTAATAAGTCATCCTATCACCAAATGCAGTACCAACTTAAAACAAAAACAACTTCCACTGCTAGCGAATTTGTCATTTTGAAATGGTCAGATGATGTATATCGTTTCTTTTTCTTTTCTTTTTAATGTAAAAAGACTATCATTTATTCGTAGATGATGCATTGTGAAGTTGACTTGCAAGCAGTATGATATAGCGTGCCGCACGCAAATAGTTTAGCCTTGTGCTCTTAGAGCAACAATTTTTAAATTACTGGAATACGGGAATGCGAAACGCTTTTGCCATTTTGCGGGACATTTTCAGTAATTATCCCAATGCGGGACAACGAGTCCAAATGGGGGGGCTGTCCCGCAGAATCCGGGACGGTTCGCCGCCTTAGTCAAGCCTCTCAGCAGAGTGCGGAAGCAGTACTTAATGGAGGTCACGGGATGGGTCTCGACGCTTTGGATCAAATTGTGTGGCAAGTAGAAGAAGAATCCTTTCAAATTGTTAAAACACCGAGTGTGCTATAGGAAAAGAGATATGGCTCGTGACATATTTTCTGTTAGAGTATTGGCTAGTCTAAGTGACAATTTGAGTTAGCTTGGCGTAGTAGGTGACGGAAGAGGTTGCGATACACTTACTTTCGTGACTCTCACAGCTCTACTCACCTCACCACTGAGAAGCGGTTCTCTGTGCGCCCGAGCCCCGAGCCTTCTAGACGCACCGATAACCTTGCCACACTGAGAGCGTGTGCTACTGTTACTGTGAGCGGTTTTAATGCCGCCGCGAACAGCTTTGATGCTGCCGCTATTGTTACTGCTACGGTGAAGTTATGAACCGATTGTTCATTTGTTCATATTCGGCGACCCACTGCTTGGCCAGTCAGACGTGTGAAGGCCGCAAAAACTTACGAAGAACAATAGTATTGCTTTAGTCCAATTTTTACACGCAAGGGCTCATGTTAATTAAACAATAAATACCTTTCTCTTTGGCTAGTAACATAGAAACAGCTTAATTATTTTCGGAGCTGATTATTTACACACCATTGCCATCACGTTGCTCCTCTTCCTCTTTCAAAGCAAATTTAGAAGCGAATTTATTTTTACCACCTCTATAAATAGAAATTGTGATTTTTATAATTTTATTTATTTATTTATTCTTTTTTTCACTCACTATCGTGAAAGTTTCAAGTGACAAAATCTGACTGAACAACATTACGAGCAGTCTTTCTCCATGGCAGTGTCACATGATACGGAAGGAGCGTAGAGTAGGAAGATCATGACAGCCTCAGGCGAGGAAGGGGGAGAAGATGGAAATTGTTTTCTTTATCTTGCATTTTTATTAGAGTTGGGCAACACGATTATTTTTCGGGAATCGATTCCTGCGATTCTATCCCACATTTTGAATAGATTCCTACGTTTCGTTCACGATTCTTTATAGTATGTAATGGGACGATTCTTACAGAATGCCAAAACGTTCTACAACCAACTCATAAATGGCAATACATGTCTGTGTCATGGATGTTAGAATCTAAACTTGTGAATCTATTCCTAGGATTCGTTAACGTTTGTTTGGTCTGCGACGGCACGATTTTTACAGAAAGCCGAAGGGGAGATAATATGGGTATGGAATTTTTTGTTTTTTTAATATGTATGTTGCGTTAAGTTCAGACTTAAAATAATAATCAGCTGTAGCCATTCAACTCTCAAAAATTCTCAAGAAATTAGTCTTTGAAGTTTTACAAGCGGATATAAAGACATCTATTTCTGCTGTCGGCGTAGGTTATTTGGTAACGTTGTAGGTTGTCAAACTTTTGAACCTTGTGGTTTTATGCTTTTGATTACAAGATATTATGGTTTGAAAGCTTAATTTCATAACATTTTCTAAAAAAAGATTTTAATTGTTTTATCAATTATGTCTAAGGAGTGCTTCTTCAGCTAAAATATAAGAAATTAAGCACTGGTTCTCATGTTTGACGTTTCCCTTGCTAGAAATTTCATGGTTGGAATTCGTTGAATGAAGGTACTGATGGACTCATTAAGAGCAATGCTAATCAGTGCTCAATGGGGGATCTCCAGTGAATGTTGTATCTTTTTTTATCAGAGCCGAATTACAATCGATACGCCTGCTTATCGCTTTGCGAGTTCTCTCTTGGTCTCTTGCTCAGGAATTGCAAATACGCGCTTTGCTCGATTTCATAGCCACGACATGTACACTTCCAAAGCAAATTAAAAAGAAAAAAAGAGATCATACGAACCCACCCTGATACTGAAAAGCAAACTAGCTTAGATGTACATACCCTCTTAATAGCGATGAACTGTCAGATTAAAGAAAAGATGGAGGCTAAAGCTGAACAAGCAGAATTTTCCATTAAATGAGGGGAACTAATTACAGAAGTAGAAATCTGCAAAAAGACTAAAAACGAGTCGCAAGCTGTGCAGTGTGTTAGATTTTGATTAAAAGGCCTCTTCCTAGTAACGAATCGGTAGTTCTAAGTATATGTCGAAAGACTTCGGCTGTCAGTCATTTGTTTTTTGGTGAAAACATCAGGTAGCCAGCAATCAAATATCATGCTTATGGAATATCGTCTAAGTTGTGCGATTGGATTCGCGATTTTCAATCGGAAAGGTCACAATACGTAGCAAGTGAGAAAAAGTCATCAACTAAAGTGGGAGTAATATATGGCGTCCCCCAAGGGAGTATTTAGGGCCCCTACTGTTCCTCATCTTTATAATCTATTCAGGAGACAATCCGAGCAGCCCTCTGTACTGTTTGTGGATGATACCTTCGCTTATCAGTTAGTACAATCACCCGAAGTTCAAAAGCAGCTGCAAAACGATTTCGATAAGATGTCTGCATGTTGCAAAAATTGAGCCTAAATAATGAAGTGTAATGTCATCGATGAGAGCTCTAAAAATTTCCGTTAATACGATAAATTCTCTGTGCCTTCGTAAGTACGTTTAATAAGTGTACTGAAATATTTTTCAGTGCTCAAGGTGGCAACCATAATGTAATATCACTGTATGAACATATTTAAAATCTGACATGCAAATACAATATCAGCATTCATCTTACTTCCTTCAGGAATAAAAAGGTGGTGAAATTCTCAAAATGTAAAAACGAAATGAGTGAGTATTGGATGTAGTAAGGCACAATTAAACTCTTTCATCGAAATAACTTCTATAATAAATCATAAGGTGTTATTTAATTCAAGGTTATTGCAAAGGATAATTGTTTGGGCGGATTAAGCTACTTATCGGAATATGAGAAGCACGATGCTCTAAGAGCCGGAACAAATAAAAGTAGTTCAAACAACGAAGATGACATGAAAAACGTAACTTAGAAAGAATAAGTAAAAGTTGCCAGACTCTAAAATTCAAAATAGGAGCATGAGAAAATATTTATGAACTGTAAATAAAGATTGAAAATTAAGAATAAAATATCACTCAGATATGTTACTTTAAAAGTAAATGAGAAGGCCTACTCTGCTCGCCTAAATTTCTCTCCAAGTTTCTGAATAACTGCCACAATGAGTCACGTAACTTCAGTCCTCCTACACATACTCTAAATGTCCCGCATTGGCCCTCTTAGGCTTGACCCTTAGTTCGCTCATGGAATGTCAGTGTGACCGATCGCAGTTATAACAACGGGCCCGTTGTACTGTATTCTGTAACATTAACAATTAAGATAATATCGTCATCAATGAAAAGGTATCACTTGTGTGCATTATAACTTTTCAGCACTTTTTAGAAAACTTTTTTATACTGGAGTAGCTCAAAAACAAATAATTAACCATTAAACTGATACCTTTACAAGTTAAAGAGACTATAATACCCATGTTTGCATTAAAAGCGGACTTCAGATCATCAAGGATTAATCCGCAAATAGGGGCCAAGAATCATAATATAAAGTATCTAATAACAAAAATAATAATCCAAAATTGTAGAATTGCCCATTACGTGCTTAAAATTCGTGACGGATCTCTACATACATTAATCACTTCAGAATAAATATTATCACAGAATATAAGCTTTCTCCATATTGGTTTCCTTTACAAAGTTCGTGTCGATACGGTAGATGCGAGTAACGAAATACATGTTTAAGGATTCAGTACTTCGAAACAGCCAAATTATTTGTTACTCAGTAGGCTACGCAGAACAAATGGCTTGCTACAGCTTTTGTAGAGAGGCCTTTTGCACTTCGACAATTCCATCTTTTTGCGTCTACTGATTATTCCTCCGTAATCAAAAGTGCGCGAAGCCAAAACTTTATATTCAGCTATTGTCAGTACTGTCTACCAGTAGCACAGTCAGGTTTTGGTTCTTAGAGGGGGGGGGGGGGGGGGCTAATTTTTTAAAGGTCGTAATTTCAACTAAATACCTAGGAATTACAGATACGAGCAGCTTTAATGAGAGAGAATAGAAAGGGGCGAACGAAAGGCTACGTTTCATTGTTAGAACAGAAAAGGCTATATTTTTATGAGTTAATGTCATAAATAAAAAAGCTTGAACTAAAACGGGCTTCAGCACAAATTATCCTCTGAATATGAACAGCACAGCTGATACAAAGTATCGTAGGTGACTCTTTAAAATTGTTTAATTTTCTATTAATGTCGCCCCCCAATATATATATATATATATATATATATATATATATATATATAAACTTTAGAAAATGTTGAGACCTTCCATAACACGTACTGGATGTACCTGCAAAATTATTATTGTTGGTGTCGTTGTTAAGGAAGCATTTCATATTCTCTAATTCGAACAATAATTATGTGAACTGTTGAAAGTCAAATCCTTTCAGGAAGGAAGGAAGCTTAGGATTTAACGTTCTGTCGGCAGCGTGGTCATTAGAGACGGTAAAGCGTTCAGGGGGGTGGTTTCAACAGGTGGGAACCGGGATTCTCATTCCATGCTCCGGGTTACTCGTTTCAAGCAACGAAAATAGCATATCGGGCACTCGGGCATCTTATGCCACATAAACAACTTTACAGACTGACCGTAACTGCTCTGAAAACTTTTCGTAGATATCTTTTAAACAGTCCAGTTTATTTGTACGAATTTTCATAATGGTTACATTTACAGATTTGCAATTAAATTTTGTAACTACAAAAAAGACAAGTTATTTGGTTATTACCAAAAAACTCGTTTATGAAATTCCAATATGTTGGATGGTTTCAGGTCATAAACTTTCTGTTTTTATTAATTATTTCAAAAACAGCCAAAGTTACATACAGCTGGTTCTTTTTATTGACAACTGGTTTAGGACTTACCTGAGCCCATTATCAAGTCAAATCAACTCAATATCACCAATATATAAACGATACATCATCACCCGCAAAAAAAAAAATTATATTCCCTTTTTTGAAACGTGTCATATTTTCCTCTTTCAACGCCAGGCATCATTGAGAAATGTCGTATATATGATCTATGGAACAAGTATTAACTAATTTAATCTAATGATCCATTTCAGCAAACGTGCCATCTTCAGACAACCTGCAAAGTATACTTGTTTTTCTTCACATAACATTTATCTTTTTGATTATTGTGTAGAAAGATTTTTCGTGATAGGCGCATATATATATATATATATATATATATATATATATATATATATACTGTACTTACATCCATTTTACATCAGTGGCCAATGTCACGCTGTCACACAATTAAGGTAAACTTTGGGTTCAAACTTTTCTTTCGTAATATTTTAGTTGAAGTTTACTTAACGGATTTGACAGATGGCCAAAGATGTTGTATGGTTACAGTATTTAAGATAAGTTTTGTTATTTTGGACTATATGATCCTTGTGGTTGATGTGTCTTTAACAGATATATGTGATTTCGGGATGGGCTTTTTTTTTTTTTTTTTTTTATTACTTTTTTTATTCATTAAGCCCTTTCTACACGGGACGTGAGACACGCACAAGAAAATCGTTGTCAGCTGCAGCGCTGCTTACGATAGACCATTGAAGAAGCGTTTACAGCCGGCCGCGGTGGCCGAGGGGACTGAGGCGCTCCAGTCACGGTCTGCACGGCCACTACGGTCGGGGGTCCGAATCCCCCCTCGGGCATGTATATTTGTGCCGTCCTAGTTCGTAAATAGTTCATAAGTAGTTTGTAAGTTTAGGGACTGATGACCGCGTAGTTAAGTCCCATAAGCTTGACAAACATTATGAAACATTATGAAGCGTTTACACGGTACGCGTTTGTCGAGTAGTCTGCTTCACGTGTCTACTTCGTGTGTTGTCAATTTAGAGCAAATGAATCGCAGAGTTAAAATCACTTTTCCAAACTGTCAGATGTATCGTGATTATTGTAATGATTAAAATATATATTTGTGTTGCAGAGTGCCTCTGCGACACTCTATCGTATTGTTTCCATGCAGTTCATGTAAAACTACGTGTCTCATTTGTGTAAACGTCCGCATTATAAAAGTCGATTAAAGACTTTCAGGGCGCGCGGTTTTAGGCGCTTATGTGTATCATGGTCAAGCTCAGGTGTCTATGAAAGTCAATCTATAGGTAGAACTTGCCCTGTGATAAAGCTTCAAATAATGCTCCTCGAAAACAAATATTTCACTTGTTAACTGTAGCCTGTTTCAGGAGAAATAGTAAATATTTTAGGAGATGGTAATAAAGACGAATTGCTATAAAAATGCTATATAATGTGTGTTCAATTTTTAGTGTGTATAGCTCTTAGTATGTTACCCAAACAAACTTAAAGCATTTTCTCGACTGTTGGGCTTGCAGTGTGGTAAATGTCTCTGAAGAACACTGTAATAAAATCACTGCTTACAGTTTATTATTTATCGCTACAACTGTTCCACCAATTTGTCATCAAGCGCCTGCGTGTAAAGGAAATGCAAATTTGAATATTTTTACTGATACTTTCCATAGGCTCGTGGTAAATCATGGCGGTTCGTTCGATCGATGCCTTCTGGCAAAGATCGTCTTTGCCTTACTGCGCCCTCTGGTGAGTGATCTTTGCTAGGCGTGGTGTGCCATGGGCAGTGAGTGTCAGTCGTGGGACGACGACGGAAGGGATTGCTTTGTTATTAGCGCGCCACATAGCTGCCGGTGACGTTTTGGCCGTTACCTGTGGTCGTAAGCAGTTTTTCGATGTGCAGAGAGAGACTGGATTGCAAGACAACGTCTGGTCCCTGGTGTTCGTGGATTTCGGAGGAAGACTGCTATTGATTCCTTTGCTTATTTGGTGCTGAGCGAAAGAGCCTGCGGAATTCAGTGACTGCTGTCATTCAGATGTCTGTATTTATTTGTATTGGTGGTCGATTAGTACATTACGAACGGCAGAGATCTTGTGTACTCAGCTGTGTACGTATTTCACACCGGTATTTAGCTGAAGGAAGGAAGGTAACTCGGGACTTCATACGAGTAGTTAATAATCCGATTTTGAGTGCAAACATTCCACTTGATGTTACGTCTGTTATTGGTCAAAGTTAAAAGGCACTTTCTGAGAAACTAGTATTTTATTGCAGCTGTCTTGTGTTTTACCATTTGTTACTATTATACAGTCTCGATTTGATATTTTATTCGATGCGTTATTAATGTTATTTGATCTGTCTGTTACATGTGCCCGAACCCGAGGTTATCTTGAGGGAAGCCGAACGCATCGGACGGTGGGCCGCACAGAGCTTTCGGTCGAGGTGTGGGGCGCTTGCAGCCGCCTGGGTTTCTCTAAGTTAAGTTTTCCTCCTCCGAACGGGCACCGTCCGCGGCGTTCGGACAACCGTGCTCAGAGTTAGAAAAAAACAAATAAAAGAAAAAAAAAGGGGGGGGGGGCCTTGGTTAGCGGTCAAATCATGTAAAGCTTCTTAAAACCGTGTCATCTTGGAACAGAATTTGTACGTTACCTTTAATCCTATTTATCAGACTGTATATTCTGACTGTTTGAATTTTGGCTATTACTATTGACTTTTCTTCCCCTTTGCTGTGGCAAAGTTTAAGAATGTGTCAAATTATTAAGGCGTCTTTACACGGATATCTTTGAGAAGCGGTAAATAGTATGTTTCCTTTGAAAACTAGATTCCATAATGGTGAAAATTTAAAATATCTTAATAAACTGTGATGGCATGTAATTGTAGATTTTCCTGAGAGTAAGTTCAAATTTCAAACTTTAAAATACCTTTCTCAAGAAATAAAATTGTTTCATTATTGTAACGTTGTTAAACGCAAAAAATAAAAGAATAAACGCAAACACTGAAGGTGATGATAGATGAGCCCTCCACTTCCTATAGTAAATTTCTTTAACCCTAACCACCACACTCCAATATTGACTTTTATTATACAACAGGTTTTCGACTTACTTTGATGTCTGAAGATGACCTTGTATGCCGAAAACCGGTTAACTAAGTGGAAATGAACTAGTAGAATGTACTCAAAATTGTACTTTGAAGTCATTATGATGTTCTACCAAGAATCGACGTAAAAATCAGTGAAAATGTCTCAGTTTACATTTGCTCTAAGTTTGTTTGGATTTCATGTTCACAGCTATATCTTAGTTCTCAATAAAATTGTACACATGTTTTATGGAATTTTTATTGCAATTCGTCTGTAGTACCTCCTCCTAAAATATTTACGACTGCTCTTGAGACAGACTGTATATATACAGGGTGTCCAGAAAAGAGCTCCCTGATTTCAAAATTAAATATCTCGAAAAACAAAGATCGATAGAGGAATGCAGTAAACGGTATGTTTATTGTGAAAGCTGTAAGGAGTTTATACAGCATTTTGAAATAATAGTTACAAAAGCTGCTAACATATAGCGCTGTACACTGTACAGCTCTTATCAGCATACATAAGTGAAATAATCGTATGAAAACACTTTGCAAACAATCCCATCAGAATGTTTTCAAAATGTTCACCATTGGCACTACAGAGGTGGTGCAAACGAAGAATGAAATTCGCCATTACGTTTCGTAGTGTCTCAACCGAAATGGATTCACATGCCACAGAGAGCCGATTCTAGCTCGTCCAGCGTGGCGGGATGCTTCCATAAGACCATGTCTTTCACTGTGCCCCACAAAAAAAGTCACGGAATCAAATCAGGCGAATACGGAGGCCATTCCATGCCTGCACCAGTAAATTTGGGATATTCTAAAGCAATGACTCGATTCCCGAAGTATTCCTCAAGAAAGCGAAAGACTTGTTCCGATGTGGTCGGGCTCCATCTTGCATTTAAACCATTCAGTACCTAGTCGATCCTCTAACGCTTTCTGTGTGGCGGCAAATTGTTCCAAAATTGCAACGTAACGTGCACCAGTGACCGTTTCTCGATTGAAAAAAGGGCCAATAATGCTTCTGCTACATACTGCAGCCCACACAGTAACTTTAGGAGAATACAGGGGTTTCGCTTCACACCAATATGACTTTTCGGAACCCCAAAATCGCCAGTTCTGCTTATTCAAGTATCCATTCAGGTGGAAGTGTGCTTCATCTGTAAGTCAGATGCAGCCAACATCAAATCCTTCACTATCAATCATTGTGAGCATCTGATTGACAAAGGCAACCCTTTGTTGCACAGCTCGTACGGGTATGGCCTTGTGCGTCTGAATTTTGAATGGAAACATGTGGAGGCTCTTTCTCAGTATTTTCTGCGTGCTGGAACGCTTCAAACCAGTCTCAGATGCAATTCTACGGACGGATGACATTGGATCTCGCTGAATAATTCCAGAAACTGTGGTGATATTTTCAGGCGTAACTGCGGTTTGCTTGCGGCCAACATGCCCCACTAGATCATCAGTTACGCTGCCTTTTCGGTGAAATTTTGCGAAGAGCGTACGAATGGTTTTCGCATCGGGTCCTTTTGGAACATTAAATCGTGCTTGAAAACTTCGCCTTGTTGCGGTAGGACACTCTTCTAACCTGTGGTACTCTAGCACCAGAAAAACGCGTTGTTCAGTCGAGTACATGGTTTTAATCTCTTCCTTCGGTACGCTTCCTTTCACTTTTCAATAGTGGAACTGATCGCTCTGGGCTTCGGATCACTATTTATACCAGTCATTACGTATGGCGATTACAGCGCCATCTGTTAGCAGCTTTTGTAACTATTATTTCAAACTGCTGTATAAACTTCTTACAGCTTTCACAATAAACATACCGTTTACCGCATTCCTCTACCGATCTTTGTTTTCGAGATATTCAATTTTGAAATCAAGGAGTCATTTTCTGGACACCCTGTATATGAGTCTAACAACTACGTTCCCCTGAGCAGGAGACAAGTACACATTTCTCAAACAAATTCGCAACTTGCCGCCGTTCGTCAGCTTGGTTCCCCACTCGGTCGTTTGCGCATGCGCGAAGCACTTCCATATGCGTGAGTATAGGATCCATCCTATTCCGTCTACTAGCAATCGTATGCGTATATCTTGTGCAAGCGGACGCGTCTACACCAAGGAGCACGTCTAACGATACGCGGCAGGCGTAACCTATGCATCATGAGTAATCTTGTAAGCTCTCACTTCCCGTGTAGAAAGGGCTTAGCTGTGGTAAACGTTTGTTTTGACAGTTGTTAAAGGAAACTATGGCATATTTCGTTCACAGACATACATTATCTACACTGGCAATGCTCTATGCAGAATCATTAGTGTCAATGAAGCAGTAGTCTCCATATTACTGCCATAAAGGGTTTGAAAACAAATACTAAGTTAAAGATAAAATAGTCTAAAAAAAATAGGTACCAAGTGATAAAAGCACACCACCTTTGTATTGTTGACGTCTACATAATGGTAATGAGAAGTACCTTCAGTGGTGTCTCCAATTTGAATCAACATCGTCTTTTTCTAGAATAGTACGGTCTCTATAAGAAGGCTTCTGTAATCCGTATGCATCAACGGTTGTTTATTGCTGAGAACGAGTGTCCGTATTCATTGGAGTGTTCTTACGAAAACTGCAGTGTTCATCTTGATGTTAAACTCTCATGATTCTACAATAAATTAAACTAGTACGCAAAACTTGGATCAATTTCGGAAACTGTTTAAATCACCGCGAAAAGATGAAAACGTAATTTTAGTTCCTTCTTGTTTGAGTAGATACGATGACGGCGTCAGGCGTCACTAAAACCAACGACTCTGACAGTCTACTTAATGTAATTTTATTTTTTGGCCTTGGGCAGCTGACGGCCAATTAGCCAGCTTAATACCTATATTTCATATTCAGTACATTCTTGTAATGGAGTAACATAATTAACCGTAAATGTATTTTGATCATCATTACACTTAAAAGTAAATTATTTTACAACTGGTTGTCATTTTGATAGGAGAACTATGTATGTTCAACACATTAGTGACTGAAAAATTGTGAAGTCACAAACATAAAAAGAATACTTATAATCAATTTAACAAATGTGTCCATTATAGGACGTGTAAATGTTACAAGGTAGTTTTACACAAACAATTGTTCTTGTGCCACCAGATGGCAGGGAATGAAGCGAATAGAAACACTAGACATAAAATTCCTCGGAGCCCGTTCGAAATATTTATACAATTAAGGTAAATTGTAATATCATAAAATGATGGATAACAGTACAATTTTATCACTACACACGTCTTGGTAGCTTGTAAGAATTTAAAAAGCTGTGTAGTAAATGCCGGATTACTCAAAGAGAGTAGAAATGTGGCACTCGTAGGAAGCTCTACTTGCAAAAGTTGTAGTTGATGCAAAAACGACTGTGTGCGTCTCCCATTTTGAGCAGTTCAAGAGTATGATGTCACCTTCTGTAGTGTTTGTACAGTCACAGAATGGGGTTGGAGTGATTCCAGTACGATGGAGGTGTGTCGGAAAACTTCCATGGTTGAATCGCACACGGCATGCAGTAGTCATTCAGCCATCGCGGTAAGCGAACGTCATGAAACCAAGGTCTTCGTGTAATTATAGGCTGAACACAGGCATAATGTTGTCCCCTGAAGGAATGAGGTAGATTCCAATCTTCTTGCCATTCTTGAAAAGCATTCTGCATGGCCAGGCGATATAATCCAGGAGGAGAAAGTTTAAGGTTGATGAAAATTTCGGATTTTGTGGCTTCTTTAGCATGAATATCGACCACTTCATTGTAAGCCATGCCGCAGTGAGATTTGACCCACAAGGATTCTATCGTCTTCCCTGAACTTACTGTATGTCTGTGATTTCGTTACTATTTAGAAATATATGATCTTTGAAATCGATATGTCTCAAAGGTATGTCTGTGGGTGGTTGTATTGTATTTATCCATTACCTTTGGCGAGGAAATCAATAAAGTTAACTTGAAATCAGATTGTTAATTTAAAATGTCATCAAGGTGTTATATATTACATAGGTGTCCCAGTTATCTTATCCACCAAAAATATCTCTGGAACAATAACAGCTATTGCAAAACGACTTTCACCGGTATCAATGTACGGCTGGGTCCCATTAATGTACATATTTGGAAACATTCTAAAACGAAAGCAAATGTGTTATTTAACACAAACTTATGTTTTTTTTTAATGGACACCCTATATTTTTCTTCAGCAATCCATAGCATGACAAATCACATAAACAATGGCGTTGATTGCATTGCAATATTCCAATTACATTCCGAACTATTGCGACGCGAAGTTGACGCTTGAACACCCGAAATGCGCTGCTAGCGCACCTCCTGAGGCGATTACGGGCAGCATGGGGTTCAAGAACGTTCTTTACTAGACGTTGAGGAATTAAGTGTAAAATTTTCATTGTCACTTCAATTTGTCCTACGCTGTATCATTTTTAAGGTGGTTTATCGCCTACTCTTGCGTGCTCCTGGTATCTAATGCTTTAATTTCCGCCGTTTGTCCAGTGTAAATTTTTTTTGCAGTCTTGACATTCGATTTTGTATATACTTGGGTTTGTACATATTGGTAATTTCGTTTGCCGGATATTGTCGTTAGTTCTACATGCAAATCGGATACTTGTGTTTTTCATTAACATGCTTCATTTGTTTGATAATTTGTCTAAATATGTTATTAGTATGTATGTAGGTTTAGTTTTTACTGGTGTTTGTCGAGATAATTTATATCCTTTTGGATGTTTGGTTGTCTAAGTGTTGTTTTCTTTTCGAATATTTGCAGTAAAATGTCTGGGTTGAAATCATTTTGTAATGTTACATACCGTATTCTTCTTTTTTTATCTTGGTTTAATGCTAAATTCTGTAATGTAATATATTAATGGTTTCTTTGTGGTAATAGCAGGCTAAACAAAAACGAGTTTATTCCTCCGTCAGAAAGAAATATTGTATGTTTTGGAACAGACACTGTGACGTTAACAGACACACAGGTGTCCGTTTGGCTGACATGCGTCAGTGTCGAGGAATGCTTCTTATCTTTCGAGTGTCATCAGGTGCAGCTCCGCTCCCAAATGAAATACATTCTTTCGGGGCAGCTCTTGAGCATATTTAGTACAATTTTTGTAACGTATTATTTAGTTATACCTTTAGTTCAAAGACAGAGAGCTTTTATTAAATGTCAATAATGGCTGATTAAATTGCGAAACTTTTTGGGCGCAGTATAAGCCAAGTAAAATGTAGCTAATAACAGAATGGGAAACACTGACTTGCTGAGGAAGTTTTAGGTGCAGCAATTTGTGTTAAGTCGGAGTTTATTTACGAATCAATTAGCTGGGGAAAAAATATGTATACTGTCTGACCAAAAAAGGTGATGCTTGCTGTAGGAGCGATTGGAAGTAAATGGAACTACTATGTGACTTTACTGAGCTTGTTGCACTATGGAATGTAACACACAGAGGCCGTTGGCAGTTATAGATATGACATTGCCGTCCCTTCCGCAGCATGTCGTACCTTGCCCCTCTCACGTCTGGCCAGAATTCATGCACTTATATGGTACGGAATGGTGTTAAACAGCTTTTGGATCCTGAAGCAATTTTATCCACACTCCAGATTATTTATTTTGGCAATCAGTTTCGGTGTTACTATTACACCATCTTCAGGAGCCCATTGAGAAACTATTAGTACATTTGAAAAGGGTGTCCGTTAATACCGGCAGCCGTAAATTTCTTAATCCCTTCATGTCAAAAACCCAATGACGACTGATCAAAGTTATCCCATATATGTTCAGTGATAGAGAGCTCAAGGAATCTTTCTGTCTCCGGGAGGAACTCATTATGCAGCATGCAGTTCACACATACACGTGCTTTATCTTACTGTTACTTGGTATCGCGCCATCACTGCTAAGTCTTGCGGATGCAGAATGTCTGTGACGTATCTCTGTACCTCAATGACTGCCAAAGCACGACTAGGGACGCCTGAACGCATATTCTATGGCATCCCACATCATGATTCTATGGGTTCTGTCTTTGTGACTCTTCACAATATTGGCAATATGTGCCTCCGCCCTTGATGCCGCCATATCCGAACACGGTCATCGGAGGCTGTTTAGAAGCGAGACTCATCGCTGACCGCGATGCAGCGCCATTCGTCGCCTGTCAGTGTCTCCTAGGCACGGCAACATTTGACGAAAGGCTCCTAATCTGACAGATGCGAGTCGTCGTGAAAATCCGCGAGAATTCACAGGGTGTTTTAGGGTCGCCAGTACATGATCTTTAAATACAGGAGCCGAAGTCGGAGGCTTCTGCACCATACGACGGTCCTTCGTAGTCAATCGAAACCTGCACTGGATGTCTTCATGCACCTACTGATTCTAACATCGATCAACTATGTCATCTGACAGTCTTGGCAACTGCGTGATACGACCACCCTGCTTCATACAGACAGAAAACGGGGTCTCTGTCAAATACACTGTTGTCTAACGCCTGTTCGAGATATCGCAGGTTGTTCGTACAGTAAGTAAATTTCTTGCTTCACTTCGTGACCGACGAAAATTAACAGGAACCAACTCCTCAAAAACCATGTGGTGGCATAACAAAATGCACTTTGGTGGCCGTTCTACACTTACAGTGCAGTGTAAATCTCATCATATATTCAAACGTCAATGATACGCACATACTCTAGTCAAAACAGTTAGAGGATCAGTTGAGATATCTAGGATCCGGAGTATTGTCATTTGCAGAATGAACTAAAATGGTTAGTAGTCTTTCAGTCGGTTCTACAGAGTGAAGATAACAACATTAAGGCAACCGAAATAGTGGTAATTGTTGTGGCTCCGCTATTCGCCACAACGCCGGCGGCCACTCCATGGAAGGAGGGCGGTACGTCGCTCTACAGTACTTCAGCCGCCGGGTTCGCCATGGCTCACTATCTGCTACGCACACTGGCCAATAGGATGAAGGGTGCTCGTCTGCATATACCGGCGCTTTACAGCAACAAGGGGAGTACCGTAAGCACTAGGGAGAGTAGTGTACCAGTGACTGGAGTCTAGTCATTACAACGCTGAGCACAAATACTGAACTGTGAACATTGATTCTATTGCTAGACATGAACAAACCAGAAGTTCACCACAAGCACCACCAACCACTGTACAGATCTATATGTCAATAAATCATGTATGGTTTAAGTGTTCATGTTTTAGGAAGCTACGCCCTCACCCTTGCTAGTCATGGTCCACATCCTGACCCCCAGCATCCCAAGATTATAGAGTTCTGCGTTTAGTCCCTCCAACTGTTGACACAAAAGTAATAACAGAAAGTTGCTGCTGACTTGAGTTTACTTTACCAACCGAATTACACAAGGAGTAGGGTTCAGATAGTGCATTGAGCAGGCAGTGGAATGCAACAACATATATATATATATATATATATATATATATATATATATATATATATCGTATGGTATGTCAGCTACATATAATACTTTAGTACGATATACTAGTGTCTAATTAATAAGATAAAACATATCTCTGTCACAGAGCCAAGTCCAACTCCTTTAACCACTGGACAGCTTCTTGACTGACTATATGGAGTTCGGTCATCCCTCCTGAGAATGATCTTAATGGGAAATTAGAAATTATGTGGGTCATCGTTTGTATGTCTGCTCCACAGTCACATGACTGGTCGTCTGTCTGTCCCCATTTGAATTTCCAATAGTTACAGCGACCAACACCAGTTCGGAAACGGTTGATCAAAGACCATTCTCTCCTGGGAAGGTCCATTCCTTGGAGCTGCTTAGATGGTTCGTCTATCCAGATGCTGTTTTTTCCATTAAACGAATCCCAAATTCTTGCCCAGTTTGATTTAGGCGAGAAGCCACTCTCATGTAGTTGCACAGCTGTTTTAAGAGGTGGTTTACGTGATTTCAGCCGGCTTACCGGTGGTGGAAGGTCTTGCAGGATAGGAAGCTCAGGAGTTGACAGTATCTTATAATACTCTCTCATTAAGGCTTCCTTCCGTCTTAGATCCGGGGGAACAATGTTGCATAATATTGGGAGCCATTGAAGTGGTGTAGCCATCAGAGTGCCACTGATCAATCTCATTGCCCTATTTAATTGTACATCAATGTCTCTCACATGAGCACTGTTGAGCCAGACAGGAGAACAGTATTCAGCTGCAGAGTAAACTAGGGACAAAGCTGTTGTACGCAAAACCTTAGCACTGGCTCCCCAAGACGATCCTGCTAAGTGCTGTAATACGTTATTCCTAGTTTTAACTTTGTCTGCTGTTTTATGAAGGTGGTACTTAAAAGTAAGAGATCTATCCAAAATGACTCCCAGATATGTCTCTGTGTTGTGACGCTATGGCAATATCATGGGCATAAATGAATTTTCTAGATTGCGTAGCTGGAATATCAGCGGTGTAAACTTTAAAAAAAAATGGGAGCAAGAACCGAACCCTGGGGGAGGCCATCGTGAAGCTGTCTAAACCCACTTTCTGTGTTGCCGGGATAGATCTTGATCAGACGGCCACTTAGCATTGAGTTCACAAGTCGCAATAAAATAGGGCAAGGAATGAGATTGTAAAGATTCACTAGGAGGCCCTTCTTCCACACGGTATCATAAGCTGCCGAGAGATCCAGAAAAGCAACGGAAGTGGTACACTTCTTTTCGAAACCAGTCTCAATGAAAGATGTCAGTGCTAGGACCTGGTCACAGCAATTACGGCCTTGTTTGAAACCAGCTTGTTCAACAGGGATACTAGCAGTGAGGATGGGAACAATACGATTGTAGATGAGTCTCTCGAGCAGCTTGTAACATACACTGAGAAGTGCAATTGGGCGGTAGCTATCTGCACGTTCGGCTGGTTTACCAGGCTTCAAAACAGCTATTACTTTAGATCTCTTAAAAGCTTTTGGTAGAGAGCTGTCTTTAAGAATGTTATTGAATAACTTTAGAAGCCACAATCGGATCTTGAGTCCAGCATGTTTAATAAATTCTGGGAAAATATCATCTATACCGGCAGCTTTCACAGTCTTCACATCAGAGATAGCCACATGCAGTTCGTCTAAGCAAAAAGGTTTTGATACTTCCAGGGGAGCCTGCTGGCATTTCTTAATTTCATTTAGTTTATAGGATATTAATCTGTCAGACCCTTGCCGTTTTGACTTGGATAGTGCTACAATTCGTTTGGCTATGTCGGAAGGATCAGGGTGTGTGGGAGGCAGCTTTTTCTCGGATACACTGGTAGACAATTTCCTTAGAAGTGACCAAGCCTTTCTGCTGCTGTGAGTGAAATCTAAACTCTGAACTTTTTTCACCCATTTCTCTCTTCTGGCATTATCAAGGGAGCTCAGTAGGATGTCGGCAGTGTTTGAATCTTCAGTGCTGATAAATTCATTATACAGGTCTTCACACTCTTGGCTCCATCCCGGAATATATGTCTTTCTGTAGCCTCGAGGTATACAGGCTTTAGCTATAGCTTTAAGGAGTCCAGCGAATCTATCATAATTTTCTATTGTAGGAGGAATGAATCTAATGTTGTCCTCTAATTTGGAAGTAAATGCCTCCCAGTCTGCTTTATTAAAATTCCACCTGGGTCTCGGAAAAGATCTTATTAGGGGAATCTTAATCCCAACTGATATCAGCACTGGCCTGTGCTGCGACCGTGGGAATGTGCCAAGTACTTTTCTCGTAACTGAATACAGGAACAAAAACACAGATCAGGTGAATATCCACGCTTCCAGCGGGCTGAGAAAAATGTGCTGGAGTCTTTTGCGTCAAAAACCAAGGAAAGGTTATTATTTTCAGCTAAGGCTATTCCATTTTCATTATCAGACGAGTTATTTACCCAAAGGTATGGCATCGTGAGCCATAGGAAGGTTGGAAGCGGGACAGACACACAGGGATGTGGCTACAGCTACTGGAGTGTCCGAAAGTGTAATTTCCAGAACATGGAGGCAATTTTAGACAACAGAAACCGTTAAAGGCAGACAAGACCACGTTGTCCACGGGTATCATCAGAAAGGGATTTGATGTTCAAATGTTTGTTAACGTTAAGGGACTTAACTGCGGAGTCATCAGTCCCTAAACTTACAAACTACTAATGAACTGCCTTATACTAAAGACGAGGGGGATTCGAACCCCTGATCATAGTGGCCGTGCAGACTGTGACAGGCGCGCCGCAGACCGGTCGGCCACTGCGACCGGCGATCTGCGGTTAACAGCCCGTCGAGAAATGAGGCTGAATGCAACTCATCTCCAGGCAATACAGGACGTGCAATAGCAACAAAAAAGTCCGAAATTGCCTTCTGGCCTCTATGCAATGAGGCCTATAGTGTGTGCTCATTAATACCACTACACCGTTTAGCCCGCAGAAACTGGAAGGAGGAACACTAGGACTGGAGTCGTAATGAATGGCGCCGGATTCTGTTCACAGATAACGATGGATGGCACTGTTTTAGTTAATATTGAATGATATTTCGTGTAGCCTGCCTCTGTTTTTTTTTTCAATTTATTCCATACTATTATCATTTACCGGCAATAGAATCTGCAGTCGATTTTCTTGTAATTTTTTGGAAGTCCTATGTGTTTGATTTACGTAATTTTCCTATCCGAATTTTATCATTTGACGTATCTTACTTTACGGTCTGCTACACGAGCCGTAGTTTGATATTGACGAACTGTCATCCACTGTTCGGCGAGTGGTTATCGTATTATGAAAATTTCATTTACAGCCAAATTTCAACCACCGATGGATCTCTTGTTAAAGGTAACCGCTCGTCGATTCTTTTTGTAATGTTCCGCCTCCACAACACTCCACAATTAATTAGCTTGCCATTTAATTTAAATCATGTAATAATTTTCCAAATTTGGAAGGCCACTGTAACGTTGACCGAAACGTCGGTTATTTACATCATGACGCGGTACAACACCCCTTTACAGATTATCTATATAGTGGAATCTTTCTTAATGATCATAATTTACTTCCGAGTCTTGCTTGAAATGCAGAACACTCTTTAAGGAAAATATAATTTTCTGTCGGAAATCATGTGAAAACAGCGTAACGTGTGCCGTTCCGCAAAATATACAAAAAAGGTTTCGTCCAACAATTTAAAAGAAAGCTATAACAAAATAAATGAGATTATGTTTGTTTTCTTAGAGATAAACTTTTGTTAGGGTCAGAGTTGTGTGTGTGTGTGTGTGTGTGGGGGGGGGGGGGGGTCGGCATTATATTTTTACTCTAAAGGGGGTCGAACATTCGAAAAGGCTGAAAAACCACGCTTTGTACAGAAGTGTACACAAAGTTTCCATGCATTTACTTGTAAGTAAAGGGGGTCGAACATTCGAAAAGGCTGAAAAACCACGCTTTGTACAGAAGTGTACACAAAGTTTCCATGCATTTACTTGTAAGTAAACCTACGCTAGTGTCATTCTCCGATTTTCTGAAATTTGGAGATCTTATAATACATAAACTAAGAGACGTGTTTTTAGCGGGGTAAAACATATTTAAGGTGTGAAAGTGAAGTGATTTTATTGATTTTTGTTGGAAAGTATCTTTTGATAAAAGATAAAAATCGGCCTAGGTATATTGGAGGAGGAGTGAAAATTAGAGGCCAAACTACCCCAAAAGAGACCATTTTTTTCTATAAGGATTAGTTTTGATTTAATCGAATTTTTACACTGGCCACTAATAACAACATTAATTTAAAAGTAAAATGTATTTGGTAGAAAAACGAAGACTGAATCTAAGATGCAATACTTATTTACACACGTTTACCGTATATAATAGTTCGTAACTTTAGTCTAGAGGCAATCTGTTTATATAAAAGTAACAGTTCCGTTTAAAGATAGCTATATTTTACATCAAACGCAATTTTCACCTTTTTTTTCGGTACGTAAATATCTGGATTGTTTTTGAAGAACTATGATATCGTAAGCGCTTCTACGAGGGTAAGGCAATTATCCGCAATTTAGTTATATTTTTGTTTATGTTGGTAGTACTGTCGTTTTACATTGGTGACACATGCTTTATTTGTAGTTATATCTTTGCTATTTTCAAGCTGCTACGTTAGTTTAGTTGTCGCTGCCGTGCTGTTAATCATGGCTGCTCCGCTGTCTATTTGCACCAAAGAAGAGCAACGTTCAGTGATACGTTTTTTGTGGGCGGAAGATGTATCAGGGGCCGAAATTCATAGAAGACTTTCAGTACAGTACGGGAGCGGTGTTTTGCCACAACAAAGTGTATACAAGTGGATTGAAAAATTCCTAAATGGTCACACGAGTGTTAAGCACGATGAAGGAACCGGACGACCGTTTACCGCTATAAATGAAGAAACCACTGAGCGATGACGTGAAATGATTCTCTTAGACGATTAACTATTGATGAAGTGGCTCATCCTCTTCAAATTAGGCATGGTTCTGCCTACGAAATTATTCACAACAGACTTGGGTTTCGTAAAGTTTGTGCAAGATGGGTCCCAAAACACAGTTGCATAAGCAAACGCTCCTCGACATCTGCAAAAAAAAAAAAAAAAAAGAAAAAAAAATTGGATCGCTATGGTAACGAAGGGTACAACTTCTTAGACAGAATCATTACTGATGACGAAACATGGATCCATCATTAAGAGCCGGAGATTAAGCGGCAGAGTATTGAATGGAAACATCCAAATTCGCCGTGCAAGAAAAAGTTAAAGTCCCAACCGACCGCAGGAAAACTGATGCTTACGGTTTTTTGGGATGCACGAGGTCCTGTACTGGAACATTATGGTGAAAGGGGCACAACAATAAACAGTGTACGTTACAGTGAGATGCTTACTACAGGCTAAAGCCTGCAATTCGAAGTAAACGCCGAGGATTGCTGTCAGAAAGTGTGGTTGCAAGACAATGCCCGTCCACATACTGCTGTCCACACTGCTGAAACGCTCCAGAAACTCAAATTCGAAGTACTGGATCATCCTCCATATAGTCCCGATCTTGCCACTTCTGACTATCACTTGTTTGGTCCAGTCAAACAGGCATTAAGGGGCCGTCGATTTGACTCGAAGTAGTGAAGGAAGCTCAACCTTCTTTTATGAGGGCATAAGGAAACTTGTAGAACCATGGACGAAGTGCATTCAAAGCAAGGAGACTATGTGGAAAAATGATGTTCTTGTAAGTTTCGTATTTTATTACAATAAAATTTTATAACTACTTTCCGAATAATAATTGACTTACCCTCGTACTTAAAGAACGTTTCCAGTATCAGACTACACTAAATCCTTTCCATTCTTATATAAAAGTTGTAAATGCGTTTCAAGTCACAAAAAGTTATACGCAGAAACAGTGAGGAAAATTAGTAACTTTCGCTAAGACTGCTATACACGCACTCAGTTTTATCTTCCTCGTATTATGTATCATCGCCAGAGCTTCAGCCACTGAAAGAACGTTTTCGATCACATGCCTAATATTCAATCATTTTTAAATTTTAAGTTCAGAAAAATAAGATGTTCTGTAATAATAATGACCGAAAATGCTATTTGAACGTTACAATCAATCAGAATAACAACAGTTCGAAGGTTTTTTTGACATAGGCAAATAACCTAGTACAAAAATAAAAGTTATTAACATATTTTATGAACACAAATGGTGATGGATATGGGGACAACGGAGGCTGCGGGCTCGCCCTATATCGTGTCGTGGTGACAGACTCGTTACCCATTCGTGATGTTTGTATTCGTAATTCTCAAGACAACGTTTGTATGAAAGTGTTTGTGAAATCTAGTGACAATTGGAAAAATTGAGGAAAACTGATTGTATATTTTTCAGTGTATTCGCTTTTTATTATTATTATTATTATTATTATTATTATTATTATTATTTTAATTGCATACAGCCGCGCTGGAGTAGCCGAGCGATCTAAAGCACCTTGCTGCGGAGCGCGCGGCTGCTCGCCGTGGAGGTTAGAGTCCTCCCTGGGGCATGGGTGTGTATGTTTGTCCGTAGGTTAGTTAACCTAGATTTAAGTAGTTTGTAAGCTACGGACTGATGACCACGCAGTTTGGTCCGATAGATTTACAGACATTATTTAATTGCATACAAATCTTTAGTTTTGTTCCGATCTTAATGATTTTTTTCACACTTGACCTTTAAACCAAGGTGGTCCCCCTGGTGGTTTGATTATTAGTAGCAGACTGGCTGACCGGCCCGTCGTACTGTTTAGTTTACATACGTATACTATTATTAGGGTAGTACTCCCCGACCGATTGTAGTAATTCCACAGTTCCAGATGATTAGGAACTCCACCGGCGTGGTTTGCTGTGCGGGCTAGTCAGCTTTTCAGGCGCACGGTTTGACGTGGATATGTGGTTACAACGGATACCACTATGTCCAACATTTGTTTCTTTCTTATCGTCTTACGTTTACGCTTTGGAGAATTTGGCTATTGACATTCGAACTATAGACTGCTCTCACAAAAATATATGTATGCACGTATGCTCTGTGAACCAAATTTCAGAGAACAAACCTAGTCTAGAGAGGACAGTGGCAGCTATTTTCATGTAAATAAAAATCTTTATGCGGTAGTTTCCGATTCACTTCATGTCCGAAAGTGTCATCTTTGCAGTGAACCAAATACCCGATATATGGAAGGAAACTCTGCTTTTAGATTGCCGTCATAAACTAGTGTTATCCATGAATGGAATATATAAAATGCATGAATGGATATGTAATTCATTATGGAGTAATGTAGATAGCTAAAGTATCGGGAAATACTTGACCGAATTAATAAAAAATTTTACATGCTACTCTATTTGACATTTGGAAGGACATATACTGCATTATATTCTTTGTTTTCCGTCTTCATTAATACATCCTTAAAGTTTTTTGGAACACTTTTACATGCTCTTATCAAATACTGTAGTATCGCTGTCCGTGTATCATGTATTAAGTTCTTTCGTTCAGTAATGTACTGAGACTTTTAAGAGTAAATAGCGTCCTTGACGACGCCCGTAAAGAATAAATGCATGGGAGCGCTATCTGATCAATCTAGAGACAATATCTGCCCTTCGAACTATCACTTTTCTTCGGAAAATTTCGTTTAAATAATCGTGAACGGTAGTAGCATAATGAGGTGAAGCACCATCGTATTGAAAATAAAGTTCTTGAAAATTCTCAGCACACGTCCTAGCGCTAAGTAATTCTGAAGGTTATCCAAATATTTATATCTTGTCACTGTTCCTTCAAAAAATATGGTTCAAGTACGCCAAATGATGGCTTCCCCCCCCCCCCCCAACCCCAACGCACTCCAAGTTGATTCATTTGTTGTTCTAACAAAAGATTTTGATTATTAGCAGTAAGTGCAGTTATGCCTGTTAACTTGTCCACTTAACCTAAAATTGGCCTCGTCAGACTACATAATTTTATTGAATAAGTTTGGATCACAAAACTGAAGAAACCTGTATGGATCTTCAAGTAACCCATGTCGTAAACGTGGAATAAATTCTCTTTAGCTTCCGCTTGTTCTTGTGTAACACCCTTTACACTGCAGTATCCCGGCTGCTAATCGTCTGGTTAATTTTCCCAGACCATTTGTCACAGCTAAACATACAAACAATTCGTTTTCCTCAGTTGTGAATCCTCTTGGGCATCCAGATTTTGTTGCATCTATAACAGATCCATGTTCTTCAGTTCTGTTTCGTAGCTGTACACTGTTTGTTTTGACAGTGGTTTGGATCTAAAATGTCTTCACCGTTAATTAACGACTGCAGTGGCAGCACTTTTATACAATATTCTAATGCAAATATCTTTTCTACTTTAGTTAAGATCGTGACAACTCGGAAACAAATCTCACAGATCACGCTATCAATAATGTACTAGTTTGATTATTGTGTTTGTCTTTTGTCTGTCATTGCATTGTGTACCAACTTCACAAGGCGTAATTGTCAGCATTTCGTAATAGAATAGCAACTTACCGCGTTAAAACTGCCTACCGTACTACATCTGTTAGTATTGTTTTTCTTTTAACCAACAGGCCAGTATGTTGAGGCGCTGAAGCCACGCAAACCAGTCGGTTGCACGTGGATTCCAAAGGCCCTCGCTGCCTTGCCGCACCAGCAGGCAGAGCTTTAAATAGGCGTCAACAGAGACCGCTGCGACTGCACCACAGCACGCACGTGCGCGGTCACACATTACTGTACCAAATGTTCAAATGTTTGTTAAGCTTATGGGACTTAACTACGGGGTCATCAGTCCCTAAACTTACAAACTACTTATGAACTACTTACGAACTAGGACGGTACAAATATCCATGCCCGAGGGGGGGATTCGAACCCCCGACCGTAGTGGCCGTGCAGACCATGACTGAAGCGCCTCAGTCCCCTCGGCCACCGCGGCAGGCCATTACTGTACCGTACACCTCCTCGAGTAGAAACAGGAAGCAAACAATGGCTGTTGCATCTTCTGAGTGTTCTGCCAACGAAACGTAGTCTTTGGTTCGCTTTTCCTACAATATTTTCAAGGTGTTCTTTCCAATTTAAGTTGTTCGTAACTATTACTCCTAGATATTTAGTTGAATTTCTGGCCTGAAGTTTTGACTAATTTGTCGCGTAAATGAAGTTTAATGGAATTCTTTTAGTGCTCATACGTATGACCTCACACTTATCATTACCATTTTTGCACCATGGAGATATCAATTTGCAGTTACTTTTCATATTCTGTTGACTTTACTAACCGATAAATGACAGCATCATCCACCGACAGTCTGAGAGAGTTACTCAGATTGTCTCCTAAATCGTTTATAAAAGTAAGGAACAGTAGGTTCCCTTATAGCACTTCCCTGGGGAACGCCAGTACCACTTCCGTTCTACTCGATGACTTACCGTCAGTTACAACGTACTGACAGGAAATCACGAATCCAGTCGCACAACTATGGCGATATTCCATAAGGAAGCAATTTGATTAGAAGTCGCTTGTGAAGTGTCAAAAGCCTTCCGGAAATCCAGAAACAAGGAGTTCGCCTGACATCCCTTGTCGAGAGCACTCATCACATCATGTGAGTAAAGAGCTGTGTTTCACAAGAAACTTTCTAAAGCTGTGTTGATTACGAGTCAATAGGTTGTTCTCTTCAAGGTAGTTAATAATATTTGTGGAAAGTATATGTTCTATAATCCTGCTGCAAATCGACGTCAATGATATAGGCCTGTAATTTTGCGGATGATACCTATTGCCTGTCTGCAACTTTCCAGTCTTTCGGTACAAAACGTTAGCTGAGCGAATGGTTGTATATGATGGGACTATTGCATCAGCATACTATGAAAGGAACCTAATTGGTATATAGTCGGCATGAATGTTAAAGCGTGGTTCGACAGTTGGTACCTCAGTACCGCTTGTGCAATTGTCTATAAATGTTGGGGGGGGGGGAGGAAAATGTTCAAATGTTTGTTAAGCTTATGGGACTTAACTACGGGGTCATCAGTCCCTAAACTTACAAACTACTTATGAACTAACTAATACTAAGGACGGCACAAATATCCATGCCCGAGGGGGGATTCGAACCCCCGACCGTAGTGACCGTGCAGACCGTGACTGGAGCGCCTCAGTCACCTCGGCCACCGTGGCCGGCGGGGGGGGGGGAGGCGCGGAGGGGCGGACCGCCCCGCGCCTCCGGTCTTGGGGGTGCTCAAAATACCTGGATCTTATTCTCTTTTTTTTTTTTTTTTAGCACCCTTGGCATCTCGTTCTGCTGGGGCCTCTAATCTCGAAAGCTTTTTTTTTCGCTGTCCCGTGCCTCTTGTCCTGGAAGTGGCCTCCAATTCTTTCTTTTTTATAGTAATACATGTATTTCCAAGTGGATGGGGGACTTCCATCGTTTCGCCGCCGCCCCGGGCCTCCAACAGCCATAGTCCGCCACTGTAAGATGGTATACATTTCCGACAGTGTATGAAGGAGCGAGCAACCTGATTACCAATAACACGATAATCTCATAACCGATTTATTTCAAATTTTTGCATATCACCCCAATGAACTATCGGATGTAGAAAGGTTATATCGGGAAGAAAGGTTGCTACCAAAAATCTCACAATTTACTTGAACGATTTACTTCAAGCTAGAATATTCACTCAGAACTAAGGGAAACAACAATTTTTACAGTTTTTCCAGGTAGTTTCAATTGCCTTTGAAGGTCCCATCTAGTGTGGATTCTGGATACTCTAGTATCTGTGGTTGAGACGATCGCAATCAGCACTGAACAAAAGTTCGCCTCATCGCTGAACAAGGTAGACTCCTTTGTGCAAAAGAGTGATTTTGTCGTAACTTATGAACAATAACTACTTCGTATAATCAGTTGGCATGAATTAACTTGTCAGAAAATGATGATTTTTTTCATATATTACCCGACCCCTGTTCCATTAAATAAAAGTCTTAGATTGAAGATGGCTGGTTGAATATGGTGCCCATATTCGGAACATACCTAAAATATAGACCACCTCTTCATATCTTACTGGAATATTCAGATATCCCAGTTCATGCAGAATTTTTGAAATGAAAGGATGTACTGTGGCTTTTGACACATCCTGTTAAATGTATCAATAAAGCATTTAAAAGTTTACAAAACTACAGTTCATGCTTAATACAGGGTGTCCATAATGAAAGTCCCACTTTCAAAATACTGTAAAAAATAATAAAAAGGGGCATAATTACTGCATATAACTGAACGTACTTAACAAAGGGGAAAACGCAATGGCACGTACAAGGAAAAAAGAAAAAAATTCAAAATTGTTCAATGTTTAAGCTTACGTGACTTAATTGCGGTGTCATCAGTCCCTAAACTTACGAACTACTTATGAACTAACTTATACTAAAGATAGCACAAACATCCATGCCCGAGGAGGGGATTCGAACCCCCGACGGAGAACGGCCTCGCGCATCAGAGCATAGCGCCTCGATGCGCTCGGCAGGTCCGCCGCGGCAAAAATAGTTCTTAACTTTATCAATATATGACGATGTAAGCGGCATACGATGCAAGTCACAGGACATGCGCACAATACATTGCAGTCGGCATAAAACGTGGATTTCGTGTCACTCGCTTGCTATTGAATATTGTCACCAGCCACGGGTGTCTCAGTACAGGATCATTTTTAAAAGTTTGACGAATTTTCGTTTGGAGGTTTAAGGAAATTCCAGTCAGAAAAGAACACGAGGAAAGGTTGTGGTCCGATGAATGTGAAAGCTCTGAAGAATATAGGGAAGAAGTTGGAAGAGACACGATCGTTTCAAATTCATTGTAGCAGAGGAAGGAAATCAGTCCCTTTCTCTCTCTGTAGAAGAGTGGCCATAGTGTTAGAGGAAGGGAGGAGCACTTATGCGCAAGACTGCAGTGCACGTAGAAATTCCCAATCATTAGAAATGCCTCCGACCACGGATTCATTACATTCTACGCAACATTCTGCATTGATATCAGTATGAAATTACACATATTCACGAGTTGTTTCCTGCTTACCTGCCAGCGAAACGCACGTTCGCTCTAAAATTTCTGTGCGTATGGAAGTGGATAATGATTGGCCATTGATCATTTTGAGGCCCATTGAGATGAAGCCCATTTCCACCTTTAAGGCTATGTTAATGCCCAGAACTGAAGGCAACGAAAAAACCAGTCGCATTGAAGCAGTGCCGCCCAAAGTATCGTTTACGATAGGGCTTTTGTCGAGGAGACGACTCCTCCAGGTCCAGTTATCTGTACCGTCATTGGTAACCGGTATAAAAATCTTCTATGTAACCACGTCATTGCAAGCCTTCAACAGCGTGGATCACTGAAAAAACCACGAATGACTTAAAATTTAACAATCTATTCTGTAGACATTTGTGTAGAAATGCAATTTTCCAGTTTTCGAAAATCTTTACCATTTGTCAATATACTCTGAAATTTGGGTAACAAAAGTGATGATAGTGCCGAAAGCAGGCGTACAGGCCGCTATGGAACTTATCATCCGATTTTAAGTAATCTACCTGGTGAATTTTTTTTTCTTATCTTACTTTTGATATCTTCGCTCGATCAAGAGATGATTTACCTTTCGTTATTCGTCACAGTAACTGTGCAACAGTAAATTAAGTAAACTATTGGAACATATTGTAAAGATTATTATTGCAAATCACGCACCAGTTGTCAATAATAAAATGTATATGTCAGAACGACATTTTTCGGGACGACATTATCCAATTATCAAGTTCTGTAAACAAGAAACAAAAGATAGTGCGCTATACATCGACGACTCAACTACAAATATTCAAATTAAGCCAACATACTAACCTGCCATAAAACTTATCTGCCACTCGGCAACATCATCAAGCTGAACCACATGTTCATCGGATGGCACCAAGTGTGCACTAACAGACAGCACTTCTCAACTTCAATGATTATCCATATGCATCCAATCTTTAAAGTTGATAACTGCTGACTGTCAGTGCACAACTATAGGTTTGTATAAATTAAAAACAAACCGACTTATACATATTAATATGTTATAATTATATGAATGAAAAATATATAGTTCATATGCATCAGAATGTTTAGTAGAGCATCGCGTAAAATTTTGAGTTAATATCTCAAGAACTTTCGAGCTTCTTTAGTAAATATGTTCAAATGTTTGTAAATATATGGGACTTCTTTGGTTATTATGCCGTAGGCTTACAAACTACTTAAACTAACCTAAGGACAACACGCAGACGCACAGTCACAAACACAGACACATGCCCGAGGGAGGATACAACCTCCGACAGTGGGCAATCGCGCGCAATCGCGCGCCTTAGAACGCTTGGCCACTTCACCGCAGCGACATTTTTGACAACAATGTTAACCAACGACTTGTTGTACAAAATATTTAGGCTCTGTGCATTAGAATGTTTATTAGAGTATTGTCAAGAATTTTTCGAGATTTTTAATAACAATAATGTACGTATTTAAATACTTTATACATTAGAAATACCTACAAACTGAAAACCCGGATATTTACTTATTCCAAACTCTATCTCCCCCCTCGATCCAACTCCTCCTTTCTTGACCGGTCTCTTGCTCCTCCTCCCCCCCCCCCCCCCCCCGGTGGCCTTTCTCTGTCCATCTCCACATATTCATCTCGTCCTCCGCACAATAAAATTCGCATATTTTTTCAACTTTCATGGTGATCAGTGAAACAGTAATAACGTTTATAGCAAGATACTATGGACCACACAGCGTTTTTTTTGGAGAACAAAAACCTTCTTCATGAAACGTACGTACATATGCTAACTACCAACTTAAATTGATAATTGATCAAACGGTGCCAAAGTATGTTGTAAGGTACCCTCTACCACGCACTGAAAGAGATCTGATAGTTTTTCATATTCCTCTTGTTATGAAGTGTGTAAAGTTGATCAAGATCGGACGAAACTCTAAATTTGTATGACTAACGAAGAAACGAACGGACACGTTTTTATATGCAGGATGGGGCAATGAAAGTGTCACGAAAATTTTTAAAACCTTGGGGTAGAGCACCTACCCATACAACTGGTCGAACATTGGAGCACATTCACACAATTTTCACGCCTAGCTGGCCACCTGAGTAATGTGATGTCAATTGTGTTCGGAGACCTAGAGTCGAATCACAACAACTCACATTGTGTTTAATACGTGCAGCATAACATATAGGATGGAATGGCAGCAGTCCGAACACCTTATTGACCACACCCTAAAAGTGCCAAGAGATGAATGGTGATCAGTTTAAACATCTGCTACAGTCAGAAAAGTACTGTTTCCTTTCCTCGGCTGTGATTCTTTTTACCTCGAAACTTTTGTGTCCCAACTTCGTCGCCGCTTTTGTGTCCCAGCCTCGTCGTAGGTGTCGGTGGCCGAGTGGAATGAGACCGACAAGCTGGTGCAGGTACGGAGGGGAGCAGCCAGAAACTATAAACACTCGAGTAAATTAGAAAGATATATATTGCACAGAATGTAACAATACTTAACTTTTACATAGTACTGCAGAATGTTGATACATAGTTGTTAGAGGCCTGCCTAGTGCCTGTACAATAGCAAAGTCTTCACTGGTGCCTATCTGATTACGAAGGTCCTAACTCGTTGCTATCTCAGTCCGAAGTGCTATGTCTTTCCGTGGTGGCCACGAGCGGGATTCCAGCAGAGGGCGCTCGTGGCTGTCGTCGGAAGAACGCCGCGCCGTGCATGCATGGCGGCGCGCGGCGAAAGTAGGTGGCGCGCACTTTGTACTTGTGCGACACCACAGAAACTCTGTCCTCCCGGCAAATGTAAGAAACTTATTTAAATTTCTTAAGAATTTTTCGAGATTTTTGGCAACACTGTGAACGTACGCATTATAATATAGATATATATTGATTTAATATAAATATACTAAGAATGTATAGCCTACGTCGGCCTAAATGATGAAGTAAATCGGTCAAGAACTTTTCAAGATTTTTTTCTAACAACTTCGAACAACAATTTGTCTTTATATTCGACGGTTGTAAATTAAATAGTAGCAACACTGCTATGGAGGCACTATGCAATGGAATCTACTATTGTCACTGATATCACACGTTGTTGTCATACTTACCATACCTCCGAGTTAACGAACTATCCCGTCCCACGTCACCGGCGTGCGCACAATCGTAGGAAACAATCATTTGTGAGCGAGCGATCTATCTAAACAGTTTCACTGTTTTACAAATAGGAACAACGAAGTTGGATCACGATTTAATGTCGTTACAGCACGACAGTGTCATCAAGGTTTTCAGGAGGCGTGCGGAAAATCGGCATTGCCGTACAGAACAGTGGCACATTGGGTAATAGCCTTCAAGGTCGGTCGGCAAACTGTGGCGACATGCACCGGGCAGCTCATCCAGCGTCTCTGAAGAAGTGCATACTCTTGCCGCGTTAGTGGACAGTGATCGACGCCAGACGATTCGTGAGGTCGCCCATGAACTTGGATTAGCAAGCGCAAGCTGTGGCTGCTATGTTCGACTTAAATTCTTGTGTCTTTGATTTGATTTCGAAGATAACTTCGTGTCATTGTTGCAGAACTGTTCCAGAGATTCGACATACAGTAGACCACTGCATTCGCACCATCAACAGCCTCTGCTACGCCTTCCACACAACGCTGGTGACAGGTGGAAACATGTAATGGTTTAGTATCGATTGTGAATAAACAGTTGCCACATGTTTAAGTTCCAACCTTCGTACGTGCTCTCCAGCACCATCTCGTGGATCGTTTGCGAACTCTGTAACACCACATCGCGACCATAGCATTATAATCACCATATTCCAACATTTTTCATCGTTTAATAATTTCAATTATTTGTTAATAGGCAAGAAATTTCTCATTTTTCAATTTTTTTTAGTAAATTCAAATGATATCAGCGTAATTTAGAATAATAGTATCCAGGGAATAAGTAGGTCAAAACACCTCGTATTTGTCAGATTGCCATTATAAGTAGTACCCGCAGTTGAGTTACTAGCTCTCTATGTGATTAGATTCCCCAGTCGTGGCCGCGGTGACCGAGGGGACTGAGGCGCTCCACTCACTGTCTGCACGGCCATTACGGTCGGGGGTTCGAATGCCCCCTTGGGCATGAATATTTGTACTGTCCTTAGTATTACTTAGTTCATAAGTAATTTGTAAGTTTAGGGACTGATGACCCCCGTAGTTAAGTCCCATAAGCTATACAAACATTGAACATTTGATAGATTTCTCAGTACTTAGCCCCCTCCGTGATTAGTTTCAAAATATCATACGGGGTTTATTTCCAAGACAGAAAGGACCGCGATAAATTTTTTATTTCTTAATATAAACTTTCGTATCTTGATCATACGCTAATGCGTGCCATATCTTTGGACTTTCGTCGGGATAGGCTAGGAAGGAAGAATTAGAAACTACTGCCTCCCGTTAATAAACTGATTAATATTCGTGATATTGGAATTCGAACTTCTTTGCAAGTTTAAGCAAATGATGTTTAAAAAAACTTATAGGGAAGAATTAAAGTTCGTAGACAATGTAATAGGATCCAGAGATTTTAATGTAATTGAGAGTTTTACGAAAACAGTCACGCAGTGTTTTCTGTGAAAGTGATTTGGTTGTAACTATTAATTTTAAAATAGAGAATCTGTGAAACTTTTTAAAAAAGTATTTATTTCCCTAATATGGTCCGAGATTATTCTGAAAGTGAATATGTAATAAAATAAAAATATCCCCTCCTTCATACGTTCCACCATAGTCACGCTCGCAGTGTTCATCTTGGGAGCCACAATGATAGGTGAGTATTGATTTATCATTGTTCTTTGTACACTCTCACTTGCGTTTTTTTTTCTTTTATACAGGGTGTTTCACTAAGTGTGTTTGCCTCTGTAACTTACAAAATAATAGGTGTCGGGAAATTTTAATGCGGTAGGTCAACGCAAGAAATATTACACTTTCTGCGGAGCTATGAACATAGTTTATTGTTAGTAGAAACTTTTAATAAAATCTTATTAAAGAATAATTCGATAGAAAAAGAATCAGGCACAAATAATATCTTTTGTAACTGACTTCAAAGTTTCCGAGACTCAATGATTCAATATTTTTTCAGTTTATTAAATATCAGCCCCAGAGACGGAAGGTCTACCAACTTAAATTTCATACTAGAATGACAAATATAATTTATAACCCATACATCCGCTACAAACTGTGGAAGTCAAGCCGAAATCAGCAGCTTAACAAGTCACAAACAAAAGCCAACTACAAGGCAACCAACCAAAGCGAGTTACAACTTTTTGGTGGTTTCAATATAATCTCGTACCATTTCAAACTTGTCTGACAATTTATACCTCTCTACCTACATGATTCCTCTACTTAGTACACATTCAGATGTAAACGGATCATTAGATCACCCGTATATCCCGCGTAGGCATCATGAGACTAATGGAGATGACCTTCAAGTACAGAAGCATGACGGAATAGGATGGATAAACCGATAATATTGGTTCAATGTACTCGCCTTGTTGGAATACATGCAGACAGATATCAACCAGATACCAATGCTCTTAATCGGTATCAAGCGGTGCTACACCAGAAAACTTACAAAGTACAGACGCCGGCTGTCAAAGTCAACAGCTTTCTACTGGCTGATTAGGCTTCAAGTATGAGATCGTTGTGAACGGAGACTGGAATTCTAATAGGTTGTTGGCTTACGTGATTCGACGGCGAATTCCCGCGGGCAGTACTTCTTTATCGAATGTGAATGATAACATTGTTTTGCAGAGCAATTTGAGTCTCGATAAGGCGCACTCGGAGCGGACGCATCCGTTGTGTATAAAGGAGGCGAGCGCGGGACTTCAGCGCTCTTTCAGTGTCATGGGGGCGAGCAAGAGGGGCCGCGCAGTCGCCAACGGGTCGACCAAGGCGGTATCCAACGGGACAGCCAACGGAGTGTCCAATGGGACAGCCAAGGGAGTGTCCAACGGAGCCGCGGCGCATGCAGCCGAACAGCCCCACAAGTACTTCGACCCCATGGCGGTCACCTGGATGGAGAAGTACAACGTGCCCATGGAGAAGCTCTGGAGCCGCCTCCCCTCCTTCATACGTTCCACCATAGTCACGCTCGCAGTGTTCATCTTGGGAGCCACAATGAGAGGTGAGTATTGATTTATCATTGTTCTTTGCTGTACACTCTCACTTGCGTTTTTTTTTTTTCTTTCTTTTATACAGGGTGTTTCACTAAGTGTGTTTGCCTCTGTAACTTACAAAATAATAGGTGACGGGAAATTTTAATGCGGTAGGTCAACGCAAGAAATATTACACTTTCTGCGGAGCTATGAACATAGTTTATTGTATCATTTTCCAAATAGTTACAGCACAAAGATATAATTTTTTTAAATCGAACAATAGTTTTTTCTATCGTGCATTGGATTCGTTGAAACCAGCTGCGTCCAAATCAATTTAAACTTCATTCCTATCACAGTTTGGGAGCTAAAACCCTTCAAAGTTCCGGGGGCGGAGGCTGCGACCGCGTAGCTGACTGGCTGGTGGTCATGAGACAGTGGGCCATGCTCCAGGGGATAGCCACTCGGTCAGTCAGCTACGCTTTCGCAGCCTCCGCCCCCGGAACTTTGAAGGGTTGTAGCTCCCAAACTAACAGTGATAAGAATGTAGTTTAAATTGATTTGGACGCAGCTGGTTTAAATGAATCAAATACACGACAGAAAAAATATTGTTCCATTTAAACAAAATATATATCTTTGTGGTGTAACTCTTTGGAAAATGATACAATAAACTATGTTCATAGCTCCGCAGAAAGTGTAACATTTCTTGTGTTGACCTACCGCATTACAATTTCCCGTCACCTATTATTTTATAAGTTACAGAGGCAAACACACTTACTGAAACACCCTGTATATAACTAACATTGCCGTATATTCTCATATTTAATGTGCAGTCTTAACTCGTGACAAGGTAATGTTACCTACCGGGTGATCAAAAAGTCAGTGTACATTTAAAAACTTAATAAATCACGGAATAATGTACATAGAGAGGTAAAAATTGACACACATGCTTGGAATGACATGGGGTTTTATTGGAACCAAAAAAACAAACAATTGTATTGCTAGACGCGTGAAACATCTCTTGCGCGCGTCGTTTGGTGATGATCGTGTGCTCAGCCGCCACTTTCGTCATGCTTCACCTCCCAGGTTCCCAGACCTCAGTCCGTGCGATTATTGGCTTTGAGGTTACCTGAAGTCGCAGGTGTATCGTGATCGACCGACATCTCTTGGGATGCTGAAAGACAACATCTGACGCCAATGCCTCACCATAACTCCGGACAGGCTTTACAGTGTTGTTCACAACATTATTCCTCGACTACAGCTATTGTTGAGGAATGATGGTGAGCATATTGAGCATTTCCTGTAAAGAACAACATCTTTGCTTTGTCTTATTTTGTTATGCTAATTATTGCTTTTTTGATCAGATGAGGCGCCATCTGTCGGACATTTTTGAACTTTCTTTCCTAATAAATCCCCATGTCATTCCAAACATGTGTGTCAGTTTTTACCTCTCTATCTACATTATTCCGGGATTTATTAAGTTTTCAAATTTATATTGGCTTTTGATCACCCGGTATTTTAATACATTCAAAAATTGAGGTTCTTGTGCCTATATTTCAATATGTAGCAAAAACTACACATCGCTGACGAATAGTGTTTGTATGTGGTAGTAGGTACCAGTCTCCCATTGTGCACTATGGTGGTAGAGGGTTTATAACGATAAGGAGGTGGAAGATATGGGAGTTGAAAGTTACCGACTTACATAAAATTCTACGTGTGGGTGTCAATATTTTGCTCTTAGCAAAAACTATACAATGGAGACGAACGATCTCGCTGTTTTGTTGTTGCACAAGGTCTACCGTTGTACAACATAGCAGTTCCGTGTCAATAGCTAAAAGAGGGTGGAAGATATAGTGGTTGAAAGTCGTCAGCTTACATAAAATTCGGACTGAAGACCAGCGATGACTTTTACACTATAATAGCAGAGAGGTTATAAACAGCGAAACATGATGCACATTCGTCAGTTTTTTTTTTTTCTGCAACAAGCATACGAATAAATAAAAATAAGTGCTTATTGCAGTTTGAAAAGTAAAACTATCAAGAAAGATGCCAAAGCGTAAGAAAGAAATTTCGCGTTCTCTATCCGTTTCTAAAACACAGAAAACGGCGCTGAAAAGTGAATCTATAGACGATAGAAACTTGAAATTTGTAGACGTTGTTTATCTTCCACTGTAGGCATCAGCGGTTTTTCGATATTCCCATCCATGAAGGGGTAAAATAGGGAATGAACGGTTTTTCGAAAATACGTTGCTATTCAGGCAATTTTGAAGGAAGAAATACAAAACTTCGGATTTAGATTTTTGATTGGAATTTTAAAAACACGTGTTTCGATATTTTTGGAAATTCAACCATTAAGCGGGTGAAATAAGGGAAAATCTTTAAGGGCGCTGCTATTTAGAAGTAGAAACAACCAATGCAGACCATCCAGTCTACGCGTGCGAAGCAGCGGGAATTATGCTAGTCTGATAAATGAAAAAGTACATAGGCAAGGATTTGTAAGATCAACTTAACACAATGGATGGCGTCCAAAATGAACAATAGAACAATGGTTTTATAGGGTAGTCGTGATAAAGAATACTAAGGAAATCAGATTAGACAATATAAGTGGTGGATTTTTTTTTTTTTTTTTTTTTTTTTTTTTTTTTTTTTTTTTTTTTTTTTTTTTTTTCAATTTGATTACTTAAGTTATTGATGATTGTGGAAGAGTGAGGTTTTCACATCTACATTGCAAGTCACTCTGGTTTATAGAACCAATTTCCGTTTTACTCGATGACTTCACGTCAATTACCATGTATTGTGTACTTTATTACAGGAAATCGCGATTCCAGTTGCACAACTGTGAGTATATTTCATAATCACGCAATTTGATTAAAAGATGTTTGTGCGGTACAGTGTCATACGCCCTCCGCAAATCGAAAAATATGGAATCGATCTGAGATCCCTTGACAATAGCACTCAGCAGTTCATGTGAGTAAAGAGCTAGCTGTGTTTCACAAGAATGATACTTCCTGAATCCATGTTCAGTGTGAGTCAATAGGTCGTTGTCTGCGAGATGGTTCACAGTGTTTGAGAAAAGTTTGTTCCTGCATCCTATTATATAGGCCTGTAATTTAAATGATCACTCCTATTTTATTTGTTGACTACGTGAGATCTGTACAACCTTCCAGTTTTGGATACGGATCATTCGTTGAGCTAGCGGTTGTACATGATAGCTAGCTATTGAAATATTGCATCAGCATACTGTGAAAGAAATCTAATTGGTATAGTTCCTGGTCCAGGAGAAACTTTTGTTAAGTGATTTAAGTTACTTTAATACTCCCGGGATATCTACTTCTAAATTACGCATGCTGGCAGCGCTTCTTGATTCGAATTCTGGAGTATTTGCTTGGTCCTCTTCGGTGAACGAAATTCTAAAAGCTCTTTGCGGCATTTCTGCTTTAGCTCAACTGTCATCAGTAGCATCGCCGTTGCTATCGCGTAGTGAAGGTATTGATAGTGTTTTGCCGCTAACATCTACATCTACATGGGATACTCTGCAAATCACATTTAAGTGCCTGGCAGAGGGTTCATCGAACCACCTTTATACTATTCATCCTCCATTCCATTCTCGAATAGCGCGCGGTAAGAAACAAACGACCAGAATTTCTTAGGATTATCTATCAAATTACGTGACAGAGTTTCGTTATGAAAACTATTGTAGCTTCTCGCATTAAAATTCAAGCTATATTTCGATTTTCTGTAAAACAATGCGAGTCTTGAAAATTTGGCTTACTTTTTTCTTTGTTTTTTGAAAGAGCTATCTAACCTAATATTGTGTACCAAGGCGGGTCAGCCCCCTCTTTTGTTGTTTAGTATAAATCTCTCAATAGCTGTCGATATGATTTCTGTGAATGTAAGCCACATTTTTGATCTAACATTGTTAGTTTCGAATGTTCGGAGAGTGTCACTCAGGAAAGCGTTAATCGAATTTTTGTCTGTTTTTGAATAAATATATTTTTCGTTTAATTTTGGTAGATTTGGAAAATTCGATATTCAGCCTCGTTAAAACTGTGTTTACTAATCCCTGTGTCTGTTTAGATGTTCTTTATTAACTCCGGATTATTTGTTACTAAAAGGTCAAGTATGCTTTCGCAACCATTTACAATTCTAGTGGATTCATGAACTAAATGCCCTAGATAATTTTCGGAGGATGCGTTCAGTACAATTTAGGTCGACGTTTTATGCTTTCCTCTGGTTTTGATTATATAAGGGGTAAGTTAACTTCGCCACTAATTATTTACTTTGGATACGTTTTTGAAATTTGATGGAAGCTTTCTGTGAACATTTCTGCAATCGAATCGTCTGTGTCACGGGGTCGATAAAAAGAACCCATTATTAATTTACGCCGGTTGTTTAATACCTCTGCCCATATCAACTCACAGGAACCATGTACTTCATTTTCGCTTCAACATAAAACCGCTTGTGACAGCAATAAATTCACCACCACCTGTTTTATTCTACCTATCCTTTCTGATCATCATTTGTCCCTTTGTCAAAACTAAGCCAAACTGGCTTTAGTCAGATTTCGCTAGATACGATATGAGCTTCAGTGCTTAACAACTGCTAGACCAATGGTTTTTATATTAGTGGTCGTCCTATCTTTGACCTGTACCCTTTGAGACTGAAACTCTGTGTTTTCGAGGCCCACGAACATAAAAAAAAAAAATAAAATAAACACGCGCAGTCCATGTCACACATCTCCTGCTACTCGTGTAGCCACTTCCTGAATTAATTGAATTCCTGGGTTATTCAGTGAAACCCGGAACCGCATCACCCTATAGGGCAATTCAAGGAATCTGCAGCCTACACGGTCACAAAAGCGTCTGAGCTTCTCATTCTGAATCCACTCGGCTCTGTATCCGACGCCCACAGTTGGCTCTGTCAACTATGCTGCAGATGGTGAACTCTTTCACCTTGCAAGGAAGACAGACTTTACCACTTTAGATAGACCTTCAAAACTGGAGAAAATCGCTTCTGATCCAAAGCGACTCACATAGTTGGTACCGACGTAAGCCACCACCTGCAGTTGGCTGCACCCCGTACTCCCCGTATGGCAACCGGAAGGACCCGTTCCCCATCTGGAATGACTCCACTCAGTATACGCATTGACCTTCTTCCCCTCCCTAGCAGCCATATCCCTAAGGGGCTTCATTACCCGCCAAACGTTGGAGCTCCCAACTACAGCCGGCCACGATGGCCGAGGGGACTGAGGCGCTCCAGTCACGGTCTGTACGGCCACTACGGTCGGGGGTTCGAATCCCCCTCGGGCATGGATATTTGTGCCGTCCTTAGTATTAGCTAGTTCATAAGTAGCTTGTAAGTTTAGGGACTGATGACCCCGTACTTAAGTCCCATAAGCTATACAAACATTTGAACATTTGAACAATGCCAACTACAAGCAAACTCACGCTCTGTAATAAGCGTAGTTATTCTGCTCGAGGTTCTTAGAAATTGGATATACTGGATTTATTTGCTCAGATTATTCCACTTTCAAACTGGTTGAAAATCCTTGGAAGGCTTAACTTAAACCTTGGAATGGCTTAGCAAATTTATCTGCTTATAATGGAAAGCATTCTTGGAAGAGTAACTGCTGTGGTGGTAGTGGTAAGTGCCTCAAATGCTATTTCTAAGGTGATTTTTTTCTATTACCTTGAGTTACGTAGACGACACAGTTACCATATATTTTTACAGTTAAAAACTGCAAAACATTAGGTATGTATTAAAACATGCTGTATAGGAAATCTGCTGCAGCTGTTATATATTTGAAGAAAAGCATTTTCAGACAAAAATTGCACGCATTCAACTTTTTTCTTGCCCGGTTTCAGTTTTTATTTACATCATCACTGGAAGAAGGGAAATATATCATACGGGCGAAACAAACACACTACACCTAAACGACTTAATAGCACACCAAATACAACGGTGACTCAACAGTGATATGAATTACCACATAATTTAGCCACTGTCATAAATCACACCGGCAGTTTGTTGTTCAGTAGTTTATCCATCTTTTCCACCTGATGTACTATTTTTCTTATGGTAAATATGGTTGTAAGAGTCGAAATCGATAACGTTGGATACTTTATTTAAAATATTTTCATATAGCCGTATTTAGTTCATAACTTTTACAAGATCTGAGAAACAATTCTTCTGTTTCTCTATCTGTCGATTTCATCTATTATTTCATATTAATTCGTTATATTTGTTCTGTTCTTAAAATGTTCAAAGACGTATTTATTTCTTCCCCATGCTTTACACGTGAATATCTTTGATTTGGAGATGTGTACCAGTGATACTAATTGTCAGAAAGGAAAACAAGAATTTTGCTTCAAACATACCGGATGTTAAATAATACTACGAATTTCTTTTCTTTTTTATTCATTTGATGTCGTCACCTTAACTGAAATTAACGTTGCGATTCGAACGCGATAAACTTTGTTAACAAGTGAAAGCCTTTAGTCACTTTTACTCTGATAAGGAAACTACAGCACTCACTTTTGAGTCAAAGGTTAACGATCTGCTGGCAATGACAGATAAAAGAGCGTCAAAGTCGAGGAGAGTATGCGTTTGTATTGTAAGGGTTCTCGAAACATTCATAGGAAGCCTTAGGCAACAATTTACAGAAATTGGGAAAAATAACACATTAGAAGATGAATGGGTAGCTTTGAAGGACGAAATAGTGAAGACAGCAGAGGTTCAATTAGGCAGAAAGACAAGACTACAAAAATTCTTGGATATCACCGGAAATATTGAATTTAATTGATGACAGAGAAGATAAAAAAATGTAATAAATGAAGCAGGTAAAGTGGAGTAGAGTCGACTATGAAATAAGATTGACAATAAGTGCAAAATGTTCAAATGTTTGTAAATCTATCGGACCAAACTGCGTGGTCATCAGTCCGTAGCTTACAAACTACTTAAACCTAAGTAAACTAACCTAAGGACAACACACACACCCATGCCCCAGGGGGACTCGAACCTCCACGTCGAGCAACCGCGCGCTCCGCAGCGAGACGCTTCAGACCGCTCGGCTACTCCACCGCGGCGGTGCAAAATGGCTAAGCAGGAGTGGCTAGAGGGCAAATGCAGTTCTGTAGAAGAATATATAACCGATGGAAAAATTGATACCGCCTACAGGAAAATAAGAGACATTTGGAGTCAAGAAAAGTAGCTCTATGAATATTAAGAACTCAGATGGAGTGGCCCTGCAGACCGTGACTGGCGCGCCGCAGACCGCTTGGCCATGGCGGTCGGCCTTTTGGCATTGTTGCTTGGAATACACTCTAACAAATTCTGAGGTCAGCAAAGGTCAAATATACGGATCTAAAGGTTATTTACAACATGTATAAAAACCAAACAGGATTTATTCGAGTCGATGGGCATCAAAGGTAAGCATTGATTGGGAAGAGTTTAAGACAGGGTTGTATCATTCTCCAAAGTTATTCAATTTGTACATTGAGTAAGCTGTGAAATTAGGAAAAGGCATTTAAGTTCAAGGTGAAGAAATAAAATCATTGCAATTCTGTCAGAGACACCAAAGGACCTGGAAGAGCAATTGAACGGAATGGACAGGGTCGTGAAAGGAGCGTATAAGATGAACATTAACAAGAGCAAAACGAGCGTAATGGAATGCAGTCTAAGAAAATTTGGTGATGCTGAATGAATCAGATTAAGTGACGAAATAATAAAGGCAGTACATATGTTTTGTTACTGAATCAAACCAGTCTCCGGACTGAAGGTTACATCAACTTTGTAAGGGGCAGACACATGTAAAAGACACACATAGAAAAAAATTGAACATTTTCAAACGTAATCCCCCCATAATTGTTAAAACATATATCCCGTTGTAAGTCAATGTGGAAGAGCAATTGAACGGAATGGACAGGATCGTGAAAGTAGCGTATAAGTCAATGTAGACAGTACCTTCATGAGGGAGGGAAAGGATGTTAGGGTTTAATATTCTGTCGACATCTTAGTCATTGGAGTATACGTTCGAATAGTTTTTGTCAGAGATGGGGAAGGAAGTCAGCCGTACCGTTTGAAAAGAAACATCCATCAGTTGCTTGAAATGATTTAGGAAAAGCAGGGAAAACCTAAATCAGAATGGCTAGAAGCGAGTTTCAGGTGCCGTCCTCCAGAATGCGATTCCAGTGTTACCACTGAGCCACCTCGCACGGTCTTCCTGGCGAAATGTTTGTGTCTACATATAATAATGAAAATGAATCCGCTCGTGAACCTCTTTGTGTAAAACAAATAGACGGCTCCGAATGTTTTCCTCCAGTACTCCAGACATGTGGGCCTCACATGGAAAAAATCATGACTGTATGGTGGATTTAGGTTTCCCATTGGAATAACCTCTGTAACATGTGGGCGAGATTTATCCTGAAACATAATGATGTAGTTTTGATTACTCTTCATAGGTTTCACTGAAAAGCCTTTAGACATCCTCCATGTGGTCCAGAACTCTTCACGAGCTATTTCCAAGTTTTTGGACACCTGTGGCTGTCGATATGCTACGAACTAAGAGCCAATTTAACAATACTGGTTCCATAGGCAACAGCAACTATTATGCCATCACTTATCCAGTGAAATGTTTCCTTATGACTTCTTTACATTTTCTAAACTACAACGCATTTACTTTTCTTACAGGTGCCATTGATCAATGGCAGTTACTTGAGATTCTCGTAGATGTCTCTGATATATCTCCTTTCAATATTTACATATCTATGGATGGGAATATCTCTTTTTTTTTAGTTCATGGTGCTTGGTTGTTTGCGCCAATGCACTTCAGTTTCGGAGGAATGCTAGTACGTTATCCGATTTCTTTCAAAGGATAATCGTTACAGTGAGACAGTGCTGTAATAAACGAGTTTGAAAAGGCGTAGTGTAGAATAGCGGTTTTTGGGGTCCTAGTTTTTGATCTCGTGGTGTGGCGTACAGAGTCTTTTGCTTCGACTAGGAAGAGTACTCATTTGTAAGTCCATTACATCTTACTGTAGTTATGTTACAATATATAAGCAAAGCCCAGACAAAATATGCGAATCGATTAATTCCTTATGAAAAGATGTCAGCTGAGCTGAAATTAATGATCAGCTAGAGGCACTATTTTTGTGTGTACCGTTCAAATTTTATTCAGATTTTTGTGCAAAATACTTGAAGCGCACCACTTCTTTGCTTTAAACTTTGTCAACATCTACACTTTACGTTCACATCTATGCTCTGCAAGCTACCTCACGCTGTATGGCGGAGTATCAGTCAAAACTACAAAATTCAACTAAATACCTAGAAGTAACAATTAAAAACAACTTAAATGGGAAAGAACACACACAAAATATTGTAGGGAAAGCGAACCAAAGACCACGTTTCGTTGTCAGAACACTTAGGAAATGCAACAGTTCTACTAAAGATACTGCCTACACCATAATTGTGTGTCCTATTTTGGAGTATGCTTGCGCATTGTGGGTTCTCACAAAGTGGGACTGACAGGCGTTTTAGAGAAAATACAGAGGGCAGCTCGTTTTGTATTATCGCGATATAGGGGAGAGAGTGTCACGGGAATTATGCACGAGTCGGGGTGAAAATCATTAAAACAAAAGCGTTATTCGTTGTGACGAGATCTATTTGCCAAATTTCTTTCTCTTCTGAATGCCATGCATTTTAATGTGACTTGCAAAGCATTTATGTAGCTGAAGATGTACTTGTGTACCACTGTCATTTCCTCGTATTTCAGTCGCGTGTGGTTGTTGGAGAAAACGATTGCAGGTATACCTCTGTCTGGGCTCTAATCTCTCTAATTTTAAACAAGTGATCAGGTTGTTTCGCAAGATATTCGTAGGACGAAGCAATATATTGGTTTTCTCTTCGAAAAACGTATACTCTCGGAACTTGGACGGAAGTCCGTGCCGCGATACAGAACGTCTCTCTTGCAGCGTCTGCCATTGGAGTTTCCAAATAATTATCCGTTGTCGAGATATGATGGTTTAAAGTGGGGCTGAATAGAGCACGTGCTCAGGCTCGTTGGCCGTAAAAGTTGATAGTACTTCTTCACCTGACTACCGTCTCATTGTTTATGGTTAATTGTAGTAATCTAAGTAAGTATACTATAATACAATAATCGTAAAGACGGCTTTCAAGTTTTCGTGAACAAATTTCGAAAACCTGCCAATTCACAACTGGTGTCGACTTCGACAGATAATGAACTACACTGGGATAATATTTTGGAACCACAACGAAAATCGCTTCTTTCACATCACAAAAGGCAAATATATCCTGGCCAAAGATCTGAAAAACTAGTTTCCCGACTTAGTTGGACGCTTAAAAAACATATAAAAAATCTTGACATATTCGTAGTTTCGAGTTAACCCTAACTTCCAGCGCAATGAGCTATCTGCAGTAGTAGCAAGTAGCCCTGAGTGTGGGGGCACGCATCCTAAACTTGAATGGCATATTATACGACATGTGAAACGGCATTCTGGATGACATTCTCCCAAGGGCGGTGTTATATATGACATGACACATACTTTAAATATTTCTTGCCAAAACATAATTTTTCGTGCTCCGGTAGGAGTATTATTTTTTAATCTGGGTATCTACTACGCGGGGATACTCACTCAGAAAAGTGTTAAAAAAATAGCCTACTCTATCAAAACATGGAAAACCACGATATGCCTACTAGCTGTTGGTGGGGTCGGTTTACAGACATTAAAGTCAGCATTTCTCATTCAAGTTGATCCTCATCTGGCAAAAGGTGGCTTTCAAAGTCACCCTCCTCCCATCCCAAGGAGGGTGCGCGGAGGGAGTTGAGCTCTGTGTTAATGAATGACCCTCTTCGAGGTGAAGAACTTTTATAACTTTTTTAAAATCCGATTTGTATTTTTCCAAATATTTCTAAAAACAGACATACAGGGTGTTCAAGAGGAATAGTAAATAATTTAGGTGATAGTATAAACAAATTGTGATTAAATGACATACGTATAATAAGCAGATTCAAGTGGATGTGGGTTGTCGTTCTTATGAGGAGATGAAAAGGCTTGCTCAGGATAGAGTAGGGTGGAGAGCTGCATCAAACCAGTCTCTGGACTGAAGACCACAACAACAACAACAAGGGTCCAATTTCTATTGAGTATAGAGATATAGGTTTTAGTGTGCTATAGACTTTAAAGTCTGTAAGTGGTCTTGTGAGTTAACTAAATAAAAATAACATTCTTAATATTGTACTTTTAATTCAATATGATTATGCTCTACCAAGAACCGACGGACGAATCCGTGAAAATGTCCTTATTTGCCTTTGTTCTAAGTCTCTTTGTGTCACATACTAACATTAACAACCGTATCTCTATAGTCAATAAAAATGGACACACATTATATGGCATTTTACTACGATACAGTCCTAAAATATTTACTATTCCTCCTGAATTAGTGTGTGTGCGTGTTTAGGTTGGTTGGATCGATTTTGAAAGCGACTAAACTTCATAGTTCATCAGTCCCCGTGTGTGTGTGTGTGTGTGTGTGTGTGTGTGTGTGTGTGTGTGTGTGTGTGTGTGTGTGTGTGTCTTTATTTGTAAGTTTCACACGGTCGCTGTGCCAGTCGGATCGAATCAGTGCAAAGTGTTTGATGAGTACTAATTATGTATCTTACAGGTTATAAGCACTACATCTTCCAAAGATATGAAAATTTTCGATTTCATATGACGGAAATATGATTAAAAATATAATCGTATATTCACACGACGTAATACTTATGGGATAACGATAAAAGGAAGCAAAATGCTAGCCAGCAGATGCATGGAAGATTCAACAGAAATATTGAAACAATTCTGTTTCCCTGAAAGCCAAATTACACAAACCAACTGAACCAAATATTTCATAAGAACAGTGTAACGCCAACGCAACTGCAGCTGAGGGCGTAGCTAGTGAACAGTTCTAGGTTGCGATTAGCATCAGTAAAATTGATGGCTGTCACACGTCGCTATTTCCAGCAACTGATACAGACCGCTAACTCACGATACTTTATGAATTTCATAGTTTTCAGTTTTCAGCATTTTCTCCGAACCGAATGAGATTATCTTGATTCAGATCGATTGGAACGTCTGAATCAGACTTCTCCGATCTGTTACTACCCAGGACGTGAAAGAGACTACATTGCATCTTCAGGTACAATTTTATCAGTACTGTTATGCATACCAGTGACGGCTACATGCGTGAGTAAACGTGTAAGTCGCAAAAGTAACGAAAAATAATAATTTTCGCATTAGGAAACACTACGTCAATCTGAACGAGTGTGGCTGAAGATAATGGTAAAATAACTCAGAGATGTTGAAAAATGCGCACCAAAAGAAAACTATCGAATCTGAAGAAAATTATTACACATTATGATGAGAAATTCACTTTATCCTAAAATCAAGACAACAGATACGCCGCGCGGAAATGGCTATGCTGTCAGGAGCGTCACGTTACGAATTGAACGGCTGTTTGCGTCGGAGGTTAAAGTCGTCCTTCGGCTATGGGTGCATAAGTTGGCCATAGTGTAAATTATTTTAAGTAGTTTGTAAGTATAGAGTTCGATGACTTCAGCAGTTTGATCCCGTAGGTTTTACAAACATTTGATTTTGAAGTAAACAGAGCGAGTGCAAGATAAATACAGTGCAACATCAATAACGCGTTGGATCGTCTTTTGCTGTAAAGCATACGCCATCAATTTGATAAGACACTTGATGTTCTCCTGCAGCAGATTGGTTCACAAATCTGATAGAGCCATTTCCAAATCATGTACAGAGCGACACTGCGGCATTTGGCGTCACTGGTACAACCGGTTAAATACATTCACTTTAGGAGACAAGTCCGGGAAAGCCGGTTATTTAATGTCGGAATATGATCTAGGAAGTCTAGAGCCATGCGAGCTGCATGCAGACGAGCATTATCTTGCTGAAGAAGTGCCCCAGCTGCAGTGTTGTGAAGCACTATGCTTCATTGGCGGTTACTCGCAGTAAACATTTGAAAGTTGCCCCAGGCAGTACCAGTACCAATACCGACGCATGTCGTATAAATGAATGGAAGACCTACTATATGGTTGAGGGACATCAGACAATGTAAATCTCAATAGCCATTCAGTTAAACATTGTATCAGTTTGTTTTTAACGGTCAATGTTACCGCAGATCAAAGGATTACATTATAATTGTCTCTGTAAGATATCCTATGGCTGTATTTTAATCTAAACGCCCTCTATCACAGAGTAGGTAAAATATTAGTACCGTGCATTATTACAATTCCTTATTACCGATTTCAGCATTGTTTTGTAGCTAAAATTTTTTTTTAGATTATTGAAATATTTTCATGTAAATACTGTAAGTTCTGGTTCATTTTTCTTCTTTATCAGATATCTGAAAATGCCCTAACCGGGCGAAACGCGTCATTTAAATAAAAACTTATGCAACCAAGACATTCGTTTATTAAAGAATTTCACTTAATTCGTGTTTCTGACATCTGAGTAGCTTAATATTTTGAAAGAACTTTTATCTGCCATAAACCACTTGTTCTGTGCCTGCTGCAATTTCACACAGATATCTCGAAGAGACTTTCTTGTTAGTGCCTTTCCTGTATTTGTAGTTTTCTCTTGTTTGGTAGTCTTCTTGGATTACTTTTTCGATTTCTTCGTTACATTTATTAACACCTTTTCCCTTAACCATTTAGAGTGTTTGGCTACAGCTTCAAAGTGCTTTATTTACATAGTTGTTTTCCGATTATAAGTTACTATAGGGATTTTTTGTAGGTGTATGCATTAAATTTACTAATTTATTACAGTAAATTATAAATAAATGAGCCCATATTGATTAAAATATTTACAGATTTTTTTTTCAGTTTCCAGTGTGTTTAGTGGTGGTGATGATCTGTCTTGTCAATATTATTCTCCAACAGCAAAGTTATCAGTAACATGAAGCAACGGCGGTTTTCGTTGCGACGAGATCTACTTACGAAATTTCGATCGTGTACTTTTCCCTCCGAATGCGAAAATATACTTTTGATTTCCAACTATATAGGGAGAAATCATCGTCAAAAGGGAGCTCAAAGCTCGAACGGAGAGATTTGGTGTTCCATTTTCATGCTTGATATTTAAGAATGGAATGGTAGATAGTGTGAAAATTGTTCGACGAACCCTCTGCCAAGCACATCAGTCACTTGTCATAATATAGACGAGACGTGTTGCAGTCATAACTACGAATATTCTTAAGATGATCCTTACGGATCGAAACATGTAAATGAATGGAAAAAAAAAAAAAAAAAAAAAAAAAAAACACCACTTGCAACTGTAGACTGATAATAAATCACTTCAAACTTCAGTGTGATTTGCAGAGTAACCATGTAAATGTAAATGTAAAAATTGTTGGCCCTTTCTCTAGCTATAGACCCAAAATACATTCATAATACCGTGGACAGTAAGAATATTGTAGATTTTAGCTAATATCAACAATTTACTATACTGTCTGCAGACAGAACAAATAAGCAATTCCCAGTACATTGCTAGAAACCTTAAAAATATAAATCATAATATTAACGTCAAAAACTTGTTTGACAGTTGACTCGTGATTGGATTGGGTTGTACGATATCAGTTTTCCTCACTTGAGACGCATAATTGAGTGAAAGTGGGGCTTCAATCTAGAAGTTAGTAGTGACTACATAAGTTAATGAATTATGAAAGTGTGGAAAAACTATTTCCAAAAAGAAATTACCCATTGCAAATAATAAAGATTCGAGAAAGTAAAAAAGACAATTGGAATATGGTAACTAAGGAAATTAGAGGCGGAGCTTTGTTCGAACGAAACATCAATAAGAAAAGCTACAGAACTTGTTTGGAACGCCTTCCAGGCGTTCAGTCCAACCGATATGGAGACGTGAACATCGGAGCGCTATTCTCCTAGGGATGGAGCAACGTCGCAAATGTGAAAATTGTAAATAAGAAATGCTACGTGGAGAACTGGACACTAAACATTGTCATATGTCTCGTTGATGCTGTAATCAGAGAACCTCATTAACAAGATTCGGGGTAGGCTTGAAGTCCCAGACTAGAAGACTCCTTCTCCACCAGCGTGTGTATGTGGTGAAATGAATTCGTAGCTTTATTGACTTTCCTTTATGGAACAAAGACTGCCTACAGTCGCACTCGAGTCACATCTTGCCCAAACGTGTAAGAGCAATCACCTGTACCGACCACAGCGTCATGACGTCAAAACTGTCAAATTTGCACCATGTTAGTGCAAGGCAGTATTAGAAGGTAAGCGCAGAATTTCTCAATTTTTCGCAACGTTGGAACAGGAAGAACTCGCAAAAATCTCGCCCGGTCCCTGAGCTAATCAGAATGGCGATACCAGTTCTTCGCAGGCGAGCAGGTGTTCGCATATCTCTGACGGGAGAAGCTATCTCACGGCGCAGGTGTTTCATATCAGGCATGACCGCGACACTTGAACACCTGCGGAACGCGGTACGGCTGTTTGGACGCTAAGTTTCGCCTGACCAAAAGACCTCCTGGAAGTGCTTAAGTCCGACGCGAGCGGCCTCGCTGTCTTTACACTAGCACGATGTCTTGCATCTTTTCCTGTCACACTTTCCGTCCCTACTATTACATCCAGTATCCTCTAATTCGTTTTTCGTTTTATAGTCTCTGTCCTTGCTATTTTCCCCCGTTTCTGCTTCTAGCAGAAAGCTAACGATTCCTAAATGCTGTAGCAGACAATAAAAACCTTTTACACTTTGTATTCATGTTCCAAAAATTTGTTTTGGTATGAACCGGCTTTCTGCTTCTTAAACCATCATCAGTTAACGTAGTACTACACAGTCCACCCAATGGTGTGAGTTCTCAGTTGTACACAGATGGCAATCCAAAGATATATGGACATCTTTTTGACAATATATCGATACCAGAAAACAAGCATAATGCAAACTATAATTGCAAACTGAATTAATACATCTTAGTTTCTTTTAAATTTGAATATTGAAACTGCGGATACTATTAATATTAAAACATTGTCCAAGTGTGTAATAATAAAAGCATAATGTAAATCCCAGAGAAACACTTAAATAATTTGACAATACACATTTTTGATTAAAGTAATTACTGCAATCAAAAATGTATACTGTCAATATTAATAGTATCCGCAGTTTCAACATTCAAATTTAAAAGAAACTAAGATGTATTTATTTAGTTTGCAATTATAGTTTATATTATGCTTGTTTTCTGGTATCGAGACATTGACAAGTAGATGCTCATATCTTTGTACAGTTGAGAACTCAAACCATTTGGTTGACTATCTGTGTAGTACGAAGTTACCTGGCGAAAGCTGGTGCATATGAAAACAATAAATTTGTGGAACATAAATACAAAGTGTTGAAGTTTTTAATATGTCTGTGTTCCTCCAAGTACCGACTTGATCAAATGTGTTGTAGCAAACGTTACTCTAAAAAAGTGATTCCCAATCTTTTTTATTTTATTTTATTATTATTTATATTTATTTTATTTTTGCATCGGGATCGATAATCTTCCGGGAAAAATCTCCACGGCCCAGACACTGGTACACCTACTAAATAGTCCCCCGCGAACACCTAGAAGTGCCACTACGTCGCACAGACTCGACTAATGACTTATATAGTGCTGGAGAAAACTGACACCATGCATCTTGCAGGGATTTCCGTAAATCCGTGAGAGTACAGGGGGGGTAGAGAAAAAAAAAGTTCAAAAAATGTCCGACAGATATTCTCTACAGGAAATGGTCAATATGTTCATCATTCCTCAACAATAGCTGTTGTCGAGGAATAATGTTTTGAACAGCACTGTAAAGCATGTCAGTTATGGTGAGGCATTGGCGTCGGATGTTGTCTTTCAGCTTCCGTAGAGATGTCGGTCGATCACGATACACTTCGACTTCAGGTAACCCCAAAGCCACGAGCTGAAGTATGGGGACCTGGGAAGCCAAGCATGACGAAAGTGGCGGCTGAGCACACGATCATCACCAAACGACGCGCGCAAGAGATCTTGCATGCGTCTAGCAATATGGGGTGGAGCGTCATCCTGCATAAAAATCGTACGTTCCAGTAGGTGTTTATCAGCCAGGCTGGGGATGATGCGATTCTGTAACATATCGGCGTACCTCTCACCCGTCACGGTAGCACTTACAAAACCAGAATCACGCAGTTCCTCGAAGCCGACCGCGGTGGCCGAGGGTATGCACGGCCAGTACGGTCGGGGGTTCGAATAAAAATGGTGGTTGTTAAGCTTATGGGACTTAACTACGGGGTCATCAGTCCCTAAACTTACAAACTACTTATGAACTACTTACGAACTAGGACGGCACAAATATCCATGCCCGAGGGGGGCCGTGCTGACCGTGACTGGAGCGCCTCAGTCACCTCGGCCACCGCGGCCGGCTGGGGGTTCGAATCCCCCCCTCGGGCATGGATATTTGTGCCGTCCTTAGTCTTAGCTAGTTCATAAGTAGTTTGTTGACCCTGTAGTTAAGTCCCATAAGCTATACAAACATTTGATACATTTTTCGAGTTCCTCGAAAAAAAAGGCCCGATAACGGTAGATGTGGTAAATCCACCCACTACCGTGACTTTCTCGTCATGCAATGGAATTTCCACGACAGTTCTATGATTTTGGGTAGCCCAAATTCTGCAGTTGTGGGAGTTAACAGACCCTCGGAGCGTGAAATGAGCTTCGTCGGTCCACAACACGTTACTCAACCAATCGTAATCTTCCACCATCTTTTGAAACGCTCACACCGCAAATGCTCTCCGCTTCATTAAATCGCCAGGTAACAGTTCATGATGCTGATGGATTTTGTAAGGATAGCATCGGAGGGTACACTAAAGTGCCAACCAATCAGTAGTGTATGATATGCCGGTGCGACATGCGACTGCACGAACGCTGACTCCCCCCCCCCCCCTCTCTCTCTCTCTCTCTCTCTCTCTCTCTCTCTCTCTCTCTCTCTCTCTCTCTCTCTCTCTCTCTCTCTCTCTCTCTCTCTCTCTCTCACACACACACACACACACACACACACACACACACACACACACACACACACACACACACATATATATATATATATATATATTACAGAACATTTTTTGATTTTTTTTTTAAAATAAAACCCCATGTTATTCCAAGCATGTGTGTCAAGTCAATTTTTTCTCTGTATCTACGTTATGCCGTGATTTATTAAGATTTCAAATTTATACTGTCTTTTTGCTCACCCGGTATGTCTCCCCACGACCGTGACACACGAGAAACTGTACTGCCATAATTACTGAACTGTCGGGGATCTAACGTCCCCGATTCAGATACACTACAGTAAGAAATATCTCGTTCCACAAATTAATTCTTATTTGGTGCAAATAAGCTTATAGGCATATCATTTTGTATGCATCACTATTGTTATTTTTTGAAACTTGCATTTAAATCCTACATAAATTACACGGCGTAATAGATTGTCTTTTTGGTATCTTTGGCTGCCTTCACTTTTTCTGTTATTACTCAGTAAGCTATCGAAAAATTTTCTCTTGGATTGTGTCCATGACTTACATAAGAATTTAACATCAAGCTTGAAATCTTTTCGCCCACTTTAGGTTAATGAGACACTAAGTGGGCCGACCTTTTGACAGCTCGCAATTTAATTGCAAATAACGCTTTAACCGTTCATTTGAGATGAAAATTGAATATACGGACTTTTATAGGAGACAATTCTTTATAACTTTGCTCTCTAATGTTTTTCCATATTTCTCTCCGTTTCATATATAGTTGCAAAAATAACGGAGATCTTAGGTCTCGACGTCACTCGATCGGCACCATATTGTACAGACATATTTGTTGGCCGCCAACGACCAGAAACTCCCTCTCAAGGTACAGTCGAGTCAAAAAACATTAAAGTTGTCCAGACTTTAAAATCGAATAATTTTTGTTTGAAAAGTTTTTCGATATTTTTACTCTGAAAGATGGTACACGCATATAAAGAAATAATTCTTCTACAGTCATATTTCTTTTGCAGTGATTGATTTAATGGAGGTTCGAAGAATGTTCTGAGGTCGATATTTCATGTAGGGAAATTATCTTCTTATAGATAAATTAAAAAATGATATATGATTGTTGGTATTGGTTTCGTTATTTCCGAACGCGTCTCCAAAAAGGCAAAAAAAAAAATTAAAAATTAAAATCACATTGGCTTGATTTACGGCTTACTTTTGGTAATATTTCGAACAAAAAAGTAAATATAAATAATATAGAAATAAATATGTAAAATATACGTATTATATTTTATACATTTAATTTTGTATTATTTCACTAAATATATTATTATTATTATTATTATTATTATTATTATTATTATTATTATTATTATTATTATTATTATCTATATATTTACTTTTATGGTATTTATATTTATATTCTTTTTGACTAGGTAGTACTGCTGTGAAGCTGGTTAGGTCGCAAGCTATTTATTATTGGTCACACTTGATGTACAGCGTGCCCTCAAAATGACGCGTTTCGGAATAACCATCATCAGATTACAATCGTGCCATGTGCACACGTGAACAGATGGAAGATGTTCTTCAGTATACATACAAACGCAGACTACCATATTCTTTTTTGTCCGAAATGTTTGCAAACATCTAAAACTAAAAGAAAACAAATTGGGCCGTAAAACGGGCCAGTGCGATTTTCTGCCTGCTATGTTATTTTCTTTGGAGGTTCTCTTGTAGAGTAGACAAGCAACAACAAAATTCACGTATAAGACTTAGAGAACGGTCGCATGTAATATTTCTTTGATTTAATTTTTCGTTCTGTGCAGAGCTAGAAAAGAATCAAGAGTTTCAACATCTCCAGTAAACTAGTACACTTCCACAATCTTCGAGCATTGATTTGGAAATGTTTTGTTTTTGTCATTTTTTTTAGTTTTTGTCTGTGGGTAGGTTGACCTGTAAAACTGCGGAGCAAGGTAACAACCGTTACAAATCGCATATTAAGACAGTTAAGATTTCGAATCGGTTTCTCATATTAGTATAATTTGTTATATAAATATTTCCCTTGTATTTCCAACACACATGAAAGCCTCTCAGAATATTAATATTGTCCAAAAGACAGTCATCCATCACAAAAACATCCCCTTCTCTGGTTTCAGAAGGATTATACCTTCTCCTTTGACATTTTCCATAAAACAAATGGTTATATTTAATTCAAAAATGATTCATGCTATCTTTAATTGCACACTGTTTATTCAAACATATGTCCTGCAAAGTTTGTATAAAAATCCAAAATGCACAGATACTATCATTACACAGAGCACTGTACATATTACGTATAGAGTGAGGCGCACCAACTTATTTAGGGGGGGGGGGGGGGCATGAAGGGGGTTTCGACCTGGGAAATGTGAGATGAAATACAGTGAGTTTTAAAGTTTTTTAAAGCACCTTAGAGTCATATGATTAACATTAGAACCTAGACTATCGATAACTAAACACTCCGGGAAACTCGACAAGCCTGTCACAATTTTTGGCTTTGAAAAAAGAAACAAAAGATAAACACGCAAAGTATTTTCGTAAAAAGCTAATTTAATTTACAGTAATAATTATGGTCACAGACTACTACAGACCAGTGAATATATAGCTCTGAAACGACTGAAATTATATTTAAATAAATCCTAAATTATCATTAAAAGAAAAAACACAAAATGTTGTTGTCGTACAGTAATATCACTTTGATTAATAAGTGAAATAGCTAATTTAACCTTACTTTGAATAAGGCGCATGTTTCATTAAATAAAAATAATATCTCAAATTTAATGCTTTAATACTGTTAATAAAGTTAATACAGTATTACTAATACTGTCAAAAAGTATGCAAATAGCGGGTTTTAGTTGAGTCCTACGCCCTAAAAATATTTAAGTATTTGAAAATAACTAATACAATATTTTAGTAATACAATACTAAACTAGCACTAATATTTTGAAACTGAAAATTTAACAAACTTATGTACGTATTTAATTCTCTACTTTATAAAGATTGCTCTAAAGGCCATTATTAGGGCTAGAGTGTCTTTAGGAAGGTGTAAGCGTTGGCCGTGTGACTGGATTACTGAATATGAAGTCGTTAATGACTGGTCGAATATCCAGTTCATCCAAAACATCTCGGTGAGCATGAAGAACAGCCAAGTTGTTCAATCGCTTCTGTCCCATTGTTGATCGGAAATATGACTTCAGATGTTTAAGAATACTAAAAAACCGTTCTGCTGTTGCTTTCGTGATTGGAACTATCTAAAAAAGCTTAATGTACTTCACTTAGCATTTCTCAAAGTGTAGGCTCTTGTGTAATGTACCTTCTTACATCACGCATGATTTTTAAGACCAGTTGTGTTTTAGCGATGTTGGCTAACATATTCAAGTGTAAGCGCATATCTCAGTGTCTAGGTCAATTTTGGAAAACTCAGTTGATTTTTCCAAATTTGTTTCACCACTGTTTACTAAAAGCAAGAACTCTTGTTCATATGCAATGATCTGTGTGAGTCCAGTTGAGGCAGACCGGTCAGTAATGCAAGATTGCACCGTTTCACAAACTTCAACGTAAATAGCTTTGTAGTATTCCTTTTGAGCGGTGAACTGGCTTTGTTGTGTTCATATTTCTTTAGTACACTTAGATTCCGAGGAAGCGAAGGATTATCAATTTGTACAGATTTTTCTTTTAAGAGAATGCGGAATCGGATTTTGGTTAAAAAATCGATTTGCGTTTTATTGCCTTATTATATTCCGCCAAGTTTTCTCTATAAAATAACGTATCATAAAATAACGTATCATACGTCGCTCTACTAGAGTTATAACACTTTTATTTTTATACGCATCTCAAATGGCTCACCATAATCTTTCTGGCAGTACATTTATATTACATAAATACCAATATCCCACTTTCCAGCGTCTCGTTATACACTCGTTATGTTTCTCTGTGACTTCATCAAGTTATCTGATGAGTTTGTGAGATCGGATTGTTTGTAAACAGTTTGTTATATCAAAGGGAAAAAACTAGATGAGAAAACCTTGGATGGCAAAGGAAGATTGAGTCCATGATAGACTACATTCAAAATTGCTAAGGACTTGAAATCAGGCAAAATACAGGAAATCTTAAGAAATGAGGAAAGCTATATCGGCTTGTATTTTCACAGCGCATTCACAGATGAGCATTCAGAACTGAGCTTGTGCCCCAAAGGTGCAAAGAACTTCTGTAAATACTGTAGGGGACTAACAACTGGAGATAAATACTTTCACCACCGCAGTCTACCGTTAGCCATCATGGAAGAAATATACAGCCCATTTTCAGAGATCTGGCTGACAGAAATCTTCTGATGAAATGTCTTCAAGGAAAAACACAGAACTCCAACCAGTGCTAGAATAGTGTGATGTGGCATCGTCTGCCAAAATCAGTGTTTGTCGGAATTAATACTATACATTTTGGTGTGTGTGATGCTGTGGCAACCTTCGGTCTTGGGAATATAACTAAATGCCAGGTCCTTGAAAAGTTGGGTTTGCATTTTGGTTCCCACACTGTACGTGCTATGTTGACTTCAAATCAGCACACATTAAGGCATGCTGACAGAGAATCAAGACAGGTGCAGAGGGTTGCAAAAGAAGACTTGAAGATGATTACGAAGACTGTGATGGGGGTATTAACTACGAATAATCTTCTTTCTCCGTTTCCCGAAAGTTTACGTTTTACTTCTCCTAGGAACATTATCTCAGGTACTGGTGAACCTAGAAGTCTGAAATTTTTATGACTTAGTCACTTGGGTATTTTTACATACTGAATCTATGATTTTGTAATTACTTGATTTACAAAAGTCTTTGGTGTGATAAACCAGTAAAAAGTGATGGAAAATTTTTACTTTGAATAAATGTAAAATATTTCTGTAAGAAAATACTTTGACAATAAACTGTTGTTTAAGTATTATTATAACAAATCAATCCACCCTACAGTAAAAATGTTATCTCTGTCTCCAGTACTTTGTGAGAAAATGTTCCTTTAGTAAGCATATTTTAACATTGCGGGGATAGGCGATTTCGTATCCCCTTAAACATAATTCCCAAAAGTGTTCAAAACTATTACGCCTTCCATTCAATATACAAATCAAGCCCTCATATATTTTTCCAGGTCAGCAACACTTAGATGAGGAATTGATTTTTTCATAGATATCCTCTACTGGATTCATGGCATGGCAATAATTAATTATAACATTGACTCAACGCAGTCTGCAACATTTGTCTGTTTTGTCCTTGAATAAAATGTTTCAAAAATCTCAAGTTGTTTTCCGAAGTTTAATATTCTCAAGATACTAGAAGCTCGCATATTCCATCGAGTTCGGGCAAAGCGGTCGTAGACCAGCTTGGTCGTTGGCGCTTTTACAGCGTATGCTTCTGGAATGTCCCATCCTTTTGTTGGATTTTCTTTAGGTGCTTATTAAGTCCTCAGGAAGTAAGATGGTGGAGACTGTCTACTACTGCCAAGTTTAAACTGTGAGCAGTGCAATGTACATAACATGGTTGTATATCCAAAACTAACATTTTTAGTCCTTTGAACTCACCTGTCATATTCGAGGCACCATCATAGCACTGTTCTCTTATATATTGAAAAATCAAGAAAACCAAAAACTTCTTTTAAAATACTAAACAGAGTTTGTGATTCAGTGTTGGGGGTCTCACATAAACCGACAAAGTCTTCATTGATGATTAAGAAATCATCGACAGTACGAATAAATCACTTCTTTCGTCAACTATAGTAGAAAAATGTTAAGTCTTCTTGATCGAAGCCAATACCTTTCTCAACACACTTTCCTAGTAGATCAATGATCTCTATGAATATCGTGGGACGTTCACTTATATACCGAATGCCCTATTCAATCTTTAAACTCAAGTACCACATACTTTCGGGTTCCAACGATTGAAAGAAAATTTGAGTTTACATCTTCGTGCCCTCTAATTGCTAGTCTCGGTATAGAAATTGCACGGTAGTAAAAATTATCTCAAGAGATAAACGGCCTTTCTTCATATTACTAACTCCATTCAATTGGGAGGCCACACTTCAATCATTGATAGAACACCTTGTTTATGCATAAACGTATTTTCATTAAGACGAAATTTTTACGAAGTAATTTTCCAGTTAGAAAACTACGGAAGTAAATGCAACTTCTTTTTTTGAATAAAATTGTAACAGAATTTTAGCATCTACTTCGTTGCAGTTTTTGCAAAAAAAATTTTTCGGTAGATGCTTCTTATTCTAGCCATGTATATTTGACCAACCAAGACTTCTGAAATGATCTTCCCTTACCGGATTGTCCAGGTTTAGACTGTGAATGCCTGAAGACGAAGAAGCAATTGACTGATCAACAACTTACAAGCGCGCCTTTTTGGTAACAAATTTATTCATTGCAAACTTAATTCACAATACACTGAGAGACTAAAGTAAACGAATAAAATATAGTCATATAAATTAGTCTACTAGACACTAAAGTCGGAATACTAAACAAGTCTGCAGCATGCACTGAACGAAACTATCCACACAATGCCTGGACAGCAGGGTGGGCTTTATATAGTCCCGGCGTCATAACTATTCGAAGCGTCAAGGCAACGTAAGGCGGATGGTTCCAGGCGCTTCTGCTGCAGTCCTTTTGATGTAGTCGCTAGCGTAGCGCTGTCCCACCGGCGCCAGACTTTACCCGAAGGTTCGCGCATCGGGAAAAAATTCTAAGTATGCCTGAAACACTGTAACACTATCATGATTTACACCACTCGTTTTCAGTTAACCTGAAACAATAATTATTTGTTGTAACCCATTACTGAACGTAGTTTAAAAGCAAACTATCGTCAAACAAGGGATATAAATAATACCAACATAATTTTGAGATTTTACAGAACATAATTTAACTAATAATTTTCTTAAATTATTGGAGGGGGATGGAGAAAAGCTCTGAGTCACTAAACTCTAGAAAAAAAAGTCCCATTGCCGTATGGCACCAAACTCAGCCTTCTATAGTTGGTCCCATGAACGACGACGGGTCGTGCATGTATAGACATCATCATCTTTGTCGCTTTTAAGTAGTTTGAAGTACACGTATATAAGTGCTTTGCACTTGAAGAAAACTTAGCCAGTAAATAATGCTTCTCGCTTTCTTAGATAGAATCTGAAATATGCCAGCACCATTAGCGAAGGCATTTTGTAACAAATACAATAAAATCAACTGAATAATTACATTATTTGGGGAAACACAGGGTTCAGAAAATATGTTCATCTAAATAGCCTATACATATTGCAGTAGAGGCTTATTACAGCAGTCTCCTTATATGAAAGTTCTATATTGATCATAATAAAACAGTAATTGTGCGATATGTGCACAATTGTTACGGGTAAAATACACTCCTGGCCATTAAAATTGCTACACCACGAAGTTGAGGTGCTACAGACGCGAAATTTAACCGACAGGAAGATAATGCTGTGATATGCAAATGATTAGCTTTCTAGAGCATTCACACAAGGTTGGAGCCGGTGACATCTACAACGTGTTGACATGACGAAAGTTTCCAACTGATTTCTCATACACAAACAGCAGTTGACCGGCGTTGCCTAGTGAAACGTTGTCGTGATGCCTCGTGTAAGGGGGAGAAATGCGTACCATCATGTTTCCGACTTTGATAAAGGTCGGATTGTAGCCTATCGCGTTGGTCGCGATCCAATGACTGTTAGCAGAATATGGTGTCGGTGGGTACAAGAGGGCAATACGAACGCCGTGTTGGATCCCAACGGCCTCGTATCACTAGCAGTCGAGATGACAGGCATCTTATCCACATGGCTGTAAGGAATCGTGCAGCCACGTCTCGATACCTGAGTCAAAAGATGGGAACGTTTGGAAGTCAACAGCCATCTGTACGAACAGTTCGACAACGTCACCTCGGAGACCATGGCTGCGTTTACCATTGACGCTGCATCACAGACAGGAGCGCCCTATGGTGTACGCAACTACGAACCTGGGTGCACGAATGGCAAAACGTCATTTTTTCAGATGAATCCAGATTCTGTTCACAGCATTATGATGTTCGCATCCGTGTTTGGCGATATCGCGGTGAACGCACATTAGAAGCCATACTGGCATATCATATGGCGTGATCGTATGGTGTGCCATTGGTTACACGTCTCGCTCATCTCTTGTTCGCATCCACGGCACTTTGAACAGTGGGCATTACATTTCAGATGTGTTACGACCCGTGACTCTACCCTTCGTTCGATCCCTGCGAAACCCTACATTTCAGCAGGATAATGCACGACCGCATGTTGTAGGTCCTGTACGGATCTTTCTGGTACGGAAATGTTCGACTGCTGCCCTGGCCAACACATTCTCCATATCTCTCACCAACTGAAACGTCTGGTCAATAATGGCCGAGCAACTGGCTCGTCACAATACGCCAGTCACTACTCTTGATGAACTGTGGTACCGTTTTGTAGCTGCATGGGCTTCTGTACCTGTACACGCCATCCAAACTCTGTTTGACTGAATGTCCAGGCGTATCAAGGCCGCTATTACTGCCAAAGGTGGATATTCTGGGTACTAATTTCTCAGGATCTATGCACCCAAAATGCGTGAAAATGCAATCACATGTCAGTTCTAGTATAATGTATTTGTCCAATGAATACCCGTTTATCATCTACATTTCTTTTTGGTGTAGAAATTTTAATGGCCAATAGTGTACTTTTGACTTATGCAAAGAAACAGCGTATGTCTGTGTTGACATCAAACTTGAAACAATTTCTACAATGTTGAAGAACATTATTCAGGAAGGTTTTTCCATGAATAATTTTTGAGATTATTAAATGGTCACTCACTTCAATATAATAGTTCGCTATGTTATATCTGTAAATTATTTATCTTAAGGTGGCAGTTAGAATCTTACACCGACAGACTTCGATCGGTTGAAGAGGGGACTTATTAAATCAAGTTTTGCGTAGGAACCCATGTCCGGAAATGCCCTCAAATGACACTATGAACATTTATTCAACTTTGATATAGTGAAGCAAATCTCTTTTACTGTAAGTTCTTGGCTTTCCGTAATTTGGGATGAGGAACTACGGACTAAAACAGAAAAATAGATCCAGTAAACATGATCTCTAAAATGTGCGCTCTTCTTCAGCTCCTTATTGTGAAACACAGCTCTTCTACAAGTAAGTTGCTAATGGCTCTTAAGGTATGAAAGATATTATTTTAATGGCCATGTTCACTGGTTTTTATGTTCCTTTTTTTATTCAAAGTACCTTTTCACAAAATATGCAAACAAAGAGCTTGCAGTAAAAGAGATTTGTTTAACAATAAAGAAGTTGAATAAGTCAGTGGATGACAGTAACTATGCAAAATTTACGTGCCCTGTGAAACCTATCGAAATTTGTCGGTGTATTTTAGAAACACCTTGGAGATATTTCATTGTGATTGTTGCATATGAAGTTTCCAGATAAAGATATTCCATTAATATTAATAAGATCAATACTCTACATTCTTAGCAGTATTTCGCTAAAATTATTTTAGGTGTAAGGCTTTCCAAGAATGTCTTCAAAGTTAGATTCACAACCTTTGCTTATGTAGGACAGCGTTTTCTTAGTAGAGCTTCTTTTGTTGTAATTTCCTTTCCTGTAAGAAATTATGAGTGACGTAACACTGTCAATTACTTTTCACGTAAGCTACGCGAAGCGTCTAAACCCAGTTAGCGAAGAACAATAATTTAGTTATATGAAACATTCAGTTCCCTTTCCACACTGACAGATATTGCACCTTACTTCCCTTGAAACAACTCTATAACGTCACATCAGCAATATTTTTCACAGGACACCGCGCATTTAGTTTCCGAATAACAATTTTTCATAAGGAAAATATTTTTATAGGAAGACCAACTACGACGATTCAGTGTTTTACTAAGTCATTAGTTAATCTAAAAAAAAGTCTTTTGTTGAAATCGTAAGACGTTTTGGAGAAGGAATACTTTTAGGAACATAACATCGTGCCACACGGAATGCCGCGTGGTCTAAGGCGTCATGCTACGCACTGGACGGTTGTTCCCGCCGGAGGTTCCAGTCTTCCCTCAAGCACGTGTGTGTGTGTGTGTGTGTGTGTGTGTGTGTGTGTGTGTTGTCCTTAGTGTAACTTAGTTTAAGCAGTTTGTAAGTTCAGGGACTGACGACTATAGCAGTTTGGTCCAATAGGTTTACAAATATTTGAACATTTTGAACAGATTATCGTAAACCAGGAGTGGTGGTTTTCTTTTATTCTAAGCATGTAACTGCTATTGAATCCCAGATATTTTAACAACGTCCCTGTATGTATAAAGACTGCATCGTGATTTAACGGGGATTTTCAGAATGTCATATAGAAGAAAAGTTTATTTTCATTGAAATCAAGCATAAAACAGTATTGCATCCAGTTTGTAACTGACACGAGTGACGACGTTCTGAATTATTAATAAAGATATAACTGTATCAAACTGTCGTTGAGTGTTTCGCTTATCTCTACCATGTATTACTATATAAATTCAGATAATCGAAACAGTTAAGTGGTTGGTTGCTGCTATCTTTATTAAGAATTCAGAACGCTTTCACTTTTTTGAGTGAGATGTAAACAGAATGTAAAAATGTTCAGATGTTTTTAAGCTTATGGGACTTAATTGCGGTGTCATCAGTCCCTAAACTTACAAACTACTTACAGAGAACACAAACATTCATGCCCGAGGGAGGATTCGAACCCCCCGACCGGGTAAACAGAATATAATCCTCTTTTTTTATGGCCCATTATATATACTTATTTGCAATAATAACAAGTCTACAGGTTATAGAGTGGAAGGAGGAAGGAGGTGGGCAAAACAAGAAAGAGAAAGTGATGGTCGGAGAGGAGGAAATGGATAAAGAAAGCGTCTTGCAGGTTGGTGTGAAGCGTGTAGCAGCGTTATCTTCGAAGCACCTGCGTGCTGTAAGAGAAGGGCGTATGCTTCATTTCGTTATCTGTGCATGTTGCAGCTGTTGTTTCTTCTTTTCTTATTACCAGCTGCCTGCTAATTCAAACGTCCCTTTATTCTCAATAAACGAACAAAGTTAATAAGTGGCATGAATGGAATTAATCTGATACGTACTTACTGACCAGTCAACCTACATAAGGTTTCAGAATAAAGTGTGTTTTAGTATTCCATGAGGAGTGTTTTATTTTTGACAAGTACCACTTCCTTCATTTAAGTACACGTTATAAACATACTTCAGCCAAGATCGCTGGTTTATTTGTTGGCTCTTTTTTTTTACCTGTTTCGATTAACTATGTCATCATCTTCAGAAAAAAAATTTACAAATTTCTCCTATTTTCACTGAAAAGTTATAAAGATTGTTAAAAATCTGTAAAGTTCTTGTATGTATAAAAAATAAGATAAAAGTTAACAATACAAGTACAAGGTGGAAAGAACACATACAATTTTTAAATGTGGAATACAGATGAAGATACACTTTGGTAATGCAAATTTTAATCGTTTGACAATGTTCTTTTTCTTATATTTCATTTTCACAAGTAGCTCTTTACTTTATTTGAGTCCCAAAAGTTTTGTATACGTATTGATAATTTTTATCTTATTTGTACACAAACAAGGACTTGACAGAATGTTAAAATCTTTATAACTTTTCAGTGAAAATAGGAGAAAATTGTAAAACAACATTTTTTTGAAGTAGATGACATAGTTCATCGAAACCGATTTAAAAAAAAAAAAACAAATAAACTAGCGATTTAGCTTAAGTGTTTTATATAAATTTTCGGTCGCTCTCCATACGCGTAATATGGCACAGTACATGTTAAAAACTAATAATTTTAGAGCAATTCCAACATTTTAATCCATTTACTTACAAATTTGAGAGTACTTTTAGTTTCAACGAACATAATAAAATTTACGTGGGTATCGCAGTAGTACATTTGTGCCACAAAAATCTGTTTGTTATGGATTCCTATGTCAATTTGCACAAATCTGTGGCAGTACAACTCCGATTTACAAGATAATAAACATACGGTTTAGCAAATTTAAAGAGACGATAGTGTGTGAAGAACTAAATTGATCGAACAATAATAATAGATGCAAGGCAAAGCACAAATGTTAAGATAGACTATGACTCAAAATTTATCTACTAGAAAGTAATGGCGTGAAGCTTTAAGTAACTTCCGGTACCGTATGTTATTGAAGGACCAATACCCTAATAAAGTATGTTCAAATTTTAAGACTGTCAGTAACACGTGTGTCTATATGCATGTTGAAAGTACATGAACAGAATTAGTCGCAAAACAAAACTATAAATGTTAATTCTATTTCTCACGCAGAAAATCACCGCTGCCTCCATTGAGTTTTATCGCAGTAATCACAGATAGCAGTGTTCAGATGTAGACTAACATAGCCTGCTGATATATATATTGAACATAAGGAACCCCATATGAACCATAATGGATTCCAAAAATAATAACTCGTGCTCTTCATTACGTATAAACTGCAATGAATGGCGGTATTCATGTAGGCGAGAGATTTGAAGTCTGTCTAAAACATTTAGGTTGTGAATCATACTGATGTCCAACAAGGAAAAGTCTAGATACTTTAATAACAGGCAAGTCGCAGCATATCGTTTTGCATCGAAAGGTTTGCTTGTTCCGGAACAGCGTGAAGGACCATTGCCGTTATAAGTTGGTTGTATTGTTCTTGGGTCTCCAGCGTTCGTTAGCGTCCTTTAGGTGATACCTGCAGAATGAGCGTCTCCGACTCAGCAATATGGTCGTAACCTCCTTAGATACGGACTTGAAGAACACAACTTATTGTTTTAGCTTCAGACATGTAATGTAGTTTATTAAAAGTTATTCATGTGATTCTTTTGTTTGCCGGCTTGGGCAGAGATTTTCAAATTCTTTTTGTTGCTGCTTTAATGGCGCAACATATCTGGCCACCGAAGGAATTCACGCCAGTTCTGTTTATATCCGAGCTCTCGCACCAGTGGGTTTTGCGAGTTTTCGGCGTATGTGTAAAACTTCTTCGCCGCTTCTTTGAATCTTGCGCGAAGTTCTGGTGTGTCCGCCTGTTGGTGGACTAATTCTGTGAGAAAGTCCCTCGGAAGATCCAGCGACATCCGTAGAATCCTGTTTTGCAGGTTCTGGAGGCGTTTCAGAATGGTTGGGCTGTGTTGCCCCAGACTACGGCTGCGTATTACATTTTTGGACGAATCTCAGCTTAATAGAACGTCAGGCTGAGCTTTTCTGGCAATGTGGTAGAGGGGTTGAGTATTGGGTATAGCAGTCGCATTCTCCTCGATACTTTCCCTCTGATTTCTTCGACGTGTGGCCTCCATGTGATTCCTTTGTCGATGGTGACCCCCCAGTAATTTTACGGTGGCATTCCAGGTACTGGTCTGTCACGCACCACGACCCACACTGAGTCGGCCGCGTTGGCCGAGCGGTCTGCGGCACGACAGTCACGCTCTGCACAGCCACTATGGTCGAATCCCCCTAGGGCATGGATATTTGTGCAGTCCTTAGTATTAGCTAGTACATAAGTCGTTTGTAAGTTTAGGGACTCTACAAACATTTTAACATCTGATTTTTGACGCGCACTGCTTACATCCTTATGCGTCGCAATTTCTTGCGCCAGCATAGTGGAGAAGTCTTCAACGTAGATTTACGTTCTTCCTTCTAAAGTTGGGTTGATCATCTTAGGGCTTCATTTGTTCGTCAGTTATTGTCGTTGTAGGCGACATCAGCAATCATACTTGTTGGAGAGCATTATTGTTGCTGCCTCAACAGATCTGGCCAACGCAGAGTGAGGTTTGCAGCCGAGATCGCGCAATAGTGGGTTGCGCGAGTTGCTGGCCTTTTGACAGAACTTTGTTGCGTTGTCCTGGTTCCGCTGTCTGAGGTACGGTACATCGGCTAGGACGTGCAGTTCCTCAGTCGGGAAGTCGCTCAGTAGGTGAAGCGCCATCCTCAGGGCACTATTTTCGACAGTTTGGAGACGTCGGATGTGGGTTTCTGCTGCGTTCCCCCATAATACCGCTGTATATTCGAACAGCGATAGTATGGTTGTCTTGTACAGAGTGAGCCCAAGATGTTCTGGTAGCGTTGAAGTGCGGTTAATTACAGGGTACAGCATCTTCAGGCGACCCAGTGCTTTCTGCCGCACATCCTCTGTGTTGGCTCCAGGTTAGCCTTTGGTCTAACGTGACGCCAAGATGCACCGTGACCGCTTCACCTCCTCCCTTTTATACTCTGATCGCTCCCCACCCATTCCCCCGCGGCCTGCCGCACGCGGCGCTGTGTGGAATGGTGGTGGGCAGGGGCTGGCCGCTGGCTGCTGGATGTGAACTGCGGTCCATCAGGTGTCCCGTGGCCTTCGTCGGGAGCGGAAGTCGCTTTGGGTCGGCGCTCTGCTTTTAGTTGGCTAAGTGCCGGGTCCCAGGCTTTGCTGAGGATTGATCAGCCCGTCAGCTACATGTATTTCAATCGCATCGTTCAGAACACAGTTCCAAAAAGCCGAGGTCTGCCGTAAAACTTCCGTTTTTTCGTATATAGTTTCTCCAGTATCCATGTAATTTCCGCAGCCATAGATTTTGTTGGCTTCTTCAGTTCAGTGTGCCTTCTGTGTTCCTGGCATCTTCCTTGGTTAGTCCGCACACTTTGCCCGATGAATGCCTTACCGCATTTACACGGAATACGGTAAACACCCTGTCTGCGGAGCTCCAGGTCATCTGTTACTGTACCGAGCAGGGCACGCATTTTCGGAGGTGGGTGACAGACACAGTTCCAGTTCCAGTGATCCAGACCTGCCGATTTTGTTAGATACTTTGCCGGCGTACGGCAGATACGCCATTGTCTTCTCGTCCTCTTCGTTTTCTCACTGCTGGCTCGTGCATTCTGTCTAAAAAAAAGAACGTCTAATTTGCCTCTCGTTATATCCGATCTTCTTGAAAATATCCTTAAGGTGGTTCTTCTTGTAGGCTCTCCTCATCCGTTATACGCGGTCCCTGTGTACCAGTGTTTGCAGTACACCCTCACGCTGTGAATGATGATGGCAGCTGGTAGCGTGGAGGTAAATCAGTGGGGATTTCTTTCCTGTAACAATGTGTCCGAAGGTCATCCGCTTTGCACTTGACTAGGACGTCCAGTTCACCATTCTCTTCCACCTCCATGTTGAATTTGATGCTAGAGAATTCAGATGTTGGATAAATTCTTGAAGTTTTACATGTGGACAATCACAGACGTGTCGTCAACATATCTGTTAAAGCCACATAGGCTTCAGTGCTGCTATTTCCAGTGCTTTCTCCTCAGTCCTGCGTAAACAAGTTCGCTGCCACTGGTGCCAGGGAATACCCCATGGCAAAACCATCCGTTTGTTCGTAATAGTTTCCATCGAAGAGAAATAATGTTGATGTGAGGACAAATTCGAAAAGATTGGACATTGTCGGGTTGAATTTCTCCCTAATCAACTTAAGAGTGTCATCAAGCGGCACTCTGAAAAGTGAAACCACATCGAAGCTTACCATAAGGTCCTGATTACGAAGGCGCAGCTCCTGCAACTGTTGAATGAAATGTACAGAGCCCATGACGTGATGCTGACATTTCCCGACGTGAGAGCTTAATGCCGCCGTTAAACATTTGGATAGCTGGTACTCTGGTGCGCCTATGTTGCTGACGATAGGGCGAGAAGGAACATCCTTTTTGTGCACCTTTGGTAACCCGTAGAGCAGCTCGAGGTCGGAGCTTCCTGACGATTTCCTTCGGCAGGCACTGCAGTAGCTCAATAGTCTTATTCTTCACTTTGTTGGTCGGATCTGCTTTCAGTTTTCTGTATGCTGGATCCTCGAGTAGACCATACATTTTGTGATTGATAATGGAAGTAGTACAGTGGCATTTCCTATACTGCGGGTAAAATTATTTCAGGATCATTCCATAGTTCTCGAATGGCTCTTTCTGCTTTCGTGACGTTGAGCCTCGCTTTGGTGATCGCACGACACGTTTCCCGAAGTATCTCTTCTGCTTCGTCGTTGGGAAGGGTGGAAATTATTTGTTCATGAGGCGCAGCGGAGAATCTCATTCTGCAGGTATCACCTGTTTACCTGAAGATGATAGCAAGGAACGGTGTCGAATATTATGGTTTGAAACCGACTGCATTCGGCTGGAGACCCAAGAACAGTACAAACAATTCGCTGGGAAGCCTTAGATCACGCATGTTATATACACTCTAACCACCCAAAATGCAACACCAAATAGGACCGGAGATATCAAAGCAAAAGTTACGTGGGAGATTACACGTGCAACACAGCCCCTTGTGTAGTGAGGAAGATAACGAAATCAGTATTGTGTGTTGCAGTCATTGATGGTCAGAGCTGTTAATACACACCTCGGAATTGAACCAAAAAGGCTCTGCATATTTCACCTGTATGGGTATAGGTGGCTTCCATGTACTAGAAAACGTGGTGTAGAAGCGGGAGTTGTATCCCAGGCCTCTCGATCACCATCCATGAGACGTTTTCGACAGGTGATACGTCGGGAGAACAGGGAGGTGAAGGTGGCACTGCCATCCCACGGGCGACGAATAAGTCTAGAACAATGCCTGCCACGTGGTGTCCGGCATTATCCTAGCAAGATGTGGCCATCGGCAAACTCCGAAGGCACGGGGAGACAACAAACAGCAACACTTTTGTAATGCTAGTTCGTTAGTGTACCAGCAATACGTACTAGAGGAGTACGGTTGTGCAATCCAGTATCACCACAAATGTTACCGAACCAGTATGGCGGTGCAAAAGACAATAGTCTGTCACCACGGTACCTCACACTCTAAACCGACCATCGTGCTGGTGAAGGTAGAATCTGACTTCATCAGTGAAAAGCATCGTTCCATTATTTTGTCGATGTACTCGTTCACAACATCATTACCGCAGAAAACGCCTGTGGCGTTGACTTTTAAACGTATCAGTCCGAATTTTTGTGATACGCTTAATGATGTTGCAGAGCGATCCATCACTATTATGCGCACGATTAGCTTGTCATCACGTATAGTGGTTCAACCGGTTCCGTAGTTCCATCCTGCATTCAGCGATTACAGATCTGGATCACAGTTGCTATATGTGCCATCGCCATTTTCTTTGAAGGATAATCCGGAATCCCCGTAGGCAATTATTTTTCGTCCATCAAACTTCGGAACATGCTCGAAGCTACGTACAAAAAATGTTTGTTTGTAAATCTTTGGGACTTGCTTGGTTATCAGTCCATAGTTTACAAACTACTTAAACTAAGTTAAAGTAACCTCAGTGCGCACGGCTATTCCGCCGCGGCACAAAACGAAGGCACGAAAGAACAAATCCAGTATTTCCACACGGCCGTCAGTTTCTATAATACAGGTGGTGGAACTAGCGCCAATCATGCAGTCTCGTCGCGGCAAACGCATGGTGCAAATTTCCTCTGATATGTATGCTTCGTTCAAGACTGAAACAAATTTTTAATATCTGTATGTCACGAGATTTACAGACCTTCACGCTTAATTTCCACCGATTTAATTCTTTTAGGAGACTACTAATTTTACATCGAACGAGGTGATAAAATGTAAGGTACACTGGACAAGTATTCGCCGGTTCATACATCTAGATTTAGATTTTCAGGTTTTGGCTCAAATAGCTCAAGACAAACGCTGGGATGACTCCTTCTGAAAAAACATTGCCTATTTTGTTACTTTCTGCATATCAAGCTTGTGTACCATTTCTAACAACCTCATTGTCAACTGAAAGTTGACAAACTAGCCTTCCTTTTCTAGCTTATCTTTGCTGAACTGGGAATACGAATATCAGTTCAATTACACGACGTCTGACAGTTCAGGTCATGTGGGAAAATTTTAATTTTTCGTCGCCACGACCTGGGTCGTACCAGCTCTATAATGTTCCATTAAACTTAAAAATATACGTACATCAACTTGTAACTCTTGCCACTCTGTTATAAATCGCTTGGAGTAAATGCAGTTACGAAGACTGAAAACTAAAAGTAAATTAATTTTTGCATTTATTTAATAACTGGTAGTTGTTTTGTCGTAAAACGAATTGTCTTATCACATTGTGAAAGACAGACGGTTAAGTTCTGCGGCGAATAGTACCGGAATGAATACTCTGTTGCTAGATAACCTTTGGTATTTCAAATACCTAAGCCTTCGTAGACAGTGAAATATTATAACTTTGTTATTAGTCACTTCTGCTAATATCCCTTTGAGAACAATTTGGATAAAATTGTAGCACTAGATAATGTTCCAGCTGTGCGAGGTTGATTATCTGTAACAGATTACGATTCGTCGCCTTATCGCGTCAGTTTACGTTTCGAGCAAGTTCAGTGGAACGTTCTGACTGACAGCACATATCAAGAGGAAACACGTGTAGCCAGCGATACGGACGCCAGGTGACTACAGATCACTGAACTACATGTCTGACTGAATATCTATTATATTTCGATTGACCAGTTGAGCACCTTACACTTCAAACTATCTCAAAGAGGCAAATCTGCGACATTCTGCATTTACCGCTATTCAAATGCTATGTTCATTGTTTATAGTATCCTTCAGACTTGCTTGTTCCATTATTTAGTTATCAGTTCAAAATGTTCAAATGTTTGTATAGCTTATGGGACTTAACTACGGGGACATCGGTCCCTAAACTTACAAATTACTTATTAATTAGCTAATACTAAGGACGGCACAAATATCCATACCCGAGGGGGGAGTCGAACCCCCGACCGTAGTGGCCATGCAAACCGTGACTGGAGCGCCTCAGTCCCCTCGGCCACAGAGACCGGCTAGTTATCAGCAGAAAACAGACGTTAAATATGACAGGGGGGATATTACGCCATAATCTTCAAGTAGTCAATGAATTATGTCAATGGAGAAAGTTGAAAATTAGTGCCGTAGCAAGATTCGTACTCGGGTCTACTGCTCAGTAGATAGGTGCGCTGGCCACTATGAATCTGAGCTCTGCGGTCACTATAAGTGCTCTGACACCGTAGCACGCCTAATCCATACCCAAATTCTCAACTTATCCCACACATTAGTGACGTAGTACTCCTGCCCATTATAGTCATTACTCATGGCATTTCGCGAATGCTCGTAAGAGTTCATCGTGGTGTGCATAAAGTAGAAGACGAGTATAAGAATTCAGTAGTTAGTTATCTTGATGACAACCATTGCAGACATAATCGAAACGTAGGCATTTTAGTTCCTTCGCCATTCTGTGCACGGTTTAAGACCAAGAGTGATTTTATTCAAATTAATGGCTCGTTTTCAAGTTAATATATTTTAAATTTAGTTCTGTAGACAAGAGAGAGATGATTTCCTCTTTAATTTGAACAAGTACTTCAATTAACAGGGTAATGCTCGTTTCGAGCCCCGGACACAGAGACGCATCAGGTAGTCAGGTAGTCTGAGTTATACAATGTTGAGAATGGACTGTGCAATTGAAAGCTATGAAATACTGAACTATTCTACCGTCAAAGCGTAGCGGTGGATTCCCTCGTGCCTTTGAATATTAAATGGACATTGATCTGTATGTGGTAAATTAGTTGTGGGCATATTTAGATATTTTTTTAAAGATTAAATATATGTAGGTTTTGCCGTACAAAAAGTTACCTCTCGCCACCCACGCACATGGTTGGGTGTTGGGAAGGGCGAGTGTAGTGACTTTGGATGACGCGACCCACCCACCCCCCCCCCCATTCCGATACAAATTAATACTGTACACTTACTTCTACGACTCTAAGCTATGCACAGCATGCGCGCTTACGGAGTTCAGAAAACCTTTTATATTAAAAATATCCATGGTATCGCTCAAACGAGGCATAATTCTACTGCTAGATATCCTACATCATACATCACACAGTGGACTGCAAGGTATAAAACCTTCGCCATGAAACCATACATACATGTCCTAGCTTTCATCGTGATCATTCCGTTATGCACCATTCCATGGCATGCGGAATTTTAAAACTTCCTACTCGAATAAATTACACGCACACACAACTTCAAAATTAATTAACTATTTCTTCCTTTCGTCTGCCCACTTTTTCTTCCCGATTGTTTCTTTCGTTAGCGATTGTTCAGTTTTATTGTTTCTGATTTTACTCCTGAATTGTTTCATTCCCATAATTTCCTCGTCTGAAATTTTTAAATCGTTCCAAATCTTCATTCATCCATGTTAAAAATTCTCTTAGTGCGTACGTTGCCACCCATCCTACATTGGTGTCATACCTTTAGGAGTCTTTTCCTAAATATATATGTGAAGTTGTTTTCCTACGTAGGTGTCTGAAAACAGCGCCGCAGATTATTCTAAGAATTTTTCGTTGCTGTTTCTTGATGAGAATTTTCATCATGGCTCTAATTACTGTGGTTTCTGCCACATACAATACCTCTCATAAAATAATAGTATTGTGCTGTGGTAGTTTAGCATTACGAGATATCAGGCACTGATGATGTAACAGAGGAAATTTCCTAATGTTTTCGTCTGGAGAACAGCATTATGCAGGATGATTCAGCTGCTCCTACCGGTTTAGTTTTAGGCAGCCCGCCAGCCGCGCTCTAAGCGCTGCCGTTTCACATGTCTCGCCAGTCTGCATCTGTGCACCTATGCTTTGATTAGGATTGTTTTTACTTTCTTTTCCGTACAACTTATTCGATTTGAACCTCTTACAGTTACATTCCCGAATCAATAAAAACACAACCCTTGTAAGATTACTTCTTTGTCTGTCTGATGGTAAAGATAGATTTATGTTAGGATCGGTTAGATTATCAACTTGAAATCGGTCACACTTTTTCTGAAAACCCTTGGTATTGTAAAAAAAATAAAAAATAAAATTGCTTCTAAGTTCATGCGATCAAACAATAAGGCCATTTTATTTATTTATTTATTTATTTTTGACGAGAACTCTCTTGTCAAAACCATTGACCTAGAACTATGAAAAGGTTTCTCAGTACAAGTAAAGAAAAGCAGGAAACTGTTGATCTACAGTTATAAAACATTTTGCTATTTCAAACTTGCATAGCAATCTGTCAAAAATGTCACGAACTAATGAGGGACAATGATCTGAAGAAAAAGGCAGTACATATCCAGCCGTAAATTTTTATTTTTTACTAAGCAGCTGATTTCGATGTTACATCATCATGAAACCCCCTGACATAAGTAAATCGGATATAATGGTATCGTAGGTTTTCATGTTGGAACCGCAATAAGGTATTTAGTGTTCGCTGATCTCTGATATACATACGTGATCACCTCATTTATCTAACGACAACCGGATTTAAGTAATAAGTTTCTGGATATCAAAAAATGGTCACATCTCTTGATTGCCTTAACTTATGAGCTCAACGGACCGTAGACCTTATTGTGTGACATGAATTTCAGCCAACTCAGTTTTCAGGAAAAGGTGTCTCTACAGTCGGTTCGTGACACAGACGGACAACGAAGTGATTCTATAAGGGTTCCGTTTTTACCCACTGAGGTGTGGAACCATAAAAATGGTGTTTACATTGAGTTTTCCATTTGTGCTTGACAGAACTTGATAGCATTAAGAAACAGGAAAAATTCCTGATGTTCTGCAAAACCATTTATTTGGTTACAAATCGGCTTTCGGCTTCTTACGCCATCATCAGGTAACAACTGAATGTCGCTAACGTTTCTTCACAGATATGCCACTAACAAGATGTTATTAAATTACAGATGATACAGATTCATATGTTCACCGGAAAGTGTTATGTTTTTATGGCTCTGAATTACATTTATTAATAAATTTGTTGTGGTTCTAATCTTGTATATTATCGTTAAAAGCAGGAGAGGGAGAGGAAGGTGAGGCTTGTTACATTGCGAAATAGTATTGAAATGGTAACATTTCATATATTTAACAAACTGATAACTAAAACTTATTTTAGTAGAGGGGAAAAAGGAAACTGCGTTTGGTCATTTGATACTGTATTGGCATCCTCTGCCATATGTTTATTGATTTCTAGTATTTCCAATAGTATCATCTTTCTGCTTTTCTTTAGAGAAAGTAAGATTTCACAGTCTACATCATACACGAGGTTTTTTGTGAGCAGATGTTTCTTTTTTATTGTCCAGCTTCTCTCATGTACTGATAATCTAATAGCTACAGCCTTGCGAGATTGGCCAATATACACTTTTCCGCGTGTGATCTTATACACCATACTATGTGCTAAAGGTTGAATTTTGTCTTTGCTTTCAGCAACTACTCAAAGATCTAACTGCTAGTTTAAATGAAGAAGTTAAAGCCACTATAAAAAGTATTATATCTGAAAACAACAGCTATTTTGATGTCACTAGTTTGTTTACCAATATTCCTAGTGATGAAAGTATAAACGTACTCACTGACCTTTTGCACAAATCGAAAGTAAACCCTTTACAATTACATGATATAATTACTGCTACTGAAGTATGTGTGAAACAAAATTACTTCTAGTTTCAAAACAAGTATTACAGCCAGTCTGATGGCCTACTATGGGTTCTCCACTTAGTTCTATATTATACGAGATTTTTATGGATAATTTTGAGCAGGGTTTCCTACATGAAGAGACACTGAGTTCCAAAATTAGATTCTGGTTCAAGAAATTTCTGTCCTCCGGCCAACGCTTTGACAACGACGAAGAGCTGAAGCCGATTGTCGCACGCTGGTTACATTCTCAGGCGGCAGATTTGTACGATACAGGAATACAAAAGTTGATCCCACGATATGACAAATATCACAAGTATTTTGTTGACTATATTGAAAACTAGCTCAAACATTGCTGTATTTGTTACCATTAAACATTTTCATGTAACTAGAATTTTCTGCAGCTGGTCAGGCCTTTTCAGTCAAGATGTGAATTACAGAGGACAGTTCAGTGTGTTCTGTGGCACGTATTCAGCGTGAATGCCGTCGTGCGTACAATGAGTCCCGCCTCATCCGCAGCTGAAAGATACTTGCAGTTTGTTGGATCAAGCAACATTTTGGTAGACCTTCGGTTAGTGAAGAATTGTAGAAGCTAAACGGGACGCCTACCTAAGGAGCCCCAACAAAACGGTGCGTACTTGTGCTCTAGAACTACACTTAAAGAAAACTAAAGTCCATAACGTTTTAAAGAAGCATCACCGTTTTATGGGTTATAGACAGTAGTTGTTACGTCATCCATCCATGTGACAGGCCCAGAAGATTTGAATTTGCTTCACAGATGGCCATGAAATTGATAACTATGAACAATTGCTAAAGAGAATAGTGTTTAGTGATGAGGCCACATTCCATGTGTGTGGTCACATTCATCAGTGTAAAGTCAAAATATGGACTGCTGAAAATCCTTTTGCTTACTCTGAGTACCAAGGTAACTCCCCTAAAGTGAACGTCTTGTGTGCCCTAATACACTATAAAATTATAGGCTCGTATGTCTGTGGAGCAAACTGTGACTTCAAACGACTACCTAACATCTTGCATGTGTATGAAGCGCCCCAAATTGAAGATACAACTGAAAGTTTCGTCTTCCAACAAGGAGGCGCATCTTCTCCCTACGCCAGAACTGTGCGGCAGTATCTGAAAACATTTCGTCAGTGTTGAATAGCAAGAGTGTGATTTAAAGCATGGTCACCATGATTCTTGGATCTGACGTTCCTATACGTTTTCTTGTGGATTTTTTCATTTTTTTAAAAATTTTTTATATTTTTTTACTGTTTTGCCAACATCGCTTATTTATTTACCACACTGACCGGTTTCAACTGATCACGCTATCATCATCATATCTGCGGAACTGTGGTGTATCTAACCATAATCATACCAATAATGTGTAGCACCTTCTATACGGCGATCCTTGGGATTGTCAAATACACATAATTGCAGAGTCACATAATTAAAACCAAACATGGCCCCCGTAACATAAACTGCCGTCGACACGCTTCTCACACCACATTAAACCCAATGTTACGGGGGCCATGATTGGTTTTAATTATGTGACTATGCAATTATGTGTATTTGACAATCCCACGGATCGCCGTATAGACGGAGCTACACATTATTGGTATGATTATGGTTAGATACACCACAGTTCCGCAGATATGATGACGATTGCGAGATCAGTCGAAACCGGTCAGTGTAGTTATAAATAAGCGATCATAGCAATACAGCAAAACAATCCAACTTGTGTTTTTTTTTTTTTTTTTCCTTGTGCGTTTGTCAAAGGCAACATGTGTACAGTGATCATATCAACGATACTGACTATTCAAGCGAAAGATCCAGAGATGCTATTCATTCCGTTGTACCTAATTCCCTACAGCGTGTGTGGAATGAACGAGAATATCGTTTAGATTGGCGTAGAACAAAAATGGAAGCAACATCTAACTGCGATGAATATCTATACAAACTTTGAGTTTTTCTTTCATAAGGAGAAAGTTTTACATTTCTATCATGTTTCGCTGCTTTTCTGCGACCTGTTAAAACTGCACCATGACTTCACGAACCCTTCTCAGCTACGTAATTTGTTTTATTTCATTACTGCGTCATTACTTTCTGGCGCACAAGAATGAAAATTACCTAAAAAAATACGTGGAGAGTTTTCCTTTCATCAGGTGAAGGTTTACATTTCCATCTTATTTCCCTTCCTTTCTGTGACCGGTTAAAACTGCATGACTTTACAAAAACACTTCATTTATGATCTAGGCTTTTCATTAACGAACTGGTTCAATACCAGGAACAAAGTGAATCCTTAAATCACATCCGTCGCTTGCAATTGCTAAATTATATATTGTCACTTGCTTGTGAAATAAACTCTCCACATTTTAAGTCTTGTAAGCACCGACATTTTGCAATACTGTGTAAGTGGACGCAAGTATTTAAGTTTTTTTATCGAAACACAGACGTTAGGTGTTCATTTGAAGGATCAAACACTGACCTTTCTACTCTGCATGACCGTTTCAAGCAGTTCATTAAGATTCTTACATTTATTCCAATCAAATTGAATGCTTCGATACTCTGAACTATTTTGTTGCGGAAATTCAAGTCAAGATCAGAATTAAACAACATTTGGAAGAACTAGCAAACACTTTGAAATACGTTATATAATAGGGAATATTCCAAGCCACAGCTGCTTGTTGAAAAAATTAATACTTCATAAAAAAATTCAACAAGCAACTGTTGCTTCGAATACACTTGCATTCCCTATTATATAAATTATTCCAGTTGCACTCCTGAAATTGTCAGATTATATTAACTTTGAAAGACTATTTCCCTGTTGTGTCTAGTAATAACAAATCTATGCGCAGTTTCTTTTAAGATAACATAATTTTGGAACCCACGTGAATTTAAGTTATAAACAGCAGCTTCTGCAAACTTCCATTGACTTTAGCTTACAGAAACGTTATAAAATGTATTTTCTATGAATAATAAAGCGTGATTACAAAACTTAGATAAAGCGGTAACGAATTCTTGTTTTAGTGTACACATCTGTCTTTACGCAGACATACCGCCTTTGTAATATTCAACTTCCTGTGCGACCATAACCACACGATATTAGCCGACTACACGTTTTTACATTTCGATAAATTATTCAAGGACGTTTATATGGTCCTATTTCTGGTAGTGTCTGTGCCTGTGCAAGATCTTGAAGGCCTTCTACTGAAACTGTGTCGAATGGTGGCACATCTCCTGCATACATTCTTGCACACTTCTCCAGCGCAAGGAATTTTGTTGATGCTGAAGGCTTTAAGATGCTACTACACAGCACTGGGGAAGAAAATGTAAGCTCTCGGTAGGCTATTATTGGAAGCTTTCCCAATATACAAATCATCGCAACAGGGACTGGCTAATAAGCTAGTAAGCTAATAACTTATGACAATGCACTACGCTCTGCAAAAAACGCAGATTTATCATCATTATCTGCTAACTGTGTATGCAAAATACTTTTAATAAGGCATAAAATACCAAATATCCCCTGTACTGCATGTCTGTTTGAACCAAGATTGACCAAATGACGCATAGCGCCAACAAACTAAAAGAAACTACTTTTTCATCCTCTTCTAAAGAGTTTAAACATTAAACATTATGAAAATATTTATCAACTTGGTCTTCCTAATTTGTCTCCGTCCCCAGCATTTCAATTTATATCTAATAAGATTCCCATTCACTCTGCACTGCTTTCTTTCACACTCACTGTTTGCGGCTCAACTATTACTGCCGCTTAATTCCCGTAAAGATAATAATACTGGAAGCAGCACAGCATATCTGGACCAGTGCGCGTACATACCATAGCAATGCAATGCAAACTTCCATATACAGTTGTCTCCATTACGATTTTTTAACTCCCATGAAGTAATGAGTGCTATCGAGTCGTCAAGGGGGTGTCAAATGATTTTTTTAAAATTTATAATCCTTTGGGCCTGCATCGTTATAAATGTCCTTTAATGACGTTATGTAAAATAAATCCCAAACGCTGCTACTTAGTTTCTTTATTTATACTGTAGGCCTATTTCGGAAATACTTCAATTATCAGAAATGGAAATGAAGTTAGCGCATGTCTTTCTTGGCCGGGAGAACCCTTGCGGGTTTGTTCGGCCGCCTTAGTGTAAGTCTTTTTATTTGACGCCGCGTGGGCGATTTACGTGCCAATGATGATGAGATGATAATGATTAGGACAAAACATAACACCTAGTCCCCTGCCGGGAATCGAACCCGGGCCTCATGCGTGGTAGTCAGCGACGCTACCGCTGAGCTACGGAGGCGGATATCATAATTGGAAATATTTTTACACACAACAATCCACTACAAATACTCAATGAACAAATCTATCTGAAACGGCAACGATCATACAAAATTTTCCATTATCTCTGACAAAAATCATCATAACCAACATAATAAACAAAATAGCCTGTAACCATACAATATCGCTGTCATCTGTCAAACGAGCTGTCGCGTGAACAACAACTTAAAAATACGCAATAAAAATCCGAAAATTACGTATGAATATGAAGTCAGCTTCATACTAACCGTTGGTAACTCATTGGGATTGCTTTAATAAGAAAACCATAGACAGACCAACGATAAGTTATGGATGATAAGAAAATCCATGTTTATAAAATAACTCGTATTTAAAAATTTTGCATAAGGAATACTTATATATCTTATATTACTTACAGATACCTGATGATGGAAGTATTTCCGAAATAGGCCTATAGTATAAATAAAGAAAATAAATAGCAGCGTTTGGGATTTAGTTTACATAATGATTCCATATTTCTAGATTTCCAGAAAGCTTTTGACACTGTATCTTAAAGCGTCTTCTAATTAAATTGCGTGCTTATTGAATTTCGCCACAGTTTTGCTACTGGATTTGCGATTTCCTGTCAGAAATGACACAATACGCAGTAATTGACGGAAAGTTATCGAGTAAAAAGGAAGTAATATCTGGCGTTGCCCAGGGCCCCTACTGTTCCTTATCTTAATTAACGATTTATGAGACAATCGGAGTAGATCTCTTAGACTGTTCGCGGATTATGCTGTTCTTTATCGGTTATTAAAGTCACCAGATGATAAAAAGCACTTGAAAAGCATTTAGGTAAGGTATTTGCATGATGCAAAAATTGGCAGTTGACCACAAATAATTGTGTGAAGAAAACCGTTAAACTTCATTTACACGATAAATAAGTCAAATCTAAAGGCCGTAAATTCTACTAAATACCTAAGAATTACAATTATGAACAACTTAAATTGAAAAGAACACACAGAAAATATTGTAGTGAAAGCGAACCAAAGGCTACATTTCATTGGCAGAACACTTAGAAGATGCAACAATTCGAGTAAAGTAATTGGATACACTACACTTGCGCATCCTATTTTGAAGTATTGCTGCCCACTGTGTGATCCCCACCAAGTGGGTCTCACGAATGATGCAAATTTAAGAGAAGGGCAGCTCGTTTTGTATTATCGCGATATAGGGGAGCGAGTGTCCCAGAAATGATGCACGATTTGGGGTGGCAATCATTAAAAGAAAGGCATTGTTGCGACGAGATTTATTTGCGAAATTTCTACCAACTATCTCTTCCGAATGCGGACATATTTTGTTAGCACCCACGTACAAAGAAGACACTGTCATCACAATAAAATAAGAGAAATCACATTGAAAAGCGAAAGATTCAGAGAATGGAACGTTAGAGAAATAATGTTCGATGAACCTCTTCCGTGCACTTAAATGTGATCAGATGAGTATTTATATGGATATTATCATCTGTTTATAGTGTTTTGAGGCAAAATAAATAGTACTTTCGAAAATTTCCGTTTAATTTTGTAAAAAGCGTGTTTATCGACGGTAGATAACTACCTGTAGAATACCATCATACTGCTGGGGACAAACGGAGCCTCCCTGTTTATGGACAGGATGTCTCGTGGAAAACTGGTCGAGCATCAGAGACGCTGATAAAATAAAGATAGCGTTGACACATTTCCTCTGAATTTACAAGTGTTGATGTGGTGCATCCAGCCACAACTGGAAGCTGTTTCAAGCGTCCCGCCCAACTCAGCTTACAGGAAATGTCAGCCCAGTGTGACGTTCGGTTGCAGTTTTGGCCCTCTGGCTGAGGGCTCCAGGCGGCGTGTCTAGCGTCTAAGCAGAGATCTCGCCAGCGGAAGGTGTGCTCGATCCCACCATGCACTACTTGTGGACCCGTCCTCAGTGATGACGGTGGCCGTGTAGTCCGGAATTAGCAGCAAAGGCGTCACTACGTCGACAGAATCATTGTTCCTCGTAACACCAAGCAACTGAAGTCTCTTTAGACAGAAACCGTGCTCGATATAGTGTAGGCTGTAGTTCGTCAATTCAGCATCACTCTGAGACGAAGGTTCGAAGCTCAACAGATGCTGAATACCATCTCGAAGATGCAGCTAGCAGTCAATAGCCTGTACTTGATGATGTAAATCATAGAATTTCTTCAATAATAAGATTGTGGGAACAACAATATTAATATGAAGCTGAATGACGTATAGTGCAGACGAAGACGGCAAAGATTATCATTAATGCTAAACTTTAATTGCTCTTTGATGATATAATTTCTGTTGTTTATTGTCTTCTATTCTTTGTTCTATAATTGACTTGATTAAAGTGTATTAAGTGCAAGCCGTTACTTTTAATTTTATTTTAATATGATACTAAGAAGCGGCTACAATGTGGTGACCCCAGAGACTGAAGAACACGCACAAGAAGAAGAAAATACGCGGGAGGATGTAAATTCGCCGCAACGTAGAGTGGAACGTAGCAACCAGGTGTTGGATTTAACACAGTACAAGACACGTTAAGAAATCAAATGCAAGATTTGCGTAACGAGATGAGACGACAACAGAGTAATTCGCCCCAACTAATTTCCGAGAGACGCGCGGCAGATAGTGGAGAAGATAAAAAGAATTGGTTCAGAACACACATGAAAGTACGCACTCCGCAATTCCTTCCAGACAAACCGGAGTTATGGTTTTCCATGTTAGAGCTAGCGTTTGTTCATAATGGGATTACGGACGATAACGAGAAGTTTGCAATAGCAGTTAATGGTTTGGACTACAGAGCTCCGACAATAGTTGAAGATGTAATTAAAAGCCCTCCGTCGACGCAACAATATACTCACCTTAAGCAGTTGTTAATAGACAGACTCAGCAAACCTCAAGATCAACGGATACATCAGGTACTGAGAAACGAACGTCGAGGCGACAGATCTCCCTCAGAATTCTGGCGACAGTTAAGAAGTATAGTAACAGAGGAAGACCTATCAAATGTTACGCTTCGTTACATTGGGGCGTCTCAGCTTCCCTCGGCAGTCAGAGCAGCTGTAGCGGCAGACGACAGTCAAGATATAATCCACATTCTTCGATTAGCCGACAGAGTTTTCTCAACGATCAAGACAACGGATACATTTGCGTCGATGGAAGCAATATCAATGACGGATCACTTTGAAGCAGCAGCAATCAGCAAAGAACATAAACCGGAGACAAAATCTCATTTCCTACAGTTAAATGAACAATTAGATGGACTACAAAAACAATTTGAAAACTGGAAGATAACGGCGAAGGACACACGCGTACGAGATGGAGGAGAAGAGAAGATCGACCAGTTATGTTGGTACCACCGGAGGTTTGGTGAGCGAGCAGCTAAATGTACACCTCCTTGCAATTACGTACGTTCCGTGCGTAACATGGAAATAATTGTAAGTACAGACATTTCTTTTTTACCTGTGTCCAGACGGCTCTACGTCCAGGATGTAAATACTTCGTGTTATTATCTTGTAGATACTGGATCTGACGTAAGTACCATACCTGTGCAGTCGAGTAGAACAAGTAGGGAACATCCGTCGATTTGTCTCACAGCAGCAAACAAACAGCCGATACAAACGTATGGCAGTTGTGTCAGAGAATTGGACCTAGGATTTAATGCAGTTTGTAAATGAACATTTGTTATAGCTGAAGTGTCAGAGCATATTCTAGGAGCAGATTTTCTTTATGCAAATAGCATCAGTGTAGATATTCGGACGGCTCAACTTAGGAAAGGAGGAGAAATTGTATCTGGTTATCTAAAAAAAAACATCGGCACTGAAGGATATAAACCTATTCAAATGATTAACGCAGATAAAAATAACTATCTACCTGTTGCAGTACAAAATTTAGTACCGCACAAAACAGTGCATCGCATAAACACGATACCGGGCCCCCCAATTTCTTGCAGACCGAGAAGATTAGCACCAGATAAGTTCATGGATGCAAAAGCTGAGTTCAATCGTATGTTAGACACAGGGGTGATAAGGAGATCAGACAGCCCTTGGGCTTCACCTTTACACATGGTTAAAAAGAAATATGGTAGTTGGAGGCCGTGTGGAGATTATAGAGAATTAAACGCACGAACAATTCCCGATCGATACCCGATACCAAATATTCGTGATTTTACGAACGTACTAGCAGGCATGAATTTCTTCAGTGTTATTGACTGTCAAAAAGCGTATCATCAGATACCGGTAGCTAAAGTGGACATACCTAAGACTGCAGTTACAACACCTTTTGGCCTTTTTGAATTTTTACGCATGCCATTCGGACTAAAAAATGCAGCCCAAACATGGCAAAGATTTATCGACGAGGTGTTAAGAGGGTTAAACTTCACTTTTGCATATCTAGATGACAGTTTGGTGTTTTCGGCGACGTCAGAACTTCACGAAAAGCATCTTAAGGCTGTCTTTGATAGACTTAAATTATACGCGATCATAGTTAATGAAGATAAGTGCACATTACGAAGAGATAATGTCACATATTTAGGTCATATTCTCTCGGCTGCTGGCATACGTCCGTTGGATGAGAAAGTTGACCAAATACAAAAGATGCCACTACCAAAAGATTTGCGGCAATTACGCAAGTTCCTTGGTGTAATAAATTTTTACCGTCGTCATTTACCAGGGATGGCCGCGTTACAAGCACCGCTCACTGAATTATTAGCAGGTCCAAAGAGTAACAACAACAGGAGACTACAGTGGACGACGGAAATGCAACGAGCGTTCGAACAAATTAAAGCAAATCTCAAGCAAGCTATACTGTTGGCCCACCCTGTGAGAAATGCAAAACTACCTCTAGTAGTAGACGCGAGTCATAAAGCGATCGGGGGGGGGGGGGGGGGAGTACATAAGTCAGTTCACGACCAACATATGTCATATTAAAGGAGCAGCAAATGTTGTCGCTGACTATTTTTCACGAATCACCATGATAACAACTACGGTAGATTATCACAGATTAGCAAGAGAACAAAGGCAAGATGCACAACTTCATACTTTTCGGCAAAACCCCTACAAAGCTTTGAAACTGGAAGAAGTACGTCCTGAAGGTGAACAAATTACAATTTGGTGTGACGTTTCTCAAGGTAAACCTCGGCCTTTTATACCTGAGAGTTTAAGGAGAGAAGTTTTTGACAGTATACATAATCTGGCTCATCCAGGACAAAAGGTAGGTATCAAATTGCTGACTGATCGTTTCGTTTGGCCACAAATCAAAAGAGATTGTAGAAAGTGGACACAGACGTGCCTTGCTTGTCAGCGTTGTAAGGTTGGACGTCATACAAAGAAACCCTTGGGACATTTCCGCTGCAAGATATTTCGGCAGAAACAATTAGTCGAAATTTTTTGTCATGCACGATTTGGCTGCCCGGTACGTGTCAGCACTGATCAAGGCAGACAATTTGAATCAGAATTGTTCCTTGAACTGGCAAACATTTGTGGGTTCCGGCGTCATCGTAACAACTAGCTACCATCCGGAAAGTAATGGAATGGTGGAAAGATGGCACCGGACTTTGAAAAGTGCCTTGATGTGCCACAAAGAAAATGTAAATAAAAATTTATTCCGTTATGTAAAAGAATACGTGAACTGCTTATCTGGAAACAATTAATCTCACAAAAAAAATTGTACTCGTAAATCCCACTGAAGATGCCTTTAAAAGGCGAAACGCGTCTGGAAGAAATAAAATCAATTGCGCCGGCCGCGGTGGCCGAGGGGACTGAGGCGCGCCAGTCACGGTCTGCACGGCCACTACGGTCGAGGGTTCGAATCCCTCCTCGGGCATGGATATTTGTGCCGTCCTTAGTCTTAGCTAGTTCATAAGTAGTTTGTAAGATTAGGGACTGATGACCACGTAGTTAAGTCCCATAAGTTATTTAAAAAAAATCAATTGCAGAAAACACAAGCTTCAAAAATGAACGCACAGTATATATTCCTTCAAACCGTCTTGATTGCAAATTATTTTATTAATTATTGACGCGTTTCGCCCTTTAGCAGGGCATCTTCAGATTATCTGCGTGACAGAATTTACACAAATTTACAAGGCGGAATTACAAACAGGTATAATGGTACATGGGCTTATTTTGAGTTAAGACTGTATAAATGGTAAACAAAGCTTACAATGCGCTCTCCGTGGTGTGACACCGTGAGTTGTTATTGCGGTGTTTCTATTTTTGGATATCCTTGTCGCCCTACAAATGATCGAGTAACAACGAATTACAGTTGGAACATATATCTTTACCGAGTATGTTCCAACTGCAATTTGTTGTTACCAGATCATTTCTAGGGCGACAAGGAAATCCAAAAATTCCAAAAATAGAAACACCGCAATAACAACTTACGATATCACTCCACGGAGAGCGCATTGTAAGCTTTGTTTACCATTTATACTGTCTTAACTCAAAATAAGCCCATGTACCATTATACCTGTTTGTAATTCCGCCTTGTAAATTTGTGTAAATTCTGTCACGCAGATAATCTGAAGATGCCCTGCTAAAGGGCGAAACGCGTCATTAATTAATAAAATAATTTGCAATCCAGACGGTTTGAAGGAATATTTATTCTCACTGATTGCTATACACCATGGATTGGAAACCATTTTAGATTGTATTGTATGTTTATGTTGAGTACAGCAGTATGTATGGGAGTGTGTTGGTGAGACGTGTTCGTGTTGTGCAGGAGAGTGGCTGCTGACGGCGGTGCACACGGCGCGCTACCTGGGCTGGGAGCTGGGCGACCAGTCGCAGGGCTGGGACTTCTCGTGGCAGAACCTCAGCCTGGAGGCGCTGCACCTCAGGAACCTGCGCGTCTACTGGCTCGTCGCCTCCTTCGTCTCCTACTTCATGTACTTCAGCATCGGCGGCTTCCTACACGTAAGTGGTGCTCAATCGAGCCATTTCTTCTTTTTCTTTTCTTGGTAATGTTTTCTTTAGTTACATTATTAGGTTTCTGAACTCTAATAACCACCATTGGCTAATAACTACGTGGTGTGTGCATGCGCATGGGTCTTCAGAGACGGCATGCGACTGACAGTGTAAAGACACTGCTACCAGTCAAACGTAGTCAGTGTAAGAGGAAGTGTCACAACGCCGGATTTAAGGTGGGGCGACCCGGGTGGTCGCCCGGAGCGCCAGGGCCCAGGGGTGCCATCCATGTCAAAATAATAATAATAATAATATAATAATAATAATAATTTGCATCCAGCTGCAAAGAGCTGAGGTGATTCGCGTTACATTGGGCCTTATGCGGCCTTTCACACGAGAGACGCAGAGCTTAGATTTCGGCTCACTAAGCCGCAGTGTAGCTTGTCAGGTGAATCGTCTGCTGCTCGCTTTATACACAGATCCTTATGGCAGCGTTCACACTGGACACAGGGAGCCGCTAGTCGCCCTCCACGCGCAGTTTCGTTACACATTGTTGATTCGGCTTCTCTATTGTTTGCGTCTATTTACCAGAGAATATCAGATATCACTAGCAAATGTCTGTCGGGTGCCTCCGTAACTTAAGAGGAGAAAACGTGTGTGTTCGAAGTAAAGGGCAGCATCGTCTAATGAGAACAAACTTTTCTTTATTATCTTTGGTGAAAGATTTGGAAGCTATTTCAGAACACAGAAAACTTCAACAAAATGTGGATAAATATTAGCTAAAAAATTCTACGACCTTACATCAGCCAGGTTAACCCAATTGTGCAGTACTCATTGGCGCAATAGTATGATGTTCGTTCTCAACTCTCCGCCCCCCCCCCCCAACTTCCACAATCTTGATAAATAGCAGATACACACAACATCCCTCTCAGCCCACTCCAAATTGCTGAATTATCAGATTGGTTATCGATATCTGGAGTGTCTGAGAAGACATCGTACTCCTGTAATATATATTATACTTACAATGTCGTACTAATCGGAAAAACTTCCATGACATGAAGTTGTATTACGTTCATCGATATAGATGTATCTATCCTGTTAAAATTATAATATAATGTTCCAAGTTTTTTCCGCAAAGAAGTTTGTTTTGCACCTGAATCAGAGTCACAGCCACCCTCTCTTCCACTGTTATATGCTTCCTCATGTTGGTCCACCAATCGAAAAAATTGTTTCTGTATTGCACACTGCTCATCAAAAGAAGTCACTGAAATTCAATAGAAATTGAAGAATTTCTCGGGATTTGCTCGTAGTGTCCCGGGAAGGCAATGGAAACCACCTAAGCCTACACGAGAAGTAGTTTTTGGGTGGCAACATTGGTTTATTTTCCGCACTTAGCTTTTCTTCATAACAACTGCTGCAGCAACAACTACTACTTACCCTAAAAGAAACATTTTGTTAGTGTCTGGTTCTAGAAACTGCACGCCGACAGCAGCAATTAGGTACTATCCGACCTTCCGGGGGGAGGAGGAGGGGGCAGGAGCTCTGAGAATCGGACAGGTTACAGTGAGCCGGACTTACGCTCTTTGCGCCGAAGACCAGCGGCTTACTGCATCCAGATGCACGGCCTCCCGTGTGAAAGGGGCCTTACAATTTACAATCGCCCGTTTTACGGAGCTAAAATATTGTGTCTCAATCAACATCCGTCACTAATCTTACGAATGCGCGCTGCATTCAGAGTACTGAAGAGAAAACTTACTGAATGTCATCTTCCTACTGCTTGCATCCATCCATGTTTCACACCAGAGACTACCAACCATGGCGTTTTTCTTATTCGTTTCAAGAATTGCAACAAGGAAGGGCCCATTCAGCTGCACCATTTGTCGTTCACCATGTAAACTAACTGTCGGCCGAAGTGAAAGAAAATACGGACTGTGAAATAGACATCATATAATGACCCCATTAGTACGAATGGATTTATATCGAACATTTTGACTTTTATATAGCAATTAATAGATCATGCAGTGCATGTACTGCATACTTCCCTAAGCCACTGAGATAATACAGCGCCACACATTGTTTGTTACATTGCAAATGTTGGCAGCTCAACGATCTACATTCATACGTCAGTAAGAGTCAGTAAGAGTCGAAGGCAGAGGTCATGCTTTTGTGGCTGGCTAATAGTAACTGAAACGAGTGTCGTGGCTGTGACTATAATTTTCTGCTAAGACCGAAAACCTGTTTTTATCTTTTAGTTCATGTATGAGTTTTTTTAGTTACGTCTACTGATAGGTGATTTCAATATCGTGAACAATTGCTTTAAAAATGTAAGCACAAGCTTCGTAATATATACATAACACAACTTAAAACATACAATGATACTTCTGTTCTAAAGGAACAGAATTGCCGATGGTCCACAGCTATAAATGCGAATTAATATACGTTAAAAGTTTGCAGTTGCAGAGGATGGCAATTATCAGTGAACTAATAAAACATCCAAATGATCCTCATAGAAATAAAAGCAATAAGCGATCGCTATCTTATTTTGGATCTACGAGCGTGTTTTGACCACATTTTACGCATCTCCTCGTTCTTTAGAACATGCAAAAACATTTTTTCTGGAGTTGTTGTAGATGTATTTGTACAGTGCGGTACAACGCAGTATTTTTAGACAATTTTCTAAAACGTTAATGCCCAAACCATGTATCGCTGTTGCGGCAGCAGCGTGCTGGACAGTGACGTCACAGGCAACACAAGATTAAAATTGATGCGTCTCAGAGGATTTAAAATCATTTGGATTTCATTTCCGATTTTTCTTCTTCTAAAATACTAAGAGTATAAGATGACGCAATTAACTATTTAAAACGATCTCTACAAAACAAATACTCTGTTGCAAAGCAATGCAAGGTCCGCCATTTATATAAAAAAAAAAAGGCGCCAAATGGTCGACTCGACCGGGATGCCTGTATCGTTAAGGCCGTTTCTGGTCACAGTGCAATGAAGCAACGTTTAAATATCAGTTCTGCTACAAATTACGGAAGCCTGCAACGGAGAAACATGGGATGGTGTTGGAAGTGTACGGGATGGAAGCCGTGAACAGAATGTTTACGAATGCTTCAAACGCTTGCACGATGGGCAGGAAACAACTGACAATGAGCCACTTCAGTTCGACCATAGACAAGCAGAACCCAAAAAATTATCGATAAAGTGCGAGAAATGCTAGCACAAGATCAGCGACGGACACTCTGATTGCGGAGGAATTGGGCATTAGCAAGGATGCTTTGCACACCATCGTGCGCGATGATTTGAGTAAGTGAAAGATGTGCTTCCGATTTGTGTCGCACAAGCTCGCATATGAGCAGGAAGAAAACAGGTGGAAACTTCTGGTGATTTGATTTACATGTGTGAGAAGGTTCCCTTGCTTCTGAACACCATCATCACGGGAGATGAGATCTGGCTCTACCAGTTCGATTTGAAATCAAAACGGCACTCGATGTCATGGTTTTCACCATCTTTCCCGCAAAAAAAAAAAAAAAAAAAAAAAAAAGCCGTCTGCAACACTGCAAAGTGAAACAACGGCATCATCCACAAGGTCAATCTAGTCCGTTTTGAACCGAATGTTAGAGCGTATCCTGCAGGTTCGGCTAGAGTTGCACAGGTCTGGAAAATGGATGCTGCTCCATGGCAATGGCCCTGCTCACTACGCGATCCGTGTGCGCCAATTCTTGGCGCAGAAGATGGTAAATGTTCTGAAACACTCGCCGTACTCCCCTGATATGACTGACGACTTCTTCCTGTTTCCCCGATTGAAGGCGGCCATGAAAGGCGAACGTTTTGCGTGCGTGAATTGCATCAGAGATACTGTGACAGCCGTTCTGTGATCGATTTCACGGGAGGCCTTTGCTTATAGTTTCCAGAAGCTGTATAAATGTTGTCAAAAGTGTTGCTGCGAGTGGTGACTGCTTTGAAGGGTAATAAGGAAATTTTTTTATATTTCGGTTTGTTTGTTGTCTAATAGCGCTAACCAAATGTTTAGACACACCATATATAAACAGTCAAATCAACTAAACTTTGTCTGATAAGCAGGAGAGCCGGGTTACAATTCCACTCTTGGTACAAATTTTCATATGATTCTTGAGTATACATTTACGTCTTATATTTACATTGTGTGTTACATTTACATCGTAGTACAGACGGATCCAAGAAAAATGCCATATTTATTTATTTATTTTTCGTGTCCAGGACATGAAATAATTAAAAAAACTAATACATATTGACATATCAATACATTTGTAACATTCAACTTACACAATAAGTTAAGAAATCAAACAACACCGAGGTAATTATATTTCTTGAAGAGCCCAGTATTCGGCGGTTTTCACAGCATTTCGTTGCCTGCAGCAGGATCACCAATATATATACTTCAAAAAAGAAGAAAATTTCATATAATATATCTACATTTTTTATTGGTAAATGAACAATAATAGACTAGAAGTTATTTTTTGACCATAACCTTTTGAAAACCGTCCTTAAAGTGCATGAAATTAAATTGATTGGAAATCAACTGATCGATAAATGAAAACTGATAATAAAGTATATTGTCCGTAAAAGCCTACTTTTTCGAGAAATCAAGAAAAGCTGCTTTCCGGCTATCGATTATGCATACAGAAAGGTAAAACATGCTTCGAAGATTAGAGTCCTCCCTCGGGCATGAGTTTGAGTCTTTATGTCGTCGTCAACATAAGTTAAAATTTCTAACTCTAGAGACCGGTGACCTTAGCTGCTTGGTCTTCTATCTTTACAAAAAATTTTAAACATGCTTATGCGGGAGCGGCGCTATCCAAGTGACCAAGTGAATGGGAAATAACATGTCTTACACAAAATATAACTGTCCAATTTCCGAACTATATGCAAGATGGTGAGAGTCGTTCATGTTCCAGTATGGAATTATGACTTTTTTTAGTAACATATTTCCAATTGAGGGTGCTATCTTCAGTGGACAACGGTCTACAACCACCCTCAAGGCTGGATGTCGATCGACTAAACGTGCCTCGGAAAGGACCGCATCCTTGAAGCCTCGTAGATTGAGTGCTTTATTTTTTTCTCATTTAATTGCGCACCTGAAATATGACAACTATCAATTATCTCTTTCATTCATGCGTTTTCGCCGTGGTGGTCGAGGGGACTGATGCGCTCCAGTCACTGTCTGCATGGTCACTACGGTCGGGGATTCGAATCCCCCCTCGGGCATGGATATTTGTGCTGTCCTTAGTATTAGCTAGTTTGTAAGTAGTTTGTAAGTTTAGGGACTGATGACCCCGTAGTTAAGTCCCATAAGCTATACAAACACTTTTTTTTTCGCCGCGGCGGAGTGACCAAGCGCATTGAGCCGCTATGCTCCGATGCGCGAGGCTGTTCCCCGTCGGCGGTTCAAATTCCTCCTCGGGCATGGATGTTTGTGTCGTCTTTAGTATAAAGTAGTTCATAAGTAGTTTGTAAATTTTGCAACTGTTGACCCCGCAGTTAAGTCCCTTAAGCTTGACAAACATTTGAACATGGGTTTTCTTCACGTCGACAGAGGAGAACCGCCGGAACATCGGCAAGTCACTTGGCTAGCGCCGCTTTCGCTGAAGCATGTTTACCATACTGCGTGTATTAGCGACAATTTTGTTTTCATTTATTGATTTTTCGAAAAAACAAAAACGTGTTTCCGGGCAACATACATGTTCTAGAAAGATATCTTCAGTCTGCAGCGGAGTGTACACTGATATGAAACTTTCTGGCAGGTTAAATGTGTGTGCAAGAACGGGATTCGAACCTGGAACCTTCCGCGGGACAGACGCTCTACTGACTGGAACGCCTCACAGTTTTACTTTCGCCAGTACCTCGCCTCCTACTTTTCAATCTTGACATACATGATAATGAAAAATGTTCAGTTTACCAGTAATAGTGGATCCAGATGATTTTGAGTCGATTGAGTATCATGAACTGTAAGGGCATTTTCAAAATCTGGGAGGCAGTTAATCAAAATAAACAGTCCATTCTTAGAGGAAAAGGTGGTATTATGGGCTACCACTTTATTTTTGAACCATAAATTCCCAAATTGTCAGTGAAATTTGCTGAAAACCTCAAAAAAAACCTTTATGATATAAAAAAGCCAAACACATATGTTTTAGTTTAAATCATTATGCACCTTTAATATGGAAACATGTTTACAAAATTGACATATTGTGAAAAAATGTAAATGTGGTGGTAATATGAGCTACTTTATAAATACACAAAAAGTCAATATTATTTTCTGTGGATTTTTAGAGTAATTGGAAAATAGCAAACCCTTTATACTGGGACATGTTTATCATAAGTTGTTCATTTAGGGTTGGCAGAAATCACAAATATGTTCCGTTTCACAACCAGCACACACGTAGTGTGCCCACATCTCGCACATTAGGCACTGGATCCATAGTTCTCCTTTAGTGTCTTGGGAATATAACTCCTCACATAAAAGGCAGGTAGCATCGTCATCTCCACCAACACTGGGCTGTAGAACTGACTCCCCAGAATCTATCGATCCCTCCTCTGAACTCTTGGATAATTGTAGGTCGATGGTCAATTTTCGCTTCACTGATGGAGTTTTGCTTTTTATTCCTTGTTTCTTTCTTTTGTCAACACTTGGCTCACATCTCACATTCTTCGTATTCCCTGTTACGTCACTTTCCAGCTTTCTTTTTTTGTCCACTTCTTTTCCCCCCTTTCTTTTTGTTTTCCTTTTTTTGTAAGCTTCCTTTTCTTCGTGCTGCTTCTTCTGCTAGGACTTTGGCACATGGTGTGGACCAGTAGAGGACTTGGGCAAGCCTTCTGTGTTATCAGGCTGAAACAAGGGTTGTAATATGGGCTACTGTAGTGGGTAGCCCATATAACCACAGCGATTGTCCATATTACCACCCTAGCCCTCTTGGAAAGTAAAACGTCGCTATCCGTTATAAACAAACTTTAATAAACTAACTTCATGAGCATTAGAGAGCTAAATATTTATATAATATGTAGTTATGAAGTTAACAGCTAACTACGCATTGACAGTACGTCTAATATAACTGTAATTTCTTATCTTTCAAAGTTTTGAAATGAGAAAAATCACGAAACAGCTCACCACTAACATTCCACGTAACTGACTGCGGCAGCGCATTCTGTGGCGTTTGTACGAACTAGCTACTACTATTTACTGAGGTTGCCGCTAGTATGCGCAGGCTTATTAGTCAGATATTAAGCTAGCCCATATTGCAACCACTAGCCCATAATACCACCTTCGCCTCTACTCATCCATAAACGGGCTGCCAAAAATGGGCCCAAAGAATAGTCGTGTCTGCGGTCTTTCCCTCGTCAGTCCCTGACTCGGGACCTTTACTAAGACGGCCTTGTGGTTGGCAGTGGTACTTCTACGTGCGCCAGCGCGACCGGCCCGAGGAGTGGAAGTGCCAACCCACCAAGTTCCTGTCCCCGGAGCTGGAGCGCCACGAGATCCTGGTGGGTTCGTTCAGCCTGCTCATCACCAGCTCCTTCACCGCCACGCTCGCCTGCTACATCAGCAACGGCGGCTGGAGCCGCGTCTACTACGAGTTCGACGAATACGGCTGGACCTGGTGGTTCCTGCAGTGGGCCGTTATCTTCATCTATCAGGTCAGTCTCCGATACAGCAAAAAAGATAGTAGAGGAGACCGGGGCACGTTTTCCACCATTTTATATTTTTATTTCTGTACTTTTTATTTTTATCGGTTTTGAGGTACACAGCGGATCATTATATTTCCTATACCTTTATCTACAGTGTTCTACAAATGTTTTTGAAAATGGTAAATATCCTTCTTGGCAGCAAATGATTTTGTCTGACGATGTTGCGTTGGAAAATTTTCCCCATATGCGGGGCAAGTTTTCCAGCTTACTTAAAATGTACTGGGGTAAATTTTCCAACTATACTTTAACTGGTAAAACAGACTTAATTATCTACATTTCACTGAATATGTATTTTTATTATGATTTTACAATACATTACAAAAGAAGGATAGCAAAAGTAACCACATTAGATAAAAACAAATGCTACTTAAAGGTTTTGCAAAAATGTCATTTAAATATTTTACAAATACAGACATTTTTTAAACAATACTCATACTCAATGTCTGAATCACAGTGTAATCAAACAAAAGAATCCAACATTCCCTTTCGTAGAGCCTCCATGAGCCCAGTTCTTGCATTTCGAGCATTGTACCCACTTTTCATTTGCTTTAGACATGGCGTAAGACTCAAAGCAGTAAGGAATATGTGCCCCGTATGCTATCGGAAAACGTGCCCCGTCGCCATATTCGGAACTATAACACTACGTCCATGAGTAACAGGGTAAGCTATTTACAAAACAAATGCACAGTTGCGTGAAGAAACAAACCCACTTTTAGTGCATGCAATGACAAAATAATAAGTTTAACGCTAGTATGTTTATTTTAAGTTTCAATAAAAACCTGAAAGTTCACTCAGCTTTTCAAAAATGACGAAAACTGCCCTACCGACGTTTTGACTGCTGGTACAACAAGCTCTGTATAGGGAAAGTATGGCCAGCCTGCCAGCGGCAGCCATGTTGGGCCTGTTCCGCTGCTGCTTACACGCCGACCACTGCAACGTTCCCAGCGCTTAACAATACTTATCAACCAATTTTGAGAAAACCAACCAATAAAAAAATTTAATTTTTTCATGTGTTATAGTGTGATACATTCTCTCGATAATGCTCTCAATTTCTGTTCACTATTACTTATCGTTTCCGTGCTACATCAAATTAAGTAAACTACTGCGCAAAATTTTGAAGAGTTTGCAGAGGAAAAGTCGCATTGCGTGACTTTGCGTATGGTTGATTTTAGCTCATACAATGCTGCGGACGAAATGTAGGTAAGATATCGGAATTTTATTTAAGGTTCAGAGCAGAACGATAACACTCTTCATTCTCGAGTTACAGGGTGTTATATCCGACGGACAGATGCGGGAACTTCGCGTACTTCTGTTCATGCGTACCTCGCTGCTCTACGGAATACTTATCGTTCGAATTTAAGAAAACTGGTTTGTGGCTCTATATCTAAAGAGTTCACCTATAATTCAGACTGACCTGTACCGTAGCCAAATATTTCAATAGACCGCGAACATGTCATCAACGGAGCATAGTGTAAATTAAGAAAACAATTTGAGATCATGGAAAAGTCTTTGAGTATTTTCTTGGGTATTATGTACTTATATCTTACATGAACTACGAAAAATGCCAGGAGATACCCACTACATGTCTTTTACCAGAAACAGAAATTAAAGGTGTCTTTACAATGCCAATTACATTTGAATGTCTAATTTTTGTCTCGTTTCAATTCTTTGTTTCCTGTTATGACACACTCTAACACATGAAAACCAAAGAGAAAAGCTAGTTTCAGGAACTGTATGTTAATTTCACATCTAAACGGGAATCTAGTTGACTCACTAATATGTAAAATAAAATTGTGTATCACCGCTGATACCATCTAGTGGTTTGTTTCGAAGCTAAAACGAGTTGGAAAACTTACCCCTATGGAAAATGTGCCCCGGTCTTCCCTACTTATGTCGCTTTTGTGTTGGGCTCTGTACCGTTCTTCGAATTTGTGGTAACTTTCTGTTCTTTAAAATATTGATGATGATTATTTATGGTAGGCAATTGTGTAACTTTAGTCTTCTTCGGTTTGGTAGTCTAATAGGCTCTCAAACTTTACTTAGCTTGTACTTCAGAAATTTAGTTTGGTACTCCTGTTTGATCGATCGAATTGAATTGTTTCTTTTTTTTCACCTGAACGTACTGTGAAATATTACTTTCCTTAACCTATTTAATGTCCTTAGCTTTATTAAAATGTTTGAACATACAGATTCTTTATCTCAGGGGCTATAAGTTTATCTTTTTATCTGTCCCCGTAGTTCACTAAAATGAAATCAGTTACATAAAAATTTATTTAGACCTTCCATGGAACAGTTTTTAGAGGTTTGCTTTTAATAAGGTTCATTTCACTGAATAGCGGATTAAGTAAATTTTACTACAAATTGCGATCTATCACAGTCAGAGATATTCATTTAAGCACTGTTCATAATAGCACTGATTTGGTAAAGGTTCTAACTACGGAAGAAATCTGTTAAGACACTTTTTCTTTTTAAAATTTCACTGCCCCATATATATTTTTCTTTAGACATGAGTTACAATAAGTACACTTGAACAAAGACACATGTAAGTATTCACAGTTCGGCAATTTGATTCCTCACAATAAACTTTTTCACAATACTCTGATATAAGTTAGGGTTCATAATATTTTCAAGTCTGCTAAAGCAAAGTTCTTAGCTTACACTTCCTCTTTATAAATGAAAACAATTATTATGCTATCCACACCAATACTGAGATTATCTCGTCGGGAGGCAGAATTTTAACTATCTTCTATAGCCTAAACCCGATCTAGAGTCCAGAGATGATGTTATCGCGAGACGCGTAATACTTTGATACTTTATCGCTCACTATCAGTTTTTACACCTTTAAGAAATGACTTACTCTAATTAATTAATACTGAACTAGCCCAGTCACTATTCCTGAATAGGTAGCGAACTGAATACATAGAAAGTTGAATGCACAGAGATCTTAACACATAGGGAACTGAATGTACAGAGAGAGAGAGAGAGAGAGAGAGAGAGAGAAACAGGACTGAGGGTACTATTTATACTTTTTTTCCAACAAAAAATGACTGTAATTTAGGGTGTTTTGGTTAATTTATTCTGTGGCCTTGACAATTCTGTATTACAAAGATATGAACTGATTTCTTTTAAAACTAAAAATAAAAAAAAACGTGAATTCTTCCTCGTAAAATTTAGTAAAAATTCAAAATTGACGGATATGGCGAATCTAATGTTACGATCGCGTTACAGCTTCTTTCGGGTTGAAATTTTCTCTTCACATACGTTAGTCTGATTTTTATAACTTCCTTGTTTCATTCATCATTTGTCGTCTTCTGAACTTCTTACTCATCTACAGATCATTTTGGTACCATAGATATTACTCTAGCATGTCGTGACACATGTCGTATCATTCCTGTCCTGTATTCTACTGTAGAATTACATCTCAAACGCTTTGACTCTATTTGATCGTTTTTCTAGTACACTAGTCATTGTCATATCTACATCTACATATTTACTCTGTAAATCACATTTACATGCCTGGCAGAGGGTTCTTCAAACCCGTTAATAATATTTCTCTATACGTGTGCTGGAAAAAGAAACACCTAAATCTTTCAGTTTTCGATCTTATTTCTCTTATTTTATTATGATGATCATGTCTCCCTATGTAGGTGGGTGCTAACAAAATTTGTTTGCATTCGGAGGAGAAAGTTGGTGAAAGACATTTCGAAAATACTTCTCGCCGCGACAAATAACGTCTTTTTTTTATTATTATTATTGATTTCTACCTCAACTTGTTCATCATTTTCGTGACACTCTCTCTCCCATGTATCTCGATAATACGAAACGAGCTACCCTTCTCTGAACATTTCTTATACGCGAATTCCGCCTAATGAGGACCGCACACTGCACAACAAAACTCCAAAACAGGACTCACAAGTACGATGTAGGTATCATGGGCGTAGCCAGGATACAATGACCGGAGTGGTTTTCAATGAATGGACATTGTAATAACGTGTACTCGTAATAGAACCTACATAGGAAGACATGATCATGAAAATAAAATAAGACAAATCAGATCGAACTCGGAAATATATATGAGTTCCTTTTGCCCGCGAGCTATTAGAGAATGGAACCGTAGAGAAACACCATAAAAGCGGTTCGGTGAACCCTCTGCAGAGTATTTATGTAGATGTAGATTTAGAAAAGGCACTAATACTGTGTGTATTATATTTCAAACCAAAGGACAGTATGCTAGAGAGTCGGCATGGTATAAAAACAAAATTATTAACCTTCTTGAGAATCTACGTATTCTCCAAAATAGGAACAAGCCAAATCAAATCATGAAGATACGCAAATGCGACCCGAAACATGGATGGCAAACAGAAAGGCAGTGCGCGAACCATTCTGTCACTACTGAAGCATTATCAGAGAAGTATCCCCTAACTCAAATTTTTGTGGTACGTAAAAAATGTGAAAGGCAAAAAAAAAATTATAGATGCACTTTGACTGCTCAGGAAGTTTGATTCGTTTACATACACATCTAAAAACGTTGCGGACAGGTATTGTAATATACGACTCACACAGTAATTACTAACAGTGGCGTTGAAAAATAGCTCAAATCTCTAAAGCACAACGAAGCTCTAGGGTCACTAACAGTTTCTACACAGAATCTCCGCCGGATTTAGCCCCTGTCATTAGCATAATTTACCGCGTGTACCATGAGGAAAGAATTGTTCCTAGTGATTGTAAAACAGGCATACCAAACTTGCCTCTAACGAACAGACAAATTAAAAGAAGACACCTGGTCATTATTTCAGTAGTAAACACCATAACGGTTAGTACTGTGAGACAAGATGGTCAATTCCTCGATGCACAAATGTTTTCAGTTAGCTATAGGACCTTGATTTTTCCCATGTGTGCACATCTTCCGAAAAAACACTGATGATCACGAATGTCTTTCTTCGGAGCTCCAAAAAAATATCAGAATCGCACGAGGAGAAATCGGGGCTGTATGAAGGGTGTAACGGCCTTGCGGCCTTGGCAAAATGTAGTCTGGCTTAATTCTGATGCCATTTTTTGCTAACGTCGTTAAAATTTCGGTAGAGGTTTGAATTTCAGAAATTCTCCTCTTGTTACGCCCGTGGCTAGGCAGTTTCTTAAGTAGAACTGTTGCATCTTCTAAGTGTTCTGCCAATGAAACGTGGCTTTTGGTTTGTCTTCCCCACCATATTTTCTACGTGTTCTTTACAATGTAGGTTATTCGCAATTGTAACACCTATAGGTTTTTAGTTAAATTTGCGGTCTTTAGATTTGAGTTGATGTATCATGAAGTGAAATTTTTAGTGCTCATATGGATGACTTCACACTTATCATTATTTAGGGTCAATTGCCGATTTTCTCACCAGGCAGATATCTTATCTAAATCGTTTTGCAGTTGTTTTTGATCTTCTGTCGACTTCAATTAACGATAAACATTATCCGTGTATAAGAAATCTGCTAAGATGGTCTCTTAAATCTATAGATATAAAAATTAATTGGTGTTCGTTAACCTCGGTAAAACTCGAGAACGGGTGAACCGATTTGACTAATTTTGGTCTTGAAATATTCGTGTAAGTCCAAGGAGGACTTAAACGGTTATAAAATATGGAAAAGTTGTCCGGAAAAGAGGAAATAGGAACAAACTGAAACACCTTTTTCCAGTGAGCTGTCAATACCGTTCGTTAAATTGCGATAAAATTAAGTAGATTTCATGTTGAAAACAAGATGGTTTGCATCAAATAAAAATTTGGAAAAGTCGTCCGGAAAGTAGGAAAATTTAGGAAAAACCGAAAGCGATTTTTATCTACGATTAAAAAGAAATTGCCACATGATTGTAAGAGCATCACTTGACTACGGTTTAAATGGACGAGGTTTGTATGAAATTTTTTCCTTTTATTTTTTTATTTTTTCATCATTTATTTATTTGAAAATCTTCCGGAAAATTGGAAAATTTGAGAAAAACTGCGTTTTTCAATGTGTTTTTGATTAATTCAGCACTATAACTGACTATTCGCACGACGGAGAGGGGTAATTCTTTTGTTGTTTTGTTCATTATGGTCTTGGAAAAGTTTTCACTAAAAACGAATAGACAGTTAAAAAGAAAAGTCGCAAAATTCGAACCCAGTTTCTTTTTCAATGTGTTTCTAAATGTACTCAATACTATAAGTTGAGAACCGTTCATCCGCTTGCGATAAAATTTTGCACATTCGACGTTCAAAGCGAGAGGAAGGTTTGAGTGAAGTAAACGTTCGGTTTAGTTGACTAGAAAGTAGGAAAATTTGTGGAAACTGAAAGAGCTCTTTTCTTTGGGATATCAATATCATTCGTACGATTGCAATAAAATTTTTTACATTTGACGTTCAAAGCAAATGCTTTTATAAAGCTACTGGGTCTAAAATACATACGATTTAAATTAGGATGATTTATATTAAGAGGTAAGTGATACGAAGTTCACCGGGTCATCTTGTTTTTTATAAAGACAGGGAACTGTAGGGGCCCTATAACACTTACCTGTGGAACGCCAGTAATCGCTTCTGTTATACTCGATGACTCTGCGTCAGTTACTACGTAGTCTCTTCTGGCAGGAAATCACGAATCAAATCGCACAATTGAGACGATATTCCATAATCAAGCAATTTGATTAGGAGCCACTTGCTGCACTCCAAATGGTATTCTAGGAAATTTCTTCCTCAAATTAAGGCTAATAGACTCTTTTTGGCCAGGAAATGCTCTATTGCTTGATCAGCCATGTGTTGTTTTACGCTCGGGGCGGGGGGGGGGGGGGGGGTTCGAATCCCCCCTCGGGCATGGATATTTGTGCCGTCCTTAGTATTAGGTAGTTCATAAGTAGTTTGTAAGTTTAGGGACTGATGACCCCGTAGTTAAGTCCCATAAGCTCTACAAACATTTGAACATTTGATTTTGTTATTTTACTGCCAAGGTAGCAGGATTCCCAAAGTCATCTCCTTTCTTGACAACAACCTTCTTATGAAGTTTCTCTCCATTTGCATTTATGCTACTCTTCATTACTTTCGTCGCTCTTTGGATTTCTCTGTTTACATTTTGTACTCATTACAGTATTAGGTAAATTCACAAGGTCCTGTAATTGATCTTTGCTTACGAGCATAGCAGGGTCATCGTCGATTTTCTTCCAGCTTGAATTTTTATCCCACCCTTCTAACATTCTTTAATTTTCATCATTGCCTGTTCTACGTAATGGATGGCAGTAAGGGAAATGATTGCATCCGTGTCTTCCATCCTTTATAATCTGAGCACTTCGTTCTTGGTATTGCACCTTCATTGATTCCTTTTCGATCTTGTACATACTGCACGACAACCGTATTTCCCTATACTTTATTTCTGTTTTAGTAAGAATTTGTAACATATTGGAGCATTTTGCATTGTCTAACACTGTTCTAGACATAAATTCCATCGACGTGTCTCTTTTTTTTCATGTCTTGCTTCCGGAAAGTCAGGACTTCCTCTGGAGTCCTTTCCTTTCTTAAAACCAAAATGATCGAAACAAAGAGAGCGTCATTTTTTTCCATTCTTCTATGTATTAACAGCAATTTGGATGCATGGCACATTCAGCTGATTTAGTGATATTCTTCACACTTACCTGCACTTGCGATATTGTGAGTGAAACATTTCCAATAGTTTCATGGCATGTCTCTAGTCTCGTAGTCTCCACAACAAGTCGAACACTTGATTGGCTGCCACTTCCTTCAATGATTTTAACAATTCCAAAGGATTCTTTCCCATCCCTGCTTATTTGATCACTAGTCTTTTCTTCTACACTCTGATGGACTGATATTGGATACGTTTGTCTTCCATATCAACTCTCTTGTTCCCGTTATTATTCTTATTCTTCCTTCTTCTTCTTCTTCTTCTACCACGTCTTTTTCTATGCGCTCTTCGTGTTTACATGTAATATTCCCACTGCACTTTTTAATGTCGCTACAACTAGATGGTTATTATGCATTGCATGCTTCAGTGTGGAGTAGAGGGTTCATCGAAAGGTTTTCAGACTCTCTCCGTCTCTAATGACAACGCTGTCGATGGGACGTTATACCCTAAGCTTCCTTTCTTTCTTCTCTGCCATTGTACACGCTAACAACTCGCAGAAGAATACAATACACAAATCTTTACGCACGAGCTCTTATCTTGCATTCGGAGTGAAAACTGGTCATCGAAATTTCGTAAAAGGGTATCTTGTTTTAATGAAATACGTCCTAACTCGTGTATAATTTTCGTAACCTCTCCCCCCTGTAACGCAGTAATACAAAACTAGAAACACTTCCTCGAACTTATTCGTTGGCTTTCCATCAGACAGCCCAGCAATACTCAGGCAGAAGTGGAAAAGTGTAGTCTAATCAGATTCTTTAGAGGTTTTGTTACATCTTCTAAGAGTTTTTTCAGTAAAACATAGTATTGTATCCGCCCTTGACTTAGTTACACCAAATGTCGTTTTAGCTTTTCTGCGAGTATACGCTCACTAAAACATTGTGATGAACGACGTTTTCGACTTCTCACTAGTTCTAGAGTTATTTCACCTTTGCTGCCCTGCATTTCCTATTTATTTCATTCGTAAGAGACTTACACTATTACACTTTCGTGTCTGTGTTTGTTAATTAGCCGAAGTATCGCGTTATCCAATACTTCTTCGGAATTACGTTCCTTCTACCTAGGTTTACCAATGCCTGATTGCTCTTTCGCCATAAGTCGATTCCTCTAATTGAACTGCCTATTGTAGTATTCATTACGGCACTAGTTATCCTCTCGGAGAACATAAAATGTCTGATTATTCGTCTGCAATTTCTATCCTACTTCTATCCAAACTAATTCTTCTACATGATTTTCTTAAAGTCTTCTCTTCAGATAAATCATACAGTACCAATCTTTGTACAATCTTTGTGTAGACTGCTTCACTGGTCCTACAAATGCTCTCTGGCATAGTGTGTTGGAAGATCGTTGGTGGAACTCGAGATAGGCACTCTCAGGAGCGATGTGCTTGGAAATGTGACGAAGATGGGAAGAGAGCTATTTAGTAAACATTTATAACTTAGGCTCATGCACCACGCAGTGTTCATATACGAGCTTCAGTTTAATAATTGTGAAAATGCCGCGAGGTAGTCATTAAAGTTTAAAGGTACATAGCAGTCAAAGCTAGTTCATCTAAAATAAGAATAACATCCAAATAACACAAGGCAATAGAGTTGATTGGATTGTCTATTGCCGCGCGGGAATGGCTGTGTGGTTCTAGATGCCATATCAGAGCCTGCGCGGCTGCTAGCGTCGGAGGCTCAAGTCCTACCTCGGGCACGTGTGTGTGTGTGTGTGTGTGTGTGTGTGTGTGTGTGTTTTGTCCTTAGCGTAAGTTGGTTTAAGTATTTTTTAAAATTGTTTCTTGGAGTTCAGACAATGACAAACCATGAACAACCATCAACACATCATATGACGACAACCAGAGAAGCTGTCGATACAGCTGGTGACAAATGCTACCTTCGTCTAGACTGTAATCTCGAAAATCTAGAGATAAGAATAAAGGAAACTTTATCTCCATAGATACGCAGTATCAGATTCAAGATACTGTGTATGCCGCACATTGTTTGTTACAAGTAGGATTTAGAAAGTAAGTTCCGGTCTCTTACTTCATGAGAATAGTAACGGTAGCATCGTCAACTTTGTTCCGATGTTGTTGTTGTTGTTGTTGTTGTTGTTGTTGTTGTCGTTGTTTTGAGGGGACTAAACAGCTAGGTCATCAGTCCCAATTTATTTCGTTTTGTAGCTAGGTTCAATACGTTCCCGGCCATTTCATTTAGTAGTTAAATTTCTGTCATCAACACAGGTGTTTAAATGTGCCAGCAATAAAGGATCTAACCAAGTTTGAGGTACGTAGAGTAAAACGATTTCTGTGGTAAAAACGAATTATCAGCAGCAATTCATGGTGAGTGTACGGGAACATTAAGAATGACAGTGTTGTTCGACATTGGTGGGGTACACTTCGTGACGGACGCACTAACGTCCATGATGAAGAACTAAGTACGTGACTGTTTGTTGTGGATAATCAAATTATTGTACGAGACATCACACATAATGCGTTCACGAGCCACAATGACTTCATTTTTAAATTTATTTACTCATCATTACTAGTTTCAGTGAACTCTCTCCTAATGTTCTAATGCTCCCTCTGAAACCCTAAACACTCTAATGTTCCTTCTATTTATCAGGATCCACCTCCTTACTTTTCAAAGTTTAATGACAATGAGTTCGCTTTAAACTATTTATTAATGTTCATGAAAATATCATTAGCAGACCTTCCTATAACTATGCTTGACGTACTTTCTATTGCAATACTTGTATCATCTGCAAACAAAAAGAATTCTGCTTCTGGTAGTGTAACTGATGAGAGGTCATTAATGTATACAAGAAAAAGCAATGGCCCTATGATGGATCCTGGTGGGACACCACATGTAATTTCTTCCCAATCCGATGATGACTGTTGTTTTAATTCACTAGTCACTGACACCCTTTGTTTCCTGTTAGTGAGGTATGATTTGAAAAATTTTGCAGCATTTCCCCTGACACCATAGAATTCTAATTTACTTCACACAATCAAATGCCTTTGATAAATCACAGAAAATACCTGCTGCTTGCAATTTATTATCTAATGAATTATGTACATTGAAAGCAGCCTTAGACACTCTATTCAGCAACAAGTTGGTGTTTTGGGGTGGCATTGTATGGGACCACCGTACTGGTGGCCATAGCAGTCAAACGTCTATACTGTATAGGGACGTAAAGTGCAACCATATCGACAGAATTTACTCATCGTGCACATCCTGTGAATCCGTTCCTTCATGATAACATCATCTCAAAATTAGAATGCCCATGTTCTCCAAGCATGAACCCTATCGAACATGTTTGTCATACAAAGAAAACGGATGTTTTAGATTAGACCAGCCACCAAGCAATCTGAGAGATCTATGCCGAATCACCGTTGAGGAGTGGAACAGTCGGACCAATTTTCCCTTGATCATCTAGTGGACAGTATGCCATGACGAATACAAGCATTCATCAGTACTAGAAGACGTGTTTCTGGGTAGTACGAGTGGATACTGGTGTATCCTGCAATCCGAAACATAAATTAAGAAAATCCTGGATATTGCCGTACAAGTAGTCAATTTTTGTTTTCATGAGCAAGATTGAGCAATGAAATGTTGCTTTGTATGTCTCTATATCATTCTTATGTAAATGATCATGAACCCTTAGAATTGTGGTGCCGAAACATTTTGTTGTGTGTATAATGAAGGACCAGATTGCATCAATTACGTGCACTTATCGCGAAAAAAGGAAACAGTACGAAATACAGTGAAGCGCAAGACAGTAACAGTTCAGACAACACTAAGTTTACATGTGACACATCTTCGCCATTTAACGTAGCCATTCACATTCGTAGCAAACAGATTGATTACTTTTCTGTGTGCAGTAGCAGTGTTTTAATAAACTTGTGATTCTAACTACCTAAGAAGCTTAAATATAAAAGAAAATAAAAGAATGTTTAATAAAGAGTAAAAGGAGCAATTCGCCATGATGACAGCTTTCAGGAAAGAACTCCCTGACGGTTCTCACTTAAGCGAACTTACTAACTACCTATAAACTAGCTTTTATTAAAGACTGCACAAACATCCACGCCCAAGGAGGGATTCGAACCGCCGACGGGGAACGGTCTCACGCATCGCAGCATAGCGGCTCAGCGCTCGGCCGCTTCGCCGCGGCTCACAAAGATCTAAAATAAATAAAATACGCGAGACCAGGTGGCAAACTTTTACGACTGAATCACATCCATCATTTTTCTCTTATAACGAAGAAATTGAAACAAATCGCATCACGATACGTTCTGCAGTTTTCGAGTTAGAAAACGTTAAATATTAACTGTGCAAAGTAGGAGCGCGTTCATCTGGTTAGTAATAAAATAAATAAAAAGTATTACGTCATAATTATTTTGGCGGGAAAGGATGTTCTCGAGGCGTGCTCACTCATTTTGTTATCGTTTTGTTAACATAATTTAATACTTAACAAAATTCAGAAATTTTCGGAAGATAAGCTGTTATTGACATGTTTTTCTTACACTAAAATTATCTGTAAATAAATTAGGTATAATAAAATGTTAATTTAAAAATTCTGGCGCCTACAGTCACTCTCTGTTATGTCGGCAACCAATCAGTTTACATTTCTTACTAAAATGGCGCACTTTCCCACGGAAAGGACCTGATGCAACATTTTAGCACCGTCAGCTTTCCCACAGCATTGCTTACGTTACGGGCAACTACGAGAGTACTCGAGCTAAATCGCACCTGACACAAAATATCAGCTGCAAAAGCCAGAACCATCACCACGCATAACACAGACAACAGACTATAATGTAAATATTCAATATCGTTGACACAACTGTCAAACCAACATAAGGTCGTAACTACTTATACTGATTTTATAAACTACAAACGCAATGTAAGACCGTTTGACAGATTCACATCCAACGATACTGCATGGAAAAACCGAGAAAATCTCAGTATCTACAGCTAACTACATTTATTTCCAAATTAATTATATCGTAACAAAGTACAAAACAGTGTTTTTCAACCTTTTCGAATATGCGACCCACTTCCAAGTAAAAATATTCTGGCGACCCTCTCCCTTCTTCTCCGTAACCGTAACAAAACAATGTTATCTCAAAGGCAAAAAATATAATTTCATCAGGCTTGATTCCATGGTGGAATTGTGTTCAAAGACTGTAATTTAACTTGTAGAAATTTTTGATTAATCAGCTGTAAGTATTAATTAGCAGATCTATATTTAGTCCAGTGTGTAGTCATTATCAAAGCTTAAAATAAAACGATTGAAATACGTAAGACATCTCGACCTCCATGTTGGAACGCAACCTCCAACATGGAGGCCGCGATGTCTTACGTATTTTAATCGTTTTAGTTTAAGCATTGATAATGACCACACAGTGGGCTAAATCTAGATCTGCTAATAAATAATACTTACGACTGACTGCTGAAATATTTCTACAATACGAATATAATTTCCTTTCTAATGAAATGTCTTCCTTGTAGATTATTAGACGACGTTTTTGTTCATTTTTCTGAATGGAGCACATTATCCTATTTTCACGCTATTTCAAAGAGAAAAATATATTTTTATATAGCAAGTGTTTCGCATTTCAGGCAGGACTCAGAAGCGAAAGGTCGCCCTGTACAAATAATTTCTAAAGAAATAGATTTTTTTAATTTTTTAGGATTACTTATTGCGTGTTGTTCATTTACCTATCGATTGGTTCTGGATAAAAGATTTCACACGCCATATTGTAAAACATACACGTTCTATTCAATACAGAATTAATGTTAAACAAGCAATGACCTAATTTTAACAAAAACTAAATTTAACTTTTCTAGTCCTATGCCTCTCCATTACAGAACCCCTAATACAGGGACATGCACTGGTTTGGTTATTTTATGCAGCAACTACTTCCTTTCTCCTGTGATGGCGACTCCCCGAGAAAGGCTTTACGAACCCCCTCGGGCAGGCATGACCAAACACCGCCCCGCAGGTGCTGACGCCCTCGCCGCCGCCCCCGGGTGACCTTTGCCGCGCCCCTGTGCGCAGCGGCGTGTGGCGCTTCTTCTGATCAGAAAAGCAATAATTAACATAACAAATTAAGACAAAGCAAAGATGATGTTCTTTACAGGAAATGCTCAATATGTTCACCATCATTCCTCAACAATAGCTGTAGTCGAGGAATAATGTTGTGAACAGCAATGTAAAGCGTGTCCGGAGTTATGGACAGGCATTGGCGTCGGATGTTGCCTTTCAGCATCCCTTTGGATGTCGGTCGATCACGATAGACTTGCGACTTAAGGTAACCTCAAAGCCAATAATCGCACGGGCTGAGGTCTGGGGACCTGGGAGGTCAAGCATGACGAAAGTGGCGGCTGAGCACACGAGCATCACCAAACGACGCGCGCAAGAAATCTTTCACACGTCTAGCAATATCGGGGTGGAGTGCCATCCTGCATAAAAATCGTACATTCCAGCAAGGCTGGGGATGATGCGATTCTGTAAAATATCGACGCTCCTCTCATCCGTAACGGTAGCAGTTACAAAACCAGAATCACCCAGTTCCTCGAAGAAAAAGACCCGATAACGGTAGATGTTGTAAATCCAACCCATACCGTGACTTTCTCGTCGTGCAATGGAGTTTTCACGACAGTTCTAAGATTTTTGGTAGCCCAAATTCTGCTGTTGTGGGCGTTGACAAAACCTCGGAGCGTGAAATGATCTTCGTCGGTCAACAATACGTTACTCAACCAATCGTCATTTTCCGCCATATTTTGAAATGCCCACACCGCAAATGCCCTTCGCTTCACTAAATCTCCAGGAAACAGTTCATGATGCCGATGGATTTTGTAAGGATAGCATCGGAGGGTATGCCTGTCAACCAAACAGTAGTGTATGGAAAGCAGCCGCGACTTGCGTCTGCACGAGCGCTGGCTTCCCCGTGCATAGACGAATCCGCTACAGTCTCCATTTCTTCCTGAACTCTCAGCAACATTACGCCTTGTTCTCGGTCGGCGACTGTGGGGTCTATAGACTAACAACCCGTGGCTTCGAACTTAGAAATCATTCTCGACACAGATGCATTTGTCGACGGATCTTTACCTGTTCGAATCTCCTTCCTATGGCGATAGGATCGTAACGCTGAACTAGCACATTTCCCATTCTGATAATACAGCTTCACTAAAAGTACCTTTTCAGGTAAGGTGAACATGCTGCGACTGCTGGTGCATCTCTCTCTCATTATACTCCTCTTATACACGATTTTCATGCACAGTCACTGACGTTTTGCTGTCCAGCGCCATCTGTCTGACATTTTTTTAACTTTGTTCTTTTTTTTTCCCTAATAAAACCCCATGTCATTCGAAGCATGTGTCATTCGAAGCATGTGTCTGTATCTACATTATTCCGTGATTTCAGTTTTCAAATTTATACTGAATTTTGATCACCCGGTAATTCATTACATCTTTTTTTTTTCTAAGATATTCCAAAAACAGTTCGAAAAATCATCGCCCTGTATAACAGAAAAGCACCCAAGGATGTCATTTAATGTCCGACATCCGCATTTGTCCCAATAAAAATGTACGATGTAAAAGGTATAATTAAAACTGAGAAGCAGTGTCTTGGCCTAAATATCTCAATTTGTCATTAAAGGGAAACCTACTACTCTACAAGTATTTGGCAGGGTTTAATAATTTATTTATAATTCTTATTGTAAGCCCATGTCCTCAACGCTGTGAAATAAACCACTTGCTAAGTACCCTTTATGAAGCTGTTGTTGTTGTGGTCTTCAGTCCGGAGACTGGTTTGATGCAGCTCTCCACAATACCCTATCTTGAGCAAGCCTCTTCAACTCCACATAAGAACGGCAACCTACAACTGTCTGAATCTGCTTACTGTATCCATATCTTGGTCTTCCTCTGTTTTTTTTTTTTTTTTTTTTTTTTTTTTTTTAACCCTAAACACTTCCCTAAAATGCAAAATTCACGATTCCTCGATGTCTAAGAATGTGTCCTACCAATCGATCCCTTCTTTTAATCAAGGTATTCCAGAAATTGCTTTTATCCCCAATTCTGTTCAGTGCCTCCTAATTAGTTACGCGATCCACCCACCTAATCTTCAGCATTCTTCTGTAGCACCAGATTTCAAAAGCCTCTGTACTCTTCCTGTCCGCACTGTTTATCGTCCATGTTTCACTCCCATACATGCCAACACTCCACACAAATGCCTTCAGAAACGACTTCCTTAGGCTTAAATCAATTTTCGATGTTAACAAACTTCTCTTTTTCAAGAACGCTTTTCTACACATTGCCATTCTGCATTTTATATCCTCTGTACTGTGACCATCATTTGTTATTTTACTGCCCAAGTAACAAAACTCATCTACCTCCTTTATTGTTTCGTTACCGAATCTAATTCCTTCAACATCACCTGATTTTCTTACACTGCACTTCATTACCCTAGTTTTGCTCTTGTTAATGTTCATCTTATATGCACCTTTCAACACACTGTCCATTTCTTTCAACTGCTCTTCCAGGTCCTTTGCTGTCTGACAGAATCACAATGTCATTGGCAAAACGCCATGTTTCTATTTCTTCACCCTGAACTTTAATTCCTTCTCCAAATTTCTCCTTGCTTTCCTTTATAGCTTGTTCAATGTATAAATTGAATAACATTGGAGAAAGGCTACAACCCTGTCTTACTCCATCCCCAACCACTGCATCCCTTTATTAAGCTATTCCAAAATATGTAGTACCTTAGAGTACTGGTACCGCAGTGAGTGTTGAAACATATATGGGTGCTGGTCAATGCCATACATAACAACGGCTGTGTTTTGCATCCATACAGGACTACGCGACTTACTGGCTGCACCGCATCTACCATACGCCGTTTCTCTACAAGCACTTCCACAAACTGCACCACAAGTACAAGCAGCCGACCGCCTTCTCTGTGACGGCCATCCACCCGGTCGAGATCATGCACATCCAGATGACGCTGTGTCTGCCGCTCTTCGTCATCCCCTGCCACTTTGGTAAGTCTGCCGTAAGTACAAGAGTGATTTGGAAAGTTCAAGGAATCCTCACGAGAGGTCGGCGCTAGCACCACGAGTTGTTCACTGACATCCATTGGACTGTTACTTTAAATTACGTTTGACAATTCGATGATATATGTTTACATATATGTAACTTAGCAGCAAATTGGAATTTCTTTAGCAAGGTATATTAATGCCGATTTCCAGAATATACTGGCGGATTCTGCTCCTTCATATCCATCTGTTGCCAAGCGAACAAATGCATTTCAAACTACCTGGCAGATTAAAATTGTGTGCCGGAACCGGGACTCGAACCTGGGACCTTTGCCTTTCGCGGCCAAGCGCTAAACCGACTGAGCTATCTCGACACGACTCACCATGCCGCCTCCCAGTTTCATTCTGGAAACATCTCTTAGGCTGTGGCTAAGCCTTGTCTCCACCATATCCTTTCTTCCAGGATTACTAGTCTTGCATGTTTCGCAGGAGAGCTTCTGTGAAGTTTGGAAAGTAGGAGGCGAGGTCCTGGCGGAAGTAAAGTTGTGAGGCGGCATCGTGAATCGTGTCGGGATAGCTCAGTCGGTAGAGCGCTTGCCCGCGAAAGGCAAAGGTCCCAGGTTCAAGTCCCGGTTCCAGCACACAATTTTAATCTATCAGGAAGTTTCATATCAGCGCACACTCCGCTGCAGAGTGAAAGTTTCATTCTGAAATGCATTTCAATTTCGTGGGGAGAGCTTAGATGATAATCGGCGCACAGGTCGGCGAAGACGTCATTACTTCAGAAATCACTGCAAAAGTGTACAGAATGGTCATGGAGGATCGCCGATTGAAAGTGCCTGAAATTGCTCATGGTTGCCTGGTGCCATCTGAAAGGGAATATCACATTTTAATTGAATAATTAGAAATGAAAAAAATGTCTGCAAGATGGGCGCCGCCACTCTTGACGCTGGGTCAAAAGCGCATAGGAATGGACATATCGGAAAAACGTTGGCCCGTTTCAGAAGAAAGGAACAAGATTTTTTCGCTAGTTTGTGATCACAGATGAAACTTGGGTGCCCTACTGTATCCCAGATACAAAACAGACAAAGTAGTGGAAACATGCTTATTTTCCGCCCCCAAAGAGAGCCGGAAAACGTCATGGAATCAGTGTTCTACGATGTGAAGGAGATTCTGTTTGTAGATTATCTCAAATTAAGTAAACTATACTGCCACATCTTTCATCGTTAGTCTGGAGCATTGTCCCTCTTATACAATTCCTTCGAGCTCCCCTATTCATTGCTCACAGTGATGCCTCATCTTCACCGAATCCAAGCACTTTCTTCTTGATCCACCTCGACTCCTCCTTCTCTACACTGCTGAACCCATGAGGCTCTTAAATAACCCTGTTACTCCCGTAAGTGTATCATGATCCACCATCTAAGCCTATTCATTCTAACTGCTTCATCTATGGTGTTCCTTCTCAGTTTTTGTTTGATCTACTCACAGATGTTCGCATCTGTTAGTGCCTACAATCATCCTTGCTACTTTCATAGCTGTATCCTTAACTTTATTAATAAGGTAACCTGCATGCACCCAGTGCTCATTCCCATACAACAAAGTTAATCGAAAGATTGAACGGTGCTCTGATAACTTAATCTTGCTACTGACTTCCTTCTTGCAGAAGAGAGTATATCGTAGCTCATCGCTTACAATATTAGATTTGCTACATCATGATTCCAGTTTTCACTATATTGGGATCCTGTGAAAAAAATGCATCCTAAGTGAGTGAAACGTTCCACCTTTTCTTTGTTCATCCTATCTGGCACTCAACCAGTTTAGATGTCTTTCCGGCAGGCAAATTCCGTCTTGGATAAGTTGATATTCATAATACAACTGTTGCATATCTGATCCACTCTGAAATATCAGTTTGCAACTTTTCAGTCAAATCTGCCAATTCAATTAAATCACCTGCATTTGCGAGACATTGTTGTCACCTATCTTAATCTCACCCTTCCAGCCTATCTTTTTCAAAATGTGATAGCCGCGGTGGATTAGCCGAGCGGTCTAAAGCGTCTTGTTGCGGAGCGCGCGGTTGCTCGCCGTGGAGGTTAGAGTCCTCCCTGGGGCGTGTGTGTGTGTGTGTGTGTGTGTGTGTGTGTGTGTGTGTGTGTTTTGTCCTTAGGTTAGTTTACCTAGGTTTAAGTAGTTTGTAAGCTACGGACTGATGACCACGCTGTTTGGTCCGATAGATTTACAAACATTTGAACATTCAAAATATGATCCATAAATAATATGAACAACAGTGATGACAGATTACAGTTTTGTCTTACTAATGAATCTACCCCGAACTACGAATTCAATTTACTGTGAACTAACTGCTGCCTGATTATCTACGTAAAGATCTTTAATTACCTGCATAAGTTTGCCTCCCATTCCATAATCTTGTAGAACTAACAATAACTTCTTTCTAGGAACACGATCATAAGCCTTTTATAGATATATAAAACTTAAATACAATGCCTTGAGCCATTAATAGTACTTCTCCATTATCTGCCTTTAAGAGACCTAAACCCGCAATGATTTCCTCCAATTTGTCTTTCACTAATACTCGCACCCTCCTTTCAACAGTACCTGAGAAGATTTTGTCCTCAACGCTAATTATAATCTTTTCCATTTTCTTGTTTCAAAATTGGTGTGATTACTACATTCGTCCAGTCAGACACAACTTTTTCCTGGCTCCCACGCCATGATCCCATGTAATCATTTGTGACATGACGTTCCACTATATTTGAAGAGATCCGACTTAATTTCATCTACCCTAGCCCTTTTGTTGTCGTACACTTTCGATCCCTCAAATGAGATCCTGTTTTCATCATTAAACCTAGCCCATTGTACATCGTAATCTGAAGCATTACCGAAAATGATTTCACCTACATTGAGCAGCTCTTCAAAATATTCCCTTCATCCGATCAAGGCATCCACAGGATTCACTAACAGCTTTCCGTCTTCACTTTCTTTCCGAGACTTGCCAATTACACTGTAGAAAGGTTTTCCAGAGGCTTGACCCAAAGTATACAAGCTATTCCTTAAATCTTTCCATACATCTGCTGGGATGCTGCATTTATCTGTTTGGCTTTTTTTCGTTCTTCAACATAACTTTCTCTGTCTACCTTAGTTGTAGTATGGGGCCAGTTAAGAAACACTTTCTTTTTCCGTTTACATGCTGCCTTGACTGTCATTCCACCAAGCTGTTTGCTGTCCTGCCTTTACACACTGTTCCAAGACATTATCCACCCACTTCTAGCAATGTGACCCTGTACCTTATCCATATCTTTTTCAATAATAGTAAACGACTACAATGAACTAACCTTACCTTTCTGATATGTTCTTGTGCCTGATTTCCTTGTTCGGAAGCTTCTCCAGTCATATCTTCCTACATATGGACCAGACTTACTTATTTCGTCCTTTTAGAGTTTAAGACGGGTTAAAACTCCCTTGGTATCAAAAGAGCCAAATTTCACTGTTGTCACATCATCTTTGTAGCGAAAATTAGTTACGACATATATATAGGGTGACCCAATATTCTGTTAATATTTGAAAAGTCAATACTTAACATGATACTGAGCTTTAATGATGCCAAAGAAGTGCACAAAATGACAAAAGATGGTTCCTCATATGATGCGGTTCATGATGATACTGGATTTTGAACGAATAGCACTGGAAGGTATGCTCTTGGTGTTTTATAAACAGTAGAGCGTGTAATTCCAAATTTGACATGAAGTCACTAATGAGGAATGCGCCCATTTTCAATTTCGTCATTAACAATGCTATAAGGGACGCTTTAAAAACATGAAGGCCACAACAGATCCATGACGTGGTACAACTGTACGAAATTTTACCCCATGTTTTACATTCTGACGATGACAAAGTCGAAACGCGCCAATAAGTAACAGCTGCATCACCACCTGTGGTCTTCATGTTTTTAAAGCGTCCCTTATAGCATTGTTTAATTACGAGAGCGTGGAATGCCGGTGCGATGCATTGGCCGAGCAGTTAATTGAAAGAGTTGGCCTACTCAATACAGGATACATTATCATCTATATAATTATGATCCTAAAATTTTGGAAAAAACTTTGTTTCAAATCATTGTACTTGTATATCACTAAAAAGTTATCTTCTTATATTGGTTCCATTCAGGAATCTTAAACTGAAACACACATTCAGCTGGTACCTTCAGGCTCCTGTAGGGTTCTTTGCAGTACCTACCTCAGTGACACACCTATCATTCATGCAAACAGTAGAAACATTAATTTTGGATTAACAAGGACACACTTGTCAGCTGAGATGAATAATCTTCTTCCCATTAGATGTGTTATTGTACTCCACATATTCAGTATATCTTTCAATGTCTACTGCCTGTATATGACAAAGTGCTGTTAAAATGGCGAACGTGTTGTTGTTCCATCTACATCTACATGGGATACTCTGCAAATCACTTTTAAGTGCCTGGCAGAGGGTTCATCGAACCACCACTATACTATTTATCTCCCATTCCATTCTCGAATTTCGCGTGGGGAGAAAGAACACATGAATCTCTCCGTTTTAGTTCTGATTTCTCATATTTTATTCTGATGATCATTTCTACCTATGTAAGTGGAAGTCAACAATATATTTTCGCATTCGGAGGAGAATGTTGGTGATTGGAGTTTCGTAAGTAGCCCACGCCGAAGCGATAAGCGTCGTTGTTGTAATGATTCCCATCCTAGATCCTGTATCATTTCCGTAACGCTGTCTCCCGTGTATCGTGACAATACTAAACGAGCTGCCCTTCTTTGGACTCTTTCGATGTCCTCCGTCAAACCCACCTGATAAGGATCCCATACTGGGCAGCAATACTCCATAAAAGGACGGACTCCATAAAAGTAGTTCTGTTGCATCTTTTAAGGGTTCTGCCAATAAAACGCAGTCTCTGGTTCGCCTTTCCCACGACATTATCTACATGTTCTTTCCAGTTTAAGTCTGAAGTAATAGTAATTCCTAGGTATTTTGTAGAGTTTACGGCCTTCACTTTTGCTTGATTTATGTTGTAAACAAAGTTTAACAGATTTCTATTTGTACTCATGTGGACGACTTCACACTTCTCATCGTTCTGCAGTTGGTTTTGATCTTCAGATGATTTTACTAGACTATAAATGACGGCGTCATCTGCAAACAAGCTAAGAGAGCTACTTAGATTTTCCCCTAAATCGTTTATGTAAATAAGGAAGATCAATATCTTAATTGTAATATAGACTTAGTAAAAAACTGTGAATGTAGTTTGGGTAATAGCTTCATAGGTGTACTAATATGTATACTTTAGTAGTCGAATACTCGTCAAAATAAATATAAATGAATAATGTGACACACACACACACACACACACACACATATATATATATATATATATATATATATATATATATATATATATATATATATATATATATTCATTCCAATAGTCATACCAAACTGTTATAAGTTTCCTGTTCCTTCAGCCTGTCTGTGGATAATTCATTGTAGACCTATTTTTGATTTGTAATATACAGTTATACACATGGATTTAGCACCTTTTTCAAAATGTTACCCAATAGTGCTTAGGTTTACTTTTACTGAATGTTTATCACATTTCTCAAGTGTAATCGTTTACTGGAAGTCATCTGGAATAATTTGTCACATATATACAGTATATAGTTTACCAATAGGCTTGCCAAACTGTTATGAATGTTACACGTTCCTTTAACCTGTCTGAGAATATTTTGTTGTAATCCTATTTGTTTTGTAATAGTTTTAAAGTGACACACACATCTTTATCACCTTTTCGAAAAGTTACCAAAGGCACTATAGACCTAATTGTTCCATGTAACCTTCTTTTACAGTCAAACAACCGTGTACCAACTGTCATGTTATTAACTTTTCCAAATTATCGCTAATTTTTGTAACAAATACCATGTAATTTATTTTTCAAACTGTCACTTTTCTTAGCTACTTAGTCAATAATTAATAATTTTGGTCCACTTATTAATATACCTTCCTAACAACGTTTATCTTCTGCTTTTCTATGTGATTCTTTGATGCACATATCGAAAAATCTTTGCCTTGACGTTTGTTTATAGTAACCTTTGCACCTGATGATGGCGTAACAGCCTAAAACTGGTTTGTACTAAACAATAAGGATTGTAAAATATTGCAATTTTGTCGTGATCATATTTGATTTATATTTGATATTGTGATCATATTTGATTTATATTTGATACTGCAATTTTGTCGTGATCATGAATGATTTATCTTTTGCAGTCCCCTTCTGTGGTGTAGCGCTTTACACGTACTACCACGGCATAATAGACCACTCGGGCATCAACTTCAAGGCCTACTGGTGGCAGCCCTGGCAGCCGGACGCCATCTTCCATGACAACCACCACCAGTATTTCCACGTCAACTTTGCGTTCAACATTGAAATTTGGGACAAGGTGAATGTCGCTAGCAATTTACTGAAGTCCTCTAACATGTATGAAACAAATAGTTTTAGCACAGGTACTGCCAAAGAGGAAAACACTAAAACAGAACAAAATTATTGCAGTGGTTCACAATAAAGTCACTTTGCGTGCTTCACGATTTTTTAACATTAATTATACACACCTTCAGTGCGTGTCAGTTAAGGGACTACTTCATTATTCTTAAGCCAAGCAGCTTTGTATCATATTGAAAAACGACTGAAAGCTTGCAATTTTTCATGTGAGAACTTTGTTTTCGAAACATAATACTGTAACTTCCATGTTCCATATCTTATCTCGACACACCACCATAGATTATAATGTACCTATATATTTTGCAGCTGTTATTCTTTCACCATGTCTTCTATACATAAATCCCACCCTACTCATTATGATAAAGAGGGCGTCCCTATCCGTTGATCTGTTATCAAACTAAATTCCAAAAGAGGTTTCCAGGTTTAAGGAGGGGTTTTCCCTAGTAGGATCGGATAATTGGGGTTGAAGGTAAGTGACAAACAGGGTTATAATTAGATGCGGGGGGGGGGAGAATCATGACGCAAACTGCGTCATTGAAACTTTTGGGGAGAGGGGGGTGGTGAAAAATGCGTACTTTTGGCTGGCCTAGGGGGGAGCCTTTATAAAACAATTTAAGAAACGTGAAATAAAAGATACTATACTGAGAGATGAATTTGACAGAGCATTGAAGGACCTAAATCGAAACAAGGCCCCTGGAGTAGATGACATTCCCTCAGAGCTACTGAAGACTCTGGGAGAACCAACCATGACAAAACTGCGAAAAATATTATCCCCATTCCAAAGAAAGCAGGTGCAGACAGGTGTGAAAACTACAGAACCATCAGTTTAATAAGTCAGGGTTACAAAATATTAACACGAATTATTTACAGAAGGATGGAAAAGCTAGCAGAAGCCGACCTCGGGGAAGATCAATTTGGGTTCAAGAGAAATGTTGGAACACGGGAGGCAATACTCACTTTACAGCTTATCCTAGAAGATAGATTAAGAAAAGGCAAACCTATATATCTAGCTTTTATAGATTTGGAAAAGGCTTTTGACAATGTTGATTGGAATAAACTCTTTCAAGTTCTGAAGCAAGCAGGAGTAAAATATAGGGAGTGTAAGGTTATTTACAACTTATACAAAACTAGACAGCGTTTGTAAGAGTTGAAGGGCACGAAAGGGATGCAGTGGTGGGAAAGGTTGTAGCCTTTCTCCAATATTATTCAATTTGTACATTGAGCAAGTTATAAAGGAAAGCAAGGAGAAATTTGGTGAAGGAATTAAAGTTCAGGGTGAAGAATTAAAAACATTGCGTTTTGCCGACGTCATAGTAATTCTGTCAGACAGCAAAGGACCTGGAGGAGCAGTTGAACGGAATGGACATTGGGCTGAAAGGTGCATATAAGATGAACACTAACAAGAGCAAAACTAGGGTAATGGAGTGCAGTCTAAGAAAATCAGATGATGCTGAAGGAATTAGATAGGTAACGAAACAACAAAGGAGGTAGATGAGTTTTGTTACTTGGGCAGTAAAGTAACAAATGGTGGTCGCATTACAGGGGATATAAAATGCAGAATGGCAATGGGTAGAAAAGGATTCTTGGAAAGATAAGTTTGTTAACATCGAATATTGATTTAAGCCTAAGGCAGTCCTTTCTGAAGGCATTTGTGTGGAGTGTTGCCTTGTATGGAAGTGAAACATGGACGATAAACAGTGCGGACAGGAAGAGGATAGAGGCTTTTGAAATGTGGTGCTACAGAAGAATGCTGAAGATTGAACAGAATTGGGGAGGAAAGGAATTTCTGGCATACCTCGACTAAAAGAAGGGATCGATTGGTACGACACGTTCTTAGACATTCTTGTGAATTTAGCGTTGGAGGGAAGTGTGTGGGGTAAAAAAACCGCAGAGGAAGACCAAGAGATGGATACAGTAAGCATATTCAAACAGATGTATGTTGCCGTTCCTATGCGGAGTTGAAGAGGCTTGCTCAGGATAGGGTATTGTGGAGAGCTGCATCAAACCAGTCTCCGGACTGAAGACCACAACAACAACGAAATAAAAGCTATTTAATTTCAACATGAAATGGCAAAACCATATTTATTAGGTAATAAACTAGTAATCCAGGACCTAATATCTCGGAGTGGGGTGTGGGGTGGAGGGGAGTGAGTGGGTGGTCAAGGGGGGCTGGGCACCTTTGTGTTGCTCTATGGTCCATATATAAATGAATGAAAGCTACAATAAGAGAAGAACTGAATGGTTCTCTGAGTGACCTCAGAAGCAACAAGGATGCCTAAGTATAATAAAGCTGCAGTCCCTATAAAGACCTAAAACGAAGTGAACGAGCTCAGCTTTTAGGGGCTTGCGTGGGCTCCGCAGTACGGCCAATTCAGGTAAGTATTCACGTATGCACACGCAGCGCCACAACCGCCACTCATACAGACACTCAGAGATATTAAAAGATATAAAATCGAAAGCTTGATACCGATATTCCATTAATTGAATATTTATACTCAAAGTATCAATATTATTCATCAAATGAGAAATATCAATATTTCGATTTATTAGGATTAAAAATAATTTTTAAAATTCAGTTTGTGGCTTATGCTTGCAGATGTTACTTAGAACTATGTTTCATAAATTTAAAAAAAAAAATACAAAAACTTATTCATTATCTTATGTATTAATTGAGAAATCTCAGGAAAAAGTATTATAGTACAGTGTACAAAAAATAGGTAGAAAAATACATAACGAAAAATCACTCAAATATAGATAATATAAATGAAAAATAATCTGCTCTCAAACTTACTTTCATAGAACTTTCAAAAAAATTAGACTTTATGTTCTGATTTAATTTACTGAATTCTAACTCGACCGTCTTCCTTCATTGTATCCTGCCTCTGGTTTTACGAGAGGAGTCCGTAAAATAAGGTTCCCAATTTTTTTTTACAGTGTAAAAAATGTTTATTTCATGAATACGTACAGTTTTGAAAAGTTCAGACTTCAACCTATTTTTCTACATAGTCGCCATTGAGTGCAGAACACTTTTGCAAGCGGTGTAAGAGTTTTGAATGCCCGAGTCAAAAAAATCTACCGCTAAGCCGCGCAGATACCTGAGAACTGCTTCTTCCAGCTCTTCTCTGTCGCCGAAATGCGTTCCACCCAGGTGTTTCTTGATTTCAAGAGATGGTCACTTGGGACTACGTCCGGGCGGGTGTTAGACAATACCCCATCGAAATTTTGCTATGAGCTCGTTGGTGGCTTTAGCGGTGTGCTGTTGAGCGTTATCCTGATACAAACGCCCCCTCCCCTCCCCCTTGGACAGCGTATCCCTCATCTTGTTTTTAATTGCACGCCGCAATTTTTGCAGTGTCTCGCAGTACCTGGGCGTGTTGCCTATTGTACCAGTGGGCAAGAACTCGCATAACAATACCCCCTTCCTGTCCCAAAACACTGTTGCCATCACTTTGCCGACACTTTGTGACTGTTCGAATTTTTGCGATCTCGGCGACTCTGGGTGCTTCCATCGTCTGGACTTTTCTTTGGTTTCGGGTGTACGGTAGTGCATCCAAACCTCGTCCCCAGTGACGATGGGGTCGAGGTATTCCTCGCCATCAGTTCCGTGATCTTGAAGAAGTTGACGTTTGTGACCTTCGGTCAACATTCTTGGCACCACCTCGCGCAAATTTTAGCATACCGTAGATGCTCCGTCAAAATCTTGTCAGTAGAGGTTTTGCTGGCACTGCCCGCACCTAAACTAAGTTTATTGTGCGGTATCGCTCCCTGGATATCTAGTAAAGCCAACCAATGCCCTTTAACAGTGCAAGGAGTCCCTTTACCAGTTCTTTACTAGACACAATTTCTTTGGGTCTGGTTGTCCCAAATGTTCTGTGCCTTTTACTCTCCAATGCAATGCATTCGAAGATTAGATGTGATGCCGTTTCATCACCGTCATCACAGATCCTACATTTAGGGTCCTCTTCTGTTGTTCCCATTGTATGTAGGTGTTTTTTGAAATTCCCATGGCCTGTCAGCAATCCAACCATGAGTCTAATCTCTCCTGTTCAGGCCCAGGATTGCATGTTTTTGTTGATGGACTTTGGTCCAATATTCTACGTGCTGTCTTCTGAATCAGTTACGTAGCTCCAATTTGATCATTGCCTTGGTTATTGTCAGGACAGGTTCCGGTCCAATAAATGGAGTCTCTGCCACCATCCTGGCTAATCTGTCGGCATGTTCGTTGCCACTGATCCCCGAGTGGCCAGGGACCCACAATATGTTTATTGCTTTCCCCTATATCCACCAGAACTCTGTGACATTCTGCAACAATTTTAGACCTTGTTGTAGGAGCTGCCAGTGATCTCAGGGCTGCCTGGCTGTCTGAATAGATATATATGCTACGATTTTTGTAGCACCTACGCAAATTCTCCTCTACACATGCCCTGATGGCAGTGATTTCGGCCTGGAATACTGAGGCCAGTTTCCCTAGAGAGATGACGCCCTCCAGTCTTGGCTGCACCTCGTGTACCCCGGTCTCAACGCCTTGGTCTGATTTTGACCCGTCAGTGAACCAGTGAACCCCGTACGGTGTTGAACTATTTTCTCCCACTGCTTCCTACTTCCAATTGTTATATTGTGCGGTAGTGCATCCAAACCTCATCTCCAGTGACGATGGGGTCGAGGTATCCCTCGCCGTGAGTTCCGTGATCTTGAAGAAGTTGACGTTTGTGACCTTCGGTCAACATTCTTGGCACCACCTCGCGCAAACTTTAGCGTACCCTAGATGCTCCGTCAAAATCTTGTCAATAGAGGTTTTACTGGCATCAGGGATCATTTCGGAGATCTCACGAACCGTCAGTCTTCGATCTGAAAGCACCGCTGCCTCCACTTTTGCGATTGTTTCGTCATGGACGTCAGTACGCCCGTTCTTGAACTCTCTACACCATTTGTGCACGGTTTGTACGCTCGATAGATTTCGCGCCAGCCGCGGTGGCCGAGGGGACCGAGGCGCTCCAGTCACGGTCCACACGGCCACTACGGTCGGGGGTTCGAATCCCCCCCTTGGGCATGGATATTTGTGCCGTCTTTAGTATTAGCTAGTATGTAGGTAGTTTGTAAGTTTGTAGTTTGTTAAGCTTATGGGACTTAACTACGGGGTCATCAGTCCCTAAACTTACAAACTACTTATCAACTACCTTATACTAAAGACGGCACAAATATCCATGCCCGAGGGGGGATTCGAACCGCCGACCGTAGTGGCCGTGCAGACCGTGACTGGAGCGCCTCAGTCCCCTCGGCCACCGCGGCCGGCCGTAGTTAAGTCCCAGAGGCTATGAAAACATTTGAACATTTGATAGATTTCGCATAGCTGGGAATGGATTTCTGCCGGCGCAATGTTTTCTTGCAGACAGGAAACGGATCATGCCAAGTCGAGCTACGCAGGTAGCTCGCTAGGGAGGGAATTTGGAGTGGGGAAACCAAAGTACATTACAGCGCATGTCAGGGCGGTAGCGCCATGGGAACCTTATTTTACGGACAACCCTTGTCTTACCTTCTGTACGTTTTACGTGACTCTTAATATCCATCGGGCGTATTTCCACAGCTACACGGGACGTACCGGCAGAAGGACCGCCTGTACACTGAAGACACGTTCTACGGCCGCGGCAAGGCGCTGTCAGAGGCAACGGAGGAGGAGCGCAAGCAAGACCTCAGCGAGCGGCTGTCAGAGAACCCGCGCGCGTATCGCAGCGGCAGGCTGGAGTACAAGCTGGAGGCGGCCGACCACTGACCACTGACCACCGCGCATGCGCAGCTCAGCCGTCTCGCTGGCCCTCTACTGTTCAAAGCTCGCTGCCTTCAAGGCAAATGTGCAGTCGCTGTATATACTCCTAACTACGATGTACATAGACCAATAAAATACTCTTTTTAAGACTTTTAAAAAAAGAAATTATCACTACAGGGGAACTGTAGAACAAAGGTCCATTTCTGTGCAAACAAGTAACACCTTCATCTTTTACTGTCACAATATTTTCGACGTGTTAATACTAACGTCGCAGTAGTAAGATATCAATGCCTTTCAGAGATATTGTTATCTAGAACTAGACCTAAAGCAGGCACTCCATATAGAAAAAATAAGTTTGTTCTCCAGTTTACTTCAAAACTTAATTCCTCCTTGCCAAATTTTCTATTTCGCTCTCCTTCGCAAAATATGTTTTTCTCCTTTGAACGTTTCTCTGTTTCTTACTTTTTTTATGTATATCAAAGCCAGTCATTAACCTTCTGTTTCACGTAAATCTACCTTTTTTTAATATCTGAAACCCTTTCACAACCCCAGCTTTTTTTCTCATCATTTCTTCGACTGATTATCTTTTATCCCTCTTCCTTTAATTCCACACTATCTGTTCTAGATTATTTTCCTGCTGGTAATCTTTGAACTGTATCCGACCACAATACAGTAAAACTTGTATCGCTTAATCGTCTTTTTGTGAAGTGTCTACCTCATCCAGATGTAAATAATGTGTTACTTGTATCTGTTGTAATTGCTTAATCGTCTTTTCGTTAAATGTCTACCTCATACAGGTGTAAGTAATGTGATAAAATTAAAGTGCCCACTGGGAAATTTCCATCGAGGATTTTACAGATATCTTCTACAGAGCACTGGATTTACACTGTATATGTAATGTAATGAGACGTGTAGCGTCTGGTAATCTTACTTTGTCGCCAAACGCGGTATGGCCATGAAAATAATATCCGGAGATTTCAGTCATTGTTATATATATCTGTAACAAGACAATCAAACTGTTTACTAAGTGCCAAGTTGTGTGATTCAGAATTTGATTTCACAAAACTAATTATATTCACGCACTTATAGCTATGCATTACGTTTTGCAATTCATCTGGGATAATTAATGTCAGCACTGATTTGAAAACGACTGTAGTGCTGTACAATATTGTTTTCCATAAGGAACAAATAAAGAATAATTAATCTTAATTATAAATATTATTAGGCCTATATTTCCTATAACTACCAAGAACATCTCGTACTAATATGAATGTAGCTTATACTGTTAATTTTGTATCTCTTCATATATATATTCTGTTTATTCTAAGTCGTTCTAATGAACACCTCTTTTATTTAGAACGATTCCATGAAGATGACACGAACTATCAGCAATAATGAAAGCGAGCTAATGTATCGATTGTACATAGGCAATCTAGCGGCGTGCGATGACATTTGAATAAGGGAAAGCAATTACGAACGAAATCCGAAGAAAATGCTTAAAGAAAAACTACACGCACAACTGTTTATACTTTCTTAGTGATAAATTCAGTAATGTACACAAGCTATCAAACAGATGAGAGAGAATGAGACCTGAAACACCGTGTCGGTGAAAAAATACAGGCTGGCCCATGCAAACTTTCTGAAACTTAATGAAAACAATAAGATTTAATAAAACTGCTACAGTCACTTTTTCTTGAAATGATATTTACTCCATGAACCGGTTTTCAAACCTTTTCAGGTTCATCATCAGATGGATCATGTTACAATAACATTTTAAGCGTCATGTTGGATGCTCTCTCTGTGGTGGGAAGGAGATTATTTTTAAAAAACTCGAATTGTACGTTGTTTAGATCGTCTTTTGTATTTAAGATTCCATGAAATTTGCTGATTTACTTACTGCGACCGTATGGCCGGATTTTTGTGGTTAATTTCCATTTCTTCCGTCTTCTTTTGTTTAAGTCACAGTAACACATCACCTTTTTCTGTTGGGTTCTACACTGCACTATAAACAATACTTTACCAGCATCCAACATGTGCTTTTACAGCTGCTGTTATTTACAAACGTCTTAATTCGAAGATATAACACTCTTTTTACAGGTAAGTTTGTTTTGAGTATGATACAGTTGATTATTTAGCAAGTAATTTTGTCAATATTACACTGAAAAAGTGAATAATAAATACTGTCTGCATTATTTCCATAGTTTTTTTATTTAATATGTATGTATACAATCAGTTAAAGTACCAGAAAAAATTCGTATTATTGCTATGTTTATTCATACACTAGTGGTGTTCCAGAATATTAATATAGACAAGGTTCTGTTTATTGTGTTTAAAGACAGTACAAAGCTGGTTGCTCTATTATTGTAGGATTGAAGGGGTGGGTATTTAGATGTGGCTAAAGCAATTATGAATTTGTTCTGTAGTAGTGATTTTACCTTATTAGAAAGCATATGATAGAGTTGTCATGAGTGGAGGGTGGTTTTATTTTAGGGGGGGGTGAAAAAAGGGGGGGGGAGGATGAGGCTTTTTGTGAATTAGTTCTTTACATTAGCAAGTTCTCAAAATTTTGGAAGAACATTTTGTTTTTTAGTTCAGTCTGATCATTGAGCAGGTTGTTGGATGCTGTATTTGTATTGATGAGGATTTCAATTTCTTCAAGGAGGTTAAGTTTCATACCCTTATTGGCAAAATGAAATACTTGTAGGTTCTTTTGAATGTTATCTGCAGAATGACCTTGTTGGGCAAGGTGTGCGGCAAAGCTGTATTTGTATAAGTTACTACGTCGGAGTGCGTCCATATGTTCTTTAAATCTTGCTGTGAAGCTTCTTCCTGTTTGACCAATATAGAAGCATGGGCATGAGTTGCAAGTTAGTTTATAGATACCTGATTTTTAAAATTTATCTATGTTGGTTTTTGTGTTGTGGATGATTTTATTTTGTTGTTTGTGGAGAAACTAATTTTTATCTCATGTTTCTTGAAGTCTACTACTTATAGACGACTGTGACTTGCTTGTTTTCCGATCACCAGGAACAAATCCTAGATCAAGGCACCCCACGGTAAATTATGGTAAATAGATCTAAATCTGGCGGAGATTCTGTGTACTAAGTGTCGGGCCCTGGAGCTTCACTACGCTTTAGAGATTTAAGATGTTTTTAACACCCCTATTAGTAATTACAATACCAATCAGAAATATTTGTTGAAGTTCCTAGTCAAAGAGTATCTTCTGTAAACTTATTTTTTGCCACTGGCAGTTTTCACATACTGAAAAAAAATTGAGTTAGGTAATACTTCAGTTAATGCTTCAGAAGTTATTGAAAGCTTCGCGCACTGCCTTTCTGATTGCCATCCGTGTTTCGATCCACATTTGCCTGTCATAATCATATGATCTGCTTTGTGCGTATTTTGGAGAATATATAAATTCTTAAGGATTTTCTAATTTTGTTTCTATACCATGACTTTAAAGTATCCAGTCCTATGCAATGAAAAATAATATAGTATATATTGTATTAGCGCCATTGGTAGTGACAATAGAGACGTCATTACTGGTCGCAGATTTTGTTACAAACGTGAAAATGAAGTAAATAAATAGAAAAAAGGTTACGTACAAGACGCTGACAAGCTTCATCTGTTTTACAATGTCACACCTTTAACCGCACGGCTATACCGTAACTTAACATTATTGTAAGTCATATTGATATCAGTGGCATCTCCTGATTTGAATCTTATGGCAGTGCAAAAGAAAAAAAATCTGTCATGCTTTACACTTTAGCTCTCTAGCTTTAGAATCAGGGGAAATTCATTTGTGACGCTAAATAGTGTTACAGTGGTTTTATGCGCAAAACCGTACCCGAGTCGTGACCGAGTACAGAACGAAACTACTATCGTCATCTGTCCCTAGACTTACCAACTACTTATAAACTACCTTATACTAAAGACAACAAAAACATTCATGCCCGAGGGAGGATTCGAACCCCCGAGGGGGAACGGCCTCGCGCATCGAAGCATAGCGCCTCAATGCGCTCGTCCACTCCGCCGCGGCTCCAAATGTTTATGCAAAAATTATGTACCCTTTCAATCGAGATGCACATAGCACTAGCAATCTCAGGCACCTTTTCTGTCATCCATCACCATATCATGGACTTTATCAATGATTTCGCCGGCCACAGTGGCCGAGCGTTCTGCGGCGCGCCAGTCACGGTCTGCATGGGCGCTGCGTTCGGGGGTTCGTATCCCCCCTCGGGCATGGATATTTTACTGCCTTTAGTATAAGCTAGTTCATAAGTAGTTTGTAAGTTTAGGTACTGATGACCACGTAGTTAAGTCCCATAAGTTCTACAAACATTTGAACATTTTTATCGCTGATTTCTGGAGTCGTAACCACCACACGGCGCACAGAACGTTCAGCATCACTTGTGCCCATATAGCCACTCCGAAAATTTAGAAAACACTTATAAACAGTTCTAATCGAAGGTGCAGAGTCTGTTTAGTCTTCAGAGGTATTTTGCCTTTCATACAGTAATGTTTAAATCACCATACGAAGTTCTTTTTCGTCCATTCTTTGACAATCATTCGATTTCCTTGACTTACACGAATGCCAAACTCAAAGAAATAGACCAATACGGCTGAAACTTGGTGTGCGTTCTCTCCAAAGATTCTGCTAACTAAACATGACCTTGAAATGCGCCGGTGGTGCCATCTCTCTGACTAACAGTTCATTCTCTTCAAAACTTCGGTTCTTAATGAGAATTGCAAATGCTTAGCCATTACTTCAGTTTTACGAACATGATAGGCCTATATACAGACATATTTTGGCGGTTACCTACTAGTTTGAAGAAATGAAAGCATAAACACAAATTAGCACGTCACATGCTTTTTATACCTTCAAGTAGCTAAACGAGAATGATGATAGGTACACGCAAAGCACAGAAGCAAGGACAAAGTGACTAGATCGTTTATAAGGAGATGTAGAACCTAGTCTCCAAGAAGTCTAGTTTTCAAAAATATTACAAAGTACGAAATCCGCTAAAACAAAACACATGAACTTGAAAGTACGCACCAACCAAGCGAATATAATCATAATCAGTTCCTTATGTACTTCAGCAAATCAAATCGCAATTTCTGTTCATAAAACGTTTATGGACAATACGATAACCACTCGGCTACTGTGGACCGTACGAATTACATTGCACTGACGTTTTGTTATTATAGACTGCCAATAACGGAAGCAGTGATATTACATGAATTAAGTTTTCATATTTGTATTAGAAAATTCACCACAACGTTTAATGATTAGTAAATGTGAAAGAAGAGCATAAAAAAATAAAAAACTGCAAGTACTTATTCTGTGTCGTGGCATCCTCCGGCTACTCCCTACTGGCCGCTTGAAGCGGTACAACGCCTCAGTAGCATCCCCCCCCCCCCCCCCCCCGTAGAGAGTTTGGCGACTGCCTGTGTTAGACAGTGGTTAAACAACGCCTGCCGGTCGGCTGAGTTAACAATGGCTGGGGCTGATGCATGCGCAGGAGAGGACGCCTACCCGTCAACACCAAATTCGTCCAAATGTGTGGTACGTGTAGGGCATGGTGAGACACGAAAGTGCCCCAAGTGGCAGAGGCGCCGACTTTTGAAAATCGGTGAGGGTGCTCTATAGCCCTATCACGGTACACAAATGTTCGGAAGCAACCCTCCTGAAAATCATTTCATGCATTTTTGAATGATCAACACTTGATAGGCAGTTGTCTGGCCTTATAAAGATAGAAGGAAGAAGGGGAAGGAAGAAAAGGAAAGCATGGCTGCATTAGGACACTACAATAAAGCGATCTAATTAGCCGAAGTGGATATTTCGATATAAATAACACCCCAAAACTTCTACACGACCAATGAAATAATTTTTCACTGTACACTAATGTAGAACTTTTTGTGCGAAGCTATTCTTTCTGACAAAAGCGTTTGGTAAGAACACCGTCACCAAAGTTTAAAGAAATCTTTGAAATATTTTGAGATTTTGAAGTCAGACATCAAATTTTTCAGTTCCAAGCAAGAGCTGTATACTTCATCGAAACTTTCATCACTTCGAGATAACTTCATGGCATCTCTGTCAGTATTAATATAGTCCAAGGTTTTTTTAAGCCTGAGAGCATTACAAATTTCAACTGAATCTATAATTTTAATAACAAGGGAAGTGACAAAGATAAATGAAAAACGATTAACTTTAGCATCAGCATTAGATTCTTCAAGCTAAATTCCTGAAAGAACACAATTGAATGTTCATAAATACGTACACATGAAAGGTCAAAAGGACCAACGTGCTTCAGGATGAATAAAGCTAGCATAGTGACTAAAACACTGACACTAATTACTACTCGCTTGGGGACCCGCGTACAAAACTGATAATTTCTTTCACGTATGAAATATCGTCTCTCGCTATGGTCACGTTTTGCAATGTCTCTTGAGTCATGAAGTAGGTTTTGATTTTTCTCGATTTTTTTTTTTTTTTTTTTTTAATTTATACAATTTTATTTTCCACCTCAATTTTATGTGGGTGCTCAGCACCTCCAAAAAATTCTTGGGGGTGCACGAGCCCCGGAGCACCCAGGGAGTCGGCCCCTCCTGCCTAGTGGGAACTCCAGATGGCCAAGCGTTTAGGAAATACAAGGAAGTTTGATACGGATCTATCACCATAAGCATCTTATCAAGCATTGGCTCAGCGGTGCCTGGCGCCATGGCTCAGTGTGATCGGCCAGAGGGCTGAAAGTCCTCTGTAATAAAAAAAGCTGAGCCAATGCTCAGTACGACCAATGAAAACGACCTGGAAGAAAAAAGAAAAGATTGGAATAGAAAAGAAAGGGTAAAGGATCGGGTTTGTATTGAGAATGTCGCGGGCTTAATTCCAACCGGCGGCAATTTCTTTTCTGCTCCTTGGCAATGCGTACACCTAAATATTGTTCTCGTAGGGATCGCGAGGACAAGATTAGATTAATTACAGCACGAACGGAGGCATTTAAACAAACATTCTTCCCACGCTCAATACGTGAATGTAATGGGGCCATGCACTTCTCAGTGGTTTGCTGAGTATTGATGTAGATATAGACTGAAGTCAGTATTAACAGCAACATCATAAAGGTTATTTTATAAATTTATATAAGGAAAAAAAGAAAGGGCAATGGATGAAATTCGGGCCTACTAACATTTAAAAAGGACTGCAATTAACACTTACTTGAGGATGTATGTAAATCGATACTTCCATTCCTTTAAAATTGACCAATTACATGTACCGGGATGATATTCATCGAAGAAACACGGGCAGCAATAATTTTGAACGCATTTGCGCACGTTATGAACGCCGCCCTTTCGCAGTTACATGGTTCTTTTAATGTCTCCATATAAAAACAAGCTTGATTGACATTCTAGAAAGAAAAAAAATATTTGCCGCCGGTCAGAATGGAACCCGCGAACCTTTCAATAAAAAAATCCTGATTTTACCGCTAAGCCGAACACCGCTTTCTAAACAAACTCTCTCAGGGGCAGTTGATAACGTGCATATGATGATAGATCTGAATCATAATTCCTTTTATTTCGTAAACGTTTAGTCATCTGGAGTTTCCACTTGGTGCACTTTCATATCTCATCGAACGAATTTGAACGAATTCGGCGATGACGAATAGGCGTCCTCTCCTTGTCAGCCGTGAAGCCGATGCTAACTCTGTCCAACGCCTATGGCAAGCGCGTTGCGCACCACCAAGGACTTGGCTGGCGGAAGACATTTCATTTGCATCATTATCCCACATTACGTTTTTTATGCGACATGACATTATCAAGCAACATCAAAGGCATATACTTCATTCTGGTTGTGAATCACAAGATAAATTCCTCGTTTTACTGAGGCGTTTGCGTACAACCCGGCCATCGTGACGAGACGCCGTTGATTAATACATTATCTGACGGCTTTTAACTGTGATGCGCAGTTCACTGACATTTAATTGTAAGAAATCCTAACAATAGTGACGTATTTTTGATAGATATTCGATACCTTGGAAACAATTGTTGGGTGCAGCTATGAAGAGCAAGCTTTGTACATGCCTGGAGTCAGGCTGCCGGCTACAGAGCCTGGTCAGTGAGTCTTGGCAGTTTATTTCCTCCCTCTAAACTAATTATTAAAGACCTACAGAAAATTATGCAGTGTTCTTTGGTAATGAAAACAAACACAAGAACGATTTGTTCTCGCAGCTAACAACTGCAAAATTATTGAAATACTTTAGTCGTTCTCTAAACTGAATGCAGCCGAAGTACTGCAACACAACAATGCAGCAGTACTAATAGTAGAACAAGAAAGTTCTGAAGCTGGACTACCAAGCAACTTGTTACTGCTGTTTGTTTATAATGCTGAGGAGAGCTTCTAACACACTGCAACTATTGTACATTAAAGCAGCCAAAAGCGCAAACGCATTGCATATAAAACTATTCTCTAAAGCAAATTTAAATGTACACCTATGTAATCAATGGATATAATTATTTCTGAATGACATATAAGAGAATGACTGATCCCTGTGAGGGAGAGTCTTGATCGCAGTAGGCAAAAACATTCAGAGGCTCATGAGGTATCTTCACACACACACACACACACACACACACACACACACACACACACACACACACACACACACACACACACACAAAATGTTCAGTCATGTTGGTTCCAAAGTCTCCTGAACAATGACGTTCGATGTGTACATTGCATCAGGAACACGGTTCCTTAGACTTTACACAGATGTCACTCAACCCGCACAAAGAAGTAAACAACCATGCAACAATGCAACATAGGAGGTAAGACTGCTCATCGGTTCCAGTCATAAACACCAGGAAAAAAGTACACTGCTTGCATTGACTGTAGTTCTGTCATGCCTAGAAGGTCAATTCCGAAGTTTGGTCCTATCTGCATTGTTACTTTGTATCAGAAGGGATTCTCATCAAGGGGATTTTCCAGATGTCTCAGAGTGAACCAAAGTGATGCTGTTCGGGTATGGAGGAAGTACAGAGATACGGTAACTGTCGATGACTTGCCTCGGACTAGCCGCCCAAAGGCTACCAAAGCAGCTGATGACACCTACTTAAGATTCCTTTCAGAAACCCTGAGAGGAACGCCACTGTGCTGAATAATGATTTTGGTGCAGGCACAGGACGAACGTAATAGGCTTCACACTGCTGACTTCCCTGACAACGTCCAGCTTTGACATCTACACACTATGCTGCGCGATATAGATGAGCCCAATAGCATACTGAACAGACTGGTTAGAATTGACATCAGGCGTCATTCACAGAAGAGACTCGCATCTGCATTCAACCAGACAATCATCAGAGACGTTTCTGGAGGCAGCCTGGTCAGCCTAAACATATTAGACACACCGTCCAGCGATTGCAGCAAAGATGGTGGTCCCCTGATATTCTGGGGTGCCATTATGTGAGGCCACTGTACACCACTGTGTCAGGTCCTGAGAGAAATAATGTAACAAAAAGGAACTTTAGAAAAATGGACAGTTCTTGATATAATAATTCATTCAGGAATCGGTAGGCAGTTGATGCCGACGAAACGACACGCTATCAGTAGAGCCTTAGGTCGAGCAAATATGTTTAAGCGCATGACCAGTTATCTGCGACGTGGACACGGGCCAGTACGAAATGTGTATGTGACCAGGCAGTCCAGAACATTCTAGAACATTTACGTTAAAAAACGAGGAGGAGGAGAACGTGTGCGAAGGGGAACGTGTGCAAAGCGAGTCTAGAAATCGGATATAAAAGGCACACGCCAGAGCTTCAGAACCAGTGTGAACTAGAGTCGCTCTCCCGAGCATAGATCTCACTGATCTCATTATCTAGGTCCTGGAGATTGTTGGAAAAAGAGCTATGTTAGGTTCCTTGGCTTGGCTGAGCTTAGCTCTCACTGATCTCATGAAGGTCTTGGAGAGTAGTAGCAAGTAAGCTATCGACGATGTACTTATCCGACGGTAGCAGTCGCAACTAATGGACAGATAAACTTCAACTACGAGAAGACGGTAGCACTTCAGTTGTCACTAGGGGAAGCAGTAGTGTAGGGTAAACTTGTAGATTCCATTGGACTAGTCTTGAACATAGATAGTTGGTCTTTGTATCAAATAGCCCCTGAATAGATTTCGTTATTAATTGGGACCAAGTCATGATACAGAACTTGTCTCCTGAAAAAAGTGGATGGTAGTTCCGAGTTTGCAATGACTAAAAATAGTAAGGAAGGATATGAGAATCTGACTCAATCTGCAGAGTAAAAGTAGATATCATGAGGGGAAAGGTTCTGAAACTTACACAATTTATGTGATTTTATTCAATAAATTATTTTAAAGCAACCCCAACTGTAACAATACTTCAAGTCTACCCATTCCTATTATTATTACTCCTCACTTGCAAATAAACCACTCGTCTTAGCCGCCCAGGAGTATCCCTCCCTCTCATCTCCGCTATAAAGGTAGGCTAAGGGAAGCGCAAATCAAAAAGACCACTCTGTCGTCGACGTCCTGACTTGTGCTGGGACTATGCCTGTTAAAATTGTTGTCTGGGTCTTGCTCAATTGAGAATACAGTGGGCGGAACAAGGTTGAAAAACTTAAAACGCTTGGCGTAGTCCTGACTAAGTGCCCATCGAAAATGTCAGCGGCGAACTGGAAAAGCACATTGGAGAAAATACAAGGATCTGTCATCGGGAACAGTAATCGAAGTATGAACCAGATCCTGCCGGCCGCGGTGGCCGAGGGGACTGAGGCGCGTCAGTCACGGTCTGCCCGGCCACTACGGTCGGGGGTTCGAATCCCCCCCTTGGGCATGGATATTTGTGCCGTCCTTAGTGTTAGCTAGTTCATAAGTAGTTTGTAAGTATACAAACATTTGATTTGAACCAGACACAAATAATAAAATTCATTCTCAAAAGCTTATTACACGGCTCAAGTGTTCACAGGTCCAGTAATGGTAACAAAGAAGATAATGTCCATTGCAACTAATTTCTTATGGAAAGGAGAAATTTTCAGAGTAGACGTGAACACAGCAGTATTATACCCTCAAAATGGAGGACTCGGCCTCATGGACATTAAAACCAAAGCTTCTGCGTTATTTATAAAGAGTACCGTTAACATAGGAAGAACGCACCCGGACTGCATCACATCTAAGATGTTTGAATGGGTGAAACCTCATTTCCTTCTGCCGCCTGTGAACGTACAAGCTATAAATCCACGACTTCAACATAGAAAATTCTTATATGTGGAAGCGAGTTACCATAACGGTATTATCACCAGCACTAGGAATGTGACCACAAAAGAGATATACGCCAAAGGAAGAAAAACGAAGAAATAAACAAAATAGCAAACATGTTCACTGGACCGCTGTATGGAAAAACATTCATCTGAAGTGTTTGTCATCTGATGTCGTCTCTGCATGGTACAATGTAGTCAGTCAACAACAGCCGGCCGCGGTAGCCGAGGGGACTGAGGCGCTCCAGTCACGGTCTGCACGGCCACTACGGTCGGGTGTTCGACTCCCCCCCTCGGGCATGGATATTTGTGCCGTCCTAACAATAAGCTAGTTCATAAGTAGTTTTTAAGTTTAGGGACTGATGACCCCGTGGTTAAGTCCCATAAGCTATACAAACATTTGAACATTTGATTTAGTCAACAACATCTGCAGCACAAATGAGAGGTTACACGCAGTGGGTATAAGCGACACCAATCTTTGCTCCAAATCCCAACTTGTGGACACGATTCAACACAGATTCACGTTTACAAGTTATTTGGACAGTTGGAAATGGATCAGCCGCGGTGGAGTAGCCGACCGGTCTAAAGCGTCTCGCTGCGTAGCGCGCGGTTGCTCGCCGTGGAGGTTCGAGTCCTCCCTGGGGCATGGGAGAGTGTGTTTGTCCTTAGGTTAGTTTACCTAGGTTTTAGTAGTTTGTAAGCTACGGACTGATGACCACGCAGTTTGGTCCGATAGATTTACAAACATTTGAACTTTTTTTTTTTTTTTTTTTTTTTTTTTTTTTTTTTTAATGGATCAGGCAAAGCATTGTACTTCTTTCGAAATCGTCTCCTGATTACATTTCTCCTGATATAATTTACAGACCACAAAACATATAGTATGCAGCAGCATAAAATAACGCAATACACTGGCTGATATGCAAGTATGTCAGCTATGTGATAAACAAGTTAGGTACGGACAACATTACAGAATTCCGCTCATACATGATGTGTGAATTTCATAAAAGCAAAAACTACAGATATCATAAAAAAAACAGTACGGAAACATGCTGAAAATTGCTTTCGAAATGTTGGGTATCGGTTAAATATCATGACGTTTTGAATTTTCGTTTTGTTCAAGAGAAGAATGTTACTTAAACAGACTGCAAAACAAATACGAGCATCATGAAAAATAGTATATTTTGTGTGAAATTCTTTTCTGTATGTATGTATGTTGTGTTTTTAAGGCATAATTGGCATTGTATTTGTTGTATGTGCATTGAAATTCTATTATATCTTGTCATAGAATGTCACTATGTCATATGGGAAAAATAAAAAAAACTGGTAAAAAAGAAAAGGAAAAAGAGGCTACAACTGGTGGTCATAGAAGGCAATCAGACAGCTAAACGATATGACATCTTCCGACGTATAGTGCAACCACATCAGCAGCATTACGTTGAAGGATTCGTCTTAATGGACGACAATTCTCGCGCTTTTCTTCAGTATTTTTGCATTTTGTTTGTGTTTTGTATCCCAAAAATCCCTAAAAAAATTTTAAATTCTTGACTCTTTATTATCCACAAAAACCCTTGTCCCTTATAGGGGACATCAGGATACTAGGTACCACAACTGTCAGTGTGGGTGTTATATTTCACTATGTAATTTATGTTAATATGCCTTTATTTATTTGTGTTATTAATAGTAAAGACTCATTTTACATTAACTAAGGATTTCCATGGAAATCCGAGTGCTCACATAGCCAACAAACCGCCTTGTCATTCTGTCAGCTATTTTATCATTGTTGCAGAGTGAACAAGTTGCAAGCTAGTGTGTCCTTTTCTGTTGCAAGATGTGTTGTCACCTTCCTTTTGCGTGTTGAATTGCCTAGCACTGTGATCAACATCTGAATATTGCCACGAGATTTACTTTGTTTTATGTTCCTTACAGGGTACGCAGGGACTGAGAAGGCGAAAGCCAAGAAAATCACTCTTCATGTCATATTCAAATAAGTTGAAACGCTGACAGATTCCAACGTGAATTCTCGCGCCCGCTGCACCATACGGCAGTAGCGCCTAGAATCTTAGTCTAAGTCCAGTTAACTATTCGCGTGCAGTATCAGTTCTTTCTCTCACAAAGCAGTCCTCACAAAATGCCGAACTGTTCGACTATTAGACGTTGGACACAGTGATAAGGGCCTCGTGTGGAAGCACGTTATATATATTATATATATTATATATATAACTACACCACCTAGACGCACATGGCTAAGTATCCTGAAAAAATAATAAATTTCGAAAAACTTAAGAGTCCTAAAAAGTGGAGCAATATGTGAACCTCCGAGAACATCAGCAGTCATGGACATCATCCGAGAATAAGGGAACATCCAACGCTGGAATTCAGTAACACGGTCGATCGTCGAACTGATGACGATACCGTGTGGCCGTTAGACCACTAACTGGAGTCGTGTTAGGCTTGTCTGGTGCAATTCTTTTGAGCTGACGGCACTTCGGCGATTTGCGTGTCAATGATAATGAAATGATGATGGGGACGACACAACACCCAGTTCCAGAACAGAGAAACTCTCTGAACCGACCGGGAATCAAACCTGGGCCCCTAGCATGGCAATCCACCATGCTTTCAACTAGACCATGGATGTGGACAATCTTCCAACTGTTTATACGAACTGCAAAGAGATATTTAGAACCTCATACAGGTAAGAAAAACTTATTCTCTCAAATGGTTTTTCTCACGTTAAATAATAATAATTTCGAGTGGGTCATTGGCCTGGTGCAAGTCTTTCGATTGGACGCCACTTCGGCGACTTGCGTGTCCCTAGCCTAATCCATTTATCCAATCGGGGAAAGGGAACCTAGAGCTTAACGTGGAATCCGAACCACGTGTCGTTTCTGGCGACTCCTCACATCGTTGAGAGATGAAGACTGGGTTAAAACGCAGACACACAAAATCGAAAATCCGACCGGGTTTCTAACCCGCAACCGTTCGGTTTGCAAACAAGCGCTTTACCTCGAGACCACCGTGTCCAACTTCTAATTGTTGCCGCTAGGAGCGGTTTTATTGGTAGTTTGTAAGTTTAGGGACTGATGACCCCGTAGTTAAGTCCCATAAGCTCTACAAACATTTGAACATTTCACCACAAGAAATAACTTCCATAATAAAATCTTTAAAAACAAAGCATTCTAGTGGTTACGATGAATTATCAACAAAGGTAATTAAAGCGTGTTCTTGTGAACTGAGCACAGTTTTAAGTTATTTGTGTAACCAGTCTATTACAACTGGAACATTTCCTGATTGGTTAAAATATGCGGATATTAAACCTCTATTCAAGACGGGGGATAAAGAGATACCATCAAACTACAGATCCATTTCACTTTTGCCTGCATTCTCAAAAATAGTAGAAAAGGTAATGTACAAGCAGCTTCTCAACCACTTAACCTCAAATGGCATATTGTCTAGAACACAGTTTGGATTTCTTAAAGGTTCTAATATCGATAAGGCTATTTACACTTACAGTGGGAATGTACTTAATTCATTAGATAATAAATTGCAAGCAGCAGGTATTTCTGTGATTTATCAAAGGCATTTGATTGTGTGAACCTTAACATCCTTTTAAGTAAATTAGAATTCTATGGGGTCACAGGAAATGCTGCAAAATGGTTCAAATCGTACCTCACTAACAGGAAACAAAGGTTGTCAGTGTAAGTGACTAGTGAATGAAGCCAACAATCATCATCAGATTGGGAAGAAATTACAAGGTTCATAATGTTATTTTGTTTACGAGAATGAACATTGATAGGGACATGTGGAAACTATGTTGCCCAGAACCTTAAGTATGTATATTAATCAGGTACATACACGAAAGCTTTGGTCATTGTGGAGCCTTTAAATGTATTCAAAAGATACAGGAAATTGTTTACTTTTACAATATATCTAGAAGAGTAAGAACTTTATTAGCCAAATGTGATAGATGTCAAAGAGTGAAAGTGTCTAACCAAAATTGTAAGGGATACCAGTGGCGTAGCTATCATAGGGCTAGGCGGGGCAGTGCCCCGGGGCCCCCGAGCTCAAGGGGCCCCTCGGCCTACGTGAGCGACGTTCGAAAAAAGTTACCGTAGATCCTTGAACACTTTCATGCCCGCCAATTAATTCGGATAATCGAAGTTCAAGTGTATATAAGAATTTAGTTGAATGAAGGTTTTCTGACTTTGAACTTTTTGAACCCTGACCAACAAACCTCAAATGCACGAAGTGAAATTCAAAAATTATTCGCCCTCCTGAATATAAACATAACAAGGTCCTTTGCTTGTCTGATGAGACGTGACACATAATAATTTACTTAATAGTATTTAGATTTGCCTTATTATGTCTTCCAATAGGCGGTAAGGAACTGATGATGAAGTAGTTTTGCATAGTTTCAGTTTAAAGAGGGCCCCAATGTCATTTTTGCCCCGGGGCCCTTGGTGACATAGCTATGCCACTGAGGGATACATGCAAAACATTGTACCTAAAGAAAAACTAGAAATTGTTGCCATAGATTTGTATGGGTTTTTACCAAAATCTATAGGTTTTTGTTACATATTCGTCATGGTTGATGTTTTCTCTAAGTACATAAAATTGTATCCACTGAAAAAGGCTACCAGTCATAGTATCATTAATAAGATTAAATCTGATTATTTTAATTGTATGGGAAAACCTAAGTGTGTGTTGTCAGACAATGGCAGTCAATTCACGTCCAAATTATGGAAAGATTTTGACAGTGATGAGAATATTAATCATATTTTAACATCTGTATATCATCCCTCCAGCAATCCTGCTGAGAGATATATGAGGGAAATTGGCAGGTTATTTCGAACTTACTGTAGCAAAAATCACTCTGATTGGGCTAACTATGTTGATGATTTTGAGTTGATCATGAATAGTCTCCAACACTCATCTACAGGGTTTTCTCCATATGAAATTGTACACAACAAGTAACCAGATAATCTTATTAATGAACTAATAAATTTTCCTGCATGTAAATGTTTATCTCCACAAGAACGGGAAGAAATTGTAACAGTAGTTACGAAAAAACACACTGATATCAGAAAAAAGAGACATGACAGCAAGGGAAAGATGTCCACCTTTGATGTGTGTCAGTATGTGCTACTAAAAACTAATGAGAGATCGAAAGCTCTAAGTGGTGAATTAAAGAAATTTTTTTGATATCTATATTGGTCTATTCTTAATAAAGGAGATTCCGCACCCAAATGCGTATAGACTTGTGTACCCCAAATCAGGAAAGTTATTTGGTCTGAGAAATGTGACTGAGTTAAAACTATACAAATAATGTAAAACATGATGATTTTTTGAATTCATTGTAGTGTAGAAGCAACACATGGAAGATCTGGGGGGAGGGGGGGGGTGTAATGTAACAACATGAGCCTCCATCTAATGTAGTATATGATACCTCTCTTTACTGAAACCCAGGATACCCTTCTTTCCTTATAGTGTAGTTTAGCATAGCATTGCCTATATACTGAGGCTCCGGATGCCTTTCTTTCCTGTAGTAAAGTTTATCATACCACCCGTATTCATTTGTACATTATAACAACTACATTGTTTATGTCACTAAGTATTTACCTCATTTTATTCCCATTAATAAAATCCATTAATTTCATAGTAATTACAGCATTTATGACCATTACTAAATTTCTATAACTTCGTAATTACTACTACCTTATTTTCCCATTATCAAACCTAATTAATTTCGTAATGCTCTACTACTGTTAGTAGAGTTAGAAGAGATTCGTGCGTCTATAAAAAGGTCGATGCGCGAAGCATACAATAATTATCACAGCCATACCTTAGCAAAAGATCTTTCCGAGAACCGAAAAAAATTCTGGTCCTATGTAAAATCGATAAGCAGGTCAAAGCCCACTGTCCAGTCAATCATTGATCATTCCGGGGCAGTAATAGACGAAAGCAAACGAAAAGCTGAAGTTCTAAATTTAACCTTTAAGAAATCTTTCACGCAGGAGGACCGCACAAATGTACCATCATTTGATCAACGTACTAATTCCGAAATGGGGGACATAGCAATAGGTATTACCGGTGTAGAGAAGCAGCTGAGAGAGCTAAATACGAAAATGTCTGCTGGTCCGGATGGAATACCAGTTCGGTTTTACAAAGACTATTTTGCGGCATTGGCCCCCTACTTAGCTTGCATTTATCGCGAATCTTTAACTCAGCGCAAAGTTCCTAGTGATTGGAAAAAAGCGCAGGTGACTCCAGTGTATAAGAAAGGAAAGAGAACTGACCCATACAATTACAGGCCAATATCGTTGACTTCAGTTTCATGTAGAATTTTGGAGCATATTCTCAGTTTGAATATAGTAAATTTCCTTGAAACGGAAAAGCTTATTTCCATGAATCAGCACGCGATTAGGAAACATCGTTCATGTGAAACTCAGCTTGCCCTTTTCTCAAGACATCTTGCGAGCCATGGATGAAGGGCAACAGGCGGATCTGTTTTTCTCGACTTCAAAAAGGCCTTCGACGCGGTGCCACACTGCAGACTGCTAACGAAGATACGAGCTTATGGAATAGGTTCACAGATTTGTGACTGGCTGGAAGACTTCCTAAGTAATAGAACGCAGTACGTTGTTCTCGACGGCGAGTGTTCATCAGAGACGAGTGTATCGTGAGGTGTGCCCCAGGGGAGTGTGATAGGACCGCTGTTATTTTCTATCTATATAAATGATCTGATGGACATGGTAAGTTGTAATTTGCGGCTGTTTGCTCATGATGCTGTGGTATATGGGAGGGTGTCGTCTGTAACTGACTGTAATAGCATACAGGTTGACTTAGACAAAATTTCTAGTTGGTGCGAAGAATGGCAGCTAGCTCTCAATGTAGAAAAATGTAAGGTGATGCACATGAGTAGAAAAAACAATCCTATAATGTTCGAATACAGCATTAGTAGTGAGCTTCTTGATGCGGTCGCGTCGTTCAAATATCTAGGCGTAACATTGAAGAGCTATATGAAATGGAACGAGCATGTAAGGACAGTTGTGAGTAAGGCGGACAGCCGACTTCGGTTTATTGGGAGAATTTTGGGAAGATGTACTTCACCTGTAAAGGAGACCGCGTATAAAACGCTTGTACGACCATGTCTTGAGTATTGCTCAAGTGTTTGGGACCCGCAGCAGATCAGTATAAAGGAAGACATAGAGGCAGTTCAGAGGCGAGCAGCTAGGTTCGTTACTGGTAGGTTCGACCAATGCGCGAGTGTCACGGAAATGCTCCGGCAACTCAATTTGGGATCGCTGGAAGAAAGACAACGTTATTTTCGTGAATTTCTGTTAAGTAAATTTAGAGGACCGGAATTTGAAGCTGAGTGTAGTACGATCTTGCTGCCGCCTACTTACATTTCGCGTAAAGATCACAAAGACAAGATAAGAGAAATTAGCGCTCGTACGGAGGCATATAGGCATTCTTTTTTTTCCTCCTCCAATTTGGGAGTGGAATAGGAAATGCCTAGTAGTGGTACAGTGTACCCTCCGCCACGCACCTTACGGTGAATTGCGGAGTATGTATGTAGATGTACCATTGTTCCCATTATTAAACCCCAGTAATTTCGTAGTATTTATTTTGCAGCATTTATTGCCTTTCATTTAGATTAGATTAATTTTGACCAAATTCCAGTACAAATTGTAATTTAAAGTTGTTGATACATCTAATTGTCTTTATGTCTAATTGTCAGACATTGTACTTCATTGTAAAGCAGATTATTTAACTTCAAACAAACAATAGGATTCACTTCATTTATAAAATATTAAAACTATTTAATCAGTTATTTGTTATACTAATACATTAACATTTATAAAAAATACAAATTACATAAATTTGTTGGTTGTAAAAGAACCGATTCATAAATTATCACTGTAATAATTATACATTGTTAATAATGTAATAAATACGTGTAATGCGTGGGAATTAGTAATCAGTCAGTTGTTGTATTTCAGAATTAGAGTTCAGTTCAAGCCAGTTGTATCTTATCTGTAGCAATAAATCGAAGTGAATTTCGAAGAAGTATTTGTTCTTTTTGAAAAACACCCCTTCACAATTAATATTTATCGTAAAGTTCAAATTTTATAACTAATTATTAAATGTGGCGATCACCTTATTCAAAGAGGGATCGTCAAAACACGAGATACGACTTCCAGGGCCATGTTTTAGGTGATCAAGAGCAAGAGAAATGGCGATCAGTTCATCTGTAAAAATACTACAGCCAGGTGGCAGGAACCGTTGTTCTGTGTGGTCACCATGAACAAAAGCGTAACAGGCTCTGCCATTTACCAGGGAGCCATCAGTGTACAGGACTTCTGCAGCACGGTGAGCAGCAAGGAGTGCCAGAAACTTGCAACGGATAGTGGTGGTGAAACTAATGCTTTTGTATTGCAGGACAATTGCAGGTGGAGATTCAAATGGGGGATGGACCAAGGAGGAAGACTGGATGGGCAGGAAAAAGCGTCAGGGAGAGGTAGGGAATGAAGTGAGGAAAGGAGTGTACGAACCCGGATTGCGATTGGAAGACCTGATCTAGGTCGACGTGGTGGAAAAGGGGGGGGGGGGGTAACAGTCGGGAACAGCAGCCTGCAATTTGGATGGTGTGGCGTAGCATGGACTCTAGCAACATAGCTAGCGAGAAGCTGCTGCCGGCGAAAGTGTAATGGAGGAATCCCTGCTACAGCATGAAGACTTAGCACGGGGCTGGTGCGGAAGGCCCCAGTCGCCAGCCGGATACCACTGTGGTGGATAGGATCAAGGATCCTCAAGGTGGATGGTGCCGCCAAGTCGTATACCAGGCACCCGTAATCAAGCCTTGATTGTATCAAGGACTTGTACAGCTGCAGGAGGGTGGAACGAGCAGCGCCCCAAGCAGTATGTCTCAAGCAGCAGAGAATATTAAGATGTCGCGAGCATTTATGTCGCAGCTGATGCAGATGTGGCACCCAAGAAAGCCTGTTGTCGAACACCATCCCAAGAAAACGATGCATCTCTTCGACAACGAGCAATTCACCACCCAGATATAACTCGGGATCCATGTGAACTGCCCGGCGGCAACAGAAGTGTATCACGTGGGTTTTCTGCACTGAAAACCGAAAACCATGGATAGAGGCCCATGATTCAGCTTTTCGGATGGCTCCCTGTAGCTGCTGCTCAGCGAAGCTAATACTAGCTGAACTAAAATACAGACAAAAGTCCATCAGCAAACAAGCTAGAACAGACAGAGGATCCCACAGCCGTGGCAAGCCCGTTTATGGCGATTAAAAACAGAGGCACACTGAGGACGGAGCCCAGTGGGACACCGTTCTCTTGGACGTGTGAGGAACTAAGAATAGTACCCACCCTAACCCTAAACGAGCGGTGGGAGAGAAAATTCCTGATAAAGACCGGAAGTAGGCCCCATAAGCCTCAGTCGTACAATGTAGCCAGTATATGGTGACGCCAGGTTGTGTCCTAAGCTTTCTGGAGATCGAAAAATACAGCAACACGATTTACAGGTGGGGTAAAGGCTGTACGAATAGCCGACTCCAATGACACAAGATTGTCAATTGTGGAGTGGCCCTGACGGTAACCCCCTTGTTGTGCTACCAAGAGTCCCCGGTCTTCGAGGATCCACATAAGCTGCCGACCCACCATATATTCAACGAGCTTGCATAGAATGTTCGTGAGGCTGATCGGACGGTAACCTGTGGGTCAGCGCCAGGTTTTATCACTGGGATGATGATGCTTTCCCGCCATTGTGAGGGAAAAACACCTTCTGCCCAGAGTCGGTTAATTGAGGCGAGCAGTTGGTTCTGAGCGTCCACAGGAAGATGCCGAAGAAACTGGCCATGGACACGATCTGGTCCTGGACAAGTGTAGGGGTATGCAGCAAGGGCACATTGACACTCCCACTCGCTAAAGGGTGCATTGTACGGCTCCTGGCGACGCGTGTGAAATGACAGTGGCTTCTGCTCAACTCTGTCTTTTATGGTGCGGAAGGCTTCACTATAAGCTTCAGTCGAACTGATGCCTGCATAAAACTGTGCCATGTGCTCGGCGACAGCAAGTGGGTCTGAGAAGACAGTACCCTGTAAGCGAAAACACAGGATTCCTGCTGGTGGGCGGTACCTGAAAAGACGTCGAACCTGGGTCCACACCCGAGGTGAGGCACGAGATCCAATAGAGGCGATGTACCTCTCCCAACAATCTTGCTTACTTTGCCGTATAAGCCGTCAAGCTTGGGCCCGGAGCCGTTTAAAAGCAATCAGTTGATCGATGGTGGGATGTCGCTGGTAGCCCTGAAGTGCACTACGCCAATCCCAAATGGCTTCAGTGATTTCTTGTGACCACCAAGGCTCAGATTTGGGCCGAGGGGACCCTGAGGTGGTTGGAACAGTGGCCTCAGCAGCGCAAACTATGGTGACTGTCACCTGTTGGACCGCCACATCCACATCGGCTGGCAGTTGGGCAGGATCTTATGAGGAGATGAAAAGGCTTACTCAGGAGAGCGTAGGGTGGAGAGCTGCATCAAACCAGTCTCTGGGCTGAAGACCATAACAACAAGCAGTCATTCTGCTTTTTATCTCTTCTTTACCTCGGCCATCAGAAGTTATCTTGCTACCCAAATAACAAAACTCATCTAGTACTTGTTGACTCCGCTCCTTCCTTTTTCTCTCTGTTTACCTTCTCTTTACTTCTCTCTCTGTCCATCTCCTCCTCTCCCCATCACCCTGTATGTTCCTCTCCTCATCTTCCTTCTCTCTGTTGCTCTCGTCCAGCCCCCCTTTCTTCCCATCTCCACTCTCCCTTTTCTCTGCCAATCACCACCACCTCCTCTCTCTGTGGAGCTCCTACTCCATCTCCTCAATCCACTGACTCCTCCACCTCTGGAAAATTATGTAATTAACAATGTTAAAGTATATTAAGACACAGATGCATAGTACCTTCCGCCACGCACTGTATGAAGGCTTATAAAAGATAGCCTATGTATTAATACAGGGTATAAGCTACATTTGTTCCAAATTGTATTCATATCCGTCCAAAAATTTCAACGTGAAGGTGTAAGAAACAAATTACTAATTGTAAAGAGTCATCCGCCATGCACCATATGAAGTTACTTTAGTATGCCTATAAAATTTGCACGAGTGCAAGCAACGAGTTGACATAGTTTTATCTCAATCGGATGTACAGTATGGCCGTGCATAAAATACGAACAAAAAGACATACATTAATTTTGATATATTAGATTTATTTTAAAATTTGAATAAAAACCATACGTTGGTAACAACAAATTCCTTCTACTGGTGGTTTTCAACCCAATGATTTGGTATCAATCAAAGCTGACAGCCAAAAAACCGTCATTTAAAAATCTGAATGAAGTATGCTTTCCACTGAAGCATTTTTTTTCTTTAATTTCTTACTTTAAATTGCTTACACAAAATTCACATGGAGTGAACAATATTTATGTTTTAAATGTTTCTTTGATGTTTATCACCCAGAAAAATGTAACTTCCAGAGAGAGAGAGAGAGAGAGAGAGAGAGAGAGAGAGAGAGAGAGAGAGAGAGAGAGAGAGAGAGAGAGAGAGAGAGAGAGAGCTGCTAGAATTTTCAGAAATTTTATTTCATTGGAAACTTTGCCGAAATCTGTAAATTAACTGTTTATTCATGTTAGTTAATTGAAATGATTGTAGGTGATCTGAATATATAAATACTGCAATGATAAACTGAATTGTTCAATCATACTTAAAAATTTCATCAGGATCGGAATAAAACTGCAGAATCTGACAAAGTCCATGTGTAAAGTATCCACTGTTATGTAGCATCCAACATTTTATGAGGCAGTGATCTTCCTCTTGTTTTGAAGGTCAAGTGTTCAAAATGTCATGAAGATTTTACGATGAATAGTGTCCTTTTTCACATGTCGCATGATGCCACAGGTTTTCAACCATATAATTGTTTATGATGTCATATCTTCTAAAATATATGTTGTAAGCAGTTCTTACCCCTACATCAATTGTTACCTTATGGAAGGAATATGTGTACCAAATTTGGCTGAAATCTGTACAGTGATTCAGAAGCAGACGTTGCACGATGCAGCGCTTTTCCACCCATTTCATTGTTTATTACGTCATATCTCGTGAACTATATGTTGTACAGTCATTTAACCCTTAACCGGAATTATTTTTATGAACATAATTGGAATCATGGTCCGAATAGATCCTTGAATAAAAAAAACACGTAATTACCATAAAAGGTATAATAAGTAAATTTGCAAGGAATGTATTAAAATGACCTATATTTCAGATATAAATAAACTTGTAAATTTTACATTGCGTTATTGTTTATCTTTTAAGTTCTAGTCTCATATTTGAGATTAACACCTGATTTTGGGATCTATATGATTACAAAAAAAGGCTTACATTTAAAAAAAAAACTGTTTCTCGTAACTTTCCCTAAAGATAAATAGGGACTCGCTGCACAATCAATCTGAGACAAAAATAATGACAATGAAACATGGAAATGTCCAAATGTTGTCAAAATCAGGATATAGTTTGTGCACGAGTAGACTACTTGAATAATTTTTTACCTCAAAAATATGTATTACTTGACAACTGCCTATCTTCATCTACTGAATCGTCACACAAACAATTACTTGAAATTTCTTGTTGTGCATTTTCATCGTCACTTATTTTCTCTTCATCACAAGGTTGAAAATCGCTTGAAGATATTTTCGTGTAGTAATAGTTAATAGATTTCTGTTTCAGTAAGAGATTACTGTTGCATTACCGCAGCAGACTAGCCGTGCGTACTGGTGTGCCATACTGCAGGTTGCGCGGACGTTCGCCGTAGGGGGTTCGAGTACCCTCTCAGGCATGAGTGTGTGTGTTGTCCTTAGATTACTTTACCTTAGTTTAAGTAGTTTGTAAGCTACAGACTAATAACCACATAGTTGAGTATGATAGATTTACAAACATTTTGGACTGCTGCATTATACTAAAACACTACAAAATAAGTCTGTGTACAAGGACTAAAAACATCCCGTATCTTGAACCGCGGGTCAGATTGGACACAGTAATGGCACGTTCATCAATTTCCAGTAAATTTCAAATAAGCTCCCGGACCCTTGTGCACCTCACAACATATTGGGATTCGACTGGCGTACAAAACTGCAGTCCCACTCGTTTCGATTGTTAGACGGTTTTATTGATGTCGTCTAGTCCAAATTGACCAACGATTCCAGTTAATGGTTAATAGTGCCTCAGACCTTTTTTTTGTGGTTTTAGGGCGCACAAGTGCTAAGGTCATTAGCGCCCAGACAAGAACAGAGATTCGCTAGATCTCAAAAAATTTGGTAACTGCCAGTTAGAATATCAAGAGAATGCTAAAAACGAAAGATAAAAACAATTAAAAGGGTTAAATATCCTTTGATCAATTGACCAAATTAATAAAACGCAAAACTCTAGCAACTGCTTGTGTGTCATCAGCTAAAATTTCCTCCAGAGTAGACAGAAAGCGAAGAGCTACACGGAGATGATTAAAATTAACACAATACAGTAAAACATGTCGCACCGTCAGCAATGCACCGCAGGAGCACAGCAGTGCAGGATCGGCGGTTGGCAACAGACGGTGGCTGAAACAGCAGTGACCGATCCGCAAACGGGCCAGGATGACCTCCTCTCGCCGAGAGGGGCGTGAGGAGGTCCTCCAAGCAAACAGGATTGGTTTTACAGTCCTCAGTTTATTGTCGTACAGTGAGAACCACGCACTGTCCCAGGACGACACGATACTCCGGCGAAGAGCCCGTTGAACATCGTCCGATGGGACGCAAAAAGTAGCCATGTGAGGCAAAAGAGCTGCTGCCTTGGCTGCTATGTCGGCGGTCTCATTCCCGGGCACATCCACGTGGCCAGGGACCCACAGAACAGAAACGTGACAGCTGCCATCTGCTAGCGCCTGGAGGGAGCGTTGGATCCGATACAAGAGATGATGGGTCGAGAAAGGGTCCTTGAGACTCTGTAGGGCACTAAGGGAGTCTGAACAGATGGCATAGAAAGGTTGGCACTGGCAGCAGGTATACAAAACAGCCTGGAGGACGGCAAAAAGGTCAGCCGTGAAATTCGAGCACCGGTCAAGGAGCTTGTATTGGAAACGGTTGTCCCCAACAATGAAGGTAGATCCGACACCGTCAGTGCTCTTGGAACCATCAGTGTTAATAAATATGGCATTATCGAACCGCGAACTGAGTTTGACAAGCCTTGAGCGGTATACCAAATCCGGGGTTCTCTCCTTGGGCAGCGAACTAAGTTCAAGGTGAGTGTGAACCTGGGCCCGATGCCACGGTGGCAATGGGCTGTAGCTCAACCGAAAGGTGGAAGTAAGGGTAAAAGGAAACCGAACTCCAGGTGGAAGCAAGGCTAACGCAGACAACTGATATTGGCGATCGAATGAGTCGTCAAAGAATAATGGGTAAGATGGATGGTTGGGCATCGACCGCAGGCGGCATGCGTACCGACACAAGATTATGTCACGCCGAGTGGTATAAAATGCACCGGTCGCCAGACGTAATCCCCAATGGTGAATAGAATTGAGACGGCGGAGAATCGACGGCCGTGCAGAAGAGTATACAAGACTTCTGTAGTCTAGCTTCGACTGAACAATGGCCAGGTAAAGGTGAAGCAGGACGGTACGATCTCCAAAACTTTATACATACCGTTTTCTCAGCGGAGAATATGAAGCCGTTCGTAATGCTCCAGGAATATAGGCGGTCAAGACAGCGTTGAAGACGACGCTCCAGGAGACACGTCCGCTGGGCACTGCAATAAATTGCGAAATCGTCTACAAAAAGGGACCCGGAAACGTCAGCTGAAAGGCAATCTACGATCAGATTGGTTGCGATGGCAAAGAGAGCCACACTCAAGACGGAGCCCTGTGGCACCCCATTCTCCTGGCGAAAGGTGTCTGACAAAATAGAGCCCACCCGTAGCAGGAACTTGCGATCCGCCAAAAACGCTGGAATAAAATGAGGGAGGTGGCCACGAACGCCCCATGTGTGCAATGTGCGGGGGATGCCCGCTCTCCAACAGGTATCGTATGCCTTCTCCAAGTCGAAGAACACTGCTACTGTTTGACGCTTCTTTAGAAAGTTGTTCATAAGGAAGGTCGACAAGGTAACGAGATGATCAGCAGCAGAGTGGTGTCGACGCAAACCGCATTGGATATTTATTAGGAGGCGTTGAGATTCGAGGAGCCAGACCAACCTAGCGTTAACCATGCGTTCCATCATCTTAGAGACGCAGCTCGTCAGGGAAATGGGGCGATAACTGGAAGGAAGATGTTTGTCCTTCCCTGGTTTGGGGATGGGGACAACAATGGCTTCAAGCCAACTTGTGGGTACCTGTAGGTACTAAGAAGGAAACACTTGCCCGCAGGAGGGAGGTTCTTCAGCATCTCAATATGGATGGAATCGGGCCCGGGAGCAGAAGATCGGGACAGGGCGAGAGCACGGTCTAGCTCCTGCACGATGAAGGCAACATTATAATTTTCACGATTAAAAGAGTGGAAAGAAGGTGGGCGTGCCTCCTCTACCTGTTTGCGAGAGAGATAGGTAGGGTGGTAATGGGCAGAGCTCGAAACCTCCTCAAAGAAACGGCCCAATGCGTTGGAAACATCAGCGGGGTCCACAAGGACTGCGTTCTCGACGGTCAGGCCAGGAATCGGGGAGTGGACCTTGATGCTTGATAAACGGCGTAGGCCACCCCAAACAACCGTGCAGGGAATACAGCGGTTAAAAGAACTAGTAAAAGCAGTCCAGCAAGCTTTTTTGCTGTCTTTATAATACGACGACATTGCACTCTCATTCGTTTATAATTTATACAATTCTCCAAAGTTGGGTGGTGGCAGAAGGTGCGTAAAGCACGTCGCCCGGATCTAAGCGCATCGCGACAGGCTGCTGTCCACCAAGGGACTGGGACACGACGTGGAGAAAAGGATGTACGAGGTATGGAATGTTCAGCAGCTGTGAGAATAACCACTGAGAGGTATTCGACCTGACTGTCACAGCTGGAAAAGTCCTGATTGTGGAAAAACTGCCATGGAAGAATAAAACCCCCAGTCGGCTTTAGAAATGTTCCAACTGGTGGGACGAGGAGATGGGGAATGATGCAGGAGGTGGATGACACAAGGGAAATGGTCACTTGAGTACGTGTCAGAAAGTGCATACCACTCAAACCGACAAGCTGTGGAGTGCATATTGCGAGGTCTATATGGGAGTAAGTGTCTGTTGTGTCTGAAAGGAAGGTTGGTGCACCGGTGTTGAGGCAGACAAGATTGAGGTGTTGGAGAAGGTCCACCAAAAGGGAGCCTCTCGGACAAGGTGCCAGAGAGCCCCATAGGGGGTGGTGGGCATTGAAGTCGCCTACCAACACGAAAGGTGAAGGGAGCTGGTCAACGAGGTGTAGCACATCTGCCCTAGTAAGGGCGGATGACGATGGCGAATAGAAAAGGTGGATAAAGTGATGCGGACGGCAACTACCTGTAGGTGAGTATGCAATGTAATTGGATGGTAATGTCGCCCCGAATTAGCATCAGAACCCCTCCATGGGCTGGGGTACCTTCCACAGATGGCAGGTCGAAACGCACAGAAGTCTAGTGAGGTAAGTCTGCACGATCACTTGGACATAAGTTACTTTCTTGGAGACAAACTAGAAGTGGGCAGTGCAATCGAAGGAGTAGTTTTAATTCCTCCCGATTGGAACGAAAGCCGCGAATATTCCATTGAAGGAGTGCCATGATAAAAAATATGAGAAGAAGGGAAGATAAAAAGGGAAAAGCAGGTGGGGTCACCTCGACGGCCGCCGAGTACCGGACTCCGAGGGAGCACTACTGTCGCCATCTAGAGGAAGAGGGTCATGTTCCATAGGTTCAACTGATACATCTGCCTCCTTCCCGAGTTTATCAGGAGGGGCAGCTTCCGCCGCCGGTAAAATGCCAGTTGCCCGGCTAACAGTAGTGCGTCCCGGCGAGACAGAAAATGATCGGGGCCAATTACGGGTGGGTCACGCCTCGGAGGGGAAGGTGAGGAACTCTTTTTCTTGTTGGCTCTTCTGGAAGAGTGACGGTGAGAAGAGGCAGTTGACAGTTGGGAAGCCTGAGAACGCAGAAAATCTTCACGGACGGGTTCCTTTATCAAAGTCCAGGCATCTTGTTTAGGTGCCCGCAGTTTACTAGAGGTTGACGAAGACTGAACTTTAGAAGCAGCAGGAGGAAGCGGGGACGTGGAACGGGCAATCTTCGGGCTGGCGGATCGCACAACTGTGTCAGCAAAAGTGAAGTCACAGGTCTGGGTACTTGAATCCTTAGTAGGTCGAGTGGAGGTGAGGACCTTACTGTATGTGCCCGCTGGGAGAACAGTGGGCTTTCGACTCGCCAACAACTTTCGAGCGGCAGATGTTGATACCTTCTCCGTAACCCAAATGTGCTGGATGACCTTTTCATCCTTATATACAGGGCAGTCTTGAGAGGAAGCCGCATGGTCGCCGTTGCAGTTAAGGCAGTGAGGGGACGGAGGTGGGCAATCCCCCTCATGGGCATCCCTACCACAAGTGACACATTTTGCTTCGTTAGGGCAAGATTGACGGGTGTGGTTGTATCTGTGGCATTGGAAACAGCGTGTTGGGTTAGGTACATAAGGGCGGAAAGAGATGACTTCATACCCTGCTTTGACCTTCAATGGGAGTTCAACTCTGTCGAACGTCAAAAACACAGTACGAGTCGGTGTCAGCTGGTTATCTACCTTTTTCATCACCCTATGGATGGCTGTTACACACTGATCGGACATATAGGTTTGTATGTCTTCGTCAGACAACCCGTCAAGGGATCTCGTAAAAACTACCCCCCCGTGACGAGTTGAGTGTGCGATGCCCTTCTACCTTGACTGGAAACGTGTGTAACAATGTAGTCCGTATCAGTTTTTCGGCCTGGAAGGCTTCCAGCAACAATGTGCCATTGCGCTGATGCGAACAGGTTTTAACAGGGCCAGCAATTGCATCAACACCTTTCTGGACGACGAAAGGATTTACAGAATTGAAATCTTTACCGTCAGTTCGAGAGACAACAAGAAATTTCGGTAGATTAGGCAGTCTTCTTTTGCTGAGGCGAATCTATCTTTCGTTTCTGAGTCAATGTCACAGAAGAAGAGAAGGAAGTCATCACGGAAGTGTCCCCCGTGATTACCGGCGTCTCCTATGGCGCGCACCTTCCTAGTGGGGGCCCTCTCTGACGGCTCACCCGCCTTAGGTGATTGTTCACACCTCAGGTCACACCTCCCGAGAACTGACAGAGGGACCAATCGACATGTTCGGAAGGTACTAGCTCGGGTAACCACCCCTCCCTGGGCCTGGCCTTTACTAGGGGGTATGTACGTGCCCTACTTGTCTACCCGGGGCGGGGAATTACGCGTTATCCCGTCACCTGCTACGCATGATAATGCGTGGGTTGGCCTTCAGACATGCACAGGGAGGAAAGAAGAAGAATAGAGGAAGTGAAGAGAAAGAAGGAAACAAGTGTCTCAAACGCCAAAGCGGAGACTAATGAGGAGGAGAAGAAGAAGGAGGCTAGGAGAGTACAGCAAGGAGAGGAAGACAGGAGCAAAGGTTAGGAAAGGAAGAAACCAAGGAATAAGAGAAACTACAACAAGGAACTACCTTAACTCGCAAAAGACGCTCATCTCCAGGCGAAGGCATAAACCGGGAGGGAAAGTGAAGCAGTCTGGGGCAGAAGAAAGGCTGCTTCGGCTCAGGTCCCTGTGCGCACCACACACACACACACACACACACACACACACACACACACACACACACGGAGGGGGGGGGGCGTGCTTAAAATATGAACACACAAACATTCATTTTCATATATATTGGACTAGCTGTAAACCTGGCGATTATTTATCCTGCACTCTCGAAGTCTACATTCCCTCCCCCCCCCCCTCCCGCTTCTCTGCATCTCTCTCTCTCTCTCTCTCTCTCTCTCTCTCTCTCTCTATATATATATATATATATATATATATATATATATATATTCGTTTTCACCTTTCCCTCTTTCGGCAAAGTTTTCTGCAAGGTACCCTCTGTCATGTACATTATGTACATTACCCAGTTGAAAATTTCCGTAAGTAGTCTCCAACATGCACAGAACGAAATTTTATACAGTGACATTCCTCTTTTTTTTTAAGGTAGTGTGCAAAATTTGATCAATGTAGGAACAAAACTATAGATTTCTATGCAATAGAAACGCAGGGTCACATCAAAAAACGCACTTTATTGTTCTCAAATATTCCAGTTTATATCATACAACCCTTGTTGTGAGAATAAGGAAAACAACAAAAAGGGGATCTGTGAAATCGGTTGAGCCGTTCTCACGTTATGGCGCAACCAAGGTATTTAGGGATCCATTTTTATGTTGCAAAGTACCTTTCCCTATGGACCATATGAAACTTAAGGTAGCCGTTGACCTTTCTCTTGTTCTGAAGGTCAAGTGTGCGAAATTTCGTGGAGATCGGAATGAAACTGTAGATTTCGTGAGTCTCTAGAAGTATGCTCCGCCACGCACCTATCACAAAATACTTTCTTAGTTGACGTTTTCTACCCATAAACTACATTCCTGCCAAATTTCAGCTTCATAGGTGAAGTAGTTTTCGAGATTTTGTGTCTAGTCAGTGAGTGAGTGAGTGAGTGTCCTTTCGCTTTTATATAGACAGAGATTAAAAAACGGATTGCTAGATTTTGGATGCAAGAGAATTAAGGGAGACTTGCAGACAAAAATAAATTTATTAACATGCAAATTTGTAACTTTATTTGATACAAGGTCAGGTCTGATGAAACAGTTTTACAGCATCTATAACGAAACTGTTGCGAGCGATAGACTTCTTTTCGTTTCATCTTTTGTTTGAGGGGGGGGGGGGCGGGGAGGGGGGGGCGAGCGTAGTGTCAGTTACAAAACGAATCGTAAACGTCCGAAATTACATGCAAACTTGGTCGCAGGTCCCTAACTACTCCCATTTTCCAACAATTGACGAATAAATCTGGGTATTCTTACACAGTGATCTCTCATTATTTATGACGTCATATCTCCTGAGCTATGTGTCGTGCTATATTGTTTTTGACTCAGGAACTTTCGTGGGCATACAGTGAACAGTTCATGAATGTCAGACAGACAAACATATATATAAGATTGTTTGACTTACCCAAAGTACAGGTTTGCCGATAGAAACATAAAACACAAATAAAAACACACAAACATTCAAGCTTTCGCCACCACTGGCTGCTTCTTCATGAAAAAGTGGAAGGAAGGAAGGAGAGGAGAAAGGGAAGGATATGGGTTTTAAGGAAGTGGAAAAGGAGTCATTCCAATCCCAGGAGTGGAAGGACTTACCTTAGGGGACAAAAAGGAAGGTAAACAAATACACACACACGCACACACATCCACACGCAAACACACCTAGGCAGACATTTGTAGAAACCAATGAAGTTGGGCAGAGATACCACTTGAGGCAGAGGCTCTGTCCACAGAACCGAGGCAAAGATGTTAAAGATGGTACGTGGGAATTTGAATTTAGCGGAGGTTGAGACCAGGTGGGCAACTGGAAGAGAGAATATGTTGAAGGGCAAGTTCCCATCTTCGAAGTTCTGGAAGACTGGTGTTGGTGGGAAGTATCCAGATAACCCGGACGGTGTAACACTGTGCCAAGATGTGCTGGTCGTGCACCAATGCGTGTTTAGTCACAGGGTGATCCTCATTACCAACAAACACTGTCTGCCTGTGACCGTTCTTGTGAATGGACAGTTTGTTGCTGATCATTCCCACAGAAAACGCTTCACAGTACAGGCATGTCAGTTGGTAAATCATGTGGGTGCTATTGCAAGAGGCTCTGCCCTTGATCGTGTACACCTTCCAGGTTACAGGACTGGATTAAGTGGTGGTGGAAGGGTGCATAGGGCAGGTTTTACAACGGGGGGATTTCAACGGTTTGGGGATTTCATAGGGATGGACTAGGAGGTTATGGAGGTTAGGTGGGCGGCGGAAAGACACACTGTGCAGAGGGCAGGATGTCATTAAGGATGGATCTCATTTCGGGGCAGGATTTAAGGAAATCGTATTACTGCTGGAGAGCCACATTCAGAGTCCGCTCCAGTCCCGGAAAGTATCCGGTGACAAGAGGGGCACTTCTGGGGTTCTTATGTGGAAGGTCCTGAATTTGGGAGGATGAGGAAATGGCTTTGCAATTTGCTTCTGTACCAGATCAGGAGGATAGCTGTGTGATGTGAAAGCTGTTATTAGGTTATTGTTGTACTGGTTCAGAGATTTGGGACTGGAGCAGACTCGTTAGCCACGAAGACCTAAGCTGTAGGGAAGGGAATGTTTGATGTGGAATGGATGGCAGCTGACATAGTGGAGGTACTGTTGTTTATTAGTTGGTTTGATGTAGACAGATGTGTGAAGTTGGCTGTTGGACAGATGGAGGTCGACATCAAGAAAAGTGGCATGGGATTTGGAATAGGACCAAGTGAATTTGATGGGACCAAAGGAGTTGAGGTTGAAGAGGAAATTCTGGAATTGTTCTTCACTGTGAGTCCAGATCATAAAGATGTCGTCAATGAATCTATACCGAACTTTGGGTTGACAGGCTTGGGTATCCAGGAAGGCTTCCTCTAAGCGTCCCATAAATAAGTCTGCATACGAGTGGGCCTCCTGGTTCCCATAGCTGTTCCCTTTAGTTGTTGGTATGTCTGTCCCTCAAAGGTGAAGAAGTTGTGGGTTAGGATGAAGCTGGCTAGGGTATTAAGGAAATAGGTTTTAGGTAGGGAAGTGGGTGGTCAGCGTGAAAGGAAATACTTCATCACCGTGAGGCCCTGGGCATGTGGGATATTTGTGTACAAGGAAGTGTCATCAATGGTTACAAGAATGGTTTATGGAGGTAACAAGCTAGGTAAGGATTTCAGGCGATCCCTACCCTTCTGCATGAAGAAGCAGCTACGCTGCAAAAGTGCACACGATGAAGATTACTTGCCAGATGAAGGAGCACATGTAGTGATAGTAGCACAATTTGTGTGTGTGTGTGTGTGTGTGTGTGTGTGTGTGTGTTTTATTTATTTGTGCTACTATCACTACATGTGCTCCTTCGTCTGGCAAGTAATCTTCATCTAATATATATAAAGTCCAGGGTGGAATTATTAATATAGTGAGGACAGTTTACAATTCACCAAAAAGACGTGGCGACGAGCTGCGACAGGCACATACAAAAGACACACACATACAACACTTTCATCTATTGGCCATGGCCTTCTTCAGAAAATAGAATACTCACGCAATCGCACAACACAGTCATACAACCATCACCTCCGGCTGCCTCAGGTGATGGTCGTATGACTGTGTTGTGTGCCTGTGTGTTTGTTCTATTTTCTGAAGAAGGCCATGGGCGATAGCTGGAAGTGTTGTATGTGTGTCTCTTTTGTATGTGCCTGTCGCAGCTCGTCGCCACATCTTTGTGGTGAGTTGTAAAATATTACCTAATCTAATTCCTTCAGCATTGCCTGACTTTCAGACACTACATTCCATTATCCTTGTTTTACTCTTGTTGATGTTCATCTTATATCCTCTTTTCATTACACTGTGCATTCCATTCAATTGCTCTTCCAGATCCTTTACGGACTCTGACAATTACTATGTCATTGGCAAACTGCGAAGTTTTTTTTATTTCTTGTTCCTGAACTTTAATTCCCTCTCTAAATTTCTCCTTGTATTCCTCTACTGCTTGCTCATTGTACATATTGAACAACATTGGGGAAAGACTAAAAACCCGTCTTACTCCCTTCCCAACCTCTACATCTGTTTCATGCCCTTCGACTAATAACTGATGTCTGGTTTTTGTATAAGTTGAATATAACTCTTCGCTCCCTATATTTTACCCATTACCTTCAGAATTTGAAAGAGTTCATTCCAGTCAACTCTGTCAAAACCTTTCTCCAAATCTACAAATGCTAAAAATGTAGGTTTGCCTTTTCTTAGCCTATCTTTTAAGATAAGTCGTGATGTATTGCGTCCCACGTTCCTACATTTCTCCTAAATCCAAACTGATCTTCCCCAGCTCAGATTCCACAAGTTTTTTTTTCCATTTGTCTGTTAATAATTCGTGTTAGTATTGTGCAACCATGACTTATTAAAACTGACAGTTCTGTAATTTTCACATTTGTCTGCTCTTGCTTTCTTTGGAATTACTATATTATTCTTGAATTCGGAGGGTATTTCCCCTGTTTCATACATCTTGCATACCAGGTGGAATAATTTCTTCATGACTGGCTCTCCTAACGATATCAGCAGTTCAGACAGAATATCATCTATTCCAGGGACCTTGTTACAACTTAAATCTTTCAGGGCTCAGTCAGATACTTCTCGCAGTATCATATCTCCTATCTCCTCTTCCTCCACTCCGTCTTCCATTTCTAGAATACTACCTTGAAGTTCATTTCCTTTGTATAGGCCCTCTATATATTCCTTTCACAGTTCGGCTTTCCCCTCATTGCTTAGTACTGATTTTCCATCTCAGTTCTTGATATTGATACAGCTGCTTTTCTTGTGTCCAAATATCCCTCTTATTTTACTGTAGGCAGTATCTATCTTTCCCCTGGTTATACGTTCTTCTATAGTTCTGCATTTGCCCCCTAGCCACTCCCACTTAGCCAGTCTGCACTTCCTGTCAATCTCATTTTTCAGACGTTTGTACTCCCTTTTGCCTGCTTTAGTTGCTGCATTTTTATATTTTCTCCTTTCATCAATTAAGTCCAGTATATCCTGTGTTATCCAGGGATTTCTAGTAAGCCTTGTCCTTTTGCCTATATGATCCTTTGCTGCTTTCACTACCGTATCTCCCAGAGCTACTCATTCTTCTTCAACTGTATTACTTTCCCCAGTTTCAGCCAAACCTTGCCTAATGCTCCCTCAAGCTCTCAACCACCTCCAATTCCTTCAAATTGTGCAGGTTCCATCTCTTAACTTTTACCTTTTTGCAGTCTTAAGTTTTAATCTGAATTTCATAACAAATAAGTTATAGTCAGAGTCTGTATTTGCCCCTGGGTATGTCTTACAGTTTAAAACCTAGTTCCTAAATCTATTCCTTACGATTGTAAAGTCTATCTGGTACCATTCAGTATCCCCTGGTCTCTTCCATGTATACAGCCTTCTTTCATGATGTTTAAACCAAGTTTTGGTGATCATTAAATTGTGCTCTGCAGAAAATTCTACTAAGCAATCTCCTCTTTCATTTCGTTTCCCCAGTCCATATTCACCTACAACATTTCCTTCCCTTCCTTTCCCTACAACTGAGTTCCAGCCCCCCACCACAATCAAGTTTTCATCTCCCTTAATTTTCTGAATAACTTATCTCCTCATACATTTCTTCAATGTCCTCGTCATTGGTAGAACTAGTTGGAATATAAACTTGTACTACTGTGGTCAGTGTTGGTTTAGTGTCTATCTTTGCTATGATAATACATTCACTATGCTGTTCATAGTAACTTACCCGCATTTCTATTTTCTTATTCATTATCAGACCTACTCTTGCATTACCACCAACTGATTTCGTGTTCGCAAGCCACGGAAGTAGGAGGCCTATAAATATGACAAGCTCAGACCAACAAATCTTTGTCAGTGTTAGTGTAATTAGCTAACTAGTACTTGTCAAAGTATATCATACAATAATGTTTATGTTGTCACTGGCTTATTTGTCAAGGATGACACATTTCATATATTATGAATTGACCCATTTCTTGAGGCTCAATTGTGCAGTTGTCCATTTACTTAGGTAATATGTAGTGGCTGAGTTAATTTTGTATACTTTTAGTCCTTTTTGGCAAATACATGTAATTGTGACATCAAAATTTGTCAGACTGGGACTCGAACCCAGATTTACTACTTATCTCAAGTGGTAGCTTTACCGTTCAGCTACTAGAGAACACTTCCCATATCAACCCAAAGTTCCACACGCCACACAATGTCTGTGATCTCTTTCTTGCTTGTACACAACTTTGGTGTGATTCCTATATAGGGGAGAAAAGTTATTTTAACCAATCTAGGTGTGAAACACTTTGATTTGTCTGTCTGAAGAAAGTAGATCATTGGTGACGAGAAATATTTGTGGCCTAGAAAGGAACATCCATCACAGTTACACTTTAACTTGTACAACCACAATACGACACTTCAAATGTACACATCGACTTTTTTTATGGTGTAGAGAGTAGTGTAAGGTCTCTACCAACCAGCAGCCAAGCAGAGAATGTCCCACACAGGAAATTTTATTCCCCCCCCCCCTTCAGAAGTGATATGTAAAACTAATAGTTTGTTTTCATAGATGTCCTGACGATGCTCTCTAGCCAGTTAATAGGGAATGTTTAGAATCATGGACTTAGTTAAGCCATACTAAGAAAATATTTTTATTGACTGTTGGTGTCAGCAATATTTTTGAAATAGTTGCTTATTTTGACTTCACAATGTTTGTAACAATAACAGACATTTGAAGTGCAACTTACTGGTCACAGTACGTAACACATTCCATAGTACCACATCTGAAGTACAGCTGAGCCAGTGACACCCACATTAACTATATAAACAGGTGTACAATTATATTCTTATTTTCTGTAAAAATGTAGCTATTGAGAATTAAACCTCAAAGGCATATACAGACATTACACGAAGAATCTAATGATGCACAAGCAGAGAACCTTAGCTTAATTCTTTAGAAGCTACTTAAGTACACTATTTTGGAAAGAATGACAATGACCATATTTGTTGCATTATGTACCTTTCGAATAAGCATAATAAGGTAACTCATTGACAAACTTACATCAAGTAGTCTAACAGAACATTCGAATATTGTCCTTTCAGAAACAGTAGTACACTCAAATTTTTATTTTTGCATATTTTTATAGTTGGCACATGGTATATTTTTGTGCAGCTAAATTCTTCAACATGTTTTTAACTACTCACAAATCATCCACAGCATCAATACCTAGAATGCACCATATTTACTTGCTTTTAAGGGTTGTGGACACGGACACACACACACACACACACACACACACACACATACACACACACACAATGAATACAAAAGATATTTTTCCATTTCTTTATTCGTAGTCAGTGAAATGTTGGTATAAAGCCTCCTAAGGACGTCAACCTCTTTCACCATCTAGGAGGGCACTACTTTTTTTTCTGGGGGAAGAGGCTCCCACAGGCTTAGACCACATAGACCTGTGGAATGGAGAATCAAGGCATAAAGTTGCAACTTTATGCACTAACTTAGCCTACATCCTTTTGCTTTCTGTTTTAAAAGAAGGCATTTTGGAGCTTACAACACTGTAGAAAACTGGACCTGTAATAAAATGAAAGTAGTCTGCATTTTAAAGTTATGATAAAAACTTATGAAACTCAAACAGACACAGCCCTAGAATGAGAAACTTTGCTGAATTGACAAACCTTTTGCTTTATGCTTCTGCTTCAAAGCAGAAGCAGAGTTGCTCCTCGTGGCAGGGGACACAAGTGACACTATAAAGTAGTAATACAGTCATGAGTCAAACTGACACTAAACAAGCAATGTTCCTTTGTTAAAAAGAGGCAAAAATTGTATCACATTGTTTTAACAAACCTTTTGTATTGCAGTTTTCCTTCAAAATAGAGGGAACTCTTGATGTGATATAATCACTTCCACCAGCAACAGTTGAGACAACTGATGCAATAAAAAAAGAAATACATTTATGAGAGAAACTGACATATGCAGACACTTAACAAGAATGTTACTATCTTAGAATGAGGCATCAATTCTATCATTCTGTTTTTACAAAAAATTTACTTTGTTATTCTGTTTCAAGAAAGTCTGACCTCTTATTTGAATCACAGCACTATCCCCATCAACTGTGCACTCAGTATACCCTACAACCAAAACAGTAAAGACTAAGTTACTGAATCTTCACACATTGCTACATCCACAATGTATTAACAATAAACAATATCTTCTCCACTTTGATTATGCTGAACTCCCAGACAGAATGAAAACCACAATAATTGAATGTTTCACAGTATTGATACAGGTCACGCAAGAAAATCCAATAGGGAGTCTATAACAATATAGGTCATCCTATTTTTATGAAATTCATATCTAATTGGCCATATGTTATATGAAGACAAAAAGATTTTTCACTTACAAAGAAAAAGGAACACACAAACATGAAACATCCAAATGGAAATTTTTGCTCTGTAAAAAGACAAATCCATCCGAAGTTTCTACCTGACAAAATGACAGAAGCTTTGTGAGATACTTAAATGAGTGCTATAATAACAAACATGGCACCAACAATAAAGCAATTTAATAGTGACTGGTAGCAGTTTTATTTATTCTTTTACCAACAGTCATTTCCTTGAACAATCCCAATGATCATTTTAAATTCTTGGGAATGAAACTAGACAGAAATCTATCCTGGTCATCGCACAATCATAGACTACCTAAAAAACAAATTAAACAGCCTTGCATTTGCTATGTCCATCCTAGCCAATGTAACTAGTTTAGACACAAGAAAAATAGTGTACTGTAGCTATTTTGAGTCAATTGTGAGATATGGCCTCACATTTTGGGGAAATGCTAACACTAGGATTAGAATATTAACCCTGCAGAAAAGAATTATTAGAAACATGTGGGGTGCAAAGCCAAGAGAATCTTGTTGGCCATTATTAAGAGATCTAAATATACTGAGTGTTCCCTCATTGTACTTATTTGAAATAATTCTTTTCATAAATAATAATCCAGAACTATTTCTTCATAATAACTTCCAACACAGTTATGAAACAAGGAACAAAGAGTTTCATGCTCCCTACACACAGACTAAAGCTATATGCCCAGCCTCCACAATATATGGGAATGAAAATATGAAATAAAGTCAAAAACACTCATTTTCGAAAGGTTTAAACCGAATCAATGAAAAGAAAATTATACAGCACTCTGGTACAAAAATGCTATTATTCAACTGATCAATTCTTAAATGATGATCTGAGTATTTGAGCAGGATAAAAACATATAATTTTATAACTACATTGTATGTATATACTGTATTATTATTTTAAACTGACGAGTCTCCTGTACACTAAATCAATGATTTAACTTGTATGTTATGAGACAATAAAATTCTGATTCTGATTGCAGTGATCTTTAAATACTGTGATAGCCTCGAAACAGATTTTACCTGAAGAAGAAGAAGAAGAAGAAGAAGAAGAAGAAGAAGAAGCAACATAGCTGTGATCTCTCTCAGCAACATTTGAATCTGCAAATAAAATGTAAATGGAATTGTCTTTAGTTTTATACCCGTATACTGATATATATTACGCTACATTTACACTACTTGCAATCCATGTAACTGAATTACAAAAAAAAGTTAATATGTGACTACTAATTTGAGATTAATTCTTGTACACATCTTTTGCTACATTTATTGACATTCTAAATGCCATCTTTTCTGCCACAGAGAGCGCTTCTTCACTTGTTTTATCAGATGCAGATTTAGACTGCACACTAACTTTTTTGTTGTTAAGAAGAATCTTGTCTGAGGGACAATTCTTCGCTTAGCACACACTTCAGTTTCTGAAGCAGAGAATCCACTGTTTGAAGGAGCACAGCTGATAGTGTAGCCTTCAAAGATGAAATTTGTCTGTCAAATACTTTCATCATTGATATCACCTCAGCAACTAAGCTAGTAAATTCAAATATTACTTTCTTCTTCCAGTCTGCCAAAAGAGAATGGTAATTTAGGATCTTCACTGCTAGAAATGGAGTTAAAAGTTTCCACATTCTGTGCATTACACTTTGCTTCAAATGTAAAAACACTGTGGATATGTTTGCACATATTGTACTTTATTGAGGAGTCAATGCACGTGCAGTTAGACTTATCGATACATGTATCACAGTTTTGGCACATTATTTTGCACTTGCAGTGGTCATCACACAGTTGCACATAATATACGACATCCAATTTTGAAGTGGAAGGAACCTTCCACACATTCCCTTTTCATTCATTGTTAAAGCTCAGCTTATGACTGTCGGATTGTCCTTACTTTGCTTGAAAGTTTTCCTTTTTTGGTTGCTATTATTCTTTGAAAGACTTTGTCGCTTATAAAGCACATCCGAGTAAACAAAGCTTTATCCAAATGCTGAACACTTTTGTCATGATGAGAAATGTAATTCAGTGTATGGTGCATCCTTTCAAGATGCATATTGGTGTCGATTCCCCCATGCAGTTTGTAGCAATATGCCCAAGAACACACATTCTCCACATAATGTTCTTGAAAATATACACCAAAATCTTGTGTGTCAGGATCAGTCCTCAATGTGTCTATCAGTGCAGGGAGCATGTTCTGAAACTTATCTGCATCAGTTTCCTTCAAAAGAGCCCATAAGTGTCCAAATATCTCTTCCTGCTTCTTCATATCCTTAATTTTTTTTTCCTTGTTTGAGTACTCCAAGCCCTTTCTACATACCAAGTGCAGTAAAGTTTTCTGCTTGGCTGCCCCATTTCCATGTTCCAAGCATTGCAGGCAGATTTTGCTAGATCGGAAATGAATACTTTTGGGTATATCATTCCTACCTTATCTTTTATACACTGGAAAAAGATACACATAACCTCAGTGTCTTATCTATTGGAAATCAAGAAAACACAGGGAAATCGTTCTCTCATATCATCTAACACTAATAATGTTGTTAGTATAAACCAATATTTGTTTAGTCCATGTGTCCCGTCAACACAAATACAGTCACTTACATACTTTTAATAGTTTGGATTGAACCATGTTCATTATTATTAAGATGAAATCGGAAGTTTTGAGCTGTGGGTAAAGTTCAATCGTTTTGTCTTGCGGTTTATACAGCAATACAGTAAGGCTGTCACCAGAGTTCACATCATGCACCCAGGCCTCCACACTAATAGCATCATTCGGATGTTGGACAACACTAGAACATAAATTATAGTTTTGCTCTATATTGTATAAATCCTTCTTGGTTACTAGATGGATGCTCTCCAATGCAGAATCCGATATACTTTTCCGAATCTGGCCTAATACGGCATCTGCAGGTATTTTGCTTACTAATGAAAGCTAAATGTCCCTTTCTTTCTTTGTGAGCTGCAAATGACAACTCCTGCTCATGACCAAACTGAGTTGATACGAAATGTACAGAATGTTTTCCATCTGCACATGCTTTCACTCTCATGCTTGCAGAGCACATCCCACAGTCTTTTTACTCCCTTGAATTTTAAGGGTCCTATCACCAGTACCTTCAGGTACATATTTCACTGATCGATGGCATTCATAATATATATAAACAGAATTACTGACACCACGTGCCATCCACCACGGTTGCCATCGGCTCCTCGGCCGGCGTTTGATTCCGGTTCTGTCTCTCCCACTACAGTGTTTCCGCCTCCATTCTCTGGCTTTGACGAGTCTTTAGAAGACTGGGACTCTTATGAAAACTGGCCACGTCAACATTTCCTTGCATTTGGGGTGTCCAACCCGCCGTTGTGTAAGCCTTTATTTCTTTCGTTGGTCTCCCCCCACACTTATCAACTTTTGCGTCAATTAGCCCCCCCTGCAGGAACTGGCTGCTTTGTCTTTGTATGAGATGTGTCGTTTGTTGTCGGCCCATTACCGCCCGCATATGCATGTTATTGCAGCGCAGGTTGAATTTTACCGGTCGCATAAGAAACCCACTCAGTCCTACCGGGCATGGGCCGCAGAGCTGCACGGTCTTAGCCGCCAATGTATGTTCATTACTCCGACCAACAAGGAGTCATATGCCGATGATATGGTTCGGGACGCAATTCTCCGGCTTGCTCCAAATAGTGAAGTGCGCCAACGCACCTTATAGCTGGAGAATCCCACCTTGACGGATGTTTTAAACAATGCACAGTCTTTTGAAGTCTCATGGGCTGCAGGGAACCAAATTGAGACTTGGGGTGATGTCACTGCAGTTTCGCAGTTGGGCTCGGCACCTTTGGATTGCGCGGATGTCGATTTCGTAAGGGAGCGCCCCACTAGCCACGTGCGCGGTCGTAAACAAGCCACGGCTTCACGGCAAGCACGGGTCACGCCGCACACTCCTGCTCGCACGCAGCGACCTTTTCCATCTTGCCCCATTTGTTTTGTATAACATGACAGGGCTGATTGCCCCAAGCGATGGGTTACATGTCACTCGTGCAATAAAAAAGGCCACTTGGCTTCTGTCTGCCGTTCCCGGTCGACTGAGCAAGATGACAAGATGGATGTTAATCTGGTCCAGAATGTTCACTCTCCGTCTTCCAAACTTTTTGTTGGAGTTCAGATTTTTGACAGGGCGGTTACCTTACTTGTTGATACGGGAGCTTCTGTTTCTCTTCTCAGTTACGTCACATACGTACGACTTAGCTCGCCCCCTCTGGCTGCTGTCACCTGTTCTTTGCGTGACTACAGCCGCCAGCTCATTCCGATCTTGGGTCAATTCACGGCTTCCACGGCGTATAAATCTGTCGTCAGACCGGTCACTTTTCTTGTTGTTGATGACACTGCGGCTGCTAACATTTTTCGCCTGGATGCTTTTAATGTTTTTGGTTTTTCTATTGATGATTCTGTCAATCTCCTGTTGGATTCGGTTCCTTTCTCAGAGTTAGATGCTCTTTGTCGGGACTTTCCTTCTTTGTTTTCGGGGGGCGTGGGTTGTGCCATGGGCTTTACTGCCCACATTACTATGAAACCGACGGTGCGACCCAAGTTTTTTCGCGTGCACCAGGTGCCGGTGGCCCTGCACAGCCAACTTAAGGCTGAATTAGATCGCCTACAGGACTTGCAGGTCTTAACTCCTATTTCTTCCAGTGAATGGGCTTACACCACTGGTTATTGTAAAGAAGCCTGGGGGGTCTTTACGTATCTGTGGGGATTTTAAAGTCACTATCAATGCACAGTTTGTGATTGACTTGTACCCCATGCATCGTACAGATGAACTCCTTGCTTTACTTTCTGGTTCCCAAACTTTTTCTCACATCGATTTAGCGGAAGCCTATCTTCAGCTTCCTTTAGACGACGACGACATCAAACATCTGTTGGTCGTCAACACTCCCTTTGGGTTATACCAATATCAGCAACTCCCTTTCGGTGTTGCTAGTGCCCCGACTATTTTTCAGCGCTACTTAGCCTAGAACTGGACGGAGAAGCTGCTCTGTGTTAACTACTTAGACGATATTGTTGTCACTGGGGCCTCACCCCATGAACATTTACCAAACCTGCGGGCACTTTTCTCTGTCCTACAAGCAGCTGGTCTCCGCTGCAACCTGGCAAAGTCTCGTTTTTTCCAACCTTCTATTCCTTATTTGGGGTTTGAGGTGTCTTCAGCGGGCATCCGCCCCATACAGGATCGCGCGGCCGCGGTACAGACTCTGCCACGTCCCGCATCTGTTAAAGATGTACAGGTCTTCTTGGGCAACATTGCCTATTACCACCGTTTTTTTTTTTTTTGTTTTTTGTTTTTTTTTTACCAGGGGCTGCCTCAGTAGCGCATCCTTTAAATCGTCTGCTTCACAACGGAGTTCCCTTTGCCTGGTCGTCTGAGTGCGAATGGGCGTTTTGCACGTTAAAGCGCTTACTGGTTTCTGCACCTGTTTGACGGTATATGTTCCCAGACAACATTTGGTTCTGGCCACAGATGCGTCCCAAGATGGCATTGGAGTGGTTTTGGCCCATAAGTATCCCGATGGGTCGGAACGCCTTATTGTGTACGCATCTAAGACGTTGACGGCAACCCAGCAATGGTACTCTCAAATTGAAAAGGAGGCATTAGCCATTGTGTATGCTTTGAAAAAAATTCACGTTTACTTGTATGGGGTCAAATTTCATCTTATTACTGACCATAAGTCCTTGGTGTGTCTATTTCACCCTACAGCAGCATTCCCCGACAAGGCAGCTCATAGGTTGCAATGTTGGGCTCTCTTTCTTTCCCGTTATAATTATGAAATCCATTTCCGTCCCACAGCACAGCATGCTAACGCGGACACATTATCGCGCCTCCCGGCGGGTCCTGACCCTGACTTTTACCGAGAAGAACTTTTATGCTTTTATTTGGATGAGAAAGCTCAGGCTACTGTTGTTGGTTTTCCTATTACGGCGCCAGTGCTGGCCAAGGCGGTGTAGTCAGATCCCGTGCTGCGGCGTGTTCACTACATTCGTGTGGGCTGGCCTGACGCCCCTCCGCGTCGGGCTTCAGATCCCCTCCGTAACTATTATTCCTTCCATTTTCGCCTGTCTGAATGGGACGGGGGTTCTCCTTTTGGCTACAGACGGACAGGCTCCGCAGGTGCTGATTCCAGCGGATCTCTGTTCCAAAGTGCGTCAGATGCTTCATGAAGGACACTGGGGAGTTTCCGCGCACGAAAACATTGGCTCGCCAGCATGTGTTTTGGCCCGGCATTGATGGTGAAATTACGAGGCTGGTGGCTAAGTGCTCGTTGTGTGCTTTACAGCAGGCGGCACCGCTGGCGTCTCTCTCTTCTTGGCCGCAGCCCCGACAGCCGTGGGAACGGGTGCATATCGATTACGCGGGCCCCTTCCTGAACTTTTATTGGTTTTTTTCTTGTGGATGCTTCCTCAAACTTTCCATACATTTTTCATTGTCATACTATGTCCACTGCTGTAACTATTCAGTCACTGTCTAAAGTTTTTGCTTTGGAGGGGTTTACACACACACACACACACACACACACACACACAATCATATAATGGCACCCCTTTCACTACTTCTGTTAAGATTTTTGTGCTCATCCGGACATTCGCCATATTACGGCCCCTTTGTTTCATCCCCAGTCTAATGGCGAAGGGAAAGGTTTGTGCATACGTTTAAAGCTCAAATGCGCAAATATGTGACCTCTTGCTCAGTGGATGATGCCATTATCCGTTTCCTGATGCCGTATCGGTTCACTCCGGCAGGGAATGCAGCCCGGTGGAACTGCTTCATGGCCGGCAACCTCGCACTCTCATTTGCTGGTGTCTCAGCCACCGAGTGTGACCACATGGCCATCAGGTCGGTATATTCTGGGATTGCTAGTGTGGACGCACGGGTTTGGTCGGCATCCTCGTTGGCTGCCGGGTAAGGTGAAGTCATGTATCAGCAGTCGCCTCTGCACTGTGGACACTGCTGTGGGCACTCTTCGTTGACACTGGGATCAGTTGTGCCCACGACTCCTCGCAGATTCACAGGCGCCACCCCCAACCCCGCCTCCTCCGAGGCCTGTTTCACCGGCATGCTCCGTGCTGCCATCTTCAAGGGGGCAGACTTCTGCACTGCGTGCTGTGTCCGCCCGAGCTCCATCGGCGGTAAGGGCGCCTTTCCCGGCACCAGTCCCAGCAGCTACATTCCTGAGCACCGGGTCGCCTCCACCTTCGGCTCCCCTCACTGAGCATCCGGCACTGGACAGGGGGGAGGGAGCCACCACTTCCGAGGCTATGGATGTCCAGACACCGGAAAGGACCGTGACCCAACCTGTGAGTAGTGAAACTGCTCTTTTTTTATCTCCAGTTCTGCGGGCGGATGGAGCGCTCACATCCCCGGTCATTGCGAACAACATACACAGAGGTACCAGCCACTCCTGGGAAAGACGATCAGGACATTATCTACCCTATGGGGTAGTACCAGCCCGGACGCTGGCAGCCCGAGATGGACGAGGCATCGCCCATGGATGTAGCCTGGCTGCGGTTGGCACCCCTGGACATTACACCATGAAGGGGGAGGAATGTGGTAACATGTGGTGCGTGTGTTCGGACGGCGCGCCGCCCGATACCAGAACTTGCCGCTGTGCGGCGCTGGCTGCACTACCGCGCTGCACCCTGCCAGCCGCGCGGCGTTTTGAGAGAGGCACTGAGCCAGCCAAAAACCTTGCCTCAGTTATATACTTACTGTGCTTGCATTTTTTTGTTTCACGGTACTTACCTCCATACTTCAAGACTTTAATTTTTCCGACATTTACACATAAGCTTCCATAACAATTGCAAAATCTTCAAGGTGAGTTTAGAATATACATACCGGTAGTTAGTTATAGCCTTTAATTTCAAATCAATATCTTTTCTAAGTTCTTTAATGTCCTCCTCAAACTGTAGCTTTTGCATATCTAGCTTCCCAGCAAGTTCTCTAATAACACTCGACTGATTATTAATTTCCTCACATAGTTCCTTTTTTACCTGATTAATGTGACACTTTAATTTTTATGTCATTACTAATTCAAATTTGAGTAGAGAGTCTATCGAAAACCTAAAGAGGACATATTTATTTTACTGTCATATAGTAGACACTAGACATTTGAGATTCGACAAAAATAGAATGCAGATGTGAAGCACTGATTTCATACTTGACAAAAACAAAATCCTGTAAGATTGATTGATTTTATTTATTTAATTTTTTTTTGGGGGGGGGGTGGGGGGGGAGAGTGGAGGTTCTGATAGAGGAAGAATGAATGTATTTGTCTCTCCCTAGAAGAAATGAACTCCTAGGAAAGTAGACATAATTTAATAACTTTTATACAGGGTAATTGATACTTTTGTAAGAACTCCATAAGTAATAACATGGGGAAGGGTTATTACTTGATTTTCTAGGGGAGGTTTTTTAGTTTGTAGTGGGGTTTGCTACAAACTATGTACTCACACACACACACACACACACACACACACACACACACACACACACACACACACACACACATTTACACTTTATACCAGTCAACACAAACAACAGAACACAATACACACACATTTACACAAAACTTTAAGTTAGTTACCTTTATTTGTATTTCCTTTTATATTAAAACCAATAGGAGAGCAGACAATTACATCTAGAGGAATAAGTGACAATAAAATGTTATGATATCTCCTAATAGAAAAACTTAATGATTACCCCTTTCCTTTATTTTTTATTTATTTATTCTTCATTTTTTCTCTTCTTTCATTTTTTTTTTTTTTTTTTTTTTTTTTTTTTTTTTTTATACGAATGTAGTCCATTAATAATGAGGTGTCTTTCACATACCCTCGTTTTGGGTGGAGAGGAGATAGGAGGGAGAGACATGTTAAATGTGAGTACACGTTCAAGGAAGATGATAGTAGGAAGTGAATATCCTGTATTGCTACGGAACACAGGTATTAGAGGACGAGAGAGACGATCATAGAATGAAGTTGTCCTCAGTAGACAAGAAATGGGGAGACTGGGTTGTTTTATTGAGAGTAGCAGGCTTAAAAGAATAGCTGCTACCTCTTGTTAGGTATGCATAGTGAGAAACTAACTACTGCTGTTGTAGTGGGACATGTATTTAACTGTGTGAATTTTATTCACCTTTGTTCGTTTAATTTGTAACAACGGTGCTGCAGCAGTACGCAGTGAAGTGTTCTCTGCCAACATCAGTGAGAAAATTCTGGTCACTATCGTTCATTAGCCTAAGGTTGGCACACTGAACTTTAAGACATTGCCTGCTGTTGCGGACTGTGACTTTTTTAACATTAACATTGTATAAAAAAGTATACAAAAATGAAAAGGAGAGATGTTTAAAAAATGTTTAGTTGGTATAGAGATGTAGTCTCGATAAGAACTATGATTTTTCATACCTTATATATATTTCAATAAAAGATTAAACAAAAGAAGTCTTTGAAGTGTTTTCAAGATTTCTAAATATTTATTCCCAATGTCTAATTGATTTTTTATTAAATGATTATTATTTTAAAGTGAATTTTGAATGTGATCTTAATAACTTACAAGGAAGTTGTGTGTCTGTAAAGTTGCACAACTATTGATACTGCGATATCGATAGCAGTTATAAATGAGCTGTGGAATAAACATAAACTCTCATAGCAAGTGTAATTAAATTTTTTCTCAGGATTTGCCAACTTATTGGATCTGCCTGTGGAATATAATTTTGAATTAACTCCCTTATCAATTTGAAGAAGTTTAGCAAGAAGAATATGAAGATTAGTATTTTCGGTCATAATTTTTATTGCTGAGGTGCTAGTTAACTTCGAGTACAAAGTCATAGTCATTCACGAAGCTAATCGTATATTATATCTGAAGTCACTTAAAAACTAGTACCAGCACAATGTAACTATAACATGACAGGAAACAACTGGAATGATAAATTCTCCAGTTGCCAACGGACTTGCATAGAAAAATAATCGACGAAATAAGAAGATTGCTGTTGGAGGAAACAAGAGTTATCGATGTTTTCAAATTCTGTCAGCGTTGCGGGTATCTGGTGGAGTGCCAGCCAAGGTGGATGGACTCGCAGTTTTCAACGAGACTATATCCTGTGGAGTGGAGCAGCAGTTTGCTGTTCATTAGAAATTTCTTTCCTTTATAAAATCAGTCCCTGTACATCCGCAGCATAGCTACCAGTCGTATGAGATGTCAACGTTGCAACCAGGCATACGAGTTTCCATAGTTGCAGCCAGGGATGGGGCAGCTGACAGATCTGACCACAACCCATTGACCATCAAGTTGCACGAGCCATCTGACACAGTACCACCACAGTGCCACCTCACAGTTATCTTCAATTTTGCCAGCAGCAACAGCAAATAATTGCTACAGACAATGAGATTACTAATTAAATAAATTTGAAAATTCGGTGAGTTAGTTTCGAAAAGGTGAGAAGTGACAATTGTGTCAACTCAAAGTGTCTGCTGTTATTTGTGGTTAATATGGGTGTTAATTTTATCTGATCATGTCTAATGATGAAGTTTCAGAAGAGGATATACCTCTACAGACTCGATTATTGAAGGATGTATTATTGCAGCTTAAAGAAATGAGAGAATGTCACAGGTCTGATATGTCTGAATTAAAAGCTGAATTATTAGGACAGATAGTTGATGCTAAGGATAAAATTGGTTTTGATATGAAAGATCAATTACAAGCTAGCAGAACAGAGCTGATAAATCAATTTTATTAAACTAATGATAACATGTTGACTGAGCTGGCCCTGTAACATCAGCTAATGTGGCTTTGCCACACAGCTACTGCAAACGGCTGAAAGCAAAGGGGAAACTACAGCCGTTACCTTTCCCGAGGACATGCAGCTCTACTGTATGAACATATGATGATGACATCCTCTCGGGTAAAATATTCCGGAGGTAAAATAGTCCCCCATTCGGATCTCCGGGCGGGGAATACTCAGGAGGATGTGATCATCAGGAAAGACAATACTGGCATTCTACGGGTTGGAGCGTGGAATGTTAGATCCCTTAATCGAGTAGGAAAATTAGAAAATTTAAAAAGGGAAATGGATAGGTTGAAGTTAGATATAGTGGGGATTAGTGAAGTTCGGTGTCAGGATGAACAGGATTTCTGGTCAGGTGAGTACAGGATTATAAATACAAAATTAATTGGGGGTATCACAGGAGTAGGATTGATAATGAATAAGAAAATAGAAATGCGGGTAAACTACTGTGACCAGCACAGTGATTGCATTATCATTGTCAAGATAGATACGAAGCCAACACAGACAACAGTAGTACAGGTTTATATGCCAACTAGCTCAGCCGATGATGAGGAAATCGAAGAAATATATGAGGAGCTAAAGGAAATTATTCAGACAATTAAGGGAGAGGAAAACTTAATTGTTATGGGAGACTGGAATTCGGTAGTAGGACAAAGAAGGGAAGGGAAGGGAAGATAGTAGGTGAATATGGTCTGGGCAAAAGGAATGAAAGAGGAAGCCGCCTGGTAGAATTTTGTACAGAACATAATTTAGTTATAACAAACACCTGGTTCAAGAATCACAAAAGAAGATTGTATACGTGGAAGAGACCAGGAGACACCGGAAGATACCAGATAGATTTTATAATGGTAAGAGATTTCGGAACCAGGTTTTACAGTGTAAGACATACCCAGGGGCGGATATAGACTCTGACCATAACTTGTTGGTTATGAACTGTAGGCTGAAACTGAAGAAACTACAAAGGAAAAAGGTAGGAAAATAAGGAGATGGGACCTGGATAAATTGAAGGAACCTGAGTTTCTTAAGAATTTCAAAGTGAGCTTTAGGCAACAATTGACAGAAACGGGGGAAAATAAAACAGTAGAGGAGGAATGGGTAAATTGAAAGATGAAATAGTGAAGGTAGCAGAGGACAAAATAGGTAGGAAGGCAAGACCAACAAAAAAAAAATCCTTGGATATCACAGGAGATACTAAATTTAATCGATGAAAGGAGAAAATATAAAAATGCAGTAAATGAAACAGGTAAAATGGAGTACAGACGACTAAGAAATGAGATTGACAGGAAGTGCAAAATGGCTAACCAGGAGTGGCTAGAAGGCAAATGCAAGGATGTAGAAAAATGTATAAATAGGGGAAAAATAGATACAGCCTACAGGAAAATAAAAGAAACATTTGGAGATAAGGAAAACAGCTCTATGAATATCAAGGACACGGATGGAAAACCAGTTCTCAGCAAAGAAGGGAAAGCTGAACGGTGGAAAGAGTATATAGAGGGGCTCTACAAAGGAAATGAACTTCGAGACAATATTGTAGGAAGGGAAGAGGATGTAGATGAAGATGAAATAGGAGATACTGTACTGAGAGAAGAATTTGACAGAGCCCTGAAAGACCTAAGTCGAAACAAGGCCCCTGGAGTAGATGATATTCCCTCAGAGCTACTGAAGTCTCTGGGAGAACCAGCCATGACAAACCTGTTTCACCTGGTGTGTAAGAAGTATGAGACAGGAGAAGTACCCTCAGACTTTAAGAAAAATGTTATAATCCCCATTCCAAAGAAAGCAGGTGCAGACAGGTGTGAAAACTACATAACCATCAGTTTGATAAGTCATGGTTGCAAAATATTAACATGAATTATATACAGAAGGATGGAAAAACTGCTAGAAGCCGGCCTCGGGGAAGATCAGTTTGGGTTCAGGAGAAATGTAGGAACACGGGAGGCAATCCTCACTTTACGGCTTATCCTAGAAGATAGATTAAGAAAAGGCAAACCTACATTTCTAGCTTTTGTAGATTTGGAGAAGGCTTTTGACAATGTTGATTGGAATAAACTCTTTCAAGTTCTGAAGCAATCAAGAGTAAAATATAGGGAGCGTAAGGTTATTTACAACTTGTACAAAAATCAGACAGTGGTTGTCAGAGTTGAAGGGCATGAAAGGGATGCAGTGGTTGGGAAGGGAGTAAGACAGGGTTGTGGCCTTTCTCCAATGTTGTTCAATTTGTACATTGAGCAAGCTATAAAGGAAAGCAAGGAGAAATTCGGTGAAGGAATTAAAGTTCAGGGGGAAGAATTAAAAACATTGCATTTTGCCGACGACAGTCAGATACAGCAAAGGACCTGGAAGAGAATTGAACGGAATGGACAGTGTGCTGAAAGGTGCATATAAGATGAACATTAACAAGAGAAAAACTAGGGTAATGAAGTGCAATGTAAGAAAAATCAGATGATGCTGAAGGAATTAGATTGGGAAACGAAGTAATAAAGGAGGTAGATGAGTTTTTTTACTTGGGCAGTAAAATAACAACTGATGGTCGCAGTACAGAGGATATAAAATGCAGAATGGCAATGGGTAGAGAAGCGTTTTTTAAAAAGAGAAATTTGTTAACATCGAATATTGATTTAAGCCTAAGTAAGTCTTTTCTGAAAGCATTTGTATGGAGTGTTGCCTTGTACGGGAGTGAGACATGGACGATAAACAGTGCGGACAGGAAGAGGATAGAGGCTTTTGAAATATGGTGCTACAGAAGAATGCTGAAGATTAGGTGGGTGGCTCGCATAATTAATGAGGAGGTACTGAACAGAATTGGGGAGAAAAGAAATTTCTGGCATATCTTGACTAGAAGAAGGGATCGATTGGTAGGACACATTCTTAGACATCAAGGAATTGTAAATTTAGCATTAGAGGGAAGTGTGTGGGGTAAAAATCGCAGAGGAAGACCAAGAGATGGATACAGTAAGCAGATTCATATAGATGTAGGTTGCCGGTCTTGTGTGGAGATGAAGAGGCTTGCTCAGGAGAGGGTATTGTGGAGAGCTGCATCAAACCAGTCTCCGGACTGAAGACCACAACAACAACAACAACGATAACATAGAAACTTTTCAAAGAGAAACTCGTAATTAGTTAGCCTCAATGCTAGACTAGAGGAGCATATAAAAGATTCTCAAGAGTATAAACAGCTAATGAAACAGGATATATCTAAAATTACTAATAGGTTTGACAATATCCATGTCTTTGTTAAGGGAGAAATACAGAAAAATAACGATAAAATCCAAGAGTAAACTGTGGAGGTACTTCGCAATCAAATGCTAGAACAACTCCAAGAACGTCTGTTAATTTAGCTGGTTCGCCTCTCATTCACAAAGACAAAGAAATTATTACAAAAAGTTTAGACGAAGGTTAAGAAGAAACAGATACATTATAAGATGCTATTAATGTCATGTATAATATGTTAGAAAATATAGAACATAAATTAGCTGATTGAGCAGAATATTTACATTGTGATACTGATAAAAAACTTATCTGACAGAATATCAAACACGAAACTGTGTTTGCAGCAGATTACAACTCAATTATCCACTTTTGCTTATAATAATTATGAAGGTTTTCCTAATGAAGTCCTGTGTGATGATACTATAAAAACTAATAAGAATGATGGTTGAACCGTGTTTGTTTATGGAAATAATAATAATAATGATATAAATACTGCAACAAACAAAGGTGATTCGACTTCGACTCTTGCATAGTTGATGATACATAAACCCTCATCAGCTGATGGCTGGGAAGAATTTAATGTGATGAATAATTCTAATATGGCAAATAGATTTCCGGTATTCAAACTGATTGGAGAAATTCACCCGATAATTTTCAAAAAATCATTTATTAATGCACTTTCTCCAAATTGGAATAGCAATAAATGAAAACGATTTGTAATAGGGCAACTCTAAGGCGATGCTAAGGATTTTTTTTTTTTTTTTTTTTTTTTTTTTTTTTTTTTTGTGGTTTTGGGGCGCACAACTTCTATGGTCATTAGCACCCAGCCAAGAACATAGATTCGCTATATAATTACGTAGGCTTCCGCGGCCAGAGTCAGATGACATAAAAGTTTTCTGGGTATGGTACCGCGTCATGATGTAAGGCTATTACTTAAATAACCAACGTTTCGGCCAACGTTACAGTGGCCTTCATCTGGGTAACTGGTGTGAGCTGGTTGTTACTACACTTTATATTACTTTCATTTAGAAATTACGTCATAATTTTTTAAAATAAGCGATGTTATTGGTGAATGTATTGCGGAAGAGTGGAACTTTATTTTGATTTTAATTCCATCCACGATCGGTCGTAGAGGCTGGCCACTCTTGTGTAGCTTTGGCACTCCATAAATTCTAGGGGAACTGGAACGCTATGAATTAGTCCCTTGGCCGGCCCACGGCCAGCAGGAGAAGCATAATCTCAGACGCGAGGAAAGGGCAGCTATCACAGAATTAAATAACAACAACATCTTGGACACAGTGCAGTATGAGGACAAGATGAAAGAATTATTAAACGATCCAATCTACAAAGAACTGAAGAAGGACCCCACGGCTAAGATAATTCGAAAGGCGCAGAGTGCAATTAAGGACTCAAGAATTCACGTCGAGACGGCCAAGGGACTAATTCCTAGCGTTCCAGTTCCCCCTAGAATTTATGGAGTGCCAAAGCTACACAAGAGTGGCCAGCCTCGCCGACATACAATTTGGCAAAGTTCCTAGCCTCCAAACTAAGACCTCTAGTTGGGAAAACTGACTCGTACGTCAAGAACTCGACACACTTTGTAGAACACATTAAGGAAGCAACAATTTTACCCACGGACATCATGGTCAGCTTCGACATAAAGTCATTATTCACCAATGTGCCAGTAGACGAAACTGTTCGCATCCTACAAGAACATATTCCGCCAGATACATGCGACCTGGTTCAGTTGTGTTTATCTTCGACCTACTTCAAGTGGCAAGAAAGATTCTAAGAGCAAACAGATGGCGTAGCAATGGGGTCTCCCTTGTCCCCGTTGGCAGCCGACATTTTCATGGAGGCCTTCGAAGCAACAGCACTTTGTTCTGCCCCTTCACGCCCAAGATGCTGGTTTAGATACGTGGACAATACTTTCGCAATATGGCCCCACGGTGAGATGGAACTATACAAGTTTCATGAACATCTAAACAAATTGCACAAGAAGATCCAATTTACATTAGAGATCGAAAAGGATGGCGCTATTCCATTCCTAGATGTGGAAATTTATAGAACTAGGCAAGGCACTCTTGGGTATAGGGTATATCGGAAGCCTACACATACCGACAGGTATTTGCACGCTCAATCAAACCACCATCCAGCACAGAAGAACTCTGTTATCCGCTCACTGACGATTCGCGCGCAACGACTAAGTGATGAAGACAACAAAACAGCTGAGCTCAACAAACTAGAAACAACATTTCTGGCAAATGGCTACAACCATAGAGTGATCCACACCGCCACGGACACAAATAAAAGAAACATCAGTAGGCAGGAAGTCAACAAAAAGCAGCCAGCAGCACGCTTACCTTATGTAAAAAACGTCACAGATCGCATTGCCAAACATCTTCGCCGGGTAGGAATCCAGCCTTTCTTCTACAGTAGTCGCAAGATCAAGGATGCACTTGGTTCCACAAAGGACAACATAGACGCACTACATGCATCAGGAGTATACAAGGTGGAATGCGAGTGTGGGGAAGTGTACATAGGTGAGACAGGGAGGGCAGTGGCAACACGCATACGCGAACATGAACGCTACATTCGATTAGGCCAACACAATAAATCTGCAGTAGCCGAACACCAGCAAGATTGCAGTAGGAAGATAAAATTTAACGATACCAGAATACTCGCCAAGCAACCAGGGATGGTCAAACGCAAAATAAGGGAAGCCATCGAAATTGTTAAACACCCCAATAACATGAATAGAGAAGATGGACTCAGGCTTGCCCCCTCTTGGCTACCGGCCATCACAGCGAAATAGGCCGCACTGACATCACAACACGCGTCACCAGTAAGCTACTGCCGCCGCGCGGCCCACGGCCAGCAGGAGAGAAACGGAAGCCCTCACCCCATTCGCCGATGAACACCAATCATGTATCGCTATGCAAGAAGCAATAGGCAACGGCTAACCCCCACCCCTTCCACCTCAGCATCCTATCAAAATAAAGTTCCACTCTTCCGCAATACATTCACCAATAACATCGCTTATTTTAAAAAAATTTGACGTAATTTCTAAATGAAAGTAATATAAAGTGTAGTAACAACCAGCTCACACCAGTTACCCAGATGAAACGTTGGCCGAAACGTTGGTTATTTAAGTAATAGCCTTACATCATGACGCAGTACCATACCAAGAAAACTTTTATGTCATAGATTCGCTATGATCTCAAAAAAATGGTGACTGTCAGAACATCAACAAGAGGCTAAAAACGAAAGATAAAAGACAAAAGGGTTAAATATCCTTGGATAGGTTGGCCAAGTTGATAAAACGCAAAACTCGAGCAGCTGCACGTGTGTCATCAGCTAAAATTTCCTGCAGTGTAGACGGAAAGTGAAGGGCTACACGGAGTCAGTAAAACATGTCGCACTGTCAGCAGTTCACCGCTGGAGCATAGCAGTGCAGGTTCGGCGGATAGCAAGTGACGGTGGCTGAAACGGCAGTGACCGATCCGCAACCGGGCCAGGATGACCTCCTCCCGCCGAGAGGGGCGTGAGGAGGTCCTCCAAGCGGTCGAGATCGGTTTGACAGTTCGCAATTTATTGTTGTACAGTGAAAGCCACACACTGTGCCATTGCGACACGATACTCTGGCGAAGAGCACGTTGAACATCGTCCGATGGGACGCAAAAGATAGCCATGCGAGGCAAAAGAGCTGCTGCCTTGGCTGCTATGTCAGCGGCCTCATTCCCGGGCACACTCACATGGCCAGAGACCCACAGGAAAGAAACGTGACAGCTGTCATCTGCCAGCAACTGGAGGGAGCGTTGGATCCGATACACCAGAGGATGGTTCGAGAAAGGGTCCTTAAGACTCTGCAGGGCACTAAGGGATTCCGAACATATGACATAGAAAGGTTGGCGGTGGCGGCAGGTATACAAAACGGCCTGGTGGAGGGCGAAAAGCTCAACCGTGAAGTTCGAGCACCGGTCAGGGATCTTGTATTGGAAACGGTTGTCTCCAACGACGAAGGCAGATCCGACACCAGCAGTGCTCTTGGAACCATCAGTGTAAATAAATACGGCATTATCGAACCACAAACGGAGTTCGACAAGCCTCGAGCGGTATACCAAATCCGGAGTGCTCTCCTTGGGGAGTGAACTAAGTTCAAGGTGGGTGTGAACCTGGGCCTGATGTCATGGTGGCAATGGGCTGTCGCTCAACCGAAAGGTGGAAGGAAGGGTAGAATCGAGCCGCTGTAGCAGGCGGCGAAACCGAACTCCAGGTGGAAGCAAGGCAATCGCAGACAACTGATATTGGCGATCGAGTGAATCGTCAAAAAATAATCTGTAAGATGGATGGTTGGGCATCGACCGTAGGCGGCATGCGTACCGACACAAGAGTATGTCACGTCGAGTTGTCAAGGGTAATACAGCAGCCTCGGCATAAAGACTTTCAACAGGGCTGGTATAAAATGCACCGGTCGCCAGACGTAATCCCCGATGGTGGATAGAGTTGAGACGGCGGAGAATCGACAGCCGTGCAGAAGAGTATACAAGGCTTCCGTAGTCGAGCTTCGACAGAACAATGGCCTGGTAAAGGTGAAGCAGGACGGTACGATCCGCTCCCCATGACGTGCCACTGAGGACACGAAGAACGTTAAGGGATCGGGCACAATGGGCAGCCAGGTAGGACACGTGTGTGGACCAGCAAAGTTTCCGATCCAACATGAGTCCCAAGAATTTCGTAGTCTCCATGAAAGGGAGAGCAACAGGGCCGAGACGTAGAGAAGGTGGAAGAAATTCCTTGTGTCTCCAGAAATTGATACACACAGTTTTCTCAGTGGAGAATCTGAAGCTGTTTGCGATGCTCCAGGAATATAGACGGTCAAGACAGCGTTGGAGAGAACGCTCCAAGAGACACGTCCGCTGGGCACTACAATAAATTGCGAAATCGTCAACAAAAAGAGATCCGGAGACGTCGGCTGAAAGGCAATCTACGATCGGATTGATTGCAATGGCAAAGAGCGCCACACTCAAGACGGAGCCCTGTGGTACCCCATTCTCCTGGCAAAAGGTATCTGACAAAACAGAGCCCACCCGTACCCGGAACTTGCGATCCGCCAAAAACGCTTGAATGAAAAGAGGAAGGCGGCCCCGAAGGCACCATGTGTGCAATGTGCGGAGAATGCCCGCTCTCCAACAGGTATCCAAGTCGAAGAACACTGCTACTGTTTGACGCTTCTTTAGAAAGTTGTTCATAATGAAGGTCGACAACGTAACGAGGTGATCAGCAGCAGAGCGGCGTCGACGAGAACCGCATTAGATATTAGTAAGGAGGCGGCGAGATTCGAGGAGCCAGACCAACCGAGCGTTAACCATGCGTTCCATCACATTACAGATGCAGCTCGTCAGAGAAATGGGGCGATAACTGGAAGGAAGGTGTTTGTCCTTCCCTGGTTTGGGGATGGGGACAACAATGGCTTCACGCCAACTTGTGGGAACATGACCTTCAGTCCATATGCGATTGTAGGTACTAAGAAGAAAGCATTTGCCCGCAGGAGAGAGGTTCTTCAGCATCTCAATATGAATGGAATCGGGCCCGGGAGCAGAAGAACGGGAGAGCACGGTCTAGCTCCTGCATGGTGAAGGCGACGTTATAAATTTCACGATTAAAAGAGCGGAAAGAAGGCGGCAGTGCCTCCTCCACCTGTTTGCGAGGGAGAAAGGCAGGGTGGTAATGGGCAGAGCTCGAAACCTCCGCAAAGAAACGACCCAATGTGTTTGAAACATCAGCGGGGTCCACGAGGACTGCGTTCTCCACGGTCAGGCCAGGAATCGGGGGGTGGACCTTGATGCCGGACAAACGGCGTAGGCCACCCCAGACAACCGTGGAGGGAGTAAAACGGTTAAAAGAACTAGTAAAAGCAGTCCAGCAAGCTTTCTTGCTGTCGTTTATGATACGACGGCACTGCGCTCTCATACGTTTGTAATTGATGCAATTCTCCAAGGTTGGGTGGTGGCGGAAGGTGCGTAAAGCACGGCGCCGGGCTCTAGGCGCGTCGCGGCAGGCTGCATTCCACCAAGGGACCTGCACACGTACGTGGAGAAGAGGATGTACGAGGTATGGAACGTTCAGCAGCGGTGAGAATAACCTCTGTGAGGTAGTCGACCTGACTGTCACAGTTGGGAAAATTCTGATCGTGAAAAACAGCCACAGAAGAATAAAGCCCCCAGTTGGCTTTGGAAATGTTCCAACTGGTGGGACGAGGAGATGGGGAATGATGCAGGAAGTGGATGATACAAGGGAAATGGTCACTTGAGTACGTGTCAGAAAGTGCATACCACTCAAACCGACCGGCAAGCTGAGGAGTGCATATTGCAAGGTCTATATGGGAGTGAGTGTGTGTTGTGTCTGAAAGGAAGGTCGGTGCACCGGTGTTGAGGCAGACAAGATCGAGGTGTTGGAGAAGGTCCACCAAAAGGAAGCCTCTCGGACAAGGTGCCGGAGAGCCCCATAGGGGGTGGTGGGCATTAAAGTCGCCTACCAACACGAAATGTGAAGGGAGCTGGTCAACAAGGTGTAACACATCCGCCCTAGTTAGGGCAGATGACAATGGCGAATAGATATTACAGAGGGAGAAGGTAAATGTGGATAAAGTGATGCGGACGGCAACTGCCTGTAGGTGAGTGTGCAAGGAAATGGGATGGAAATAGACATCGTCTCGAAGGAGCATCAGAACCCCTCCATGGGCTGGGACACCTTCCACGGGTGGCAGGTCGAACCGCACAGAGGTGTAGTGTGGAAAGTCTGCACGACCACATGGACGCAACTTAGTTTCTTGGAGACAGACTAGAAGTGGGCAGTGCAAGAGAAGGAGTAGTTTTAACTCCTCCCGATTGGAACGAATGCCGCGAATATTCCATTGAAGGAGCGCCATGATAAAAATGAGAGAAGATTTAAGGATATAAACCAACTAGCAAGCGGGGTCACCTCGACGGCCGCTGAGGACCGGATTTCGAGGGAGCACTGCTATCACTGTCCAGGGGCAAAGGGTCGTGGTCCATAGGTTCGACCGACTCGCCTGCCACCTCCCTGAGTTGATCAGGAGGAGCAGTTTCCACCGCCGGTAGAGGGCCGGGCGCCCGGCAGACGGAGCGACCCAGTGTAACAGAAGACGGCCGAGGCCGGCAACTGTTGGACGGCGTGACGGATGGGTCACGCCTCGGCGGGGAAGGAGAGGAACTCTTTTTCTTGTCAGCTCTTCTGGAAGAGTGACGGCGGGAAGAAGCAGTTGACGGCTGGGAAGCCTGAGAACGCAGAAAATCCTCACGGACAGGTTCCTTTTTCAAGGTCCGGGCATCTTGTTTAGGTGCCCGCGGTTTACTAGAGGTTGACAAAGACTGTACCTTAGAAGCAGCAGGAGGAAGCGGGGACGTGGAACGGGCAATCTTCGGGCTGGCAGAATGCACAACTGTGTCAGCGAAAGTGAAGTCACAAGTCTGGGTACTGGAATCCTTGGTAGGTCGAGTTGAGGTGACGACCTTACTGTATGTACCCGCTGGGAGGACAGTGGGCTTTCGACTCGCCAACAACTTTCGAGCGGCAGATGTCGATACCCTCTCCGTAACCCGAATTTGCTGGATTACCTTCTCATCCTTGTATACCGGGCAGTCGCGAGAGGAAGCCGCATGGTCACCGTTGCAGTTTAGGCAGTGAGGGGACGGAGGTGGGCAATCCCCCTCATGGCGCGTCCCTACCACAAGTGACACACTTTGCTGCATTTGGGCAATGTTCACGGGTATGGTTGTACCTGTGGCATTGAAAACAGCGTGTTGGGTTAGGCACATAAGGGCGGACGGAGATGACTTCATAACCTGCTTTGACCTTCGACGGGAGGTCAACTCTGTCGAACGTCAAAAACACAGTACGAGTCGGTGTCAGTTGGTTATCGACCTTTTTAATGACCCTATGGACGGCTGTCACACCCTGGTCGGACATATACGATTGGATGTCTTCATCAGACAACCCGTCAAGGGATCTCGTGAAGACTACCCACCGTGACGAGTTGAGTGTGCGATGTGCTTCCACCTTGACAGGAAACGTGTGTAACAATGTATTCCGGAGTAGTTTCTGAGCTTGGAAGGCACTTTCCACTTCCAGCAACAATGTGCCATTGCGCTGACGTGAACAGGTTTTAACAGGGCCAGCAATTGCATCTACACCTTTCTGTATAACGAAAGGATTGACAGAATTGAAATCCTTTCCGTCGGTGCGAGAGACGACAAGAAATTTAGGTACATTAGGCAGAGTCTTTTTAGGCTGAGGCGAGTCTAACGTACGTTTCTGGGTCAACGTCACGAAAGAAGATAAGGAAGTCATCGCGGAAGTGTCCCCCATGATTACCGGCATCTCCGATGGCGCGCTCCTTCCTAGTGGGGGCCCTCTCCGAGGGCTTACCCGCCTTAGGTGATTGTTCACACCTCAGGTCACACCTCCCGAGAACTGACGGAGGGACCAATCGGCATGTTCGGAAGGTACCAGCTCGGGTAATCACCCCTCCCTGGGCCTGGCCTTTACCAGGGGGTACGTACGTGCCCTACTTGTCTACCCGGGGCGGGGAATTACGCGTTACCCCGCACCTGCTACGCATGATAATGCGTGGGTCGGCCTTCAGACACGCACAGGGAGGAAAGAAGAATAATAGAGGAAGTGAAGAGAAAGAAGGAAAGAAGTGTCTCAAACGCCGAGGCGGAGATGAATGAGGAGGAGAAGAAGGCTAGGAGAGTACAAGGAGAGAAAGACAGAAACAAAGGGTAAGAAAGGAAGGAACGAAGGAAGAAAAACGACAACAAGAACCACCGTAGCTCACGAAATATGCCCGTCTCCGGGCGAAGGCATAAACTGGGAGGGAAGGTGAAGCAGCCTGGGGCAGAAGAAAGGCTGCTCCGGCTCAGGGCCCCGTGCGCGCCACACACGTACCCACAAAAGAACTGTGGGCCCCCTGGGGGGGGGGGGGGGGGCGATGCTAAGGAGTGGGCTATTTAAAATAGGAGTGAACTTTAAGATTGGGAAGACTTCATACAGCAGTTTAAAGATAAATATTGGTCGAAAGAAAAACAACAACAAATGGCTTTAGAAATATTGGATCCTCGTCCATATTCAAAGTGTTGTGGAGGTTATCATAAATACTTTGAATGGTATTTTAGTAGCATAAAGCTAATAGATTCACCCATGAATGTAAATCATTTGATTAGAGTGCTCATCAGTAGACTACAATATTATTAAAGAAGATCTAAATAAGATAAAGAATGCAATTAAAAAAATTCTTATAATTTGAAGGTTCTTATGTGGTCCACAAGATTTCACATCCAAAGGCTTTCATACTTAAAGAACAGTCTTCAAGAATTATTAAAGGGTTATATAATGTTGATAAAGTTTAGCGCTTTATACATCAGAGCAAATAAGTACGTTTACTGAACCAACATATTAGGGAAATTGACAGACAATAGAAAGACTTTGACGAATGATGGATAACGAATGTCCTAGAGTTTTACCCTCCTTAGGGCTTCCATGGGGGGTTTGTTGAGGTCACTTTTCAGGGGTCCTGGAGATAACATTACACCGTCCGTTCTGTAGAGGGTCCATGACCATCTAGTGTGACATTATATGCCCTCCAGTGGTGTAGTTTGTATATTGAAGGGACATGGGTGTCCTGGGGTGGGGGGGGGGGGGGGAGGGAAGGGTATCTGTCTTTGGGGATGTATCTTCTATCCTCCTTCAACCTCAACAAAATACATGATAAATCAATCAAATGTGAAGGCCGTAAACTCTACAAAATACCTAGGAATTACAATTACTTCTGACTTAAATTGGAAAGAACACGTAGATAATGTCGTGGGAAAGGCGAACCAGAGACTGTGTTTTATTGGCAGCACCCGTAAAAGATGCAACGGAACTACTAAAGAAGCTGCATACACTATGCTTGTCCATCCTTTTATGGAGTATTGCTGCCCAGTGTGTAATCCAGTAACATATGGGTCATTGATAAATGGATGAGAAGTGGCTGTTTTCCTGTTTTCCTACCACTCTGCACTCATCTTTCTGAACACAACACTACAAGCTGTTGCAGTGTCAGTACATGCACACCACCATTTGACTGTATGCTCCCTGTATCTGCCTCCTCACGATCCTGTTAATGATGGGGTTCTTTAAGACCTCCTTCAACAGCAAGATAAAGACATCCTTAAAGATAAAGTCATTTGACTGAAATTGACCTGCAGCAGCTAAAGCCCACTACTGTAAGTTCCTTGTTACTTGAAAAGTAAAACGTCATATAAGAAGGCACTTTCGCGCATAGAGGCTGAGCATTTGGGGAAGCGTGGAGGGGAGGAGCTACGGCTGAGTGCCAACAGTTATGCAATGTTTCTCCCGCAGTGCATCTCGCGGTCAGCCACACATCTACAGAGTGAACATTATTAGCTGCAAGTGGGGTAATGGAGGGGGGTGAGCAGATTGGCTGAAAACTGGGCCACCTTCATAGGTGGCGCTTACTATACGGTCTTCATTTCTCTGGAGACTGTAAGATCGTACCTCAGGGTTATCAGAGGGCTAGAAATTATCTCCTGCAGACATACACATAGGAGATTCCCGAGATAATAAACGTAGTTACACCATGTGAAGTCCTTGCAAATTCCATTGCAAAATGGGTGCCATCAAGGAGATTGTAGTTTCACCTTCTCTTTTGGATCGGGCTGGGAACCCGCGTTAGGTGGAGGCTCACTCTTGGAGCAAGATGATAGCCCCAGTTACATGTCAGCCTTTGGATGAGGTGGTTGCCCCAGACTGACATCTAGCTCAATAGGCTCTAGTGCAGAGTCAGATAAAGCATCACTAATAGTGATGGTGTCAGAATCAGTCTGTAATACCAATTAAGTTTTCTTTGCTTTTGCTGGTTTAGAAGGAGTTACCGTAGGTGTAGGGGTAGCTAAAATAGACGTTTGGACAGATTCTGCAATATTCATGGTGAGGGACCCAACAAAGGTGGTAGACATTGGTTTCTCGGATGTTGGTGGGGAAGTGACAGGTGATAACGCCACTGACGTGTAACAGGTGCACCGACATGTACACATATTCATGGCAACCTGATGTCTGTCTGTGTAGAGTTAACTGTGGTGAGCAGAGGCAAAAGAGGTTACTAACACAGGAGGCAGCAGGGCCTTGAAGGTCTTTTTGGACTCTGCAGAGGAGATTGCTAAAATGCCTTAATTTGTTGTATTTTATTTTTCTGATGGTAAACCGTACAAGTGGATGATCGCCTGAACAGTTAGCATATTATTTAACATCCCGTAATTATTCTGGCGTATTAATTTTGGCCAATGAAGTTGTCTGGTGGGTTTGGACGCCATTACGGCAGACAAAATATCGTGCAGGGATTGTTGCAAGTTTTACTAATTTTTCAATCCTTATAATTCCACTTAAAAATTAAACGGCTTTTAGAAACTTCAATCATGTTTCCCTTTGTTAATGTTAAATTTTGAGGTCCAATAATTTTCCACGTAAAATTTTCCTGCAACTTCGTTTGGACACTGAAATGAAATTTAACGCACGGTCCGCTGCACCAACAAACCACGTAACAAGTCCAACCCCGCATCACGACAATGTCTTACCTTAATGAATATGAATTTTTATTGCAGCCAACAACTGAATTAGCCAATGTATGTTTAAAAAGGTAGGATCTGTCTTTTTATCATGTAATTGCCGTCAACATCTCCCATTCAATCTTCCAAAATATTTTTTTTTTAAAAAAGAAAAAGAACTCAAAATTATTTCTCATATTTATTTATATATTCCAACTTCTGCAGTTATTTACGAAATTTTGACCACATAAATCCCTTTACTATCCTACAAACTACTTACGAAATTAAGTACTAAAACTTAAACTTATTCCAAAAACCTTAACACCTATGGCAGTAACATTATACAGATCTTTAGTAAGGGCGTAGTCTTCTCTATATTTCAGGATACTATGTAGCTCTGTTTCTATTAGATATTCTCCATGGCACTTAGCTGACTGTAGTTTTGACACCTGTTGGGAATTCAATGTTCCACTAACAGTGTACCATTCTGTAAGCGCTTTACAGATTTTAAACCACCTGCCAATTCCTTCTAAACCTTTATTTATGTAAAATGGTGACTTTTTCAAAAGAACCTGCCTTTCTTTTAACAATGAGAAACACATTATGTCTGGCAGACTGTGTTCTGTTACGCTGAACATACTATATATACAGTAAAACCTCGTTTTTACATTCTCGGTTTTTACGTTTTCCCGCCATTTACACCATTTTTTGTCGGTCCCGTCAAATTTCCTATGTTTACAATGTTAATTTGCCCTCGTTTCTGCATTAACATATTTACGCTTTTCCTGCGTTTTACACTTTTTGAAAGCATGTTCGTGAAGAAAAATGACGTAATGTACATAAATTGACACTAGCATGGCTTTCCCCATAAAGTATAGCGCTTAAAAATTATTCACAGTCGAGTTTCTTGACATTTTGCATTTATTCAAATGTATATTTCGCGTTTCGTTTTTCACTTAAAGACGCGCCGATTTGTGGCAATGTAGTAGTTCTTTTCGCCAGCTTCTTTGGCAGAGCGCCTGGCATGTACTCAGACAAACAGAACGGTTTGTTAACGAGAGAATAACGCTGATTTGTGGCGGTGTAGTTCGTCTTTCCGCTAGCTTCTTTGCCTTAGCGGCTGGCGAGTATTCAAACAATCAGAACCAGTTGCTTTGTTGAAGTGAGAATAAATAGTTGCGTTGTTTTTGTGATACATATTTCTGATTAATAAAGAACTTTATCTGTTACACTTGGGTATCATAATACCCACAACCTCAAAAAAGCGATAATAGTGAGAGATGCCGATCCTATGCAAACGCCACAAAAATACTTACGCATATGTTTGTACTCGAGAACGCAAATATATTCTTCAAATATTGTCGTGTGAAACATCGAAAAATACAAAACGAACGGAACTGTAGGAGTTTTACTACATAAATAATTAATTCCGGTAAAAGGCAGTAATTTTGAACGTGTTACATAGCCTGGCAGTGGCGTCCAAACGATATCTATCGAAGCGATTCAGGTAATTTTGAAGATGTGTTATAGCCCAGCAGTGGCATCCTCGATTATAATGAATGAAATTACGTACAAAATTTCTACTTCCCATAAAATTACCAGTTTACCTGGCGCTTAAAATAGCGGCATCCTTGATTATAATGACTGAAATTACGTCAAAAATTTCCACTTCCCATAAAATTACCAATTCTGCCTGGCACTTAAAATAGTGGCTTCCTCAATTATAATGAATGAAATTATGTTAAAAATTTATACTTCCCATAAAATTACCAGTTTTGCCTGGCGCTTAAAATAGTAAAAGTTTGGATGACATTTATTGTATAATCAACTCCCTGGCGAGTATTTAGATGTCTATTATGTATATATATCACACAAACTACGAAAATGCAAGGCTGATCCAGTAAGCATATTTTACCATTTAAAACATTATTTCCTGCATTTTACATTTTCCTGTATTTTACACCATTTCAGTGAAGTCCCCTGAAAAGCGTAAAAACGAGGTTCTACTGTATATATATTATAGAGGAAAAATTCCTAACAGGAAATATACACACACATCTACCTTTTTTTTTTTTTTTTTTTTTTTTTTTTTGAGGAACCTGAGTATGGAGGACTGGATACCTGAGCTCTCTTCTTAGAGTGGGTGTTAGTACCCCCAAGTATTTTTTTTTTTTTTTTTTTTTTTTTTTGTGGTTTTAGGGCGCACAACTTCTATGGTCATTAGCGCCCAGCCAAGAACATAGATTCGCTATGATCTAAAAAATGTAGACTGTCAGAACATCAACAAGAGGCTAAAAACGAAAGATAAAAGACAATTAAAAGAGTTAAATATCCTTGGATAAGTTGGCCAAGTTGATAAAACGCAAAACTCGAGCAGCTGCTCGTGTGTCATCAGCTAAAATTTCCTCCAGAGTAGACGGAAAGTGAAGGGCTACACGGAGATGATTAAAATTAACACAAGTCAGTAAAACATGTCGCACTGTCAGCAGTTCACCGCAGGAGCATAGCGGTGCAGGTTCGGCGGATAGCAAGTGACGGTGGCTGAAACGGCAATGACCGATCCGCAACCGAGCCAGGATGACCTCCTCCCGCCGAGAGGGGCGTGAGGATGTCCTCCAAGCGGTCGGGATCGGTTTGACAGTTCGCAATTTATTGTTGTACAGTGAAAGCCACACACTGTGCCATTGCGACACGATACTCCGGCGAAGAGCCCGTTGAACATCGTCCGATGGGACGCAAAAGGTAGCCATGCGAGGCAAAAGAGCTGCTGCCTTGGCTGCTGTGTCGGCGACCTCATTCCCGGGCACACCCACGTGGCCAGGGACCCACAGGAAAGAAACGTGACAGCTGTCATCCGCCAGCAACTGGAGGGAGCGTTGGATCCGATACACGAGAGGATGGTTCGAGAAAGGGTCCTTAAGACTCTGCAGGGCACTAAGGGAGTCAGAACATATGGCATAGAAAGGTTGGCGGTGGCGGCAGGTATACAAAACGGCCTGGTGGAGGGCGAAAAGCTCAGCCGTGAAGTTTGAGCACCGGTCAGGGAGCTTGTATTGGAAACGGTTGTCCCCGACGACGAAGGCAGATCCGACACCGGCAGTGCTCTTGGAACCATCAGTGTAAATAAATACGGCATTATCGAACCGCGAACGGAGTTCGACAAGCCTCGAGCGGAATACCAAATCCGGAGTGCTCTCCTTGGGGAGCGAACTAAGTTCGAGGTGTGTGTGAACCTGGGCCTGATGCCACGGTGGCAATGGGCTTTCGCTCAACCGAAGGGTGGAAGGAAGGGTAAAATCGAGCCGCTGTAGCAGGCGGCGAAACCGAACTCCCGGTGGAAGCAAGGCAATCGCAGACAACTGATATTGGCGATCGAGTGAGTCGTCAAAAAATAATCTGTAAGATGGATGGTTGGGCATCGACCGTAGGCGGCATGCGTACCGACACAAGAGTATGTCACGTCGATTGGTCAAGGGTAATACAGCAGCCTCGGCATACAGACTTTCAACAGGGCTGGTATAAAATGCACCGGTCGCCAGACGTAATCCACGATGGTGGATAGAGTTGAGACGGCGGAGAATCGACGGCCGTGCTGAAGAGTATACAAAGCTTCCATAGTCGAGCTTCGACTGAACAATGGCCTGGTAAAGGTGAAGCAGGACGGTACGATCCGCTCCCCATGACGTGCCACTGAGGACACGAAGAACGTTAAGGGATCGGGCACAACGGGCAGCCAGGTAGGACACATGTGTGGACCAGCAAAGTTTCCGATCCAACATGAGTCCCAAGAATTTTGTAGTCTCCACGAAAGGGAGAGCAACAGGGCCAAGACGTAGAGAAGGTGGAAGAAATTCCTTGTATCTCCAGAAATTGATACACACAGTTTTCTCAGTGGAGAATCGGAAGCCGTTTGCGATGCTCCAGGAATATAGACGGTCAAGACAGCGTTGGAGAGAACGCTCCAAGAGACACGTCCGCTGGGCGCTACAATAAATTGCGAAATCGTCAACAAAAAGAGATCCGGAGACGTCGGCTGAAAGGCAATCTACGATCGGATTGATTGCAATGGCAAAGAGCGCCACACTCAAGACGGAGCCCTGTGGTACCCCATTCTCCTGGCAAAAGGTATCTGACAAAACAGAGCCCACCCGTACCCGGAACTTGCGATCCGCCAAAAACGCTTGAATGAAAAGAGGAAGGCGGCCCCGAAGGCCCCATGTGTGCAATGTGCGGAGAATGCCCGCTCTCCAACAGGTATCGTATGCCTTCTCCAAGTCGAAGAACACTGCTACTGTTTGACGCTTCTTTAGAAAGTTGTTCATAATGAAGGTCGACAACGTAACGAGGTGGTCAGCAGCAGAGCGGTGTCGACGAAAACCGCATTGGATATTAGTCAGGAGGCGGCGAGATTCGAGGAGCCAGACCAACCGAGCGTTAACCATGCGTTCCATCACCTTACAGACGCAGCTCGTCAGAGAAATAGGGCGATAACTGGAAGGAAGGTGTTTGTCCTTCCCTGGTTTGGGGATGGGGACAACAATGGCTTCACGCCAACTTGTGGGAACATGACCTTCAGTCCATATGCGATTGTAGGTACTAAGAAGAAAGCACTTGCCCGCAGGAGAGAGGTTCTTCAGCATCTCAATATGAATGGAATCGGGCCCGGGAGCAGAAGACCGGGACAGGGCGAGAGCACGATCTAGCTCCTGCATGGTGAAGGCGACGTTATAATTTTCACGATTAAAAGAGCGGAAAGAAGGCGGCCGTGCCTCCTCTACCTGTTTGCGAGGGAGAAAGGCAGGGTGGTAATGGGCAGAGCTCGAAACCTCCGCAAAGAAACGACCCAATGCGTTTGAAACATCAGCTGGGTCCACGAGGACTGCATTCTCCACGGTCAGGCCAGGAATCGGGGAGTGGACCTTGATGCCGGACAAACGGCGTAGGCCACCCCAGACAACCGTGGAGGGAGTAAAACGGTTAAAAGAACTAGTAAAAGCAGTCCAGCAAGCTTTCTTGCTGTCGTTTATGATACGACGGCACTGCGCTCTCATACGTTTGTAATTGATGCAATTCTCCAAAGTTGGGTGGCGGCGGAAGGTGCGTAAAGCACGGCGCCGGGCTCGAAGCGCGTCGCGGCAGGCTGCAGTCCACCAAGGGACCTGGACACGACGTGGAGAAGAGGATGTACGAGGTATGGAACGTTCAGCAGCAGTGAGAATAACCTCTGTGAGGTATTCGACCTGACTGTCACAGTTGGGAAAATTCTGATTGTGAAAAACAGCCATGGAAGAATAAAGCCCCCAGTCGGCTTTAGAAATGTTCCAACTGGTGGGACGTGGAGATGGGGAATGATGTAGGAAGTGGATGATACAAGGGAAATGGTCACTCGAGTACGTGTCAGAAAGTGCATACCACTCAAACCGACCGGCAAGCTGAGGAGTGCATATTGCGAGGTCTATATGGGAATAAGTGTGTGTTGTGTCAGAAAGGAAGGTCGGTGCACCGGTGTTGAGGCAGACAAGATCGAGGTGGTGGAGAATGTCCACCAAAAGGGAGCCTCTCGGACAAGGTGCCGGAGAGCCCCATAGGGGGTGGTGGGCATTAAAGTCGCCTACCAACACGAAAGGTGAAGGGAGCTGGTCAACAAGGTTTAGCACATCTGCCCTAGTAAGGGCAGATGACGATGGCGAATATATATTACAGAGGGAGAAGGTAAATGTGGATAAGGTGATGCGGACGGCAACTGCCTGTAGGTGAGTGTGCAAGGAAATGGGATGGAAATAGACGTCGTCTCGAAGGAGCATCAGAACCCCTCCATGGGCTGGGACACCTTCCACGGGTGGCAGGTCGAACCGCACAGAGGTGTAGTGTGGAAAGTCTGCACGATCACGTGGACGCAACTTAGTTTCCTGGAGGCAGACTAGAAGCGGGCAGTGCAATCGAAGGAGTAGTTTTAACTCCTCCCGATTAGAACGAATGCCGCGAATGTTCCATTGAAGGAGCGCCATGATAAAAATGAGAGAAAAAATAAGGATAAAAACCAAGTAGCGAGCGGGGTCACCTCGACGGCCGCTGAGGACCGGATTTCGAGGGAGCACTGCTATCGCTGTCTGGGGGCAAAGGGTCATGTTCCATTGGTTCGACCGACGCGCCTGCCACCTCCCTGAGTTGATCAGGAGGGGCAGTTTCCACCGCCGGTAAAGGGCCGGGCGCCCGGCAAACGGAGCGTCCCGGTGAAACAGAAGACGGCCGAGGCCGGCAACTGTTGGACGGCGTGACAGATGGGTCACGCCTCGGCGGGGAAGGAGAGGAACTTTTTTTCTTGTCAGCTCTTCTGGAAGAGTGACGGCGGGAAGAGGCAGTTGACGGTTGGGAAGCCTGAGAACGCAGAAAATCCTCACGGACGGGTTCCTTTTTCAAGGTCCGGGCATCTTGTTTAGGTGCCCGCGGTTTACTAGAGTTTGACGAAGACTGTACCCCAGAAGCAGCAAGAGGGAGCGGGGACGTGGAACGGGCAATCTTCGGGCTGGCGGATCGCACAACTGAGTCAGCGAAAGTGAAGTCACATGTCTGGGTACTGGAATCCTTGGTAGGTCGTGTGGAGGTAAGAACCTTACTGTAAGTGCCTGCTGGGAGAACAGCGGGCTTTCGACTCGCCAACAACTTACGAGCGGCAGATGTTGATACCTTTTCTGTAACCCGAATTTGCTGGATTACCTTCTCATCCTTGTATACAGGGCAGTCGCGAGACGAAGCCGCATGGTCACCGTTGCAGTTTAGGCAGTGAGGGGACGGAGGTGGGCAATCCCCCTCATGGGCGTCCCTACCACAAGTGACACACTTTGCTGCATTTGGGCAATGTTCACGGGTATGGTTGTACCTGTGGCACTGAAAACAGCGCGTTGGGTTAGGTACATAAGGGCGGACGGAGATGACTTCATACCCTGCTTTGACCTTCGACGGGAGGTCAACTTTGTCAAACGTCAAAAACACAGTACGAGTCGGTGTCAGATGGTTATCGACCTTTTTCATGACCCTGTGGACGGCTGTCACACCCTGATCGGACATATACGATTGGATATCTTCATCAGACAACCCGTCAAGGGATCTCGTGAAGACTACCCCCCGTGACGAGTTGAGTGTGCGGTGCGCTTCGACCTTAACTGGAAAAGTGTGCAACAACGTAGTACGTATCAGTTTTTGGGCTTGGAAGGCACTGTCCACTTCCAGCAACAATGTGCCATTGCGCTGACGTGAACAGGTTTTAACAGGGCCAGCAATTGCATCTACACCTTTCTGTATAACGAAAGGATTGACAGAATTGAAATCCTTTCCGTCGGTGCGAGAGACAACCAGAAATTTAGGTACATTAGGCAGAGTCTTTTTAGGCTGAGGCGAGTCTAACTTGCGTTTATGGGTCAACGTCACGAAAGAAGATAAGGAAGTCATCGCGGAAGTGTCCCCCGTGATTACCGGCGTCTCCGATGGCGCGCTCCTTCCTAGTGGGGGCCCTCTCCGAGGGCTTACCCGCCTTAGGTGATTGTTCACACCTCAGGTCACACCTCCCGAGAACTGACGGAGGGACCAATCGGCACGTTCGGAAGGTACCAGCTCGGGTAATCACCCCTCCCTGGGCCTGGCCTTTACCAGGGGGTACGTACGTGCCTTACTTGTCTACCCGGGGCGGGGAATTACGTGTTACCCCATCACCTGCTACGCACGATAATGCGTGGGTCGGCCTTCAGACACGCACAGGGAGGAAAGAAGAAGAGGATAGGAAAGGAAGAGAAAGAAGGAAAGAAAAGAAGTGTCTCAAACGCCGAGGCGGAGACTAATGAGGAGAAGAAGGCTAGGAGAGTTCAAGGAGAGAAAGACAGAAAACGAAGGGTAAGAAAGGAAGGAACGAAGGAAGAAAAACCACAACAAGAACCACCGTATCTCACGAAATATGCCCGTCTCCGGGCGAAGGCATAAACCGGGAGGGAAAGTGAAGCAGCCTGGGGCAGAAGAAAGGCTGCTCCGGCTCGGGGCCCCGTGCGCGCCACACACGTACCCACAAAAGAACTGTGGGCCCCCTGGGGGGACCCCCAAGTAGTACACCCATCCCACTAGGAGTCTGAAAATTACTTGGTAGATCCATTTTGGTCCCACAAGTAGCTAGGAACTAAATGCCCTCCTAGACAGAGCGCCTCATGCCTAGGTACACCTTATACAACTGAGGTCTGGCAGTACCCCCCATAGGTTGCTCGTTAGTGGCTGTTCCACCTCAGCAGCCATGCATCCCATCAGCATGTAGCACACCTTAGGATTGAGGGGTTATATATATATATATACACCCCTAGGTGTGTGTGTGTGTGTGTGTGTGTGTGTGTGTGTGTGTGTGTGTGTGTGTGTGTGTGTGTGTGTGTGTGTTTTTTTTTTTGCCTTACTTTTTCCCCCCCTAAGGTAAGTCCTTCCACTCCTGCGATTCGAATGACTCCTTTTCCACTTCCTTAAGACCCGTATCCTTCCCTTTCTCCTCTCCTTCCTTCCTCTTTTCCTGAAGAAGTAACCAACGGTTGCAAAAGCTGGAATGTTTGTGTGTGTGTTTTTTTGTCTATCAGCAAATCTGAGCTTTGGGTAAGTCAAACAATCTTTATTTTTATACATATATATGTAATTCCTTACTCGTGACCCGGGCAGTTAAACCAAGATCTCAAGTCCCTGGTACACACAACGTTCCACCACCACACCACACGGCGGTCACTGAAGCATGCCCAGAAGTTACAATGTCAGAGGACTGGTGGCGCTTACCAGTGCCTAAGCTCAGGGACCCCAGGTTCACCAAGCCCGTACCTAGCAAATTAATACCGAGACCCCCTGAGGGATTAAGAATCCTAAATGAGGCTGATCAGACCCATTGGCAACACAAATATCACATCAGACACAATCAGTAGTGTTGTTAACTGTTGCAAATTACCCAGTTTAATCTGAGACACTTGTGTGCTCTTACCCTCTCTCATGTTAATAAGTTCCCAACCAAAGTTGTGATACATCAAGGTCTTCAGTGGAGTCTGTCCCAGCACACAAAAACAAGACTCTGTGATAAAGCACAATGAGAGTTGTTATATTAAAAAATTAAATATCTTTTATTCTCCAGATATATTTAAATGACAACTGCAGCACCATGAATTTCAGTTAATGTATTTTTTTTTTTCATAAATTACATATAGGTACTATCATAAGAACCATAGTTATCACAGAAAAAACAGTATTACCACAAAGACATTTTACTCGCTGTCTGGATCACTGAATACATCTGTACATTTATAATCAATCAAACTCTATCTTTTTCAACAATTCAGAATCAGTTACCACAAGACGTAATGCCATTTTCACACTCTCAATTTCCTCATGTGATCTATTTATTGTCTTTACTATGTCCAATAACTGGTTATTGGCGTTTGTTAATTTTTTATTTAAAAAATCAGTAAATCCCCTTCCAACAGATGTCCTGCAATGAAACAAACAAAAACTACATTTTTTGTATGGAGCAATTTAAGATAAGGCATTGATCAATTTTAACAATGTAACACTTTAAAGAGGTAAATCATGTATATGAACACATTTAACAGTATGCTTAAAATTACTTGAGAGGGGTGCTGTGACACCATCAGCCAGGTAACACATTGGCAAGCCAGGTTCCTCAGCCCATTGGTACATTTATCTTTAAAAGAAAACGTTCAAGAAAGAGTGGCTGGCCAGTAGTTGTGTCACAAGGGCAGGCCACAACATTATGGTCGTGGATTTTCTTCAAACCGTGTACACTTTTAGCTAATCATTGGGACAATATATTGTGCTAGGACTAAGACACAATGTTTAAAAATTTTTGAGAAAAATCACAGTAGTAGTTTCACACATCGAACATGTAATCTCATGTTGCAACTAGAGGTCAGCCATAAGCAAGAGAAAGTGGTGGTTGAGTGGTTAGCGTTCTGGCTTTTTAATCAGCACACTGCCAGTTCAGTCCTAGCTCATACCGTCTTATTTTTATTTCTTCAACACTGGTCATATTAGTTTATATATATTACATTTAAAAGGTAATACAATGAAAAAATTATGTTTAATTGCATAGACTTTTATTGAATGTTCAGTGTTCTTTATCTGTTTACATACATTTATCATCACAATAAATATCATATTTTTAATTTTCGATGAGTAAATGACCAAATGCATAAGGTTTTCCGGAAACTGTATACTTGTTGTGATTTCCGAAATCCCTTGCATGTGCATTTGGGACAGCACTGACACTTTGGCCTGCTGCCACAGGTTGCACTTGTCAACAACAATGGGAGGGGCAGGCCCCATCCAGGAATGAACCTGAATAGTGGTGAAACACTGATATTATAGCAAGAACAAATAGTGTATGTATTTCACAATCACAAGATTGGCATTTTTCTATAAAAATTTAAGATGACTCCCACTTCTCCACTACTGTGGATGGTGTCTGCCATGTGCATAATTTGGTTTCAAAATGTGAGAGTCCTCAACAAGTGGCCCTTATTGATACAGAATCACCTGCAACGATTTCTGCAGGTGCAATGGTGATTGGGGAAGAATTGTATAAGTCTATCATCGAAATGATAGATTACTGAAGAGGACCTCATTCACTATGATTAAGTATATCTCTTCCATGAAGTTGACATTTTTTCTGATTAAAAGAAGGCAAACATTCCTAGGGGGCAAAACAAAAACCACATTGAATTTAAAATCTCCAGAGAAATAATCTCAAAGTTTAAAAAGAAAGGACTATTTGAAGAGATCGGATGATGACGTAAAAACTGTAGAAACAATGATTGATAAGTATTCATTAATTGATTCGTGGACCAAAGACCACTTTGTGAAGGCTTGTAAAATTCATCAACACATTTAAGTTTTCATCATCGATACATCTAATATTGTGTATCTTCAATAACCATAAGATATGATAAAATTATTGCATAAAAATGTATCTTTTGTTTTACTTTCTTTTCAAGTAACAAGGAACTTACAGCAGTGGGCTTTAGCTGCTGCAGGTCAATTTCAGTCAGATGACTTTATCTTTAAATCATCACTTTCATGGGTTAAAATTTTTTAAAAATGGCAATGAATTCAGCAGAGGAAGATCACGACCTACGTAAATAACAGGAAGTCTGTGACATGTGAAGACATATTAGAGGATGGCTGGATGATTTGATTTTAAAAGGGACTAAATGACTATGCTTATCAGTACCTTATTCCAATTGCAGATATCTATACAATATTGTATAAAAAAGTGTGTTAAAATTTACCAAACAAAGGGTGGAACACGTCAAGAAATAAGAGAAGCAAATAAAAAACTAACAAAATAAGAGAAAGTTGTAAAGAGGATACCAGAGTGTCTTGGTTGGGTGACCACAGACATACATGTAGTATATCTGGTGACTGTTACATCTTAAAACCACCTACTTACCCAATACTTTTAGTATTGGGTAATTGGAAAACATAGATAGTGGACCCTCAATAAAACTCCTATGGAACTATACAATCGACTTACATGAATAAAGCTAAAAACTGAATCAACCTTTTTTTTTTTTTTTTTGTGGTTTTAGGACGCACAACTTCTACGGTCATTAGCGCCCAGACAAGAACAGAGATTCGCTAGATCTCAAAAAGTTTGGTAACTGCCAGTTTGAACATCAAGAAGAGGCTAAAAACTAAAGATAAAAGAGAATTAAAAGGGTTAAATATACTTTGATAAGTTGGCCAAGTTGATAAAACGCAAAACTCGAGCAGCTGCTCGTGTGTCATCAGCTAAAATTTCCTCCAGAGTAGACGGAAAGTGAAGGGCTACACGGAGATGATTAAAATTAACACAAGACAGTAAAACTGTCAGCAGTTCTCTGCAGGAGCACAGCGGTGCAGGGTGGGTGGATAGCAAGTGACGGTGGCTGAAACGGCAGTGACCGATCAGCAACCGGGCCAGGATGACCTCCTCCCGCCGAGAGGGGCGTGAGGAGGTCCTCCAAGCGGTCGGGATCGGTTTTACAGTTCTCAATTTATTGTTGTACAGTGAAAACTACGCACTGTGCCATGACGACACGATACTCCGGCGAAGAGCCAGTTGAAAATCGTCCGATGGGACGCAAAAGGTAGCCATGCGAGACAAAAGAGCTGTTCCAACTGGTGGGACGAGGAGATGGGGAATGATGCAGGAAGTGTATGATACAAGGGAAATGGTCACTCGAGTACGTGTCAAAGTGGATACCACTCAAACCGACCAGCAAGCTGAGGAGTGCATATCGCAAGGTCTATGTGGGAGTAAGTATGGGTTGTGTCAGAAAGGAAGGTCGGTGCACCAGAGTTGAGGCAGATGAGATTGAGGTGTTTGAGAAGGTCCACCAAAAGGAAGCCTCTCTGACTAGGTGCCGGAGAGCCCCATACGGGGTGGTGGGCATTCAAGTCGCCTACCAAGATGAAACGTGAAGGGAGCTGGTCAACGAGGTGTAGCACATCTGCCCTAGTAAGGGCGGATGACGATGGCGAATAGATATTACAGAGGGAAAAGGTAAATGTGGATCGAGTTATGCGGACGGCAAGTGCCTGTAGGTAAGTATGCAATGTAACGGGATGGTAAAGGACGACGTCTCGAATGAACATCAGAACCCCTCCATGGGCTGGGGTACCTTCCACAGGTAGCAGGTTGAAACGCACAGAGGCGTAGTGGGGAAAGTCTGCACAATCACTTGGACGCAACTTAGTTTCTTGGAGACAGACTAGAAGCGGGCAGTGCAATCGAAGGAGTTGTTTTAACTCCTCCCGATTGGAACGAAAGCCGTGAATATTCCATTGAAGGAGCGCCATGATAAAAAATGAGATAAGAAATGAGGATAAAACGAACAACCAAGTGGGGTCACCACGATGGTTGCTGAGTACCGGATTTCGAGGGAGCACTGCTATCGCTGTCTAGGGGCAAAGGGTCGTGGTCCATAGGTTCGACCGACACGCCTGCCTCCTCCCTGAGTTGATCAGGAGGGGCAGTTTCCACCGCCGGTAAAGGGCCGGGTGCCTGGCATACGGAGCATCCCGGTGAAACAGAAGACGGCCGAGGCCGGCAACTGTTGGGCGGCGTGACGGATGGGTCACGCCTCGGCGGGGAAGGTGAGGAACTCTTTTTCTTGTTGGCTCTTCTGGAAGAGTGATGGTGAGAAGAGGCAGTTGACAGTTGGGAAGCCTGAGAACGCAGAAAATCCTCACGGACGGGTTCCTTTTTCAAAGTCCGGGCATCTTGTTTAGGTGCCCGCAGTTTACTAGAGGTTGACGAAGACTGTACTTTAGAAGCAGCAGGAGGAGGAAGCGGGGACATGGAACGGGCAATCTTTGGGCTGGCGGATCGCACAACTGTGTCAGCGAAAGTGAAGTCACAGGTCTGGGTACTGGAATCCTTAGTAGGCCGAGTGGAGGTGAGGACCTTACTGTATGTGCCCGCTGGGAGAACAGTGGGCTTTCGACTCGCCAACAACTTTCGAGCGGCAGATGTTGATACCTTTTCCGTAACCCGTATTTGCTGGATGACTTTTTCATCCTTATATACAGGGCAGTCTCGAGAGGAAGCCGCATGGTCACCGTTGCAGGTGGGTAATCCCCCTCATGGCCGTCCCTACCACAAGTGACATTTTGCTGCGTTAGGGCAAGATTGACGGGTGTGGTTGTATCGGTGGCATTGAAAACGGCGCGTTGGGTAAGGTACATAAGGGCGGACGGAGATGACTTCATACCCTGGGATGGGTACCTTCGACGGGAGTTCAACTCTGTTGAACGTCAAAAACACGGTACGAGTCGGTGTCAGCTGGTTATCTACATTTTTCATCACCCTATGGACGGCTGTCACACCTAGATCAGACATATAGGATTGGGTGTCTCCTTCAGACAACCCGTCAAGGGATCTCGTAAAAACTACCCCCCATGACGAGTTGAGTGTGCAGTGCGCTTCTACCTTGACTGGAAACGTGTGTAACAACGTAGTCCGGATTAGCTTTTGGGCTTGGAATGCACTGTCCACCTCCAGCAACAATGTGCTATCGCACTGACGTGAACAGGTTTTAACAGGGCCAGCAATCGCATCAACACCTTTCTGAATGACGAGAGGATTTACAGAATTGAAATCCTTTCCGTCGGTGTGAGAGACAACCAGAAATTTCGGTAGATTAGGCAGAGTCTTTTTTTGCTGAGGCGAATCTATCTTTCGTTTCTGAGTCAACGTCACTGAAGAAGAGAAGGAATTCATCGCAGAAGTGTCCCCCGTGATTACCGGCGTCTCCAATGGCGCGCTCCTTCCTAGTGGGGGGCGATCTCCGAGGGCTTACCCGCCTTAGGTGATTGTTCACACCTCAGGTCACACCTCCCGAGAACTGACGGAGGGACCAATCGGCATGTTCGGAAGGTACCACCTCGGGTAATCACCCCTCCCTGGGCCTGGCCTTTACCAGGGGGTACGTATGTGCCCTACTTGTCTACCCGGGGCAGGGAATTACGCGTTACCCCCGTCACCTGCTAAGCATGATAAACGCGTGGGTTGGCCTTCAGACACGCACAGGGAGGAAAGAAGAAGAATAGAGGAAGTGAAGAGAAAGAAGGAAAGAAGTGTCTCAAACGCCGAGGCGGAGATGAATGAGGAGGAGAAGAAGGCTAGGAGAGTACAAGGAGAGAAAGACAGAAACAAAGGGTAAGAAAGGAAGGAACCAAGCAATAAGAGAAACGACAACAAGAAACCACCTTAACTTGCGAAATACGCCCGTCTCCGGGCGAAGGCACAAACCGGGAGGGAAAGTGAAGCAGCCTGGGGCAGAAGAAAGGCTGCTCCGGCTTGTGGCTCCATGCGCGCCACACACGTACCCACAAAAGAACTGTGGGCCCCTTGGGGGGTGAATCAACCGTGGAGGCATTGTCAGCTAAAACCAAGCTCAGGACGTCAGGGAGATTAAAATACTGCCTCTGTGCAGCTAGATTAGGGCAATCCAAAGCCAACTGGGTCACTGATAAATGGGCACCACAGCAACAGTGATATGGGTCCTCGCGACGGAGAAGGTGACCAGTAAGGTGCACCATTTAGTACTCCACAAACCGAGAACTTTACGACGTATCAATGAACGGAGATCAGTAGGCGGAATACCTACTTTGAGGATAGGTTTACGGGTAGCATCTTTTGCGAGCCTGTTAGCTAGCTCATTGCCTTCAATCCCGACATGCCATAAAGTCCAAAGGAATTCCACTGACTGCCCTCGTTTGATGGCATATATGGACTCATATATGACAACAACCAACGGATGGCGTGGGAAACACTGGTCAATGGCTTGTTGACCGCTCAGGGAGTCGCTACAGATGACCAAGGCCTCCTCGGGGCAGGAACAAAGTGCACGATAGATAGCTAAGAGCTCTGCAGTGAATACACTGCAGCCATCTGGCAGGGAGTGTAGCTCAGTAAGGCCCGCAAGTATATAGGCAAAGCCGACACGACCATTTACCATTGATCCATCAGTGTAGACTACTGAATAGCCAAGGAATCCATCAATAACTGATAAAAATTGGCAGCGAAGTGTCTCAGGATGAACTGAGGTTTTGGAGACCTGTGACATTTCCACTCTAAGGTGAGGCCGATGTACACACCATGGTGTTGTACATGACGAAGTGGAAGAGAGATGGTAGGGGAACAGACTCCAGTTCACTCAGAAGAGAGCGTACACGAACACCAGCTGTCACACCCGATCTCAGCCGCCTTTGCGGAATGTGGAGTATAGTATTGGGAAAAAAGAGACGGTGGTTCGAGTGGTTAGGTAAACCATGGACGGTAGCAGTGTAATTCGCCAGCAGTTGTTGCCTCCTGATTCGCAGAGGAGGTACCCAGACTGCACAGTAGACAATCCACATGGCTTGTCCTAAAAGCTCCTCTTGTAAGTCTAACCCCACAGTGATGGACTGGGTCCAACAACTGCAGTGCTGAAGGCGATGCTGAACCATAAGCAATGCTGCCATACTCCAGTTTTGACAGAACTAATACCTTATAGCACTGCAGCTGCGTACTGTGGTCTGCGCCCAAAGTGGTGTTACTGAGGCAGGGAGAGCATTAAGGTGATTCCAGCACTTCTGTTTGTGCTGGCGATTATGGGGAAACCATGTCAGCTGGTCGTCGAACACTAGCCCCAAGAAACAATGTGTTGCCACTATGTTAAGTAGTCGGCTGTCATGGTAAGGGTCTGGATGTGGGTGGACTGCTCGACACCGACAGAAGTGCATAACGCACATCTTGGAGGCAGAGAAGTGAAACCCATGAGAGAGAGCCCATATCTGTGCCTTGCATATGGCTTCCTGTAGCTGGCGTTCAGCAACATAGCATACTTGAGGAACTAAAATAGATGCAGAAGTCATCAGCATATAGGGAGGGAGATACTGACGACACTACTGCTGCTGCTGCTGCTAGGCCTAGTGATGAGACAACCAACTGTTTTTAACAACCGATTGGTCAATCGGTTGTTTTTTCGTTCAGTCGGTTTTTACAGTCGAATGAAACAATCGAATGAAAATATTCTCTGTGGCCGTAAGAATGTTTTCACTCATTGGCGGGGTTTGAGTGGTTTCAGTAGATGCAAAACAATCTAATGAAACCAGTCTCAGTCAGTTGCAGCCGCTATATGAATGTTTTCACTCATTCAGTGGGTTTGAGTGGTTTCAGTCGATGCAATGCAACCGACTGGAAAAAGTCGGTGTCGGTTTCTGCAGTTATATGGATGTTTTTATTAATTCATCAACATTGTGTGACTTTATTTGCATATTCCCTCTGCCTTTTCGGGTATAAATGAAACGTGATTCAGCATGAAACATTCTTAGAGACAAATCTTAAAAATATAGCAGTGTGTCCGTGAGTGTGTGTGTGTGTGTGTGTGTGTGTGTGTTTGTTTCTATTGCATGCAAATCTGCAATTTTGTTCCAATCTTGATCAAATTTTGCACACTTGACCTTCAAAGCAAGAGGAACGTCACTGTCTACATCAAATTTCATTTGGTGCACGGCGAAGGGTATTTCACATACTAACTACGACAAAAATCACATTTGGCTGCGATCTTGATGAACTTTTACACACTTGACTTTTAAAACAAGGTGAAGGTAACTGTGTACAATAAATTTCGTAGGTGCATGGCGGAGGGTACTTTACCTACTAACTTCGACAAATTCTGTTTGTATTCGAATTTTAATGATACATTTCACTCTTCACCTTCAAAGAAAGAGAATGGTCACGGACTACATCTACTTTAGTTTGATGCATGAAAGAAGGTATTCCAGACTTCGACGCCAATATAGAGTTATATTCCGATCTTGATGAAATTTTGCACACTTGACTTTCAAAACAAGTGGCAGTTCACTGTTCATCTAAGATTTTGTATGGTACATGGCAGAGGGATGGAATAAACCTCCAAACCGTTTTACGATAACCACGGAAATATCTGTGACAATAGTGAATAATTATGAAACTTGAGATGAATGTTTTCATACACTGTTTATGAATACAGACGCGCTGAAGAAAATTTATAGCACTGATAAATGCTGTATGTCTTCTCATACTCCTTCAAATTAGATGGAATTAACAAAAATATTTTTATAAGAAATATTTTTATACAAAGTACTTTATTAAAGGTTTTTTTACAATACCTAATGTTTTAGTGATCTTCGAATTCGGATCTAGCAAATATGCTCAAAGTTAAAATACTTAACTCTGTCCTACTAGTGCCTTAGATATGTATGACCAATAAGCCACAAACCACACGTTTCTACCTGTTCCCACTTCGGAGATACAGTATGCGAGATTAAATTTGTAGCGATCATTTTGGAACACCCTGTAGTTTCCACACTTCTTTATTGAGACAGTAAGAAACTGACAACAATCGGCGATGGCACTCACCGCCCGCCAGACACTGTGTGGAATTTGGCGCGCACCTGCTGGCGCTGTTGGCAGTGAAAACACCAGCGAGGCAGCACCCCCTCTCGTGTCCCCGCTCCCCACGGTACTACGTGGTCATTGTCCACTATCTTCTACAGATTGTGGGTGTCTGCGAAAGTAATTTTTTTTTTTTTTTTTTTTGTGGTTTTAGGGCGCACAACTGCTATGGTCATTAGCGTCCAGTCAAAATCATAGATTCGCTATGGCCTCAAAAAAATAGGGACTGTCAGAACATCCAGAAGAGGCTAAAAACGAAAGATAAAAGACAAGTAAAAGGGTTAAATATCCTTGGACAAGTTGGCCAAGTTGATAAAACGCAAATCTCTAGCAACTGCTCGTGTGTCATCAGCTAAAATTTCCTCCAGAGTAGACGGAAAGTGAAGGGCTACACGGAGATGATTAAAAAGTACGCAAGACAGTAAAACATGTCGCACGGTCAGCAGTTCACCGCAGGGGCACAGCGGTGCAGGGTCGGCGGACAGCAAGTGACAGTGGCTGAAACGGCAGTGACCGATCCGAAACCGGGCCAGGATGACCTCCTCCCGCCGAGAGGGGCGTGAGGAGGTCCTCCAAGCGGTCGGGATCGGTTTTACAGTTCGCAATTTGTTGTTGGACATTGAAAACCACGCACTGTGCCATTGCGACACGATACTCCGGCGGAGAGCCCGTTGAACATCGTCAGATGGGACGCAAAAGGTAGCCACGCGAGGTAAAAGAGCTGCGGCCTTGGCCGCTATGTCGGCCGTCTCATTCCCGGGCACACCTACGTGGCCAGGGACCCACAGGAAAGAAACGTGACAGCTGTCATCTGCTAGCAACTGGAGGGAGCGTTGGATCCGATACACGAGAGGATGGTGCGACAAAGGGTCCTTAAGACTCTGCAGGGCACTAAGGGAGTCCGAACAGATGGCATAGAAAGGTTGGCGGTGGCGGCAGGTGTACAAAACGGCCTGGTGGAGGGCAAAAAGCTCAGCCGTGAAGTTAGAGCACCGGTCAGGGAGCTTGTATTGGAAACGGTTGTCCTCGACGACGAAGGCAGATCCGACACCGGCAGTACTCTTGGAACCATCAGTGTAAATAAATATGGCGCTATCGAACCGCGAACGGAGTTCGACAAGCCTCGAGCGGTATACCAAATCCGGAGTGCTCTCCTTGGGGAGCGAACTAAGTTCAAGGTGAGTGTGAACCGGGGCCTTATGCCACGGTGGCAATGGGCTTTCGCTCAACCGAAAGGTGGAAGGAAGGGTAAAATCGAGCCGCTGTAGTAGGCGGCGAAACCGAACTCCAGGTGGAAGCAAGGCTATCGCAAACAACTGATATTGGCGATCGAGTGAGTCGTCAAAAAATAATCGGTAAGATGGATGGTTGGGCATCGACCGCAGGCGGCATGCGTACCGAGACAAAAGTATGTCACGCCGAGTGGTCAAGGGTAATACAGCAGCCTCGGCATACAGACTGTCAACAGGGCTAGTATAAAATGCACCGGTCGCCAGACGTAATCCCCGATGGTGGATAGAGTTGAGACGGCGGAGAATCGACGGCCGTGCAGAAGAGTATACAAGGCTTCCGTAGTCGAGCTTCGACTGAACAATGGCCTGGTAAAGGTGAAGCAGGACGGTACGATCCGCTTCCCATGACGTGCCACTGAGGACACGAAGGACGTTAAGGGATCGGGCACAACGGGCAGCCAGGTAGGACACGTGCGTGGACCAGCAAAGTTTACGATCCAACATGAGTCCCAAGAATTTCGTAGTCTCCACGAAAGGGAGAGCAACAGGTCAGAGATGTAGAGAGGGTGGAAGAAATTCCTTGTATCTCCAGAAGTTTATACACACAGTTTTCTCAGTGGAGAATCGGAAGCCGTTTGCGATGCTCCAGGAATATAGACGGTCAAGACAGCGTTGAAGAGAACGCTCCAAGAGGCATGTCCGCTGGGCGCTACAATAAATTGCGAAATCGTCAACAAAAAGAGATCCGGAGACGTCGGCTGAAAGGCAATCCACGATCGGATTGATTGCAATGGCAAAGAGCGCCACACTCAAGACGGAGCCCTGTGGTACCCCATTCTCCTGGCAATAGGTATCTGACAAAAAAGAACCCACCCGTACCCGGAACTTGCGATCCGCCAAAAACGCTTGAATGAAAAGAGGAAGGCGGCCCCGAAGGCCCCATCTGTGCAATGTGCGGAGAATGCCTGCTCTCCAACAGGTATCGTATGCCTTCTCCAAGTCGAAGAACACTGCTACTGCTTCTTTAGAAAGTTGTTCATAATGAAGGTCGACAACGTAACGAGGTGATCAGCAGCAGAGCGGTGTCGACGAAAACCGCATTGGATATTAGTCAGGAGGCGGCGAGATTCGAGGAGCCAGACCAACCGAGCATTAACCATGCGTTCCATCACCTTACAGACACAGCTCGTCAGAGAAATAGGACGATAGCTGGAAGGAAGATGTTTGTCCTTCCCTGGTTTGGGGATGGGGACAACAGTGGCTTCACGCCAACTTGTGGGAACATGACCTTCAGTCCATATGCAATTGTAGGTACTGAGAAGAAAGCACTTGCCCGCAGGAGAGAGGTTCTTCAGCATTTCAATGTGAATGGAATCGGGCCCGGGAGCAGAAGATCGGGACAGGGCGAGGGCACGATCTAGCTCCTGCATGGTGAAGGCGACGTTATAATTTTCACGATTAGCAGAGTGGAAAGAAGGCGGCCGGGCCTCCTCTACCTGTTTGCGAGGGAGAAAGGCGGGGTGGTAATGGGCAGAGCTCGAAACCTCCGCAAAGAAACGGCCCAATGCATTGGAAACGTCAGAGGGGTCCACGAGGACTGCATTCTCCACGGTCAGGCCAGGAATCGGGGAGGGGACCTTGATGCCGGATAGACGGCGTAGGCCACGCCAAACAAACGTGGAGAGAGTAAAACGGTTAAAAGAACTAGTAAAAGCAGTCCAGCAAGCTTTCTTGCTGTTGTTCATGATACGGCGACATTGCGCTCTCATACGTTTATAATGTATGCAGTTCTCCAAAGTCGGGTGGCGGCGGAAGGTGCGTAAAGCACGGCGCCGGGCTCCGAGCGCGTCGCGGCAGGCTGCAGTCCACCAAGGGACCTGGACACAACGTGGAGAAGAGGAAGTACGAGGTATGGAACGTTCGGCAGCTGTGAGAATAACCTCTGTGAGGTAGTCGACCTGACTGTCACAGGTGGGAAAATCCCGATCGTGAAAAACAGCCATGGTAGAATAAAGCCCCCAGTAGGCTTTAGAAATGTTCCAACTGGTGGGACGAGGAGATGGGGAATGATGCAGAATGTGGATGATACAGGGGAAATGGGCACTCGAGTACGTGTCAGAAAGTGCATACCACTCAAACCGACCGGCAAGCTGAGGAGTGCATATTGCGACGTCTATATGGGATTAAGTGTTTGTTGTGTCACAAGGGAAGGTCGGTGCACCGGTGTTGATGCAGACAAGATCGAGGTGTTGGAGAAGGTCCACCAAAAGGGAGCCTCTCGGACAAGGTGCCGGAGAGCCCCATAAGGGGTGGTGGGCATTAAAGTCGCCTATCAACACGAAGGGTGAAGGGAGCTGATCAACAAGGTGTAGCACATCTGCCCTAGTAAGGGCAGATGACGATGGCGAATAAATATTACAGACGGAAAAGGTAAATGTGGATAGGGTGATGCGGACGGCAACTGCCTGTAGGTGAGTGTGCAAGGAAATGGGATGGAAATAGACATGGTCTCGAAGGAGCAGCAGAACCCCTCCATGGGCTGGGATACCTTCCATGGGTGGCAGGTCGAACCGCACAGAGGTGTAGTGTGGAAAGTCTGCACGATCACGCGGACGCAACTTAGTTTCCTGGAGGCAGACGAAAAGCGGGCAGTGCAATCGAAGGAGTAGTTTTAACTCCTCCCGATTAGAACGAATGCCGCGAATATTCCATTGAAGGAGCGCCATGATAAAAATGAGAGAAGAAATAAGGATAAAAACCAACTAGCAAGCGGGGTCACCTCGACGGCCGCTGAGGACCCGATTTCGAGGGAGCACTGCTATCGCTGTCCAGGGGCAAAGGGTCGTGGTCCATAGGTTCGACCGACGCGCCTGCCACCTCCCCGAGTTGATCAGGAGGGGCAGTTTCCACCGCCGGTACAGGGCCGGGTGCCCGGCAGACGGAGCGACCCGGTGAAACAGAAGACAACCGAGGCCGGCAACTGTTGGACGGCGTGACGGATGGGTCACGCCTCGGCGGGGAAGGAGAGGAACTCTTTTTCTTGTCAGCTCTTCTGGAAGAGTGACGGCGGGAAGAGGCAGTTGACGATTGGGAAGCCTGAGAACGCAGAGAATCCTCACGGACGGGTTCCTTTTTCAAGGTCCGGGCATCTTGTTTAGGTGCTCGCGGTTTACTAGAGTTTGACGAAGACTGTACCCTAGAAGCAGCAGGAGGAAGCGGGGACGTGGAACGGGCAATCTTCGGCTGGCGAAAGTGAAGTCACATGTCTGGGTACTGGAATCCTTGGTAAGTCGAGTTGAGGTGAGTACCTTACTGTATGTACCCGCTGGGAGGACAGTGGGCTTTCGACTCGCCAACAACTTACGAGCGTCAGATGTCGATACCTTCTCCGTAACCCGAATGTGCTGGATTACCTTCTCATCCTTGTATACAGGGCAGCTGCGAGAGGAAGCCGCATGGTCACCGTTGCAGTTTAGGCAGTGAGGGGACGGAGGTGGGCAATCCCCCTCATGGGCGTCCCTACCACAAGTGACACACTTTGCTGCATTTGGGCAATGTTCACGGGTATGGTTGTACCTGTGGCACTGAAAACAGCGCGTTGGGTTAGGTACATAAGGGCGGACGGAGATGACTTCATACCCTGCTTTGACCTTCGACGGGAGGTCAACTTTGTCGAACATCAAAAACACAGTACGAGTCGGTGTCAGCTGGTTATTGACCTTTTTCATCACCCTGTGGACGGCTGTCACACCTTGATCGGACATATATGATTGGATGTGTTCATCAGACAACCCGTCAAGGGACCTCGTAAAAACTACCCCCCGTGACGAGTTGAGTGTGCGGTGCGCTTCTACCTTAACTGGAAACGTGTGCAACAACGTAGTACGTATCAGTTTTTGGGCTTGGAAGGCACTGTCCACTTCCAGCAACAATGTGCCATTGCGCTGACGGTAACAGGTTTTAACAGGGCCAGCAATTGCATCTACACCTTTCTGTATAACAAAAGGATTGACAGAATTGAAATCCTTTCCGTCGGTGCGAGAGACAACCAGAAATTTAGGTACATTAGGCAGAGTCTTTTTAGGCTGAGGCGAGTCTAACGTACGTTTCTGGGTCAACGTCACGAAAGAAGATAAGGAAGTCATCGCGGAAGTGTCCCCCATGATTACCGGCGTCTCCGATGGCGTGCTCCTTCCTAGTGGGGGCCCTCTCCGAGGGCTTACCCGCCTTAGGTGATTGTTCACACCTCAGGTCACACCTCCCGAGAACTGACGGAGGGACCAATCGGCACGTTCGGAAGGTACCAGCTCGGGTAATCACCCCTCCCTGGGCCTGGCCTTTACCAGGGGGTACGTACGTGCCTTACTTGTCTACCCGGGGCGGGGAATTACGCGTCACCCCGTCACCTGCTACGCACGATAATGCGTGGGTCGGCCTTCAGACACGCACAGGGAGGAAAGAAGAAGAGGATAGGAAATGTAGAGAAAGAAGGAAAGAAGTGTCCCAAACGCCGAGGCGGAGACTAATGAGGAGAAGAAGGCTAGGAGAGTACAAGGAGAGAAAGACAGAAAACGAAGGGTAAGAAAGGAAGGAACGAAGGAAGAAAAACCAGAACAAGAACCACCGTATCTCACGAAACATGCCCGTCTCCTGGCGAAGGCATAAACCGGGAGGGAAAGTGAAGCAGCCTGGGGCAGAAGAAAGGCTGCTCCGGCAAAAGTAATGTGATCGCCCCCAGATGATCGGCGTTTTTGAGGTCTGTGGTGGGCAATGAAAGTGATCGCAGGCCTGCTCCAGCGATATGACATCTAATTAGTTACTCATTGATGGCACCTCTAACAATTTAATCTACAACAAAATATGAATCACTGTTACTGTGTATTATAAAACGAAAAGTTACTTCATTCAGTACATAATTAAATGAACATTGTGAAACGCATTTTAACTTTGGCATACCCCTTTTACATGGCGTTATATTGTAGCACTGCTGTAGTTATCTGATGTGAATGTCAGTTTCATTCATAGAAATAAATGGATAGCTCTGTAAGCTAAAACACTAATGAGTCGTTTCAGTTGGGATAATGATTACATGGTTCAACCGACAGAAAAACTTACTGCAGTACTTTGATGCAGCTCTTCATCCTACCCTGTCCTGTGCAAGTATCTTCATCTGCAAATAAGAATGACAACCTGTTGTTGTTGTGGTTGTTGTTTACAGGGGACTAAACTACAAGATCATCAGTCCCCTGTTCCAAGCTAAGATGTGACATTTAAGGAAACGACAACACAGAGAGAATACAGATGAGAGAAATCCTTGATGGGTGTAGAACGAAAACAAATGAAACACAGGAGTACACAAAAGGGTAATAAATTACTTTTGCATGAGACTAAAATTTTAACAGAAGAATGCCATGACTGGCTGATCACTGGGATAAAAACAGATGAGCGAGCCATGCTATATACACTAAAACCACCTCAACCGAAAAGGAAGAGGCTATCAACGACCTAAAAGCACAGTAAAAGTGTGGGCCTGAGAATCAGGCTTAATTACCTACCATTAAATGCAATGTTAAAAACCAGATGCGCGAATAAAATTTAAAAAAGTAGTAGCGATGGAGACATTGTCACCTAAAACTGAAGGTAGCGCATCTGGTAGATTAAAGGACTGCTTCAAAGAGGCTAAAAGTGGACAATCCAGTAGTATGTGGACCACTGTCAGCAGGGCAACAACGGCAATCTGGTGGGCCCTCTCGACGCAAGAGGTGGCTGTGCATCAACTACGTATGGCCAATGCGGAGTCGGCAGAGTACAACACTGTCCCTCCACATAGTTGTAGAGGGCTTAACTAACGGCAACCTACATCCTTTTGAAGTTGCTTACTGTATTCATCTCTCGGTCTCCTCCTATGATTTTTTACCACACACTCTTCCTTCTAAAGCTAAGTTGTCAGTTCTCACCAACCTATCCCTTCTCCTACTCAGGATATCACAGAAACTTCTTTTCACCACAATTCCATTGAGCATCTCCTCATTAGTTACATGATCTACCCATCTAATCAACCATTGATCTGTAGCACCACATTTCAAAAGATTCCATCTTCTTTTTATCTGAACTCCTTATCGTCCACATTTCACTCCCATATAATCCTACACATCAGACAAATACTTTCAGAAAGGATTCCTAACATTTAAATTAATACTGAATATCAACAAATTTCACTTCAGAAACACTTTTCTTCCCATAGCCATTCTGCTTTTTATATCTTCCTTTCTTCAGCCATCAGAAGTAATTTTGCTACCTAAATAACGAAACTCATCTCTGAATAAGAACAACAACCTACATCCTTTTGAATCTGCTTACTGTATTCGTCTCTCGGTCTCCTCTTACAATATTTACCAAACACACTTCCTTTGAATTAATTCCTTCAGAATCACCTGATTTTCTGACATTACATTCAATTATCCTTGTTTCACTCTTGTTAATGTTTATCTTATTCCCAAATTTCAAGACACTGTCCATTCCATTCAATTGCTCTTTTAAGTCCTTTGCCATCTCTGCGGTTCACCAGTGGTAATTCTGTCAAAGTTTTTATTTCTTCTACCTGAACTTTAATTCCTACTCCTAATTTTTCCTTGCATTCGTTTACAGCTTGCTCTATGTACAGATTGAACAACATGGGGGGAAAGGCTAAAAACCTGTCTTACTCCCTTCCCAACCACTGTGACCCCCCCCCCCCCCCTTCGACTCTAATAACTCTAGTCTGGTTTTTGTACAAATTGAATATAACTCTCACTCCCTATATTTTACCACTGTTATCTTCAGAATTTGGAAGTGTGTAATCATTCCTACCAGTAATTGTCCTGCTGAGAAACCTGTCCCAAGCACCCTTCCACAACCACAAACTCCAGGCCTTCCACAAGAAAAACCTACCCAATTCAAGGCACAACCACATATGAAACAACATATGTCATCTATCAACTAACAAGTGTCTACTGCACAGCCTTTTATGTTGGTATGACCACCAACAAATTGGTTGGATGTACAAACAGTCACAGACGGACTGATCACGTGGTGGACAACCAATATCCTGTGGCAGCCTCCAACATGACTCAAGGGACCTTGGCACATGTTACACCATATGTGCAATCTGGATACTAGCATGGAATACGAGACCCTCAGAGAACTATGGAGATGGGAACTTACACTCCAACACAGCTTCTCCTCCCACCATCCTCTTGGCTTAAATCTTCACTAACATCTGTGTGTCCTCCATCCTCAATTCACTTATTCTTTCTCATTTCTCATCCCCTTCCCTAAATGTCGTCCTCTTGTTATACATTTGTGTGTGTGTGTGTGTGTGTGTGTGTGTGTGTGTGTGTGTGTGTGTGTGTGTGTGTGTGTGTGTGTGGTTATTTATCCTCTTTGGTTTGCTATTGGCATGGCTCAGAATCTCTGACTTCCACTTCTGTTCCATTTTCTTCCCTCATCTCCTATCTGATAAATGAACACAATTCCAAAAGCTAGTGTCCTATTTTTTCATTTCCATTTCTTGTTTGACTATTGGTGGAACATGTGAACTCACACACGAATAATATTGTATTGGGTGATGATATAAGAAAATGTCAATGGTTTATATAAACATTTATAACTACACAACTTAAGCCAACATGTGCTAATTCACAAAACATACCAGTTTTATCACCCCACAAAATGATATATATTCCCTTCAGGGCTCTGTGAGGTTGGTTGGACTTATAATGAAGTCATTACGTTCAAATCTGAGGGGGCGCCAACCACATCCCCTGCAATGTCCCCAAAATATTAATAATTTCATTTTATTTGGGCCTGCATCATTGTGTATGTCTTAAGGATATATTGTTAATACAAATAATACCAAAATGCTGCTTTACTTCATAGATGTTATACATTGTTGTTGTCTTCAGTCCACAGACTGGTTTGATGCAGCTCTCCACGCTATCCTGTCCTGTGCAAGTCTCTTTTGAATCTGCTTACTATATTCGTCCCTCGGTCTCCCTCTACGATTTTTACCCCACATGCTTCCTTCTAATGCTAATTTGACAATTCCTTAATGTCTCAGAATGTGTTCAGCAGTCTATCCCTTCTCTTAGTCAGGATATGCCAAAAACTCCTTTTCTCCCCAATTCGGTTAAGCCCCTCTCATTAGTTACATGATCTACCCATCTAATTTTCATTATTCGTCTGTAGCACCACATTTCAAAAGCTTCTATCATCTTTTTATCTGAACTCCTTATCATCCACGTTTCACTCCCATACAATGCTACACTCCAGACAAATGCTTTCAGAAAGGACTTCCTAACATTTAAATTAATATTGGATGTTAACAATTTTCGCTTCTTTAGAAATGCTTTTCTTCCCATAGCCATTCTGCATTTTATATCTTCTTTACTGTTTATTAATATAGCAATAGGCCTATTTCAGCACTGTGGCCATCATCAGGCTATCTGCTGATAAACATAATTTTGAACATTCTTCATATTTTATTCCACACTTACATTCATATTGCATTGTGGAGGTATATTTTCAATACAATTCTGCACATAACTGCAGTCTAAATGTTCTTTAGATGCTGTATGTATTATTTTATGCTTGTTAGGTTATTAATTTATTACTGTTATTCTGACAGTTGTGTTTGACATACCCTCCAGTGATGCTCTATGATTACCATTTGTTTATTACTGTGTATCATGGGCTCTTTGGTAAGATGGTGTGATCTTTGTTATGTTTTAACTCTAAACTAAAATTTCAATAAAGTTGAATAATATTAATACTAGTGGGCTGGATTGTTCACCAAAAGTATGCTAAAGTTTTACTTTTTTACTCTTTCTTTATTAAGTGTCTTTTATTCAAGCAACTTTTCATAAACAAATGTTTAAATCCTTCACTCGACTCCAAGGTATGCCCAAGTTATCTAAGGGCACCAACTCACAAAAAACAAACTAAAAGTTTATTACCAGAAATGTTTCTAAATCTAGCTCTGGAAATCAGCTGAAAATCACTAGTCCCAGAAACAAAATATTTCAAAGTTCCACACTGTGAAATTTTTAAAGTCCAGTTTGCAACTTAGCTGAAAATCACAAGTGCCACACTGGGTGTAGAAAGTTTAAGCTCCACAAACGCAACTCCAAAAATTAACGTCATTGAAAATTCCAAGTACCCACCCACAGTCTAGTTGCTCGACTTGTACACTCGTCACCGCACTCTGAACGACATGCACAAACTGTCCCCCAACAAAATTGGCCACCCCCTTAATACCCTCGTAGCAAAACTCTGGAGTTAAATTATGGTCTATTGAATACACTTAATATAAATAATAAAAAAATATGTTGTTTATCAATAAAACAGAAACTTTCCTCTTAATTCGAAAATGTCTTCAGAATTTATGTACATGATTTGGTTTTTAAATTATTTAATAAATGCAAAGTTTTCGTAACTCTCAAAAATCACATTTTGGCCCTTTATTCAAGTTCCCTGGGTTTGATAAAAAAAGATATATACAGCACTTGACATTACTGAATGAGGGCTTTCATTTGAGCCCTTGTTTGAGCAATTTTCTCAAATCCTTTCCAAAATACAAATTTTACAAAATTATTATTTAATGCCAATATTCAATTTACTATATCTCAAAAACTATTAATTTGACTGGAGGCAAGTTCATATGAGCGCAACCAACTATTCTTCAGCTTCAAAATAAGCCTACAAGCTCCTTCATACCATATTGGAATTGGCTGTTATTAGTTTTTAAGTATTATGTTAGATATTGTTTTGCCTGAAAACGGGTTCTCTCCAGCGGCTAACATTTAAACAGTTCTAACTGCCAGTATTTCCAGTCATGTGATCATTACGCTTAAGTGATATTCGTAAGGTGCTGCCATCTGTCTGCCAGCTCCTGAACTCTGTCAACTCATTGTCAGAGTGACACATGACTACCTTGTTTCTGCAAACTGTATAACACACGCCAACTACGCACGCGAAATGTGGGACCCCATTGGCAACATAGCTTCACACCCTACATACAGCATTAAGGTAAGTACTGGCCAGCCAATCTATCTCTTTTGAAGAACATTTTAGCATCTCAGCGGAGAATTTCCATCAGTAATCTAACTCATGAAAAATATAATTTTAAATTTTAGGAGCAGATCAAAGTCTTATAAAATTTATATTTTAAAATTTTAACAAAAACCCTCAAATCTAATTGGAAAGTATTCAGATGGCATAATACAGCCTGAGAATAAAACTAGGATTGATTTTTGTGTTCAAATAAGAAATTTACGGAAACCTGATAGAGTGAATTTAAGGTTTTCTTCAATTTTGCATTGGTCCCTACTCCCACCAACCAACCAACCTCAAACTTGCTTTATCAAACGTTCAAATGTTTGTAAAGATTATGGAACTTAACTGTGGGGTCATCAGTCCCTAAACTTACAAACTACTTATGAACTAGCTTATACTAAAGATGGCACAAACATCCATGCCCAAGGGGGGGGGGGGGGGATTCGAACCTCCGACGGGTAACAGCCTCGCGCAATGTAGCTTAGCGCCTCAATGTGCTCGTCCGCTCCACTGCGGCCTTGCTTTATCAGGACTGGAAAAATATTACAAAATTGGCCCAATTTGGAAATATTTGTGCTTTAGGAACTCTCAGATTTATTTTCTATGCTCATAATCAGGGGTTTTTCATAAAATTTGATACTGGAAAGGTAAAATACACTCAAGAAGGGCAAAAAGAAAAAAGTTTTTTTTTTTTTTTTTTAAGATGTTTTTATCGCCATGAAAAAACCTAACTACTGAAGTATTTTCAATTTCTTTCTTTTAATCAGACTGTTTTTGAGTTATACGTGAAAAACTGGAAGATGTCTTAAGATTTTGAGATTTTTCAGCCACCAAAAGTTGTACCCCTCCACCCCCACTTCAGAGGTCGAAATTTAATATTTGGAATACCCACACCATACCAAATGATCTTAGCAAAAATCTTTTGCCACAATTAATGTAAGCTGGAACCTTCCCCCCTCTATATATTGCACTAAAAGGGGTTCCGACGGGAAAAAAAAAAATCCTCCTGTGCCTTTGGATGCCAGTGTGCGAGTTCCGATACTTGACTTTGACAAATGGCGGGGGTCGCCCCCACAACCTGTTGAAAGTTGTTAAGAACATGACAAACAATAGCTTTTACAGACTTGGAACTGCTGAAGGAATCTTGAAGAACTCTATGCAAATTAAAATTCACCCAAAGAACTTAATGAGAAATGAAGACATTCCTGACGATGGCATTTTGTCTCTCATGAGCAACTTCCTCTCAATCCACAGGAAGCAGCCAAGGATTCGTGATGTGTTGCAACACGAAACGCCAAAATATTGTGTGTCTGCATGAAAAAGAAAACGAAGTCCAGTTAAAAATATCACCCTAGTCTTCCCTATGTCATGCCAGTTCTGCTTTGTGTTACTGTACTTAAAGTAATAAGTACTTCAATCACAGGTCAGGATTAATGTGGATTTTTTTTCCAGTAAGGAAATCATGTGCTTCATTTTGTAATTTTGTTCTTTCAGTTTGATATGCATATTAATTAATAAAAGCATCTCAACTTATGGTGTAAATTGTACTGGTCATCCCATATATTGCCTACGAATTATATAGAATACCTCAGAAATGTATGTAACATTTCCACAAGTTTCATAGGTTGCCTAGAACTGGGCATTCTATAATTACCTAGGCATTCTATAAAATTCTGGAATTTCACACAATGCCAGTAACATATACACTGATAAGCCAGAACATTATGACTACCTACCTAATGGCCAGTATGTCCACTTTTGGCATTGATGCATCTTGGCATGGAAGCAATGGCCTCAGCTAATCACTTCTGTGAGTTGGGACCATACCTGCACATGTAAGTCATCTAATTCCTGTTAATTCTGAAAGAGGGGGGGGCATAAGCTCTGGTGATATATTCATCACATCCCAGATGCTTTCAATCAGTCCAGATCTGGCAATTTGGTAGAGTCAGCACATCAATTGCAAGTCACCACTGTGTTCCTCAAACCACTTCATCACACTCCTCATCTTGTGATACGGTGCATTAGGTTGCTGAGAAATGCCACTGCTGTTGGGATTGATTGTCATGAAGGGTTGTACATGAACTGCAACCAGTGTATGGTATTCCTTGGTTATCACAGAGCCTTGCATGAGCCCCACTGAATCCACGGATGCCCATGAGAAGGAGAATAATTCACCTGCTGCCAGCTAGTCTGTTTCACAGTGCAGGTGTCAAGGAGTTGTTCCCATGGGAGATGACAGATTCCCACAATCCCACTGCCATCATGAAGAAAGTATCAGGACTCATCAAACCATGCAACACTACCGTTCCTTTGCCACATCCAGTCAGAATGGTCATGTATCCATTTCAGTCATAGTTGCTAGTGGTGGTCTGTTAATTATTAGCACATTCATGTCTCATAACTGCAGACCATTGTTAGGAGTGTTCGGTGCACTGTGTTTTCAGGCACTTGTACCCTACCCAGCATTGAAATCTGACATTAAGCCCATATTCCATGGTTCAATTCATGTATGAAACTTTGCACCAGTACTCCAACCATACAAGTATGGAACTGCTGACTTTTCTGATTCACCTATTACAAGACACACACAACATGTACACATCTGCACCAACACATGAAGTAAGCTTTTTCACATCTAGTGGAAAAATTGATCATTTGTAAAGCTGCTATTTACTTATATTAAAAGTACAGATATCTAGGCTCATTTATTAAGCAATTGTTTTCTTTTGCAGCTATCGTTAAATGGTGTTATAATTATACTGAATGGACTAAATCACTTTATGTCATGCTATTTCATGTCAATTATATATATGTTCAAGTTTCGTAGAATTCTGGTCATCAAGGACACAATTATCAACGCAGCACATGCTAAAACAGATGCCAACGAAGTCATTGGGAAATGGCAGGAATGATGTGGTATTTTTAAGAAAAGTGATGTAAGGGAACCTTTACACACTGTGTTTATGCACATTTATCAAGCCTGCGGCACTCCTGTAAATCTATCTAATCTTTTTCACCCCTACACATAAGTGCAACTGCAAATAAGCATATCTGCTTCCACAGGTCTCATTGGCTGTGGACCACAGAAGTCCTCAGACTCTAGTGGCTAGCCTCTAAAGAAAATCCCCCTTGAAATGCTGAAATTACACAAATCATACTTTCACTAATTAAGGTGGTGATGAAACACATTGAACGTAAAATTATGTGCACATTTTTGTAAAGCAAATAAACACAAAATTAAAATTTTAGACTTCCTTTCAATATTACAGCTATGTAAGAGATCATAAAGAGACGTTTCCTTGATGTGTACCTCAATAAGCATACTTCAATTCATTTTCTACAATAAAAAGCTATGATTAGACACACAACTTTTCACAGCGGGATTTGAAAAACAGAATTTTCATTGGAGAGGACGGGGTAGGGGGGGGGGTTATGAGAAGGGGGACATTTCTCTGTTAAATATGTATGAAGTTTCCCATGAAATAGCAAGACAGAGCCCTCAAGAGCTCTTGTATTTATCAGCTGACCATAATTGTAAATAACAACAAGCAAAAAGCCTGCTCTAGGAGCTATGTTCTGCTTATTTGGGCATACGCCTTTATTGTGTATGTGCATATCTGTGGCAGAATAGAACTGCACCTACTTATCCACTGGAGATGAACCCTCTGGCAAAATCTTAGTTCTGCCCATTCTACCATTAGGTGGTAGGCTGTCTACACCTACCTAATACATGTTAGGTGTGTCATGTAATAACAGCTTTGTTTCTGCACAATTTGGCACCTGTCCTTTTTTACAAATCTATTTTGGCAAGAACCAACAAACTTCAGACACAGTATGAATAACTAACACAATGACAGCCAATGATATTCATTCTGTAGGCGCGGTGCTGGCCGAGAGTTACGCAATGCTTCTCATGCAGGGGCAACTGTTAGCGCTCGGCCGTAGCTCCTCCCCTCCTCGCTTTCCGGTCACTCCGCCTCTAGGCACGGAACTATATGACAGCAGATATATCATATAACAAAAAATATGCAAATTTGCACCACAGTATACAATTCGTAACACAAAAACACTTCAGACAATGGCAAAACAGCATGATGTTTAAGGGTTGCAGTCAGCTAGGAGACTATATACACTAGCTGCAACAAGATGCTGATGTTCACAGATTGTTGTTTCTGGTATAAGTAGATGGTTTATTGTAGACAGTCACTCCTGAAACCCACACTGATAAGGTGACAGAAGTACCTATGATTCAACCATTCTGGCAACCATACTTTCAAGCAAATTACAGAGTACATTTGCCAGCCTAATTGGCCGGTAACTGTCCAGGGAAGATAGATGCTTACCAGGCTTAAGGACAGGACCCACAATACTGTCCCGCCATTATGAGGGGGAAACCCCTTGGAGCCAAATATGGTGAAATACCTGGAGGAGATAATGTCATTGTGGAAGATACAGATGTTGGAGCAATTGATTACGGATGGCACGAGGGCTGTGCGAGGAATCATCGGAAGAGAAAAGGGTCAAAAGTAGTTCCTATTCAGTAAAGGGTTCATTGTAAGATACCTCCTACGGAAAGTTATACATAGGGTGGAGGCTTCGGCCTGTTGTTTCTTCAGAAGAAAGGCGACCGGGTAGAAAGCCGTCATCAATGCCTTCGTAATTTGAGTTGCAAGATGTTCTGCAAGAGCAGACAGGTCTCTACAGACACTATCTGGTAGGGCAAAATCAGGTATTTAAAATGGCCACTGGCAACCTTGGATGGAGTGGAGCACAGCCCACTCTCGTGACAAGGGTAGAGAAGAGCCCAAGGAAGAGAGAAAACACTCCCAACACACCCAATTACTCCTGTTGATTATGTAATGAGCCTTTCCTTAGCCTATCTTCTAAGACAAGTCGCAATGTGAGTATTGCCTCCTGTGTTCCTAATTTCTCCTAAATCCAAACTGATCTTCCCCAAGCTCAGATTCCACAAGTTTTTCCATTTGTCTGTAAATAATTTGTGTTAGTGTTTCGCAACTATGACATATTAAACTGATAGTTCAGTAATTTTCACATTTTTCAGCATTTGCTTTCTTTGGAATTGGAATTCCAATTTTCTTCTTAAAGTCTGAGGGTATTTCCCCTGTCTCATACATTTTTGCCGACTGGGTGAAATAATTGCTTCATGACTGGCTCTCCTAACGATATCAGCAATTCACACGGAACATCATCTACTCCAGGGGCCTTGTTTCGACTCAAATCTTTCAGCACTGTCAAATTCTTCTCACAGTATACTATCTTCTATCTCCTATCTCATCTTCTTTTAATTCATCTTCCATTTCTAGAATACTGCCATCACTTTTATTTCCTTTATGTGGGCCTTCTACATACTCCTTCCACCTTTCAGATTTTCCGTCTTTGCTTAGTACTGGTTTTCCATCCGGGTTCTTGATATTCATACCACTGTTTTTCTTGTTTACAAATGTCTCTTATTTTCCTGTAGGCAGTGTCCAACTTTCCACTAGTTATACATTCTTCTACAGTCTTGCATTTCTCCTCAAGCCACTCCTGCTTAGTCAGTCTGCACTTCCTGTCAATCTCATTTTTCAGACGTTTGTATTCCCTTTTGCCTGTTTCACTTGCTGAACTTTGATATTTTCTCCTCTCATCAATTAAGCTCAGTATATCATTTGTTATCCAGGGATTTCTAACAATCCTTGTCCTTCTGCCTATATGATCCTCTGCTTCCTTCACTACCCTATCTCTCAGAGCTACCCATTCTTCTTCTACTACTGAATTACTTTCCCCCCGTTTCAGCCAATCCTTGCCTAATGCTCCCTCTGAAATTTTCAACCACCTCTGGTTCCTTCAATTTGTATAGGTTCCCTCTCCTAACTTTTCTACCTTTCTGCAGTTTATTAAGTTCTAATCTGCAGTTCACAACCAATAAATTATGGTCAGAGTCTATATCTGCCCCTGGATATGTCTTACAGTTTAAAACCTGGTTCCTAAATCTATTCCTTACCATTATAAGGTCAATCTGGTACCATCCAGTGTCTCCTGGTCTCTTCCATGTACACAGCCTTCTTCCAAGATGATTAAACCAAAGGGTTGGTGATCATTAAATTATGCTCTGCACAGAATTCTACCAAGTGATCTCTTTCATTTTTTTTTTTCCTTAGTCCATATTCACCTATAACATTTCCTTCTCTTCCTTTTCCTACTACCGAGTTCCAGTGCCCCATCACAATCAAGTTTTCGTTTCCCTTTTCTGATTTTTTTTTTATTTTTTATTTTATTTATTTATTTATTTTTTTATACATTGCTTCAATATCACCATCATCGGCAGAGCTAGTTGACATATAAAGTTGTACTACTGTGATCGGTATTGGTTATGTGTCTGTCTTTGCTATGATAATAACAACAATAATATGTAGGTAGGGAACAACTCACCGTAAAGACGAATACTGAGCCACCGACAGACACACATAAAAAACACACACACACACACACACACACACACACACACACATACACACAATTCTAAATTTTTTGGCCGTGGCCTTCCTCAGAAAGAGCACACTCATCCACACACGTCAGACATCTCTTGCCGCCCAACACAGTCTGACTCATGGCAAGCGGAAGGGATGGGAGGAGAGAGAGGAAGGAGCCAAGAAAGTGGAGAGGGAATATAAGGGTGGAGATACAAGAAGAGGTGAGCTAGGCGAATAATGAGACGCAGTATGAAAAGGGGGGGGGGGGGGTTATATAATAGGAGACTTTCCTGGTGGGAAAAATATGTATGAAAATAAAGATGGTTTAGCTTACCGAAAGTACAGGCTAAGTAGAAACAAAACCCACGAATAAAAACACACAAACATTCAATGTTTGTGAGTTTTTATTTGTGTTTTTTGTACTTTGGGTAAGTCAAACAATCTTTATTTTCATACATACATATATATATATATATATATATATATAGATATGAATATTATGGAGGAAAAATTCCTAGCAGGAAAAATATATATAAAAAGTAGATGAAGATTACTTAACAGGTGAAGGAGCACAGGTAGTGATAGTAACACAAATAAATAAAACACACATACACACACAAAAATGCTAGCTTTCGCAGCCAAGCTGCTTCTTCAGGCAGAAGGGAATGAGGAGAAAAAGGAAAAGATGAGGGTTTTAAGGGAGTGGGTAAGGAGCCATTCCAATCCCGGGAGAGGAAAGACTTACCTTTGGGGGAGGGGGGGGGGGAGGAGGAGGAGGGGGAACAAATTCACACACACCCACATACATACACAACCACAAAGACACATAGGCAGACATACTGTAGAAAGCAAACTACTTCCTTGCTTCTCGGGGAGTGGATCTTAGTGCCAGATAACCACTGCAGGCCCCTCCAGACAACAGAAGGAGGAGGAGTAAGTCTGTTAAATGAACTAGTGAAAGCAATCCAGCATGTCTGTTTCCTTTCCTTGATGACTTTAAAGCACTGCGCTCGTAGACATTTGTAATTGATACAGTTCGCCATCATTGGGTGGCGTTAAAAGTTGCGTAGAGCACGTCGCCGGGCTCTAATAGCATCGCGACATGCCGCAGTCCACCAGGGGACTGGGACTGGATGTGGAGAAGACGAAGTACGTGGAATGGAATATTCAGCAGCATTGAGAATGACTTCCGTGAGGTAGTTGACCTGACTGTTGCAGGTGGGGAAGTTCGCATTGTGGAAAATCACCATTGAGGAAAAAAGTCCCCAGACAGCTTTCAAGATGTTCCAACTGGTGAAACCCGCAGATGGGGTTTGATGAAGGAGATGAATTATACAGGCGTCGCTCAAGTACATATGAGAGAGAACATACGACTCAAACCGATGCGCAAGTTGAGCAATAAATATCAAGAGGTCCAAGGGAGAATATGTATGCGTTGTGTCTGAAAGAAAGGTTGGTGCACCTGTGTTTAGGCAGACAAGATTAAGATGGTTGAGAATGTCCGCTAAAAGGAAGCCTCTCTGGCAAGAGGCTGGAGAACCCCGTAAGGGGTGGTGGGCCTTGAAATCGGCAAACAACAAAAAGGGGAAAGGAAGTTGAGCAATGAGTTGCAGTACATCTGCCCTAGTAAAGGCAGAAGATGATGGGGTATAGATGTTACAAAGTGAAAAGGAAAATGTAGGGAAAATGATGCAGACGCCAACTGCCTGTAGTTGAGTGTGCAGTGGAATAGGATGGTAGTAGATGTCGTCTCTAATGAACAACATAACCCCTCTATGGGCTGCAATACCTTCCACAAAGGGCAGGTCAAAGCGCACGGAGGTATATTGTGAAAAAGTATGTCGTCGCGTGGGCGTAACTTCGTTTCTTGAAGTCTGACCACGAATGGACAGTGCAATCTGAGGAGTAGTTTCAATTCTTCTCTGTCGTCATGAATGCCGCAAATATTCCACTGAAGAAGATCCATGAAGTGAGTGAAAATAGAAAGAAGGAAAAAGCTACAGGAGGTCACCTCAATGGCCACTAAGGGCCTGACTTCAAGGGAGCGCTGCTACTGGAATCTACAGGTGAAGGGTCATGTTCCATTTCTTCGTCTGGAATTTCTGCCACCTGCCTGGGTTTATCGGCAGGGGCAGCTTTCTCCACCAGTAAAGGGCCGGATGATCAGATAGCAGTAGCGTGCCCCGGCGAGACAGAGGAAGACTGGGTGGTGCTACTGCTAGGTGGCGTGACAGGTTGAGTCACGCCATGGTGGGGAAGGAGAGGAACTCTCTTTTTCTGTGTACCTTCTAGAGGAATGATGATGAGATGTGTGTGCGGACGTTGGTTGTGCAGGCTCAGATCTTTAAGTCTTCGTGGACAGGCTCTTTCTAGGAATTCTGGGCATCCCCCTGATTTGGGAGGAGCTGCTGATGGCTGTTTTTTGGTGAGAGGAAGAGAGTGGAGAGGTTGAACGGGCAATCTTTGGGCTGGCCAATCTGACAACTGTGTCGCTAAAAGTAAGATCACACATCTGTGTGCCTATCACCTTAGTAGGATGAGGAGACACAAGGGCAGCACTGTATTTACCCGCTGGGAGCTCAGCAGGCTTTCGACCGGCTAGTATCTTTCGTGCAGAAGAGGTCGATACTTTTTTGCATACTCCCATTTCTTGGATTACCCGCTTCTCCTTGTAAACAGAGGAGTCTCTGGATGAAGCAGCATGGTCGCCCATGCAGTTGGTGAAGCGAGGGGATGGGGGTGGACATTCACACTCATGAGCGTCTCTGCCACAGATGACGCATTTGGCTGCATGGGGCCAAGACTCTCAGGTATGATTATACCTGTGGCATTGGTAACAACTTGTGGGATTCAGAATATAGGGGCGAACTGATATTATTTCATATCCTGCTTTTATTTTGGAAGGGAGAGCCACCTTGTCAAATGTCAAAAATACGTTTTGGGTTGGTATCAAACCTGTATCAGCTTTTTTCATAGCCCTATGGACGACTATGACACCCTGATCAGTCAAGTAGTCCTTTATTTGGTAGGCTTCGACTTTGACCGGAAAAGTGTGCAAGAACGTGGCTCAGATCATTTTTTGTGCCTGGAAGGCATTATCTGTTTCTAACATCAAACTCCCATTATGTTGTCGAGAACATTTCTTCAACAGACCTGCAATGGCATCTGCACCCTTCTGAATAATGAAGGGATTTACCTTAGAGAAATCATGACCATCAGTACAAGTAACAATCTAAAACTTTGGAACGTTTCGTAGTGTTTTCTTTGTTTGAGGGGCAACCAACATTCATTTCTGGGTCAAAGTCAAAGGGGAAAAGAGAAAGGTCATTGCGGAAGTGTCCCCCATGATTACCAGCGTCCCCGATGGCGCTCTCCTTCATAATGGGGACTCTCAATGAGGGTTACCCGCCTTAGGTGATTGTTCACACCTCAGGTCACACTTCCCGAGATATGGACGGAGGGACCAATCAGCATGATCAGAAGGTACCAGCTCCGGTTATCACCCCTCCCTGGGCCTGGCCTTTGCCAGGGGGACGTACATGCCCTACTTGTCTACCCGGGGCGGGGAATTATGCATTACCCCGTCACCTGCTACGCATGAGAATGCGTGGGTCGGCCTTCAGACACACGCAGGGAGGAAGGAAAAAGAATAGAGGATAGAAAAAGAGATAGAAAAGGGAGAAAAAGGAGAATCTCAAACGCCGAAGCGGAGATGAAAGGGATGGCTCCAAGGTAGGAACAACAGAGCAAGAAGAATGAGAGGGGGGGGGGGGATGAGTAAAAAAGGAAAACGTGAACTAGCCTGGGGAAGAAGGAAGGCTACTTCAGCTTGGGGAAAGGGGGGGGGGTCGTATCTTGAGTGTTGCTTTACTTTGACTACAAGATATCAGAATTCCTTAACTTAGTCTGCTTCATTATCATCAAGTCTGATATTCCTCGGTGCTTTTCATTGCCTTTGCCATGCTTCAGTTTCTTTGCCATGCTTCAGTTTCTTCTCTATCAATATTCTGCACTCATTAAATCGCTCATTACATTCAAAAGATCCTGAAAATCATTTCCACTTTCACTAAGAATCATTACTGACTTTTACAATTTATATCCTTTCACCCACAATTTCATCCCACTCTCAAACCTTTACTTCCATCACTATGTTTTTCCACAAACAGATGAACAGAAGGGGTGTTTGTCTTATACCCTTTCTAAGACAGCAAAGGATGTGGAGAGGAATAACTGAGTGGAATGGACCATGTCTTGAACAGAAAATATAAGATTAACATTAACAAGAACAAAAACAAACAAGGATAATGGATTGCAGATAAGAAAATCAGGTGATACTGAAGGAATTAGATAACAATACAATAAAGGTGGTACAATGGGTTTTGTTACTTGGGCAGTAAAAACACATGATGGTTGCAGAACAGAGAATATAAAATCCAGAATTGCAACAGGATTTTTTTTTTTTTAATTTTATCATTGAATATTAGTGTAAGAGAGATGGAAGTCTCTTCTGAAGGCATGTGTGTGGAGAGTTGCCTTGTACAGGAGTGAAACTAAGACTAAAAACAGTTCAGACAAAGAGGATAGAGACTTTTGAACTGTGGTGCTACAGAAGAATGCTGATGATTAGATTGCGTAACTAATGAGGAGGAACTGAACAGATTGGGCAGAAAATGAATTTTTGGCATATGATAACTAAAAGGGATCGATTGGTAGGACATATTCTTCAACAGCAAGGAATTGTGAATTTAGCATTGGAGTGAAGCATATAGGGTAAAAATCACAGGAGGAGTAAACAGATTCAAAAGGATGTGTGTTGCCATTCTTCTGAGGAGATGAGACTTGCTCAGGATAGAGTAGGGTGGAGAGCTGCATCAAACCAGTCTCCAGACAGAAGACCACAACAACAAGAACAACAACATCCATTATTGCCCTTTCCAGAGAAGTTCACCCATCTTCAAGTGAGCTGCCTACTACAACATTCTATATTGCAGTGTGCATACCCTTAATGAACTTTAAACAGATCTTATCACTCTTCAGTACTTCATTATCCTAGTTCTTTCCACACTGATTCTTCCAAATAATTTTAATTCCGTGTACTCCTTATCACTAAATTGTGTGCTACCGGATCTCCTTACAATCCAGTACCTATTTCAACACAGTATTCGCTATTAACATCTGAAATTTATTATCAAACTGAATTAGTTCTTTCAAGCATTCCTCCTCCTGAAACCACTTTTCAATTTTTGACAATTACTACACTTCATCTCCATTTACATTCAATATTGGCATGTACATGCTCTACCTCTTCAAATTCTGCTTGTGTTGTTGGCATGCCAGAACTATTGTTGTCGGCACTGCTTTGCTATTCAATCAGATGAGAGAAACCCTACCACTAAATTGTTCACAGTAGCTCACTCTTAGCCTTACTTCCCTATTCATAATGGATCTTACTCCAGTTATACGATTTTCTGCTGTTGTTGATTTTATTATATATTCCTCTAACCACTCATATCTAGGTTGAATATTTATGTATCCCTTTAAGATTTTCTAGCTTACTTACAATGTTCAACACACACACACACACACACACACACACACACACACACACACACACAAAACATAGAAGTTAATTCCTGCCCCTATCAATGTGAGTACTTTATCCCTTCTCCTCCTCCATCATTAATTTACTTTAAAGAAATTGGGTACAGTGGTTGCTTTTGACTATTAATGTACAATTTGATTTGTTCCACGTCCCATTCATGATGAAATTTATGGAACAGTGTATGAATCAATCAGTCACAACTATGCTGTTGCGATTTTCCCATTCAGTGCTTTGTTTTACCTGAGCAGCTTTCCTGAATTGAGTATATACTTGTTGCTAAACTGCTGTTCATCAGGGGGTGTAGCTTTACAATAAATACCAACTACAGTCTCACAATGACACAGTGCTGGATTTATCGTGCTTTTGAGTTCACCACACAGTGCAATCTCTTGCTCCGGGCCAAATGTTGTAGTTGCATCTGGAATAGAAAAGCATCACAAATTCATACTTATAATAAATCCATTTTAAAAATGATACTGTTTTTGAAATAATACTCTAATAAAATGAAGCGCTCTCACTTTCAACTTACCAATGTACAAAAAAGGCAACCATACGAGTACATATACAAAGGGCAGTTTGATATGCCAGATAAATTTCTATGAAATAACGGAATGCTGTTGCTGCACATTCATGGCTGGTAAGTTCCAGTACACAAAGGATCATACAAAAAATTTCAACAATGTCCAACATAAAAGAACCACGTGAATTTGTATATGCTATAAATACCAAATAAAAGCTACAAATACTATGTAAGTGCTATAAATGCAAATTAAGTAAATTTAAGTTACAATTGCTAAAATTAGTTATGTGAGCTAAATTTATTGCTCAAGTGCTAAAACACCTTAATATACAGGCAGCAGACTTTTATTGATTACCCACACCCATTTATGAGGGAGGAAAGGGGAACTGGAAATCCGAGCAAAATGGCAGCCCAGAGTATTAGAGGTGTCTACAGGAGCCACCATGACTTCATTCTTCACAGTCAGACAAGGAATCGGTGAGTAAGCTGAAGTTCTGAAAAGTCAGAGGTTGCCCAAACAACCTAAGAGGGAGTAGAAATGTTGAAAGAGTAAGTAAATGGAATCCAACTAGCCCATTTACACTCTCTAAAGAGGCAGCGGCACTGAGCCTTTTGACCTGGATACCATTCTCTTATGTGGTGTGGTGTTGAAAGATGCCGAGGGCGCATCTCCGAGTTCAGAGGAACACGGCATGCCTCAGTCCACCCAGAGCACGGGGGTACGTCATGGCAACACAGAGAAACAAGGGATACGACATTTTGCGGCAGTGAGGATTGTAGCAGTTAGATACTCAACCTGCTCATTTATAATGGAAAATTGCTTTTCTTGGAAAGTTGCCAATGAGGAATAAAGCTGCCAGTCTGTTTTGGCAAATTCCATTTTTGCCATAGCATAGATGGATGAGACATTAACAGACTGATGACACTCTGAAAGTGGTCGCTTGAGCGTGTATCGGAGAGAACAGACCACCCAATGTCAGGCAGATGGGGGCTACAGATAGCAAGATCCAGGTGGGATAGAGTATGTGTGGAATCAGAAAGAAATGTTGGTTCCCCAGTATTGAGACAAATGAGATTAAGGTGGTTAAAGATATCCACTAAGAAGGCACCTCTGACAGGGGTGTGGAGAGCCCCAAAGGAGATGCTGAGCATTGAAGTCACCAACCATCAGAAATGGAGAGGGAAGCTATCTTTGAGGTGCAAAAGGTCTGCCCTGGTGACAGTAGAAAACAAAAGTGTATAGATGTTGCACAGATAAATGTTAAAACCGGGGGGGGGGGGGGGGGGGGAGGCTAACAGCAACAGCTTGGAGCTTTGTATCTAGGAGAATAGTGAGACTGTGGATATTGTCTTGTATGAGCAGCATAACACCCCCATGAGCCTCAGTCCTGGCTGTGGGGGAAGATAAAAACAGATGGAGTTGAAGTGTGTGAAGTTAAAACGATCATGCGAGTTTAATTTTGTTTTCTGGGGAGAGAAAAATCATTGGCGAGTAGGTTTACATGAGAAGCTGCAGTTCAGTGCTATTGGACTGGATGCCGCCAATGTTCCATTGGAGAATTGATATAATTGAGATGATTCAAGAGAAGAGTAGTCATCCAAGTGACTGCTGACTTTTTTTTTTGTGTGGTTTTAGGGCGCACAACTGCTGTGGTCATTAGCGCCCAACACTGCCCAAAGTAAAAAAGAACCGGGGTTAGAAATTAAATGGCTTTCGCCATATTTGCACGATGTATAAAAAGTAAAACTCTGTTAACCGATTGCGGGTCATCAGCTAAAATGGCAGACAATTCAAATGGGAAACACAGATCATGACGGAGACGGTTAAAAAATGGACATTGCACTAAAAGATGGTTCACAGTAAAAGGTGCATCACAGTGCTCACATAAGGGAGCAGGACCACCACGTAATAAATGCTGGTGGCTAAAACGGCAGTGGCCAATACGAAGCCGGGCCAGAACAATCTCCTCTCGGCGGGAGGGTCGAGATGACGTTGACCAGAGATCAGGCACAGGTTTAATGGCTCGCAATTTGTTCCCTGACAGGGATGACCAATGTAGATACCAACGGGAGATAATACGCTGGGAGATACCAGCGCGAAGGTCATCAGAGCTGGTGGAAAAGGTAGATAGCCGAGGAAGGAGAACTGCTTCCTTGGCAGCCATATCCGCAGCCTCATTCCCCAACACTCCCACATGGCCAGGGACCCACAGAAACGTCACCTTAGTTCCGCTCGTTGAAAGAGAAGTAAGGCAATTGCGGATGCTTTGTACCAGGGGATGGGCCAGATATAGAATGCGAAGGCTCAATAAAGCACTCATAGAGTCCGAGCAAATGACAGTCTTACTGAGCGAGTTTCGCCGGACGTATTGTATGGCTTGGTATAATGCATACAGCTCAGCTGTAAAAATGGAACTCCACTCAGGAAGACGATATTTAAAAGAGACGTTGCCAAGTACAAAAGCACACCCAACACCCTGGTCTGTCTTTGAGCCATCAGTGTAAATGAACAAATTGTCATCAAATTTAAACCGGAGAGCGTGAAATTCTCTCTGGTAGACGAAACGAGGTGTGGAGTCCTTTGGAAGAGAATGAAGATCAAAGTTAACACGGACTTCGGGGCTTCGCCACGGTGGAGAGATGCTCTCTCCAGTCGAGTAGATAGCAGGCATTGTAACGCCAAGCTGGCCGAGTAGCGAACGCAAGCGTACTCCCGGTGGTAGCAGAGCAGACGGGCGCAGAGCGAAGAGACTGTCAAGTGAGTCGTTAAAAAAAACTGCGTACGTCGGGTGTCCTCGCATGGACGACAAACGACTAGCGTAACGGCTAAGCAGGAGTTCCCGACGATAAGAAAGGGGTAGTTCGGCGGCCTCGGCATAGAGGCTCTCAACGGGGCTAGTATAAAACGCTCCTGTCGCCAGACGGAGACCTTGGTGGTGGATTGTATTAAGGCGGCGCAGTATGGACGGTCGAGCCGAAGAATAAACGATGCTACCATAGTCCAGTTTGGACCGAACTATGGTGCGATACAGATGGAGGAGAGTAGACCTGTCAGCTCCCCACGAGGTGCCATTTAACACCCGCAGCACATTGAGAGAGCGGGTACAGCGAGCTGCCAAACGGGATATGTGGGGAGACCAACTTAACTTCCTGTCGAGAACAAGTCCCAAGAACGTCGTGGTATCCACAAATGGAAGTACTATGGGGCCCAGACGAAGGGATGGGGGAAGGAACTCCTTCCGCCGCCAGAAGTTCATGCAGACTGTCTTGTCGGCTGAGAATCGAAAGCCAGTGTCCATACTCCACGCGTGGAGATTGTCTAGGCACCGCTGGAGGCGCCGCTCCAGGAGACCCGTTTGCTCAGAGCTGCTGTAGATCGCGAAGTCGTCAACAAATAGGGACGCCGACACTCCCAGTGGAAGGTGATCGGCTATAGAATTGATTGCCACTGCAAATAAAACAACGCTCAGGACCGAGCCCTGGGGGACTCCGTTCTCCTGATTAAAAGTGCTCGATAAAACCGAACCAACACGCACTTTAAAAACACGGTCTGTTAAAAATTCGCGGATAAAAATTGGCAGGCGACCCCGAAAACCCCATGTATGCAGAGTGCGGAGGATGCCCATCCTCCAGCAGGTGTCGTATGCCTTTTCCAGATCAAAGAACACCGTTACTGTCTGGCGCTTCCGTAAAAAGTTATTCATTACTGAGGTAGATAGGGCAACAAGATGATCCACCGCAGAACGGTGCTTGCGAAACCCACATTGGACATTAGACAGGAGATGTCGCGTTTCAAGCCACCATACCAGGCGCCCGTGAATCATGCGTTCCATCACCTTGCATATGCTACTGGTGAGGGAAATGGGGCGGTAGCTGGAAGGAAGACATTTGTCCTTCCCAGGCTTTGGTATGGGAATGACTATGGCTTCACGCCAGCGTCGCGGAAAGGTGCCTTCTATCCATATGCGGTTGTAGGTGGCCAGTAGGAAGTGCAAGCTCGTTGGTGAAAGGTGTTGCAGCATCGCCACGTGAATGCCATCTGGTCCTGGAGCGGAGGACCGCGAAGACGAGAGTGCGTGGTGAAGCTCTCGTACAGTAAACTCGGTATTGTAGCATTCACGGTTCTGAGAGGTAAAGGGCAATGGAGTCGCCTCCACCGTCCGTTTCCTAGCTAGGAAAGCGTCAGTGTAATGTGAAGAGCTAGAGACCTCTGCAAAATGTCGACCCAGTGCGTTGGCTATTTGTGGAGGATCGACGACGGTGTCAGTTGCGACACACAGACCGGGAATTGAGGAATGAGCCATAGTGCCCGAAATTTTTCGAAGGTTACCCCAAATGATGGAGGAAGGGGTAGACCTATTAAAAGAGCTCGTGAATGAGCGCCAACTGGCGCGTTTACAGTCGCGAAAGAGGCGACGACAATAGGCCCGCAGCCGTTTGTATCGGATGCAGTTGTCGAGCGTGGGCCGTTGTTTGAAGATTCTAAGGGCACGTCGCCGTGCTCGCAGAGCGTCACGGCATTCCGCGGTCCACCACGGGACAAGGGGACGACGTGCGTGGGAAGTCTTGCAGGGGATGGAACATTCTGCGGCTGTCAGAATAACTGTGGTAATGTGTTCCACTTGGTCGTCTATACTAGGATAATGGTAAGTACCAAAATTCGCCAGTGACGTGTAGAGCTCCCAGTCCGCTTTCGTTAACTGCCAGCGGTGTGGATGCTCAAGGGTGTCAGGCATCATTAGGTGAATTACACACGGAAAATGATCGCTCGAATGTGTGTCTGAGAGAGCAGACCATTCAAGACGCCGTGCCAGCTGAGCAGTGCTGAGGGAGCCCCGTGGACATGGTCGTGGGGAGCCCCAAAGGGGGTGGTGGGCATTGAAATCTCCCGCCAACAAAAACGGACGCGGAAGCTGGTCAATAAGATCTAGAAGATCTGATCTAGTGACGGGAAAAGAGGAAGGAGCGTAAATATTGCACAGTGTGAAGACAAATCCAGGAAGGTATATCCGGACAGCAACAGCTTGTATTGGAGTACACAAAGGGACCGGTGTACTGTGTACGTCATCCCGAATAAGCAACATTACGCCCCCGTGGGCTGGAATTCCTGCCACTGGAGGAAGGTCAAAGCGAACGGTAGTGTAGCGTGGTAAAGTAATTCGAGTACCAGGGAGCAGTTTTGTCTCCTGTAGAGAGAAGATGAGTGGATGATATGTTCGCGTTAAAAGCTGCAGTTCTGTCCAATTCGACCGGATACCACGAATGTTCCATTGAAGAATATCCATAATGGGATAAAATGAGATGAAGGTGGACATCAGCCCGACGAAGGCGGCGGGCCACAGTGCGAATGTTCGCAACTGGTGGTGTCTGAGACAGGAGGGTCTTGCTCCATATTCTCAGAGGTTACCACAGCAGCTGCGTGAGTGTGGTCGGCAGCCCCATCTTTGGCTGATGCACCTGGAGAGACTATAGGCTTCCAGGGGATGCCATCGTCACATTGTGAGGTAGGAGGGAGGAGAGTTTTCCCCCTATTTGATTTCTTGGAGCCCTGGTGAAGCTCCTTGGTTGGCTCAGACGTTTTGGTAGGGGTGCGGAGGAAATCCTCGCGCGAATGCTCTTTCTTAGACTTTCGCGTCTCTATCTGTGGTTTCACAGCTGAAGATGAAGATGAAGACTTGGAAGAGGTACTCACACTTTTCGTTGAACGTGACGCCGTTGTCGATGTAGACTGTTTGACAACTACTGTCGTAAACTGTAGGTCACAAGTCTGTGTGGCCATATCCCGTGTTGTTGGAGGCGTTGCAACTACAGTACTGTAGTTACCATGCGGCGGGGTCTTGGGCTTACGACTGGCGTACATCTTACGTGCAACTGGTATGGGAACCTTTTCCTTTACACGGATTTCCTGGATGGCTCGTTCATCGGCAAACACGGGACATTCCCGGGAGGAAGCAGCATGATTCCCGTTACAATTGATGCAATGAGGGGACGGTGGTGGACAAATCCCCTCATGGGCCTCTTTACCACAGGTGACACATATGACTGGGTTCTTGCAAGACTGGCTTGTGTGGTTAAATCGATGGCACTGATAACACCGAGTAGGGTTAGGGATATAAGGTCGTACTGTGATGACCTCATACCCTGCCTTGATCTTCGGTGGCAGAGCCACTCGGTCGAAGGTCAGAAACACTGTGCGAGTGGGCACTACAACATTATTCTCTTTTTTTGTCACCCTGTGTACTGCGACGACGCCTTGAGCTGCCAGATATTCTTTCAGTTCATCCTCAGTCAGACCGTCCAAACTGGCCGAGAAGACTACCCCTCGGGAATAATTGAGGGTCGGATGGAGCTCAACACGAACCGGGTAGCTGTGGAGCAGAGTAGCCTTAAGCAGCCGCTGTGCCTGGGAGCCACTTTCTGTTTCTAACAGTAGTGTTCCATTACGTAGGCGGTTGCAGGTCTTAACTGGGCCGGCAATGGCATCAACCCCTTTTTGAATAATAAATGGGTTCACCGACGAAAAGGATTGTCCTTCCTCGGTACGGGTCACCACAAGGAACTTTGATGTCTGTAAATTTTTCTGTTCAGACACACTATTGTCTAGTACATCAATTTCTAAAGACTCTTTACATTTTCTTTTTTTTAGAACCATCGCGGTTGTATCCCCCACGATTGCCAGTGTCTCCGATGGCACGCTCCTTCCTGCTGGGGGCCCCCAATGGAAGCACACCCGCCTTGGGTGATTGTTCACACCCCAGGTCACACCTCCCGATCTACAGACGGAGGGACCAATCGGCGAATCGGGAAGGTATCAGCGCAGGCAATCGCCCCTCCCCTGGCCTGGCCTTAACCAGGGGGTACGCACGCACCCTACATGCCAGCCCAGGGCTGGGACTTACGCATTACCCAGTCACCCATATGGGTGGCCTTCAAGTGTGTACAGGGAGGAGGAAGAGAGAAATAGTAGGAGGAGAAGCCTCAAACGCAGACGCGGAGGCAAAGAAAGAGGTGAAAGAAGACTGTAAAGCCAAAAGGGTCAGAACTTCGGTTCCCCGAAGGATGCACACACTCAGTCCCCAAGAGAGGGGAAAAGGACAGTAGAAGAAGCGTCATGTAGCACGGAAAGGAAAGAGTGCTACAAAGGCTGGGGCCCCGTGCTCGCCACGCACGTACTCACCACAGAGCGGTGAGTCCCCTGAGGGGACTGCTGACTGCCTCTGTGTGTATGCTCAGAGATTTAACCACCTGTCTGGAGGATCTTGGTTCATTAGTTCTATTGCTATGTCAGGATATGCCTTGTGATGGTCTCCTGACTGGCTATTGGTGGAATGCCCCTGTGGCACAGAAGACAGCTGGGGCTGGGTGTCACTGGGTAACACCGTTGAGGATGAATGCAGAGAAGATGAGGAGTAGAATATTTTCTTCTTAGACTTTTTCAAACCCTGATGGGTCACAGATGAAGACACTCAAATTGTGAGGGTAGGTGTGAGCAGGAAATCATCAAGGGAGTCATCCTTTTTCGATTTCCTGCTTTCTGTTTGCGAGGACTGTGTTTTTGGAGGTGCTTGAGGCGGTTTGGTAGGGTGGTGCATGCTCTTTGTGATTGAAGATGACGCTGTTGAGTATCTGGGTGTTGACACGACTCCAGCACTAAACTGAAGGTCGCATGTCTGTGTTGTCATTTCTCCTGTTTGCCAAATTGTGGTAACAACAGTGCTATAAGAACCAGAATGTGGTGCACTAGGTTTGCAACTAACATAGATTTAATCTAGGTACAGAAAAATGCAACCAGTCACTTTTATGACATGGAGCTTGCTTTATTCCACGAACCGGTTTTCGAACTTTTTCAAGTTCATCTTCAGATGGTACAGGAAGTTTACAGGGTCATTTCATAGCAAGATGCTGGCTGCTGGATCTGTCGTAGGTAATTGACATTCTTTAATACTTCATTATAGTCTGTTTAAATCGCGATTTGGCACTGGGTATGTTTTTAAGGTCAAGTTCTGTTACTTACTGTGGCTTTATGGATGGCTTTTGCAGTAGGCTTCCATTTGCCAGGAGATTTGGTTGCAGTATGGTACCGCATCACTCGCTTTTTTTAATAGTAACTTGGTTTGTCAATATCACAACACTTCACCAGCAGCTAGCATGCACTTTCACAACTAGTTTTCTTAACAAAGGTCTGCATTCAAAGATATGGCACTTTCCAACAGAGAAGTTTGTTTTTGTTTGAATGTGACATACACTATGGGTTACCAAGAGTGTCATTTTTGTGAGCGTCTACAAGTGAATAAATGACATCAAAAATGTTTACATAGCTTCATATCAGCATAGAATTTTACAGTTAGGGGCAGAAATAAACACACACATTATTTGTTGTATTCTTTTTGTTTATAAATTAATGTGCCCTGGAAGTAGTAAACTAGGTTCTGCTTATAACATCTAGGCCTATTACCAGTAATAGTTTTCAATATAGAACAGGGAGTTATAAATAAATATCAATTTACATACAATATATTACAATTATGTTCATTTTGGAAGGGTGACATAATCATAATCATGGGAAGGTTCGGGATAAGTTGGGGGATGGAAAGGGGGGGGGGCTTTTAATATTTCAGCTGCTTTGAACAAGTAAATCTTTTGTTTTGTATGAAATATTTGATTTTCAGTTCAGTCTTATTGGGTAGAGTGGCTGATGCTGTGTTTGTGTGGATAAAGATCTCAAGCTCTTCAAGAAGGTCAAGTTTCATACCTTTATTTGCGAGATGGAGTATATGGAGGTTTTGATGGAGGTTTTGGGCAGACTGTTTATGTTCGGCAAGGTGTGCGGTAAAGCTAGATTTGTTTAGATTGTTAAGTCGGAGAGCATCCATGTGCTCTTTAAATCTTGTTCTGAAACTTCCACCTGTCTGACCAATGTAGAAGCTCGGACATGAATCACAGGTAAGCTTGTAATGCCTGACTTTTGCCACTGATCTATATTGGATAATGCACTGTGAATAATTATATTTTATACTAGCTTATATGCCCGTGCTTTGCAACGGTTGTTAAACAGGGACCTGTGTATATCATGGTTTTTAGAGATTCGGACCTAGGCCAACAAAAACAGATTCATTGTTGGATTTCTCTGTCAATAAACTCAGTTCTTCTAGCAAAGATGTCAAATTTAAGTAGAAGTCATTGTCAAAAACAATGCATGTTCATAAAAGTTTTCATACAAAAAGTGAAATTAATTTATGTGTGTTTTTTTTTATTTTATTTTTTTTTTTTAGGGCGCACAAGTGCTGTGGTCATTAGCGCCCAACACTGCCCATAGTAAAATAGAACCGGGGTTAGAACTTAAATGGCTTTCACCATATTTGCAATGCGGGTTATCAGCTAAAATATCAGACAATTCTAATGGTAAACATAGATCATGATGGAGACGATTAAAAAACGGACATTGCACTAAAAGATGGTTCACTGTAAAAGGTTCATCACAGTGCTCACATAAGGGACCAGGACCACCCACGTAGTAAATACTGGTGGCTATAACGGCAGTGGCCAATACGAAGCCAGGCCAGAACAATCTCCTCTCGGCGGGAGGTTTTTTTTTTTTTTTTTTTTTTTTTTTTTTTTTTTTTTTTTTTTTTTTTTTGTGGTTTTAGGGCGCACAACTTCTATGGTCATTAGCGCCCAGCCAAGAACATAGATTCGCTATGATCTAAAAAAATGTAGACTGTCAGAACATCAACAAGAGGCTAAAAACGAAAGATAAAAGACAATTAAAAGAGTTAAATATCCTTGGATAAGTTGGCCAAGTTGATAAAACGCAAAACTCGAGCAGCTGCTCGTGTGTCATCAGCTAAAATTTCCTCCAGAGTAGACGGAAAGTGAAGGGCTACACGGAGATGATTAAAATTAACACAAGTCAGTAAAACATGTCGCACTGTCAGCAGTTCACCGCAGGAGCATAGCGGTGCAGGTTCGGCGGATAGCAAGTGACGGTGGCTGAAACGGCAATGGCCGATCCGCAACCGAGCCAGGATGACCTCCTCCCGCCGAGAGGGGCGTGAGGATGTCCTCCAAGCGGTCGGGATCGGTTTGACAGTTCGCAATTTATTGTTGTACAGTGAAAGCCACACACTGTGCCATTGCGACACGATACTCCGGCGAAGAGCCCGTTGAACATCGTCCGATGGGACGCAAAAGGTAGCCATGCGAGGCAAAAGAGCTGCTGCCTTGGCTGCTGTGTCGGCGGCCTCATTCCCGGGCACACCCACATGGCCAGGGACCCACAGGAAAGAAACGTGACAGCTGTCATCCGCCAGCAACTGGAGGGAGCGTTGGATCCGATACACGAGAGGATGGTTCGAGAAAGGGTCCTTAAGACTCTGCAGGGCACTAAGGGAGTCAGAACATATGGCATAGAAAGGGTGGCGGTGGCGGCAGGTATACAAAACGGCCTGGTGGAGGGCGAAAAGCTCAGCCGTGAAGTTTGAGCACCGGTCAGGGAGCTTGTATTGGAAACGGTTGTCCCCGACGACGAAGGCAGATCCGACACCGGCAGTGCTCTTGGAACCATCAGTGTAAATAAATACGGCATTATCGAACCGCGAACGGAGTTCGACAAGCCTCGAGCGGAATATCAAATCCGGAGTGCTCTCCTTGGGGAGCGAACTAAGTTCGAGGTGTGTGTGAACCTGGGCCTGATGCCACGGTGGCAATGGGCTTTCGCTCAACCGAAGGGTGGAAGGAAGGGTAAAATCGAGCCGTTGTAGCAGACGGCGAAACCGAACTCCCGGTGGAAGCAAGGCAATCGCAGACAACTGATATTGGCGATCGAGTGAGTCGTCAAAAAATAATCTGTAAGATGGATGGTTGGGCATCGACCGTAGGCGGCATGCGTATCGACACAAGAGTATGTCACGTCGATTGGTCAAGGGTAATACAGCAGCCTCGGCATACAGACTTTCAACAGGGCTGGTATAAAATGCACCGGTCGCCAGACGTAATCCACGATGGTGGATAGAGTTGAGACGGCGGAGAATCGACGGCCGTGCTGAAGAGTATACAAGGCTTCCATAGTCGAGCTTCGACTGAACAATGGCCTGGTAAAGGTGAAGCAGGACGGTACGATCCGCTCCCCATGACGTGCCACTGAGGACACGAAGAACGTTAAGGGATCGGGCACAACGGGCAGCCAGGTAGGACACGTGCGTGGACCAGCAAAGTTTCCGATCCAACATGAGTCCCAAGAATTTTGTAGTCTCCACGAAAGGGAGAGCAACCGGGCCGAGACGTAGAGAAGGTGGAAGAAATTCCTTGTATCTCCAGAAATTGATACACACAGTTTTCTCAGTGGAGAATCGGAAGCCGTTTGCGATGCTCCAGGAATACAGACGGTCAAGACAGCGTTGGAGAGAACGCTCCAAGAGACACGTCCGCTGGGCGCTACAATAAATTGCGAAATCGTCAACAAAAAGAGATCCGGAGACGTCGGCTGAAAGGCAGTCCACGATCGGATTGATTGCAATGGCAAAGAGCGCCACACTCAAGACGGAGCCCTGTGGTACCCCATTCTCCTGGCAAAAGGTATCTGACAAAACAGAGCCCACCCGCACCCGGAACTTGCGATCCGCCAAAAACGCTTGAATGAAAAGAGGAAGGCGGCCCCGAAGGCCCCATCTGTGCAATGTGCGGAGAATGCCCGCTCTCCAACAGGTATCGTATGCCTTCTCCAAGTCGAAGAACACGGCTACTGTTTGACGCTTCTTCAGAAAGTTGTTCATAATGAAGGTCGACAACGTAACGAGGTGGTCAGCAGCAGAGCGGTGTCGACGAAAACCGCATTGGATATTAGTCAGGAGGCGGCGAGATTCGAGGAGCCAGACCAACCGAGCGTTAACCATGCGTTCCATCACCTTACAGACGCAGCTCGTCAGAGAAATAGGACGATAACTGGAAGGAAGGTGTTTGTCCTTCCCTGGTTTGGGGATGGGGACAACAATGGCTTCACGCCAACTTGTGGGAACATGACCTTCAGTCCATATGCGATTGTAGGTACTAAGAAGAAAGCACTTGCCCGCTGGAGAGAGGTTCTTCAGCATTTCAATGTGAATGGAATCGGGCCCGGGAGCAGAAGACCGGGACAGGGCGAGAGCACGATCTAGCTCCTGCATGGTGAAGGCGACGTTATAATTTTCCCGATTAAAAGAGCGGAAAGAAGGCGGCCGTGCCTCCTCTACCTGTTTGCAAGGGAGAAAGGCAGGGTGGTAATGGGCAGAGCTCGAAACCTCCGCAAAGAAACGACCCAATGCGTTTGAAACATCAGCTGGGTCCACGAGGACCGCGTTCTCCACGGTCAGGCCAGGAATCGGGGAGTGGACCTTGATGCCGGACAAACGGCGTAGGCCACCCCAGACAACCGTGGAGGGAGTAAAATGGTTAAAAGAACTAGTAAAATCTGTCCAGCAAGCTTTCTTGCTGTCGTTTATGATACGACGGCACTGCGCTCTCATACGTTTGTAATTGATGCAATTCTCCAAAGTTGGGTGGCGGCGGAAGGTGCGTAAAGCACGGCGCCGGGCTCGAAGCGCGTCGCGGCAGGCTGCAGTCCACCAAGGAACCTGGACACGACGTGGAGAAGAGGATGTACGAGGTCTGGAACGTTCAGCAGCAGTGAGGATAACCTCTGTGAGGTATTCGACCTGACTGTCACAGTTGGGAAAATTCTGATTGTGAAAAACAGCCATGGAAGAATAAAGCCCCCAGTTGGCTTTAGAAATGTTCCAACTGGTGGGACGTGGAGATGGGGAATGATGTAGGAAGTGGATGATACAAGGGAAATGGTCACTCGAGTACGTGTCAGAAAGTGCATACCACTCAAACCGACCGGCAAGCTGAGGAGTGCATATTGCGAGGTCTATATGGGAATAAGTGTGTGTTGTGTCAGAAAGGAAGGTCGGTGCACCGGTGTTGAGGCAGACAAGATCGAGGTGGTGGAGAATGTCCACCAAAAGGGAGCCTCTCGGACAAGGTGCCGGAGAGCCCCATAGGGAGTGGTGGCCATTGAAGTCGCCTACCAACACGAAAGGTGAAGGGAGCTGGTCAACAAGGTTTAGCACATCTGCCCTAGTAAGGGCAGATGACGATGGCGAATATATATTACAGAGGGAGAAGGTAAAGGTGGATAAGGTGATGCGGACGGCAACTGCCTGTAGGTGAGTGTGCAAGGAAATGGGATGGAAATAGACGTCGTCTCGAAGGAGCATCAGAACCCCTCCATGGGCTGGGACACCTTCCACAGGTGGCAGGTCGAAACGCACAGAGGTGTAGTGTGGAAAGTCTGCACGATCACGTGGACGCAACTTAGTTTCCTGGAGGCAGACTAGAAGCGGGCAGTGCAATCGAAGGAGTAGTTTTAACTCCTCCCGATTAGAACGAAAGCCGCGAATGTTCCATTGAAGGAGCGCCATGATAAAAATGAGAGAAGAAATAAGGATAAAAACCAAGTAGCGAGCGGGGTCACCTCGACGGCCGCTGAGGACCGGATGTCGAGGGAGCACTGCTATCGCTGTCTGGGGGCAAAGTGTCATGTTCCATTGGTTCGCCCGACGCGCCTGCCACCTCCCTGAGTTGATCAGGAGGGGCAGTTTCCACCGCCGGTAAAGGGCCGGGCGCCCGGCAAACGGAGCGTCCCGGTGAAACAGAAGACGGCCGAGGCCGGCAACTGTTGGACGGCGCGACAGATGGGTCACGCCTCGGCGGGGAAGGAGAGGAACTCTTTTTCTTGTCAGCTCTTCTGGAAGAGTGACGGCGGGAAGAGGCAGTTGACGGTTGGGAAGCCTGAGATCGCAGAAAATCCTCACGGACGGGTTCCTTTTTCAAGGTCCGGGCATCTTGTTTAGGTGCCCGCGGTTTACTAGAGTTGGACGAAGACTGTACCCTAGAAGCAGCAGGAGGAAGCGGGGACGTGGAACGGGCAATCTTCGGGCTGGCAGATCGCACAACTGTGTCAGCGAAAGTCAAGTCACATGTCTGGGTACTGGAATCCTTGGTAGGTCGAGTTGAGGTGAGTACCTTACTGTATGTACCCGCTGGGAGGACAGTGGGCTTTCGACTCGCCAACAACTTTCGAGCGGCAGATGTTGATACCTTCTCCGTAACCCGAATTTGCTGGATTACCTTCTCATCCTTGTATACAGGGCAGTCGCGAGAGGAAGCCGCATGGTCACCGATGCAGTTTAGGCAGTGAGGGGACGGAGGTGGGCAATCCCCCTCATGGGCGTCCCTACCACAAGTGACACACTTTGCTGCATTTGGGCAATGTTCACGGGTATGGTTGTACCTGTGGCATTGAAAACAGCGCGTTGGGTTAGGCACATAAGGTCGGACGGAGATGACTTCATACCCTGCTTTGACCTTCGACGGGAGGTCAACTTTGTCGAACGTCAAAAACACAGTACGAGTCGGTGTCAATTGGTTATCGACCTTTTTCATCACCCTGTGGACGGCTGTCACACCCTGATCGGACATATACGATTGGATGTCTTCATCAGACAACCCATCAAGGGATCTCGTGAAGACTACCCCCCGTGACGAGTTGAGTGTGCGGTGCGCTTCGACCTTAACTGGAAAAGTGTGCAACAACGTAGTACGTATCAGTTTTTGGGCTTGGAAGGCACTTTCCACTTCTAGCAACAATGTGCCATTGCGCTGACGTGAACAGGTTTTAACAGGGCCAGCAATTGCATCTACACCTTTCTGTATAACGAAAGGATTGACAGAATTGAAATCCTTTCCGTCGGTGCGAGAGACAACCAGATATTTAGGAACATTAGGCAGAGTCTTTTTAGGCTGAGGCGAGTCTAACTTACGTTTGTGGGTCAACGTCATGAAAGAAGATAAGGAGGAAGTCATCGCGGAAGTGTCCCCCGTGATTACCGGCGTCTCCGATGGCGCGCTCCTTCCTAGTGGGGGCCCTCTCCGAGGGCTTACCCGCCTTAGGTGATTGTTCACACCTCAGGTCACACCTCCCGAGAACTGACGGAGGGACCAATCGGCACGTTCGGAAGGTACCAGCTCGGGTAATCACCCCTCCCTGGGCCTGGCCTTTACCAGGGGGTACGTACGTGCCTTACATGTCTACCCGGGGCGGGGAATTACGCGTTACCCCGTCACCTGCTACGCACGATAATGCGTGGGTCGGCCTTCAGACACGCACAGGGAGGAAAGAAGAAGAGGATAGGAAAGGAAGAGAAAGAAGGAAAGAAGTGTCTCAAACGCCGAGGCGGAGACTTTGAGGAGAAGAAGGCTAGGAGAGTTCAAGGAGAGAAAGACAGAAAACAAAGGGTAAGAAAGGAAGGAACGAAGGAAGAAAAAGCACAACAAGAACCACCGTATCTCACGAAATATGCCCGTCTCCAGGCGAAGGCATAAACCGGGAGGGAAAGTGAAGCAGCCTGGGGCAGAAGAAAGGCTGCTCCGGCTCGGGGCCCCGTGCGCGCCACACACGTACCCACAAAAGAACTGTGGGCCCCCTGGGGGGTCGGCGGGAGGGTCGAGATGACATTGACCAGAGATCAGGCACAGGTTTAATGGCTCGCAATTTGTTCCCTGACAGGGATGACCAGTGTAAATACCAATGGGAGATAATACGCTGGGAGACACCAGCGCGAAGGTCATCAGAGCTAGTAGAAAAGGTAGATAGCCGAGGAAGGAGAACTGCCTCCTTGGCAGCCGTATCTGCAGACTCATTCCCCAACACTCCCACGTGGCCAGGGACCCACAGAAACGTCACAGTAGTTCCGCTCGCTGAAAGAGAAGTAAGGCAATTGCGGATGCTTTTTACCAGGGGATGGGCCGGATATAGCATGCAAAGGCTCAACAGAGCACTTAGAGAGTCCGAGCAAATGACACTCTTATTGAGCGAGTTTCTCCGGATGTATTGGGTTGCTTGATATAATGCATACAGCTCAGCTGTAATGATGGAACTCCACTCAGGAAGACGATATTTAAAAGAGACGTTGCCCAGTACAAAGGCACACCCAACACCCTGGTCTGTCTTTGAGCCATCAGTGTAAATGAACAAATTGTCATCAAATTTGAACCGAAGTGCGAGAAATTCTCTCTGGTAAACTAAACTAGGTGTGGAGTCCTTTGGAAGAGAATGAAGGACAAAGTTAACACTGACTTCGTGGCTTTGCCACGGTGGAGAGGTGCTCTCTCCAGTCGAGAAGATAGAAGGCATTGTAACGCCGAGCTGGTCGAGTAACGAACGCAAGCGTACTCCCGGCAGTAGCAGAGCAGACGGGCGCATGGCGAAGAGGCTGTCAAGTGAGTCGTTAAAGAAAATTGTGTATGTTGTGTGTCCTCGCATGGACGACAAACGGCTAGGGTAATGGCCAAGTAAGAGTCCCGACGGTCAGAAAGTGGTAGTTCGGCGGCCTCGGCATAGAAGCTCTCAACAGGGCTAGTGTAAAATGCTCCCGTCGCCAGACGGATTCCTTGGTGGTGGATTGTGTTAAGGCGGCACAGTATGGATGGTCGAGCCGAAGAATAAACGATGCTTCCATAGTCCAGTTTGGACTGAACTATGGAGTGATACAGATGGAGGAGAGTAGACCTATCAGCTCCCCAAGAGGTGCCACTTAACACCAGCAGCACATTGAGAGAGTGGGTACAGCGAACTGCCAAACGGGATATGTGGAGAGACCAACTTAACTTCCTGTCGAAAACAAGTCCGAAGAACGTCGTGGTATCCACAAATGGAAGTACTATGGAGCCCAGACGAAGGGACGGGGGAAGGAACTCCTTCCGCTACCAGAAGTTCATGCAGACTGTCTTGTCAGCTGAGAATCGAAAGCCTGTGTCCATACTACACGTGTGGAGAGTGTCTAGGCACCGCTGAAGGCACCGCTCCAGGAGACCCGTTTGCTCAGAGCTGCTGTAGATCGCGAAGTCGTCAACAAAGAGGGACGCTGACACTCCAGGTGGAAGGTGATCGGCTATAGAATTGATTGCCACTGCAAATAAAACAACGCTCAGGACCGAGCCCTGGGGGACTCCGTTCGCCTGAATAAAAGTGCTCGATAAAACCAAACCAAAATGCACTTTAAAAACACGGTCTGTTAAAAATTCGCGGATAAAAATTGGCAGGCGACCCCGAAAACCCCCCTGTATGCAGAGTGCGGAGGATGCCCATCCTCCAGCAGGTGTCGTATGTCTTTTCTAGATCAAAGAACACTGCTACTGTCTGGCGCTTCTGTAAAAAGTTCTTCATTACTGAAGTAGATAGGGCGACAAGATGATCCACCGCAGAACGGTGCTTGCGAAACCCACATTGGACATTAGAAAGGAGATGTCGCGTTTCAAGCCACCATACCAGGCGCCGTGAATGATGCGTTCAATCACCTTGCATACGCTACTGGTGAGGGAAATGGGGCGGTAGCTGGAAGGGAGAGATTTGTCCTTCCCAGGCTTTGGTATGGGAATGACTATGGCTTCACGCCAGCGTCGCGGAAAGATGCCTTCTATCCATATGTGGTTGTAGGTGGCCAGTAGGAAGTGCAAGCTCGTTGGTGAAAGGTGTTGCAGCATCGCCACGTGAATGCCATCTGGTCCTGGAGTGGAGGACCGCGAAGACGAGAGTGCGTGGTGGAGCTCTCGTACAGTAAACTCGGTATTGTAGCATTCACAGTTCTGAGAGGTAAAGGGCAATGGAGTCACCTCCACTGTCTGTTTCCTAGCAAGGAAAGCGTCAGTGTAGTGTGAAGAGCTAGAGACCTCTGCAAAATGTCGAACCAGTGCGTTGGCTATGTGTGGAGGATCGACGACGGTGTCAGTTGCGACACAGAGACCGGGAATCGGGGAATGAATCATAGTGCCTGAAATTTTTCTGAGGTTACCCCAAATGATGGAGGAAGGGGTAGACCTATTAAAAGAGCTCATGAATGAGCGCCAACTGGCGCGTTTACAGTCGCGAAAGAGGCGACGAGAATAAGCCCACAGCCGTTTGTATCGGATGCAGCTGTCGAGCGTGGGCCGTTGTTTGAAGATTCTAAGGGCACGTCGCCGTGCTCTTAGAGCATCACGGCATTCCGCGGTCCACCACGGGACAAGGGGAAGACGTGCGTGGGAAGTCTTGCAGGGGATGGAACATTCCGCGGCTGTCAGAATAACTGTGGTAATGTGTTCCACTTGGTCGTCTATACTAGGATAATGATAAGTACCTAAATCCGCCAGTGACGAGTAGAGCTCCCAGTCCGCTTTGATTATCTGCCATCAGTGTGGATGCTCAAGGGTGTCAGGCATCTTTAGGTGAATTACACACGGAAAATGATCGCTCAAATGTGTGTCTGAGAGAGCAGACCATTCAAGATGCCGTGCCAGCTGAGCAGTGCAGATAGCGATATCTGTATGGCTGAAAGTGTTTGTGGAGTCCGAAAGATAAGTTGGTTCACCAGTGTTAAGGCAGATGAGCTGAAGGTGGTTCAGTATATCTGCCAGAAGGGAGCCCCATGGACATGGTCGTGGGGAGCCCCAAAGGGGGTGGTGGGCATTGAAATCACCCACCAACAAAAACGGACGCGGAAGCTGGTCAATAAGATCTAGAAGATTGGATCTAGTGATGGGAAAGGAGGAAGGAGCGTAAATATTGCACAGTGTGAAGATAAATCTAGGAAGGTATATCCGGACAGCAACAGCCTGTATTGGAGTACACAAAGGGACCGGTGTACTGTGTACGTCATCCCGAATAAGCAACATTACGCCCCTGTGGGCTGGAATTCCTGCCACTGGAGGAAGGTCAAAGTGAACGGTAGTGTAGCGTGGGAAAGTAATTCAAGTACCAGGGAGCAATTTTGTCTCCTGTAGAGAGAAGATAATTGGGTGATATGTTCGCGTGAGAAGCTGCAATTCTGTCCAATTCGACCGGATACCACGAATGTTCCATTGAAGAATATCCATAATAGCAGAAAATGAGATGAAGGTGGCCATCAGCCCGACAAAGGCGGCGGGCCACAGTGCGAATGTTTGCAACTGGTGGTGTCTGAGACGGGAGGGTCTTGCTCCATATTCTCAGAGGTGACCACAGCAGCTGTGTGAGTGTGGTCAGCAGCCCCATCTTTGGCTGATGCAGCTGGAGAGACTACAGACTTCCAGGGGATGCCATCGTCGCATTGTGAGGTAGAAGGGGGGGAAGTTTTCCCCCTATTTGTCTTCTTGGAGCCCTGGCGAAGCTCCTTGGTTGGCTCAGATGTTTTGGAAGCTGAAGATGAAGATTTGGAAGAGGTACTCACACTTTTCGTGTGTTGGTGGAGGCGTTGCAACTACAGTACTGTAGTTACCGCACGGTGGGGTCTTAGGCTTACGACTGGCATACACCTTATGTGCAACTTGTATTGGGATCTTTTCCTTCACACGGATTTCCTGAATGGCCCGTTCATCGGAAAATATGGGACATTCCCGGGAGGAGGCAGCATGATTCCCGTTACAATTGATGCAATGGGGGGGGGGGGGGGGCAGTGGTGGACAAATCCCCTCATGTGCCTCTTTACCACAGGTGACACATGTTACCGGGTTCTTGCACGACTGGCTTGTGTGGTTGAAGCGATGGCACTGATAACACCGAGTAGGGTTAGGGATATAAGGTCGTACTGTGACTACCTCATACCCTGCCTTTATCTTCGGTGGCAGAGCCACTCGGTCGAAGGTCAGAAACACTGTGCAAGTGTTTTCTTTTTTCGTCACTCGGTGTACTGCGATGACGCCTTGCGCTGACAGATATTCCTTTAGTTCATCCTCAGTCAGACCGTCCAGACTGGCTGAGAAGACTACCCCTCGGGAATAATTGAGGGTTGGATGAGGCTCAACACGAACCGGGTAGCTATGGAGCAGAGTAGCCTTAAGCAGCTGCTGTGCCTGGGAGCCACTTTCTGTTTCCCACAGTAGTGTTCCATTATGCAAGCGGTTGCAGGTCTTAACTGGGCCGGCAATGGCATCAACTCCTTTCTGAATAACTAATGGGTTCACCGGCGAAAAGGATTGTCCTTCTTCAGTACGGGTCACCACAAGGAACTTTGATGTCTGTAAATTTTTTTGTTCAGAGACACTATTGTCCAGTATGTCAATTTCTAAAGACTCTTTACATTTTTTTTTTTTTTTTTTTTTAATAACAATCGCGGATGTATCCCCCACAATTGCCAGTGTCTCTGATGGCACGCTCGTTCCTGCTGGGGGCCCCCAACGGAAGCACACCCGCCTTGGGTGATTGTTCCCACCCCAGGTCACACCTCCCGATCTACAGACGGTGGGACCAATCGGCGAATCGGGAAGGTATCAGCGCAGGCAATCGCCCCTCCCCTGGCCTGGCCTTAACCAGGGGCTACGCATGCACCCTACATGCCAGCCCGGGGCTGGGACTTAGGCATTACCCGGTCACCCATATGGGTGGCCTTCAAGTGCGTACAGGGAGGAGGAAGAGAGAAATAGTAGGAGGAGAAGCCTCAAACGCAGACGCGGAGGCAAATAAAGAGGTGAAAGAAGAGCTCCAAAACGGTCAGAACTTCGGTTCCCCGAAGGATGCACAGACTCGGTCTCCAACAGAGCGGAAAAGGACAGTAGAAGAAGCGTCGTGTAGCACGGAAAGGAAAGAGTGCTACAAAGGCTGGGGCCCCATGCTCGCCTCGCACGTACTCACCACAGAGCGGTGAGCCCCCTGGGGGGCTGGGCCAGGATGACCACCTCTTGCCGAGAGGGGTGTGAGGAGGTCCTCCACACGGTCGGGATCGGTTTTACAGTTCTCAATTTATTGTCGTGGAGTGAGAACCACACACTCCGCCAGGATGACACAATACTCCGGTGAAGAGCCCGTTGAACATCGTCTGATGGGACGCAAAAATTAGCCATGCGAGATAAAAGAGCTGCTGTCTTGGCTGCTATGTCGGCGGTCTCATTCCCGAGCACACCAATGTGGCCAGGGACCAGCAGAAAAGAAACGTGACAGCTGTCATTGGCTAGCAACTGGAGGGAGCGTTGGATTTGATATACGAGAGGATGGTTCAAGAAATGGTGCTTAAGACTCTGCAGGGCACTAAGGGAGTCCGAACATATGGCATAGAAAGTTTGGCGGCGGCGGCAGGTAAACAAAACGGCCTGGTAGAGGGCAAAAAGCTCAGCCGTGAAATTCAAGCACCGGTCAGGGAGCTTGTATTGGAACAGGTTGCCCCCGACAACGAAGGCAGATCCGACACAGTCAGTGCTCTTGGAACCATCAGTGTAGATAAATATGGCATTATCGAACCATGAACAAAGTTCGACAAGCCTCGAGCGGTATACCAAATCCGGAGTGCTCTCCTTGGGGAGCGAACTAAGCTCAAGGTTAGTGTGAACCTGGGCCTGATGTCACGGTGGCAATGGGCTGTCGCTCAACCGAAAGGTGGAAGGAAGGGTAGAATCGAGCCGCTGAAGCAGGCGACGAAACCGAACTCCAGGTGGAAGCAAGGCTATCGCAGACAACTGATATTGGCGATTGAGTGAGTCGTCAAAAAATAATCTGTAAGACAGATGGTGGGGCATCGACCGCAGGCGGCATGCGTACCGACACACTAGTATGTCACGCCGAGAGGTCAAGAGTAATACAGCAGCTTCAGCATAAAGACTTTCAACATGGCTGGTATAAAATGCACCGGTCGCCAGACGTAATCCCCGATGGTGAATAGAGTTGAGACGGCGGAGAATTGACGGCCGCGCAGAAGAGTATACAAGGCTTCCGTAGTCGAGCTTCGACTGAACAATGGCCTGGTAAAGGTGAAGCAGGACGATACGATCCACTCCCCATGACGTGCCACTGAGGACACGAAGAACATTAAGGTATCAGGCACAACACATGTAGCGAGCAGCAAAGTTTCCGATCCAACATTAGCCCCAAGAATTTTGATGTCTCCATGAATGGGAGAAAACGGGACCGAGACGTAGAGATGGTGGAAGAAATTCCTTGTATCTTCAGAAGTTTATACAAACCGTTTTCTCAGTGGAGAATCTGAAGCCGTTCGCAATGCTCCACGAATATAGGTGGTCAAGACAGCGTTGAAGACGCCACTCCAGGAGAAATGTCCGCAGGGCGCTGCAATAAATTGCGAAATTGTCTACAAAAAGGGATCCGAAAACATCGGCTGATAGGCAACCTACGATCAGATTGATTGCGATGGCGAAGAGAGCAACACTCAAGACGGAGCCCTGTGGCACCCCATTCTCCTGGTGAAAGGTGTTTGACAAAACAGAGCCCACCCGTACCCGAAAGTTGCGATCTGCCAAAAACGCTTGAATAAAGAGAGGGAGGCAGCCACAAAGGCCCACTTGTGCAATGTGTGGAGAATGCCCGCTCTCCAATAGGTATTGTAAGCCTTCTCCAAGTCGAAGAACACTGCTACTGTTTGAAGCTTCCTTAGAAAGTTATTCATAATGCAGGTCGACAAGGTAACGAGATGATCAGCAGCAGAGTGGTGTCGATGAAAACCACATTGAACATTAGTCAGGAGGTGTCGAGATTCGAGGAGCCAGATCAACCGAGCGTTAACCAAGCGTTCCATCACCTTACAGACGCAGCTCATCAGGGAAATGGGGCGATAACTGGAAGGAAGATGTTTGTCCTTCCCTGGTTTGGAGATGGGGACAACAATGGCTTCACGCCAACTTGTGGGAACCTGACCTTCAGTCCATATGCGATTATAGGTACTAAGAAGGAAACACCTGCCTGCAGGATAGAGGTTCTTCAGTATCTCAATATGGATGGAATCAGGCCCGCGAGCAAAAGATCGGGATAGGGCGAGAGCACGGTCTAGCTCCTGCATGGTGAAGGCAACGTTATAATTTTCACGATTAAAAGAGCGGAAAGAAGGCGGCCGTGCCTCCTCTACCTGTTTGCGAGGGAGAAAGGCAGGGTGGTAATGGGCAGAGCTCGAAACCTCCGCAAAGGAACGGCCCAGTGCATTGGAAACATCAGTGGGGTCCACGAGGACTGCGTTCTCGATGGTCAGGCCAGGAATCGGGGAGTGGACCTTTATGCCAGATAAACGGCGTAGGCCACCCCAAACAACCGTGGAGGGAGTAAAACGGTTAAAAGAACTGGTAAAAGCAGTCCAGCAAGCTTTTTTGCTGTCGTTTATGATACAATGACATTGCTCTCTCATTCGTTTATAATGTATAAATTCTCAAAGATTGGGCAGTGGTGGAAGGTGCATAAAGCACGTCGCCAGGCTCTAAGCGCGTCGCGGCAGGCTGCAGTGCACCAAGGGACCGGGACACGACGTGGAGAAGAGGATGTACGAGGTATGGAACGTTCAGCAGCGGTGAGAATAACCTCTGTGAGGTATTCAACCTGACTCTCACAGCTGGGAAAATTCTGATCGTGAAAAACAGCCATGGAAGAATAAAGACCCCAGTCGGCTTTAGAGATTTTCCAACTGGTGGGATGAGGAGATGGGGAATGATGCAGAAAGTGGATGATACAAGGGAAATGGTCACTCGAGTATGTGTCAGAAAGTGCATACCACTCGAACAGATGTGCAAGCTGAGGAGTGCATATCGCTAGGTCTATGTGGGAATAAGTATGTTTTGTGTCGGAAAGGAAGGTCAGTGCACCGGTGTTGAGGCAAACAAGATTGAGGTGGTGGATAAGGTCCACCAAAAGGGAGCCTCTCGGACAAGGTGCTGGAGAGCCCCATAGGGGGTGGTGGGCATTGAAGTTGCCTACCAACACGAAAGGTGAAGGGAGCTGGTCAAAGAGGTGTAGCACATCTGCCCTTGTAAGGGCAGATGACGATGGCGAATAGATATTACAGAGGGAAAAGGAGAAAGCTGGATAGAGTGATGCGGACGGCAACTGCCTGTAGGTGAGTATGCAATGAAATGGAATGGTAATAGACGTCGTCTCGAATGAGCATCAGAACCCCTCCATGGGCTGGGGTACCTTCCACAGGTGGCAGGTCGAAACACACAGAGGTGTAGAGGGGAAATTCTGCACGATCACTTGGATGCAACTTAGTTTCTTGGAGACAGACTAGAAGCGGGCAGTGCAATCAAAGGAGTAGTTTTAACTTCTCCCGATTGGAACGAATGCCGCGAATATTCCATTGAAGGAGTGCCATGATAAAAATGAGATAAGAAATGAGGATAAAAACGAACAAACAAGCGGGGTCACCTCGACGGCCGCTGAGGACCGGATTTCGAGGGAGCACAGCCAACACTGTCTAGGGGCAAAGGGTCGTGGTCCACAGGTTCGACCGACGCGTCTGCCACCTCCCTGAGTTGATCAGAAGGGGCAGCTTCCACCACCGGTAAAGGGCCAGGTGCCCAGCAGACGGAGCGTCCTGGTGAAACAGAAGACGGCTGAGGCCGGCAACTGTTGGACGGTGTGACCAAAGAATCACGCCGCAGCGGGGAAGGGGGGGAGGGGCTGTTCTTTTTGTGAGCGTTCTTAGAGGCGAAGATCGATAAGACGTAGTCTTGAAGAATTCTTCCCGAATGGGTTCTTTTTTTTAACTTCGGGCAGCTGATTTAGGTGCCCGGGATGTATGGGAACTGGCCGACGAATGCATCGTAGAACAGGCAGAAGGGATCGGAGAGGTGGAATGAGTAATTTTCGGGCTAGCCGACCTGACAACAGTGTCACAGAAGGTTAGTTGGTCGAGGTGAGGTGAGGACCTGGCTGTAAGTACCTGATGGGAGTACAGCGGGCTTTCTACTCACTAATAACTTCAGAGCGGCATAGGTTAAGACCTTCTCCTTGACGCGAATCTCCTGGATGACCCGCTCTGGGCCCACAGGAACAGACGAAATAGAAAATACTGCCGCCGCCAAGGAGAGTGGCGACGACGTTACTGCTGCAAACGAGTTTTTCATTGTAACAGGGTGCAGACGATCAAACTTTTACTTTGCCTCATTATGTGATGTACGGTCCAGGATTTTATACTCTGTAATTTTCCGTTCCCGTTGAAGTGCTGGACATTGAGACGAGCAGGGAGGATGGTTCTGACCACAGTTGACGCAGATAGGAGGCAGAGTACATGGGGCGTCTGGATGTGCTGGAAGCCCGCAGTCCCTACATGTAGCACTGGACGTGCAACGGGAAGACATGTGGCCGAACTGCCAGCATTGAAAGCGCCTCATAGGGGGAGGAATATAAGGCTGCACGTCACAACGGTAGACCATCACCTTGATCTTTTCGGGCAATGTATCACCCTCAAAGGCCAAGATGAAGGCACCAGCTGCGACCCTATTATCCTTTGGGCCTGTATGGACACGCTGGATAAAATGAAAGCCTCGTCGTTCAAGGTTCGCCCGTAGCTTTTGTGCATCTGTAGCAATAAATCCCGATGGAAAATTACACCCAGTTTGTCACAAGCGAGTAGTGCCCGTGAGTGGGCAGGAGAGGTCCACAAAGAACTGAGGCTTGGTCGTTGAAAATGAGTCCCCATCAGACCTGCTACAAACTAGATCGTCATTCTGATTTGCGGCCCGACGTCCGTCCCAAGGTGCGGTCAGGGAGTGGAACGTTTGGGGGTCATACATAGAGGCATTAAATTTTCCTTTCTTAGAAACGGCGGTTGTACGTCTGCCAATGTCTCTTCATTGCGGGTGATCTGCCCCGATGCCACCCACTCCGATCAGGGGCTCTCCTCATGGGCGCCACCCAGCCACAGCAATGACACCTGGCAGGATGACCGTTGCCGGGAGTCCTGATATGCCATAGAGACAAGCATCGACTCCTTGGCTTGCATGAGGAGTGTGCAGCTCTGGCATCGGTAGAGCGATCCCTGTGTTGTCAGGGGGATACAGCCAAGAGGGTACATGACGACCCCGCCACAACGGGCTGGCTTTCTGGCGCAGTGTAAACCATTATGACTGGGATGCAAGGGTGTCAGTGCACAACGGGCATGGCTTGCGCTGAAATGAAATAACTTGTCTGACAGATACATAAAAACTGCAGCCATGATGCCGTTCCATAATGGGTGCATGAGATGGAATTGCACAAGGAATAGTCATTGCACCACGTAAGGTGTCCTTCCCCAAATGGTTCGCTCTTCAGGAAAATTTTGACAAATGAAAGGTGAAACCCACAGAGGGGACCAAAGATATATGGCCGAAACGTATGAGGACCCCTTTTAGTCGCCTCTTATGACAGACATGAATACCGCGGGCCTATTCTTAGCCCCGAACCCGCAGGGGGGACCAAATCCGGAGTGCTCTCCTTGGGGAGCAAACTAAGTGCACTGGTGTTGAGGCAGACAAGATTAAGATGGTTGAAGAGGTCTGCTAGAAGGGAGCCTCTGGGGCAAGGTGCTGGAGAACCCCATAGCTGGTGGTGGGAATTGAAGTCGCCTACCAACACGAAAGGTGATGGGAGCTGGTCAACGAGGTGTAGCACGTCGTCCCGAATGAGCATCAGAACCCCCCCGTGGGCAGGAATACCTTCCACAGGGGGCAGGTCGAAATGCACAGAGGTGTAGTGGGGGTAGCCTGCATGATCACATGGACGTAACTTAGTTTCTTGGAGACAGACTAGAAGCGGGCAGTGCAATTGGAGTAGTTTTAATTCCTCCCGATTGGAACGAATGCCGCAAATATTCCATTGAAGCTGCGCCATGATATAAAATAAGAGAAGATAAAAAGGAACAAATAAGCGAGGTCACCTCGACGGCCGCTGAGGACCGAACTTCGAGAGAGCACTGCTATCGCTATCTAGAGGCAAAGGATCTTGTTCCGTAGGTTCGACCAATGTGTCTGCCACCTCCCTGAGTTGATCAGGAGGGGCAGCTACCACCACCGGTAAAGGGCCGGGTGCCCGGCAGACAGAGCATCCCGGTGAAACAGAAGTCGGCCGAGGCCGGCAACTGTTGGATGGCATGACCGAAGAGTCACACCGCAGCAGGGAAGGGGGGGAGGGGCTGTTCTTTTTGTGAGCCTTCTTAGAGGCATGACGAGTAGAAGAAGCGGAGGTCGATTGAGAAGACAGAGTTTTGAGAAAACCGCCACGAACAGGTTCTTTCTTAGAACTCCGGGCAGCGGATTTAGGTGCCCGGGATGTGTGGGAACTGGTCGACGAATGCACTGTAGAACGGGCAGAAGGGATCGGAGAGGTGGAACGAGCAATTTTCGAGCTAGCCGATCTGACAACCATGTCACAGAAGGTGAAATCACAGGTCTGAGTGCCTACCTCCTTAGCTGGTCGAGGGGAGGTGAGGACCTGACTGTAAATACCTGCTGGAAGTACAGCGGGCTTCCTACTCGCTAATAACTTCAGAGCTGCATAGGTTGAAACCTTTTCCTTAACGCGAATCTACTGAATGACCCGCTCTTCTTTATATACGGAGCAGTACCGTGAAGAAGCAACATGGTCACCCATGCAATTAATGCAGTGAGGGGATGTGACACACTTGGCTGCATAGGACAAGATTTACTAGTACGATTAAATCTCTGGCAATGATAGCAGCACACAGTATTGGGTATATACGGGCGAACGGAGATGACTTCGTAGCCGGCTTACTCTTTAGATGGTAGGTCAACCCTGTCTAAAGTCAAGAAGACAGTACGAGATCATTGTTAACTTTTTCAGTACTCGGTGAACCGCCGTAACTCCCCGATTGGACGTATAGAGGTAATTCTTCCTCGCGACCCGAGCGTTCAAGCCAAGATCCCATATCCCTTCCCCCCGGAACACACAACATTCCACCGCCGCGCCACACGGTGGTTGCTGAAGCGTGCCCAGAGTTTATGGTGTCTAGAGGACTGGCGGCGCTTACCAGTCCACAGGTCAGGACCCCAGGTTGGCCATGCCCGTACTCAGCAAATTAATTCTGAGCCCCTGAGGGGGCAAACTGGTGTTGTGTTAAATGAAGCCACCAAGAGCATTAAGGAAATTTTTCATGGTTTGAAGTTTCCATAGCAACTGTATGGTCTCATTCTAGGAATATCAAAAAAGCTTTCTGAACAAATAAGTGTTCTTAACATTCACCACCAGGATTAGGAAGCATCACATCTCGAGAATATGTTAATTGAAAATATTTATTTTCAATCTGCCAAAATAATATAAATGTATATTTCAGTAATGTTTCCAGGCTTTGCTTGTAATTCAATACCTTAACTTCAATAATAATTGCTTACATCCAGCAGATATTACACATGAATTAGGCAGCAGCCGTAAGATGAGTTATCATATACATGTACAAGCTGTGTAAAAATCAGTTTTTTATATGTAGTCTCACCAGAGATAATTCTAAACTTCATAAAAATAAATGAAAATTTTCAAATTTTAAAAATTCATAAAAAATTAAGGAAACATTTGCAAGTGTTCTTGCTCTATATGAGGCCAGAGGTTTATGATATCTTGTCCAGAGAAAAAAATAATTCACTCTTATAAATCACTCCTTGGTTGTTATCGAGTCTAAAAAGTGAATTAAAATTCTTGAATATCCATCTCCAGATCGCTTATATTTTCTAAAACATTACCGGTTTCGGGACAGCTGCCCATCTTCAGATCAAAATTTTGAAGTTACAGAGTAACCTCAAAATTTTGATCTGAAGATGGGCAGCTGTCCCGAAACCGGTAATGTTTTAGAAAATATAAGCGATCTGGAGACGGATATTCAAGAATTTTATTCATATAACTATCGCAATAACTCCCTGAAGACTAATAAGTCTTGCTTTGATAAAAAGTGAATTGTCGAAAATTCTGATATCAAACTTTGGAGGTCATTTTGACTGGTTACTTTTTAATCTAGAGTATTTTGTTTTTAATAAACTATTTTGTAGTTGTCACTTTTCTAAAACCAGTCATGTCAATTGCATTGCTGTAACTTAACCCATTTCAGAGATATTCAAATTATTGCTAAAGTCTCCAAACTGAAAAGTAGTCGCGTGCTTACCAGTAAAAATGGCTGCCATTAAGTAATGGTACAAAAAAAATAGTAACTGTTTTGAACATCTCAATTACAGGGAAATCATATTTAAGAAAATCAAAATATTTAAAAATGGTCAAGAAACTAACTGAATTTTCATTTACCACATCATTTGGATTGACTCGCCTGTCACCATCCAACAACATGTGGCACTTAGCTGCCTATGTTCTTACCAAAACTGCAGACAGATGGTATACTTCAAGTCAATCTTATTGTACAGAACAAAATTGGTGGCTAAACTGCAGAGAGTCTGTTGCCCAAGCTCTGCAAGTGCTGGCAACACCACAGCTGTCAACCATAGAGTAGGTATATGTTTTATTTATTTCATGATCTGTACAAAACAGTGATCATTTGAAGTGAAAGTAAGGTTAATTACAGGTTAAACAAGAAGGATCCCCCCCCCCCCCCCCGTATGTGATGGCGTCTAGCACCCAAAGCTACGGTCCAGAAACGATATATTTACAGCTGCCAACATACGTACCATGCTAAAAACACAGGCAACAGATTCTGCAGTTTTATCAAATTCGTAATAGACTTTTCCTCCCTGATGAATGATCAATAAAATACGTTTGATAGGGCTCTGTTCTAAGACCATTATTTTACCTTATTTATGTACATGACCTTGTTGATCATATGAGCCCACTAGAAACTATTCTGTCTGCTGATGATATAAGCACAGCGTTCAATTGATCTAGTCGTGAATACCTTCACGAAGTATGAAAATATTTCTGAGCGGTTTAACGGAAACAGTGCTATTGTTAACAGTGGGGAAAAAAAACCTATGTATCAACTGCATTTCATTCCTCCATCTCACGAAACAACAATCAAAGCTGAAGAGCTATGTAATTGAAAATATATTTTTTGGGTGTATGCGTTCAACAGAATGTAAGTGGGATACAAATATGTGTGTTTTATACATAAACAACTTATCACAGAAACTCATGGTGCTATGGACTTAGGATAATGAAATCTACTATTAGTAAATCCATGATAATGCAAGCAAACCATGTACAGTTTCACTCCTTGCTCTGCTATGGAATTCTGGTGCAATTGAACTTACGGCATAAACATATTTAAACTACAGATTATTTGTGGTCTCAAAAAGATGGGATCTGGTAAATGTCACTCAATAACCAGTGCTTCCTATTCAGAATTATTTAGCATGAAAAATTTAGTGTCTGCTATCTGTGAAAAATTCTGTATGTGAGAGAAGAACATTTCACAGACATTGTGAACTATACATCTAACACCCTGTATGAATAGTACACAGTGTGTGATTTTCACTATCTGCGCGTTCTAAATGGTATAATTCTTCTCCTTTGTTTCTGTTACGAATTGTCATTTCCAGTACTTTTGTATCTGTCAGTTACCTAAAAGTGAAAATCCATTGCCTACACAATCCTTAGTTGATACGTTCTCAATGTATAGGTCCAATTTTTTCGAGAGAACAATATTCTAAAACCATACACATTTCTTCATGAAAAAGACTTACTCTGTATCATATTTACTTTTAAACAATATATGATTCACGGGACGTATAATAAATACAAATATTGTTTACAACACGTAATGTCGAGAATGGCAGGGCAGTGTTTAAACAAGCAGGCCTATTAACATTTTCTACTATACTTAGAACGGTTACGTGCAAATAAGTGGTAATGTGAAGGAAGATAAACAACACTTTTGAAATACTAGTTGGTTTACCTGTCACAATTAAGTATTCCTCACTTTCAAGAACAAAGAAAGTACTGTCAGAAACTATACGTTTACACACTTTGCACTGATAAACCTGTAACGTTACAGCTTCCATTAGTATTTCTCTTATTCATCACTGAAATGTCTGTCAGCATTCAGCAACAACTAAGTTTCGCGCTCTCATATTCAAATCCACAATTGTGAATTGCTGAAACACTTCCATCTGTGATCTTTGGTACTCGACTACTCGTACATGCGACTAAAGGCAGCTTAGGAGGGCACCCAAGATTTCCCGACCGCCCGATAGATGTCTCTACGGTTACGCTACCGTACTGGTATATCCTTGACAGTGGACGCTAAAAACCGAAAAGTGCCGCCGGAAGTGGACTACCGGAAGTCACCTACACTTCCTACCATATCTATGGTCACTCGTCCAGAATGTAGCAGTGGAGGTGATTGGATAAATGTTAGTTCATGACGTCATATACGTTAGCCAATCAGGAGCGCGACTCGACCTACGCGACCGGCGGGTCCCGAGTCGCCTCACGCTTGTAAACAAAGCACCTGCATCTTGGTTTGAATGCTGTTGCTGTAGTCGTTTTTCGTATTTATGACTATGTATTATGAGAAATATGACTTTCCAATGACCAACCGCATTACAGATCTGGTGCAAATCAGTTGTTTGAAGTGCAGATTGTTGTGCTATAGTGACAGCAAGTGTGATTTCAGTATATAGGCGTAATAAGATTTATGAAAAATGAATGCAAGTCGCCCATTTCAGATTCTGTTATTGTCATCTTTAGTGCCTTTTAATACTTACCACCGGATTTCAGAAACGCAGTAATAATGTTTCTGGCAGTATTACAATTTTTGATTGAGTATGTCTCTTAAGAATGGAGATAACTATTTCACAGTGTTATTTACTTAGGTGCACTTACATGTGGTTTCGAAATTTGGTATATATTGTTGTTTAATACGAAAGGCCTCATACAACTTTACGTATGATACCGTATTCCGAATATCTACTGGTAAAAATTGTGCAACAGATGGAACGATGTTGTTTCGTATAATTTGCCATGTCGGGTTGCATCTAAATGCACTACTTATGGTGAATAAAGCATGAATGTTTATTTGCCGTAGAATAGACCACTCTACATATCAGACATGGTTGCTTAATACAACCAAGGAAAGCAGGGTTTTACTTTACAGGACTAGCTAATACGCTATTTTGAATGTGGAAATGTGCCGGTGGCTTGAACCTTCATGTGCCATTTTTTGTGTACAACTAACGGTCATACTGTCATTACTGACATAATGGTTTGAATTTTATATGTTAATAGTACCATCAGCATACATTATAACACTTGCTAGAAAGAGACTGAAGACCTAGCTGTTTAGTTCCCTCAAAAACCAACAACAACTTGCTAGAAAAAGAATTCAATTGGGCCAGTACACCTAGTGTATTGCCTCATTTGTTTTTAGGGATAGCGTTACTCTGTTCAGAGATTCTTCCATAAACCTACTAGAAATATGAATACCAGTAACTATTGGAAACTGAACAATAAGTAACTGAACTTATAGATATGTCATGCAGACCTTTTGTTTGCTATTTGCATATTATTTTTGAGGAAATAGGAATAAAAATTGCATTATTTGTTATTGTTTACCAGTTTGTGGGATTTTGTTTATATAGTTATGTAGTGTTCATACAGCAAATGTAAGAGCTATCATGTGTGTCCAACAATTCTCTACCCTGCTCTTCGTTGTTTTTTACTGCCTTCCTGAGAGTGCTAATGAATATGCAGACTGTCTCTGCCCTATATGTGAACTTTCAACTGCTTTTTGGAAGTACAAGGACTTCATTTCTTTTAGTAATCTCTTTTTTCCAGTAGTAGTTATTAATTATTTGATTTTTACTTTTTTTGCTACTTATCATATGATATTTCAGTTCCTCTTTATTTTTTAATAAGATTCCATTTCCTTCTTTCCTTCCTCATTATTTTTTACTGTTAATTTTAATTGGCATAACTAAAGACTGGGATACTACCCATTAGCTTTGACCCATGATGTCATCAACATGCTGGGCAACCCATAAACGGGATACTATCTTAATTCTCGTGTATTGTATATAATAAATAATATGGGATTATCCTCATAAATTACAGATTCCAACAACAGAATGTAACATCAATCACTGATATCACCCCATCTTCGGCACTCACTTGTGCGCTGTTAACCTAAACCTCCCTATCATAGTGGAGCTGCAGATCATTTTTTAAATATAAAATCTTAATCTATGTTCTGCTGGTAAACAAACTGTCATCTTTAACTCAGCCATCACATAATTATTCACGCCACCTACAAACACACACACGACAAAACACCGATGCCGCAAGTCAAAGCCAATGGGCAGTAGTCCCATTACCTGTGAGCCATTTAATCAAATTAAAACCTATTTAGCCTTTTTTTTTTTCACAATCATTCTGTTTCCAGATTACAATTCCTTTTTATAACACTTAACGACTTGCAAAGAGGAGATTAAAATGAACATGTGAACTTCTTAAGGGATTGGTTCTTTGCATTTGCTTGCTGAAAAAGTTATGTCTGTAAATAGTTCTGACAAAATTCATAACAGTAACAATAACGTAAAATGCATTGGAGTAGAGTTCTGGACAGGAATGAAATTGTAGTACTAATAAATGGAAGCACCTAGTTTCTTCTATGTGGGGCTGTAACATTTGGACTCAAAAGGAATGAATGAATTAACTTCTATCAAAAGCTTACATTTTACAACTGAATTAAATTTTTTCATTCAGTAATAAATGTAGTGATAAACTTTTCTGTTTTTTAATTGCTAACTGAATGAGCTTTGCACCCTTTTGTGTAGAATTTCCATATTGCCAACACCAACAGTACCATACAACCCTTCTACTAAGACGTAATGGGCAGGGACATACTAAATGTAAAGAAACAAACTCTTGCTGGATGGTGAAGGTAAATTGATCTGTTTGTATTGTAGAAAGTAAGGACACATTCACAACAAAAGAATATCCCTATTGCAAATGATCAGTATTTCGAGTTGTACAACACATCACATCACACTGACATCAGGGGTCAAAGGTGACAGGTGGCTTAGTGTGCTTCACTTGAGCCGGAATGTTGGGGTTTTGGGCGAGGACATTCTAAACTGAAACAACAAGAAACCAAACTGATAAACACACAAAAAATGAAAAATAAAAACAGAAACAACCAAGAAATTGCATGGTAGTGAACCATTCAATTAACCGTAAGACATTTTTGGCTGGGAGATACCATCTGCGATTGTTCGGCCGTCTAGTGCAAGTCATTTTACTTGACGGTACTTCGGCGACTTGCGTGTCAATGGTTATGAAAATGATGACGACAACACAACACCCAGTCCCCTGCCGGGAATCAAACCCGGTCTCTCTGAGTGGTAGTCAGCGACACTGTCAACTGAGCTATGGGAGCAGATAATAGACCTATAATACACCTCAAATAAAGACAGCGATACCAATTCAACATCCTCCCCAAAAAAAGCAACAAATAACAAAGAAATAGTATCAAATACTCAAGTCATATCAAATGTTCCCTTCTAACGTATCTTTACCACAACCCCTCTTGTATTTTCACATTTGTTGCCTTTGCCTACTCTCAACCAAATTAGCCTCACAACCTAACATGGACCTCGGGATACACTACAGATCACTGTCATTACAAACAGTTCTTTGCTCTTCACAGTCTTTGGCTTTGCCAATTCACAACTACATAGTATCGTCCAAGCCTAACCAAAACCTTGGGCTACACTACAGCTTAGCCTGTATTTACTTATTCCATTTAGCTGTATGTGGGTCTTGGTATAGAAAGCTGTTAAACACTTAAGGAAACCAACAATAGGTGCACCAGATAAATGATGCATTTAGAAATGGAGCAATGTGAATCTTCCAAATAACACTAGAAGAAAGCTACATTCACAGTGGTGTGTGATGCTTTTATGCTCCTGCCAGTGTTATTTGGAATACAGAAGAGTCAAGTTGCTCAACACCCTACTGCAGAACTGAATCATGTAACCTGGACACAAATCGTCTGTCACAATCATGTTTATCAGATTTCTATACCAAAAACCACATACATACTTCACAATATCAAACAATGGAAATTCCAGGAAGGATTCAGCAGTATCTTTGTGAGAGATAGGTTGCTTACCACAGATGTCCAATGAGCTACAGAAAGTCATAAATAAAAGAATATAACTTGATAACTTTTGGCCGTAAAGGCCTCCGTGGGTTAGAAAGACACACTCGCACAGACATGACTGCCGTCTGGCTGTTATGGCATCTGTTTTATTCTACTTTTCAGTCATAGTTTTACATTTAGTTGTCACATGTTTTACTTATTTCAGTCTACCATAAGTCTGTTTTCAAACATCTGACTCATGCATTAACTAACATATACTAATATGCCAACTGATATTTTAATCTTAAAATCCAGGCTGATGTGTGCATGCGTCCAGTGCTTGCATTCACACTAGCAAATATTAGAACATGATGCTTAAGCACAGGCCAGAGGTTTGAAAATGTAATTATCAAAGCCCAAAATCTTACAACTAAATGTGAACCTTGGTGGAAAAATGTGATAAATAAAACATCTTTCAATAATTAGGTTATATTACTACCTGCATTTCACATGCTGTTCATTATTACACCACTATCTATAAGGCTAACCAAAATGTATAATTACCACTATAGGCAAAGCCAATGAATATGAAAGGCGAAAATCTAGTTTCGGTGATAGGCTCATCTGTAGCGCAGCCTAGGTTTATGTAGGTAGGGAGCCAATAGTTTGGTTGTGAGTTGGTGAGGGCAACGAATGTGAGACACGAAAATCTTGTTTATCTGACAGGCTAATCTGTAGTGTAGCCCAATGTTTAGGTTAGGCTTGGACACGACATTGTAGTTGTGAGTTGTCAAAGCCAAAGAATGTGTAGAGCAAACGACTGTAATGACAGTGATCTGTAGCATATCCCGAGGTCTAGGTTAGGTTAGGAGGCAAGTTTAGTTGAGAGAAGGCACAGGCAACAAATTTGAAAATACAAGAGGGGTTGTAGTGAACATATGTTAGAATGGAACATTTGATTTGGCGTAAGTATTAGATACTATTTCTTTGTTATTAGTTGCTTTTTTTGGGGGGGGGGGATGTTGAATTGGCATCACTGTCTTCATTTGAGGTGTCTTATAGGTCAATTGTCAGCTCCCGTAGCTCAGTTGACAGTGTCACTGACCCCCACTCAGGGGGACTGGGTGTTCTGTTGTCATCATTTTTATCAACAACAACATGCAAGTCTCCGAAGTAATGTCAAGCAAAAAGTCTTGCACCAGACGGCTTAACAACCACAGACAGGATCTCCGAGCCTAAAATGCCATACGGTCATTCCTTTCATTGGTCAATTGAATGATTCTATACCATGTAATTTCTTGGTTGTTTCAATTTTCATTTTGCATCTTTTGTGTGTTTATGCAAACCAGTGCTATACCCCACTGAACAGAATGGGGCATGTGGCCGGTGGCGGCCACACTGCATCGGGTGTACGGCATTGCTGTGACTGCCGGCTGGCACACAGCGTGAGGTCGCATGGCAGTCAACATGTTAAGTGTCTGTTGTAATCAGTATCAGTGAGAGACTTAGCTAATGTACCTGGTTAAGAGTCCCAGCAGTTTGTGTGTGTAATTTAATATCCTGCTGCGTACCCCAGTGGAATGCTTGTTGATGTGAAAAAGGCAAAAGTTGCACTTTGGTTCAGAATCCACATTAAAAAGCCTTAAACTTCATCGTCCCCTCCCCCCTCCCACACACACACAAGCCAAAAGCTATAAGAAAAAGCTGTATTATTTGGATTATTGTTACACTTGCTGCCTAGGCACATGAGTATCCTAAAGTAGTCTGATGGAATTTGTAAGAGCAACAACTTAAAAAAATTGTTCTAAAAATCAGATGATTCCCGAGCACTTTTAGATGAAAAACATTTCATACAAGTTAGTTGAACATGCAGTTTTCACAAATTCTCTTGTTCGCACCTCCTTTGCTGCCATATATTTTACATTTCCTTTAATGCTGTACTTTCATAAAGTGTAAATTATTGTAAATAAATACTGCATTGTAGTTTTATAATATAAATAACACTATCTTATTTTCAAATGTGGCATCATGAAACATTTGTGTTAAATGGCATAAAATACATCCAAAGGGGTTTTCACTCTGTGGTGGAGTACTGGAATGAAACTTCCTCACATAGTAAAACCAGATTAATCTGCCAGGAAGTTTCATCAGTAACAATTGCAGATTAGGTATGCTTATTTTTCTGCAGGCATCATACCTGGTCTGCAGATATTACTACATTATGTATTTGCTAAATGCAATTCTGAATGTTAAACAGTCTAATGTGGTATGTGAAACTTTTATAGAATGAAATGTATGAAATTTTAAATATTTTCAAATGAAATGAATTGAATTTAGGAATGGAAGAGAGAGAAAGTTGAAGATAAGTAGATCATGGTACATAAAAATCAGAGTATTAGAAAATAATGAATATGGGAAATTTACAGAGATTGTGGGTGGGGCCAAACTAAATTGAAACATTTAACAAATGGTAAAAATTGGAATTTGCTAAAGCTAGTACGAAAATATTTTTAAAAAACAAAAGAAGTCTTGGAATCAAAACCTAGAATTACCAGTTCCAATGACACCAGCATAATATTGTTATTACTATTATTAAAGATGAAGTGTTGCCATCAGTAAATAGAGTTGACAAATAGACCTATAGGTCAATCCTAGTTACCAATACCAACCATTCCTGAAAAAAATATGAGGAACTAATATCAGTAACTAGAATGTAGCTATATATGTAAATTTTAGTTACCAAGACCAAACATTCCTGCAGAAAGTATGAACCGCTGATTTCGGTAATTAGAATTAGAGTTATATGGGTGAATTCTATTTTCCGATGAGAAACACTCCTGTAGAAAATGCTAAGTGCTCGTACCCGTAACTATACAATCTTGAGCTACACGGATCATATCTGCTACAGTGGTGGCATAGTGTACTGATACTGGCAACTATCTTTAAATGCTATTTGAAAACCTTGTTACATAAAAGGAGAGGAATAATCTTTTGTGTTGACCTTGTAATAAATAATGTTTCTACTTTGTGGTTGACAGGTTCCTATATGTACCCTTTTGGGCTCAATAGAATTACTTATCTTTGGGAAGTAAATGTTTCGTTCCAACATCGGCACACTATGCCACTGCTGCATAATTCAAGTCCTTCCCCAACAGTAATTCATGATTATATCCTAAGTTAGCCAGCTTATCACTATTTATGAGAATGTGGTTAGGTAGAAAAGTGAAAGCACAGCTCAAGTTTATGTCAAAATGCAGTTACATTGTGTGATCATAACTATGAAATCCAAAGAAATATATTGATACAGAAGAGTCCTGAAAACTCTGTGTAAAGTTGACCGAAGATTGGTCGAGTTTGTGAAAATGCCGGGTTATTGGGAATGGTGCTAGAAAATGAATAGCTGAGGTTGTTTCATTATAAAGTACTTTCTATTGTTACTTTAGAATACAATACAAATGGTGGAATACAGTAACACTACATACATGTAAGACAATATCTTGCAAATGATATTCGTTTCTTACACTCACATGTACTTTACAAAACACGGTTAAGAAAAGACAAAGGCTGTAGGCAGGTGAGCGGCAGAGTGTGCATGGTCGTGCTACATGTCTGTCATTGTTGTCTGTTGTAACTAAGTTCATTATTTGACCATCACGTCTAAGCTGACTGTAAACGACACTGAAAAGTTGAACTTCCATACTTTTGATCATGGCTGTTTTTAGTATGAAGACGCATCTATATACTGCATTAATGAGACAAAGGATTCTTAAATGGAGTGTAGGTGGCACAAAAAAAGATGTCTGGACCCATACACAACATAGCCTGTAACTACTACAATTTCATTTCTATCCTGCAAGCACGGAATAATTTCAGGGGATGTGACTGAGTTATCCGGACTGCCGGGTTACCGAGTTTTCGGGACTACCGTAACAATATTTTTCTGTGACTTGCAATAACCACAAATATAATCATCGATAGGTACAATGTAACATGCGACATCTTTGTTCAAAGCTGACAGGTGGTATTGGATACTAGGACTGACCCCCAGCTTCCTATACTGTTGTGAAATTAATATTTCATTGACATCTTGGAACACATACCAGTTCAGTTTCATTTGCTTTGCTTTGCCATTTAACTCTTAACATATTTGACTGGGATATTAGTGTGTGTTAAATATTGGTTCAAACAATGGAAATTCCAGAAAGGACTGACATTTCCCTCAACATGCATTTTAATCTTTTCCTATGGTTAAGGAGAAAAGCCATACTTGCAAATCCCAGCTTAAATATTAAGAAGCAGCTAGATTCAGACCTGAAAAAGCTGCACTGCAATCAAAAATAGTTTTGCTTTTCTTATAGCAGGCCCTATTTAGCCAATACTGAGTTGAATATGAAGTTTCCAAACATTTACCTGCAGACTTTGCTTTGTACATATTACATTTTATGGGATAATTTATTCTTAAATTTGTCCTACCTCTGGAAACTTCATTAGGTTTTTCATTGTATTTCTGCCAACAGAACAATTGCCGAAAGTCACAATGTTTAATAAAAAACTAGACTATTGAACATTTGTTATATGATCTATAAGGGTTGGTGTGATGCCACAGTATGCTATAGCTTGATTTACTTAAGAACTTTGTGTCCTCATTTGGTCACACAAGCCTTTTGATTGTGAAGCATTAGGGTGGGGTTTTCTTTTTTACATTTATAATTTGTAGTCTTTTCAAGTAGTATGTCCTTTTCATTGAGAAAATATCTTAACCAGCTGCTTTCAAATCTTTAGTCTAAAGATTAATCTCTTTTGTATAGTCTAAGACCAATGCTCAGCTCTATCTGAAATAATCTTACCTCTTCACTTACATAAACAGCAACTCTATCTCCCTTCTGCCTGTCTACTACTATGCAAAACTTCTCACAAAATTGTTCATTACATTTTCTTCTGGTCCAAGTTCAAATGACTCATCTGCTAAAAGCATACTATAAATTTTGCTGCAAAATTCTTACATTTTAACAAGTTATGTTGAGAATGTGTAATGAAACTAAATCAACAAAAATAGGTGTAGCACACTTCCGAATTCCATTTACACTATGAGTAATTCTGTAAAACAGAAATGTGGTGTACACAGTTAAGTGACAAAAGGTGGAACAATGTAATGAATTTGCTGTAGCTCACTAAACAGATCACAGCTTGTAGTAAAAAATATCCGGAGAAAGTGCACATTTGTCATCCAGTGAACTAAAAATGCCTTTATTTAACAATAATCACATATCCATGTAAACTTGTTTAAAGGGCAAACTTCATTAATTATATTGCTTACAAGTAATTGAGCACTCTCTGTACCAAACAATGAATGAAATACCCCAAAAAGAATAATTTTGGCCTCTGGGCTAATTGAGATATTCTGTAATCCATGCTTTGCACACCCAGGGTATCCATTTACATTAATCACACTTACATGTTGAGGACAAGGTAAGGCATACATAAAATTTGATTAAATGTGTCATTGCTGGACATAACACAATGAAATTCTAAAAGTAATTTAAAAGCAGCATGAAATGATACTGAAAGGGTAATTATTAATGTTCTGGAAACTGTGCTAATTTCACTAGTATGGTCACCTTTGATACAAAAAGCTAGTTTATTCAAGCATAATAAAGTGTTTTAAGTCTTTGGCCCATATGTTAGTCAATAATTACTGTAAATTTTATTCAGTTGATATTTTAGGACTGTTTCAGAATTGGAAAAAAAATATGTTATCTTCGTTTGTGTGGCCATAATGTCCGTAGTTGCTTTCATAATTATGAATAGCAGTGATTTTCCGTCTTTGCAACTACAATAAAAATGTGATTTTTTCACACCAGACGCGTTTCGTTTTATTGAATGTAAAACATCTTCAGTGGTCTGTAATAATAGAAATCTACAGTTTGTTTTGTGTTTAGTTCGAAAACAGTTCTTAAATGGACCTTGAAAAGTAGGCCTAATGTTTGGTACTTACGGAAATTTCTGTCATCATGCCGGTCTGTTTAATGCAATACCTCACAAATGTAGTTCTTTCTCTATGTTTTATAATAAATTATGTTTCGGTGTATTTAGTTTTGATGTAAGCGCATTGGAATAGTGGCAGAATAATACATGTATATATTTAATGGGAACATTATTATTATTATGTGATTTTATTTGGCCTTAGCTGTGGAGTGTTGGTAGTGGTATCTGGAATGATATGTGGTAGTAGTATGAGATAGTTACGGGCATGACGGGGAATGTCACATAAAACACCTCATTTGAACTCTTCGTTGATGTCGATTTAACTCTGACTTTCTACGAAAAGTTCTATCAGATACGTAGCACTGAAAGTTCTTCATATCCATTTTCTGTTCACAGCAAAAACGTAAACGTACAGAACAACACGAACACAACCAAAGCAGGAAAACACAAAATGGCGAAAAAGTAAAGTAGTTCAACATTAATTTCTTATCTTCCTCCACTGTTGGTTCAATAACAGGTACCAGGTCACAGTCATCTGTTGTGTCAGAATCAGTGCCTGTGCCATCATCAGTAAAAAAATTTAAAAGGGGGGGGGGGGGGGCAGACTTTTTGGTTAGTAATTTGTTGTGAATTTAAAGCTCCTTACTTCCTCATTAAACTTCCCTTGGCCTCACACCTAGGGCCATTCCCCTAGGTACACATGCCTACAATAATTTGTCATTGTTTTAACCAAGAATTTTTTACTTCAGCACCTTTAAAACATGAAGATACATCCACCTCTGCTTGCCTATTCCCTCCAACTGTTAACTGGCCCATTTTTGGTACAGACAGTAACCAACTGAGAACCAAGACACTAAATATTCCTGAATTAGTTTCCAAATTACATATGTGGCTCTTAAGTACACAAATGTAGTAAACAATCTGATGGGTATTGCTTCTGGCCCATGAACTTAATATCTGCATCACTCGTCTTGCATTGGAACCAGAACTACATTTAGGTAACTTAATGGCCCTTGATTTTCAATTGAAAGTAACATCTTAGGCGTATAACTGAGTTCAGTAGATCTGCTTTGCAATCCTCAATTTCAGTATCTCACTCGGCCATGAGTGTCTGGGTGCTAACTTTGGTCCCACTAACAACAGTTACATATGAGAAAGCTTCTTTATGTTTTAAGAGGGATCCTTACATAAATATTCTGCTATGGCAGTCACTGGAGGCTTTACCCACTATTCTATGGACAGACAAGTACGTTTCATTTAGCATACCACCACCAATAGCTGTACTGTCAGGCTTTGTTTTACAACTGTTATGTAGCTTCCTCAGAAGTTTCATTACAGTGGCTGTACACAATGGAGGGTCCCTCACTCCATTAACTATTCTTCTAGGAACACGCCTATCAGGCACATGGTCCAATATTTTTGCAAACAAGTGCCATAACACATCAATATGCTCTACTCTAATAAATTTATATATGACACCACTCCCTCTTTATCTAATTTGCTGAAGATATAAATCAATCCACTTGATCTAATTTCTCTTTGTACATTTGTAGTCACTAAAGAGGTCTAGTCCATTTGTTGACATTAGGAAGCCTTTTCCTGAGCAATTTATCAGGAGTGCGGTATTGTATGTTAAGTGAAACATGGATGATTAACATTTCAAACATGAGTGTAGAAGCTTTAGAAATGTGTTACTGAAAATGGATGGGTAGTTCACATAATTAATGAGCAACTATTGAAAACACATAGAGAAGAAATTTATCCTCACCTCTGTTAAAATATATGTTGGAGGGGCACATACTGTGTTGTGTCATCAAATATTTCCCAGTTCCGGATTTGGTGAGAAGTGTGGTGGGGGAGTAAAGAGGGGGGGGGGAGAGAAAAGAGAGGAAGGAATACAGTAAATAGCTTACATTGGAAGTGGGCTGCCAGAGTACTTTTGAAATGAAGACGTTTGCATAGGAGAAACTAATGTGGAGGTAAGCACCAAACGTATTCCGACCTTTATGACAGCAGCATATTTCCATCATAAGTGGGATTCCAATCAATAAGTTCTGGGTAGCTATTGGGGGGGAGGGGGATGAAGTTAATAGGCCTAATGATTTTCAATAAATCCCGTCACTCCAATCACTTGCAAATCTGTGGTTTACCCAATTTAAATTTGTATCTTGAAAATCACCTCCAATTATGAGAATACGATTGGGGAACGTACGAACTAATTCACTTTGTAAAGTCTGAAGTTTCCAGGGGAGTAGATAGTAAGATGCAATTATAAGTTTGCGGCCACACTTAGTATTATGTCGTGCTCAGCTAGCCTCACAAACAGTTAAAATTTCTATTACTGTGGATATGATTTTATTATCGGCTGTGGCAAACACACCTCGTCAATGATTTTTGCACAAATTGCTGAACATATTAAGGAAGTCCACAATGTATTACAAACACATGCGTCAATATTGCCCAAGCTCTGCAAATGTTGGCAACAACACAGCAGTCAACCATAGAGCAGGTATATGTTTTATTTATTTTGTGATCTGTACTAAACAGTGATCATTTTAAGTGAAAGTTAGGTTAGGTATAGGTTAAACAAGAAGTTTTTATTACGTGAGGGGGCGTAGCGCTCGAATCTCCAGTTCAGAAACGATCTATTTACAGTTGTCAACATACGCGCCCTACTAAAAACACTGGCAACAGACACCGCAGTTTTACCACATTGCCTTATAAGAAATTAGAGATTTGACGACATTATGATAAAACTTCAACAATAGTTAACGCCCAATTGCACACTCCATCTCATAACGCCACAACATAAAATTAATACAAACATGGCGTTAAACCGTTAAGTGACATTAATCGACTGCGAGGTTCGATAGCAACCGCTATCGACTTAAATTCACCCTCTGGTTACTTCCGGCGGCACTTTTCGGTTTTTAGGGCCGAGTTATCCTTGACTCGATGCAGAACACGCCGTCGTACATTCTGCGTAATATGTAAACTGTTTCGTGTTAAGATTGCCCAGTTCCATTTCAAAGTGCCAGTGCACTAACACTGCATCACAAGGAGATTTACCTTGTTATTACATATGAGATTGTACTGCAGCAATAAGATGTTGTAATGAATTTAATAATAAAGCCTTGAACTGGTTATCGTCAATGTGGTGTAATGGATAGCGTTATAGATTGGCAATATAAGGGATTATAGTTCGTCACCGCACACTTCCTTTAATTTTTTGAAATATTTTACTTAAACACATCCTAGGAGTTGTTTATTAATGTAAGGCAAGTATGATTTGCAGTGTTCTACATTATTTATATTTCCTTGTGATTAGAAAATGAAGGACGCAAATATTTCGCCGTTTATTTCCCAATCTATGATAATTTCACAGTGTGCCCTTAGGTAGGAACCCAATAGGACAGCTTCACGAGCGGCAACAATATTAATATTCTTCCTTATCATATATATTTGGCTGTCTGCTTCCGAAATACAGCGCTCTCAGAGAGTATTATCAGAGTGCACTCTAGATACTATTGTAGAGATTTATTGAAACAGCTGGCTTTCTTCACCAAGTCATGCTAGTACATTTTATTACTTATGTGCTCTCTGAACTATAATCATACTGTTCACAAAACTAAGAGTGCATGTGAACTTGATATGTGGTGATATGGCTAAATTCAAAAAGCAAGAACCCCTCGTCTTCTAGATATCTATTCTTTAAAGGAGTTTATTAATAATCTGCGTTACTTCCTGTTTAAGTTTTAGCTTCACTATAAGAACTGACCATGTCACTCCCATGGGTAAATCACTTATTGGCTGTATACTTTTTCTGCGAATTAGAACGTAAGTTTTATGGTACAGACGTAGTGTGTTGGTGTTGACAACCACATTACACGTTGTCTGAAAATATATATATATATAATTAATCTTTTGTGTTGGCCGTGAGATAAGTAATTAATGCTGTCCCTGCTCTATGGCAGACAGGTTCTTGTATATAACCTTGTCCGGTTAGTAAATTGATTACCATCGCAAAGCGAAAATTTCATTGCCAACATTAACACACTAAGCCCTTGCAGCCTGTAAGTAAAGTGTAGCCCGTTTCATGCATCTGTTTGCAAACAATTTAGTCTGTAAGCCGCATGACATTTACCTATGATTATTATAGCAATAATATGACACATTCTACATCCCAGCGATACACTCCCGTCACGATTTCATAGACCTCGAAAATAAATAAATAAAATAAATCTGGACAGGCAGGGAATTCTGAGGGCAGCTTAAATTGCTCCAAAAGTAGCAATGAAATTCGTATTCGCCTGTCTGACCACACTCTCGGAAATCGTCACATATCTGGAAAGAAACACAAAAATTTGTGATAAGGAAGAACATGATTTTTCCTTCTATAGGCTACGTTTCACTCGAAGCTATTTTTTCGTACTTCGTTCTGAAATCAGACGGAAATGTAAAAACGTCGAATGCTGCAGAGTATACTCGCATTACTTTCATAAGAAAGAGGCAGAATGCGTTCAAACTGCCGCATCGAGGCAATTAATGTTTACCCCAGAATGCAAATCTTTTGGCTCTCGCTAACTTGTGAATTGTGATGCTATTGGTTGTTCTAATTTCGCACAGAGTTCTGGTAGCGTAACCGTCGAGACATCTATCGGGCGGTCGGGAAGTCTTGGGTGCCCTCCTAAGCTGCCTCTAGTGGCCTGTGGCGACTAGCGTCAGCGTAGGAGGGTACCCAAGATTCGCCAACCGCCCGATAGATGTATCTACAGTTACGCCACCATCAGTGATCACTGGCAGTATACGTTAAGCCCCGTTTCCACTGCGTTTGAAACTTGTTCGTGGCTGCTACTAGTCTGTAGATGTTCACAATATGTTGCCAACCCGGAAACAGTCACTACGTTTACATGTAACACATCTTCCGGAAGACGAAAACCGATTTTCGTAAATCGTTTTTCGCTGTCGTGTTTACATGGCACATCCTGAATCGGATTTCCTAATCCACTTAAGATGGCGGCTGAAAAACAGCTGATTCAGTCCCCGATTTAGTCAACATAATCGCTATTTTTCTTTACTTAAATACACAGATTCATGTTCACTCTAATATTAATAGTTTTATTTCACATTATAAAATATGACTCTGTCCATATGTGCCGAAAATTCTTACCAAAAAAACATAATCGGATAAGCCAATAATGCTTCAAAAACGGTTGCGTTTACATGGACACGAAAATCGATTGTGGAACTGGAAAACCGCTTTAGAGAAGTGGATTTCCAGAATTGATTTTGGAGTGTTTACATGACCAACCAAAAGCGGAATTGAGAAATCGGTTTACGAAATCCGGTTTTGGGAGCCCATGTAAACGGGGTGAGTGTTCCGCCGCTGTGTCGGTAGAGATCAAAGGAAAATTTTTCCGTGGCCTGCTACCATGAGCTGCCGCTACGAAGCGCTAATGTTTGTTTTGTTTTCGCTTCACGGTACTGATTCACAGACAAACATTACTAGACTGACAATGCCGTATACAGTATCATTGGTGTCAAAATGAAGTCTCACCGCCATATTTCTATACTATAACGTGCGAGCAGTTGTGTGAGTTATTACAGAAAACAGTCGTAAAAATACGAATGAACTGACGTAATTATGCTGTCCTTAGAGTTTTGACATGTAAAAATTCGTGTTTTGTATATGGCTGTTATTATTAATCTGTTACCAATTTCATTCAAAATGTTCAAATGTTCGCAAATCTATCGGACCAAACTGCCTGGTCAGCAGTCCGTAGCTTACAAACTACTTAAACCTAGGTAAACTAACCTAAGGACAAACACACACACCCATGCCTCCACGGCGAGCAACCGCGCGCTCTACAGAGTGACCCTTTAGACCGTAATTCAACCTAGCATTTTATTTCTGTAGTATGGTTATTATAAACATGTACCCGTACTCTTTTGAGAGTTGTTACGAAATCTGTCTGCTTTGACGCACACACTAATGAGTCGCGTTTCCTGTTTTTATTAATCTGTTTCCAGTTTCCATCAACTTTGGTTTTTCTTTTAATAGTATGACCGTTATAAATGTGTTACTTGTCTTGGATAACACATAGCTTTATTCTTGTTAGTGTCTTTCAGTTAACTACTTTTGTTTTAACTGTACGTAACGGTAAAATTTTACCTATCATCCCGCCGACCTCTCATGATTATGTTCGTAACACAACAAAATGGTAGAAACTCTTTGCCTAGATGTTAATGTGTAACTGTACATAACATGTTGTTCTCATAACACGATTCGAAAATGCGGAAGTGTTAGCTCAAACGCAAATCATGCTCAAAGCAAATAGTAAAGCGTACAACGATATATCGTGTCAGAAGATCATAGTAGTGCCGTACGGAAATATTGACGTTAGGTGAGGCAAGATGGCGGCATCAATCTTCAGTCACAGAGGCTAGTTTGCCAGTCTAGTAATGTATATCTGTGTACTGATCTACTGTTTTCCTGTGTGTTCTGCGAAATGGAGTGGACCAGGGAGAAAATCTGTGCACTTATTTCTTTCTATGAGGAAGAACAGAGCTTGTGGAACGTACGTTCCGAAAGCCACAATAATATAAACGAAAAACACGATTCTCTCCACAAAATTGCCGTGGAGTTGGGTACAACTAGCAGTGATGTCGACAAAAAAATTAAATGGCTCGTGTCGCAATACCGGCGTGAGAAGAGGAAAATTGAAGAAAGTAAAAAATCTGGAAGTGGGGCGGACAGTATATACTATCCAAAGTGGTTTGGATTTAAAATTTTAAAGTTCTTGGACGATGTGCATGAAATAAGTGTGCAAGACTTTGATAGGAATCTCCCGTTGCGAGAAATCTAAGGGTAATTGCAAGTCTTTTTTTTTTTCACAGGGATTGCTTTCCTGAAACTAGTGTCGTTTTTTATAACAACTGGCCCTATAATATTTATAAAAATTTCAAAATCGGATGGTGAGATTCGAGTGAAATTCCGAAAGCCAGAACCGTCTTTCATGTTCAGGACTGAAAGCATGCTACTCCTGCCATGATTTCTATAATATGTTTTGGTCCACCACTGGCATCGTCTTCTTCATCTTCTTAAACTGTCAAGGAGTAACAATTCAGCACAGCATGTTAATATTTCTTCCTCATCGCTTGACATAGCGGGCCGGCCGAGGGGACTGATGCGCTACAGTCACGGTCTGCACCACCACTACGGTCGGGGATTCGAATCCCCCCTCTGGCATGGATATTTGTGCCATCCTTAGGAGAAGCTAGTTCGTATGTAGTTTGTAAGTTTAGGGACTGATGACCCCGTAGTTAAGTCCCATAAGCTACACAAACATTTGAATTTTTGACATAGCGGGGCCAGGGTTTCGTAACGCAAATACACAAAATAAGATGCTTGCAGGCATTCACTGAACAGACGATAGTACAAATGTTGGCCGCTAGTGTAGATGCGGACACGAACATCGAAAAATGTTGTCAACATTTGTCTGGAACAAGTTGTGAACAAAAATATGTTCCGAACATCAGTGTAAACTGGGCTTAACTAGCGTCTAGGGACAGAAGTGCGTCGGACCCCAGTTACCTGTACCAACTGATAGATATCTCTACGGTTGGTAGCTATGTACTGCAGAAGCGTCCTTTTCCATCTCGTATTTTCATGCTTTTCTCTTATAATTCATATGTTGCTATTTGAAAGTTACGGCACATTTAAGAGATACCAGAAACATGTCGTTCTTAGTTTAATTAGTTGTAAATTACAGTCAATAAATGCCATATCTGCGAGTAACCCTTGATATTGATGGCAATATAAAGCAGTGAGGCTTTTATATACTTGCTCATTGAAGCGTAGCGGATAAACGCATCACTTTGTGGAGCTGCTAAGCGGTGGCACATTGTTGTTAATTAAAAGGAATTTACATTTTGAGATATTTCTACATATTTACATATACAAGCGTTTTCCCTAAAAAGTGCGATTGTTCTCTTTAGTGAAAATTCCGTGAGATATGGGCCAACGAATAGTAAACATTGTCTCGTGAACTACCTGCACATAAACTGAAGACACACTGCAATAATTAATGTTCTAAATGTCATGCTGATTCAAATAATTTTATATATAGATTACGTACTACAGTTATGTGGCAACTGTTGCTTCTTGAGAATGAAGTGTTATTTACAACATTCACTATAACAATGTGTCCGCAATTTATGTGCAGGTACTTTAGTTCAGAAGACAGCATTTACAATTTGTTGGACCATATTTCAGGGCATGTTCACTAAATAGAACAAACGCACTTTTAATAAAAAAGCGATTGTACTTGCAAATATGTCGGAAAATCGCAACTCGTAAATTCGATGCAGGTCTTATAAACGCTGAGCGTTCAATGGAACCGTATTCGTCCGACAGGCAGCACGGCCGCATACTAGTCCATGCATTCTGTGATGCTGTAATGTAAAATTTGGAAAAATTATTACCTGAAAACAAAATATAACAGCTCATTAAAAAAATAATAAAAATAAAAGTTCCAATGTTTGTGAAGCTTAAGGGACTTAACTGCAGGGTCATCAGTCCCTAAACTTACAAACTAGTTATGAACTACCTTATACTAAAGACGACACAAACGTCCACGCTCGAGGCGGGATTCGAAACCCCGACGGGGAACGGCCTTGCGCTTCGGAGCATAGCGCCGCAATGCGCTTGCCCACTCCTTCGCGACAATAGCGCAACCACTCTAGCTCAAGGTACTACGCGCTTGTACAGTTCACTGTACCAATCAGTTAGTAATATTATAAAACAATGCAATTTTGCTTACTAGAATAATTATCAATAGTAAGTTCCATGAAGCAGATCACTGTAAAATGTTATGTCCACTAGATGCTTTTCTAAGAAAAATAATTATATCGACTCCATAAAGTAGTAAAGCAACATTATTTGTTTTAAAATATGTGAAAAAATGCCAGTAACATTTTTATCAGTTCCTTTCATAACATTAAAACAGAAATAGTCATTTGAAGAAAACAGGTCCAAAGAAGTGCAAGTTTTTCAAACTCATTATTTGATACTTGTAAGTAACAAAATCTAAAAAATTATCTGAAAAGATGATTTTACAACTCTTCACGAAGAAAAGAGACCAAAAACCGTACTCTTAACAAATCAAGCCAATTTTCGAGAAGGCCTTTTTATTATATAGACATATACTCTAAAAGCCGATCATTTCTGTCACCATCTGTGAAATAATAGTCGCAGTGGAGTAGCCAAGCGGTCTAAGGCGACTCACTGCGGAGCGCGCGGTTGCTCGCCGTTGGAGGTTCGATGCCTCCCTGGGGCATGGGTGTGTGTGTGTGTGTGTGTGTGTTGTCCGTTGATTAGTTTACCTTTTAATTAGTTTGTAAGTTATGGACTGATGACCATGCAGTTTGGACCGATAGATTTAAAAACATTTGTTGTTGTAGTCTTCAGCCTGTTTGATGCAGCTCTCCACGCTACCCTGTCCTGTGCAAGTCTCTTCATCTGAGAACACGTTCGGCAACCTACATCCTTTTGAATCTGCTTACTATATTCTTCCCTCAGTCTCCCTCTACGATTTTTACCCCACACGCTTCCTTCTAATGCTAAGTTGACAATTCCTTGATGTCTCAGAATGTGTCCAACCAATCTATCCCTTCTCTTAGTCAGGATAAGCCAGAAACTCATTTGAACATTTGAAATAATAACAATATTTAACACACCAGTGTCATTCATTCTCATGCAAATGACAGTCGACAAGTGACACATAAATATTCTCAATAACAAAACAGAAATTCCTGCAGAGCCTCAGCTCTGCTTTCTGCTTTATTTATCAGGAAAGTATCCTCTGCTTTATGTTGTGTCTTTTTACAGTTTCGAACTTCAAGTTTTAAACTGCTGGAAAGTCTTGTCATTTTAATAGCGCAGTGTTACGGAAATATAATGGAATATTACAGACATAATTCTATTACAGTAATACTGAAGTCTTAGAATTATTTATATTTCGAATGTGAAAATACGAAGGTTGAAATATTAACGTAAATTAGACAGCAGGAATGATAACTAGAAGCCCTGGAGCTGCAAAGCATCATGGTAGGATGACCGTAGAGACATCTATCGGGATTCGTACGGGTAAATGGAATCCGACGCCTTACTGTCCCTAGACGCCGGTTTCTGTGCTGTGCAGTGATGTTAATATAGAGATCACTGGTGCTGTGCTTCGACCATAGATACTAGTATCTAGTATCTATGGTCGAAGGTGCTGTGATATATCTTTCGGAGCAGTGGTACCAACCGTAATATCTCATCGAATAAAGAAACATTTTTACATTCCGTTGACTTAAGTTGGTTACATTGAACACCGTCCCAACTCCCAATATACAGACGACACTGAAATGTGAAAACAAGCGAGATGTAAACAACGTGAATGACACTTGGAACAATGTGGGGCGTGTCAGATACATATTTGTGTATGGGGGACAAAGCAATTACATTATTGCTTCTATTGTGTCAGTTCTTACAGTATGGTGACGGTAAGCATAACAAGATAGAAAATGGAAAGATTCTTGTGGTCATGGTGACAGTGCATGAGAATTAAATTTATATTACGGGTGACTTATGCCTTCTCGTATAAATAACACCGTTAGTTCCACCGGAGATTATCTTATTGTAGTTATTGATTATCCTGAAGTCATTGTACACTGATACAGTAATAGGCCGTACATATATTAGCACGGTACAAAGGGGAAAACATTATCCAAATAATTGGTACATGCAGAATTATGTCTGCAGAGAAGCACGATACATATTTTACACTTTCCTCATCTCAGCACTAGTCACTACACACCTTGCTTACAGTGCCTGCACACTTTCGACTGATATTAGGGTCATACCTACTGGTTCATTTCCCCTATGTAAGTCGTATTTTGCAGTTTGCCTTAGAAAAGTCGCGTGTGTCACCTTTCAAATTGTGGAATCTTGTAGTTTTAGTTTGTGATTTAAATGCTTAAGTATTTATGGAACTTGTTTGAGCATCATATTCTGCCATTTTGTTTCCTGGGATAAAATAATCTGTCTCGTTTTTGTTAGTAATGGGAACCTGTAAATAAACATATTTGCAAATGATAAAACAAAGTATTTAATATATATGCACTATATTCCATATATCAGATGTCCTAATGATAGAGTTTTTTTTTCCTATCCCAATTTATTGCTTGTTTACAAAATTTAGGCCTAAGCAATTAATTCAGTCTTTAAGATCTTTTAATAACCTCTTTTACAGTAAACAGAAATGCATATTTATAGAAAGTTGGACTGCACTCTCTGTGTTATTGTACTCTTACTAATGACTTGGAGTGTGCGCTGCTGGTGCTTTCTTTTATTGTTGATTTCCATGTTTTTATTGAGAATAACAAACCTAGACCATTCACACTTTTCATGAAAAAAAAGTGCAGTACTTAACTTAGTGTATATTTAGTGAGTGTAAAAAAGGAATGAAACGATGGCGACGTTGCTTACCAACATCAGTAATCCAGAATGAATAATCAGTATAACAATCTTGGCTACAAAGTGTTTCTTTTCTTTTACTATACCATATTTCTTTTGTGTTTCTGAAACATATACTTGTCCTTATTGGCTGTGTTACATTACTAATTTATGATTTGGAAAGTCCAGGTTGAAATTAATAATATAGTAAGGACAGTTTACATCTCACTGCAAAGATGTGGCGTCGAGCTGTGCCACATCTTTGCGGTGAGATATAAACTGTCCTTACTACATTATTAATTTTTGAGTTGTGTTTATGTGCAGTATAATTTTCTTCAATTTCTTTTAGGATTAGTTATATTAAATAGTATTGTGGTGTGTGCAGTTTGTAACAATTTCACATTATTATTAACATAATTGCATACTTTGTGGAATTATTTTTAATTTCACAATAACATGATCTCAGATATGTCATGACTTTTAGTTTTCAATTTCTCTCTCTGGTAGGATTAGACCTGTACTACTAAAATTTTCTATCTACTGGTTAAAATTTCTTGAGAGTAATTGTGTGAATGTGAATATACTTCGATTTTTTTTCAAGAATGTTCATTAGTGATCCTTTTTGTGGAGTAATGTGCAAAATTTTGAAATCTTGCTCTATATTGTCTGCAATCCTTGCACAGATTTTTACATTGGTATGAATACCAATCAGTTATCCAGAAGAATGAATGCCCACAACCAAACCGACACCAAGAGCCAAGTGGACCACCCTGTAGCACAGCATGCAGCTGAGTTTAATGTGCTTGATGCAGCGGCTATTTTTGGTAAAATTTTATGACACTTCTCGCCGGGCTCCAGTGCTTCTGTTAGCAACAGATGAACAATGAAGTGTAGAATTGCGTTAATATTTTTCATGAGCTAAAGAGTAAATGTTATTGCTGCTCATTTCACTCACAGCAAAATTAATACTGTACCTGCTCTATGGTTGACAGGTTCTTGTATGTTCCGTTCAGAAAAAAAAAAAAATAATTTTCGTGTTAATTTAGGTTGTCACGAAAAAACATTTATTGGTCATCTGAGGTGCTGTCATTGCCATTGGTGCCAGCATAACCACTGCAGCCCGGCAACAAGCGTCATACAATTTAACCGCTATTTTTACCTAGTCTCTTGATTGGAGTTGAGGGCATCAGAGTGGACATTTCTCAATGAAACACATTAAGTAAAGTAACAAATGATCTCATGTAGATATCAGTACAGAAAGGAGTGGGAAATTTAATGCTAAGGCTAACCAACCCTACGACCTTCCCTTCCGTGGCTACTTCATGGGAAGAGGGTCAAGTGGGATGACTAGGAGCAAAACATGTCACACAGTATTTGGACTGCTCTCTAAGTAATGGGGGATCTTTTACAGAACAAAACAGTTGCTGAAAACATTGAAGAGTTTAGAGAACTGGAATTCTTGGGGGAAATGTGGAACAGCTCCTTATTACGTAAGACATCTTCTGCAGATCCTCAGGTGTGTTATCACATCTAGGAGATATATATGTGTCTGTCAACCTGCACAACATGTTGAACAAGGTCCAAGAAATACTTTCTACAGGAATCTCACACTTGAGATGGTGGAAGGAACTCTAGGCCAGTCTAAACTGGTCAGGTGTCTAAAGGGGATCTGTAGATAATCACAATGACACAGGCAACTTTATTCTGGTTGTTGACAGATGTGCTCCCCAAAAAGGTCAAGGGAATGGTTTAGAAGCATGATATAAAATCTGAAGTCCCACCATCCATGCAGTGCTTTATGTGTATGCATTTTAGAGACATCTTCTCACTGCATGGTAGTCCCAAAGGTGGCAACTTTGGATGACTGCTCTCTGTGCAGAAGCACAAAAGTTTGTTAATTCCTGTAACAACACTATCCATGATCAAAAGCTAGTCCTGTTTGGAAAAAAAGGTTGTTCAGGAATATAAATCTGTTGTCTACTTATATTGGGACACAAACAAATACGAACACCTCCATCCTGTGAACATGAAAATTAGTTTCGCTAAAATCATGGCTGCTGCCTTCCCTGCCTTGCATTTCTCAAACTACTATCCTTCCCATCACCTTCCTCTACCTCTCCTTTGGTTTCTGGATACCTCCACCCCTCTCCCCTGAGAACCACTTCCTGCATTGTGCCAGAGAAGAGTTCTTCTTTGGCATCTACCAGTGAGAGGGCTTCGCACAAGAACTGCTCTCCCTGGAGATCATCAGATCAGAGGTTAGACTTGGAACAACTGCATGGCCAATCCTTGTGGTCTTTTTTTTAATGTATCACATGAACTTTCACCACACAATCGTCCAGTGAAACTGTAATGGTTGTTTCTGTCATCTGGTAAAAATACAACTCTTCTCTCTTCCTTTTGTCCATTGTGCTTAGCTCTACTAGAAATGTGCTTTAGCAATGACCTTTCTTCCACATTCTGTGGTAAATGGGCATTCTGTCCGAACTGTACTGTCCCTAAAATAACATTTGGAGGAGTCTGCATTTTGGTTCGCACAAATGATATTAGCAACTGGATTTCCTTTGTGACAAGTTGGACGCAATAACAGTGCAGGTGTTGAAAAACTCAACAATAAGAATTTTCAATGTGTGCATTCTTCCAGACAGGCCACTTACTTATATTGAACTGATCACCTTAATCCAAAAACTGCCCCCGGGGCCTCATAATTGATCATCTTATTGCAGACCTCGATTTGTGCCTTCTCAAAATGTCCTTCCTACCCACTTTAGTGCCATTCACAGCACTTTTTCTCCTATCAGTCTAATAATCTCCTCACTCGATTCATTGATTTTGCTGCACTGCCCCTCAGGGGATCAGCATTAATTTGCTGAGTACGGGCTTGGCGAACCCGGGGTCCTGAGCTGGGGACTGGTAAGCGCCGTCAGTCCTCTAGACACCATAACCTCTGGGCACGCTTCAGCGACCACCGTGAGGCGCGGCGGTGGAACGTTGTGTGTACCAGGGAATGAGGATCTTGGCTTGACCGCCCGGGTCGCGAGGATGGTACAAACCTCTATAAAAAACCCTTCAATCCCAAGGTGTGCTACGTGCTGATGGGATGCATGGCTGTTGAAGAGGAACAGTTGCTACCGAGCAGCCTCTGGGGATACTGCCGCACCTCAGTTGTATAAGGCTTACCTAGGCACGCGGGGCTCTGTCTAGGTGGACACGTACTTCCCTAGCTGCTCGTGGGACCGACATGAGCAATCCCAATTTGTCCCTTGAACCTTCCAGTGGGATGGGTGTACCACTGGGGGGGTACCAACACCCAATCCAGAAAGAGGGCTAGGATATCCAGTTCTCCTGATATGGGGAGTAAGAAAAAGAGTTTTGCGAATAGTAACAGAACACAGGCTGTTGTGCAGAATGTGTTTATTATTGTGAAATGAAAGGACGGCTCGTTTGAGGGAGTATCTCCCTTCTATATTCAAAAAGGCCTTGAGGGAATTGCTGGCAGTTTAAAATCAGTGAAACGTTTGCGAAGTGGGACATTACTGATCGAAACATCGAGTTCCCAGCAGGCAACTAACCTGCAGCAGGCGAAATTTCTGGGTGAATATGCCATAGAGGCGGAGTTGCATAACACCTTGAACTACAGTAAAGGCGTAGTGACCTGTAGAGATATAGTAAACATCCCTTTGGAAGAACTGAAATCTGAGTGGGCACACGAGGGTATTTTGGATGTGCAAAATATTATGAAAAGGGTGGATGGTGAGTTAGTGAAATCGGACTCATTCATCCTTACCTTCAATAATCCCCACCTTCCAGATCACGTCTAAGCAGGTTTTCGTCGTTTGAATGTTCGACCTTATGTCCCCAACCCAATGCGCTGCTTCAAATGCCAGCGCTTTGGGCATACCACCCTGGGGTGCAAAGGTGAGGCCACTTGGGGCAAATGTGGCAAGGTGGTGCATGACGGAGCAGAGTGTACACTGCTCTGGGGATCACCCCGTCTGGAGTCATAATAGCAAAGTCATCCTTGAGGAAAGAAAGGTGCAGGAAATAAAGACCATGAAGCGCATTTCGTATGCTGAGGCCAAGAAAATCTTCCTGACCATGCAACCACCAGCCTTTGATGCATCTTTTGCTTCTGTTGTCCAGAAGCCGATTGTCAAATGTGATGCTGTCATGCAAACTGAGTCTGTTTGTGTTGGTACTAGCACCTGCACTTGCCAGTGCACCTACCAGGTGGCTGCTGCAGCCATAGAAGCTTCCAGTCCGGTTGGTCCCCTAACATCGGAAAAAGACACTGATCTGCCTCCTGTAGAGATGATGCCCCCCCCCCCCCCAGTAGTAGAGGTTGTGCAGAAATCCACCACAGCCACTACCTCTGCAACAGGCACCCATCCGAAGCCACCTAAGGCTAAAAAAGCATTTGAAAAGTATCTGTCACAGGATAAAGTAGAAGTTACTTTGTTTGAGCCTGTCCATTTACGTGTAACAGATGCTCCATCCGACTCTCTGTCTGAGCCAATGGACCTTGATGTGCGTTTGGGGCAGCCACACCGCCCCAAGTCGGACCCTCTACCCCCATAGCGTCTCGCCGCCTCGGCGGAAAGAAGGTGAGGGTGAAACCTCCGTAAGCAATGGCTCCCATACTACAATGGAATATGCAGGGCTTTACGACCCATGTGGAGGAACTTCGTCTCTTTATCTCAGGGTCGACCTCTGTGTATGTGTCTCCAGGAGACAAATTTTAAGCCTTCCGACTCCCCTGAGATACGTGGTTACACTCTACATAGGAAGGATGACGTAATTGGGGTGAGAGCTAGGGGTGGAGTGGCTATTTTTGTTAGTACAGCCTACCACTCTGAGCCCCTCTCCCTCACCACAAGCCTCCAAGCATTCGCAATATCTGTATATGTGCGTCATTGACTGACTGTTTGCTCCCTCTATCTACACCCTCATGATACGCTTAATGAAGAGGACCTCAAGGACCTTCTTACTCAGCTTCCCCAGCCGTTTATTCTGTATGGAGACTTTAATGCACATAATGTGCTTTGGGGCTCTGTCACTACTTGCCCCAGGGGTAGCGCCATTGAGCGGCTCATCTTGTCGTCGAATGCACATTTACTTAACACCGGTCAACCCACACACCTTTGTACTGCGACAGGGTCATTATCTGCCATAGACCTCAATCTTTGCTCTCCATCCATTGCCCACACTATACAATTGGACGTGGTCGATGATCTCCATGGCAGCGATCACTTTCCAATCTCCATTTCCCAACCGTATGGAATCGAACCTGAAAGACACCCGCTACGATGGATACTCAGTAGAGCGGATTGGGCAATTTACAGACAACTTGCACACTTTGAACATCTTGACAATGTCACAGAATGGGTGCACCATATTACTGCTGTGATGCACTCCGCTGCTGATGCATCCATTCCACAGTCTTCGGGACGTCGAAAACGGCAGCCAGTCCCGTGGTGGAATGACGAATGCCGATCTGCCATCAGGACCAGGCGGGCGGCTCTGCGTCGGTTCAAGTGTCGTCCAACTTCAGAGAACCTCGCTGCTTTCCAGGTTGCAAGGGCCAAGTGTCGTCAGGTTATTAGAGAGAGCAAACGGAGGTCATGGCAGCAGTTCCTGAGTTCCATTAACCATTCTACAACCAGCACGAAAGTATGGGAGACCATCAGGAGGATAGCTGCTGTGATGGGTAACGGAACTTTACAAACACGACCAGCAGACTTTGCCCAGACGATGGCTACTTACTTCGCTTCCATTACTGCCACTGCTAGTCAGGATCCAGAATTCCGGCACCACAGAGTGGCTGCTGAGCGGGGCCCCCTGGACTTCAGGTCTGGGATTACGGAGGAGTACAACCGCCCCTTTTCCCTGTGGGAATTAGATTCTGCATTGTGTGTAGCCCGAGACACTTCACCTGGTCACGATGGGATCCACTATGCTATGTTACGGCACCTTACAGATCGCAAAAAAGTTACCCTCCTTAACCTTTTTAATGCCATTTGGATGTCAGGACACTTTCCCGACTTGTGGAGAGAGGCTATTTTAATTCCCCTTTTAAAACCCGGTAAAGATTCCACATGCCCCAGCAGTTACCGTAGTGTTGCCCTCACTAGTTGTATTGGAAAGACCCTGGAGCGGATGGTCAACTGCCGCCTTGTCTGGATGTTAGAATCCAGGCAGCTACTTAGTCGCTTCCAGTGTGGGTTCAGGCGATATCATTCCACCTTCGATAACCTGGCCTCTCTGGAGGCGGCAATACAACAGGGTTTCCTGCGCCGTCATCACCTTCTGGGTGTATTTTTTGATATTGAGAAGGCCTACAACACTACTTGGAGGCATCTCATACTCAGGCAGCTTCACGAATGGGGATTTCGCGGTTGCCTTCCAATTTTTATCCGGTCATTCCTTTCTCCACGTTTTTTTAGATACTGAGTCGGTGGCATGCTCTCTGACCGCTTTGAGCAGGAAAACGGTGTCCCTCAGGGTAGTGTTATAAGTGTGACGTTGTTTGCTATAGCTATTAACAGTATTGCATGTGTTGTGAAAAGTCCTGTCCAGTGTTCACTATTTGTTGATGACTTCTCTGTTTTCTGTACTTCTTCCAGCCTTGCAATGACAACTCGTCAGTTGCAGCTCACTCTCCGGCGGCTTGACGAATGGTCACAGAAGACCGGTTTTAAATTTTCAACAGAGAAGTCTGTGTGTGTTTGTTTTTAACTGTTCACGTTCTATTTTTAACTTACCTGAACTGCGGATGAGGGACACTGTTCTGAATTTTAAGGCACTGTGCGTTTTATGGGTCTGACATTTGACTCTAAACTTACCTGGTTGCCACATCTTAAAGATTTGAAGAGACGGTGCCTCAAGGCACTAAGTATTTTAAAGTGTCTTAGCCACACTGCGTGGGGAGCCGACAGGACTTGTCAGCTACGATTTTACAGAGCATTTGTGCGTTTTCGCCTTGACTATGGGTGCACCGTGTATGGGTCAGCAAGACCCTCTTATTTAAAGATGCTGGACGTGGTGCATCATGAGGGGCTTCGGCTCGCGACTGGGGCATTCCGCACAAGTCCCATACCAAGTATCTGTGCCGAGGCTGGTGAGCCACCACTTCACATGCGGCGACAGTTCCTCGTGGCACGCCAGGCATATATGACTGTGTCCTCGCCAAATACACCAGCCCATCCTGTCGTTGCCCACCCTCCTGCAGAACGGCTTTATCGTAACAGGCTACAGGCAACGAGGCCTTTTGGGATACGTTCTCAGGATTGTCTTTTTGATATGGATGTGTCTGGTTTTTAAGTTTTGCAGCGAGGTTGGAGTAAACGTCCGCCGTGGCTACTCCAGCGGCCGAGACTACTTTTAGAGTTGACACATTTTCAGAAGCATTCTACTTCCGATTTTATATTTCAATCCCTGTTCTCTCACATTTTAAATCGGCATCGTGGTGTACACGGATGGGTCCAAACAGGGGACTTGATAGGCTGCTCCATAGTATTCCCCAACACCACCATCAGGATTCGCCTCCCTCCTGTATTCTCTGTTTTCTCAGCAGAACTCCATGCGATCCTGCGGGCGCTGGAGCAAATGCAGCGAGTTCGTGGTACAAAGTTTCTCCTGTGCTCAGATTCTCTCAGTGCGCTGCAATCCATACACAATTTGTATCCAGCTGAGAAAATAGTGCAGCTCATTCATGACAGATTGTACACTCTCCAGCAGCGGGGGAAGCAAGTGACATTCTGTTTGGTACCAGTACATGTCGGCATTAGTGGTAACGAAATGGCTGATCGGGCTGCCAAGGAGGCTTGCGAAGGTTCTGGTATTACACACTGTGCCGTTCCCCTGTCGGACATCCTCTCTGTGGTACGGCGGAAGTCCCTTCGTTTGTGGGAGGAGGCGTGGCAGGCAGTGACGAACAATAAACTGCGGTTGGTTAAGCCAACTGTCCGACTGTGGCGAACATCCTGTCAGTCATTGAGGCAGCATGAAGTGGCCTTGACACGTCTCCGAATCGGACATTGTCCATTGACACACGGCTATTTACTCCGTCGAGAGGACCCTCCGTTTTGCGATGCTTGTGGTGTGCAACTCACTGTCCGCCACATTTTACTGGAATGTATTTCCTACCGTACTGCTAGGGCAGCGGTGGCTCTTTGTGGTCCCCTGTCCTCTGTTTTAGCTGATGACGAGGCGAGTGTGACGAAAGTTTTCAATTTCTGTGAACTTTCCGGACTCTGGCCCAAGCTTTTAGGTTGGAGGTTTTAGGACGTTAACGACTGGATAGCCCACCACTCCTCTGGCATGGCGTTTTGAGTACGTCGGTAAACCTTAGACGCTCACCATCTGTTACTACCTTGCCATGTTTGGTTGGGTCTTTGCTTCGTTCCCCTTATTGTTTGGCTAGTTTGGTTACTTTCCCTTCTGTCCCCTATTTGTGTCCATTTTATTCAGGTCACACGTATCGCCTAATTATCTGGTACGGGCGTTAAAGACCTAGTTGTCGTGCGCCCATACCATCATATCCATGCTGCACTGGTCACCATGTGACAACCTTTGTGACAGTGAAAATTTTCCAATGATTCTTTCATTTCCTTGTTGTTGGCAGGCAGATATGCTTCCACATTGGGCTCTTCACAAAGATGCATCTGCTGTTAAATTCTCTACCCTTCTATCTGATTGCATTGAGGAGGCTGCACAAAATGTATCTGACACTGTCATACATGCCACTAGAACTGCAGTTACTTCAACCATAGGTCCCCCCCTCATCATCGACTGATACTGTGGTGAGCCAAAGAAATTACTGTGGCTATCCTCAATTACCAAAGAGCCTTGCAGGATTCAAAAGACATCACAATAAGAAGGAATGCTGAAAGTGTTGTATCTTCTTTTCATATTAGCATTCTTGGTCACCACCACTGTTCTGGATCTTATCTTCCAGGGTGACCTTTGTACTAATCCATTGGTCCTTCAAAGCACTTTGCCACAGAATTGCCATCATTTTCTTTTATAGCTACCTTTCTACAGTGAAAGTGACGAGTTGAAGCAGTCTCCTCCTATATCATGCTCCCCTCTTCCCAGAAGCTGAGCTCTATAATGATCCTTTTGTTGACTGGGAACTATTGTGGGCTCTAAACTCCTCACATGACACAGTCTCAGGCCATGATTCAATTCAGAATCAAATGATACAACACTTGAACACTCCTCCCTAGAGACAACATCCACTCAGGGCTGTAAACCTAATTTGACTCAAAGGTGTCTTCCCCTTGAAATGTTGAGATAGCATTGGTATCCCAGCCCTTCAGCCGTGCAAGAAACCCAGCATCTCTTGTCAGCTACTGACAATTAGCCTGTTCAACATACTCTGTAAACTGCTTGAAACAATGTTTGCCTATTGATTTCATTGGGTCTTGAACTTCTGGGACTCTTGTCACCCTGTCAATGTGGTTTCTGAGAAGAATGATCTACAACCAACCATCTAATATGGTTGGAAACAGTATTTGTCAGGGTTTTTCTAAATGCGATCGCCCTATTACAGTCTTCTTTGATTTAAAAAAGTTATATGATTCAGCTTCACATCATCACGTTTCGCTCACGGCCCCTTACTAATTTTGATTTTTTTCTCTCAGTTTTTATGATACTAGTTGTCTGGGTTTAGAGTTGGCACTTCACTCGGCTCACCACAGATACAGAAAAATGGTACCCCTCAGGGCTAAACATTATGGCACTATTAGTTGAGGGCAGCTAGCATCACCAATGATGACGCTTGTCAACATAGACTTAATGAACCAGGTGGTGCATTTCTAATTCCTCCTTTCTAATTTCCCCTTTCAAGGTATTTTCGATTAAGCTTGCCTGGCTATTCCCCTGGATCTGGAAATTGTCTTAACAATTTTGCAATTGAGAGAATGATGTCCTACAAACTTCTCCTCACACATTGGACTCGCATTCAGAAGGTTGGTGGTTCAAATCCACCTTTGGCGATCCAGATTTAGGTTTTTTGTATATTCCTAAATCAGTCTAGACAAATGCCGGGATGGTTCCTTTGAAAGGGCACAGCCGATTTCCTTCCACATCCTTGCCTAAATATTCCGAGTGTAACCTCCATCTCTAATGACCACGCTGTCAATGGGACATTAAACTCCAAGCTTCCTTCCAAACTTCTCCTCCTTGCACTTAGTTCAAAAAAGAAAAACTGAAGGATTAGGAAAATGCGGAAACATCCTGTATATGCTTCTTGACTAACTAGAAGTCTCTGTTGCACACTGTTTGTCGATATAAGTGTGAATGGCACTAAATTTTTCATTTTTATTATAGTGTCAAAAATGTCATTTTATAAGTTGCTAGGCTGCACGTTAGAAGAAATAATGAGGATAAATGCAGAATTAAACATATTTTCTCAACAGAAGAAAAATTGGTCTTCACTCTTAGGAAAGTCAAGTCATAATGTAACTTCTTTCCTCTATCTTGGTCAGATATATATATAAGTTTCAAAATGATTAAAAGTCGAGCACTTTTATATGGTAAGATGTGCATTATTTTCCATTAAAAAATTACTAAAGACTGGTCTGTGTTAATCCCCCAGAGGCCCCACAGCTCTTTTGTGTGTAATATGCACGGGTCCCCAAGCCAATGCAGCCTTTCTTCTTATTTTCCTGCGATGTATTACCTTTCCAGTTCTCCTCGTCCTCTTCCTAATATCTCCTTTCTAGATATTTCTCTTTAAGATGACCTGGCTATTCCCCTGGATCTGGAAATAGTCTTAGCAGTTTTGCTTGCTTTACTGTTTCCCTGTTTTGTGGCCCACTTTCATCCCCCTTGGGGTTTGACCTCCATTACAAAATTTACCATTTGGACATCTCCAAACCTAGTCCCTACAGCATGGATCTCCATACTTTCCTTTCCCCCTTCCTTCTTCACCATAGGCCCGTATCTCTGCTAGGTTCCCAGCATGTGTAGCCAGTCCGTTTAGGGGGGGGGGGGGCATTTCTGGCTGAGCCGCACCCCCCCCCCCCCGACAATGCAGAGATCACACTTCTGGTACCTTTGCTATTACTTCCTCATGCAGGCCAAGGAATCAGTGTATGTCCTTCTTGGGGTACCTGGACTCTGGGCAATGGCCGTCATGCCAGATGGCATTCACTGTGGCTGGGTGATTGGAGTGGGTGGTACCAGAATGGGAGTTTCATACTTGAAACAGGTTAAGCTGCAAAACGGTCATTCTGTGGCTGTCTCTGCTGCTTGTTCAATAGCTGTCAATGAGTTTTGCATATGTTACAGCTCTCACTTGATAACATCAGTTGAAAGTCAACTCCAAGGTGCCATTCCGTTAGCTTTTTTGTCATCATACAATAGTTCACCCTGTTCCACAACTCTTGTTGTGTACTCAGCACCTGGAAGTTGGGGCACAGCACCATTTCTTGGGCCTCCTTTTTGGTAACAAACGGACGTAGCTGTCCCATATTTGCACCTGAAGACGAGTTCCACGTAGATGCTTAAAGTCCCCCATTTCTTTGCCCATTCATCGTAGGGTACAGATTGTGCAACCCTCCTTCATATCTATTGGGCACTGATTTTGTTCTGATTAGATTATGGGTGCCAGGTTTATGGCTCAGCAGCTCCTTCTGCCCTGAAACTGTTACTCAGTCCACCATTGTGTTGTCCACTTGGCTATGGGTGCCTTCTGGATCAGCTCTGTTACAATCTCGTTGCCAAAGAGGGACTCTTCCTTCTTCAGATCAGGTGGCATTGGCTTTTGGTGTCCCGCACCATGGCCCTTTAGCAATTTCCTACTCATTCCACATACAATGTTCTTTTTGCATGCCATGGGTTTTGACCTCGTGATACCTGCCCCCTGAGTGGAATTACCCATCAAATTGTGGCTTGCTCCCTTTGCAGGGATTTCCATATTTCTTCCCTGGACTGTGTGCTCCATCCTGTACTGTGCACATCCCCTTGGATGGTTCCCCAGCCATGAATTCGGATGGACCTCTTACAAAGTCAAAAAACTTCAGTCTCCCCCATAATATTCCAGAGTTTGTTGCACTCAGTATCAGGGTGCCACCATCTTCTACACTGATGACTCAAAACAGTCATACAAGATATGCGTTTACATCTCCCATCAGTAAGGAAGAATGCCATTCTCTGTCAGAAACATGTAACTTGTTTATGGCAGAACTGATGGCCATTAGCAGAGCCCTTCACTTTATTAAACAGGCAGACTCCATGAGCAGCCTGCAGGCCATTGACCGGTGGTACTCTTCCCATCCTTTTGTCACTTCTATGATGATGACCTTGCTGCAATAACTGCTACCATCATACCTTAGCAAAAGATCTTGCCAAGAAACTGAAAAAATTCTGGTCCTATGTAAAATCAGTAAACGGATTAAAGGTTTCTATCCAGTCATTCACCGATCATTTTGGAGTGGTGATAGAACACAACAAAATGAAGGCCAAAGTTTTAAATTGAACATTTAAGAAATCATTCACACTGGAGAACCATGCAAACATACCTTCATTTGATGGTCACACTAACTCCCAAATGGGGGCATAGTAATAGGCATAGCTGGTGTAGAGAAGCAGCTGAGAGAGTTGGAAACAAGTCACTAGGTCCAGATGGGGTACCAATCCAGTTTGCACAAAGACTACTCAGCGACATTGGCCATTTACTTAGCTTGCATCTATCATGAATCTTTGATCCAGCACAAAATTCCAAATGAGTGGAAAAAGGCACAGGTTACTCCCATATGTCCCCTCAGGGGCTCAGCATTAATTTGCTGAGTACGGGCGTGGCGAACCCGGGGTCCTGAGCTGTAGGCTGTGTCGCGCCAACAGTCCGCTACACCCTAAGCTCTGTGTGTGCTTCAATGACCATCTTTCAGCACGACAGTGGAATGTTGTATGTTTCAGAGCCCAGGGATCTTGGCTTAAGCACCCGGGTCGCGAGGATGGTACAAACCTCAAAAAAAAAAAAAAAAAAAAAAAAAAAAAAACCCTCACTCTCAAGGTGTGCTATGTGCCGAGGAGATGCATGGCTGTTGAGGTTGAACAGTTGCTAGTAAGCAACTTCTGAGGAACGTGCTACCCCTAAGTTGTATAAGGCTTACCCAGGCAAGTGCGGCTCTGCCTGGGTGGACGTTCAGATTCCTAGCTGCTCATGGGAACACAATGAAGCGTTTCCAAAACATCGCTGGATGTACTACCAGTGTCTCTAAGAGAGGAAGGCCTGATTTACATGCAACAATGTATGTCCCCCACTTGTTACCTTCCCTGGCCATCCCATGGGGAGAATGTAGGGCCCGTTAACAAGGTGAGGCTTACGCCTCTAAATACCTGGTCTTTAGCAGGATAACAGAATCCTTTCAATCGCCAAAGTCATTATTTTTTGTGGGGCACCTGGAGGATAAGTATAGAGAGGTTGAGGTCTTGTCTAACATGAGATCAGGGACAGTCCTAATAATGACATCATCCCCAGTGCGGTCACAGGCACTGCTTGCCTGTGACAAGCTAGATGATGTTTCTGTTACAATAACACCTCACAAGAGTTTAAGCATGGTTCAAGGCATTATATTCCATAAAGACCTCCTGTTGCAATCTGATGACGAGCTAAGAGCAAACCTAGAGTGGCAAGGCATTTATTTTATCCAGCGTATTTTTACAGGCCTGAAGGAGAACAGGGTTGCCACTGGTGCCTTCATCTTGGCTTTTGAGGTGATTCGTTGCCCGAGAAGGTTAAGGTGATGATCTACTGGTGCGACATTAAGCCCTACATTCCTCACCCTATGCACTGTTTCAAGTTCTGGAGGTTTGGGCACATGTCAAACCGGTGTGATGCCAATCCAACCTGCCAGGAATGTGGATGTGCATCTCATCCCGACATCCCATGTGCCCATCCTCCAGTCTGCGTCAACTGCATCCAACATCACGCGCCCTGCTCACCACATTGCACAGTTTTGCACAAAGAGAGGAAAATCATAGACTGTAAGACCTTGGACGCTAAACACAAGTACTTGAAACTACATCCTGTAAACATGATCACCTCCTATGCTACAGCTGCTTCATGGTCGCTATCTACGGCACCAAGATCACTAACTGTTCAGCCAGTAGTAGTGAACCAGCGGGTCTTACTGTCTTCACCCCCCCCCCCCAGATGATTGGGAGCACCTCTTCTTGTGTAGTTCCCAAAACCCCAGCTTTGGGAGCAATTCCCCCCAAACACTGGGGACAACCGTCCCCACTCCTGAGCCAGAGAAGGAGCAGCCTCTTCTGGCTCCTCTCGCAAGGAAGGGATCACTTACATCCCATTCTTTCTCGGCTTCCTCCACTGAAATAGTGGACCCCAGCGAGTGGCAGACAGTGCCAATGAAGGCTGTTCGTAGGGCTTCGAGGTAATTCTCAGTCTTGGAACCCTCAGGGGCTCAGCGTTCATTTGCTGAGTACGGGCTTGGCGAACCCGGGGTCCTGAGCTGGAGACTGGTAAGCGCCGCCAGTCTTCTAGACACCGTAAACTCTGGGCACGCTTCAGCGACCACCGTGTGGTGCGACGGTGGCACATTGTGTGTACCGGGGAATGGGGAACTTGGCTTGACCACCCGTGTCGCAAGGATGGTACAAACCTTTCTAAAAAAAACCTTCAATCCCAAGGTGTGCTACGTGCTGATGGGATGCATGGCTGTTGAAGAGGAACAGTCGCTAGCGAGTAACCTCTGGGGATACTGCTGCACCTCAGATGTATAAGGCTTACCTAGGCACGCAGGGCTCTGTCTAGGCAGAAACATACTTCCCTAGCTACTCATGGGACTGAGCTGAGCAATTCCAGTTTGTCCCTCGAACCTTCTAGTGGGATGGGTGTACCACTGGAGGGGTACCAACACCCAATCCAGAAAGAGGGCTAGGATATCCAGTTCTCCTGATATGGGGAGTAAGAAAAAGAGTTTTGCGAATAGTAACAGAACACAGGCTGTTGTGCAGAATGTGTTTATTATTGTGAAATGAAAGGACGGCTCGTTTGAGGGAATATCTTCTTTCTATATTCAAAAAAGCCCTGAGAGAATTTCTGGCAGCTTAAAATCATTGAAGCGTTTGCGAAATGGGACATTACTGATCAAAACATCGAGTTCCCAGCAGGCAACCAACCTGCAGCAGGCAAAATTCCTGGGTAAAAATGCCATAGAGGCAGAGTTACATAACACCTTCAACTACAGTAAAGGCATAGTGACCTGTAGAGATCTAGTAAACATCCCTGTGGAAGAACTCAAATCTGAATGGGCACTGGAGGGTATTTTAGATGTACAGAATATTATGAAAAGGGTGGATGGTGAATTGGTGAAATCGGACTCATTCATCCTCACCTTCAATAATCCCCAACTTCCAGATCATGTCAAAGCAGGTTTTCTTCATCTGAAAGATCGAGCTTACGTCTCCAACCTGATGTGCTGCTTTAAATGCCAGCACTTTGGGTATATCACCCTGGGGTGCAAAGGTGAGGCCACCTGTGGCAAATGTGGCAAGGTCGCACATGACAGAGCCGAGTGTACACCACCCGCCACGTGTGTAAACTGCTCTGGGGATCATCCCATCTGGAGTCGTGATTGCAAAGTCTTCCTTGAGGAAAAAAAGGTGCAGGAAATAAAGACCACGAAGCGCATTTCGTATGCTGAGCCCAATAACATCTTCCTGGCCATGCAACCACCAGCCTTCGCCGCATCTTTTGCTTCTGTTGTCCAGAAGCCGATTGCCAAAAGTGATGCAGTCACACAAACTGAGTCTGTTTGTGTTGGTACTAACACTTGCACTTGCTAGTGCACCTGCCAGGCGGTTGCTGCAGCTGTAGAAGCTTTCAGTCCGGTTGGTCCCCAAACACCGGAAAAAGGCACTGATCCGCCTACTGGAGAGATGATGGCCCCCCGGTAGCTGAGGTTGGCCAAAAATCTACCACAGCCACTACCTCTGCAACAAGCTCCCATCCGAAGCTACCTAAGGCCAAAAAAGCAGTTGAGAAGTCTCTGCCACAGGAGAAACCAGAAGTTACACTGTCTGAGCCTGTCCATTTACGTGTAACAGCTGCTCCATCCGACTCTGCATCAGAGCCAGTGGACCTAGATGTGCATTTGGGGCAACCTAACCATCCCAAGTCCGACCCTCTACCCCATAGCATCTCGCTGCCCCACTAGGGGGCCCACAGTTCTTTTGTGGGTATGTGTGTGGTGCGCACGGGACCCCGAGCCGGAGTAGCCTTTCTTCTGCCCCAGGCTGCTTCGCTTTCCCTCCCGGTTTATGCCTTCGTCCGGAGATGGGCATCTTTTGCGAGTTAAGGTGGTTTCTTGTTGTCATTTCTCTTATTCCTTGATTCCTTCCTTTCCTACCCTTTGTTTCTGTCTCCCTCTCCTTGCTGTACTATCCTAGCCTTCTTCTCCTCCTCATTAGTCTCTGCCTCGGTGTTTGAGACACTTCTTTCCTTCTTTCTCTTCACTTCCTCTATTCTTCTTCTTTCCTCCCTGTGCGTGTCTGAAGGCCGACCCACGCATTATCATGCGTAGCAGGTGATGGGGTAATGCGTAATTCCCCACCCCGGGTAGACAAGTAGGGCACGTACGTACCCCCAGGTAAAGGCCAGGCGCAGGGAGGGGTGATTACCCGAGCTGGTACCTTCCGAACATGCCGATTGGTCCTTCCGTCAGTTCTCGGGAGGTGTGACCTAAGGTGTGAACAATCACCAAAGGCGGGTAAGCCCTCGGAGAGGGCCCCCACTAGGAAGGAGAGCGCCATCGGAGACGCCAGTAATCACGGGGGACACTTCCGCAATGACTTCCTTCCCTTCTTCAGTGACGTTGACCCAGAAATGAAAGATAGATTCGCCTCAGCAAAAAAAGACTCTGCCTAATCTACCGAAATTTCTTGTTGTCTCTCGCACCGACGGTAATGATTTCACGTCTGTAAATCCTTTCGTCATCCAGAAAGGTGTTGATGCAATTGCTGGCCCTGTTAAAACCTGTTCACGTCAGCGCAATGGCACATTGTTGCTGGAAGCGGACAGTGCCTTCCAATCCCAAAAACTCATCCGGACTATGTTGTTACACACGTTTCCTGTCACGGTAGAAACGCATCGCACACTCAACTCGTCACGTGGGAGTAGTTTTTATGAGATCCCTTGATGGGTTGTCTGACGAAGACATACAAACCTATATGTCCGATCAGGGTGTAACAGCCGTGCAAAGGGTGATGAAAAAGGTGGATAACCAGCTGTCACCAACTCGTACTGTGTTCTTGACGTTCGACAGAGTTGAACTCCCGTCGAAGGTCAAAGCAGGGTATGAAGTCATCTCCGTCCGCCCTTATGTACCTAACCCAACGCGCTGTTTTCAATGCCACAGATACAACCACACCCATCAATCTTGCCCTAACGCAGCAAAATGTGTCACTTGTGGTAGGGATGCCCATGAGGGGGGTGGCCTACCTCCGTCCCCTCACTGCCTTAACTGCAACGGCGACCATGCGGCTTCCTCTCAAGACTGCCATGTATATAAGGATGAAAAGGTCATCCAGCACATTTGGGTTACGGAGAAGCTATCAACATTTGCCGCTCAAAAGTTCTTGGCGAGTCGAAAGCCCACTGTCCTCCCAGCGGGCACATACAGTAAGGTCCTCACCTCCACTCGACCTACTAAGGATTCAAGTACCCAGACCTGTGATTTTACTTTCACTGACACAGTTGTGCAATCAGCCAGCCCGAAGATTGCCCATTCCACGTCCCTGCTTCCTCCTGCTGCTTCTAAAGTTCAGTCTTCGTCAACCTCTAGTAAACTGCGGGCACCTAAACAAGATGCCCGGACTTTGAAAAAGGAACCCGTCCATGAGGATTTTCTGCATTCTCAGGCTTCCCAACCGTCAACTGCCTCTTCTCACCATCACTCTTCCAGAAGAGCCAACAAGAAAAAGAGTTCCTCACCTTCCCCGCCGAGGCGTGATCCATCCGTCACGCCGCCCAACAGTTGCCGGCCTCGGCCGTCTTCTGTTTCACCGGGATGCTCCGTCTGCCGGGCACCCGGCCCTTTACCGGCGGTGGAAACTGCCCCTCCTGATCAACTCAGGGAGGTGGCAGGCACGTCGGTCGAACCTATGGACCACAACCCTTTGCCCCTAGACAGCGATAGCAGTGCTCCCTCAAAATCTGGTCCTCAGCGGCCATCAAGGTGACCCCGCTTGCTTGTTCGTTTTTATCCTCATTTCTTATCTCATTTTTTATCATGGCGCTCCTTCAATGGAATATTCGCGGCATTCATTCCAATTGGGAGGAGTTAAAACTACTCCTTCGATTGTACTGCCCGCTTCTAGTCTGTCTCCAAGAAACTAAGTTACGTCCAAGTGATCGTGCAGACTTACCCCACTGCACCTCTGTGCGTTTCGACCTGCCACCTGTGGAAGGTACCCCAGCCCATGGAAGGGTTCTGATGTTCATTCGAGATGACGTCTATTACCATCCCATTACATTGCATACTCACCTACACGCAGTTGCCGTCCGCATCACTCTATCCACATTTACCTTTTCCCGCTGTAATCTCTATTCGCCATCGTCATCTGCCCTTACTAGGGCAGATGTGCTACACCTCGTTGAACAGCTCCCTTCACCTTTCGAGTTGGTAGGCGACTTCAATGCCCACCACCCCCTATGGGGCTCTCCAGCACCTTGTCCGAGAGGCTCCCTTTTGGTGGAGCTTCTCCAACACCTCAATCTTGTCTGCCTCAACACTGGTGCACCGACCTTCCTTTCTGACACAGCCCATACTTACTCCCATATAGATCTTGCGATATAGACCTGATCACCTTGTTACCTTGTCGGCCTTCATTATGAATAACTTTCTAAAGAAGTGTCAAACAGTAGCAGTGTTCTTCGACTTGGAGAAGGCATACGATACCTGTTGGAGAGAGGGCATTCTCCGCACATTGCACACATGGGGCCTTCGGGGCCGCCTCCCTCTTTTTATTCAAGCGTTTTTGGTGGATCATAATTTCCGGGTACGGGTTGGCTCTGTTTTGTCAGATACCTTTCGCCAGGAGAATGGGGTACCGCAGGGCTCCGTCTTGAGTGTGGCTCTCTTTGCCATTGCAATCAATCCGATCGTAGATTGCCTTTCAGCTGACGTTTCCGGATCCCTTTTTGTAGACGATTTTGCAATTTTTCGCAGTGCCCAGAGGTCGTATCTCTTGGAGCATTGTCTTCAACGCTGTCTTTACCGCCTATATTCCTGGAGCATCGCAAACGGCTTCCGATTCTCCACTGAGAAAACGGTGAGTAAAAACTTCTGGAGATACAAGGAATTTCTTCCACCTTCTCTACATCTCGGCCCTGTTGCTCTCCCTTTCATGGAGACTAAGAAATTCTTTGGACTCATGTTGGATTGTAAACTTTGCTGGTCCACACACGTGTCCTACCTGGCTGCCCATTGTGTCCGATCCCTTAATGTTCTGCGTGTCTTCAGTGGCACGTCATGGGGAGCAGATCGTATGGTCCTGCTTCACCTTTTCCAGGCCATTGTTTAGTCGAAGCTTGACTACGGAATCCTTGTATACTCTTCTGCACGGCTGTCGATTCTCCGCCGTCTCAACTCTATTCACCATCGAGGATTACGTCTGGCGACCGGTGCGTTTTATACCAGCCCTGTTGTAAGTCTGTATGCCGAGGCTGCTGTATTACCCTTGACCACTCGGCGTGACATACTCTTGTGTTGGCACGCATGCCGCCTGCGGTCGATGCCCCACCATCCGTCTTACCGATTATTTTTTGACGACTCACTCGATCGCCAATATCAGTTGTCTGCGATTGCCTTGCTTCCACCTGGAGTTCGGTTTCGTCGCCTGCTACAGCGGCTCAATTTTACCCTTCCTTCCACCTTTCGGTTGAGCGAAACTCCATTCGCAGTTCAATAATGCCATATTTATTTACACTGGTGGATCCAAGAGCACTGCTGGTGTCGGATCTGTCTTCGTCGTCGGGACAACAGTTTCCAATACAAGTTACCTGACCAGTACTCGAATTTCACGGCTGAGCTTTTTGCCCTCCACCAGGCCGTTTTGTATACCTGCCGCCACCGCCAACCTTTCTATGCCATATGTTCGGACTCCCTTAGTGCCCTGCAGAGTCTTAAGGACCCTTTCTCGGACCATCCTCTCGTGTATCGGATCCAACGCTCCCTCCAGTTGCTAGCTGATGACAGCTGTCACGTTTCTTTCCTGTGGGTCCCTGGCCACGTGGGTGTGCCCGGGAATGAGACTGCTGACATAGCAGCCAATGCTGCAGCTCTTTTGCCTCGCATGGCTACCTCTTGCGTCCTATCGGACGATGTTCAACGGGCTCTTCACCAGAGTATCGTGTCGCCATGGCACAGTGCGTGGTTTTCACTGTACAACAATAAATTGAGAACTTTCAAACCGATCCCGACCGCTTGGAGGAACTCCTCACACCCCTCTCGGCGAGAGGAGGTCATCCTGGTCCGATTGGGGATCGGTCACTGCCGTTTTAGCCACTGTCACTTGCTATCCGCACCGCTGTGCTCCTGCGGTGAACTGCTAACAGTGCGACATGTTTTACTGTCTTGTTTTAATTTTAATCATCTCCGTGTAGCCCTTCACTTTCCGTCTACTCTGGAGGAAATTTTAGCTGATGACACACGAGCAGCTGCTCGAGTTTTACGTTTTATCAACTTCGCCAACTTATCAAAGGATATTTAACTCCTTTAATTGTATTTTATCTTTTGTTTTTAGCCTCTTCTTGATGTTCTAACTGGCAGTTACCAATTTTTTTGAGATCTAGCGAATCTCTGATCTTGTCTGGGCGCTAATGACCGTAGAAGTTTTGCGCCCTAAAACCACAAAAAAAAAAAAAAAAAAAAAAAGGTGTCTCGCCGCCTCAGTGGAGAAAGAAGGTGAGGGTGAAACCTCTGTAAGCAATGGCTCCCATACTACAATGGAATATGCAGGGCTTTAGAACCCATGTGGTGAAACTTCGTCTCTTATATCAGGGTCGACCTCTGTGTATGTGTTTCCAGGAGACAAATTTTAAGCCTTCCGACTCCCCTGAGATACATGGTTACACTCTACATAGGAAAGATGACGTATGTGCAGAGAGAGCTAGGGGTGGAGTGGCTATTTTTGTTTGTACAGCCTACCACTCCGAGTCCTCTCCCTCACCACAAGCCTCCAAGCAGTCGCAATATCTGTATATGTGTGTCATCGACTGACTGTTTACTCCCTCTATATCCTCCTCATGATACACTTAATGAAGAGGACCTCATGGACCTTCTTACTCAGCTTCCCCAGCCATTTCTCCTCTGTGGAGACTTTAATGCACATAATGTGCTTTGGGGCTCTGTCACTACTTGCTCCAGAGGTAGAGCCATTGAGTGGCTCCTCTTATCATCGAACGCACATTTATTTAACACCGATCAGCCCACATACTTTTGTACTGCGACAGGGTCATTATCTGCCATAGACCTCACTCTTTGCTCTCCATCCCTTGCCCACATTATACAATGGAATGTGGTCGATGATCTCCATGGAAGTGATCACTTTCCAATCTCCATTTCCCAACCGTATGGAATCGAACCTGAAAGACACCCGCCACAATGGATACTCAGTAGAGCAGTTTGGGCACCTTACAGCCAAGTTGCTCACCTTGAACATCATGTCAATGTCACAGAATAGATGCATCATATTACTGCCGTGATGCACTTCACCACTGATGCACCCATTCCACAGTCTTCGGGACGTCCAGAACGGCAGCCAGTTCCCTGGTGGAAAGAGGAATGCTGATCTACCATCAGGACCAGGTGGGTGCCTCTGCGTCGGTTAAAGTGTCTTCCGACTTCAGAGAACCTCACTGCTTTTCGGGTTACAAGGGCCAAGTGTCGTCAGGTTATTAGAGAGAGCAAATGGAGGTCATGACAGCAGTTCCTGAGTTCCATTAACAATTCTACAACCAGCACAAAAGTATGGGAGACCATAAGGAAGATTTCTGGAAGAGGAGGAAGGTGCCCCATAGATGCTGTAATGGGTAATGGCGCTTAACAAACATGACCAGCAGACATTGCCCAGACCATGGCTACTTATATTGCTACCGTTACTGCCACTGCTAGTTAGGATCCAGAATTCCGGCGCCACAGAGTGGCTGCTGAGAGGGACCCCATCGACTTCAGGTCCGGGATTACTGAGGAGTACAACTGCCCTTTCTCCCTGTGGGAATTGGATTCTGCATTGTGTGTAGCTTGAGACACTTCACCTGGTCATGAGGATCCACTATGCTATGTTACGACACCTTACAGATCGAAACAAAGTTATCCTCCTCAACCTTTCTATGCCATTTGGATTCAGGACACTTTCCAGACTTGCGGAGAGAGGCTATTTTAATACCCCTTTTAAAACCGGTAAAGATTCCACATGCCCCAGCATTTACTGTAGTGTTACCCTCACTAGTTCCATTGGAAAGGCCCTGGAGCGGATGGTCAACCACCACCTTGTCTGGATGTTGGAATCAAGACCGCTCCTTAGTCGCTTCCAGTGTGGGTTCAGGAGATATCGTTCCACCTTCGATAACCTGGCCTCTCTGGAGGCGGCGATACAACAGGCTTTCCTGCGCCGTCATCACCTTCTGGGTGTATTTTTTGATATTGAGAAGGCCTATGATACTGCTTGGAGGCATCTTATACTTATGCAGCTTCATGAATGGGGATTTCATGGTTGCCTTCCAATTTTTATTCGGTCATTCCTTTCTCCACGTTTTTTTAGATACTGAGTTGGTGGTGTGCTGTCTGACCGCTTCGAGCAGGAAAACGGTGTCCCTCAGGGTAGTGTTTTAAGGCCATTAACAGTATCACTTCTGTTGTGAAAAGTCCTGTCCAGTGTTCAATATTTGTTGACGGCTTTTCTGTCTTCTGTTCTTCCTACAGCCTTGCAACGACAACTTGTCAGTTACAGCTCACTCTCAGACGGCTCAACGAATGGGCACAGAAGACTGGTTTTAAAATTTTCAACAGAGAAGTCTGTGTGTGTGTGTGTTTGTTTTTAACTGTTCATGTTCTATTTTTAACTTACCTGAACTGCGGATGAGGGACACTGTTCTGAATTTTAAAGACACTGTGCGTTTTATGGGTCTGACATTTGACTCTAAACTTACCTGGTTGCCACATCTTAAAGATTTGAAGAGACGGTGCCTCAAGACACTAAGTATTTTGCAGTTTCTTAGCCACACTGCATGGGGAGCTGACATGACTTGTCTGCTATGGTTTTATAGAGCATTGACTTGACTACGGGTGCACCATGTATGGGTCAGCAAGACCCTCTTATCTAAAGATGCTGGACGTGGTGCATCATGAGGGGATTCGGCTCGCGACTGGGGCATTCTACACGAGTCCCATACCAAGTCTCTGCGCCGAGGCTGGTGAGCCACCACTTCACATGCGGTGACAGTTCCTCGTGGCACGCCAGGCATACACGACTTTGTCCTCGCCGAATACATCAGCCTATCCTGTCGTTGCTCACCCTCCTGTTGAACAGCTTTTTTGTACCAGGCTATGGAAATGAGGCCTTTTGGGATACATTCTCAGGATTGTCTTTTAGATATGGATGTGTTTGGTTTTAATTTTTTGCAGCGAGGTTGGAGTAAATGTCCACCCTGGCTCCTCCAGCGGCCGAGATTACCTTTAGAGTTGACATATTTTAAGCAGAATTCTACTTCCGATTTTAGATTTCAGTCTATGTTCTCTAATATTTTAGATCAGCATCGTGATTTTACCGTGGTGTACACGGATGTGTCCAAACAGGGGGACTCGCTAGGCTGCTCCATAGTGTTCCCCAACACCACCGTTAGTATTCGCCTTCCCCCTGCATACTCCGTTTTCTCAGCAGAACTCCACGCGATCCTGCGGGCGCTGGAGCAAATGCCGCGGGTTCATGGCACACAGTTTCTCCTGTGCTCCAATTCTCTCAGTGCGCTGCATTCCATACACAATTTGTATCCAGCAGCTCATTCGTGACAGAATGTACACTCTTCAGCAGCGGGGGAAGCAAGTGACACTCTGTTGGGTACCAGGACATGTCGGCATTTGTGCCAACAAAATGGCAGATCGGGCTGCCAAGGAGGCTTGCAAAGGCTGTGATATTACACATTGTGCCGTTCCCCTGCCGGACATCCTCTCTGTGGTGCGTCGGAGGTCCCTTCGTTTGTGAAAGGAGGCGTGGCAGGCAGTGGCAAGCAATAAACTGCGGTTGGTTAATCCAACTGTCTGACCGTGGCGAACATCCTGTCAGTCATTGAGGCAGCATGAAGTGGCCTTGACATGTCTCTGAATTGGGCATTGTCCTCTGACACATGGCTATTTACTTCGTTGAGAGGATCCTCCGATTTGCGATGCTTGTGGTGTGCAAATCACTGTATGCCAAATTTTACTTGAATGTATTTCCTACCGTGCTGCCAGGGCAGCGGTGGCTCTTTGTGGTGCCCTGCCCTCTGTATTAGCTGATGAAGAGGCGAGTGTGATGAAAGTTTTCAATTTCTTTGAACTTTCTGGACTCTGGCCTAAGCTTTTAGGCTGGAGGTTTTAGGATGTTAATGAATGGCTCGTCCACCACTCCTCTGGTATGGCATTTTCAGAACGTCTACAACTGTAAACCTTGGACGATACCCATGTATTACTACCTTGCCATGTTTGGTTGGGTCTTTGCTTTGTTCTCCTTATCGTTGGCTAGTTTGGTTACTTTCCTTTCTGTTCCCTATTTGTATTCATTTCATTTTATTCAGGTCACACGTATCGCCTAATTATCTTGTACAGGTGCTAAAGATCTAGTTGTTGTGTGCCCATAACATCCTATCCATCCATCCATTATTCCTGGAGACTGAGTCATTGAAGCCCACCATACATGAGAAGTTGAAGGAGCAGCAAGAGACACAAAAGAAAAAAAAAAAAAAAGAAAACTAATGAAAAGAAAGAGACCATGGCAGTTCCTACACTATCGCCCCATACCTCTGACTCTAAAGACGAGGTGGAGGTTCTAGTGTCCCCTGAGGACCTGAATCTCAATGGTATTTCAGAAATTATGGATATTGATGCAACAGCCTTAGTACCTCATGTGTTCCCAGACCATCCTCCAGTGGAATTGTGGTGGATTTTTCCAACACCTGGCTGAATTATAACAATTTTTTAGCATCACACCTGCTTTCAGCATTGCCCTCCAGGAGACCTGGTTCCTGGCAATGCGGACCCCTGCCCTTCGTGGGTATAGGGGATACTACAAACTTCGCAGCGTTTATCGTAAGGTGTCAGGTGGAGTCTGTGTCTACATCCTTACCTCTGTTTATAGTGAAACCGTGCCCCTTCAGACAACTTTAGAAACTGTGGCTGTCAGAGTAAGGATACCACATGACTTAACTACAAGTATTTTCAACTTATATCTTCCACTGGATGATGATGTACCACCAAACATGTTAACTGCACTGATACCCAACTCCCACCGCTGTTTTTACTACTGGGCGATTTTAACACCCATAACCCCTTGTGGGGTGCTGCAATAACCAGTGGCTGTGGCAGAGATGTAGAGAACTTAATATTCCAGATTGATCTCTGCCATTTAAACACCAGTGCCTCCCACACACTACAGTGTGCTGCACGACACTTTCTTGGCTATTGACTTGTCGGTTTGCTGCCCTGGCCTCATACCATCTGTCAACTGGAGGACGCATGACAATTTGTGTGGTAGTGACCACTTTCCTATCTTTCTGTCACTACCCCATCATGCTCCCCCTCGATGGGCTTTAAAGAAGGTAAACTGGGATGACTTCTGCCCTGCTGTCACTCTTGAACCTCTCCTGAATGGTATGATCGATGTAGTGGTTCAGAGTGTCACTAAGACAATTGTATCTGCTGCTGAGCATGCAATCCCTCGTTCATCCGGATGACTTTGGAGAAAGACAGTGCCTTGATGGTAGTCGGGAGTTGCGAAAGCCATCCAAGACTTTAGGCGTGCCCTTCAGTGCCATAAGCGCCACCAATTGCTTGGTACTCTAATCGCGTTTAAACGCCTCTGAGCTCGTGCTTGGCAGATAATCAGATAATACAGAGGCGCAAACAGAAATATTGGGAGAGGTACGTCTCCTCCGTAGGGTCGCGTACCTCCCCTTCCCAATTGTGGACGAAGATCTGATGCCTGTATGGCTACCAGACCCAGACAGCAATTCCTGGGATCTCTATACAAGGTGCTGCCTGTACAGATAACAGCGCCATCTCCAAGGCTTTTGCAAAACACTACGCTCGTGCTGCTGAATCCCAAAATTATCTGCCTGCCTTCCACAAGTTAGAACAGAATATTGAACACAAACTCCTTTCATTCAACACACGCCACCCTGAGGTGTATAACGCTCCGTTTAGTGAGTGTGAGTTTCTCAGTGCCCCTGCACTGACACTGCGTCAGGGCCTGACATAATCCACTATCAGATGTTGAAACATCTTTCTGACACTTCTAAGAAACATGTTCTAGCCTTATTTAATCGGATCTGGAGCGGAGATGTCTTTCTGTCTAAGTGGTGAGAAAGTACCACCATTCCGGTGCTTACGCCAGGTAAAAACCCACTAGACGAGGACAGTTATCAGCCAATCAGCCTTACAAATGCCCTATGTAAACTGCTAGAATGCATGGTAAGCCGGCAGTTTTGCTTGAATCCCGGGCCTGCTGGCTCCACGCCAAGGTGGTTTCCATCAGGGGCGCTCAATCTTGGATAACCTGGTCCATCTTGAGTCCGCCATCTGGACAGCCTTTTCTGATGTCAGCACCTGATTGCCATCTTTTTTTATTCATCAGTGGCATACGACATGACCTGGCGACACTACATCCTTACCATCTTACATGGCTGGAGACTTCGGGGCTCACTCCCACTTTTTATCCAAAAATTTTTAACTCTATGTACCTTCCATGTACAGGTCATGGTGTTCCATAGCTCCTTACATACTCAGGAGTATGGGGTCTTCCAGGGCTTGGTATTGAGCATCCCCATTTTTAATTAATGGCCTAGCAGCAGCATTATCACCTTAATTGTATGCTAACAACTTCTGCATATATTTTATCTCTTCTAGCATGTGTGTTACTGAACACTAGCTGCAGGTCACCATGCACAAAGTGCAGACATGGGCCCTCTCCCATGGGTTTCAGTTCTTGGCCACCAAGATGTGCGTTATGCACTTCTGTCGGCGTCGGACAGTCTGCCCACATCCAGAGCTTTATATTAATGACCAACTACTCACTGTAGTAGAAACTCACTATTTTTTAGGACTGGAATTTGATGATTGGCTAACATGGATACCACATATCCGCCAGCAGAAGTGCTGGTGGCACCTCAACGTCCTCCGGTGCCTTAGCAGTATCACTTGGGGTACAGTACCTTGCTGCAATGTTACAGAGCCCTTGTTCAGTCACGTTTGGACTGCGGGAGTGTAGTATATGGTTCTGCATCGCCCTCGGCGCTACAGCTTCTGGATCCTATCGCTGGGGTTCCTCCTCTGTGAATCAGGTGACAGCAACAGCTGGCGAATTATGCAGCCTACGTCTATGGTATGCCTACTCACCCCAACTTTTTCCAAACAGAGTACTCCATATACCAGAATGGCGGCCGAGATTGGGCTTGATGGTCAGTGTCCACCTTTGGTCTCTTCTGAGTGAATTGGAGCCTTTTCCTCTACCATCTTTGTTCAAATTTCAGTCGCATACGCCACCTTGGTGTCTACCTCGACCTCTACTTCAAATGGACTTGACACACTGCTCCAAACGCTCGGAGGCACTTCACGGGCAATTCCTGTCAATTCTAGATGGGTACCAGGACTCCACAGTAATCTTCACTGATGGCTCGAGGGCAAATGGTGGTGTCGGCTTTGCATATACGCATGCCGGTCATAAGGAACAGCGTTCTCTGCTGGATTGCTGCAGTGTATTCACTGTTGCGCTGGTAGCCTTCCTTCATGCAGTCAATCACATTCGTTCCTGCCCTGGGGAGTCTGGGATAGCTGGAAACGAGATGGCTGACCGGTTAGCGAAGAGGCTACCCATAAACCAACCCTGGATATAGATATCCCAACTCCTGACATCCGCAGTCGCGTTCTTGGTCTGTGGTGTACAGAATTGCGTACCCTACGGATACCCAACAAATTCCGACTAATAAAGGAGACATTTTAGACTGTGGCTAAGCCATGTCTCCACCATATCCTTTCTTCCAGGAATGCTAGTCTTACAAGTTTCGCAGGAGAACGTCTGTGAAGTTTGGAAAGTAGGAGGCGAGGTACTGGCAGAAGTAAAGTTGTGAGGCGGCATCGTGAGTTGTGTCGGGATAGCACAGATGGTAGTGCGCTTGCCCGCGAAAGGCAAAGGTCCCAGGTTCGAGTCCCGGTTCCGGCACACAATTTTAATCTGCCAGGAAGTTTCATATCAGCACACACTCTGCTGCAGAGTGAAAGTTTCATTCTTTTTCAAAAGGTGTTTGACATGGTACTGCACTGCGAGCCGAATCCCCTCATGATGCACCATGTCCAGCATCTTTAAATAAGAGGGTCTTGCTGACCCATACATGGTGCACCCGTAGTCAAATCAAGGACACACAAATGCTCTATAAAACCATAGCAGACAAGTCATGTCAGCTCCCCATGAAGTGTGCCTAAGAAACTGCAAAATACTTAGTGTCTTGAGGCACCGTCTCTTCAAATCTTTAAGATGTGGCTACTAGGTAAGTTTAGAGTCAAATGTCAGACCCATAAAATGCACAGTGTCTTTAAAATTCAGAACAGTGTCCCTCATCCGCAGTTCAGGTAAGTTAAAAATAGAACATGAATGGTTAAAAATAAACACACACACAGACTTCTCTGTTGAAAATTTTAAAACCAGTCTTCTGTGCCCATTCGTCGAGCCGTCTGAGAGTGAGCTGTAACTGACAAGTTGTCGTTGCAAGGCTGTAGGAAGAACAGAAGACAGAAAAGTCATCAACAAATAGTGAACACTGGACAGGACTTTTCACAACAGAAGTGATACTGTTAACAAAGGTACGAGCTTATGGAATAGGTAACCAAATGTGTGAGTGGGTTGAAGACTACTTGAGTAATAGACGTTGTCCTCAATGACGACTGTTCATCAGAGACTAGGGTATCATCAGGGAAGTGTGATAGGACTACTATTATTTTCTATCTATACAGGGTGAAAAATATTTAAACTGACAAACTCTGGGAGGTTGTAGGGGACATCAAAACAAATATTTTTCCCTAATGTCATTTTTTCTATGAGGAGTATTTAAACCGGTAGAGGAAGTTATCTCTGGCACCAAATTTATTAAACCAACAAATACCTTTCCATTTTTTATTACCAAGAGACAACACATTAACACAACCCAATTTCAATTACAGTAGATTTACAAAAATGCCTCCATTGACTCATAAACAAAGGTTACACGGTCGGATCATGTTCTGTCTGACCCCAGGAGTATCCTGCTACTATCCGGGCAACCACATCCTGTTCTGATGCAACAGGATTTGTGTAAACAAGGTTGCACATCTCTCCCCACACAAAAAAAGTCCAGAGGGGACGTATCTGGGGCTTGAGCAGGCCATGGTGCATGACTACCTCTGCCAATCCACCTTTCTGAGAATCGTTGGTCCAGGAATCAACGCACATGACAAATGAAATGTGCCGGCGACCCATCATGTTGAAACCACATGTGTTGCCTTGTAGGGGGCGGAATGTCTTCCAGCACTTCTGGCAATGCTCTGATGAGAAAATTGTAATAGTGCCTGCCATTTAATGGCCTAGGTAGCATATATGGCCCAATTAAACAGTCCCCAACAACACTGACCAACACATTAATGAAGAACTGCACTCTGTGTGTGCTAGTAACTGTGGCATGTGGTTTATCCTCACTCCAAACATGCAAATTGTGCATGTTGAAGACTCCATCACGCCCAAACGTTGCTTCAATGGTAAACAACAGAGGCTGGAAATGTAGGATGCATTTCACACTGTTCCAGGTGCCACTGCGAAAACTGTGCTCTAGGTGGATAATCAACTGGTTGTGGACACTCTGTAAATGAAATGGCTGTAACAATTGCTCTCAAAGGACTGTTCTTACATTTGTCTGATTCGTCCCCAAATTATGTGCAATTGCATAAGTGCTGATTGAAGGATCCCACTCCAGGTGCTGCAAGACAGCTACCTCAAATTGCAGCGTTCTTATTGTGCGACGGCGTCCCTGTCCAGGTAATCTGTAAATGGCCTGGTCTCATGCAGATGTTGGTACACAGCAGCAAAGGTCCTATGATGCAGAATACGGAGATTAGGATATTGTTTCCAGATATTGTTGTTGATAAACTTGCTGTGCAGCTCGTCCATTGTGGTGAGCTACATAGTATGCACCAACCATATCAGTGTACCCACTCCAGGTGTATCGCACCATTAGTAAACAGATACAATGCACTACTACACTGGTGGACATTAGGGAAAAATACTTTTTTTTATATCCCCTACAACCTCCCAGAGTTTGTTGGTTTAAATACTTTTCACCTTGTATTAAAGATCTGACAAAGAGAGTGAGTTGCAATCTGATGATGCTATGGTTTACAGGAGGGTGTCATAATTGAATGACTGTAGTAGCATGCAGGATGACTTCGACCAAATTTCTAGAAGTGCTAAATGTTGAAAAATGTGAGATGATGCACAGGGTTGGGGAGTAATGCATTACTTGGTACGCCGTTACTAGTAACAGTTACTTATCAAAGGTAATTGACGGTAATGGCATTATTATTTGCATAAAGTAACTTTAACTGTAACTAAGGAACTTTTATTGCAAGTATCTTCACTTTTTTGTCGCAAGTAGCGTAAAATATTTTTGTAAGAATATCAAGACACATGCATGCCTTGGCATGCCTTTGACATTGGATGGAAAAAATTATTCCTTTTGCTGAAAATTTCGTGTCAGTGAGAAAATAATTCAATGCAGTTGAATCTCCATAACAAACTTAAGATGTCATGTACAATCTAGTTTTTTGCTCGCTGCTGGTGTTTAGGCGCATTTACAATGAATTTGAAGCATGTTCTACAACATTGTTTGCCGCTAGTTCTGGACTACGGTACCAACACTCACAACATGCTGGCAACACAAAAGCTGCATTCAGTGCCAGTAAGGAAACAATGCTCCTTTGCAGCGGTAGTGTTCAGTTGCCCTGTGTGTATCTATAGAGTTACATGTTGTGCTTCCTTGTGTTCCTTTATGAAATGAACTAGACAAGAATCAACATTTATGAATGTGTGACTGTAATAAGAGGCAGAGGAATGCCTGTTTGACGTTATAAAAATATTAAAAAGAAGCATGACTCCTTACAGAAAATTACTACATTGTTTGGCACCAGTGGTGTGTTAAGTAGACAAAACAATGAAGTCTCTCATTTCTCAACAACAATAGGATTCATTACCTTATTTTGGAAAATGAGTTGTCATCAATAAATGTTGAGGGCCTATGAAAGAGTGATAACAACACTTTGTTTCTACAATGCTTTTCATGAAGCAGAAATGAATGTATAAAGTAGGCATCAATGAGTGCTAAACGTGGACATGAAAGAAGAAATAGTCAGCAGCAGAGTTTTTTTCACATTTATTTGTATTGTGTGTGATTTTGAAGCTAAAGAAGTTTCCTTTATTGAAAATGACGAACTGGATTAATGTGAAGATATAAATATGTGATCAACTAAATATATGTTACAGTGCTATTAATATAACTGAATTACGTTTACACAAGCCTTTATCCAAAGCTTCAGAAACTGCTGGAAAAGTAATGAGATATGGCTGGCTTTAAAATGTGGAATAAGTGTGCAAGGATTTCATAGACATTTCTTGTTGCCGAGAAATGATGAGTGACAAGTCTTCTCTTCACAATTACAAAAACCAAAAACATCTTTCAAAGTAAGCTCGCACAGCGTGTCATATAAATTTAAATATCTGTAACACTAGTGGATCAAATTGCTATGGTCATCATCACTAATTAAACTAACTTACCCTAAGGACCACAGGCACATCCGTGGGCAAGAGAGGACTCAAACCTCTGGTGGGAGTGACCACCCAGTCCCTGTAAGATGCCTTCAACCACGTGGCCACTCTCGCGCAGCAGCATATTATTCCCATCACATCTATAGTATGTCTTTTGTTCTCCTTCGAAAACGATGTCTTTTTCGTCTGCTTATTTTGTCAAGCAAAGTGCTTCATATCAGTAATCTTCCTCTTCACCTGTCATAGTGTAGCTCTCGGTGTGAATACATAGTTGAAATGTTTGCTCATTGCTACCATTTCAGCATAACATGCTGTGAATATATCCTCAGTTTGTTTAATAACACATTAATTGTGTATTATTATTAATTATTGATATTAAAGGTTGTTTCCTTTCTACGTGTGTCAGCTTCATTATGGGTATACAAATGAGTAAGACTTTGAGTTTTTAAAAGTAACTGTAAAAATAATTGTAAAGGTAAATGTAACTGATACAGTTACTTTCAATGTGTCATAATTATAACCGTAACTAAGTTATCTTTCAGGAAAGTAACTTTAACTGTAACTCAGTTACTTTAAAAAAGCAACCTTCACAACTCTAATGATGCAGATAAGTAGGAGAAACAATCCTGTAATATTCAAATACAGCATTACTAGTGTTATGCTTGACAGATTTGCATCAATTAAATATCTAGGTGTAACAATGCAAATTGATACGAAATGGAACGAGCATATACGGACAGTCATGGGGAAGGTGAATGGTCAACTTTGGTTTATTGGGAGAATTTTGGGAATGTGAGATTTGTCTGTATAGGAGACAGCATATAAAATGCTTGTATGACCTCTTCTTGAGTACTGCTCAAGTGCTTGGGATCCCCATCAGATCTGTTCAAAGAAGGACACAGAGGCAGTTCAGAGGTGGGTGGCTAGGTTTGTAATAGGTAAATTCGATCAATGTGCTAGCATTACTGAAATGCTTCAGGAACTCAAATGGGAGTCGCTGGAGGGAAAGAGACGTTATTTTCGAGAAACACTATTGAAGAAATTTAGAGGACCAGAATTTGTGGAGGACTGCTTAATGATTCTACTGCCGCCAACCTAAATTTCACATAAAGACCACAAATATAAGGTCAGAGACATTAGGGATCATATGTTTTTCCCCTCATTCTGTATGGGATTGAAACAGGAAAGCAAGTAACTAGTAGTCAGTGAACAGCTGTTGCTAAGAGCAGAACCCAGCACAGAGCACACCGACACTCTTGAATGTAACTGGCTTCTTACTAGAAGTGACATATTTTGACAGTTCTGTGACATTATTGCTTCAATTTATTAAATCCATCTTGTGCTCTTGCTCCAGTTTCGCGTTAAGCATCTGGGTAGTGTATTATTCCGCCATCTGAATCCTGACAGTTGTCTGTTTTTGTTGAATTAATACCAGCTCTAGCACTCTTCTTTTACCTTAGTTACCCTCTATTGAGTCTACATTGCATCTTTCCAGTCATTTGTTTTCCTGGGTATTGTAATCATAAATAGGGACTGGGATTGCTGTGTGTAGATACCGTCTGAGCTGGTGACACTTTGCTCCCAACTTCAAGCTAGATCCGGGCTCTCACAGAAGATGGGTTTCAACATAGTTGGAGCTCCAATGTTAGGCAGGTAATGGAGCCCCTTAGGGACATAGCTGCCAAGGAGGGGGAGAAGGCAAAAGTGCACTCAGGTTGCATACCAGGTGGAGTCATTCCAGATGTGGAATTGGTCCTTCTGGATGCCATCAAGGGTATGGGGTACTGTCAACTGCAGGTGGTGGCTCACGTCGGTACCAACGATGTGTCGCTTTGGATCTGAAGAGATCCTCACAGGTTTTGAGTGGCTATTTGAAGTGGTAAAGACTGCAAATCTCTCTTACAAGACACAAGCAGAGCTCACCATCTGCAGCATAGTTGACAGGACTGATTTGTGGACCTTTGGTGCAGAGCTGAGTGGAGGGTCTGAATCAAAGGCTTAGATGGTTCTGCGACTATATTGACCGAAGGTCGGACTGAGTCGGGAGCGGCTGCGACGATCGACCGATCACGCATCGCCGCTAACGAGAAACACTACACGAGACCACAGAGACAACAAGCAATGACAACAACTAATCGAAAACAAAGACCAAAATGCAAGCCAATCGAAACCGTGATGGAGCAAAGTATGAAGCCTGATAACCACTGAATATTGATAGTAAACTCAGCGCAGTCAAGACAAGACTGAGGAGCGAACTGTGGCTCCTGGCCCTATATAGTGTGGCTCTCTGCACAGATGACCGGCGCGGTAGGCGCGCCATGGCATGCAGTGCTCTAGTGGCGATGGCAGCGCTAGTAGGTTGTGCGTGCCGCCTAACAGCTGCTGTCATAGTCCATGTGGTCTGGCGGGCTCTCAAACTTATTGTGGCGGGATACCAGATTCCTCCCCCCTGAAATGGGCACGTAGGGACGGAAGCGCCCAGGACGGTGCTTTGGAAGGTGGACTGAGGGCACGAGTGGTGTCACGAGTGGAGAGCCCGCTAAGTCAAGGTACGGATGTGGGGCCTCTGTAGAGGCACAAGGATACAGTGATGTGGAAGGCGATTGCCGAGAGGGTGAATGTGGAGGCGAAGTCTCTACTTCCATGCCCGTGTCCCCTGGGATAGCTGACTTCGCCCCGAGGTGCATATGGGGCCCCTGTGGTTGAGGTGTGTTGGAGGGTGATCTGCCCTGTGAGCACTGTTGCGGCTGAGAGTGTGCCATCTCTGTGTCCGTATCGACTGGAGCCGTGGACAATGTCAGAGAGCGCAGATTGTAGCCGTGTGATCGGGGAATTGGCGATAGCAGGGGCTCCGAGTCTGGGTCCGCTACTGGTTGGGATGATGCAGGGAAACGAGGGTGAAGTTGGTTAGTATGTTGGAGCGACAGAGAGGAGGCGTAGCCCGTGAGTGGCCACTATGGTAGCCCGCACCCATGAGGGCTTTGTACCATAGGAATGGGCCCACACAGTGGAAACTGGTGCATATTGCCCAGTGTACCGGGTCCTTGGTTCCGAGGGCTGTGGGGCCAAGAGATGGAGAAGGGTGCGTGGCTGTCGGCCGTGAAGTAGTTCTGCCGGACTATGATCCTGGATAGGGGTAGTCCTGTAGGTACTCAGGAATAATGTGAGGGCTGCTGTGGTAGTAGAGGTGCCCACAGATTTCAGCATTTGTTGTTTGAACATTCGTACTATCCGCTCAGTAGCACCATTGGAGGCTGGGTGGAATGGCGGGCTAAACAGGTGTTTGATGCCATTTGCATCACAAAACTGCTCAAAGGCTGTCGCTGTAAACTGGGCCCCATTGTCGGAGACGATGGTACGGGGTAGACCCTCGAAAGCAAGAATTTGTGTGAGGGCATTGAGTGTGGCAGTCGTTGTGGTGGACACCATGCTGACTACATAGGGGTAATGGGAATAGGCATCAATGACAATAATGCACAAAGATCCCAGAAAGGGGCCCGCAAAGTCAAGATGGATGTGATCCCATGGGCGACGTGGAGCAGGCCAGAGAGAGAGAAAGATTGGGCTGGAGCAGCCTGGTGCTTAGCACAAGCGGAGCAATGGCGGACGATGGCCTCCACGTCTTTGTTCAGACCTGGCCAATAAACGTGTCTCCTGGCCAGGGATTTCATACGTGACATAGCCCAATGCCCCCGATGGAGAAGATAACCTGAGGGCATAAAGCAGGTGGGATAACCACCCAGTGGGTATTGCCCTCAGCATCGAGTAGAAGAACCCCATCAATGACAGACAATCGATGAGAGAGATGGGACCAGGAATGTAGCTGTGAGGCCGTCGACTTCGGGAAGTAAGTGGGCCACCCATGAAGTACATGATGGATGACCCGTTGTAAGAGGGGGTCCTGGCGTGTGTCTGCAGCAATGCACGTGGCTGTGAGAGGGAACCCATCTAAGGTATTTTGCCGTTCCATATAAATGTGGAAACAGGAGACTTCATGTCGGTCAAATGCTGGGTTAGGTCCTGAAGGCAGACAAGAAAGAGCGTTTGCATTGGCGTGTTGTGTAGTAGGCTTGCACTTAATGGTGTAATTGTATGAACTAAGAAATAGAGCCCAACGCTGATGTCTTTGGGCTGTACGTTCTGGGAGCTGAGTGTGTGGCCCAAATAGAGCGACCAACGGTTTGTGGTCAGTAATGAGGGTAAACTTGGCCCCAAAAAGATACACATGGAATTTTTTAACAGCATAGATGATCACCAACACCTCCTTTTCTATCTGAGAGTAGTTCTTTTGAGCAGGCATAGGCATAGGTGCATAGGCTATCAGTTGTTAAGTACCATCATCATTGTGGTTGCCAACACTGCTCCAATGCCATATGGAGATGCGTCCACTGCCAAAACAAGGGGACGTGATGGAGAAAAGGGCGTAAGGCAGGGTGCCGAACGCAACAGGTGCTTTAGCCATTGAAAGGAATGCTCACAAGCATCTGACCATCAGAACTGCACACCTTTCTTCCGGAGACAGTTGAGGGGGTGCATGATGTGGGCCGCTTGTGGGAGGAACTTTGCATAATAGTTCACCTTTCCCAAAAATGCCTGCAATTCCTGTAGGTTTTGGGAGCATGGTAGAGCATCGACCGCCAATACATTGCGATCTGTGGGCTGGATTCCGTCTATGGAGAGCAAGTAGCCAAGGTATTCAACCTGTTCCTGGGTAAACTGGCATTTATGGAGGCGGCAGCTGACCCTGGCATCCGTAATGTGGTAAAGAGAGTGCGGAGGTTATGCAAGTGATCCTAGTGTGTAGCCCCAGTAACGATGACATCATCAAGGTAGTTGGCACAACCGGGTATAGGCATGGTTTATTGTTCGAGATACCTCTGGAAGATGGCTGGAGCCGAAGAAATCCCAAAGGACAAACGTTTGTATTTATAAAGACCAAAAGGGGTATTGATGACCACGATTCGTTGAGATTCCTCATTGAGCGGGATTTGCAAATAGGCGTCAGCCAGGTCTATCTTAGAAAAGTATTCGCCGCCAACAAGCTTCGTGAGGAGGTCCTCTTGCCGTGGAATTGGGTAGGTTTCGACCTGTGCCTGGGCATTGATGGTGGATTTAAAGGCGCCACAAAGTTTGAGGGCGCCATGGGGCTTGAGGACCACTACTAGCGGTGTGACCCAGACACTCATTTTGACAGGTTCGATGACTCCTGCGGCGTGCAGATGGTCGAGTTCCAGCTTTACCGCCATCCGTAGGGAGACCGGAAGAGGGCGTGCAGGGCAGAAACGGGGCCCGCATCTGGGCGTAAAGTAATATGTGCCTCAAAATTGGTGGCACACCCCGGACCCGGTTCGAACAGAGACGCAAAAGAGGCACAAAGGTCGTTGAGTTCCCGGAAAGGAACTGTGTCAGAAATTACCTACACCTCATCGGAGATGGAGAACCCAAACGGTAAGAACGCATCGAGGCCGAAAATGTTTCCAGCTGAGTGGCTATTGACCACAAAGAGGGTTACCAGACGTGTAACTGTTTTGTAAGTTGCCAAAGTGGTAAACTGACCTTTCAGAGGAATTGCACTGTCACCATATGCTACCAACCTGCGGGAGTTGCGGGTCCAATGCTGGGTAGCCGAGACGGGCATATGTCAGGAGGTTCACCAGGGAGACTGTCGCCCCTGTGTCCACTTGGAAGCGGACGTCATGGTTAGCAATTCGGATATCAATAAACAATTTGGTAGCGGGAGAATCACCCTGGGGAACAATAGCCTGTAGTTCATGAACTGTCGCCTGACGCCAATAAGAAGTCGGGGAAGACTGTCCTGCCGTTTGCTGACAAACCGAATGGAGATGCCCATCTTTTCCACAATGACTACAGTGGGCCCAGCGGTCTGGACAGTCCGCCCGTTGGTGCGCCGTAAAACAGTCGGGACATGACGGTAAACCACGTTGCCTACACCGACGAGGAGTGACCGGCCGTTCAGAGATCATGGACACGTCAGAGAGGGAAGGATCATGACACTGCTGGCGGGGCAAGACCTTCCGAACGTTACGTCCCCTTTGTGGCGGTTGTACAGTTGCTACCTGAGGACAAGCCATGAGGCGCTCATTTGCCACATGTGCAATCTCGAAAGAATGTGCAATATTTAGGATGTCCTCCAGAGAGGGGTCGTCCAGCTTGAGAGCCGCCGTCCACACTTCTGGATCTGGAGCCAACTGAACGACAACATCACGGATGAGAGAGTCAGCATAGGAGGTTTTACAAGACAGGTTGGAGCACGTGAATTCGCAACGCCGACTCAGTCCTTGCAAATCTGTCACCCATGACCGATATGATTGACCTGGCTGTTTGTGATACTGATGGAATTCGAGGTGCGATGTGACAATGTGAAATCATTGCGAATAATAATTCGAAAGCAATGTGCACATCTCCTCAAACGTCAGTGCCACCGGATTGGAGAGGGGGGCCAACTACTTCAGTAAGAAAAACGTCTCGGGGGAAGCCCAAGAAAGAAAAAGCGACCGTTGTAGAGTGTCATCAGAGACCTGAAATGCGGCAAAGTGCTGTTTCAGCCGCTGTAAGTAAGTATCCCAATCCTCTTTGGTGTCGTTAAAGGGTGGAAACGCAGAGGGGGTGGAAATCTGTCTACGACGTGACAACAGCTTGGACGGTTTGTGAACCCTGAACCTGTAAGCGTTCCACCAAAAGTTGAATTTCCTGTCGTAATAAATCAGTTTGTCCTGCTGTAGGAGCAGCTGTTGTTGTTGCTCCTCCATGAGTTGCACAAGTCGTTCATCCATGAGACGCGATGTAACCTTTTACCTCGTCGCCAATTATAGTGACTGAAGGTCGGACTGGGTCGGGAGCGACTGCGACGATCGACCGATCACGCATTGCCGCTAACGAGAAACACTACACGAGACCACAGAGACGACAAGCAATGACAACAAATAATCGAAAACAAAGACCAAAACGCGCTCTCTGCGCAGATGACCGGCGCGGTAGGCGTGCCATGGCGTGCAGCGCTCTAGTGGCGATGGCAGCGCTAGTAGGTTGTGCGCGCCGCCTAACGGCTGCTGTCATAGCCCATGTGGTCTGGCAGGCTTTCAAACTTATCGTGCCGGGATACCAGAGCGACCATGTAAGCTACAGATTTCTTGACTTGCGCCTTTAGGTGGTGGGGTTCCAGGTTCCGATGAATAGGTGAGGAGTCCCCTATGTGCAGGAAGCGGCTTCATGGGTAGTGGGGTATACTATCCCTTAACCTCACCTAGTATTTTTGTTGTATTTTCTGAGTCACTTTCCCCTGTAGACTGATTGGAAAAATTGCAGGTTCGAAATACGGATGCAGGATAGGAAGCGGAAAGTCAGTGATAGAAGGGAGTATGGTTTCGGACTTCGTCTTCGAAGATGGAAAGGTAATAGGTTTGATTTTAAATATGAGGAATATATTACAAAAGATATATATTCAGTATACAAGTCAGTAAGTACCAACTTCACTGCCTATGCGGTGAGAGGAAGAAGAAGAGATGTTGACAGATCTGAGGGAGGCCATCGAATGAGACTGAGTATCACTCTGTTGATTTGCAAGTGTGCACGATGCGTTAAAGTGCTGCCAGAGTGCTCTCCAGCGATCATCACGTACCTGATATGGAAATCGATACTCAGAGATGTTTCATGGCCCCCAAAATGTGTTAAACCCTGCAGCATGAGGTCAGGGGAGAACACATTTTATACAATTTTCCTTTGGCCTTTTTCCAGCAGACATCTTCACAGTAGATAGTTTTCTAAAATGATGTAAATAAACACTTGCTACAATTGACAAATAATTTTTTTTTAAATAGTTGATTTTACATTAGACAATTTTAAAAATGATGTGCATACAACAAATATTCTCTACAATTTATTTTTTATCATAGGTAAATTTACAATATACATGGAAAATTTATGGATTGACAGACCATTCTTTATCATAACAATTGCCTCATCGACTGCACTTTTTAATTTTTATAATTTGGGATTGGAGCTGATCCAGTTTGCGGAGGTGTGGTGTGACTCAGAATTCGAGTCACGCAGTTTGGGTTTGGTAAGATCATCATCTCAGAGACAAGCCTGTTTAGACTTGCGCCTCGTCGTAGTCTCTTGCACATTTGCCAGTGGGATTCAGCTATCAGGATGACCTGAAACAGTTGTAACACAGGTGTTAGAACATGAATTACACTACGAACATAATGATAGGTAGCATTTTTATGGTTTTGTGCAATCTGATGTAGGCTGCAGTTCACTATACCCAATCTACAGCCCAAATGAATACACCAAGCCCATTTACATAACAAAAACTTCATTCACTCCACTAAATGGACATGAATGCTCCAAAATTGACTGCGTATTGTCCATTGCAGTTCACTCCACAGTTAGGTAATTCCAATGTGCAATCACACACAGATACACATAAGAAATTTCTATTACTACAACATGTCCATAAAATCAACTTAAATAGATAACATCTAGGTAAACTTAAAGTTTGTCTTATAGACATCTCTGAAAAGAAAGAGTTCATTATGATCTTTGAATATAATGGTAGTTATACACTAATTTATTGTGTAGTTCATCTCGAATAGATCATTTATATTGCAAACTTTGGTGGGGATACGGCCCTTTTACTTTAAGACTGTTCGGAAATGCTAGGAGGTACGCTCCCGGATGTGGGATACCAATAATGGTAAATGGTACACTATATAACAGCTTCTTGCCAATGTCGACGATTGAGGATGGTTTCATATTAATACCATGTTACCAATGATTTGACTTCTTCTTTTCCGGAGTTTTTCATCAAAATATTTCTTCCTTGAAGTAGCTTTATGTGCCATTGCCAACATTGCCAGCCTTATTTGTTCATTTCACTACCCAGGATCTGTTTCCACCTTTGGAAGAGGATTAGCACATTCATTATCTTCCTTCTTCCCTAACATCAGTTCCATGGGTGTAAATCCAGTGGAATCATGAGGCAAATTGTTATAAATTTCCTCAAATGGCTTCACAAAATTGATCCATTTTCTGTGGTTGTCATGGCAATATGTCCTAATGAACTGATGACTTCTCTAAATATACCCTCGACTGGGTTTCCTTTGGGATGGTACTTGGCAATTAGTATCCTCTTGCCTGCTGCTCCTAGGAACCTTTTCCAATTGAGAGAGGTGAATGTTGTTGCATTGTCCGATAGCAAGGTAGTTGGCTTCCCTACTGCCGGAATGTAGTCATCTATCAATCTTCTAATTATAGAAACACTTGTTGCAATTTCCAATCGGTATAGTCGTAGATATTTTGTAAATACATCATAGAAAGCAACAATGTATTTAGCACCAGCACTTGCATGAGGAAACGGTCCACATACATCCACAGATACTAGTTCTAGAAGTTGCCTAGGGAGAATTGGATGCAGAACATCCTTCCTGTTCTTATTAAGTAGTTTTGCCTTTTGGCATATAACACAGGTTCTCACATATCTTTGTACCTTTCGCCTGATGTTCGGAAAGTAACAGTACGAGCCAATTTTCTTCGCACATTTAATTATGCGAAAGTGTCCCCATGTTTTGTGTGTGTACCAGATTAATTTCTCCTCGAACTCTTCTGGAATGCACACGCACCATTATTTATCCAGACTCCTTCTGTAGAATAGCACATCTTGATGTACCATGTAGTGTTTCCTTAACTTAGGATCAGAGTTAGCATATTAATTTCCTTTTCACCTCATTCCATCTTGGATCATGGCCTTGCAATGATGACATATTTGTACACAAATTGTTGAATTGGAGACGATTGGCATCATCTGTCATCATCTGCTTCTTGGTGGAAGGTGCTGGAAAGTTAGTCGTCACGTTGTTCACTTCCTTGAATTTGTCTAATCCTTGCGGTAAATGGGACAGAGCATCGGCAACGATGTTTTCCTTGCCTGCGACATAGATAATTTTGAAGCTGTACTCCTGAAGTGCAATCGACCATCGAGTTAACCTCAGGTCGAGTAGTTTACAGTTCATCAGGAAGCTAAGTGTTTTATGATCACAATAGATCTTTGTATGAGCGCCTGACAAATAGTAGTGGAACTTTTTAGTGCCCACACAATGGATAACAGTTAAAGTTCCATTGTTGTGTACCTTCTTTCACATGGAGACAAGATGCGACCGGTGAAGCCGATAGTGCAGACTGTCGGAATTCCATCAATGATTCGTGTTTGGAAGAGACATGACCCAAGACCTACATTAGAGGCATCTGTGCTTAATTCAAAGTCACACTCCATATCCGGATGGTACAACAGTTTAGAATTTACCAGGGCTTGCTTGATTTCAGCAAATGCTGCTTGGCACTCCTCTGACCAGTACCAAGGGGTATTCTTCCTTAATAGTTGGAGAAGTGGTTCAGCAATTAGAATTTGATTAGGCACATATTTTCTGTAGAATGAGGCTAAACAGAGAAATGCTTTAAGCTGTTTCTTGGTGGAAGGTGCTCAAAAGTTAGAGATGGCACTAATTTTTTCTGTATCAGGTAATATTCCATATGACAAAATTAAATGTCCCAGAAACTTCACTTCTCCTTGGGTGAATTTACTCTTGCAAAGATTGGCAGTGATTCTGCCTTCCTTAAATTTGGACAGTATCCTATTTAATAAGTCCATATGTTCAGGCCAAGTTTTTGTTGCGACGAGTACATCTTCCACAAAAACTGATACTTTGCTGAGAAGTTGGGGTCCCAGAATATGATCGAGAGCACTGATTAATATTCCAGAACTGATGTTTAATCTGAGAGGAAGGACTGTAAATTGGTAACTCCTACCATTATGGATGAAAGCCGTGTACTTCTTTGAAGATTCATCCAATGGAATTTGCCAGTATGATGCATGTAAGTTGATGCTAGTCATGTACTGCACACCATGATATTTCTGTAACAATTCCTCTACGTTTTCGGGGTATGTCCGGACTGGAATGACTATCTTATTAATTTGATGCGCATCTAACACAAGACGTACATCTCCATTAGGCTTTGTTATGGCCAGAAGCAGGCTTGAATATGGGCTGTGAGAGGGTTCTATGATTTGCCAGCTAAGCATTCGTTGGATTTCCTTATTTACTGCCTGTCTCTTCGACCATGGAATTGCATATGTGAAATTAACGATAGTCTTATGTTCAATAACATTCAGATGATACTGATATCCTTTAATGGTACCTGGTTTTTCCTGGAATACAGCTATAAATTTATTCAATAACGTATGCAAATCTTGAGACTGCTCCTTAGTTAGTTGCAACGATTCACGAACTTTCTGGTTGATGCCCTCTTTAAGTTTCGATAGGTCATCATATTTAGACAACTCCAGGTCTAATTTTGCCAGTTTTGACGTCTATAGTATCTGTCTACATGTGAAATTCGTCCCATGACTGACCTCCTTCCGAATCAGTTGTACCGAATATTCATTGCCAGATTGATTGAAGCGACAGTAACCACGTGAGAAGTCAATTGATGCATTTGTCCTCAACAAGAATTCAAGTCCCAGGATACAATCAACAATGAGTGATTCCACAATTAGGAACGTAACTGGCAGTACAGGTACTTGTGTCCGTTCGGAGATTGTCCAGAATAATTCAGCAGAAATTACATTAATTGCCAACCCAGTGTCTAAAATAGCTGTGATAATCAGTCCCGCAATATTGATCAAGATGGCAGATTGTGTTTCTTGCTCATGTTGATGACTACATGGATTGATATCTGAGAGCAGTTCTTCATGTAATTCATCACCATCGTTGAATCGCAAAAGATTTACATCATTTAGATGCGTGTCGACCCTATGCACACCCTATCACTTGCTCCAACCGCCAATTCGGGGTTCATTGCGGTTGTTATTAGTTTTCCGTCTGTCCGTTAGCACTTTGACTTGTATTATTAGTAATCACTTCTGTGACTAGAACATTCTGTCCTCCCCTGTTGCTTTGTTGCAACATTCCGGTTCGACCTGCATTTCCCCTTGGCGTATGTCCTTGCACTTGATTTTGCTGATAAGACCGATTGTCTAAACGCCTAGGTGAAGATCTTGGCTTTTTTATTATCCTCAGTCCTTGGGTTTTCTGTGTGCTCGAATTTCCTGTTCTAAATCTACAGTTACTTGTTCATCCACGTGCTCTTCTGAATCAGCCATTATGCTACATAATTAGGTAGGTTGGGTGGATTATAAGTGCAGTCTACTCGCCTACCGCTACACAAGAAATTTCACTTGTTGCCTACCAGGAAAACTTCACACGCGGCGTCCGCTCAGCAGTGCATTACACGTGTATCCACAGCACGGGCTGTCACTTCGTTGCACTTTGCTAGCTACACTATGTTCCGGTGATATGTTCTCTACTGGTTTGCACTATTCGCAAATGGGCTGAGTACAAGCACTATGGCAACAAGAAAGAGTAAAGTGCACCGCTCACCTTTGCGACTTGATTGCAGTTGGTTTCCATGTATGCTGGCTTGCTCTGTGACGGAAAATATGGCACACCTCTTCTGGGTACAGCTCATCCCCAGTATAACACGTGGCATGAAACAGAAAGCAAAGTAGTATAACAACTGTACAACAAGATGTTACAGCTCACTGGGAAAGAATACATGGAATAATGTATTCGTAAAATACACAGTTTTATCATATAGTAAATTTTATAATATTTTACTACGACAATTAAGAAGAAAATTCACTTTGCTGTAGATTTACATATTCACACATCCTGTCACCTTGGTCACCACTTACACTATCCCTTATCCTCACATAATATTTTTGATGTATTTTGTGAGTCACTTCCCCCTGCGGACTGATTGGAAAAATTGCAGGTTCAAAATACGGATGCAGGATAGGAAGTGGAAAGTCGGTGATAGAAGGGAGTATAAAAGGTTTCAGACTTCGTCTTCGAAGATGGAAAGGTAATAGGTTTGATTTTAAATATGAGGAATATATTACGAAAGATAGACATTCAGTATACAAGTCAGTAAGTACCAAGTTCACTGCCTATGCATTGAGAGGAAGAAGAAGAGATGTTGACAGATCTGAGGGAGGCCGCTGAATGAGACTGAGTATCACTCCGTCGATTTCAAAGTGCGCACATTGCATTAAAGTGCCACCAGAGCGCACTCAAGCTATCATCACATACCCAATACGGAAACCGATACTCAGAGATGTTATAAGAAGTTGTGTGACATGGACTGGGTGTTTTTGTTTAGGTTAGAGGGCCTCGGGTACATATAGGAAGGGTTTGAATCTCAAAGGTTACACAGGTCGAAAAACCATTGGTGGCGACTTTAACTTACCCTCAATATGTTGGCAAAAATACATATATAAAACCAGAGGCAAGCATAAAACATCGTCCAAAATCATACTGAACACATTCTCCGGAAATTATTTTGAGCAATTACTTCCTGAACCCACTAGAATAGTAAATGGTTGTGAAAATATACTTGACCTCTTAGCAACAAATAATCTGGAGCCAATGAAAAGCATCAAAACTGACATGGAGATTAGTGAACACAAAGTTGCTGTAGCAAAAATGAATATCATATTTCCCACATCTATCAAAAGTAAAAGAAAAATACATATATTCCAAAAAGCAGATAAAAATTTGATTAACGATTTTCTGAGTGAGAATCTCCAGTCTTTCAAAACTAACAATGTTAGTGTAGATCAGATGTGCCTTATGTTCAAAGAAATAATATTGACAACCATTGACAGATTTAACCAAACAAATTAACAAATGAGGAGTCTGACCCACTGTGGTACACAAAGCAGGTTCACTCACTCTTGCGAAAGTAAAGAAAAAAGCATGCCAAATTTATACAGACACAAAATCCTCAAGACTGGCAATCTTTTACAGAAACTCGAAATTTAGCTCAAACTTCAATGCGAGAAGCTTATAATAAATTCCACAACGAAACACTCATATAATTTGGTAGAGGATCCTAGGAAATTCTGGTCATATGGAAAGTCTACCAGAGGTAAAACACAATCAGTACCTTCACTGTGCAATAGTAATTGTGATACTACTGATGACAGTTCCGCTAAAGCAGAATTGCATAACACATCCTTCTGAAATTCCTTCACAAAAGAAGACAAAGCAAATACTCCAGAAGTCATATCATGAACAGCTGCCAGTATGCATAATTTAGACCCCTGGTGCATTAAAGCAACTTAAATCACTTAACGGAAATAAGCCTCCCAGTCCCAATTGCATACCAATTAGTTTCCTTTCAGAGTATGCTGATGCAATTGCCCCATACCTAGTTATCATATATAACCTCTCACTCAGAGAACATTCTGTACCCAAAGACTGCAAAATTCCACAGTTTACACCAATATTCAAGAAAGGCAATAAGAGTGTCCCACAAAATTACAGGCCTATATCACGGGCATCAGTTTGCAGTAGGATCTTAGAACTTTCTTCAAATATTATGAACTACCTTGAAGAGAACGACCTATTGACAACATGAATTCAGAACATATCATTCTTGTGAAACACAGCTAGCTCTTTACTCACATGATGTAATGAGTGCTGTCAACAAGGGATGTCAAATAGATTTCGTATTTCTAGATTTCTGGAAGGATTTTGACACTGTTCCACACAAGCAGTCTTCTAATCAAACTGTGTGCTTATGGAAAATCACCACAGTTGTGGGGACTGATGACCGTTGCAGTTTGGTCCCCCTTAAACATCCAACCAACCACAATTGTGCAATTGGATTCCTGATTTCCTGCCAGAAAGAACACAGTACATTGTTACTGATGGAAAGTTATAAAGTAGAACAGAAGTGATATCTGGTGTCTCCCAAGGAAGTGTTATAGGGCCCTACTGTTCCTTATTTTTATAAATGATTTAGGAGACAATTTGAGTAGCTCTCTTAGACTGTTTGCAGTTGATGCTGTCACTTATCAGTAAAGTCACCAGAAGATCAAAAGCAACTACAAAACGAATTAGATATCTGCATGGTGTAAAAACATGGCAATTACCCTTAATAATGAGATGTGTGAAGTCACCCTTATGACCACTAAAAGAAACCCATTGAACTTCATTTACATGATCAGTCAAAACTACAGGCCATAAATGTAACTAAATACCTAGGAGCAACAATTAAAAACACCTTAAATTCGAAAGAATACATAGAAAATATTGTAAGGAAAGGGAAACAAATATTATGTTTTGTTGTCAGAACACTTAAAAGATGCAGCAGTTCTTCTAAAGAAAATCTCTACACCACACTTGTGCATCCTATTTTGGAGTATTGTGTGCATTGTGGGATCCTCACCATGTGGGACTGACAGACGATTTAGAGAAAGTACAGAGAAGGGCAACTCATATTTTTTATTATCATGGTATATGCAGAGAGTGTCACCGAAATGATGCATGAGTTGGGATGGAAATCATTAAAACGAAGGCATTATTTTGCAATGAGATCTATTTGTGAAATTTCTTTCCCTAACTTCTGAATGTGGACATATTTTGTTAGCACCTACTTACATAGGAAGACATGATCATAAAAATCAAATTGAAAATGAAGGATTGAGGTGTTCTTTTTCCCACGAGCTACTAGAGAATAGAACTGTAGAGAAACGCCATAAAAGCAGTTTGATGAACCCTCTGCCATGCACTTCAATGTGACTTGCAGAGTATTTATGTAGATGTAGAAGTGGTAGTGCAGAGTTCCCTCCACACCACACTTTTGGGTGGATTGTTATGTATGTGGATGTAGGTACATGATCTGTTGACCAGCACCTGCTCATCACTAGTAAATTGGGGTAGACGTTTATGTCACTGCAGAGGTGTGGGGATGTGCACTGTAGGAATCCCTATGTTATGTTGATTTTAGTCTTGCAGAATTACTAATTTTAATTGCTTCAGTCCTTCAGTCCCATTCCACTTTTAGTAAAATATACTTTGCAGAATATACTTTGCTATCTCCTCCTAGCCCTTTCAGAACTGAGAATATTCTTTTTTAATCTTTACCCAAAATGTAGCAGTTTCCATGCATTTAGACCTCTAGAATAAGGTGAAAATATTTTACAAAATTTCATGATCATACTTTTGAAAAAAGTGACTCACATGCTCGAGCTAGTTAGGTTTTATTCCATACCAAATAACATACATTGGGTTATTGGACGTGTGCTTTTATTGACATTTTTTCAATGACATTAAATACAAAATTTTAACAATTGTGCATTATACAGAGAGCGCACGCACGCACGCACACACACACACACACACACACACACACACACACACACACACACAGATATATATAATTATTTTTTTGTACAAAATAAACGAAGAGGTCTTTTTTCTTTCGACATGCACAAATATTGGTCACAATTTATGCACAGTGTCTTTGTCCTACTGTTACATTTTTCAAACCTGCAGCATCTTGGTGATGATATGTCATCTGCAGTGGGCCAGTGGCCATAACAATCGTAATGCATGTCAACAACTGGTTTTGCAGATGGGGTGTAAATTTTCCTTTTCTTCTTGGCACAGTTTTAATCATCACCGACATCTTGACTTTCTATTTGACTTCTCTTCCTTTCTGGCATTGTTTTCAATGCTTGCCCAATGGCCATTCTAAACTTCAGTAAGTCCAAAATACCTTTTTTTGGAACTTTGTTTTCTCTGCAGTCTTCTCTGTACTGCAGCCAACTATTGACAGTACTTAAATCATGGAAGTGAAGAATTAATTTCAGCATCCATTTCCTTGTTTTAAACCATGTTCTGTAACATTCCGTTTGTTGGTCACAAATGTCAACCCTACTCATGTGCTGTAATTCCTTACAACAAATGGACAATCTATTTTGAGATATTTATGCCCAAAATGAGTTTTTTACAACACTACATAGTAAAAGATTATGTTGTTGTTGTTGTTATGGTCTTCAGTCCGGAGACTGGTTTGATGCAGCTCTCCACCCTACTCTATCCTGAGCAAGTCTTTTCATCTCCTCATAAGAACGACAACCCACATCCACTTGAATCTGCTTACTATACGCGTCTCTTGGTCTCCCTCTACGATTTTTACCCCACACACTTCCCTCCAACGCTAAATTCACAATTCCTTGATGTCTAAGAATGTGTCCTACCAACCTATCCCTTCTTTTAGTCAAGGTATGCCAGAAATTTCTTTTCTCCCCAATTCGGTTCAGTACCTCCTCATTAGTTATGCGATCCACCCACCTAATCTTCAGCATTCTTCTGTAGCACCACATTTCAAAAGCCTCTATCCTCTTTCTGTCCACACTGCTTATTGTCCATGTTTCACTCCCATATAAGGCAACACTCCATACAAATGCCTTCAGAAAGGACTTCCTTAGGCTTAAATCAATATTCGATGTTAACAAATTTCTCTTTTTCAAAAACGCCTTTCTACCCATTGCCATTCTGCATTTTATATCATCTGTACTGCGACCATCATTTGTTATTTTACTGCCCAAGTAACAAAACTCATCTACCTCCTTTATTGTTTCGTTACCTAATCTAATTCCTTCAGCATCACCTGATTTTATTACACTGCACTCCATTACCCTAGTTTTACTCTTGTTAATGTTCATCTTATATGCACCTTTCAGCACACTGTCCATTCCGTTCAATTGCTCTTCCAGGTCCTTTGCTGTATCTGACAGAATTACTATGTCGTCGGCAAAACGCAATGTTTTTAATTCTTCACCCTGAACTTTAATTCCTTCTCCAAATTTCTCCTTGCTTTCCTTTATAGCTTGCTCAATGTACAAATTGAACAACATTGGGGAAAGGCTACAACCCTGTCTTACCCCCTTTCCAACCACTGCATCCCTTTCATGCCCTTCAACTCTGACAACCGCTGTCTGGTTTTTGTACAAGTTGTAAATAACCTTACGCTCCCTATATTTCACTCCTGCTTGCTTCAGAACTTGAAAGAGTTTATTCCAATCAACATTGTCAAAAGCCTTCTCCAAATCTACAAAAGCTAGAAATGTAGGTTTGCCTTTTCTTAAACTATCTTCTAGGATAAGCCGTAAAGTGAGTATTGCCTCCCGTGTTCCTACATTTCTCCTGAACCCAAACTGATCTTCCCCGAGGTCGGCTTCTACCAGCTTTTCCATCCTTCTGTATATAATTCGTGTTAATATTTTGCAACCATGACTTATCAAACTGATGGTTCTGTAGTTTTCACACCTGTCTGCACCCTCTTTCTTTGGAATGGGGATTATAACATTTTTCCTAAAGTCTGAGGGTACTTCACCTGCCTCATACATCTTACACACAATGTGAAACAATTTTGTCATGGCTGGTTCTCCCAGAGACTTCAGTAGCTCTGAGGGAATATCATCTATTCCAGGGGCCTTGTTTCGACTTAGGTCTTTCAGGGCTCTGTCAAATTCTTCTCTCAGTACAGTATCTCCTATTTCATCTTCATCTACATCCTCTTCCCTTCCTACAATAGTGTCTCGAAGTTCATTTCCTTTGTAGAGCCCCTCTATATACTCTTTCCACCTTTCAGCTTTCCCTTCTTTGCTGAGAACTGGTTTTCCATCAGTGTCCTTGATATTCATAGAGCTGTTTTTCTTATCGCCAAATGTTTCTTTTATTTTCCGGTAGGCTGTATCTATTTTTCCCCTGTTTATACATTCTTCTACATAAGATTATAAGAAATTTAATATTTTGGGCATTTTTGATACTGAATTATTAACACTAACCTGAATTGTAGTATAATCCTTTGGGAGTGGATGTGGTTTAGATGTAAACTGTTTTTCCGGAACAGAAGCTTCCAGCCTGTACAAGAAATGGGAGATTTCTGCTGCAATTCTTCATCTTCTTTATCTTCGTTGCCATTACCACCAGTCCTCTAAACTATTGCGTGACAAAATACCTGGCTGAAAATCCCCACCATCATCCTAAATTTCACTCGGAACATCACTCAAATTGGAATCATTCAATAAAAGTTTTACCACTACTTCTGTTAAACCCAAAGGAATAAATATAATATACGATTCTGTGTACTAACATAAGAAGCAGTATTATTTGTTGATAAATATTAGTGTGAAAATTTACGGTACCGCATGCTTGTAAAAAAAAGCGGGTAGAATTAATGTTATGTCTAACATACAACGGATGTGTTGTAAATTTGCTTAGGCACTCTAAATATGTAAAATGAAACATTCTCTGTATAAAATACTGCAGAAGTGTCCTAAAATAATTAAATATAAGAAATTATGTCACATTTACCTCATGGCTACATGGTTCTAACTTCTTGTGCAAGTTTATAATGATATGCTTCTCTTTGATGTGAACGCTACCGTCCCCAACAGCTAACAATCACAAGCCACAAATTTCTGCTATTGTTACCGCCCAATGTTAAACCTGAAAGTTGCATTGTTGAGCAGCAGCATTATTAAAACCAAACTCGCACGATTGTGCAGGTCTGGTCGGAAAAGGCTAGGTGTTTGCTCCCTAACCGCCACTAACCAACCAACCAACCATCTTTAATAGTGTGTCTCAAAAAGAATTTCGCCTTCCCTCCAGCAACTCCCATTTGAGTTTCCGAATCATCTCAGTAACACTTGCACATTGTTCAAACCTACTAGTAACAAACAAAGCCGTCCACCTCTACTTGCTTTATGTCTTCCTTCATACGAAGTGGTGGGAATCCCAAACACTTGAGCAATACTCAAAATGGATTCACACAAGCGATCTATGTGTGTTCTCCTTTACAGATGAATCCCATCTTCCAACCAAGCAACTTCTCCAGGACTGTCCTTATATGCTCATTCCATTTCCTACCACTCGAAAACGGCTGTTTTTGAATGAAAACATTGTATAAAATGGCTATCTGATCATTGACGGGTGCTTCCAACTGACTGAGCCTCTGTGTGCTCACATTTTTGTATTTGTGCCCATTGTCTGTAATTCTGGTAAAAACATGTCACTTACATTAAATAATCAAGACATTTTAGAAACACTGGAAGAAGATTTGATTGAGGAATATCTGTTTGGGAACAGTCTGGAGAAGATTCAGATTCAGGTAAAGCGGCAATCTGATATAATTTTTTTCCTCTAGTACTGTTGCTTTGGATACTGACAATGCAATTACAATTTAGTTACTTTTTTATTTGCCTTCATCTTTTCTACAGAAGAACCTGATGCAATCTCCAATATACAAAGCACTTCTTCAGCAACACAGGCTTCTGCACTACCACAGAAGAGGCACAATCTTCACAATTGAAATCATCAGATACTGAATTAGGCTGGAGATTCGAGGACCTACAGCCTCCTGTACCACAGTTCTAAAAAATAGATGGAGTAAGAGCATCAGTTGATGAAAAATCCACTCCACTTGATGTGTGTTCTATTGTATTTCCACATTCTGTGATGAAACACACAAATCAGAAATGAACAGGTACACGAAGTATGATAAACTGGAGGCAAGATCCAAACTAAAGCCACACAACATGACATTCTTGGTTTGGAGTGAAGCTCCACAAAATGTATTTGTTTTTCACCATAGTTATTCAAGTTGCCCGGTGAAGAAACCAAATAGCAGACTGTTGGTCTGTCAACAGTGTTATTTCAGCCCATTTTATCTCAACCCATTTTCCAGAATTTATAATGAGCAGAAATAAGGTCAAGGCCATACCTTCAGATTTACAATTGAATGACAATACTACCTACTTTCCTAGAGGTCAACTGCAGCATGATTCCATGCATAAAATCGGCCTTTTATTCGATCATCTGTCAGGGGAATGTAAGAAATTATTTTATCCCGATGAAAACCTCATCACTGATGAAAGCACATGTGAATTTTGTGTGTGATTGGTATTTCATGTGTAAAAATAAATAAATAAGCCAGACAAGTATGGAATAAAAATGTTTTATCTCTTTGGTTCAAAGAGTGGTTAAGTTCTCAGACTTGAAGAATACATTGTTAAAGGATCAAAAGACAGTTCCAGAATACCACTCTTTCTGAGGTTGCTTGCTTATTATTTGGGTATAGATCACACCGTTTATAAGGACTGATTTTTATAGTTTGCTATCAGTTATTCTTTTATTATTATTATTTTACATTTTTATGACAAAATTAAATCAGTATGAACATGTATGCCTATTCGAAAGGGACTGCCAATAGAAATTTTTTTTTTTTTTTTTTTTTTTTTTTTTTTTTTTTTTTTTTTTTTTTTTTTTTTTTTTTTTTTTTTAAGCAACTCTGAAGGAATGATTTGGTGTTAGTGAGGATAAATCACCTGCCTTGTTTGAAGTGGAAGGACACAAGGGATGTGTTATGCCTTTCAAGTAAACACAAAATGACAAATTATGACATTTAATTTTGTACCGGATGGTGTCGAGATCAAGTCTAAATCAGATTCTAATCTTGATTATATAATATGAACGAAACAGGGGTTGATAGAAGTGATCAGACGATCTCCTATTATTCTTTCAAGAGGAAACAAATTGGACTTGATCCGGTTACCATTGAGTGAGATGCACACACTGTAGCCCTATCTTTCAACATTCTCCTTTAGTTGGTTGAGCAGCAGCCTATCAAAAACATTTTTCACGTGTTCATAATGGCTGCAAGAATGCTTTTGTTCTGTATTGTGAGATAGGAAATCCTAATGCATAGAAAAACTCATTTTTCCACCATTTTGTGTCTCATTGGTGAAGGGTTCTTCCAGAAAGGCACAACTCTGGCTCAAGAAATTGTCCCTAGTGCAGCCATCAGCAATAAGCTTGTAGGATTACACTTTCCTGAGAAAATTCCTGCGACTCAGAAGAAGCATTAACCAACAAGGGTCTGCAAGGTTTGTTTGGAGCAGACAAAACAATTAGCTGGCAAAGCAAGCAGGAAGAAAACAAGATGGTATTGTCCTGACTGTAACACACCTCTCTGCATGCTAGAATGCTTCAGGTTTTACTGAACAAAATCCAGTTATATATGAAAGTGTTGAAAACCACATCTCTGACTTCTTTTTTGATTGAAATTATGGTTTCTGTAACTTATTATGAAGCTTGTAATGTGTTGGGGAACTGCAATAAAGGTGAAAAAATAAACCTTCAAGCTTAGTCTTTTTTTTAAATTATGTATTGCCCCTTTATCATCTAAAGAATGACATAAATAGCTGGTTTACTGGGCCCAAAATTTTTTTAAGAGGCTGACTCCATTGCTCGTGAATTGGGTCAGAATAGTTCATGAAAACCTATAGGCTTTTTGAATACTGGCCACATTGCTCATGAATTGGGTCAGAATAGTTCATGAAAATCTATAGGCTTTTGAATTTGAATTTCTAGTTTGCATTTGATCTCATCCTATTGGATTTGACCCAGTTACCATTGAGTGAGATGCACACACTTTAGCCCTAGCTCTCAACATTCTCCTTTAGTTGGTTGAGCAGCAGCCTATAAAGATGATACCCCAATACTTTAGTGTTTTGTAGATTCGTTGTCAAGACAGGTTGCTACTTCCATCACAGTAAGAGAAGGTACTGAAGCTTCCTTTGCATAATTCAGCTGCTGATTTGGTTATATCCCTTTCTCAGTATGTCAATCCACAGCTGTTATCATATGTATGAAAATTAGTAAATCCACAAAACTGTTTACAAATATTTCTGTTCTAGGTTCTATATATAAAAACCTGAGGCACTTTGAGACCCTTCACGCTTCACATTTTAAACACACAATTGTGAAAAGGGGGATAAACCCAAGTACACATCCATTCAATAAAATCAAAGAGGTGTCATTCAGCACTCTGGGAAGGTAATATCTGGTTCTTTTATTATAATAAGTGTAAGATCACAAATCTGCAGGGTGCAGCAGCATTCATAGCGTAATTTGACTCGCATAGTAAAATGACGTACTGCAGGAATGCGCTCCAGCTGGTGTACTAATGAGCTGCCATTTTGAGTATGATAATAATATGGAGCAGTGGAGTGCACAGAATCATGCCTTTGCTGTTGAAAGTTATTGCAAGAATAATGACTCTGTTATTGTTACCCACCATCTATTTTCAACATTTCAACCTGGGACGTCATGGGAAAGTTCCAGATGGACGGACCATTGTGAGGTGGGTATGTGCATTTCAAACAACAGGTGGTGTTTGCAATCCAAACTGGGAAGAAGTGAAAGAACTGTGCAGACACCAACAGCCATGGAAAATGTTTGTGCTGCAATTTCGCGTAGCCCAAAAAGATATGCTCGTCATCATGCGGAAACTGTGCATATGTCAGATCGCTCATTCAGGAGAATATTGCACAAAGATCTCCATTTTCAACCATATAAGCTGCAGTATGTTCAGGAAATTAAGCCTCGTGATTGGGTTTCATGTGAAACATTCTGCAGGTGTGATCTTTGCCAAAATCCACAAATGTTGCACACCATCCTGATGTCAGATGAAGCTCAGTTTGAGTTATGTGGTTCAGTGAATAAATAGAAATTCATTATTGGAGTGATGTAAACCCGCATGAACTGCACATCAAGCCCTTGCACAGTTCTCGTGTCACTGTGTGGTGTGGAGTTGCTTCCTTTGGGATTATTGGCCCTTATTTCTTTGAGGATGACAGCAGTGCAGCTGTAACTGTCACTAATGAACACTACCTAAAGATGCTGCAAGACTTTGCTCTTCCCTAATTAAGTATAGTGGATGTGGAACAATTATACTTTCGACAAGACGGGGCAATCTTGCATACAACCAGAATTTGCATGGATTTCTTGCAACAGACATTTCCCATTAGTGTAATTTACTGTTTTGGTGACATTTCCTGGCTACCTCGTTCACCTGACCTTTCATGTGCATACTTCTTCCTTTGGGGCTACCTGAAGCAAGAAGTGTTCTGAACACATTGTGCCACTATTTCTGAGTTGAAGTATTGCATCAGAACTGCCATCGGTAATGTCCCTGGAATACGTTGTGGTGAGTTATGGAAAGCTTCCAATGCTACCTAGATGAATGTGTTGTGCAGAGGGGGCATCATTTGACAGGAGTCATATTCCAAAGTAATCCATGTGATGGACAAGTACTTACACATTAGTAAATGGCATACCTTTAACTATTAATTGACATAAGAAGTAAATAAAATACAGTTACTGTCTGATGGTGTATTTATAATATCCTACTATGAATGCTGCTGCACCCTGTATTTTAGCTAGAATGTAACTATTGTGTGTATTTAGGTTTCTTGTTTTCAAATGTATTTGTATGGCCAGAAAGGAAACAATTTCTGTTTGGAGAATGGTAAGCTCATGGGACAAAAAAATTATTCACCTCAGTGTGCATACACAGATGAATTGTTAAACAATAGCCACACTATTAATTAATCCTCAACAAGTGGCTTCTCATAGATGTGACATTCCTGCACAACTGTGTACACTCACTCCCTTAATGAATCCAGATGTTTATCAAGTTAAGGGATGCCTTACAAAGTATTAAATACTGCTTGAAATGCTTTCTCTATGGGTGACTAATTTTTGTCCGGTAGGATTACTTAATATGTGATAATACGAGCAGGCAGAAAATTAACTGTGTTAGCTTGCAGAAAATTAACTGTGTTCACTTGCAGAACGTTTTTCATGCAAATGTCCAAGGTAACAAATATAACTTATTTGGCTGAGTTGATTGTGTAGGCAGAAGATGGAAAACGTTACGGAATTAATTATATTCAATGAAGGGCTTGTTGTTATATTGTATTTACAGGTAAATATTACCATTGAAATGAATGCTCATTAGTTGCTGTTATTAGTTGTTATCATTAGGGCAGTAATTTGGACTTTTCTTTTAGAGATTTCCGACTGATACTAAGTCCGAGGAAGGATATTCTTCACTCCAAATTTAAGGCATATTCAGTTGACAGTGAAGGAACAGAAAAACCTGTTTTTGTTGGTGAGTTAATATCCATATTTTCCCAGCATATATTTTATGTAAATAACTCTAAATACTAAACAAGATTACATACAGCATGATTTAGCAATATGACTTTTTTCATGTGCAGAGAAATGAGCTATGTATAAACTTTGATCCTTCATGATACAGTTTTATTTAAGGTTCATTTTGTATATCCAGATGAGTGCTGACCAAATTTGTTTTTCATTAATGTTTTGGCCATCACATTTGAAAAATCTTGATACCGGTATCATGATGAGTGTTAAGTGATGTATTATTAACTTTTGTTGGACTTCTTTTTTGTTTATAGTTGTCATACTTCTAAACTTTTTTATCTCTATTTTGTTCAAAAAGAAGTTCTGGTGATCACAGTTTATATTGTGGAAGAGTGAAACAATTCATTCATAATGATAATACAATTGAAATGATTATCTAGAACAAAAAAATAGGTACTTAGTGATTCTAAATTACTTTTATTGTATATTATGAGAAAAGAATTCGTGGGCAAGTAACAATGTCCTTGTGAGACACACACATACAGTTGTAACAATGGATGAGGTTGTCAGGAACACGGGTATGGGTGGGCTCTGTTTTGTCAGATACGTTTTGCCAGGAGAATGGGATACCGCAGGGTTCCGTCTTGAGTGTGGCTCTCTTTGCCATTGCAATCAATCCGATCGTAGATTGCCTTTCAGCCGACGTTTCCGGATCCCTTTTTGTAGACGATTTCACAATTTATTGCAGCGCCCAGCGGACATGTCTCTTGGAGCGTTGTCTTCAACGCTGTCTTGACCGTCTATATTCCTGGAGCAACGCGAACGGCTTCAGATTCTCCACTGAGAAAACGGTGTGTATAAACTTCTGTAGATACAAGGAATTTCTTCCACCTTCTCTACCTCTCGGCCCTGTTGCTCTCCCTTTCATGGAGACTACGAAATTCTTGGGACTCATGATGGATCGTAAACTTTGCTGGTCCACACATATGTCCTACCTGGCTGCCCGTTGTGCCCGATCCCTTAATGTTCTGCGTGTCCTCAGTGGCACGTCATGGGGAGCGGATCGTACCGTCCTGCTTCACCTTTACCAGGCCATTGTGCAGTCAAAGCTCGACTACGGAAGCCTTGTATACTCTTCTGCACGGCCGTCAATTCTCCGCCGCCTCAACTCCATTCACCATCTGCGATTATGTCTGGCGACCAGTGCATTTTATACCAGCCCTGTTGAAAGTCTTTATGCCGAGGTTGCTGTATTACCCTTGACCACTCGGCGTCACATACTCTTGTGTCAGTACGCATGCCGCCTGTGGTCAATGCCCAACCATCCATCTTACAGATTATTTTTTGATGACTCACTCGATCGCCAATGTCAGTTGTCTGCGATAGCCTTGCTTCCACCTGGAGTTCGGTTTCGCCGCCTGCTACAGCAGTGCAATTTTACCCTTCCTTCCACCCTTCGGTTGAGCGAAAGCCCATTGCCACCGTGGCATCAGGCCCAGATTCACACTCACCTTGAACGTAGTTCGCTCCTCAAGGAGAGCACTCCGGATTTGGTATACCGCTCGAGGCTTGTCGAACTCTGTTCACGGTTCGATAATGCCATATTTATTTACACTGATGGTTCCAAGAGCACTGCCGGTGTCGGATCTGCCTTCGTCGTCAGGGACAACCGTTTCCAACACAAGCTTCCTGACCGGTGCTCGAATTTCACAGCTGAGCTTTTTGCCCTCCACCAGGCCGTTTTGTATACCTGCCGCCACCGCCAACTTTTCTATGCCATATGTTCAGACTCCCTTAGTGCCCTGCAGAGTCTTAAGGACCCTTTTTCGAACCATCCTCTCGTGTATCAGATCCAACGCTCCCTCCAATTGCTAGCAGATGACAGCTGTCACGTTTCTTTCCTGTGGGTCCCTGGCCACGTGGGTGTGCCTGGGAATGAGACCGCCGACATAGCAGCCAAGGCAGCAGCTCTTTTGCCTCGCATGGCTACCTTTTGCGTCCCATCGGACGATGTTCAACGGGCTCTTCGCCGAAGTATCGTGTCGTCCTGGCACAGTGCGTGGTTCCCACTGTACGACAATAAATTGATAACTGTAAAAAAGATCCCGACCGCTTGGAGGACCTCCTCACGCCCCTCTCGGCGAGAGGAGGTCATCCTGGCCCGGTTGCAGATCGGTCACTGCCATTTCAGCCGTCATTTGCTAACCGCCGATCCTGCACCGCTGTGCTCTTGCGGTGAATTGCTCACGGTGCGACACGTTTTATTGTCTTGCGATAATTTTAATCATCTCCGTGTAGCCCTTCACTTTCCGTCTACTCTGGAGGAAATTTTAGCTGATGACACACGGGCAGCTGCTAGAGTTTTGCGTTTTATCAACTTGGCCAATTTATCAAACGCTATTTAACCCTTTTCATTGTTTTTTATCCTTTGTTTTTAGCCTTCTCTCGATATTCTAACTGGCAGTTACTAATTTTTTGAGATCTAGCGAATCTCTGTTCTTGTCTGGGCGCTAATGACCTTAGCAGATGTGCGCCCAAACACCATACACACACACACACACACACACACACACACACACACACACACACACACACAAAAAAAAAAAAAAAAAAAAAAAAAAAAAAAAAAAAAAAAAAAAAAAAAAAAAAAAAAAAAAAAACCATGGAAGTTGATACGAATATTATAGAGGAAAAATTTCCTAACAGGAAAAATGTGGGTAAATGTGTGGGTGTGTGGGTGTGTATTTGTTTACCCTCCTTTTTTTCCCCCAAGGTAAGTCTTTCCTGTCCCAGGATTGGAATGATTTCTCACCCACTCTCTTAAAACCCTCATCATTTCCTTTTTGTCTAAGTCATCACTACATACACAGTGATATGACCTGCTTGCACACCACAGCATCACGGTGAACAGCTGAAGATTGCTACTCATCCTGTCTGTCAGATTTCCCTAAATCACTCTTGGCAAATGCTGGGATGATTCATTTCAGAGTGCACAGCCAATTCCTTCACCATCCCTAACCAAAAACAGACTGTGTTTGTGCTCCATCTCTAATGATTATTATGTTGATGGAACATTAATCCATGCCTTTCTTTCATTTTTCCTGATGATATGCTTGTCTCTGATGAACACTACCTGTCAGTGCAATATACTGGATTCTTTTACGTAAGAAGTCTTTTTGCCAAATATTACTTAAGAAATCTTGAAGCAACTCACACAGCTTCGAACCTACTCTCACTTTTGTTAGCAGTCCACAATTTGGCACTGTGTCAAATAGTTTTTATAAATCAATGAATATGCAATCTGCCACTTGCCCATCATCCATGGTCCACAATAAATCATATGAGAAAGGGGCAAGCTGATCACATGAACAATGCTTTCTAAAGTCAGGCTGATGCAAGGTTAAGATTTTGCTGACATGAGAGGTTTGAGACACTGGTCTTTCATGCTGAAAAGGCAAGCTTCTGACCCTCATCTTCTAGTCTAGAATGTAGTATTACTGTATTTTTCCTAAATTGGTACTAAATGTAGCTTGTACTTTTTTAATGATCTTTTTGGTGGCAGGAAATTGAAGCTAAACTTACTCCGATGTTGCTTCGTGAAGTGAAATTTTCTAGGTAATGTGTTTGTTGGATTGGCACATCACATCATTTTTATGGCAGCTGCAGCCATAATTTTCTGCACCAATCAGACATTTCCTCCTTACCATAAATAGGTAATAAAGGAAGGAAAGAAGGTAGGTAAGTAGGTAGGCAGGTTGGGTTATAAGTCCCATTGACATTGTGGTCATTAATTCTTGTCAGAGATTGGAAAGCAAGTCGCCCATGCCCCTTAGGAACTGTCCTGGCATTTGCCTGGAGTGATGTAGGGAAATCACGGAAAACAAATCACAATGGCCAGACGTGGATTGGAAGTGCCATCCTCTTGAATGCAAGTCAAGTGTGTTACACTATTCCACCTTGCTGAGATATACAATACAGGTGTGACAATAAATGGTCCTTGGGGGATGCTGTTTCTCCACCATCACCTTCATGGCACACAGCAGTGTTCATTCTTAGGCCACGCGACAATTTTTGGTGTATTGCAAATTTCTGTTGTAGTACATTTAAGTAAACACCTACTGTCAAAAATTCTAATGGATTGATGTAAATAATAAGCTATTTAATGAAACCAAGGAAGTAATGGCTTTACTTCAAATAGTACTTTCTTGGTAATAACAAAAAAATATTTTTTGTCAAAAGTTGACATGACAAGAGATTTTTTTTTTTTTTTTTTTTTTTTTTTTTTTTTTTTTTTTTTTTTTTTTCTGTGCTTCCGGTATTTTAGTTCTTGGCCCTCTCAGTTTTGAAAGACTGTAAATGATGCTAGAAATTAATAACCAATTAAATCTTTCTAGATTGTCATTACTATGTTATTTCCTTACAAGTATGCTCAGAAATGTATCTTCGTTACATTGGTCTGAAGACCCACAAAGTGTATAGTTTGTGATTTTGTCTTCAGTTGTGATAAACTTTCTCTTTGTTGTCATACTTTGGACACTGTGTTGTGTGCATATTCATGCATACATACCTAAGTACTTTGTCTTACATACCATACTTTTCTTTTTCTTACCAGATCATGAGAACTTTTATCATGGACGAGTGTTTGGTGAAGTAACGTCTGATGTCACAGCACATCTTGAGGATGGAATGATGACTGCTACAGTCCATGTTGCAGATGAAACATATCATATAGAGGTAAGTAAATTTCATTTTTAATGTATCATAGAATTCACGAATTAAAATATGACCTTAAAAACCCTGGAACACCTTTATAATGAATTATGGGCTTGACTTGTTTCAAATATAGATTTCTGCTTCCATCAGAGACAGATAACATATTTGCTCGAATATAGGCCGCACCTTTTTCCAAAGTTTGGCTTGCAAAATTGTGGTGTGGCCTATAATCAAGATTCCATCTTCCTCCCCCCCTCCCCCTTCCCATAAGTCATTAGTTGCAAAAAATACATGCTCACATTTATTTTTGTTTAAGAAAAGTAATAAACTAGATAAAGAAAATGGTACAGTAACTGTTTCGCAGAACTGCATCTACATTTTTGTACGTATGCTCACGGAAATGGGGCAGCATTTATGAAAGTCGATTTTTTTAATATAAATTGAATGTTCTCATTCTGTACTGCAGCAAATGATAGCAGACAGTGTTTTTAACATGTCTGTGTGGTCTCAAACAAAACACTATTTAACACACAGACTTCCTAAGCACAGAAATGATATTAATTTGATGTGGTCAATGATGCTAATTTTCATGATGAACCTATAGTGTGTGTCGTGGGAGTTCTACCATTGTTTACATTGGTAACATCTACTGCAAGCGGTGATGGGAGATTAAGATGGTGGAACAGCTGATTTGTGAAGCTAATACCGTTGTTGAGTTCAAATGCTACATTTTAAAATAATCGATTAATGATGGAAATTCTCCTCAGAGATGATAAATTATTTTTCAAAAGAGAGTGATTGGCTGGCCATGATTGCTGTACTGCCGATAGTGACACAAATGAAGAAAAATAAAACAAGATTTCGGAACACAGTTCCTTCTTCAGGTGGGAGAGAAGGGGAGAAAAAAAGGATGGAAATGGAAGGGAAAGGTAATTCACGACCTAGGTCATGAGGATGGTGTTTGAGGAGTGTGGAAGTCAGAGATACTGCATATTAGTAGTCATATGTAGTACTCATATTAGTAACACGCCTTGATTCATCCTCCCGTCACTTTGAGTGCTGCATTGCTATCAGTCTGTCAGCTTGCTTTATTATTTGTTGATTCACAGTTTCCACATTCATTTTCAATTTGTTGAAAAGAAAAGATTTGTTTTCATTGTGTTTCTGATTACGAGAAAGTCCAATTAGATAAAAAATAACCTGCGGCCTATATTCGAGATTTATTTTTTTCTATAATCTTGTATCAAAAGTTTAGGTGCGGCCTATATTCATGCAAATATGGTAACTAGTTGCTCATATACCAAGATGTTAACCTTGACTGATGAAAATAAGCATGTGTTTCACAGGTGGCTATTGAATAACATATGATCTTGCACTTCAGGAACTGAGCTCAAGAGACATGTGAAACACTGTACCAAAAATGAGTTAATATAAGTGTAATATATAATTCAGACATGTCACTTGGAACCATTTCATGTGACTATATAATTTACTTAAAAGCTGTCAGAGTGAAATTGTGGCAGAATGTGAACAATAAAAAGGAAATGGTAGATTTTTATGACTTCAAATTCTTTTAATGAATACACAATACAGGTTTGCGTCCATACAGCAACTGAGCTAGAGGCTCAGCCTCCCGGCTTAGAACATGCTTTTATCCATCAGGTGGTGCCTTGGTTGCATTGTCCCACTTCCCCTTATGTCCTCTCGCAGCGGTTGGCCCATTGTGTTTTCCATGCAGCCTTTGGTGGTGCACCGCAAATTGTGGGACACACAAATTGTGAATTACGTCGATTTCCAAGTATTTCATACCTTCCCCTTCCTCAGGCAGAACAGGAGCACGGCAACAGTCAGCCGAAGAGGCGAATGCTCCCAATCCCTAACCTTTAACCTTGGGTGTCCACTGGTCTGGTGCTTCCGGCGAGAAGGTGTACGTAGTGCGCTGGAATGGGGGCGGCGAATGGCAATGATCGGAGAGCGTGGGGATGATTCCTGCTGGTGGATCCACTCCCAGACATCGATGCCATCCCCATTGTGGAGCAGGCTGCAGGGCTCACAGCGAGGATAGGGGCATCATCGACTCTGCCCAGGCTAGCCTCCCCCCGCCTCCGCCGTCCTTACAGGAGGAGCAGGGCTAGGTGGAGCAACCACCACAACATGGTGTTGGTGGTGCGTGCACCTGACTGGGGGTATGTGCAGATCCAGGAAGCATCAGCTGCAGCAACAGACAACATGCGCAGGAAACCAACGCAGTACCCGCACACCCAGACCGCGTCGCCCGGCCTGAAGCCAGAATTGACCGGACCCAGGGACTGTGCATCAAGTGGTGTCAGGAGATGTAACAGCGAATGAGATTGGTGGCCACAGAGCCATTTGGCCGGACTCAGTTCCCTGATCCGAGTGGCTCAACATGTCATTAAAAATCATACCAGAGTGTCATCCCCCAATTTGGAGGTCGTATATTTGCGCATCTGCACCTTAAATGTCTGCAGGAGCCACTTCACCTTCCCATTAGATTAGCAGCCATTTTTAACATGCATCTGGATTTATTGCAGTTTAAAACCAAGGTAGACCTAGAGCTGTAGCTTTTAACATGATTTGTTAACATGGATAGTATATCTATATGCCTCTATGCTAGCCCAAATTTCTCTTATCTTTTCTTCCTGATCGTTATGTGAAAGGTAAGAAGGCGACAGCAAGATCATTCTGCAGTCACCTTCAAATTCCAGTACTCTAAATTTCCTCACAGAATTTCTTGAAAAGAACATAGTCTTTTCTCCAGCAATTTGGTCGAACCTACCAGTAACAAACCTAGCTGCTCGCCTCTGAACTGCTTCCATGTCTTACTTTAAACTGATCTCCTGCAGGTTCCAAACACTTGAGCAGTACTCAAGATGGGGTTGTGCAAGTGTTTTATAGGTGGTCTCCTTTACAGATGAAGTACATCTTCCCTAAATTCTCCCAATAAACCGAAGTCAGCTGTCTTTCTTACTCACAACTGTACTTACACATTCATTCCATTTCATATCACTCTGCAATGTTACACCTAGATATTTGAATGAAGCGACTGTATCAAGAAGCTCACTACTAATGCTGTATTTTAACAGTATGTGCATAATAGGCACCATGGGACCAAGGACCCTGATAACTTATTCCTTGCCTGATGGCATTAATTCCTTGTAAGGCCTGAATGGTGTCCTGTGGTATACCCATCAATGCTGCTTTTACCTTGCTCCAAAGTTTATCTGTGGTAGCTGGGTGGCAGCTGGTCATAGCACTGCACTTATCATTATCACCATAACCCACATATTTTCAATGGTGACAAGCTTGGAGATCTCATGGGCCAGCAAAAAAGGCTGAAATCCTGCGACATACAGTGAATGCAAAAAGTATTTGTCTAGCCCCATATTTTTTAAAAACTTACTAAGTCTGTGACGTGAAACAAAATTAATACAAAATCTGAAGAGCCAGTCCTGCAAAAAATACTTTGGTAAATCTTTTTATTGGAAAACATGGGAACAAAATACATTCTAATCGATAACAAGATTAACAAAATAGAAAATGTAATACAAGATACACCTCATAAAGTATTTGTCCACCGTCTGAACATGCCTTAAATCTTTACCCAGTCTACTGTCTATTGTTGTTTTGAACAGCGCAGTTAGCGTAAGGGCCGTAAAGGTAGTGGGACAACCCTGACTGAAAGGAAACTTATTCTGCACTTGCGCAATAAGTGCAGATCCTCTTACAATATTTCTAATGTAGTCGGTGGACCCATATTCAGTTGATAATAGATCTCTTTTCCATAACAAAAACAATTAGAAGACCAGAAACGCTCACACATAGACTGATGCAGACATGAGATTTATCTTGAGGGAAGTCAAGAAAAAATGTACAATCAGAGCTGCTAAGTTGGGTGGGGAGTTAGAATCTAGGGTCAAAAAAGTATGTGCTAACTTAATCAGAAATACCATCAAGAAGTACAGGTATCACAGCAGGGTAGTTCGCAAGAAATTTTAGGTTAGCAAGTAGAATTGGAAGACATGTCGTCATTTTGCCCAGGAACTTATATTCTAAAGGGAATACTTCTGGAATAATGTAATATTTTGTGATGAACGTAAATTTAATGTATTCGGGTCAGAAAGAAGCTGAATGGTGTAGCATAAGAAAAATGCAGAGATGTTGCCGCAGAATGTTGTGTCGATGATGAAACACAGTGATAGTTACCTGATTGAGTGGTGGCGTAACAGTGCTGCAGGTGTTGCAAAATTACACTTGATAGAGGGTACGATTGAACACAACATATATATCAACATCGTAAAGGAAAATCTAAATGTTAGCGCCGAAAAATTAAGTCTCAAAGGAGATTTCATTTTTCAACAAGACGATGACCCGAAGCATACGGCTGTAAATATTAGACTTTGACTGCTGCACAATACATGGAAGCAACTAATCACACATCATAAGATCCCAGATACTAACCCCATTGAACACCTTTGGAAAGTAGTGGAAGATAACATCAGAAGAAGACACATTTCTAACAATAAAGACTTAAAAGAAGCACTTCAAAAAAGAAGGGATAAAATTCTGTCCTCTCTTTCACCAAACTTAGTCAACTCGATCGCCAGACGACTACAAGCAGTAATAACTGCAAACATTAGTTTTTGTAATATAAATAATATTTTCAGGCTGAAAATGTCAACAAATGTAAGTGGACAAATACTTTTTGAAGTAGCTTTTGGTATACATTTTTCATTTTCTTAACTTTGCTATTGCTATTGATGTATTCATTTCTTTGTTTATCAATAAAAGTGATGTACTGAGGGTCTTTCCACAGGACTGGTATTCCACATTTTGTGTTCTCTTCTTTTCATGCAACACAGGCACAGTTATTCAAAAAAATTACAGCTAGATGAATACTTTTTGGAGTCACTGTCAATAAGGCACGAGTTTGTTCAGCAAATTGTGATCATGCATTGTCTTGGCAAAACTGGGCTAGTTGGCACAGTGGTAAGACACTGGACTCGCATTTTGGTAGGACGGTGGTTCGAATCCACCTCCAGCCATCGAGATTTAGGTTTTCTGTGATTTCCCTAAATCACTCCAGGCAAATGCTGGGATGGTTCCTTTCAAAGGACATGGCTGATTTCCTTCCTCATCCTTACCCAAAACTGCGAGTGTAAGCTGCATCTCTAATGACCACGTTGTCAATGGGACCATAAACCCTAAGCTTCCTCCCTTCCTTTTATATTGCTGAAAAATGGCCATCATGGGGGTTTCTTTCAGGAATGGTATGGCTACAGATAGCAGAATGTCATTTATGTAGGTGACAGTACCCTGGAAATGTACCAGCTGTGATTTGTGATTGAAGCCAATAGCACCACACCCCATAAGGCCTTGAGTTGACAGTGTATGTCTTGTGCGAATGCAGTCACTGTAATGCCACTCCCGTGTCTGCAGTGAACCAAAATGAGACCATTTTCAAACAAACTGGGCCTGTATTCATCTGAAAACACTATGTGATACCATTCCTGTCCCAGTGATATTATTCACCGCGGTGGAGCGGCAGAGTGCATGAGGCGCTATGCTACGATGCGCGAGGCCATTCCCTGTCGGGGGTTTGAATCCCCCCTCGGACATGGATGTTTGTGCTCTACAAACATTTTAACATATTTCGATATTGTTCCCTACGCCATTGCTGTCTAACATGTTTCTATACTTAAGTCAAAGGTAGGCAAAAAAATGGGAGATGCGCATATAACTCATGCAAACTACCAGGTGATGGACTGTTATTCATGATACAGTAGTGTACTATGTGTTACACCATTCCACTTTGCCCCAGTGATTCCGATTTCAAACCGGAGTTATTACTTTGTCATAAAGGTATTCCAGCCAGCTCACATGAAACATAAAGCAATTAATTGGTGAACCTTACCAGTCCAAAATAAAATTAAAAAGATAATTAAAAACTGTTTTTAGAATTACCTGAGTGGTTTAGATTTAAGGATTGGAAAGTTTCTTTTAGCTACCTGATAAAAATAGAGTTTTTTTGTAAAGATTCTTAACAGATTGTAAACAGTCCTCTATTGCAAGAGATTTTAGTGATAACAGCACAATTGTAATCAAATAAATTACCCAAAGGAGATAACAAAAGGTGTTTAGTGTAACTGGGGAGTATAATAATTGTTTTCCAATGTATTTAATTAATTTGGTTCTTGTAAACATAATAGTGTGTGACTCATTCATTAAGTACTATACTGTGGAACCAAAGGTCTCAGTATGGATTCGTAGTCACAGTGTTTTTTGTGTCATTTGTCACTACTTTCACCACTGACAATGTTAACGTGGAAAAGGCTGAGTTGGTCTGTGGTTCAGTTTCCACGTCCAACTCTAGGCCCCCCTAATAACTAACTGGCTGGGGTAAGTCAGTTTAAACATTGAAGGGAGGCAACTGCCTACCAACTCCAACTGAGCCATGCCTAGTCAATGACTGTTGTGTTTAAACCATTGTTTTAGTTGATGATAGCTTAGCCTTAATTGTGAAAAAAAACACACACACACACACATTTATTATAAACAGAAAACATGCTCAAAATTAACGTAAAAAATCAAGTGGCAAGGCATTCCAAATCATTTTACAGACAGAGCCTTCAGTAAGTAATACAGGTAAAGAATATACCTACAATATGCTGATGTTACATCATCTGCTTTGTAATGAAAACCGTGGTACCTCAGGAGAGTTAAGGCTTTTTTTTTTTTTTTTTTTTTTTTTTTTTTTTTTTTTTTTTTTTTTTTTTTTTTTTTTTTTTTTTTTCATATAAAATGATTGCCTATAGTTGGAACCTGAAATGAATGCAGTTGAGTTTAGGCTTGGTCTGCGCATCTATGTCACCCATTTTCTGGCAGCTAATGATCACTCGGTATTTTTCTGAATGCTCTGCTGTGTCCTGTTGTAGGAATTGCCAAAATTGATTGTAGCAAGGTATTCATTCAATTGTATTATATTTATTGCAACATGTTATTGCTGATGATGCTGACATGCAACAAGTTCTATGTAAGCAGATAAGAGCATTAGTTGCAGGCTATAATGTTTCTTCAAGCACAAAGCATGTATATACGTGCACTTCAATTGTCCCTTGAAACTGCCAAAGATTATTTTCCTGTCTTTGTTTAGACATACGGATCCCGCCATTATTCTTGGGTTGAACATACTCCTCAACTAGAGTATGCTACACAAAATTTATCTATTGGTCTAAGTCTGTAGGTGGCAGACCTTATTGCCTGGAAACTGTGGTCTCCCTCCCTCTCCCCCCCCCCCCCCCCCCCCCCCCCCCCCCCCCCCCCCCCCCCCCACCCCCCCCCCCCCCCCCCCCCCCCCCCCCCTCCCCTCCCACCCCCTCTCTCTCCTCTCTCTCTCTCTCTCTCTCTCTCTCTCTCTCTCTTCTCTCTCTCTCTCTCTCTCTCTGTGTGTGTGTGTGTGTGTGTGTGTGTGTGTGTGTGTGTGTGTGTGTTTGTTTTCTTGCTTCTGGTTGTAAAAGTGTTAACTGTATTTTTATTTAAAGCCAGCTTGGAGACATATTCCTGATGAAGAAAGGCAGTCTATGATTGCATATCGGGCATCAGATGTTCGATTTAGCTGGGCTCAGCATTCAGGAGATGAAAGTTCATGGCCAAGAACATGTGGCTATATTCGAGAGGGGGAAGGTAAGGTGTAATGAAAATAAAACAGTAAATGGTTGTCTTAATGTAATTGTATTAGTCATATTTGAAATGAGTATTTCATTGAACAATAAAGTAGTAAATTATTGCTGATGAGTGATGAATTAGTGAGCACAAGGCTTCTTGGTGTCAAGTCTGTAATTATGTTACCTACTTCACAAAAATAAAATACTGATAGTCTTATAATAATATAAAGCCTATGACGAACTGATCCTTCCTTTGGAAAATACATGGGACTAAATAAGATTTTACTGTCACTTTATTACTAAACTTACTCAACGTAATGATCAATTGGTGCATAATAACACTGCCTTATTTATGTAGGAGGCAATGTGTGGCATATGGAATTTTGGGTTGCTCCGGAAGGCATGCTTGGATAGCATAATTGTTAACCTGGCAATTCACAAAATGTAGGAAACCCAGGCTCGAGTCTGAGTCAGTCACAAATTTTTGTATGTTACCATTAAATTGTACAACTCAATCATATTTGCAATTTGGAATACATTTCTAGTGTTCATTATTCTATTTATTTGGACCTATCTGGAACAATAGTAGAATTAGTGTCAGTCTTTAATGTGAATGACAAACCCATAAGTACATTAAACAGAATTATATATTAATTTTTACTTTTCAATGTATTCCTAAGTGTCAAATGTAAGGAGAACCTTAAAAATGTTGGGCCAATGAAACTATTTCTTCTCAAAGAGAAGATGCTTTGAGAAACTAGATATCTGCCGGCCACGGTGGCCGAGCCGTCTGTGGTACGCCAGTCACGCTCTGAATGGCCACTATGTTTGGGGGTTCGAATCCCCCCTCGGACATGGATGTTTGTGCCATCCGTAGTACTAGCTAGTTCATAACTAGTTTGTAAGTTTAGGGACTAATGACCCCATAGTTAAGTCCCATAAGCTATACAAACATTTGAACATTTGAACTAGATATCTACAGTATATTAATAATAATGTGTCACTGCTTCACTATATACTACTTGTTTCAACCTATCCAAATTGCCATCTGATGACCACACAGTTTGGTCCAATAGATTTACAAACATTTGATTTGAACAAATTACCATGAAACTAATGTGTGTCCTGAACCATGTGCTGCACAGAACAGTGGAAGTGAGGCATCCTGGAGTGCAGCTCTCATGTGACTGTAGCAGAAAACAAATGTAGGCCGAGGGACGTACGGGGCTTGTGGCATTTCCAGATGGGCAGACAGGATATCAACACAAAAGAGGGGGGGGGGAGATGAGGTGGAGATAAACAGAGAGAGAGAGAGAGAGAGAGAGAGAGAGAGAGAGAGAGAGAGAGAGAGAGAGAGAGAGAGGGGGGGGGGAGAGAAAAGGGAGGGGCTTACTTAAGACAGGAAAAAAAATAAGTACTTGGTTGATGCAAGGCTTTCATCTAGTAAATAAATTATAATAATACTGTGTGAATAACTATCAATCCCTTGGGGAACAATGAGTGTTGTGTGTCCTGTATAATTTGGTTTGTCAAATTTTCAAACTCACAAACAATGGCCATATGCTGCCTATGTATTTATCAAACTCCATTCACTTGTCTTCGATAATTCAGCCAAATAGAATAGGGTAAATGTTTCATATGATGTCATGAGTTAAATGTAAATACATTCTTCACAATTCAGATTTTGATCAAAAGAAATACTTTCTCAAATTTTACGTCACTTGCAACACAATGCAACACTTGTCTTACTTTCATTTGGGTTTTTGGTGTATTATACAAGTCATAATATTTATAAACCATTTTTTGGTAAATTTAATATCAAAGCTTTACTGTCAGTATATCATTTACAAGCTTGATCTGTATTAGATGTTGCAGACACTAGGCATAATTTGTGAGCAGTTTCTGTCCCATAATTCAGTAAAATATGCTTCAATACCTCCATGAACCAAGTGTGTTTTCTTTTAGGATATAGCCATGATGATGATTATGAAGAAGATGAGGATCAAGAAGAAGTAATAGACAGATACAAACGCCAAGCTGAGCAATATGAGTACACACCAACAAAGACAAGATGCCCATTGCTTCTAGTTGCAGATTACCGTTTTTATCAGGAAATGGGAGGCAGTAATACGAAGACTACAATAAATTACTTGGTTTGTTTTTAAAAATTACGTAGATGTGGAAATACACATTGCAGGAATAAATTTGGTTGAAGGAATGTTTTAAGTCATTTATAAGATATATTTAGTACTCATAGATTTTATGTCTACTATAACTGTCAGTAACCTGAAGGTTGGTTTGATGATCTTGTGTTGTACTAGGCATGAGGAAGTTGAAGTTAATTTACCCTTGTCTTCTTCCAAGATTTGAATTGGTTATCCAACCATTAATAGTCCTTTCCATCCTGCCCTTGTTTATCTTTTTGAAAGAAAATGATGAATCAAGTTGATTTCTCTAAATATTGTTAAACAATGAAAAGTGCAGTTAAAAATTCTTTCATTACATATTTAATGGGAAAAGCACTTGCACAATTGTATGTGTCATATTTATTTCATGTTGATTGTCCCCTCACTTATGTACTGTGCCATATACAATTTTAGGGGGAACAGTAATGAATAAAAACCTGTTTTTAATTTGCTTTTGTATCACTATAGCAAAGGTTATAGCAAAAATTTATAACTCCTTAACTTTAGTAATGCCAAGACTGCATCACATTTTATGAAAGAGTCTTAACAGTTACCAATTATTGCATGGTAATTTACTGCTTTCATTATATGAACTTTTTATTTAGCACTGCTATTGCACTATTCCTAGTAACATGTTCATTTTGAGAAAATGTCTGCTATTCTGAACAATATATCATACCTATCTTGTCCACACCTAGTTATTGATGAGGTTTGTACATTTTTGTGCCCAACTTGTAACAGTCACTTACTCTCGTCTGCCTTTCTCTTTCTGTCTGACTTACTGGCAAGCCAGAGATGTGCTAGTTCTAAAAAGATTCATAATGCTATTTTTTCCACAGCTGTAATGGTAATGCTTTGTGTATAGAAACCATCACTTGGCAACTGAAAGATCTTCAATATACAGTAAACACTGACAAGAAAATCACTCATATTCCAATTCACAGGCGGGAAAGAAATTTGCTTTTCAGTGAGACTAGCATATAGCAAAGATAAATATGTGTGGATAAGGTGCAATAACGTTTGGGATGATTGTATTACATTCTCTATGTCCATTTGTAAGTTTAGGACTGAAAAGTTTTTTAACAAGTCATGTACAATCCATTGACTTAAGCTGTGGTTAAACACCACACTGTGATATGCAAATGTAGCTTTCTGTGCTGCCAGCTGCCATTTCTGTTACTCTTTCTAAGTATGTGAAATAGTCACTCACATTTTTATTTGCACCTTTGGTTTGAAAAATTCATGCGATGTTTCTTTGTTTTCAATGATTGACAATTTCAGACCTTCCACCATGTCTAATAGCAAATTTTGATTTGCATAACATACAGTCTAGAGTTTCTCCACTACCAATGGTAAAAGGAAACTCACTTTTTATATTGCTGTTAAATTTTTCTTTTGTTTGGCTTGATGAAACAGTGACTGCACTGATTTATAACTTACCACAACCATTCGAAAGTAAAACTTAACATGAATCATTATTGTCCATGCATACTAAGTCCATACTCGAAGCAGTGGCTGATGGGAGCGACCTTAAATAAGAAATTCCTTTAGGATTGCTTCCACACTGAGTGTCAACTTAGTTTGCACTGACAGTAGAACCAACAGTGTTTTACTTGTATTCTTCTCTTTGAATTCTTTCCAACTAACCAGAAAATACAATGATAAAAGTCATCATACCTTAAATTAATTGTGGAAAGTAATGGAAAATTAACAAATTTTGTAACAAGTTATACACGCAGCACTTCCTAGTCTATGTATTTGCACAATTAATTGAGCATTAAAGTCTGATAGTATAAAATTCTTTACTCAATAGGTATCACAAAAATCGGAACATATGAGTGTGCCACAAAAACTTTCAGGACAGCAGGACATTATGGAGAAAAAGGGAACTGTCTCATGAAAAACGGTATGGACGTAGGTCTCTAGAAGAGCATAGTGTTCTGAAAGATTGGAAAATGGTGCAGGTCTTCCTCGTTTTTAAGAAGGGACGTCGAACAGATGTGCAGAATTATAGGCCTATATCTCTAATGTCGGTCAGTTGTAGAATTTTGGAACATGTATTATGTTAGAGTATAATGACATTTCTGGAGACTAGGAATCTGCTCTGCAGGAATCAGCATGGGTTTCAAAAAAGGCAATTGTGTGAAACCCAGCTCACGCTATTCGTCCACGAGACTCAGAGGGCCATAGACACGGGTTCTCAGGTAGATGCTGTGTTTCTTGACTTCTGCAAGGCGTTTGATACAGTTCCCCACAGACATTTAATGAACAAAGTAAGAGCATATGGTCTATCAGACCAATTGTGTGATTGGATTGAGGAGTTCCTAGATAACATAATGCAGCATGTCATTCTCAATGAAGAGAAGTCTTCTGAAGTAAGATTGATGTCAGGTGTGACACAGGGGAGTGTTGTGGGTCCGTTGCTGTTCATGATATATATAAATGACCTTGCGGATAACATCGGAAGTTCACTGACGTTTTTTGCGGATGATGCTGTAGTATATAGAGAGGTTGTAACAATGGAAAATTGTATTGAAATGCAGGAGGATCTGCATCAAACTGACACGTGGCGCAGGGAATGGCAATTGAATCTCAATGTAGAATACATTGCTGTGAATACATAGAAAGCAAGCTCCTTTATCATTTAGCTACCTACAGCAGGTCAGCAACTGGGAGCAGTTAATTCCATAAATTATCTGGGAGTAGGCATTAGGAAAGATTTAAAATGGAACGACCATATAAAATCAGTCATCAGTAAAGCAGATGCCAGACTTAGATTCATTGGCATAATCCTAAGGAAATGCAGTCCAAAAACAAAGGAAATGGGTTACAGTACACTTGTTTGCCAACAGCTTCAATACTTGGGGTTGATAGAGGAAGTAGAAAAGATCCAACGGAGAGCAGTGTGTTTCGTTGCAGGATCATTTCATAATCGTGAAAGTGTTACGGAGATGATTGAGAGATGCTCTGTCGCTTGGTACGGGCGTTTGTCAAAGTTTTGAGAACATACCTTTACCAAGGAGTCAAGCAGTATATTGCTCCCTCCTACATATATCTCGTGAAGAGATCATGAAGATATCAGAGAGATTAGAGTGCACACAGAGGCATACTGACAATCTTTCTTTCCGCGAACAATACGTGACTGGATTAGGAGGGAGAACCGATAGTGGTACTCAAGGTACCCTCCACCACACACCATCAGTTAGCTTGCGGAGTATGCATGTAGTTGTCGATGTAGAATGTACACCTTAAATTATCTATGCCTTTCCAAACAACCATACCCAGCAAATCACTCAAGGAACTCAGTTTAATGGAATTATAAGCTACTGACCTGGCAACAGCATTATCCTTTCATTTTGACAGAACTAAAATACACATGCTCTTGTCTGTCAACATCAAATAGCTGCATAAACATGAAAATTACATAGTACAGAACAAGCACAATTATTGCAGGTTGGTTGGGAAGGAGACATCTAGTCCATTGAAAAACAAAAACTGAACCTGTATGATAATAGAGTTTCTTGTGAATGAGTGTCATGTTGTAGTATTCCATTTTTAAGTTAGATAAATCATTGATAGATAAAAGAAGCCATTAATGTCCCAAAAATTTGTGTACTAATTCATAATTAAACCCCATAACATTGAATTTGTACACTTGATTAGAAAGCTACAAAGCCACATATTTTGCATAGTAATTAGCAATCTTTACCAACATTATGTTGCTATAGAACATATGACAAGTTATAAAATTATTTTACCATATTTTTAAGAAGGATAGGTTGCTTACTCACTACAGGGAAGTCAGATGAGCTGCGGAAGGGTACAAATAATAGAATACAACTTGATAGCTTTTGGCCATTAAGGCCTTCATCGGTTAGAGACACATTTTCATACACACACTCACATAGACAGGACCGACATCTCTAGCCACTGTGGCCAGTCGCCGTGACTGAGCACAGCTGAGGCAAGTGGTGGGGGTGAGGAAGTGACAAGGAGAAGGAAGGAGGAGGGGAGGGGGAAGAATCATGGAAGGGGTTGGGGAATACAGTGTTGTCTGACAGACAGGGCAGAAGGAAGGGAAGGGATTGAAATGTGTGGCAAGATGGAAGACGTATATAAGAATATAGTGTGGGAAGGGAAAGGTGTTTGTGGCAGGAACTAGTGAAGGTTTAGGCCTGAGGGGATTGTGGGAGTGTAGGATATATTGTAGGGAGAGTTCCCATCTGCACAATTAAGAAAAGGTGATGTTTGTGGGGTCATATGGATCCTCCCCACAAACACCAGCTGTTCTGAATTGCGCAGGTGGGACTCTCCCTATAATATGTCCTATACTCCTGCAATCCATCCCCCAGGCCTAAACCTTCACTAGTTCCTGCCTCCACCACTCTTCCCTCCCATTCCCTTCCCACACTCTAAGTCTTCCATCCCGCCACACATTTCAGTCCCTTCCCTTCCTACTGCCCTGTCTGTCAAACAGCACTAGTGTATTCCCCTACCTGTGTCACACATCTCCCCCTCCCCTCCTGCTTCCCTCCCCTCCTTTTTCCTTCTCCTGTGTGTGTGTGTGCCAATATATTTAATTGGATATCAACAAACTGGCGAGCTCATACTTAAATTTTTACATATATTTAAAATGTGTTGGAAAAATAATACCTTGCTTTGTTGAATTACAGCAACCAAACATTATCTTTTTCAGATCAGCTTAATAGATAGAGTTCATAAGATTTACAATGACACAACATGGCATGATCGCCAAGAAAATGATGGCTTTAAAGGCATGGGATTTGTAATAAAGAAGATTGTAGTCCACAGTGAACCTACCAGAGTGCGTGGTGGAGAAGCTCATTACAATATGGTTAGAGAAAAATGGGATGTCCGGAATTTATTGGAGGTATGTATTGTGTTTATAGTGTTCATCTTCAGTATGGAAGTGTGAATTCATGTTATTTTCTACTGGCACATATGTGTGCTGCCTCGTATTTTAAACAGATATTTGAAATTATTTTTATTACTTTAAAAATGCATAGTCAACAATCAGCTGTTTATTGTATTTAGAACTTTACTGGTTTTGGATATATCCATCATCAGAAGAGTAAAATTAAACAGATTGATTACATTGGTACATTTTCTGTTACCATATCTATGTCAAACAATAAAGAAAAGTAAACTGTCACTAGACATTAGCTCTTGATGATAAATAAAACAATACCAGGCCTTATTATAGTGAGCCAGGTCTAAGAATTCAAAAAGTAAGTAACAAACATATTGAGAACTACATACGTAGTTAATCTGATAAACTTAGCAGAGATCGAAGTATTCCTATTGTTCATAATCCTATCGTGTTGACTACAAGTTTCATAATTTGTATGCCAACGAAAAAACTCTTCTCCCATTCTGTTCAGGAGTCCTTTCACAGCGTTTTTAAAAATCTTTAATGTTTTCAGTGTGTTTCACAAGGCAACAGACACAGATATTTTGGGACATTTATGGTAACACCACTCCTTATCTCCCTGCGTCTCCTATCAGTCCTTCAGCTCTTCTGAAATTTGCTGCCACCGTCACAGCATACGGTCTACTCTTCTTTGGCCTGTTTGGTACCATGTGGTTGAGGATTGCTCCAGAATATTTCCTATGTCTTGTCTGAAGTAAGTTTTCCATGAACTGTGTTTTTGTCACATGTGAACCACTCACCCCTAGTCTTTACAACAGCATAGTAGCAAGGTGTTGTCTCCAGGAGCCACCCATGTCACTCAGCACTGATGTTTGCTTTTTACATGAAATGTCTGCCCCTGTGATTGTAATTCTCATTGCAGTATAAATAAATAGGATACATTAACAATCACTGTACATGATGTAATTAATCAAAGTTAAAATGTGGATAATCCTGAATAAATAATTCAGTAAATTAAAGTTTTTGGCCTATCAAATGTGAGCAGCATGACAGTAACATTGTCTTCCAATCTAACTCATACTGTAAGCTTTTCAACTAGGCTAAGTAAATCATCTAGAACAGCCATTGATAATATTTTTATTGACAAATCTAAGGAACAAAATCATATCATGATAAATCAATAATTAATGGCCTATCAAATCATGATATGCAGCTCCTTCTTTTAGGTACAGATTCTAAGCAGATTATGAAGATTGCTAAATCTACATACACGAGAGTAGTCAATCCACAAAACATTGAGAATTTTAGAAAACTGCTCAAAAATATGAACTAGAAAGATGTTTATAGTGCTCATGGCATGAATGAAAAATATAACATATTCATTAATAATGTCAGTAATTTGTTTGAAAACTGTTTTCCTCTAAAAGTAACTCAAATTAAACAGAAGTCTATAATAAAACCATGGATTACACAAGAAATAAAGATTTCATGCAAGACAAAAAGGAAAATGTATCTATCCGCTAAGAGTAGTTCCAATGATGATGCCTTAGCTAAATATAAGGAATACTGTAAATATTTACAAAAGTAATTCAGCCATCTAAACAAATGTACCATGAGAAAAAGTTAGCAATACAGACAACAAAATAAAAGCAATAGGGAATATAGTGAAGAGGAGACTGGTAGAAACAGAAAGGAACCGGATCAGATAGCATTAAAAGTAGATGATACATTAGTAACTGATGGGCGTAGTGTGACAAATCTATTTAACACGTGCTTTATATCTGTTACTGATAGTATGGGATTGTCAGGGTCAGTAATGCACTTGAATATTTGAAACTAACATTTACATATAACTTCAGAAACATTAAAAGTCACTCACTTCGCCACAAGAAATAACTTCCATAATAAAATCTTAAAAAAAAAAAACAAAGCATTATACTGGTTATGATAAAATATCAACAAAGTTAATTAAAGCATGCTCTTGTGATTTTAGCACAATTTTAAGTTATTTATGTAACCAGTCTATTAAAACAGGAACATTTCTGGATTGGTTAGAATATGCAGACATTAAATTTCTGTTCAAGAAAGGGGATAAAAAGATACCATCAAACTACATACTGATTTCACTTTTACCGGCATTCTCAAAAATTTTATAAAAGGTAATGTACAAGCAGCTTCTCAACCACCTAACCTCAAATGACATATTGTCTAGAACACAGTTTGGATTTCTGAAAGGTTCCAATATCAAGGAGGATTTTTACACCTACAGTGAGAATTTACTTAATTCATTAGATAATAAGAATGAAACTTTCACTCTGCAGCGGAGTGTGCGCTGATATGAAACTTCCTGGCAGATTAAAATTGTGTGCCGGAACCGGGACTCGAACCTGGGACCTTTGCCTTTCGCGGGCAAGCGCTCTACCGACTGAGCTACCCCGACACGACTCACGATGCCGCCCCACAACTTTATAACATAACATAACATAACATAATAAGTTACAAGCAGCAGGTATTTTCTGTCATTTATCAAAGGATTTTGATTGTGTGAACCATAACATCCTTTTAAGTAAATTAGAATTCTATTGGGACTTGTTGCAAAATTGTTCAAGTCATACCTTGCTAACAGGAAACAAAGGGTGTCAGTGAATTAAGGCAACAGTCATCCCCAGATTGGGAAGAAATTACATGTGGTGTTCCACAAGGATTCATCTTAGGGCCATTGCATTTTCTTGTGTACATGTACAGCACTTGATCTTTATCCTACGGATGATAGGAAAATTATACAACCCATTCCAGTGCTGCATAAATAAAATGGGTTGGAGGCGTTGTCAGGATTGAAGGCGGAGTGGTGAAGACTTGTGGGCATCCTAGGAAAGGGTGGCTGAATGGCAAATAAAATATAGGATGCAAGTTAATATTTAGTATATTCTGAAATACGGGATACATATCGGGACTCGCCCTGGGTACGGATGTAATGAATGAGTGCCAGTCTAAGTTAGAGGATTAGAAAATGGGAAAGGTTACGGTAATGGTTCACACAGTTGGTGGCTGATGCCGAACAGCCGCTAGGCGGGAGGGGACAGCATGCGGCCGTTCGTTCCACACCGAGGCTGGACCTCTCGAGTGCGTCTGTTCTTTACGAGAACTCAAACTGAAGAGAGCGAAGGAAATGATTCTCGCACGTCAGTGTTCTGCAGCAGTAGCACACGTGATCAAACGTGGGTGTCTGCTATTGGCTCCACGGTAGCATTGAAACGTCAGTAGTTTCAGCACGGACGCCAGAAGGGTGGCGTGATTTTAGAATCAGCATTCAATATTGGTTCTGGCCGGCTGTGTCCTGCAAGGTGGACAGGCCTGGTCATGTTGTCAAGGTGTATGTCGCGGTGGAAGAACACTTGTAAAACTTAGGCGAAGTTTTGAAATAAAATTTTTTAATTATTTCCCTAACTTATTTTAGACTGGCTGGTCATCCTGTACATACATTAATTACCTCATCAGTTACACTGCCAGAAGCAGAGTTTGTTTTGTTTGTCAATTATACAAGAATTGCAATAAATAGCATGTTGAGCTTAGTTTTAGTAAGGTCTACTAATGATATTTTCAATAACATTAATAAATGGTTTAAAACCAACTCATTGACATTAAACTTTGAAAAGACTCACTACATGCAGTTCAGAACATGTAAGAGGTTCCCATCCATTATATGCATAAAGTTTGAAGAAGAGCAGATAGAAGAAGTTGACAGTATAAAATTTCTGGGATTACAGCTGGATAATAAAGTCAGTTGAGAGTAGAACACCCTAGAACTGCAGAAACGACTTAACAAATCTGTATTTCCAATACGAGTGATATCAGACATAGGAGACATAAAAATAAAAAAGCTTGCATACTTTGCTTACTTTCATTCCATTATGTCATGTAGTATATTATTTTGGGGTAACTCGTCAAGTCAAGCAAAAGTTTTCAGAGTCCAAAAGCATGTAATACGTATTATTTGTGGACATCCTACAGAAGCCTCTTCAAAGAACTGGGTATATTAACTACTGCCTCTCAGTACATTTATTCCTTAATGAAATTTGTCATAAATAATATATCCCTTTTCCCAACAAACAGCTCAGTTTATACCTACAATACTAGAAACAAAAATGATCTATTCAAGGACTTAAAAGCATTTACTTTAGTTCATAAAGTGGTCCACTACTAAGGAACAGATTTTTCAGTGATTTACCAACAACCATAAAAAAATTTAGCTACAAATAAAGATTAGTTTAAAAGGAGCCTAAAAGACTTTCTAGTGTCCAACTCATCCTACTCCACTGACAAATTCTTAAATAGAACTAAATGATGCATGTATCTGTATTCATAATAATAGTGTTATTATATTATCAGCTTGTAAAAAGTGTATGTACATGTATTAGTAAAATTATCAAGTTAAAAAAAAATTGACATGTTCCACATCCACGAGGATCACCTCAACACGAATCTATGGAACTAACCAACTAATCTAATCTGGATGTGTCACTTCAGTGTCTTTCAACCATATAACACTTCATGAATGTAGTGTATGCACCATATGCACCAAAGATCAAAACATTGTCCATCGTGAGATAGAATACAAATCACTGGTTTTGTGTGCATATAACACAATAAGAAAATTATATAAATGAGCAGAGGCAAATGGTCAACTATAGCTTTTATGGGTTTCAAATGAGGAAATCCACTGGCATAAGCAATTTCAACAAATGGCAAAATGTTATGGCTTGAAGTTAGTTGGCTGCTCACATGCTACTGTCATGTGGAAGGTGGATGAAGGGTGATGAAATGATGAGTAAGTAATGATGTGCTGGACATCCAAACCTCATCATAGAATGTCTAATGCAGAATAGGTGGTGATCTGGAACACTGCATCTACATGGCAGAACTAAGTGAGTAGCTCCCACTATCACCCACTTCACACTCATTGTGTAAGCACAACACTGGCAGTTTCTTCACTTAGTATAATTCAGGTAGAGTGGCCTTGCCAAATGGCTAAACAAAGACAGCTTGTACACAGCCCCATCAAATTTTAGTGGCACTTACAGGCCTGGCAATTAATGGAAACATTTAGAAATAGAATATAATATTAGCTATGAATGGTAGTGATTTTCCGTCTGTTGCAACTACAATAAAATGCGATTTTTTCACACCAGACGCGTTTCGTTTTATTGACTGTAAAACATCATCAGTGGCCTGAAATAGTAGAAATCTACAGTTTGGTTTTTGTTTAGATCGAAAACAGTTCTTAAATGGACTCTGAAAAGTAGGCCTAATGTTTGGTACTTACGGAAATTTTGTCTTCTTTTCGCTTCACATCATGGAATGCCGGTCTGTTTAGTGCAATCCCGCCGGTTCTTCATGTTGTGTCGTTTTCTCACTACTTTCACTGTCATTGTTTCACTGTTTATGGTTGTTTTTCACAGATCAGAAGTGTTTGTTTTTGTTTTTACTGATTCTGCTCAGTGTGTTATTGGAGTGTTGCCAACCTCACAAATGTAGTTCTTTCTCTGTTTTATAATAAATTATGTTTCGATGTATTTAGTTTTGATGTAAGCAGATTGGAATAGTGGCAGAATAATACATGTATATATTTAATGGGAACATTATTATTATTTTTTTAATTTTTTTTAATTACTATTATATTATTATAATTGTTGTTATTATTGGTGGGGGGTTTAGTAGTAGGGAAAGATGAATGAATGGTGGTTGGATGTGGTAAGGTGTGATGTGAAGTGAGATGGAGGACAAAAGTGATGGATATGAGGTGTGGTGCACTAATATTAGGTTCCGATATTGAGAAGGCTATTTACACTTTCAGTGAGAATGTACTTAATTCATTAGATAATAAATTGCAAGCAGCAGGTATTTTCTGTGATTTGTCAAAGGCATTTGATTGTGTGAACCATAACATCCTTTTAAGTAAATTAGAATTCTATGGGGTCACGGAAAATGCTGCAAAATGGTTCAAGTCGTACCTCACTAACAGGAAACAAAGGGTGTCAGTGCAAGTGACTAGTGAATTAGGCCAACAGTCATCATCGGATTGGGAAGAAATTACATGTGGTGTCCCACAAGGATCCATCTTAGGGCCATTGCTTTTTCTTGTGTACATTAATGATCTCTCATCAGTTACACTACCAGAAGCAGAGTTCGTTTTGTTTGCAGATGATACAAGTATTGCAATAAAGAGTACATCAAGTATAGTGATAGAAAAGTCTGCTAATGATATTTTCATGAAAATTAATAAATGGTTTAAAGCCAACTCATTGTCATTAAACTTTGAAAAGACGCACTACTTGCAGTTCAGAACATGTAAGAGATTTCCTGACAGCATATGCATTAAGTATGAAGAAGAGCAGATAGAAGAGGTTGACAGTATTAAATTCCTGGGATTACAGCTTGATAATAAATTTAGTTGGGAGGAGCACACCACAGAACTGCAGAAACAACTCAACAAATCTGTATTTTCAATACGAGTGTTATCAGACATAGGAGACATAAAAATAACAAAGCTTGCATACTTTGCTTACTTTCATTCCTTAATGTCATATGGTATAATATTTTGGGGTAACTCTTCAAGTCAGTCAAAAGTCTTCAGAGTCCAAAAACGTATAATACGTATTATTTGTGGAGTAAATTCACGGACGTCTTGTAGAAGCCTCTTCGAAGAACTGGGTATATTAACTACTGCCTCTCAGTATATTTATTCCTTAATGAAATTTGTCATAAATAATATATCCCTTTGCCCAACAAACAGCTCAGTTCATACATACAATACTAGAAATAAAAATGATCTACACAAGGACTTAAAAGCACTTACTTTAGTTCAAAAAGGGGTCCACTACTCAGGAACACACATTTTCAATAATTTACCATCAAGTATAAAAAATTTAGCTACAAATAAAGATCAGTTTAAGAGGAACCTAAAAAACTTTCTAGTGGCCAACTCCTTCTACTCCATTAGTGAATTTATAAATTGTACCAAATGATGCATGCACTCATACTATATTAGTATTATTATATTATCAGCAAAAAAAATAAATAAATAAATAAATAAAAAAAATAAAAAAAATAAAAACACCTTAAAAATTATGTATCTGTATTTATAAGTGTATGTATTTGTATTTATATTATCAGTATTATCTGTTATTCAACTTGTAAATTTTGTTTCTTGACATGTTCCACATTCACGAGGATCCCCTCAATATGGATCTACGGAACAAAAAAATAATCTAATCTAATCTAATCTAATCTAATCCTGGGTGGTGGTAATGCAAGTAGTGTGCATGTGTGTGATGTGTGTGTGTTTGGGGGGGGGGAGGGGGTTGTGTTTTTTGTTGAATCTGGTATGTGATGTAGGGTAACAGTGATGGGGACGAGGTTGAGTGTTTGTTAGCAGGGAGCGAAAAAGTTTGGGAGTTTTATATCAATGTGTGTGACACGTTCGGAGGGTCTCGTGTTTAGCGGAGAGATGGCTATGTGATTTTATTTTACCTTAGCTGTGGTGTGTTGGTATCTGGAATGGGATGTGGAAGTAGTCTGAGATAGCTACGGGCATGACAGCGAATGTTTTATGTGATTTCATCAATTAGCTGTTGATTTTTCTGTATTATGTATGGAGAAATTGTTCTATTTTTATCTACAGTAGAACCTCGTTTTTACGCTTTTCAGGGGGCTTCAATGAAATGGTGTAAAATGCAGGAAATAATGTTTTAAATGGTAAAATATGCTTACTGGCTCAGCCTTGCATTTTCGTAGTTTATGTGTGATATATGTATGTAATAGACATCTAAATACTCACCAGGGAGTTGATTATACAATAAAGGTTATCCAAATTTTTACTATTTTAAGCGCCTGGCAAAACTGGTAATTTTATGGGGAGTAGAAATTTTTTTACGTAATTTCATTCATTATAATTGAGGACGCCACTGCTGGGCTATAACACATCTTCAAAATTACCTGAACCGCTTCAATAGATAGCGTTTGGACGCCACTGCCAGGCTATGTAACACATCTTCAAAATTACTGCCTTTTACCGGAATTAATTATTTATGTAGTAAAACTCCTACAGTTCCATTCTTTTTGTATTTTTCGATGTTTCACACGACAATATTAGAGAATTTATTCGCGTTCTCGAGTACAAACATATGAATAAGTATTTTTGCGATGTTTGCATAGGATTGGCATCTCTCACTATTATCGCTTTTTTGAGGTTGTGGGTATTATGATACCCAACTTTGATAGATAAAGTTCTTTATTAATCAGAAATATGTATCACAAAAACAACACAACTATTTATTCTCACTTCAACAAAGCAACTGGTTCTGATTGTTTGAGTACACGCCAGTCACTCTGGCAAAGAAGTGGAAAGACAAACTACACCGCCACAAATCAGCGTTATTCTCTCGTTAAACCGTTCTGTTTGACTGAGTACATGCCAGGCACTCTGCCAAAGAAGCTGGTGAAAAGAACAACTACATTGCCACAAATCAGCGCAGCTTTAAGTCAACAACAAAACGCGAAATATACGTTTGAATAAATGCAAAGTGTCAAGAAACTCGAATGTGAATAATTTTTAAGCGCTATACTTTAAGAGGAAAGCCATGCTAGTGTCAATTTATGTCCATTACGTCATTTTTCTTCACGAACATGCTTTCAAAAAGTGTAAATATGTTAATGCAAAAACGAGGGTGAATTAACATTGTAAACATAGGAAATTTGACAGGACCGACAAAAAATGGTGTAAATGGCGGGAAAATGTAAAAACCGAGAATGTAAAAACGAGGTTTTACTGTATTTTCAAAGCATACATCATAATCCACTACTGACTTGCTGCACTTTTTGCAGCTTCACCAGAGCTCTGTTAGCCATCACTTTTCAGGATTCCTGTGGGACCATCACAGCTATCTTAGTGGTCCCGAGGCATATAGAATCCCAGCTGTACCTCACTCCTGCAGGCAATCCCTTACTTCATCCGTTGCCCGTCTCCCATGACTTGGACGAAGGGTAGGACTTGTACAAGAGACTAAGGTGAAGACGGAAAGATGGTGGCAAAACAAAAGACAAGATATCTCGTGTAAAACTTTCCTTATAATGATCGATACTATTCTCGATTACTATTCATGCTTCTACAGCCTTTGTAATCAAACATGCTGTGAGGCAAATATTTATTTGTTTCTTTGCCAATAATGCCAACACAAGAATGTTCTTGGACTAGTCAAACTGATGAACACACATATACTAAGATCAAATCGGCAAGGGAAAGATGGAACAACCTGAACACTTGACACCACAACAGAATCGTATCATTAACTGGCTGCAAGGAAACGGTACCTGGACGTCACACTAAGAGGAGTGGGCATGCACACATCAAGATGGTAAAAATACTCAAAGCCATTGAGTGTTAGCGTATTTACTGGGTGATCAAAAAGCCAGTATAAATTTGAAAACTTAATAAATCACAGAATAATGTAGGTAGAGAGGTAAAAATGGACACACATGCTTGGCATGACATGAGGTTTCATTAGAACCAAAAATAAAAGATAAAAAGTTCAAAAAATGTTCAACAGGTGACGCTTCATCTGATCAGAAAAGCAATACTTAGCATAACAAATTAAGACAAAGCAAAGATGATGTTATTCGATTAATGATGAAAATTCTCCTCAGAGATAATAAATATTGTTGAAATGAGATAGAATGGCTGGTCAGTACTTACCATTTTGCTGTACTGCCGATAGTAACACAAAATGAAAAAACAGAAAAAAAGGGGGACAAAGGGACAAGCTTTCGGAACAGAGTTCCTTCGTCAGGTGGGAGAGAAGGGAAGAATAAAGGATGGGAACAGAAGGGAAAGGTGGTTCACGACCTAGGTCATGACCTAGGTCGTGAACCACCTTTCCCTTCTGTTCCCATCCTTTATTCTTCCCTTCTCTCCCACCTGACGAAGGAACTCTGTTCCGAAAGCTTGTCCCTTTGTCCCCCTTTTTTTCTGTTTTTTCATTTTGTGTTACTATCGGCAGTACAGCACAATGGTAAGTACTGGCCAGCCATTCTATCTCATTTCAACAGTATTCAAAGATGATGTTATTTACAGGAAATGCTCAGTATGTTCACCATCATTCCTCAACAATAGCTGTAGTCAAGGAATAATGTTGTGAATAGCACTGTAAAGCATGTCCAGAGTTATGGTGAGGAACTATCCATTCTAATTGAAAGATTCACTTGAATGTCAGTCTTGTTTCAACAACTGTATTACAGCACAGGTGCATACACTGTTGCTGAAACATTCAACACCAGATTAATCGGGGGTAAAATCTGTGACCTATAAGGATTTTAGTAGTGAGAGAGCTTGTCAACTGGTGTGACTCTCATTAATGTTTTTCAATTTTTACCTCTCTATCTACATTATTCCGTGATTTGTTAAGTTTTCAAATTTATACTGACTTTTTGGTCACCTGGTATATAATGATATAAAATGTTATGACAGGGACCATTCCATCTAAATCATATGTCTGTCTGAACTTTTTTGCTTCAGGTGCATATTTTTACCTCTAAGAACATTGAACCTTCTTTCAGGGACATCCTTTATAGATTACAATGAACTGGAGAAATGGGTGACCTGCAGTGGAGCTGTCGAGCGCTTTAGGCGCTGTGCTCTGATGCACAAGGCATTCCTTGTCGGGGGTTCGAATCCCCCCTCGGGCATGGATGTTTGTGTTGTCTTTAGTATAAGGTTGTACATAAGTTGTTTGTAAATGTAGGGACTGGTGCCCCGCAGTTAAGTCCCTTAAGCTTAACGAACATTTGAACAGAAATGGGTGAACAGGAAAATAAATATTTCATACTTCATTTCTCATTTAACATTCATGCCCGTTAACAGATTAGTGACATTCTCTTCTGCATTTAAACTTGGGTTTTATGCACTGCCCTGATAACTAGGCTCTTTCAGAAGTTTTCATTCATTATTTTTCCTCTTAACTTTAGAAATCCATTAGTTACTTGAATGACAATTTTTATATCAAAACATTGTATTTTAATGTCTTTAAGTTTTATGTATGTTTAAAATTAGTCTTAAATTTATGATTTTGAGGTGTAATGTTTAGGTTTTTAGTCGTGAATACAGCCATAAGGACTTCTGTTTAGCCCACCTATTCACTGACCTAAAGTTTGAAGGAGGTATCCTAGGGCTCGCATATGTGGGTTCACCTCGAAGGAATTCAGTTGGAGGAATTTGTACACCAGGTCAGCTACTGAGTGCCCTGAACAGCTTGATTACTCCTGTTTTGTATGCCTGGTTATACTGTAGTAGTTTGGCACATTGTAATTAGAGCATGTTTTCTTGAAACACCAAATGAAGCTGTAGTTATAATTTTATGGCTGTTATGTTGAAATTTAATTAAAAAGGTCATTGTTAATTTGTCTACTTTGAACCAATGCATCATTTAAATTGTATAGTTTTTCACCTTATTAACAAGATGTTCCATTGATAATGCTTTCAAATGCACAAAAAATCTATTCCAGATAAATTAATTTTCTAACAGAAAGGCCTTTAGTATTAAACCTTATTAGAATGCCATCATAAAGTACTCTGAGCAGATAGTTACATGCCATGTTTCTTTTGGCATGATGAGAGTTTTTTTCAGTAGAATTCCAACTCACTATATTAATGATCAGACTGTTTTCCTTGTAGTAATTGAATATCCTTAAATAAAATATTGGTGACAGTAATTGATGGCATTAGAGAATCCGTTTCATATTTGTAAGTAATAGTGTTTGAAATCCTATCCTGACCATTCTCATTTAGGATTCCCTGCATCTATTTAACATATGAACAATATTATGAAATTATAAAGTGTTACTCACTATAAAGATTACACACCGAGCAGACAGGAATGATGAAAAGACTGTCACACACTGAGCTTTTGGCCAAAGCCTTCCCCACAAAGGGAAACATTCATATTGATACAATCATGTCACAACTCTCACACACATGACCAATGTCTCCAGCTGCTCCAGTTAATTGATTATGCATCTGTAGTTTACATTCATTCAAGCGACAACTGTCACTCTAGGTAAGTTATGTGAGCAACATATAATCAGTATTAAATTCAGTTATATACTGTCTGCATCCAGTACTCAAATTTGACAGTACTATTTAACCTATTAACAGCTACATATAATTGGCTTAAAAGTATTGGATGCTGTGTAAATATTATGTAATTATGAACTAGAGTGTGGAAGAAGTGTAACTGTTATCTAATGTACCAACACTGAGAGTTGAAATTGTTTGTTGACGAGATAGCATTTCTGCTTTTAATATTGGCACCTGCCTTAAAAGAAAGAACGAAAAGAAACAAGGAAAAAGTCATAAAACAAAAATTTCAGTCAGTAAATGTGGAAGAACTGAAAACTGTGGTACTGTGTACAGTATGGTCTTTAATCGATTTATTTACAAACAGGACCATAATTAAGAATTATTAAAAAAAATGAAAACAACTGAAGGCAAAAAACTGGCACAATAAGTTAACAAAAACACTGTGAGGATGGAGGAATCTAAGTGAAAATATGATGACCAGTAAATAAACATTCTGCAACCTAATCATTGTTACATGGAATTACAGTAGTTGTTATGCCTCATGAGAGCACACATGTTAAGTGAGAGTGTGGGTAGCAAGTTGGAAAGTGCAGTTTTTGTTCTAAGTGTGACGGATAACATTATATTTATTGCAGTGATGCATCATTTAACCACACAGTATAATGAACAATAAAAAGTTGTCATTTTAGTGCATTTCAGCAGCATATATGCAACATAGCTTGACTCCAATGCAGGTATATAAGCACCAACATGTAGGAATGTCTTAGTGTAGCATTCATGCTTTACTAACACACATCCAAAAATGCAGGAACGAGAAGTGTTGACATTACTACCAAATGCATCTGAACAGAACCAACATGCTGTTATCTCTTCTTGGCTTCCTAAATACAAACCCTAGCAGGCAATAATTGGAGAATGAAGAAAGTGTATGGGGCACTGTGTCTGTCGAAAACCACAATTGTCTGGGAAAACTATGACAAGTGTTGATGCTTCATGATAGTGCATGTCTCCCATACTGCAAATGTCATAACACAAACATTACACCAACTCAAGTAGAGTACAAGCAGGTGCCTTACACATAGTTACTATTCCATCCGGAACTGTTTGGATTTCATGGATCTGAGATGAGGAAGAATTTCAGGTTTATTAGTCATTATATGTTGCTGTGTAGTTCTGTCCTGCATGCCTACATCAAAGAAGTTATCTTTGGGTATTCATGAAAGTAAATTGAGGTTTGCCTGTGGGATGAAGTTTATAGGTAAGAGCAAAGAAGCAATAATGTTTATATATAACGGAAAATCCATTTGGTATGTCAGTAGTTGTCTGAGTGATTTTGTGAATGTGTATGTTTCTTTTCCTGATGAAGGCCACAGCCAAAAAGTTGTGCGATTGTGATTGTTTATTTTTCGTGCCTGTCAGCAGCTCATCGAGACTCTTTATGGTGAGTTTTTATCTATCCTCATTTATTGAAATATTGTATACAGTGTTATGAGGGGAGGTCTGTACCTTGTGGACAAAACTGAGTGCTATTGCAGATAGATATAGGTTATCAATGGATATCCACATTAATAATAATAATTGCGTTATTGAATTGGAATGGCAATATTTTTGTGTGGTTCTTGTCAAATTGTGTTAACTGCAGTTAGTGAAGGACACATAACTGATGTCTATTGTAACATTAAATAAAAACTATTATTTTTTCATGCACAGTTTCTAGCTCCAACTGCTTTAGATGCATCAAAGAGTGCTGTACTTAGTAATTATGTTTTTGCCATGACCTTATCTTCTGTGCAATCTTTGAAGCATGTTCTGAATGATGACACTGATCACTGACTTCATGAGAGGTGTGAGTTGCCAAATTACTGCTCCCTTCAGTTAAGTTTGTAGTGACTGAGTGATCACTTAATGAATGTGCCAGAATAAACATTAGTGAAGTGATTTGATAAAATGAACATCAGGGATGCAATATTGTGATGTGAAACAAGGTGCTTTCACAGCGTTATGAGAAGCCAATTTTAAATTATTGATTTGGAAGATATTTTACTTGCTTTGTGGTAATGAAAATATATATTTTTTGAAGGTAGTGATCGATGAAATGCTCATCAACCTTGTCAGCAAAAACATTTTACTGCAGTTGTGTGTGGAAATGGGTGTTTAAAGAGGGTGGAGCTCTTTATTGATGTGAGGACCATGTCAGTGCAGTGGGTTTTGAGGAATCACTACCACATAAAACCACTGTTTTGAAAAATTGAAATTAAAGTGCCAATCACCTGCATAAATCTGTTTTTCATGAGGTGTGAATGTTTTCTTTTATGTAGGTAGGGTACTACTTTAAGAAAAGACAAACCAACATTTCTAGCTTTTGTAGATTTGGAGAAGGCTTTTGACAATGTTGATTGGAATAAACTCTTTCAAGTTCTGAAGCAAGCAGGAGTAAAATATAGGGAACGTAAGGTTATTTACAACTTGTACAAAACCAGACAGCGGTTGTCAGAGTTGAAGGGCATGAAAGGGATGCAGTGGTTGGAAAGGGAGTAAGACAGGGTTGTAGCCTTTCCCCAATGTTGTTCAATTTGTACATTGAGCAAGCTATAAAGGAAAGCAAGGAGAAATTTGGAGAAGGAATTAAAGTTCAGGGTGAAGAATTAAAAACATTGCGTTTTGCCGACGACATAGTAATTCTGTCAGATACAGCAAAGGACCTGGAAGAGCAATTGAATGGAATGGACAGTGTGCTGAAAGGAGCATATAAGATGAACATTAACAAGAGTAAAACTAGGGTAATGGAGTGCAGTGTAAGAAAATCAGGTGATGCTGAAGGAATTAGATTAGGTAACGAAACAATAAAGGAGGTAGATGAGTTTTGTTACTTGGGCAGTAAAATGACAAATGATGGTCGCAGTACAGATGATATAAAATGCAGAATGGCAATGGGTAGAAAGGCGTTTTTGAAAAAGAGAAATTTGTTAACATCGAATATTGATTTAAGCCTAAGGAAGTCCTTTCTGAAGGCATTTGTATGGAGTGTTGCCTTGTATGGGAGTGAAACATGGACGATAAGCAGTGTGGACAGAAAGAGGATAGAGGCTTTTGAAATGTGGTGCTACAGAAGAATGCTGAAGATTAGGTGGGTGGATCGCGTAACTAATGAGGAGGTACTGAACCGAATTGGGGAGAAAAGAAATTTCTGGCATACCTTGACTAAAAGAAGGGATAGGTTGGTAGGGCACATTCTTAGACATCAAGGAATTGTGAATTTATCGTTGGAGGGAAGTGTATGGGGTAAAAATCGCAGAGGGAGACCAAGAGACGCGTATAGTAAGCAGATTCAAGTGGATGTGGGTTGTCGTTCTTATGAGGAGATGAAAAGGCTTGCTCAGGATAGAGTAGGGTGGAGAGCTGCATCAAACCAGTCTCTGGACTGAAGACCACAACAACAACAGGGTACTAATAATCAGTATGTGCAGTGTTTCACATCATAAAATAGTGACTGCCCATTATTAGTGAAAAAGGGAAACTGAGTGTTGTGCATTAGAGATTTCTAGAGGAATGTTAACTGATAAAATATTACAGTAATTATACATATTCAGTAATGTGCAAAATGTAGTATTGCCAACAGAAAGTACTGTAAGCATGAAAGCTCTTTAGTATAAGGTACTTACATATATCCGAATGGAAAAGAAAGAAAACCTCTTTAAGAAAAAATTGAAGTTATTTCTGATGAACCACAGTTTCTACTCTGTAATCGAATTCCTTAGCAACTGAATTATGGTACAAGTTGTGCTGACATATAAGCATACATATTTTTTAAAAGTGAAGGTGTCAATATTACGTGAAAACTAAATTGAATAACTGTATTTAATTGTGTTTGTGTATAGTGCTTGTGTATGTGTCACAGTGTATGACCTTGATCTTATATGTAAATCTGTTTTATATATTTTGATACCACACAAATAATGTTTTAAAACAGAGTTGAGTATAGTTCTTATATACGTCACAATGTATGAACTGCATTTTATATGTAAATCTGTATGTATTTTATGAATAATGTAATGTAAATAGCATGAACTACTGTATAACTGAGTTGTTCTATATCTGCATAAGATGTAACAGGACCTAAATTAAATAAATAAACATGCTAAGCGCACACCCTCTAACAGAGTTGGAGCTTACAACTCAAAGGACTATCAGGGAGAATTACAGTGATGTAATGTTATAAACAAATTCTTGCTAAAATGTTCAGTTTGTTATACAGGTCTGGCCTTCAAAATGAGCTGCAGATGTTGTTGGAAGGAGATGTAGTCACATAATCAGGCAACAAACTAGACATGTATGAGTAACTAACCCACAGTTGTTCAAAGATCACCTGTTTTATCCAAGATGAATTGATGTAATTTAATTGACTCTGTTGACAGAAGAATGTTAGAAGATGTAAGAATCCTCCTGAGACCATTTAAAAATGTATGTCTCAAGAGTTTAAGTAATTTTAATGATTGCCACAAATTTACTTAATTTCAAAATCAACTTTGTGAAATATTATAAAATTAATGGCAATCTGTGTATGCCTGAACTCTTTTAACATGTTCACCTGCTATTCCAGCTTTGGAGCACGGTTAATCTCTTTGGAGAATCAAATAGGCAGGAATAGTGCAGAGCATCATCATTTACTACAAACCAGTATGCCAGTACAGCAGATGGACACCACCTTGTGAATTGTCAAGTCTGTGAGCCATTGTTGTGAATACTAGTGAGCTACTGCTCCACGATATGCCTGTGTCTTACTGTCCTCCCACATCAGTCCATTGAAGAACTGTACCATTTCAAGAATTCATTTTCACACACAACTTATAAATGTGAAATGACTGAGCCAATAAGATTGATGAGTATTTTTAACACTCCTTCCTTCAAAAATATGCAGATGGGAATAAGGAACTTGGGGTATGTGGATGAGGAACAGAAACCTGCAGATAAGGGCCTTGTGGAGGCAGATTGCAATTTTAATGTCAGTGCAAACCTTGTTACAAACCTACCTTCATGTCTTTCAAGAAGAGATCCAATAAACACACACATTTTAAATACCACAATAATTATCAATTATTTTAACACTGCTTTAATTTTATTGACTCACTATAAGCTTATTTCGGCCTTAGGCCATCATCAGGTGTTATTGCTTATAATATTGTTGTTGTTTATTTGCTGCCCAATTATTTATAGAAATTTATGTAATGCTTATCTGTATATGTGCAGCAGCACTGGTTATATGATTAGATTGTTTATCAGTTTTCCATAGTGGCAGTCTGACACAAAGTTATGCCTACCAAAATTACAGTGGCTGGAGTGGATGCTTGGAGTGTGTGTAATAATGTAATGTTCAAAATGTATGTGGAATTATAAGGTGTCAGTTTTACCCACTTCTTGGGGGTGGTGTTGCCCAATTTTTCAAATCTATTGTGGAAAATGTATTCTATGTATGTTTTGCCACAAAATTAGGATGGCTAGGGCATGTTCAAAAGTGTTTTCAGAATTGCCTGAAGTAACTGCCCCCTCACCCCCCCCCCCCCAACTTTACAACAAAAATAAGATGACATACGTGACCTATAAGTTCTTACTGAGCTGGAATGAACATGGCTTGATGAACAGTTTTACTCAGAATTTTGGCTTATGGTGAAATGAATATAATAGGGAAGGAGTTAACAAAAGAATTTGAATATTTCCACTTGCATGTTTCTATTAAACTATGCAGCATGGTAAAATTTTACTGTTATGCCCTTTTTGTCAGTAAGTAAATTTGAATCTAAAACTCCAGATGCATGCGTGATACAATACAAAGCATTTTGTCATTCTCTGCATGGCAGTAGTTTACAATACATACCATTATAAGGTAAAGCCATTAAACACATTATGAGCATTTCTGTGTGCTGTGCTGTTTTCTACCACTATGATGTACACATCATTTTGCTGCATGTATTCTACAACATGTATCACTGATATAGATTTTTTCTTTTCTTTCATTTACTAGAGAAGGATTACTATCCTGTCATTGAACTGTACCTTAAGTAAGTCATCATTTAAAAGGAAAACAACTTGAATATTAGTAATATAAAGTGTATTTTTCTATTTTGTTACAGAGTATTTCAAGAACGGTTATACACTTTATCTGAATTCAGGTTTGAGTTCAAGTCGTAATCACTATGGTCAAAGAGTTATTACAAGAGAAGCAGATCTTGTAACTGCTCATGAATTTGGACATAACTGGGGCTCGGAGCATGATCCTGACATTCCAGAATGCAGCCCCAGTGCAAGTCAAGGTGGTTCATATCTTATGTACACATACAGTGTCAGTGGATATGATGTCAATAACAAGGTGAGTTAGTGTAAAGGTGAATGCAGTGGCATTCAAAGAAGTGGAAACTATTTCCAGAGTGTTACATTCAGTACCTATATCCAATTTCTAAAAGATCCAGCAGTTCCACCCATAGTATTTTCATCTTCTCTAAATCTATATTCTTTAGTATCTGCAAGAACACTCTAACTTCTCACTTATAGTACAATCATGCAGAGATTAATCAGATCCATGATCTATTACAAAGGAAATGAAAAATTGACATTTGTGATATAATCTATTAAAGATGCAATGCCCAAGAACAAATCAGAGAATTGCAAAAATAAGCAACCAAAGTAGGATTAAAAATATCATTTGAAAAAACAAATTTCATGACAAACATCCATGGTGCTTTTCAAAATATCACCATTCACAACACAGTACACAAAACAGGTTGCTTTAAATACTCTGGAGAGTGGCATAATGAGCAATGCAAGAGAACAGACCGAAAATAGAGTGAACAAAATGGAAATGATGTTTAATACGACAAAAATAATATTTTTGAAACAATAGGTTGCTACTCACCACAGAGATGCCCAATGAGCTGCAGAAAGGTACATATAACAGAATAAACAAAAAATGAAGCTTTTGGCTGTTAAGCCTTCATCTGTCATAGAGAACACACACACACACACACACACACACACACACACACACACACACACACACACTCACTCACAAACCCAACCGCTGTTTCCCGCTGTTGCGGCTGGACTGCAACATAGCTGAGGCTATAGCAACCAGTGGTTGGGGTGAGGAAGTGGCATGGAGAGGGAAACAGGAAGGGAGGGAAGGGATACCGATGGGGATGGAGCAATACCTCAGTGCTGTTTGGCAGATAGGAATGGACTGGAGTATGTGGCAGATAGGGAGATGTTCGTAAGCTGGAGTGTGGTTAGGGAAAGGAAGGGGAGTGGAGAGTGGTGGGGGCAGGAACTAACAAAGGTTTATGCCTGGGGGATTGTGGGAGCATAGGATGAGTTCCCATCTGTGCAATTCAGACAAGTTAGTGTTTGTGGGGAGTACCCATATGGCACAGGCTGTGTAGCTGTCATTGAAGTGAGCCACATCATGCAGTGGAACAGGATGGTCCATCTGTCACATTGCCACAGTATTACAATGGCCATTCATCTGCACAGACAGCTTGTTGCTGGTCGTGCCCACATAGAAAGCTGCACAGTGTTTGCAGGTCAGTTTGTATACAACATGACTGCTATCACAGGTTGCCCTGCCTTTTATGGGATAGGAAATGCCTGTGACATGACTTGAAGTAGGTGGTGGTGGTGGATAGGACAGGTTTTGCATCTAGGTCTATTGCAGGGATATGAGCCATGGGATAAGTGGTTGGGAGCAGGGAAGGAGTAGGGATGGACAAGGATATTATGTAGGTTTGGTGGATGACAGAATACCACTGTAGGGGGAGTAGGGAGGATATTGGACAAGGTATTTCTCATTTCAGGGCAGGATGAAAGGTAATCAAAACCCTGGTGGAGAGTGTGATTTAACATATGTGTAAGGTTCATTCCGGATTTACAATTAAAATTTTTAAAAGTAACTGTAAAGATACTTGTAACTGATGTAGTTATTCTGATGTATAATAACTATAACTGTAACTAAGTTATCTTTCAGGGAACTAACTTTAACACTCTCAGTTCCGGCCCAGTGCTTGTCCATGTCTGCAGAATCCAGGCAGTTTTAGCTAAGTTCAAAAATTCATAACTTGGGAAATATTGAACATATAAATATACAATTAATACTATTTCAAGATCATTTTGTCCTCTTTAATATGCAACTATGAACAAAGACCAGTGTGATATATGATGTACAAATTATATTATTATACATGACAATGTTTTTGTAAAATGAAAAAAAGTCATACATTCATTTAGGTAGAGTAAATGAGTTCACAATTACACATTTATCAGTGCTTAATATTGTATTCTAATACAATATCCTATTCTACATGGAATCATACTGCTTTTTAGTGTGGAATATTTTAAAACATGGTTCCATACATAATGTCACACAGCACTGTATGCACTGATAACGTGTCTCCTTGTGAGATGCTTTCCCATTTTTTTTTCTTTGATCTTGATGAACAAACACGACATACATGAGACGCATATTTTTTGATTGTGGATGGTAAATGTTGCAGGAAATGTCTCTGTGTCAGTCTGCCTACAAGTTCGTTTTGGTTATTTGGAGTTGGTGTATCATCTTGAACCATCTGCATAGCAAGAGCAGTAATGAAATCAGTTATTGCATTTTCTTTTCTGAAATGAACTGTTTAAACAAAATGCATTCGAAACACCCAGTAGAAGCAAATGAAAAAACAACTTCCGCCACCATTTTACAGTTCTGTGCCTGAACACATTGTACTGCAATCGCTGGTCTCAAAGGTCAACTCCGGCCTGTTCAAATTATAATCCAAGATTTGAAGTGGCTTTATTACTTCAGCTTCATTTCTTTTTGTGTGTGTTCCAAAAGTGGCTACATGTGTTCTTGACAATGAATATACATCCCTTTTGTCCTTCCACTTCATTGTTGAAACATTTCCTTCTCGTCTGTACATCTTTTCAACCTTCTTCAATTTAGCTGCAACTAAATCTTTAGGCATAACCTTTCTGTTTTTATTTACAGTTCCCACAGTGCTTTATTCTGCATGTATATAGGAAAACTGACACAGCCATGAAATGGGCATATACCTTCAGCAAAGTCAGTTTTTCAGAAGGATGATAAACTTAAACATATCATTTTTTCAAAATTGTAGAAAGGAAGCACTTTGAAAAGTGGATGAAAGCCTTCTTCTCCTTTTGCTCATTGTTATCAATAATTTGAAGATATGACAATATCTGCATGAAACGTAAATGGCTCATTATTTGTGGACAGAAATTTCAACTTACCACATTATTAGTGCTCCAGTGGTCTGATAATTTTGGCCTAACTGTGACACACACATATGAAACACGATTCCCAGGAAACATATAATTTCAGCAAGAGTAACTGGCTTCCAGGAGCTAAGTAATAAATGAAGTTTCACTTCATTTTTCTTACGCTTTCTTAGAATTGTTTTTGATGCATAGATGTTTGTTTCCAACTTCAGTCATTTTATGTCATTGTCAGTTATGAATATACTAACACAGTCAAGCACTGAACTCAAGTGATATTTATTCATGAGAATATGTCTTGGAGTTGTGTTCACTGACATTACTGAAGCAGTGTTCACGTTCACTCCATTCAGTATTTTCTGGCGTGGAAGGAACAGCAGCATTATATGGAATCTCATTATCACTAATGTAGCTCTCTGCTAAACTTTCACATGATTCTTCAACTTAAAAAGAAAGGGGGGGGGAGAAGACAAAAACTATTAATTTTGTACTCTGATTCCTTTTTTTATCTGTTTTCTGCTAAATGCTGTAAATACGTGTTATTGTAGAATTTTATCGAAAGACCTGCCTTCAAAGACACCTGTATTGTCAAAATCATCATCTTCACTATCAATAGCATCAACACCATCTCCAAAATGAAGCAAATTAATGATTTCTTCATCGGGTAATTCATAGCACGTTATTTCATTCACATATAATACCGATAATGTGCTCTATATGCAAGTGAAAACCGCGAGTCATAACATACGAAATACTGTGAAAGCAAGACGCACATTCACGCCATCTAGCTGTGCAACTACTAACTAATAGTATAAACATCGTATATATATTCAGAGCCACGAAAATCACGCGCATTGCTTAGTAATCAATAAATTACGCTGGCCCATAGGAACTAAGGGGTTGGCGGTTAAGAAAGGGCATGCGGGGCATAGAATCTACGGGCTTGGCTCTGAGAGTGTTAACTGTAACTTGACTACTTTAAAAAAGTAACTTTCCCAATCTTGTCATCAGCAATGAGTTTTATTTGATTTTCTAATTAATTGTCTTCACTTTCTGTATTAAGTCATCTTATTTGAAGAGAGGAATGCCCTTAATTAATGTCTGCCCCATTGGTTGGTGATTTTTTTTTTTTTTTTTTTTTTTTTTTTTGAAACATCACTGTCCACTGTATGCCTAAATACCTGTCATTGCAAAACATCTGAATTTTGCAGTCCAGAACCTGAAATGTTGCACACTCTGATATTATCAACATTGAAGGTAGTCTTCTGAAAGATGTTTGACACACAAGCCATTGTTATTACCTTTCTGTCTCTCTCTTTTCATTTATGCGGGTGATTCTTGTATCTCTTCTTTTAAATGCTTTTGCCATCTTATACTTGTCTCTTTCCTTGAATTACCACAATCAGTTCCTATGTTTAGATCCTCTTTTCCAATATAGCGGCCACAGTGTATCACACCCCATTTATAGTTCATTCATGGAACATGTTGAGATCTCAGTCCTTCTTGCACCCATTCCTCCTCCTTTTTCTTCTTTGTAAACATTTGTTGTATGTCAGCAACAGATTTTCTTAAAGCCCTCTCCTTAGTTTAAATTCTTATCAGAGGCTTTGGTATAGCAATTTCCAACAAGTCTGGCCAGTAAGTCCTTTTAAGTCAATTGTATTCTGTGCTTGCCAACTCTTGAGCTTTGATATTATTGAGTTGGTGTTAATAAGATGTAATCTGCCCAGACTTGTCACTCTGGAAAGCCCCACGTGGGGTTCACAATGCGACGGGTGCCTTTTGCAGCAGCCCTGTGGCCAGCTTACTTGTGGAGGCCGGGGTCCTCCCTTTCAGATCCGCCGCCAACAACTGCTCGCTGCCTATGCAGCGCATGTCCATAGCTCGCCAGGCCACCCAAATCACCATGTCCTTTTCTCTCATGTGGCTGTCCGTGACTGCCGACAACCCAGGTCAGGTCATACGATCACATTTCGAGTGAAGTCATTTCTGGTGGAACTTCATTCTAACCCACTACCGTCCCCATATCGGGCCCATGCACACACACCTCCGTGGTGCCTGTGAATTTGTGTGGACATGGCCTGTGGACTCAGACGCAGTTCCCCCAGAAGCTCTACGTCACCAGTTCTTAGCGGTCGTAGCTACATTCCCTGCACATGACCTGGTTTACACAGATGGTTTGAGGGTTGAGAGCCGGGTTGGTTTTGCGTACGTTCGTGACAACCAGGTTGAACAACACACTCTGTCAGATGGCTGCAGCGTCTATACCACAGAGCTGGTGGCAATTTCCTGCGATCTCGAGCACATCCGGTCCTGCTCAGGTGAGTCCTTCCTTATCTGCAGTGACTCCCTGAGCAGCCTTAGAGCTCTCGACCAGTGCTATCCGCATTCTCCTCTGGTGTTAGGAATTCAGGAGACTCTATCTGCTCTTGACAGGTCCGGTCGATCAGTGGTGTTCCTCTGGTCTCTGGATCATGAAGGTATTTGGGGCAATGAACTTGCTGATATGCTGGCCAAGAAGGCTGTCGATGTGCCTGTTTTAGAGATCGGCCTCCCGGATTCTGATCTCCATACAGTGCTGCAACATTGAGTGCGTGAGCTTTGGTCTACTGAGTGGCGTAGCCTGACAACGTCAAACAAACTCAGGGCTATAAAGGAGACCACGGCTGTGTGGCGTTCATCCATGCGGGCCTGCCACCGGGACTCTGTAGTCATAATTGGCTGATACATGGCCATCTCCTTCATGGCGATGACCCGCCTGAGTGTCTCTGTGGCACCCACCTGACGGTGGCCCACATCTTTGTGGACTGCCCTGTGTTAGCCACTCTGTGGCATAGTTTTAATTTTCCTGCACTTTTATCCGATGTTTTAAGTGATGATGCCAAAAAGACTGATACTGTTTTAAGTTTTATTAGCAACAGTGGTTGAAAAAATAATTTTAACAAAAAATATTGATGCAAATATGTATTTAAAATTCTTTTTTACTCACCAAGTATTTTACATACTGTGAAAAATATTGTCAATGGTTGCGTCTAGCAGGTTATCACATTTTTTCAGGTCAACAAACTGTTTTGGCACAAGAACTTTTCTTACTAACTTAGATATCTGTGTTCTACTGTCGCAGTTTCTTAGAGAATAACAATATTGAAAAATAGAGGAATGTATTTTAATATAGGCTAAAGAAAAGTCTTTGCCTTTGCAGCAATATTGTAAATAAATAAAAATTCTATTCTAAAAGAGAAATTTTTATCAAAAATCACCAAACAACTTGAAGCTTCACATATTTTTAAAGTATTTATCAGAAACAAAATATTTATAAATATGTAGAAAAGGTATATAACTCGATGTTAAGATGTGACAAAACTGAATTTTTGTGATGTTTTTTAATGTTTAATGACTCATGGCTTTGAAACAAATATTATAGTATACGTTTCGGTACAAGTTTAAGTTTTAAATTTTGTTTCCCATAAATAATGAAGACTTTTAATACAAAAACATTTCTTTTAAAGTTTCCTTATTTTTGGTGCACAAAGAAATAGTGTTTTTTAGTGCCGGATATTTGACTCCAGTACACAAATTCATTCTCCTCCCCGCCCCCCGTCCCCCTTTACTGCTCAGCGTCCCTTTGTTGCACCCACCTTCCCCAATAAGTGCCACTTTTACAAACATCCAGACAAGTGGTGCAAAAGTGACAAAACGCAAGTCCATCTTCAAACAAAAGAAATTTTACGTACCAGTACGGCAGCGGCGGCGTTGCCATAATGTTGGCAATGAAACATTCGTTTTCAAGGATAATTGACGGACTGGACAAGGGTTCTGTAGTAAATAATAAATTCGTATTGTCCGCTACATCAGTTGGCGCTGTCAGAGATCAGGTGATCTCGCCAGCGCCAACTGCCGCGGTGCTGCGGCAGTGTGCGGCAGCACGCCAGCTGTCAGAGTTTGTTTTGCTTTCATATGGTGCGCCTCGGCGCTTTAATCACATTATACGAAGTGTCTTTTGTTATCAGTGACGTATGTCATGTGTGTGTATTTTACCGTGTATTTGTTCAATTATGAAATACAAGATTCTTTAAGCATATTCTGCAAGTGTCATAAAAGGTTCATAAACGTACCTGTTGAGAATACAGCATGAACTGCATTAATTATTTATTTCAAGTCAATACAAAATATTATTACACTCATTGTATGTGACTGACTTTTCCAAGAACATTTAAAGATCATTGCAAACATTAGCACATTACACCGGCGCTTTCGTAAATAAAAGTTTACCAACTAGATTAAAATTGACAAAGTCCAGAAGATGATTAAAATGAGCATCCAAAAAAGAAAGAGTTTGTTTAAATCCAGTTGCAGTGACTACAAACATGAGAGAAATCCAACATCAAATCTGAAAGTAATAATCCATGTAGCAGCGAAACACTAACAAAAACAATCAAGGCTAACAATAACAGCACAGTCAAAGAAAATAATGACAAAGCTGCTTAACTTTGATGCTGTTTAAAGACCTTGTTAAGATGCAGTTCCGATAACCAAAGCTGCGCATGTGCAAATGTCGAATTTACAAATGGCCAGGACGGCGTTCAATCATGGAAAATAATCTCAAACAGTTTCAAATTGCAAGAAACATTTTGGCGCAGAAATCCATTGAAATTTGTAAACAGTCATGTCAATATTAATTTCCGTACCAATCTTCATAACATAACACAGAGAGAGAAATAAGCTTGCCATCAGATAACGATCAGAAATCGTGCTACTGTCAATATGCGTGGCTAACAATGTGTGGTGTTATCTTATTACAGTATAATACAGAATAATAAAATCAGTTCTGCATTTGCATATGGAACATTTCTACATTAAATATATATCTCAGACACCATTAAACGACGTTTCTTACCCAAATACAGCATAATTTTATTGAAAACCATCGATTTCATTATTCTCTTAAAAACCGCCAAATTTGTGTTATTTCGTTGAAAACCACCGAATTTGCGTTATTTGTCACATATCGTTAAAATGAATTTTTCCTAGTCCCTAGTTATAGTAGTTACTCTTGGTCATCGAAGGTTCAGGTTTGTAGCTGTATTCACAATGATATGGAAAAGGGAGGGGGGGGGGTTGAAAGTGTTCTGCATGGCTTCGAGAAAAGGATACTACAGGTGTGTATGCAACTTGGCGGGGTCGCTGCACCGTTCCTCCAGAAAATAAAGTTCATATTAGACACCTATATTCATTCCTCCAGAAAATAAAGTTCATATTAGACACCTATATTCTTCTTTTCAGCATTGATTTATTCCTTTGTTCCACATAATTATTGATAGTCCAAGTTTTCTATATTGTACGGTGGTCCTGTTCACCTCAAACTATCAAACCTGTACTGTACTTTTTATTCTTATCTGTTTATATTTTCTTGTGTGGTTATGTTTAGTTAAATAATAAATATAGATATTCATTATTGAATGTAATACACTTTAGGTTTTATAAGCTTTATTGAAACAAAGTATTTCTCAAAGCTTTTGATGTAACAACTTTTGACAAGTCTTGATGGCAAATGCATCTATGTGGATTATATTCAGCAATTGCAGACTATCGAGCTATGATACTAATGAAGTCATTTGTTAAATGTAATCTGCCAAACCTTTCACTCTCGAAAGTGCTATGTACAGTTGATTATATGTGAACACCGAAGAATCCATCAGTGCATAGATTCCGCCTTCAGTTTACGGTGGAATTTGAACCACAAATCATTTCAGATAACTTCTTGCATCATAGACAGGTGATGGCTAGGTCAAAATGAAAAGTAAAAATATAATTACCCTACCAGGAATCAAACCTTCAATCTCTCTGGTAGGAGTGGCTCGAAAGCATTACCAATACTTTTAATACATGACCAAGTTAGTAGATAATCTTTAGTCAAGCAAAAATGCATTAATAAAAAGGATTGATGTTAACAGATATTTGAATTTTCCTTCCATTAGAGCCTAACAATGATCTAAATATTAAATTTGAAATTTTTGTGTCTGATTGAAGTGTCTCGGAATTTTGATCAGAGAGTGAGTTTGTGACAGAAATAGCGATTTTTGACTACCAATATTTTGTAAGTGTAGAATAATGTAATTTGGAAATATAGCTAGTTAGAGTAAGTACCCTAGGTCACAAAAATTCAGGCTTCTTGCTTTATGCTCAACAAAGATACAAGGGGGTTGAAAGTGTTGGGAATTGTTTAGAGAAAAAAAATAGTCCCCCCAGATGCAATGAAGAGTAGTCAAAGTTGATTCATGGTACCCTCTGAATGTGTAATTTGAAAGAAGAAAAGAAAGAGGCAAATTATTTCTCAAAAGGAAATGCCGATTTATCTAATAATTGCTTCATCATAATGAACTCTATGCAGATTAAATATTTTATCAGAGATAATGTGAAATAGCTTGATTCTATTTAAATAAAAAGTGAAAATTAACCAATTTTCACCTATTATTGTACATCTGGCAAAGTTCAGTTTGAAAGAGAGAGTGATGAAGAATTCATTTGCAAAATAAAAAGCATATGAACATGATGTACCTATGTGGTCATAAGTTATTGTCTAATGCATTACCAACCATAGACCACTCCCATGAACCACAGACATTGACGAGGTGGGGTGGCTTGTGTGTCTCAATGATACAGATAGCTGTACCGTAGGTGCAACCACAGCGGAGGGGTATCTGTGGAGAGGCCAGACAAACATGTGGTTCCTGAAGAGGGGCAGCAGCCTTTTCAGTAGTTACAGGGGCAACAGTCTGGATGATTGACTGAGCTGGCCTTGTAACATCAGCTAATGTGGCTTTGCCACACAGCTACTGCGAACGGCTGAAAGCAAGGGGAAACTACAGCCATTACCTTTCCCAAGGACAAGCAGCTCTACTGTATGAACATATGATGATGGCATCCTCTCGGGTAAAATATTCCGGAGGTAAAATAGTCCCCCATTCGGATCTCTGGGCGGGACTACTCAGGAGGATGTTGTCATCAGGAAAGACAATACTGGCATTCTACGGATCGGAGCGTGGAATGTTAGATCCCTTAATCGAGTAGGAAAATTAGAAAATTTAAAAAGGGAAGTGGATAGGTTGAAGTTAGATATAGTGGGGATTAGGGAAGTTCGGTGGCAGGATGAACAGGATTTCTGGTCAGGTGAGTACAGGATTATAACTACAAAATCAATTGGGGGTATCACAGGAGTAGGATTGATAATGAATAAGAAAATAGGAATGCGGGTAAACTACTATGACCAGCGCAGTGATCACATTATCATTGTCAAGATAGATACGAAGTCAACGCCGACAACAGTAGTACAGGTTTATATGCCAACTAGCTCTGCCGATGATGAGGAAATCGAAGAAATATATGAGGAGCTAAACGAAATTATTCAGACGATTAAGGGAGAGGAAAACTTAATTGTTATGGGAGACTGGAATTCGGTAGTAGGACAAGGGAAGGGAAGGGAAGATAGTAGGTGAATATGGTCTGGGCAAAAGGAATGAAAGAGGAAGCCGCCTGGTAGAATTTTGTACAGAACATAATTTAGTTATAACAAACACCTGGTTCAAGAATCACAAAAGGTTGTATACGTGGAAGAGACCAGGAGACACCGGAAGGTATCAGATAGATTTTATAATGGTAAGACATAGATTTCGGAACCCGGTTTTACAATGTAAGACATACCCAGGGGCAGATGTTGACTCTGACCATAACTTGTTGGTTATGAACTGTAGGCTGAAACTAAAGAAACTACAAAAAGGTAGGAAAATAAGCAGATGGGACCTGGATAAATTGAAGGAACCTGAGGTTCTTAAGAATTTCAGAGGGAGCTTTAGGCAACAATTGACAGAAACAGGGGAAAATAAAACAGTAGAGGACGAATGGGTAAAATTGAGAGATGAAATAGTGAAGGTAGCAGAGGAAAAAATAGGTAGGAAGGAAAGACCTGCAAAAAATCCTTGGATAACACAGGAAATACTAAATTTAATCGATGAAAGGAGAAAATATAAAAATGCAGAAAATGAAACAGGCAAAATGGAGTACAGACGACTAGAAATGAGATTGACAGGAAGTGCAAAATGGCTAAGCAGGAGTGGCTAGAAGGCAAATGCAAGGATGTAGAAGAATGTATAAATAGGGGAAAAATAGATACAGCCTACAGGAAAATAAAAGAAACATTTGGAGATAAGAAACAGCTCTATGAATATCAAGGACACTGATGGAAAACCAGTTCTCAGCAAAGAAGGGAAAGCTGAAAGGTGGAAAGAGTATATACAGAGGCTCTACAAAGGAAATGAACTTAGAGACAATATTTGAGGAAGGGAAGAGGATGTAGATGAAGATGAAATAGGAGATACTATACTGAGAGAAGAACTTGACAGAGCCCTGAAAGACCTAAGTCGAAACAAGGCCCCTGGAGTAGATGATATTCTCTCAGAGCTACTGAAGTCTCTGGGAGAACCAGCCATGACAAACCTGTTTCACCTGGTGTGTAAGATGTATGAGACAGGCGAAGTACCCTCAGACTTTAAGAAAAATGTTATAATCCCCATTCCAAAGAAAGCGGGTGCAGACAGGTGTGAAAACTACAGAACCATCAGTTTAATAAGTCATGGTTGCAAAATATTAACATGAATTATATACAGAAGGATGGAAAAGCTGGTAGAAACCGACCTCAGGGAAGATCAGTTTGGATTCAGGAGAAATGTAGGAACACGGGAAGCAATACTCACCTTAGGGCTTATCCTAGAAGATAGATTAAGAAAAGGCAAACCTACATTTCTAGCTTTTGTAGATTTGGAGAAGGCTTTTGATAATGTTGATTGGAATAAACTCTTTCAAGTTCTGAAGCAAGCAGGAGTAAAATATAGGGAGCGTAAGGTTATTTACAACTTGTGCAAAAACCAGACAGCGGTTGTCAGAGTTGAAGGGCATGAAAGGGATGCAGTGGTTGGAAAGGGAGTAAGACAGGTTTGTAGCCTTTCTCCAATGTTATTCAATTTGAACATTGTGCAAGCTATAAAGGAAAGCAAGGAGAAATTTGGTGAAGGAATTAAAGTTCTGGGGGAAGAATTAAAAACATTGCGTTTTGCTGACGACATAGTAATTCTGTCAGATACAGCAAAGGACCTGGAAGAGCAATTGAACAGAATGGACAGTGTGCTGAAAGGTACATATAAGATGAACATTAACAAGAGCAAAACTAGGGTAATGGAGTGCAGTGTAAGAAAATCAGGTGATGCTGAAGGAATTAGATTGGGAAACGAAGCGATAAAGGAGGTAGATGAGGTTTATTACTTGGGCAGTAAAATAACAAATGATGGTCGCAGTACAGAGGATATAAAATGCAGAATGGCAATGGGTAGAAAAGTGTTCTTGAAAAAGAGAAATTTGTTAACATCGAATATTGATTTAAGCCTAAGGAAATCTTTTCTGAAGGAATTTGTATGGAGTGTTGCATTGTATGAGAGCGAGACATGGACGATTAAACAGTGCGGACAGGAAGAGGATTGAGGCTTTTGAAATATGGTGCTACAGAATAATGCTGAAGATTAGGTGGGTGGATCGCGTAACTAATGAGGAGGTACTGAACAAAATTGGGGAGAAAAGAAATTTCTGGCATACCTTGACTAAAAGAAGGGATAGATTGGTAGGGCACATTCTTAGACATCAAGGAATTGTGAATTTAGTGTTGGAGGGAAGTGTGTGGGTAAAAAATCGCAGAGGAAGACCAAGAAATGGGTACAGTAAGCAGATTCAGATGGATGTAGGTTGCCATTCTTATGTGGAGATGAAGAGGCTTGCTCAGGATAGGGTATTGTTGAGAGCTGCATCAAACCAGTCTTTGGACTGAAGACCACAACAACAACAACAACAACAACAGACTAATGAATGTGAAGTGGAAGTGAGCTAATAGTGCAATGGTGGCTGCTTCAAACTTTACACCAAAACAGACATCTAATTACATTCAAACAGGATCAAATAATTTGCCAGTTAACAAACATCTAATGAAATTAAACCACCATACAAAATTAGACAACTGATGGCTGCTCCAAAAATTTATTGCAGACTTGCAGCAACAGAAATTTTGATTGGAATGACGTGCCCTGTGTCCTCCATTACTGAAAGCTGTACCAGTTTAATAGACAACAAAAACAAAATGTGTTAATGAGTAATATGGAAATGCTACAGTAGCAAAATTTGTGTGTCAGCATCTGCTTCTGGTCTCTCACCCACAACAAATTGAGATCAAGGCAATCTAAGAAAGCAAAGTACAAAAGCATTTACTTAAATGCAGAAAATTTCTCCCAACAACTCGTCCATTTTTTCCCAAGACAATTATTAACCACAACCAGAGAGACATTCACAACTTTCAAATGCATTACCAATCACCTTAATTATTAGTTAATGCAAACAAGTGCTTGACTGATGGAAGGTGATATCTCAAATTTGCCCTAAGATGAGTGGAAGGACTGGGTGGGTTACCAAAATAATTGAGTTTTTGAAATTTGTTTATTAGAAACAATCATTAGGCAAAGGACACTGGGTGAAGGCCAATTTAAAAAAATTGACAATCAGTGGGTAAAGCCCATACCTTAATTTATTAATAAATCTTAGAAGGATTTCAAAAGGCCAACCTTAAATGAATTCTTAAACAAATTAGCAAATAAAATTGATTATTGGGTGAATCCCAATTAAAATCTGACAAGCAGTGGGTGAAGCCTGTACATTAATTGTTACTTAATCTTACAAGGTTTACAAAGGTAAAGTGCCAAGTTTGTGTAAATTCTTAAACCATAATTATCGCAAGTAAATGTGCCATTAAACAATTTAAATTTAAGGTCACAGTACATACATGATGCAACACAATAGAATAAAGTAACATACAGATGTTATGATGTCCTGAACACACCTGTCTGATGATGATTAGATCTTAAAACAGGCCAATGACACTAACCATTAAACACCACAGTGAATTAAATCCAAGAAGTAGTAGCCAGTGGGTGGAGACAGTATAATAAATAAACACTCCAACCAGAAAAGGAAGAAATTCCACATAAGGTTAGGCAGGGCGGTTACCCAAACCCCTAAAAAACTATGCAAATACACCCTCTTCCAAGACAGCAATTAAAGAGACTTGGAACTAACAGAGCCCCCAATATGTTGTGGGCCAGGACAGGTAACTGACTGGCAATAGCTACATAAGGACACAAATACCCTGATTACACTTAAGAAATTGCAATGAAAATAACAGAAGCTTGCAAAGTTCATAACATGCCAGCAAATTTCTTAAAAATGACAATGGGACGGAACTTGAAGGTTGATGGTAATCTATATGCAAGGCACCAGAGGATGAATAAGACTACTAAACTTATTGATTCTGTAGCGACGAAAGTAATGACGTCCTTGGTTGCAGGACAGCTATTCAATCAGCTTAGCACAGTGCACAAATACTCCAGAAACTTAGCAACCCATCATGTCTGAAATCACACTGGCAGGGCATGTTTTCCATTCTGCTGCCACCACCCCACTTCTCACTGACCACCGGCTGAACTGGTTCTCCATTGCAGAAGGTCCCTCTTTATCAGCATGCATTCACAAAGGATTTCATGTGGATAAGACATGCCCACATATAGCAACAAGTATGGCTAGAAAACTCACTTATAGAAAAATAATGTCATAATGTAACATTCACTCTGCTGCAGAGTAAAAGTTTCATTCTGGAAACATCCCTTAGGCTGTGGCTAAGCCATGTCTCCACCTTATCCTTTCTTCTAGGAATGCTAGTCTTGAAAGGTTCACAGAAGAACTTCTGTGAAGTTTGGAAAGTAGGAGGTGAGGTTCTGACAGAAGTAAAGTTGTGAGGACGTGCCGTGAGTTGTGTCAGGATAGCTCAGTGGTAGAGCGCTTGCCCGCAAAAGGCAAAGGTCCCAGGTTTGAGTCCCATTCTGGCACACAATTTTAATGTGCCAGGAAGTTTCAGTGAGAGAATGCACTGTAAAATAGATCATAGGAGGAAATATGGCAACTCGTGACAGAAGGCAATCTGAATATGATGATAATGACCAACCTAGATAAAATTAGAAGAAAGGAATTCACAGAAACAAACTAATATGCCACAAATTAGAAAACAATGCAGTTGCGAGCACTGGGAGACAGGCTAGTACAGAAGAAAATAAGTACAAAATGCGACACAAGAACCGCCACGGCTCAGAAAGCTCCACCAAAGCTTAGCTCATACACCAAAAGACAACAAAGTTTCAGTAGTAATTAATCTTACATTAAGGTCATACTGGACAATACAAGATCCCGCTAGAATGATGTGCTTTGCTGTTACGAATTTGAAATAGTGGAAAACCTAACATCCATTTTGTCATATAAGCTATTCCCCCATGAAATGAGATGTTTTTCTTCCTTCACCTTTTCTTTAATGTGTATAACACTCACCAGAATGTGTTTATGTTGTTACCTGTCCATTTTTTTCAAAGTTGATACCAGTAAACTGCTATAAGTCAGATACTCAAGCAAGATGTTTGATACAGTATGAAGCACCTAAAATAACTCAGACACATTAGAGAGGCTATGCACCATTTTTTAGTGCACATGACAAAGGTCACTTCATTGGACTGCATGAAGTGAGGTTGTTGTATTGTGCAATGTTAGAATCAATGGATACATGAAGAGACCCATTTACATAGTACAGATTCCGGTTGACCAAGGAGCAGCACCCCAAGAAAGGACCATTGTATGGGATCCCATGACCTGGTCACCTACCATCCATGAAAATGTACTGGAGAGCCTACAACATCCTGTGAGTTCCTGCACAGTCTCAGACTCTCATATCCGACATATTGTGGTCCTACAGCCTCATGCTTTGGTTGACATTGACACCAATGCTGGTGAAGGGAGTGGTGCCACAGCTGGGTGGCATGTTACACAGGATGAATGTTCAGCGATGAGTCTACTTGCTCATAATCTCTGCTGGCCATTATGTTTCCCTGTTGTGGTGTCAAGGGCAGAAGAAACATCATGGCAATATTGTGGACAAGGGTACAGACTTGGCATCATAGTGTAGGAGCAGTAAGTTGTGTGTCAGGTCATCTCTAGTAATACTTTGGCAGAAGTTTACAGCACAACAATATATCACAGACATTCTGCATCTACATGTCCCAGCCCTAATGACACAGCATCTTGGAACAGTGGTCCAGTAAGATAATGCACACTCACACATAGCCGCGGAGGAGTAGCCGAGCGGTCTGAAGCATCTCAGTGCGGAGCGCGCGGTTGCTCTCCGTGGAGGTTAGAGTCCTCCCTGGGGCATGGGTGTGTGTGTGTTGTCTGTAGGTTAGTTTACTTAGGTTTAAGTAGTTTGTAAGCTACAGACTGATGACCACGTAGTTTGGTCTGATAGATTTACAAACATTTGAACAATTCACACATAACCTATGTCTCTATGGATTGCCTGCAGAATTTTGAGATCCTCACATGGCCAGCAAGGTCTCTGGGTCTCTCCATCATTGAGCTCATGTGGGATGACATTGGAAGATGCTATCATCCAAGTAACAAATCATGGGATCTGGAGACACAGCTTCAACAACTTTGGGCAAACTTGCCTCAGGAGGATTCAAAGGCTATTTGACACCACTCTGAAATGCAAAAGAGCCTGCATTGTGGCTAGACACTGGTGCCAACATTCCACTTGTATTTGCAAATGGCCTTGTCTTTCACAATATACAGTTTCATTCACTTTCAACCACCCATGTTGGTGTCTCACATTTATGCAAATTAACACTAATATGGTGGAACACCTAAAGCATTATATCAAGTAAAGGAATTAACAACTCATTAACCTACTACATCATTTAGCAATGTATAAATGTATAACATGAATTAAATGAGGCACACACAAATGATCTGTAAAGGTTTAAACATGATGAGAAACATCAACAATAAACCGTTCTGAAAAGAAGGGGCTATATGCTTCTGAGATGCAGTGCTCAGAACAGAGCTGACTATTAGAAGAGCGGTTAGTGAAGAGAGAATGAACTGCAATGGAAAGAGGGGAAATATGTGGTTATAAAAAGGGTTCAATGATAGTATACACCCTGAAGCATGGGTTTCTTAATGGCAGGAAGAATTGCGCAACGAAAAAGGAGTAACAGTGTACCAAGTAGTATTATGTTCAACTTGATACAGACTGAAATGATTCTGATGCAGAGATGAAGAGGCTTGCAAAGAATATTTTAAGATGGAGACCTGCATAATACTACTCATAGGTATGTAGAGACCAACTACTGTTCTGTATTGTAGGATACCTTATATTATGTTAAAAAAATGTGACATATGCAAATTTAAACTGTTGAAAGATAATTATTTGTATAATTTATGGTACATATTTTTGGAATGGAACAAAACAGTCTGATTGGTTGCACATTTTCAGCTTGAAGCTTCACTTTTCACTGAGGTAACAAAAGTCTGATATCATGTTAGACCTCAGTTTTGCCTGGAGAAGTGCACCAACTTAACACATTATGAACACCACAAATCAGTGGAAGTCCCCTCCAAGAATATTGAAGCATGCTGCCTCTATAGTCTTCCATAATTGGGATAGGGTTGCCAGTGCAGGCTTTTGTACACTGATTGATCTCTTGATTATGTGCCATAAATGTTCAATGAGGTTCTTGTTGGTCAATCTGAGTAACCAAATTATTCACTTCAATTCTCCAGGTTCTTCTTCAAACCATATGTGAACAATTGTCAAGCATAGTCATCAATAAAAATTCCACTGTTTGTGGCTGAAAATGGTCTCCAAGTAGCCAAATGTAACCATTTCTGATGAATGATCAGTTCATTTGGACCATAGGACAGTCCATTTCACGAAAAAATAATCCATGCCATTATGGAGCCACCAGTCCCTTGATCAGAACTTGGGTCCATGGCTACCATCAGCTCTTTCCAAATGAAATTGGGACATTCTGACCTACTCACAGTTTTCCATTTTTCTAGGATGTAACTGATAGCGCCACGAGTGCATTAGAGGTGCTGTTGTTGTTAGCAAATGAACTCTAGTTGGTCATCTGCTGCTATAGTCCATTAATGTAAAACTGTGCTACATTGTCCTAATGGATACTGTCATTGTACATACCATCCATGTTAGCACTGACAACTAAATGCAAACGCCTCTGTCTACAATCATTAAGTACAGGAAATCAGGCACTGTATTATCCGTGGCAAGAGGTAATGTGTGAAATTTGGTGTTCTCGGCACACTGATGACACACTGGCTCTCCAAATTCTGAATTCTCTCACCAAAATGCAATGTCCCATGAGTTTAGCAACCAACTACCACTCTGCATTCAAAGTCTGTTAATTACTATCATGCAGCCATAATGACATCAGAAACCTTTTGACATGACTCACTGGAGTATAAATGACAGTTCTTCCAATGCACCACTCTTTTATTCCTTTTGTAGATGTTACTAACACTATCTATGTCCTATGGCTTTTGTCATTTCAGTGTCTTAACAGCTCAATAAAAAGGACTTTTTTCCAATTCTTCCTTTTTGCTTACTTTTTTAGAGATTTTCACCGTGCAGTCTTCGTTCCATTCGTAAAGTTCTCCAAGCTAAATCTGGCCGTTGTTTCTCTGAACCTGAGGAATCATTCTGTGGAAATTTGAGAGTAGAAGGAGATGAAGAATGTGATGCTGGTCTTCTGGGTACAGAGGATAATGATGCCTGTTGTGATAAAAATTGCAAGCTTCGCCGTAATCAGGGAGCAGTTTGCAGGTTTGTACCATGAAAGCAAGTTTTTCTAACCTCAACTCCATTTACCCTATTTACCCTGTTACCAGACAAGTGAAACATGAATTACACTACAGCTGAATAAAATGCATTAGCTTCTTTCCCAACATATTAAATATTAAGCAACCCCTCCCCTCCCCCCCCCCCCCCCTCACACACACACACACACACACAGAGAGAGAGAGAGAGAGAGAGAGAGAGAGAGAGAGAGGGGGCATAATCATGTCCCCAAAAAGAAGAGGAAATCACACACATATTCATGCAACTCATACACACATGGCCACTGACCCCAGCCACTTTAGCCAGCAAAAAGTAATGTCATTTTCACAATACTGTTGATAATCCATGGTCGTTTTTTTTTTTTTTTTTTTTTTTTTTTTTTTTTTGATCATTTGAAAATGGGCACACTTAGATTAGAGTGACTTTCAGTTATAAATGTACAGTGACAAAAGCCAACTGGGAGAAAGATATTTTCATCCATTCAGTGCAACCAATATAGCAGAATGATGTGATTGAGAGAATTTGTGAAGACTGTAGATCCTATTGCATCTAAGAACTTATATCATTGTTTATATGTTTCTTCAGTGACAAGAATTCACCTTGCTGCCAAAACTGCCAGTATATGCCAGTCGCAGTCAAGTGTCGTGATGCACAGTATGCCACATGTGAGCAAGAGTCCCGCTGCACAGGAACATCATCAGAATGCCCTCGTAGTCCTCCTATGGAGGATGGTACTGGTTGTCTCGAACGGGGACAGTGTCGTCGTGGAAAGTGTGTACCATACTGTGAAACTCAGGGCCTCCAGAGTTGTATGTGTGACACAAGTAAGTATCTTTTCCATGTTCACCATATTCATAGGCATTCTGTAATATTGGTATTCTGCTACTTTGCAATATTCACACAATACATTTATAAACAAATATCATGTGATTTGTAGCATATTTATTCAGGATGTATAATAATTATTTACCATGAAATTATATAATTATAGAAGGATAAACATTACAATTAACAAGGATCTGTAAATAGGTTTGAGGTAATTGCAAATGAAGTGTTCTGGTTAGCACAACTTCTTATAAGCTAACTATACACCTGTGCTTGAAAATAGAATTTAAATAAGGGTATTTGCATATCATCACTTTTCATGCTTCCATACCGCATCAGTAAAAATAGTACCCTTATATGGACTTCTTTTAATAAATTAATTATTCCATGCGAATAAGTAAAGTATCAATAGAACCTAACAAAAGAAGCCAAACAGATAAGTTATTTTTTAATATACAAAGTGAATGCAAATCTGTGTATCCTGTCCCCCCCCCTCTCCCATAATTCAATGTTAGATTGTATTCATAAAGATAAGATTGCAGAGCTCAATTCCATCACTGATGTAATCTTTGTAAAATCCTTCTGTCACTAATGTAACAAAACTACCGGTTCCATCTATTGGTTCTTTTGTGTACTATACTGTGATTGTGTTCCTAAGATAACAGCTGAGCAAGGTACTAAATCTGAAGCTAAAATCTCTATTTTCTCTGTGATTTGATTTTGATGAGATAAGCCAGTTTTCTGTCTCAAACTATGCTAAAATTACCTTTGAGAAACCCATATAAATTTGTCTAGAAGTTTGGAGATTGGAGTTTTCAGACAGACACAATGGTTTTAGTCTTATTATTAATATAGATGTAACTATTTGATGAAATCTGTATCTAATTTGGTAGATATGTGATGGAGTACAGGCACATTCTGCTGTTGATCTGACGCCATCTGACACAATACGGTTCAACCTGTGTAAGTTGAGCAGGGACTCCAAGATCACTTGAATTACAGTTATGGATTTTTGTCTGTGCGATCATATTCAGACTGAAGTATACATCACTTTTATTTATATGGATAAAATGAAGCAGCAATTTTTCAGTTGTTAAAATATTTACTAGATAATTTGTAGGAGTCTGGATAAATGTGTAACTTATTACAAATATGCAGCACTGCATCAAAATGCAAGAACAACATGTATAAAGCTTTCTTTAATAGGTACAGTTTTATAGTAAACTACAATGTGTAGCACATGGAAACAGTTATGTACATTGATGTCCAAGTAACAAATTGAAATTTTGCAAGGTTTCATTTATTTCTCCATATAACAGTATAAACAGGTGATAGTAAAGTAGAAACACTGTTAATAATACAGAGTGTAAACAACTGGGACATGCATAATGGCTAGACAATGTTTTTTTAATATATAACAACAATGGAAGGTCCAGTAAGAAATGTTAATATGTAGATAGGAAACAACTCACCGTAAAAACGAACATTGAGCCGCCGACACACACAAATAAGACACTCAAACACATGCACGCACACAATTCTAAATTTTTGGCCATGGCCTTCCTCGGAAAGGGAACACTCATCCACACAATCACTCAGGCACAGTCATCCACACACGTCAGCCATCTCTGGCCACCCAACAAAGAATGTGTTTGGTGGCCAGAGATGGCTGACATGTATGGATGAATGTTCCCTTTCTGAGGAAGGCGTGGCCGAAAATTTAGGATTTTGTGTGTGTCTTTTATTTGTGTCTGTTCATCTTTATGGTGCATTGTTCCCTGTCTACATATTGTTATTAACATTTTTAATATATTTTTTCAGTGTAATGGATTTGTACAACGATTAGGACAGCTGGCTAATGTGCTCGGTATGAGGGGAGCCACCCCTGACAGCAATACAGACCAGATAATAATGGGCATGCTCTAAATTATGTCATCAATTTCATATTGAGACAATAATGTCTCTTCTTGCTGCAGAGGTGCTCAAAAGCCTTGGAGAGTGGTTTGTGGATACTGACACAGTGCAACACATTCCAGACTTTATCTATGGGCTCAAATCCGGAGAACAAATAGACCACACCATACATGCAGTATCTCACACTTTCAAGAAAAAATCGACCACCCACACACTATGAGGTCAGACACTATTGTTCATCAGCACAACGCAGCCTAGGCCAACAGCAGGTCAGAACAACCATATATGATGTTGGAGCGCACCACTGCAAGCCGCATCCCGTCCGTCCGCAGCATCTGAAAGACGCGCCATGGTCGGGTTCGCCACCTCTGAGGCCCTGCAGCGCCGTCATGGCACGGTGAGCATGCAGTGTGCTAGGTGTGCCTCAGTCATGTGGTAGCTCTCGCCGGTTTCACATGTAAACATTAGTTGTGTCCATGACTTGCCACTACAGTACCGTCCATTTGTTGTATATGTTGTACCGTCCTGTGTATTCACTAAATTATACTGTTACAACAGTATAATTGGCGACGAGTTTTGTTCTTACGTGTGTTTTCTGTTTGCGGTGATTACGGATCCGCCGTTGCTTCAGTTACTGCAAAAGCAGCAGCAGCAGCAGCAGTTAGATCAACAGCAGCAACATCTTGTTTTGCTTATTGAGTTGATTAAGTCTTCTTGTCCCGCTGTGGCCCCTTCACTGCCGCCCCAGGCGTAGGCCTATCCCCCCCGCTCCTCCAGCTTTTCCGGCTTTCCAAGAGTCTAAGGAAGATTGGGACTCCTACGTGTGGTGTCTACAGCAGCATTTTGTGGATTTTAAGGTAATGGATCCTGACTTACAAAAGTCTTTCTTCTTGTCATGGATTGAGCCTGATACTTTTCGTTTACTACGAAAACTAGCTCTGCTGTCAGAGCCCGCCGAGTTGTCTTTTTCCCGATTTCGGAATTGCTTAGTTCTTATTATCGGCAGCAAACGCACGTGGTGCTTTTGCAGATTTTCATCAAAGTAAGAAGAAACCTGGTCAGTTGTATCAGTCCTGGGTGGCAGATCTCTGCGGTTGGAGTCGTAAGTGTGGTTTTGTGTGTGCAAATTGTCAGCAGCCATATGCAGACTCCTTAATTCGCGACGTTGTTGTGCGTTCGGCTCCTGATAGGGCTGTGCGTCCCGAGGCTTTGCGGTTACAGGATCCCACCCTTGATGAGGTTCTGTCTATTGCACAGGTTTTTGAGGTGTCTTAGGTGGCAGTGGATCAGTTTGAGGAAATGGTAGAGGTGGCGGTAGTACAGTCCTCGCGCCCCCACAGTCATCGTTCTTCATTCTTCGCCCAGCTCTTCGTTGTCTTCGTGTTCTTCATAATTACCTTCTGCCGTTCCATATCGACGACGTGACTGTCCCTCTTGTCCGGATTGTTTTCGTGTGCACGATTGCCCGCGCTGCCCCTTCCACCGTGCGCGTCCTGCCAGAAGCACGGCCACGTGGCGGCTGTTTGTCGGACCTCTGCACGCGGTCGGGCGCCGTATTCTGATGAGTCCCAAATGAAAGTACACTGTCTTTCTACCACACCTGGACAGAGCAGGTCACTTGTACAAAGATTTATGTCACACTTCTTATTCAAAATTGGCTGTTCCGTTTCTAAGTTGATACCAGTGCCTCTGTCTCTCTTGTAAATTTGGATACGTATTTTGCACTGGGGAAGCCGCCTCTTGTTAAAACTTCTCGTCATTTGCTCGGCTATGGTGAATAGCCGATTCCAGTGCTCGTCCAGTTTACAATTGAGGTGGAGTACCAGCACGTAGTGCGCATCATCACGTTTTTGGCCGTCACAAGCGCGGTTTCAGAAAACATTTTTGGCCTGGATGCGTTCACGGCATTTGGTTTCAGTGTTCACGACGCTGTGCATCTTGTGTCTGACTCCATACTGTTCAATGAATTGGATTCGCTTTGCCGTGAGTTTGGAGCGCTTTTCTCGACGAGTTTGTGAAAGGCCATTGGTTACGAGGTGCACATCACTCTCAAGCCTACAGTGATACCAAAATTTTGGCGCGCCTGGCCTATTCCTTTTGCTTTGCGCCCAGCGATTAAGGATGAGTTGGATTGGTTGCACGGCTTGGGTACCATCGAACCAATTTCCTGTAGCCTGTGGATGACGCCTCTGGTGATAATAAAGAAACCCTCGGGAGCCCTTCGGTTGTGTGGTGATTTCAAGTCTCGCAGCCAGTGATAGACTGTTTTCCCATTCCCCACCCGGACGACATTTATGCGAAATTGGCGGTGAGTGTTTTTCAAAAATAGATTTGGCGGAAGTGTATCCCCAGCTTCCCTTAGATTCTGATTCTCAACAATTCATGGTTCTCAATACTCCTTTCGGGCTGTACCGTAACAAATGTCTGCCCTTTGGGGTCACGAGTGCGCCCGTGATATTTCAACGGTTCTTGCAACAGTTATTGGACAACATTCCGTGCTGTGCGAACTATCTGGACGTTATCATTGTCACCGGTTCCTCCCGCACTGATCACTTAAACAACCTGTGGCTCTTGTTCACGAAATTGCAGGCGACAGGCCTCAAATGCAATCTTCAAAAATCACAGTTCTTTCAACCTGACTTGATTATTTGGGACACCCGGTGTCACGAGATGGCGTCCGCCCTGAGTCAGAATTGGTTATGGTGATTGACCATCTTCCTTGCCCTACCAATTTGCAGGAACTCCAGTCCTTTTTGGGCAAGGTCAGCTACTACTCCAAATTTCTTCCTAACGTGGCGGAGGTCACTCATCCTTTGAACGCACTTCAAAAGAAAGGTGTTCCATTTGTGTGGTCTGCTGCTTGTGAGGTGGCATTCACACGCATCAAAGCAATGTTAAAGTCTTCACCTTGCCTTGACACATTTACACTGGGCCGACAGTTCGTCCTCGCTACGGATGCTTCCCAGCATGGGATTGGAGCATTGTTGGCCTGCAGACTGGATTATGATTCGGAGCAGCCCATTGCCTACGCGTCTAAGATGTTGTCAGAAGCCCAACGTAATTATTGTCAGATTGAGAAAGAGGCGTTGGTGATTGTTTATGCTGTTCAGAAGTTTCATGTGTTCCTCTATGGTATTAAATTCCACCTTATCATGGATCACAAACCCCTGGTGGCACTGTCTGGTCCGCGTTCTCATCTTCCAGACCAGACTTTGCAACGTCTCCAGCGTTGGGCTTGTTTTTGAGTGCCTATCACCACGAGATTCATTATCTGCCCTCGTCGCACCGTGCCAATGCCGACACCTTGTCCCGTCTGCCCATGGGCCCCGACTTTTCCTTCGACAAAGATGAAGTGGCGATTTTTTCAGATTGACGAACATCTGCACGACGCTGTTGAGCGACTTCTGATTATGGCCAATAGAGTCGCGCAAGCCACCCGTCAGGACCCTGTGCTCCGGGAGGTGCTTAAGCATGTCACCACAGGGTGGCCTGACCGATTGTCCGCCGAAGAGGCTGGCCCTCTGCGTTCCTATTTCCAGCTTCGACACTGACTGTCGGTTATAGATGGTGCCCTCCTCCTCAGTACCGATTCCGATGAGCCTCGTGTCGTTATTCCGTCAGACTTACGGGCTCGTATGTTAACTCTGTTACATCTGGGTCACTGGGGTATCACACGCATGAAGGTACTTGCACGCCGTTTTGTCTATTGGCCAGGAATTGATGCCACCATTGAGCAGTTGGTTAGCACGTGCTCTCAGTGTGCTAACCAGCAAGATGCCCCTCGGCGCACTTTTTCCCAGTGGCCTACTCCGGAGCACCCCTGGGACTGCATTCATGTGGACTTGACCAGTCCTTTCTGTCAGTCAATGTGTTCGTGGTGGTAGATGCACTGTCTAATTATCCGTACGCATATGCGTTCCACTACAGCGGAAGATATTGTCAGAGCCCTGGTACAGATCTTTGCTATTGAAGACTTTCTTCGGACGCACGTCTCGGATAATGGCCCACAATTCACGTTGTCTTATTTTCAACAATTCTGCACTAATAATGGAATTTCCCACCTCACCTCAACTCCTTTCCACCCCCAATCAGATTGTACGGTGTGAACTTTTAAATCACAACTTCATAAGTGCCTGGAACAGTCATCCGCCGAGGCAGCACTCCTCTTATTTCTTAGTACTTATCAGACAACACCAATTAATGGTCGGAGCCTGGTGGAGGTCCTCCATGGCCACCAGCCCCGGGCACAGTTGCACCTGCTGTGCCCAGAGCCCCGACCTGACGTGTCCACACACGCTCGGTGTTACGTACCAGGCGCCCCTGTCTGGGCATGCACATTTGGCCGCTACCCAGGGTGGACGCCAGGGGTAGTACGGCGTTCGCGTGGTCGACAGATGTGCGTGGTAGATGCAGACGGGGTGACAATCTCCCGCCATCTCAACCAACTACTTCCTCGGTGGGACCCCATCGCACTGCCTTCAGATCTCAACATTGTGCCTCTCAGATACCCCTCCGTAGCTTCGGAGGTCAAGAGAGGAATCCATCTGACAACACGGTGGCACCGGCATCCTCCTGCCGATGGCCATCCCACGCCAGCCTCTGCTGCGGTCTTGCCTCCTTCCCTCCACCACAACGACTCCTTAACGTCGGAGCCGATGCTCGACGAGGCTCGGAGAAGTGGCGCTACGGATGGGCGTCCACAAAGCCAACAGTCGGCTGCGAGCTGTAGTTCTCTGGTGATTTTAATACAGATCTTTTAAATTACAGCCCTCGGAGGAAAAGTTTCTTTACAACATTGAGGCAGTAACTTCCCCTATTACAATGGCTTCTTTACAACCTGGGCCATCTGGATCCTTCCTACGACTACCATCTTTTCTGAACTACACAGATGGGAGTTATCCTTACAGTACATTTTCTGATCCCAAAATTATCCAGGCCTCAAGCTATGGTTACCTTTGCCCCCCCCCCCCCTTCCCCTCCCCCACCCCAAATCCCAACAGTTACTGTCCCCTATTTTGTGACGAAGCCACATGCATGTGTGTCTCTTTTTTATGTGTTTTTATGTTGTGTAAAGACAGTGACATATTGTATGCACATTTGCCATTATCTTACTAATGGCTCATTTGTGAATCCTTGGTTACTGGAACATGTCAACTCTAATTATTGCATATTTTCACTTCGGTCTCTTTCTGCTATTAACAATGATCCAACTTGTGTATAGAATATTAAAACGTGTTTTCATATTATGTCACAGGTCTCTATCGGCTTCAAATTCATGATACCATCTTCATATTTCATTCTTTCAGTTGGAGATGCCTGTAAACGATGCTGCCGTATGAATCTCAATGACACATGTTTTCCTGTGGATCCAATGGATATTCTTCCAGATGGAACACCTTGTATTCAGGGATTTTGTAACAAGGTGTGAGAACATAACTTTCATTAAATAACATTGCTAATCCAGAATTAGATTTTTATTTTAGAAAGTGCTGAAATGAAAGCAAGTAATGCAAGTAATGCAAGCATGTTCGGTAAACTAGATAAACAGGATATAGCAGCATATCTTAAAAGTAAAATAGAAACTTTTAGCTCCAAGTGGAACACTTAGAAGAGATGTGGCTCAAATTTACAAAAAAACGTTGACATCAATCAAATAATAAATTGCATATATGTGCAAAGTTCATTGTATCATTAGTAAAGTGGATATTTGTGTCAGTGACATTGGAAAAATAGCTGAAATATTTAAAATTGAACATGGCATTAGGATGAGATGAATCCCTGCCAAGTTAGCTCCTTTTTTTCCCATAATAAACCCTAGATCTATTCTACAAACACTGTTTCTGTCTATAAGAATGTTTATAAAATTGAGCTATAAAATTTCTGGTCAATAACATTGTAAATTTTGGAATGTAACAGGGTATGTCCAACAAAATTACCTCTGTCAGGATAACCAACATGGCTTCATGTGAAGTTTAACAAATATTTTTCTTACATGGCACTCTGAAATTCATGAATCAAGACTATGAAATTGCAACTTAAATTTATTTATTATGTATTTATTTGCAGATGATGCCATTATCTGCAATGAAATATAATGTGAAAAAGGGCTGCACAATATAAGTGACAACTTGTTCTAAATGTTCAGAATGGCAAAAACTGTGTTCTTTACAATATGCAAGAATGATTGCATAAGCTCATAGTAGTTGAAGGGATTGGAAAACTTTTAATTATTGGTAGCACACTGGGAAAAACTAGTCCATGTATGGTAAATAGGCAGTTGCTTACAAAACTAGTGGCACATGGGCAACACATCATAGAAGATAGCCAAAGTAAATGCTATCAATACAAAATGGACTAAGAGTTGGTATTGAACTTGCTGTTGCATGTTTGTGTAATTATTGGGAGAGCAGCATCACAGAATACTACAATACGTAAACTGATAGACCCTTGAAGATAAAAGGACACTTGCCTCATGAAAGCTGCTCATAAATTTTCAACTACAAGTAACAACAGAGGAGTATAGAGTTTGGCACAGCTTTTACATATTGTTGTCATATGGAATACCAAAGATAGGAAGGAAGGAAGGAAGCTTAGGGTTTACCATCCCGTAATTAGAGATGGAGCGTACACTCAGATTTTTGGAGAAGGATGTGGGTGGAAATCGGCCATGCCCTTTGAAAGGAACCATTCCGGCATTTGCCTGAAGTGATTTAGGGAAATCATGGAAAACCTAAATCTGGATGGCCACAGGTGGATTTGAACCACCACCCTCCCGAATGTGAGTCCAGTGTCGAAGATAAGAATTGGACTAAAATGATAGTGTGCTTAAAGTCAATTAAGCACTGTACTCAGATGGAATCAGAAGATAATGTAAGGTGTATTAAATTGGAAAATACACCATACACACCAAGGTAGTTTACCAAGGAGGGATACAGAGCTTTAAGTACTAGTATAAAAGGGAGTTTTGTGTCCAGAATTGAATTTTACACTCTAAAGTGCAGATTATTAAAACTATGTGCCAGACTGGGACTTGAACCCAGGGCCCTCGCCTTTCAGGGGTAAGCACTCTTTTGACTGAGCTATCTTGAGTGCAAATCTCACAGCTAGGGGGCAAGTGACTGCAGATATAAAGCTGTGAGAATGAGCTCTGAATCACGCTTGACTAATTCAGTCAGAATAGTGATTGTCTGCTAAAGACAAAGGCACTGCATTTAAATCCCAGTCTAGTTCATAGTTTTAATCAGCCAGGAAGTTGCATTGTATGTTTGTTTCATAAATTAGCTTCCTTAGGGAATACAATGTATACAGGTACTGAGGGCATGATTTTGACCATTGGACAGGAGGCAACAAAATAAAAGTTAATTAAAGAAAACTAGGAATATATTCTTTATTACTGAATACAGCAATGGCCTACACTAGAGGTGTAAGTAAACAGAAATTTTGGCAGTTATGGAAAAGTTGCCCAAAGATGTAAAAATTATTCAACAATCACTGTATTATTTATCAAATTATATTATAATTTACAGAATAATTTTGCTTTTATGTCTTAATTACATAGTCATATCTGTGGTGAGTATATTTTTCATCTATCAAATTATATTTTACAAAAATTCATCAGTTTTGTTGATATATGGAATAGTTTATTCCGTAAGTCTCACAGAGACTTATTACAGTGTTTCTCAACACACACTAACACAATAAATATCAGTTGACATCCTTACCAAAATATCACACTGCCTTTCTAATTAGTAAACTGCAGTATTTTACTCATTTAATACTTGTACAGTAATGTTGCATTACATTGACAAAATGAAATTTCTGTTTTCAGGGCTTATGTGAGAAGACTATTCAGGATGTTGTAGAAAGATTCTGGGATATAATAGAAGACATAAATATAAATAAAGTTTTATTGTTCTTGCGTGATAACATTGTTGGCACTGTTATCTTAATAACTGCACTTATATGGGTTCCTGCAAGTTGTGTTGTAAGCTATGTAGATCGCCGTCGTCGGATCAGGGAAGAGGAACGTAGTGAATGGAGACGCAGTAGTGAATTTTTTAGGGATGACAGTTACCGTGTCATTCACATGAGAATCACAAAGCAAAAGAATGGACCTCAGCATCATATTCCCACATCACTGCAATAAACCAAAGATAAGATGTACAAAAAAAGTGATGGTTTGTCCTCATTGCCGCATTTAACATTTACGGTATATTGGAATAATATGCACACATTTTTTGTAAGACTCACATTAATAAATATATTTACAGAAAATTAACAGCAAAATTCTTTATTAATACAAAGACACACAGAACCAGCCACAATGAGATCCGTATAATAACAATCAGGTATGAACTCCTGTAAACCTACCCACAATGAATATGTGCCCACGTGTGCGCCTACACACACACACACACACACACACACAGAGAGAGAGAGAGAGAGAGAGAGAGAGAGAGAGAGAGAGAGAGAGAGAGAGAGAGAGAGAGAGAGAGAGAGAGAGACGGGGGGGGGGGGGGCAATAATGAAAATAATAATAGTAATCCTGTATAACACAAACAAAATCATGCTTATTTATTTAGAATTACACTATTAATTTATTACTGGATTTTTTAGATGTCCTTCTATGCTGAAGAGGAATGTGATACTACTTCTGTTTCTCTAGGCATTACATATGCTACTTAGAGGTGAACGAAAGATGTGTTAGTAATGGAGACTGATATAAGAAGCCATTGAAAAGTTTAGGACATAGGTCTGGTAAGGAAAGTCTTCCTATTCCTTCCAATCAGTCTTTCAGGATATGAAGCTCTTTGACATTTCAATGTCATTTACAAGTGTAATCTAAGGGAAAAGCAAAATAAAACTCAAGGACCTCATGTCTAGAAGGCTGAAATCAGGCTAATGTCGCATGGGCAGTGAAATGGCAATGAGAGTTTGAGGCTGGAGTCTAGGAGACGTTGAGCTTAGACCTCGTATGAGGAAGTTGTTAGGCAGAGAGAAAAGTGATATACAGTCAATGTTTGCTACTTGACAGTGACTTATCCTACTCAATGAGACTCTAAGCCACCTGTGAAAGAAGCCATGTAATTTACCAACTTCGCAGCAATCACTGTGCAACCTCCTACAATGGATGAATAGCCACAAAACTGTAGTCAAAAGCAAGGTAGACCACCCTGTGGCACAACATGCAGTGGAGCATATGCTTGATTTCAAAGGCTGTTTCACAACCTGAGCCATCCGGATCCTTCCACCAACCACTAACTTTTCTGAACTACACAGGTGGGAGTTATCCTTTGGTACATTCTTGCACATCATTCCATCCGTCTAATACATACATACTTTGTAAGACCATGTTGCATCCATCCCCACCACAGTTACACTACCTTCCTGACACCTCTCTCCCTTTCCCCCACCTTCCTGTCCCCTCCACCTCCCTCCCCTCTCCTCTCCTCCTATTCCCTTACCACAGAATGTGATTCGGAGTGGGGAAGCCAGAGATGATGGTTGTATGATCCTGATTTGTGCATGTGTGATTGTGTGAATGCTCTAAATTCTGAGGAACGCCAATGACCAATAGCTTAAGTATCGTGTGTGTGTGTGTCTTATGTGCCTGTCACAGCTCATCTTACATCTCTGCAGTGAATTGTAAACTGTCCTTATTACATTGTTGAATGCAAAAATTGCCAGGGAAGTGTGGTCAAGGTTGCAAGTATTTAATAGTAGTGGTAGAGAGAGAATGTATCCACTTCAGTTGTACAGTTTTACTGTTCAGTTTATGATTATAGTAGTACACAAGGTGAGGGGCTTTGAACTGTCTGAATCCTTTCATGTCTGATCCAATGAAAATAGTACAATTGAAGTGGTACTTTATTTCTCTACCATTATCAGTTATGGATGTTCTGTGAACTGCCTCCTATAAATTTCAATTAATTGGGATGAAGTTAAACATATTCTCAAAGAGAACTATTGTAGAAAGGAAACTGTTAATCTTTGTGTATTTAAATTGTCAAAGTCAACCAGTGCCAATAGGATCCAACTGCATTATAGACAAATATATTTGATTAAATGGAGAGATACTTCAGACAACCTGTTAGTAGAGTGCCCAGTAGGAAAAATTTCAAAAAAAGCACTTGAATTAGTTGACTCCACTGGTAGAACTAAGTAATGATATGATACAGTCAGTTACAAGAAGCCTAGGCGATGAAATTTGGCTAGTAGCAGCATCAGTAAGTACTCTATGAAAAAGCATATGTTACTCTCAATTAGAGATAAGGTAATAGTCCAGGGGAAAAATATGGGCATGCAAATGAGACTGTAAGATTGCCCAGAGGTGTAAGTGCTTTATTGTGGAATGTGAGAGCATATTGTCAATATGTGTAGAAAGAATCAATATTTTCCAAAGCTAGTTCCTTGTTGAAAAGAGGATGTTCATACACTACCACGCCTTCATCAGAGTTCTATTAGCAGTCACTTCTCAAGAGTTCTTACAGGGACTTCAGAGCTATCATATCAGTCCTGGGCCACTTTATTTTGAAAAGAGAAGCAAGTAATGAAGGGGGACAGAGTTCTAAAAAACCATAATGCCGATGGCAGTTTTTGAAGGGGAGAACATTTCCTTTGCCATGTTACCATGATAAATAAAAAGTAAGATGCAGTCAACAGAATGTATATCATCTGCTGTCGACAACCCAGATAGCAAATGTAAATGGTTTAAAAATGGGCATCGGATTAAAATATGATCTACTGTCAAAGGTTGAGAGCAGTGGACACAGAACGGGGCAGGGTTGCCACTTAATAAAAGTGCTGATAAGTAAAACAACAGTGTCCTATACCTTCCAACATGAAGAAGAATATAGTAAAAGGCAAGTGCAGACAAATGTTAAAATTACTGAACTATCAGTTTAATAAGTCAGGGTTGCAAAATACTAACACAAATTATTTACTGATGAATGGAAAAACTAGTGGAATCTAACCTTGGAGAATATAAATTACAGTTAAAGTTACTTCCCTGAAAGGTAACTTGGCTACAGTTATAGTTACTCTACGTCAACAGTAACTATATCAGTTAAAAGTATTATTACAGTTACTTTTAAAAATTGTAACTCGTTTGTAAATCCGTAATGAACCTTACACACGTAGAAAGAAAAGAAACTTTAATGTCAATCAGTAATTAAACATACTAATACATGCATAATTAATAATAAAACACAATTATTCCATATCTATATCTTCTATATCAGTTGTATTTTAGTTCCACTGTTTGTTCATTTTTTACAAAAGTTGTTTTTCAAATGTTCCATCTGCCAATTTGCCCTTATTGCATTCAACACAGTACCCCCTATACTGAAAACTCTTTCTACAGGGATACTGGTTGTTAAAATCTTTATAACATTTTGCACTTAAAATAGGAGAAAATTGTTATAAAAAATGGTTCTAAAGATGATGACATAGTTCATCAAAACTGGTAAAAAAAACCTAGTGATCTTGGCTGACATAAGTGTGTTTTATAGTTATGTTTAACACATACAGAAACCAGACACCAATTATTAGAGTTGAAAGACAAGAGAAGGACACAGTGGTTGGAAAGGAAGTAAGACAGTGTTGTAACATTTCCCCAATGTTGTTCAATCTGTAGATTGATCAAGCTCCAAAGGAATGCAAGGAGAAATTTGGAGAGGGAATTAAAGTTCAGGGAGAAGAAATAAAAAGTTTTGCAGTTTCCTGAAGAGCAACTGAATGTAATTGATTGTGTCTTGAAAGGTGGGTATAAGGTGAACATTAACAAGAATAAAAAAAAGGGTAATTGAATGTATCAGCAGAAAATCAGGCAATGCTGAAGGAATTAGGTTAGGTAATGAGGCAATAAAAGTTTTGTTATCTGGGCTGGAAAATAACTTGTAATGGTCAAGGTAAAGAAGATATAAAATGCAGAATGGCTCTGGGTTGTTGTTGTTGTTGTTGTTGTTGTTGTTGTGGTCTTCAGTCCGCAGACTGGTTTGATGCAGCTCTCCACGCTAACCTATCCTGTGCAAGTCTCTTCATCTGAGAATATTTTCGGCAACCTACATCCCTTTGAATCTGCTTACTGTATTCATCCCTTGGTCTCCCTCTACGATTTTTACCCCACACACTTCCTTCTAATGCTAAGGTGACGATTCCTTGATGTCTCAGGATGTGTCCCACCAACCTATCCATACTCTTAGTCAGAATATATCAGAAATTCCTTTTCTCCCCAATTTTGTTGAGAACCTCCTCATTAGTTACATGATCTACCCATCTAATTTTCATCATTCGTCTGTAGCACCACATTTCAAAAGCTTCTATCATCTTTTTGTCTGAACTCCTTATTCCCCACGCTTCACTTCCATACAATGCTACACTCCAAACGAATGCCTTCAGAAAGGACTTTCTAACATTTAAACTAATATTGGATGTCAACAAGTTTCGCTTCTTCAGAAGCGCTTTTCTTCCCATAGCCATTCTGCATTTTATATCTTCTTTACTTCGGCCATCAGAAGTGATCTTGCTGCCCAAGTCTACTCGTCTACTACTTTTATTGCCTCATTACCTAATTCAATTCCTTCAGCATCGCCTGATTTTCTGATGCTACATTCCATTATCCTTGTCTTACTCTTGTTGATGTTCATCTTAAAACCTCTTTTCAAGACACTGTCCATTCCATTCAATTGCTCTTCCAGATCCTTTGCGGTCTCTGACAGGATTACTATGTGATCGGCAAACCACAAAGTTTTTATTTCTTCTCCCTGAGCTTTAATTCCCTCTCCAAATTTCTCTCCCCCTCAGGGGCTCAGCATTAATTTGCTGAGTACGGGCTTGGCGAACCCGGGGTCCTGAGCTGTGGGCTGTGTCGCGCCAACAGTCCACTACACCGTAAGCTCTGTGCGTGCTTCAACGACCATCGTTCGGCGCGACGGTGGAACGTTGTATGTTTCAGAGTCCGGGGATCTTGGCTTAATCGCCTGGGTCGCGAGGATGGTACAACCCTCTATAAAAAAAACCTCAATCTCAAGGTGTGCTATGTGCCGAGGAGATGCATGGCTGTTGAGGTTGAACAGCCGCTAGCGAGCAACCTCTGAGGAACCTGCCGCACCTCAGTTGTATAAGGCTTACCCAGGCAAGCGGGGCTCTGCCTGGGTGGACCTTTAGTTCCCTAGCTGCTCGTGGGACAGACATGAAATGAGCAATAAATAGCGTCGCCACACGCAAACCTGGCGTCTCTAAGCGTGGAAGAAACGAGTACAATACTGCAGAGTACGATCCCCAAACGTTCCCTTCCCTGGCTACACCATGGGAGGAACGTCGGGCAAGAAAGCAGGGTGAGGCTTATGTCCCTAAATATCTAGTTTGCACCCGCACTGATGGGGACTCTTTTAAGATGACTAAGCCCTTGTTCTTCGTCGAAAACTTGGAGGACAAGTATGGTGAGGTGGAAGGGATGTCTAAGATGCGGTCAGGGTCTGTCTTAATAACGACGTCATCCCCAGCTCAGTCATGGGCACTGCTTGCCTGTGACAAGCTGGGTGATGTTTCCGTTACCATTACGCCGCACAAGACCCTAAATATGGTACAGGGCATCATCTTTCATAAAGACCTCTTGCTGCAGTCAGATGACGAATTGCGTGCGAATCTAGAACGGCGGGGAGTACATTTTATTCGGCGAGTCCATAGGGGTCCGAAGGACAATAGGGTCGCGACCGGTGCCTTCATATTGGTTTTCGAGGGTGATTCATTGCCTGAGAAGGTCAAGGTGATGGTCTACCAGATCGACGTAAAGCCCTACGTTCCTCCCCCTATGCGCTGTTTTAAGTGCTGGAGGTTTGGGCATATGTCCTCCCGATGTGATGCCAATCCTACATGTTGGGAGTGCGGACGTGCTGTCCATCCGAACGTCCCCTGCACCCCTCCTCCAGTATGTGTTAATTGTGGCCAAAATCACTCCCCTTGTTCACCTGTCTGCACAGTTCTGCACCAAGAACGAAAGATCATAGAATACAAGACCAGAGACCGACTGACGTACTCAGAGGCAAAGAAGTAGTACCATAAGCTCCACCCTGTGCACCAGGTCAACACCTATGCCACAACAGTCTCACAGTCATCCACCACTGTGCCTTCGATTCAGCCAGTTCAGTCTGTACCAGTGGGCTCCCAGGCCCAACAAAATATCCCTGCCCCTTTACCAGCTGGGGGCGCTTCCTCTTCGGTGGCTCCCACACTTTTCACCGTGGGAGCAACACCCGATAAGTCATCGGAGACGCGAGTCCCCATCTCTAAGCCGGAGAAGGAGGAGCCTTCTCCGGCCCCTCTCGCTGAGAAGGGGTCCCTTGGGACACCTCCTTCCACGGCTACTCAGAGCGCTCCGGAGGATCCTGGCCACCGGCCTATAGATCCACAACCTGCCGGTCGAAGAGCTTCTTGCTCTTCTTCCGTCCCGGATGCCGCTTCTGGGAAGCCCTCACGGCCCAGCAAACCAAAGGGCCAGCGAGAGGAGAAGAAGAAGAGATACAAGAAAAAAGAATGTTCGATGGCTTCAAAGCCACAACCACCCACATCCTCTTCTTCAGAGGATGAAGTCGAGATCCTCGCGTCTCCTGAGGATCTCGCAATTACTGATTCCCCAGACAAGATCTCTGGTTCTGTAGATTCAGAGCGCGTGGTGGCAGATGATCCAATGGAGTGATCTGCTCCTTTATTCATCATGGCGGTACAGCCAGGAGATAACATCATCCTCTAGTGGAATTGTGGTGGCTTTTTCCACCACCTGCCTGAGCTACGACAGCTTCTCAGCCAAACACCTGCTTTCTGTATCGCTCTTCAGGAAACGTGGTTTCCAGCGATGCGGTCCCCTGCCCTTCGAGGCTACCGGGGCTATTTTAAAAATCGCTCTATCTATGGCAGAGTTTCCGGTGGAGTCTGCGTTTACGTCCTAGCCACTGTCCCGAGCGCTGCCGTGCCTCTTCAAACGCCACTAGAGGCGGTTGCTGTTCGGCTCCGGGCAGTGCAAGACATTACCATATGTTCGGTCTACCTACCACCTGATGAGGTTGTCTCTCCTGTAGACCTTGCTGCCTTGGTTGCCCAACTTCCCCCACCCTTCCTTCTTTTGGGGGATTTCAATGCCCACCACACTTTGTGGGGTGGCACACAGACTTCGGCATGGGGTAGAGATGTTGAGACTCTACTGACGCAGCTGAACATCTGCCTCCTGAACACAGGTGCTGCTATGCACTTTAGCGTGGCACACGGTACATTCTCTGCCATAGATCTGTCTGTCTGTAGCCCAAGCCTGCTTCTGCACTTCACTTGGAGGGTCCACGATGACCTGTGTGGCAGCGACCATTTCCCTATCTTCCTGTCGCTCCCACAGTGTCCACCTGCTGACCGTCTGCCTCGCTGGTCCCTCCATAGGCCCGACTGGCCAGCATATTCCATAGCCGCTGTGCTTCCCTCTCCTCTTCTGGCTGATATCGATACCGCTGTGCAGCAGGTCACACATTCCATCATTTCTGCTGCTGAGAACACTATACCCGTCTCACTTGGATCACTCCACCGTAAGTCAGTGCCCTGGTGGACGCCGGAGATAGCTGAGGCCATCCGGGAACGTCGGCGAGCACTACAGCACCACTGACGCCACCCTTGTGTTGAACATCTTGTTGCCTTCAAGCGTCTCCGTGCACGGGCGCGGCGATTGATCCAGCAAAGCAAGAGGGCCTCCTGGGAGCGCTATGTCGCCTCCATTGGCTCCCGAGCATCGCCTTCACGGGTATGGTCGCAAGTTCGACTCCTCTTTGGCCACCGCCCACCAGTGGGAATTACGTGCCTCAGCATTCAGGGTACAATTTGCACTGACCCTCACACAATAGCAGAGCATTTGGCACGCCACTATGCTTGCACCTCAGCGACCACTGCATATGATGCGGATTTCCGCGCCCTTAAGGAGCGCACAGAGCGAAAGCAGATATCCTTTCGAACGCAACGCCAGGAAATCTACAACATCCCTTTCACCGAATGGGAGTTCGAAAGCGCACTTGCCTCATGCCCAGCCACATCCCCTGGACCCGATCGCATTCATAGTCAGTTCCTCCGACATCTGTCAGCAGACTCTAAACGCCAACTTCTCTCCTTGCTGAATCGTCTCTGGGTTGAGGGTGTCTTCCTGTCCCAATGGCGGGATAGCATCATCATCCCAGTGATGAAGCCTGGGGCTGATCCACAGGTGGCTGATAGTTACCGCCCAATCAGCCTCACCAACGTTCCGTGTAAACTCCTCGAACGGATGGTGAGTCGGAGGCTTATGTGGATCCTTGAGGACCGGGGACTCCTGGCCCCACAACAGAGTGGGTTCCGTCGTGGCCGCTCCGCTATCGATAATCTCGTGTCACTGGAGTCGGCCATCCGTACAGCCTTTATACGCCGCGTATATGTTGCTGTATTCTTTGACCTGCGAAAAGCATACGACACCACCTGGCGCCACCATATACTGTCTACGCTGTATGACTGGGGCTTACGCGGTCCGCTTCCTGTATTCATACAGAATTTTCTCGCGCAACGGTCTTTTCGTGTTCGTATTGGTTCCTGTTTCAGCTCCCCTCACTATCAAGAAAACGGTGTCCCACAGGGATCCGTTCTAAGCGTCCCTTTATTTTTGGTCGCTATCAATGGTCTTGCTACTGCTGTGGGGTCATCGGTTTACACCTCGTTGTATGCCGATGACTTCTGCATGTATTTCAGCTCCACTAGCATCGGCGTTGCTGAACGGCGGTTGCAGATAGCTATTCGAAAGGCGCAGTCGTGGGCGTTTACTCATGGTTTTAAATTTTCCGCTACGAAAACCCGGGTGATGCATTTCTGTCGGCGTCGGGCGGTCCATCCTGACCCTGAACTGTATCTCGCTGATGACCTGCTGCGTGTCGAAGAGACGCACCATTTCTTAGGTATGTTATTCCACAACCGTCTCACCTGGGTGCCACACCTTCGCCAGCTCAAACAAAAGTGCTGGCGACACCTTAATATTCTACGTTGTCTAAGCCATACTGTTTGGGGAGAGTCACGCCCAACGCTCCTGCAACTTTATAAGGCGCTCATCCAGTCGCGCCTAGGCTATGGCTGCGTAATATATGATTCGGCTGCACCTTCAGCACTGCAAACATTAGACCCAGTCTTACATTCTGGAGTTCGTTTGGCGACAGGGGCTTTCCGCACGAGCCCTGTGACAAGCCTACTAGTTGAAGCTGGGGTCCTTCCTCTGCGATTCCGCCGGCAGCACCTGCTTGCTTCGTACGTTGCCCATGTTAAGGCCTTGCCACACCATCAGAACCACCGGCTTCTTTTTCCAGGCGCTGCACTCCCTATCCCTCCAAGACGACCTCGGTCGGGTTACCCAATATCGGTCCGCGTTCGTTCTCTACTTTCGTCCCTCGAATCCCAACCACTCCCTGCCACTTTCCACTATTCATTTCAAACCCCTCCTTGGTCCATCCCCCGATTGCAGCTTTGTCTGGATCTGTCCAATAGATCAAAGGACTCCGTTTCTCCAACGCAACTCCGACACCAGTTCCTGGATCTCTTCAACTCTTTCCGTGGTGCTGAAGCCATCTATACTGATGGGTCCCTAGGTGATGGTCGTGCTGGGTATGCATGTCTCCATGGTGACCATGTCGAACAACATTCATTGCCCCGTGAAAGTAGTGTCTTCACTGCAGAGCTGGTCGCTATCCTCAAGGCTCTAGAACACCTCCGAGCCTGCCCCAGGGGGTCATTTGTCATCTGTAGTGACTCCCTGAGTGGCTTGCAGGCACTCGACCAGTTCTTCCCTCGTCACCCGTTAGTGCAGTCCATTCAAGACACTACTTACTCTCTTGCCCAATCTGGCCGATGTGTGGTCTTCCTGTGGACCCCTGGCCACGTCGGCATACCAGGGAATGAACGTGTTGACCAGTTGGCCAAACAGGCCACCAATGCGTCACCCTTCACCATTGGCATCACGGAATCAGACCTTAGGTTATCATTGCACAAGAAGGTGCGTGATGCTTGGAGTGCCGAATGGTGTACCATGGGTGCAACAAACAAGCTCCGAGCCATGAAGCTATCCACAACTCTGTGGAAGTCTTCACTGCGGCCCATACATCGAGAGTCAGTTGTCCTCTGCCGCCTCCGTATTGGGCATACCTGGCTGACCCATGGTCATCTCCTCCGCTGTGAGGCACCACCTGTGTGTCGGTGTGGAGCAGCGCTGACAGTCGTCCATCTTCTGATGGACTGCCCAGTTTTAGCTACATTGCGCCAGTCTTATAACCTACCAGACGTGCTACCTTTAGTTTTAGGCGACGATGCCTCTATGGCTCATTCTGTTTTAAGTTTTATTCGCGCAGCTGGTTTTTACAACTCCGTCTAGTGGTGGGTGCTATAGCCTGATACTTCAGGTCCCCACCTATCCAGCGATTTTAAACCCTTTTAAGACCCTTCTGTAATTTACCAAGGGGTTTTTAGTGTGTGAAGTATGGCTGGCTCATCCTGTTTTTTCCCTGTGATCAGCCAGCCGTGTTTTTCTGCTGTCCAGTTTTAGCTGAGATCTCAACTTCTTTTTTCCATATTGTGTCTCCTCCTTTTGTGTTGTAAGCGATTTCTCCAATGTCAGCTTACCCCATTTGTGAGTTTTCATCTTCGGAGCTGTGTTTTACTTTTTATACTCTTGACAGAGGACTCTTAGCTAGGGACAGGGGACTGATGACCTAGCTGTTTAGTCCCCTTAAAACCAACAACAACAACAACAATCCAAATTTCTCCTTGCATTCCTTCACTGCTCGCTCAATGTACAGATTGAATAACAATGGCGAATGGCTACAACCCTGTCTTACTTCCTTCCCAACCTCTGCATCCTTTTCATGCCCTTTGATTCTAATAACCGCTGTTTGGTTTTTGTATAAGTTGAGTATAACTCTTCGCTCTCTATATTTTACCCCTGCTACCTTCAGAATTTGAAACAGTGTGCTCCAGTTAACATTGTCAAAAGCTTTTTGCAAATCTACAAACGCTAAAAACGTATGTTTGACTTTCCTTAGCCTATCTTCTAAGATAAGTCGTAATGTTAGTATTGCCTCCCGTGTTCCAACATTTCTCCTAAAACCAAACTGATCTTCCCCAAGGTCGGATTCCACCAGTTTTTCCATTCGTCTGTAAATTATTCGTGTCAGTATTTTGCAACCATGACTTATTAAACTGATAGTTCTGTAATTTTCACATTTTTCTGCACTTAGTTTCTTTGGAATTGGAATTACTATATTCTTCTTGAAGTTGGAGGGTATTTCCCCTCTCTCATATATCTTGCTTACGAGGTGGAACAATTTCTTCATGACTGGCTCTCCTAACGATATCAGCAGTTCAGACGGGATGTCATCTATTCCAGGGGCCTTGTTTCTACTCAAATCTTTTAGTGCTCTGTCAAATTCTTCTCGCAGTATAGTATCTCCTCTCTCATCCTCTTCTACATCATCTTCCATTTCTAGAATACTGCTTTCAAGTTTATTTCCTTTATACAGACCTTCTATATAGTCCTTCCACCTTTCAGCTTTCCCATTTTTGCTTAGTACTGGTTTTCCATCGGAGTTCTTGATATTCATACCGCTACTTTTCTTGTCTCCAAATGTCTCTTTTATTTTCCTGTAGGCGGTATCTATCTTTCCCCTATTTATACAGTCTTGCATTTCTCCTCAAGCCACTCCTGCTTAGCCAGTCTGCACTTCCTGTCAACCTCATTTTTCAGATGTATGTACTCCCTTTTGCCTTCTTCATTTGCTGAATTTTTATAATTTCTCCTCTCATCAATTAAGTTCAGTATATCCTGTGTTATCCAGGGATTTCTATTGGGCCTTGTCCTTCGCCTATATGATCCTCTGCAGCCTTCACTACCCTGTCTCTCAGAGCTACCCATTCTTCTTCTACTTTCCCCCGTTTCAGCCAATCCTTGCCTAATGCTCCCTCTGAAACCCTCCACCATCTCTGGTTCCTTCAATTTGTGCAGGTTCCATCTCCTAACTTTTCAAACTTTCTGCAGTCTCTTGAGTTTTAATCTGCAGTTCATAACTAATAAGTTATGGTCAGAGTCTATATCTGCCCCTGGATATGCCTTACAATTTAAAACCTGGTTCCTAAATCTATTCCTTACATTATAAAGTCAATCTGGTACTGTCCAGTTTCTCCTGGTCTCTTCCACATATACAGTCTTCTTTCATGATGTTTAAACCAAGTGTTAGTGATCATTAAATTGTGCTCTGCACAGAATTCTACTTAGCGATTTCCTTTTTCATTCCTTTTTCCCAGTCCGTATTCACCTACTACATTTCCTTCTCTTCCCTTTCCTACGACCGAGTTCCAGTCCCCCATCACAATCAAGTTTTCATCTCTCTTAATTTTCTGAATAATTTCTTTTATCTCCTCGTACATTTGTTCGATATCATCATCATTGGCAGAGCTAGTTGGCACATACACTTGTACTACTGTAGTCGGTGCTGGTGTTGTGTCTATCTTTACTATGATAATGTGTTTACTACATTGTTCATAGTAACTTACCTGCATTCCTATTTTCTTATTCATTATTAGACCTATTCCTGTGTTACCACCAACTGATTTTGTATTTATAACCCTGTACTCACATGACCAGAACACCTGTTAATCCTGGGACCGAACTTCACTAATCCCTACCATATCTAACTTCAACCTATCCATTTCTCTTTTCAGATTTTCTAATTTACCTACGCGATTAAGGGTTAGGACATTCCACGCTCCGATCCGTAGAATGCCTGTCTTGTTTTTCTTGATGAGGGTCTCCTCCTGAGTAGTCCCCGCCCGGAGATCAGAATGGGGGACTATTTTACCTCCAGAATATTTTACCCAAGAAGACACCATCATCATATATTCATACAGTAGAGCTGCATGTCCTTGGGAAAAGTAACGACTGTAGTTACCCCTTTCTTTCAGCCGTTCGCAGTAACTGCATGGCAAAGCCATGTTAGCTGATGTTGCAAGGCCAGCTCAGTCAATCATCCAGACTGTTGCCCCTGTAACTACTGAAAAGGCTGCTACCCCTCTTCAGGAACCACATGTTTGTCTGGCCTCTCCACAGATACCCCTCCGCTGTGGTTGCACCTACGGTACGGCTATCTGTATCGTAGAGGCATGCAAGCCACCCCACCTCAGCAATGTCTGTGGTTCATGGGAGTGGATGGCTACGGGAAGAAAAGTGTTTCTGAAGAAGCGAAATTTGTTGACATCCAATGTTCATTTAAATGTTAGGAAGTCGTTTCTGAAAGCATTTGTCTGGGAGGGAAATGTGGGCAATAAGGAGTTCAGACAAAAATATGAGAGAAGCATTTGAAATGTGGTGCTACATATGAATGATTGATTAGATGGGTAGATCACGTAACAAATGAGCTTGTGCTCAACAGAATTTGGGGAGAAAAGGAGCTTCTGGCATGTCCTAAGAGAAGGGATAGGTTGGTTAGACACATTCTGAAACATCAAGGAATTGTCAACTTAACATTAGAAGGAAGTGTGTAGGGTAAAAATTACAGAGAGGGACCAAGAGATAAATACATTAAGCACATTCAAATGGATGTAAATGGCGTTCTTATTCTTAGATGATGAGTCTTGCACAGGACAGAGTAGTGTGGAGAACTGCATCAAAACAAGTCTGTGGACTGAAGACCATAACAACAACAACAACAACAATGTGGAAATATAACACTGTAGGAAATATCTACTGTCTTACAACTGTTATTTTAATTGTGAACAAAAGTTTTAATCTACATTTTACAGTGTTGAAAATTTGTATCAGATACTACAATATAGTTATGGTATTGTACAATTGTATACATTCAGCCTGGACTTTCACATTACAGCTCACAGTGGTACTCCAGGAAACACTAATCCAAATTGCTTAACTAATATGCAGAAACTATACCTAATGTTGCAGCGATCATGCCAGGGTACATTTCAAGAGACATTAACCGACACCATACCAAAAGCACCACCACCATTTCCAATGTTGCCTACCAAGCTAGGTGGTAGATCGCTCACCCTTGAGAAGATAATCTTACAAACCTCTCCTCCGGCTATCCAGATGTAGGTTTTAAATGATTTCTCTAAATCGAACCTGGCAAATTCTATCATGGTTCCTTTTCATCCTTAACAAAACTCTCCAAGCTTGTGGTCCTTCTCTAACACCATCCCCTCGGGTCTCAGCATTAACTTGCTGGGCACAGACTTGGTGAACTCAGGTTTTATGAGCTGGGGACTGGTAAGCACCACCAATCCTCTGACACTGTAGCCTCTGGGCATGCTTCAGTGTCCACCATATGACATAATGATGAAACATGTGTCTCAGGGAATGGGGATTTTGGCTTAATTAGTCAGGTTGTGAAGAAGGAACCTATCTCTATAAAAAGAACTTTAATCTCGAGGTGTGCCGCGTTCTGTAGGGATGCGTGGCTGTTGAGGTGGAACAGTTGCTATTGGGCAACCTCTAGGGATACTGCTGAAGCTCAGTTGTAAAAGACTTAACTATGCATGTGGGGCTCTATCTAGGCAGACATTAATTCCCTTGTTGCTCATGGGACTGAGATGTAAGATGGAACCTCTGATTTTTTCCTTTACACCTCCTAGTGGGATGGGTATACCACTGGTGGGTACCAACAGCCAACCTAACAGGGCTCTGCTACCCAGTTCTCCTGATTCAGAAATTGTGAAAAGAAGTTTTAGAAATAGTAACAGAACACAGCATGTGTTTTTGATTATTAGTCAGACAGAGAGTTCTTTTGAAAAGGTGTCCCCTTTTTCCATACAAAAGTGACTAACAGGTATTGCCAGAAACATGAGGTCTGTGAAGTGCTTGCACTGTTCCTCAAAACATCTAATTCCCAACAAGTGGCAAACCTACAAAACACCATTTCATTAGAAGATTACTATTGAGACGGAGTTCCATAGTACACATAATTACAGTTAAGGTGTTCTTATGAGCAGGGATCCAGTGGACATTTTGATGGACAAATTGAAAGGTGAGTGGGCCCCTGAAGGCATCGTTAATGTCCAGGGTATCACAAAAAGTGTGGATGAGGAGTTAATGAAATCTGACTCCTTCATCCTCACCTTTAATACCCCAAAACTCCCTGAATATGTAAAGGCAGCTTACTTTGTTTTAAAAGTATGACCCTATGATCAAAACTTTATGTGCTGCTTTATGTGTCAATGCTTTGGGCACATCACATTAGGTTGTAAGGTAGAAGCCACTTGTGACAAATGTGATAAGGCTGCCTACAATGGGGGTCCCTTGTTCACCACCTCCAAAGTGTATTAACTGCTCTGGGAAACACCTGGTTTAGAGTAGGGCTTGCAGCGTGTACTTGGTGGAAAAGAAGATTCATGGAATTAAAATCACAAATTGCATTTCCTATGCTGAGGCCAGGAAGATCGTTAAGGCCATCCAGCCTCTTTTGTCACCTTTGATGCTGTTGTTAACAAGCCAGTTTCCAAAGTTGATCCTTCCACACAATTGAAGGTTGCTAGTGTTGCCACTATCACCTGTAAGGCTACATTTGTAACAGAGCCTGCCACCTGTCAGAAAAGTTTACTGTTATTGAACTTGAAGAGATCCCAGTGCCTTCAGTTGCAGGGCCAGGGAAACAGAACAGCACTGCTCCATCTGTTGTTGCTTCAGCTAACACAAAGACTTAAACGTCCAAGAAAGCAATTGGAAAGAGTCAAGTGCAAGGAAAGCCGAACACCAAATCCTTGGAGCCTCTCAAGGTCTTTATATCTGACCTCCCCTCTGGCTCTTCCCCAAAGTTAATGCGCTGCAATTTCTGCAAGGCAGAGGTCTGCATTGGGCAGATGCAATCAGGTATGCTGCTAGTTAGGCAACCCACCATGTGGACCTTTATGCTGAGACACAGCAGCATGTCCTACTGGTGGCAGCTTGAGCCGCCGAGTATGAACTCTTGGATGTTTGTGGGTACAAGCAGGTACCGTTGGGTACAGCATGTCTGAGTGCGTGCGACAGCCATGTCTGCTGCTCGGCCTTTTAGGTATATCGGGTATTTGCATGTCTACAACTGATAAAGTCACTAAAGTGTCCGTACCTGACAAAAATAATTTTATAAAACATTTTGCAGGAGATTTAGTATCTTACAATTCCTAAAAGTAACTACAATAAAGTTCTGTCAGAGATATGACTATACTTTCAATGAGGGTCATTCACATTCATTGATTATAGAAGTGTCATCTTCACACCACACAACAAAGTTAAATTATCAGTAGATGCAATGCAAATAAAATAAATGTCTTGATCTGTTATCACTTGTAGCCTGCAGCTCCTGTACACTTGGTGGGTTTGATGTGACATTATCTCAAGATTGCAATACGTAATATTCAGAAGGTGCTAATCAGTCAAAATTTTGTGGTTTTTGCCAGTTGTTGCACAACCATTTTTAACTTTCAATGTTTTGTGATAATTATCAATGCAATGATCCTCTTGAAATATACAAGTAAAAATCAAAGCAAAAACAGAAATTCAAAAATTTATATTCATTTCATTTTATGTTAATTGGCAATCTGTGGCTTGACATCAATTGCAATATGAAACTGTTTCTGCCTTAAGTAAAGGGCTAAATTTTCCCCTCACTCCAAAGACCTTGCCAATACCACTATTCATTAGTACTATTGAAGAAGCTGTCCTTCCACTATCAGAAGATTCACCAGAAGAAATCGGACGTGAAAGCTGTCAAGCAATTATAAAGTATCGTCCACAAAGAAGTAACATATCTAAAGAAGAGAGGTTAGTCATACGAAAACTCCGCGAGGACACTGACACATTAGTTTTAAGTGCTGACAAAGGCAACGCCACCATCCTGCTGCCTCAGGAAGACTACAATGAAAAGATCTAGGGTTTACTAAGTTCTGGCGCATACTGGAAGATCAACAAAGACCCAACTAGCTAGGTGACAATAAGGACTGCTGCCTTACTGAATGCTTCATCACTAGAAGGTGAAGTTATAAGACGTTTAAAAGTACAAGGTGCTGTATCGCCGAGATTTTATGGGCTCCCTAAAGTTCAGAAGCTGGATAAGAATGAGTGTCTGGAGGGTCTGCCTATGTGGGCAATAACAAGCACAATTGGTTCACCTACCTACCTTCCTGCCCAGTATTTGGCTTCACTACTAAAGCCATTGGTAGGAAAATGTAGTCACCACATCCGAAATTCTGTAGATTTTATTCAAAGACTCAGGCTTAAGGGTGCTTTCACACTGCCGGCCGGACCGAGCCGAGCCGGGATGTGCTGAGCCGGCTGGCGCCTAGTCGGCACCTGCCGACAGCATGGGTGTTCACACTGCGCCCCGGGCTGAGCCGAGCCGAAAAAGAGGGGGAAAATCAACTTTTCCGATTTTCAAGCTGGAAAAATTTTGACGGTATATAAGACCATGCCACATCATTTTATGAAGTTACTTTTTTCCTTAAAATCTTTACCTTGCCTGTGAAAAAATAAAAAGTCTACTTTTCATTCCACGTGAGTTTTTAGTTTTGTAATGCTCCTCATTCGATTTTGATGGAAGTATGCGGTTAAAAAATCTGATTTTTGGACACATGGTAGTACAACATCTTAGCTTTCGAATAAAACATTCACCTTTTTGAAATTCGTAACAGTAGTTTTCAAATGATGCTTTTTATCAAGTATGCGCACTTGATTTACAAATCATGTGTTGAAAAAGTTCGATAGTGAGCAGCTTACTGTTCTATGCATTTTAGACCATACATTAAAGCAAGTGAAATTGAGATAAAAGTACAGAAAAGTTTTTGAAATGGTAGCCGCACTGATATCTACCACCAATCACAAGTAATTGAGAATTATCTGAGCGGCGTTATTCCGCGGTCGTAAGCGTTCGATCTCGGCAGGTGTTGGACGTAGCGTGAAGCACTGCAGTGCCAAAAAAAATGAATTGCTGGCCACATTTGTCACTTCCTCGTGATATGTTAATGATCTGTAATCAGAAAACAAGTATAAATTATTTTTTCTTGGGTGGCAACCGATTATAATTGACAATGTCATGCTATGGTTTTACATGAGGTCATACTTCATGAAAGACCTATGACTGATTTCTTCACCTCATTACACAATAAATGGAATATATATTTTGTGAATGGAATTAGAAGTGAAGAATAAATTAATGTTAATCGTTACTTTGGTAGATGGACTAAAATAAATTTTTTCACATTATTGAGTTTCTAGTTGGAAATGATAAAAGGAAGAAGCCCAAAATTGTACTGAAATTTATAGGTATTTCTACACCTTAGTCATGTATAATCATTTTTTTTTTTAATTTTCGCCTTTGTACCTCTCAGAAAAATTATCACAATGTAAAAATAATTCTATACAGATTGTCCCACATAAAAGCAATATCACTCACACCCAAGATTAAATTAAAATAATACATAATATTAACATTAAAATATGTAGTTACCTCCTCATAAGGGATGTTGCAAGTGGTGGCATACTACCTGTTTTATGTTGGACATGCTGTACTGTATTTCAACCCATCTCCACTTTCAAAGAACTCAACATATGTCTCAGTATTTTTTTTATTTATTTTGTTAAGAAGGTATCTGATGGAAACTGCATTTCTACCAACATTTTGCTGAATCATCTGCTGACAAATATTCTTTGTCTCAATGGTACTTTGATATTATTATTTTAATGTTAACTCAAAGAAAAATGTGCTGATATAGTTTAGACTCAGAAACTACAAGTGACATCAGTAAAGGATGAGAAGTGTGTGCCACTTTATATCTTGCTGTGTTTTGTTTTTTTGCTTCCTGGTGGGCTTGTCCCAAGCAACAAGTTATCCTCGCCCACAGTCAGCTGAAGATCGATGGAAACATGGTGGTGACCAAAACTTCTTTACTGCTGACTGAGCCAGGTAACAGTTCACTCAGTTTGTTATTATATTTCCTTTGTTGTCACACTGTAGTGACCTATCGGATATTAAGCACATAAGAAACAGGTGGTAATGGATTCATCCCATGAATTTCGAACTGACATTTAGAAAAGTTTTTCCTTATGAGGACAGCTAAAAAAATTTCGAATTTTGTATTGATTTTTCAGACTTAATAGGAATAAAAAAATAAACAACATTTTCACGAGTGTTATTTAAATTGGGGGGGGGGGGGGGAACCTATCATGCAAAGAGACTTAAAAACCCGCTGGAGACTGGAGACGGGAGATACTCGTGCTGCAGAAGCAATACCGTTACTGTAGCCCAATCGGCTCGCGCCGATAATATTAAATATTACGAATGTCGTCGGCTCAGCGTGGCCGGCCCGACCGGCAGTGTGAACAGTGCAATTGAAAACAATGTGTTTAATCTCTCGGCCTGGCTCGGCTCAGCCCGGCCGGCAGTGTGAACACGGCCTAATAGTGCAGATGAACTTGTGAGTTTTGATGTGGTATCATTGTATACCAAGGTACGTGTACAGGATTCTCTTTCTCTAACTGGCCAACATTGTGACAAGGATATCACCGCCTTATTTGAACATGTACTGACGTCATCTTATTTCCAGTTTAATGGTGACTTTTATGAACAGATTGACAGAGTTGCTATGGGAAGCCCCCTATCCCCTCTGGTAGCGAATTTCTTCATGGAAGACTTTGATAACAAGGCTCTGGACTTGGGATGTTTTAAACCAACGGTCTTCTGGAGATACGTGGATGACACGTTTGTAGTATGGCCTCACGGGAAGGATTAGTTACATCGATTTCTTGACCATCTGACTCCATCCAAGCTAATATCACACTTATTATGGAAATGGAGAAAGATGACAGCCTCCCTTTTTTGGATGTAATCATTCGTAGAAAAGCTGATGGACATTAGGATATGTAGTATATCAATAACCAACCCATACGAATCTGTATTACATGCCAGTAGCTGCCATTATCCCTCACAAACTGCAGTGGTCCTTAAGACATTGGTGCACAGAGCACATTGTACATCGTACAATGAAAACTTGCAGGAAAAGCTCACACACCTGAAGAGCATTTTTCAAAGCGAATGGATATTCACAGCAACAGATTTGCAGAGCATTCGATGTGAGTCTGAGAATGCAAGCACTTGATGTGGAAGAAGAAGAAGACGAAAATAATACCTTCAGATCAAGAGCCTTCTTACCTTACGTGGGCGCTCTTTCATCAAAGATAAGCCACATTCTCGACAAACATCATGTTAAGGTTATCTTCCAGCTACCTGTGAAGATTGGAGCATTACTCGGGTCAGTAAAGGATGATTTGTTGCTTCGCAAGTCAGGTGTGTACCAGATCCCATGCGGAAATTGTGATAATTCATATATAGGCCAAATAACATGCACTGTCCACAAGAGATGTGTTGAACACAGAAGATATACTCACCTACTACAGCCAGACAAGTCAGCTGTGGCTGAACATTGCACAGAAACTGGTCATTCCATGAACTATAGTGAGGTGACGATTTTGACACTGATAACTTCATTTTGGGATGCTATATTTAAGGAAGCTGTTGAAATTAGACTGGCCAACAACTTAATAAACAGAGATAAAGGTTTAAATTTAGACAAAGCTTGCAATCCTGCACTTGGAGTATTGAAATTGCAGAGAAGACATGGAGGTGTTGCCGCATATATCGATAAGTGAACACCGGAGCGCTTCCTCCATGGGGAGTGCACGCGTGTGAGTATTACGATATGCAGTAAACCAGCATCTGTGATGTGCACGCGCATTGCCACCGCGATAAGGGTTATAAGGCTGTGCCCGGCACCTCGTCGACAGTCTTTGACTCACTCCGAAGATGGCCGTACGGTACGCAACCGAAATATCAGCGGAAGAAGTGGATTTTGCATGGATGCATTCCTGAAATTTAATGAATTAAAGCAGAAATGTTGGTAACTTTAAATAGCACCCATGTGGTGAGTGTCCTAATGTGAATCGGTTGCACTGCACCTGTCCTATTGGCACCAGCACTGTCCTCCTACCAGCACTTGTATGTCTGGAAAGAATAGCCACCATATCAATAACTGTATATATGCCCCAACAGGCAACTGATAATTTCAATGCAGATGCATTAATGTGCTTGAACCCTTGTGGGAATCCAGTTTAGGCTGTGACAAAGAGGAACTAATGGGTAGGGGCATTAACGTCATAGTGTGTCATAAGGTGAGAATTTAGGGTGGATGAGAAGCATGCCTGGATAGCTTAATTGGTTAAGGAGACCACTGGCCTGAAATAGGAAATCTTGTTTTGAATCCTGGTCCAACACAAATTTTCAAATTTACTATCGAATTTATTTCAGTGCCTGAAATGGTCAAAATGTTTCAATATTTTGAATTCATCCTCTTTTTGTTGAAACATAGATCTGTGCAGTTGTGGGAAGAGCAACAGTCATCACTGACAGCAAAAAAGTTGGGTCAGTGAAACCATCTATCTGACATTGGCAGCCAGTGGCGGCTGGTGCTTCAGAAGACTGGGGATTCACTTTTTCAGTGCCGGATGTTGATAGTAGTGCCCCCCTCCGCCCCAACCGCCTTAGATATATTTTTGGTACAAGATCTGCAGAATGTCTTACCTTGGCTTGTTTGCGCTTGCTTCAACTCGAATTGAGGTGTCAGCCTACCAAGCTTTGTTATTTCCAAGCTTAATGCTGAGTAATTTGTTTGTAAAAGAAAATGAACATTGTTCATTTTTCTTTGAGAACAAACACCAAGAACCTATGAATGCGCACAAGAACACAAAAACTCAGTAAGTAACTGATTACACTGTTAAGTGACTGTAACAAAATAAATCTGTTATGATGAAAGACAAGCTACCTTCAGGTCACCTGACACTGTAAGCAGCACCCCCTCCTAACCTTATGCATGTGCAAAGGCTGCTCTTCCTCCACATCTTTTCAAACATTTATATTTGTTACAATGAAGAGTATAAATATCATTTACCCTCAAGATTGCAACATGATTTGCAAACACGACCAAAGGATATGTGGCAAGTAACAATACAAAAGTCGTTGTTCCCATGTCTGTTAAAAAGAAGACTGGGTTAAAAAAAATTGGTTGCAGTCAGTCTTGAATCCACTACCTTCAACAGCACTTAGCAATTCCTCTAACCACACGGCTGTTCTTGTGACCTCATCTGTTTTCATGATCGTATCTTCTGAAGGCTTTTACAGTTGATGCATCTTTAATTTATAGTTATAAGATAGTTTACCAAATATGACGTGTTTTTGATGAATCTTCATTGTGCCAAAAACAAATATGAAGGGCGGATGTTGCCTCCATGAAGGATTTATGCATGCGCAAGGTGAGGTGCACAGTAGCTGTATTGTCTTGCTTTGAAACCATTCATGCGGAACCACCAGGGCTTGAGGAGACAGGATCTGGTGTCTCTGCCAGCCCCAACCCCAATGTTAAAAGTGGTGTTTCCCCTCGACCCTCCCTGCCACAAGAGCACCCAAATTCTGCCTCCAGAGGGTTCAAAAGAGAATTTGAACCTCAGCTGCACATGCATATTGCAATGCTATGGCCACTGCCACATATATTAAGCAGCCTCACTATGATTCATATACCTGCTGTCTCTGCAACATAAAACGTTTCTCATGTGATAAAAATACTTTGAAAGTACATATAAAATGATCTGATAGAAGAACTAAAGGAAGAATGATAGTTTAAAAACACTTTTATTTTATTTATTTACTCCCTCCCCCCCTCTCTCTTTTTTACAACAAGCTTTTTTTCTGGGGGTTTACTGAACCAGTGAACACATAGGATGCGCCACGAGAAGTGGCAGTCCTCCTGCTGGTCACTGAGTTGGGATCAAGTGACTCTAACCCACATTCACAATTGAGCACTGCCCCTTTCAATGTTTCTTTACTCCATTGTGAGGGTCCCCCATTTTGTAATGCACAGATAACTGTGTACCACATTTTAATTGAAAGTATTTTATTTTGTGCTGCTAGGGCTGATGTGAATTTTGGTGCTGATCTGCCCTCTATTTCAGCTGATGATGACGGGTGTGTAACCAGAAATTTAAAATTTTGTTATTTGTTCAGACTCTGGCCTTAAGGTTTAGGCTGAAAGTTTTAGTGTAATGCAGAGTGACTGGCACATCCTTCTTTAATCCTATGATCAGTAATCCTTAGCCATCTGATAAGTTGTTTAACTATTTCTCCAACATCCCCTCTTGTAGCAATGGCCTCATTTTGACTTGTCACAGTAGTATTTAGTGTTTTACTTTAGCTGCACACTTTTTTTCTATTGGTTTGTCTTCTTTTAATTCCATTGCTGGTTTTACTCCCTTCTTTCACACTCCTCTCATATTACATTTGTTCAGACACTAAAGACCTCATTGTTGTGTACCCAAAACCCCATATCCATCAATCTAATGACCACTTTGTTAATCATGGGACATTAAACACAGTTCTTACTTCCTTACTTTCCACTGGTGTCTGTTGGAAGACCAGAGGAAATCATGGATGTAGGAATGAAGAAGTCAGCACTATTTAAAATGTAGTACTCATAAAAAAAGATTCCCCTAAATCCTTGGACGTTTAAATTCTCACTCACAAGCAGCATTCACCAAAGCATCGTAAGAAGTGTAGCCTCAAACAAGAGGAAACACATTCCCTGCCACCTGATAACATTGACTATTCAGACAACTTGGAACACATCTCACATGAACTGCAACTGTACGACAATACCAGCTGAATGGATTCAGAAGGCAAGAGGGCGTAGCAGACTTGGATCACAAGCCCTCTTTTAGATTATAAAAAGATGTCACGAAAGAGATGTAGATTCTGCAAGACATGACAGGTCAAGAAGGGGTTGTGGCACATAACACTAATTCCTGGTCTGATGAACAAGAAGACATTGAAGAGACTACCACACAAAACATTGAGGGTGCAATAATGGTTTTGCCCACTCAGACTGATGAAAACTGAGGCAACTACATGCATTGAGGAAATTATGGAAGCCAATACTGCAGACAGACCTAATACTTCACTCCAAAACAATAGGATGAACACTACAATGCAACCATACAAATTTGGGACTATTCTATCATAGGTGAAATTACAATCGCTTAGAGGTAGAATGTCCTATTAGTGTAAGAAGCTTGGTTATATGCATATTTCAAGACCTTTGAATATATCATGCGATAATCACTGTACTAGACAAAAAATAGTGGCACAAAATGGGAAGGGGTTCTGACATTTCTACATTGTGCAAGGCATGACAATAACATTCCATGGGATCTATTTCATAAGCATATACTCTTCTTCAGGTACAGATAAGCAACAATAATGATCAAAATTATACTCTGAAGAAAAATTGCCTCTCTTTGCTGGCAGAAAAGTTAAGTTTCTCATTGGTAGTAACATTAACCGTCTTGGCTCTGAAGAATGATACTCCAAACTCAAGAACTACAGATTGTTTGTAGAGAATGAAATTGTGTGGTACATGGGAATGGATCCATGAGACTAAGGAAAGCTTTAAATTCATCAAAGGACACAGCAAGTCATACTGACTACATTTATGTATCAGAAGGACTACAGAAAGCCATGATTATGGCTGAAATATGACCAGTGGTTTTCATCGGCTATGAAGCACATTTGTGTAAAATGAACCTACAACAGTAGAGTGTGTGCCACAGTCAAGGGTGTTGAAAATTAAAATTTTCTTTGTTAGTAGAAAATGAATGTCAAGAACAAATAAAGGGCATGTAGGCCACGTGCGAGTGGTGAATGCCAGCTTATGCATTAATAATAGAGGTTTGGCTGGAATAATCAAAATGGACACAATGATATGTCACATCCTTATAATGTTCAGCTAAGACAAAATGCAGTGGGACAGGGACTTGATGCTTGGATGACATTACTTGGGGAAAAACCATCAATGCACTATGATACACAAAAGCATTCACCAATTGTTGATTGAGGCCTTTTAGGGTGAGGATGGACAAAAGTCGACATCACAAAAGGAAATAGCATCAGCATCTTTTGGCCAGATTACAACAGTTATTCCATGATGTCCAATAAGATTTCCTGACAGGGAAGATCCTGCAACCAACACAGGCATGACTGACCTCATTGGATGAGAAAATGTTTTTGGAATAGATTACAGAACATGAAATATCTTAAGCACTCAAAAATGGGGTGCCCATCAAATTACTAGGACCTATAAAATTTTACAGTACCTTCATAGATCTGATGATGCCACATTGGATAACAATGTACAATGAGAGTGTGCAATCCAGTGTGTTCAACCTCTGTTGAAGACTGCTTCAACATCATACCAAAAAAAGCAGGGAGCTGAAGACTGTATCAATGCAGATTACTCACAAAGCTCAATAGCAGCTATAAGATCTTTGCATGTCTCAAGCTGACATGGCTCAAATTGGCACCATCACACAGTATTTCCCACAAACAAACATGTCTTGGGACTCATAATAACATTTAAACTGCACTTAGTGAATATAGAGATGCAATTGCATTGGAAAATACCTACAAACTTAGAATGACTTTGATATTTGTCGATTTCAAACAAGACTTTGTCAGAATCTATCATGACTTTCTAACTTCAATATTGAGCCACATGAAGTTTCCATCAGTTTACATACAGATTATTATGCAGCTATTACAAGGTGCAATCTCTAGAGTGACAGTGAATGGCTGAGATGTAGGCTCTGTGTTGATAAGGCTCTCGGTAAGGCAAGGTTGCCCACTATCAATAATACTCTTTGCAGTAGCACTTGAATCACAATTGAGCTATGGAGAATGCTCAGTGATGCTGAATTCAGAGGTAACACCTTTATATGCTGAGCATATGCAGACCTGTTATACCTACTATGAACAAATGAAATGGTAAAATCTCTTGACTTTATCACACAGTAGGGAGATGTGACACAGTGTCGTGAACATGGTGAAATCTGGGATGATTCCCATTGTAAGATGATTGAACAGAGTGCTCCCCCCTTTACAAAATGTGGGAAACATTGCGTTGCCTAGGAACTTCATTTACCCGAGATATATGAAGGACAGCAGTAGTGAGATACAAGCAGTTTCCACAAACAATACAGGCTAAAACACAAGATGATTCCATATGAGTTATGGATATGATACAATGCATGCAATATACTAACATACTTGTATATCTTTTCTCAGGGTTGCTTGTAATTACACAGCTATTCCCAATATTGAAAACAACTCCAGATCAACTTTACGGAGGTCATCAAGTATTTTATAAACAATAGGATGATATTAAAGATTTTGATATGCCACTCTCACCCTCTGCATGATAGATGATCTTAGAAACATATGTCTACACACAATGTCTATACACAATCCTAACACCATCCTCATGACCTAGGTCATGAATTACCTTTCCCTTCCTTTCCCATCCCTTTTTTCTTCCTTCTCTACGCCTGAAGAAGGAACAGTTCCGAAAGCTTGTTATTTTCCTCCTTCTTTTCTGAGTGTAACTATTGGTAGTACAGCAAAAAGGTAATTACTGGCCAGCCAATCTATTTCTTTTGAATAGTAAAACATAAGTCTTAAAGCATTAGCCCTGTTTATGCAGGGGATGTTTAAAATTTGGAAATGTCAGAGTCACACAATACCATCTGCTTGAGTTGATGAACTTATGGCCCATTCTTAAGAGCCATCTGTACCAGTAGGCAACATCTTGCAGGCAGATCTACATTAACTATGAACTGACAATGTCCATAGATCTGATGGTACAAGACATGTATCATCTATAAATGCGACATATTGACAGGATTGTGATACAAAGGCAACATTTGATGAGGAACTGGTTCATAATCTGGTGTCAAGTGCATCCCCCTACTTAACCAATGCGACCAGACCCGTTAGCATCTTAGTCAATCACCAGTATATGACACGGAAAAGATTATACTCAATAAATATAGCTGGCACACCACTGTGCACAAGCTGCAGATTGATGAATATGGATAAACAATATCTATTGTAGGGAAAAGCAATGTAATTGTGGAGTTTGATGTACCAAGTTATAGTCTTTCTGAGCCAAACCGTGCATACAGAGAGAACAACAGCAGTAATATTTTTTGCAGTGTGTATTACTTCCCCCAATGAAGGCCAATTCACACTGTCCATCACGTCACCATCCGTCAGAACATTTCACAATGAATTTCTAATGGCGGCATTCACACTGTTCGTCACCAGACGTCACATCACGTTAACGTCACATCAAGCTTTCTCGAGGAGAATGTTTTGGCGGAACGGCCTTCTGCTAACATTGGAAGTTAACCTATTGTCCTCATGCAAATTACATGTTGCAGTCGACAAATATGCAAATGTATCTTATTCATCTTTATTTTATTGTTATACTTTGTCTCAGACGTAAATCATATTTCATGATGACTTAAATATTTTTGTCAATTGAGTGTCTCACTAAAATCGAGGTCGGATATCTGAAACAAAAAAAGGTTTATGTTACGTAACATTGTAACAGAAAAGACTGAAGCAAACTCTTTAATTGTATAAGATTGTAATTTGACTATACATTTTTCATTAAATAACATTTTAAATGAAAAAGTCAGTTCTAACGAAAGACAAAAATTCAGTCATTTACGATGGTATTACAAATCGTAATGGATAAAGTAAACAGGCACTATTTATGCTCTTATAAGTATTGTTTGATGTTTTCATATGTTTATTTTTTCGCTTGAAAATAGATGTCGATGTTTTGAAATGTTGTTTCAGTTCCCAGTAAGTTGGCCAAAAACATAGACTGTAAAGGTTTCTTTGGCCGTCAATAACATTTAGCATTGTTGTTCCCTCAATTCTAGTATTAAACTATGACTTTTTTTACATAACAGATAGTCATTCATAACCTCTCTTTCAACATCACATATTGAGATGGGCGAATTGAGGTGACAGACACTGATGGACAGTGTGAATACAACTTGACTTGACGGTGCCGTGACGTGACGTGACGTTGACGTGACGGACAGTGTGAATTGGCCTTAAAAAGCAAACACAATTAAGTGGATAATGGGAATGGTGGCAAGTTACATGTTTGACAATAATAATATGGAGGTTTCTGTGGATCACAGGAACAAAGTCCCACAAGCCAGCACACGGTGCGAGCACACAGTTCCGCTGGGCAGCAACAGAGGACACCACTGCCATGCCACAGTATGCCAGCACAGAGCCCAATCTTGGCCACGATATTCTTCTGCTAAGAGGAACCATAAGCAACAAATGAACAGATGACACATTGCGCCATCAGTGCATGTAGTAATCCTCCGTGCTGCTATATCTGGCCTGATGCCACCAACCAAAGCGTCTTGAGATACACTGATTCCATCTTCATTCATCCCCGGAAAGCTAACCAACTGACTCCTGGCCATTGCTCAGGTGCAGTCATCTGCGGTAACCCAACGCCGAGACCACATCAAGAAGAATCCAGGAAGACTTTAATTTATCATCTTTCTTAATTCAAGAAGCAGGATTTATTTTTTTATCCACTGAAGGATTATTTTGATTTTGAGTTAATACACACTTCACAGACCCTCTCAACAGATGGGGTATCAGTTCTGAGAAGATAGACTACATAATCAATATAAGAAACAAGAATGAACCATTGGATATGAAGAGTTTGAGAAGTTGACTGAACCCCTATTGTCAGAGTGTAGATGCTGTAAATTAATTTATTTTTTACTTTCATCATGGAATTTCATAATCTTAACTTTAATGAGATGACAAGACTGGTGGAAAACTATATTAATAAACTGAACAAGAAGATGTGTGTAAGGATATTTAAAAAATATGGCAACTATAATAGTTGAAACTGAAAAGAAATCACTGATGTGTGTTTCCCTCATATTTCCTTTTTCTTTATAAATTGTAATTATATTATACTCCAAATAAACATGTCAACCTTTAAAAAATGGAGTGTGTTGAAGTATTTTTCTTATTTTGACTTCAGTTGTATTTGTACAACTTGTTTTCTGGTTAGAAGAAGAGATTTAATTTTAATTTTCTTCCTTAGAGAAGAAAACTTTTTAGAGCATTTAAATGGTCTTGAAGCCAAAAAATTGAAGGCACAAAAATGACAACTGAAACATGGGGTTGAAAGGGAGCAAGCAATAATAATAATAATGATAATAAATAAAATGATGAGTTCCACATACAAACCCACGTGTCATTGGTTCAATCCTGTCCACCCCTATGGTTTTGGGTTATTTATCACTCCCTTCACCTCAGGCTGTGGTGTTGATAAGATGCCAATGTTCCACAATGGTTCTGAATCCATGTTAATCTACAGGTCCCCCTGTAAGTGGTAGAGTAAGTCTACCCAAAAGTCAGAGGGAGACAGCTATATACCAATAGGACCATGCTGCAAAAAGCACTACGATGTTCAAACCAATATTTGGATTGATGGCTGCATTTTACATTCACTCTATATTGCAAAAACTATGTTTCATATTAATTTAAACAATGCTATTCACATGCACCCAATGTCCTATTCAGAAGTATACCTTGCATTTTTGCAATTTCACCTAATTTCCCTTAGATACCAAGTTGTTTAGTATTTACCAGGGAAAACACACTTACAGCCTGTGCTTGCAGCTAGTGAAAATTTGTTGTAGCCGCTTAATATGTCTTGCTTAACAAATTATTATTGAATTGAGGTACAGCTACACTGTGCCTCCAAACTACTTCAAATTCTTTTGCCACTAAGGCTAACACACTACATTTACTTTTTTTATAGATGTCACGAGAGTGAAAGTCATGTTGAAATAACTCGACACACTAAAACATTTTTGTAAATTCTTCAGTTACATTTTATTGTGTGTGATCCTACAGAACTTCCAAGTGAATCAATATCAAGAACAGCAATCATAATAATAATTTAAACAAAACATAACGTACACAGAATGAAATTTTCACTCTGCAGCGGAGTGTGCGCAGATATGAAACTTCCTGGCAGATTAAAATTGTGTGCCAGAACCGGGACTCGAACCTGGGACCTTTGCCTTTCGCGGGCAAGCGCACTACCAACTGTGCTATCCCGACACGACTCACGATGCCACCTCACAATTTCACTTACGCCAGTACCTCGCCTCCTACTTTCCAAACTTCACAGAAGCTCTCCTGCAAACCATGCAAGACTAGCACTCCTGGAAGAAAGGATATGGTGGAGACATGGCTCAGCCACAGCCTAAGGGATGTTTCCAGAATGAAATTTTCACTCTGTAGTGGAGTGTGTGCTGATGTGAAACTTCCTGGCAGATTAAAATTGTGTGCCGGAACCGGGACTCGAACCTGGGACCTTTGCCTTTCGCGGGCAAGCGCACTACCGACTGTGCTATCCCGACACGACTCACAATGCCGCCTCACAACTTCACTTCTGCCAGTACCTCGCCTCCTACTTTCCAAACTTCATAGAAGCTCTCCTGCGAACCATGCAAGACTAGCACTCCTGGAAGAAAGGATATGGTGGAGACGTGGCTTAGCCACAGCCTAAGGGATGTTTCCAGAATGAAATTTTCACTCTGCAGCAGAGTGTGCGTTTATATGAAACTTCCTGGCAGATTAAAATTGTGTGCCGGAACCGGGACTCGAACCTGGGACCTTTGCCTTTCGCGGGCAAGCGCACTACCGACTTTGCTATCCCGACACGACTCACGATGCCGCCTCACAACTTCACTTCCGCCAGTACCTCGCCTCCTACTTTCCAAACTTCACAGAAGCTCTCCTGCGAACCATGCAAGACTAGCAATCCTGGAAAAAAAGGATATGGCGGGATAGCACAGTCGGTAGTGCGCTTGCCCGCGAAAGGCAAAGGTCCCAGGTTCGAGTCCCGGTTCCGGCACACAATTTTAATCTGCCAGGAAGTTTAATATCAGCGCACACTCTGCTGCAGAGTGAAAATTTCATTCTGGAAACATCCCTTAGGCTGTGGCTAAGCCATGTCTCCACCATATCCTTTCTTCCAGGAGTGCTAGTCTTGCATGGTTCGCAGGAGAGATTTTGTGAAGTTTGGAAAGTAGGAGGCGAGGTACTGGCGGAAGTGAAGTTGTGAGGTGGCATCGTGAGTCGTGTTGGTATAGCACAGTTGGTAGTGCGCTTGCCCGCGAAAGGTAAAGGTCCCAGGTTCGAGTCCCAGTTCCGGCACACAATTTTAATCTGCCAGGAAGTTTCACATCAGCACACACTCTGCTGCAGAGTGAAAATTTCATTCTAGAAACATCCCTTAGGCTGTGGCTAAGCCATGTCTCCACCATATCCTTTCTTCCAGGAGTCTAGCATGGTTCGCAGGAGAGCTTCTGTGAAGTTTGGAAAGTAGGAGGCGAGGTACTGGTGGAAGTGAAGTTGTGAGGCGGCATCATGAGTCGTGTCGGGATAGCACAGTCGGTAGTGCGCTTGCCCACGAAAGGCAAAGGTCCCAGGTTTGAGTCCCGGTTCCGGCACACAATTTTAATCTGCCAGGAAGTTTCGCATCAGCGCACACTCCGCTGCAGAGTGAAAATTTCATTCTGGAAACATCCCTTAGGCTGTGGCTAAGCCATGTCTCCACCATATCCTTTCTTCCAGGAGTTTAGCATGGTTCGCAGGAGAGCTTCTGTGAAGTTTGGAAAGTAGGAGGGGAGGTACTGGTGGAAGTGAAGTTGTGAGGCTGCATCGTGAGTCATGTCGGGATAGCACAGTCGGTAGTGCGCTTGCTCGTGAAAGGCAAAGGTCCCAGGTTCGAGTCCCGGTTCCGGCACACAATTTTAATCTGCTAGGACGTTTCCTATCAGCGCACACTCTGCTGCAGAGTGAAAATTTCATACTGGAAACATCCCTTAGGCTGTGGCTAAGCCATGTCTCCACCATATCCTTTCTTCCAGGAGTGCTAGTCTTGCATGGTTTGCAGGAGAGCTTCTGTGAAGTTTGGAAAGTAGGAGGCGAGGTACTGGCGTAAGTGAAATTGTGAGGTGGCATCGTGAGTCGTGTCGGGATAGCATAGTCGGTAGTGCGCTTGCCCGTGAAAGGCAAAGGTCCCAGGTTCGAGTCCTGGTTCCGGCACACAATTTTAATCTGCCAGGAAGTTTCAATGTACACAGAGTTTATACACGAAAACAGAGGTTACATTTTGGTTTATTATGTGGATTTTCTCTGTCTTCTCCAAGTATCCACTGTGCAGTGACTGACTACGCATCATATCTGCAACAAATACAGATTCTCGCAATAGTTACTACAACGCTAGGCCGCTTGTATTCAAATTAAATCCTTAATAAACTGAAGTCAACCATGAAAGAGAATGTAGTTATTTTATAACACTACTACCTAGCTGGTCACTTGGTGTGCTAATATCATGCGGGCTAAGAAAAATTAGATGGAGTGTCACAAGTTATGTTTAGATTCTGGTAGTGTTTTTTGGTGTTGCTGAATGTCCCTGTGCCAATACCTAGCCCATGTGTAGAGTAGTGTATGATATGGACAAGATTATACAGTCTGCTGTTGTCACTGGGGCAGCCTGTGTGGCTGCACATGCCCACAGACAAGGTAGTATTTAATTTAAGCATCCTCATGTGTGTAAACTGCTGCAAACAAACTTAATGGAACACACTTTCAGGAAAACTACCCGCAAATTCATGTTCTCTAAAGAGTACTCAAGACCTAAGGCTCAAGAAATTGAATGTTTTATGATAGACAATGTACACATTCATTACGATGAACTTACCAAGCAAGGTGTCACAGTGGTAACACACTGGCCTTGATTTGGGAGGACTATAGTTCAATTTATTTATTTATTTATTCATCCTTTATTACTGTTTGGGGTGATATTGTATATGTCAAGTATATTTTATAATTAAAGTGTAGCCTAATTACAATAATATAAGCATATGTAATGGAATACCAAACAATACAATGTAATAAATATAATCAGCATATGTATCTATTTTCACTTTCTGCTTAAGCTAGTGTGTCGATCAAAACATATTACAGATTGGATGAGAAATTATCATTTACAAGTATTTGAAGCACATTTTTAGTATATTGCTTATACACTAAATTTTATTTCAGTTTATTTGTATTATATCACTGACATTGTATTCAAATATTATCATAGTTTTGTTTTTAAAATTAGTAGTGCTTTTATATTGTTTAGCCTGCCTTGTAATCTGTTGTACAATAAGCGTCCAGCTTTAGTAGGTTCTCTATTGGCCACCTTCTTGTGTTGTAATTGTGCATTCATCTGTTTAGTATTAGTGTGCAGTTTAATTTAAGATAAATGAAGGTTTTATAAACATACAAAGATAGGAACGTCAATATTTTAAATTCTTTGAATTTGATTTTACAGGACCCTCTTAGAGAGAACTTTCCAATACATCTGATTAGGGATCAGCTATGTGTGCACTTGAGGAACATACAATGCTAAGGGCAATTCTCAATGAATTTTCACATACTCTCGTGAAGTTATCAGCAGTGCTGTGATCTCTAGAGGGAGAGGAAATCTACCATACTCAATAAGAAAGCATTGAGTTAGAGCAGTCATAATTGTTGCCTGTATGTGCAATGAAGAATTTGTACTTTATACTTTGGTGTCAAGTACAAGGCTTTCTTGCATTTGTACTGAATTAGTGATAGCTGTTGAATACACTCCTGGCCATTAAAATTGCTACACCAAAAAGATGATGTACTACAGATGTGAAATTTAACTGACAGGAAGAAGATACTGTGATATGCAAATGATTAGCTTTTCAGAGCATTCGCAGAAGGTTGGCACAGGTGGCGACACCTACAATGTGCTGACATGAGGAAAGTTTGCAACCCATTTCTCATACACAACACACTGGCGTTGCCTGGTGAAATGTTGTTGTGATGCCTCGTGTAAGGTGGAGAAATGCGTACCATCACATTTCTGACTTTGATAAAGGTTGGATTGTAGCCTATAAATATTGTTGAAACGAGATAGAATGGCTGTCCAGTACTTACCATTGTGCTGTACCACCGATAGTAACACAAATGAAGAAACAGAAAAAAGGGGACAAAAAGGACAAGCTTTTGGAACAGAGTTCCTTCATCAGGTGGGAGAGAAGGGAAGAAGAAAGGATGGGAACAGAAGGGAAAGGTGGTTCATGACCTAGGTCATGAAGGTGGTGTTTCGGGAGTGTGGACGTCAGAGATATCTCTTCTTCCCTTCTCTCCCAACTGACGAAGGAACTGTGTTCCGAAAGCTTGTCATTTTTGTCCCCTTTTTTCTGTTTCTTCATTTGTGTTACTATCTGCAGTACAGCACAATGATAAGTACTGGCCAGCCATTCTATCTTGTTTCAAAAATATTTATCATCTCTGAGAAGAATTTTCATCATTAATCGGATTGTAGCCTATCATGGTTGCAGTTTATCGTATCACGATCCAATGACTGTTATCAGTGGATTCAGAAGGGCAATACGGAACGCCGTGCTGGATCCTAACAGCCTTATATCACTAGCATTTGAGATTGAGATTGAGCATATTGTCACGTTGCAGTGGAAGTAGGCTTGACTTCGAAGGCAACTAAACACACCACTTATACTGAAAGCACGTTTATTACGAACTCAACATACACGCAGCACTGACTGCCTCTCAGGCAGAGTGCTCTGCTATTTATACACAGACAGAATTTACCAGAAATTAGAACAACTAAGAAACAAGTAGAATTTACAAGTGAACATAAGAAAGATGTAGAACCTTCTGGAATTGTTAATTGCAAAGAAATAAATTTTTGCTGGTGGGCGGGATTGAACCGGCGACCTTCTGCTCCGCAGTCCGTGACGCTATCCCCTGCGCCACACCGGCAGATGGTGTTCGTCGTCTCTCGCGGCATTGCTCCCTCTCCTGGAGAAACAGCGACCCGCTGTTATGATCCCTGTGGAGCCATCTGCAATGTCCTGGATCTTGACCATGTCATGGGTCCTCGGCTGGCCGCGGTGGCCGAGGTGACTGAGGCGCTCCAGTCACGGTCAGCACGGCCACTGCAGTCGGGGGTTCGAATTGGAGGTCTGCATTATGTCCGATTTTTACCGGCGAGTCCCACTTGCCCCTCTGGCTCTCGGGAGTACTCGGCCGATCGTCCTCTTTAACCGGTTGCGGGCAACCGAGCGCCAGCGCTCTGCCGAGCAACCTGGACGCTCGGTCGGTTGCCTGTAACCGGCGCACTCAGCGCCAGTGAGCTGCACTTCGTCAGACTGCTTAGATTAATACTTCTTCCATAGATCATGAATACGACACTTCATAATGATGTGGAAGTGGTCAGTGTAATAAAAGGTGTCTGTACAAGATATTACATTACACAAAATGTTATATGACACAAATATATTTTGTATTCTTTTTATTTTTATTTTTATTATTATTTTTTTTTTATTTTTTATTTTTAGTTTTACTAATTTACATCTAAAAATTCATCCACTGAGTAGAAAGAGTTGTCATTCAGTCATTCGTTTAATAAATTTTTAAATGCTAGTTAGCTTTCTGTCAGATTTTGATGCTGTTTGGTAGGTGACCGAAGACTTTTGTGGCAACGTAATTCACCCCTTTCTGTGCCAAAGTGAGATTTATCCCTGCATAATAATATCATCATTTCTCCTGGTGTTATACCTATGCACACTGCTATTACTTTTGAACTCGGTTTGCCGCGGTGGATTAGCCATGCGGGATGCGCACGGCCGTTCGCCATCTGGGGTTCGCGTCCCCTCTCAGGCATGGGTGTCTGTGTTATCCACTGTTTAGTTTACCTCAGTTTAAGTTGTTTGCAAGCTACGGACTAATAAAGCAGTATAGTCCGATAGATTTACAAACATGTGAACATGTGTGTGAACTAGGTTGGATAATTAACAACAAATTTCATAAGTGAATATATATACTCTGAAGTAACTGCTAGGATGCCTAAATCCTTAAATAGATGTCTCCAGAACGATCTTGGGCGCGCTCCAGTAATTATTCTGATTACATGATTTTGTGCAATGAATACTTTTTTACTTAATAGTGAACTACCTCAGAATATGATGCCATACGAAAGCAGTAAATGAAAATAGGCATAATAAACTGTTTCACTGAGATTCTAATCGCCAAAATTTGGTAAAACCCTAACAGCATACGTAGCTGAACCCAAACGTTTTAGCAGACAATCAATGTGTTGCTTCAAGTTTAGTCTCTCATTAATTCACACATCTAAAAATTTTGAAAAACTCTGGTTTCCCTTCAAAACGAACGAATAATTTCGATGAATCTTAGCTACAGACTTCTGTTCAAAGTCTATATTTATTACTGGAGTTGTGCCATTTACTGTACGGAACTGTATATGCTGTGTTTTATCAAAAGTTAATGAGAGTCCGTTTACTTAAAACCACTTGTGAAAGACGTTATTTACGATTACATCAGTTAGTTCTCGTTTTATGGTTGTGATTACTCTACTTGTATCATCAGCAAAAAGAACTAATCTTCATTGCCGGCCGCAGTGGCCGAGAGGACTGAGGCGCTCCAGTCACGGTCTGGACGGCCACTACGGCCGGGGGTTCGAATCCCCCCTCGGTCATGGATATTTGTGCCATCCTAGTTTGTAAGTAGTTCATAAGTAGTTTGTAAGTTTAGGGACTGATGACCCCGTAGTTAAGTCCCATAGACTATACAAACATTTGAACTTTTTTTTTAACTAATCTTCATCAATGTAGAATGGCAAGTCATTAATGTATTTCAGAGATGAGAGACCACCGCTTCATATTAACAACTTAGTAATTTCTTTTACAAATGTCTTTCGTTGTTTACTATCAGTTCTATAACCCACATACAAGTTTAGGAATTGATGATCCCGCAGTTAAGTTCCATGAACTTTACAAACATTAAACATTTTTAAATATACTTTCTATGAGTTTTACCATTTTTATTTTAAGTCATATGTATTCCAGAAAATTCCCCATTACTTATGTGACATGGGGAATTTTCTGGAATACATAAGACTTAAAATAAAAATGGTAAAACTCATAGAAAGTATAAAATTCAAGAAGACCTGTCTCAAGAAGTAAATTTTTAAATATTCTGCAAACTACTGGAGTTTCCACCATTGAGGTGATCATGTCTTCCAGTAACTGCAACGTTAAAAACTGTAATTTCTGTATGTAGTATTTCGTTTGTTTTGTTAGACAAGAGGTAATACAGTAGTCTAATCTTGCGTTATGTGCAGCGTATCTCCTTGTGGTTATCAGACCACAGATCAGCGTTTAAAGAGCACATTTTGTTCTTTAAAGCACATATTAGCTTTGACACCATTGTCAACCGTATTTTGTTGGCCTTTTCTCTAATATGCCGCGATACAGTGGTGGGGTTCGGAAGAACATCATCTATATTGATTTTTCCATACGTGGCGCGAACATTGATGAGCTCCTGCGGATAATTCTTGAAGCCAATCTTACTAAAAGTATTTAATGGTAGCAAACCTAATCCGCCCATATCGACCAACATATCAACAAGAACTTTCTTTATGCTACTTGGTACTGCAAGTGGTCGGTGTAATTCTGCTCCGCATTTACTTTTGCAGTGCCGAATCATACCTGTTGTGCTTGACTGGGACGTAAGTATAGTATCGCATGTGGTACATTGCGCGAAACCAGCAGAAACCTGTGTGACAGGATCCACTACAAGTGCAAAAGATTTCCAAGGTTCACTTTTCGGCTCCTCTTCCGACATGTCTTTCTTCTTCAGGACTAACGAGCCGCTCCTAATTGTCTCCACAATACTTCTTTTTGTTTCATGAATGGAGCCTTTACGACCTGTAGTTCGTTGATCCACAACGCTGTCTGCGCTGCTCAAAGCCAGGTCGGTCTCTAATACGATTCCACAGTGTTGAGAGCTCGGCGGTCGCGCTGTCACCGGCCGAGACTACGAGCGCGCTCGAGCGCCCGGCAGCGCTCGAGCGCCCGGCTGTGCTCGACACTTCCGCCGGTAACCGAGAGGTGGAGGGCGACCGGCCGGCCACACGGAGCATTAGACGGCCACAGCTGTGTCGCAGCGTGGGCCTACCCCAGCCGTCGAGCAGCGGCACGAAACGGGAAATGCTCGGGCGGTTATTTTCATCGAAATGCAGAGCTCTAGTTCGAATCCCCCCTCGGGCATGGATATTTGTGCCATCCTAGTTCGTAAGTAGTTCATAAGTAGTTTGTAAGTTTAGGGACTGATGACCCGTAGTTAAGTCCCATAAGCTTAACAAACATTTGAACATTTCATGGGTCCTCTGTATGACAGTTCAAGAGAATTCTTCCCTTCTCCGCGATTATCGACGACATACGTTCCTGTCATGGCTTCATCAGGAACATTACCGTCCTTAAAGTCCTTGAACAAGAAGCCATTGTTGTCTACCTGCTCTTCAGGATCGTAGTAAGGCTTCATGCGCAGGACGTGAACAATGTCTCTTCGTTTTTGACGTTTCGACAACGGCTCATAATCCTCAACTACGTATGTGATGTCTGACAGGCGGCGTATGCCACGAAACGGACCAGAAGTATCGCTTCAATAACTATTCTGACAGTCCAACCTTCCGTACAGGGGTAAAAATCCATACCAGATCTCCTGGGCTGTAGACAACAAGTCGGTGCTTGTCATTATACCGCTGACGGTCCTTCTCCTGGGCGTCCAGTGTCCGTATGCGAGCCAGCTGTCTTGCTTCTTCGACCCTGGTAATGAGCTGTTTAACATAGTCATCCTGAGTGTCGTCTGGTTGGAACGGGAACAGTGTATCCATTGTCCTCTCAGCTTCACGGCCATGGAGCAGGAAAAATGGAGTGAAGCCTGTGGTGTCTTGTCTTGCGGTATTGTAAGCAAATGTCACGACTGGTAGAATTGTATCACAATCCTTCTGCTCAACATCGACGAACATCGACAGCATGTCTGCTAACGTTTTGTTAAAACGTTCCATAAAGACTATTTGTCTGAGGATGGTATGCAGTTGTCATTCTGTGGACAATGTTGCACCGTGACATTACCTCTGATACTAGTTTTGACTGGAATACTTTTCCACGATCAGATATCATGACACGTGGTGCTCCATGCTTCAAAATAATGTCTTCTACAAGGAATTTTGCGATCTCTGGAGCTTCTGCAGTCGGCACAGGTTTGGTGACAGCGTAGCGCGTGAGGTAGTCAGTGCAGACTATTATCTAATGGTTACCGGTTGTCGACTTCGGGAACCTCCCTAAAAGATTGATCCCAACTCGGTGGAATGGAGCTGCTGCCGGCAGAATCGGTACGAGATGTCCTGGAGGTAATTGCGGCACATGCTTCCGTCGCTGGCACTCTTTACAGTGACTCACATAGTGCTTGACAGATCGGTAGAGACCTTTCCAGTAATACCTGCATCTCATTCTGTCTAGGGTCTTCACGAATCCCAGATCCCAGTGCCAGCTGTCACCAGTGCCACATCGTAAACAGCGCTAAGTATCTGAATTTAATTTGTGTCAAATTTAATTTGCCAGTCTACTTCATTTTCGGTAGTACTGTTTTAAGAGATTTATTCCCGCGTACTTGCAGATTTCGTTTGTACTACTGTTTTAATTGTTTATTCTCTCGAATTTGATAAATACTGTTGTTTAGTCTTCGTCTTTGACCGGTGTATTTCAAAACAAGTCAGAGACCGTTATTAAGCTCGTTATCAGTCAGTCCAGTGCCAGCTGCCGGACTCAGTTTTGTTGATTCGACAGTGTAGTTACCACTGACCACAGTTAAGTCAGCAGCCAGCCGCCTTCATTAGAGTACTAGGCTTCTTTAAAGTTGTTAATTGCTGTTAATTGTATCGATAGGATGGATAGGATGTGTGCCTGCTGTGTGCGCACGCAGGAGGAGTTGGCCGCGGTTCGCGAACAGCTGAGCGTGCTGTTGGCTACGGTCAGCCGTCTTCAGGCTGCTGTCTCGGGGTGCAGCGATGGTGGGGAGTCTGGTTCGTCGAGTGGGACACTTCAGGTGTCTCGCGCTACGCTCTCTGTCCCTGCTACCGAGGCACCTTCAGGTGTACCGGACGTCGTTGAGCCGCCTTCTCCGCAAGGGGAGTGGCGGGTTGTACGGCGTTCGCGTCGCTCGAGGCGGAAGGCCAATGTGGAGGCTGGACGTCCGTCCGCGCCCGTTCGTCCTGTGAGTGAAAGTGTGGTCACTCCTTCAGCAGGGTCCGAGCAGGTGCACGGGGGGAGGGGATTATTAGTTATTGGGAGCTCCAATGTCAGGCGCGTGATGGAGCCCCTTAGGCAGATAGCGTCCAGATCTGGAAGGAATTCCAACGTGCACTCGGTGTGTTTGCCGGGGGGCCTCATCTGAGATGTGGAGGCGGCCTTGCCGGCGGCTATCGAGGGTGCGGGGTGCAGTCGACTGCAAGTCGTGGCTCACGTCGGCACCAATGACGCTTGTCGCTTGGGTTCTGAGGACATCCTCAGGTCCTACGAGTGGCTGGCGGAATTGGTGAAGGCTGCTGCCTTCGCACGCGGGGTGCAAGCAGAGCTGTCGATTTGCAGCATTGTTCCCAGGGTTGATCGGGGTCCTTTGGTTTGGAGCCGAGTGGAGGGTCTGAACCAGAGGCTTCGCCGACTCTGTGACAGTCATGGCTGCAGATTTCTGGATCTGCGTTATCGGGTGGGGAATTGTAGGGTGCCCCTAGATAGATCAGGGGTGCACTACACTAAGGAAGCGGCTACTCGGGTAGCAGAGTACTTGTGGAGTGCACATGGGGGTTTTTTAGGCTAGGCATTAACTCTGATGAGCACTCGACTGTCAGCATTCAAACAGCGAATTCAGGCCACGTTCGGAATAAAAATTCGAACATAAAAATATTAGCCGCGAACTTACAAAGTATTAGAAACAAAGTTCCCGAATTTGCAGCGCTGCATGGAAGTTATTGCGCTCAGATAGTTTTAGGCACCGAAAGCTGGCTAAATGATGATGTGGAAAGTTCAGAAATATTTAGCGAAGCGTGGAATGTATATCGGAAAGATAGATCTGATACAACCGGAGGAGGAGTGTTCATCGCTGTGGACAAAGATATTGTTTCTACTGAGATCGAGGTTGAAAGTAATTGTGAAGTTATCTGGGCACGCATAACAGGTCTAAAAGAAGTAAAGTTAATAGTTGGTTGTTTTTACTGGCCCCCCAGTGCTGCTGTAGCAGTTTTAGAATCATTCAAGGAAAGTCTACACCAGGTAGTGCATAGGTATCCGGGCCATGCAATATTAGTCGGAGGTGACTTCAACCTTAAGAGTATAGATTGGGACCTCGCTAGTTACATTTCAGGCGGTACAGACAAGCAGTCTTGCGAGCTACTTTTGGACACATTCTCCGAAAACTGTCTTGAGCAGTTAAACCGGCAACCCACGCGCAATGGAAATATTCTAGACCTTATAGCCACAAACAGGCCTGACCTTATTAACGATGTCTGTGTAGAGACAGGAATTAGTGATCATGACATCGTCATAGCTTCGATGGTGACCAAAGTTCATAAACCAGTCAAGAAGGCTAGGAGCGTGTTTTTGTTGGGAAAAGCCGACAAGCAAATGTTACGATCGCACTTAGAAAATGAATGGGCATCGTTTAATTCTGGGACTATGGATGTAGAGGAATTGTGGACTAAATTTAAATGCATTGTTAATGAAGGGTTAGAGAAATATGTGCCAGTAAACACGATTAAGGATGGAAAAGATCCACCGTGGTATAATAATAATGTTAGAAAGCTGCTGAGAAAGCAAAGGCTGTTGCATTCTCGATTCAAAAAAGAACACGCAAATGGTGACAGGCAAAAGTTAGTAGAGATTCGTGTGTCTATAAAAAGATCGATGCGTGAAGCATACAATAATTATCACAGCCATACCTTAGCAAAAGATCTTTCCGAGAACCCGAAAAAATTCTGGTCCTATGTAAAATCGATAAGCGGGTCAAAGCCCACTGTCCAGTCACTAGTTGATCATTCCGGGGCAGTAATAGAAGAAAGCAAACGGAAAGCTGAAGTTCTAAATTTAACCTTTAAGAAATCTTTCACGCAGGAGGACCGCACAAATATACCATCATTTGATCAACGTACTAATTCCGAAATGGGGGACATAGCAATAGGTATTTCCGGTGTAGAGAAGCAGCTGAGAGAGCTAAATACGAAAAAGTCTGCTGGTCCGGATGGAATACCAGTTCGGATTTACAAAGACTATTCTGCGGCATTGGCCCCCTACTTAGCTTGCATTTACAGCGAATCTTTAACTCAGCGCAAAGTTCCTAGTGATTGGAAAAAAGCGCAGGTGACTCCCGTGTATAAGAAAGGAAAGAGAACTGACCCATACAATTACAGGCCAATATCTTTGACATCGAATTGTAGAATTTTGGAGCATATTCTCAGTTCGAATATAGTAAATTTCCTTGAAACGGAAAAGCTTCTTTCCATGAATCAGCACGGGTTTAGGAAACATCGTTCATGTGAAACTCAGCTTGCCCTTTTCTCACATGACATCTTGCGAGCCATGGACGAAGGGCAACAGGCGGATTGTGTTTTTCTCGACTTCAAAAAGGCGTTCGACACGGTGCCACACTGCAGACTCCTAACGAAAATGTGAGCTTATGGAATAGGTTCTCAGATTTGTGACTGGCTGGAAGACTTCCTAAGTAATAGAACGCAGTACGTTGTTCTCGACGGCGAGTGTTCATCAGAGACGAGTGTATCGTCAGGCGTGCCCCAGGGGAGTGTGATAGGACCGCTATTATTTTCTATCTATATAAATGATCTGATGGACAGAGTAAGTTGTAATTTGCGGCTGTTTGCTGATGATGCTGTGGTGTATGGGAGGGTGTCGTCTGTAACTGACTGTAATAGCATACAGGTTGACTTAGACAAAATCTCTAGTTGGTGCGAAGAATGGCAGCTAGCTCTCAATGTAGAAAAATGTAAGGTGATGCGCATGAGTAGAAAAAACAATCCTATAATTTTCGAATACAGCATCAGTAGTGAGCTTCTTGATGCGGTCGCGTCGTTCAAATATCTAGGCGTAACATTGCAGAGCGATATGAAATGGAACGAGCATGTAAGGACAGTTGTGAGTAAGGCAGACAGCCGACTTCGGTTTATTGGGAGAATTTTGGGAAGATGTACTTCACCTGTAAAAGAGACCGCGTATAAAACGCTTGTACGACCACGTCTTGAGTATTGCTCAAGTATTTGGGACCCGCAGCAGATCGGTTTGAAAGAAGACATAGAGGCGGTTCAGAGGCGAGCAGCTAGATTTGTTACCGGTAGGTTCGACCAATGCGCGAGTGTCACGGAAATGCTCCGGCAACTCAATTGGGGATTGCTGGAAGAAAGACGACGCTCTTTTCGTGAATTTCTGTTAAGTAAATTTAGAGGGCCGGAATTTGAAGCTGAGTGTAGTACGATCTTGCTGCCGCCTACTTACATTTCGCGTTAAGATCACAAAGACAAGATAAGAGAAATTAGGGCTCATACGGAGGCATATAGGCATTCTTTTTTTCCTCGTTCAATTTGGGAGTGGAATAGGAAAGGAAATGCCTAGTAGTGGTACAGTGTACCCTCCGCCACGCACCTTACGGTGAATTGCGGAGTATGTATGTAGATGTAGATGTATTAGAGCATCATGGAAATATTTGAGAATAGCTTGCTGGAGATGAGCTGGAACAACAAGTAGCCATTTGGGGCCCAGTGGATCGTAGTTACTCTTGTACAATGTTCCGCTTATAAGTTGGAACTCTCCATTGGTCGGTTCTCCTTTCTCCAAGGCCTGTATCATTTTTAATAGTGTTTGATCTTCCCTCTGTTCAGCTGTAATGTCATCTATTTCAGAGAGAGCTGAAATTTCATTAATGCTGTTGTGTTCCACTAATGGATTCCTCGAAAGGCAGTCGGCATCCTTGTGTTTGCGCCCGTTCTTGAAAACCACTGTGACATCGTACTCTTGGAGTCTTAGTGCCCATCTTGCTAGTCGACCTGATGGATCCTTCAAGCTAGTCAGCCAACACAAAGAATGGTGGTCTTTCACGACGGTGAATGGTTTGCCGAATAAATACGGCCAGAACTTGTTGATAGCCCAGATAACCGCAAGACATTCTTTTTCAGTTGTAGAGTAGTTTATCTCGGACTTTGAGAGTACTCTTGACGCATAGGCTATCACTTTTTGGCACCTACCTGAACTTGTACAAGCACTGCACCAATCCCATAGCCACTGGCGTCCGTGTGAAATTCCGTTTCTGCATTCTCATTGTACAAGGCTAGCACTGGTGCGGAAGTCAGAGCCTCCTTAAGTGCTTGGAAAGCTCTTTCTTTTGTCTCATCCCAGTAAAATTTGGTGTCTCCCTGCAGAAGTTCTTGTAATGGACGTGCCTTGTTACAAAATCCTTTTATGAAACGTCGGTAGTATGAGCACAGCCCGAGAAAACTTCTCACACCACGAATGTGCTGAGGAGTTGGAAATTCTATGACTGCCTTACTTTATCTGGATCAGGACGGACACCATCTCCGTTGACTAGGTGCCCCAGGATTTTTATCTCTTTGGCGACGAAGAGGCACTTCTTTGGATTGAGGCAGAGACCTGCAGTCTGAACACACTTCAACACAGTTGACAGGCAACTCAGATGTTCTTCAAATGTTTTCGAGAAAACGACAATGTCATCTAAATAGCAGAGACACATTGTCCACTTTAGGTGTTGAAGCACGTTGTCCCTCATGCGTTCGAATGTGGCTGGAGCATTACATAATCCAAATGGCATTACTTTAAATTCATAGAGACCGTCAGGTGTAATAAAAGCCGTCTTCTCCCTGTCAGCTTCGTCAACCTTGATTTGCCAGTAAACTGTCTGCATGTCCATAGTTGAGAAGTATGTAGCTTCTTTCAAGCAGTCTAAGGTGTCATCAATACGCGGCAATGAGTAGACATCTTTCTTTGTGATACTGTTCAGCTGCCGATAGACGACACAGAATCGCCACGTGCCATCCTTCTTCTTTCCGAGGACCACCGGAGACGACCAAGGACTCTCCGAAGGTTGAATAATGTCATCTCGCAACATCTTCTCCACTTCCTCCCGAATTATCCGTCTTTCAGCTGGCGACACTCTATACGAACGCTGGCTAATTGGCGGATGGTCCCCTGTATTGATACGGTGCTTTATCGTGGCCCGTTTTGTCTGACTTTTCTCCTGTTGAGGTGTGAATGCACCCGAAAATTGGCGTAGTATACCTAACACCCGCTGGCGTTGTTCCTTCGTCAGTCCAGGCCCTATTGGCAGTTCCACGTTTGTTTCCTCCAGCGTGTTGTCTAATAGCAGGGCATGGGTCTTCATTGATGACGTTGAGCTCACTGTCCTGAATTGGTTCAGCTGTCCCAATACACATTTCCTTGGGGATAAGTTGTGTCTGCTCGTGACAATTTGTGATCCAAATCTCTCTTTGACCACCGGTAATACTTATGATAGCCGCTGGTATGTAAATTTCTTTTGTGAACCTGATAAACTTTTTACTATCAACAAGAACTTTACAGTTTAACCAGTCATCTGTATTTGTGACTACAACTCTTCTCATTGTCAACGGTGGTATCGTCACATTGTCAACGACGAATAACTTCCCAGAAAATTCTGTATTACGTGTATCTGGCAGAACAACTTCTTCAATTTGCAGCTCAGATCTTCCACAGTCAATGATAGATTGGGATGCCTGAAGGAAGTCCCATCCGAGGATGGCATTGTGACTACATTCTGTTAACACAACAAATTCAAACGGCTGCATCCTGTTGTTGATGGTTATTCTTGCGACACAAGTTCCTGCTGGATGGACGTACTTTCCATTCGCGACCTTTAGCACAGTTGCTCCCGTATCACAGAACATGGTCTTCTTTAGTGTGCTGCGGTAATTATCCGAGAATACAGAAAAAGAGGCTCCTGAATCATCAAGTGCCCGGACAGGGTGGCCGTCGATTATGATGTCGATGAGATTTCCCGACATCTTGGCGACTGTCGTCCATGGAGGATTTTCATCTGCGGTGGCCTCACCTCCGTATAAGGTCACCTCGCTTAGTTTTCCTGGGCACGGCGGCTAGGGGAGCGGCTGGTACCTCTGTACGGCGACAGTGAACGGCTGCGGCGCATCAGGGAGCGACCTCATCTGGGGTACGACTGAACTCATCAGCAGGTGACTGCCTTGGATAGAACTGCTCCGATGGCTGACGTCTTGCGGCAAAATAATCATCGAATACTTGCCTCCTCTCTCTGCAGTAGCGTACGACATGTCCAGGGCGTCCACAGTGGAAACACAGTGGTGTTTGGTCTTCTGTCCTCCAGACATCTGTTCTTCTGCAGGGTGTCATAGTTACCGGGGGAGTTGGCTGTGGTCGCGTTGGTTGGTTCATGGGCTGCCGTTTGGTGGCTGCAGCATAAGTCATAGCAGGGCGACGCCATTCTTCACGTCGGGTGCGATTAACGGGGCAGACAGGAGCTAATGTTTGAAATACCTTGTCCTCAGCGGCGGCGGCTACCTTGTGACTTACAGGGCTCACATCCATGGCCATAATCTGATGCTCGCTTGGTCTAATAGTCCCGGCTGCCATGCACTGTTGTAATTCTTCTCTCACGATTTGTCATATGAGAGAAGCCAAGTCCTGCTGGTCTTCCACAATGGCCATAGGGACTACACTTGGGAGACTGTCATACTTCTTGCGTCCAACCCTCCTTTGTTGCATCTCTTCAATACGCTGGCACCTCTTGATGAACTCTTCTGTCGTAGCGACGTCTTTTATCAGAAGAGCTTGGTACATATCTTCTGCAATTCCCTTCATCAGGTGCGTGATTTTGTCCGCTTCAGTCATGTTCGGATTGATTATATTACACAGGGCAAAAACACTCTGTATGTACGATTGTGTCGGCTCACCATGTCGTTGGGCCCGGTTCTTCAGTTGTTCTTCCGCCGAGCGGATTTGTCGCTGGCGGTCTCCAAACATCTTCTTAAGTTCCTCCTGGAACGTCTCCCAGTCATTCAACTTGTCTTCGTTGTTTTTGAACCATTGCCATTGCTGGGCTGTTCCATCCAGGTAGAAATAAACATTGTCCAAGCACATTGTATGATCCCACCTGTTGTACTTGGCGACTTGGTCGAACCGTTTTAGCCATTTGTTGGGGTCCTGTCCAGCATCTCCAGAGAACACCGACGGGTGTCTGATGTGCACCTGGCTTATTGCTGGTTTCGTCTCCATCATTCTTCTGATAATACGGACTTTTGGAAGGATGTACTCGGTGTATCCTTGTATTCCGGTTCCAGTCCGTGTAAGCGACAGCTTTTACGTTGCCTAATCGGAGCCACGGAGATGCAGCTGTTGCACAGTGTACCCGGCACCTCCACCAAACAATGTCACGTTGCAGTGGAAGTAGGCTTGACTTCGAAGGCAACTAAACACAGCACTTATACTGAAAGCACATTTATTATGAACTCAACATACACGCAGCACTGACTGCCTCTCAGGCAGAGTGCTCTGCTATTTATACACAGACAGAATTTACCAGAAATTAGAAGAACAGTTAACATAAGAAACAAGTAGAATTTACAAGTGAACATAAGAAAGATGTAGAACCTTCTGGAATTGTTAATTGCAAAGAAATAAATTTTTGCTGGTGGGCGGGATTGAACCGGCGACCTTCTGCTCCGCAGTCCGTGACGCTATCCCCTGCGCCACGCCGGCAGTTGGTGTTCGTCGTCTCTCGCGGCATCCGCATTGCTATAACAGATTGTACAGCAACATCTCGATCCCTGAGTCAACAGTTGGGGGTGTTTGCAAGATGACAACTATCTGCAAAACAGTTTGATGATGTTTGCAAGAGCATGGACTATGGGCTCAGAGACCATGGCTGCAGTTACACTTGAAGCTGCATCACAGACAGGAGTGCCTGCGATGGTGTACGCAATGACGAACTTGGGTGCACGAATGGCAAAACATCATTTTTTTGGATGAATCCAGGTTCTGTTTACAGCATCATGAGGTTCGCATCCATGTTTGGCAACATCATGGTGAACACACATTAAAAGCATGTATTTGTCATCGTCATACTGGCATATCGCCCAGTGTGATGGTATGGGGTGCCATTGGTTACACGTCTCGGTCACCTCTTGTTCGTATCAACGGCACTTTGAACAGTAGCCATTACATTTCAGATGTGTTACAGCCCCTGGCTATACCCTTCATTCGATCCCCGCTGAAACCCTACATTTCAGCACGATAATGCATGACCACATGTTGCAGGTCATGTACGGGCCTTTCTGGATATGGAAAATGCTTGACTGCTGCCCTGGCCAGCACATTCTCCAGATCTCTCACCAATTTAAAACGTCTGGTCACTGGTGGCAGAGCAACTGTCTCGTCACAATACACCAGTCACTACTCTTGATAAACTGTGGTATCGTGTTGAAGGTGCATGGGCATCTGTACCTGTACACACCACCAAAGCTCTGTTTGATTCAATGCCCAGGCATATCATGGCTGTTATTATGGCCAGAGGTGGTTGTTCGTGGTACTGATTTCTCATTATCTATGCACCCAAATTGTGTGAAAATGTAATCACATGTCAGTTCTAGTATAATGTATTTCTCCAATGAATACCCGTTTATCATCTGCATTTCTTCTTGGTATAGCAATTTTAATGGCCAGTAGTGTTATTTCTCAGCAAACATAAATCATAAGGCATGTTTGTAAAACATGTGTTTGACATGAAAATTCATTCTTACCAAAAGCAAATATGCATGCTTCATGTATTTATTCTTAAATGGAAGCGAAATGCTTCAGCAAATTACACCAAAAAAACTCTTTACATACATTTACTTATCGTAGGAAAAAAATTTCATCATAACTTTGGTTTTAGTCAGTGTTAAGTGCCTACAAAGATTTCAGCTTCCATGCTTTTGATTTCAGCTTAATGCTTTGGTAATTTCTGAACATGGCTACCACAATTTACAACTAAGATACTGGCTGTTGCTTCTTCTATCCTCATACTGTTCAAAAGTTTGGATAGTATAAATTGTGATACATATTTTATGTTATCGGACTCAAGATTGAAGTTTTCAATACTGGTGGACTGTTTCTGGCACTATCCAACCTTTTTACTGAATTTCTTTTTAATGTACTTTGAGTGAATACATACATACATACAGACAGACAGACAGACATATTTGGATATTTTGTCTGACTTGCATTAATAGAAGACTGCACTTTTGTATCCATGGAAGTTTGTGTTTGATGATTAAATATATTCATGCCTGATGAATTTTTTGCTACATTACATAGATTTTTAGGACATATGTTGCAACAGTTTAAAGTACTGTCAGCTCCATGAATTTCATTTTGATTTTTCCATATTTGAATGACAATCACAGAGAGCTGCAAGCATTGCCTTTTAACTTCAGCAATCAATTAAAAAACTGAGTGCATGATGCCTCAGTCAACTGTTGCACAGTGACAGGTACTGTAGCATCATTTCTCATGAGCTTCTCAAGATTTGCTTGAGCACTAGCAGCTTGAGTTGCCACACCTCAGGACTCATCTGTACACCTGATTATTATTTTTATTTATTTGTAGCTTCAGTAGTATACTTATTTGCACATTTAGTACCCCTTATCATCATATCACACAACAAATGTGAGTGAATGAGCCCATGGTACATCTCCAATAGTGCATCTGCATCAACTATTAGTCACATTTTCTATGTTAAAAATACACTGCTGTTTATTTTTGAGCAGATATTTTCAAAATAGTTTTCTAAAGTCATGAATCTGTCTAGCATCAATCACAGGAATTGACTGTTATTGGTGTGCCCTTGAGTGTTATATTTAGTCCTTCTTCATTTGTTGTTCTCGTTAATAGTAGTTTCATGTATGTTGTTTCCTTTTAATTTAAAAATAGATTATTTTTACTTAAATATTCATTTGACCTTTCTATCTCTGTGACAGTTCTTGTTTCTAAATCAGTTACTGAGCAGCTGCTACTTACAATGAGGAATGTATCATCTGCATACAGGTTTACATTTTCTATAACAGATGCCGCCATATCATTCATGTACAGTATAAACAATAATGGACCGAGTATCGAGCCTTGTGCTATCCCATAATTAACTCCTTGGAGGTCAGAATGAACAGCTTCCAAGATTTTATTTACATTGTGTTTTATTTTTATACTTTATTGTCAGTTGCTATGAATGATTTTATTAGACTGGCTCCAGTTTCCCTGATACCATATCTATGCAATTTATGTAGAAGAGTAGGGTGGCATACACAGTCAAAAACTTTTGAGAGACCCAGGAAAACTCTACTATCTTTTGCTCTTCTAATGCCATGATCATTTATGTCATGATACTTGTTTAATTTGAAATATTGTTTTTGCAGATTTTCCTTTCTTAAATACATGTTGCACTTCATCCAATATTTTTTGTTTTTCTGTGAATTTTTGAAAGGATGAGTGTAATTGTTATTGGTCTCTAATTCCAGGATTCCCTTTGTCACTATCTTTATAATTTGTCACCACTTTACTCTTTTTCATGCATAATGCGAAAAGACCCTTCTCCATTACCAAGTAGGAATGTCAAAAGCTTTTCCAGATAATGTAAACAGTGTTTAATTACTTTTGCAGGTATTCCAACTAGGCCCTCTATGTCTTTGTTTTTTCAGTGATCTAATTATATTTGTAATTTCCATTTCATCTATTGGTAAAAGGAACAGGTATTTACTTAATTCTTGTGAAACTATAATCTGTATTCTGTTTCATTAATGGCTGTATTTTATCTATATAGTATTGATTTAAAGAGGAACACACTTAAAATGGCTCAGTTAGTTTTTTTCCCTTGAGTAGTAAGTACTATGTTCCCAATTCCTGTCTTTCTTGTTTCACTCCTGTTGGTATTTATGTGTGACTAGACTGTCTTGGAGATATTTGATGACATTTCAATTTCTTGTTTGTAGTAGGCTATCTACATTTTGCTTCCCTTATCATCTTGCTATATTATTTTTTCTTCTCTCTGTACATTTCATTGTCTGCTTGACTGTTACATTTTCTACATTGTTCATATAAATCTTTTAAATTTTTTCTAGCATTCATGATCTATGAAGTAATAAATTCCTTATTATGTCTTGGACTTATCTTTTTGTGGACCTTCAGATGGATATGGATATGTAGTGATGTAGGGTTGAAGTGAGTTTTCAAACATTGTTCAACCACATTTTCATACACAGCTTTCCACTCTCCTGATCTAAGTAACTCTTCTAATACATTGAGATTTCCAACTTTTGTTAGCCCAGGCATAGCCAACATTTTTGCCTGGCAGGCGCGCCCATGCCCCATGGGCAGAGTACACTGTAGTTGACCGCCCCAGCCACAACCGTGTGTCTCTAGTGACCCACACGCCACTGTGCACAGTGCACGAAGCAGGAACGTGGCAAAGACCACCCTTGGGTGGCGGTATGGGCACGGCGCTAGCGCCCGGGAGATGGTGTTTCGCCATGCTTATGTTAGGCTTTGCTCTATGACTATTTCTCCAGCTCCAGGTTTCTTACTCTGTAGGTCTCTTTACTGATCATCATGATCTGACATCACTTGTTCTTTCAGTTTATTTAAAGGTATTATTGTAGAAAATGATCTAGTAATGACTCTGAGGATTCAGTTCTTCTCGTACCATGATTTTGTTTTAATGTATTTATATTCAGGTCACCCACATCTATTGAGTATGGGAATTCTTTAGCAGCTTTGTCAAGTAGTACTTCAAGTTATATTGAGAAATCTTATACTAGAGTTTGGACAGCAATATATTCCTAGGACTAGACATTTTTCTCCTTGAAAATTCGTTTGAATCACTGTTGCTTCAAAAGAGATTTCTCTACACTTTGTATGAGGGTGGTTTGAAAAATTCTGGGAATCACCTCAAGAGGTCAGTGCTGGTGCCACAAGTTGTTCATGTGATATCCATTGGACTGTTGCCTGTAAACACATGACACATCAGTGCTCTTGGAAGAGAGGCATGGCAGTGACATGGCTCTGTTATTGTTCCTAGATAATGATTTGCAAAGATGGAAAAAATTGAGATTCGTGCAGTTATTAAGTACTTCATAAAGAAAGGCATGAAAGGAAAGCACATTCCTGCCAATTTCCAGAATACACTGGAGGTCAGTGCTCCTTCATATTCAACTGTTGCCAAGTGAAAAAATGAATTTAAATTTGGTTGGGAGAGCTTAGATGATTATCCAAGCAGTGGTCGGCCAAGATGTGTCACTTCTCCATAAATCATTGCAAAAGTGCACAAAATGCATCTTTCTGATTAAAAGTGCATAAAATTGCTAATACTTGCCAAATGTCATCTGAAAGGGTATATCACATTTTAAGTGAAAAAAAAAAAAAAAAAAAAAAAAAAAAAAATTATCTGCAAGATGGGTGGCATAACTCTTGATGCTGGATCAAAAACATATGATAATGGACATATCGAACAATGTTGGGTTCATTTTATGAGAAATGAACAAGACTTTTTGTGCCAGTTTGTGACCACAAATGAAACTTAGGTGTACTACTATACCCCGGAGACAAACAACAGTCAACACAGTGGAAATGTGCTGATTATACACCATCAAAGAAAGTATAGACTATTCTTTTGACTGGAAAGTGCTCAGGGATGTGAAGGGGATTCTGTTTGTAGATTACCTCATCACTGGGCAGACATTTACTGGAGAATACTATGCCAAACTCCTGGACAAATTGCAACAAAAGATACACACACACACACACACACACACACACACACACACAAAAGACCAGGTTTGGCAAGGAAGAAAGTTATCTTCCATCAAGACAATGTACTCCTGCACACATGTGCCATCACCATGGCAAAATTACATGTACTAAAGTATGAATTGTTGCCACACCCACCTTATTCACCTGATGTGGCTCTGTCATACTTCCAACTCTCCTCAAAACTGAAAATTTTTCTCAAACAATGAACTTATAGCCACAGTTGACAACTATTTTTCAGTCTGGAGAAATATCATTGAGATGGGATCAAGACCCTGGAACATTGTTGGATGAAGTGTATTAATCTACGAGACTACTTTGAAAAATAAAAAATAAAAAAGTTTCAGTGATGTAAGTATTTTTTTCTATTCTGTTCCAAGAACTTTTCAAACCATCTTCAACAGTATGTCTGCCTAGGTGTGTTTGCATTTGTGTAAATGTGTGGGTGTGTGTGTATTTGTTTACTCTTCTTTTTTTCACCCAAGGTAAGTCTTTCCTCTCCCGGGATTGGAATGGCTCCTTACCCACTCCCTTAAAACCCTCATCATTTCCTTTTCCCTCTCCTTTCCTTCCCTCCTGAGGAAGCAGATAGGCTGCGAAAGCTAACATTTGTGTGTGTGTGTGTGTGTTTTATTTATTTGTTCTATAATGGTAAAACATAGATTCCGGAATCAGGTTATTAACTGCAAGACATACCCAGAGGCAGATATAGACTCTGACCATAACTTGTTAGTCATGAACTGTAGGCTGAAACTGAAAAAACTGCAGAAAGGTAGGAAAATAAGGAGATGGGACCTAGATAAATTGAAGGAAAGTGAAGTTCTGGAGAATTTCAGAGGGAGATTTAGGCAACAATTGACAGAATCAGGGGGAAATAAAACAGTAGAAGAGGAATGGGTAGCATTGAGAGATGAAATAGTGAAGGCAGCAGAGGACAAAATAGGTAGAAAGGCAAGACCTGCAAAAAATCCTTGGATAACACAGGAAATACTAAATTTAATTGATGAAAGGAGAAAATATAAAAATGCAGTAAATGAAACAGGCAAAATGGAGTACAGACGACTAAGAAATGAGATTGATAGGAAGTGCAAAATGGCTAAGCAGGAGTGGCTAGAAGCCAAATGCAAATCTGTAGAAGAATGTATAAGAAGGGGAAAAGTAGATACCGCCTACAGGAAAATCAGAGAGACATTTGGGGACAAGAAAAGCAATTCTACAAATATCAAGAACTCAGATGGGAAACCAGTTCTCAGCAAAGAAGGGAAGGCTGAAAGGTGGAAAGAGTACATAGAGCAGCTCTACAAAGGAAATGAACTGAGAGACGATGTTGTAGGAAGGGAAGAGGAAGTAGATCAAGATGAAATAGGAGATATTATACTGAGAGATGAATTTGACAGAGCCCTGAAAGACCTAGGTCGGAACAAGGCCCCAGGAGTAGATGACATACCCTCAGAGCTACTAAAGTCTCTGGGAGAGCCAGCCATGACAAAACTATTTGAACTGGTGTGTAGGATGTACGAGACAGGCGAAATACCCTCAGACTTTAAGAAAAATGTAATAATCCCCATTCCAAAGAAATCAGGTGCAGACAGGTGTGAAAATTACAGAACCATCAGTTTGATAAGTCATGGTTGCAAAATTTTAACACGAATTATCTATAGGAGAATGGAAAAGCTGGTAGAAGCTGACCTAGGGGAAGATCAGTTTGGATTCAGGAGGAACGTAGGAACACGGGAGGCAATACTCACTTTACGGCTTATCTTAGAAGATAGATTAAGGAAAGGCAAATCTACATTTTTAGCCTTTGTAGATTTGGAGAAAGCGTTTGACAATGTTGACTGGACTACACTCTTTCAAATTCTGAAGTCAGCAGGGGTAAAATACAGGGAAAGGAGAGTTATCTACAACTTGTACAAAAGCCAGACCGCAGTTATTAGACTCGAAGGGCATGAAAGGGAAGCATCAGTTGGGAAGGGAGTAAGACAGGGTTGTAGCCTTTCTCCGATGTTATTCAATTTGTACATTGAGCAGGCGATCAAGGAAAGCAAGGAAAATTTTGGAATAGGGATTAAAGTTCAGGGGGAAGAAATAAAAACATTGCGTTTTGCTGATGACATTGTAATTCTGTCAGAGACAGCGAACGACCTGGAAGAGCAGTTGAATGGAATGGACAGTGTGTTGAAGAGAGCGTACAAAATGAACATTAACAAGAGCAAAACAAAAATAATGGAATGCGGTCTTAGAAAATCAGGCGATGGTGAAGGAATTAGATTAGGTAACGAAACAATGAAGGTGGTAGATGAGTTTTGTTACTTAGGTAGTAAAATAACATGCGATGGTCGCAGTACAGAGGATATAAAATGCAGAATGGCAATGGGAAGAAAAGCATTTTTGAAAAAGAGAAATTTGCTAACATCGAATATTAATTTAAGTGTAAGGAAGTCTTTTCTGAAGGCATTTGTGTGGAGTGTTGCCTTGTACGGGAGTGAAACATGGACGATAAGCAGTGCAGACAGGAAGAGAATAGAGGCTTTTGAAATGTGGTGCTACAGAAGAATGCTGAAGATTAGGTGGGTAGATCACATAACTAATGAAGAGGTACTGAACAGAATTGGCGAGAAAAGGAGTTTTTGGCATACCCTGACTAAAAGAAGGGATCGCTTGGTAGGACACATTCTTAGACATCGAGGAATCGTAAATTTAGCATTGGAGGGAAGTGTGTGGGGTAAAAATCGCAGAGGGAGGCCAAGAGACGCGTATAGTAAGCAGATTCAAATAGATGTGGGTTGTCGTTCTTATGAGGAGATGAAAAGGCTTGCTCAGCATAGAGTAGGGTGGAGAGCTGCATCAAACCAGTCTCCGGACTGAAGACCGTAACAACAACAACTATCACCACCTGTGCTTCTTTTCCTGGTGAGTAATCTTCATCTATTTTTTATATATTGATCTCCATAATATTCTATTTAACACATTCACCTACACTGTTACCTACATTCAAAGCTACACCACCACTTTTATGTTCAGTTCTGTAAATTGTAAAATTTTATTTCATTTTCATTCAGTCTACATTCAGTTATGTATATATGTGGTACCTCGGCAGCAAGTAACACCTAAATCTCCTCTGCTTTTTTGTGAAGCATACGGAACATTTTGATGCAATATTCAGAATTTAAAATCATTTTCAATTTTGTTGTTGTTGTGGTCTTCAGTCCGGAGACTGGTTTGATGCAGCTCTCCACAATACCCTATCCTGAGCAAGCCTCTTCATCTCCACATAAGAACGGCAACCTACATCTGTCTGAATCTGCTTACTGTATCCATCTCTTGGTCTTCCCCTGCGATTTTTCCCCACACACTTCCCTCCAACGCTAAATTCACAATTCCTTGATGTCTAAGAATGTGTCCTACCAATGTATCCCTTCTTTTAGTCAAGGTATGCCAGAAATTTCTTTTCTCCCCAATTCTGTTCAGTACCTCCTCATTAGTTACGTGATCCACCCACCTAATCTTCAGCATTCTTCTGTAGCACCATATTTCAAAAGCCTCAATCCTCTTCCTGTCCGCACTGTTTATCGTCCATGTCTCATTCCCATACAAGGCAACACTCCATACAAATGCCTTCAGAAAGGACTTCCTTAGGCTTAAATCAATATTCGATGTTAACAAATTTCTCTTTTTCAAGAAAGCTTTTCTACCCATTGCCATTCTGCATTTTATATCCTCTGTACTGCAAGCATCATTTGTTATTTTACTGCCCAAGTAACAAAACTCATCTACCTCCTTTATTGCTTCGTTTCCCAGTCTAATTCCTTCAGCATCACCCGATTTTCTTACACTACACTCCATTACCCTAGTTTTGCTCTTGTTAATGTTCATCTTATATGCACCTTTCAGCACACTGTCCATTCCGTTCAATTGCTCTTCCAGGTCCTTTGCTGTATCTGACAGAATTACTATGTCATCCGCAAAACACAATGTTTTTAATTCTTCACCCTGAACTTTAATTCCTTCTCCAAATTTCTCCTTGCCGTAAAGTGAGTATTCCCTCCCGCGTTCCTACATTACTCCTGAACCCAAACTGATCTTCCCCGAGGTCGGCTTCTAACAGCTTTTCCATCCTTCTGTATATAATTCGTGTTAATATTTTGCAACCATATTTTGCAACCATGACAGTTTTCACACCTGCCTGCACCTGCTTTCTTTGGAATGGGGATTATAACATTTCTCTTAAAGTCTGAGGGTACTTTGTCTGTCTCATACATCTTACACACCAGGTGAAACAGGTTTGTCATGGCTGGTTCTCCCAGAGACTTCAGTAGCTCTGAGGAAATATCATCTACTCCAGGGGCCTTGTTTCGACTTAGGTCTTTCAGGGCTCTGTCAAGTTCTTCTCTCAGTGTAGTATCTCCTATTTCATCTTCATCTACATCCTCTTCCCTTCCTACAATATTGTCTCTAAGTTCATTTTCTTTGTAGAGCCCCTCTATATACTCTTTCCACCTTTCAGCTTTCCCTTCTTTGCTGAGAGCTGGTTTTCCATCAGTGTCCTTGATATTCATAGAGCTGTTTTTCTTATCTCCAAATGTTTCTTTTATTTTCCTGTAGGCTGTATCTATATTTCCCCTGTTTATACATTCTTCTACATCCTTGCATTTGCCTTCTAGCCACTTCTGCTTAGCCATTTTGTGCTTCCTGTCAGTCTCATTTCTTAGTCGTCTGTACTCCATTTTTCCTGTTTCATTTACTGCATTATTATATTTTACCCTTTCATTGATTAAATTTAGTATCTCCTTTGATATACAAGGATTTTTTGTAGGTCTTGCCTTCCTACCTATTTTGTCCTCTGCTACCTTCACTATTTCATTTCGCAATTTTACCCATTCCTCCTCTACTGTTTTATTTTCCTCAGTTTCTGTCAATTGTTGCCTAAAGCTCCCTTTGAAATTCTTAAGAACCTCAGGTTCATTCAATTTATCCAGGTCCCATCTCCTTATTGTCCTACCTTTTTGTAGTTTCTTTTGTTTCAGCCTACAGTTCATAACCAACAAGTTATGGTCAGAGTCTATATCTGCCCCTGGGTATGTCTTATAGTTTATAACCTGGTTCCGAAATCTATATCTTACCATTATAAAATCTATCTGGTATCTCCCGGTCTCTTCCATGTATATAACCTTCTTTTGTGATTCTTGAACCAGGTGTTTGTTATAACTAAATTATGTTCTGTGCAAAATTCTACCAGGCAGCTTCCTCTTTCATTCCTTTTGCCCAGACCATATTCACCTACTATCTTCACTTCCCTTCCTTGTCCTACTACCGAATTCCAGTGTCCCATAACAATTAAGTTTTCCTCTCCCTTAATTGTCTGAATAATTTCCTATAGCTCCTCATATATTTCTTCGATTTCCTCATCATCGGCAGAGCTAGTTGGCATATAAACCTGTACTACTGTTGTCGGTGTTGGCTTCATATCTATCTTGACAATGATAATGCGATCACTGTGCTGGTCATAGTAATTTACTCGCATTCCTATTTTCTTATTCATTATCAATCCTACTCCTGTGATACCCCAAATTGATTTTGTATTTATAATCCTGTACTCACCTGACCAGAAATCCTGTTCATCTTGCCACCGAACTTCACTAATCCCCACTATATCTAACTTCAACCTATCCATTTCCCTTTTTAAATTTTCTAATTTTCCTACTTGATTAAGGGATCTAACATTCCATGCTCCGACCCGTAGAATGCCAGTATTGTCTTTCCTGATGATCACATCCTCCTGAGTAGTCCCCGCCCAGAGATCTGAATGGGGGACTATTTTACCTCCGGAATATTTTACCCGAGAGGATGCCATCATCATATATTCATACAGTAGAGCTGCTTGTCCTCGGGAAAGGTAACGGCTGTAGTTTCCCCTTGCTTTCAGCTGTTCGCAGTAGCTGTGTGGCAAAGCCACATTAGCTGATGTTACAAGGCCAGCTCAGTCAATCATCCAGACTGTTGCCCCTGTAACTACTGAAAAGGCTGCTGCCCCCCTCAGGAACCACACGTTTGTCTGGCCTCTCCACAGATACCCCTCCGCTGTGGTTTCACCTACGGTACGGCTATCTGTATCGTTGAGGCACACAAGCCATCCCACCTCGGCAATGTCTGTGGTTCATGGGAGTGGTAAATTTCTTTACCCAGTTTAATTTTATTTTCCTTGTTACCTGTGAGCAACAATATTCCTGGTCTTTTAGTTGTGCAGCTTGTCTTTCCTCATGATGTTTTCAGATTGTGTTTGCTCCAATGGGACATGTATCATTTTTATCTTGTGTTCTTCTTTTCTATAAGTACTGTAGGAACCAAGAGACAATTTATGCCTGTTCTCTGACAATGATGCATTTCTGGAGCTGCTTCCTCAAAAGTATCCTCTATGTCTATAACTCATAGAATATGCAGAGGTGTCTTTCTTCTTTGTACATGTTGAGACATTTCAGACCTTTTTGGTGTTGTAGAAGCTGAAGCTGTACACTCTCTGGCAGTTAACTGCATCAGTGCTGCTGAGGTGTGTCTGCACTTGTTGATGTCTCGACATCTGTTGTTCTCCCTTACTGTCTTGGAAAGCTGCTCATACATGATATTGGGAATTTGTATTTTGCTTTGCTGTGCTACACAAAAAGTCACTCTGTATTCTTGCTTTTATTGGTCTTGTGAACTTAATCAGAGCACTTGTGGCTGGATTTCTATGTATATTATTGCTGTATACTGATGTTCCTACTCCACTGCTCATCCCTAGCCTCAATGCGATTAGTTTCCAGTATTGTTGTTGGTTGTTTCTGTGGCACCATATGATCAGTATCAACTGAATCCTTCCATTTAAGTGGTATTGCAGGCTTTGGTTTGCTCTTTGCAGAGATGATTGGAATAAAGTTCTGGCCATCCATCTTTTATTTTAGTATCTGCCTGCAGCCAACCTAATTAGATTTTCTATGATTTCCCTAAATCACTCCAGGTAAATATGAGGCATGGCCAATTTCCTGTCTCAGGGGGATTTCACACACAATTTAGGGGGCAATTGTGTTTTAGGTTTGGCAACAATGAGATGAAATGTATATGTAATTCTCCTAAAACAGTTTCCCAGATGATGATTCAAAACCAAAACTGGTAGCAAGTAATTAAAATTTTTGGACAGCAAAGGATCAAGCATTTTATATTAAATTATGGAAGGATGCTGACATAATATGTGACTTCACTGTACCTTCCCTTGAAATAAAATCTGTGTGATGTGGAGATTCTCTGAAGTGAACAGCACATTTTCAGAACTCTTCAAGATGGATGCACCACTGCTCTTGGCTGTCATTAGTTTACATCTGGTGCCATCTTTTAGTTGAGAGTCAGTGATAGTGAATGGAAACTCATGAATTTACTGCTGAGAGGTTCAAGATTGTGTCTTAGTGCACTAATTTGTTCTGCTAAAAAAGCTGTTGATATTTACTGTTGACATCTTATAACCTACTCTCTGAACATTGTGTTGCACAGTTTGCCAAACTCCTCTTTTGGCTTGTGAAACTCTTTTTTCATCTGGGCATGAAAGCACGCTATAAAGTTGATCAGCTATTAGCAGTTACAAGGTCAATGACGAAATGCTAAAAGTAACTGCACATTTCATTGCAACAGTAACTTGCTTCAACCATAGTTGCCGAAAGTGTGGTGTGAGAAGCCTAAGTTGAAGAAACCACTGTTAACAGATATTGCCATAAAACAGAAGATTCTTTATCTCCCATTATTTCCTTTTACACACACATTCCTGTCCACTCTCTTCAAGTACAGGACTGTGGTGGAGAAAAGCTACAGAGCAGAGCAGAGCTGTGCATTAGGCCAGCTGCTGCAGCATTACTTCACTCGACCAATTATAGTGGGGTGAGGTGGCAATGTGCTGCACATGTGTGAAGACTGCCAAAGTTCCCTAAAAGTGTGAAGAGTCATTCCTCTCTGACTGTCACTTTCAGTGTTGGAAGATGTCACTAAGAAAGGCTATTAAGCTGATGATTCTAGAAAACAGTTCCACAATATGATATTTTTAAAATTTTTGTCTCTTAGGTTATTATTATTATTATTAATTCCATTTGTACCCCTTTTCCTGAATTAAGTTATGTCCGAAAAAGACCATTACTTCGACATTTTCATAAAAGCTGCCATACGTGAATTATGTCACCTGAATTTCATAATTTTGGACCCCCCCCCCTCTCCTTGTCAATGTGGGACACATGTGTGTGACTTCTTCTCTAGTGTAATGTCACATATTTTGCAGTTTTCAATTTGAAAATGTTTAAATCAAAACAGTGGTTCAGAATAATTTCTACATTTATAGATAAATTATTTTCCCTTTCATGAAAATCACAAAACAACTAATCAAACAAATGATGTGAAAGTTAATCATCCTGAGTTCATTGACTTAGAACTCATTCCTTTATATCATAGCATAGTAGTATCTTCATTTTTTTATTTTCATAATGTTAGAAACATCCGATGTGTCCACATTGTCTTCTTGCAACGAAAATGTATCTCATCATTTATCAAACAAAGAGCTTCCCTGGCATGTCTAGTTGCAATTCTTTGAGGATGAATCTTTGTGATGTGCAAAATCTCTTTTTGCTCTTACATGATTTTATATGTTGGTTATTGGCTTTGTATCTGTATACCACTGATATCACAGTGTGGAAATGTTCCAGGACACATCACATCATGTATGCAAGTTACATACACTGCTGAAAACAATTAGCAGATCAGGTGAGATATCATACACAATATACATTTGATGATGTATTTTATTCAGATATTAGTTACAATTGTAATCTGTGTATGATACAATATGATATTCTGCTGTCTAAACTCATTACTTGAGGTTCACATGACGTTTTCTTAGTGAGAGGCAGCATGGGGTACCATAAAAGTGAAAAAGTCATTCTCATTGCTCTCTAATATGGTGTGTTATCACCTCTAACAGTCAGTTGCGTACCTGCATGGTATGGATGTTATGAGGTTATCAACCTCAGATATTCTCAGTCAGGCGCAGTGGCACAGCCAGGATTTGGTTCTGGGAGGGGGGAGGCACTCAAGAGAATAAATAAATAAAATAAAATAAAAGCCTATTGAATTTATTAATCGATGATAAATTACTTTTTGAAAGAGATAGATTTGTGGCTAGTACTTAACTTTTAGCTGTACTGCCAATAGTTACACACAGAAAGAAAACAGGACGAAAATAAAACAAGCTTTCAGAACTGTGTTCCTTCTTAAGGTACTACTACAGAGTATCTCTGACTTCCACAATCCACTAACACCATCCTTATGACCTAGGTCATGAATTACCTTCCCCTTCCTTTCCCATTTCTTTTTTCTTTTCTTCTCTTCTCTCTACCTGTAAAAGGAACACAGTTCTGAAAGCTTGTTTTATTTTTGTCCTTTTTTCTTTCTGTGTGTAGCTATCAGCAGTACAGCAGAAAGGTAAGTACTGGCCAGTCAATCCATCTTTTTCGAAAAATAATTTATCATCTCTGTGGAGAATTTCCATCATTAATTGATTATTAATCTATGACTTATTTTTTCACTTTTTATAATTTAACCAATTATACTATGAAAACAATTGCACAAGAAATAAAATGAGTAGGCCCACAATAATTTTAAAATGGAGAAGAAGCAACATGGTGAAAATGTAATACATATAGGTAATCAGCTTGTAAAGTGTTACTAGCCAAAGAGAAAGGTCTTTACAGTTTGATTAACATGAGCTTCTATGTCTAAAAATTGAACTAAAATGACATTATTGTTGTTTGTAAGATTCCATTCGGTAGTGATGCTAAGCAGTGGGTCACCTCATATGAACAATTGGCTCAAAACAATAGTGGCAGCATCGAAGCTGGCATTGAAACTGCTTACAGTAACAGCAGTACACGTTCTCACTGGTGACATCACATTGGTGAACCCTTGTCACATTAAATTGTGCTTGGCAAAGTATAGTTATGTTGTGATTTATTACAAGCATATTATATCAAATTTCCAGTGCCAATCTTTCGAAAAAATAGTAAAGTTAAAAAATCTTTGGGAGGTACCAAGGGGCAACGGGCCTCAGCCACATTAATCCACCCCCCCCCCCCCCTTGGCTGCACCACTGATTAGGTGAACAAGCTATCCACTCACATTCATTCAGTTCCCTCAGCTTCAAACATGTCCACCAGTGCAGCTCTATGTGGACGAGCATTATTGTCCACCAGAAGGAACCCATCTCCTATGGCACCAGCATAGGGCACAACAAGAGGTCAAAGGATCTTGTCACTATATTTCTGAGAGACAAAGCATCATTTGGAATGACATAGCGGTCCACCAATACTGATTCCTGCCAACTCCATTCATTCACTACCATGATTTGGTGATGTTTCCTGGAAATAAGCAGGATTGTTCTGAGTTCCACATTCTCTCCATATGAGGGTACAGCAATTGTTTGGCTGAACACAAAACGTTGACTTGTCTGTAAATGGAACTGCGCACCACTCGTTATGAGTCCAATTGTGATGTAACTCCTCTCAGTTTTTACAGGCTAAACTAGTGTCATGGTTTTAATGAAACACAAGCCATAGGCCTCTTTGTGTAGAGGCCACATTTCCAAATTCAATTTCAGACTTTTTGTGTTGATAATGAGTTTCCTGTTGCTGCCTGGATGGTGCTCTGTAGCTGAGTTGCATTCACCCTTCTGTATAGACAGGCGGTTAATGAGAGATAATGGTCATCCCTTGCTGACGTTACACATGGACGACCTTGGCCTTGACTCATTTTAACGGTTACTGTTATGTGAAATTGTGTCCAGGAAATTACACTTTGGGACACTCCAATAGCTGCAGCCACCTCCCTCTGTATCTGTACCACTACCAACCTTCCTATGGCTCTCCATGTCATAGCTTTGGGTGTCACATTGTCATTGTATTGCACTACCTTCTCACTATAATATCTGAACCAAACTGCTTGTGTAATCCATTTGGTAGAGTAACGCAAGTCAACAACAAACCTCTCTATAGCAAATTTCTGATACGGTACTACAACTATCTTGACTGCCATAATTTTTGTTGTCCCAGTCTGTAGAACCGACAGAACAATTTTAGTTCATTCCACCGATGACAAAACCGTACTTCAGAAACTAGATATCTCAATTGAGCCCCTAATTGTTTTGACCAGTGTATTGACATCTGACAGTATTTTATCATTGTCAGAATTCATAATGACCTCATTCTGTCCAATGCACTTGTGCAACAGGACAACATTTTCAACAGAGCTACAAATAAAGCTGTGCAAGTAGAAACACTTTTGCAAAATATATGACAGTTTTACTTCTTTCAACTTTATCATCATCTTGTATAAAGGAAATAATAGATTGTGTAGCTGAATGTAGATATGAAAGAGTATTTTACAATAAATACATGTAAATATCTATACCACATGAATATCTTGATCATCATATAAAGACACATTCGACATCATTACAAAATGTCATATTCATGGTCTATGGAACTAGTATTAATCTACTATTATTCATAATCGATATTCTGCTACCTCCTCTTCCCATAATTTCTTCAAAATGAATCTGTTATGGTGATAATTGTCACACTGTTGCCACATAGGACGCCAAATGAAAACTGCCACTATGAGAGTAGGCCTATCCACTGAAGCCATTTTCTCAAAACGTAGTACAATTAGATATAAGTGGCTACAACAGTACTGCACAAAACAGCTGATGCCACAGCAGCGGCCGAGACCTGCCGGCGTTGCCCGACCACAGCCAAAGCTGAGGGACTGTCCTGGTCGCCATGCTATGCAACAAACGCGTTTGTTTCTCTCTGCGCTGCTCTCTGCCATTCTGCTCTGCTCGCAGCATCATTATAATCGTGCACACTGCCCAACACTGGTATGCTTCACCAACTCTGCTCTGCTCGCAGCATAGTGCTGCTATGCTCTTGTCACACCGCTCCACTATAACCGTTGCCTTATGTGTGAATTTTTTCTGTCCAAGGATTTATTGTATGGCACCTCCATTACTAACAATAATGTTTGTGAGACCAGTACATCCCACCTAAAACTAAGTCTAGTCTACAATTCCTTAGGTTTCTGTGAGTTTGAGTAGCCAACACTAGATATCATATTAGTGTGATATATGTAGCACTGCGACAAATTTACAGCATGATGCAGCGACTTTTCTAAGCTTTGTTCTAATGATAACCCCAATTGTGTAACAATTTGATGTTCTCCAGGTAAATGTTCAGTGTGTGTACCGTGTGCCCTGTAGGTGAATTAATTTCACTCTTGCCTGAATGCTGTTATAACATGGCTGAGTATTGCTACTTGGGGGCACTTCACACAATTCAATCACAGCTTTTATATTCATATTTCTGAGACTAAAGAGAATTTGGGAAGATAAGAGCTAGCGCGCATGGAAGGTGTTTGTCACCATGACGTCATATATTCAAAGCGGAGTGTGCTCACGACAGATAACAGTCACTGAACTTGTTTGTAAATACAAACCTCATTTTTTGATATAGATTTGTATGGAATGGTCACTATTTATGAATTCATGAGACTTAAAATATTGTAAAAATAATTCTCTGTACTACCTCTTATAGTATAATTTTCCACTTATTAGTCTGTTGATGGAATGTTTCATGGTCTTTGAGAAAATATAAGCAGTTCTTTTCAATATTTTCAAATGACTGTTGAAAGTTATCGATATCAGCTGAATGTTTTTAGTGAATTAATGGTACTGAGGTATTCAGTTGCGCCTACAATACTAGAAATAGGGATATATTTTTTATTTCAGTATTGTTTATTTCACTGTTGCATTCCAATTTTTTCTTTATTTATTTATCAGCAACAGCTTCATAATAAAAATTTAAATATATCAAATTCTCTGAGATTAATCACTTTTATCCATCCTGTGACATCACAACATTTTTATGGGTTTTCTTCTATCCTGTAAGATCCTCCAAAGCTATCCACATGGACTTAGTTTTATTGATTGACTCAATAATATATTTGTCATTTGCCTTTATTTTTGCTCTTTTTATGAAATTTCTCAAAACTGAAATCTATTTTATTATTATTGACTCAGTCTGACAAAGGAAATAACATTCTTTTCTGTAAAAGCTTCTATTAACATTATGACAGAAAACATTAAAAAATTTCTGTCTTTTTATACACTTTTGTCAAAAATAGTTCACTGATTAGCTACTGGTTGTTTTCAATATTGTTCTGACTAAATTCTTTCACAGGTAAATGTCTTGCAAGTCGTAGAAAAGATATTTACAGGTATTATTGATAAATCTGAAGCATTGAATTAAAATTTGTGGTGCGGCCGGGAATCGAACCAAGACCTCCATGCTTACTAGGCAGACGTCTTAACCGTTAGACTACCACACCACTAATGATTAAGGTGCCTTGGAATAGTCTATGTACGATTTCCCTCCACATCACAAACTTTAATTCAGCTTCTGTGTTCCAAAGATAATTGCCACTACTGCCAAGGCTCTCCATGCAGAATTAAATTGGAACATAGAAGCTGAATTAAAGTTTAAGATGTGGAGGGAAATCGTACATAGACTATTCCAAGGTGCCTTAATTGTTATCGGTGTGGTAGTCTAATGGTTAAGACGTCTGCCTAGTAAGCATGGAGGTCCGGGTTCGATTCCCGGCCACACCACAAATTTTAATTCAATGCTTCAGATTTATCAATAATGTCTTTGACATATTTGAGATGTAAATCCGTCTCTGGGATTGTTTATTTGTATTAATTTACAGGAATGTTTAGTAATTGTGAAAATTAGTTGTCATAGCCAATTTTAAAATATTTTTCAACTTCATCAGTAATAATACCACTATCGATGTCGTCTTCGTATATAGTCATGTTATGCTAAAATGTTGATGCCATGTTTGCATGTGTCTGTGTTCCAACTGGCAAGAAAACGTGGAGTGGAGATGCATGGAGAGTAACAGTTTTGTCCATAGAGTAGAAATATGGTTTTGTCATAGTTTTCAGCTATGGGCCATGGCCATGGCCATAGCCGACAGCTGAAAGTGTTGTATGTGTATGTCTTTTGTATGTGCCTGTCACAGCTCGTCGCCACGTCTTTGCGGTGAATTGTAAACTGTCCTTACTATATTATTAGGAGTTCGAAGGTAATTCTACCTGTTCTCTGGAAACTATGGGAAACATAGAACTAAGAGGTAGTAACCATGATATCAAAGATACATTTTGCAACTACTTCTGCTCTGAGGAAGAATCAGTTCCTTTACAAAATGCATTGATTGTTAGCAAAGATTACTAGATATCTACAGGTGTCATTGTTGTCGTAACCTATAAATAGCTTTATTAATAGCTGATACATTTCAAGTTCGCCGGCCGCGGTGGCCGAGGGGACTGAGGTGCTCCAGTCACGGTCTGCATGGCCACTACGGTCAGGGGTTCGAATCCCCCCTCGGGCAAGGATATTTGTGCCGTCCTAGTTCGTAAGTAGTTTGTAAGTTTAGGGACTGATGATCCCGTAGTTAAGTCCCATAAGCTTAACAAGCATTTGAACATTTCAAGTTCAAATTGTCATGTTATACTATTTGCTTAATGACCTGAATACATAATTCTACAAATACCTTCACAGGAATAGTGTTCTTTCAAACAACCCTATGTGATTTCCTTTTGAACTTATACTCTTCAATAACATAACTTATTTCATAAAATATTTTGCCTCATTACTCTTATTTTATTTTTACTTTAAGTACAATTGGAGTAAAATATTAGGAAGAAAAAGTATGCCAATTCAGTGTAATTATTTTTCTGAGTTTCTTAAAATATTGAAAATAGTCTACAAATACCTCTAAATGTCATTATACAAAATCGTACGATGTTTCAACAACATTAATTAAATTATTTTGGTGCACTAGGTTTGAATTCATGTCAGACTATTAGAAGAAGACAAACTAAAATTAAATTACTTTTTTACTGGTTGCCTAGGGGTCAGATATGCCGATTGCTATGAACTTTTGCGGTTGATTTATATGTAACAGTGGCGGCTCATGCTCAGTTTAGTTGGTGGGGCCTAGAAAAAAAAGTTTGTAACTAGTATAATAGAATCAATCTGAAGTATTCATTATATAACCTCCTTTTTATAACATCATTTAAACACTTTCAAAAGATATTTAAAAATATGGTAATTATGCAGTAATTAACATAATTCACAAAAATCTGTAGCTAGTAAAAATTTAGACAAATTTGCAACAAACATCATCATCATTGTTGTTGTTGTTGTTTTTGGGGAAGGGTTATGTGTGTGTAATATTGTAGTTGGTCTGGCCCACCAGCTCCATGTACTTTTGTGGGTGTCTGAGTTTAAGCTGTGATGACACAAATTATTGAAGAACTCGGGGGACTTGGATGTAACGGACCTGCTACAAACTGATAACTTCCATAAGCTGATGCTAAATAAATGTCACTTCCACATAGCAAGGTTACAATTACAAAATTATTAAGTTCAACACATTACCAGATTGTCGTAGGTTGGGTGTGTCTCATAGAATCTGCTTCGCTTGTAAAGTTCTCCTCGTGCCTGAAATTCAGGTTAAATTTGCGTGCTGGGTGATATCTTACAGACCTACATCACTTAATGTGTAATCAAAACACAAGTCGCACTTTTCATAAAACTATATTCAATAATACATTACATTGTTGATCTGCATACTGTCATACATAGTGACTGCCCAAAGTCAGCCTTAATTAATGACGCCCCGAGTCTCTCTGCTTGGATCCTTATATACTATTTTGACATGTGACAACAATACATATTGTTGTTAGAACCAGGAAGTTATACATTTATCATGAACAACGGATTTATTACAAGATATACTTAATATTGATAAGTAGAGCATTAAATGTTTATTCTTTTAAATACAATCACTTTGATAAGAATTGCCACAATTAAGCAGTATATGTATTCGAACAATGGAAATAATAAAGACGTTAATAACGTGAGAATTATGTTATGAATATAATTCCTAACATATACAGATTTACGTTTTTGCAAGGTTAACTATTGGCAGTTTCATTTAGTGCTATTAATATCATCATGTTGGTTTCAGATTAAGTCTTTGGAATTCACATAACAAATTATTGCCAGTATTACATTAATTCATCAGACGGCATTTCAAGTCTATGTACTGAGTTTGATGAGAATCTAATATCATTTAATATGTTTTCTGTTACTATCTGTTAATTCTACATGTGCTTGCTTTATATTCCGGAATACAGCTTTAATATGCAATAACTCTGCTTCCTACCAATCAATGAATATTAACGGAGTAGTTATTAGTTTCTGTGGTGTGTTTACAATCTGGTAACATTCTTAAACCAAAGTTATGTGATATCTGTAGATCAGCATAGGGCTAATACACAGGGATTTTCTTACAAGAGTTACAAATTGTATTGGTGTTGCCTACATGCAAATGTACAGTCTTTAGGTGTTTCCCTAAGTGGTCTGTTACATCTCATGGAGGTGCTTGGAGTCAAACCAAAGTTCATCAGTTCTTCTCATACTGAAGTGCATATTTATTGTAGTTGTGCTTCTGTGTATTGATTCATCATCATCATCATCATCATCATCAGAGACTGATTATGCCTTTCAGCATTCAGTCTGGAGCATAGTACCTCTAATAAAATTCCTCCATGATCCCCTATTCAATGCCAACATTGATGCCTTGTCTGATGTTATGCCTTTTACTTCAAAATCATTCTGCACTGAATCTAAAAACTTTCTTCTTGGTCTACCTCGACTCCTCTTACCCTCCGCTGCCGAGCTCAAGAGTCTCTTAGGTAACCTTTCTTCTCCCATACGTGTAACATGACCCCATCATCTCAGTCTGTTCGCTCTAACTGCTTCATCTATGGTGTTCATCCCCAGTTTTTCCTTGATTTCCTCGTTATGGACACCCTCCTGCCATTGTTCCCATCTATTAGTGCCTGCAATCATTCTTGCTACTTCCATATCTGTAACCTCTACCTTATGACTAATGTAACCAACTTTCACTCCCATACAACAAAGTTGGTTGAAAGGTAGAGCGGTGCACAGCTAACTTAGTCTTGGTACTTAATTCCTTCTTGCAGAAGAGAGTAGATCTTAGCTGAGCACTCACTGCATTAGCTTTGCTACACCTTGATTTCAGTTCTTTCACTATGTTGCCATCCCAGGCACGTGCTAGCTGGCCCTCACTGTATGCTGCAGTGAGAAGCAAGCGAAAACAATAGATCGCATCATTGTAAATTGAGTTAGGATGTCGAGGGGATCATGTCACACTCCAACTGTTTGATTTAATACCGGAAAAGCATATTACAAATTTTCTGGTTGGGCTGGGCACCTGTGGTCTTTTGTAATGAGCCATCCCTGATATGCAAGTATGTATATCATATTATCTACTGCATTTTGTACATCCTATGATAACGAGTACTACTTCTGTGACGCACAACATCTGTACACACTTTCTTCTATGCTTCTGTCATCAACAGATGTTGTTTATTGTCTAGTGATGTTATGTTGTAGAGATAGGGATATTTCTCCAACTCAATTATTAATATTTCATTGTCCAATTGATCCATTGGAACGAAATTTGCAGAGTTTTCGGATTTTACCACACACAGATGAAACAGAACCTCTTGGCTGCTGTGCGTCTGATGATAGAAACAGCCTAGTGTGGAAGGGGTGCCGATGACTATTGCTGCGCCAGAAATAGTCCCAGGCCCATTCGATAGTGACAGCAGTATTTCCAGGTCCTCCGAAAAATCGGAAGATCATCTGATTTTTTAAAATTATTCCATTGTTCCGAAATTTTCCACTGTTCCGAAATTTTCCAAAATTTCTTCGCCGACAGTACATGCTGCTAAATAGCACATACCATATCAGTTCGACTCAGTAGCGAAGCCAAGATTCCAAACAGCAACGGAAGGGGAAAATAACGGTGCAAGGAGAGTATTGCGTATTGATTTCGTATAACAGTAAGTTAAGGGACTTATCTCTCTTTTTTATTTTAGAAAAAGTTAAAAAGAAGCAAATTTCCCCTTAGGGGGCTGCAGTGCCGTAACTTCCCCTCCCGACGCGGCGGAATAGCAGTGCGCTTCTAAGGCGCAATGCCAGGTGCGCGCGGCCGTTCGCCGTCGGAGGTTCGAGTCCTCCCTCGGGTGTAGGTGTTGTCCGTAGGTTAGTTTAACGTGGTTTAATTAGTTTGTAAGCTAGGGATTAATAACCAAGCAGTTAAGTGCCATAGAATTACAAGCATTTTGAACCTGCCCTCCCCCGGATGCAATCACAACGAAACATTGCATTACCAACGACTACCACTACACCTCCACGGCCACAGTATTGTTTGGTCGCAAGGACCAGCAAGCCATGAAAAGCGCGTTCAATGAGCCGCAACATACAACGCCGACTATCAGACTACCGTGATAATATAAAATGAATAAGAATAAATTGACTATAGAAGATTGACTTATTTCCACTCCCCTACTTATGAAATAAATAATGGGCTCTCTCTTTTTCTTATTTTTTAGTATGGCGTACCTTCCAGTTTTTATTGCATCTTTCGAAATTTTTAAGCTTCATAATCCGAATATAGCAACACTGCGACAATCGCGCGCGGAAAAAGCGACACAGTTCAGTGTGGCACCCTCTGTTTGCTCTAGTGAGTTCCTTTCCAGAGCGACAAGAATCGTTGATCTGTAGTGGAGAAATATCATGTTAGACTCTGGTGCGGCATTACCCTGACAGTGACAAAAGTCGCCTGTGCACGCTAGCTCAACATTAAAAACTTACAAGGAAGATAAATAATTTACTGGGTACCGTACCAAAAAAATTAAAAATCTATTTCGTCCCATTTCTTGGTAGAGCGAAATTATAAGCATAACTCCTTGAGCTCTTGTTTACGTTGCTACATATGGTATTATTTAGAATGGTATTGCATTCATATCCAACAGTTCATTCAGTTTATTTAGTTTACCAGTGAATTTTTGCTTGAGCGCAAGAGCAGAGGTCGAATGTATAAGTAGTATCTTTGATTGGAAGATTTTGTTTACATAAACACAGGAAATTGGCTATTTTTCCGTGACCTGTACGAAGATTAGAAATAAATACGTCTGTTTCAATATTAAAACTTGTTTCGCGGGTTGTTCTGCTTTCTTTTCCCTAATTTTCATGCAGTTCTTATCAGCAGTGTTGTCTTTTAAGTTGTACAGTAATAACGGTAGTTCAGAACATCGACGCATGCATAAGAAATTGCTTGACTTCTAGGTTAAGTTATATTTACGAGTCGACGACGCTTCTCGTCGTCTTTCAATTACAATACGTTGGAGAGGAGAGGAATTTTGTTTGGACGATATGAAGCCTGTTACATGCGTCGCACCTGTTAATATTGCGGTTATAAAATACTGTAAGTTCGATTTTAAAGTATTTAACTGCACTGTCTGTACGTGACATAATTCCACTTGTGTAGTTAAAAGAATCATCTTTTCGGCGCCCTGTATTTTCTTCCAATGACAGAAAAAGTTCATTGGGCATGGTTATATTTGTACGTGGATGTCGTTTACTTCGACAGTAATACACAATGAGAAGTTAACAACATACAATACTATATCCTTTGATAAATGGATTCAAAACATTAATTTTCGGTGTGTACATTCTTGCTAAGGAAACTGTACATAGACCATAATTAACTAACTTTGGAAAAACTGGAGATCTATACTTCTGATTGATTGATTGTGAAATACACATACCTTTCATACACAGAATTCAGTAATCTATAAAGTGGTTCGAGTTGTAGCTGCCAGGAATATTATGTTTTGAAGGAAAATTTGTGGAGAACATGTTAGCCTAGGTTTCTAAGTACATCGTTAGTTTCATCGCTAAGACTGTAAATCATTTTTTGTGCAGGCAAACCCTGAGAGGATGTTGGTTGTCTCTAGTTGTAGAAATTTAGTTAATAGAAGTTATGTGGTGAATGTTTCCATTACTTTTATATTATATTCTCCAGATGATGGAGTATGACACTGTGCCCCATGACCCTCCAATGGTGACTCTACAGGCCTTAGTAATTATGTAAAGGCCTTACTATTAAGTAATGTTGAGCACAGTATTAAGTCTTATATGCAAGAGATGAGACTCTGCAAATCAAAGAGCATACATGTTTGTAATCTTGAGCTGCATTATTACAAGCACTGTTTAGTCAAAATAAAATAAATTATGTATACGATATTCGTTTATCAATTGCTAAATCAGGAAGAGATGGAGCTGGGCTGCTGCCAATCACGCAAGATTGAGAATTTAAGTGGGTCCAAACATCTCATATAACCTTAAAAAGAGGGAGAAGAATTAGTCCTGAAGTAAATATAACTCTTCTGCTCACATAAAGTGTTTCACCACTCACATGACTTACAAAGTCTTATTGGAAATTTCTTGTTTTCATGTAGTCACCTCTGACTAATGGAGGTAAAAGTAAAGGAACATTCTCATCACAGTTATGTCTGTCCTATGCACACACATTTCAGTGTTCCTACAATTCCTGCCACATCTTGTGTCTGTCTGAACATATTTGGTGTGTTTTTCAATGGTATATTCTTTTCTATCTCTGGATTCCATTCCATCTTCTTTAATTAATAATTGTTAAAATAGTAATAAGGACAGTTTACAACTCATCTCAAAGACATCGTGGTGAGCTGTGACAGGAACATACAAAAGACACACACATAACAACACTTTCAGCTATCGACCATGGCCTTCTTCAGAAAATAGAACATTCATGGAAGCACACAACACATTCATATAACCATTACCTCCGGCTGCCGCACCTTGAATCAAAGTGTGGCAGCCAGAGGTGACAGTTGTATGACTGTATTGTGTGATTGCGTGAATGTTCTGTTTTCTGAAGAAGGCTATGGCCGATAGCTGAAAGTGTTGTATGTGTATGTCTTTTATATGTGCCTGTCGCAGCTCGTCGCCACGTCTTTATAGTGAGTTGTAAACTGTACTTATTACTATATTATTAATTCCAACCCAGACTTTCCCTTATTACATTTAATTAATAATTGATGAGAATAGTCTGTATCTCACTGTAAAAATGATGACTGTGCTGCAGAAATGCTTATAGAAAAGGAATTACATAAATACAACTTAAATTTTCGGCCAGAGTCTTTGTCAGCAAAACAGCAATCATATAGTCAATCAGGCACAACTCGTGCACATATGACCGCCATCTCTGGCTGCTGCAGCCCAACTGATTCTTTTACATTTAGTGGAAAGGGAAGGGGGGTCAGTTAAGGGTGACGATAGATTATTATTTGCTTCTTGACGGAGCGTGCAGGTTGACAGGTGGGAATGTGAGGTGCAGTGAAGGGAGGGGAGGAGGGGGAAAGGGCAAAATGCGGAGGTACAGAGAAGAGGAAAAAGGCAGCACACAGTTGAGACAGAGGCTTGAATTGGTATGTTGGGGAGGGGGTAACAGATAGGTGCAGAATGTAGGAGAGTAGCTTACCTTAGGTTGAAGCCAGGATGTTTTGTAAGGATGCTACCAATATGAATGATTCAATTAAAACTCCTTTTTACAATGATACAGAGTTTCTCAATGTATTACAAGTAACATTCATTATACATATAAATGTATCTAAACATGGTTCATGAGGAGAAAAAGGGTTTGTCTGTGTTGTTTTTGGAATAATCATCCATGCATTTACCTAAAATAATTTAAGAGGGCTGAAGTTGAGCTGGGGGAACACTGGCAGCACTCCCATAGTATACATAGGTTGGCAACCCACTACATTTCACGTATCCACTTTCACAGTACAATCTGATTCAGTTACCTACTGAGCCCCATGATATAACTGAAAAAGGCTATCACTTGAAACATTGATCATTTACACTGGAAATTACTGTGTGGTGAAATCTTAATATTTCATCATATTTTTTGTCGTAACATGATGTCTCACTCGGTTCACATAAACAAACAACTGACTCGTGCTGCTTCATCCCAGCTTACCACATGGTGACAACTGCCAATACACGTAACTATAGTACACCGCTAACCATGATCTCAACTTTTCCCATTTAGCACATTATGATGGCTGGTCAGAGAATGAGCATTCATCCTCCCAAATGTAAGGTACTTTGTTAACAAATGTATTACCACATTACTTTCATATCTAATTGAACAATGACCAATGTTTGTCCATACTTTGAACAATTTAGTCCCACAAGTTTAGCAAGCAGTTGGTTCAGTCATGCTTTTTGAGTCAGTTTTATGTGCAGATGTGCCCCTATCATCACTATCAACATACTCTAAATCTGAAACCTGTGCAGTATTGAAGCTACATCATCATACATTTTGCCCAGGCCTACAGTCAAAATTTTGGAAATAATCTTCAGGTGCTGACATGGAGCTCACCTTACTCATTGAGTTATTCTAGAAGGACTGGTTTTGAAAAGTGAGATGGGCTTAAGTCACAACCTTTGATTAACTCGTGTACAAATTACTGAGAAGACTCTAACTATTGACAATGCATGAGTGGAGCGACTACATGCCACTGAGTGTTATCCAGCCACAGAGCTTGATTTTACAGACATGCACTTTTGAACAGAGTATCTGCATTTGCAAATACAGTTAAACTCCAATTCTTGGAGCCAGTGCAGTGTGTCTTGCATCTTAATTCTAATCACATGGGCAATAACCTAACAATGGAAAGTCATGGTTGGCATGTCAACAATATGAGTATAGGTAGCAAATCCTTGTACTTAGTTTGCAGCCCTTCGCAATGTCGGACGTGCTGTTGAAGAGCACTCATAAAAGATAAGGAATTTAGATAGTAATAAATTATTATTTACTTTAACTAATTGAATATGTTCATTGGCATGCTGTTAAATTCCACCAATAAAAGTTTTTATTTTATTTGCCTATTGTTTTAGTAACAATGAAAAGTTGGTTTTGTTTACTTACTGCTTTCAGGCCTAATTTCCGAGGTGCATATTTAGTGTGACACCTCAGTTTTAAGTGCATTTTCTAATAGCTTCCATACATATCAGTGTCAAATACATAATTCTATTTGTGGTTAATATATAAATATATATCCCACCGGGAAAGTTTCCCTTTGTGTGTGTGTGTGTGTGTGTGTGTGTGTGTGTGTGTGTGTGTGTATTTGTTTACCTTCCTTTTTTCCCCGTAAGGTAAGTCCTTCCATTCCTGGGATTGGAATGACTCCTTTTCCACTTCCTTAAAACCCATATCCTTCCCTTTCTCCTCCCCTCTTTTCCTCTTATCCTGAAGAAGCAACCAACAATTGCAAAAGCTTGTATGTGTGTTTTCTTTTCTTTTTTTGTGTCTATCGACGAGCCGGTCGTTTGGGTAAGACCAATCCACAGCCCTCACCCACCTGATCCTTAACCTATACCTCAACTCCACCAATGAACACATCTGTCAACTCCTATCCCTGATCAAAATCCTCAACCTTTCCAGTCCCACATCCACACCTAGAGTTTAGAACATCCTTTTACAGGCCAACCGCAAATTGGATCAGCATGCCACCCTCCACCTCAAAAAACTATGCAAACTCCTGGTCACTCACCTCCGGAAAGGCAATACACTCTCCCTCAACAACCTCTCCAATAAACCTCAAGCTCCCCTTATTGCACAGAAACCCAGTCTCTCCCATCTACTCAATCTCCCACTTCGAACTCCACTCCCCCCAAACCTCACAATCCTAATCCACCCAATCCTGAACCACAACATCCCAATTCAGTAGTCAACCTCTCCTCTAAACCTCTCTCCCAATCCGAAACCTCTATCCTATCCAAAGGCCTCACCTTTAGTCCCACTCCCAAATTCAACCAAACAGCCCTTGTCAAAGACCTACTATCCTATACTTGTAGCCTTGGCTGGAGATGACACTTTACCACGAAGAAAAATAATCCTACTCCTGATGATACAGTTCCCCTAGACATCATTCAAATTGAACCCTGTCTTGAACAGTTCCGACCTCCATCACAGTGAGACCCACCCGCTCTTCCTCAAAATCACCCCCTTCAAACCTTCCAGGAATTCCTTACTTTCAATCTTGCCTCTCAGTCCTTCCTGAAAAACCTTAATCCTACTCCCAACATTACCGCAGCTGAATCCAGAGCTATCCGTGATTTGAAGGCTGACCATTCCATCATCATTCTCCCAGCTGACAAGGGATCCACGACTGTGGTACTTGATCGGTGTGAGTATGTGGCTGAGGGACTGTGTCAGCTTTCAGATAGCACCACATATAAAGTCTGACAAGACAACCCCATTCCTGATGTCCAGGCAGAGCTTCAAGGAATCCTCAAACCCTTTAGGCCTCCTACAAAACCTTTCACCTAACTCCATTAACCACATGAACCCACCGACACCTCGCAGCCCCACCTTCTATCTACTACCCAAGATTCACAAACCCAATCATCCCGGACGCCCCATTGTGGCCGGTTACCAAGCCCGTACAGAATGAATCTCTGCCTACATAGACCAACACCTTCAACCCATCATGTGCAGTCTCCCATCCTTCATCAAAGACATTAACAACTTCCTCGATCGCCTGAAATCCCTACCCAGCCTGTTACCTCCAGAAACCATCCTTGTAATCATTGATGCCACTCCCTTATACACAAATATCCCACATGCCCAGGGCCTCGCTGCGATGGAGTATTTCCTTTCACGCCGACCACCCACTTCGCTACCTAAAATCTCTTTCCTTAATACCCTAGCCAGCTTCATCCTAACCCACAACTTCTTCACTTTTGAGGGCCAGACATACCAACAACTAAAGGGAACAGCCATGGGAACCAGGATGGCCCCCTCGTACGCAAACTTATTTATGGGACGCTTAGAGGAAGCCTTCCTGGATACCCAAGCCTGTCAACCCAAAGTTTGGTACAGATTCATTGATGACATCTTCACGATCTGGACTAACAGTGAAGAACTCCAGAATTTCCTCTCCAACCTCAACTCCTTCGTTCCCATCAAATTCACCTGGTCCTATTCCAAATCCCATGCCACTTTCCTTGATGTCGACCTCCATCTGTCCAACGGCCAACTTCACACATCCTACCACATCAAACCAACCAACAAACAACAGTACCTCCATTATGACAGCTGCCATCCATTCCACATCAAACGTTCCCTTCCCTACAGTTTAGGTCTTCGTGGCAAGAGAGTCTGCTCCAGTCCCGAATCCCTGAACCAGTACACCAATAACCTAATCACAGCTTTCACATCCTGCAGCTATCCTCCTGATCTGGTTCAGAAGCAAATTACCAGAGCCACCTCCTCATCCCCCCAAATCCAGAACCTTCCACCGAAGAACCCCAGAAGTCCATCTTTTCTCACCAGATACTTTCCGGGACTGTAGTGGACTCTGAATGTGGCTCTGCAGCAGGGATACACCTTCCTTAAATCCTGCCCCAAAATGAGATCCATCCTTAATGACATCCTTCCCACTCCACCAAGAGTGTCTTTCCGCCACCCACCTAACCTTCGTAACCTCCTAGTCCATCCCTATTAAATCCCCAAACCACCTTCCCTACCCTCTGGCTCCTACCCATGCAACTGCCCCCATTGTAAAACCTGCCCTATGCACCCTCCCACCACCACTTACTCCAGTCCAGTAACCCAGAAGGTGTACACGATCAAGGGCCGAGCCACGTGATTTACCAACTGACATGCCTGCACTGTGAAGCGTTCTATGTGGGAATGACCAGCAACAAACTGTCCATTCGCATGAACGGTCACAGGCAGACAGTGTTTGTTGGTAATGAAGATCACCCTGTGGCTAAACATGCCTTGGTGCATGGCCAGCACATCTTGGCACAGTATTACACCAACCGGGTTATCTGGATACTTCCCACAGACACCAACCTTTCAGAACTCCAGAGATGGGAACTTGCCCTTCAGCTTATTCTCTCCTCCCGTTGCCCACCTGGTCTCAACCTCCGCTAAATTCAAATTCCCGCCCACCATCTTTAGCATCTTTGCTTCGGTTCTGTGGACAGAGCCTCTGCCTCAAGTGGTATCTCTGTCCAACTTCTTTGCTTTTTACAAATGTCTGTCTAGGTGTGTTTGCGTTTGGATATGTGTGAGTGTGTGTGTATTTGTTTACCTTCCTTTTTTCCCCCTAAGATAGCCAACTAGCATTTAAAAATAAATTAAAAGAATTTCTGAATGGCATCTCCTACATTATAGTTGAATTTTTGATATAATTAGTAAACCTGAAAAAAAAAAAAAAATAAAAAAAAAAAAATAAAAAAAAAAAAAAAATAGAATAATAAATAAATAATAATAATAAAAATTGTGTCATGTAATATTTACTAGAAAGTAATAATTTGTAAAGACACGTTTCAATAACCTGACACGTTCCACATCAGTACAAAGTGTCATATTTCTTGATCTATGGAATAAGTACTAATCTAACCTAATCTACACAGGGTCACTGAGCCTTAGACAGCCACATAGAAGAGACAATCATATTCACACAACTTTTAATTTTCGACTCCATTCTTCGTAAGAAAAAGATACATGTAAATTTATATGATCACTTAGACATAACTCTTACACACATAACTGCCATTCCAGCACAAATAGCCAGAGTTAGTGGATTATGTGTGCAAGAGTTATGTCCAAGTGATTGTGTGAAAGTATCTGCATCTTTCTCTGATGAAAACTGTTGTCAAAAAATAAAGTGTTGTGATCATAGTTGTCTCTTCTAAGAGTCTGGCTATAGTTCTTTGATTGTCCTTATTGGCAATAAGCCTCTCTTGGTTATTATAACTCATAATAGCTAAGTGGGCTATCTTCTAGGCTGGCTATGGAGCATTAACAACTGGCTAATTTACCTACAAAATGCAAATTTCCATCCTTATTTCCCAGCACATAACTTACACTTAACTTGTAAGTAAATTCTTTTAGCGAGTAACAACAAATAATTTTTGTATTACATCCACTAAAGATTGATTGTTGATGTCATGCATTCAAAGGAATGTGATACAACCACTCAAATTATGATCTTCCATTACTATAACTATCAGAAAGATATTAGTGCCACACAATTTTTAGAGAAGACTATGTGAAGGCAGTACATACACAGTGACTTGTGTGATTTATTTGAGTTACCACTAACTCCAGGAAGGAGATTTTTGCAGACATCTTGCAAATGTGTGTGTACTGGACTGTGGACTATTGGAGAACTGGTGTCTTCAAAGAACAGGTCCAATTTATTTTATAAACTTACAGCAGTTGCATTTGGATTTACTTGCAATTTCAAACCCTTTATGGTTCTTAAAACAGTTGTCAGCCAGTATCTGGATTTATCTGGTGATAATTCTTTACAAGGATGCACATAACTCCATGTCTTTTCATGTGGAATTATGTTAATATACAGAGATGAGAGCATCACTACTTCAATACATGATTAAGTTAGTATGGTAGATAATTTTGTATACAAAACAATGGCTAAGTCTAGATCGGGTCACATCGACACACAGCTCTCATTTGCGGTATGCAGTTGTTGGGAAATGGATTGTATTGAGTGAAGTGGTATTGCACTTACATCCACCTACCTAGCCCCAAGTTTAAAATGAAAAACAACAATAATTTGAAACAGTGGTCATTTGGGTTGTCTTTACACTTAAATGATAGCACTTGCAGCATTTAAATGTTACTTACTGCATTGGCAGTGTAATATGCTAATGTTGGCAACAAAATGTTCACTTTACAAGGATAATCAATTTACTGGCCAGTCAAAGGTACACACAAGAACCTGTCAACCTTGCAGCATGAATAGCATTAATTATTTATTTCATAGTTGACATGGAAAATTATTCCCTCTGTGTTTGAGTTTTCACCCATGCTGTGATATCTCATTTCTTAATGACACAGGACTCATATAATTGAGAGATATATTGACTAGCTAAGAACTTTTTATCATGTGGTCAAGCAGTGTCTCAACCTGTGCCTCATAAAGCATTATCTTGAAATATGGTGTGCACTGCCACTTTCAGTTCTTCTCCTTTACAGCAGTTATACTAGAAAATTGAATTAACTCCCAAGAAGGTAATAACATGCTATCTCCACATTACTCACATTATATGAAGAAGACAGGTGTATTTTACATATATAAAAATAAGGTAAGTTGCAGTAGTTAAATGTCTTCACATTCAACATACTGAATCATAGTTTTGAATATTTTCCATGAGTAATGGAAAACGTTTACAAGGAAATGCATCATAGAAAAAAAGATTAGTGTCACAATGAAAACTGAAATTGGAAGGCTGTGTCATTAATAGTGCACAACACTTTACACTTAGAACAATTTTATTGCTAACATAAGTGTTCACTCAGAACAGAACGCCTCCTGATTGGAGTGCTCCACCATTTATACACAGAACGAATTTTCTGGAACTTACAAATATATCAATCATAAGAAACATGTAGAATATTCTATAAATAGTAAATACAATGAAATTTTTTTTTTCTGCCAGTGGTTGGACTTGATCCAGGGACCACCAGCACAGCACTCTGTGACGCTAACCACTGCACACTGCATCATGTGTTGCATGGAATATTAAACAAACTCATCTTGTATGGTAATTTAGATGGTAAAATTAATATTACCGTAACTGTCTACATTCATTCAAAAAAAAAAAAAAAAAAAAAAAAAAAAAAAAAAAAAAAAAAAAAAAAAAAAAAAAAAAAAACACACACACACACACACACACACACACACACACACACACACACACACATAAGCAATGAAAACCTCATTGAACTCATGCTGTAATATATTACTTGCACTGAAGTGATAGCATTGTGCATACAAGGTATAAAGGGGTGATGCATTGACAGAACTGTCATTTGTACCTTGGTTATACTTGTGAAAAACTTTCCAACATGATTGTAGCTACTGCACAATTAGAATTAAGACTTTGAATTCAGAATGCTAGTTGGAGCTATGTGCAAGGGATATTACATTTTGAAAATTGTCAGGCAGTTAAATATTCTCTGAGATCCACTGTGTGAAGACTGTGCCGAGAATAGCAAATTTCAGGCATTACCTCTCACTGTGGAAAATGCTGTAGCAGGTCTGCTCCGTATGACCTAGAACAGTGGCTGTATCAGTTAGTAGTGCTAATAGACAGGCAACACTGTGTAAAATAACCATATAAATAATTGTGGAACATAGGACAAATTTATCAATTGGGACAGTATAGTGGAATTTGGCGTTAATCAGGTATGGCATCAATCTACTTGACTGCCTTTGCTAACAGTACTACGTCACTTGAAGTGCCTCTCTTGGGCTTGTGACCATATCTGTTGGACCCTAGGTGGCTGGAAAATGGTAATTCCATTTGGGAATACCCTACAAAACCTTGTACCCAAGTTGTCATGAAGGAACTGTGCAAGCTGGTGGTGCCTCCATAATGGTGTGTGCTATTATAAACGGAGTGGACTGGGTCCTCTGGTCCAATTGAACTGATCTTTGGCTGGAAATGGTTATATCTAGTTACTTGTAGACTATATTTTCCTGTATGACCATTTGATGAGGGCACTGTGAATATCGGAAATTCAGTAAAATATCAAATCTCTGACATCCCTGTGGTCAAAAGAAAAGATCCTGCAAGAATGGGACCAGTGGCATCTAAGAAATTGTTCATCATGACAGAAGTGCAACTCTTATGCAAATTGTTGCTGCTTTTAATGCTGGACCATCAACAAAGTATCTGCTTGCAAACCATTGAAACAAACATCATTGATATGGGCTTTTGGAGCTGAAGGCAACTTGTGTACCCTTGCTGACTGCATGAGACAATGCTTTATGCTTTGTATGGGCCATCAACATAGGCTTGTTGATCAATGCGAACATGTTGCCTTGTCTGACAAGCCATGTTTTCAATAGTAACAAGTGAATAGATGTGTATGGGTATGGAAACAACCTCATGAATAAATGGTCCCTGATTAACAGCAGGGGACTGTTCAAGCTGGTGGAAGCTCTGCAGTGGTGTGGGGCATATGCAGTTGGAGTGATATGGGACCCCTGATATGTCTAGATATGAATCTGACTGTTGACCTGAAGCCATTCATGTCCATTGTGCATTCTGATGGACATGGACAATTCCAGCAGGACAATGTGACACCCCACACATTCAGAATTCCTACAGAGTGGCTCTAGGAAAGCACTTCTCAGTTTATACACCTCTGCTGGCCACCAAACTCTTCAGACATGCACAGTATTGAGCATATCTGGGATGCATTTTAATGCATTATTCAGGAGGGATCTCCATGCCCTCGTACTCTTATGAATTTATGGACAACCCTGCTGGATGTACGGTGTCATTTCCCTTCAGCACTACTTCCGACATTAGTCAAGTCCATGCCATGTCTTGTTGTGGCACTTCTGTATGTTCACGGGGGTACTACACAATATTAGACAGCTGTACCAGTTTCTTTGGGACTTCAGTGTGATACCCATATTCAAAAGGAGACAGAAAGATATGTTCTCATTACTGATGTGTAACATTATTATATCTTCTATGGGTCTACATTACAGAGAAAGATTTTTGAAATATTTGTATCCCATCTAGAAGAAGAAAATTATAGTTATCAACCATTCAGACCTACCGTAGATGTTATCTTTGCTACCAGGATGATTTTTTAGATGTGTTGATTGAGAAACAAACCATTGATAGTGTTATATACAACAGAAACAAGAGATGATCTGTATCTCTTTATAATCCCAAATATATTCTCTGCTTAACTTCCAAGGTACAATGAAAAATAATATATCAATTACCAATAACCAAAAACAAACACAACTTCTTTGGATAAATTAAAATAATTCCCTAGAAGTAAGTCTTCCTGATAATTGGTTCTGACTCTTGGACAAAGTAGAGGTTTCATGAAGTTCGGTGTCCTCTGCTTCGGGACCTCGGCAGGAAGCGGCAGCGGCAGAGTCCGGCGGGTGGCCAGGCGTAGTGGAGACATGGCTTCCGCGATGGTCCGGCTCCGGTGATGCTACCTCATGGTCTGCGGTGTCAGAAGACGCCGGTCTTAGCCGTGGTGCAGATACTTAAAGCCGCGGCGGCTAGTGTCCTTGCGCTGCTATTTGCATGCCGCGACCGCTGATTGGCCACTGAGACAGTCATACTGTCTACGTGCGAGGTGTGAAGAGGTCCCTCGCGTCTGTGCGGTGAGCGGACCTGGAGACTTGGGGTGGTGCAGTGCCGCCTGCCGGAAGGAGCCGGGACTTGGTCGTGGCACGCGGTTCGAACTGTCCGACGCTGCCGACTTACCGGTGCGCAGCGTGTGCGTCTCTTGAACTGGCGCGCGCAGGGCTGCACTGTGGCACGACGTCATGGTTCTGTGGGGTGCGCCACGGCAGATAGCTCTTTTTCTAGATGTAAAAAGGCTTATGAATCCTTCCACAACACCATATCTGGGAAAAACTATACAGGAAAGTTATACCAGAAGGTCTAATTGCACGAGTTCAATAACTTAACCAAAAAACCAAGAGCTTTATCCAAGTCCAGGGTATAAGTACAGGCTAGTTTGAAACAAGAAGCAGGGTACGGCAAAGAAGTTGTTCGTCTCCTTTACATTTTATTATTATATTGGATGGAGTCATCAAGTTATTGAGTTAGAAAGACGAAAATAGTAAAACAATGGTATTTGCAGATGATTTGATGATACAAGGAGAGAAAGGTGATGAAGTACAGGATAGAATGAACTGGTGGGAGGAAACATTTCAGAAGTTTAGATTCAAAATTAGTACAACAAAAACAGTCTGCTTGATAATGAGCAGGAGTAATGGAACAGTCAGCTTGAAACTATGACATCAGAACATAGAACCAATGCAACATTTTAAATATCTGTACACCAGTGGCGCAACTAGAATTTGGCTTTGGGCAGGGGGGGGGGGGGGGAGCAAAACTTTAGTCAGTTTCCGGACAAACTATCATCTACCACTTCCGTTGAAGAAACTAATTCACTCCCATCCAATGAAAGCTTATGGTAAAACACTCCAAGTTTCCAATCTTTACCTTTACCAGATTGCTGTTATACGATTTCTTTTTCTTTTTCTTTTTTTCGGATTCTGGGGGGGGGGCATTCTATTCCCCTCATTCCCCCCCCCCAACACATACACACATAGTTACGCCACTGCTGTACACCATACTTTCCGCTGACAACAGAATATGTAAGAGGTTTATAGCAGAATCAAGGGGGCAAAAACTTCTACAGTGTGGTACTTTACCTGCTGTGAGATAAAAGCTTCCAGCTATCAGTAAAGTTATTGCTCTATGAACCCTATTGCATTACCATCTTGACATAAAGCCTAGAAGATACAACTCTAACAAGACAAGATACCAGCAGGATACAAGCCACAGAGATGCAATTCCTTCAGTCTAGTATCCATAAAACCAGGACAGGTAAAATCAGAAATGAATCTGTCTGACTTCATCTAGGAATCTAACTGGGTGTACTTGATACAAAGGAGTAATACTGACTGCAATGATTTGGTCATGTCTTGAGAATGGCATCACTAAGGCCACCTAAGGCATACTTGGAATCTAAGGTGGTTTGTCAAGGACCAAGAGGCAGACAAAGACATGACTGGCTAAAACAAATAGAAAACAGAATGGAGGAAGATACTGAAGAAAGAGTGTTGGCAAAGAGAGATTTATGAAGGATAATTCTCTCCATAATAGATGGTACTGGGACTCAGTTGATTAGATTATATAGGTTGATGGAAATACTGGTAGCTACAAGCGAATTCTTTAGTAAATTTTGTGCGACCAGTTTTGATGCTTCAATATACTATCTTCAGGCTCCCGTTGTGTTACTGTTATTAAAAACACATTTGTACTGGGTACCCATTAAAATCAGTAGCTGTAAATTTCTTGTTCTATTCATGTCATACCCTCAACGACAGCTGATGAACTCAAAGGAGGCTTGTTTGTTCCCACAACCCTTGCTGAATCTTGTTGAAAAAATGCGAAGCTTCATTCTTGTTCACTAAGTTAATTAAAAAATGGTTTGCACATATCTTTTACTGTATATTGGGTCATTAAAAAATTGGGACTATTATTCTTTCACCACTAACTGCACGCCACACTCCTATGTTCTAGTTGTAAAAGGGTTCCTCATTAAGCTGCATTGGTTATTCAGCACTTCAGTGTCGAGAGGTTTGATAATTAACATAGCCATGTAAATGGAACCAGATCCTCGTCTGAAAACTGAATGAGGTATGGATGTACTTTACTGTCATGCACTTGTTTCGAAACCCATTCGCAAAATCTAACCCTGTGTACGGTACCACCAGGTTTAAGTTCTTGCAATTTATTCTCTAATTTGTGAATTGGATCATGAATCAGAATTCTAACACCTGAAAATTTCTGTTCAGTCTGTGGACAATACTAGCCGACTCTGTACGCACATATGAAACATAAATAACGATTTGTTGTGTTGCCATGGTTATGTTTGCAGACTTTACACTCACTGTTGCTTCAGTGGGTGAAAGGTGCGGAGTGCAGGTAGAGGATTCAAGGTTGCCAACTTGCCCCTAAGGGCATTAGTAGGGAGGTGCTGAGCCCATTCAACCAGCCAGTGCGTAGTAGGTGGGCACAGCAGCAGCATCTGAATCACTGGGCAATGGAGTGCTTGCCTCCCAGCACCTAGTGCGCTGCGAGTTTGGTCACTGGATAAATGGGACATCTTGTAGTTCACAATTGATTTGAAGATTGAGTGAGGTGATGCAGTGGTAACACATTGGACTCACATTCAGGAGGATGGCAGTTCAAACCCTCCTCCAGCGACCTTGATTTAGGTTTTCTGTGATATCCGTAAATCACTCCAGACAAATGCCGAAATGTTTCTTTTCAAGGGGCATGGCCAATTTCCTTCCCAATCCTTATAAACAACAATTTGAACTTGAGTTGCATCTCTAATGACCATGCTGTCAATGGGACATTAAACCCTAGTTTTGGTTCAAAGAATATTATAAACAATTCCAGTGAATGATATAGGGACCCATATCAGCAGACATGAATCCCATCAAATATTTGTGGTTCATAATTGAGAATTAGTTCATGCACGAAATCCAACACCAGCAAGACTGTACAATTATGGTCGACTGTAGAAGCAGCTTGACTCAATATTTGTGCAGGGGGTCTTCAAAGATGGAGATTTTTGCACTTCGCTGGGCAAAATGAGGTCTGACACAATATTAGGAGGATGTTGTTGTTGTTGTGGTCTTCAGTCCAAAGACTGGATTTATGCAGCTCTTCTGCCTGATATCACCCCTGTTTTAGTTGATGCCTTGCCACCGATTACTACAACTGTGTCCTCTTTGACAGGAAATCCCCTATCCAGTCACAAATTTGGGGCGATATACCATAACCGTGCAATTTGATTAAAAGCCGTTTGTGAGGTACGGTGTCAAATGCCTTCTGGAAATCAAAAAGTATGGAATCAATTTGAGATACCTTGTCGAGAGCACTCATCACTTCGTGTGAGTAAAAAGCTCGTTGTGTTTTGCATGAACAATTTTGTCTAAATCTGTGTTGACCTGGGGTCAATAGACATTCTGTTCGAGATGATAATATGTGAATACAGGATATGTTCTAAAATCCTGCTGGATTGACGCCAATGAAATAGGCCTGTAGTTTAGTGGGTTACTCCTGCTGCCTTTCTTGAATATAGGCGTGACCTGTGCAATGTCTTTGAGAGAGCGATTGTATATACCTGTTAAGTACGGAGCTATCGCTTCAGCATAATCAGATAGAAATCTAATGTGTATACAGTCCGAAGCAGAAGACTTGTTCTGAAGTTATTTAACTTACATCACTTAACAAGAACAAGTCTTCTGGTCTGGACTGTATTCCCATTAAATGTCACTACTCCGAGGATATCTACTTCAATGTTACTCATTCCGACCTCTGTTTGTAATTCAGAATGTAGAATATTGGTTTCATCTTCTTTGGTGAATGAGTTTCTAAAAGCTATGTTTAATAACTCTGATTTAGTAGCACTATCATCAACAGGATTGCTATTACTATCACTTAGTGAGGATATTGTTTGTATTTTGCCCCTAGTATATTTAACATATGACCAGAATGTCTTTAGGTTTTCAGTCAAATTTCATTTCTTCAGTCATCCTTTTCTTCCCATAGCCATTCTGCTTTTTATATCTTCTTTACTTCGTCCATCAGAAGTCATTTTGCTACCCAGATAACAAAACAAATGCTCAAATGTAAAACTGACAGAAGTTTAAACAGCAGAGCATAAGTTTTTATCTGTGACTAATGGTTGCCATTGGTGTCCATTTTTGTGTGTTACTATTGCCAAATGAAGGTAAGTACTGGCCATCCAATCTATCTCTCTTGAACATTGTTTAAACTGATCTACTGCTGTTATTGTTTTGTTACCTAATATAATTCCTTTAGAATCACCTGATTTTGTTGCATTACATCCCAAGACCCTTGTTTTGCTCTTATCAATGTTCATATTATAACCTGCTTTCAAGCCTCTGTCCATTCCATTCAGTTGCTCTTCCTGACCCTTTGCTGTCTCTGACAGAATTACGATGTCATCAGCAAACCACAATGTATTTCGTCTGACTGAATTTCAGTCCCTTCTCCAAATTTCTCCTTGAATTTCTTCACTGCTTGCTCAATATATAGGTTGAATAACATTGAGGAAAGGATATAGCCCTATCTTATTTCCTTCCCAACCACTGCACCCCTTTCATGCCTTTCAGTCTTATAACTGTTGTCTGGTCTTTTTACAAGTGGTATATGACTTTTTGTTCCCTATATTTACCCTTTATACCTTCAGAATTTGAAAGAGTGTTTTCTAGTCAAAATTGTCAAAAGCTTTCTCCAAATGTATAAATGCTAAAGACATAGGCTTTCCTTTCCTGAACCTATCTTCTAGTATAATTTCTCCTAAGTCTGAACTAATCTTCTCAGAGTTCAGATTCCACCAATTTTTCCATTGCCTGTGTTGTTATTTTGCAACCATGACTAATTAAACTGATAGCTCTGTAATTTTCACACTTGTATGCATGTACTTTCCGTGGAACTGAAATTATTATATTCTTCTTGAAGTCTGTTGGTATTTTGCCTGTCTCATACACCTTACATACAAGGTGGGACATTTACTTCATGACTGGCTCTTTCAAAGGTGTCAGCAGTTCACAGGGAATATCATCTTCCCCTGGGGCCTTGTTACAACCCACAAGGAGGGGGTCTCACATGTGGATCACTGATTTTGATCATATTTTGCATGTAAGTTGTATATTGAATATAAAGAGAGACATTTTTACTTTTTGCTGGACGCTGAATAGTGTCAAGGTCAAAGTTGATGATGGAAAAATCACGTTTTCAATACTATACATCAAAGCATTTTTTTACAATTATATTGGGGGTCAAAGTTGATGTATGAGTAATTAACATTTTTGTATTTTCATGCTGTAGCTTGGGTACTCGTAAAAATGAGCAACTTTCTGATTGCCGTCACCGGTCGAGCAGTTCAGGGCTTGTCGTGTCAAACTGGGGATCCAGGTTCAAACCTGCATCATAGCAATTTTTTGTTAGATTGTTTTTTATTTATTTATTATTTATTGGATAATATTCTCATATTCATGGAGTTGGCAACCTGACATGACATGCTCCAACAGGACTTTTGTCAATTATAATACTCAACCACCCTGCACTCTTAAAGTATACCACCAAAATGCACAATTCTTTGTCAACCTTGAGATGCTTACTTGTTTCAACAGGTCAAGAATTTTATCACAAGACTTAAAAATCATGCCACCTTACAGTATAGCAGAGAAATTCGTGATGAAGCAGATGCTATTAAAATTGTTTTTGCAGTATGTATTACAAATAAAACAGCTGTAAACAGATGAGACACTTGTTGAATATTAATCACACTTCCTGATGCTCTATTTCAAAATAAGGCAAGAAAAGGTATTGCAAATATGAGAATATTATCAAATACATCAAAAATAAATAAAAAACAATCTAACAAAAAATTTCCATGATGGAGGTTCGAACCTGGATCCACAGTCCAACACCTGGACCGCTGACAGAGCTTGGAAAGTCATCATGTTTACGAATATCCAAGCTACAACATGGGAACACAAAACCATTAATTACTCAAATGTCATTAACTTTTTACCCCATAATTAGCAAAAAAATGCTCATCTTCAGATGATCTTTGATGTATAGCATCGAAAACACAATTTTCCATCATCAACTTCAACCTTTATTTTCATACAAACTTCTGATTGTCTAGTAAAAAGCAGAAAAACTTGTCTCTTTGTATTCAATATAGAACATCCATGCAAAATTTGATTGAAGTCAGTGACCCACATGGCAGACCCACTCCTTGTAAGAACTTCAGTGGTCTCTCAAACTCTTCTCGCAGTATCGTATCTCCTATCTCATCTTCATCTACTTCCTCTTCCCTATCTACATTTCCTTGGTAGAACCCTTTTATATATTGCTTCCTTCTGTCAGCTTTCCCTTCTTTGCTTATTATTGGTTTCCCATCTGAACTTTTGATATTCATGTAGCTGCATTTTGTCTCCATATATTTCCTTTATTTGTCTGTGGGTTCACATTTTTACTCTAGCCCTCATGCTTAACTAATGTGCACATTCTATCAACCTCATTTTCAGCCGTCTGTACTCTCTTTTGCCTGCTTCACTTGCTGCATTTTTATATTTTATCCTTTCATTGATTAAGCTCACTATCTCCTGTGTTATCCAAGGGTTTCTAGTAGGCCTTGTCTATCTATATGATGCTCTGCAGCCTTTACTACTTACTCAGGGCTACTCCTTCTTCTATTGTGCTACTGTCCAGTTTCAGTCAATAATTGCCTAATGCTCCCTCTGAATCTCTTGACAACCTCTAGTTCATTCAGTTTATTAAGGTTCCATCTCCTTACTTTTCTATCTTTTTGCACTTTCTTACATTTTAATTTACACTTCATAACCAATACATTATGGTCAGAGCCTATAATCTGTAACTGGATATTTAAAACCTGGCTTTGAAATCTATGTTTTACTATTATAAAGTCAATTTGGTACCTGCCAGTGTCTTCTGGTCTCTTTCACATGTAAAAATTTCTTTTATGATCTTTAAACTAAGTATTTGTGATGATTAAATTGTGATCTGCACAAATGTCTACCAGGTATTCTCCTCTTTCACTCCCTATTCCCCTGTCAACATTTACCTTTATTTTTCCTTCCCTTCCTTTTCTAACTACCAAGTACCAGTCCTCCATGACAATCCAGTTTTCCTCTCCCTTAAATTTCTGAATAACTTCTTTTATCTCATCATACATATTTTCAATCTCCTCATAATTGAAAGAGCTAGTTGGTACATAAACTTGTACTATTGTATTCAGTGTTGTCTTTTTCCCTATGCTGATCATAGTAACTTACCCACATTACTATGTTCTTATTTGTTTATTAGACATACTCCTGCAGTCCCCCCAACTGATTTTGTATTTATAATTCTATACTCCCTTGGCCAGAAATCCTGTTCATCCTACCACTGAATTACACTAATATCCATCACATCTATTTTCAACCTATCCATTTCTCTTTTCAAATTTTCCTAACTGATTAAGAGTTAGAAGATTCCAAGCTCTGTTCCATAGAATGCCTGTTTTGTTTTCCTTCATTACAACATCCTACTGTGTAGTACTCACCTGTAGATTCGAATGGGGGAATACTTTAGTCTGGAATATTTTGGCCAAGAAGATACCATTATCATATATTCATACAGTCTTCTCCTTGATCTCAGCTATTCTCAGGAGTTGCATGCCAAAGCCATGTTAGCTGATGTTACAAGGCCAGCTCATTCAATCATCCAAACTGTTGCCTCTGTAATTACTGAAATGGCTGCTGCCCCTCTCCAGGAATCCCACCTCAGCATTGTTATATGGGGGTGGTATCCTATAATTTTTTGATACCTCATTGAATGTCACACTTTCAACTGCCTGAATATATTACATCATACATAAATATGTAGGTGTATTACTTTACTTGCTCACAAAACTTAATGCATGGTGAGTCACCTTTCAAGACATGAGAGTTGAGCCAGACTTTAAATCTATATGCTGGATTGACAATTGTTGGTTTGATACAATTGCCAGTCTGATGTGGTTTGCAGGCAGCTTTTCACATTTGTTTGGGCAATTTTCAGGGCTTGTTCATAATTTCCATCTTAGAAAATAAGAAACACAAATAGCAATATGATCACACAGAAAAATTTAATGATTGAAAGATTAGATTTCAACTCACAACAACTTAAATTCTTCATTCCACTACATAAATACTCTGCAAGTCACACTGAAGTGCATGACATAGCGTACAGTGAACTGCTTTTATGATATTTTTTACAGTTCCATTCTCTAATAGTTTGCGGGGAAAAGGAACACGTAAATCTTCCCATTACTCATCTAATTTCTCTATTTTATTATGATGAGCGTGTCTCCCTATGTATGTGGGTGCTAACAAAATGAAAGGACTTAATGGAAAGACATTATTTAGCACACATAAAATATAGCAAAAACCAAAAATATTTCCAGTTCAACAGTTGACACTCATGCTATACCAAGAAGTAATAGCCATACCGACCATGATATTTCATCTATAGTGACCATCATTCTGTTTCCAAGTATTTCACGGCTCCCACTGTGGCCTTGCATACAGAAATTATATGCCTCCTCCCAGTGTTGCTCGAAAATAGTTCTCTTATGTCTTGTCTCTCAAGTCACCTAGTGGCACCCACATACCAATTATGTGGCCACAAAGGAGTATTACTCTCATGACTATGAAAAATATCTTATCCACCCCCACTGTCAGTGGTATTCCAGTGTCCACTCAACCTAAACAGTATCCTTATCTGACAGTACTCCACCATGCTCCCAGATCCATGTCTTGTGGTTCTTATCCATGCAGTAAATCTTGGTGCTAGACCTGTTCCATGTGGCCTTTCCCTACTACCTACTTAAGTCCTCTCTCACTGTGCTGCTTTCTATATGTGCATGATAAGTAATAAGCAGTCTGTTTTCATGACTGGACACTGCCAAACTGCATCCAAGAGAAAATTAGACCACTCAGTTGCTAAACATGTTGCCCATCATGAAGTGCTTCATTCCGGTGATGCCACTCATACTCTGCACCATCTGGATCCTTTCTATCAACATTAGCTTTTATGAACTGTACAGTTAGGAATTTTCCCTTCAAATTATCCTTCATTGCCATAAAATCCCTGATCTTAACCTTCACTGTGTTAACTTTTTGATGGCAGAGTTCAGATTGGCAGGGGGAGGGGTGGAGGAAGCAAGCCTGACTCCACATTTCAGGCACCATTGGGAGAGAGATGAAGTGGGGAAAGTGGGAAGGTAGAGGACAAGAGGTGCCTGCTACCTGCTTCTACAAAAGCAGAAATTGCACAAATCACTTCAAATGTTGTCCCTGTAAAAACTGAAATAGTAGGCCTGTCAGAAGGCATTGTAGGTAACTTCTAAGAAGAAACTGTATTATCACTCATTATAATGAGATACTGAACAATGGCACGGAAAACAATAACATAGCAGATGACTAGGACTACTTCACATAGTACTGTCAGTGATGATGCCTGCAGCTTAAAAACAAGTGACAGCCAGCTGATATCTACTGTATTTTTCTCATCATGTACTAAGGAGAACTCTTCCAAATGAAAGTTAAGACATAGTCCTAGTTTTCCCCGTCTCTATGTCTCCTCTGCCTCTCCCGCCAATCTTTCTCCTCCTGCACGGTCTCTTGACTCTTTCACCTAGCAGCCCTATCCTATCCCCATTACATCCTTGCTCACTCCCAAAGCAGCACATCATCTTCATCACCTCACTGCTATTCTGTCTCCTCCCTGTCCCATGCCTCCTCCTTACTCATACCACCCACCCTGTATTGCTGCCTACGTCAGACACAGTCACAGCTTGCAGTTGGGTCCAAAGGAGAACAATTTTCTCCAAAATTCAAATTTTTAGTAGTATTTGTAGTGTTACATTGAACACTGGTACCTTCTTTTACGTTGACTTGAGGTATCTACATATTAATTAAGTTGTTATTAGGCTGGACCAGAACAGAAACTGCCACCAGAATCAACAGATGACATAGAACAAAATACGAAGCTGTTTCTCCATGATTTAGGAATAACACTGGAAAAACAATTGAAGAATAGTTCTTGTTGATTTACATGTATGTACTTGGAACTATTGTGTTATTATTCATTCGTGGTTTGACTGATGTCGAATGTATTCATCCATAAGGCAAATAAATTGATTTAAGAAGTTTCTCAAGAAAACGGAGTACTTATTTATATTTTATTTATTGTGGACATCTTAAATTAAACATTGAGTATCAAGAAGAAGTTTATTAATAATGGTTAAACATTCTAGTAATGACAGAGGCACAGCTAAGACTGGATCTCTTAATTAAACTTTTCATTAAAGTTACGTGCTTAACCCGGTTGAGAGAGACTTTTAAAATGAAATGTTTGTTCTTGCCATTTGAAGAAGAGATTATAAACAACAGCGAGAATATTTCAATCTGTAAATCGTGAAATAGTACACGATTGCAGATCCATGACGACAAGAAACATTTCATATTTTCAATGTGCCTGTCTCTAATTCAGTGTCTCCTATATGTAGTGAGCAGCATCTATAATCTTCATAAGTTTTCTGTTGTTTCATCCTGAATTTTCGATTGTTTTAAATGATTCAAAGTTAGCTGGGGCACCTAACTTCCCTCCCATACATTGAATAATGTCCATGGGAACAGGAAAGCTTGCAGCTACATGAAAACTGCAGACCCCATGTTATGCTAAGAAAGGAAAAGAGCCACAGATTTAATTAAATGTGAATTGCACTTCTCTTTGTTATACAACTTCTTATTTCTGTTCCAGGGGGCAAACGAGATGAAAAACTTATTTTACCACTCAATGACTCAGTCAGCACAACATTAAGCACAGAACATGTAAGCAATATCTTGAATTTTTGTAATTTATAATTAATAAGTGTCATACTAACAGTGATCATGATTTAATATGATGTTTATTGGAAAAGGAACATTATTCTGGCCAACATTTCAAAATTCATGGTATACATATATATTTAAATCAGAATCTTAGGAAGGAACAGGTTTTCATTTTACTGGCTACAAAGGAAAGGTGATATTGTCACAATGTAACCGTAATAAAGTCAATGTCGGAAAGCAGGATCATCACTGATGTATAACACTTAATGATACTGTAAGAACTCTCAAATGTCCAGAGTTTACGAACATAAGAAAAGTTGAGGACATTGCAGAACTGATAAATACTAGTTTGATAGTACTGGAGCATGATGCTTTATGCACAAAGTGTTGACTTGTATTTGTTCCCTTACAATAATAAGTAATCTGTTATTATAGTCAGTTTGTTTGTAGAGTTATAGTTTATTAGATTATGATGCAAATAAAACAGTTTAAATTCCTCAACAATTGGTGACCCCGATGCCTTACACTGAGTCACATCCTATAAAAAAGGCAACTGTGTCATGCATTTATGCTGAACTGTGTCTACATAAAAGGAACAACTGTGTCGTGCACCTACCACCTTCCTTTGAAACTGAAACTGCAAACTCTACAATGACAGCCCCGTTTCCAAATGTTGATGTACCACAGGCATGAACTACATCTACATATGTACTCCGCCATCCACCCAAAGGTGCATGGCGGAGGGTACTCAGTACCACTACAAGTTACTTGCTTTCCTATTCCACTCCCAAAGAGAATGAGGGAATAACGAATGTCTGTATGCATCCGTACTAGCCCTAATATCTCTGATCTTATTTTTGCAGCCTTTACACGAATTGTATGGTGGCGGCAGTAGAATTGTTCTGCAGTCCACCTCAAATCCTGGCCATCTAAATTTCTTCAACAGTGTTTCTCAAAAAGAACGTTGCTTTCCCTCCAGTGACTCCTATTTGAGAACCTGAACCATTTCAGTAACACTCGTGTAGTGATCGAATCTACCAGTAACAAATCTAGCTGCCCGCCTCTGAACTGCCTCTATGTTCTCCTTTAAACTGATCTGGTGGGGATCACAAACACTTGAGCAATACTCCAGATGGAGTCATACAAGCATTTTATATGCTGTCTCATTTACAGATGAATCGCAGCTTCCCAAAATTCTCCCAATAAACTGAAGTTGACCTTTCCCATGACTGTTCATATATACTCATTCCATTTCATATTGCTGTGCAGTGTTACACTTAGATATTTAATTGACATGACTCTGTCAAGCAGCCCACTAATAATGCTGTATTATAACATTATGGGATTGTTTCTTCTATTCAATCAATCATGTGGCAGTTAAGCCACCATTGTTTTGGCAGGAAAACCCCATCCTTTGGATTGTGTAGCTAGAAAGCCAGTTTTTACTATCACAAGCTACCACAGATGAAACAAAGTGCAGTCATGTAGTTGCTGTGTTCAGTGAGGACCTTGCTGCATAAGATCAAGATATATTATCCCTACCACCCGTGCTGACTGCTATATGGCTACGAGAATGCTTTGATTACTTGCCTGCCACATACTGCAAAAAAAAAACATCATCATTTGGAAAAGCTACTGTGAATGGAGCTGGGTGACCACACTCCATCACAGTTGCTGTGCCACCTGTGCACATCAGATGACAAAATCATTAGTGAAGATAGCCTCATTACATCTGGTTAGCATGTCTGCCACTGGATATACAAAAGATATTGACAGTGTTAGCCAGTGATATTGACACACTCATGCAGACAGCAGACTGTGTAATGTAAATGTATCTATTGATGTACATCACCCCAGTTAGCTTCCAGCCTAAAGGGGAAAGCACACATACTGCCCTTCAAGCACAAGTTGCTGAATTCACCATTCAAGTTGCTAGTTTATGAGTTCGACCCTTTCGCCACCAGTCACCAGGGAGGAGCAGACGCTTACCTGTTGGTACTATAGGCTATTTGACTCAGATGCAAAGAAGTGCAGACCTCTCTACAAGAATGAAAACACATGAGCAGCTGAAACTTCCTGGCAGATTAAAATTGTGTGCCGGAACCGGGACTCGAACCTGGGACCTTTGCCTTTCGCGGGCAAGCAGTTAAACTTCCTCCATCATTTCTCTGTTGGTGAAAATGTGACCTATTGTATTATTTCACAAACATGTAGAGTTTTTTTGATAAATTTGCATGATGGCAAATTCTGTGTTTTGAATCATTTAAACTATGTGAATTGAAGCAAAAGTAAATATTTTTTAGTGAAACATATGTTTATTTTCACATGCACAAGTTTATACCCTAATAATGTCATCATTTGGCTTACACTGCTGATGGGAATTACAAGTTGTCTTTGCTGTATTCTAATTATTTGATTAATGATGAAAACTCTCCACAGAGATGATAAATTAATTTTCAAAAGAGGTAGATTGGCTGGCCAGTACTTATCTTTTTGCTGTACCGCCGATAGTCACACACAGAAAGAAAAAAGGACAAAAATATAACAAGCTTTCGGAATAGGGTTCCTTCTTCAGATAAGAGAGAAGGGGGAAGAAAAGAAAGGGCAGGAAAAAAACCTTAGGTACTACCATATATAGCTATTGTACATTGTTACTATCCAATAATTTTCTAAAGAAATATTCTAATACAGTTTGTGGAGAAACTTTTTCTCCCCTTTATTGTAGGTTGTGAATTACCTTCCCTTTCCTTCCCCATTCCTTTTTTCTTCCCTTCTCTCTCACCTGAAGAAGGAACTCTGTTCTGAAAGCTTGTTACATTTTCGTCTTTTTTTTTTTTTCTGTGTGACTATCAGTGGTACAGCAAAAAGGTAAGTATTGGCCAGCCAATCTATCTCTGTATTCTAATTATTAATTCAATGAAACCAAACAACATTTGGTGTAGTGGAGCAGCATATATCAACAAGCTGCTGATAATGTAACTAACCAAATTTTGATTTATTCTGTCATGTTTTGAATTTTGCTAAATCACTTAGGGTAAAGGATAAGTATAAAATAGACAACGATGTTGTGGTCTTCATTCGAGTTCTTTGTGTCTTTTTTGTGTGCCTCTCAGTGGTACTGAGCTGAGGTGTCTGTGCTGTGTTGCACTCTATCACAAATAATCGACAGCTACTCATGTAATGAAACGTTCACTCTGCAGCGGAGTGTGCGCTGATATGAAACTTCCTGGCAGATTAAAATTGTGTGCTGGAACCGGGACTCGAACCTGGGACCTTTGCCTTTCGTGGGCAAGCGCACTACCGACTGTGCTATCCCGACACGACTCACGATGCCGCCTCACAACTTCACTTCCGCCAGTACCTCGCCTCCTACTTTCCAAACTTCACAGAAGCTCTCCTGCGAACCATGCAAGACTAGTAATCCTGGAAGAAAGGATATGGTGGAGACATGGCTTAGCCAGAGCCTAAGGGATGTTTCCAGAATGAAACTTTCACTCTGCAGTGGAGTGTGTGCTGATATGAAACTTCCTTGCAGATTAAAATTGTGTGCAAGGAAGGAAGGAGGGGAAAAAGGAAAGGCTGCAGGTTTTAAGGGAGTGGATAAGGGGTCAGTCCAATCCCGGGACTGGAAGGACTCACCTTGGGGGGGGGGGGAAGGAAGGCAAACAAATACCCCCCCCCCCCCCCCCCCCACACACACACACACACACACACACTCACACGCAAACACACCCAGGCAGACATTTGTGGGCTGCGGGTTTTAAGGGAGTGGATGAATCCTTTCCTTTCTCCCCTCCTTCCTTCCTCTTTTCCTGACGAAGCAACCAACGGTTGCGAAAGCTTGAATGTTTGTCTATATATGTTTTCATTTGTGTTATTTGTGTCTATCGGCTAGCCTGTGCTTTGGGTAAGTCAAACAATCTTTATTTTTATATATATTTTCCCCACTAGGAAAGTCTCCTTTTAAAAAAATTTAAACACTTTGATATAGATTTACCTCTTGTTCCACAACCTCAATGACGTATCTGTACCTTTTTCTTTATCCCCAGAAAATATATTCATGCTTCTTGTGACTGTGAAAATTTGAAAGATATGAAATAGATATTCTGTACTGGATTACGTGAAAACTTATTACATTTTGTTTTCCCCTGCTGAAGACATTTGTACGCTTATTCTGACAGTCTGTTATCTTTTACCATTATTTAAAGGAGGTACTAAAATAACTGTACTTTTGTGTCATTTTCATAAACATTGATGTAATGATGTCAGATTAAGAAATTATTATTTTTATTTCTCTTCTATGAAAGCCAAAATATTAGAACGCCTTGTTCCAACCATTCAGTTTCCCTCATATTCACTGTTTTTTCATCACATTACTTCTGCAAAAGTAAGAGCTTTACATTCATTGCCAATACTCTTGCCTAACCATTTCAGTTTAAGTGATAGAAGTTCACAGGCTTAATGTATACAGTTTGATGTCTTTTGAAGGTGTCTTCAGCAGTGGAAAATTTTTCATTTTCATTTCATCTCATCTTTATTGGTATATTTGATTCATTACATAATTAAATAGTACACTGAATATAGGACAAGTCAATATTGAGAAAAGTGGAATAATGAGGGGTGGGGGGGGGGGGCAGCGTCATGACAAAATTCATTTCAGGAATTTCAGGAGACAACCATAATTTACAAGTAACAAAATAATGCCATTTGAATTTAACAAGAATGACATATTCATTGCTTTCACACGTTTTTATGTTGTTGCAATTTTAAATCACTAGGCAGGCTACTGTATAGCTGAACTGATATCTGTGATACACTTTTTTTGATACAATGCTGTTCTACACTGAGACATGTGGATATTATTCATGTTCCTCGTGTTGTTGGTGTGTGTATGTTTATTTTGTTGAAGTTGTCCAGTTTGCTTTAAAAGATACTTGTTTGCAAACAGGATACACTCATATATGTATGGGCTTGGTAGACTTGTTATTTTTGCAGCTCAGTGAAATGTGGTCTACATGTTCCTGGTTTTTCTAGGTTGCAGATAGACTGCTCTTTTCTCCATACTGAAGATATTTGCACTAGTGGCTGAATATCCCCATAACATTATCACATATCAGATTAGTGCATGGAAATATGCATAATACATCTGAATGACTGTTCATAAGCTTACACTTTTACTTAACATACGAAGAGTGTAAGAAGCTTTTGAAAGCTTTTCTTTAAGTTCTTTCACGTGACAGTCCCATTTTAAATTATGTTGTACCATATCCATAGACCTTTAGATTCAGTAACTGTGTCCAATAACGTGTTGTCAAGGTATGGCATTGCAACAAATTATTGTACAAGTGAAGAAGTACGGAAATTAATAAACACAGTTTTTTCTGTATTTATTTATTTATTATTATTTTGAAACCAGCTAGTAATTTGGGACATGAGGACATCTATTGCTTCTTCCATTGAGATTTTTTAACAGTTGTTATTAATATGCTATTGGCATCAGCAAATAAGACTAGTTTTCCAAAATCAATGAAGTCATTTATATAGTCAGTGTAGAGGAGGAACAGTAAAGGTCCTAGAACAGAACCCTGTGTCACTCCATACTTAATTTATGATTTATTGGAGATATGTGTTGTTGTTGTTTTTGTTGTAATCATATTTTTCTTCTTGTCTTTTTGCCTTAAAACTACCACTTGCTGCCTCTCTTCTAAGTAATATCTTATCCACTGATTTGGGATCCCTCTGTCACCTTTTTGGGCTAATTTGTGAATAAGAAAGTAATGGTCAATCTTGTCAAATGCTATTGACAGATCTGGAAAGATACCAGTGACATGTTTTCTGTCATCCAGCGCTTTAAGAACAGCTTCTAAGTACTCATACATTGCTGTTATTGTAGAATTGGATTTGCTGAATCCATGTTGATCTATTTAGATTAATGAATATTTTATTTTGTAGCTTAGTAGTATGTTGTAGAAAACACTCTCAAATATATTGGAGAAATACAGAGTTGGGATACTAGTCAATAGTTATTGACATTTTCATCAGGCAAAGGATTATGCCGTGGACCACAGCCCTAGCCCCAAGAATCTACTATCAGCAGTAATTCAACAACTGACAATGAAATCCTACATTTAAAACTAGATTAATTAAACAAATTAAAAAAAGAATGTTTTCTGCAGTGTAGACCTTGAAATTTTTCACCTCTCTTTTTCAGCTATGTGCTAAGACAACTGTAATGATTAGCCCAGAGTTTCAAAGTGACAGATTGTGGCTGAATGGAAGGTATGTAATTAAAACATTTACTCTGGCATGGATTTGCTTATTAGCCACTGAAACTGGTACATTTCAAGCAAAATTAATATACATAAAAGTTTTAAAACATTTCCAATTCAAGTTACCACCATTTACTGTAATTCCTTCACAAGACTAAAGATAGATAACAGATTGAGGGAAAATTATATTGGTAGACACTAAAGGGGAGAAATAGCTTCTCCACTAACTGTATTAGAATATTTCTTTAGAAAATTATTAGCTACTAACAGTGTACAATAGCTGGCATATGGTAGTGCCTAAGTTTTAAATGTGATTTTCGAATCTGTATTACTTGGTAGCACCATTCTATATTTTCCTATTTGGTGGCTGGTAAGTGAATTTTCTTACTCTTTCACAAATTATATTAGTAATATTTTCACTAACAAATGTTTTTCATAGGGGAGTTTATGACTATCTGTTATTTCACTGTGGGACGAGGTTACTATATATTTTTATTCTTTGTGTTAATGACCATAATGAGTATATTGTAGCTGAAATTAATATATGTATATAATAATATGCAACATATGTATTCTATAAATACACAGATTGTGAAACTTGACTTGTTCCCTGTAAGCAAATCAAATGATTTGAAATTGTACGTAGTGTGATGAATAAATCACATTTCACATAAACAAGCATTTTGACACTACATTTAAAAATTTTATTTTGTTGCTTTTCAAAGGCTTTGTTCCATCATTAGTTGGATTGTTCAGTCATTAGATCAGTGTATTTGTTTCTAGGAATGCTAATGATCTTGAAATATTTAGACTTCTTTAAGTTAATATTTTTTTGCAGAAAGCTTCTGGTGGTTTTTAATTGAACAGAATAGACAGTGTCTTGAAAGGATCACATAAAATGAACATTAACAAGAGTAAAACAAGGGTAATGGAATGTAGTTCAGAATATCAGGCAGTGCTGAAGGAATTATGTTAGGTAATAAGACAATAAAAGTAGTATATTAGTTTTGTTATTTTGGTAGCAAAATAACTTCTGGTAGCCAAAGTAACGAAGATATAAAATGTAGAGTAGCTATGGGAAGAAAAGCGTTCCTGAAGAAGTAAATTTTTTTGACCTCCAATATGAATTTAAATGTTAGGAAGTCCTTTCTGAAAGCATTTAACTGGAGTGTAGCATTGTATGGGAGTAATATGTGGACGGTAAGGAGTTCAGACAAGGATAGAAGCTTTTGAAATGTGGTGCTACAGACAAATGAGGAAGATTAGATGGGTAGATCACATAGCTAATGAGGAGGAGTTCAACAGAATTGGGAAGGAAAGGAGTTTCTGGCATCTCCTGATGAGGAGAAGGGATAGTTTGGTGGGACATGTTCTATCAAGGAATTGTCATCTTAGCTTTAAAAGGAAGAGTGTGGGGTAAAAATCATAGAGGAAGACAAAGAGACAAATACAGTTAGCAGGTTCAAAAGGATGTAGGTTGCCATTCTTATTTGCAGATGAAGAAGCTTGCACTGGCCTGGGTAGTGTAGAGAGCTGCATCAAACCAGTCTGCAGACTGAAGACCACAACAACAGCATTCTGGAATTTTACTAAGATGGAATATTTAGAACTGATGTGACATACACACAGTTCAGTGCATAATTTTTTTTTGTTTATTTTATAGGTTTTTTTTTTTTATTTCACAATATGAAAATATTACAATAAATTTATAAATTAGTGCCATAGTTTATTTTTAAAATGTATTAGCTGTATCAGTTAAAATATTAATTTCAATCTGTTGTTGTGATCTTCAATCCACAGACTGGTTTGATGCAGCTCTCCATGCTACCCCATCCTGTGCAAGTCTCTTCATCTGAGAATACGTTCGGCAACCTACATCCTTTCGAATCTGCTCACTGAATTCCTCCCTCAGTCTTCCTCTACAATTTTTACCCTTCACACTTCCTTCTAATGCTAAGTTGACAATTCCTTGATGTCTCAGAATGTGTCCAACCAATCTATCTCGTCTCTTAGTCAGGGTATGCCAGAGACTCCTTTTCTCCCCAATTTGGTTAAGCACCTCCTCATTAGTTATGTGATCTACCCATCTAATTTTCATCATTCATCTGTAACACCACATTTCAAAAGCTTCTATCATCTTTTTATCTGAACTCCTTATCATCCACATTTCACTCCCATACAATGCTACACTCCAGACAAATGCTTTCAGAAAGGACTTCCTAATATTTAAATTAATATTGGATGTTAACAAGTTTCACATCTTTAGAAACGCTTTTCTTCCCATAGCCATTCTGCATTTTATATCTTCTTTACTTCGGCCATCAGAAGTAATCTTGCTACCCAAATAACAAACTTCATCTACTACTTTTATTGTCTCATTACCTAATCCAATTCCTTCAGCATCGCCTGATTTTCTGGAATTGCATTCCATTACCTTCGTTTTACTCTTGTTAATGTTCATCTTATATCTTCCTTTCAAGACACTGTCCGTCCCAGTCAATTGCTCTTCGAGATCTTTTGTGGCCTCTGACAGAATTACTATGTCATCAGCAAACCGCAATGTTTTTATTTCTTCTCCCTTCATTTTAATGCCCTCTCCAAATTTCTCCTTCCATTCCTTCACTGCCTGCTCAATGTACAGATTGAACAACATTGGGGAAAGGCTACTTGTGCATAAGGGTTATTTGAGCTAGAATAACTAGGGACTAAAGGGGTGTGGTATGGAAGTTAACCCCTATAGTCCCTAGTTATTCTAGCTCAAATAACCCTTACGCACTTTGTACGTTTACCTCTTTGCAGGCGCCCAATAACACAAATTGTTAAGATACCTCCTACACAGCAATTGATAGTTCTGTGGCTCCATCTCCGCCCAAGTAAGTCTGAATTTTCAATTACTCACCTTAGCCGCATTAGATTCGCTGCCCGCCAGGTACACGGACGGTAACAAAACATTTGTCTTTTTCCAGTCTGACGATTCGCTAACAGCGCGAAACGCGTTATTGGAAAATAAAATACTGCAACATAGACTGAGCATTTTTTAATATTCAACACTGCTGCTGCACCAGCTGCCACCACCACCACCACCACCACCACCACCACCACCACCACCATCATGGAATGGAATGAAATGTAATATTATCCAGTGATAGCAAAATTGACATCATCAATTGATGCTCAATTATTATAGGAGACTGTTTATTTTCCACCATCAGCTGTATCAAACATGCCCCAACTTAATTCATGTGAAAACTGATGCCAGCACATTTGGCATGCACAAGAAAATACTGCGACTGCACCTGGGCTCTTCAGTACTTGTCTACTCACCTGCAGATGGGCGGATGTCTCTGTACCAAAATACTGTGGCAGAATTTCAACAGGATCTGGCTACACAGCCAAAAGTTATTGGATGATGTTTAATGTATATATTTTGGAAAAGTTCCAACATGAACCATTTGCAATACTGGGTATAGCTTAAGCACTCATCAACATTCACTTTCTGCATCTTTTGGTGTGTCTACATAAATATTTTCTTGAGTTTTATACAAAATTTAATGCAGAAGAATTGATCCTCTAACTCTGCCATCTCAAAATTTGCAAACTTTGCAACATAACTTTATCCTCAATACAGCACTGAACAGGAAGGTTGCAATGCAATGGTGGGGATGAAAACAGTGTAGCCTTAGGAAGCATTTAGGCACTTGATTGGTGGAGAGATGCAGCTTAGGAATAGAGTGGGGAGGCAGGGGAGGGGGGAGAGAAGAAAAATACACACACACACACACACACACACACACACACACACACACACACAGAGAGAGAGAGAGAGAGAGAGAGAGAGAGAGAGAGAGAGAGAGAGAGAGAGAGAGAGAGAGAGAATATACAAGAAATGGGTAGAGGTGCTGGATATAGATGCCAGGAACTGTTGTGTATGGACAAGAGAGGTTGGTATAGATTTTGCGTGGTTGGAACAAGGGGACCAATCTGCAAAAGTCACCAGTGCCCCCATGGGAAGAGGAGGGAGTGAGAACAGGAAAGGAGGGGAAGATAAAGGAAATGTAGTCCAAGGAGGAAAGAGAAAGGACTGTGAGCCTGCTGGGGGGGGGGGGGGGGCATAGGTTTTATATGGGCCTCAACCTAGTAACCTCTTTCACTCACATCCAATAGTTCTTGCTCCCTCTATCCTACAACTGCCCCATTTCTTGTAAATTCCATGTATGTATGTATGTGGCTACCTGGCCAATTCAGCCTCTCTTTCTAAGCCACTGTGTGCCTACACATGGCCTCTCTTTTTGTTTCCTGCCCCCTCCCCCCATCTCTGTGATATGAAGGACTTTCTTTATATATATTCTGTCTTAAACGAAATTTTTCCAGGACAAGTTTTTTAAAAATATCTATTTGCGAAAAAAAAAAGTGGCCTTCAAAATTGAAGGGCTATGTCAAGAATTGTAACACATACTTATTTCATAGGGTCAACAAGGCTGATTACTGTAGACAATGAAGCAAATAGCTGCCCGACTGTAACTGGTTTACAAAGTAATCATTTGTTCAACTACATTACTGGCCATTAAGATTGCTACACCAAGAAGAAATGCAGATGATAAACAGGTATTGATTGGACAAATATATTATACTAGAACTGACATGTGATTACATTTTTACGCAATTTGGGTCAGTACCCAGAACAACCACTTCTGGCCATAATAACGGCCTTAATATGCCTGGGAATTGAGTCAAACAGAGCTTTAATGGTGTGTACAGGTACAGATGCCCATGCAGCTTCAACATGATACCACAGTTCATCAAGAGTAGTGACTGGCGTATTGTGACGAGACAGTTGCTCTGCCGCCATTGACCAGACGTTTTCAATTGGTGAGAGATGTGGAAAATGTGCTGGCCAGGGCAGCAGTTGAACATTTTCCATATCCAGAAAGGCCCGTACAGGACCTGCAACATGTGGTCATGCATTATCCTGCTGAAACATAGGGTTTCAGAAGGGATCGAATGAAGGGTATAGCCAGGGGCCGTAACACATCTGAAATGTTATGGCCACTGTTCAAAGTGCTGTTGATGCGAACAAGAGATGTGTAACCAATGGCACCCCATACCATTACACTGGGCGATATGCCAGTAAGGCGATGACAAATACATTCTTTTAATGTGCGTTCAAAACGATGTCGCCAAACACGGATGCGACCATCATATTCTGTAAACAGAACCTGGATTCATCCGAGAAAATGACGTTTTGCCATTCGTGCACCCAGGTTCGTCATTGTGTACACCATCGCAGGCGCTCCTGTCTGTGATGCAGCATCAATGGTAACCGCAGCCATGGTCTCTGAGCTGATAGTCCATGCTGCTGCAAATGTCATCGAACTGTTCACGCAAGTGGTTGTCGTCTTGCAAACGTCCCCATATGTTGACTCAGGGATCGAGACGTGGCTGCACAATCCGTTACAGCCATGCGGATAAGATGCCTGTCATCTCAACTGCTAGTGATATGAGGCCATTGGGATCCAGCATGGCATTCCGTATTGTTCTCCTGAACCCACCAATTCCGTATTGTGCTAATAGTCATTGGATCATGACCAATGCGTGCCGCAATGTTGCGATACAATAAACTGCAATTGCAATAGGCTACAATCCGACCTTTATCAAAGTTGGAAACATGATGGTATGCATTTCTCCTTCTTACACAAGGCATTACAACAATGTTTCACCAGGCAACACCAGTCCAATGCTATTTATGCATGAGAAATCGGTTGGAATCTTTCCTCATGTCAGCACGTTGTAGGTGTTGCCACCAGTGCTAACCTCGTGTGAATGCTCTGAAAAGCTAATCATTTGCATACCACAGCATCTTCTTCCTGTCAGTTAAATTTCGCATCTGTAGCACGTCATCTTTGTGGTGTAGCAATTTTAATGGCCAGGAGTGTACTTGAATCTAAATGTTATATCTATAGAAAAAGACACCTTATTGCTCACATTTAAGCTGCACAATTTTGACACAACTTAAATTCAGGTTATTGATCTCGGGTATTTTGCAGTGTTAGTGCTTGTTGCTATTATTAATATTCAGCTCATCATATTTTCTCCAAGACTCTGTTGTATAAAATAGTTAAAAACAACTGTCAGTGATTTAACTAAGCAAGCTGTTTACTCAAATTGTATGTTTACATGATATCAGAATGATTATAAACTAGGTTCCCCCACAAATAAAAGGGGAAGAAGAACACATATTATTATGAAAATGAGAAAAAAATGTAGAGGTGGGTGGTATGACCATTAAATTTAAAAACTAGGAATGCTGTTCAGGCTGTGGTACTGGATATTGTAAAAGGCATTTACACTGAACTTGTCTTTATAAGCTGGAGGGCCTATAGTACACACAGTTAGAGACATCCACCAGGAGGAGGAGGGGCTATAATAAGTTTCTGTGTCACCTATAAAATGTAGATAATGTGGCATGACATACCTTAAATATAACTCATTTGTATCAAAAATAACAGGTTGAGAGTCTTGCCTAGCACTGGATAAATTTCTGAGACAGCCCTTGCTCACAGTTACAATATATGATGTGATGTAATGGATTGATCAAATGGTTTTTTCTTCTTTAGTATTCTAATAAAAAGTCTTTTTCATGCTTGAGGAAATGCAAAAAAGTGAATATTTTCAAAACTTTACTAACACTGAATCATTCATGTCTACAAGCAGTGCTTTAGTTGGGGCGGTACGGCATACCGCCTAAAATTCAAACTTGGTATTAGCTTACTGCCTAAAATTCTTTCTTAATTCTGTATGAAATAGAACAATTGTAAATTTTCAAATCAATTTCGGAAACAAAATTTGGAAAGTTTTAGGTTCCTTCGAGTTACGATTGTAACCGTCGAAGCGTTCAAATTGCACTTTTGCACAATTCCATTGTAATCTGACTGACGGTCCAGTGATCGAATTAGCCAATGGAAAATTCCGAATAGTCTGAACCGAGTCAGAGGAAATGCTTCTTACCAGCTACAAAGCAATTAAGAACCTGATCCAAAGAGATAAGTCACTACATGTGCAAAGTCTTTTGTATGCAATATCATTGCCTATTCATTGAAGAAAGTAAGTGCGAAATTCCAGCAATTCTTTTAAAAATTTAAGGGACAATGCATCACAACATTTTTGACTTAATTTTCATTGATTGAATAATGAAACACTGCATGAGTTACATATGTTTTCATGCTTAGCATGACACGTTTAGAGAACTATTCACTATCAAGATAAAATATTCTCTGTAAATATTATGTTTACTTAACCGTCTTTTTCACATTATAATCAGTTTAAGATTAAAAATAGTGTGTTGTAGCACTAATAGGAACTAAAAAAGAAACAAATTTTAATCTCTTTGACCAATGCTTCTTCAACTGGCTGGCTGTGTACATGTTCAACTGTTGGTAACACTGCTAGTTTACCTTCTTACAGCGGTAAACGCTTGGTTTCATCTTTAAACGTTCCACGCAGTTCCATTGTCCAAATTTTGTAATGGTTTTCATGTGATATAAGTCTGCTTTTAATTCCCAGCAGAAACACACACTCTTATTGTCTTCTGGAATGCCACTCTTAACTAGTTACGATACAATGTCGTTGTCCAAAGCCAATACGTGATATCCTCATCTACACTAAACCCACATGGAATGAGCAGAGTACAGCCTAAAATTTTCTTCCAACTAAAGCACTGTCTACAAATGCTTGGACTATTTGAGCTTCTGGGACTGCACTGCAGGAAATTCAGGGGGTGATCAAAAAATGGAAACACCAAACATAAAACACACTAACATATGCAATACAGTCTAGGAATATCTTAGGCATTCAAGGCAGCTTCTATTCATCTTGGCATGGATGTATATACAGGTCCTGTGTGGTGTGAACAAAAAATGGAAACGCCTTATCTCATTATTCCTGCAAAGTAATGCTCACAAAACCAGTCCTGGATGGTGCAGGTTGTGTGAAGAGGAGCTCTGTTGACTTGAAACACAGCACCACCACTGGGGAACAACATTGTAGACCCTAAAACTGGTATAAGCATGTGTATGCAAACACAGAGATATGTAACCACTCAGTGGTTGGAACTATAGTTGACAGTCCTATTTCAGACAACAGGTGTCTGGTGCAGGCATTAGATCAATTATTACTGCTACAGGTTATCACCGTTTAAATGAGTTTGAACATGGTGTTGTAGTCAGTGCACAAAAGATGGGACACAACATCTCCAAGGTAGTGACGAGGGGGGAGAGGGAAATTTTCCTGTAGGACCATTTCAAGAGGGCACCATGAATATCAATGTTCTGGTAAAATGTCAACTTTCACTATAACTGTGGCTGGAAAAAGATCCTTGGAGAACGGGCTCAACAGCGAATGAAGAGAATTGTTCAACATGACAGAAATGCAACCCTTTCACAAATTGCTACAGATTTCCATACTGGGCAATCAACAAGTGTCAGCATGTGAACTATTCAATAAAACATCATCAATATGGGCTTTCAGTGTCAAGCGGATGGACATGTACAAGTATGGAGACAACCTCTTCAATCAATGGACCCTGCATGCATGTCAGCAGGGTACTGTTCAAGCTTGTGGAGGCTATGCAATGGTATGGGGCATGTGCAGTTGGAGTGATATGGGTCCCCTGATATGTCTAGATATGACTCTGTCAGGTGATATGTATGTACACATCCTCGCTGATCTCCTGCATCCATACATGTCCATTGTGCGTTCTGATGGACTTGAACAATTCCAGCAGGACAATGTAACACTCCACATGTCCATAATTGCTACAGAGTGGCTTCAGAAACACTCTTCTGAGTTTAAACTCCTCTGCTGGCCACCAAACTCTCCTGACATGGACATTATTGAGCATAACTGGGTTGCCTTGCAACATGTTGTTCAGAAGAGATTGTTCTCTTATGGCTGTACTGATAGCCCTGCAGGATGCTTTGTGTCAATTCCATCCAGTACTTCTACAGATATTAGCTGAGTCCATGCCATGTCATGCTGTGACACTTCGGTGTGCTTGTGGGGGTGATATTAGGAAGATGCATCAGTTTCAGTATCAGATGGATCTGATCAGCCACATAATTCTTGGCACTAATGCAACCTTGCTCTGATTGTGACTGAACTCCCGCCATGTTTCACTCTTCGCGTCAAGCAGTCTTCATTGTAGGCTTGGGACAGCAAATGCCAACATAAACTTAGCCAAAAGTCTGCAACAATGTGTAACATAACTCATCCAATCATCCAACCTAATGACTGCTTCATAGTCCAGGTTTTATGGCTTCAGCATCATGCTTTCTTGAGATGGGCATTCCCATCTTTGATGCATTATTATGGAATTTCAGCTCTCCCTGAAATTCACACCTTATGGACCTTGCTTCATCTTTTTTAAATGCTGCCATGGTTTGTGAATGTGATAGTCAGTTCTGCAGTGACTTTTTCAGCTCTTATCTTCTTATTTTTCATCACAGTCCTCTTCAACTACCATCAACCACACTCAGTCGACATGCATCCTTTTTGTCTGTTTTGTGACTTTTTGGATGATGTTTCTAAACTATACCTGTAAGCAGTATAAATCTACAGTATGGTGCCTCTTGAAACATTAAACCCTTCAGATACCTTGGTTATGGAACCACCTACCATATAAGCCCCAACAATTTTCCCAGTTTTGAATTCCCTTGCATTCAACATAATATACTCAAAACTAACAGGACACTGTTCTCACAAAGACTGACACTAGCATCATATTGATAAGACTCCACCAGAACTATTTACAGTGAAATTCAACAGCATCACATGCAAGCTTGGCCAGTATCTGTATTTATGTTGAAGCATGCATTTCTCACTGTTTTTCCATATTTTTGTCCACCTTCTATAAGTTTGTTTCTTACATTCATGGCTATCTTCAGTAATACAATGGGAAATTGGTAATGTATTCAGTGTTATATAAGTTATTGTCACTGAGAAATACACTTATTTTCATCAATTTTAAGTTCAAACCGAGTTGATTAGTAAGTAGATTATTGTATTTCATATGTAACTTATTGCAGATTTAGATGATGACTGACATTAAGAACCATTCGGCAGTCAAATACAATAGTTAATTATTCTAACATATTGTGTTTCTTCAGTCATTAATAAGTTCAATTTATACTTAAAATTATTTGCTACTTAATATTTATTGCTTAAATGAGATCATTTTGTCTTTGTCTTCTAGGGAAGAGAACTGTGAAAACCCACGTATACAAAACTGTTTGAGAGAAGGTATGTTCATGAGTATTAGCTCATGGTGGATTAACTCATAATGTATTTTCACCCTTTCTAAGCAAAATGAAAGATCAATACATCTATTTGTGACATTTACTACTGCTCTTTGCTTTCAATTTTATATTCTCTATAATTGTAATTAATTATATTATTAGGAGACATGTACAAATATCTCAGTGGAAGAAAGAAAAGAGCTACATCTCCAAAGTGACTATACATAATTTTACACTGTGTAATTAGTCTTTGTAAGTCCTCTCTCCTCTTTTGACGTATCGCGATTCAAGCATTAAAAGAAGAAATGCAAGGGCAGCCAAGGGAGTAAATATGGTACCCTACTTTTATGAATAATAATATAGTAATAAGGAGGGTTTACAACTCACCACAAAGATGCAACAACGAGCTGCAACAGGCACATGAAAAAGGCACACCCATACAACACTTCAGCTATTGGCCATAGCCTTCTTCAAAAAATGGAACATTCGCGCAATCACACAGGCACACAACCAAGTCCCACAACTGTCATCTCCAGCTGCTGCACTCTGAATTGGAGTGTGGCAGTTGGAGATGATGGTTGTGTGACTATGTTGTATGCTGTTTGATTGTGTAAATGTTCTATTTTCTGAAGAAGGCCATGGCTGGTAGCTGAAGTGTTGTATGTGTGTGTCTTTTTCATGTGCCTGTTACAGCTCATCATCACATCTTTTTGATAAGATGTAAACTGTCATTATTACTTTATTGTTACTATTTTTATGAATGTATTTTTGTCTGAGAAATGTCTCAAAATTATATTACTGTACAATTAAATTTTTACAGAAATGCCACAAGTATGTACATGATTTCTTCAAATGGTATCTTTTTAAGGACTTGTTGGTAAATATTTCCTATGCAGCAAACAATGTAATTGTGTTGTTTGCTTAACATTCATGTAAGTCATCTTAATGATCTAGATCCATAGTAAGGATGTGACAGAATAATGAAACCTAATCCCAACCCTTCTTGCCTGGCCCTTTTCAGTTCAATGAGTTACCTTCCTGTTTACAACTTTTTACATCTCTAATGACAGCACAAAAGCTTCTCTCCTCATCAGACACACAAACCAGCTTGACAACTGTCTTTATTGCTAATTTAAAAACTGCCTGCCACATATGGGCACCACATTTATTGTGAGATATGGGACTTCTTTGAGTATGCTAGTAATATTTTCAGACCATCCTCACAGAGCCAATATCCATCACACCTGCTTTAGAAACAGATTTCCCGTACCATTTATTCTCGAGACACCAAGCAGCCCATCACCACTATTAGTTAGCCACCAGCCTTCAATTCTCTTGCCAACCAAACACACTCCCGTGTAAAACTCAAACAGATCCCTACCAGCACTTTAACTCTCTCTCATCTAGAGAGAAGTCCTACCATTATCTTAAAAATGAGCTGCTTTAATACCCAGTTGTCCCTCCTTTCTCCCTTCCCCTCCACTCCCCTCCCTCAGCAACAGCAGCAGCAATTTCACCAATTTCTCTCTCTCTCTCTCTCTCTCTCTCTCTCTCTCTCTCTCTCTCTCTCTCTCTACTTGACATTATTACTTTGCCATAATACTGAGAGTAGTATGTTCACCAGCCAATAATTATACTTATTACTCTTTCTCTCAACAACAACACTTTATTTCAAGCTGCGCCAATGAATAACAAACAAAATCAAAGAATAATATGAAGAAGATCAGTGACAGAAAAGATATAAAGCTGTGCATTATCATTTTTGGAGATGTTTATCATGAAACATATAAGTGTTAAAATAAACACCTAGTAGATACAGGGAGTAACACTGATTTCTTCAGATTTTTGACACGCTCTTAAAATTTAAGGTTAATAAATTCCACAGAAAGTCAGTATTGTATCGCCAGAAGATGACAGTTATCTTGTTTTATAACAGTGTAAAATAAATAAATAAATAAATAAAAAGAAACATAGTTTAGCTAACAATTTTTTTAAACTAATGACTGCTTTTGGCTGATTTATGTCATCTGAGATTTTATCAGTGATGGCTATCATAATTTCCATATATTAAATATGAAGGTAGCTCAGTTAAACCCAATCTAGTCATTATTTGGCAGCTGTTGTTTCTTGTTCATAAAGAAAATTTGATAAACAGCATTTTTAGAAGTATTTCCTTACACTATATTTCATGTCTATTATTTTATCTTTTCTGGCTGTTTGGCTATTACATCTCTTTCCAATTAATTGGAATGAATCTGCCTATCTCATATGGGTTGTTAGCAGTGTAATGTAGTAGTGGGTAGTATGTTAGTGTGGCGTACCATGAATCGATATTACACATGGGAGCCAAAAGTAACCTCTTTGGTCAAGGTACATTATCGCTGCCTCAGCAGCAAGACAGTCAGTGTTGCTCTAGAAGCTAAAGTGTAAACGTCTCTGTCGGCTGTAGTATGCGAATAAAGTGATTTTCTGCCAGTATTTACTTGTGTCTTATGTGGTAATGTTCGTAGAAACCACAGTGGTGATGCTGACATTGTTCATCAACCATGTTACACGTGAAAAACTTAGTTGTTAGGACGATTTAATGAACGATTCTGACCGCTCACCTTTTTCAACAGCACCACACAGTGTTTTCCAACAACTGTCATGAACTTTGGTGCCCTATACTCCCACCGCCATGATGCTTCATCCTGACAGGAAAGCAGTGTGCGCCCAAGGACACGAGTGTTTCACACAGTGTTTTAATGCAAGTACTTTGATCCCTACAATTGTGATGCCATACCAGTCTGCCTGTTGTAATGTTTACTTGGTTCTTAAGTAATTACATTCTACCACTTTCAAACATAATACTCATCTTTTCAACATTATGATGTATGGGGGTTCTGCTCGCTGCAAAAATTATTCTCCTGGGGCGTCGTGGTAGAAATAAATACTCGTAGATACAATTTTTCACTTCTTTAATTTGCAATCAAACTGCTTCTCCACCAGAGTACTTTGCAAAAGCCGAAATGCGGTGAGGCAAATATATAACATTGACAATAATAACGTTACATTATGCATTGCTCATAACAATTGAATATACTAATTTACAATTACCGAACATACAAATAAAACATTTCATGTACACAAAAATAATCACAATATAAAATGAAAACTATACATACAATAATTTTAGATGGCACATATCTTTTTAAGACTTAATATCGGTTCTTTTTGTATCATAACAAAGAGTAATGTTAAATGTCATTAAATTGTGAATGAGTACATAATACATGTTCCTAACATATATTGAACTATCAAATATCTCGGCCATTCTCAAAATGGGTACAAAATCTCACGTCAGTCAATATATACAAAGGATCACAACATTGAAATTTCGACTATTACATTAATTAACACAATTAGCTGATCAACACAACTAGTTTATGAGCCTGACATATATACAATGCTATTTATTTTATTTTTTTATGTTTTACAGAAGTTTTTACCCTTCTTCTGTCTATTTATTGAAATAATGTACAATGACAAAAGTATTGTTTATAGAACTGTCTGGAAACGTCTTATACAAATATCTTAATTAATGAAATCTATCACTTGTTTTAATCACAGTATCACTGAGACACCATCCTACACTGATTCTTAGGCTGGCTATTTCGTTTTTAACTAAATTCACACGCAACATATATCACTATTAAACCACATGATTCCGGGTCCAACGCAGACGGTATTGTACGATAACATTGAGATGAGTGGGCCAGCAGTATCATCACACTGTGCCTGTGACAAACAGTTCAGTGAACATATTGTACTCAGTGTCTCGATGCTGCTCGCTGTGCAGCCACAGACCATTTCCAATCCGCACATGACGCCTGGCATCTTCGTCGCGACGCCATCTGCCACAGCTCCCGTGACACGCTTACCAGCGTGTGTGCCACAGTTTGGTCCAATGCATGCGCCACCATGCAACCTGAATTTCACAACCGGCATCACCATTGAAACGCCTCCCTCTGCGTCTGCCACATTGCATAATGCCGCATTTGCGCGGCTGTACAAACTGCTAATGATGCCCAGTCTTCGTGATCAGCGTCCCTTGGCGGGACCTCAGTTGGACACAACTCCACACCACTCGCGTTTCGCAAGCTGCCATCACTGGACAAATCTAATCCTATAACATGGTTCACGTTGGTGGAATCTATCTTTGAGTTACACAACGTTACGAGTGAGGACGCTCAATTCTTGTGTTTAGTCACACACCTCCACGACGAGATGGACTTGGGCAGTGATATCATTCTATCGCCTCCACCCACACTAAAGTTCTGCAGCAGTGTTAAACTCTCGGTGCAGGATTTAAATGGTGCCACCCCCTGTGCAACTTCTTACAGGCGCCACTTGACTGCTCCGCTTTCGTCCTGACCGGTCACTACTTCCAGCAGGCTCTACGTTACCAACGTGTCCTCACAAACCTGTTTCCTGGTGGACACTGGTGCTGGGGCCAGCATTATTCCTCACAACATTGTGCCGCCAAACATCAAACCCGGCCCAAGTTCATTGTGAGCTGTCGACAATTCACCCATATGAGTTTACGAAACTACTGAACTACAACTACAGTTTGCACAGGATACTGTATTTCCTTGGACTTTCTACGTTGTTGAGATTGACACATGTGCTAGGAATTGACTTCCTGAAGCATTACAAATTTTCATTGAACCTTCAAAAGGCATCCATTCATCACACCCCTTCTCAACAATGTTTCCGTGGGCAGTTTGAACCTGCAAAGTCACAGTATAGTGTACAAGATGATCTCTTATCAACTGCTTCTGAGTACACTTGCCTCTCAGCGAAACTGGCTACTGTTGTTATGGACTTTGCTCGCCTGCACCGAGTGCGGCGTTTTACGACGTGACAATGATGTCACACGCCATCAACTTGGCTCATCTCGTACTGGCAAGCTATCGCAGAAGGGTATCCACTCCTGCAGCAGTCTTGGACTGGACCGCCACATCACCCGCCTCTTCCACTGATGCTGTCGATGTCACACAGGTTAGTGATTCGCTTGCTGCAGTGCAACCGCTAGTATCAAGTGTGACAAATGGTACCCTCCACAGACTTAATACAACTGAGGGCTTTCTGGTGTACCACAAGTCAAGACGCTTATCAGCACATAAACTGCAGGCTGTGAAACTTATAGTGCAGGAGCTAGACAATGGGATATTGAATCTAGACAATGGGATATTGAATCCTTCTGACAGCAACTGGTTATCCCCATTCATTTGGCAAAAAAGAAAGACGGCACTTACCGATTGTGTGGTCACTGCCACAATCCACAGGACGACGTGACTGTCCAGCTGCGGGACAAAACGTTGTTTGTCCTATACCTCCGGCCCTATTTCGATAACCCCACTGCTCCTTCAGACATCACCTTAATCACACAACTTGCCATACCCTCTTCTGCCGACTCTTGAAAGATCGAGGCATCTTGAAGCGCTTCAGGTGTCATACATCTGTCAATTCCCCTCCTTCCTCCCCCTTCCCCACCCTCTGCTATTCCGATCTCCCATGCTGGACGGCCCCTCCGCCACCCACGCCTTTCACCTCTCCACTGGCATGGTAACCACAATGCTCTACACCACCTGTGTCATCGCAGGTGCTGGATGTGTGCGCCCTCCCCGCCGCACAGACCACGCTGACAGCTCCCGACATGCCTCACCGCCACAGCCACGCCCCCCTCGGTGACTGCGCCACACTGCGTGGCCTCACTATCACGCTCTCTCCACACCCCTCGCTGGACTACGTGCCAGCACCATGCGACAACAGACTGATGGTGTTGACGCCATCTCCTCCCCCTTACTTCACACTCCGGGGGAGGGAGGGGTTCTCTTTGGTGTCCCGTGATCACACACACGTGCCAAAAAGTAACCTATTTGATCAAGGTACATGATCACTGCCTCAGCAGCAAGACAGTCAGTGTTCGTTTAGAAGCTAAAGTATAAACGTCTCTGTCAGTTGTAGTAAGCGAATAAAGTGATTTTCTGCCAGCATTTACATGTTTTTTATATGGTAGTGTTGGTAGAAAGCACATTAGAATACTTGGTTATTTGGATAGTTTAGATTTTAATTTGGCAAGGTGCAAGAGCAGAGGCATTCAGCAGAGCAGCTAGCATGCGTGCTGGCAGATATCTGGGAAAAAGTATGGCGACCCATTCAGAGAAAAATGATACATCTTGACTTTTTTGCTGTGGTAGTGGATGACAGAAGCCCATAATGTCCAACAGTGATGTGACACGAGGAAATGACATTTGATATTTGTGGTTAATGGTGATAACTAGGTTACATAGAAGACTAGTACAACAAACTGGTCAATTGCCAGAGATGTGCTATCATAAACAGAGTAATTCTCATTCCAGCTGCTTCATGCCTGGTGCTATTCCTTTCATTTGGATGAAGTCTTGTCCTCTTTCATGTGGCACACTATTAAGAACATACATGGATTCAGGAAATGAGTTCCTGATTAAATATCTCAAATTCGAAGATCGATAGGCAAGTGCATAAAAAGTATTTTTAATGTGAAAGCAGTTGGAATGTTATAAAGAAGCTCACAAAAAGTTCAAAATGCTGATAACATATGACACTGCATGCAGTGCAGCTTATACAGTATCAGTGTGCATAATGAAACTAGTTCATCACGTGCTGTCTTTGCAATCACATCTCTCGAAATACCCACCGCCCATTGTATGGAGGTGATGCAAATGAACAATAAAATTTTTCATCACATCCTGTAATGCCTCAATTGAAATTGAGTCTTATGCTTTGCAGATCACTGATTCAAGCTCATCCAGCATCCTAGGACGGTTCAATTAGGTAGTGTCTTTCAATGTTCCCCACAAAAAGCAGCCACACACAGTCAGATCAGGTGAATATGGAGGCCAATCCATCTCTATGCCAGTAAGTTTTCAATAATCCAATGCAGTGATTCTACTGCCAAAGTATTAATCTAGAAAGTGGTCTGACACCATCTTACATTAATAATTCAGTGACTGGTCAATCCCACATTGCTACCTGTCTGACAAGAAATTGTTCCAAATTGTAACATAATGTTACTAATGATGAAAAAAGGACCAATACTGCATATGCTGCACACTACACCACACACACTAACTTTGGGAGAATATAGTGTTTTTTTGCTTCACACAAACGGGATTTTCACAATTCGAAAATTGCCACTTTTGCTTATTCATGGCTCCATTCAGGTGGAAGTGTGCTTTATCTGAGAACCAGATGCAGCTAACATCAAATCCTTCATTATCAATCATTGTGAGTATCTTGGATTTTGAATGGGAATGGGTGTAGACTCTGTCTCGATATTTTCTAAAAGCTGGAACACTTCAAACCAACCGCAGCACTATACATTAGAATTTGGTGAAGAGCTTGGACCTGGTCCTTTTGACATATTAAACCTTCTTTGAAAACTGTGTCTTGTTGCCGTAGGACTGTGTTGGAATTTATGGTATTACAGAAAAACTTGTTTTTTGATGGTATACATGACTGCAACCTCCTCCTCCAATTGGTAACCACCTTTCTCATTGCAATGATTGAACTGATCACTCGGAGGTGTGGCACATTGTTAATGGCCACAGCATCTGTCTGCAGATTTTCAACTGTTTCAACCATTTCAACATCTATAGAAAGTTATTAACAGCTTTCACAATACAAAAGCTTTTTGGTGTGCTCGTCTATCGATCATCATTTTCAAAATATTTAATTTTAATTTTGAAATCAGACACTCCTTTGCTGGAAACCCTATATAATTAGTTATTAGCTTCTAGGAAATGTACCATTCCTCACTTATTCCAGATATCCAAAATCATTTTACTATTCTGCATTAATTAGTGCCCCTACTTCACCTCTATGGTTTGCGCTATGTAGAATGAGTTCTTTATTACATTTTTCAGCACCAGGAGGAATTTTTTATTCTTGTAATGCATACTGCATTAATTAAGTTTTTTACCTTTTTGCTACTGCAACCTATATTTGTAATTGTAATCTCTATTTTATCATTTATATACAGCATTTCTTTGTTTCAATCTCTCCATATTTAGTACGGAAAAGAGCAGCTAAAGCTGGAAGCAATGAAAATATATCGACATGTAAAGTCCATATTTGTTCAGAAAATAACTTCCCCACAGCTGCTGGCCTTGCATCCTCTGCTGCAGGTTATGCATGTTTAGGTGAGTAAAGATTTGCTACATTAAATAAAATGTTGGAAAGTCCAGATTGGAATGTTAATAATAATAAGTATAGGTTGCAACTCACCGAAAAGATGATGAATGAAATGGAGACATGCAGGAAGAAAAGACAATCACATCCACACAACTTAAATTTTCGGTCACAGCGTTCATCAGAAAAAAATCACTGGGGACCACAGCAGCTGGAGATGACAGAGTTGTGCCTGATGTGGTATTCTTCTGTTGAAGGCTGTGACTGAAAATTTAAATTGTATGATGGTGAAATGTCTTTTCTATGTGCCAATCTGCAGCTCTGTAGTCATCTTTACTCTGAGCTGCATCACTAAATAAAAAATGCAATCAGGATAACTTACAACTCACCTCAAAGATATCCATCAAACAGTGACAGGCACATAAAAAAGAAAGTGTCTTGCTTTATGTGCCTGTCACAACTTAACATGTATACTTGTGGTGAGCTGCAAACCATCTTCAGATGTTGTTAAATTCCTATCTGGAATTTTCGTTGTTACATTAAATGGAGTATGATCCTTGATATTTATTTACATGATAGAAATTGTGAGTTCATATTACTTCTCTCTCTCTGGTCTTAGTCTTATTTATTGTCAGAAGTAATGTCTATCAATAAAATTCTTCAGGATGTGAGACCACATTGTTCATTTTTAAAACTCTATGACATTTTAGCCACTGTTGCAAGCATCCTTCTACTGGGTATTTGGCCAATGTCAGACAGTTTTAAAGATTGACAATGTGGTCTTACATCCTAAAGGGTTGTATTGACAGTGACAATGGCCACAGAAGCCTACACTTACAAGTAAGAAATATACATTGGGAACTGAAGTCGTTTGAATTGAATGGCAAATTGTTCATTATCATTGGTGTTTTAGCACTTGAGACAGACTTCTCCTGCTGCTGTGGTTGGTCAGTGAGGATAGCAGCTTCAATGAGAGTAATCTGCATAGGTGGATAAAAAAATAGGTTCTTGTAACTTGAGGCCTGGATAATTTTGGGATCAGAATGTACTGTAAAGATAACTCCAATGTGTGTAGTTTTTGTTTCACACGTCTGGGGTGCATTTAACCATTAACTTGGTACAAAAACAATTAATTATGGTACTTTGTATTTGTGCCATCTCTTGGGGGCCACTCTTCCTACTGTTTCTATTTGTTATATTATGCCCATGAGGGAATGTAGTTTAGCAAAAGTTTTTGTGGCCTTGTTCTTGATTTTGTCTTGACGGGAGGCTTTGTTGAGCACCATATGTATCTCCCAGTTGTACAGTCACCAGGGGATTCCTGTGATCCATCAGAGATTTTGGTTTTGGATCACTTGTGAAATGTCGAGGTTGGCATTGCTGGTTGCTCTCCAGTATGCTGAGCCCCACAGAATCATAGTGTCCCAGTATGGCAAAGGCATGAAAGTGTGGATGCAAATAGGTACTGCAGCATTGTTTGCTGTGATGTACACACCGCATATCAGTGCAATTTGTTTCCTCAGATGTTGTGAACATTGAGAGAGGCTTGATGGTAAACATTCTTCTGTTGATAAATAACCTCCTGAGTTAAGGCAGAGGCTGTACCTAATCTGTGAAGCATATCTGTAAGTGTGCTGGTTGAACATGTATCAGCTAAGTCCTGCTTGTAACACACTTGTATCAAAGCAACTTTGTTGCCAATGTACCAAATTATTAACTTAGGTCAGGAAATTTAAAAGCGTAGATGTTCAGTTCAAATTCAAAAGAAAACATATTCAATTAGAAATATCATTATATTGTGTTAGATTTTCTGTGATTTCCTAAATATTATAATTGTTACTTCAACATACTAAATTATTCCCCTACATCTAGTGTATATTTTACTAGGATGCACTTAAACCTGCCCTTCTTTTTTAATCAGCATACACAATTACAATTATTGAGTAGATCCTACAATGCCTTTGAAGTTCAGTACTGTTACATAACATAAGATGTTGATGTTAAGCAGTCTACCTACTTGGATCAATAAAAGATTCAACCAACATGGACACTTGAAGCTTGTATATCATGCTCTGTTTGAATCCGTTATGAGGTATGGCCTAATATTCTGGGGAAATAGTTCAGAATCCAACACAGTTTTCAAATTACAAAAGAAGTAGCCTGAATTAAGGCATCAAAAAGTAGAACTGAACATTGTAAACCACTGTTTAAAACATTAAAAATCCTGCCTCTTCCATGCTTCTGTATAATGGAACTGATATGTTTTGTAGCTCAGCATTTAGGAACACTGCACAAAAATCTGGATTGCCACACACATGACACTATAAACAAAACTCAGCTAAGAATAATAGCACACCATACCAAATTATTTTCTGACCATGTTAAATATATGGGCATAAAAATCTACAACCATCTCCCAGCAGAGATCAGTGCAATTAACAACCCAAAGAAATTGAGAACAAAACTGAAACAAATTTTAATTTTATTAAATCACTGCTTTTATTCCATCACTGCATTTCCTGAAACAAAACTATAAGTTCTTAAAAGCTTCATAAGTTACACTGTATGTTATACTTGTTAAATTATTTTTAAGTTTTTTTTTCTGTCCATGTCATACACATTTGTATGCAAGTGTAAACCATGTAGACATAAGACAGATGTGTGTGCCTTATTTGTAAGGTGGTTATTGTATTCTTTTTTTATGTATAATTTTGAAATTACATGTTATTTGCTCTGTCCATCTGTACTTTATATGTAACCCAAACAGAAGTGTGTTTATCCTTTTGTAGTTTCATTTTTAAATGTATACTTTAGATTTGCAGTACTATTTGTATACTCTGTATTCTATACTTTATATGCAAACACTAATCATGGTAATACCCCTAATGTTTTACTTTAGTAATGAATTTTAAATGTGTATTCTACTTTGGACTATCCATGTTATTTGCCTTTGTATTTCTTATGTTTTGTATGAACAATTGTATCATTATAATATCACTGTCATAATCATTTTAACCATGTATCATCTCATCATTTTGGTAGGCATGACTCACAAGACATCAAAATAGCGGATGCGATATAAGCAGGGCTTGGCTGGCCCAGTATACTCTCACATGTCTCAGTTACCACAAAGTATCCTAACTAGATGTCTACCTATAAGCTAGTTAAATCATTATCAAGCCAAACTGACCAAACTGTCCTCCATATATTTGGCTGTTTCATGTAGGGAAAAAAAAAAAAAAAGGATTAAGCAGTGGAGTAGCGGCTGTGACACTCATGGGGATTTTGGGTCATACTGCAGTAGCATGAGATGCCTTACTTCCTCATTCAGTTTGTGATGTGACCGTGTTATTCTACTTATTTCAGAATACCATCACATAATTAATTATCTTCTTCGTGTGTTGTTTATTGTAGTAGATACTGGTAAAGGTGCTGATACTCAGTGCCTCTAACACATTACTTCCAAAGTTAAGGTCAAACAGACTTCTTCTCTATGTAGGTTACATTCAGAAGAAATGAAGTATCATAGTTCAACTTTATCTCATAACTTAAATGAGAAGACAGTTGGTTTATATGTGAACAATAAGAGTGTATTGTTCCCTTTGTACATCACCAGTAAATTCAAACATCTGGTTTACAGTCTTACATCCAGTTATTATTACACAAATTCTTGAGACAAGTTTAGAACATGTTAACAGTTCAACTCTAGTAACTAATTACAAAACAAAACACCATCAATATCTCCACTTTCACATCTCTTTACTCTGAGTATCCACAGAGTTCATTCTAGTGCACAGTGTCTTTCAAATATGTTTTCCATGAGAAGTAGGAGGTCCCTGACTGGGCATTCACCTGTGAAAGAAATAGCCCAGGACACTAATAGTCCAAGCAATAAACCTCCCCAAATACCCAAAACTAATCAATTTGGTCATCTTGTCTAGCTGGGGAAAGCATGTAGTGCTTGAGACACTACAAGTTTCACTCAATACACATCTACAGTGCTGACTGCAGTAAAATGACTGTAATAACATGTGTTACAAATTGTCATGCCCAAGAATGCATTGCCAGTTTCTACCAGCATGAGCAAATATAGCAAATGGATTATCAGTAGGCACTGGTGTACCATCGAGACCATAATCCCAGCTGAGATTGAGGCCACAGCTTGATATGATGCTAGATCATATTACCCAATAATATTGCATGGCAAAAAAGGCTGGCATATAACAAAGCTCACTTTTGAGCTGTGTTCAAAGATACATAAGCACTCCACTGTCTGTCACAGAAAGTACACTGACCTGGGAGGGTTGACTGTTAATTTCTTGGGCTGTGTCCTTGGCTGTTGTGTAAAGTAGACTTCCTCCTGGGTTTAGGATGTTGACTATCTTTATACAATACTCTTTTATGACATCAGATTTACTCTAGTAGTGTTACCAATAAAGATTTTTTGTATGTTGTTTTTAAAATAATGCATAAAGCATGTGATACATTATATGAAGTGCAGACAAGTGGATGTGTAAGAATGATCATACTTTTATAAAAAAATAGAAAATGGATGACTTACCCAAAGGACAGGCTCGTTGACAGACAAATAAAATCACACACATACAAGCTTTCGCAACCGTTGGTCGCTTCTTCAGGAAAAGAGGAAGAAAGGAGAGGAGAAAGGGAAGGATATGGATTTTAAGGAAGTGGAATTGGAATGACTCCTTTTCCACTTCCTTAAAATCCATACTCTTCCCTTTCTCCTCTCCTTTCTTCCTCTTTTCCTGAAGAAGCGACCAATGGTTGCGAAAGCTTGTATGTGTGTGATTTTATTTGTCTGTCGACGAGCCTGTCCTTTGGGTAAGTCATCCATTTTCTATTTTTTATATTTGTTTATCCCACCTGGAATGTTTCCTTCTGTAATTTTCATTTCTCCAATGATCATACTTTGCTAGACAAGATTCTGGAATCTATATGTTGTGGCTGCCTCCCGCTCGAATCGCCTTCCGCCTGCCGGCTCGCCACATACAGCGCTGCCTCAGCGGCAACTAGCGCCACCTAGGCGACCAGCCTGGCGGACGAGTGGGACGCAGCGTAGTTCAGCTGAGTTTTCTGACAGTCAACAAGTGTACCATTTATATCTCATGTGATTCAATAAAGTACTTTAGAGATACAACACTAAATGGCGACAAGGATGGGATATTCTACGATACCCGCGTCAGTGAAAAGTGCTATCAGGCCCACTATGGAACCGATACTAGCTCAGTTGATGGAATAGCTCAAGACACAAAACACAGCACTTCAACAGCTGCTCATCTCATTCCAGTCTACTCGACAGTCGGCGCTGCACGTGCCAATGTTTCCTCCATATGACGAGACTGCAGAAGATTGGTGCGAGTATGAAAAGCGTCTTCGCCAACACTTCCATGCATTCGGCGTTGACAATCAACATTTATCTAAGTCTCTTTTTTTGTCTTGGATTTTTCCAAAGTTGTATCATGTTTTAACACAGCTAGTGCCGTTGAAAGAACCTTCAGCCCTATCTTTTGACAAAATGTGTGCTTCCCTCTCGTCTTTTTATCAAAAGCAAGCCCACTTAGTTGCATCGCGAGTGGCCTTCTATCAATGCAAAAAGAAACCGGAGCAGTCCTACAGGGTATGGGCGGCCGAATTGCAGGGCCTTAGCAGAAAATGCCACTTTGTAACAGACAAACACAGAGAATCATATGCGCACCATATGGTTAGGGATGCCATTCTTCATTCCATGCCGGATAGAGACATCCGGCAAAGGGCTCTTCAATTGGATAACCCTTCTTTATACGAGGTGTTGCACATTGCTCAATCATTTGAAATTATTAAAGCAGCGGGTACACAAATCGAGTCTTGGGGCGATGTTTGTAACGTTCATCTTGATAAGACACATGTTGATGTCGTTTCACACGGTGGCCCGTAAACGGGCCAAACAGGGCCGCACTCATGTTAAACAAGGAAATATACAGTCTTTGTTACCCTCTTGCCCGCATTGTTTTTCGCAACACGCTAGAGATGACTGCCCACAACGCTGGGCAACTTGTGACAGTTGCAAAAAGCTAGGACACATATCATCTGTGTGTAAATCAAAGCTAGCACAAGTAGTTCAGGAGAATGAGCAAGACGACTCTTCTATTCTTTATGTCAACACTACTTTAGCTGCTTCTAACTAACTTTACATTGAAGTCACAATTTTGGGAAAGCAAATTCGCATGCAGTTAGACACTGGATCAGCGGCTACTCTTTTCACGTCAGACACATACGTCCTGCTAGGTTCACCCCCTTTGAACCCTGTCACGTGCAAATTATGCACCTACAACAAGCAGCCAATTTTGCTGCTGGGGCAGATGTAATTAGATGTGTCTTACAAATCGGTAACCAGAACGCTTACCGTTTTTGTGGTTGACAATATTGGGTCGGAAAACTTATTTGGATATGATGCCTTTCGACTGTTTGGCTTCTCTGTTGATGACACTGTTAATGTCATCTCAGAATAAATACCTTACTCCAATTTAGAATCTTTGTCCCGGAATTCAAACACCTTTTCTCGCTAGGCTTACGACATGCCAACAACTTTGAAGTCCACATAACTCTCAAAAACACGGCAAGGCCAAAATTCTTCCATCCACGTCCATTCCAGTAGCCTTGCATGATAATGTAAAAAAGGAATTGGACAGGCTCACAGTCTCGGGCATCCTATTGCCCATTACAGCAAGTGAGTGGGCGGCACCACTTGTTGTTGTATGCAAGCCAAATGGTTCTCTGCACTGACTTCAAGGCCTCTGTCAATTCACAATGTTTAATTGACACCTACCCTATGCCTCAAACAGAGGAAATGTTAGCGAAACTAGCAGGAGGTCAATATTTTTTGAAAATAGACTTATCTGAGGCTTATCACCAGCTGCCTTTGGACGAACCTTCTCGTCAGAGTCTTGTTATAAACACACCATTCGGTCTTTTTCAGTATCAACAACTCCCCTTCGGCCTGGCAAGCTCGCCGGCCATTTTCCGTTTCCTAGAGCAAATATTGGTCAACATACCGGGGTGTGTAAATTACCAGGATGACATTGTGGTCACTGGTAAAACAACCAGGGAACATCTTGCAAATTTACGGCAACTCTTTTCGGTTTTACAGACTGCTGGTGTTAAGTGCAACCTACAAAAATCACAATTTTTTCAACCCTCGGTGGTTTATCTAGGGTTCAAGCTTTCCCGCGAGGGGATACTCCCACTCCGCGAGGATGTGGCGGCCATAGAGGCACTCCCAAGACATCAAAATGTTAAAGAGTTGCAAGCCTTCCTGGGTGCAATTGCCTACTATCATAAATTCATACCATCTGTGGCCGAGGTGGCCCATACACTCCATAGGCTCCTCCGCAAAAATTTCTCATATCATTGGACAGGGGAATGTGAAATGGCGTTTCACCATCTGAAAACTCTTCTGCTTCAGGCTCCATGCCTAGCTACATACACGCCCGGACAGTTGCTTGTTCTTGCTACAGATGCCTCACAACACGGCATCGGAGCAGTATTAGCCCACCAATACTGGGATGGTTCAGAACATCCCATAGCCTATGCGTCCAAAACACTCAATCCTTCTCAACAGAATTATTCACAAATTGAAAAGGAGGCACTGGCTATAGTGTATGCCCTACGCAAATTTAGTGTTTTCCTATATGGCACAAAGTTTCACCTAATCACAGACCATAAACGCCTGGTTTCGCTCTTCAGCCCTTCTGCTTCTTTACCTGACAAGGCCACACATCGGCTGCAAAGATGGGCCTTGTACCTCTCTCGCTTTAATTACACGATCCACTTTTGCCCAACCACACAACATGCCAATGCGGATGTATTATCTCGCCTACCCAAAGGCCCCGCCCCGCCTTTGATAAGGATGTACTTCTCTGTTTCCACATTAATGAAGCAGAACAACTCGCGGTGAATGGATTTCCAATCACGGGGGAACGGCTAGCTGCAGCCACAGCTGTAGATCTAGTGATGGGACAAGTTCTCCAGCACATCAGGGAGGGGTGGCCCGATCATCCATCCAAGAAGGTGTCGGATCCGCTTAGGAATTACTTCTCGCTGCGACTCCGACTCGCCTCTTGCAATGGTGTGGTTCTCCTTTCTACAGAAGAGGCTACACTGAGATTAGTCATCCCTCTCAGCCTACGAAGGGAAATACTGAAACTATTACACCAAGGACATTGGGGAATCTCACGAACAAAACTGCTTGCCAGGTGTCACGTATACTGGTTGGGCATTGACACTGACATAGCTCACATGGTGGCGAGCTGTGAGGTATGCGCCGCCCAGGCTCCTGCCCCTAAAATGTCAACAGTTCCTTGGCATCGCCCACGCACCCGTGGGAATGTGTTCACATTGACTTTGCCGGGTGCTTTCTCGGCAACTATTGTTTACTGGTAGTCGATTCTTATTCTAACTTCCCATTTGTCTCCAGATTATCCTCTCCCACAACAGCAGCAACCTTATCCACATTATTAAAGGTTTTTGTCCTTGAAGGGTACCCAAAAACATTGGTATCCAACAATGGCCCTCAGTTCGTATCCTCTGAATTCTCAGACTTCTGTGCCCGCAGGGGCATTAAACATGTCACATCCCCACCCTTTCATCCTGAATCTAATGGCGAGGTTGAGTGCCTCGTCAGGACTTTCAAAAATCAAATGAAGAAACTTCTGACCTGCTACCACTGAAGAGGCACTTACCGACTTCTTAGCCTCTTACCGTTTCACACCAATGGGCACGCACAGCCCCGCAGAGCCATTGCACGGCAGACAGCTGCGCACACTTTTACACCTCATTCGTCCCCCACTCAATGTGAAAGCCCCTGCTACTTCGGAAAATTTTCCCCTGGAGCAACAGTATGAGTGCAGGGTTATGGCCAAGGCCGGAAGTGGATGAAAGGAAGAATATTGGAACAATCAGGACGGCGATTATACAAGGTTCGCACGGCCGCAGGAGAAGTAGCTCGGCACTACAACCAACTCCGAACAGGAGTCCTGTCCTTCCCAAGTACGTCCCCTGGTACTGAACCCGACAGATTAGACATGGACGTTGACCCAGCACCCTTTCCTCAACAGACACCGGCAAACAAAGAGCCTGTCCAGCTGTCCCACGCACCAATGGGCGCAACCGATGAGGAATCCGGTATACCAATGCCACTGATATTCCCTCCATTCCGGCATACGCAACAGGGTATACTCCAGGAGAGTGAGTCCCCATTGCTGGGATCCAGACATTATCCACATCGCAAGGGCCACTTCAGGCCATACTACAAAGTCCTGTCAAGAGACTTCATGACAAATATCGAAGAAATGGACACTAGTGCCATGCAGTGTATTACAAAACGAAGCAGCCCCACATGTCACAAGTGATTTTCCAGTGTTTGAGTGTGTGTGTGTGTGTGTGTGTGTATGTATATATATATATATATATATATATATATATATATATAATTTTTTTTTCAACAACCCTATGCTATGTAGAATTGCCTTTCACTTTTTCTGTTTTCTTTTATACAAATGAGTAACAGTGCACATGAGGAAACAGTCACATGCAAAGCTTGAACGCTGAAGCAGGTGTCTATTCCTTGTGTTTCTCTCCAGCAGACAGCTAACAATGAATGCATATATTTGTCAGTGACTTACCTTTGGGTCATTTTCTTGTTAATAACATTTTCTTTACTTTACATTTACTGTACACTGTGCATGTCTACTGATATTTCTATGTACCAGTTTTTGTCATCTTATTGCCCCGGTATGTCATATAAGAGTAATAACAATTGTTCCATTCTTATCTTGCCTTTTTAAGAGGGGGGAGGTGTGTTGTGGCCGCGCCCCGCTCGAATCGCCTGCCGGATCGCCACATACAGTGCTGCCTCAGCCGCAACTAGCGCCACCTAGGCAACCGGCGACCGGCCTGGCGGAAGAGCGGGACGCAGTGTAGTTTCAATTGAGTTTTCCGACAGTCAACAAGTGTATCATTTATATCTCACTTGATTCAATAAAGTACTTTAGAGATACAACACTATATGTATATGTATGTATGTATGTATGTATGTATGTATGTATGTATGTTCCACATCTCATCCTAAACTATGGGACCAATTTCAAAAAACTCAGTACACACATTCCTTATAGTCAGGCAACAGTTGCTGTGAGGGTAAGAACAACCTATGACATATTGTTCAGGATATATGGTGCCATACATAATGAAATTCACTAAAAATTGCCACATCATGTGGAAATGTTCTGTATTTCCTCCTAAACCAATAGACCAACCAAACTTGGTAAACATTATTTACCATCAAGCAACAATACATGTGAGGATAAGAACCACCTACTACGCATAGTTCAGGAGTTGCGACATCATGAACAATGGGAGTCAGAAGAAACTGCTGCATCATTTGCTGCATCGAAAATGAGACTTTATTCATCTACTATTTTGGAATGAGAGCACTTATCATCTTGCAACAAACTTAGTATAAAGTCAGAGTATCTCTGACGTCCACACTCCCGAAACACCACCTTCATGACCTAGGTCGTGAACCACCTTTCCCTTCTGTTCCCATCCTTTCTTCTTCCCTTCTCTCCCACGTGACGAAGGAACTCTGTTCCGAAAGCTTGTCCTTTTTGTCCCCTTTTTTCTTTTTCTTTTTCTTTTTCTTTTTCTGTTTCTTCATTTGTGTTACTGTCGGCGGTACAGCACAATGGTAAGTACTGGCCAGCCATTCTATCTCGTTTCACCAATATTTATCATCTCTGAGGAGAATTTTCATCATTAATCGAATTAGTATAAAGTTTCTAACCTTTAAGAGAAAATGTTTATTGCATATTATTTTTCTGATGTTTGTGCAGTAAATCTATGGCATTCAGTATGACCTTACAATTTATTACTTCTACACTACTTATTGAATTTTGAGACATTTTACAGACAGTATACAAATATACTACTGAATGTACCTTCAAAATTATATAGTTCAGGAGATATGTTGTAATGAGATGCCGAGAAACCTCTCATGAGGTGTAATTTATTACATTTTTATTACCAATTCTACTCCCCAAAATTGCACAGTTTCCTAATAGTTAAGCTTTCCTGCCTGAAAATTGTGTTTTTGCAGGGCACATTATTGAGGATATATGATGTTATAAATATTGTGCTGAATGAAAACAAAGCCGACTTGGACAGAGTGGAATAAATACCCAGGCAGCTCCAGGGGCAGAAGGCAATTGACAAAGGGGAAAGAAGAAGATGGGCTAACATGTGAATGGAATAAATACCCAGGCAACACCAGGAACTAAAGCTTGATCCCATTGTTATTTAAATGTGTTATACAGAAGCTCTTTGTAATATGTGTCATTTCACTTACACTGATGTGATAGTCATGATAAACAGTGATTGATAGTCTTATAAATCATCCACTGCCACATGCCTTAGTACACAGAAGTTATTCTGTGATATTGAAGTCAATAAAGGCTTAGCAGAAGTTTGAGTGTGAGGTCTTATATGGCATCACATGGTGTTCCCTCTTCTGCATGCAGTCCTGTAATAACTTGCTCTACTTTGTCAAAAAACATAATGCTAAGGAAGATTTTTAAAATTTTAATCACCCACCAGAAACTTTAATGTAAAAGTTGTAGGCTGTTGTATGGTTCTAGCCTGCAGAAAAGATCAAAATTCATTTTTGCCTACTGCAAGTTGAACATAATGATATCTTAGTTTAACAGAAGCTACTAAGACAACAAGAAGAGAAAAGGCAGTGTATGGTCTCCAGACAAGAAAATGAGTGGACATAAAGTGAGGTGAAATCCCATTGAGTAGTTACATTCAAATAGCAGCAATAATTCACCACTTACAAATCTATAGTCTGACCCAAAAATTGTTGTTTGGAAACAGAAACAGCATAGATAAATATTAAAGTTTCTGAAAGCATATAGTACATACACCCATTAGTCCAGGATATCATTTTTTGTGCATCAAAAAAAAAAAAAAAAAAAAAAAAAAAAAAAAAAAAAAAAAAAAAAAAAAAAAGATAAGCTACACATTGTGACATAGCATTAGTCTCATGACATGCTGTATTAATGGCTAGGACTACTGTCTTGCCTTGTAAGTTGTACTTAGTTGGTATTAGGTACTTACAGATTCCACAGATTATGTACATAATGTGATGGAAAACATAACAAATCAATATAAGTTTGCAGAGTCGGTTAAAGAAATCCATTTATATGACTACATATTGTCCATCTAGTTTATAATTTAAAACATCATGTGAGGTATAGGAACTGTCAAATAAAAAGGCTTTTAAATTGCAAAACACTTCTGCTGACTCTCAGTTATTTTATTTGTGTGGTTGGAGTAACAAAGAGTTGTGTAACAGTGTGTTTCACTCTTGTCTGTTTAAGCTAGTCATTAGAAGACATTCCAGAGTATTTTCCTTCTAGTATCATATTTATGAATATCTCTCTTACTAGAAGTATTATTGGTGAGATCTGTGGTGAGTATAATTAACAAATTGCTTGTGAGGAGTTTTCACTTCCTAACAACATGGTAAATTTTTTGGTGAGAAGCAAAGTAGTTTTCTTTTTAAGTTGTTCGATAAATTCAAGTTGTTGTATTGTGATATAGGAATGCCAAATACAATACAGTTTCATATTTAACAACATACTGTGCATTTTTTGATATTATATCTTTTCCTTCAATATGTTTGAAAGGAAAGACACTATTGGTTGACACTGACAGCCATAAATTTCACGAATACTTGACCATAGCAGGGCATTGAAATACATTCAATGGTGAAGTTGAAAATTATTGCTGGGCCAGAATTCAAATAAGGATTTCCTGCTTTGGGTCACCTTACCCAATCAGGCAATCCAGACACGCTTCTCATCCTGTCCAAATTCTCAACTTCTCACACACTACAATAGTAGTGTCCCTTATGCAACACTTTCTCTTGATCATAGCCCATCTGTATTGCCACATGGGATTCAGCATGTGTGTGCATCTGCACAGAAATTGTCAATTGTTTGTAGAGGTCATATGTACAATTATGAATATGGTACCTGTTGTTTTGGATTTGTTAGAATCATAGTCCAGCAAACATTTTCAACTTTGCCATTGAATTCATTTCAGTGCTCTGCAATGGGCAATGTGTGTAAATATTTCATATTTGTAACATTTGTGACTGTTAATGTCAACCAATAGTGTCTGTTCTTTTCAGCCATGGCCATCATCAGAAAAAGCTACAAATACACCGACACAATCAATCTGACAACTACGTATATATACATAACCACCAGTGGAGCTTTAGCAGCCAAACATGGTGGTTGTGTGTGTATAGTTGTCTGCGTGATAGTGTGAATGTGTTTTTCTTTTTCTCATGAAGGCCATGGCTGAAAATTTAAGTTGTGTGAATGTGATTATTTTTTGTGCCTGTCAGGAGCTAAGTGAGCCTCTTTATGGTGAGTTGTTATCTATCCTTGATTGTTGACATTCCAATTGGATTTTACACTGTTAAAAGTTTTACAACTTCACCAATGAATTTATTTCAGAGCCCTGCAATGGTTGATGTGTGTAAATATTATGTATTCATAAAATACTTTGTGTTTAACTCTTCCAATTCCTTTAGGGAAAAACTGTTTCAGACATATTTACAACTCTTTCTGAGATGTTTAGTTTAGTTTTTGTGATCGTGGCTACACTATATTTGTAAAGGTTGTTTATTTTGCATTTTAGGTTGTTGTTGTTGTTGTGAGGAGTTGGATGGGACTAAACAACTCGGTCATCAGTCCCTACATTTTAGGTTTAAGAACATATCCTCAAGTGTGTTATGCACTTGTTCACATGATTCATTATCAAAAACATTGAACTCACATGAGTGTAGAGTATGTGTGATTCACATGTGTATCAATTTTAAATGTGTACTCATGTTGTCATTGATGCTATACCAGTTTCTGATATCTTCTTTTATTTTAAGACACTGCAACCCCAATAGCTCCTCGTGCTGCAGGTAATGCCCCTCTTGACATGGATTTTAGTGTAAGATTTAGTTTTTTGAATTGTTTATTGAACAAAATGTGTTGTGCTGCCAATACTTTTTTACTTGAGTAATCTGCTGTATAAGATGGATAAATAAGCTATATTGGCACTTTCAATATTATTTATGGACTCGTCTGTCACTTTTTGGCAGAACAATTCCTTATTTAAGGTTGAAAATAAATGAAATAATTTTCTTTGTTTTACTATTTTTTTAAATTGAAACTGGTGTTTGGCTTATTAGACCATCTTCAGGGAACAACTGACTAGTGCTTGAAGATGACATGACAAAACATATTTTTTGCTGTTTACACTGGGGAGGTGTACCACCTATATTGGTACCACAATGAAATGTAGAATTTGTACACCCACCTGTGTTAGTGCTGGAGTTTTCGATACTAACAAAGTCATATTCTTTTTGTACTTAATTTTAATATATTCATTACTGTATTATATTTTTTCTGCTGTCTTAACTCTGAGCTCTGAATATTAATTCTCTTGATACACTTATATTGTGCTGGGTGTTCTTGTACCATAAGTATTGATAACAAATATCACATTTATAACATGAAATAACACTTAAAGTATTCCAAAACTGGAATCTCCACTGTTTGTATTGTTCCAAGAGAGAAATAATAGAAGAAGCAGAGGTGGGTGTCAGATAAACAGTTGTTTAGGAAAAGGTAGATATTTAATAGATAGAAGTAATGTAGTATTATATTATATGATTGAGTACGATGGTTTTTTTAAATTGTGATTTGAGTCTGTGATATTTAAGATTTTTAGATGAGATATATTCTTATGTGAATGCTGTTTTCAGTCTATGCATTATCCAAAATTTATGAGATTGAGGGTGACATATCCGCCATAGCTCGCCAGGGATCAGGAAGTGCCTGCCGCAGTGTATTAGGTGGTTTTGTACAGTGGAACAAAGGACTCTGTGATGATGGTTCAGATTCATTGGCAACTCAGATAGCCCCAGCTAATCACTGGCCAGAAATGAGGGTTCTAATTCTTGTGGTAAGTTTATAAAAATATACTTTATTTTGAATGCAGTTTGTCATGATCTTCTTGCATATTATGAAGATATTACTCCACCAATGAAAGAGGGTACTATTAATGCCCTGACGTTTCAGTTTGTAAAAATTTTGATATGGCTACATACTATGCTCATAGTTCCAGTCATTTTTTTCTATCAAAAGTTCATCTTAGAGGTCATACACAGAAAATCTGTAAACATCCTTTACAAAAATTGAACAGAGGGTCAGTTAGGAAGTAATGCTATGAAAAGTGAGTCAGTATTCTATTGCGAGTCACTTTCCCACAAATTTTTGAAAGTAATTGAAGTACAAAATGATTACCTAATTAGAGATGGTAAGCAGATTTTTATCTATATATTGTAACATGAGGCACGAGAACCAGCAACAGACAAACAAGTTTATTAACATGACACATTTACATGAACAGTAATACATATCTTGCTGGCTAGTATAATCATAAGTGTATACAGTAACTGAGAGGGAGAATACAATGCTACATGCTTAGAAAAGGTGTCCTGTCCATTAGACAGGAGCAGATTCCATGCTATGTGCAATATGGTAAGGATGTCCTATGGTGGGCAGCCATAGAGAATCCATGAAAAGCAGAGTCATGTCTCTGGTGGCTGATCAAGGAGATACACTTGCCTATGACTTCAAATACTGCAAGGCATCCAACTCTTGAACTGTGCAGCATTACATCAACATGCTTATGTCTATCAGGAAGTATATGCGTTGTGGCGACTAATCATCGTGAACTGTACGTCGTCGTCGTGATTATAAAGTGGATTCATGTGCCACCACAGATGTTGTTGCCACAGCAAGTCTGTTTATTCTTTGTTTTGCAAGACTCCTGTTAATTTTTAGTACATAGTTATGACTGTAATCTTCTGGTTTGAAACATTGTGCTTTTGATGTGATGATTATACTTTAATGTAAAACGTCTCTCATTTGTATTTACTGTATTATATCTACAGTCACAGGTCTATTAAATAAATTATTTCCAAATGGTTTCTGCAGAGAATAATTCCGCATTCTAGTGGCTTGAAAGATACACGCTAACAAAACGTCGGACAGTTTTGCTTCAGCTGCCTCGACAGCGTAATCAATGGTTGATTTGAAAGATAACTCAATAGCGTCAGCACAAAGTTTTACTGCTTTGCTAAAAACACAGCTTAAAGTATTACATGTTTCTAACACATATTACATTCAATAGTGTGTGGGAGTCAAAAGGAAGAAAGGAGCTTAGGGTTTAATATACGACCAACAGCATGGTTATTAGATACAGAGCTGACACTCAGATTTTCAAATGAACCATCATGGCATTTGCCAGGAGTTATGTAAGAAAATCTCAGAAAATCTAAATAATGATGGCTGGATATTGATTTGGACCATCAACCTCTCGAATGCTATTCCAGTGTGTTACCACTGTGACACCATGTTCGGTATTGGAGTCTGCTTCTTTGTTGGTTGTGAAGGAACTTAGACTGTTTAATTAAGTATTTCTTGTGCAATTGTTTACTCAGAGAAAAGTAAAACTATGTTTATATCTTCATTGCAAGCAGATGCACAGCATTTGTGTTAGTGAGTTTAGAGTCTATAATAATATGTAGACAGGGAACAACTCACCATAAAGCTGAATGATGAGCCATCGACAGACACAAATAAAAGACACACAAACACACACATAATTCTAAATTTCTGGGTGCGGCCTTCCTCAGAAAGAGAACACTCATCCACACCATCACTCAGGCACACTCATGCCCACACGTCAGCCATCTCTGGCTGTTCAACACAGTCTCAACCGTGTTTAATGACCAGAGATGGCTGACGTGTGGATAAGTGTGCCTCAGCGATTGTGTGGATGAGTGTTCTCTTTCTGAGAAAGGCTGCAGCCGAAAATTTAGAATTGTGTGTGTGTGTTTGCGTGTCTTTTATTTGGCTCAACATTCGTCTTTATGTTGAGTTTTTCCCTATCTACATATTATTATTAACATTCCTTACTGGACCTTCCATTATTGTTAGTTTATAGTCTATTTCCTTCATATATGCTCCTTCATACACACTGTACAATGCTCGGAAATGGGTACTTCAAACCAATTTTAGCAATTTTCTGTTCTGTGCCATTGTTATATATGTTAGAGGAAAAAATATCTGTGTATTTGCCTTGGTACTCATCATAATCTCTCTTGGCTTTTTCTCAGCTTTGCTATGTAGTGCAGACAGAAGAATTATTGTGCAGTATTCTGCTCTAAATTTATACAACAGATTTTTGCAACAACAGTACTACCTTTCTTTGTGAATTTCTTTGTTGTCTGAAGTGATGGCTGCTTGACGAGGATCAGAGATATTACAGCCAAATTTATTTTGGAGATAACATATTGTACAAAGATCACATGATTGAGAATACAGCCCCTTTTCAAGTGAGGAAATCATAAAATCAGCATTGACTGTTGCTGCTATTGATGGCTATAGATACTGCTATTCACCTTGACATTGAATTTATTTAAGTGCTAAAGACCGTTGTTTCACATGCCCATCCCCCCCCCCCCCCCATATCTATCCATTCATTGAATTAAGAGGATGACAATGTGTTGTTGGGATACAGCAGTCCATGCTTCTTACACATATTGCCAAACGCAACTGGAATGGGTACCAAGTCAAGTATCTAATGGCTTAGTTTTATAAATAATAATTTTTTTAATACAGCCAATTTCTAAAATAATGACTTGTAGTTATTACTGATTTCAGGATTTTATTACTAGTCAGATTAACTGTTTACAATCACTGCTACTGCCACCACGAATCACATTTTACAATGATTTCAAAGTGGTTTCTAATTAAAACATATGACTTAAATGTATTTCACAGTAATAAGAATGTCAGTGATTAAAAATGTTTTGCATATTGTCCAGGTACATGAAAAACACAAGAAGATAAGCAGCAAAACTGGAATGGAACAGAGTGTGAAAACTAGTGAACTACTAAAATTTCGTGTTTCACATTGTGTTCCACAAAGGACAGAAGATATAAAAGAGGTATGTAATACATATTACTGCTTGTCAGAACACCATCCAGAATAGTTGAAAATAATATTTGTTGTCTCTAATCACAGTTTTTTTAGTTTTTTTGTACAACACCATCATCATTGTGACAAATAAAAGAAATTACAGCACATTTTTTAAATAATAATGTAAAAAAGTTATAAAATTTTTCCTCACCATAATAACAAACTTATGGCATGGAGTGCAATCTTGAAACGTATACAGAGACCATTACCTCTGACATGTAGTTGTCACATTCATTTTGTGAGTAGTTATGTCAAAAACTAAAAACTAGAATCAGTTCGGTTGTTTGGTTGGGATAGGGGGACTAAACTACTGAGGTTATCAGTCCCCCAGTGGGGAGGGGAAGGAGTGAGGATAGGAAAGGATGGGAGGGGGAAAGGAAATGCAGTCCGGGAAGTAAAGAAGGAAGGAAGACTGTATTAGCTCAGGGCCCGTGCTCGCCATGCACGTACTCACGAAAGAACTGTGAGCCCCCTGGGGGGGACCTAGAATCACTTCTAACCTCTAAATAGGTGCAAAATGCGACAAGCAGTAATAGGAGTGTCCTGTGTGTTCAGAATTTCTTTGTTTATAAGAATCACATGTTGCAAAAAATACCTATAGAATAAACATAGCATGAAATATAAAAGTTACTAATTCATGTAATAACATACAAAATGAAATGGTCCCCACTGTAATAAAACATTAAAGGCATAACAGCAAATCAAGAGTGCCTTTTTACAACACAATAAAATTGGTATGACTATGAATTAATCAAGTAATGCACTGAAAACCCAAAATTATTTATGTACTACTCTGTGAATATTAGTTGACAATCTATGGTGCATTTCCAATTTCACATTTGGAGATGTCAGTGGTTTCCTCCATGCTATGTCACATTTCAAAAACTTGGCTTGAGCATGATGACTGCTTCTTGGATATATTGTGCAGTTGTTATACATTCCATTGATTGATATTTTTATTAGGCCAAATGTACAACTCAATTGTGAATTATATGTATCTAGGGGCTGATATGGTAACAGGAAAGGAAGGAAGAACAGGGTTTAATAATGGAAAGACCAGGTTGTAATTCAACAGTATAAAAATAAGAGTTTACAACTCACAACAAAGATGTACGACAAGCTGCGACAGCACATAAAAAAGACACATGTAACACTTAAGCTATTGGCCATTATCCTTATTTAGAAAAGAGAGCATTCACAGAATCACACTGTCAAACTTCCCAGTAGGACAGGGAGGTTGTATGGTGATGGTGATGGGGATGGATACAGTACAGGGGTGGTGGTTTGTGGGAGGATCCAGATGGTTCAGGTTGTGAAGCAGGCACTGAAATCAAACACATACTCCACTTGTGCCAAATGGTAGCCTACCTTCTCTTTCTTTCTCTCTCTCTCTCTCTCTCTCTCTCTCTCTCTCTCTCTCTCTCTCTCTCTCTCTCTCTTTTAAATCCCAGTTTGGCAGTGGTTATTCATCCTAATGGACAGCTGGTTAGTGGTCATACCAATACAAAAAGCTCTGCAGTGATTGCAGCACAGTTGGTAAAAACATGGCTGCTTTCACGGGGGACCTGGCCTCTGATTGGTAGGATCAGTCTGAGATGGAACTGGAATAGGAAGTGCTGGGTGATAGTTGTTGGATTGAAAAGATCTTGCAGTGAGGTCTTCCACAGAGATATGATCACTGTGGCTGGGGGTTGGGATTCAGGATGGCATAGGAATGGACTTGGATGTTATGATGAGTGGGTACAATGTCGGGGGACACCTCTAATTTTTGGGCATGAGGACAGTAAATCAAAACCTTGGTGAAAGACACAGTTTAGTTGTTCCAGTCCAAGGAGTACTAGGTGACAAAGAGTAGTGCTCTTTTGTGACTAGTTACTGGTGGTAGAAGAAGGATTTTGTAGTGTTTGGCTATATGCCATGGGAAATATGTTCGTGGACTAGGTCTGTAGGTGTGTGAAGGCCTTTATGAGAACTCAGCATATTGAGAAAGGAAATCCTTGTCTCTTCAAATATGCCATTCACAGGTGGCTAGGCTGAAAGGGAGTGTTTTTTTTTTAATTTTTATTATTATTTTTTATTATTATTATGTGGAAGGAATGGAAACTATCAAAGTGTAGGTACTGTTGGCGATTGGTAGGTTTAATGTGGATGGAAGTGTGGATGAAGCCATCAGCAAGGTTGAAGGTTAACATTGAGGAATGTGGCAGGGTGGGTTGAGGAAGACCAGGTGAAGTGGACAGGAGAGAAGGAATTCACGTTTTGTAGGAAGGAGAATAAGGAATACTGGCCCTGAGTCCAGATCATAAAAATATTGTCACGTTGAAATGGAAGCAGGTCCCGGGTTCAAATCCTGGACAGGCCCCCCAGCAATGCCGCTGGTATGTAAATGTCTTTGGTGAGCCTGATAATCTTTTTACCATCAACAAGCATTTCACAGTTTAATCACTGATCTGTTTTTGTGACTGCAACTCTTCTCATCGTCAACAGTGGGATCGTCACATTGTCAATGGCAAATAAATTCCCAGAAAATTCTATATTACGTGTACACATTGGTACAACTTCTTCAATTTGCACCTCAGATCTTCCACAGTCAAACATAGCTTGGGATGCCTGAAGGAAGTTCCATCTGAGGATGACATTGTGACTACATTCTGTTAACACAACAAATTCAAATGGCTGGGTCCTGTTGTTGATGGTTATTCTTGTGACACAAGTTCCTGCTGGCTGGACGTACTTTCCATTTGCGACCTTCAGCACAGCTGCCCCTGTATCACAGAACATTGTCTTCTTTAGTGTGCGGCAATACAGAAAAAGAAGCTCCTGAATCAACCAGTGCCCGAACAGGTTGGCTGTCGATAATGACATAAATGGGATTTCCCAACATCTTAGCGACTGTCGTCCATGAAGGATTTTCATCTGCAGCGGCCTCACCTCCGTAGATGGTCGCCTCACTTAGTTTTCCTAGGCGTGGCGGCTGGGGAGCGGCTCGTACCTCTGTACAGTGACATTGAATGGCAGCAGCACATCGGGAAGCGACCTCTTCTAGGGTACGGCGATGGGCTTCTTCCCTTGGTTGACTGAACTCATCAGCAGGTGACTGCCTGGGATAGAACTGCTCTGATGGATGACATCTTGCGGCAAAATAATTGTTGAATATTCGCCTTCTCTCACTGTAGTAGCGTACGACATGTGCAGGGCGCCTACAATGGAAACACAATGGCGTGTTGTCTTCTGTCCTCCAAACAGCTGTTCTGCAGGGCATCATAGTTACCGGGGAAGTTGGTTTTGGCCGCGTCCGCCGGTTCATGGGCTGTCGTTTGGCGGCTGCTGTGTAAGTCATAGCCGGAAGACACCATTCTTCAAGTCGGGTGCCCTTGACGGGGCAGACAGGAGCTAATGTTTTGAAATACCTCTTCCTTGATGGTGTCGGCTTCCTTGTGACTTACAGGGCTTACATCCATGGCCGTAATCTGAGGCTCACTTGATCTCATAGTCCCAGCTGCTATAAACTGTTGTAATTCTTCTCTCACAATTTGTCATATGAGAGAAGCGAAGTCATGCTGGTCTTCCACAACGGCCATGGGAATTACATTCGGGAGTCTGTCATACTTCTTTCATCCAACCCTCGTTTGTTGCATCTCTTCAATACGCTGGCACCACTTGATAAACTCTTCTGTTGTAGCAATGTCCTTTATGAGAAAGCTTGGTATATGTCTTCTGCAATACCCTTCGTCAGGTGCGTGATTTTGTTGGCCTCAGTCATATTCGGATTGACTATGTTACACAGGGCCAAAACATTGTGTGTGTATGACTGTGTTGGCTCACCATGTCGTTGGGCCTGGTTCTTCAGTTGTTTTTCCGCCGAGCGGATTTGTCGCTGGCGGTCTCCAAACGTTTTCTTAAGTTCCGTCTGGTATGTTTCCCAGTCATTCAGCTTGTCTTCGTTGTTCTCAAACCATTGCTGGGCTGTTCTGTCCAGGTAGAATTAAAAGTTAGCGAAGCACATTGTATGATCCCACCTGTTGTACTTGGCGTCTTGGACGAACCCTTTAAGCCATTTGTTGAGATCCTGTCCAGTGTCTCCAGAGAACACCTACTGGTGTCTGATGTGCAGCTTGCTTACTGCTGGTTTTGTGTCCATGGTCCTTCCGATGATACGGACTTTTGGAAGGATGTACTTGGTATATCCCTTGTATTCCGGTTCTTGTCCGTGTAAGGACGGCTTTTATGTTGCCTAATCAGAGCCACGGTGATGCAGCTGTTGCACAGGATACCCGGCACCTCCACCAAACAATGTTGTGTTGAAATGGAAGCAGGCTTGACTTTGAAGGCAACTGAACACAGCACTTGTACTGAAAGCAGGTTTATTACGAACTTAACATACACGCAGCACTATCTGCCTCTCGGGCAGAGTGCTCTGCTATTTATACACTGACAGAATGTATCAGAAATTAGAAGAACAGTTAACATAAGAAACAAGTAGAATTTACAAGTTAACATAAGAAAGACATAGGACATTCTGGAATTGTTCATTCAACTTGGAGATACATTTATTACTATAAAAAAGAAGTGGAGGATCTGGCAGGACGAGAGGCAAAGGATAGTCTTAAAAAAAATAGCTTTCAATATTTGAAGGCCCCAGCAGAATGAAATGCCGAGTGTGCAAGTGTGCGCACGCGCCCACATGCACGCACACACACACACACACACACACACACACACACACACACACACACACACACACAAGGACACCTTGCTTTGGAGGCCCCCCAAGTCCGGAGGCCCGGGCTGGTCTGCCCCTCCCTTAGTCAGCCACTGGGCATGTGGGTTGTTGGTTCTTTCGGAGGTGGCATCAACTGACACATAAAGAGCAGGAAGTAAAGGGGTGGGGCTGGTTGAGAGTCAGTGAAGGAAGTGGTTCGTGTCCTTGATATGGGAGGAAAGATTTTGTGCAATTGGTTGAAGGTGTTAAGTCAATGAGGACTGTTATTCTTTTGGTAGTCACACAGTGGCTAGCCACAATCAGGCATCCAGGGTTATTTGATTTGTGAATTTTGGTGAGCATGTAGGAGGTAAGTTTGCAAGGTACTGTCAGAGTGAGGAGGGAGATAGATTCAGGAGAGAGCTTTTGAGAGGGGCCATTTGATTTCAATCAGGGGTTGGAGATCTTTCTGGACTTTTGGGATGAGTTCTTGCAGGTAAAACTTGTAGATGTAAGAGTCAGACAGTTGGCAGAGTCCTTCTGCATGTAGTCACCCTCTTCAAGTGGTGTTCCATCACCCTCCCAATCTCCATGTCATCATAGTCCTTCCCTATGCCACCTCAAAATGCAGCCCACTACCACTGGGATCATGCTCTGATGAAGACCCTACTGCAAGACATGTTCATTCCACCCACCCAGCACTTCCTATTCCAGTGCTGTCACAGGCTTATCCTACCCTATCAGAAGCCGGTCCACCTATGAAAGCAGCAGTGTAATTTACCAACTGTGCTGCAATCACTGTGGAGCTTTCTATATTGGCATGACCACAAACCAACTGTCCATTAGGATGAATGGCCACCACCAAACTGTGGCTGATAACGAGGTGGACCACCCTGTGACACAGCATTCAGCAGTGCACATGCTTGATTTCAATGGCTTCTTCACAACCCGGGCCGTCTTGATCCTCCCGCCCACCACCAGCTTTTCTGAATGGCACAGATATGGAGTTTTCCCTACAGTACATTCTCTGATCCCAAAATTATCCAGGCCTCAACCAATGATAACCCCCCTCTCCCTTTTTTTTTCTCCCACACCCTACAGTCAACAATTTCTACCTCTTTATCCTAAACCTTTCATATTTTGAGTGGTGTGTGTGTGTGTGTGTGTGTGTGTGTGTGTGTACACATGTACATGTGCGTGCATGCATTTTATTTTATTTTACTTTATTTTATTTTACTTTATTTTATTTTATTTTCCTCTCTTCGCCTGCCTTCCCACTCCATCACTAAGATGCATCTCATTCCTTCCATCTAATATGTACAGGCTTTGCAAATCCGTGCTCTATCCATCCCCCCCACCACGATGAAACCTTCCTACCCCCCCTCACCTCCCCTTCCTTATTTTCACACTGCAGAGTGTGATTTGAAGTGTGGCAGCTGGAGATGAATGTTGTGTGACTGCGTGAATGTTCTATTTTCTGAAGAAGGCCATGGATGATGCCTGAAAGTGTTAAATATGTGCCTTTTTTTATGTGCCTATCACAGCTCATCGCCACGTCTTTGTGGTAAGTTGTAAACTGTCATTATTACTATATCGATATATGGAACAGTTGAACATCCTGGATTTATATGTAACATGACTGCTTTCCCATGTGACCCTGACTTTTATAGGGTAGAAAATGTATGTAACTGGACTACTGTGACAGGTGGTGTGTGTTTGTGGGGGGACGGAGAGGTCTTGCACACTAGATTAACCAAAGGAAATTACACATAAGGTACAGGATTGGAATAGGTGTGGATAAGGACATTCTGTATATTGGGTGGGTGGTGGTAAACCACTTTGGTGTATGTGGATAGGATTTTGGGTAGGCCAGCCCTCACTTTGGGGTGCCAAGATTGTCAAAACCCTGGTGGAGTATGTAGTTAAGCTTTTGAAAGTCAGAGTGACACTCAGTGGTGAGAGGAGAGCAGGTCAGCAGGTTATCATGTTTTTCGTTGTCAGAGGAGCTGATGGTGTTGAGATATATAGCTGGATAGAATATTGTTTGTGATTTAAGGTTCTGGTAGGCTAATGTGTATATTTCAACAACTCCACTGCATATAAAACATCCATGGGAAGCAAAGATGTAGGAAAAGAATTATTTGACATAGACAAGGTGACAGCAATCGAAAGTAAGGTATTGGTGGTGGTTGCGGTCACTTCACATGGCCAATATATATTTATGGAGCTATCTGAGAGGAGGAGAGCAACATCTTGGAAGGTGGTTTGATGAGTTGAGATGGACCAGGTGAAGTGGATCTAAGAAAAGGTGTTGAAGTTGTGGAGTAAAGATGAAAGGTTGACCCTGCCATGGGTCCATATCATGGAAATGTCATTTATGAGTCTGAGCCAGATTACAGGTTTTGTGTGTTGACTAGATAAGGATTCGTCCTGAGGGCCCATAAATACGTTGTCACAGAATGGTGCCAAATGAATAACAATGGCAGTACCACCATGGATTTATTAAAAAATCTGACCTTCAAAAGTGAAATAATTGGGAGTCAAGATATGGTTGGCAAGGAATATTGAGAAAAAAGGTCTTGTGTATGATATAAGGACATTGAGAATGTAATGTGCAAGGATTGTATGTCCACAGTGTCAACAACGAGTCTGGTGGTATCAGGATAGGAACTGTGGTAAGGCAGTAAAGGAAGTGAACAGTGTCTTGAATATAGAATGGGAGGCTATGGTCAATTGTTTGGAAATGTTGAACAACTAAGACAGACATTCTCTCTGTGGGAGGGAGAGATTCAAGTGTCAGGTATTTTTTTGGAGGGACCTAAGATTTTGAGAGTGAACTAAGGTCATGTTGGACTTCTAAGATGGGTTCATGGTTGCAAGGTTTGAATGCAGAGGTGTCGTAAAGTTGTCAGAGACTCTCAGCCACATAGTCAGTATGATTTGTGACCACTTTGGTGGACCTTTTGTCTGTGGGAAGAATGAAAAAGACTGAAATGTTTTTCAGGCCACGGGTAGCAGTATGTCTCAGAGGCGTGATGTTGGACTCACTGGAGGATGTTTCAGGAAATAGTTTTGGTCTTTTTAAAAGTGAGGAATTCCTGAAAGATACAAGGGTATGATTGGGCAGAAGGGAAGGAAGCTCAAGGCTCGTGAGAGACTGGAAATGTTTTAAACAAGGTTCCATATCAGGTTCTGGTTAGCTATTGTCAATTGGAAGGGATGTAAAAAGAAAAAGAGTAAAGAAAGAGTAAAGACTATGTAAATAAAAAGACCATAAAACTTTATATGTAGGGCAGCCACAGTCAGAGGTTACATAATTTTTTAAAAGAACCGGTCCACTGCGACTGTTAAATTCCTTTATTGAAGGACACACACAACCAGTTTCGCAACTTGAAAGTTGCATCCTCAGGTGTGATCTGTTTACAAATGGATGAGAACTATCAGAATTTTTAGCATTGTTAACATCAATGTAAGGTTGTAATAGTCTTTGCCTACTTACAGTAAATCATTACAAAGAACTGGTGAAGCTCATTCCATATCAATTGATTTCGAGCTTCTAAAATTTATATGTGGCAATATTTGAAGCCATCCCCATGTCTAAAATGCAGTAAGAAGGAAAAATAAAAAAAAAAAATTAGCGAATGGAGTTCAACTTCATAAATGTATTATTTCTAAAAATAAACAATCTCAATCTAGCCACGTCTGAAGGGTTAAAAGCATAATCAGAAAGTTGTTGTATTTACCTCCTTTGAAGATGATCTGTGGAGGCACTTGGTGTTAATGGTCTCCGCCTGACCACTGCTCACAGCCCATAGTGCCAACAAACATGGAAAGTCACGCATGTGCATTGTCGCATTACTGGCCATGTAGCACCTCGATTTAAATGATGGGCAATGGCAGTACATTTTTATAATAAACAGTTGAAAAATAGAATCAATTGATTCTATTTTTACACAGTTGAAAAATAGAAACTATGTATTATAAAAATGTACAGCCATTCCCCATCATTTAAATCAAGGTGCTACATGGCCAGTAATGCCGCAATGTACATGCGCGACTTTCCACATTTGTTTGCGCTACAGCCCATGACCAGTGACCAGCAGGAGACCGTTTAACACCAAGTGCCTCCCCAGATTATCTTCAAAGGAGGTAAATACAACAACTTCCTGATAACACTTGCAACTCTTCAGATGCGGCTAGATTGAGATTGTTTATTTTTAGAAATAATACATTTATGAGTTGAACTCCATTCCCTAATTTTTTAATTTTTCCTTCTTATTGTGTTTTAGATATGAGGATGGCTTCAAATATCATCACATGTAAATATAAACTGACACTCTTAGTGTTAATGCATTGAACTAGCAGTTAGTGCAGAGTACCTACTTTCAAACAATATACTTTGATTGGTAAATACTAATCATGAAATATTTGAAAACTTAATTTTTAAACCTGTTTCTCACTCCCAAGGCAAAACCACATGTTTTAAGTGATATGAAAGACCAGAATTGCAATATTAACTCTTCTCCTACATGTGCCATGTGTGTGTCAACTAGCTAATGCTATCCCCTTAACAAGTTTATATTAATAGTAGATACAGGATCATAATGCTCTGAATGATCATTGTATTATTACATGTGTTCCCCAGGTTGGAAGGGAGTGAGGGTGTACTAATGGTCTTAGTTCCTTCTCTAGATTGCTGCACAGATTACAAAATGGCAGATATTGAAATATTGACAGGGATAGAAAAACAATTAAAATCACTCAAAAGAGGAAAGGCCGCAGGACCTGATGGGACAACTGTTTGATTTTACACAGAGTATGTGAAGGAACTTGCCCCCCTCTAGAAGAGTGTAGTGTTCCAAAAGATTGGAAAACAGTGCAGATCATTCCCATTTTCAAGAAGGGACGTCGAACAGATGTACAGAACTATATGCCTGTATCTCTAATGTCGGTCAGTTGTAGAATTTTGGAACACTTATTATGTTCAAGTATAATGACATTTCTGGAGACTAGAAATCTGCTCTGTAGAAATCAGCATGGTTTTGAAAAAGGCGATCGTGTGAAACCCAGCTCGCGCTATTGATCCACGAGACTCAGAGAGCCATAGATACGGGTTCTCAGGTAGATGCTATGTTTCTTGACTTTGCAAAGCATTTGATTTAGTTCCACCCAGTCATTTAATGAACAAAGTAATAGCTTATGGTCTATCAGAACAATTGCGTGATTGGATTGAGGAGTTCCTAGATAACAGAATGCAGCATGTCATTCTCAATGAAGAGAAATCTTCTGAAGTAAGAGTGATGTCAGGTGTGCCACAGGGGAGTGTCGTGGGTCTGTTGCTGTTCACAGTATATATAAATGGCCTTGTGGATAAAATCAGAAGTTCACTGAGGCGTTTTGTAGATGATGCTGTATTATATAGAGAGGTCGTAACAATGGAAAATTGTGTAGAAATGCAGGAGGATCTGCATTGAATTGACACATGGTGTGGGGAATGGCAATTGAATCTCAATGTAGACAAGGGTAATATGCTGTGAATACATAGAAAGGAAGATCCTTCATCATTAGCTACACTATAGCAGGTCAGCAACCGGAAGCAGTTAATTTCATAAATTACCTGGGAGTAGGCATTAGGAGTGATTTAAAATGGAACAACCATATAAAATCAATTGTTGGTAAAGCAGATGCTAGACTTAGATTCATTGGAAGAATACTAACGAAATGCAATCTGAAAACAGAAGAAGTAAGTTACAGTACACTTGTTCGCCCACTGCTTGAATACTGCTCACCAGTGTGGGATCCGTGCCAGGTGGGGCTGATAGAGGAAGTAGAGAAGATCCAATGGAGAGCAGCACGCTTCATTACAGGATCATTTGATAATCATGAAAGCGTTACGGAGATGATCGATAAACTCCAGTGGAAGGCTCTGCAGGAGAAACACTCTGTCACACGGTACGGACTTTTGTCAAAGTTTAGAGAACATGCCTTTACTGAGGAGTCTAGCAGTATATTGCTCCCTCCTATGTATATCTTGTGAAGAGATCATGAGGATAAAATCAGAGAGAGGCATACTGACAATCTTTCTTTCCATAAACAATATGTGACTAGAATAGGAGGGAGAACTGATAGTCGTACTCAAGGTACCCTCCGCCACACACTGTTGGGTGGCTTGCGGAGTGTGAATGTGGATGTAGATGGTCTGAGAATGGTATTGTTGTAATGAGACCAGTAGCTTGAAGGCAAAAAATACAGTTTTTATATGAACTAAAAGAAATATTTTTAAGGTATTAAATAGAAAAGTGAATGAAAACATAAAATTAAATATTTTTTATTTTTATTTATTCTTTTGGATTATTTATGCTATTGCAATTGTATTTTGAACATTAAAATGGAGGAAGGTTTCAGTAACCTAAAAGAATATATCAAATTCTTTTTCAGGCTATATTAAAGAAGGACTTTGAGAGATTTGCTGAAATAACAATGAAAGATAGCAATCAGTTTCATGCAGTTTGTTTGGATACATTTCCACCAGCAGTTTACATGAATGATGTTTCACATGCTATAGTTACATTTGTTCACTGTTATAACAAATTAAAAGGTCACACTGCTGTAAGTACATGTCATCTCTGCTTTCCAATATAAATGACATACTTTTTTAAATATGATGATTAATAGCCCTAATTAACGAATTTTCACACAGCTTGCATACACTTTTGACGCTGGTCCAAATGCTTGTTTGTATATGGAAGAGCATGAAGTGCCACAAGTTTTGGGCTTCCTCAGTGTCATATTTCCATTTCCTGGAGAAGAAGAGAATTGCATTAAAGGAATTCCAGTCAACAAGGAAACTATTCCACAGGTTTGTGATGGAGATTAATGGGAATTTTTTTTTTTTTTTTTTTTTTTTTTTTTTTTTTTTTTTTTTTTTTTTTTTAATCAATTTAATGTAGCAGCAAATGTTTGAGTCCTATGTTGATTCTGTCATCCTTGAAGTCATTCAGCTGGCTGTCAACCTACCTTACATTGTGAAAACCTGTTGTTGGCTGAGAGGGTTTTGAGCATTGCTCTGCTGGCAATCAGATAGAGGCATTATGTGATATTGATGCAGTATATTCTGTTAATTCACAGGACAGCAGTGACATGGCAGCAGTTCAGATATGACCCTAGTGTCACATAGGGCAGTGGCGCACCATGCAATGATGGAAGCCTTGGCAGCTACAGCAACTGCCATGTTCAGTGCTCCTGTCTTGCATCTCTTGTCTTGTCAACATGACAGCCACTTTTTAATCAACAGCTTGACCGCAACTTTTTCATGTGCATCCCAATTCTGTCATCGTGCATCATCAGACTCACTTCTCTGGGAGCCATTCAGCCTATTCCATACTGCAAGTGGCTGTTACCTCTTGTGATTGTCAAGAAACTGAATGGGAAGTTACACCTCTTTGGTGATTTCAAAATTACTGCCAATGCTCAGTTCATCATTAATACTTATACTTTGCCAGATCCAGATGAGTTATTTGCTAAACTTGCTGGACATCAGTTCTCTTCCAAAATAAATTTACTGGAAGCATATTTACAGGTTCCACTGGATGAGGCTTCTAAGCTGTTTCTTGTGCTTAACACATTTTTCAGTTTGTATCAGTATCAGCATCTACTGTTTCGGGTGGCCAGTGCCCCTGCAATAATTCAACATTTTCTGGAACAACTGATGGTGTCTGTTCCTGGATGCATCAGCTATCAAGATGATATTGTGGTAACTGGTGCATCTATAGAAGAGCATTTAGATAACTGCTGTACATTGCTCAAGGTCCTCCAAACTGCTGGATTGAAGTGTGTGTCTAGTTTTTGCAGCTCTCCATTGTGCATTTAGGGTTTGAGGTTTCCTTTGCAACACCACATTGCTGCTGTCACAGCTATGCCTCAGCCCATAAATGTTAAGGAACTGCAAGCATTTTGGGCAACATTGCCTATTATCATAAATTCCTTTCGGGGGTAGTCATGTTGGCTGGTCTGCTTCATGCTTTGCTATGCAAAAAGATTCCTTTCTATTGGATTCCTGTCTGTGAGCATGCATTCATCATCTTGCAATCAAAATTACATTCTGAACCATTTTTGTCCCAGGTTTGGTGTTGGCTACCGATTCATTTCAATGTGGGTTGGGTGCTGTTCTTGCAGATTGGTTTGCTGATGGCTCTGAGTGTCCAATTGCATACACCTGTCTGAGCATAGTCCCTCATGATCAGAAATGCAAAGGCTAATTGTGTCAAATTCTTTTTTGTTTAAATGAAAATTACATATTATATTATCTAAGCATGCTGCCTGCCTTGTGGGTTTGGTATTTACACAGTAGAAGTTAAAAGATTTTAACATATTTTGCAAATGGTTAACATTTCTGTTCTTAAACCTAATGTTTATGTCACCAAATATTAATATCTTGTAATTTTTGTGTTTAAGAACTTGCCCTCCAACATATCCTCACTTCCCGCCACCCCCCTGGCCTAAATCTATGCTAACCGCTCCCCTTCCTCCATCCTCAGCATCCCTTCCTTACCCCCCCCCCTCTCTCTCTCTCTCTCTCTCTCTCTCTCTCTCTCTCTCTCTCTCTCTCTCTCTCTCTCTCTCTCTCTCTGTGTGTGTGTGTGTGTGTGTGTGTGTGTGTGTGTGTGTGTGTGTGTGAGTGCATCTTTCCCTGTTAATCAAAAACATTATAGACACCCCTTGCCCCTCCTACAGCCCTCAACATCATTCAGTTCACTCATCTTCTCTTCTCTTTACTGCTTGATTTTTCCTCTTTTGTTATATATATCCTCTCTGGCTTGGCTCAGTACTAATATGCAGTATCTCTGACTTCCACACTCCTCAAACACCACCCTCATGACCTAGGTCATGAATTACCGTTCCCATCCTTTTTTTCTTCCCTTCTCTCTCACCTGAAGAAGGAACTGTGTTCAGAAAGCTTGTTCTTTTTCGTCCCTTTATTTCTTTTTCTTCATTTGTGTCACTATCAGCGGTACAGCACAAAGGTAAGTACTGGCCAGTCAATCTATCTCTTTTGAAAAATAATTTAACAAGAGTATAAGTTTTTCCATGAGTTCCATTGTGTTTAGGTTGACGGTACACTGATTCTACAATAATATCTTGTTTTGGAAATTTCATGGCTACAGCTTCAAATTTTGCCTCTATGCACAATTCACTTTTACCCATCACTTCATATATTGAGTTCAGATTATTTTTGACATAGATAGACACTCCACCATGTTCAACACTTTTTCTACAGTAGCTACTTGCTAGTTCATAACCAAATGGTACACATAGTATGAGTTCTTCACAAGTAAGCCAATGTTCATTTACTGAAAGAATACTGCAGTTTAAGTTTTCCAACCAGAGCTGAAGTTCATTAAGTTTATATTTAAGAGACTGTACATTAATGTGCCGAAACATTACATTTTATCCTATTCTGTTAGTGCAGCTGATTCCTTGTAACTTACATTTGTCTTCCCCATATCCAGTAATGTCCCTTGCTGTTTTTTCCTCAGCTGTTAGTATAAAAAATCTTGGTACTCCAGAAGTTTGTCTTTCTTGGTTCTTTCTCCCCTCCTCAGTTTTGCTGGTAGTTTCTCTTCTGATGAGAATCTTTCTTTTTCTGGTGTAGACAGTGACAGGTCTTCTTCTACTGAACAGGATGATGTTTCTTCTTCTCTTTCTGCACCCTTCTTTTTCAATGGTCCATTCTTTTCATAGGTGAGCACAGGTGATTCTGTTGTGGGGGAGGACAGTGATGTTTCCTCTTCTTTTTCTTCATTTTGAGTGTGTGATGTCACTTCTTTTTCTTTCATGAATGACAGTTGGATTGGGTTGTGCATTTCTTGTATTTCCTTGCACAAAACTGCTTTGCCAAGATTATTCCTGTGCAGACCATGTTTGGTGTAATGTTCTCTCAGTGAACTTGTAGCTTCAACAAATCTGACATTTTGAGCCACACAGGAGTAGCCAAGCAGTCTGGGGCGCAATGTTACCGATTGCGTGGCCTCCGGTGTTGGAGGTTCGAATCCTACCTCGGGCATGGATGTTTGTTTTGTCTTTAGTATACGTTCGTTCATAAGTAGTTTGTAAGTTTAGGGACTGATGAAAGTCCCATAAGCTTTACAAACATTTGATTTGGCATTTTGAAAACTGCTTCATATTTTCTTAAATTTTCTGTTTGTGCAGATAATTTCTTTATTGACACATGAAGCTTCAGTTAAATCATGCCTCTGTGGGATGCTTACAACAAACACATCAGAATTTGGGATTCTTTGTAACATTTCCTTTAGAGGCCTGGTAGCATTTCTACTTTCATTCTTATAAACATCATTTCCTCCACCAATAATTACACATTTGGAGCCGCTTTTCAACAATTTTTTGCAGTCTTTTAGCACTTCACAGAGAGGGGCACCAGGTTTGGTAATGCCAGTAGCTTTGAATTTTGTTTGCATGGTTTGCATAATGCTCGCTATGCCCCTTCCATGGCTATCTGAAAATATGTACATGTCTTCCTTCTCTTTCTTAATGTTGAAGGTTTCATTTTGCAAGAGCTTTGCTTTTTCTTGTTTCTTCAAAATACTTCTTGTTTTTGCTTGTTTGGGCGCAGCTGCTTCTATTGCTAATTTATTTGTTATTTCAAGATGATTTTATTTCTTGTTCTATTTTGAGAACCAGTTACCTTTAGCCTAAAAAATGAACTATCTTTTGTGTTTTGTTCTTCACTGAGAGTTCTTGCCAATGTTTCCAAGTTATTTAAGTATCTTTTAACAATCAGTATGTCATGTCCTATGTAAATAGCACGTTTTCTTCCTGCTCAGCATCATATTTTGATAAGCTACCAATTACAAATCACAATGAACTACACCACAGTCACATTTTGTGTTTATAGTGCCAGAATGTGCTATACACTTCATATGTATCCATTTTTGAGACAGTGAACACAGCCTAATGCCATTTAGAACAGTTTCATTGCACAAAATACATTAATATTTAAAACATCATCATTTTTCACAGAGCCACTTATTAGTACATCTATACAGGCCGCCATCTTGCAAACAACTAAATACCTAGGAGTAACAACTACAAACAACTTATATTGGAAAGAACACACAGAAAATATTGCAGGGAAAGTGAACCAAAGTATATTTCATTGGCAGAACATTTAGAAGATGCAACAGCTCTACTAAATAAACTGTCTACACTACACTTGTGCTTCCTTTTTGGAGTACTGCTGCGGATTGTGGGATCCCCTCCAAGTGGGATTGGTAGATGATTTAGAGAAAGTACAGAGAAGGGTAGCTCATTTTGTATTATCGTGATATAGGAGAGTGAGTGTCATGGAAATGATGCCCATGTTCAGGTGGAAATCATTAAAAGAAAGGTGTTATTTGTTGTGGCTAGATCTATTTGCAAAATTTCTTTTACCAACATTCTCTTCTAAATGCAAACACAATTTGTTAGCACCCACCTAAATAGGAAGACATAATCATCAAAATAAAATAAGAGAAAACAGATCAAAAACAGAAAGATTTAGGTGTTCCTTTTTTCTGTTAGCTATTAGAGAATGAAATTGTAGAGAAACATCATAAAAGCAGGCCAGTGAACCCTCTGCCATGCACTTCAATGCAACTTGCAGAGAATTTATGTAGATGTAGATGAAGGTTCTGCATTTTATTCAACCAAACTTTTAACTTTAGCAATGGAAAGTCCAATTTGGAATTTTAATAGCATGAGGTTGTGTAGTAACACACACTCTTCCAAATTCTGAAGGTATCAGGGGTAAAATATAGGGAGCGAAGAGTTATATTCAACCTATACAAAAACCAGGCTGCAGTTATTAAAGTCAAAGGGCAAAAAAGGGACGTGGAGGTTGGGAAGGGAGGAAGACAAGGTTGTAGCCTTTCCCCATTGTTGTTCAATCTGTGCATTGAGCAGGCAGAGAAGGAATGGAAGGAGAAATTTGGAGAGCGCATTAACGAGCAGGGAGAAGAAATAAAAAACTTTGCGGTTTGCGATGACACAGTAATTCTGTCAAAGACCGCTAAAGATCTGGAAGAGCAATTGAATGAGTTGGACAGTGTCTTCAAAGGAAGATATAAGGTGAACATTAACAAGAGTAAAACAAAGGTAATGGAATGTAATGTCAGAAAATCGGGTGATGCCGAAAGAATTAGCTTAGGTAATGAGACAATAAAAGTAGTAAATGAATTTTGTTATTTGGGTAGCAAGATAACTTCTGATGGCCGAAGTAAAGAAGATATAAAATGCAGAATGGCTATGGGAAGAAAAGCGTTTCTAAAGAAGCGAAACTTGTTAACATCCAATATTAATTTAAATGTTAGGAAGTCCTTTCTGAAAGCATTTGTCTAAAGTGTAGCATTGTATGGGAGTGAAACGTGGATGATAAGGAGTTCAGATAAAAAGATGATAGAAGCTTTTGAAATGTGGTGCTACAGATGAATGATGAAAATTAGATGGGTAGATTACGTAACAAATGAGAAGGAGCTTAACCGAATCGGAGAGAAAAGAAGTTTTTGGCATAAACTGACTAAGAGAAGGGATAGATTGGTTGTACACATTCTGAGACATCAGGGAATTGTCAACTTAGCATTAGAAGGAAGCATGTGGGGTAAAAATCGTAGAGGGAGACTGAGGGATGAAAATAGTAAGCAGATTCAAAAGGATGTAGTTTGCTGAACATATTCTCAGATGAAGAGACTTGCACAGCACAGGGTAGCGTGAAAAGCTGCATCAAACCAGTCTGCGGACTGAAGACCATAACAACAACAACACAAGCATTCAGGCACAGCTCATTAAAGTATAACGACCACTATGGTCAATCTATACCTTCAACACTTTGACTGCCAGTCAGGTCAATTGATGGGATATGGAAATTTTTCTAGAATGCCAATCACGTCATTTGATGTGATCTTTATTTTCCTGCCTTTAAACATAAAATGAAATTTATTGACAGGATAGATCTATCTTAAATGCCTTACTTGGTAAATCTAGTGTCTAAAACCAGCCTACAGATCTCATAAATTTAGTTTAAATTGGCTGCTTAGTTGCATTTATTGTATGAAACTGGGTAGGTAGAAAGTGGCATCTGCTCAATCAGTAGGTAAGTTTACAGACATAGCTTCACCCTTTTACACTGGATGACATTTTGCGTGAATTTTAGAAAGCTTTTATAGATAATGACAGCAAGGCTGCTGAAATCGACAATTCAGATATTGATCCAGTCTTTGTGCAAGAAGAATTGCGTCATATTTCTAGTGAGTATTATGAGTTTGATAATTCTTGAACCGATTGTTTTGTATGTTGTTTTCTTGATTTTCTGAACAATGATTTTTTTCTTTATTTTCATATTCATAAAAAGAAGGGAGTGATTCTAAGATGAATGTAGAACCGCAAAATATTCTCTCTGATAGTACTGAGAGGAGGCTAAGACACATGGGGTGGCACAGCAACATATCATAGTGATTCTACAGAGAGGTGGACTTATACAGACTGTTCCTGAAGTATAGATGTTTCTAGTGGGGTTCTTGGTATTACAGTTGTAAGTGAATTAGATGCTGTGTGTTTAGTTCTGGATTTCATTTCATGTTGTGTGGACAGGGACCTTGTTGCTCATTTCAAAGAGCATACAATGCTTTACGCCAGACAGAGGATAAGCAAACCAAGTGCAGCTCGGCTTACTCCTACATGCAGAATGTCTGGCATTCTAAGGTATGGAATGGTTTACATGACCAGCAGTTAAGGTGTTAACAGTGACAGTGTATTAGGAGGAGAGGGGAGAGGAGAAGGAACAACACAGGCTAAGAGTGGGAATTGAACATTCCAAACTATCTGGCAGAATGTAAAGGTACTGATAGGTGGGAATGCGAGATGCAGCTTAGAATGCAGTAAAGGGAGGGGGCTGGGTGGAGAGTAAAAAGGAGAGAGAGAGAGAGAGAGAGAGAGAGAGAGAGAGAGAGAGAGAGAGAGAGAGAGAGAGAGAGAGAGAGAGAGAGAGAGAAAGGTGGGGGAAGGTGGTACACAGTTGAGAGAGAGAGAGAGAGAGAGAGAGAGAGAGAGAGAGAGAGAGAGAGAGAGAGAGAGAGAGAGATGAATTAGAAGGACGTGTAGATAGGAAAGGGGGGAGGGACAGGCAAGGGGTGTAGTGATTATAAGTAACCTTAGGTTCAGGGCAGGATGGTTGTGAGATTAGAACATGCTGTAAGGATAACGTCCACCATTCAGAAGAGCTAGTGGTAGAGGGGAGGAGCCAGAATGAATGGGTTGTAAACCAGCCATTGAAATTTAGCATGTTATAATTGTCTGCAAACTGTGCTACAGGGTGATCAACCCTGTTTTTGGCAGTTTGACAGTGGCTATTAATTCTGATGGACAGCAGGTGGCTTAGCCTCTGACTGGGAAGGATAAAACTGTTTGAGACTGGTATAGGAAGTGCTGGATGGATGTTCTGGGCAGGTCTAATCTAATACACTTTCAAGATTTCCAAAAGAGAAGTTTAAGAAATTGCCATGCTTTGCTGACACTTGTTTTTCATTGTGAGCACTTAGTGCTAACTCATCAGTTCCATCAAACAATAAGCACTCTACTATTCTGTGTAATATGTGTCTGTTCTTCGCAACTAATTCATTATGTTTCTGAATTGACATTTTATACGCCGAATCACTCTGAGCAGTAATGTTAATTGTGCCAAACATTTTATATTTACCAGCATTTTCTAAATGAAGTCCACTTTCCTCATGTTTCTTAATTCATTCACTTAAATGCTTTAGATCCTTGCAGCTGGCTCTTGTCCACAGTCCTTCAGCACCAAACAACACACTTCAGTCACATTTAGCCAAGACTTTTTGCAGAACCGTGTATAGCAGAAAGTTTCTTCTTCTTTCTGTTGAGTTGAGACATCAAGAAATCTTTTAGTTGATGTGCGCCTAACCCCTTCTAGCTTCTCTTCCATAATAAATGAAAGGGCGTTCTGAAGAGTCTAATTTATTCATTTTATACTCAGTTTACAAACACTTAAGTTGCAATGACACAGCTCTAGAATACATTTTTTACGTAGGTTTTAAGAACCCAGGGTTACCAGCCCCAAACTGTGAATCTGCAGCTGTGCCTATGGACAGGTGCGTGAGGGGTGGGGAGTGAGGGCGAGACAGGTACAGCCTGCTTCACCGGGGCCCGCTCTGCCGCGCCCCAAGCACCACTATGGCGAGGGGCGAGGAGGGGAAAGGAAAACATCTCTGTGACGTCACTGCGACTGCAGCGGCAGTTAGAGGCCAGCCACCACTCGCCCTCGGCTGTCAACATGGCTGTGTAACAAAGAGAGGGGGACCACAGGGTGGGCCCTCAGATATGCTGTGGTGAGAGGCAAGGGAAACCATTTGATTGTGTCATTGTAAATTGAGTTGGGATGTCAAGGGGATCATGTCACACTCCAACTGTTTGATATAATACTGCAAAAGTATATGACAAATTTTCTGGTGGGGCCGGGCCCCTGTGGCCCTTTAGAACAAACTACCCCTGGCCCCAGTACATGTGCAACAGTTACCATAAATGACTATTCGTCAATCCTGAACACAGGAAAAGTGTGAGACAGTGGACACAGCAGAGGGTAAAAACATAAGTGAGACTGAGATCAGACTGTGCTGCTCTTGATTACTCAGTCCACATGGCACTGGTGGACCGCAGTGCCGTGCACCACTAGCCTAGTGGTGTTGGTAGCCATGACCATAACTAAGTGGCAATTAATTCAAACTGAAGTGTTGTATCAATATACAACACCAAACACTCCCTTGCGCTGGCTGTAGACCGCTGCATGTAGGAGGACACCCTGAATAATTTTTGGCACTGGAAGCTGTTTCTTGGCTTGCACTGATATCTGTAAAAAGTGTCGTTACCTATATTGACTGATCAATTACTGGATCAAATGTATCCATAATCATTGGCTGGGAGGTGACATGTGTCAACTGAGCTACTTATGTTGGCTGTTCCACTTGATAGGATTTTTGTGCAGCCATTCATGTTTTAACATTTATTGAGTACATGAAAGGAATTTTACTTGTGGTGGAGTCTAATAGGCTACATTGTTGCTGGACTGCACTCAGTGCACACATGCTCTGACTGGTTACAAACCACACACATTCCTGGTTGGTCATTGTTAAAACAGATGCTACATAGAATGAAATTTTAAATCTGCAGTGGAGTGAGTGCTGAAATGAAACTTCCTGGCAGATTAAAACTGTTTGGCACATCAGGGCTTGAACCTTTGGCTTCCCCCCTCTTTTGCTGCAAAAACTCATAATTACCATTTCATCACATGCAGAAGCCTACAACACCATTCCTTTAATTTCATATGTCCCTAAGCCAATCTTTGACACTGTCATTAACAATCTGCAGGCTCGGTACTATGGATTCAGGACAGGTTAACATGTATTGGAACAGGAAAGTATCAATTATAATAGGTTAGTGTCTGAAACAAAATATATTACATTAATAACAAGTTCACGTAACCATAAATGCGCGACACATGCTCTATACAGAATTCCACCTATTATAAATATCCTTAACAACAACTATGTTGCAACAGTTCCACATAAGAAACATATTCATGGCTACGATTAACATGAAATACAATTGGTGAATGAGAGACTGTCACCTCAGCCGCCCATGTGAGCGCTCACACTTACGGACACCCTCTGGCAGCCTGTATGGAGACTGCTCGCATCGACCACCAACTGTGACCTTTCCAGAGATGTTTCACTGTGCATGCCTCACAGCTTTACTACCACCAGTACCTCATCTTCTACCTTCCAGACATCACAGAAGCTCTCCTGTGAACGTTGCAAAACTAGCACACCTATAAGAAAAGATATTGTAGAGAAATGACTTAGCCATAGGAGTGCTAGTCATGAAATTTGGAAGGTAGAATCTGAGATACAGGCAGAATTCAAGCTGTGAGGATGGACTCTGAGGTGAGCCCAAGTAGTTATCAATAGAGCACTAGGTCCTGGATGAGATTCATGGTCTGGCACATAATTTTTTTTATCCACCACGAAGTTTCATGACAGCTCAAACTCTGATGCAGTGTGGAAATTTCATTTTGGAAACACCCTTTATGTTGTAGCTAAGCCAGTCCTCATATTATTTTTTGACCCAGGTTTGCTGGTCTTGTAAAGTTTGCAGGAGACCTGGTGTGAAGCTTGGAAGGTAGGATACTAGTTACTGATGGTATTAATGTGTTGGGACAAGCCATGAACATGCATCTGTAGCTTAGTAGGTGGAGCACTTACTTGCAAAAGGTGAATGTTGTGTTGGATTCACAGTTCAGTACACAGTTTTAATCTTCGAGCAAGTTTCAAGTGTTCTTTACCATTAGAGAGGGATGAGTGATAGGATATGTTTTATCAAATCAGGTTTCACCTAGCAGATACTGTTACGGACAGGTAGTAGGAAACCACTACCCCACCCTTTCGTCAAAGATTGAAAATACATGTCCATATGAACTGAGTGGCCAGTTTACTTGGTCAGGAAAAATCTTGAAAGGTGTCAAATCAAATATTTCCCATAGATATATCAATAATGGAGGATAGGTAACAACTCTCCATAAAGAGGCACACTAAGCTGCTAACAGACACGAAAATAGATAATCACATTCACACAACTTAAATTTTTGGCCATGACCTTCATCAGAAAAAGAAACACATACATTCTTGCAATCACTCAGACAACTATAGTGGCCAAAAATTTAAGTTGTGTGAATGTGAGTATCTATTGTAGTGTCTGTCAGCAGCTCAGTGAGCCTCTTTATGGTGAGTTCTTCTCCATTATTGATATTCCTATCAGATTTTCCATTGTTAAAATTTCCCTTAGACATATCTATGAACTAAAATTTGTGCCACAGCTGGGCTTGAAACCCAGTGTCTCCTGTTTACTATTTGGTCACTTTGCAAACATAGCCACAGTGGCCTTATGGATAACGCAAATGTATGGAATAATGTAAGCATGTCTTTGTACACAACACAGTAAGCAGCAGATCTCAGCTTCAAATCCCAGCAAATTTTAATTCAATACCTTGCCTTATATTCATTATATTGAAAGTTAGTTCAGAAATCTTACAGTACAAGAACCCAACACACGTTTGTCATTTGCACTTTGCTAATCTTCCTAGCCAAGTGAGGGACTTTTAAAATTCTTCAATAGTTTTCTACAAACCCATTACTCAGTTCCTTATCTTCTTATGTGATGTAAACTACAGCAGCAATTTGTGACTTCTGATTATATGATCTAAGGGCACTCTTGGCTTTTCAGTGATAAACCGATGATTTTCAAGAGCACTAGGCTTATGATATTCACAATTAAAGTTAACAAGAAATCATGTCCATATTCAAAATGGTGCTCAGAAAATCCAATAATCTACCTCCAGACTAGACTTTATATCAGAAACAAAAGGCACATCTCACAGTATACATCCTCAAAGTGCAACCAATTGAGTAACTGTTAACTGCTCACCATGACAGTTTGTTGTGAACTTCTTGTTAAGCGATTACCTGTACCATATTCTCACACATCTAAATCCTCCCTCAACCCCCTTTAACCAATCACAAAGGAGTGCCTACCCTCCTCCCCTGACTCCAAATACCTCCCCAGACTGGAACAATTGAACCATGTCCTTTGTCAAGGCTTTTATTATCTGCCATAATGCCCTGAAATTACAGATATCCCTAGTTCCTTCTGACACCTCCTATAGAGCGTTTCATCATCAACAAAACTTCACATCACCATAGTTCACCCCTATGACATTCCTGGTCCCAACCCGTTACCATAGGGATCATATCCCAGAGGAAGACCCCAATGTAAGACCTTGCCAACCCTTCCACCATACACTTCCTATTCAGTCCCACCACATACTTATCCTACCCCATATGCATACCCTTTAACATTGATATAGCTACCAACCAGCTGTCCATCAGAATGAATGGCTATCACCAAACTGCAGATAGGAGTAGGGTGGACCAATCATAGCACAACATACAGCTGAGCATAACATACTTGAATTCAAGGGCTGTTGTACAACGAGTGGCGCAGCCACAGGGAGGAGGGGGGGGGGGGGGGCTAATTGGGCTGAAGGGAAGTGAAGGAGTGAAATTGGACGTTAATTTCCTATATCTTCTTTAGAGCCTTTTTTAAACAATGGTTTCACTTCTGCATAGTTTAGGGAGTCTGGAAAGTAGCCTTCTTTACGTGACTGATTGATTATTTTACACAGAGGATATGCTATTATATTTGAAGCTGCCTTAGTGACTTTTGAAGGTATTTCATCCCATCCCACTGAACTTTTATTTTTTAGGTCTAATATAGTTTTTTCTACATATTCTACTGTTACTGTGTCAAATTTAATTAGACACTCATTTTTGCTCAGACTAGAGCCAAATAGATGAACATTATCTTGATATGAGGGAACATTAACATCAGATTTTGCTACTGTTATGAAAAATTCATTAAACGTTTCTGATATCTGAGCAGGATTTACAATTATTTTGTCTTGTACTTTTAGTTTAGAAATTTCTTGGTTGCTCGGTTTGATTCGAAGTTCAGATTTGACAACTGTCCACACTGCCTTAGATTTATTTTTGTGCTTTCTGATGAATTTAGTATTTGCCATTTCCTTTGCTGCTTTTACCACCCTCCTAAACATTTTTTTAAAAGATTTAACATATTTAATGAATTCGGGATTCTTACTGGATTTCAGCTTGGCATGTAGTTCTCTCTTTCTTTTACTTGATATTTTTATGCCAGTAGTTATCCACTTTAGCTTACTTGTTGTCTTTCTTTGGCAGACCGTGGGTGGAAATGTTTCATTGAAAACATGCAAAAAAACTATTCAAGAACCTATCAAAATTTTCTGAACATGAACCTTCATGCTGCAATGACCAATCTATATCATTTAATCTACAACAGAATAAGTGTATGTTGTCTTGATTAAATTGTCTTTTCAGGAAACATTTCCCCCCTTTTCTTTGTTTGTTTTTAATAATTCCATAAGCAGAGCATAGTGATCTGAGATGCCTAGGTTTAAAGTGAATTTGGCATTCTCATGTAATGTGTAATTTGTTAATATGTTGTCTATGCAAATTGCTGATTTATCACTTACCCTGGTGAATTCAGTGAAATTTAGTCTAAAGCCATATTGTTGAATTAAGTCATTAAACTTTGTTGAAATGCTTGTTTCACTTGCTGTATCAATATTGAAATCAGCAGCAATTATAATTTTTTTCCTCATTTCTTTCGTGAGTTTTTATAGGAGACATTGGAATTTGTCAAAAAATAATTTGGTTACTTCATTACCTGGAATCCTATATATAGAGATAATAACAATATTTTGTTGTTAATGCTCTACACAGCAACTTTCAAATATAAGTTCTTCAAAAGAAAATTAAAATCATCTCTTTCGTTATATTCTAGGGAGCTGTTAATCAGAATACAGGAGCCTCCATGAGTTTTGTTTTTTTCTACAAAAACTACTAGCTGCATTAAAGTTTTCTAATTTATTTAGAACTTTGATAGAGTCTTCTGTGATCTAATGTTCGTTTAAGCAAACAATTTTAATTTTTCTACCTTCGGAAAGAATAATTTGCAGCTCGTCAGTTTTTGCACTTTTATTCTGTAGATAGGTGGCATGCAGGCCATGAATGTTCCAGTGCATTAAGAACGACGAATTATACCTATTTAATGTTTTCAACACGTCGTCCTTTGTTGTACCTTTTTCTACTACATGTTTTAGTTCACCCCCTTCACTGACTGCCAGTTTCCCCTGTTTCGTATAATTTTGCACAGGTCAATAAAAATTTTGCTGAAAGTTGCAGAGCCCAGCCTATTTAGATGTAAGCCATCCTGCCCTAGACAATCATCTCTAATAAACTTGTTTGAGTCTACAAATATTGCATCTAGTCTGTTACACTGATCACGGATGTTGCAGTTTATTTTGTCTATATATTTGTCACTCACCCATCTTCTGCGCAGTATTCTTGAATACAGGTAGATATTTTTCGCCGATCGAATAACGTTCCGCATTTCATTGACCAAGTCCTCTTCGCTGCAACTTTGGAGTGAGTTTGTGCCGACATGTATGAAAACGCCTTTGTAGTTTTCACTGTTGGTTACATTTTTTGAGTTGTGCTTCGCCTGTTGAATGTTCTTTAAGTGATTATTTAGCTGATTCGTTCTTATTCCTGGACGCACATCGATTTCACAGTCTGGAACCACGACGTTTTTTATCATGGAATCACCGATTATTAAGAAGTTGTTTTTAGTGTTCACTTTTTCTTTCTTTTCCTGTTTGTCCCTATTTTTGTGCTGTATGACAGTCCATTTGTATTGGTTTGTTGTATCCGCATAAGTAGCATCCACCCATCCTCCCATCCACCACTAGCTCTTCTGAACCACACAGTTGGAAATTTTCCTTATGACACATGCTGGTGTCAACATAAGGAAACCTACTGTTTTCTATACTCCACACCTAGCAGCTCCTCCCCTCATTCCGTCCCCTCCAAACTCATATCTTCTCCTCCAAGTGTGAGTCACCTTTTTCCTCTCCAAGATGCATCTCACATTTCCATCTAACAGTAGCTACATGTTACACTAGGCAGCATAACGATGTTCTATTCCCACCCTTGCCTGCATCCTTCCCCTGCCCTTTCTCCCTACCCACCATCTTTTCCCATCCCTTCCATCACCTCACCCTTTTCTCCATTCACTGTTAAAGTACCACAGCAGCTGAAGGTCTTGTGTATGTGATTTGTGATTGTGTTAAGTGTGCTCTTTTTCTGGTGAGAGCTGTGGTACAAAATTTAATTTGGGTTAATGCTGTTCTCTCTTCTACAGGCTTGTCTGCAACCCAGAAAACATCTAAATTGTGAATTTCAAACTATTAATATTTAAGTAAGTTACCACACTTTGTGTTGGCAATTTGATGCACTGCTGTTGTGCAATTTCAACTCTCATTTGGTTCTCTCTGGAAAAATAATTAACATAGTGTCGAGTTGAAATGGAAGCAGGCTTAACTTCGAAAGCAGGTTTATTGAGAACTGAAACATACACGCAGCACCGATTGCCTCTCGGGCAGAGTGCTCTGCTATTTACACACAGGCAGAATGTACCAGAAATTAGAAGAAAAGTGAACATAAGAAACATGTAGACATTACAAGTGAACATAAGAAACATGTAGAACATTCTGGAAATGATAATTACAAAGAAATAACTTTTTTCCGGTGGATGGGACTGAACTGGCAACCTTCAGCACCGCAATCGGTGACACTATTTATTGTGCCAGGCTGGCAGTCAGATAACTTGGGGTCTGGCAGCATTTCTCCCTCTCCTTAAAATACAGTGACCCACTGTTAGGTTTCCTTTGGAGTCAGCTGCATTGTCCTGGATCTTGATCTTGTCATGGGTTCTCTGTATGGCAGTCCTGGAGAATCCTTCTCTTCTGCATGATTATTGATGTCAGACATTCCTGTTCTGGCTTCATCAGTATCATTACCATCCTTAGAGTCCTTGAACAAGAAGCCTTTTTTGCCTATCTGCTCTTCAGGATTGTATAAGTCTTCATGCGGAGTACGTGAACAATGTCTCTTTGTTTTTGTCATTTTGATGATGGCTCTAAATCCTCGACTTCATATGTGATGTCTGACAGGTGGCATATGACATGATATGGACTAAAGTATCACTTCAATAACTTTTCTGATAGCCCCACTTTCCATACAGGGATAAAATTCCATACCAGATCTCCTGGGCTGTACACAACAGGTTGGTGCTTGTCGTTATACCACTGACGGTCCTTCTCCTGGGTGTCCAGTGTCCGTATGCAAGCCAGCTGTCTTGCTTCTTTGACCCTGCTGATGAGATGTTTCACATAGTCATCCTGAGTGTTGTCCGGCTGGAACGGAAACAGCGTATCCATTGTCGTCTCAGCTTAACGGCCATGGAGCAGGAAAAACGGCTTGAAGCCTGTGGTGTCTTTGTCTTGCTGTTTTATAAGCAAATGTTATGGCTGGCAGTATTGTATCCCAATTCTTCTGCTCAATATTGACGTACATTGACAGCATATCTGCTAATGTCTTGTTAAAACATTCTGTAAGACCATTTGTCTGAGGATGGTATGCAGTTGTCATTCTGTGGACAATGTTGCAACGTGACATTACCTCTGTACTAGTTTTGACTGGAATACTTTTCCATGATCAGATATCATGTCATGTGGTGCTCCATGCTTAAAAATAATATCTTCTACAAGGAATTTTGCTATCTCTGGAGCTTCTGCAGTCAGGACGGATTTGGTGACAGTGTAGCATGTCAGGTAGTCAGTGCAGACTATTATCCATTGGTTACCGGTTGTCAACTTCAGGAACCTCCCTAAAAGGTTGATTCCAATTCGGGGAATGGAGCTACTACAGGTGGAATTGGTACGAGATGCTCTGGAGGTAATTGTGGCACATGCTTCCATCACTGGCACTCTTTACAGTGACTCACATAGTGCTTGACAGATCGGTAGAGACCTTTCCAGTAATACCTGCATCTGATTCTGTTTGGAGTCTTCATGAATTCCAGATGACCGGATATGGAAGCATTGTGGAAATACTTGAGAATAGCTGGCTGGAGTTGAGCTGGAACAACCAGTAGCCATTTGGGGCCCAGTGAATCATAGTTGCTCTTATAAAATGTCCCATTTATAAGTTGGAACTCTCCATTGGTCGGTTCCCCTTTCTCCAAGGCCTTTATGGTTTTTAATAGTGCTGGATCTTCTCTCTGTTCAGCTGTAATGTCACCTAATTCAGTGAGGGCTGAAATTTCATTCATGCTGTTATGTTCCACTTCCTCAAAAGGCAGTCAGCATCCTTGTGTTTGTGCCCATCCTTAAATACCACTGTGACATTGTACTCTTGGAGTCTTAGTGCCCATCTTGCTAGTCAACTTGATGGATCCTTCAAGCTAGTCAGCCAACACAAAGAATGGTGGTCTGTCACAAAGGTGAATGGTTTGCTTATTAAATACGGTCGGGACGTGTTGATAGCCCAGATAACTGAGAGACATTCTTTCTCAGTTGTAGAGTAGTTTATCTCGGACTTTGAGAGTACTCTTGATGCACCTTTTCAGCACCTTCCTGAATTTGCACAACCACTGCACCAATCCCATGCTCACTAGCGTCAGTGTGAAGTTCGGTTTCCGCATTCTCGTTATATAAGGTTAGAACTGGTGCGAAAGTTAGAGCCTCCTTAGGTGCCCAGAAAGCAGCATTCTTTTGTCTCATCCCAGTAAAACTTGGTGTCTCCCTGCAGAAGTTCTTGCATTGGACGTGCCTTGTTACAAAATCCTCTTATGAAACGTCAGTAGTATAAGCACAGCCCGAGAAAATTCTCACATCACAAATATTCTGAGGAGTTCAAAATTCTGTGACTGCCCTTACTTTATCTGGATCAGGACGCACACCATCTCCATTGACTAGGTGCCCCAGGGCTTTTTCTCTTTGGTGACGAAGAGGCATTTCTTTGGATTGAGGTGGCGTCCTGCAGTCTGAACACACTTCAACACAGTTGACAGGCGATTCAGATGTTCTTCAAATGTTTTCGAGAAAATGACAATGTCATCTAAATAGCAAAGACATGTCATCCACTTAAGGTGTCAAAGCAAGTTGTCCATCATGTGTTCAAATGTGGCCGGAGCATTACATAATCTAAATGGCATTACTTCAAATTCATAGAGGCCGTCAGGTATAATAAAAACTGTCTTTTCCCTGTCAGCTTTGTTAACCTTGATTTGCCAGTAACCTGTCCGCATGTCAATAATTGAAAAGTATGTAGCTCCTTTCAAGCAGTCTAAGGTGTCATCAATGCGCAGCAATGGGTAGACATCATTCTTTGTGATTTTGTTAAGCCGTCGATAATCGACACAGAAACACCATGTGCCATTCTTCTTCTTTCCACGGATCACCAGAGATGACCAAGGACTCTCTGAAGGTTGAATAATGTCATTGTACAACATCTTTTTCACATCCTCCCGAATTATCCGTCTTTCAGCTGGTGACACTCTATACGAACATTGGGCTAATTGGTGGATGATCCCCAGTATAACACCATGCCTTATTGTGGGCCTTTTTGTCCAACTTTTCTCCTGCTGGGGTATGAATTCTCCTGAAAATTGACGTAGTATAGCTAACACCTGCTGGCATTGTTCCTTGGGCAGTCCAGGCCCTATTGGCAGTTCCACAGTTGTTTCCTCCAGCGTGTTGTCTGTACTAACAGGAGAGCATGGGTCTTCGTTGATGACACTGAGCTCACTGTCCTGGATTGGTTCAGCTGTGCCGATACACATTCCATTGGGAATAAGTTGTGACTGCTCATGACAATTGGTAGTGCAAATCTCTCCTCGACCACCGGTAATGCTTATGATAGCCACTGGTATGTAAATTTCTTTTGTGAGTCTAATAAACTTTTTCATGACATCTTTCCCACTCCACCGAGAGTGTCTTTCCACCGCCCACCTAACCTCCTAGTCCATCCCTATGAAATCCCCAAACCACCTTCCCTACCCTCTGGCTCCTACCCTTGTAACCACCTCCGTCGCAAAACATGCCCTATGCACCCTTCCACCACCACTTATTCCAGTCCTGTAAACCGGAAGGTGCACACAATCAAGGGCAGAGCCACATGCGATAGCACCCACATGACTTACCAACTGACATGCCTGCACTGTGAGGCCAGCACATCTTGGCACAGTGTTACACCGTCCGGGTTATCTGGATACTTCCCACCAACACCAATCTTTCAGAACTCCGGAGATGGGAATGTGCCCTTCAACATATTCTCTCTTCCCGTTGCCCACCTGGTCTCAACCTACGCTAAATTCAAATTTCCGCCCACCATCTTTAACATCTTTGCCTCAGTTCTGTGGACAGAGCCTCTGCCTCAAGTGGTGTCTCTGTCCAACTTCTTTGCTTTCTACAAATGTCTGCCTAGGTGTGTTTGCGTGTGGATATGTGTGGGTGTGTGTGTATTTGTTTACCTTCCTTCTTTTCCCCTAAGGTAAGTCATTCCACTCCTGGGATTGGAATGACTCTTTTTCCACTTCCCTAAAACCCGTATCCTTCCCTTTCTCCTCTCCTTCCATCCTTCCTCTTTTTTCCTGAAAAAGCTGCCAGTGGTGGTGAAAGCTTGAATGTTTGTGTGTTTTATTTGTGTTTTTGTTTCTATCGGGGAGCCTGTGCTTTGGGTAAGTCAAACAATCTTTATTTTTATACATAATAAACTTTTTACTATCGATAAGCACTTCACAGTTTAACCAGTCATCTGTGTTTGTGACTGGAACTCTTCTAATAGTCTACAGCGGGATTGTCACATTGTCAACTTCAATAACTTACCAGAAAATTCTGCATTTCGTGTTCCCATCGGAACAAGTTTCTCAATTTGCAGCTGAGATCTTCCACAGTCAATGGTAGCTGAAGATGACATTATGACTACATTCTGTTAAAACAACAAAATCAAATGGCTGGGTCCTGTTGTTGATGGTTATTCTTGTGACACAAGTTCCTGTTGGCTGGACGTACTTTCCATTTGCAACCTTCAGCACATTGCCCCCGTATCACAGAACGTTGTCTTCTTTAGTGTGCAGTGGTAATTATCCAACAATACAGAGAAAGAAATTCCTGAATCAACCAGTGCCCGAACAGGTTGGCTGTCGATAATGACATCAATGGGATTTCCCAACATCTTAGCGACTGTCGTCCATGAAGGATTTTCATCTGCAGCGGCCTCACCTCCATAGATGGTCGCCTCACTTAGTTTTCCTGGGTGTGGCGGCTGGGGAGCGGCTCGTACCTCTGTACAGTGACATTGAATGGCAGCAGCACATCGGGAAGCGACTTCGGCCAGAGTACGGCGATGGGCTTCTTCCTATAGGTCGACTGAACTCATCAGCAGATGACTGACTGAGATAGAACTACTCTGACGGCTGACATCTTGTGGCAAAATAATTGTTGAATACTCGCCTTCTCTCTCTGCAGTAGCATACGACATGTCCAAGGGCGCCCACAGTGGAAACACACTGGTGTGTTGTCTTCTGTCCTCCATATGTCTGTTCTTCTGCGGGGCGTCATAGTTGCCAGGGAGTTGGTTTTGGCCGCATTGGCCGGTTTATAGGCTGCCATTTGGTGGCTAGCGAGGCCATTCTTCATGTCGGGTGCGATTTGGGGGGCAGACAGGCGGCAGCTCCCTCGTGACTTACAGGGCTTACATTCATGGCTATAATCTGTTGCTCACTCAGTCTAATAGTCCTAGCTGCCATAAACTGTCGTAATTCTTCTCTCACAATTTGTCGTATGAAAGAAGCAAAGTCATGCTGGTCTCCCACAATGGCCATAGGGCCTACATAAGAGAGTCTATCATACTTCTTTCATGCAACCCTCTTTTGTTGCATCTCTTAATCTGCTGGCACCACTTGATGAACTCTTCCGTCATAGCAACGTCTTTTATCAGAAGAGCTTGGTACATGTCTTCTGCAATACCCTTCATCAGGTGTGTGATTTTCTTGGCCTCAGTCATATCTGGATTAACTATGTTACACAGGGCCAAACCATTCTGTTTGTATGACTGTGTCGGCTCACCATGTCGTTGGGCCTGGTTCTTCAGTCGTTCTTCCACCGAGCGGATTTGTCACTGGCGGTCTCTGAATGTCTTCTTAAGTACTGTCTGGAACATTTCCCAGTCATTCGGCTTGTCTTCATTATTTTCAAACCATTGCTGGGCTGTTCTGTCCAGGTAGAAATAAACGTTGGCCAAGCACATTGTACGATCCCACCTGTTATACTTGGTGACTCAGTTCAATCTTTTTAGCCATTTGTTGGAGTCCTGTCCAGCGTCTCCAGAGAACACCGACGGGTGTCTGATGTGCAGCTGGCTTACTGCTGGTTTCATGTCCATGGGTCTTCTGATGATACATACTTATGGAAGGATGTACTCGGTATATCCCATGTATTCCAGTTTTCGTCTGTGTAAGCGATGGCTTTTACGTTGCCTAATCGAAGCCTTGATGATGCAGCTGTTGCACAGGCTGCCCGGCACCTCCTCCAAACAATGTTGCATTGAAATGGAATCAGGCTTGACTTCGAAGGCAGGGTTGTCAATTGAACAAAGCAATTATACTGAAAGCAGGTTTATTGCGAACTGAAACATATACACACCACTGACTGCCTCTCAGGCAGAGTGCTCTGCTATTTATACAGACAGAATGTACCAGAAATTAGAAGAATAGTTAACATAAGAAACATGCAGAAATTACAAGTGAACATAAGGAACATGTAGAACATTCTGGAAATTATAATTACAAAGAAATAAATTTTTGCTGGTGGACGGGATTAAACTGGCAACCTTCAGCATCACAATCAGTGACACTATTTATTGCGCCACACTAGCAGTCAGATACTTGGGGTCTGGTGGCAATATTTTTTACACTTCTGAACTTATCTTTTCTATGTTATAGAAAAAAATTCCATGAATGATTCTCTTGAGTTCACTAAAATGCTTTGAACTTAGGGCAAGATTTATTTTGTGATCAACTACTGTAAGGCAGTTTAAGGTAGTTTGTTTTTATGAATGATGCATGTAAGTTTTTATATCAGAAGTGTATGGATGATTTGAGTTTGTAGGAAGGTGACCAGATCTTTTTTTATTGCTTGAGAAGAATTTATATTGAGTGTAATAGACATCGGCTTTTTCAACTATGTATGAAGTTATTAAAACATGATTTAGTGTCTCAGAAGGTGAAAAGATTTGGCTAATGGGGTTGAAGGTGCTATTTTACAAGAATGTGCTATTTGATCAGAGTAATTTAATTTTTATTTCAAAGTGTTTATTTTGGGATTGTCTATTTTCTTCCAAAAATGAAACATGGTTTACACTTTATGAAAATGTCTAAATTTAGTTTTTATTATCTTTTCTGAGACTGTCAAAAGATTGTTATGTAAATATCATTGAATATTTCAGGAAATGCAAAATGCTTTTGGTATGGAACAACAGTTGGAAGGATCATTAAAGTACATAATCCACACACGTATTGGAAATGGACCAGAAGAATTGAAAAGTCAGAAGGAACATCTTCTTACAGAGTCTGGAGTACCAAAGAAACTTGTCATATGAAGGGTCAAAGTAGGAAATGAAGAATGGTTAAATATAAAACAATAAGCATTTAAGAAAGATTATTATGAGTTGTGTTGTTGCAATTCAGCTCAGGCAACAAAACATTGTATAAGTGATGAAATACCTACTTAGGAGTGACATTCCTAGCACATTTTATACAAATTTCACTTTGTTTACTAACCATATGGAATTGAAGTTTACTTTCAAACTTCATCATAGTTAGAACTCTTTTATATTTCTCAGATGTATTGAGAAAATAAACGATAAGATTTTCACTCATTGTGTGGGAGTCTTTTGTTGACGAACATATTCGACTGTGGATAAATAACTCCAACTCAAGATGCTTGTGAGGGATACAGTCCTCAAGATTAGATTTTACAGTCTACTGTGAAAAAAGCTGCACAATAATTATTCTTTGTAATTCATCTTTTATTGTGCTGGAGGGAGGGAAAGGGATCCATTTTATGAAACCACAATTGTTTCTAACTGCAATCATATGAATGATTTCAGTTCAAAGCCAGGTGTTCTTAGTTTGATATTGTCTTGAGCATGATTTTTGAATTTTATTTTAATGACAGGCAACACATTCATTAAACTCACACCACATTATTCACCTAATTTCTGTTTTCTCAATGTATTATTGTACAAAAGTTAGTTATCCTCCATCTTTGTATGTTTTTCACAACATCAGAACACGAGAAAAATACTGTAAACATGCTGACGAAAGGAAGTGGTGAGATGGGTAATGAGTTAAAACACATTTTAAACTTCCCATATGGAAGTTAGGCCTTGCTTCAAAAATGACAAGCAAATTACAGAAAATAATGCAGAAATTCCTCATTATGTTACTTTATTTGTAATGGTGGGCATAAACAAGAGAAATGATTTTCTGATCATATGCTCTAGGTATTGTGTCAATAGCTGTTACAAAACATTTTAGGTTCACACAGTTGTCTTTCCTGGTATTTCGATCCTGCACTTATCTGCATGCTTCCATTGTAGCTTACTTTTTTGGTGTCTTGTCCAAACACAGTTGTAACTTTTATTTGGTGTGTGTGTCTCTAAATTTTTCTTTACGTTTATGTGTAGTAACTTGGGGCTATTTTCAACTAACCATCACATCTTTCATTGGTTTTGCATCAATGTAACTAGATAAGAAGAGTTTTTGGCTACTGAATTAAGTTCTAAGTTAAACTGAGCATTGAACTACTAGCTGAACACACCATTTTGTTAATTTAAAGTTCTGAAATGCTTTAAGTTTGAACTATTTCCATCCTGATTATACAGTTATATGTAACAACAGACATTAAAAGATTTTTTCTATCTTTGGTTTAGGAATACTGAATTTATCAGAGTATTTTTCTCCTTTTAAGTGTGGTTGAAGCATCTTTGTATTAAGAGATACTTTCAGCAATGACGATATTGTACAGAAACTTTGGAAGGGAATCTAGGGTGCAAAAATCACTTATATAAATGTTGCATCATAAGTGTTTTGTTGACGGTAAATTTAAATAGTATCACAGAAATACAAGCACCTATTTTTAAATGAATATATTACTATCAGTGTATCAATAAAAGTTTATTAAGCCAACAGTAATTCTGCCTATTGTGTTCTGTGTACTCATAAATCCATTTCAACCATTAAATTTTTGTTGCTCACAATTTTTTGTTAAATAAATTATCCACACGGCTGTACTTGATATCTCTTAAGGTATCAATTCTTTTATCTGAAACTGTAACACAATTTTTCCCATTGTTAAGTCAGTGTTCCTTATTTGCAAAACTGGAAAAATATGTAAGATGAATTCTTGCAGTGGTAGTCTTTAGAACGTATTTATTTAAAATATCAGAAGAAAAAAAATTGCCATAAAGCTAAACTCCTTAAAAATCAGTTTTTCCTTTGCATTAACTTTCTATTTCTACTAAGTATCATATCGACGCAACAAATCACACAAATATAAGACTGGACAGGGGCCAGTAGGGCAGTTGCTCTCCCCAGTTCCCCCACCATGACGCTGTTGTTCAGCTTTGTGAGTGTTAAATTTTCTTTTCTGCTTCATCAAATAACACACAAAAGTGTAGGCATGATTACAACACTTTATTCTGAACAAGAATTGAAAGAGACTCAGAAAAAGGCAAAAAGTCTTCTTTTAAAAACACTGCCACAGATAAAATCTTGTACCATAACTGTGCTCTCAATAACCCTCCCCAATTTAAGGATTTTACATTAAAATAAAATGAGTAAATCATACAATTATTTTAGAAAAGTCAAGTTAAACCTGACAAGCTTCTCAACTGATGAATCTAGGAGCTGGTAATCCTTTGTAAAGATGTCTGCGATCTGGCCTTCTTAATGAACATGCTTGACAGTGATGACTTTGTGGTTGTGAAATTGACACACTATGTTGTATTTAACAAACAATTACTTTTCCTTTGAAGGAGAAGTATACAATCAAATCCACGGCACAGCCATGGGCACCCACCTATGCCAACCTACAGTATTTATGGGCTGTCTAGAGAAAACCTTCCTAGCTTCCCAAAATCCCAAGGTCAGGTTCATTGATGGTATTTTCATGACATGGACTCAGAGCCAGAATACCCTATCCTCGTTCCTTCACAACATCAATTTCTTCTCCCCCATCAGTTTCACTTGGTTCTTCACAGCCCGACAAGTCACCTTTCTGGATGTTAACCTCCAGATCACTGATGGCTCTATCCAACTTCCATCCACATTAAACCTACTAATTACCAACAGTACCTGCAGTTTGATAGCTGCCATCCATTCCACATCAAAAAATCCCTCTCATACAACTTGCCACCCGTGTACAGTGAATTTTCAGTGATGAGAATTCCCTTACCCATTATGCCAAAGGCCTCGCAAAGGCCTTCCCAGACAGAGATTACTCTCCTGACCTAGTCCACAAATATATTTTCCATGCCATATCCCCACATACCACCAATACTCCATCCAATCCCAGTAACTAGTCAGAATGGAGTGTCCTCCTTGTCACCCAATATCACCCCGGACTAGAACAACTAAATCACATCCTCCATCAGAGCTTTGATTATCTGTCATCATGCTCTGAAATGAGAGACATCTTACCCAAGACCCTTCCAACCCCTCCTACAGTGGTGTTCCGTCACCCACCCAACTTCCACATCACCCTTGTCCTTCCCTTTGAAACTACCAACCCCAACTCCAACCCCAACCCCCTTACCACAGGGATCATATGCATGTGGAAGGCCCCGATCCAAAACCTGCCCAATCCACCAACCTAGCACTTCCTATTCCAGTCCGTTGTGTTGTTGCATGACGACACGGGTTTAAAGACTGCTAATAGTGTCTTCCACTGCACATTATTTGCCTTGGATACCAATTTTCTTGGTATTAAAAAAGGAACACACACCTAAGGTCTGTGCCTGCAGCTTGCTGTAGCCCCTCATTTATCTATTGAGTAAAAATTAATAATAAAATGAGGCCCACTTATGTTGTGCTTCCAAACTTTTTTTAACTCTTACGCCACCAAGGCAAACAGACAACTTCTCCATTTATATATTCAATGTATATCTGCTTCTACAGAACTTCCATCATTAACAGACCAACAGCAATAATTGAAACAAAAGATAATACACGCGGAGTTTATACACAAAACAGAGTTTAGATATCGCCTATTTTGTGAACTCTCACCGCTTTCTCCTAGCATCCACTGTGGAAGCAGTGACCGCCTGCTTGTCATATCTGCAAGAAAGACAGATCCTCGCAGTAGCTACTGCATTGCTAGACTGCTTGTAAGCAAATTAATGCCTTAATAAAACTCAAGTTGATCCAGAAGGAAAATGTAGTTTATTTTGTAACACTACATATTCCCCCACTCAGACTTGAGTTATCAAGCCCCAATAACACAATCATTACTTAATACTAACATGCATCAGTTTGTTTTAAACTATTTTCCTTTGAGATCAGCCTTCTCAGTGTTACACTACTGGCCATTAAAATAGCTACACCAAGAAGAAATGCAGATGATAAATAGGTATTTATTGGACAAATATATTATATTAGAACTGACATGTGATTACATTTTCACGCAATTTGGGTGCATAGATCCTGAGAAATCAGTACCCAGAACAACCACCTCAAACAGAGGTTGGATGGTGTGTACAGGTACAGATGCCCATGCAGCTTCAACATGATACCACAGTTCATCAAGAGTAGTGACTGCCATATTGTGATGAGCCAGTTACTCGGCCACCATTGACCAGACGTTTTCAATTGGTGAGAGATCTGGAGAATGTGCTGGCCAGGATAGCAGTCAAACATTTTCCGTATTCAGAAAGGCCCGTACAGGAGCTGAAACATGTGGTTGTGCATTATCCCGCTGAAATGTAGGGTTTCACAGGGATCGAATGAAGGGTAGAGCCACAGGTCGTAACACATCTGAAATGTAATGGCCACTGTTCAAAGTGCCGTCAATGTGAACAAGAGGTGACCAAGACGTGTAACCAATGGCACCCCATACCATCACGCCAGTCTGGCGATGACAAATACATGCTTCCAATGTGCGTTCACTGTGATGTCGCCAAACACGGATGCGACCATGATGCTGTAAACAGAACCTGGATTCATCCAAAAACTTGACGTTTAGCCACTCATGGACCCAGGTTCGTCGTTGCGTACACCATCACAGGCGCTTCTGTCTGTCATGCAGCGTCAAGGGTAACCGCAGCCATGGTCTCTGAGCTGATGGTCCATGCTGCTGGAAACGTCGTCGAACTGTTCGTGTCCCCCCATCTATTGACTCAGGGATCGAGACACAGCTGCACAGTCTGTTACAGCCAAGTGGATAAGATAACTGTTATCTTGACTGCTAGAGATACGAGGCCATTGGGATCCAGCACGGCATTCCGTTTTGCCCTCCTGAACCCATCAATTCCATATTCTGCTAACAGTCATTGGATAGCGACCAACATGATCAGCAATGTTGCGATACAATAAACTGCAATTGTGATCGGCTACAATCTGACCTTTATCAAAGTCAGAAATGTGATGGTATGCATTTCTCCTCCTTACCAAGGCATCACAACAACATTTCACCAGGCAAAGCCAGTCAACTGCTGTTTGTATATGAGATATCAGTTGGAAACTTTCCTCGTGTCAACACGTAGGAGTCACCACCAGTGCCAACCTTGTGTGAATGCTCTGAAAAGCTAATCATTTGCATATTACAGCATCTTCTTCCTGTCGGTTAAATTTCACGTCTGTAGCACGTCATCTTCATGGTGTAGCAATTTTAATGGCCAGGAGTGTACATTATATAAAAAAATTTCTGTGTAATAGTTACAAACTATCCTTGTCAGGAGAACCACAACTCTTCAACTGCAGGTAAGTACCCTTTTTTTATTTTCTGAATCATAATGTAAGTAAAGTCATATCCCTTACATTTTCTTTCAGCTTAAAATAAGCTTAAAATACTAGCAATGTGTTCAAACGTGCACTCGTCTGTAACATGTGTCCCTTTATTCCCCCAATCGAAATGACTGTACGTGGGGAACAGTCCTAATTAATGGAACTACTTACTCAAAAAACCAAATATAGATCTTAAGTTCTCCCTTTATGAACAGTCACCTATTCCTCTATATGGGTCTGTGTCATATTTGCAATCTTCTTAAATATGTCCTCTTTTGGTTTTAAATAGAGACATTGCTTATATCTAAATTTGTCAATATTGTGTAAGTAATTTTGATAGTCGTTACTAAGAATGTATAGTTAAAGATTCACATTTAAAGGATAGAAAAAGAGTGAAGAATCTGTTCTTAAGAAAACGAAAAGGAAAAATCAGAACAGATGACTCGAGACCTGGCAGATCTCAACTGCCTAATCCTCAAAGAGTGCTGATTTCTCTGAGGGTCCTACCCAAGATGTGGACACAGATACAATGTTTAAACTACACTCTAAACAGTAAGGCAACACTTAGGAAGATTCTTGCTGCATTGCTATGTGAAATGAGTCATGGACCCATTGGATAATGCAGCATTGTTACTGTCCAGTAGAGCAGGCTTATATGAAATAGTTTAGAACTCATGAAGCCTTGCATGGAGACCAATAGCTTACTGTTTGAGTAGTTATGTCACTAATTGCTTACACAGTATTTTAGGCATCAAAACCATGTTGTGACAGTGCAATTGCAGTTCAATCAGCTTCACAAGAATGGATCACCAATCTGCAGGGCCGTTTCCGCTTACGTCAAATGTGCTATGTCATATGCAGACACTCTAATATGAGATATGCCTGTATGGCTAGCACCAGATTTCGAGGTCCAGACAAGAATATTGATTTTGTCCAAACCCTATTTAGCCAATGCTGCTCACGTCGCGGAATTGCATTAAGTACACTTATAACAAGACTTCCTTTCAGATAATTAGCAAGTGGATAAATTACAGGCACATAGTAAACAGCTCTAAACATCAAACAGTCTCCAAGGTGGCCATAGCTCCCACAGTCAGATTTTGTTGGCATGGGGGATGAGGCCAGTGCGGGGACATCATGGGGCGGCTCATTTTTCCCTAGCAGTAGGCACAGGTGATTCACAGTGATCACATACCTTGTTTCCCTGCTTATAGCATGTTTGGGGTTATTGGTGACATTCTCTTTCTGCCCCTTGGGTGAGTCAGCGGTATTTAGGGATAGGTCGGAAATCGCATATCTGTTAGAAGTCACAGTTTTCACAGTCGTAACTTTACAGAATCTGACTGCGATTTCAGTTGCAATTTAGAAGTGCAGTAACAACTATGAGGAGCAAATAGCAGTTTACTCTCTCAAAACAGTCTGCCATCTGTTGGTTTAAATCTGTACTAACATCTTTGCATAGGGCAGGCTATAGAGTCTACCTGCAATTTCAGTTATATAACACATTTAAGAGTTGCAAGTAGCAACTAAGAGTCACAGATTAGACCACACCGTCTGCCATCTGTTGACCAAAATTGGTACTTCTAGCTTTCTGCCATCTGCATGGTGTATGTGTGGATTTGTGTGTGTGACATTAGCACTATTTCAGTGAAAAGTCACAATTGAGAGTTACAAGTAGCAGTTTAGATCATGAGAGGTGTGCCATCTGTTGGTCGAACACTGTCTGTTCAAACTAGTGAGTTCAAACGCCTTCACTGGTTCGAACTGTGATTTCAGTGAAAAGTCACAAGTAGCATAAAGGTGGTTCGATGAACCCTCTGCAAGGCACTTAAATGTGATTTGCAGAGTATCCCATGTAGATGTAGATTTAGATGTAGAGTAGCATTTAATATCTTGCCTTGTGCTACCTGTTGGCCAACTGTTGTACTTTCACTCGTATGTTGTTTAGGGATGTGGTCGAATTAATAAACAAAAAGATAATTTGCTTTGTGAAAATATTTACACTTAGTGGCACTATTTTACCTAGCGGCGGCACCTACATGTTTGTTTGAAGTAAACCCTGGCATCTATGTTTTTAGGTTGAAAGGTGATAATTTGGTTTATAGTTGGTTAAGACAACAAATTTTAATACCAAATAAAGATTGTGTTACGGAGTTGATCCCTGTTTAAAATAATTTTTCATCATAAAACCTACAACTTCTATGTAAATTCAGAATATGTATCTTACATTGCAAATCTGGTTTCAATGAATATTTCGACATGCATTACACATTTATACATTGTACTTAAAATAAAAATTTCAAAGGGGTGGAATCCAGTGGTCAACTAAGTAATTTTACGAAGAAGACTGATGCTTTCCGAAGGTGCATGGATGAGGGGCACTGAGTATCAGGATCCCTCTTTTAAAACAAGAAGAACAAATTCTCCAAACAAGTAAGTCAGAAAGGACGTACACATCACGCCACTCATATACAACTACATTCACAAATAAGTTTGGTACACGGCAACTTCCATAAGTAAAATATAACACAAGCTCTTATCAATAATTATTTGGCACAATATTTAGTGACACCATAAGGTTTTAATGGGGAAAATAGAATATTCATAAGTCACTCATGGTGTATTTCACATTTACTTATCATTTCTTTCAAATTGGTATGTGACTTATACCACACAATGTTAAAAAAAAATCTGTTTTATCATTTTACAGGCAAGAACATAGCACTTTCATTGTACTGACACAGTTGCTGTAATTGGCTGAACATTTCTGTTATGATAGGCTACATGCCTATTTGCCAATTTCTGTTAGATCCCCTAATGAATAACCTCAGTTTCAGCTATTCATTACACCCCAAACATTGAAACAGCTTTTATAAGACTAATTGACATTTGCTGAAGTGGAAATCATTTGAACATTACATGCAAATGGAGCATCAATATTCTTTATTTGTATAGATTTACATGTAGGATGAGGAATCTGTTTATATGAGAGAGAGAGAGAGAGAGAGAGAGAGAGAGAGAGAGAGAGAGAGAGAGGGGGGGGGGGAATATTCCTGGTTGGAAAAATATTTATAAATAGTGTAGAAGGTTTGACTTACCAAGCGAAAAGGCACCAGTTCGTTGTACACACATAAATAAAAGCAAATATTGTGATCATACAAAATGCTATTCGAGGATACGTTGGGTCAGGCTGAAAATTTTGAGGCACTTGTATCTCTCAAGATGAAAGTGGTTCCTAAATTCTGCCAGCCTTACCCTATTCTTTTCTGCATCTGTGACAAGGTCAATGAAGTGCTGTAGTGATGGTAGGATCAAGCGCTTGTTCTTCCCATCTTGTCAAATTAGTGGGCCACTCCTTTGGTGATGATTCTGAAACCTGATGGTGCCATACACCTGTGTGGCAATTTTAGACACAGTTAACGCACAGTGTTCCCCCCCCCCCCCCCTTCTTCTATGGTTTTAGAGCATAAAACTACTGAGGTCATAAGCACCCAACTCAGAACATAAGTAAATGCAAGGCAATGCAAAGGAAAGGGGAAATAAAAGGATAAGGCTCTTTGCAATCAGTCAACTTTCTAAAAGGAATAGGTAAAAATAAGGAAATCTCTAATGTAGGAACATGGCTGGATTCCTTGGCTGGGGAATGTTAAATTTCCTTCACCATATTGCTATGGCAGATAAATAGTAAAACAGGATCTGCTAAGATATCAGGCAACTCAGATGGAAAGCACAGACTGTGGCGTAGATTGTTAAAAAATGGGCAGTCAACCAGAAGATGACACACAGTCAATTATTGAGAGCAGTGACCACAAATAGTAGCAGGATCGCCACTTAGTAAGTGGCAGTGGCCGAAGCGACAGTGTCCAATATGGAACCGGGCGAAATTGACCTCGCTGTGATGTAGGGGCCGATAGGTGGTCAGCCAAACAGTTGGAAGAGGTTTATGTCCCACAGTTTGTTCCATTCCAGGGAAGACTAATGGAAGCACCAGAGCAATATCACTTGCCAAGAGATGTTGATGCAATGATCATCTGAAGGAACTGAATAGGAAGCAAACCAAGGGTAGAGGGCTGCATACTTTGCAGCAGAATCCACCTGCTTTCTTGTTCTCCAAATCACCGACATGGCCAGGAACCCACAGGAGCTCCACATTGGTTTGAGGGAGTAGAGACACACCTGGATTCTTTGTATGAACACATATCGCATACGGCATGCAAAGGCTCTGGAGAGCACACAAAGAATCTGAGCAAATAACGCTATTATACAGCTCGTGTCGCCTGATGTACTGCATGGCCTGGTAGAAGGCAAAGAGTTGCACAGTAAAGATTGAGCACTGGTCAGGAAGACGATATTGAAAACAATTGTCACTGAGTACGAAGGCACACCCAACACTATGGTTGGTCTTTGAACCATCAGTGTAGAAAAAGAAGTTTTCCCAAAGCTGTGTGCAAAGAGCAAGAAAGTGGCTGTGATACACTAAACCTGGGGTAGTGTCTTCAGGGAGTGAATGGAGTGCAAGGTTAACAGAGATGTCAGAACAGAGCCAGGGTGGTGAAGGACCCACATCTATCGAGAATGTGACGATAAGTGTACAGTCAATCTGCCGAAGCAGCAACCAAAAGCAAACTCTAGGAGGTAATAGAGTGGCTAGAAAAATCCCATGATGAATTGTGTTGAAATGATGTAAAATGGACGATCATGTAGACGAATAGACAATACACCTGTAGTGCAGTTTTGAAGGAACAAGGCATTGGTACAAGCGAAGAAGGGAGGTCCAGTCAGATTCCCAAGAAGTACCACATAGTGCAAGTACAAGTAGTACATTGAGAGAGCAGGTAAGAAATGTGGGCCGACCAGCAGTTTCCTGTCAAACTCTAGCCCCAGGAATTTAGTTGTATTAACAAACTGAATCGTCCCGGGCACGATGTTAAACTGCCTCCCAACCCAAGGTGTTGTGCGACCCATGCTGAGGGGTGCGTGGCACATGGGAGGATGTGTCTCGAACGGAGCCTCAGGGATACCGGGCGACCTCCCTGAGTAAGTTGCCTTGCACCGCGCGGGGTTATCGTGGTGTGGACCATATAAATCCCCAAATCTCGTGGGACTAAGATGAACACGGAGAAAAAAAATATATTTTAAAAGAATCCGAGGGGCAATCTGAGACCTCAGATACTCAAACATTGGGATCAGGAACAATGGAGTGCACTCCTACTTCTCAGTCAGGGTCTAGACATGAGCAAGAACTGGGAACTGTAACAGAGAAGTTGGACCAGATTAGGATTAAGGCCTTGTCTGGGGCTCAGAGGAGGAAACTTCTCAAGGAACAGAAGCAAAAGGAAGGAAAAGAATGGCTTCCTAAACATAAGTGGAGGGAATCAAAAGGGCTTGAGCCCAAGACCCCCAAAAGGGTCCAGAACCCAAAAGTCTCGACAGAGGATTGGAGGGTAATTAACCAAAAGGTCGTTCCGCAAGGACGAACCCTGGTGGTGGAGGTCGGAGAGAAGTCCCTGAAGGCAATGCGAGAGCAAGGCCTGAAACTGTTTTTAGGGTTCTCGCAGATCTTCGTCAGGGTAATCAAAGATCTTAAAGGCAATAATGGCAACAAGATGGGGACTGGAAGTGCTGCAGATAAACCTGCAGCACAGTAAAGGGGCCACTGCTGCCCTGAGCTGTCACCTGGGGAGACAGGAGGTGGACATGGCCCTGATACAAGAACACTATTTATACAAAGGGGGTGTATCAGGCCTCAGTGGTACTGGAGGTAAGCTGATTTATGTTAGAAATGGAATACCTTTCATACCAATGATGGATTTTTGTTCCAGGCACCTGGTGACCATCAGGATGCAGCAATGTGAGGAAGGTATCAAGAGGGAAATTGTTTTAGCCTCAGCATACCTTCCTTACGAAGACAGCTCTCCTCCTCCTTTGGAAGTGAGGAGACTGACGGAAGCCTGCCATGGGCAAGGTGACGAACTGTTGGTGGGATGTGATGCCAATGCCCACAATCTATCATGGGGCAGCAAGGACACCAACAGTAGAGGTGAGCACCTTCTTGAATTTCTCCTATCTAACAACTTGGAGATCCTGAATAGGGGTGATGAACCTACATTCAGGAATAGTAGAAGGGAAGAAGTAATTGACATAACTTTTGGTTCCATGATGATGGGAAGTTATGTCAAACAGTGGCATGTGGTCCTGCAGCCATTCTCGTCAGATCACATGTATATTAAATTCAAGGTTGAAATGGGAACCAGACAGACCATGACCTATAGGAATCCCAGGAAAACAGACTGGGAGACATATAGGAGAGACCTTGACTTCAGCCTATCAGAAATTAAAACTTCGATAAGGTATCCAGCAGAGTTTGAGGAAGTAGCAGAGGCCGTAACCTCTGCTATAGTGACCTCATACCAGGACAACTGCTCAATCACCAAGAAGTGCACAAATAGGAGTGTGCCTTGGTGGAATAATGACCTGGAAATGCAAAGGAAACAGGTACAAAGACTGTTTAACCTTGCGAGGCGCAAAGAACAATGGGCAAAATATCGTGAGGCCCTTGTCAATTACAACCTTGCCATCAGACGGGCAAAGGAGGCATCCTGGAAGGTATTCTGTGAGGAAGTGGAGGGCACAGCTGCTCAAGCGAGACTTCATAAAATCCTCACTAGGGTACCAACTAATCCAGGAGGAACATTGAAGAAAGAGGATGGGGAGTATACAAAGACAGCACATGAAATGCTGGAACTGCTCCTCAAGATTCACTTTCCTCAATATACTCTGGGGGATAACTCAGACCAGAATGTGATTCCTGAGAGACAACGGTTCTCAGGTATTCGCAAAGAGGACTGGGATCTGGCCAAGGAGTGTGTCGATTTCAGTAAGGTCCGATGGGCGGTGGGAACATTTCAACCGTTCAAGTCACCTGGCCCTGATGGAATCTATCCAGCTCTCCTGCAACAAGCAGGAGAAAATCTTATTAGATTCCCATGCAGGTTATTCAGGGTTAGCCTAGCAGCAGGAATCATTCCCAATGCCTGGAGGGCAGTGAAGGTTGTCTTCATTCCAAAGCCAGGGAGAATTGATCATACCAAGGCCAAGGATATGAGACCAATCAGCCTGTCCTCCTTAATTCTTAAGACATTGGAAAAGCTGGTTAATGTGCATGTTGGAGAAAGGAGGTTAAGTAGGGCGCCTCTACATTCAAACCAACATGCATATCAACCAGGTAAATCATGTGAGACAGCTCTCCACCAACTTGTTGGGAAGGTGGAGAAAGCACTACACTTTCAGAAGATAGCCCTCTGTATCTTTCTGGACATTGAGGGGGCTTTTAGCAACACGACCTTCGATTCCATGGTTAGGGTAGCAGAGGTGCATGACCTAGGGACCACTATATGTAGGTGGACTAGGGCCATGCTCAGTGGAAGAAAGGTAGAGGCTACCATGATGAATGAAAAAATGGTAATCAATACCACTAGGGGTTGCCCGCAAGGAGGAGTTCTTTCCCCTTTATTGTGGAATCTAGTGGTGAATGATCTCATTGGAGAATTAAACTCTACGCAGTACTTTTGCCAACGATACGCAGGCGATGTTGTCATAGTAATACTTGGCAAATTTGCTGACACAGTGAAGAATATGGCACAAGGTGCCTAGGACATTGTGCAAGACTGGTGCAGAAAACAGGATCTGGGGGTTAGTCCTAAGAAGACTGTTGTTGTACCATTCACAAGGAAACATATCCAACACTCAAGTTGGAATCTAAAGCTTTTCAATGAAGCACTACCTGTGAAGGGGACAGTGAAATATCTAGGGGTTACCCTAGATGAGAAACTGACATGGACCCCTCACATTAGGAATATTTGCTCCAAGGCAAAAGGTACTTTAGTAAGTACCAGGAGAGCTTGTGGCAAAAATTGGGGCCTGAGCCCCAAGGGTATGCACTGGATATACACCACAGTGATTAGACCCAGGATCACCTATGGAGCGGTCGTGTGGTGGAAGAAGGTAGAACAGCAGGTTGCTGCTAAGGAGCTTGGTAAGGTGCAGAGACTAGCCTGCTTAGCCATAACCAAGGCGGAATTAGCAGCACACCAACTGCTGGGATGGAAACCATGCTGGATATGCCCCCGTTACACCTTTGGGTCAAGATGGAGGTGGCAGCTGGTGCCTACAGACTCAAATCTGTCAACAACTGGAACTCTTTGGGATATCCAGAATCACACACTAAAATAGTGAGTGAGGTAAATATAGGAAAGGTTGGGGAAATGCCAACCGACTATATTATAACCCCATACTGCTTCAACAAGCCTTTCAGTATCACAATTGGAAGTAGGGAGCAGTGGGAGAAAATAGTTCGACACCGTACGGGGGATATTGTCTGGTTCACTGACGGGTCGAAATCAGACCAAGGCGTTGGGGCCGGGGTATACGGGGTGCAGCCAAGACTGGAGGGCGTCATCTCTCTAGGGAAACTGGCCTCAGTATTCCAGGCCGAAATCACTGCCATCAGGGCATGTGTGGAGGAGAATTTGCGTAGGTGCTACAAAGATCGTAGCATCTATATCTATTCAGACAGCCAGGCAGCCCTGAGATCACTGGCAGCTCCTACAACAAGGTCTAAAATTGTTGCAGAATGTCACAGGGTTCTGGTGGAGCTAGGGGAAAGCAATAGAGTAAACCTATTGTGGGTCCCTGGCCACTCGGGGATCAGTGGCAACGAACATGCCGACAGGTTAGCCAGGATGGGGGCAGAGGCTCCATTTATTGGACCAGAACCTGTCCTGACAATCACCAAGGCAATGATTAAATTGGAGCTACGTAACTGGCTCAGAAGACAGCATGTAGAATATTGGACCAAAATCTATCAACAAAAACATGACAAGGTAATGATGCCAAGGCCTTGTTTTAAAAGAAGCTCTGCAATCCTGGGTCTGAACAGGAGAGAGATTAGACTCATGGTTGGATTGTTGACAGGCCATGGGAATTTCAAAAAAACACCTACATACAATGGGAATACCAGAAGAGGACCCTAAATGTAGTATCTGTGATGACGGTGATGAAACTGCATCACATCTGATCTTCGAATGCATTGCATTGGAGAGTAAAAGGCACAGAACATTTGGGACAACCAGACCTGAAGAAATTGTGTCTAATAAAGAACTGGTAAAGGGACTCCTTGCACTGTTCAAGGGCATTGGTTTGCTTTACGAGACATACAGGGAGCGATACAGCACAATAAACTTAGTTTCGGTGCGGGCAGTGGCGGGTTAGACCAAAAGCCTGAAAGAAATCAAATCAAATCAAATCAACAAACTGAAGGGTGCATGGGTCCAGACAAAGGGATGGTGGTTGAAATTCAGTGTGCCGCCAGAAATTCATACACACTGTCTAGTCAATGGAAAAATGAAAGTCATTATAAATGCTCCATGAAAAGAGACAGTCTAGACAATGCTGAAGAGAGAAAGAGAGAGCTGCAATAAACTGCAAAGTCATCAATGTACAAAGAAGCTGAAACACCTGGCAGAAGACAGTCTATGGTAGGGTTAATTGTGATGGTAAAAAGAACTATGCTTAATACTGAACCCCGAGGTACACCTTTCTATTGAGAGAAAGTAATTGACAGGAGTGAGCCCACATACTTTAATAAAAACACGATCTTGTAAAAAGCACTGAATAAATATGGGTAGGTGACCCTGGAATCCCCAAGCATGTAATGTTCTCCAACAAGTATCATATGCTTTCTCCAAATAAAAAAACACAGCCACTGTTTGGCACTTCCACAAAAAATTGTTCATAATCTGGGTTGAAAGGATGACAAGGTGGTCAAAGGCAGAGTGGTGCCTGTTAAACCCACATTGGGCATTAGTAAGGAGATTCAGAAATTCAACAAATCATACCAACCGACTGTTAATCATTCCATCACTCTGCAAATGCTACTGGTGAGGAAAATTGGACGGTAACTGAAAGGAAGATGTTTGTCTTTCCCAGGCTTAGGTATGAGAATGACTATGACTTAGTGTCAGTGACTAGGGAACATACTGTCCATCCAGATGTGGTTATAGGTTCAAAGAAGAAAATGCAGATACCCAGGAGAAAGGTGTCATAACAGTTGTACGTGAATGCCATCTGGGCCCGGAAAGGAGCGTCGAAATGAAGAATGCATGTAAACTCGGCTTTGTAGCATTCACCATTTTGAAATGAGAAAGATATTGCCCTCACTTCCACCGCCCGTTTACGAGGGAGGAAAGGGAAATAGTAGTATGTGGAACTGGAAATCTGAGCAAAATGGCGGCCCAGAATGTTAGAGGTGTTTACAGGGTCCACTATGACTTCCTTTGTCACAGTCAGACTAGGAATTGGTGAGTCAGCTGAAGCTCTGGAGAGTCATTGAGGTTGTCTCAAACAACCAAAGAGAGAGTAGAACCGTGGAAAGAACTAGTAAGTGCAATCCAACCCAATCTTCAAAGGGGCAGTGGCACTGAGCATGCAGCCTTTTGTACTGGATACAGTTCTTCAATGTGGGATGGTGTTGAAAGACGCAGAGGGCGGGTCTCCGACACGTCTCAGTCCACCAAGGGATGGGGGCATGTCCCAGCGACCAAGAGGTACAAGGAAATATAACATTCTGCAACAGTGAGGATTGTAGTAATTAGTCGACCTGCTCATCTATACTGGACAACTGCTGCTATTGGAAAGTCGCCAATGAGGAATAAAGCTGCCTGACTGCTTTGGCAAACTGCCATTTTTACAGACACTCTGATGGATAAGGTGTTAACAGACTGATGACACATGGGAAGTGGTCGCTCAAGTGTGTATTGGAGAGAACAGAGCACTATAAATCTTGGGCTAGCTAGGGGTACAGATTGCAAGATCCAGGTGGGATAGAGTATGTGTGGAGTCCAAAAAAATTTTTGGTTCACTGATATTGAGATTAAGGTGGTTAAAGATAAATGAGATTAAGGTGGTTAAAAATATCCACTAAGAGGATGCATCTCTGAAGGGGGCGTGAAGAGCCCCAAAGGGGATGGTGGGCATTGAAATCACCAACCAGCAGAAACAGAGAGAGAAGCTAATTAATGAGGTGCAAAATGCCTGCCCTGATGACAATGGACGAAGAAAGGCATATAGACACTGCACAGAGAAAAGTTAAAACTAGGGAGAGACAGGCTAACAACAACTTGGGGCTGTGTATCTAGGAGAATAGTAAGGCGGTGGATATCGTCTCATAAGAGCAGCATGTTGTTGGGGGGGGGGGGGGGAGGGGGAAGGTCAAAACGGATAGAGTTAAAATGAATAAAGTGGGTTTAATTTGATTTCCTGGCAGCAGAAAATAATTGGCGAATAGGTTTGCATAAGCTGTAGTTCAGTCCTATTGGACTGGATGCAGCGAATGTTCCATTGAAGAATTGAGAGATGAGTCAAAATAAAAGCAGTCATCTAAGTGACTGCTGATTGCCTCTGTATGTTTGTTCAGAGATGAAACCGTTTATGTCTGGAGTATCTTGGTCTATTAGTTCTATTGCTATGTCAGGATCCGCCTTGTGGAGGCCTCCTGACTGGCTATTGGTGGAATGCCCCTTTGGCATGGAAGGCATGTGGGAATGGGTGTCGCTAGATAACACCATTGAGGATGAACGCCGAGAAGGTGAGGAGGAGGATGTTTTATTATTGGAGTTTTTCAAACCCTGACGGTTCGCAGACGAAGACTCAGATGGTTGTTGGATAGGTATGAGCAGGAAATTCTCATGGGAGTAATCCTTTTCTGATTTCCTGCTTTCTGTTTGCGAGGACTGTGTTTTTGGTGGTGCAAGAGGTGGTTTGGTAGGGCGGTGCACGCCCTTCGAGATTGAAGATGACGTCGTCGTGGGACTGGGTGTTGACATGACTCCAGCACTAAACTGCAGGTAGTAAGTCTGTGTTGCTATCTCTTATTTGTCGAGTTAAGGCAACAATTGATCCATACAAACCAGAAGGTGTTGCACTAGGTTTGCAAATAGTGTAGATTTTTCGAGCTACAGGTGTTGGCACTTTTTCCTTCACTCTAATCTCCTAGATTACTCGTTCATCTAGATATACAGGGCAGTCATGTGAAGGCTGCATGCTTACCCATAGAGTTGACACTGCGAAGAGATGGAGGTGGACAGGCATCCTCATGAGCATCCCTGCCACAGGTGGCGTACTTAGCAGCATTTCTTCAGGACTGGCAAGTATGGTTTGAACATTGGCATTGGTTGCAATGTGTAGGATTAGGGATATGTGGTCGCACTGTAATGAGCTCGTAGCCAGCCTTGAGCTTGGGTGGAAGGACTACTCAATCAAAAGTCAGAAATAAGGCAAAAGTTGGCACTAAGTCCTTATCAACCTTTTTCATGACTTCGTGGACAGCTGTGACTTCCTGATCAGGCAGATATTCTTGAATCCACCCTCACTTAACCTCTTAACATATGTGTTATTTACAACATGATGGTTCTTTTTTCACCCTTTTTTTTATTGCTAGAATGACATATTCAGTGAAGTACAATAACATTATTTTTTAAGTGCTTAACAATGGACTTTTTCATCTCCAAATATCCCATCGTTTAAAATCACGAGTATACTCGTGAAATGATTAACCCTTTATTTTCTTCTTAAAATTACATTAAAAAAAAAAGAATTCTGGGCATCAAAGCATTAACAGTGAAGAGAAACACTAACCATGAAAATTTGGAGCCATCGTTTATATGTTGTGGCTGTGTGAAATACCCTGAAGCAAGGATCAATACACAAAGCTACACCACAGTCTTTACACATATATCTTGATTCCCTCTGTGCCTTCTTACCACTAGCATCACGCACACTACTGCACATCCTACATATTCTTCTTGGTTTCTGCTTCTTCTCAGTCGGAGGAATCGCAGATGGGAAATGACGTCCAACAAGTCGCGTTGGGGTTGCTTTTGTTGATGGATGGCCTACTGCTCTGGGTGAACATTCCTCCCCCTGATGTTTGGCAATGAGCTTTGGCAGTGTACTTTCCTCCATATTTTTTATAGAGGACAAATGCATTCCATTCTGATAAGTCAAAGAGATGAAAAAATATCTCCTTGTAATACTTCTTACCCATCTTGCATGGCAATGGATTGTTTGCGATGTGCTGATCAACTTTATCCACACCTCCCATTGTGTAATTATAATCAAATACAGCCACTGGTTTGACAACATGTTTATTTCTTACTTTCCGTGTTTGCATTTCTGCATTGTGGATAGTGGACAGCATGCAGACGTGTCTCTTTATCATTCCATTTCAGTGCAGTTAGTTTACCATGCTGGAAAGCTACAATCTCCGCTTTTTTTAGTTTCTTGGTCCGGAAAGAAGGCGGCATTTCTTTTCTTGTTGGATGCACGGTGCCATACATATCTGTTCTTTTTGTTATCAGGTCAGCAAGCTGACCGTTCATGCGAATGGACAGTTTGTTGCTGGTCATTCCCACATAGAACGCTTCACAGTGCAGGCATGTCAGTTGGTAAATCACGTGGGTGCTATCGCAAGTGGCTCTGCCCTTGATCGTGTACACCCTCCGGGTTACGGGACTGGAGTAAGTGGTGGTGGAAGGGTGCATAGGGCAGGGCATGTCTTCATGACATCCTTCCCACTCCACCAAGAGTGTCTTTCCGCCGCCCACCTAACCTCCGTAACCTCCTAGTCCATCCATATGAAATCCCCAAACCACCTTCCCTACCCTCTGGCTCCTACCCTTGTAACCGCCCCCGTTGTAAAACCTGCCCTATGCACCCTTCCACCACCACTTACTCCAGTCCCGTAACCCGGAGGGTGTACACGATCAAGGGCAGAGCCACTTGCGATAGCACCCACGTGATTTACCAACTGACATGCCTGCACTGTGAAGCGTTCTATGTGGGAATGACCAGCAACAAACTGTCCATTCGCATGAACGGTCACAGGCAGACAGTGTTTGTTGGTAATGAGGATCACCCTGTGGCTAAACATGCCTTGGTGCACGGCCAGCACATCTTGGCACAGTGTTACACCGTCCGGGTTATCTGGATACTTCCCACCAACACCAATCTTTCAGAACTCCGGAGATGGGAACTTGCCCTTCAATACATTCTCTCTTCCCGTTGCCCGCCTGGTCTCAACCTCCGCTAAATTCTAATTCCCGCCCGCCATCTTTAACATCTTTGCCTCGGTTCTGTGGACAGAGCCTCTGCCTGAAGTGGCATCTCTGTCCAACTTCTTTGGTTTCTACAAATGTCTGCCTAAGTGTGTTTGGATGTGGATATGTGTGAGTGTGTGTGTATTTGTTTACCTTCCTTTTTGTCCCCTAAGGTAAGTCCTTCCACTCCTGGGATTGGAATGGCTCCTTTTCCACTTCCTTAAAACCCGTATCCTTCCCTTTCTCCTCTCCTTCCTCCCTCTTTTTCCCGAAGAAGCCACCACTGGTGGCGAAAGCTCGAATGGTTGTGTGTTTTTGTGTGTGTTTAGTGTTCCTATCGACCAGCCTGTACTTTAGGTAAGTCAAAAATCTTTATTTTATACCATTTTCGTACATGGAAGGTATATATATATATATATATATATATATATATATATATATATATATATATATATATATATAAAAGAGTATACTCGGGATTTTATGTTAAGCGGTTAAACTATCCAAGAAGTTGCTGGAAACAACCCCACAACAAGAGTTGAGAGTACGATGAGCTTCTACCTGCACAGGGTAACTGTGCAAAACAGGGTGGCTTGAAACAGTATTGTGCCTGAAAGATACTGTCTGTCTCCAGCAGAAGAGTGTCATTTCGAAGACGAGAACACAACTTTATTGGGCCTGCGATTGCATTGATTTGCAACGAACGGATTCATGGAAGAAAAATTTTCCCCTTCCTTAGTCTGGCACACAACAAGATCGCGAGATGCTGCAGACAGAGTGGTCAAGGCAGTGTTTTCCTGTAAGTCTTTAATCTCCTTATATTTATGTTTAGAGGGGGGACCCATTGCGATTGAATCCCCCCACGATTACCAGCATCTCCCATGGCCTGCTCCTTCGTACTGGGGTCCCCATCAAAAGGGGGCTCCCCAACTTCAGATGGAGGGACCAATTGGCATTTCAGGAAGGTGTCAGCTCAGGGAATCACCCCTTCCTGGGTCTGGCCTTTACCAGGGAGTACATGCAAGCCCTACTTTTAACCCGGGGCTGGGAATTATGCATTACCCTGTCACCTTTTACACAGCGAGTGTGTGGGCGGCCTTCAGAAGTGCACAGTGAGGAGAAAAAAAGAAGAGGAGAGAGACATCAAACACCTAGGTGGAGGTAAAGAAGTGACAGCAGAAATATAGACGTATAAAGAAAGATGTAGACAGAACACGTATTATTTATAACTGTGTTTCCCGGAAGGGGAAAAGGATAGTGGGAGGGTAGTCATGCAGTGCAGAAAGGAAGTGGCACTGCAAAGGCTGGGGACCTTTGTTAGCCATGCACATACTCACCAGAGGTGAGCCCCCTGGGGGAGTTAATGCAGTGTGTAGCTGCTCCTTCGCCTGGTAAGTAGACTTCATCTTTTTTTTTTTTTTGTTTTTTTTTTTTTTTTTGTTTTTTTTTTTTTTTTTTTTTTTTTTTTTTTTTTTTTTTTTTTACACACACACACACACACACACACACACACACACACACACATAATAGGAAACTTTCCTGGTGGGAAAAATTATATTATATATATCAAAATAGAGATCATTTAACTTACCCAAAGCACAGGCTCGTTGACAGATACAAAAACACAAATAAAAACACACACAAACACTCAAGCTTTCGCAACCATTGGCCACTTCATCAGAAAATGAGGAAGGAAGGAGGGAAAAAGGGAAGGATGCAGGTTTTAAGTGAGTGGATGAGGAGTCATTTCAGTCCCAGAAGTGAAAGGACTTACCTTGGGGGAAAAAAGGAAAGGTAAACAAACAGACACACACCCACACACATCAAGGCAGACATTTGTAGAAAGCTCTACCTTGCTTTGGAAAAATTGCTAGCAGGAAAAAGATATATAAAAAAGTAGATGTGTTTAAATTACCAGGAGAAAGAGCACAGGTACGCAGACAGAAACAAATAAAAACACACTCGTACAAACACACAGATGGTGAGCTTCCGCAACCCTGGGTTGCTTCTTCAGAAAAAGAGCAGGGAAGGAGAGGGAAAAAGGAAAGGATGTGGGTTTGAAGGAGCGGGTGAGGAGTCATTCCAATTCCAGGAGAGGAAAGACTTACTTTGGGGGGAAAAGGATAGGTAAACACACACACACACACACACACACACACACACACACACACACACACACACCAAAGAAGTTGGACAGAGATGCCAGTTGAGCACTCTGTCCAGAGTTCTGTGGCAAAGATGTTGTTGATTAGTGGACAGGAATTTGAAATTACTGGAGGTTGAGGCAATGGGAAGAGAGAATATGCTGATGCTTGCTGTGTGGTCAGACTGTGTTGGGTGGCCAGAGATGTATGATGTGTGTGGATGAGTGTGCCTGAGTGATTGTGTGGATGAGTGTTCTCTTTCTGAGGAAGGCCATGGCCAAAAATTTAGAATTGTGTGTCTTTTATTTGTGTCTGTCAGCAGCTCAATGTTTGTCTTTACGGTGAGTTGTTCCCTATCTACATATTACTAACATTCCTTACTGGACCTTCCACTGTTGTCATATCACTTATATAATTAAATAAAAGGTTTCCGCTTGGTAGGCGATGTGAGATGTTTCTGTTATTAAACTTCAAAACATATCGATTTCGTCCCTATGATGGAACATCATCAGTGCAGAATTCCAAGTCATGATGACCTATGTGCTCTGCTTAAAACATTTTTATCAGTCATGTCATAAAAAAAACATTTAAAAGGTCTTGCCGGTACAAGTCACAAGAATAAAATCAGATAGCCCTGATTTTATTCTTGTGACTTGTACTGGCAAGACCTTTTAAATGTTTTAAGAAGAGCACATAGGTCATCATGACTTGCAATTCTGCACTGATGATGTCCCATCATAGGGACGAAATCGATATGTTTTGAAGTTTAATAAAAGAAACATCTCACATCGCCTACCAAGCGGAAACCTTTTATTTCATTATAATTCTGTGATGGGCTGGCACAAAATGGAATTTGTTACTTATATAATTTGCTGTACAGATAAATACACATATAAATAGGAACTTACCACAACTGTCCAGACTAATCCATTTTATTACCTACTGCACAACTTTTAACTTGATGTATTAATGTTTATTGATGTCTGAAAAGTTTTATGAAATACACATCTTTATATCTCATTACATGCATCCTGACTTCACCATGTACATCATTCATTTGTCAAATAGCATTATAAACAAATAAAAGACTAAAATTAAATAATTTACATTCAAAAATTATAACACTGTATTTTAGTATTATAATTTTTATATCTAATCCATAGAAATTTTGCTTTCTTTAAATAATAATTTTTGGTTTGGTTTGTTAGAGGGGGAAAAAACCAAACAAACAAACATTATGTATATACTATTACTATAACTTCATGGGCAACCAATGTGATCTTTGAAACAAGATAAGTGAAAATTTGGAACAATTTAGCTCCCTTTTAAACTTCACAACTGCATATAAACACCATGCAGAATAATAGACTTTCTTATAACACTTAAATCTGAAATTGTCAGTAAAGTGATACAAAGAAGAGGGCATGTTAAATGTTTCAAGACATTCTCTAGCCACTTCTAGTAATGTGTCCCTGTATCTTGACGTGAATGTTCTTATGCTTAAAAAAGGAGATTGTGAAACTAAGGCCATACTGGCACACAAATCCAAGAGTTGTTTTCCACTCCTGTTGGCCTCCATATCATCTCCAAACTTACCCATATCCTTTTCATATGCTACTGCTGAATTTCCTACCCTGGCTTTGAAATCACCTATGAGCAGAACACTATACTTATCCTTTACTTTAACAACTAAATCACTGAGTACATTGTAAAATCTGTCAATCTTATCTTGATCTGTCCTTTCACAGGGTGAATAAATTGACACAATCCTGATTATCTTGCTGAAGACAGCCAAATCTATCCACAATTGTCATTTGTTCACATACCTTATTGCAATGAAGCTGGGTTCAATTACTTTCCTGGTGTAAAACCCTACATTAATTTCCTAATTGTTGGGCCTGCAGCATCATATATGTCGTAGAAAGACATTGCAATAAAGTTCCGAATTGCTGCTTATGTTTTATTTAATATTGCTACAGCTGTTTCGACAGTTAGTCATTCTCAGGCGCGTCTACGATGTTTGGACGTTAAATGTTGACATGTGGCATAACTGTTGCATAAACTACAGGGAAATATACACGTATTTAGTTATTGTGTATGGTTTTTAGCTGTCAGGTATTATGCAGATTTTTATGTTAAATTAAAGAAAACTTTTATATTTTTTTCGTAATTAACAACAGCTTTGCCAAAGATGTTTACATATATAATTGTTGTTAATTACGAAAAAAATATAAAAGTTTTCTTTAATTTAAAGTTTTAACATAAAAAGCTGCATAATACCTGACAGCTAAAAACCATATACAACAACTAAATACGTGTTATTTCCATGTAGTTTACACAACATTTAACGTCCAAACACCGTAGACGCACTTGAGAATGACAAACTGTCAAAACAGCTGTAGCACTATTAAATAAAACATAAGCAGCAATCCGGAACTTTATTGCAATGTCTTTATAAAACCCTACAGTCTGACTCTCCTGATTTGACTCTTGACAGGTACATCTTGTATCTCCCACTTCATCTTCTTTCTCTCCCATTATCCAAATATCAAAAAGCTAAAACATCCAACCCCTATCTTCCTTTCAGCCACTGCTGGATCTACCTTTTTCCCAGTGTAGCCCCCATTGATATTAATAGCTTCCCATGTCGTATCTGAGGACTGCTCGGTCTGTCAGTTGGGGGTGGGACTCCATCACCTCCCAAGGTTCAAGGCATTTTGCTCCGATTGATGCCAGCATCAGATCGAAGTACCTGGGAAGCAAGTTGATAGCCTTACTTGCCCATGGTCCCATTGGGTTTTACACTTAATGATTGAAGGACAAACTGGTGGTTTGGTAGTCCGAATATGTCCGAGATGCCCAACCTTATTATAAAGTAACTGGTATCCCAACTGTCAGGACCACTTACTTTGCCACCCATACGTTGCCCTTGGTTAATGAACTAGGACATGACTACAGGAACTCACACCATGAGCCATACATAATTAAAAAAAAAAAAAAAAAGGTAAAGTTATGCCTTATGTAAATTTTGAATTATATATATAATAGACAAAGATTACTCACCAGGCGAAGTAGCACAGGCGTGATAGTAGCACAAATAAATAAAAACACACACACACACACACACACACACAAGCTTTCGCAACCCAGTTGCTTCTTCAGGCAGAAGGGAAGGAGAGGGAAAAGGAAATGATGAGGGTTTTAAGGGAAGGGGTAAGGAGCCATTACAATCCCGGGAGAGGAAAAATTTACCTTGGGGGACGAAAAGGAAGGTAAACAAATACACACACTTACACAGACACAAACACACCTAGGCAGACACACTGTAGAAAGCAAAGAAGTTAGACACAGAAGACAGAGATGCAACTTGAGGCAGAGGCTTTGTCCAGAGAACCGAGGCAATGATGTTAAAGATCTTGGGCGGGAATTCAAATTTAGCGGAGAGGAAAGACTTACCTTGGAGGAAAAATGATAGGTAAAAACACACACACACACACACACACACACACACACACACACACACACACACCAAAGCAGACATATGTAAATACCAAAAAAGTTAGACAGAGATGCCAGTTGAGCACTCTGTCCAGAGTTCTGGGGCAAAGATGTTGAATGGTGGACAGGAATTTGAAATTACTGGAGGTTGAGATCAGGTGGGCAACGGGAAGAGAGGATATGCTGAAGGGCTAGTTCCCATCTCCGGATGGTGTAACACTGTGCCAAGATGTGCTGGTCATGCAACAAGGCGTGTTTAGCCACAGGGTAATCCTAATTACCAACAAACACTGTCTGCCTGTGACTGTTCATGTGAATGGACAGTTTGTTGCTGGTCATTCCCACATAGAGCGCTTCACACTGCAGGCATGTCAGTTGGTAGATCACGTGAATACTATCGCAAGTGGGTCTGCCTTTGATCGTGTACACCTTCCGGGTTACGGGACTGGAGTAAGTGGTGGTGGAAGGGTGCATAGGGCAGGTTTTACAATGGGGGCAGTTACAAGGGTAGGAGACAAATGGTAGGGAAGGTGGTTTGGCGATTTCATAGGGATGGACCAGGAGGTTACGGAGGTTGGGGGGGGGGGGGGCGGGGGGGCGGAAAGACACTCTCAGCGGAGTGGGAAGGATGTCATAAAGGACGGATCTCATTTCGGGGCAGGATTTAAGGAAGTCGTATCCTTGGTGGAGAGCCACATTCAGAGTCCACTCCAGTCCCAGAAAGTATCCGGTGACAAGAGGGACACTTCTGGGATTCTTCTGTTGAAGGTTCTAAATTTGGGGGGATGAAGTGGCTTTGGCAATTTGCTTCTGTACCAGATTTGGAGGATAGCTGCGGGATGTGAAAGCTATTATTAGCTTATTGGTGTTCTGGTTCAGAGATTCGAGACTGGAGCAGACACGTTTGCCACGAAGACCTAAGCTGTAGGGAAGGGAATGTTTGATGTGGAATGGATGGCAGCTGTCATAATGCAGTTACTGTTGTTTATTGGTAGGTTTGATGTGGACGGATGTGTGAAGTTGGCCGTTGGACAGATGGAGGTCGACATCGAGGAAAGTGGCATGGGATTTGGAATAAGACCAGGTGAATTTGATGGGACCAAAGGAGTTGAGATTGAAGAGGAAGTTCTGGAGTTCTTCTTCACTGTGAGTCCAGATCATGAAGATGTCATCAATGAATTTGTACCAAACTTTGGGTTGACAGGCTTGGGTATCCAGGAAGGCTTCCTCTAATTGTCCCATAAATAAGTTTGGTTACGAGGGGGCCATCCTGGTTCCCATGGCTGTTCCCTTTAGTTGTTGGCATGTCTGGCCATCAAAAGTGAAGAAGTTGTGGGTTAGGATGAAGCTGGCAAGGGTATTAAGGAAAGAGGTTGTAGTTAGGGAAGTGGGTGGTCGGCGTGGAAGGAAATACTCCATCGCAGCGAGGCCCTGGGCATGTGGGATATTTGTGTATAAGGAAGTGGCATCAATGGTTACAAGGATGGTTTCTGGGTAAGGATTTCAGATGATCGAGGAAGTGGTAGGTGTCTTTGTTGAAGGATGGGAGACTGCACATGATGGGTTGAAGGTGTTGGTCTATGTAGGCAGGGATTCGTTCTGTAGGGGCTTGGTAACCAGTCACAATGGGACGGCCGGAAATTAGGTAGAAGGTGGGGGTGCGGGGTGTCGGTGGGGTCATGAGGTTAATGGAGTTAGGTGAAAGGTTTTGTAGGGGGCCTAAGGTTTTGAAGACGGATGGACGGACACACACACACACACACACACACACACACACACACACACACACACACACACAGATTATCTAAAGTTTAACATGTCATTGAAAAAAAGATTATTAGTGATTATTAGAAATCTGTGAAAATAGCACCAAAATTAAGAAAATTTTGCACATTGAAATTACAAAATTTGCATTTATTTAGCATCTATTCTGAACAAGAAAATTAGGAAAAATTCGATAATACACATTTTATTTATCATACCTTTTCATGCCTATGCCAAAACTGAAAACATCCACAGGAGTACTTTCATAAATTGGTGTCTGATAAATAAATATGCATTTTTTTAAATGTTAATGGAATACTAAACAACTTTTGAAGTAACAAAAAATAAGAAAATGCATACACAATAAGGCACCAGATAAATATTTTCAGGGCAAACAAAATTGAAAAATTATTAAATTGTTCCAAAATTACTAAAAAATTTAATTAAATGCCAACATTGAACAGGTTTGTATAGTTTCTTCTTTCATTCTTCTCCTCCGATCACTTACTACATCATCTAGAGAAGTAGCATTCAGCATCAACACTATTAACAGGGCTACATATCACAGATAACGCAGCAGAGCAAAATGCTTCAAATTTTATTTTCTCGCACAGTAGCATCTGTAAAACATCAGGCTGTTCATTGCTTTTTATACTTTTCAAAATATGCCGGTGTAAAGATAAATACCCTTCTATCAGGTCATTTTGAGGCACTTTTTCAAAATGTGGAATTTTCTTCAAGCTGGCTAGAAGAACAGATTCGTCAATAGAAAATTTTGCACCGCAAATAGCAGGATTAAAATAATCACTCAACTCTTTTAAAAAGATGTTTGTTGCATTTGGTAAGGTATGGGTACATAATTTTAAAAGACTTTTTTGAGCTGCAGATTTAAGGAGATTTCTGGCATATGGCTTGTTCGTTTCTTGCATTTTATCTATAAGATCTTTTGTTGATTGTGAAAACAAACCATCACTATTTCTCTTTAGCTATGCTTTTATACATTCTTTTATAATTCTTCCCGCAATAAATGGGCAAATGGATATTTTGACCCTTCTAACTTCTTTATTAGTGACACAATATTAGTACAGATGTTGCTAACAAATTTACATTGTAAAAAAATCAAATCTGGTGTTGTTTTATTTTCAAAACTTTCCAGCAGCAAATCAAATGAAGTATTTTTATTCTCCCATGTTTTTAAAAATTCAACTATCGCTGGTAAATATGAATCCAAATACTGTACACAGTGAAACCGTGAATTCCACCTAGTTATCAATGGATCTGGGAAGAGAAGCTTTGGCAACTGAGGGTATGACTGCTCTAAAAAACTTAAGTAAGCTGCCTTCATTTTCCTTAAATGGAGAAACACAATTTTAACTTTACTCACTGTGAAAATCAGTTCGTTCAGCTCCTTCATGAAAACATCATCGACTAAATTCATTTTGTGTGCCCAGCACTGCAGGTGAATAATGTGATCTCCTATCAATATTTTCAATGCATTGAAACAAGCAGTCACGTATGTTGCTGAATCTCATTTTCATATGAAACATTGTATTCTTTCAATGTACCAATGATAGCCTGGGAACATGTTTTGTTTGCAGCATCTAAAAAGTTGCAAGATGCCAAGTATACACTGTTCAGACGGAACATAACTGCAAAGACGAATCTACCATTTTTATCGGAAGTTTCGTCGACTACAACAATAGGCAAATCTTTCTTCTCTAAATCTAACCTGACGTTGCAATGTCGGCACATTAAAATTTTTTTTTTCCGCATATATAAAGACCTCCTTCTTTGGGATATGAATTACATCGTTCCCACAAGCTAATTTTCTGCCTTCCCATTCTAATCAAAATATATAAATTGCAATTAAAATCAGCAATTCAACAAAAAATGTTCAAATGTTTGTATAGCTTATGGGACTTAACTGCGGGGTCATCAGTCCCTAAACTTACAAACTACTTATGAAAATTCTCCTCAGAGATGATAAATATTGTTAAAAACGAGATAGAATGGCTGGCCAGTACTTACCATTGTGCTCTATCGCCGATAGTAACACAAATGAAAAATCAGAAAAAAGGGGACAAAAAGGACAAGCTTTCGGAACACAGTTCCTTCGTCAGGTGGGAGAGAAGGGAAGAAGAAAGGATGGGAACAGAAGGGAAAGGTGGTTCACGACCTTCACCACCTTCATGACCTAGGTCGTGAACCACCTTTCCCTTCTGTTCCCATCCTTTCTTCTTCCCTTCTCTCCCACCTGACGAAGGAACTGTGTTCCGAAAGCTTGTCCTTTTTGTCCCCTTTCTTCTGATTTTTCATTTGTGTTACTATCGGCGGTACAGCACAATAGTAAGTACTGGCCAGCCATTCTATCTCGTTTTTAACAATATTTAAACTACTTATGAACTAACTAACACTAAGGACGGCACAAATATCCATGCCCGAGGGGGGATTCGAACCCCCGACCGTAGTGGCCGTGCAGTCCGTGACTGGAGCGCCTTAGTCCCCTCGGCCACCGCAGCCGGCAGCAATTCAACAAAACAAAGTAACACACATGACTCATTATAATAGATGAACACACCAAACACCAACACAGTGTTTGACGTCTTATACAGTATTGTTGTACTCCTATCCTCGCGCAGCGTGCGCTTCAAATAAGCCGCCGCGACACTCAGCTGTCTCATTAGTACGCCAAGTCTCCGCCTCAGTGTTGCGGCCGCTTTCCAAACCGACATGGCGGCGTAAATAGATATACACACAGTGGTCATCCAGCCAGCAAATCTGAATGTTAAATATAGCGAATGAAAAATACTGAGGAAAATCGTAAGGAAAATTATACAGGCATGCTCCTCTATGGGCCTTTTCGTTTATAAAAACTGGTTACTAGCTTATCGGATTTCTTAGTTTAAGAACGTGTAGATGTTTCACACTGTCTAGTCTGCAGCGAGATTTCATTTGTGCAGTTAATATTCAAACACTACTTCACTCTTGCCTATGGATTAAAAGCTTAGCAGAGGGCATTCTGGCCTACAAAACATCATAAATTCAGTCAAGAAAAATTTTATTTATGAGAAGAAGTCATTATAGCCCTACGAATTGCAATTAAAAATTAAATTTCGTTTTTTATCGCGGGTATTGTGCGATTTCGCTAAAATTACCAATTTTCACATTTATTCGCACTTAAATCACATGTGCAAATTTCACGGTTCTCTAGTGATTATGCATTGTACTCATTCTGTCAAAGATGAGTTAGGAAACTGGCAACAGATATTTTCAAATGATCATTTCAAGATTTTCTTGAAGTGATTTAGGGAATTAGTGGGAATCTAACACAGAATTGTCATATACAAACTAAAGTTTATTACAAAAATAGATTCGTCTTCCTTACTGTTCAGTGTATCAGCTTCTCTTTCTGCGGGTTTACAAAAAGGAATGATGTCTTTAGATATGGAGCCCATATTTGGTAATAATGATGATTCTGCCCTTTTCAAATTAAACATATCAGCATTTGTCTTAATTATTTTAACTTTCTGAGTAATTATATTTTAAATGTAAAAATATGTGTACAGTGATTAGATGGCAAAAACCCACAAGAGTGTCAAGAGAGCATGTTGTGCTTTAATAATATTTGTTTTAAAGAAAAATAAATTATAATTGTTAAAAATTTGAAAATACAATTAATCACATTTTGCAAACTTAGTAAAAGAAGTAAACAAAATACAAATTGAGTGTTGTTTACTGAATATGAAATACATCACATCTGTACAAATTATAAAATATATACACTATCTATAGCACATGAAATAGTTTAACCCACTAAATGAAGAAATGCCCACAATGATAAGGTGAAGGAAAATTCTGTGCTTCTAATAACAAATATTTGTTCTCTGGAAGAAAGATATAAAATAGTGTCAGAATAATTTGGAAAGGGGGGTGGGGCGAGATGGTATCTTGCACCTATGGGAGTACAGGAAAATGTTTATCAGATTAGTTTCCAGGCAGAAACCAGTGGTGCAGAATCACAGATATTCAGTCCCTTTGTTTTGGCACTGTTTCTCTATTTAGTGAGTATTAACAATTTTCTTTTTCACAATGAACCATAAAACATACATGTTAGTGACATTTCAATGGAATTGTGCAGCCAACTTCAAGCGCAACACTATCCTACATCCACATTATCCTGTTCTTCTTTTTGTATTTTCTCGGCAAGCTTTTTTCTTTCTTCAGCTTGTTTCATTTTGCGAAGCACCAAGCTTTCAAAGTCTGAGCCTGTAACTTTCATGTTGCCCTGAAAGAAATATTGCGTAAATTATCAGGTATAAAATACTGGAACAAAGAGCAAATCTGTTATGAAACTGCCAAAATCTAACAGTAATACATTCTACCCTAAAAATTTGATGTGATTATGTTCTTTCTGTTAAAGTTCAAAACACACTGCAGTGCATAGAATATGCAAAGCAAAGCTTCAAATAGTTAGTACAAAGGCAGTCAAAGACTTGTTAACATTTAATGGCTGTTGTTGAAATATAATTAGAGTAATAACATACAATCGCAGAATTTTATTGTATTAAAAGATATTTTAAGAACATGTGCGCCTGGCACACAAAAAGCTAAATGGTACGTAATTTCAGTCAGTAACAAATGGACATTGTAATATTCGAGGAGGTGATCATATTTAGTTTATGTTCTGGACGCAAAAGATTAACACTCCCCTTCATACTTCACCCCCCTCCCAAAAAGAAAACAACATTACATAAGCATATGCAGGAACAGTAAGAGGATTATAGGAAACTCTTTACTACCCTTAGAAGTCTACCACCAGATAAACGTACCACAATTTTTAAACAAATGCACTGTCAGAGAAAATGTTAAACAAAAATTAATGCAGTTATTATACACTGAAAGTCTATGACATACTTGGACAAAATAAATAAAAAACTAAATAAATACAATATGTATGTAAAACAGTTATTACAAGGGTGGACCAATCTTGATGTGGGAATGAACCATGGTGCAGTTTATGTGTGTACACACAAAGCTGTAAAATCTGTTTAGCTATCAAGTTTTGCCCTTCTTTATGATTACTAGAAAGTTAACACACAAGTGCATCCATGTGCACGCAAGCGCGTGTGCGCGTCCACACACACACACACACACACACACACACACACACACACACACACACACAGAGAGAGAGAGAGAGAGAGAGAGAGAGAGGGGGGGGGGGATCTGAATCTGTCACACAGCAGATAATCTACGCATGAGGAAGAGTAAAATGGGTTAAGTATGGGAAAGTAACAATGTGGGAGTTATGTTGCAAGAGAAAGATGATGATCTGATGGGAAGATGCACAGGCAAAGATGAGATTCTCATCTACATCATATTTTTAAAGTATTCCAAGTCAACTAAGGGAAAGTAATACCAACAGACTGTCTTATAGCATTTTTACATGTCACACCCTTTATGTCACACCCTTTCTCATTCCACTCCCCATCCCTAGGGTAATAAGCATATATCTTACTGCTGGGCTGTTTTATACAAAAAATGGGTCATGTAAATGTGTTTATTTTTTTATATGGTTTCAACTACATTATTATGACAAATTTCTCCCCCAATTCACCTCCCCACTTCTACTTCTCCATACTCTTTTTCACCTGTCTCAGAAAACACTATACCACTTACCTTCTCACACCTCCTTCCTTTTTCCACCTGTTCATTAGCATCTTCTCCTCCTACATCTCCAAGCCCCCTCCTTCCCTTTTCAGTCCATCTCCTGCCCCTCCTCTGACTTGCCATCTACTGTGTCAGCCTGTTCTTCCTTGCATCTCATTGGGAGTTACATGGTTTTTTACCCTTATACTGCTTCTTTTCAGATAATCAGTGATATGTGCATCTAGTTGATATGACATTTATCCACTAGTATACGAGGAGATGTAGTCGTCCTGAAGAAGGGCGAAAACTTGATAGGTAAACAGATTTTGCAATATACTAGCATTTTTTCTGCATCTACACCCAACAACATGTATGTTAGGTTTACTGTTCATATACAAGGTGACCCAAAAAACAAAGTTTGGGGATGGCTTCCTTGCTTCAAAATAAGAAGAATAAGGAAGAGAAACATAGTAAACTTGGGATTTAAAATGCATACCTTAAGAGCTATGAGTATTTATTCATCTTCAATAGAGTTAAAACTCATTCTTCCATGGAACACATATTCATAGCTCTTAAACTATGAACTTTAAAGTTCATCTTTACATGTTTATTAGAATTTTTTGTTTTGGTCCATAGTACCTCCTCCCAAATTATATAAAGTACAAAGCTTGCAGATGAAGAAAAGTGTTTCACAGTGTAAAAATGAACAAGTGCTCACAGCTCTTAATATGTGCATTTTAGAGCCAATGTTTACCAGACCCCCCCCCCCCTTTTTTTTTTTTTTTTTCGTGAGGAACCTGTCACAAACTTGGTGCTTTTTTGGCACAAATTATGTATGTTTCCTTTTTCTTTATCTTATGAGGGGCTTACTGTGACTGCTCAAAAGCATCCAAAAGTCTATTATTACATGAACTTGTCCAAACTCAAAGCCTTCTCACTATGGTGGGTAGCAACCTATAATAATTCATATTGTTATGCCATTCCAGGTTTTCCAGATTTAGGTTCTGGCATGATTCATTTTTAGCATGCTTTGGAATTATTAATGACTGTGAAAGTAATGCACAAGAATGAGTGGTTTCTTTAGAAAAAGGCTTTAAGTTTATTTTTTCAATATTTGTGTTACAAAGGCTCGGGCCCATTTAATAACAATGCAATGAGTGTGTTGTGGTTTCGCACGCAATGTTTGACACGGCTGCCATGAGATTTGGCATGACTGACTGTTGGGGCGGTGTTCTCAAAATATTGCTATGGCTGTGCCAACCAGCACACAGCATGGGGAATTGCACAGCTACGGAGACAGTTCTTGTGTAACAACTTGGTTGTATACATGTATTTGCTTTCCAAGTGTGTTTTGTTATGTATGAATTCTGGAAGTGGAATTAAAATTCATTTAAAGTTACTACACTTTATTGAAGCCGAGGTTGTGATTTTCCGTCTCTTTTAGTAACATGAACGTTAGTGTTAAGGCAACTCTCAAGCAGGTTCTACGCAACTTAATCGAACAGCAACAGCGTCTCACCACTGCTATACGCAAGTTTGTTTCTGTCTACCTCAACGCCCACCTGTTATCGTAGACAATGCCCACTTTTCCCCCATATGATGAGGTGGCGGAGGACTAAAAAGACTATAAGAAATGCCTTCGGCAGCATTTCCTGGCTTTCTGCGTTGCTGACCAACAAACTTTTAAGTCTTTATTCCTTTCGTGAATATCACCAAAGTTGTATCCACTGTTGCCTCAATTCACACAGTTGAAATAACATTCCTTGTTGTTGTTTGATGAAATGTGTACTCTTCCTTCAACATATTTTCAAAACTAGACCCACGTTGTCACATCTCGTGTTGCATTCTATAGGTGTAAAAAACAGCCTCATCAGACATATAGTGCTTGGGCTACTGAATTACGAGGACTCACAAATGTCAATTTGTAACAGAAATTTACAAGGAACCATATGCTGACTCTATGGTTAGGGATGCGATTTTGCATTCTGTGCCAGATAAAGAAGTTCTCCAACAAGCTCTTCAGTTAGATAATCCCACATTGGACGAAGTACTTTCCAACGCTCAGTCCCTTGAAATCACTCATGCTGCAGGCCTCAGTTAGAAGCATGGGGTGACATAGGCGAGATACAGTCAGGTTGGGCAGATGATGACAGGTGCCCGCAGCATCGGCTAGGCATTCAACACAACATGAAGCAGCAGATCAGAGGTTAACATTCTCTTCCTTCCCGTCCTCGTTTCACCAAGCATGCATGTGAAGATTGTCCACAGCGTTGGGCAACTTGCCACCTATGCAAAAAAGAAGGGACATGTTTCGTCTGTTTACAAGTCAGAAAAAGTAATTGATGTACATGACGGGGTAACCAATGATGATTTTGTACTGTATGTAAATTGCATGTCCCCTCATTCCAGCAAACTTTACCTGATGGTGCAAATGCTGGGACAGGATGTGAGGATGCAGGTCGACACTGGCTCAGCTGCCAATATTATTAACTTGCAGACGTATTCAAAGCTGGGTTCTCTGCCGTTGTCAGCCATTACTTGTCACCTATGCACTTATAATCAGCAGAAACTCTCACTTCTGGATCAATTCGATATACTTATTTACTACAAATCTGTTGTGTGCACCGTCAATGTGTTTGTTCTTGACAGGAGGGGCACTGAGAATTTATTTGGGTATGATGCGTTTCGCATTTTGGATTCTCAGTAGATGACACACTGCACATCATTTCTGATGATATTCCTTATGCTCAGTTTGATTCCTTATCAGAGGAATTTTCCACACTGTTTTTTCTTTGTCTAGGTTGTGCCACCAATTTTGAGGCACAAATTACTCTCAGGCCTGCTGCCCGACCGCAGTTATTTTGGGGCCAACCCATTCCTGTTGCCTTGTGTGACACGGTCAAAAGGGAGCTTGATCAGCTCTGTTTCAGGTGTATTGCGACCCATCTCTTCCAGTGAGTGGTCCTCTCCCCTCACTATCTTAAAAATAATAATAATAATAATAATAATATGAATGGCAGTCTTCACCTTTGTGGTGATTTCAAAGCATCCGTCAATGCTCGGTGCCTTATCGACACATATCCCATGCCTCGCCCTGAAGAATTATTTTCAAAGTTGGCCGGGGGTCAGTACTTTTGGGGCTGCTAGTCCCTCCCCCCCTCCCTCGCCACCTTTCAACGATGTTTGGAACAGTTGCTCGCTGCTGTTCCTTGATGTATAATTTATCAAGATGATATTGTTGTGACTGGGGCCACCACTGTCAAACATCTCAGCAACCTCCAGACACACTTCACAGTTTTACAATCTGTGGGTTTAAAATGCAACCTCCAGAAATCTCAGTTTTTTTTTTCTTTCTTTTTAACAGTTTATTGTCTACTTGGGTTTTCAGTTGTTGAGTAAAGGCATTTGTTCTCATCGACAGCATGTCACTGCTATTGAGGCTCTCCCTCCTCTGACATCAGTCAAGGAGGTCCAGGCCTTTCTGGGACAAATAGCTTACTATCACAAGTTTTTGTCATCTGCTGCAACAGTGGCTCATTCACTATACCGGTTGCTTCGTAAGAAAGTGCCTTTTCACTAGTCCCAAACATCAACTGCAGCATGCCCCTTGTCTTGCCACATATTGCACTGGACAACATTTGGTTCTAGCCTCCAACGCCTCCCACTACAGGATTGGTGCTGTTTTGGTGCATCGATACACTGATGGCTCAGAACGTCCAAGTGCTTATGCGTCAGACACTCATCAATGCACAACAGAAGTATTCCCAGATAGAAAAGGAGGCCTCGGCCATCGTGTATACCTTTAAAAATTTTTGTGTCTGTCTTTATGAGGCAAAGTTTCATCTCATCACTGATCACAAGCTCCCTGACGAAGCGGCCCACCGCCTACAATGTTGGGCTCTGTTCCTTTCTTGCTTCAACTTCGAGATTCATTTCTAACCCACTGCTCAGCATGCCAATGCTGATGCGTTGTCCCATTTGCCAATGGGGCCAGACCCTGTTTTCGACCTTGATGAGCTGTTATGCTTTCATGTGGATGACATCGAGCAAAGTGTTGTTGATGGCTTCTCCATCAGCGGCTACAGGTTAGCCACAGCTACAGCTACTGATTCCGTTCTGTGCTGAATTTCATTCAATGGGGTTGGCCTGATCGCCCATCCGGAAAGGCCTCTGATCCCTTGCGTAACTACTCTGCCCTTGGTTTCCATCTCACTGCTTGTAATGGTGTTATTCTCCTTGCCACCGACGAGGCCTCACCATGAGTGGTCATTCCTATACCCCTTCAGGCTTCTGTTCTCCGTCTGCTTCATCAGGGACACTGGGGTATCTCACGCACAAAGGGGTTGGAGCATCGGCATGTCTACTGGGCTGGCATTGAAGCAGACATCTTGCACATGGTTGCTGCCTGCGAACCTTATGCTAACCAGGCTCCTGCTGCTAAGATGTCTCTATCTCCATGGCCTACACCCTCTCGCCTGTGTCCCACACCAGGGGCAGACATCTGGCAGCTCTCCAATGTCTCCATTCATAGCTTCAAGGCATCTTCCCACAATACTGGGGTCTAGTCGGGGACACTTTTGTCCATACATGAAGGTGCCTCCCAGGGAGTTCGCAGACACGCATGGACATCAGCGCTCTTCACACCACGTACAGCAAGTGAGTGCTCAAACCACTAGGGGACAAGTGTGGTTTTGTGCGTGACGTTTGACATGGCCGCCGCGAGATTCCGCGTGATTGACTGTAGGGGCGCTGCTCTCAGTGCTATGCCAGCACCAACCAGAAAGCAGTGTAGGGAAGTGTGCAGCTACGAAGACAGTTATCGTGTAATGATATCAGTGTATACATGTATTTGGTTTTCAAGTGTGTTTTGTTATGTATGAATTCCGGAAGTGGAATTAAAGTTCATTTAAAGTTACTACAGAGTTCCATTCATTTGAAAAGCAAAATGATAAAACACCTATTGTTTAAAAGATTGCCTCTGTATATTATTGCAGCACTGTTCTTTGTTGCAAACTCTAGTCACTTCCGTACCACTGGAAACCTTTGTGTACTGGCCACCAGTCTCAAGGGACGAATTATACAAGTTCCTCTTATGTCTTAAACACATCTTGAGAAAGACTGAAACATCAGCTCTTACGATACTGAATAATAAGCATTAAAGTGAAAAATGTACAGAATGGGAAAAAATCCATTTAAAAGCTCAACTGAACAACTATTTTTTGTGCTAAATTACCGAAAGTTAACTGTAAGTTATGAATGTAATTGTAATTTTTTAAGTATGGACACTATTCCTTACTGCTGGTATTCAACACATTAGAAGTAACAGCACTCTTTTGACAGAGAATGATGTTTCAACCCAAGTTCATCCTGTGAAAAGTCTTCCTATATTTCAATTCAGTTTCTACTGTTTAATTAAAATTTGTACATTAGCAACAAAAGCCATAGTGTTAAAAGTAGTACCACTGCAATAGAATTTAACAATTTAAGGGCATATAATATTATTTTTAAATTTAGTAGCTTATTTTTCACTGGATTTGGTTCAAATATTTTACATAAAAAAAGCAGACAATTCAATTACCACTGGACTAGGCGAGGAGCGAGCATAAGAGCCAGAAGTTGCAGTACTTCCTGTGTTCATCGAAGGAAACAGACCATGTCTCTCACTGCCTTCTGTTGTGGAAAATTGTGAAGATGGCATTGTAGTAACATCCTCTTCATTATGTGGCTGTGCAAGCCACTCTATGGTTAAGGGGTTTGAAGTAAGGCCCTTTTCATATTTCTGAGCCATTACCTGAGAAGAGAATTTTGTTGTTGGATTTTAAAACTTATGATATTCTAATATAATAGTAAAGAGAGGAAATATACAGATTATAACAACAAGATACTACAACAGGTATCATATGTATTGTAAATATTGTATTGATTAACCCCTTCAGTCCTGAATTATTTTAAAAAGGAAATAAAACATACTCTTGCACTAACTATTGTATATTTCAGCAAAATTAAAAATTTTCATACTTTGTTTCCAAAATAAAAAATGTCAAATAAATTTAACACCAGGTCTGGAAAGCAGTTAAGGATGCGCAATAAGAACACAACAGTTATATATGTCACTCCATATTTATAGTGGAACTTATATCAGAAAGTGGATTTGTACAAATTCATGAATTAATACATAAAATAATTTCAGCTACTGATATCACATCTGACACTCTTCGCAATGGGTCCACCATGTTCACTGTTTTTCATTATAGCACACAATTCTGTTGACAGATAGGAGCAAGAAGCAAGAAACTAAAAGTGACAAATATCCATTAAACAGGCCACTAGGTCTCAAAGTAAAGCGAAATCTTACAGTGCTCTAAAATTAATAAAAAGTCCGTGTCCAATATATTGGATGCCAGGTCTGAAAGGGTTCATAAAACAAAGGGAAATAATAATTCTGGAAAAATACATTGAACAGACTTATTAACCCACGAGAACATGTGACTTTAAAACGATCAATTGCGTGTATATCATTTTTCTAACAGTCAAAGAATAGTTTGTAATGTACTTAATATGTCTAAATAATTATTTATAGTTGCATTTATAAGAAAAATACATAATTAACTATATAAAACTGCTAAAATGCTGATTGTTTTAAAATTAATGTGAGCAAAATGCTCACGCGCGAGTGCTCGCGGATTAATCAAGATCAATCAATAGTAAAAATTTTTGTGATCATGAATGACTAGCAAACTGACCAAGATTAGCTGACTGACTGAAGGCATCAACAGTGTTACCACAAATAATGGGGATGGACAACAGTTAGATGACATAGTAAAATCACAGGTCCAGTTCAAGAGAGAAAACCAATTTGTCAGTCAAGATGTAGTGTATCAGGAACCAAAGCAACAATGTACCTAGGCAACAAGAAGAGTGCCCAAAGATACATGTTGTTCTGCAGCATATAAAGGAAGGATGCTGGTGGTCATAGGATGGAGCAGTGGGTGTGGCTCCACGTGCAGAGCTGTGAGAGTGAGATCAGTGATTGCAGATTTTCGCAGTGACATCTAGCAGTTGTGATCAAATTCCTCACCTTCCAGCAGACTTTCAAACTCATTGTACCAGGATATCCAATGCCTCCTCTCTGGACATAGGGCTGGGAACCCTTTGGCCAATGTTTAGGACAGGAAACTAGTGGCACAACTGGAGCCCGGTACAGAAGCCCATTGGCTGTTTGGAGTAACCCAGGGTATCTGCCCAATAAGCCAGACCATGTGAGTAAGGCGGACAGCCGACTTCAGTTTATTGGGAGAATTTTGGAAAGATGTGCTTCACCTGTAAAGGAGACCGCATATAAAATGCTTGTACGACCACGTCTTGAGTATTGCTCAAGTGTTTGGGACCCGCAGCAGATCAGTTTAAAGGAAGACATAGAGGCGGTTCAGAGGCAAGCAGCTAGATTTGTTACCGGTAGGTTCGACCAATGCGCGAGTGTCACGGAAATGCTCCGGCAACTCAATTGGGGATCGCTGGAAGAAAGAGGACGTTCTTTTCATGAATTTCTGTTAAGTAAATTTACAGGGGCCAGAATTTGAAGCTGAGTGTAGTACGATTTTGCTGCCGCCTACTTACATTTCGCGTAAAGATCACAAAGACAAGACAATAGAAATTAGGGCTCTTACGGAGGCATATAGGCATTCTTTTTTTCCTTGTTCAATTTGGGAGTGGAATAGGAAAGGAAATGCCTAGTAGTAGTACAGTGTACCCTCCGCCATGCACCTTACGGTGAATTGCAGAGTATGTATGTAGATGTAGATAATGGTGTGGGTGACAACATCCAAGATCTGAGGTGTGGTGGCTATCAAACAGACAGCTCCGACAGTACAAAGCGATCTATTTACTTGCCTTCTTTGATGTTTTAATTCTTACATTTATTGTCCTTATTTTCGTATTTAATAGGCCAACTCTCTCTCTTTTAAAAATCATGTACTTTGTTTGATAGCTGTGTATTTGTGCCTTCTTTCCCATGACAGTCATTTTTCTTAGTCTCTCTTGTGTAATTTTTTAGCTCAGTTCTTTTACTTATGCACCATAGTCTTACTTCTTAGTGCAGTTCTCGTGTTTACGTTACTAACTACTGTAGAGTCCTATGTGGTGCCTATAGTTTATTATTATGTTTGTTTTTCTTGGTGCTTTAGTCACAGATAAGGACTATGACTAGAGGCACCTGTTTTCCACGAATCACAAAATCGTGAAATTTTTGCAATATTTAAAAATTTTTGCAGAAAATCATCAAAACTTTTGAAATTAACCAAAAATCATATAACCCACGAAATTTTGTGAAATCTTATCAGTCATTTAGATGTACTGGCGGAAATTTGAGATATAAATGACAATCGATTGTACACCACTTCGATATATATCGTTTCGAATCCTGCCAACTTCTTTTCCTGTGCAGTGAAAAAGTCCATTTTGGGCACTTCATTTCATCTGATGACTGGTGGTGTAGTGCGTGGTCGTAATCGTTTCTGATCGCTGGTTCTTTCAGTGATTTGTTTTAGTGCAGCAGATTATTAACATGGTTGTAACAGTTTTTGTTCATGAAAGAGAATTAGCATCAGATGGATTTAACATTTTTGATAAAACAGGGAAAATACTTCTGTGCAAATACTGCAATGTGCTTACTGAATGGCAAAGAAAGGACACGTGCCCACAATATATAAATAGCAGTTCTTCCCATAAGGAGAACAAGGAGAAAGAGCTGTCAACTGGTGTCAAGAGACAAGTTATATTTAACGGATATCAATGCAGCGGCAGAACGAGCGAAAGTGGACAAGGAAGAATTCGTGTTATCAATAACATGAGCTTTGTTCTGAAAAATACTGGTAGATGCTGCTGTATAGTTTTTGTGAATGTTATACATTCTGGATTTCACCCTTTGTTGCAGTGTTTGCAGTCTGCTTTTGAACTTTTCGTGCCTTGTATCCAATCGTGAAGAAGAATGTTTTTTTTACGAATTTTACACAACAATACTAGATTTTGTGTCTTATTTTTGTCTCAATAATGATGGACTGCTACAGACTTGTGTAAACACATACACGTGATAAGTCCTCATCTGCAGTATTCCCTAATAATTACGTGCACAATGCGGGCACCGCTGAGAGTAAATGCACAGAGAAAGTGTTAATAGATATCGTTACTTAATTTAAGTGTGCAAATTAAAAAGGAAGGGTTGCGCAATCCATTTCGATTATCCATATTTATCGTTTTTAAGTAAATTACTTAGGCTATGTAAAACTTAAATAAGTAGCAGGATAAGTGTTTCTCAAACTTTTTATTATTATTATTGTGTGTCTCCATCAGTGTCAAATTTTCATGTTTTCTGAATAAAATAAAAGGTGTTACATTCCAATGAGGGTATAATTGATTTTTTATTTAGTTTTTATTCATTAAAAAGTGAAAATAAAATTATCAAAATTATTGACGAAATAAAAGTAGCGAAAAATATACCTAAATAGGTTTTAAAAAATGATGAAATCGAGCAAACATTTTTGCCACAAACTGGTGCCTCTATGACTACTGTGTGCGGATGTAAGCTGAGTTTGTGACACTTCGCTCCCAGCTTCAGGTGGTGTTATACTTCAGTTGTACACTGCTGTGGGCCAGGTGAACATCCACCTCGTTCCATGTGTCCACTGATCAGCCATCTATGTTACTGATCTCAGTGAGGCAGACACCCCAACCGTGGTAGCAATGGGAGATTGCCCCAGTGCATGCCAGGCAGTGAAAGACTTCCTGGAGGACTGACAGAGAAGTCTTTCCAGTTCACCTTAGCAACAGATTCAAGGCGCTATCTGCACTGGACAATGTTGCCTGTCCTGTGGTTACATCTCAGCCTGCAAGATCTGGGCTGTCATAGAGGGTGGGATTGTTTGTAGATGGGAGTCAATGGGAGCTCCATTCTTAAGCAGGTAACAAAGGCTCTTAGGGACACGAAAACTAGGGAGGGGAATAAGGCCAGTGTGCATGCCTGCTGGAGTCATTCCAGACGTGGAACAGATCTTTCTGGATGCCATGAAGAGTACAGGATGCAGCCAACTAAGAGTAATGGCTCAAGTGGTACTAACAATGTTTGTTGCTTTGGTTTGCAAAAGATTTTATTCAGTTTTGAGCAGCTATATGAAGTGGTAAGGACTTCCAAACTTGAAACTTCCTAGCAGATTAAAATTGTGTGCTGGAACTGGGACTCGAACCTGGGACCTTTGCCTTTCATGGGCAAATGCTCTACCACTGAGCTATCTCGACACGACTCATGGTCCGTCCTCACTACTTCAATTCTGCCTGTACCTCGCCTCCTACTTTCCAAACTTTACAGAAGTTCTCCAAACTTGCTTGCAAGATGAAGGCAGAGTGCAGCATTAACAGCATAGTTGACAGTATGAACTCAAACCTCTGGTACAGAACCAAGTGGAGTGTATGAATCAGAGACTCAACTTGCACCATTGGGTCGTTACACAGGAAGCAGGTACTGTGTGACATGTACTGGTTGAATTTTTTTTAGGGGGCCTCAGGAACACAAAGGGTTTCAGACTCAAAGGGTACAGGTCACAGATAGGACGAACAGAGATCTAAGAACCACTGGTCAAACAGTTGTAAATTATCATAGTTGTGTGGGGAAAGCACCAGAGCTCTAAGCAGTGATAGAAAGTACTAAAGCTCAAATCATTATTGGTGGTGAAAGCTGACTAAGGCCAAAGATAAGTTCAGCTGAAATTTTTACAAAGGATGTTCAGAACGGATAGATTGAGTGAAATAAGTGGTAGCAGTCACAAGTGGTTTATCCTGTAGCGAAATTGAAGTAGTTAGTTCTTGTGAGTTAGTAGTGGTAAATGTTATACCTGTCAACGAGAATACCGTATTTGCGCGAATATAGGCCACACTTTTTTTTTCCAAATTTTGGCCTGCAAAATCGTGGTGCTGCCTATAATCGAGATTCTCCACCCCTCCCCCTCCAACTTAAGTCATTAGTTTCAAAATTTCAAAAATTACATGCTCATTATTTTAGTTTGAGAAACGGATTAAAGTATAAATCCTTTTAAAAAATAAATTTGTAACTGTTCCGCAAAAGTGCGTCTATGTTTTTGTATAAGTTCACAGAATCAGCTTGACAATTGATAAAAGTCGATATTTCGATATAAATCGAATGGTCTAATTCTGTACCACAGCCAACCACTACAGACAACAGAGATTTATTAACACATCTGTGCGGTCTTATTAAAGAAAAGCAATACGTAATATACAGATTTCCTAAGTTCAGAACCCGTTTTAATTTCATGTGGTGTGAAAGTCTTAAGAGTGCGTTGGAGCGAGTTCTTACCGTGACGTTTACGCCTTCCGCCAGAGGTGATGGGAGGTTAAGGTAGCAGAACAGCTGATTTGTGAAGCTAATGATATTGTTAAATTCAAAATTTACATTTTAAAATAACGCATTTTTCAACGACCAGATTCATAGCTTTCACAATCGTTGGGGTTATTTCCAAGAAACGATATTCATCGAACTTAGGGCGTCTCTGCGATCAATTTAGGCTATATTGAACTGTAGTGAAACGAAAATATGAACTTTATTTACTTTTTGTTTTGACCATGAAATAAGTAAATAATGCTGTCCCCATTCTATGTTTGACAGGTTCTTGATGTAGCCTTATCTGGTCAGTAAATCAATTATACTTTTAAACAGCTAGTTACGGTATTCAAAGATATAACGAGTGTAATTAGTGTCTGAATGACACCACAAGTGAGATTATTTATTTTGTACACTTTAATTAGTACCAGCAGTTTATACATATTCATTAATATCAATTTCAGTACTAATAATTCTTATTTCCATGCTACTAAATGTGTACGATGATAATCGTATTTCCGTACTAATGGCTGCTAAACAAACAGGACTGTGGTGTAGTGCGGCCAACATTTGCATTGCACCGATAACTACAACAGCGTGTATGGAACAGATTCTAGACTGTGGTCAATTTTTGGTACAAAATATGTAGCAGTTACTACATAAATCTACTATTAAAGGTATTTGAAAGTGTTTTGCTACTACTAAAGATGTTAGGCCTATAAATATTCCCTTAAGCATTTCATTTTACCGTATCTATTGGCAACATTGACGTTTGTAGCATTTCCTATCACATATGAAAATGTCCAAATGTAACTACATTACAGTAAATGGTATTGCACGAAAACATAACATTATGGAAAATATATATTCCCGATACTTTTATGTTTTAGCTGAATCAGTCACTCATTTCTGTCTGGATTGGGGAGGATTCGGATGCCTCGGGGAGTAAAGCACCACTGAAAACAAGGGTGTTGTGTTCAGCCGCATACTGTACCACTGGGTAGTCCATCTTGCTTTTTGCCATCGTACTGATGGACAGCTAGTTTGTTGTCATACCAATACAAAACACTGTGCAATGACTGCACCAGAGTCAGTAAATCACATAGTGGCATTCACGGGTGCCCTGAGCTCTGATGGGATGGAATAAGCATTTGAAAGGACTGGAATAGGAAGTGCTGTATGGGTGGATTGGTTAGGTTTCTTATCAGGGCCTTCCACAGGGAGTTGATCCCTGCAGTAAGGGGTTGAGATTGAAAGTGGCATAGGGATGGACTTGGATGTTGTAGAGAATGGATGGATGACAGAACACCACTTTAGGAGGGTTTGGAAGGATCTTGGGTATGTTGTCTCTATTTCAGAGCATGATCATAGATAATCAAAGCCCTGACGAAGGAGGTGAATAAATTGTTCCAGTCTGGGGAGGGAGGGGGGATATTGGGTGACAAGAAGGACACTCCTTTGTGACTGGTTATTGGGGATGAAGGGAGGATTGGTGGTGTGTGGGGGGAAATGGCACAGGAAATCTGTTTACGAACTAGGTCAGGAAGGCCTTGTATAAGGGACTTCTCATCACTGCAAATTCACTGTCCATGGGTAGCAAGGTTGTATGGGAGGTATTTTTTTTTTTTTATGTGGAATGGTTGTTTTGTTGTCGTCGTCGGTTTTGTGTTTTAGGGGGCCAAAACTGCGGAGGTCATCAGTCCCCCAGATGTGGAATGGATGGCAGCAATCAAGTTGCAGGTACTCTTGGTAATTAGTAGCTTTAATAGGGATGGAAGTGTGGATGGAGCTGTCAGTGAGGCAGAGGTTAACATCCAGGAAGGTGACATGCTAGAATGAGAAGGACCAAGTGAGGTTGTGAAAGAACGAGGATAGTGTGTCTTCGTCGAGTCCAACTTATGAAAATATCATCAATGAACCTGAACCAGACCAGGGATCTGGAGTTTTGGGAGGCTAGGAAGGTTTCCTATAGAAAGCCCATAAATACCGTATTTACTCAATTACAAGATGTAGTTTTTACCAGATTTGTCATTCGGAAAATACAGGGTCACCTTCTATTCACAGACTAACGAAAGTAGTCATTTTTATGACATATAATCAACTAAGTAAAACTTCAATATACCAAAGTCGCACTTACTTCCAGTGCAGCACAATAAATCATATTAAATTGGGTTGTTTCCGAGTGGTTTGGCCAAATCCATTATTTGCTGAATCTAGCACACTGGCTTCGGATTCGAGATTTGATGCATAATGGCTAAATACTCCCGAATCCCAAATACAAAGTGTTATATCAAAACCTTCAGTTATAAATGTCGTAGTTTACTTTGCATAACAGCATACTTTCATTTGCGATATTTATTTTAATTTCCACAGATCTGCTGAAGGACATGACGATATAAAACAAAACGATCTCACTGTGACTTTATTCAAGTGAAGCCACTACGAAACTTACGCAGCTGTGTGGCTACTGTGAAAACAATCTACCCTATTTACATGAACTAAGCTACACTTTTTCCAGTTTTTTGGGTCCAAAAACCCGCCTGCAGTTTAAATCGAGTACAAAGAGAACGAAGTTTTGAAAAATGGTGCTAGGAGCCGCCACAAGTTGCCACAAGGCTACGAGTTGCCTCATTCTGATTTCACATATTGTTTCGTTGAATTTTTTGAAGTGCTGGGGTATGTGAACTGTAATGAAGCACTAGGATTCCAAAAAGAAAATTATTTATTATGTGGGAAAAAAGTTCCAATCAAGCACCATCCAGGTGGAATGACGTCAATTCAGCAACCACTTGACATCTGTTTCAATAAATTTAAAGTCAAAATTAAACACATGTAGAAGGGGGTTCCAAATCAGATTTCGTAACAGGTATTTAAAAATGTTTGATATCGAATGCACTAGATTGTATGAGGGATGATGCTCTGTTGCACAAAGGGACTGAATAACAAGGAATCAAGTGATAGTGATTCAGAATTACTGTACTGGTATCTAATTGGTGTAATAAACATTTCGTAATATTTGTATTATAAGTCTAATAAAATTGTTTTATATTTCTGCATTAACTACAAAGTTATTTTCATTCTTATTTAGTGTTGCTACAATAGCCGTACATTTGAAATCTTATCTAAGAGTTACTACGTAAAGCTGACTGGAAGCCTCTGTTGCATCAGTATGCCCGACGCTACAACTTTACCTTCGTGCTACAACTTATGTGTTTTTCTATTAGAGGCAAGGGATTGTTTCTACGAATCACGATTTGTAAATTCCCTGCCATAAGAGTAATACAAATGTAAACACTACGCCATGTAGCTGTTACCACATTTAAATTCTGCCTGCCTAACAAATCTGAAAGACAACAGCGAATGCGAGAGAATATACGTATCACGTTAATGTTTACATTTGTATTATTCTTATGCTGAATGGGAATAGTTAGAGATGAAGCACGGCAACTAACTTCTAGTACTGATTTTTGAATATTCTACGAATATAAATTGTGTGCAGACAAGTTACGTGATCTTAAATGTTTGAAAGAATAAATAAATCTGCAAAATACCCTTGCTTAACCCTCCGAAATGTGCAATCTGCATGTTAAGTACTTTTCACAGTTCTGAAATGTCTTCGTGGCAAAAACAAGTACACACAAGTCGAATAAACGCGGATTTCTCTCTGTCTCTCCGTTTGAATGTCCTGTCCGTCACTCTTGGAATGCCTGATATGTCACTATAAAATTAGTTAACATTTACATATCCTAGTTTTAAAGAATCTCTTTTTCCAACTTCCAAAATATCTACTTATTTTTTCACGTTTTATTTTTGATTCTTCCCCTTTGAAAAAAGAAAAAATACGTATCTAATCCTTTCCTTCCTAGGACTTCATTGTGCAACTATTTTTTATTTCATCAAAATGCAACAGTTTGTAATAGAGTGAAGAAAGTTTCTTATTATCTTTTAAAACATCCAAACAACACACATCTCAAATGTTTCATACAAAAATTTCTTTTAATGGGAGGGGGCAGGGATAGTAAAAAATCCTTAAGATTTAAAATAAAAATCTAAATGAAATTTTAATTTCTTGAATTTTACTGAAATATTGTCATTTGGGATCCATTCCAGAAGGCTTTATCTTCATCACTGCCTATGATAGAGTAGTAATTCTTTTTAAATACATGTACATGCGTTGACAGATTATCTGCATTCAAGATTTGGATAATTCGATTTGGTTTTGGAATTTAGCACATGTTTTATTTAAGATTCAGTATTCGGATTCAATTGGGTAAAATTGGGGTTCAACCCATCCCTAATATTAAATAATATGTTTTTAATGAAAATGTTTAATGTGATGTATCATTTGAACTGCTGTAATTTCATAATAAGCGAGATTAAATACGAAAACTGCATGCAGAATTATTAGCTTCAAAACCAAAGAAATCAATATGGTGTGCACACACTGAACTGAGTATACTTTCTGTGTTTCGAGTTCTTTGTGTTTTTACTCAGTGTGTGCTATACTTTCAGCCATATTGTTCTCATTTGTTATTGTAGGTATCTTTATTTTTTTTTTTTTTATTCTTGGTTATCAGTGCTTCAAGACATCTGTAATGGATTCAGTCAAGAAACGTGCATCTTCGCGTTCACAGTTTCCAACTGGTTCACGGAGACAATACGATTCAAATATCAAATTAATGGTGGTTGGTGATGTGAAGACGACAAATAACAGTGCACCCAGCAAAAATTTGGTATTACCAAAGCGAATGGCCATCATTGGCATCAAATGAAGGACAAATTAAAGAATGCAAATTCTATGCACCTAGCATTCTGAGGACCAAAACAAGGAAGGCACAACGATTTGGAACTACAGGTTGTAGAATAAGTGCATGAGAAATGCAGCAAAGGATTTCTCATAACGCAAGAAGTTATCTGAATGAAGGTACTGGAACTGAAAAAGAGTTTTCCGAACGCGTCGAATTCAAGGCAAAAACTGGCTGGTGCGTCAGAATGATGAAGAGAGAGGGACCAGCCTTACGGCATCAAACTACGTTAGCACAGCATCTCCCAGCTTCCTAAGATGAGAAACTACCCATGTTTCAGCGACACATAATTAAAGTAAGGGTCATATGGCAACGCCGATCAAACACCAGATTATTATTATTTATTATTATTATTATTATTATTATTATTATTATTTTAATTACATGTCACAGTGGACAACAAAAGTGCTAAAAGTGTTCGATTAGGGCATTGTAAAATGAAAAAACAAGAATAACAGTAATGCTGAGTGCACTAACTGACAGATGGAAAAGCTGCCCCTATATGTGGTTCTGCAGAGAAAATTGCTGCCTAAAGAAAAACAAAAATGACTGATGGGCTTATCACCCAATGCCAAGAAAAGGGTTGGATGACAGACAATTTAATGCTGGATTGGATGAAGCTGGTGTAGAATAGGACACCAGACTACTTACTAAATGAAAGCAGAATGTTGGTACTGGATTCGTTCAGGGATCATCTAACTCAGGATGTTAAAAATCAGAGGACTAAGTACAACACCGACTTAGTAATTATTCCTGGTGGTGTGACATTGCAGCTGCAGATTACAGTTGTTGTTGTGAACAAACCTTTCAAGGACCACCTCTGTCACTTGCATAGTGAGTGGCTCATTCAAGGAGAACATCCACTCAGTCTCGGGGGGGGGGGGGGGGGGGGGGAGATTAAAAAACCATATCTCTCTGTGGTGCTGGGGCAGTGGATACTCACTGCTTGGAGCAGAATTTTGGCCAAATTGTTCCAAAAAAGATTCAAAAAGTGCTGTGTACCCAATGCTATGAATGGATCGGATGATGATGTACTGTGGGAGGAATTACAGGAAGAAAAAATCCCAAATATGAAGATAATGATTCCAATGATGATAACAACAATTGAAATATTGATGCGTGTGCTTTGTGATAATGGTAATAACAATGAAAAACAGTTGACTCTATGATTACCGTGATATTAAAGACTAATTGTTGTGACGTGATGGCGACAATTGAAAGTATTTATACCCGGGTCGCTGAAACATTGCACTTGAAGTTTCGCATTATGCCAAGTTAAGTTGGCTACACTGCTACAGCGATGTTACAACACTAGCCTCTATACACACAGCAGACGAAACTGTTTTCAGTTGCATCTCGTAAATGTAAAGTGCATATAATAATTCGTTATTGAGCTGCTAACCAGAAAGCGGCAATTAATTAATGACATACTAATGTAGACAAGCGCACAACAACTCACACGCTTTCAATAACGGGGCGAAGAAATATAGGAAATAAGCATTTGATCCTGACAGAAAAGAAATAAACAATAATCAAGATAGTAACTTCTCTCTCTAGGTTTTATAATCACAATTTACGTCGACAATGGTGCAATTCCATACAGTTCCCCAACTTCACTGTTGTCACTGCCACAATCACCATCGCCAAGACAGATCATTAACTGTTCATGATTGCTGATGATTCCTTCCATTGTTTGCGTAACCGAATCAGTTTACCAATGTGCTAGACTTTTTATTCCATGATGCAGCATCCACATTGGCAACAGCTTCACGCAACAGCCTTTACACCTATGTTTTTGTGAAATTCTTCTTATTGCTTCATATGTAATTCTTCATGTCACTCCATACTAATTCTATTGGGTTAAAATGTCCGTGATATGGGGGCAGCCTTATTACATTGCGACCCAGCTCCTTTGCCTCAAGGTTCCCTGTGAAATGCGTATCAAATTGCCAGGGCTCACCTATATCCTATCTGGCGTTCTTGTGTGATTATACTGGCAACATCAAAGCTTTTCCAAGATGTTAATATTCTTAGAAATCCAAACCACTTTGAATGACTTTATTAGAGTTTTGAACAGATCATGAAGTACATAAATAATACTGTATCTGCTCTATGGTTAACAGGTTCTTGGGTGTACCCTTGACCGCTCAGTGAAAGTAATTACGCCCGTAAAACGAAGATTTCATAAGCAAACATTTGTGTTGTCACACACACATTAAACATCTGTTGGCAACATTAGTATGCGAGGCCACTGGGGTAAGAACTAAAGTTAACCCTTTTGTTTCTTTTATTTCTCCTGGTTGTGGTAAAGCATGTTGTGTTAAAAACTAAAATTTGAAACTGAAACATCACTATTATCTCCAAAACTCAGCTCTTCTGCCATTTTGACTTCCCATCAACAGTTGTTGCAGGCATTACCAACATAACACTTCAAGGTAAAGTGAGGATGGTGCTTTGTGAAGTTTTACCGAATTTGGGAGGGGGAGGGGGGGGGATCCCTAGGTGTCTCAAAAAAAGAAGGGGGGGGGGGGGTCAGTTTATAATTGAGGTCATCTTATACTAGGGTAAATACAGTAGTTTGGCATACGAGGGTGCCATACGGGTACCCATGGCTGTGCCACTGATTTGATTGCATACTTTTTCTTCAAAGGAAAAGTAACTGTTTATTAGTTCAATGGCTGCTTTACTACCTGATCCATCTGGATCCTCCACTCCACCACCAGCTCTTTTGAACTGCACAGATGGGAGTTGCCCCTTCAACAACGCATTCTATGGTTCCGCAACCATCCTGGCTGTAACCTACAATAACTCACCATCCTACCTAACATTCTCCATTCCCCCCACCCCACTCATTATCTTGTATCCCTCCAATTCATGTTTTCCTTTCAACTGTGTATCACACTGTACAATACCCTTAAATACTTTTTAATTTTTCCTTATTATTTTTATCATTTCAAATTGCCCCCACTCCCTCCACACACTCCTTGTACCTCCCTTTTATCCTCCCCCACTCTTTACCTTCACTGTATTCAACATTGCACCTTACATTCCCACCTATTACAGCATTTACAATCCATCATAAAACACAGAACTTTCCATCTCCACCTTTACCTGGCGTACTTCCCCTCCACTTCCCTCCTCTCTCACAGTTTAAGATGCTTGTAGTGTTGGAGTGACCGGAGATGGTGGTTGTGTGTGTATTTGTTAAAAATGTTTGTATAGCTTATGGGACTTAACTACGGGATCATCAGTCCCTAAACTTACAAACTACTTATGAACTAGCTAATCCTAAGGACGGCACAAATATCCATGCCCAAGGGGGGATTTGAACCCCCAACCGTAGTGGCCGTGCAGACTGTGACTGGAGCGCCTCAGTCCCCTCGGCCACCGTGGCCAGCTTTGTGTATTTGCCTGAGAGATTTTGTGAAAGTATCTGTTCCTTTTTCTGATGAAGGTAAAGGCCAAAAATTTAAGTTGTGTCAAGGTGATTGTCTACTTTTTGTGCCTGTCACCAGTTCAGCGAGCCACTTTACCATGAGTTGTTATCTATCCTCCATTATTGACATTCCAATCATATTTTCCATTGTTAAATTTTTTCATCCATTACCTTTTAACACCGCTCTTCATCTTTCAACGATTAGTGGAAAGAGGACTAGGCCAATGAAACATTAGTGTACATACGATGTGCAGTGTCCGTGTTTATTGATAGAACTAAGCAAATGTCAGTCATAGCAAGGCTTACAACAAATGTACTAAAAAGTCTCACCCTGTGCGGGAATTACATCATAGAATGTACGAACACTCATGGGCAGTAGACAATGTGCGGCATATGAAGGTTTGGGTCATTCTGAGAAGCGTGCACAGGTAGCATAATGGTAATGCGACCGCTCACAATAAGCGGGAAATCCGGGTTTGAGTCCTGGCCTGGCACAAATTTTCATGTCACGATTACAAAATACAGCTGATGCTGATTAATATTAGCAATTGCGAATACATTTCTTGTAGAGTTGTACATATTCACTCAAAAGTTCTTAAATTCGGACACCTTGCATATGACTCCATTCCTTGGAAATAGAGTAATGTTATCTGATGAAATATGTAGCACAGAATGTGTACTCCAGTCTTTCAGGAGAGATTCACCTCTTTTTATTTGTGAAAATCTAAGTGCGATACTGAAATCAACTCAATACCCCTATTCACAGTCTTGCAGCCAATCCTGCCATACAATCTTTACCTTACTTTGAACAACGAGGTATTTTCAAATCATATCAGCAAAGCTGGTTTAATGCAGTCTAATTGTTCCTTCGGCACACATGGGGGTGTGTTGATCATTAGACAAAATGTTAAACAGGCTTATTGTGGGGCACTATGGTTTAACCCTCTGGTATGCGTGCACCAACATACGCCCAGCAAATTTTAGTTTACTGAGTGTCCACTAGGTGGCTTTCATGGAATCTAGTATTCAATCTCCATTTATTATGAAGATTAACTATTAGGTTTAATAAAAGCCGATTGCTAGCACCAGCTAGTGGACACACAGAAAACAAAAATTGACGGTGCATATGCCACAGCTTGCCCACCAGAGGGTTAATTAGAACTTCTTAGTCAAGAAGGAACAAGATATCAATTTTTGAAGGTAAGCAATCTCCACTCTCTGCTCAGTCTGGCGGTCTCGTTGCCCTTTATTATTTCATGAAGCTTTATAATTTGTTGGTCATTCACTAATTTAGTTTATGGTTCATGTAGCTTCAGATTTCCAAATCTTCTCTGACCTGCACAACTTCCTATTAATATCTTAAATTTACTATTTTGTGTAATGGTTATTGCTTGTTAATTATGTGAAAGTATAGAAAGTAACAATTAGAATATGCAAATTAAACAGAGTAGTCAATAATAAAGACAGATAAATGGGTTCTACTCACCAATCACAAATGACAAGATCCTCTGTATTCCTGTCCTTTGTATTTGCACGTCTATGGTAATCACTTTATTTTTCAATGCAACTGGTGTGCTATGCATCCATTTTCATAGACTTCTTTGGTTGTACTGTATCAGAGAAGTTGTTCTGACTGTTGATAATACAGATCTCTCCAACAGTTCTGTCAACTAATTTACCCCAAAATTTTTACTTTCTTTCTACAGTAAACATTTCATAATCACTTTGAGTTGATCCATCATTTTAATCATCCTTTCTTACATTATTTACCCTTCACAAATATCAATGAAATATCTCTTGGCTCTCCAAAAAGTCAAAATAAGATAGTTTACTTGCTGTTAATATATTCACTAATGTAACATTGTAACAATCGCCAAGATGGCAAAATAAGCACACTTGTGACTGCTGCCCTTTTCTTCCGAGGAAAAAGCTTGGGATAATGATAACTGTAACAGGACTATCAACACACTGTCAACAATAATTTAGCATTTTGAAATAAAATCTCCCTCCTCAAAAAGAGAGGGGCAAGTGATTCACAGTTAAAAGTGAAGGCTAAGTCACCAGAGATCACTAAAACCCATTTATCTATCCTTAATATCAATACTTTCATTTTGCAATATCTTGTGTTTAACAGTACTTACTGCAGCATCTTTACTTTCAAACTCAACTAGTGCTCGGCCTTTCTTCTTCGGTGATAATATCAGTGCTACAATATTTCCATACTGTAACATAAATAGACAAAGATCAAATAGACTATGCAAATATTACCTTCATATCAATTAAATAAAAGTAATATTAGATTTCTTATAGTAATTATATACACAGAAATGCTAGATAATAACACAATGTTACCTTTGACAACAATTTGTGCAGCATGTCATACGAATATCCTCCATTACTTATATCAGACTTATTTACATTCCACCTAATCCGAAGACGATATTGGTTATGTGCTTCTTGATCTCTTCTGTTTGCTCTCTGCTCTCTTTCCTCTTCTATTATTTTTTGAACGTATCTTATTTCCTCTTCAACTGCTTTTGAGCCCTCTTTCCTCAACCTCTCAATCTCAGCCTGTAAACAAAAATTGGCATCAAAAGATAAGAGGAGGTATATACTAATGTTACTAAAATCAATTACTTTGAAAACACTTATGGAGAGCAGTGGTCTTCATGAACAATTAAAAAAATTAATTTAAAATGCAACTAGATCTCATTTATTTCTTTTTTGGTTACTAATTTGACTTTTTTATAAGATCATCTTCAGACCATGCTGGATCATGCGACACTGGAAGTGATGATGATCAACTACTCAGTAATTGAGATCTTTATATATATAGAGTGTCCCTGCATGTATTGCATACATATATACAGTTTTGTTCTGATCTTTATGAAATTTTGCACATGTAAGCTTCAATCGATGAGAACGGTTGCCGTAAGTGGGGGGATCATGTACAACACATTGTTCCCGAGGTATGATATCAAAAACACTGAGATGCACGAAAAACTGATGCATCAAACGACAATGTTGCACATTTCATTCTAAACCACTGAGACAATTTCAACCAAATTTGGTACACGTATTCCTTACTGTGAAGTAACAATGCTGTCAGGAGATATATCATACACAATAGGAGTTGCAAGAATCTGTGTCACATAATGCAACAAGACTTTATTCACATTTTATGAGAAAGAGTACTTAGCACTTTGTAACCAACTTTAAACATAACTTAGAACCTTTATTAAGCTCTTTCTCTCTGACAACTACATCAAAATAATGAAAGGAAGGAAGTTTCTCACTAACTATTTTTCCACTGTTCATGGAGCCAATCTATGGCATTCAGTATGACATTACTGAGTATAATTTCTACACTACAAATTGCAGTAGCAGGAAATTTTACAGATAGTATACACACCCACTCCCATGAACCACAGGCATTGTCGAGGTGGGGTGGCTTGCGTGCCTCAACGATACAGATAGCCGTACCGTAGGTGCAACCACAGCGGAGGGGTATCTGTGGAGAGGCCAGACAAACGTGCGGTTCCTGAAGAGGGGCAGCAGCCTTTTCAGTAGTTACAGGGGCAACAGTCTGGATGATTGACTGAGCTGGCCTTGTAACATCAGCTAATGTGGCTTTGCCACACAGTTACTGCAAACGGCTGAAAGCAAGGCCATGCAGCTCTACTGTATGAATATTTTATGATGGCATTCTCTTGGGTAAAATATTCCGGAGGTAAAATAGTCCCCCATTCGGATCTCCGGGCGGGGACTACTCAGGAGGATGTGATCATCAGGAAAGACTACACTGGCATTCTACGGATCAGAGCGTGGAATGTTAGATCCCTTAATCAGGTAGGGAAGCTAGAAAATTTAAAAAGGGAAATGGATAGGTTGAAGTTAGATATAGTGGGGATTAGTGAAGTTCGGTGGAGAGAGGAACAGGATTTCTGGTCAGACGAGTACAGGATTATAAATACAAAATCAGTTGGGGGTATTACAGGAGTAGGTCTGATAATGAATAAGAAAATAGGAATTCGGGTAAACTACTATGAGCAACACAGTGATCGCATTATCGTAGTCAATATAGATACGAAGCCAACACCGACCACAGTAGTACAGGTTTATATGCCAACTAGATCTGCAGATGATGAGGAGATCGAAGAAATATATGAGGAGCAAAGGAAATTATTCAAACAATTAAGGGAGAGGAAAACTTAATTGTTATGGGAGACTAGAATTCGGTAGTACGACAAGGAAGGGAAGATAGTAGGTGAATATGGTCTGGGCAAAAGGAATGAAAGAGGAAGCCGCCTGGTAGAATTTTGCACGGAACATAATTTGGTTATAACAAACACCTGGTTTAAGAATCACAAAAGAAGGTTGTATACGTGGAAGAGACCAGGAGAAACCGGGAGATAACAGATAGATTTTATAATGGTAAGACAGATTTCGGAACCAGGTTTTAAACTGTAAAACATACCCAGGGGCAGATATAGACTCTGACCATAACTTGTTGGTTATGAACTGTAGGCTGAAACTGAAGAAACTACAAAAAGGTAGGAAAATAAGAAGATGGGACCTGGATAAATTGAAGGAACCTGAATTTCTTAAGAATTTCAGAGGGTGCTTTAGGCAACAATTGACAGAAACGGGGGAAAAGAAAACAGTAGAGGACGAATGGGTAGCATTGAGAGATGGAATAGTGAAGGCAGCAGAGGACAAAATAGGTAGGAAGGCAAGACCTACAAAAAATCCTTGGATATCACAGGAGATACTAAATTTAATCGATGAAAGGAGAAAATATAAAAATGCAGTAAATGAAACAGGCAAAATGAAGTACAGATGACTAAGAAATGAGATTGACAGGAAGTGCAAAATGGCTAAGCAGGAGTGGCCAGAAGGCAAATGCAAGGATGTAGAAGAATGTATAAATAGGGGAAAAATAGATGCAGCCTACAGAAAAATAAAAGAGACATTTGGGGACAAGAAAAGCGACTCTATGAATATCAAGAAATCGGATGGGAAACCAGTTCTCAGCAAAGAAGGGAAAGCTGGAAGGTGGAAAGAGTACATAGAGCAGCTTTACAAAGGAAATGAACTTAAGAGACAATGTTATAGGAAGGGTAGAGGAAGTAGATCAAGATGAAATAGGAGATGCTATACTGAGAGATGAATTTGACAGAGCCCTGAAAGACCTAGGTCGGAACAAGGCCCCAGGAGTAGATGACATACCCTCAGAGCTACTAAAGTCTCTGGGAGAGCCAGCAATGACAAAATTGTGTCACCTGGTCTGTAAGATGTATGAGACAGGTGAAATACCTTCAGACTTTAAGAAAAATGTTATAATCCCCATACCAAAGAAAGTAGGTTCAGACAGGTGTGAAAACTACAGAACCATCAGTTTAATAAGTCATGGTTGCAAAATATTAACACGAATTATTTACAGGAGGATGGAAAAGCTGGTAGAAGCCGACCTCAGGGAAGATCAGTTTGGGTTCAGGTGAAATGTAGGAACACGGGAGGCAATACTCACCTTACGGCTTATCCTAGAAGATTTGGAAAAGGCTTTTGACAATGTTGATTGCAATAAACTCTTTCAAGTTCTGAAGCAAGCAGGAGTAAAATATAGGTAGCATAAGGTTATTTACAACTTGTACAAAAACCAGACAGCGGTTGTCTGAGTTGAAGGGCATGAAAGGGATGCAGTGGTTGGAAAGGGAGTAAGACAGGGTTGTAGCCTTTCTCCAATGTTATTCAATTTCAACATTGAGCAAGCTATAAAGGAAAGCAAGGAGAAATTTGGTGAAGGAATTAAAGTTCAGGGGGAAGAATTAAAAACATTACTTTTTGCCGACGACATAGTAATTCTGGCAGAGACAGCAAAGGATCTGGAAGAGCAGTTGAACGGAATGGACAGTGTGCTGAAAGGTTCATATAAGATGAACATTAACAAGAGCAAAACTAGGGTAAGGAGTGCAGTCTAGGAAAATCAGGTGATGCTGAAGGGATTAGATTGGGAAACGAAGCAATAAAGGAGGTAGATGAGTTTTGTTACTTGGGCAGTAAAATAACAAATGATGGTTGCAGTACAGAGGATATAAAATGCAAAATGGCAATGGGTAGAAAAGCGTTCTTGAAAAAGAGAAACTTGTTAACATCGAATATTGATTTAAGCCTAAGGAAGTCCTTTCTGAAGGCATTTGTATGGAGTGTTGCCTTGTATGGGAGTGAAACATGGACGATAAACAGTGTGGACAGGAAGAGGATTGAGGCTTTTGAAATATGGTGCTACAGAAGAATGCTGAAGATTAGGTGGGTGGAGGTACTGAACAGAATTGGGGAGAAAAGAAATTTCTGGCATACCTTGACTAAAAGAAGGGATCGATTGGTAGGGCACATTCTTAGACATCAAGGGATTGTGAATTTAGCGTTGGAGGGAAGTGTGTGGGGTAAAAACCGCAGAGGAAGACCAAGAGATGGATACAGTAAGCAGATTCAGACAGATGTAGGTTGCCATTCTTATGTGGAGATGAAGAGGCTTGCTCAGGATAGGGTATTGTGGAGAGCTGCATCAAACCAGTCTCCGGACTGAAGACCACAACAACAACAATAACAACAACAACAACAGTATACACACATACAGGTGAATGTAATTTCGAAATTGTATCATGTACAACACATAGTTCATGAGATATTAGGACATAAACACTAATGTTCATGGAGATCCATCCCAGCACGCATCAGGTTTTAATCTAGTACTCCTTTACAACTAACTCTGTTCCTAACTGATTTTTCTGACAAAGCATTTATACAAATGAATGTATAACTGAAAAATTATACAACTGTAGAACATATTTCAATAAATATGAGATCATTTATATTGTGATGGGTAATAACCTGTCACATCATTCACCATATATTAATAGATTTATGTATTTACCACTAAAACACTCTTGTATTCCAGCCAGCTTGAGAAAATTCTTCAAAGCTGACTGCTCTTGACAACTTTGAACCAAATCTGAACTGTGAAGCACACACAGCTGCAGGTGAAAGCAATAGACTTCTATAGAGCTACAAGGAAAGGAAGAGAATGAAAGAATGTACATCCAACGAACACCCATTATTTCCGACAGATCTAGCTTTTAACATCCAGATACTGCAGTTTCTAGTGAGACTTGCATTTTCTGTTATGGTTAATAAATCACAAGACTATCTATTCAATACTGAGGAGTGGATTTGACATGTCCATGTTTCTCAAACAGAAAAGTTTATGACACTTTCTCAAGGGTGAGATCACCAAAGAAATTATTCACATTAGATCTTCGACAAGTCACAAGAAATACTGTTCACAGTAAAGTTGTGAATAAAATGAATGTTAAAGATCATTTGGACTTGTTTCTTTGGATAGTGCATTTATAATTTTGTACATTATGCAAGACACCTTATTTCTTATATGTTCTCTGATAAATATAACATGTTATTAGAAAAGAGGAGATGGACAGAGAGAGAGAGAGAGAGAGAGAGAGAGAGAGAGAGAGAGATAAGAGAAGTACTAACTCAAGGCTTGAATAAATAAATATCTGGGCACCACTGGGTTTTCAGCTAGTGATTTTGTAAAATTTTGAAACCAATAAACAAAATAGAAATAAAGGCGATCTAGATTGGTTTAAAATCAATTATTTATTATGCACTAATATTCTAGTACAAGATGAAACATCCAATTTTTTTTGGGCAGCATCAAATAATATTCAGTACTATCAGAGGAAAGCTTTTGCCCTCATTCTGACCTACCAATTAATTATTACAGTCAATAGTAATTAAGGTCAAACAACAACTTGGGAAGGTCAGTTTGCTACTCACTTCACAATTGGTTCTTGAGACTGACAGGCACAAGTATAATGAAAATGAAAAATAAAATAGTCCAGCTTTCAGGGAAAACACACACACACACACACACACACACACACACACACACACACACTCACACACACACACACACACACACTCAGTGGCTATTGGACACTGAGCCCAACTGAAACTTTGTCTTTGTCTGACCTCAGCAGCTATGGGTAATAGGAATAAGGTGGGTGAGTAGGCTAGAGGCACAGAAAGATCCTAGTGCTGCTTTCTCTGGAATGTGCTTGACGGCACTCTAAAGTGCAGCTTTGGAAGACACACTTGGGTGGGTGAGCGAATGGGGAGGGCTAGGGGAGAGACCTGGAATGAGAGAGAGATATAGAGAGAAAGAGAAAAGGGGGAGGAATAATTAAGGGGATTGATGGGATAGAAAAAAGAGAAAAATCTACTTAGGTGTATAAAACAGGAGTAGGAACAGGAAGGGGGTAGGTGGATAAGGACAGGATCTAGAGAAGATTCAAAGGGATTGCAAGAACGAACAATGTGTTCCAAGGAGAGCTCCCACCTGCACAAATCAGAAGGGCTGGTGTTTGCAGTAAAAAACCCAGATGGTGTGTTTGTGAATCAGGGTCATTCAAGGCCAAATGGTCTAGCAGTTCCCATAAGACCATAATGGATTTTATAAAATTTGATGTGAATATTTGCACATGTTCCCAATAAACATTGGTATAGTTTCAAGGTCACCAATTCAGTACTTGTGGTGATGTAGTTTATTTGACACAATAGTGGAGCCATCAACATTACATACCTCACTTACCAGCAACTTTGAGATACAACTGTCTCCTACAATATTTTCTTGAGAGAAATAGAACTATGCCATCTCATACAACTTTTTCTTCTCTCTAAAGCAAAATTAAAAAATCATGAGCAATCTTCACATCGATAACTTGATTCAGTTGCAGAAAAATAGGTGATTGAAAAGTATGGAAGGTAGATTTTTATATCTCAGTATGTAATTGCAGGATAAACCTCAAACTTTGCACATAATAACTTACCAATACAATGTCTTAGAACATAAAATTTCATTCTCCTACTACTTTCTAGTAGTTTACAAATTGAGAGCAAAGTTGGCAATTTTTGTAATTATTTCTTTTTTTTTAAGTAGGTATTTCCAGGCTACTTTTACAAAAAGAAAGGGTTTCTGCAAAATCTTTTAAACTATTTTCATTAGACCACATTCTGAACAACTTAAAAACTGATTTTGTTTTTGCAATGTGAGCATATAAAGCCCTAAAAAGAAGACAAAAAGGTGGAAGTGCATTGGAAAACTACCCACTACGCAATGACATGTTTTATGGCCACTTTTAGATTTGTAGTTTTATAAGTTTTTGTAAACATTTTGGATCAAAATAATAATCCAAGCAATAAAAAATTATGGTGATATGATTATGATTCTACTATTGTGGTAATATCTATGCACCCAACATGTAATATTCTTTCTGGCCGTATTTTAACAAACAGCCAAAATTATATGATATTTGAGTTTAGCTTTGACAAACATACTCTTTTTTGAACTTTTACCGCTTTGAACTATCATTTTAATATCTGTCCCACCAGCCGCAGTGGCCGAGCGGTCTGCGGCGTGTCAGTCACTGTATGCACAGTCTACATTTTAGTAGATGCAATGATTCGAATTAATGACTTTCAATATATTCTATAAATAGTGAATAAATGCTTAGAAAAAATAAAAATAAAGAAGGTAACTTTTTGAAAAGTATACACTTCCCTTTCATTTCATTAAGGGACTACACTTGCCACAGAAATCAAGAACTCCCTTTACATATACGAAACTATATGTTCAGAATGTTCATTATTACAGTATCCTCACAGTTAACATGCATATGCTTTAGAAGACCACTGTTCAATTCATTGTTACATATTTCACGGCATGTTCACGAAATAGCAGAAACACGCAAATTAGAGGGAGCATTCTTACATATGCACAACTCTAAACATTCAAGAACATAGCTCTATTTAATTAATAAGGATGCCGAAAACCCTTTTAGGAAAAAAGGAGAAAAAAATTTTTTTTGGGTTGTACCGGGTTTCGATCCACTGACTATGAGCATTATAGTCCAACGCGCTGTCCACTACACCACAGGTAACAACTGAAGTATACGACCTTTATTCTTGCATTATTAATGGCAGTTAACTGATACTTATGTGGCATTTTTAGACAATAGATTATCATTTATCGTATGAAGAACAACAAGTTTTTGTTAATTCTTCAGTGCGCCATTGTTTAGAAATGACAACGTACAAGTTAGAACAAGAAAATCATGAAATACGCAACACAAGATGATGTATGCCAGAGAGAGTTCTGGACGAGGAATGCCACGTGACATCTCCGAACGGCTGGTTTTCGTTAATTCAATGGAGGGTGTCAAATATCTGTTATTTTTGCAAATATCTCTCAAATGACACAAGATATGAAAAAGTCATAAGGGAGCAAAGTTGTAGAGAATTTTCTCCTCTACAAATTCAGTTATTCAATTTTCGTGTCAGATGGACGGTTTATTTACAATCAAAGTTATATTACAAATGGCTTTTTTAGTGTGTGTTACTAACGAAATATTTGAAAAACCCAGGTTCTGGTCTCTTGTGCCCAACAATTATGTCTGCAAAATTTGGTGCCGATCGGTTGAACGGTTCAACTTAAAAAGTGGAAACACATTACGGACAGACAGACAGACAGACATCCCAAATATTTTGCAAATATCTTTGAAACGTTACGAGATGTGAAAAAAAGATAAGAGAGTAAAGTTGCAGAGAATTTTCTCCTCTACAAATTAAGATATTCAATTTTCGTGTCAGGTGAACGGTTAAGCCGTTATTTTCATTTAAATTTCGAGCTGTCAAAAGACGATTGCAAAGGCCCACTATTAGTGTTACTACAGTAACCTAAAGTGGGCCAAAAAGGGAACACAGACCGCAGCTGGGTAACCCGACCTGGGCCAACAGAAAGATATAGGGAGCGCAGCGTCTGGAAAAAGGAGGAAGGGGTTCGGGTGATGGAGCGAGGCCTGAACATGGGCAATATAACAGCCTAGCAGTTGTTGTACAGCAGAACCACAGGAGAAGGACCCCAGCTACGACTAGGAGGCTTGTCACAGGGCTCGTGTACAAGGCTCCAGTCGCTAAACGGACACCACAATGTAGAACTGGGACCAATGCCTGCAATGTTGAATGCTTGGCCTAATCATATACTATTCATCCATAGTCAAGGCGTGTCTGAATGAGGGCCTTTTAGAGCTTCAAGAGCTTTGGGCGTGCAGCTGCCCACATGGTGTGACTGAGACAGCGCAGGATGTTTAGGTATTGTCTCTTCGACATGGAGCAGGTCATCAGCCAAATACAGTTTGGATTCCGGTAGTACCACCCGACGTCGACAGAAATGAATTACCTGGGATTTTAAGGCAGAAAACTGGAAACCATGGACAAACGCCCACAACTGTGCCTTTCGAATCACTATCTGCAATTGCCCTTCAGCAACACTGATGCTGCTGGAGCTAAAATACATGCAGAAGTCATTGGCATACAAGGATGTGGAAACGAAAGACCCCACAGCTGCAACAACACCATTAATTGTGACTAAAAGTAAAGGAACACTAAGAACGGAACCCTGGGGGATACCATTCTCTTGACAATGTCATGAGTTTAGACAGGTACCAACTCTAACAAAAAAAATGCAGTGCAAGGAAGTTCTGTATGAATATGGGAAGTGGACCCCTTAAGCCCCAGTTGTACAGTGTAGACAATATATGGTGGTGTCATATGCCTTTTGGAGATCAAAGAAGATGGCAACCAGATGTTCGGGGTGAGTAATGGCTTTACAGATGGCCAACTCCAGCAACAAGAGATTATCAATAGCAGAGCGGCCCTAATGGAACCCCCCTTGTTGTGGGGTCAAGAGTCCCCAGTCCTCGAGGATCCACATAAGCCTCCTACTCACATTGCGTTCGAGGAGCTTGCATGGAATGTTCGTGAGGCTGATCAGTCGGTAACTCTCAGCCACCTGTGGATCTGCCCAGGTTTCATCACCAGAATGATGATGCTATCCCGCCATTGTGTTAGGAAAACACCCTCAACCCAGAGACAATTGAGCACGTCGAGAAGATGATGCTTAGAGTCCCTTGATAGGGGATGGAGGAACTGAATGTGTATGTGATCGGGTTCGGGAGAGATGTCAGGGTAGGCAGCAAGGGCACTTTAGTACTCGCACTAAGCAAAAGTGATCTTGTACGTTTCCCGGTGTTGCATTCGAAAAGATATCTGGTTTCGCGCCATTTGCTTTTTACGGGCACGGTAGTCTGCACCAAGCTTGTTGCAGTTTTTTTTTTTTTTTTTTTTTTTTTTTTTTTAGGGCACTAAACAGCTAGGTCATCAGTCTCCTTGCACCATAGGCAGCAGTTGCTGAGCTGCAAGCATAATCATCTTCCAAGTGCTCAGCTATGGGGACAGAATCAGTACAAATTGTACCCTGAATGCTGAGACATGGGATTCCCAATGGTGAGAAAGAGAAGGAATCTCAGGTGGCTGCAAAAGCCACAGCTATCCTCATCATCTGCTTCAGAAGATGAGGTAGAGATCCTCACATCACCTGGTGTCTCGCCCTCACTGACTCATCTTAGGCAATTGTTCTTGACCCAGCAGGCAGGAACGGGGGGATCCTTCAACCTAAGGTGGGGATTCTCTGGATCATTGATAGAAGCCTTGGAAGGTAGCGTCCCAAGAGATCCCTTCCAGGCGAGAGGAGCCGAAGAAGACTGTTCCTTCTCTGGCTGGGGGTGGGGACTGGTGTCCCCGACGGTGAGGGGCGAATGACTCCAACAGTAGGTATTGGGGGAGCACCAAGTAAAGAGGTGCCGCCACCCAACATGGGGGCAGTGTGAGGTTTATGCCCCATAGGGGCCACAGAGGTAGGGAGCATTGATGGTGCCATCATCCCCATAGAAGCTGGTGACGACGTGACTGCAACAATAGATGTGACCATTTGTACGGGGTGGAGTCATTCATATTTCTTATGCAACTCAGAGTAAGTCAACTGGTCTTTATCTCCATTAATTTCCATTCCTGATTTAAGATAGTGCGGACTGGCAAGCATGGCAGATGATGTTGCCCACAACTGACACACAGGGAAGGTGGGGTACATGAGGCGTAGGGATGTGCTGGGCACCCACATTCCCTGCAGGTTGGGCTGGAAGTGCACTGGAAGGACATGTGCCCATACTTCCAGCACCTGAAACACTGCAGAAGGGGAGGGACATATGGTTTTATGTCACATTGGTATATCATTACCTTGACCTTCTCAGGCAATGTATTGCCTTTGAAGACCAGGATGAAAGCACTGGTGGCTACCCTCCGATCTTTCGGTCCCCTATACACATACAGGACAAAGTGAACACCTCGGCATTGAAGGTTTGCTCACAACTCATCATCAGTCTGGGACAGGAGATCTTGATGGTAGATTAAACCCTGGACCATGTTTAGTGACTTTAGCGGTGATACTAACCGGGATATCACCCAGCTTATCGCAGGCAAGCAGTGCCTGCGACTGGGCTGGGCAGAACAGGCCCACTTCTTATCTTGCAAAATGATGCTACTTCACCAAACTTGTCTTTCAGTTGGTTGACAAAGAACTGTGGCTTAGTTGACATGAACGACTCTCCGTCTGAACGTGCACACACAAGATACTATCGTGAGCATGGTTCTGATCTGTTAAGGTCCCTACTTTCCTCCCATTGGGTACCAAGGGAAGGGAATGTCTTGGGATCATAGGTCATTACATTAAATTTTGTCATGCCACACTTAGAGACAACGGTTTTGCACCAACCAATGCTGTTACTTGCTCATTCCATTGTGGTCCCACGAGCAGCTAGGAAAATGTTAAGCCCCACTTGCCTGGGTAAGCCTAATACAACTGAGGTACGGCAGGTTCCTCAGAGGTTGCCTGCTAGCAACTGTTCTACCTCAACAGCCATGCATCTCCATAGGTTTTTACCGTCCTCACAACCCAGGCGATTAAGCCAAGATCCTGCCGTGCCATACAGTGGTCATTGAAGCATGCACAGAGCTTATGGTGTGGCGGACTGTTGGCATGACACAGTCCTCAGCTCAGGACTCCGAGTTCACCGAGCCCGTACTCAGCAAATTAATGCTGAGCCCCCTCCTGAATGGGGACAAAAAAAAGAACCTCATTGTTAATCTATAGCTAACTATCAGGGAGAAGCTACAGATCACTTTTTATACACAAAATCATAAAAGTTCTGCTTGTAAACAAACTATCGTCTTTATCTCAGATATGAGGTCATTGATCAAAGCCGATGGGTTGTATCGCAGAGCTCAATTGACCCACAAATGTAACATACTGATAAGATATAGAAAGATAGATCCTTTACTGTAGAACTATGAAGTTGCAGAATAAACAATTGGAATTAGTTACTTTTATAAAATATCTGGGAAATGGAATAAATAGTGAAATGAAGTGGAATGGCTATGTATCAATCAGTGTGGTTAAGGAAGATATCAGACTAAGATTCATTGGCTGAAGCATCAGCAAGTGTAGTTAAGTACTTAGTTTACAACACAAATGTTCAACCAATGCTTTAATACTGCTCATCAGATTGGGAATCATACCAAGTAGAATTAATAGATGAGATACAGAAGATCCAACACGTAGTAGCACACTCCATTACAGGTTCATTTAGTGATCACAGAGAGGCCTGGTACATTACTGAGTACCCTCTGCCATGCACCTTTGGATGGATTGCAGAGTATGTATGTCACTGTAGAAGAGATCTTCAGCATCAAAGTTTGGGAATCCATGAAAGTGCATGTTACCTTCAAATTCTGGCATCTGCTGCCAAATTTCAACATTTTATTGAAGTAATTAAGTACACTCCTTAAACACCATTCTCATGACCTAGGTTGTGAAGAACCCTTCCCCTTCCATTCCCATCCTTTTTTCTTCCCTTCTCTCCCACCTGCAGAAAGAACTGTGTTCTGGAAGCTCCTCCTTTTTTCTTCATTTTGTCTCTATCGGCAGTACAGCACAAAGGTAAGTACTGGCCAGCCAATCTATCTCTTTTGAAAAATAATTTAAGTACATCATCATGTATGTAAACAAGTTATATAAATCACAAAGACCTTAGAAAATGAACAAAGAAATATTAATGAAAACCATTTATTTTTTATTTTTTCATCACAGTTGCACTATTTAGAAGTTGGTAACTAGTTTCGGACTTGTTCGTACACGTTGGAGGCCCGTGGACACATCATCCTTTTTATCCTATTTTAAATTTCAATGTAATCATTTATTAACAGTGAACAATGTACAGATTTTATCAGTCATTTCCCTTCATGCGGTGTACTGTTAAGGTTGGAATAATGCCTATGGTTTGAAAATGGACGAACAAGTCCTAAACTATTTACCAACTTCTAAATAGTGCAACTGTGATGAAAAAATAAAAAATAAATGGTTTTCATTACATATCCAGTTGCTGATCCTGCCCAATCTTCATGATGAATTTTCAAAGAAATATTAATTGAGCTTGTTCAGCATCGGGTGATACTTTATGCTATGAGCAGCAAAAATATTTCTGACTCTGTTATCATAGAAACAAGTTTATGCAAGACAAACTATAGCACATATAGGCCTACATATCATCGTTACTTACTCTGCAAACACACCAACAGTTTCTTTGCGGAAAAATTACTTGGGTCAATTGTGTCTGCCTTCTTGATCCTTATCACAGAAGGTTAATTGAAAACTGTTTTTTATTCAAAGTGTTATTATTATATTTTTTAAGTTCTCTATAGATTGTGTGAAATTAGTCTTTATACATTCTCTTCCAAAGAATTTTCTTAACCATTATTCATTTAGTTTGCCTTACACTAATTTCTAATCTATTTCCTCGTCATTTAAGGAAACTGCAGATGTAATTAATACTTCAATACTAAATTTAATGTTTACTGTTCTCTTTCGTGAACAAATACCACCGCTATTGCGTGTTTTGAATTATTAAGCACAAATGATTCTTTGTTTTTTATGTCCAATGACATTCCATCCAGTGGGAATCACTTCGATTTTTGATAGTGTGTGATGTCACTGAAGTTGTCCACCGTGTAAATCCAGCCTAAGTATAGTAAGCCACTGACCACGATCTCGCCTTTCACCACAAAATAAATAATGGACAAGATTTTACAGGGGCTTAAAAGATTTAAATAATAATAATAATAATATCAGTATATCCCACAGTGGCAAAGGAAAATCTGAAGAATGCTTCACACTAATCCTGAGCGCTATCCTTCACACTTGTATCAATATTAGTCTAGTTCTGCAAATTTCCTTTTTTTACATACAATGATATTGTTGTTTTGAATCCTTAAAATTATTTCATACGGAACAAGATTTGTAACTTATCTAACAACTAAAATGTAAGAAAATATGGAACTAGTACTGGTAATAAAAACTGCTTCATAACTTACTCATCTCTCCATGACTGAAAAAGATGAAATATGTATTTCAGGATGCCATGACCATGACAGTTGATGCCACTCTTTACCTGAAGCTTTTCTTCATCTGTTCTAGTGTCAATTAGAAAATCAGACTTCTTTGCTGCTGCTTCTTGTGCTGCCCTCTCTCTTGCTTCTAGTTCCTCTTTAAATTTTTTTCTTCTAGAGTCTAGTTGCTGTGTTCTAAGTTTTGCAGCTTGCTTTGCCTTTAAAACTTTATCATATGCAGCCTAAAATTACGATAAAAATACAGAGAATAAATGTCATCATTTTCCTTCAAAATCATTACATATTCAATTTAGAGAATTAGAATGATATTGGTTTAGTTTTAGGCTTAAAGTGAATTTAACAAAGTTACAGTACATACACTAAAAAAGTGACAAAATTTCACTTAACCTATAAACCCATAGGTAGAATGAAGTCTGCAACAACGAAGAAGCACAATACTTTCCAAAAACTACTAATGAGAACTTCATCTTTGTAGTTACAACAAACCTTACAACACCAAATATTGCTGTGATATTTCTGTAACCCCCATTTAATCGAAACAGCTCGTAGAAAATCCACGATACCAATAAACCAATGTGATACCCATTTATCTCAATCATTACTAACTGCAACTGATAACTCACAAAGCTATAAATAAATTAAGTCCCATGAACATAAATTTACATGTACAAACAAAAACAATTACCTATAGACCAGCCTATAAAACTTAAAAAGAAGAAGAAGAAGAAGAAGAAGAAGAAGAAGAAGGAAGAAAGAAAGAAACCATGCTTAGCACACAAAAATCTTGTCTGGTTGTTGTTGTTATTGGAATTTTGAGGGGCTAAACTGCTGGGTCATCAGTTCTCTGTTACCAGCTAAGAGGTCATATCATAGCATGAAAAATTTAGATAAAGTACTGCACCCCTGTATGTAAGATGTAGGGAGACAATGGGTGCTAAAACACTAACATGAAAGGGTAAGATAAATGAGTAGACTAAATAATCCATGTCACTAAAACATCACAGATGAAGTTTACAGCTAGCTCATCACTAGGATAATAAAGTATGAGTCACCTGCTATGCTCAAAAGACAACCCCAAGTGATAAAACATGTAATGTGTAAAAAAGTTAAAATGGATTGAAAGTTCTGGAGGGGTGGGAGCCTGAAAGACCAGGTGATGGTACCCATCACTACATAGAACGATAAAATCCAGCTGCACGGATAAACCCTAAAACACGGTCTGCCATCGAGGTATTGTCAGCTAAAATAGATGGAACCACAGTCAGTTGATGAAAAGAGTGCTGCAAGGTGGCTAAAACTGGACAGTTGGAGAGAATGTGGACCACTGTCAACAATGCGCCACAATTGCACGTTAGTGGGTCCTCACGGCAATGGAGGTACCCATGCGTTAGTCATGTATGGGTAATTTGCAATCGGCAAAGAACAACAGAGTCACGACGAGAGGACCTAGGGAGGACTTCCAAGCACCCGTGGAGAGTAATGGTGTGGAGCTTAAAACCCCTATTATCTTGCTGTTCAAACTTCCTTCCGAGATCTCCTTCCTGGAGATCAATCCCCAAGGGGTGTGAAGTGGTGGAGGAAAGCACCAAGGGGGGGGGGGTATAGGAAGAGTAGTGGAAAGTAGGAGTGAAGGGAAGGGATTCAAGGGACGAGAGAAGGGAATGGACACGGACTGCGATCGGGAGATCTGACCTGGGCCCTTGTTGTGGGGAAGGGAGTATAGCAGTCGGAAATATAAGCCTGTGATTGGGATGGCGGGACAAAACATTAATACGGACGATGTACAAAGCCAGTAGGCCGATGCCCGCAGAATCGCAAGGAGGCTTGTCACTGGGCTTGTGCGAAAAGAGCTGCAGGAGTGTTGGACGTGCAGCTCCCCAAACAGTGTGGCTAAGGCGACATTAGATGTTCAGATATCAGCAGCACTTTTATTTAAGCTGTTAGATGTGTGGCATCCAAGTGAGCCGGTCATCAAAGAGCTTGTCGAGAAAGTGATGCGTCTTCTCGACACTAAGCAGTTCATCAGCCAAAAAGAGCTCTGGGTCCAAGTGAACAATTTGACGACAACAAATGTGCAGGACTTGGGTTTTACATGCAGAGAACTGGAATCCATGTGCTGAGGCACATGAATGTGCCTTTGTAATTGCTCCCTGCAGATGCCTTTCAGTGACACTGATGCTCTTGGAGCTGTAATACAGGCAAAAGTCATCTGCAAATAGGAAACAATAGACCGATGAGCCTACGGCAGCTACGACACTGTTAACTGCCACCAACAAGAGGAGGACACTAGGAACGGAGCCCTGTGGGACACCAATCACCTGACTGTGAGTAGAACTCAACAAGTGCTGACCCTAACATGGAAGGTGCAAAGGGGAAGAAAGTTTCGGATAAAGATCGGTAGAGTACCCCGTAAATCCCATTTGTGTAGCATTGCCTGTATGTGGTGATGTGACGCCAGGTGGTGTCGTACGGCTTCTGAAGGTTGAAGAAGATGGCGACAAGGTGCTCACACTGAGTGACAGCTTGACGGATGGCTGTCTCAAGAGACACAAGGTTGTCAATAGCGGAGCGAACCTGGCAGAACGCCCCTTGTTACTGAGCCAAGAATCAGCGATCCTCTAGTATCCACATGAGCCACCGACTCACCATAAGTTCAAGAAGCTTGCAGAGAATGTTGGTGAGGCTAATCGGGCCGTAACTATTTGGCACCTGTGGATCGGCTCCAGGTTTTAACACCAGGATGACAATACTGTCCCGCCTTTGCAACGGGAAAACACCTTCAGCCCAGACACAATTAAACAGGGCGAACAATTGGCGTTGAGAATCCGCTGACAGGTGACTAAGGAACTGGTAGTGGAGTGGTCTGGCTGTGGTGAAGTATCAGGGCATCCAGCCAGGGCACTTTCGAACACCCACACACTAAATGAGGCGTTGTGCGTCTCCTGGCAGCATGTGCAGAATGATAACATCCGTCTCTCAGCTCGCTCTTTAAGGGTGCGGAATTGTGGACAGTAGGCTGCCACTGCAGAACGTCTGTAATGTTCTGCCATGTGCTGTGCAACAGCTGTGGGGTCTGTGCAGAGTGCACTCTGGGATTGGAGACAGGTTTCCTTATGTTGGGCGGTGTCCAGAAAATGCATCGGACTTGGGATCACATCCGGCATGGGGAAGTGCGAAAGCCGATGGTGGCAATGTACTGCTCTCATGAGTCCTGCTTACTCTTCTGGATTAGTTGCGGAGCTCGGGCCCGGAGACACTTAAAGGCGATCAGGTGTTCAATTGAAGGGTAGTGCCGATAGTGCTGAACTGCTCGCCAACATTTCTGGAGTCCACCAAGGCACCAATTTGCGTCTGGGCAAGCCATGAGAACTTGGGACTGTGGCAGAAATGTTGGACAGTTACTTGTTGAACCATCCTGCAGGAAGTGGAGCAGCTACCACAGCAGTTGATGTGTAGGCCGGCCAATCTGCTCTGTGGAGTTACCATTGGGGCAGGCAGTAACCAGGTTGAAACTGAGACAGAGACAAAAGAATGGGGGAGTGGTCATTACCACATAGATCCTTGTGTACCTTCCAGCTGAGATGGGCTACAAATGGAGAGGTCAACAGCTGAGTATGTGCCTTGTGCCATGCTGAAGTGCATGGGTGCACCTGTGTTTAGGAGACAGACTCCTGCTGTGCCAGGACAGTCTCATCATCCCTACCACGGAGGGAGATCTTGGTTCTATCCCACAAAGTGTGGTGGGCATTGAAGTCCCCCAAAAGCAGAAATAGTGGGGGTAGTTGAGCTACCAGGGCAGCAAGGTCCACAGCTGAAACAACATCTGGGAAGAGGTAGAGCGATGGAAAGTTCCAGCGTGACCCTGATTCTGATAGCCACTGCCTTGAGGGCTGTGTGGATAGGCACAAGGGTGCTGGGGACAGTGGCAAGGACATAAACTCAGACACCACAGGAGACTGTCTCGAACGGAACAGTTCTTATAGTAGCTGCATAGCCCCGAAGGGCAGGGGTCCGCTGAGCAGGAAACCATGTTTCCTGCAATGACAGAGCATGGGGAAGTGACACAGCAACTGTTGCAGCTCAGTCAGGCAGTTGAAAAAACCGCCGAGTTCCATTGGAGGATTTCAGTGGCTCTTTGCTGAAAAGCCATAATGTGACACCAAAGATTGTTAACCCAAAAGATCACCTTATGCTAAGGGCTGTGTGTCTACAGCATCAAGAACCATTATTACAAGGGTCTCAGTGAGGGCGAGATCCTCAGTGGACATGAGGCTCTCCACCTTATCTTTTGAGGCAGAAGATGTAAGGAAATGAGGCTCTGAAGTCACAGAAGAGTCTTTCCTTTGCTTCTTCTTCTTTGCCTCTCACTGCCCTTTCGGTTTTGAGGACTGGGAGGACTTCTCACAAGTGCTTTCAGGCCCCAATGTAGATAGAGAAGCCCTTAGTCTATGAGCTGGTGGATCCTGCAACCTCTGGCTGTGATCTGCCAATCCACTCGTGGAAGCCTCGGCAGGGAGTGACCCAAGGGATCCCTTCCGAGCAAGAGAGGCTGGGGACAACTGTTGCTTCTCTGACTGGGGAATGGAGACTGTTGTCTCTGATGGTAGGAGGGGATTGCTCCCACAGGTGTTGAGGTAGGTATGGATGGAAACATACTCCCACCCATCGCAGAAGGTTGATGGACAATTGGGCCCAAGAAAGGAGATAACACCAGTGTTGTCGCAGGTATCAAGGGAAATGGTGCTTCTTTGACTGTGGCAAAAGGTGTTGCCACACGTACGGGGTGGACTCGCTCATACTTCTTACGTGCCTCAGAGAAAGCCAATGTTCCAGGGTCCTTATTTCCATGATTTTCCTTTCCCCATGTGACACAGAGCAGTTTGGCGAGCACGGCAGGTGATGTTGCCCACAATTCACACAAAGGGGAAGTAGGGTACATGGGGCATCTGGGTGTGATGGATGCCCACATTCCTGGTAGGTTGGACTGGAAGTACATTCGGCCAACATGTACCCAAACTTCCAGCACTGGAAACACCGCATACGGGGGAGGGACATATGGCTTTACATCACAACAGTATATCATTATCTTGACCTTCTCAGGTAGTGTATTGCCTTCGAAGGCCAAGATAAAAGCACTGGTGGCAAGCCTGTTATTTTTAGGTCCCCTGTACACCCACCAGATGATGTGAACCCCCCATTGCAGCAGGTTCGCTCCCAACTCTTCATCAGTCCGGGTCAACAGATCTCTATGATAGGTGTGACCCTGGACCAGGTTTAAGGATTTGTGGGGTGTGATACTCACCAGAACTGAGGCTTAGTGAACATGAATGACTCCCAATTAATATGCACACAGACAAGATACTGTAGCGAGAATGGCTCCGATTGATTCAGACCCCTATGTGCCTCCATAGGGCGGAAAGAGAAGGGATCGGCTTGGGATCATATGTCGTCACATCAAATTCTGTCTTACCACACTTAGAGATGCCAGTTTTGAGTCTGGCAACAGTATTATTGGCTCCTTTCATTGTGGTCCCAAGAGCAGCTGTTGTTGTTGTTGTTGTTATTTGGATGTTTAAGGGGGGCAAAACTACAATGGTCATCAGTCCCCCATTCCATCACAAAATGTCAAAAATAAAAGCACGGACGTCAAATGAATGCGCCCAGAGATTAGGTTTGCGAAGTGGGATGGAAATCCCACTGGGTCTATAAAACATCAACAAAACTGAGAAGAAACTAAAAGGAAAGGGGACGAACACACAAAGACTCCTTACTACAAAGAGGCCGAAGGCAGTGGTTGACCGACCATAGGAATAAAAAAAGGAAAAGTCAACCACTTGGCAGTGCAAGGGAAAGACCAGTCATAGAGACTGATAAAAACCTCCTGCTCGAATAAAACTTAAAACTGAATTTGCTGCTGAAGCATCGTCACGTAAAACATCTGATAAAACGCCAGGAATGTTAAAACGACGCCGCAAGGCGGCTAAAAACGGGCAGTCCACTAGGATGTGGACTATTGTTAAGTGGGAGCCACAACGACACTGGGGCGGGGCCTCACCACGAAGGAGATGTCCGTGGGTGAGCCACGAATGCCCAATACGGAGTCTACACAGCACCACGGAGTCCCGGCAAGAGGCCAGCACGGAAGAGCGCCATGCGGTGGTGGTCTCCTTGACTACCCGAAGCTTGTTGGGTGTGCCCAGGCTATGCCACTCGGCATCCCAACGCTGATGTACGCGGTGGCGCAACAACGAACGGAGATCAGACGCCAGGAGGCCAATGTCCAAAATGGACGCACTGACTGCCTGCCTGGCAAGTCTGTCAACACGTTCATTGCCCGGGATGCCGACATGACCCGGGGACCAGACGAACACCACTGATCGCCCGGACTCTCCAATGGCACAAAGCGTCTCCTGTATGGCCAACACCAGAGGAGACCGCGGGTAACAGTGCTCCAGAGCTCGAAGGCTGCTCAGAGAGTCGCTGCAAACAACAAAAGACTCGCCTGAGCAGGACTGGATATGCATGAGAGCTCTGTGAATGGCCACCAGCTCTGCAGTGTAAACACTGCGGCCATTCGGCAGAGAGTGCTGTTCCACATGGTCACCATGAGTATAGGCATATCCCACACAGCCATCAACCATTGAACCATCTGTGTAGATCAGGTCATAACCACGGAACTCTGCTATGACAGCAGAGAACTGACGGCGGAGCGCCTCCAGTGGAACTGAGTCTTTGGGCCCCTGGGCCAAGTCCAGCCGAGTAGACGGCCTTGGCAAACACCACGGAGGTGTACGGGCACGGACCCGATAGGAAGTTGGAAGGGGAGAAGACTCAAGCTCCTGCAGGAGGGACTGAACCCGATAGGCAATAGTATGACCTGATCTGGGGCGTTGCTGATGGGGACGGACTACCACATCAGGAAAGAGGAGACGATGGTTTGGGTGGCCTGGGGAGCAATGTACATGGGCTGCGTAAACCGCAAGTAGGTGTTGGCGGCGGATCCCCAAGGGTGGAACCCCAGCCTCCACTAGTAAGCTGTTCACTGGACTGGTGTGGAAGGCACCCGTCACGATGCGAACCCCACAGTTGTGAATGGGGTCCAGTAGGTGCAGTGCCAAAGGTGCTGCAGACCCATAGGCAATGCACCCAAAATCGAGACGGGACTGCACCAGCGCCGTGTAAAGCCGCAACAGTGTCGAGCGGTCGGCACCCCAGGTCGTATGACCCAAGTGTCTGAGAAGGTTGAGATGGCGCCAGCACTTCTGTTTCAGCTGACGAATGTGGGGGAGCCACGTCAGCCGGGCATCAAAGACCAGTCCTAAAAAACGGTGAGTGTCCACTACCGTAAGTGGTTCGTCATTCAGATAAAGTTCAGGGTGCGGGTGGACGGTCCGACGCCGGCAGAAGTGCATCACTCTGGTCTTGGAGGCAGAAAACTGAAAGCCGTGGGTAAGCGCCCAGTTCTGCGCCTTCCAAATAGCACCTTGCAACCTGCGCTCGGCAACTTGGGTGCTGCAGGAACTAAAGGAGAGACAAAAGTCATCAGCATAAAGAGAGGGGGACACCGACGACCCAACCGCTGTGGCTAAACCGTTGATGGCGATTAAAAATAAGGGAACGCTTAAAACGGAACCCTGAGGAACCCCATTTTCCTGGATATGAGAGGAGCTCAGAGAAGCACCAATTTGAACACGAAAGGTACGGACGGCTAGAAAATTCTGAATAAAAATCGGTAGGGAGCCCCGGAGGCCCCAGTCATATAAAGTGTTGAGGATGTGTCGTCGCCAGGTTGTATCGTATGCTTTGTGCATATCGAAGAAGACGGCCACAAGGTGTTGGCGCCGGGAAAAGGCTGTGCGGATTGCAGACTCGAGGTACACCAGATTATCGGTGGTAGATCGACCCTGGCGAAAACCGCCCTGGCATGGAGCCAATAATCCCCGAGTCTCAAGAATCCAACACAACCGCCGACTGACCATCCGCTCCAACAGTTTGCATGGCACGTTAGTCAGGTTAATGGGCCGATAGCTATCCAAGGAAAGAGGATGTTTGTCGGGCTTAAGCACTGGGATGATGATACTCTCCCGCCACTGTGACGGGAAAACACCATCACACCAAATGCGGTTATAGACCGCAAGGAGGTTACGCCGACTATCGGCTGAGAGATGTTTCAGCATTTGACTATGGATGCTATCAGGCCCTGGCGCCGTGTCAGGACATTGTTGAAGAGCACTGAGGAGCTCCCACTCAGTACAGGGAGTGTTGTAAGATTCAGTGCGGCGGGTACGAAAGGAGAGGTGCTGGCGTTCCACCCTCTCCTTCAATGTACGGAAGGCCGGTGGATAGTTTGCAGAGGCAAAGGCGCGGGCATAATGCTCGGCAAACATCTCTGCAAGAGTGGCCGGGTCCGTACAAACGACTCCATTTGAGGAGATCCCAGGGATTCCCACTGGTGTCTGTAATCCCCGACTGGAGGCGGTGTACATGGAGCGTCCGGGTGTGCTGGACGTCCACAGTCCCTGCATGTGGCGGTGGAAGCACATCTGGAGGACATGTGGCCGAATTTCCAGCATTTAAAACACCTCATAGGGGGAGGAATATAAGGTTTTACGTCGCACCGGTACACCATCACCTTGACCTTCTCAGGCAGGGTATCGCCTTCGAAGGCCAAGATAAAAGCACCGGTGGCAACCTTGCGATCCTTTGGTCCCCTATGGACACGCCGGATAAAGTGGACACCTCTGCGCTCTAAGTTGGCGCGTAACTCGTCGTTGGATTGTAACAGCAGGTCTTTATGAAAAACGATACCTTGGACCATATTGAGCGACTTATGTGGTGTAATGCTCACAGGGACATCACCCAGCTTGTCGCAGGCAAGTAACGCCCGCGACTGGGCTGGGGATGCTGCTTCTATGAGCACTGCGCCGCTTCGCATCTTTGACAGGCCAGAAACTTCGCCGAACTTATCCTCAAGATGTTCCACAAAGAAAAGAGGTTTGGTAGATGTAAAGGACTCACCATCTGTGCGGCTACATACTAGAAATTTTGGAGAAGGTGGCTCATTTGCAGATTTTGCCCGACGTTCCTCCCACGGTGTGGCTAGGGAAGGGAACGAATGGGGATCATAGCAAGCAGCATTAAAATCTCCTCTACCTCGCTTAGAGACGCCGTTTTCGCGACCGGCCACGTTTTTAAGTGCTCGTTTCATCCTGGTCCCACGAGCAGCTAGGGATCTAAAGGTCCACCCAGGCAGAGCCCCACTTGCCTGGGTAAGCCTTGTACAACTGAGGTGCGGCAGGTTCCTCAGAGGTTGCTCGCTAACGGCTGTTCAACCTCAACAGCCATGCATCTCCTCGGCACGTAGCACACCTTGAGATTGAGGGTTTTTTTAGAGAGGTTTGTACCGTCCTCGTGACCCGGGCGATTAAGCCAAGATCCCCGGGCTCTGAAACGTACAACGTTCCACCGTCGCGCCGAACGATGGTCGTTGAAGCACGCACAGAGCTTACGGTGTAGCGGACTGTTGGCGCGACACAGCCCACGGCTCAGGACCCTGGGTTCGCCAAGCCCGTACTCAGCAAATTAATGCTGAGCCCCTGAGGGGCAAGAGCAGCTAGGGAGCTAAACGTCCACCCAGGTAGAGACCCCACTTGCCTGGGTAAACCTTATACAACTGAGGCGCGGGCACATTCCCCAGAGGTTGCTCACTAGTGACGGATCAACCTCAACAGCCATTCATCTTCTCAGCACTTAACACACCTTGAGAATGAGGGTTTAATATAAGTTTGTACCATCCTTGCAACCCGGGCGATTAAGCCAAGATCCCTGGGCTCTCAAACATACAACATTCCATTGTCACGCCTAACAATGGTCATTGAAGCACGCACAGAACTTTCAGTGTGGCGGACTGTTGGCACGACAGTCCGCAGCTCAGGACTCCGGGTTTGCCAAGCCCGTACTCAGCAAATTAATGTCTGGCACTAAGAACAAATACTCATCAGACATTAAAAGCACCCCTTCCTCCACACGCACGCACACACGCACACGCACGCACGCACACACACACACACACACACACACACACACAGAGAGAGAGAGAGAGAGAGAGAGAGAGAGAGAGAGAGAGAGAGAGAGCATTGGTTGAATGTTTTAGGGGGACAAAACTACGGAGTCATCAGTCCCCCATCACATAGTGGGCACCTAAGAAGAGGCATAAATGTGGATAAGAGAGCCCAGAGTTTAAAGTAGCAAAGGGGAGGAAAATCCCAGTCAGGCAGTAAAATGTCAACAATGTCAACAAGAGACAATACAAAATGAGATTATCACACAGAAACACATAATAATGAAGGAAACAATACAACAAAGCCGATGTCTAAGGTTGACCCTCCATGAGATTAAAAAGAGAAAAGGTCAACCACACACCAACACAAAGAAGCCTCCAATTGGAGGACACTAGACAAGAGGAACATAGGCGGTGGACTGAAGCAAGCTTCACAAAGAATGATGAAAACTGCCAGCACGAATAAAACTTAAAACTGAATCAGCCATAGTGGCATTATCAAGTAAGACAGCTAAAAAATTAAAACTCCACCACGAGGCGGCTAAAATAGGGCATTTAAACAAAATGTGGACTACAGTCAAGCAGGATCCACATTGACACTGGGGTGGGTTCTTACCACAGAGAGTGTCATTTGTGAGCCAGGTGTGGCCAATGCTGAGCTGGCACAGGACAACAGAGTCCCGATGAGAGGCCCACATTGAGGAACACCACATAGCTGTAGTCACCTTTCCTTCCCAGAGTTTGTTGGGCACTCTGTATTCCACAGCCCATAAACACAATAGCACAACACCAACCAGAGATCAGAAGATGGAACGCTGAGCACCAGGATAGACACTTTGAAAATCTGTCAGCATGTTCTTTGCCTGGGATACCAATGTGACCCAGAGACCAGATGAACACCACTGATCGAATGGATCAATCATGGGCAGAATGGGTCTCCTGTATGGGTAACACCAAGGGAGAACACAGGTAGCACTGGTCCACAGCTCGCAGGCTGCTCAGGGAATTGTTGCAGATGACAAAAGACTCACCTGAGTAGGATCGGACGTGCTCGAGAGCTCAGGAAATGGTCACAAGCTCCGCAGTGTAAACACTGCAGCCTTCCTACTGTTTGATATGGTCGCCATGAACATATGCAAAGCCAACACGGCCCTCAACTTATGAACCATTCATGAAGACCCGATCATATTCAGTGAATTCAGCGGTTACAGCAAAGAAGTGACAGTGGACTGCCTTAGGGGTGAACCGAGTGTTTGGGCCCATGGGCCAAATCCAGATGAGTATGCAGCCTTGGCAGGCTCCACAGATGTGTACATGTGTGGGCCCGATATGGAGACAGAAGAGGGAAAGACTGAAGTTCCAACAGAAGGGACCGGACGCAAAAATCAATTGTATGACCTGCTCTGACTTGTCTTTGTTGGGACAGACGACCACGTTGGGAAAGCAGACTGTGGATTGGGTGGCCCAGCAAGCTATGCACATGGGCTGCATAGGCTATGAGCAATTGTTGGTGGCAGACCCGCAAAGGGGGAATCCTGGCCTCCACAAGTAAACTGTACACAGGGCTGGTATGGAAGGCAACCATTGCTATGTGAACCCCACAGTTGTAAATGGGGGCCAGCAAGCAGAATGCCGAAGGTGATGAGGAACCCAAAATCAAGACAGGACTGCAACACAGTTTTATGTAGCCACAACAATGTGGAGCAATCAGCACCCCAGGCCATATGACCTCGGTAGCGGAGAACGTTAAGATGATGCCAGCACTTCCACTTCAGCTGATGAATGCGGGGAAGCCATGTCAGCCAGGAGTCAAAGATCAGCTTTAAAGACCTATGGGTGTCCTCTACCTCTAGTAATAAAGTTTGGGCTGGGGGTGAACTGTCTGGCACCAACAGAAGTGCATAACACTTGTCGTAGCAGGAGAAACTTGGAAGCCATGGGTAAGAGCACAAGACTGTGCTCCCTGCAAACCGTGTTTGGTAACTTGGGTGCCGGAGGAGCTAAATGAGATACAATAATCGTCAACGCAAAGGGAAGGGGATATGACGACCCAACTGCCGTCGCTAAGCCGTTAATGGCCACTAAAAATAATGAAACGCTCAAAACAGTGTACTGAGGAACACCATTCGCCTGGACATGAGAGGTGCTACGGGAGGCTCCAAATGGAACACGAAAGGTATGGACAGCAGCCTGCAGCTGGCTAGTGCTGATACGAAAGTTGTGGCACACTGAGAAGGGAGTGTCCCGAGGGACCCCTTCCGAATAAGGGCAGCAGGTTATTGTTTCTCCGATGGAGGGGTGTAGACTGCTCCCAAAGCAATTGCCTTCGGGGGCAGTAGAAAGGAATGGAACCCCCAACCACCATGGGGCAGGCATAAGTTGTTGGCCCTGGGGACTTAAAGAAAGATATATCTACTTTGGAATGCTGCTGTAGCCAGAGACGACGGCGACGACATGACTGCTGTACAGGAGTGGTCATTTTGACATGGTGTAGCCACTGGTATTTCTTTCAGACCTCAGTGTAAGACAGTTGGTCCAAGGTCTTAAATTCCATTATTTTACTTTCCTGAAAAAGAATAGCGGGATCCGACCAACAAAGAGGATGGTCCGGGCCACAGTTCACAGAGACGGGAGGCGGTTTACATGGAGCATCTGGGTGCACTGAACGTCCACAATCCCTAAATGTAGTGATGGAACTACGATGAGAGGACACGTGGCAAAATTTCCAGCATTTGAAGAACTCATTGGGGGGGGGGGGGGATCTAAGGCTTTACGACACACCAATAAATCATAACCTTGACCTTCTCAAGCAGGGTATCACTTTTGAAGACCAGGATGAAAGCACCGGTGGCAACCTTTCCATCTTTTGGTCCCCTATGGACACAACGGATGAAGTGACCACCTTACTGCTCTAAGTTCACATGCAGCTTGTCGTCTGACTGTAACAACAAATCTTTGTGGAAAATTATACCTTGGACCATGTTAAGTGACTTATGTGGTTTTAAGCTCACAGGGATATCATCCAGCCTGTCGCAGGCAAGTAAAGCCCGCAATTGGGGCGGAGCTGCTGCTTCTATGAGCACTGTGCCGCTTTGCATCTTCGATATACTTAACATTTCCCATACTTTTCTTCAAGATTTTCAACAAAGAAAAGAGGCTACACACCAGGAATTTAAGAGAGTATAGCTGATCCTTATTTCTAGCTAGGGAAGAGAACTTGCGATGGTCATACATCGCCACGTTAAAGTCAACTCCTTCTCTCTTATACACGGTGCTTACATGTCTGTTAATGTTACTCTGAGATCTTTTCATGGTGGTTCCATGAGCAGCTAGGGAAATAAAGTCCGCTTAGGCAGAGCCTAATACAACTGAGGTGTGGCAGGTTCCCCAGAGGTTGCCAAATCGAGGGTTGTACCATCCTCACTATCTGGACAATTAAGCTAAGATCCCTGGACTCTGAAATGTACAACATTCCACCGTCGCACCATACGGTGGTCGCTGAGGCTGACACTGAGCTTATGGTATGAAGGACTGATGGTGCAACACAGTTCCCAGCTAAGGACCCTGGGTCCACCAAGCCCATACTCAGCAAATTAATGCTGAGCCTCTGAGGGGAAAACAACATAAGTTAACAAAACAACTTAAGGAATGGCCATTCTAGACTTCTCAAACCTGGGACCCTCTGAATAGATTGTCAAAAATTGTCATGGGAACAACAATACATAGCAAATTATCTGCAAACATGGAAATTGTTGCTGCAAAGTTAATAGTTGGGCTGTAACAATAGATTATTATACAAATAACAAACTTTGAGTGACTGGATAAAGTTTCAGCACAACTTACTTCATGCAATGCCTAACCTAAGAGTGAATACATGGACAATCTGTAAGGTAACTGAAAACAATAATTTCAGGGACATAGGTGTGGTTCCCTTTCATTTAAGTGATGTGCTGAATTAAAACCTCACATGAGATATTTGCTCCATCCACTGCAAGATTTTAAAGTAAACAGACGAGTACCGTACCAAATTTTGTGTTTTTAAATCGATCCTAAATCCGCTCATTAAACTTAACAAAAATTTGTACCTCGTTCATCAGAGTGAAATATAACAAAAGCACTGATATCATGTGGAGTGGCACAAGAAAAACATAAAAAACTTTATGTAATTCACAAGAGGTATTGGAACCAGATAAATGTAGGCCTAGGTGGTCTTTGCTTGGCACATAGCAGTACTACATATTATTCAGACAGCAGATTTCTGAACAATATATATTTTTGTTGTTCTTAAAGATTAGATGCAGAATACCAGCTCCACAATTCTGTACAAGATGCACCTGAAAAATTCAGTGAATGGTCACATATTTTACAAATTGCACTGGCGAGTATGAGGTGCCCGCACATACACATTGAGACACATGTCAACAAGTGCCCCCATTGTGCAAAGCTCTGCAGCGAAGCAGTGGTACATGCTATGATCCAATTAACAGGGCCAATATGAGTACTTGTGTCATTGCAACATGGAGTAATATGATGACATCAAATTTTGTATCAAATTACGCAAAATCATGGCAGAGACCAATGGAATGTTAGTGCAAGTGTATGATGTTGAAACAGTGAGTAAAACGTGAGAGTTTGAGTGGTTGCAGAGATCCAACAATGCGTGACTTCGGTGCATTTTTTGATAGTTTCCAACAGCAGTACAACCGACTGATGTCAGAAGTGTATAATAGACAGTGGTGATTGGTTTCAAGGCCAGTAAAGGTATTTTGTTTGTAACTCTTGTTTCTGTATTTCCCGAGACCACTGACTGAACTTTTCATACGTACTTTGGATGACATTACTAAATGAAAACATGCCGAATTAAATACTTGTTACTCCTTGAGATTTCTAGTAAGACACAGTGTAACAAAAGTGTTATAGAAATTCCTAAATCTATATTCTCCACTCACCCCTCCCAATTTAAATCATAGGTGTAGTACTTCTGGAACATGCAGAAATGAATATGCTGTCTCGAAACAGAGACAGCCATTGGCAGAAAACATCTCAACGTTGACATATCCTATCCTACAGAATATAAAATTTGCTTGGATTACGTACAATTATCATTCCCAAGACTAATTAATTCTACTTTTTTGACATTAGATGGAAGGTTGTTCACTTATATGAGCAACAACTGTGGACATGAAGTAGGGGGTGCAGCCTTGTGGAACTGCGGATGCAATTCCTTCTCAGTCAAACAATTCTCCATTGCTTACGTTGGTTAAATTACTGAGTACAAGTTTATACATTATTTAGATCTGATGAGGCATCATGTACTGGTCGGCTAGGTATCATAAAACCTCAGTTTATCTACACTGTGAGTCACACAGTAAAATTTCTCTTGAACAAATCTTTTGAAACCGAAAGCATAATTTACTGGGAATATTATTGTTGTTCATATGAATATTCTACATAACCAGCAAGGCATGTAGGCTACTTCAGGTACGGCATTTAATAATAAAAAAGGCAACAGACGTAGTATTTACCAATTGAAAATATGCACTAGATCCAAGAAAACAGAAAAGCTAACTTAGCTGTAAAAGTGCTATTCACGCACTGTACTGGTTGAAGGGATAACCTAATTGCAAAGCCTTTTACACCACTTTATCAAATGCTTCATTAATACTTCAGCTAGATACAACACTGAATCAAATACGATGGTGATATTAAGGATATACTGCAGAGCTTTACAGAAAGTAAACTGCACTTAAGACCTAAGAAAGTATTTGTTTCCAGGCATTAAATGTTATTTACAGGTAATCCAATTCATAAATACAGCAAGCTGTAAATTTATATGTAATGTATTCAACGATTAGTGTAACTATTACATTATTTTATTTACCCTTGCACACTCGTCGGTAAGAATCTCCAAAGCGTTCGACAACTTATGAAATAATTCTGCGGCTTTTGGATTGTCGGGATTCTTGTCTGGATGACATTTTAAAGCCGTTTTTCGATATGCTTTCTTAACCTGAAATAAAACAGTATTGTGAATTACTTGTCCATTTTCAACATTTATCCCCAGTACACTCTGACACAAACACAACTTTGTACCTCTTGTGTAGTTGCATCTATATTAATACCCAACAGTTCATACAGATTTTCTTCGGGCAACTTTTTCTCCCCCATGATTACACCTTTAATTATTAATACAATAATTCGAGCACTTCACATAAACATTAAACACAAACAAAACGTACGAGCAAACACTTCAATGCTGCAGACCTTCCTCCTTGAAAGAGAAATTTGTGCGACCGTATTAGATCTTTGGAAGTGTCACGCAAGTCGTCACTTTGGTAATGTATGGCAAAGCGCTCGCCAGCAACAAATAGCCGTTGCATCAGTTCTGCATCATAGTGGGATTGTGTTGTTAGGATAATCAACCCTGCACTGTTATTCTGATTCAATTATTCTGTTACGAATATTGTATCAATTAATGATAGGGGTTTTTGACTTGTCGGTGTTAAATTCAAGTTTCATAGTGATCAGTGTTACGTCTTATTCTGTTAGATTATTCTTTCTTATTTGATGGTATTTGTGAACTTGGATGTTCAACCTAGTTTGTATTTTGTATTTGTTTTTCATTGTGAGTTTTTGAGTCAGAAATACTTACTGGTAATAATAAACTTATTGTTAAAAAGGCAGGATGTTTTTCTAACATTAATACCTGTTATATCCCAGTTAGCTCATTAGATTTTTTGTGGGAAGAAATTATTAATTTATTTTATGCCGCTTATTGGAAAGTACAATGGCATGCTAGAAGAATTTACCACAGCTTTGCGTGAAGCGGAATAAATTACGGAGCGACAGGGACACTTGAAAAGGTGGCAACCGCCGTATCATTCTGACAGAAGTAACAATGGTGGATGGCGTGATGATGCCAGAAACCAACAGATAGATAACCTGGAGTAGGCACAAAGTAGAAATTTCGCGCAGCAACCGAACCGACGCAGGGAACGGAAACCAGGTAATGCTGGATTTCGTAATCAAGGAAATAGAAACTGGGGTCAACAACGAAATGAACAATGGCAGGACAGGCAAAGACCGCGTAGTCAGAATGGGTGGCGTGATCGCTGATCCAACAGCACACAAAGGCATGGAGGAGGAGAAGTGGTTGAACGGCGTCCTCCGAATCCCGCTCTTGGCAATAACTTTGGACGAAACAATCATAATTGACAGTCGTGTTCTGTGGGACTCGCGCAGGGAAATACCACAAAAAGCACCGAACGACGCGCGTTGAACATGCTAGAATATGAAGATATTCTAAGCATATTAAATGAGGAAAAGAATACTACAGAAAGACTAGAAGTTCACCCGATAATTCAGGTGACAACTGGAAACGTAGAACTGACAGGAATCTTGGATAGTGGCAGTCAGATTTCGGCCATCTCTGATTCTGCGTATTCTAAATGCCAAGAAAAACACTGGCCAACACTGAAATTAAGAAAAATGAGGGTGGATGGAGCATTACTTGGTAAGCAAGTAGATGCAAAATTACAGACACGGATGACGCTGAATTGCCAAGGGAAACAGTGGGAATCCAACCGTAGTGTTGTGCCAATGTTAGCTTGCGATATGCTTCTGGGAATGGATTTCCTGGCAGAGCACATGGCAGTATTAGACATCGGTCGTAAGGAGGTTATTTTGAACAAAGACGGCAAGGTCACAATTAGGTTCAGCAATCAGGTGTTGAACGGTGAAATGTTGGCGGAATGTCTGTGGTTATGTGGGTCTGAAGACTAAAAAATAGAGATAACATTATCCCCCCTGAAGAAGCTCATTAAATTTTTCTTCCATAAATTCTCTGCGATCAGAATTTATTAAATGAAATACATATAAGAAACTACATATTAATCATAGGTGCATGAATGAAGCTACAATGTAATAATTTTATAATTACCTGGTACGGTTTCTATGAATTTTTAACATCCACCATCTTCTTTCGCGTATTTTTCGGTTTTTTCCTCAACTTTTTTCCTTTCTTAATAGAGATAGGTTAAACCAAAAGTTATGGTTGACACAACCTCGACGTCCATTATGCTTGTCTCTCCAGAACAAACTAGTGCACTCGCAAGCATGTGGATAATTGCCCAAACATAGCCAAGCATTTGTAGACACTTGGAGTTTACGGCAAGCTCCAAGCGCATAGACGTGGCATGAGATGTACCTATGGCAATTTTGATTTCTCATGATGGGCCGACCGAAACGCAAAACAATGAAGCCACCTCATGATGACTTGTTAATTAAGAGACTTAACATTGTTTATTGAGTACTGCTACGGTTATTTATGATGGTTGCAATCTTATTCTATGTAGGTCACATGATCAAATATTGTTATGTCAGAAAACAATCTCTGACATAATATTATTTTAAATCAATACATAACAATACCTTTTTATTACTGGAACATACCAGTTTACAGCTGGTAAGGACTTTTCAATGCAGTACTATTTTTACTCAACTAATAACAATACCATTTTTGCTGCCGTTTAAGAGTTGTTATTATACTTTCGAAGAAATCCAAGGTTTATATGCATTGTAGAAATATTAAGGAGCGATGCTAAACCTTTGATGGTTTCATACTCGCACATGAGAACACTTCATTACAAATTAAACATTCATGGCAACAAAGCCATACACCAAATACCTGTATTCATAAGGTATTTTCTATCATTTTTTATCCATTTCCGCTACTGCAACTTTCATCCGACTTGAATGGTTGCAAAAATCTTAGATACATCTAAGAAATAAAATTAAATACTTTCAATGTTCCTGCAGCTTCGAAATACTGTTTTTTATTTTATTTTTTTATCTAAGGTTTTAGAAATGTATTCGGAATTGTTGCCTATAACCAAAGAGCAGCCTTTGTCTGATTTGGTTGTTAATGCATCAGCTCCCTTAAGCTTCTTATTCATGGATTTAATCAATTTTGTATCAGTATGCACTACATTTTGAAAATGGGCTCTATATTAACTACAAATGTTGCCTATGTCAAAGGCAATTCTGGTCTGACTATAACTTTTCATTTTTACACAATCAAGGCTGTTTTTAAATCTACGAGCATGTTTTCCATTGCATTTTTGACTGACAGATTAGGCATAACATTGTACTTTAAGCGTTTTTCAAGTAAGGTAGCTTCATTTTGTGTGAAATTTACATTAGTTTTATTTACAATTCTATTATTATTATTTTTCTATAGGCAGCAGACAGAAAAGTTTAGTAAGCTTTTTCTTATGTCTACACATTAATAGTTTCTTATAAATTTCTCAATGCTTGTTAGTCTGTAACCAGAAATAGTCAACATTAAAATTGTAGTTAGTTTGGAAGAATTTTGTTAGCTCTAAATACAAATAATACGCCTCTTCATTGACAGCATCTTTTTTTTTTTTTCTTTTTTTTTTTTTTTTTCCTTTTTTTTTTTTTAAGCATGCAACTTTTTAACATGAGTAGAAATAAGATTTTTATATATAGGTCTGCAGAATTTAGGGTCCTTTTTTACAATTACTGAAGTTAATATACGTTTTCACATAATTAGGAAGTTGAGCTGTGCCGACTCGCCTTCTTGTTTTTCGTATCTTCGTACATTCTTCTATCAATCTCTCTTTCGCTCTGCACCTTGAGTGGCGCCTTTGTCGCGTCACTGCTCTCTGGCCAGAGAACGTACTAACTGTGATAATCGCAGACTAACATGCTTTGTCAACCTGAAGAGGCATTGAGCATGTCACTGTCTAGACCGCCTGTTTACATACCTCGGAAGTTGCTCCGGTCACAGCCGTGTGCCCTGGACCATGTGAATTGCAAGCAGTTATTCTGGTGAAGTTTTCGACTGATATCTTTGAAATTCTGGACACTCTTGGCAGTCAGTAGACCTTTCCAACTTAGTGATTGATCAGCTGGGAAGCCATCTTAATTATGAGTGGTTTTTCTATGTGTTTATTATGGTTGTGTTAACTTGCTCTTGTGTGTGTGTGTGTGTGTGTGTGTGTGTGTGTGTGCTTTGCCAGGGTTGACAGCCATCGCCAGTGGTTGTCGTTTTCTATGTCTTGTGTCCTGGTTTTTATATTTGTTGTTGTCAGTGGTTGCAAATGTGCTTCCGTTTGTTCTCCTCACGTTGAAAAAATCATTTAGCTTTGCCTTGGGTGGGGCATTACCTATTCAAATTGGGTGGAGGTTTTGGGGACTCTGTCATTTGATACGAATACTGCGGCAATTGTTTGGGGTTTAGTTAAAACCAGTACAAAGCTGATGATAAATACTTCGTCACTGAGGTTAGATTCAGACCCCGGGAGAGAGTGCATTTTGGGTCACCATTCTGTACAGCAAGTTGTGTTAAAGGAAGGGGTTACGAAAGCAGGTACCTTACCTAAGGTTGAAGGATGTTGTCTCCTCACCTCTGTTAACTTTTCTAATTTGTCTAACCCCATCCTGTACTTGTTGAGAGGCGTGGCGCAGTTCACTTTGGCTGGTAAAGGGAGTGTGAAACGTCTCTTGTGGTTGTTAGTTGAGTTAGAGGAACATGTTGAAACCTTGAGGATAGCAGATTCAGTCTTTTAAACTGTTTTGTACACCCTTGCTCAAAGTGATCACAATGCACTAGTTTCCCAGGTGCTTAAGAGAGGACAAAGCCTCCGCTGTTTTCGAGAAGGTTTGGTTAAAACAGAGCTTCCTTGGCGCTTAGGCAACGAGTTAGAGCGAGTTCAGGGATCCAATGAGCCTTTGCAGGAATAAATTAATAGAGCGCAGCTGGCCTTCTTATCTTTGAAGCCTGAGATGTCTGATGGCAGGGTTATATCTAACGTAATCAATGGGCTGTGTCCTCATTATCGCACTGAGTTGCTTGTATTGGGGCGACCGTCGCAGTGGAATCAGCTCATAGAAGGGCTCAAGGAAATTGTCAGGAATACTTTAGCCAATGAGCAGAGATGGCGATTTGAGGGGAGAGAGAGTGCTTAATTATGTAATATATCCGAACAGCAGGACCATAACATCAAAGACAGGCGATGTTTTAGGTGTGGATCCGACCAACATTTAGTCAGGCAATGTCCAGTACCTAAAGAATCATGTCAAGACCAATGACGGCAGAAGATAGGGCGCGGGTCTCGGTGTAAGTGCGGGTTTTTTTTTTTTTTTGTGGGAGGATAGGAGGTGGTTTGCAATCCCCACTGCCCTTTGTTGTCTATTGGTTGGGAGCCTGTTTGTGCACACCTCGATTTTGGTAGTTTATTGTATTTAATCAATCATCAGTGGTTTCTAGAATATAGTCATTTAATTAGACTATCTCCAAAGGTTAAACCAGATCAGAATGTCGATTGGCTAACGAGAAATGGTTGCCTCTGCAGGGTTACGTTAAAGGGAGTATGTCTATTTCCGAATTTTCTTGGCCATGTTAGTTTGTGTTGGTCCATGATCTTCTAGTTTCTGTGTTGTTGGGTAGTGACTTTATTCAGGAAACTGGGTTGAATTTGAATTTATCGAGGTGTTCTTTCCAGTTTAGTTTTGCCACAGGGAAAAGAATAGGACTTTGCAAATGTCATCATAAGGCGGTTAATACCATCCCTAACTGTTTGAACAATGAAGTTGAGGTTGGCCACCTTAGTCATCAGTAGGCCACTCAACTTGTTAATAAGTTGAATGAGTTTCATGACATTTTTTCTGAGCGACTCATGGTTACCATTGTTCTCCAATACCACATTAGGCTTACTGTCGATATACCAGTCAGCCAATCACCTTATCGTCTTTCCCCTCCTAAGATGAAAATTCTTCCGTTTATATCACCATAAGCCTCACCGATATTTTTGGTTCCCAAGGATCAAGGAAAGGATTTTCGACCCATTGCCGATTATAGTCAAGAAGGTTATCCTCGAGTTTGTACCCTTGCCTGATTTACATAATTTCTTTATTTGGTTTTCTGGTGGTTTGTGGTTTACGGTGTTAGATCTCAACCAAGCATACTATCACATTCCCCTTACCGAAGAGAGTAAGAATGTCATGGCCTTTTGTATGGGCTGGAATCTATGGCCACAGTAGCAGCCATTCTGTAGCGACTGCTTAATTACAATCTTGGCGATTTGAAGTTGTGTCTTCATTTACTTGGATGATTTAGTGATCTACAGTAAGGCCTTCGATGAACACTTGGATCATTTATCAGACATATTGAGAAGATTGTGTGATGCTGGTCTAACCGTTAAACCATCTAAAATAACCCTGGCTTGCAATCAAGTGTCATTCCTTGGCCACTTGGTTTCAGGTGAGAGTGTTCGTACTGATCATGAGCGAACTAGAGCAGTGAGGAATTTGTCACCTCCCAAGGATAAGAAAGTGATAACCTAGTTTCTTGGTATGACGAATTATTGTAGACAGTTTGTACTTAATTTCGCCCAGTTAGCGGCCCCTTTGAATGAACTGCAGTGAAAGGGAGCCCCCTTTGTGTGGGGAGATGCCCTGAAAGCTGCCTTTCATGCCATTAAATCCGTGATTGCTAACCCTCCCGTGTTAGGGGTTCCCGACTTTCAGCGCTGATACATCGTCCAGACTGATGCTTCCACCAGCAGTATTTCCGCCGTGTTGTTGCAGGTGATCAAAGACCATCGGCAACCTTTGGCCTATGCTTCGCATCGACTTAATGACATTGAAATTAAATATTCTATTTATGAGTGTGAGGCCTTGACTGTTCTATTTGCTCTTAAGAAATTCCAGTTTTACTTGGAGCACCGCGGAATCGATCTTGAAACTGATAACCAGGCCCTTAGTTGGGTAGTCTAGGTGGACGGTTACAAAATTGGCCTTTAGGTTTAAGGTCCTTCATGTTAACGGAACTGATAATGCTTTGGCTGATGCCTCAGCCGTATCTTTGAGAAATCTGAAGAGCAGGTTGGTGATTTTCATTCTTTGGACCTTTGTATTATCTGTCCGATGTTAGGAGAAATACCCCAGTTGTTTACTGATGTTCGGTCTAGGCAGGATAGGGACTCTCACTAAGGGCCAATTCGTAGAGATCTGACCCAGGGCAAAGGTAACTGAGATTTTGTTTTGAAAAGGGGAGTTGTTTGTAAGAGGGTGGGACGCAACATTGATGTTAAGATCTGCGTGCCTTATGATCTTGTTGAACTGATCTTTCGGTATTATCACGATTCCTTATTTGGGAACACCTTGGGGTCGATAGAACCCAACAAAAGATTAAGGGGAAGCAAGTTTGGCCATCCATGAAACACGATGTTTAACTCTTGATCGGTTGTTGTAGTCTTTGTAATCAATCAGAACCTAACAGCTCTTCGCATCTTGGCTACCTTAGTTTGGAGCGAGAGTCTCAGCCCATCAATAAGCTCTATATTGATTATCTTGGACTATTGCAACGAACCAACAGAGGTAAACAATAGATATTTGTGGTGGTTTACGGTTTTTCTCTTTTTCTGGTTGGTTGATTGGTTTGATATTTTAGGGGGACAAAACTACGGAGGTCATCAGTCCCCCATTCCGTCAAAAGGCGATATAAGTTTGGGAATACTGCAAAATTCGCCCAGAGTTAAAACTGCTACGGGAGGAAAACCCCACTCAATAAATAAAACATCAACAAATTTGACAAGGGACAACTTGGCAGGAGACAACACGAAAGCAGACAATCACATGGAAACAGCAGACAAGTGTGGAAATGGAATGACAAAGCCAAAGTTCTTGGTTGACCGACCATGAAATTAAAATAGGAATGGTCAGCCACGAGGCAACACAAGGAAACCTGCAAGTGGAGGACATACTGACAAGAGAAACGAATACAATGCGCTGAAGCAAAGCTTCATATAGAGTTGTAAAAACCGCTGTCAAGAAAAAAACATAAAGCAGAATCAGCCATATTGGCATCGTTACATAAAACTTCAGATAAAATTACAGGAAGAATAAAATCCCGCCGCAGGACGGCTGAAAGACGGCAGTCCATCAAAATGTGGGCCACCATCAAGGAAGAGCCACAACGACAACGAGGCGAGTCCTCACCGCGAAGGAGATGGCCATGGGTCAGCCAAATGTGGCCAATGCGGAGCCCACACAGGACTACTGAGTCCCAGCGAGAGGCCCGCATGGAGGAGTGCCACACAGCCGTGGTCTCCTTTATTGCCCTGAGTTTGTTGGGATGGCTCAGGCTACGCCACTCAGCGGCCCAGAGCTCACGTAGTCTACGGAGCAACACAGACTGGAAATCTGAAGCCGGGAGGCCAATTTCTAGTACATACGCATGGACAGCTTGTTTGGCGAGCTTATGAGCTCATTCGTTGTTCGGGATGCCGATGAGACCAGGAGACCAAATGAAGACCACGTCCTGACTAATCGAGATCAAAAAGTGTCTCATGCATAGCCTTCACCAAAGAAGAACGTGAGTAGCATTGATCCAGAGCGCGAAGACTGCTCAGGGAGTCACTGCAGAGAAGAAAAGACCCACCTGAGCAGGAACGCATATGTTCAAGAGCACAGAGAATGGCCACCAGCTCTGCAGTGTAAACACTGCAGCCATCCGGCAGAGACCGCTGATCGCCATGGACATAGGCAAAGCCAACACCACCACAAACCAACGAACCGTCCGTATAGACTATGTTGTATCCAGTGTACTCTGCAACAACAGTGAAGAACTGACGGCGGAGTGCCTCTGAAGGAACTGAGTCTTTGGGTCTACCGGCCAACTCCAGCCTAGAGCTTGGCTGCGGTACACACCATGGTGGCGTATGCGTACGGGCCCAATAAGGAGATGGGACAGGGAAAGACTCTAGTTCCAACAGAAGGGACTGGACACGGAAGGCGATCGTGAGACCGGAACAGGGTCATCGTTCTTGAGGACGGAGGACCATGCGGGAGAAAAGCAAAAGCCTGGCAAGCTATGGACATGAGCAGTATAGGCCGTGAGCAGTTGCTGGCGGCAGATTCGCAGAGGTGGGAGCCCGGCCTCTGCAAGTAAACTGTCCACAGGACTGGTGCGGAAGGCACCTGTCGCGATGCGAACCACACAGTGGTGAGTGGGCTCCAGCAAGCGCAATGACAAGGGGGATGGGGAGCCATAGGCAAGGCATCCAAAGTCCAGATGGGACTGCACCAAAGCTTGGTATATCCGCAACAGTGTGGACCGATCGGCACCCCAGGTCGTATAGCCCAGATGGCTGAGAACATTCAGTTGGCGCCAGCACTTCTGTTTCAGCTGACGAATGTGGGGGGAGCCATGTCAGCCGAAAGTCAAACACGAGCCCTAAAAACCTGTGAGTGTCAACAACCTCGAAGAGGTGGTTGTTAAGATAAAGTTCGGGCTGTGGATGAACCGTCCGATGCTGACAGAAGTGCATAACTCTGGTCTTTGCAGGAAAGAACTGGAAGCCATGGGCTAGAGCCCAGGACTGTGCCTTCTCAATGGCTCCTTGTAACCTATGTTCAGCAACTTGGGTGCTGGAAGAGCTAAAAGAGATGAAGAAGTCGTCAGCATAGAGTGAGGGGGATACTGACGACCCAACTGCTGTCGCTAAGCCGTTTATGGCTACTATAAATAAGGGGACACTCAAAACAGATCCCTGAGGAACCCCATTTTCCTGCACGTGAGGGGTGCTACAAGAAGCACCAACTTGGACATGAAACGTATGGACAGCTAAAAAGTTTTGGATAAAAATAGGGAGCTGGCCTCTAAGACCCCATTCATATAACGTCTGAAGGATGTGATGTCTCCATGTTGTATCGTACGCCTTTCTCAAATCAAAAAACACCGCAACAAGACGTTGACGTTGAACAAAGGCTGTACAAATATAGGACTCCAAGTAAACGAGGTTGTGTGTAGTGAAGCGGCCTCGACGAAAACCGCCCTGACATGGAGCCAGCAGGCCTCTAGACTCTAGTACCTAGCACAGCCGCTGGCTCACCATATGTTCCAGCAGTTTGCAAAGAACGTTGGTGAGGCTGATGGGTCGGTAACTGTCCAAATCGCAGGTTTTTTTTTTACCTGGCTTAAGCACTGGCACAATAATACTTTCTCGCCACTGTGACAGGAAGACACCATCATTCCAGATGCGATTGAACACGGATAAAATGTTTCGTGTAGACTGCGCTGACAGGTGTTGCAGCATCTGGTTATGAATGCGATCTGGCCCGGGGCTGATATCAGGACTATGTGCAAGGGCACCGAGGAATTCCCATTCACTGAATGGAGCATTGTAGGATTCCATTCGGCGGGTTGAGAAGGACAGTCGCTTCCATTCTTCCCGCTCTTTCACGGTATGGAAAGATGGCATGTAAGTCACAGATGCAGAACTATGAGCATAGTGCTCAGCGAGATGTTCAGCAATTGCATCTGGGTCCGTACAAACTACTCCATTCATAGAAATCCATGGCACACCTGTAGCACTATGGTATCCATAGAGGCGTCTAATTTTCTCCCAGACCTGGGATGGAGAGGTACATGTACCAATAGTGGACACGTACCGTTCCCAACACTCCTGCTTACGACGCTTAATTAAAAGACGTGCTCGTGCACGGAGTATCTTGAATGTGATGAGTTTCTCCGAGGATGGGTGCCTCTTATGGCGCTGGAGTGCACGCCTGCGATCCCTAATAGCCTCAGCGATCTCTCGCGACTACCAGGGCACCGTCCTCCGCCGAGGGGATCGAGAAGAGGTAGGGATTGTACGTTCAGCCGCAGAGATAATGCCTGTGGTGAGACTTTCAGTCACCTCATCTATGGTAGCATCCGATGGAGGACCAATCTTTGCAGCGGTAGTAAACTCCTTCCAATCAGCCTTGCTAAGTGCCCATCTGGGCAAACAACCAGGGGACTGAGGCCATGGTAGTGAAAGGAATATCGGGAAATGGTCTCTACCACACAAGTCATCATGCACTCTCCAGTGGACAGACGGTAAAAGGCCAGGACTACATACCAACAGATCAATCACAGAGTAAGTGCCGTGAACCACACTGAAGTGTGTGGCAACACCAGTATTTAAAATGCAGAGGTCAAGCTGAGATAGTAAACTCTCAACGTCTCTGCCATGGCCAGTAATCGTAGTACCCCCCCCCCCCCCACACAGGGGATTGTGGGCGTTAAAATCCTCCAAAAGTAAGAAAGGTGAGGGGAGCTGAGAAATCAGCGCCGCCAAGAGATGTTGGGGTACTACGTCGTCTGGGGCAGGTATACACTGCAAATGGTGAGGTCAATTGTAGTCTTCACCCTGACTGCCACAGCTTCTAAAGGCGTTTGGAGAGCAATAGATTCACTGTATGCTGATGAAAGGACAAAAATACAGACTCCACCTGAAACCCCGTTATAAACTGTGCGATTCCGGTAATATCCCTGATACCCTCGTAAGGCAGGGCATCGCGTCGGGGGAAACCAGGTTTCCTGCAGGACAACGCACAGTGCAGGTGAAGTGTTGAGAAACTGCCGTAACTCTGCTAAATGGGAGAAAAAATCACCACAATTCCACTGTACAATTTGGTTATTGCTGGCTGGAGAGGCCATGATAGGATAAGACTGATTAGTCCATAGGTTCACTACCTGCTGCTGTCGAGTGTGTTCCGACCGGATCCAGAACCATTGGTTCTGGAGAGTCCAGGAGAGCGAGATCCTTGGGGGATGCAAAGATCTCCAACTTATCATCAGAAGCGGAAGATGTGACAAGGCGTGGCTTTAGAGCCACAGGAGATTCCTTTTTCTTCAGCTTCTTCTTTTCCTCTCGCTGTCCTTTTGGTTTTAAGGACTGAGAGGGCTTCTCATAGATGGTGTTAGGGCCCAACGTAGAGTGCGGAGCCCTATGACCAAGGGTGTGCGAGTCTGACAGCCGTGGGCTGGGACCCTCCGTGGTACTCTGAGTGGCCTCGGAAGGGAGCATCCCAAGGAACCCTTTCCGAGCAAGAGGAGCTGGAGGTAGTTGTTGCTTCTCCGGCTGAGTGACAGGGACCGTTGTCCCCGACGGTGTGGGGGGATGTGCTCCCCCAGGAGGTGTAGTGGGGGGAGCACATGGTGGAGAGCCCCCGACCATCTAGGGGGCTGATGGAGCTTTACGGCCCAGAGGGTCTACAGAAGTTGGCACAGACATGGGGACCGTCATCACCAAAGGAAAAGGTGACAATGTGACAGTTGCTAATGACGTCTGTAGTGCTACAGGGTGCAGTCGCTCGAACTTCTTTTTGGCCTCATTGTACGACAGTTTGTCCATGGTTTTATACTCCATAATTTTTCTCTCTTTATGGAGCACTGTGCAGTTTGGCGAGCAAGGGGGGTGGTGCTGTCCGCAGTTGACGCAAATAGGGGGAGGAGCACAAGGAGCGTCCGGATGGGATGGACGCCCATATTCTCGACAGATGGAGCTGGAATTGCACCTGGAGGACATGTGCCCAAATTTCCAGCATTTGAAGCGCCGCATCGGAGGAGGAATATAAGGCTTTACATCGCACCGGTATACCGTAACCTTGACCTTTTCGGGCAAAGATTCGCCCTCAAAGGCCAGGATGAAGGCACCAGTGGCTACCTTGTTGTCCTTAGGCCCCATATATAAGTGCCTGATGAAGTGGACACCCCGTTGTTCAAGGTTGGCGCGTAGTTCGTCGTCTGACTACAGCAGGAGATCACGATGATAAATTATCCCCTGAACCATGTTGCCGGCCGCGGTGGCCGAGGTGACTGAGGCGCTCCAGTCACGGTCAGCACGGCCACTACCGTCGGGGGTTCGAATCCCCCCTCGGGCATGGATACTTGTGCCGTCTTTAGTCTTAGCTAATTCATAAGTAGTTTGTAAGCTTAGGGACTGATGATCTCGTAGTTACGTCCCATAAGTTGTACAAACATTTGAACATTTGAACCATGTTGAGACTCTTGTGAGGGGTGATGGTCACAGGAACATCAACCAGCTTTTCACAGGTCAGAAGTGCCCGTGACTGTGCTGAGGATGCCGTTTCTATGAGGACTGCACCGCTTCTCATCTTAGCCATCCCTGAAACTTCGCCAAACTTATCCTCTAAATTTTCCACAAAGAAGAGTGGCTTAGTTTTATTGAACGTATCCGCATCGGTTCTAGCACAGACAAGAAATTTAGGGGAGTATGGCTCAACCCTGTCTTTCGCCCGTCGTTCCTCCCATGGGGTAGCCAGGGAAGGGAACGATTGGGAGTCATACTGTGCGGCATTGTATGCACTTCTACCTCTCTTAGAGACGCCGTTTTCGCGGCCGGCCACGCTTTTATTTGCTCGTTTCATGTTCGTCCCACGAGCAGCTAGGTAACTAAAGGTCCACCCAGGCAGAGCCCGGCTTGCCTGGGTAAGCCTTATACAACTGAGGTGCGACAGGTTCCTCAGAGGTTGCTCGCTAGCGGCTGTTCAACCTCAACAGCCATGCATCTCCTCGGCATGTAGCACTCCTTGAGATTGAGTTTTTTTTATAGAGGTCTGTACCGTCCTCGTGACCCGGGCGATTAAGCCAAGATCCCCGGGCTCTGAAACGTACAACGTTCCACCGTCGTGCCGAACGATGGTCGTTGAAGCACGCACAAAGCTTACAGCATAGCGGACTGTTGGTGCGACACAGCCCAGAGCTCAGGACCCCGGGTTCGCCAAGCCCGTACTCAGCAAATTAATGCTGAACCCCTGAGGGGTCTCGTTTTCTATGGCTTACTCCCAGCCGTAATGTTAATGCCTCCACGTCCATTACCCATATTACCAACATATTTACTCTCTTTGATTCTCCAAGGTAGTTGGTTAGCAATAATGCAGCCGTGTTTGTTTCTACCCAGTTCCGTGCCATCTGTGCTGACAACCCTGTTAAACATATCACTACCACCCCTTATTACCCTCAAGGTTTCTTTGCGGAGAGAGTCAATCGTAATCTGAAGTCTGCCCTCGTAATTTACCATGGTAATGCTCCTAAGAAATGGGATGACAGTTTGCCCTGGCTGAACTTAGCCTCCAATTCTGCCCACCATGAGGCGCTTAAAGCTCCTTCTGCATCATTGATGTTTCCTTATCCCATCAACTCCCCTTTGTCTAATCTTTGGGTCATTCAAGATCTGCTTCGAGTCACTCTTACCCCTAGCGTCATCAGGAAGAATTGGAAAAGAGTCTGTTCTAACATTTATCTCTCAGGTATAAACAGGGACATAGGCTGTTTACTGGTAAACCACGTGATACTGTCCATATTCGCAATTATCCGGGCAGAGGAAGCAAGTTACTTCTCTCCCCCTCATTTGTGAGCGTAGTTATTTGGAAGCTTTTGGGATCCATTAATCTTTTGGTTCAAGAATTGTGTTTTTCGGAGTGTTGGTTCGCTTGGTGCGACATCAGTCTGATTTAGAATTTAGTGATTTCGCCGTCTGCGACCACACTTCGATATTTTGTTGTAAACTGATGTTAAATTAAATATCGCCGCACTTCTGCTTGGTGAAGTTATTGTATTTTCGCGGATAGAATCCACAGTTGCTGCTCCAGTCTTCTGACATCGAACGTTGCCGCTGCACGATCGTCACCACAGTGTTTGCTTGCACTGCTCCAGTCTGGTTGGGATTCAGCTATTCTGTTCTAATGGGATTATTTACTCTATCAACCTTCGTTCTTTTCTCTCAGAGTGGAATGAGATAATGAGAAGGTCTATTTCTATACTTGACTTTTAATGAGATGCTCCTAAATGATATAGCCAGTCCTTTGAATTAATTTTCATTTTGTCGAGTTTATATTTTATTTTATTTTGAGTTATTAAACTTTCGTGCTCTCAGTGTGACATCTGATCACGGACTATTGAATTTGGTTAGGTTATACATTTTTTCTATCAATATAAGTCATTGTTACCAGTTTTGCATAACTTTATTTCTTTAACCCAGTCACTAATTTTGAGGGGGGAAATAGTTGGTTTCTATTGGAAATATTGCGGATGATAATATTATCATTTCATAAACAGATTCATGATAGGATTTTATTATTATTATTATTATTCAAAGTGAGAAGTAGGAAACCAATTGAGTAAATTAAAAGTTTGGCCTTGCTCTGGTACGTCACTGTTCAGTTAGGTCAGGAATATATTTCTACGTTTTGTAAAACATAGTGGCGACCCAAATTATTTGGTATATATACCTTTGGCTGTCAGATTTAAATTCATATATAAATATTGTTTATTTTATCTGATATCATTTGTATATTTAATCAATGGGATATATCGCAATCAGATCACGTGTACTGTACTTTGCCATTAAAATACATATACACACACACATTATATATATATATATATATATATATATATATATATATATATATATATATGTGTGTGTGTGTGTGTGTGTGTGTGTGTGTGTGTGTGTGTCACGCCAGGTCAACGTTATATCTTCATATGGTGTGTAACAACAGTGTTGGACTCGTGATTTCTCTACACATTTACGATTAATGAATTAAAATGTATTTTCTTCATAAAAATCTTAAGAGGATATACACTTGAAACAATTCATGGTAAAATAACAAAACCGAAATTTTGTGTGATGGGTTAATTCGTCACCTGTTAAGATGATGTTTGACTCTTTAGTGTAGCATGCCTCTACAAGGTTGATTTGACCTATAAATGCAGTGGATAGAATGAGGATCACAACAGAAATGAAAACGAAATCAAAATCATTAGGCACCCATAAATATAATATTTAAAAGAAAATATGGGCAAACTAAAGGAAGGCACATACTAATAACAAGAAAGACATAGGCAAAAAATTACAAAAAGACAAGTATAATGATAGTGTCTGGGCTAAGAAAAAGCATGGGCAATCAAAGTAAACACATAATGATAAGGAGAAATATATAGTACATAAATTAATATTAAACAATATATATAAAGCAAATCCATGGGCAATGAAACCAGTCCTTTTTTTACATTCATTTTCTCAGCACAAGCAATCACCGGGAGTACACTGTTTTACTTTGCGTATGAATAATGACATACTGTGTGTACACAAAATATTTATGGCTCACTCGGGATATGAACAATTTTTTTATACATACATTCATCCATTCCTTAGTAACACTGGGAAGTGAGATGTATATAGTGAGAGACAGAGAGAGAGAGAGAGAGAGAGAGGGAGAGAGAGAGAGAGAGAGAGAGAGAGAGAGAGAGAGAGAGAGAGAGAGAGACAGAGAGCACAATTTAACAACTAGTGTTCAGTTTAAAACGTAACATTAAAACATAATATGTAATACATTTACATAAAGGAATACAATTTGGTACTTTGCTCTTAATGAAGAGCTCTTAGGTTTATATATTTTGTCACTCTTTTTATTCACACGTTTTGTAGGCACACGCACTGCACTTGCTTGCTTTACTCTTTGCTTGACTCTTTAGGAGAACACAAATGGCACACTTTCACTGGGGGAGTGGGGGCGTGTTAGGGGGGGGGGGGGGACTGGGATGGCGTTGGCGGCGTCCGTTGTGGGTGGGCGTCGGCGGCGGTCACGGCTGCGTGGGCGGCGTCGGCGTCGTTCGCGAGTTGCGAAGAGCCTCCTCAAAGGCTGCATTTAACGAGGTGTGCAGGTAATTTTGGAATGTTTCTCGGTACCTTCTGCGTTGTTTGGTCCTTTTATTTTCTCCCACTGGTCGGTTAAGAGCCGGCCGCGGTGGCCGAGGAGACTGAGGCGCTCCAGTCACGGTCTGCAGGGCCACTACGGTCGGGGGTTCGAATCCCCCCTCAGGCATGGATATTTGTGCCGTCCTAGTTCATAACTAGATCATAAGTAGTTTGTAAGTTTAGGGACTGATGCCCCCGTAGTTAAGTTCCATAGACTATACAAACATTTGAAACATTTGATTTCGGTTAAGAATTATAATTGGTCTTTCTGTTTTTCCATGATGACCTGATGGACTGTCATTGCTATTTGCCACATTGTAGCTTTTCGTTTTGGCCTCGGAAAGATCCAAGCGCCAGGGATGGTAATTGCTGTGATCGAGATGGCTCCTGGATCAGTCCTATTTGTCAGTGCCACCATTTTTATACACGTTTCCCGAATTACGGCGCTTTGCCCGCACGAGAATAGATGCTCCAATGTGTCTTTTTCGTCATAGGCACCGCATTTGTCTGATTTTCTCTGCCTGATTTGCGCCAGCCTCTCATTTGTGGGTGCAGACCGGTGCACTACTTTGTACCACGAGTCTTTGAATATCTGAGATATTCTTCCAGACTCGTGGCCAGTCGAAGTCTGGAAGCATTCTCTCTATTTTGGTTTTGGCGGTAATCCCCCGTCGTACTCCATATATTTTCCGTGTCGTTCTTTGACGCGGGTTCTATATTCAGGCGATGACATAGCTTCTATCGATTGTGAGCTGCATTATGTATCGCAGCTTGAACGTTATTTGCCCGGCTTAGACTGGCGCCTCTTCGGACTGCGGCCTGTAACCTCTGACGAGAGTGCTGGTGATGCTGTCCTCGTTCCTTTCCTCGGTTTTCAGCTGCCTGTGGAGTAACAGAGCAGCGCATTACTTTTTCACGTCTACTAAGCCAACCTCACCTTGTTTCCTTGGTAGGGAGCATTTTCCTGCGAGACTTTAAATATTTCGCTCCGCCACAGCAGGTAATAGACAGAGCTCGTCAGTGCGCGTGCTATCTCCAGTGGTACACTTAAGATCTGCGCCATGTACCAGGCTTTCGATAGGATCGTCTCGTTGTTCAGTTCTCCCCTCTGTGAGAGAGTGAGGTTCCTATATGCGTGTGTCCTGGCGAGCCCTCTGATGGTGTGGAGCATGCTGGGCCAGTTTTTAGCTGCCATCTTCAACGGACATTTTTGAAAATCTACGCCGAGTATTTTGTAGCTGTCCATAAGCTGTCCACTACGTCTTTGCTGATTTCAGTCTTCCATTTCTAATGGTGCGCAGAGCAGTTTTCGCGGGATTTGTCTTTACACCTGTTCCTCTTCCAAAAGTCTTCATACTACTCTCCGTTTTATTGATGTCTTCTTCATCAGATGCGAAGAATTCCTTCATCTTCATATGCCATATATGCGACTGAGGAGTCACCTGTTTGACAGCCTCTTATGCTGTTACTCAAATTACGTAACAGTGGGTCCAGAGCTGTCAAACAGGGTCATCGAAAGAGGGTACCCTTGACACAGCGATTTTTCTATTTTTATGGTGTCCGATGTAGATCCGTTTACTATGATTTTCGAGTTCTCTGTAGTAATGATAGCCTTTATTATTTCTGCGAATTTTGAACCATACCCGAGATGTGGAACCTGTGACCCTTCGGTTTCTAGTCGATACCAACCTCTGACAATAAAATTCGGTGAATAGTTCTATAACATTAACGTAGATAAACTGTGAACTACAGTTACCTTACTGACTTTCAAAATAGTCACATTACATAACTAAGACCACCGAGGGGGCTCACAGTTCTTTCCTGAGCATGTGCATGGAGAACACGGGGCCCCGAGCTAATGCAGTCTTCCTTTCTTCTTTACTTCCCGGACTGCATTTCCTTTCTCCCTCCCCTCCTTTCCTATCCTCACTCCTTCCCTTCCCCACCGGGAGACTGATAACCTTAGCAGTTTAGTCCCCATATCCCAACCAAACAACCCAACCCAACCCCCATAACTAAGAACGGCTGAGCCCTGCGATACATGTCCTGTAATCTTTTCATGAAGTCTTCCTTTCGGATGGAGTTCAAAAGCCTCGTCACGTTTCGTTGGATGTCAGAAAAATTGTCAAACCTCTTTCCTTTCAAAATGAGTTTGAGTCGAGGGAACAGGAAGAAGTCTGCATCATTGAGATCCGGCGAGTATGGTGGTTATTCAAGTTTCACCATCCCCTTTTCTCCCAGGAACTGTTTGACACTTCTAGCTGCGAGTGGGCGAGCTTTGTAGTACAACTTGTACATCCACTACACTCGCCGGATCTCAATCCTCCAGACTTCTTGCTATTCCCTCGACTCAAACTCTCTTTGAAAGGAAAGTAATTTAACGATATTCCTGACAATCAAAGAATCGCGACGAGTCTTTTGAACACCATCCCAAAGGAAAACTTCGTGCAAAGTTTCCAGGACATGTGCCATAGAGCTCAGCGGTGCATAGTGAAAGACGACCGTCTGTCGTCTTCCATATATTTTTTGTATATTTCTGTAAAGTTATAATTTATTGAATGTCGCTAGATTATAATTTTGTTAAAACTTGAATACCACTCTTTTGAAGGCTTGAGGAATAGCATTTTTATTTCATGTGTTAAAATATTAGTTAATTTTGTTAGGTTATTCTTATTTTGTTATGTTAATAATTTATTATTGTATTAATTAATGTGGCATAAATGTGACTTCTCCGCTATGCCACTGTCTCTGTAAGAATGTGTATTTGTTTCACTTTTAAGTGGATGTGTGAGAATCTATGGCTGTCTGAATGGGGGAATGATAGCTCACTTTACATCGTTTCTCTCTGGCTCAGAGTTGATAGCTGCTGAGGTTACCAAAGAGGTTTCTACACCCTTTGGTTACAGTCCAGTCGTCGAGCCTTCTCTAGGGCGAGTCTCTCCGCCCCCCCCCCACCGCTATCTTGTTTTTTTTTCGGCTTCTGGTGGCTTCCTGTGTCTTGTGGCTGCTCATCTGGTCATTCTGTGCAGGTCTTCTGGTGAGGTAAGGTTGGTTAGGCTCTTGTGTTTGGAGATGTAGCGTTTCATTGTCTAGCACATTTAACTTAGACTCGTGAACTTAGAATAATTTTTTTTGAATATTTTCTCCGATCGTGTGCGGATATGTGTTCTCATTTTTTCAATTCAGTGATTTCTAATAGATTAATGCGGTGTGTGTGATTCTAATTGCAGTTTGATAATGGCCTGGTATTTTAAAACCTTTTGTTATCATGTGGTGGTGTATGAACTCTGTGTAAATACTTTCTAGCTTTATGGGGCCTGATTTCTAATAGGTGATATGTTCACTTTTCTACAGTGCATGTAAAACTTTTCTCATTGCTTCCTTCCATGAGTGATATGTGTTCCACGTGGTTGGTTCATAGAACAAAGCCTTAAGCTTCCACTCTTGTTTGTTCCATGCCCACCAGGTAAGTAACTATGCTGGTATCCTGATTTCCACTAATATTTGGTGATCTTCTCTCCCCGCCTATTGTAATTTTGCTGTCTTTTCTCTGACTGGTAGTACGCACTCTGTCTTTGTCAGTAATTCTCTCTGAGTCTTGTACAACCTCCTTTAATAGCTTCCTTATGTATTTCTAAACATTTTACAGGTTGAATGCTGTAATTCTTAATTTTATTTTTCTGACTTTGTAATTATTTCACTTTTACGAGTTTTGGAGAATGGACTTCATCCGTCTCTGTAATCGCTCCCTATCGCGTATTGCTGCATTTCTTTCGCTTCTTCATGTAATTCTATACAATTCTATGTGCTGCATGTTGTAATTCTTATTTTTATTTTTCCGACTTGTTTAAGTTCAGCATAATCCGTAACTCGCATATAAATTGTAGTTTTAGAGCAACTTCCCTCTTTTATTTAATATTGTTTCGTCACAAGTGCTGAGAACAAGCTCAGATGCCATTTTTCTTATGTCTAAATTCCGTTGCGCCATAAATGTTTTCTTAGCCACCTTTCTAAGATAACTTTAATTATGGTGGCTTGCTTATTAATGTCTGTTTGTAATAACGTGTGAGCTGCTATGTATATTGCCCACTGAAGTATTAACTTCCTGCTATTGAAGTAATTTGAAAGGAGTCAAGTCTCCGTTTGGGCCAGGGAACAAGGTTTTGGAGCAGGGAGTAACAGGTAGTTCACATGGACCTTATTTGCTAATTTTAGTGATAAAACAAAGCTCTTGTTTCATACAGTGGTCGACTTTTAATAGTTATGGGAGGTGACTGTTTCGTAGGACAGTAAGGTAACTGTACATCATCTATGTTAGTGTTACAGGACTATCACCGAAATTTATTGCCAGAGGTTGCAGACAACTATATGGCAAACATGATGTAACCAAAACATAACGTGTGCTAACTTACACAGATATAAAAAAAAATAATAAAATAAAAAAATAATAAAAAAATAAAGTTTGTTCTGGGGGTACCACATGTGATTCATATGGAAACACACGTCAGACATAGTTTTCAAGTTGTAGGTAATGTTCTATTTGTATCTCTAAGCTGTGAATCATAAAACACGGTGTATTACGGCTTTATTTTTTTCTCCTGTGAACAATGGCGTCCTTTCGAATGATGTCCCAGCAGTAGTTGGTAAGCATTGCAGGGATTTATTTCCCTTCATAACGCTTTTTCAAGAATATTATATCTTAATGGAACCTTTCACCAAGTTCGTCGGAAACATTAATACAGCTCTCAGGAAAACAGAAGTGAATCTAGGAAATGCACTTTTAATGACATCTTACGTCTTAAATCCCTACATGCATTTATCATTTCTTGAACCAATTGATGATAGTTCTCAACTGTTTTTCTTTCCAGAAAGTTTTCGATTACATTCTTAAAAGAGATCCATGAATTTTTTTCTTTGGGTGAAAGGCATACTTCAAAATGTGCGTCTTTTTGAAGTTCTCTAATTTTGGGGCCCAGAAAGACCCCTACCTTTATTTTTGCTGAAGAAAATCGAGGGAACGTTCTTGAAAGGTACATGAACCCTTGTTCAGCTTGATTCATGGCCTTTACAAACTATTTAAAAAGACCTAGCTTGGTGTGAAGAGGTGGTAGAAGAACAGCTTCACTGGCTACCAATTTCTCATTCTGTAAATTTTTTCTCACACTTTCCAGCTTCTTTGATGCCAAAGCTTTCTTTTATAGTGGGAATTTCTGTAACGACTGTCCCACTCACGCAGAAAACATGCATATTTCGTGTAGCCTTGTTGCATTCCCAATATCACTGCAACTATTTTGAAGTTACCAAAAATTAATTATTGCCAACTGCTGCAAAGCAAATGTTACCAATTTTACCACTCCTTTAAATTATCAGTTACATTAGACGTATGAGGAGGTGAGAGGCCAAGGGGTACAAGTGACAATAAGTTAGTTTTGAGATAATTAAGTATAAAGTTGAATAGTTAATTCCAGGACTTAGATATAGAAAACTCTATTGCATATCATTTGAAGATATTGTTTTATATTTATCCACCTCAGATAATGACCACTGATAATTTGATGACAGATGTCACTTGTAGCCTTGGCTTCCAAGTGAGAGTCAGAAAGGTATAATCTCAAAGAAATATTAAAAGAATTTTCAAATGTTATAGTTTATTCTGACTCGGACATTAAATACAATAATAATCAATCTTCAAAACAAATCTAGAAAAAATAATTCTTTTCAAATTACAGAAAAACTGTAAATTTCTAATATTTTCTTTTGATTGGAAAAATAAATTACTTAAAAGTAATAGAATCAACTTCAACTCTAAAAAAAGACTTGTATATTGTATTCTTAATCTGTATTGCTGTCAAAATATTGTCACTTTCATCTTCTGAGTTATTGCTCTCCGGGAACAACTGTCCTTCATGCTGTGCTGCACTTGCTGTTGACAAGTGGCGACACTTATTTGTGACTCTTCTTGTTTTCCTTTGCAAGCTTGGTCGATTTCATTCCTCTTGTGAATGGCCTTCAGCAAGGAGTTCTGTGTAAAATCTATGATGAACAGGAAGCACAAATGATAGAAGGTTCAATAAGGCTTTGTTCTTTTTTCCTTTAATTTTTGGCGTAGTTGTTCTGTGAGTTAGATTTGGGAGTATCTGAACATGTCTTCCAATGTTTTTAGCTTTCAGTTGTAGGTGAAGAATTCAAAATCTTCATTGAATGTACATTTATAAAAACAATGTACATGGTTCATCTTTTCTGAAGTGCAACACCGGAACTTTTTTCCCTTTATAGATTTTGCAAAGAATGTTTCACTCACGTCTAATGTGACTAAATCCTTGTCTCTCATTTGTACATCAAAACGTCTTGACGCCTTGGTGAATACATCAATTTTTCTACTGCACTCAGTAATTCAATAATTCCAAATTTATTTGTCACAATCATTAAATGGCGGGCCAGAAAGTAGAAACGTATGGTCAATGGTCTGAATGTGAGTGTTGTTGACTATATGGAGCCAACATGTCACTAGGTATTCACTTTTGTGTTATCCACCTTAATTGTCACTAAATGTAGTGAGATGCATGGTGGTTGGTAGCAAACTGTTAATAAATTTCTATAGACAAGTCATTATTTCTTGACATCCTCGTGAAGCTTGTACTTCATGCCACATGAAGGCTTTTCGCATATCCAAGTTATGTCTGCACAAATTATAAGTCCACAACTGTCGAGTGTAATAAGCTTGTGAATATATCAGAAGTGGTGTTTGGAGCATTTACAGCAAGTTAGAACATACAGTCACGTGTCGAGAATCTTTAGGACCTAATTTTTTGCACCCACCACTTGTTTCCAAGAACTTTCTGTTTTCATAGATTGAGTTCGTTTTCAATAAGAGCAACTTCTTTTAACGAAGCGATCCATGATCAATGATATTTTTCAGCTTGTCACACATAGCACATGTGACTGAATATGGCCTGTGGGGAAGCACGTGCCGTTATTCGTAGAACCGTTTTCGAGTGATACTTTGGTTCTTCGGCTCTCAAATACGTACTTTGGAGGCAACGATAAATATATGTTAGGCAAAAATTTCTTTCCCTCCAATGAAAATCGCTGTTACATTAGCCAATGAACGACGACTTTGGAAAGTTACGTGAAAACGATATTCACTTGTTCCTTCAATGTCACAGACGCCATCTCACAGTTTCGGTTTTATAATTGGCAGTAAACCGTTTCAGGGCAACCGCGAATTAAAGATAAATTACAAAATCATCTCTGGATGCATTTATTATAACTAAATGTAATTAAAATCATATTAACATTGAGAAACAAACTTGCGGGAATGATATATAAAATATTAATGGACTAATAACATCGAGTTGCTGTAGCCTAATGGATAGAGTGGTGAATTACCAAGCAAGAGGTTCTGTGAATGAAACTTGTCCTATGCATTTTTTTACCTTCACGTTTGTAACTCATTGTAGGAGTTATTTATCCACAACACTTTGTGGAATTTTCTTATTCACATAACAGTATTGTGTTATCCAGTAATCTGCTATGCTGTCTCAGGAGTTAATAACATCGATTTGGTAATTTTTATGTGTGACTGAAGAACGGAGAATGAAATTGATGCTGCAAGTGGAACGATCAGCAATGACATTTATGTTCTTCCTTCTCACAAATATTTGACTTTGTTCCAACTATGTTGCGATTTTCGAGAATATGGTTGAAGACAAAACTAGGGGAACGTTAAAATTACTGGTACAATAAGTGAAATGAGTAGTAATGACATTTAGGCCTACACCATTTGCTAGTCAGAAAGATTTGGCTATTTATTTCCGAATATCTCGTGATTTCCGAGGATATGGAAAGGCTATTTCAAGTTTCTCCCCAATATTTTGCTGCTTAGTTTCGATTATATAGCGATTTCTGAGAGTGTGCTTAGACCGATATTCCTTACTTGTCACCGATATTTGGTAGTTTGTTTCTGAATATATCATGATTGCAGTGTATGTGGTTAATTAAGATCCTAACAGGATAACTTTAATTTCTGTTGCAAGTGCATACAGAATACTCAGAACAACGTCTGCTGGCATCTCTACATCTCTACATGTGCAGTCTTCAGGCCTGTAGACATACGCGAGCTATGTGCATTGGAATTCAAATGCGAAACTTCCATTTTTCCAAATAATCGCGAGTCAAATGCAACATTCTGGCAGTGGATTGTAGTTTCGGAATCGGAAAGTACAAACAACATTTTACTTTCAACTTGGAATATAAATACATAACATGTACGGAAATGCAGGTAACACTTTCTAATTACACAACTAAACAAGTAATGAACAACTGGTTTAATTCGTCTGCTAGAATGGCTATCACAGACTTGACAACCACAGACATATATTTATCGTTGCCTCCCTTTGAGAGCCGAAGAGCCGAAGTACCACTCGAAAAGGGTTCTACGAATAAAGGCACGTGTAGAAGCTAAGATTAAAACAGGTCTTAAAAAACTGGGGGTAAAATCTTTCCCTTACTGGCTCTGTTTCCTTCCTTCACAAAACTCCTAATAAAGCTGATACATTCTCTTGAGCTTTAGGTTTCCTGCCAGATACTTCTTATTAGGTGCTTTATGGAGTGAATAGTGGCTACTGTACTTTGGAAAACTTCTGCGCTGTCAGAAAATATCTTCTTCTGGAGATGTCATAGTTATTTTTCTCCCACGTATTTTATGTCCAATTGATAATAAAATGATATTAATATTCGTATTTATTGAAGAAAGATTGTAAATGAAGCCTGTTTTATAACTTTGAAACACTTAAACAGCGAATTTCACTTTATGACAGCAGCACTTCATTTACACACACGCCGCCATTATTGCCGCCAGATTGCAGCACCAGAGAGAGACACACTTGTAACCACAGACCATAAATAACAGGTCTGTGCTTGTAGCTCTTGGCCACAATAATTTTATAAATGTTAGGAACCAATTTCTGCACTTAACCCATTTTTCAGAAAGTGTCACTGTTACCCCTTGGCTTCTCACCTCCTCTTACATCTTCACATAACTAAAATACTGTGCCTGAGAGCGAATTTCTGGTTTCAGATTTGAATTTCTCACTTGAAAATCCTTTGGTAACATATGTTTCCATATGAGAAAAATGACCCTTGTCGGACAGTGTTATCATAAATTCAGGTAACTTGGTTTACACATGCATTATATCTGTTTTTAATTTTAAGAGTGACAAGGTACAAAACTTTAGTGTAATTTAGCTCTCTTTATCTTAATGTGATACAAATTTATCCATAAGGCACAGAAAGAACAAATAACTGCAACTCACAATTTCTCCAAAGAACTAATATGACACGAATTATAGGATTCTTTTTCCATCAGACTTATAAGAAGGGCCATTTTTATGTTTAGCAGTTATTGAGTTGTTTTGATACCTGAGTATTAAATTTAAATGCTTCTTGCCTCTTTACTGGGCTGTTTTAACTATGTAATAGCTTTGAGTAGATTAGGGATTGACGCTGAAGCCGTAGCAAGCTGTATGTATTCGGTACTGAGTAAGGAATACTCTGGCTGATACGAAGTTCTGAATCGTTACTCATACAATTTGTTACTCGCATCTACCGCACCGATACGAACTCTGTAACGAAAACTAATACGGAGAATGCACGTATTCTGTGATATTATTTATTACGAGATGAGTAATTTATATAGACATCGGTGATGAAATTTAAGTGTATATTGAGTAGCTTTACGATTTTAGACTTATTTTTGTTTTCAAATATTTGGATTATAGTTCTCGGCCCGTGTTTGCAGGTTAATCCTCGATCTAACGTCCGCTTTTAACACAAACATGCGTTTTATTTATTTTTTTACCTGTAAAGGTTTCAGTTTAATGGTTAATTATTTGTTTTTGACGTTGTCTACTATAAAAAAGGTACTCAAAAGTCATAATCTACACATTTTCGTTCATGACGGTATTAAATAAATTGTTAATGTCACATAATACACAACAACAGTATCGCTGCTCGCAAATGTAATGCTACTACTATGATCGGTCATATTGGCATTCATCACGAAAATATTCTGATTGATTCTGACATTCCAAGCCTGTAAGTAAAGTGCGGGAACAGCAATTAAAGTAGGGGTCACGGGAGGGTCTCGCCAATTTTGATCAGTTTGTATAACAATTGTATTTTAATCATGAGGGTAACGGACTGTACTGATCCTTTCCTCCGTACGTAGTATAATTGCCTCAGTAACCAGGCACACAGTATCTACGTGGCAAATTTAAATGTTAATTTAACAGGAGAGATATTAGACTCATGGTTGGATTGCTGACAGGCCATGGGAATTTAAAAAAACACCTACATACAATGGGAATAACAGAACCCTAAATGTAGGATCTGTGATGACGGTGATGAAACTGCATCACATCTAATCTTCGAATGCATTGCGTTGGAGAGTAAAAGGCACAGAACATTTGGGACAACCAGACCCGAAGAAATTTTGTCTAATAAAGAACTGGTAAAGGGACTCCTTGCACTGTTCAAGGGCATTGGTTGGCTTTACTAGATATACAGGGAGCGATACCGCACAATAAACTCAGTTTCGGTGCGAGCAGTGGCGGGTTGGGCCAAGACTGTTTTGGCTTCCCTGAGAAAATCAAATCAAATCAAAATCAATTATTCACAGTAAAATTTGTTCACTGTTTGAAAGACAATGTAGCGGCCGTATTTCTAGGTAGCACTGGTAACGATACGTTCGGAACGTGTAATGTTTCATTTAGTAACGGCTACATAAGAATACACGTCTTTTCGATACTCTCACAACTGAACAAAACATATACCACTACGAACAGCATCACATGTAATCAAAATTGTCTGCAGAACGGCACCGTATCAAACTCGGAGAGCAGTTATAAATACTGTTATGATTGACACCGATGAGTTTACAGATGAAGTGTAATAGACTATTAGTATCATCTCGCAATATTTGTGTCTGCGAGAAATCTCATATCATTGGGCCTGGCTTCAATATCTCCGCTTTTGATACGATAGAGCAGTGGTTCAAAACTCTGGGTGGCGACCCACTACTGGGTCGTGGGGTCCATGGTCCATTCTAGTGGCCCGCCCTACGAGTTCTAAATATCCAAGTTAAATTTCTTACTGACGAAAAAAATATATCAAAATTTATTTCATGGAGAAAGTATCCAATTAAAAAAAATACTTACAACACACGTTTTAATAATAAGAAACCAATGTGGCTAATAACGTACTCAGCGGCGATAAGAGAACAATGCAGTCGTAGCAGTTCGTATTTGCCATGTGTTAACGTCGCGTCGTCTCCCACTTACGATATGTGTCATACAAGTAACCTTGCATTGATTTATTCTTTATCTGGCTGCGACATCGTACCTTATTTGCTTGCTGTTTAGTATTCGGTTTGTTCTGTTTTATACCCTACTCCGCTTGTGTTTATCCCACTATCGGCCGTCCAGCCATCTTCGTCAGCGGCGATAACTAAGACCGTCAATAGCGACAGAAAGACAACGGTGCAACAACACGTGACGGCTCACTTCAACCATAGTATACTCCCAGCCTTCCCACTTCGCTCGGCTTGCGTGTTTTGGAGCGTACATAAAGAAGTTACCGCCTTGGCCGCTGCGGGGCTAGTAGCGTGCCCTAAACCCGCGCTTCACGAACATTGTAATCGACAGTACAAACTAAGTAAACAGTGTAACTTCTTGTGAGGTATGATCAGGGAATTACGATGCATTCATTCCGTAATAAGTAGGTATGGAATCATAGTACATTGTTATTATAAAACCATTGCAGGACTTGCAATAATCCCATCTTCATGTTTCTTCATATGCGCTCTCTAATTTTCTACCCCATGGTAATCTGGTCTGATTAGTTACTTTTTGCCGTCCGCGGTGGCCGAGGGGGCTGAGGCGCTCCAGTCACGGTCTGCACGGCCACTACGGTCGGGGGTTCGAATCCCCCCTCGGGCATGGATATTTGTGCCGTCCTTAGTATAAGGTAGTTGATAAGTTTAGGGACTGATAACCCCGTAGTTAAGTCCCATAAGCTTAACAAACATTTGAACATTTGAGTTACTTTTTATGATCTTACCATAACTATATACTTTAACGCAGTAACGTCTTATTACAGGTTTTAATTTGTCAATAGCGGTGGTGTAATGCCGCACAAACCAAAGTGATAAAGCGAAATATTCCAATGTTTGTAAATCTATCGGACCAAACTGCGTGGTCATCAGTACGTAGCTTAAAAACTACTTAAACTAACGTAAACTAACCTAAGGACAACACACACATGCCCTAGGGAGGACTCGAACCTCCGATGGCGAGCAACCGCGCGCTCTGCAACGAGGCGCCTTAAACCGCTCGGCTACTCCACCGCGGCTGGCAAAGCGAAAGGCGTTTCATTTTACGAATTTCCCAGTGAAAGTGATATCAGAGAACAGTGGCTGAAAGCAATATTAAGAGCGGATTTTACGCCCAATTTCAAATTTAGATCGTGTGTGGTATGTTGCCTTCATTTCCGAGAGGCTGATTATCGGTCTGGGTTAAAAATTAAGAAATTGCTGGATGCTGCTGTTCCCTCTGCTTTTCCTTCTTATCCAGCTTATAAATCTGTACAAGCAAAAGAGAACTATTAAAAAAGTTACAGTGAATGTCACACTCAAAAAACGAAAATATGAAAGCACTGAGGTAACCCATGATCAGAGCTTTAATTCCAATGTCCCACTGCTCGAAAATCATGGCAGTAATAGTTGCCGTTCTTCCAGTCACATCCAGTATGATATTTTACACGAAAAGCTGATAAAAATAGAACAAAATAAATTGTGTGTTAAATTGTGGAGCTGTAGAGTTGAACTTTTACATCTTGAAAAGAAACTTAATGAAATTTGTGAGCACTCTAGCTTAATATTAACTTCTTCAGTTGTCAATGTGTTGAACACTGCGAAGGTTTTACAGTGCACAAGTGAATCTTCAGAACGTACAGAAAAAATAGGCGAGGTAACATGTAAAACAGTTATACCATCGCCTTAAAAAACATTGGAGCAGAAGTGACTGAACGTTTGGAATGGGCGAAGTGTTTAAATAGCAAGCGCATAAACAGAAAAATAATCCGAATGCAACAAATGTCACAAGTGCGTATAGCGGCGGACGGCCAGACTAAGGCACGCTTGCAGCGCTCCAGTGGCGAATGTGAGTACTTCCTGACTTTCGGTGATTTCAGCGGAGTGGGGAGGCTGGGAGCAGGGTTGCCAGGTGTGGCGATTTTTACCATTCTTGGCTATCTTTTTCGTATAATAGTAGCCATTCTAGCAGTCTGGCGACTGGCGATTAAATTTGGCTATTAAAGGAATTATTTGGCGACTTAATGGCTATTTTATTTTACATCAAATACAACGAATGTAAAGCAATCACTCTTTAGACATTGCGTCAATGATACCGTCTAAACTTCGGTAGAATGCTGGGGAAATGTAATCAACCTCCACAAGTTAGCACAATTGTTTTCAAGTATCATGGATGTGTGGGGGAGTGTCACAGAGATGTAAAAAAACTCAGCTTACAGACTCTTGAAGACAGACGTAAACTACCTCATGTACCCTACTGACGATGGTTCAAGAACAGGCTATAAATGATATCTCGAAGTATACTACAACACCGTATGTATGGCTCCCGCTGAGAACACGGCACTACGGTCGGAGATTCGAATCCCCCCTCGGGCATGGATATTTGTGCCGTCCTAGTTCGTAAGTAGTTCATAAGTAGTTTGTACGTTTAGGGACTGATGACCCCGTAGTTAAGTCCAATAAGCTTTACAAACATTTGAGAACACGAGGATAAGTTTATATAAATTACAGCATGCAAGGAGGCATTTAAACAGTATTTTTTCCGCGTTTCATACAACACAACAGAAAATCGTAACAACTGCTACTATGAAGCGAGCCCTTTGCTACGCACTTAACAGTTGTTAACAATGGTTTACAGAGTATAAATGTCGATGGAGAACACGCGGTGATTTTCCAGTCGTTCTCATGGCTGGTTTTTTAATGTGTAATGACGAATTATTACGATTTAAAGTTCATCTCACCTCAAAGTATGAAATGCTTAGTCTACAATTATAAATTACCTCACCTCAAAATGTTGTAATGATTTTGTGTGTATTACAGAAATGTTTGAAAGATTTAATAACTCTATTTAACATCTGTAAAAATTTGTTTTAAGAAGATGAAAGTGATTGGTAATCGAATCTATGCATGAGAACATCCCTTGTGTAAGTCTGATAGAATGAATCTTGAACAGTTTTGTTTGTAATTATTAAAAGTTATGAAATTAATAAATGTGATAGTTAAATGAAACTGAATTTCCGGAGTCTCTCTATTATATTTACAATGTGACAATATTTTGACTGCCCTCATTGTCAGTTGGTGTTGTGTCTGGGTTCACTTCTTGCATGGACTCAGGTAAATGTTTCCGTGAAGTATGAGTTTCGCCGGCCACGCTGGCCGAGGGGATTGAGGCGCTCCAGTCACGGTCTGCACGGCCATTACGGTCGGGGGTTCGAATCCCCCTCGGGCATGGATATTTGTGCCGTCCTAGTTCGTAAGTAGTTAATAATTAGTTTGTAAGTTTAGGGACTAATGACCCTGTAGTTAAGTCCCATAAGCTATACAAACATTTGAACATTTTTTATGAGTTTCCTTGGAAAATTCAGTCTGATGTCTGTGAATGTGAGAGTGCCACAATTTGTTTTACTTTTTACTCAGTAACCTTTTTACTCCCTGAATTCCAGGATTATTATTGTCGAGTAACATGCCATAATTACCATAGCATAATAATGTTAACAAATTAAAGGTTGTGATATTTGGCTATTTTTACTGATGAAAAGATGGTTATATATTGGAATTTTATCGATGAAAAGATGGCGATATTTTGGCTACTTTTTGGCTAAAATTTGGCGACAGAGCAATAGAAAAACCTGGAAACTCTGGCTGGGAGTATACTAGCCGTCGATGCTTCAACATAAGATGTTGTACAGTGCGATTAAAATGACTCGACGTTTGTCACTAGGCAGCCAGCTATCGCTCGGCTGTAGGCGACACACGGCGGGTCACTTGACGAACAATGTGAATTTACGTAGTTACAAATCATATGTAGTGTTGGAAGAGGCCACGAAGAGTTAATGGTAGCAATGCGAGACGCTTTATCAACAGATCATTTTAAGAGTTATCAGTGTCCGAACTGCAGCAGAAGACACGTTTTGTAATCCTCACTTTAATCTCATGTTGTAATGTAACCCCACGTAAGTGGACAACATTTGTTACACCACGAAGAGCGACAGGTTAGCCCCTATGATAATAAGGGTGGACTGTCTAATCTCGATATATCGAAGACTTGTCTATATCGAATGTTTTCTACATTCCTTTGGAAGTACAAAACCTTGGATTTAGAATAAAATCCTCCATTATATCGAAGTTTTTGGAGAGGTCGAGAAGGGCAGATTTTACCTCTGTGTATCGAAGTCCAGTGGCGAAAAGCTCTTTATATCGAAGTCACCTTTATATATCGAAATCTTTTTTTGTGCTACCTCTATATATGGAAGTGCGCAAAATACGGCCATCCCAGCAGCTTCCCTCATATGCGGCGACCCGCTGCTTAGCAGGTCAGCTGTCCCACAGAGTGGAATTATTTTACGAGCTCATTTCCACCACTTTGCTCCTCCCAGTTTCAAATTAATGCGAGTCTACCCATTTTATTTCTTGTGCCATTGTTTCCGTAGTATAATTGGTTAAATTATAAAATGTGTAAAAAAAGTCGTGGATTAAGAAATTAAATAGGCTTTATTGAAAAAAATGAAGCCCTCCGAGAACCAAATCCTGGCTGCGCCATTGCTGAGATCTGGGTCGCTCTGCAGTTCCCACTACTTTATGTGCAAGTGCGATTTTAGGCAGAATGTGTTTTGATTCAGTGTGAGCTGCGCGTGGCACTCATGGGGTGTAAGCGGAAAGTGTGACAATTGCTAAAAAGTGAAAGTTAATTGACGAAGAGTGAGCAGAAGGAAAAGAAAGACATAGCAGCTCAGTTTGGGATAACGGCAAGCACACTTTCAACAATAAGGAAGAATGAAGACCGCAAGAAAACCGCAGATGAAGGGACAGATCGGAAATGACAATGAAAGATTGAGTTTCTAGATTTGGAAGTGTTTGGTGCAGTGGTTTCGTGGATGTGGACAGTGATGTCGCCTTAGCAGGCTCATTAACTGAAGCCGAACTGTTGACTCTGTAACGACAGTCGATGCAGGAGAAGTCGGCGATAATGATGAAGAGGAAGGTGAAGAGGGGGAGGGGGAGGGGGAAGAAGCACCTCCAGTGACATCCAGGCAGGCCAGAGCGGCTCTCCATACGGTCAGGGAGTACGTATGAGGACGCGGGGGACAATGTGCTTTCAGTCACAGTGTTCATAGTCAATGAAATTGACTCCCGGGTGATCAAAAGTTTAAAGCAAGCTAAAATTCCGGATCATTTTTAAATCCAATAATTTATGAAAAAATAAATGTATTCTGCGTAGTATGCATTCTGTTCCTAAATTAATTTTTTATGATGATAGTATTTCTATTTTACACTTTCAAATTGTTGTCTATTTCAGAAAAAAAACTACGTATAACAATCTATCTTGGCCTGTATGATGTATTACTAAAACTAAACATAGGTCTTTTTTGGAACACCTCGTTATATCGAAACCGCGATGTATCGAATTGATTTTACCTTCCCTAGAGATTCGATATATCGAGGTTTGACTGTACATGAGATATTCTGACCGCAATGTGATGCCAGATATACAGGCCAAACAGGCAGAAGCTTCAGTATTAGAACATTGTGCTGTGAACAACCCAAAGTCAGCCTTACCCTTCCATTTAGCACTTAACAGTCACAGATTACGTGATACTGGTGAGGAATCTACGTATTTTGCAACTGCAACCTAAGGGGATGATACTCAACATCTAAAAGAAATCGGTGTCATGAAGTGTAGGATTAATTTACCCTGACAGTGCACTGAATGAAAAAAAAAGTTCAAATGTTTTTAATGCTTATGGGGCCTAACTATGGGGTCATCAGTCCTTAAACTTACAAACTACTTATGAACTAGCTTATACTAAAGACGGCACAAACATCCATGCCCGAGAGGGGTTTCGAACCCCCGACCACAGCGACCGTGCAGACCGTGACTGGCACGCCTCAGACTGCTCGGCCACTGCGGCCGGCCACTGAATGAACAAACTGAATTAAAGCAAGAGCATAGTAGGTAACTATATCCAATGTTTTCAACGTGACTAAAAGACAGACAAGCCCAAGAGAATATACAATAACAAGATACTTTAAATTTCTTAGTAAAAATGTGCATCAATTAATGGTAAACAGAAAAGCTACATTAACTGTCTCAAAATTTGTCTGGCATGAACAATTTGAAGGATTAAGAAATTTACCAAATCCAAGACTATATACAATACTTTAGTAAAACTGTGCATCAATTAACAGTAATCAATTTGAAAAGATATATGAACCCATTAATTAAAAATGGACAGAAAATGAGGCAAGCTTCTATAAAACCCTGCAAGCCACGTGTCTTTGACTAATCGGTATTAGAAATCAATTACAATGTATCATGCCACCAGAGAAACAGGCGTAATTTTCTAAGAGACAACAAGAGTACAAATGGCTTGAAGCTTTTACCAAAGTCAGTTACACCAGATGAAACAGAGGTGACACATTTACCAAGTTAAAGCAAGGTAGACAAATTTAAAAGAGATACAATCAAGGTAACTATTACAAAGAAGTTTAACACAATTCAGTATAACAGATTTAAAGGAGATTGCATATGCTTCAATAAAACTCTGCAGGCAACACGTGTGTCTGACTAGCTGATTTTAGATAATCCGTTTTAGTAATTAAGCTGCACGAGTACAGCACAATGGCGAGGAAGGTTCACAGACAATGAGATGACTCCCAAGGAAATTTCGGATGTGGAAAGGAAAGTTTACAGGACAAGCAGTGCAAGAATGGAACTTCAGACCTCATAGACGGAACATAATGCAAAAACACAATTATTTGCCTAATTACGTCTACGGGTAGGCAACTCACCCCGCAGAAGGAAAGGATTCCCCGGACAGTTTACGAGGACACGGAAGGGCACTAACGAGGATACCCCAGTGACACCTAGCAGTATTTAAATTTCAAAAGGTAACGTCCTACCCTATGCAAGGGCCAAACGATCACGTCAACACGAAGAGAACGAGCGGAAGCACAGTTGCAACTGCTGACAACAAGAAGCAGAAAAGGAGACCATAGACGCAAGACATAGAAGAAGACAATATGTGGGGACGGCTGTTAACTACAATAAACTCGAAGAAAAAAAACCACTCATAATTGTATTTATATTTATATAAGTTTTCTATGACTTGTTCTCTCTAAGCAGTTCTTCACACACCTTCAGATGGGGAACATCCAAATTTGTCTTCACGATAATTTTTGTAGAGGTTCCGTTTTCAGTTTGTTCAGGACTCGTATCAACAAGAACATTATATTAACTTCTCATAGTTTGAACGTTCCAGCTGAGAGGCGGATCGTGAAAGACGCTCCATAAAAATTTGAAAATAACTGTTGGTATTTGGGGTTTCGAACGATTCCGCAATAGCGATCATTGAGATACGTCCAGTAATCCAGTTCCGATTTCTCGTCGCGGTCGAAAAGGTAGTGGACTGTGTGGCCGCTTATCCAGTTCACAGCGTTAGTTTTCGTGGCCGGGTAATAAATCATTTCCGGGAAGAGTAGTCTGAAATGAGACCCGAGAAGATGTACGCCGGGAGGCGAAAGCCAGAATACGTTGCGCGAGTCTCCAGACGTCGGAGGACGGACCACATTCGGACCGGTGGTTGTCCGTGTCATACACCACAAAGTGAATACATAGGGGTGCGTCAGCGAGTCGGATACGGTGCAGGCGAAAACGGTAGACTTGTTTGCCGTTGACGGTGATATATCAGGCGGATTGGACGCTGGAATCGAGAAAAACTGCATGTACTGCTTTCCATGTACGACCCCATATGATTTGGGGAAAATTTTGTTCAATAGGATTGGGGGGCTGATGTAGTTGGAGGGCCTCATAGACAGAATTTGCCCGTAGTATTCGCGAAAGAGGTAGGCATTGGTAAACTTAATTCCAGAAAGAAATGTCGGATGTAGTAAAAAGGGCCTGGAATGTCAGATAACTTGACTGGGGATGTTTTAGAGACCGGCGCATATTCGCGTAAAAGCAGTATGGTCATGCTCTTTGGGCAGTGTCGCCATATTTTCAGTTGGGAGCTAACAAACAGTGCCGTAACTTTTTGTGGGACGTGGAATAGACCGACCCCACCACGATCCCTTGAGAGGGAAAGAGAGGCATATTGGATCTTGAATAACAGTTCAGTACAGACAAAGGATCCCATCGCCATCATCATGAGAGGGGCAAGGGGTATCAGGATCGTGAAGACTTGTGCCGCATGGGGGATGCGAGAGGCCTGATAGACGTTCACGTATCGTGCACGTTGAATCACATTCAGGGATTTAAATCGGTGTTGAAAGAGGCTTCCCCGGATCAGGCTTCCCCGGATCGTTTGATCAACCACTAAGTTGGAAAGGTCTAACAAATGCCAAGAATGTCCAGAAATTCGGGGAGATGAGATGAAAATTTCACCAGAATGACTGCTCGTAAGCCATGGCGTTGATCACCTTAAACTTGCAACCCACATGCTCCGGGGCACACGGTAGCCTCCGAAGTACGTAAACAGCCGGGCCGGACAGTGACGCGCCCACCGGCGCCCCGAGTTGACAGCGCTGCAGGCTACTTGACTGGGGCCTCAGTAACAAACGTGTGGCATGCGCGCGCCACTCCGCCTGACCGGCACGCTCGCACGCGTCGCAATTTGCGCTGGTCCGGCGCAGCGCGTGTGGAAGGCGCGAGTCGCCATGGAGTGTCGCGAGTGCTATACGCGTCTCAATTTGCGCCTAGCTTGCTCTGTCGATCTGCTGCTCTGTCGATCGACGCAGCGCGACCGGCACCCGAGAGACACACTGCCGGCACACCCACCAAACTGCAGACTCACTCACTGCGGTCACAGTCTAACATAAAGAGCGCGACACTACTCACTGCTGTGAAAGTTGTTACCAACTGACAGTTGCTGCGACACTAGCGATCCTAGCGGTGGACAAGCCGGCGAAGGAGTGTTATTGATTTATAATTATTTTTGTACGTTATTAACGACATAGTTGGTATAGTTTTTCAATATGGAAATTAATGTAAAACAGCCGAATTTAACTGATTCATTGGTATAGAGAACAACTTCGGGATGAACAAATGGGCTACATATGAATATCTGTATATTTGCAGCTTATTCCGCTTAAAGTAAGTGTAATGTAGACTTAAGAGAAAAATAAATTTAAATTGTGATCTGTTCTTACTATGACAGGCAGTTGGTTGACATGTATCAATTCAGTATAGAGTCTAGTTTTTACATGTCAAATGTTCAAATGTTTGTTAAGCTTAAGGGACTTAACTACGGGGTCATCAGTCCCTAAACTTACAAACTACTTATGAACTACCTACAACTAAGGACAGCACAAATATCCATACCCTAGGGGGGGGATTCGAACCCCCGACCGTAGTGGCCATGCAGACCGTGACTGGAGCGCCTCAATCCCCTCGGCCACCGCGGCCGGCTTTTACATGTCACTCGTCTTTCTTATATGCGCATATTCTTTTGAGTGTGAGTATTTTACCTTAAAAAACAATGCTTTGAAGATTCTTACCGTTTGTGGTTCAGCAGTAGTAACAATTGTGGATTTGCGTTCTTCTTTTTTGGAGGACAGTTTCATTGCTTTCGGCATTTTATTGCCATGTCTGTGACTTTTTTTTTTTTTTTCAGCTGCGGTGGCTGATTTGGTACTTTAAATACTTATTCGTTTCCTGCGTTCCACCATCACCGATTTTACTGGAATTGTAGTGAAGAAACCTTAACGTCTCTCTGCCAAAGGTCAGTTCTTCTCGTGTTTTCTAGCCATTGTTATATATAAACTGAAATTATTCAGTAAAAGATATACAAGATAATTGTAAATTAACTATCCTGTAATGTACTGTTTCGTACATTGTCAGGGATCTTAGAAAAATCTAAGAAAGACAAATGTGTATATATGTATGTAGTTAGGCCTATTACCTATTTTATTGCGCTTCATACTTTCCCGAATGTGAGAAGTATGATAAAATCAATATAAACGATATTGTTCGTACTCACCCAATATCGTATTCAGAAAAGTAGCTTGCCGGCCGCTTGGAGTGCTGCTGTCGCAATGTATAATAGAATTCTGCGGGGTGTCGTGACTGTATATATCAGACTGTGCTGCGGCCGAACTCCTCCCTTGCTTTGCGCACGTTCCATGAGATATACCCCCCCCCCCCTCCCCAGACGAGCTAGAATTTCATAGAGTGGCGATAGGTCCGCCATATTTGAGGAAAACTGAACTACCGTTCGCCATGTTATTTGGAGTATCGGCTGGCAGCTGGTATGCCACATCCACTACATAATTTTAACTATTTACTGCTACACGTCTTAAATAAAGACGGAATATTGAATACGGATGTGCAGACCGCGAATTGACGAGCATAGTAGTTTATTTCCTAAAAATGCGGTAATGAAATGTCGCGAACCTGTCGGTAATAGAGTTCCATTTCGAAGTATAACAGGTAAACAATGAAAGTGCCGCTGCGAAAATATTTATGTTCATTATAATGCAAGTACATGGTGTAAACGAACTGCAAAACATACAGTGAATAGTAATTGTTATGACAAACAATCATGATCGTGGATTTGCATCTGTTGTTAATGTGTTGTAACAACTGCTTTCATAAAATCTAGTATACATTCACCTGTTTTTTTTTTTTTTTTCCTGAAAGTATTAAGTCTACAAATTTGTAAAATTGCTGTCGAAGGGTTTGGTTATGAACTTTGGTGGACAAAACATGAGTAAAAAGACGAAAGTGACAAACTACTGTAGTTAAAAATGCGCCTGGGTCAACTGCCACAAAAGCATTCCACACCGAAATAACGTAACATTAATACCTTTTTTTATTGGAAATCTGAAATAACTTCATATTTGTTGCAAAGAATACAGACGTATACAAGAGAAAAAAATGTGGCTGTCACTACTGCTTCCACACTTTGTACTGGTTGCATGTCAACGTAGGTCGATCAAGTATTGTCAAAAACGAATGAAGTAGGTGTAGACACTCAGAAGTGTCATTTCATCAACCAAAGGAGCGACAGAAGATAAAATATCTCAAAAACACACCGACACTAAGTAGAAAACTGAGCATTTTTTTAATGGTTTGTACTTCAAGGGAATTTCAGAAGGCCGGCCGCGGTGGCCGCGGGGACTGAGGCGCTTCAGTCACGGTCTGCATGGCCACTACGGTCGGGGTTTCGAATCCCCCCTCGGGCATGGATATTTGTGCCGTCCTAATTCGTAAGTAGTTCATAAGTAGTTTGTAAGTTTGGGGACTGATGACCCCGTAGTTAAGTCCCATAGACTTTACAAATATTTGAACATTTTTTGAATTGCAGGATAGGTCATCTGAAGCTTCGCTCTTGGGCCTGGTAAGTGCCAATAGTCAGAAATTTCGTTTGATTATAGACAGACTGAGATCAAACAAGGCAAAACATCTGGTGTTCAAGCACGAAGTACTTGTCGCTTTATCACTTCGATTTGTTCATTTAAATGCTGAACTAACTTTAGGCATATTTCAGCAGCAGAAGTTGTACAGACAATACACACTAAATACAATATACACTAAATACAACACTTCAAGCTCAAAAACAAACGATAGACAGACTCCTCTCAAGTGTACTGACCACCAAAAATATGACGGCCGCAAAGAGCTCTGTAGATCGTCTGTTAGCCACGCTATGAAATTTCAGATCGTTGTACCCCCCGATCGCGGCAACTAGCGCCGACCGCAAGACATATGACAAACGAAAACTAGCTACGCTACCCACTGTGAAGTAACGAAGAGGTATCGATACGCGAGTGGAAGCAACACCGCCTAGAAGACAAGGCCTGACAACTGGCAGTTCCTACGTCACACCGAGAGGCGACGGACGCAAGCTGACTGGCCGGTCGCTACGAGACGGTAGGCGTGCCCCAGAGGCCATCCAGTCAAGTGGCAGCCGCCGCCTCTCGGTGTGACGAAGGCACTGTCAGTTGTCAGGCCTTGTCTTCTAGGCGGTGTTGATAGAAGCGAAGCAACTGGCGCCAGTACAAGCAGATCGAGCCGGCACGGCTCAGTAGCTTCTGCTAGTCCTTTCCTCGGAGCTTTGCCCTAATTTTAGTGGTCATAATTGCAAACTGCTTTAATGAGTGAATTTATCATTAAGTTTGGGGTCACCATTTCCATAGTTTCGTGGCTTTCGGCAATATTCTTTTCTTATTCTTAGTGTACACTGTTATCAGTCAAGTTAGTTTTTGTATTATGTATCATTTAATTTTGGGTCCTGGTGTAATTTCATGTTACTAGTGCCACTCTGTTACATGAATGCAGTAGGGTTAACATTCACGTGCACTGGGCGCTAGTTATGATGCTCATTTATGTGCACTTACGACCACAACAATTGAGAGTGTGTCGTTGGACGGTGCCGCTAGCACATAATTGACGATGGCGCTGCTTGCCAGCCTGCCAAAATTTCAATTGTTACGGTGGCCGTTGGAGGGTTGATGTATTACTTGGGCGGTTCGGTAAGTTGTATTTCTATAAGGACATTTTTCTGTTTTTAACAGTGCCGATTTCCTACCATTTCGATGTTCCGCTTCTTTATTACGGGAATGTAAACATCCAGATCCTGCCTACAGTGCCTCCCGACTTGTTGCGTATTCCAGACACTCACTATTTTAATCTGTTTCTACATGTAATAGTTTTACGAACTCACTAAGTACGTATACTCACTTCGTACTGAATAATTTTAGTAAAGATGTAGTGTAGGCATTTTATTACGTGAAAGACGTCACTATTTTATTTGATTGTAACTTGCAGATGCACCTTATAATGAGATACAGGTCTAAAAAGTCGGTTAACGCATACAAATAAAAAGGTTAAAATTAAAAACTGTTGCGCTTCCAATTATTATAGTAAAGATAAGTGAGTGTGCTGTTTATTCGACAAAACGGCGGTCAGCCATCAACAGTATCGATCAAGGAGGTTAGAATACAGGGAGACGCCCTTACCCAAAATTGAAGCCTGTCTCCGCCATGTTGCTAAGTTTTGGAAAAGTGTTCGTATTGTAGAGCTGACGTTTTATGTCACTTAAAACAAAAATAAAACGTCCGGCGGTTTTGCCGTGACGTACGACGGTTAAAAGAGTCCAAATTAACAGTTTAAAATTAAGTTTTCAAACATATTTTTGTGTCCCAGCCTCGTCGCCGCTTTTGTGTCTCGTTTCCGTCGTAGGTGTCGGTGACCGAGTGGAATGAGACCGACACAGGAATAAAGATAGCACGCTGGTGCAGGTACGGAGAGGAGCAGCCAGAAACTAGAAACACTAGAGTAAATTAGAACGAGATATATATTGCACAGAATTTATACAATACTTAACTTTTGCATAGTACTGCAGAGTGTTGATACATAGTTGAGCTAGAGTCCTGCCTAGTGCCTAACTGATAGCCAAGTCTTCACTGGTGCCTATCTGATTCCGAAGGTCCTAACTGGTTGCTATCTCAGTCCCAAGTGAACGATGTCGTTCAGTGGTGGCCACGAGCGGAGCTGCAGCAGAGGGCGCTCGTGGCTGTCGTCGTAAGAACGCCGCGCCGTGCGTGCATGGCGGCGCGCGGCGAAAGTAGGTGGCGCGCACTTTGTACTTGTGCGACACCACACCCCTCCCCCCAAACCGCCGCGTCGTCGTGGCGTAGGGCTGAGGGCCACGGCGACGGCACTGGGAGGAGGGCCTGGGCGGGGGCGTTACTGGTGGGACGGGCGTCGTAGCTGAGGCTGGGATCGAGACGCCGTCCGCGCCCCGGCATCCTCCTTGCGATCCTCCAGGAAACCCACCGAAACCTGGGGAAGGGCGCACACCCCCGCCCAGAGGGAGCAGGTCATCTTCTTCTGAGGTGCGTAGCCCAAGCTGGGGGGGCCCGCACGGTCCCGGAGTCCCTCTCGGTGACGCTGTCAGCTGAGGCGGCGACGGAGGCGGAGGGGCCGACTGCGTAGGAGGCGCGTCGACATCCATCGGTATCTCGTAGCCCGGGGACGAACGATGTGGCTGTGCTCCCTGGCGGTGAACTGGGTCTGGAATCAAGAAACCGGAGACAGGATCGCGCGGCCTGTGCAAGCGCAATTGGTTTGCGTGGCGCCGCAGCTCCGACCCTGTGGAAGAACGTACAACAAACATATTGCGACCAAGCACGCGTTGAATGGTGCCCGGCAACCATGTCTTCTTGTTTCCAGCAAACACCCTGTACAGCACCGGCGTAGAAACCTGAAAACGCGAAGCGCCATACGAACCGACTCTGTGCGTGGGAGGCTGCAGCAGGTGAAGAAGAGTGCGGTGACGGCGGCCGTGTAGCAGCTCGGCAGGAGACGGGCCGTCACGTGGCATGCACCGATACGTAGACAGGAAAATTTGAAGAGCTTGCTGCCTGGAGTGCTGACCTTTCATCTTTTCCATGTGAGACTTGAATGTTCGAACGAAACGTTCTGCTTCACCATTTGACTGAGGGTGAAAAGGTGCGGTGGTGATATGCTGAATGCCATTCACACGACAAAACTGTTGAAATTCCGCACTAACAAACTGTGGTCCATTGTCACTGACGATAGTTTCAGGCAAGCCTTCGATGCAAGACACTGATGTTAAGGCACTGATTGGACTAGAAGCTGTCGTTGAGTTCACGGCAGTCACAAAAGGAAACTTGCTGAAAGCGTCTACAACAATTAACCAGCGCGTATTCCAGAAAGGTCCGGCAAAGTCAATATGTAAACGTTGCCATGGTCCCTTGGGGCGTGGCCAGTCTGAGAAACGCTGTGGAGGAGCCGCCTGAGGCTCCGCACAAACTGTACACTGTGATGTCATGCTCTCTATCTGAGCGTCTATACCAACCCAGGTACAATGACGTCTAGCCAGTTGCTTTGTCCTAACAATGCCCCAATGTCCTTCATGCAGGAGGTGTAACACTTCTCGTTGCAGGGAACGAGGAACAATCACTCTTGCTTGGTCGTTGTCGGTATGCAACAACAGTAAACCCTGACAACGTCAATGCATGACGTTGTGCAAAATAACGTCGAACCAGAGGCCGATCAATGTCTTTGGCTCTGGCAGGCCACCCTGAGCGAACAAAACGTGCTACCACACTTAGGTCTGCATCCCCAGCTGTTTCCTATGCAACCCGACGAGAGTTCAAAGGAAAGTCTGCGACAGCGGAAGCATCTCCGGAGTCTATCTGACAACATGCCATTTCTGAAGAATCAAATGATACATCCTGACCAACCGGAAGTCGGGAAAGTGTGTCCGCGTTGGCATGTTTAGTGGTAGGTCGGTACAAAATCTCATACTGATAATTAGACAGTATTAATGACCATCTCTGAAGCTTTTGTGCCGTTCGTGGCGGAATTGGCTTTGTGGGTGAGAACAACGTCGTGAGAGGCTTGTGGTCTGTCAACAAATAGAATTTTCTGCCATAGAGATAATGATGAAACTTTGTGACGTCGTAAATGATTGCTAAGGCCTCCTTTTCTATCTGACTGTAATTCTGTTGCGTTGGCGTCAGGAGCTTGGATGCAAAGGCAATAGGTCGATCGTGAAATCCAATACGATGCGACAGAACTGCACCCAGACCGTACGACGAGGCGTCAACTGCTAACACTACAGGCTTCTGTGGGTCAAAGGGAATCAAACATGCATCACTGAGTAGTGCAGACTTTAGTTTGTCAAAGGCAACCTGACAATCTTTGGACCATACAAAAGGAACATTCTTGCTACGTAAGTGATGCAGTGGAGCTGCAATCTGAGAGGCATTGGGAATAAACCTGAAAGAATAGTTCAGCTTTCCCATTACTGCTTGCAATTCGTGCACATTCTTAGGAGGAGGCAAGTCTTTGATTGCTCGAAGATGTGACTGTAAGGGATGTATTCCTTGGGCATTAATCACATGGCCTAGGTACTCTATTTCAGTGTGAAAAAACGAACACTTTGCTTTTTTACAACGTAGACCTGCTGCAGTCAAAACTTTGAAAAGGCACTCCAGGTTTGCTAAATGTTCTTCAACTGTACGTCCGGATACCACAATGTCATCTAAATAGTTCGAGCAACAAGGTACCGAAACTGTCAGCTGTTCCAAAAAGCGCTGAAAAATAGCGGGGGCGGAAGAACTGCCAAAGGGTAGGCGTTGAAATTGAAAAAGGCCCATGTGAGTATTAATGACGAAAAATTTTTTTGACTCGTCATCAAGCGGAATTTGTAAGTATGCCTCTGCTAAATCAATCTTAGAAAAGAAGCGAGACTGTCCTAATTTGTCCAACAGTTCCTCAGGTCTGGGCAGGGGATAAGTGTCCACAATTGTTTGACTGTTCACTGTTGATTTAAAGTCCGCAGAGAGACGAAGTTTTCCTGACGGCTTGGGTATAATTACTATAGGCGCGGCCCACTGACTCGCAGAAACAGGAGAAATCACACAGCTATCTTGCCAACGTTTAAGTTCATCGGCAACTGTATCACGCAATGCGATAGGCACTGGTCTAGCTTTACGAAATTTTGGAACTGCAGATTCTTTTAAAGTTACATGTGCCACGAAGTCTTTTGCACAACCTAGTTCCGGCGAAAACAAGTCACTGTATTTTTCACACAATGCATTTATTTTGTCCTGAGGCACTACTGACGAAATCTGAAGCACATCCCTTTGAATAGATAAACCAAACAAATCAAAAGCATCTAGTCCAAAAATGTTCTGCGTAGATTTGGCCTGAAGAACAACAAAAGCAACTGTTTTTGTTACACCTTGAAAAGAGGCAGGCAGGCTACACGTTCCTAGCACGGGAATAGTTTGTACTGTATATGCTGTTAACAGTTGCTGTGACGGCGACAATTTTGGCGAACCCAGAAGTTCATACGTCTCTTTATTCATTAAAGTGACAGCGGAACCAGTATCAAGCTGAAATTTCACAGTATTATTGTCAATGGAAAGCTTCACAAAAAGTTTTTGCTTGCGGCGCTCGACAGGTGCGCGAATGTGGGCAACGTCTGCTACGGTTTGTTTACTGCGCTTGCGCGGACCGCGTAGTGAAGTAAGCGGCGCGGACTCGGCACGCAGCGGATTAACAACACTGTCACTAGATGGCACTACCGCCGGATCGGCGTCCGCGCAAGCATGCGAAGCTACTTCAGATTTACTAACTACTGCACTACATTTTTGAGTAGCTACTTGATGTCTACTGTCACTAGCTACACAGTACTGGGCACTATTACAAGGAGCAGTTGCAGAAGGCACTATTTTCACTACAGGAATGCACTGTTCATAGTCATTTTGCTTGTCCCGAACCCTTTTCCGTTGCACTGTTTTACGCGCTCGTCGGCGCTTGCTACGTGGTGCACTATATAGTTTTGCCATAGGCGCAGAACTAATTTCTTGCAATTGAGATCCAAGGAAAGCACTGCTCAATTCCACAGCCCGTATAACATTTACAGAATGAACTGTTCTCGCACTCTGCGAAGCACTGTTTCTAACGGTACCGTTCTTTGAGTTTTTAATTTGCATACACACAGACTGTACATGTCCTGATTTGCCACATTGATAACAGGTTGCGTTGCGACTAGGGCAATGAGCACGCTTGTGGCGAGACACACACTGGGGGCAAGATTTACGTACATTTTTCCGAAATGAGCGTTGGCGCCCGGTATTCAAATCACTGTTTCTAACACGACGGGGCGACCTTTGTGTCGCACTTTTACACTGGCTACTGTTCACTGTCTGTTCAGCACGGCCTGTACTATTGTAAGAATCACTAGTGCTACACTGAGAACTACGGCTAGGAAAGCGTCCGTTACGGCGCACTGAATTTACACTGTGGCTTTGCATTTCTACATCTGCTAAGTCAAAAGTATCATGCGCTTCAATAAGCTGCAGTACACTGTCTAATGAGGGGTCAGACTGTTTTAGAATTGCTGCCCTAATTCTGGTGTCCTGAATGTTCTGCGTAATCGCATCCCTCAACATCACGTCACTATACGAAAGTCCACAAGAGCAAGTAAATTTACATTTGCGGGTTAAGCCCTTCAACTCAGTGATCCACTCTTGGTGTGACTGCTGTGGTAATTTTTTAAGTCTGAAAAATCGGTACCGTGCCGCAGCTACGAGAACTTTTCTCTCATAATGAGCATTTAGTGCATCTACAATTTGTTCAAAGTCTACATCACGAGGAGATGCGTGAGGGAATAGTTTTTGCAGTAACACGAAAGTTTTGGGGCCCACCACGGACAATAAAAGATGCTTAACAGTCTGACCTGTAAGTTGATGAGCCGCGACGAGTTCTTGAAACTGTGCGAAATAGTCGCTCCAGTCTTCCTCACGTTCGTTGTACTGGCGAAACGTAGGAAGCGTTGCGGCGGCAGGTGTGGGCTGCTGAAGCGGCGGCTGTTGTTGTTGGTTAGCGGCCTGCGCTGTCAGTTGGGCCACAGCTTGCAGGAGTTGTGTTATTTGCGCCGTCTGTAACTGAATAATTTCCATTAAGTTTGGGTTCGGAGCAGTGGCCATGCTGACCGATTAGGCGCCGCGCATACAAGTAAATTATAACAAAACACAAATGCAATATGAAAGAGGACGCGCTGCAACAAAAAAGTCCACAAAACACGTAACAAAATATCTTCCCCCAAAATTCTTATAATAAGGGTGGGTAGGCGGGAGCAATTTCTGTGTGCTCCGACTACTACTGCTGTCTGGCTGCTGCAAGCGGGCTGGTCCACGGATCGTCTATCACTCCTCGTCGCCACTTTTGTGTCCCAGCCTCGTCGCCGCTTTTGTGTCTCGTTTCCGCCGTAGGTGTCGGTGACCGAGTGGAATGAGACCGACACAGGAATAAAGATAGCACGCTGGTGCAGGTACGGAGAGGAGCAGCCAGAAACTAGAAACACTAGAGTAAATTAGAACGAGATATATATTGCACAGAATTTATACAATACTTAACTTTTACATAGTACTGCAGAGTGTTGATACATAGCTGAGCTAGAGCCCTGCCTAGTGCCTAACTGATAGCCAAGTCTTCACTGGTGCCTATCTGATTCCGAAGGTCCTAACTGGTTGCTATCTCAATCCCAAGTGAACGATGTCGTTCAGTGGTGGCCACGAGCGGAGCTGCAGCAGAGGGCGCTCGTGGCTGTCGTCGTAAGAACGCCGCGCCGTGCGTGCATGGCGGCGCGCGGCGAAAGTAGGTGGCGCGCACTTTGTACTTGTGCGACACCACACATATTATGATGAGTATTTATTACTATTTATTCAACAGTACATACTTTTGCAGTGACTGTCAGTTCAATGCACTAACAGTAAGAGGATCGACTTAACGCATACTTTTAACAGATAAATGGCATTCCAAAACTGACCAAGATGGCGGGCAGGCTTCAACTGACGTATGTGCTCGGCATAGATAATGCCATCTCTCTTTATTCTAACCTCCTTGGTATCGATTCGTTCACTGCGATTAAAGCTTACCCTTATGAGCAAACGCAGACAGAAAAATTTCGGATACAATTTTAAAAGCAAACTGTAATTTGTTACTGTCTGGTCATGTGAAAATATTCTCACACTGGCTAGTTCTCACACGAGCTGCTGTGTTACAAACCAGTCAGCAGTCATGCTGGGCAGTTTGTTACAGGTCATTAAGGAAACAAGCAAATTTCAATGGAAAACAAAGTCATAGGACGTAAAATGAGAGCGAATAAAAAATTTTGTGCTACGTTACAAGTTATTAGAACTTTAAAAATTCAATAAAACAAATTAACTTTAATAAAACCAGGAACAAAGTAATTTTGATTTCGAAAAAAAAATTATAACACGCGACGAGATTCGATTCCACTACGTTACAAGCAGAAACCCAGAAAAATACACAACGGTTAGTATGTTAAAGTAGTCTAACTAACACTACAGACTCAGCAACAATTCAGAATTGTGTGAAAGGTCCAAATTAGGAAACCAGTTGCCTAATTTAAACTTTCAGTTGCTTAAATTGAACCAGATGGTAAAACAATGGCTAAAAAGGAAATAAAGACCCATAATATTTAAAAAAGTCTCATTTCAACATATTTATTAAAGAAACATATTATTTAGGTACTTCGATTAAAATTTATTTTTTTAAATTTAACAGCTGCGAACTCAGAAATCACATCTTCAAAATTAATGTTTTGTGTTGCCTCATGTTCGGTAGTTAACATGGCAAGATTATTTAGCCCCGTGTTTTTAATTAATTTCAGTTTACTAAAGCTCCGCTCACACGAAGCAACTGATGCGCAAATCGTCGCATATAACTTTAGAGAGAGCATAGGGTTTGGAAGAGAGTCTGTAAAATCCGATTTCAAATGAATTTTGAAAAATCTAGACACACGCAATTGGAAACTGCAACATCTGCAGCTTTCAAATGTCTTCTCAACCTTGGAATTTAGAAGAGGAGTTTTGCTTCTGATACTTCATAAAATAAATAAATAAAAATAAAAAAAAATAAACCATAACACAGTTAATTTCAGGTCCTCGTTGTTTGCCAAAAGTAGGGTATTTGGCTGCACAACCTTGAATAATGAGGCGACATCTTGAATTGACATCTTGTTCGGAATTCAGTACTAAATCGGTCAAGATATTCCAACATATACTTTTGATGTTCTGCTCTCAGTGAAAGTTCTGCAACGGTCTGTTCACCAGCCATTTGGTTTTTATGGCGAATTCGTCTTTCTATTGGAATGTCGTGGTCTTCCGATTTTTCTCAGCAAGACCTAATGCCTCTTCCACAATAAGACCACGATTTTGTTCCATATAAAGCCGAAGTGACTATTTTGATAACTGATCAAGACTTAAGCCTCTACTTTCAAAAGCAACCTGAGTACACTTGCAGACGGGTGTCACCCCCATACGGGTGACATCCGGGGCGGGCCGCCCCCCACCCCTTAGCTATGTCACTGGTCACCAAGAAATAGGTTATTTGATCACAAAAACACACACGACACTGGTGTAATACTCTACAAATTTTATTGATTTGTGCAAACTATTTTTTTTAGCTGTTACGCTGCTTACGTACGTTGATGATATGTTACGCCTGTGGAGAAGTACCACCAGACAACTGCAGACATTTCTCAAACAAATTCCAAACACAACAATATCCACCTCACAATGGAGTTGGGAGGTAACTCCATAAAGTTTTTAGATATATTCATTGATATCAGTCAACACAACCATACCTTCAAAATTTACAGGAAACCAATCGCCCCTGACATTATCATACCTGCCAATTTTCAACACCCAATGACCCACAAACATGCTGCCGTACATTCAATGATCCACCACTTATTGTCCATATCAAGGAGTGATGACAACTTACAGACATAAATGAAAATTATCAAACAAATTTAAACAAGTAATGGCTACACTGCTGGATTAGTGGACTCCAAAATACACAAAAAACAAAAGCAACAGATCACTTCACTTCACTTTTTACCCTGTCCTTGATACACCACGCCACGATCGTAATAAAATGGTGGACGATCCCAAGTTTAGGAAAAGCCTCTCTGCAAGTTCCCAGAAAACTAAAATCCAAGAACCTAAAAACATCATTTTATGTACACAACAGTTTGGTACACATTTTACCTACTGGCAAGGACAGCAGACCAGTCTTGAAAAGAGTGGAATATATAAAATCATTTGTGATTGTGGAAAATTCTACATAGGTCTGTCTGGCAGAGCTATTTGAACACTCCTAAAAGAACACCACAGAAGTTGAGTCAGAAAGAGTGACTCCACTTTTCAGGCCATTTACTTGAAGAGGGTCACAGTTATAAAGTCCAATACGAAGTTTTACACCATATTTACAAAGCTGAGACGATGAACTACCTAGAAATATTGGAAATTAATAAACACATGTCTACTTGCCCAAGTGTTCCAAGGGTTCCCTTATTCTACACTTCTAACAGCAGATGATACTAATACTCCCACCTGATCATTGTACTTGTTTTGTAATAGTTTCATGATTGTCATATATTTATTTACCATCTCTTTCTAACTTTTTACGGCAGAATGGACACTGTCGTTAGTGGTTTCTCTTCGAATGATTTTGTGTTGTTTACCTGTTTCTGAATTATTCTGTTTCGGACCATCTTTAAAGTAATACCAGTTCTTGTGGATCTCTTTGACCTCTTCAACCCTCTTTATGGGTGGAATTTAAGAGACAGACAGACAGGCTCGATTGAAAATCTTTTTGTTCAGTTGGTATTAATCCACTCTTGCTAGGTGTCCACAGAACTTCAACAAGTCGTTTGCACATCCCGTCTGTTAACTTTTTTAACGTTTTTCCTGTACTACGAAACAACAGTTCTCTAGCAAATTCAATGTCCACCAGCATATAAGCTCTCTAATTGACTTCGAAAAATAACGAAAAATGGCCGCAATAGATGGTGCACTTAGGGACCATATCTACATTCACAACATATTTCACACGCATATCTATACACGCCACGTCACAGTGTGTGGCTCGCAGAATTAAATATCAAAACACTGGCAGGCAGAACTCATTTTTGGCGAATTATTTTCTTGTCCTCGGCACGATAACGGCGAACTGCGGCCTTTGTGCCGTTGCAGCTCATTGTTTCGCGAGACCAGCGCTGTCGCACCTGTCATCTGCAGAGCCCGGTTCTAATTGGCAGCGCGTAAGCTCGTAGTTGTCCGAATATGCAATAGATTTTCACAAAATGTCTAATGAAAAAAGTTTTTTCTCATTCGCGTCTCTCGTCGCACACAGCAAATATCTGAAATTCCATTGTACAGTCTTACATTTGGAAATAGTATTTCGTGGACAGCAAAAATAATGCCGTTACGTGCGAGTGGGACCCGTCCACTAAGAGTATGTAGATATATGTTTGAATCCATAATTGGATTGTTGCGCACAGCGACCGTTGATATAATTACTGGAAATAACACAGCATTTGGTCGCAATAAATCTGTTTATTGATTACAGTTCGATTTCGGCTAGGTAACTAGCCGTGAACAGTGTAATAATTGTCTGATAAGTAACACGTGAAGTTGGTAACTGTGCGTTACGTAATGATAATTTATTGCGACCGAACGCTGTGTTATTTCCAGTAAGTATGCAGACAGTTTATCCGACTAAGGATTAGAGATTCTCAACGACTTTTGCCTGTTACCGATATCGATATTGTTGAGATATCGACGGGGCAAGACAACGATTTGAGACTTTTCAGCATGCTTTAATTTTAAGCTTTGAACAGCTGCTGACAAAGTCATGTTCAAAATTGTTAAGTAATAATCTTCATTTTTTGGTGATTTCGCATTCGCTTATGTGGCTATTTATTTTATTAATTTCGAAGCTAACTAAGATGTTACCCTACCTGGTAATTTCACCTGTGTTGTCTTTGCCCGCTCTCGTCCCTGATTCGATGACTAGATTCCGACTCAAGTTTCCACAAAAGAAAACGGTACAATTGCTTTTACTACAGTCGACATAATCAACTTTTGAGCGCCAGCAACTGATCTAACATTTACAATGATTTATTGTCTGATTATCAGTCTACAGTTACAAGTTTTATTATTATTATTGAGCAAGCTATAAAGGAAAGCAAGGAGAAATTTGGAGAAGGAATTAAAGTACAGGGTGAATAAATAAAAACATTGCGTTTTGCCGATGACATTGTAATTTTGTCAGAAACAGCAAAGGACCTGGAAGAGCAGTTGAACGGAATGGACAGTGTGTTCAAAATTGCTTATAAGATGAACATTAACAAGTGCAAAACAAGGGAACTGGAGAGCAGTCCGAGAAAATCAGGCGGTGCTAAAGGATTAGATTAGTTAACGAAACCATAAATGTGGTAGATGAGTTTTGTTACTTGGGCAGTAAGATAACACGAAGGTCGCAGTATAGAGGATACAAAATGCAGAATGGCAATGGGAAGAAAAGCGTTTTTGAAAAAGAGAAATTTGTTAACATCGAATATTAATTTAAGCGTAAGGAAGTCCTTTCTGAAGTCATTTGTGTGGAGTGTTGCCTTGTATGGGAGTGAAACATGGACGACAAACAGTGCGGACAGGAAGAGGATAAACGCTTTTGAAATGTGGTGTTACAGAAGAATGCTGAAGATTACGTTGGTGGATCGCATAACTAATGAGGAGGTACTGAACAGATTTGGGGAAAAAAAGGTATTTTTGGCATGCCTTGACTAAAATAAGGGATCGATTGGTAGGACACATTTTTAGACATCCAGGAATTGTGAATTTAGCGTTGGAGGGAAGTGTGTGGGGTAAAAACCGCAGAGGAAGACCAAAAGATGAATACAGGAAGTAGATTCAAATGGATGTACGTTACCGGTCTTATGAGGAGATGAAGAGGCTTGCTCAGGATAGAGTAGGGTGGAGAGCTGCATCAAACCAGTCTCCGGACTGATTACAATAACATTATTATTATTATTATTATTATTATTATTATTATTATTATTATTATTTTATGTTTCGTTCCATCTTCAGAAACATCGTAGTCTATGTTATGACTTGCACATGTAGACAGATAATCAGACAATAAATAATTCCAAAGGTACACTTATTATTACGAAAATCTCAAATTGTTCTACAGAATGCTTCAATAGATATTTTATTCCAAATCAGAACTTCACTCGAAGCAATGAAAGTGCAGTCCTGCATCTGTTGCTTTGCCTTGAAACATTGCAGATGCAGCACGTGCCGTAGGCATAGACTGCCAGTGAACGTTGTTTTGTATGTAGAATGAGCAGGCGGCATGACAACCATTATCACTAGATGGAAAAATGGTCGTTTTTAAAGCGGCAGGGCTTCACTTTATTGTAGTTCACTCAATTAGTACGCAATACGAGGGTTGGAATTTACATAGTGGCAACACTGCTGTGGAGGTAGTATGCAATGGAATCTACTATTGCCGTTGATCGCCAACGAGCTTAAATTTCATAGAGTGGCGATAGGTTCGTCATGTTTGAGGCAAATTGAGCTGGCGTCCGCCACCTTATTTTGGGATATCTGCTGACAGCTGGTATGCTACACCGACTAGAGAATTTTATCTAATTACAGTTCCACGTTTTAAATATTGATTGACTATTGTATACGGATGTGCATCAAGTTCTGTCAGACTTTCTCGAAGCTGCGAATTGACATTCCTGGTAGTAGATGTCCTAAAAATGCAATAATGAAATTTCACCAACCTATCAGTATTACATTTCCAGTTCGAAGTACAACAGTTAGCCGAGGTTTACAATAACAATGGAAGTACCGCTGTGAAAATATTTTCGTTGTTTATAATGCAAATACGTGGTCTAAACGAGGTGCGAAACATACAGTGAACAGTGTTATGACGAACAATCTTGACCATGGATTTGCACCTGCTGTTAATGTGTTGTAACAAATGCTTTCATAAAGTCTAATATACACTTATCTAGTGTTTACTAAACCTATTAAGTCTAAAAACTTATAAAATTGCTATTAAAGAGTTTGCTTGTAAACTTTGGTGGACGAAGTTGAAGTACAAAGACGAAAGTGACAACAAAAAACTACAGTTAAAATGCGTCTAGTTCGTCAGCCACAAAAGCATTCCACGTCGAAATGTTGCCACGCTGAAATAAGTACAGATTTCTTTCAAAGGAGACAGACATATAAAAGGTAAAAAATTCTGGCTGACACTACCGCTTCCATACTTTGCACTGGTTGCTTGTCTACCATGCTCGATCAAGTATTATCAACAAAAAATGTAAATATTTTTAAAGAAGGTGTAGATACTCAAAAGTGTAGTTTCATCAACCACAGGAGCGACAGAAGATGAAATATCTTAGAAACACACTAACACCAGATAGAAAACTGAGGTTTTTTTTTTTTTTTTTTTTTAATCGTGTGTACTTCAAGGGAATTGCAGGATAGGTCGTCTGAAGCTTCACTCTTGGGGCAGCTGAGTGCCATTAGTCAGGAATTTTGTTTGAATATAGATAGACTGAGATTAAACAAGGCAAAGCATTTGGTGTTCTTACACGCAGTCCTCGTCGTTTCATCACTTCGATTTGGCCGCGGCAAAGCGGCCGAGCGCATTGAGGCGCTATGCTGCGATACGCGAGGCCGTTCCCCGTCGGGGTTTCGAATTCCCCCTCGGGCATGGATGTTTGTGCTGTCTTTAGAATAAGGTAGTTTGTAAGTTTAGAGACTGATGACCCCGCAGTTAAGTCCCATAAGCTTCACAAACATTTGAACTTCGATTTGTTGCATTTAAATGCTGAACGCAATTTAGGCGTATGTCAGCAGCAAAATTGTACAGGCAATACATATTAAATACAATATATACTAAATACAACACTTCAAGCTAAACAACAACATACGATCGACAGATTACTCTCAAGTGTACTGACTACCATAAATATGGCGGCCGAGTTTACAAATGTTGTCGCAAAGAGCGTTGTAGCTCGTGTGTCAGCCACTCCATTACTACGTTTACATGCAACACATCTTCCGGAAGACAAAATTCCCTTGAAGTACACACGATTAAAAAAAAAAAAAAAAAAACAAAAAAAAAAAAAAAAACTCAGTTTTCTACCTGGTGTTAGTGTGTTTCTAAGATATTTCATCTTCTGTCGCTCCTGTGGTTGATGAAACAACACTTTTGAGTATCTACACCTTCTTTAAAAATATTTACATTTTTTGTTGATAATACTTGATCGAGCATGGTAGACAAGCAACCAGTGCAAAGTATGGAAGCGGTAGTGTCAGCCAGAATTTGTCCACTTGTATATGTCTGTCTCCTTTGAAAGAAATCTGTACTTATTTCAGCGTGGCAACATTTCGACGTGGAATGCTTTTGTGGCTGACGACCTAGACGCATTTTTAACTGTAGTTTTTTGTTGTCACTTTCGTCTTTGTACTTCAATTTCGTCCACCAAAGTTTACAAGCAAACTCTTTAATAGCAATTTTATAAGTTTTTAGACTTAATAGGTTTAGTAAACACAAGATAAGTGTATATTAGACTTTATGAAAGCATTTGTTACAACACATTAACAGCAGGTGCAAATCCATGGTCAAGATTGTTCGTCATAACACTGTTCACTGTATGTTTCGCACCTCGTTTAGACCACTTATTTGCATTATAAACAACGCAAATATTTTCACAGCAGTACTTCCATTGTTATTGTAAACCTCGGCTAACTGTTGTACTTCGAACTGGAAATGTAATACTGATAGGTTGGTGAAATTTCATTATTGCATTTTTAGGACATCTACTACCAGGAATGTCAATTCGCAGCTTCGAGAAAGTCTGACAGAACTTGATGCACATCCGTATACAATAGTCAATCAATATTTAAAACGTGGAACTGTAATTAGATAAAATTTCGTAAAACGCTTTTTCGCTGTCGTGTTTACATGTGATAGCCTGAATCGGTTTTCCTAGCCCATTTAACATGCCGGCTGAAAAACAGCTGATTCAGTTTCTGATTAACTCAACACAATCGCTATTTTTCTCTACTTAAATACTCAGATTCATGCTCACTCTAATATTTATACTTTTAGTTCACATTAAAAATGTCACTCTGTCTATATGTGCCGAAAATTAATAACAGAAAAAAACGCTATCTGACAAGCCAAGAACGCTTTAAAAACGGTTGCGTTTACATGGGCACGAAAATCGATTGTGGAACGGAAAAACGCAACGACTTCAAAATGGCGTTTTACGCGGTGCTACACTGCAGACTGCTAACGAAGATAAGAGCTTATGAAATGGTTGGAAGACTTCGTAAGTAATAGAACGCAGTAAGTTGTTCTCGACGGTGAGAGTTCATCAGAGATGAGTGTATCGTCAGGCGTGCCCCAGGAGAGTGTGATAGGACCGCTATTATTTTCTATCTATATAAATGATCTGATGAACAGACTAACTTGTAATTTGCGGCTGTTTGCTGATGATGCTGTGGTGTATGGGAGGGTGTCGTCTTTAACTGACTGTAATAGCATACAGGATGACTTAGACAAAAGTTCTAGTTGGTGCGAAGAATGGCAGCTAGCTCTCAGTGTAGAAAAATGTGAGGTGATGCGCATGAGTAGGAAAAACAATCCCATAATATTCAAATGTTTGTATAGTCTATGGGACTTAACTACGGGGTCATCAGTCCCTAAACTTACAAACTACTTATGAACTACTTACGAACTAGGACGGCACAAATATCCATGCCCGAGGGGGGATTCGAACCCCCGACCGTAGTGGCCGTGCAGACCGTGACTGGAGCGTCTCAGTCTCCTCAGCCACCGCGGCCGGCCCATAATATTCGAATACAGCATTAGTAGTGAGCTTCTTGATGCAGTCTCGTCGTTCAAATATCTAGGCGTAACATTGCAGAGCGATATGAAATGGAACGAACATGTAAGGACAGTTGTGAGTAAGGCGGACAGCCGACTTCGGTTTATTGGGAGAATTTTGGGAAGATGTATCTCATCTGTAAAGGAGACCGCGTATTAAACGCTTGTACGACCACGACTTGAGTATTGCTCAAGTGTTTGGGACCCGCATCAGATCAGTTTAAAGGAAGACATAGAAGCAGTTCAGAGGCAATCAGCTAGATTTGTTACTGGTAGGTTCGACTAATGCGCGAGTGTCACGGAACTGCTCCGGCAACTCAATTGGGGATCGCTGGAGGAAATACGACGTTTTTTCCGTGTATTTCTGTTGAAGAAATTTAGAGGGCCAGATTTTAAAGCTGATTGTAGTACGATCTTGCTGTCACCTACTTACATTTCGCGCAGTGATCACAATGACAAGATAAGAGATATTAGGGATCGTTCGGAAGGGTATAGGCATTCTATTTTTCCTCGTTCTATTTGGGAGTGGAATAGGAAAGGAAATGCCAAGTAGTGGTACAGTGTACCCTCCGCCTCGCACTTTACGGTGGATTGCGGAGTACGTATGTAGATGTAGTTTAAATTTCATAGAGTGGCTAACGCACGAGCTACAGAGCTCTTTGCGGCAACCTGTGTAGACTCGGCCGCCACAGTTTTGGTGGTCAGTACACTTGATAGTAGTCTGACTATCGTATCTTTTTGTTGAGTTTGAAGTGTTGTATTTAGTCTATATTGTATTTAGTGTGTATTGTCTGTACAACTTCTCCTGCTGAAATATGCCTAAAGTTTGTTCAGCATTTAAATGAACAAATCGAAGTGATAAAGCGACAAGTACTTCGTGCATGAACACCAGATGTTTTGCCTTGTTTGATAGTCACAGAAAATTCCTGACTAATGGCACTTGCCTGCCACAATAGTGAAGCTTCAGACGAGCTGTTCTGCAATTCCCTTGAAGTACACACCATAAAAAAAATGCTGTTTTTTTTTTTTTACCTAGTGTGTTTTTGAGATATTTCTTTTTCTGTCACACTTTTGAGTGTTTGCACCTTCTTTATAAATATTTTCATTTGTTATTGACAATACCTGATCGAGCATGGGTGACATACAACCAGTGGAAAGTATGGAAGCAGTAGTGACAGCCAGAATATTTCCACTTGTCTGTGTTCTTTGCAACAAATATGTACTTATTTCAGCGTGGCAATAACGAAAGTTATTAATGATACGTTATTTCGACGTGGAAAGCTTTTGTGGCACCTGACCAAGGCGCATTATTATTGCAATATTCTGTTGTTACTTCCGTCTTTGTACTCATATTTAACGTACCAAACGTTACTTGTATCAGCATGGCAACAAAGTTATTAACGACACCTTATTTCGACCTAGAATGCTTTTGTGGAAGATGACCTAGGAGCTTTTTGAACTGCAGTAGTTTGTTGTCACTTTCATCTTTATAGTCGAATTTCTTCGCCCAAAGTTTACAACTAAAACCTTTAGATTTGTTAAACAGAAGATAAGTGTATACTAGTCTTCATGAAAGCAATTGTTGCAACACATTAACAGCTGCCACGGTGGAGTAGCCGAGCGGTCTAAAGCGTCTTGCTGCGAAGCGCACGGTTGCTCGCCGTCGGAGGTTCGAGTCCTCCCTGGGGCATGATTGTGTGTGTTGTTCTTAGGTCAGTTTACCTAGGTTTAAGTAGTTTGTAAGCTACGTACTGATGACCACGCAGTTTGGTCCGATAGATTTACAAACATTTGAACATTAACAGCTGATGAAAATCGATGGTCGTGATTGTTCGTGATAACAATTACTGTTCAGTATATGTTTCACAGCTCGTTTAGACCATGTAGGGCCTACTTGCATTACAATTAACACAAATATTTTCGCAGCGGCACTTTAGTTTCTATAGCAAACCTCATCTAACTGTTATACTTCGAATGGAACTGTAATACTGAAAGGTTCGTGATATTTCATTATCGCATTTTTAGGAAATCTACTACCAGTCTCGTCAATTCACAGCTTCAAAAAAGTTTGACAGAACTTGACGTACATCCGTATTCAATAGCCAATCTTTATTTAAAACGTGCAACTGTATGTAAAATCTCGATTGGGTGTGGCATACCAGCTGTGATCCGATACCCCAAATAACATGGCGGACGCCAGTTCAATTTGCCTCAAACATAGCGGACCTATCGCCACTCTATGAAATTCAAGCTCATTGGGAAAACCGCTTTATAGAAGTGGATTTCGAGAATAGATTTTAGAGTGTTTGTGACCAACCAAAAGCGGAATTGGGAAATCGGTCTACGAAATCCGGTTTTGTGATCCCATGTAAACGGGGTGTATGAAATTTATGCTCGTTGCTGATAGCTTACGTTGTTGACATACCTACCTTACCTCCGAGCAAATGGACTCGCCCGTCCCACGTCACTGGCGAGCGCACAATCAAATGTTCAAATGTTTTTAGAACTTATGGGACTTAACCATGGGGATATCAGTCCCTAAATTTACAAACGACTTATGAACTAGCTAATACTAAGGACGGCACAAATATCAATGGCCGAGGGGGGATTCGAACCCCCAAACGTAGTGGCCGTGCAGACCGTGACTGGAGCGCCTCAGTCCCATCGGTCACCGCGGCCGGCATCGCACAATCCAGGGAAACACAGTCATTTGTGAGCGAGTGGTCTGACTTAATGGTGTTACCATGTTCAAATGTTTGGAAATTTGTGGGACCTAACTTCTGTGGTTATCGGTCCCTAAACTTACAAACAACTTTAACTAACTTGTTTTAGAACAACACGAACACCCATGCCTGAGGGAGGATTCGAACCTCCGACGACGAATAGCCGCGCGCACCGCAGCAAGGTGCTTTAGTGCGCACGGATATTCTGCCATGGCGGTGTCACTATGTTCCTCCACGGCATACCGTCAGTTGGAACATAACCTGCTGCCAGCTTTGCGAAAGAAGCGGCAACACTTTCTGTGCAACCCATCCCCAATTTTGCACCAAAATGCACTGGAGCATACAGCGCAAGCTGTGGCTGCACGGTTCGGTTGATGGGACTGGGAAGCAATGTACCATCCACCATACTACCCGGACTTGATTCCTTGTGACTTTCATTTGATTCCGAAGATGAAGAAACCACTTCGTGGCATTCGCTTCAGGCCTATTTCAGAGATTCGACTGGTTCGTTCGCACCATCAACAGAACATGCTCTTCCTATGTATACTACGCCTTCCACATCGCTAGCAACGCGTTCTACACAAAACTGTTGACTACGTTGAAGGACAGTAACAGTAACATGTAACGCTTTTGTATCGGTTGCCAATAAATAGTTGCCATTATTTAAGTTCCAGCATATATGACCAAGTATTTGTTGAGAATCGTTCTGTTACTGGAAAGTAGATCAAAGTTTGTAACGGAAAACATCTTTTACATACATTAAAATGCATGTTGCTAACCATCAGCTGTTTATTATATTTATAACTTCACCGGTTTCGGTTATGAACCATTATCAGAAAAGTTAATTAAACAAATTGATTACGTTGATACATTGCTGTCATCTTAGCCATGTCAATCAAGAAAAGATACGTAAAATGTCACTGGACATTACGTCATGATAATAAATATTACAATATACAGTTACTTGTTAACCTTGTTTCTTGTGAAAATGATTCTATGTCAACGGGAAGCACCGTATAGATTTTTATGACTTTTATTTAAAAGTTTAAACTTTTTACACTGCAAAGGGACCGATTGCTGTAGTATCTGTGGTGTCGCACAAGTCTGAAGTGCGCGCCACGTACTTTCGCCGCGTGCCGCCATGCAAGCACGGCGCGGCATTCTTACGACGTCAGTCACGAGCGCCCTCTGCTGCAACCCCACTCGTGGCCACCACTGAACTGCATCGACTACTTGGCAATCAGACAGGCACTAGAACAGTCTCTCATTAGTAGGCAGGCCTCTATCTTGTTAAACTATGTATCTGCATTCCACAAGTCTTCAGTTAACAAAGTTAAGTATTGTATTATTTCTACACAATATATATCTTGTTGTAATCCAGCTTAGTGTTTCTAGTTTCTGCTGTCACATTGGCTGGTCACCTCAGACTCTGTACCCGCACACGCGTGCATCCTACTTTCCTGTGTCGGTCTCTCTCTACTCGGCCACCGACACCTAGGACAACCGGCGGAAACGAGACACAAAAGTATCTGATATTAATTTCAACTTGATTTTTTGTTCCTAGAAAAAGGAATCATAAGACACGTATTGACAAACTAGCGGGTAACAAATGACAAAAATTTCTTTCTTGTAATTACAAATCATCATCTTTAGACTTTACTGTGAAATCTTTGTTGCTGAGTTTTGAGACTCTAGATCAAGTACTTCCTGGACTTAGGTCCTTCTGCTTTCATTTAAATCCGAAGATGAAGGAACCACTTCGTGGCATTCGCTTCAGGACTGTTCCAGAGATTCGATAGGCAATAGACCGCTCCATTCTCACCATCAAAAGAACAGGCTCTACTAGCGGTACACTATGCCTTCCACATCGCTGGCAACGGGTTTTACACAACACTGGTGACTACTTTGAAGGACAGTAACAGGTGCAAACATGTAACGCTTGTGTATCGGTTGTGAATAAATAGTTGCTACTAATTAAGTTCCAACCCTCGTATATTCATGCAGTAGAGCTACATGTCTTCGGGAAAAGTAACGACTGAATTTTCGCCTTGTTTTCAACCGTTCGCAGTAACTGCATGGCAAAAACCACATTAGCTGATGTCATAACGGTAGCTCAGTCAATTAACCAGACAACTGCTGAAAAGGATGCTGGCCCTCTTCAGGAACTAAACGTTTGCCTGGCCTCTCTGCTATGGTTGTACCGATGGTACGGCTACCTGTATCGTTGAGACACGCAATCCACCCTGCCTCGACAAAGTCTGTCGTTCAAATGTTCAAATGTTTGTAAATCTATGGCACTTAACTACTTTGATCATCAGGTCTCAGGCTTACAAACTAGTTAAACTAGCTTAGGCTAAGGACAACAAATACAACCATGCCAGAGGGAGGACCCGAACCTCCGACGGCGATCAACGGCGCGCTCCGCACCTAGGCGACTTGGAACTCTTTGCCACTCCACGTCTGCGGTTCATGATGGTATTCATGAGTGTATGTCACGTTTAAACGCTTAAGTAGAAATTAGGTTGTTCAGGTGCTGTGCTCTTGCACAGCAGTCGCACATGCGCGGTCCTGGGCTCAGAGAAGGTTCTTGATAAGGATCGACGGAATATCTCGTTTAAGGTTTCGGCCAAAATACCTGTTTCGGCCGCAGGTTCGGTTTTCATCCAGAAATCAGCCGAACATTCGGCTTGGCCGAAATCAGATTTCTTGACCTTACTGATGAAGTCCGGTCGCGTTCTGGATGGATTCATCATCGATAACGCTTTACCTGAGTTGACAGCGCGTTGTTTAACTGCTTAGGGTCTCTCCTCGCGTGTGACAATTGTGGGGTTTCGTTCTTAATCACAATATAAAGCAATCGTACCTGATAGTGATATGTTAATAACAATTTAACTTAATCAGTTGTTGTACGTAATGGAACGAGTTATTATGCTGTAAAGTTTTATTAATGAGTTTGCTTGAAAGCCAGGACCTTTTTTTTAACAACTAATATTGGTTCAGGAAATTTTGCTCATGTGGTACACACCTATTCCTGTTCAGTTTGCGTAAATTCATACTGACAAGAATCATACTGTTATCCCGAACTGTGACTTCCTTTTTCGAAACACTTTCTGCAACACTGATTGAAGCTGCTATGTGTTCAGAAAAATGAGCTACGTAAAGTTGTTAGACGATTGCAAAGAACGGAAGTAGGAATGGAAACATATAGCTAGCGCTCTCAAGAATAAAATCGTAAGGCTACTTATGGAAGAAAGCAAATTATTACTTTCTGCGTATTTTGTATTTTTGAAGCCATGTTGAGGCACTGACATTTTGTAATATCTATTTGGCATTTTTATTGCGTACCTAAAGACTATCTTCCTACAAGAAGGTATATAGGACTGTGGAATTTGTGGTAGCTATATAGTATCTCGTTAATTTGACGTGAACGGGACCGGGATAGTATCGAAACTTACGTGTGGAAAAGAAGAAAATCGACCTTGAAAAGAATACACTTGTTAAAAAATATGACGTCTTTTTAAATAGTCATTTATATTGGAAGCCTAAACGTTTTAAAGTCTTTTCACTATTTATTTCGCTTTATAATAGTGGTGTGCCTTTTTGTATGGAGATAGGATGTACCTGCAGTTGTTGTTTTGTCTTATGTCGCTCGTATTTATGGGGAATTCGTAATGCCGAGACTCGAAATATCGAGACGCCACTGTATTTTTATTTTATTTTTTAGGTAGAAAATGTATGTCACAACGAGGATAATAGAATCTTTTGTATCCCATCCTCGTCGCCACTTTTGTGTCCCAGCCTCGTCGCCGCTTTTGTGTCTCGTTTCCGTCGTAGGTGTCGGTGGCCGAGTAGAAAGACCGACACAGGAATAAAGGATGCACGCTTGTGCAGGTAGGAGGTGACCAGCCAGTGGGACAGCAGAAACTAGAAACACTAGAGTAAATTAGAACGAGATATATATTTCTTAGAGACTTAGTAATACTTAACTTTCACATAGCTCAGTACTGCAGAATGCTGATACATAGTTGAGCTAGAGGTCTGCCTAGTGCCTATCCGATAGCCAAGTCTTCACTGATGCCTATCTGATTCCGAAGTGTTAGCTGGTTCCTATCTTAGTCCCAAGTGAACAAGTGAACGATGTCGTTCAGTGGTGGCCACGAGCGGAGTTGTAGCAGAGGGCGCTCGTGGCTGACGTCGTAAGAACGCCGCGCTGTGCGTGCATGGCGGCGCGCGGCGAAAGTAGGTGGCGCGCCCTTTAGACTTGTGCGACACCACAGAATCCAATTTGGTAGTACTCTAATGAGAGTACCGTCGATTTGTCTAATTGTCTAAGCCTGTTCGCCTTCTATGTCATCTTCTAGGGACTCCTGATTACGCGTACACACACCCAAGAAGGCTTAAAAGGACAGGACGCCTACTCGTTATCGCCGAATTCGTCCAAATTTGTGGTACATGTAGGGCGTGGTGAGATATGAAAGTGCACCAAGTAGTAACTCTAGATGGCTAAGCGTTTAGGAAATAAAAGGAATTTTGAAGTGGATCTATCACCATATGCACCTTATCAACTGCCGCTGAGAGAGTCTGTTTAGAAAGCGGTGTTTGGCTCAGCGGTAAGAGATCGGATTTTTTTTTTTTTTTTTTTTTTTTTTTTTTTAATGAAAGGTTCGTGAGTTCGATTCCACCAGGCAGCAAATACTTTTTTGCTCCTTGGCAATGCGTACACTACTGATTTCACAATTAACTGTAACATCATATATGTTATTTTGTATTTATATGTGCACAACATCAGCATGGGACGTCATTATTTAAAACAAGCATATTATCTTGCAAACTTGGGGTTGTGAACGGTCATAACATGCGCAAGATGCGGTCAGAATTATTGCTTCCCCTGTTTCTTCGATGAATATCAGCGCGGTACATGTAATTGATCAATTGCAAAAGAACGGAAGTATCGATTTACATACACGACGTCCCCAAGTACACGTTAACTACAATCCTTTTTTAAATGTTTGTAGTCCCGAATTTCATCCAATGCCCTTTCTTTTTTTGCTTAGGTAAATTAGTAAAATAACATGATGTTGCGGTTAATTGTCTACATCTACATCTTCATCAATACTCTGCAAACCATACAACAGGAAAATATCTATTGGGGGTATGTTTAACCGGTCCTATATAATTTTTTTTTTCTCCTCCATGTTACCACGGATGACGTACAGCAGTTTGCGTTTGTACCACAATGACAGTGTACGCGAGGGTTGCAGTAACTCCCCACTGCACTGTGTGAAGAGTAGAAATTCTAAAATTCAGCAACCTGACGTCTTCTATAGATGTCGTCCCCATGCAGATGATAGCACACAGGTCGGAGACCTTGGAGTGAGACTGAAATTATTAAACTATCGGCAGGAACTGATCTAATTACTGAATAATATGGAGGTTCTTGGGATGCCAACTAGTTTTATTTAAAGAATGGAGAAAACCAGCAAACCGCATAGTAATTTACACTTGTCACACATTGTTTTAACTGAAAGTTTAATATATTACTATTTTGCATTGTTCTAAAATAATTAAACTATGTCTTATGACCGCCTACGTATGCGACATGTTACTCCTCCGAGTGCGTGTTCTGGACTGAAGTGTGGCGGCTCGATGCAAGGCTGCCTTCACTCCGCAATTTAGCGCGCAAACATGGCTGCCGTGCATCGTCCGTCCTATATTAATTGTTTTGTATATTAATATTGCAATAGTTAATATCTGTTACGTAGTCATAGCATAGCTTGGCTTTCAGAGGTTTCCTGTCTTGAGTTTGAGATGGTATAAATAATTAGTTTATTCAGTATTAATAAAAGTATAATCGCGTTTTGGCGCGTGACCGCCAGTACTACAGCCAATCGGCGTCCAGTGCCTGTCGCTCGGGGACTTCCCTAGAATTCGGAGAAACTTGCCAGTGCTCTTTCCCATGAGAACCCGACCTATTGTACCACCTGTCGTGGTTCTCGCCAGCTATTACCATCTGTCGTCTACTGGTTCTAACCGGCTGTACTGAAGCGATTCTCAAATTTTAATATGATGGCTTTAAGCCAGAAATATTACAACCATTGTGAAGCGCATGGCAGAGGGTACGTTCCAATGAACCAGCTGTTAGGGTTTTTTTCCCATTCCATTCACGTATTGAGCTTGGGAAGAATGATTGTTTAAATGCCTCCGTCAGTGCTGTAATTAATCTAATCCTCACGATCCCTACGGGAAAGCAAGCCAAGGAACAGAAAAAAAAATTGCCACCGGGTGGAGTCGAACCCACAACCTTCTCATCTTTTAATGCTGAGCCAAACACCGCTTCCTAAACAGGCGTCACAGGGACAGTTGATTTGCATATGGTGATAGATCTGTATCAAACTTCCTTTTGTTTCCTAAACGCTTGGCCACATGAAGTTCCCACTTGGGGCAATTTCGTGTTGACCTTCAAAACAAGAGGAAGAGCACTGTCTACATAAAATTTCGTTCAGTGCATGGTGGAGGATACTTATGGATTTCGCCAAAATCCACAGTTTTGCTCCGATCTTGATGAAATTTTGTACACTTGACCTTGAAAACAAGATGAAGGTTACTGTCTACATAAAATTTCGTTCGGTGCATGGGGAGAGTTCTTTACTTACAGACTTACAAGAAAAGTACTTGAGCTCGAACAAACATATCTGTATGAACGTTTGGTTACAGTATCTCTACGTACACCTCAATGTGCTGGTGGGTGTCGTTTTTATGCAAAACTTTGCAATCATGCTCTAGATAGCACTGTAAATGTAATTGTAGACGCCATAGGTAATGCAGATATCTAAACTATAACTTATGTAATAATCGTCGTACATGTTCTCTAGCGTATTGTCATCAAATGCCGTGATGATAGTTGCAACTTTAACCTTCTTCTCGGAAGACTGTTGGTATTCACTGCCACTGCTTCCATCGCCTCTTCCCACACTTACCGTAGCACTACCGCTAGCAATGAGTTCTTCGTCATTATCATCCCTATTATCATCATTATGTGTTAGTGTTACGACAGTATCTGAGTTATGCTCATACCATAAAAGATACGAGAAAGCATGCGAATGATTAATCTTCTATACTAATACCATCTTCACGAAGACCGATTCTTCGTAATTTCATCTTAACCAATCGCAATACTTTAGCAGGATTGATTATCAATCGCCGCTCCATCTGACGGTTCACCACACAAATGTCACAAAACGCAACTTCAGAGGCACACTGCACAGTCCCTACTGGAGAACCGATAGGTCAAAGTGCAATGTGGCAAGGCACACGCAGAGGCCTCTAACGGACGACTGCAGAGTTTTGCAGATGCGGGAGTGTCACTAGTGCAATAAGGGATCTTTGGATTATCTCTCGTACGATTTTGATGTATATGTGTTTGTTCGAGCCCAAGTACTTTCCTTGTTAGATTGCAATCTCTATACATATAAGACGCATTTGTTGTCTGTTTGTCTGTTCCCTGAATTTTAAACCTGGGCAAAGCTGGGTACTTGCAGCTAAAAGGTAAAGCAGTCAACAATCCGAAGATTGGTTTGAGCACCACAGTGCTTTACTAGGCATGGTCCTGTTTGGAGGTGGTATGCCGTTGCCTTCCTCCGACCTTCGAACTGAGTTACCCAGTCAGTTATAGGGGGACCTACAGTTTAACGTGGGTTCCGAACCACGGTGCTACTCAGTATTTTTCACATGAGCAATACTGAAGTGAAAGTGAAGTGAAAGAAGTGGAAAGTGACAGATAAAAATCCTAGGAGCTGGCGGGGATCGAACCCGCGACCTTTGGATTTGTAGTCTTGCACTCTACCACTGTGCAACCGAGGCGCACCTAGTGTACCATAAATTTGGACGCATTCGGTGATGACAAGTAGGCGTCCTCTCCTTGTTAGTAAGTACAGGAAGGGGATCTTAAACGATGTGGAAAAACTAGTTATTTGTGGTGTGACGAAAATATACAGAAATTTTAACTTAATTACGCAATTTTCGGTTTCGGCCGAAACTAGAAGAGGAGCCGATTTTCGGTTACGGTTTGGGTTTCGGCCACAAATCATGCTTCGGTCGGACTATAGTTCTTCGGTTTCGCGCCGCGGCGCCTGCGGCTTTGGCAGGTAGCTGTTAGGTATGCCGGGGGCGGCGCTCGGCCGCCGGACTTTGTGGGGCCGATGCGGGGCTGCAGCGGCAGCGCGGCCGGGATCAGCCGCGGATGTGACCGGCAGCGCAATGCCGGGGGGCGACGCGCCGCCCACGCGGGACGGACGCCTCCTGCGGCAGCCCCGCCTTAACGCCGCGCTGTAAACACCCAGAGCGGCGCTCGCGACAGCGGTCGGCGGCGCGTGGGCAGACACACAAATGCGCAATCAGGCGTAGTGAACCGTCCGCAGGGCCTGTTCTGTTGATGGTGCGAATGGAGCGGTCTACTGCCTGTCGAATCTCTGGAACAGTTCTGAAGTGAATGCCACGAAGTGGTTCCTACATCTTCAGAGGCAAATCAAAGTCACAAGGACTTAGGCCGATATTACACTATCAAATTTTCTTTGACAAAGAATCTTTGCCCAATATTCTTTGACAAAGAATGTTTGACGTAGTGAAGAGGGGACATAATCCAATTTTCTTTGACAAAGAATCTGTCCAAGTGTATCGAAAATGACGGATGGATATATGCCATTAACCTCACTGTTGTGATTCATGAGTTTCTCCCGGCGTATTTGATAATCAAAATATCCACGGGTGTACTGCCTGTCTATAGTGTCCAACAGGCACAATATGTCGGCGATCATATATGTCGCCATCATCAGGTGAACTGACGGACTGAGCTCCTGGAAACGCACCGGCACGGAGCTCCGCACGCTACAGCGGCTCGAAGGGAACTGGGTAGAAGCCCGGTAGCGGGCGATTTAAATACCCTCGGCCCGCGAAACGACCCCTCCGTGGTCCGCGCCCCGCGCCGCGGTTGCGCAATGGAGATGACGCCGATATGTAGGCTCTATCCACCGTGGTCGTCACTACGTTACATTTGCTAGATTTACTCTTAATTAACCCAATCGCTGGTTTCCAAGCTTTGCTAAGATTATAGCCACATGCACGGTTTATGAGGTCGTCACTTGTGCGAATTTCAACGGCCTCTCTAACGACGCAGTCCCATAATCTCGACGTCTGTACCAGAATCCTAGTGCATTCATACTCCATCGCGTGATTCTCCGACAGGAAATGTTCAGCGACTGCCGATTTGCTATGATACATCAGTCGTGTGTGCCGCTGGTGTTCAAGGCATCGATCCTCGACGGTACGCACCGTCTGTCCAATATATGACTTTCCACACTGACACGGAATCTGGTACACGCCGGCCTTCCTCAAACGGAGATCATCTTTGGCGCTCCCCATCAGTGCACGAATTTTATTCGGCGGACAAAAGACAGTTCCAGCCTTGTGTTTCTTCAAAATGCGGGCGACCTTCCCCGAGAGTGCGCCGGTATATGGAATAAACGCAGTGCCTACTTCCTCCCTCGTGTTTTCATCTGTTTCCACAGGTTGTGCTGTAGTGGTTGGGCGGAGAGCCCACTGAATCTGCCACTTTGAGTATCCATTTTTTCGGATTACAGTTCTCAGGTGTTACAATTCCTGGGGTAGACTCTCTGTGTCGGAGATAGTGCGCGCTCTATGTACTAAAGTTTTAAGTACCCCATTCCTCTGTGAAGGGTGGTGACCGCTGCCTGCGTGTAAATACAGATCAGTGTGCGTTGTCTTCCGATATATACCATGACCCAGGGTGTCATCAGCTCTTCTCTTGACCAAGACGTCAAGAAACGGCAATTTACACTCCGTTTCAGTCTGCATAGTGAATTTGATGTTGGGGTGTATGGAGTTCAGATAGGAAGTCAAGGAGTATATCCATACCATGTGGCCAGATGACGAAAGTGTCGTCCACGTAACGGAAAAAGCAAGTAGTTTTTCATTCAGATGATGCCAGGGCTTCCTCCTCGAAATTCTTGTACTAATTTGCGACCACAGGGATGAGTGGGCTACCCATGGCGACTCCCTCCGTTTGTTCGTAGTATTCGCCATTGAAAAGCGGGACGCGGACCACGGAGGGGGTGCTCCGCGGGCCGAGGGTATTTAAATCGCCCGCTACCGGCTTAGAACCCAGTTCCCTTCGAGCCGCCATAGCGTGCGGATCTCAGTGCCGGCGCGTTTCCAGGAGCTCAGTCCGTCAGTTCACCTGATGATGGCGACATGTATGATCGCTGAAATATTGTGCCCGTTGGACACTATAGACCGGCAGTACTCCCGTGGATATTTTGAACCTCACTGTTGGTTACATATATTATAAATATCTATTTATACACTGTGATTGCATGTAGGCCTACATTAATTGCAACGGCTAGTCATTTGGAAGACTGACAACATTGGTGACACTTGCGTCTGCAGTGGTATTCTGCTCTAAGAACTTCGAGGTGGAACCAATACATTTGTGGCTGGTAAAGAGCCTGTGTCCTGTTTTCCCTTTGCTAATAATCTATCGCGTTTACAGCAAACAAAACATTTACAATATTTATGTTTTTTGCAATTATATTTCGTGTAAATAATATTTGTCTGAAAAGATATATGTAGGGAATTAACCATTTATAGGATAGCGGTAGATATATTGCCCACCTACCATAAATGCGAAACCGTATACGTTGCTCTTTGCCTTCCTTGTTTTCATCAGTTTCATTCAAATGTTCAAATATTTGTAATTCTTTAGGGGACGAAACTACGTTGGTTGTAAGTCTCTAGACGTAGAAACTACTTAAAGTAACCTAAGGACAACACACACATCTATGCCCCAACGCGGGAGGTCGCATGATCCGTAACGTGGTGCTCCAGACCACTCGGCTACTCCCGTGCGGCCCCATTCCATTCTAAATAACAAGTTTACCACTGGAATATGTAATATTTCATAGTGTTTAGTAATGTTTTAATATTTGAATTTTGTAATGTGTTCAATTTTTCTAATTTAGTAAATTATTTAATAAATTGTATCTCCTTCGCATTCCAAATGCCATTTTTAGTTATCTATTCCAGATATAAGAAGGTGTTTTTTAAATGACCACCAGCCACAGTAGTCTAAACCCCAGCCAAAATGAACTGTGTTCTGTACAACAACCACCTATTTCCTGATTTCACTACCAACTTAGATGGACATAAAATAATTCTGGGTATATATATATATGGCGTCTGTTCCGAAATAACTTCTGATCCTGCAGTTGTTAATCTTCCATATTCATAGAATATATGAAATCACCTGCGGATGGGCAGAGCCGAAATGTGTACCCAGCCCGGAAACCCGGTTTCAAATCCCGGCTGGGTACACATTTTCGGCTCTGCCCATTTTCAGATGATGTCATATGTTCTGTGAATATGAAATTCTGGGTATATTACGTGCCTATAAAAGTTAATGGGATGCAATAAAAGTATTACCTATCAAATTTTCAGAAAAAAAGTTTTGTCCTATAAAGGGTCAAACAGTGCCATTATATACTTTTTCTTTCTCCACTGCACAACTAGAGCAGAGGCCATTAATTTTCTTTTTTACGTCTCCTGCCCTGCAACCAGTTCTCACTTGATCGCTAATGAACTCCGCAATTGTCTTCTAGCTTTCTACTCGATGCAGCTGGTTTTTTTCAGTCATCCTCAAACAACTTAAAATTTTCGTTGCTGTGGTGACACACCATACGAATTTCGCGCTCATGTTTCCATAAATTACGTCAAAACTGCTACTGGGATGCTAGCGCTTCAAGCGGTCACATTTCTCACCACAGTTAACATAAGACGAACACTTTCTTTGATCAAATCTACAGTGAGCTACTAGATTTGATCAAAGAATTTTTTACGAAAGGTAACTTTGGCGAAAATTCCGTACTACATTGTCCAATTTTCTTTGACAAAGCTTCTTTATCAAAGAAAATTTGATAGTGTAATATCGGCGTAAGTGCAGATAATATGGTGGATGGAACAGTACTCACTAGTTCCATCGACCGAACAGACCGGACACAGTTTCCGCTGTATGCGCCCGCGCATTGTCGTGAAAATGATAGGTGGGTTGTCAGAGTGTTGCCGCTTCTTTCGCAAACAGTATGCACGTTATCTTCAGAGACGCTAGGACGACCTGCCCAATGCATATTTGCCACAGTTTGCTGACCATCGTTGAAGGCTTTTCCCCAACGTGCCCCTGTTCTGTACGGCAATTCCGATTTCCCACACTCTCTTGAAGACCTTGATGACACTATCGTGCTGTACGACGTCTGTCGCATCCAATCTCTTCGTGTTTAGAAAACATAGCGACACCGTTACGTTAGACCGCTCGCTCACTAGTGACTGAGTTTCCCTCGATTGTGCGCACGCATATGACGTTGCATGGTCGAAACCATTTGTTCGGATGTAAAGTAGGTAGGTCGGGGGAAGGGGGGGGGGGAGGCAAACTACCTGCGCGGATCGGTGAACATTTCGCCGTTCTGCGCATGACGTTAACGTAGAAGCATGCAGTGGCTCGCAGCTACATTTATGTATCGAGGCGCTTAGCAGAGTTATGTTGTTGTTCATTTGATCTTGTGGTGTTATTTGCGGCTTTCGACAGAATTTTTCTGTTACAATGCTCGGCTGTGCTGTAACAGGGTGTCGGAAGACAAAAGGAGCGGATGTAAGCTATCATTCCTTTCCGAAAGATATCAGTTTCAGAAATTGTGGATTACGAAGTGTCACAGGAAAGATCGCTTCATTGTTGCAACGTCAACAATTTGTTCGCTACATTTCGCACGCGATGATTGTCTCCGTGACTTGTGAGTATTACTTCTCAATTTACCGCCGAGGAAAGTGCTTAAACAGGTCGCAGTGCCGAGTATAAACATTCCAGAAAGTGTCCCCAGTGTTAGTGATATGGGTGCGGAAGATGCAGTTTCCACAAATAGAGCTGGCAACTTTCAAGTACGGATAAAATGAAGAGTGCACTTTGGACACTATTAAAAAAAAAAAAAAAAAAAAAAAAAAATAATAATAATCTGTGTCTTTATCAAAGCTAAATATCCAGACGTTTCCCTAGACATTACACTATGTCAGAACTAGACTCTTCATTCGCATGAGGTTTCTCCATATGAAACTAAAAACGCAAAAAGCAGCAGCAGCAGCACAAAAGCGGAAATCACGGCAGTGTCACTCTTCATCCGTTACAAACATCTAAACAGGTAAATCAACTATTTAAAATCATTTTATGATAACATATAGCAGTCATAAGTAGTTATTTGTGTTTGCAAGTCGCTTGCTCGCTTGCCGCTGCGGCAGCCGCTGCCTCGCTTTGATTCTACGGTGACGTCACAGCGCCAGCCAATCGCCGCACTCCTCTCTTCGGGCCCAACCTTCTTTATAACAACCTTGGGTATGTCAACAAAGTGTGCTATCAGAGACTATATAGCACATTCCATTGCATAGTGTCTCCATAGCAGTGTTGCCACTATTTAATTTCCAAGCAAGTATCGTATTGTTGCCCTCACTAGTTGCGTGGGAAAGACGTTAGAATGGATGGTCAACCGCTGCCTTGTCTGGATGTTGGAATCCAGGCAGCTCCTTAGTCGCTTCCATTGTGGGTTCAAGAGATATCGTTCCAGCTTCGATAACCTAGCCTTCCTGGAGACGGCTATACAGCTTGCTTTCCAGTGCCGTCATCACCTTATGGGTGTATTTCTTGATATCGAGAAGGCCTACGATACGACTTTGAGGCATCTTAGGCAACTTCACGAACGGGGATTTCGTGGTTGTCTTCCAATTTTTATTCGGTCTTTCCGTTATTTTAGATATCGAGTTGGTGGTGTGCTCTCTGACCACTTTGAGCAGGAAAACTGTGTCCCTCAGAGTAATGTTTTAAGTGTGACTTTGTTTGCCATAGCGATTAACAGTATTACGTCTGTTGTGGAAAGTCCTCTCCAGTGTTCATTATTTGTTGATGACTTCTCTGTTCTTCCTTCAGCCTTGCAACGACTACTCGTCAGTTGCAGCAACCACTCAGACGGCTGGACGAATGGGCACAGAAGACCGGTTTTAAATTTTCAACCGAGAAGTCTGTGTGTGTGTTCTTCTTAATCGTTCACATTTTATTTTTAATTTACCTGAACTGCGGATGAGGTACACTGTTCTGTTTTAAAGACACTGAGTTTTCTGGGCCTCACGTTTGGCTCTAAACTTACCTCGTTGCTGCGTCTTGAAGACTAGAAGAGACGGTGCCTGAAAGCACTAAATATTTTAAAGTCTCTTTGTCACACTTCATGGGGAGCTGACAGCACTAGTCTGCTCCAGGTTTATAGAGCCTTTGTACGATCCCGACTTGATTACTGTTTCACGGTGTATGGGTCTGTAAGTCCTCCGTACCCAAAAATGTTGGATGTGGTGCACCATGAAGGGATTCGGTTGGCTACTGGGGCATTTCGGACCAGCCCTATACCAAGGCTTTGCGTCGAGGCTGCTGAGCCACCGCCCTACATACGGCGACAGCTCCTCATGGTGCCCCAGGCGTATACGACGTTGTCCACTCCATATACACCTGCTTCCAATACCGCCGCTTGGCCGCCTATGGAAAGGCTTTTTATTAATCTTCTTCAATCTATGAGGCCTTTTGGGATTCGTGCTAAGGACTGTTTTTTAAATACTGGTCTGGCAGGTGTACCACTACACTGAGCTTCTTTTTATTAAAAAAAAAATGTCTGCGGCACTTGTCGCTAGCACCGTTATCTCTTCCAACTATAACTTAGACTGTTTTATTATATTTGATGCTCATCTTTTATCTGAGCTGAAGAGACAACGTAGTTGCCCATGGTCTGTCTTATTTTTACCGTCTTCCTGATCGGACGTGTTCCATAAATGTAAGTGTGAGCCTTGCACAATCTAACTTTTGCCAATAATAAAATTTATTTCAGATTCTTTCATTTAAAAGGAGCCCTTACCTACTGTAAATAATATTAGTGCATTATTTTCCAGCAACATCAGCACTTGTGAAATGATGCTTAAGTGATTGTTGCAAGCCTGCAGTCAATTAGAACAGAAATTTCTAGAAGCGTTCACCTACTTAATCTCAGTGCCTGCAAGAAATCTTCCGTCATAACGAAGTCCGACAGATTTTACGAAATTTTGCTAAGTTCCAAATTAACTTACCATTTTGCAAGGTTTCATTTTTCGCTTCTAAAGACCCACAAAATGAGCATCATTTCACAATGAAAGATAATTTATTTCCATGGCTTCTACACATAAAAATGAGCAGAGAATTTGCAGTAAGCGTCCAAAGTCAGGTAAAGTACGGATTCCGCCGGTTTCTTGCGTGGTGGTGCTTTCTGGTGCCTGTATGCAAAATCATTATCGCCTCTAAACATTAAGTGCGGAATCCTCCATGTCTCAAACCTTCAAATATTCCCCTGTAATATTCCATCGCATGATAAATTCTCACAGCGGCACCCAGATAAAAGAAAAATAATAATAGAGTAAGTAACACCACACAGGTTTTAATGTTTTACATCGAGGTTGTAATCAAATGTCCACCTTGGCTCCTCCAGAGGCCCAGATTACTTTTAGAAGGATTATATTTCTGATTTTACATTTCAATCTATGTTTTTTAACATTTTAAATGAGCTTCGTGATTTTACGGTGGTTTACACTACTCCGTAGTGTTCCCCAATTACACCATCAGCGTAGCTGCACGTGATCCTGCGGGCTATTGAGAAAATGCAATGTGTTCGTGGCATACGGTTTCTTCTGTGCTCCGAGTCTCTTAGTGCACTAAAATCTTTACAAAATCTGTATCCGTCTGAGAAGATAGTACAGCTCATACATGACCGACTGTACTCTCTCCAGCAGCGGGGGAAGCAAGTGTCAGTCTGTTGGGTACCAAGACATGTCGGAAGTCGTGGAAACGAAATGGCTGATCAGGATGCCAAGGAGGCCCGCAGAGACTATGATATCATAAAAGGTGCCATTTCCCTGGTGAGACAGAGGTCGCTTCATTTGTGGGAGGAAGTGTGGCTGGCAGTGGCGGATAGTAAACTGCGGTTGGTTAAGCCAACTGTCCGACCAGGCGAACCTCCTGTCAGTCATTGAGGCAACAGGAGGTAACCTTGACACGTGTCCGAATCGGACACTGCCCTTTGATACGCGGCTTTTTACTCTCGAGAGGATCCCCCGTTTTCTGATGCCTGTGGCGAAAATAATCACCGTTCGCCACATTTTAACTAGGTGTATTTTATATCGTGTTGAGAAGATAGCATCAAATTTTGGTGCTACTCTGCTCTCTGTTTTAGCTGATAATGAGGCGTGACGAATGGTTTAAAATTTTGTGAACTCTCGGGACTCTGGCGTTCAGAGTACTTTTACGGCCATGCCATCCTACATTGTCAACATGCAGTGTTTGTTTGTGTGTTTGCTTTGTCCCCCTTGTCGTTTGTCTAGTTAGGGTACTTACGTACCTGTTGCCTGTTGTTATTCGTTTACTTTTTACTCAGGTCACACTCGTCGCCTAATTATCCTGGAAGGCCATTAAAGACTCGCTGTCGTGCGCCAACATCAAACTACCCTATCAGTCTGCAATTCATTTCCGTTCTTAAAAAGTTTTTGGACGATACGATTAAGTCTCAGCTATTATGAGCGGTATGAATTATACTGCACTGACATTTTCTTATTATAGACAACCATTAATAGAAGCAGTGATATTACTTTAATGACATTTTCATATTTGTATTGGAAAATTGACAACAACTTTTAGTGTCTAGGACAGGCACGGCCAACGTTTCCGCTCGGAGGGCGCGCCCGCGCCCCATGGCCGGAGGACACTGTAGTTATAGGCCCCGGCATCTCATCAGTACGCCGCCGACACTTCGTTTCGCCGCTGCTTTCATGTGTTCCAGCATTGTAATGTACCGCCAAGCATTATGCGCGTGTCTGTGAATGAATGAATGTGCCTTCAGCTATCCACTGTGTGTTTGCAAATTTCCTCCCACGTTACCTCCATATTCATAAAGGGCAGAAACAATTTATATGTTTTAATTCACTTTTGCACAAGGTGTGTGCTTAATTTGGTCTCCCCACATTTAGTTGCTTGTTCATATTTCTGAATAGATTATGATTTTGAAGTAGCAAACCTCTGCTTTATGGTTACATGCTCCCCGTCCCATGTTTAATTATCTATTCATTTATTTTTTAATATTGATTATGTGTTTGTTAAAACGTTGGCTGCTCCCTTAAGGAGTGAGCAGTTAGATAAATTTCCGTTGCGCATGTACTGTGGCCACTCCTAACGTAATTTGGAGCTGCAGTGAGCGTTTTAACTTATATTTGCAGATATCAACTGCGCGAGATCTTGCTTATTTTAATAACTCACTGTTATTTCAGTGCACCGTCCTTCTTCGGCAGGAAGGTGACGTGCTCTTTCAGCAAGACAGTTCACATACAGATGCGGCTGTGTGTTCCTTTTAGTCTGAAGTTATTATACAAGGCGCGTCCAGAAATTAAGTTTCACTATTTTTTTTAAACAAAGACAACTTATATGAAAAAAAAATTGACCACGGGGACAGCAGTCGGTAGAGGGCTTGCCCGCTAAAGAAAAAGGTCTCAGGTTCGAATCTCGGTCCGGTATATAGTTTTAATCTTCCAGGAAGTTTGAGATACAGCAATGTTTGAGCTATTGGTCCACATAATCACCAGAAGAATTGAGACACTTGTCATATCTTGGGATCAACTTTTGTATTCCTATGCCGTAAAGTCTGCCGCCTGTGAATGGAGCCAGTGCATTACAGTCGTCTTCAGCTCTTCGTCGTTGTCAAAAGGCTGGCCGGAGGACAGGAATTTCTTGAGGCGCAAGATTGAATGGAACTCGCAGGGACAAATGTCAGGTATGTATGCTGGATGATTAAACAACTCCCACTTCTGCAAAACAGTTGTGCGCCGAGCCGTATGGGGTAGAGATTCTAACGTGTAGGCTTTCAATAATTAAAACTTCCGGGCTGAAAGGCCGTAGTCGAACAGTAGTAATTCTTATTATACACCAAAATAGTAAGTATTTAGACGCGACGACGGCGTCAGCTTCAATTACTTCACCGCAGATGCGGTCATACGTTCCACCTCGCACGGGAATCCGAAATGGCGAGTGTAAGAGGGCATGAACGATAGGGGCGCTACAGCCATAGCGTGCGACATGTGGGAATTTGAGACGGCCGGGAGGCGAGCACGGGTGGCCAAGTGGTTAAGGCGACCGATGGCCCAAAGCGGGAGACCCGGGTTCGATTTCCGGTCCGGCTCACATTTTCACTTGTCGCCATTGTTTCATTTCAATGCCCTAAAGCAGCCACTGTCAATCCTTTCCTTCCTAATCCTTCTTCCTTCCTCTCCTTTAACATTAATTTGCAAAAGTAATAATTCTTTCCGCTGACGTTTCGTTGCCGCCCGCGGGCAACATCTTCCGAGGTCAGTCCACGACTGGCTGCTGGGCCGTGGAGATCCTGCTTATATGGACGCATAGAGGGCGCCACCACTCTTCACCAGATGTAAACAGTAAAACTATCTCTGGCTGGCGTCATTACTCTAGATCAAAGGTAATCGATTGTCACATCTTTGGTACAAAGTCGACCGCCATATTTTATCTAACTTCATGGCTTCTTCCTTCCTATTGTGGTGTTTAATGATCTCTATAGCCCCTCTATACATACGTGCATAATTCGTTGTCTTAGCTAGCATGCTCGTTTCACTAAATTTTATTTCGTGGTCACCGTTTTCAAAAACGTGTTCCGCTATGGCCGATTTGCCCTCTGTCCCAATCGACAGTTCCTTTTGTGTTCAGTTAGGTGAGTATTGATACTTCTTTTCGTTGCTCTAATATAAACCTTCCGACAACTACATGGAATTTGATACACAGCAGGAGTAGCTAACTGGCGTCGCGCATCTTTCGCTGATCGTAAGCATTCGCTGATCTTTATGGCCCAGTAGCCAATCGTCGCCTCACCTCGGAAGAAGTTGCCCGCAGCCGGCAACGAAACGTCAGGGGAAAGAATTTCTACTGTTCGACCACGGTCTCTCAGCCCAGAAGTTTTAATTACTGGGGTAGAAATTGTTATTGAACAACACTCCACCCCCAGTAAGCATTTCACGCCTCTTCTTCTGAATGTCACGTCCTCAGACCAGAATTCTGATGCCATGATATGACGAGTGTCTAGAGTGATTTGGTGACTACATCGAAAAATAGGTCAAACATTGCGGTACATATTGCCATAAAAATATTTTCATGTAACCATGTTGTATCGATTTAAAAGAAATTAGGGTAACTTATTTTCTGTAGGCACCTGGTATCTTGCACGATGAACTTCGCATCATCTATATCTACAAATGTGAATGTCTGTTCGGTGTACGTTTAACACGTCTGAACCACAAGACATAAAGAGTTAAAAAATTGTACAGTTACTAATGTCTACCCGGGGAAGGCTTTAGGCATGGTTTTATGGCGATCGGATAGCTATATAATGTGAATGACTGTTCGGTGAACTGGAAGACGCAGAGACTTAAATATTTGTACAGTTAATAATTTATACCTGTGGAAGGTTTTAGGCACGGTTTTATAGCGATCTGATCGATATTTAGTAATTTGAAGAATATAACGCGAAATGCGGAAGAATAATTACTCTTTGAAAATTATATTTACTCTTTGAAAATGGTTTTATTGGTTGCCTTGTTGCTTGAGGGTTGATAATGATAAAAGGGTGGAGTATTTTAGGATGGTAAGTTATTGGTATACATAAAATGCTACGTGTGCGTGTTAATATTTCGCTCCGCAACGAAAACTACAGAACGCAAACGAATGGTCTGTAATTGTTGTCCGAAGTCTCCCGTTATACACCATAGAAGTTCCATGCCGATAGCTATAAGGGGGGGGTGGAAGATATGGTGGTTGATATTCGTCAAATTATATAAAAAAAAAAAAAAAAAAAAAAAAAAATCGGACTGAAGGCCAGCGATGACGTTTGCGACTCTATAGCAAGGAGGTTACATACAGCGAAACGTGATGCCACAGATCATATCTTTGGTCTATGCATGCTACAATGTCTTCAACTCTTTCTCTGTAAGGATAAGCATACGAATAAGGAAATATAAGAATAAATAAATAAAGCAGTAAAAAAGAAATTTCTTTTATACATCTCTTTAAAAACTCGACTTGACGTTTCGCGCATTACATCAAGTGATCGATCGGTGATATTATTACAATCATTATTGTTGAATTTCGTGATTTGATCTACACTACTTACTTCACATAATTTTTTTTATTTGAATGCTGATTAAAATGTTTGTTTCTGAAGAAGGTATTGTATTTTATTTCATCCTTAAAACCAGTCTCATAGCACACTCCTGAAAGATAGCTTATCTATCATAATCAACCAACACGCGAGCGGAGCGGCGGGTTTAAGCTAGTTTATCAATAAAATGATCTTGTCCTTAAAAGGCTTACATTTTTCCCTTGTAGTTGTTTCACGAGTTCTGCGGCTGCGCTGATGATAGGAAGCGTTATTAATCTCGCCAGTGAAGAGCTCAGCGCTGCAGAGAGGAGGAAATGCACGTTTGTTGAAATGTAAACCAATTTTGTTTGTGTATTCTTTACTGTAAATACCGAAGAAATTAATTTTTCTTCTTGTGATCGTTTTGCGTAACATAAATCGTACAGCAGAAATGCACAGTCTCCTGTTTCCACCAGATTAATGAAACCTCAGCTACGCCACTCAGTATGCGATATGCCGCAACAGTGTGGAGGGGGAGGAGGGTGGGGAGGGGGGACTACCGGAAACCAACCAGACAGACTCCTTCCGATTTTGAAACACTCGTCGGAACGTTACGTACACCGGCCTTCCCCATGGCAACAACTTTTCTATACAACTGTAATATTTTCCAAGTTGAGGCCAAACTTTAGATTGGCAATCCCGCTGGAACATTTATTTGGCTTTCACGGCAAACATTTGCTCAATAACGCGGGAACTTTCTCCCCCCTCCCTCCCCCGGTGCAGGTTTTCAATATAATCTCTGCACGAAGTTACTGAGCTTTGCGAACGGGACGCGTTATCCCGGGTTTATTTCTGATCTAGCTCTCGCTCTGGGAGTAGAGAAACAAAAGAAGCGACGGCATGATTCTATTTGAGTTCGAATGTGCCGTTTATCTGATTTGTTTCCGCTGGGTTGTCTGTATGTCTGTCCTCGTATTTATATCGGACACGCGATATTGAGCCATACATAGAGCTATTGGAAAATCCTATACGACCAGACGAGTATATTGACACAGTGCTATTAGTATTTGCGAGATTTCTCTTTATTTCGCAAATAAGTTTGTTGCTGATCTTCAGTTCTGAAGCTCCCATTCGTTAACAGTTCTTCTTCTTCTTCGTTGGAGAAGCTCGACTTCCACGAAAGTGGGACCCAGTGACTTTTATTTTTCAAGAAAGGCTGTTATTTCGCATTTAAAGACAATGTTGAGGTTTTTCTGCCACCACAATAATGTGTCTTATTCCGATGACTATACCCTTCAACCAGTGCAAGAATACTATATATATACTAGTTAACTAATTTTAATGATATTAGGCACAATGTGTATGAATTGGTCCAACTTAAAAGATAGGATACATTTTATCTCGATTAATGACCCCAATATATTTTTACTAGCCTGAATAAATGTCGAATGTACAGCGCCCTTCTTTGATTTGAAGTACGGGCTTACGATAAAGTGCTCGACAACAGAGTGGTTGGTCACAGGTTCTAAACCCAGTTGGACATATTTTTTTCAATTTCAACGTGTTTCGGATTCCACGTTAAACTCTGTGCCCATTATCCCCGATGGACAACTGGGGTAGAGTTGGATCATGCAAATCACCGAAATGGCGTCCAGCTCAAAGACTTGCATCATACGCCTGAGCCACACGAAATTATTATTACGATGAATTAAAAAAAAACGTTTACTCGAGTCTACAATTAATTTAACAATCATTGTGTTTTCTCATACATAACACGTAACTGTGTTTCTTAAATAAATTTTATTTTTTCCAGCTATGCTGCATATTACTGTCAATAAAATACAGCAAAGAAAAATAAGAAGAATTTCCGTTCGTTCGTTTGTTTTTAATTCATATAAATCTACGGTTTTAGTCTGGTTTTATTAAATTTTGCACGGTCACTGACTATATTGCAGAACTGGACACCAGTCTACTCTTTTTTTTCCGATGTAGCACACTTTACCTTCAAAACAACAGGAAGACCACTCTTCTTCTTTTCCTTCGTCTTCACCCACTCAAGTGGCGTCGATGTTCCTGGCAAGTCTTCTCCATTTCTCTCGGTCCCATACCTTTTCTTCCCTTAGAGGATCCTCCCTGAATTCTTCATGTATACAGTCCACCCATCTTCTTCTTGGTCTCCCTTTTCCTCTGTCACATTTTCTTATCAGCATAAGTGTCGTATCTTCTCGTAACATGTTCATACCATAATTTTCTCTCTTGGACCTTCTTTGATATTTCTGTCATTGTGAGCCCTTCTGGCTCAGCATCGCACCATTCCTCCTTTACCTTTCTTCTTTAATCACTGGTTACGTACCTTCTTCTATCTTGATTATCTTTCTCTTTGCTTCGATCGAGTGATATCGATTGTAATTTCGTGGCGATGTGTTTCTCCTGTTCCTCACTATGATCCTTGCCTGGTCTTTAAATGGACATGCGCTCCGCGGTGAGGCCGGTGGTGGATTGCGGATCGACGAAGGTACCTCGAGGCGGCTGTCGCGGTCGGCGTACGGAACTGCCGTCGGGTGGAGCCACTTGAGGTCAAGAGCGCCGCGGGGCAGTAGTGTGTTGTTGCGGTGCACGTGGACTGCGGCCCAGCTTTCCTTCCTGGCGGACATGGCGGGCTTGTAAGGCCGGATTGTGACTGCTTCGCAATTCTATCATCATCCTCCGTCACCGTTCTCTCGGATGTACTGGCTTCTTGTGGAAAGCTGTGTGAGTGACTCTGTTAAACATCGGCTCGCCATTGTGCTTCGTTACCTAGTACTTGCGATGTGTCGCCCGGTAGTTCCTCGGCCCAAACGTGTAGTTGTGAATCTGCCTCTTCCACCTATCTAGTTGCTGTTGGCGCACTCCCCGACACCACCCCCTTTTCTTTTCGGGTGCGTACCGTCAGTTAATGTTATCTTTAGAATTGATAGGTGATTTACAACCCCTGTGTGTTTGTGTTGGTGTTTGTTTGTTTGTCTTTCGGGATTGTAACCGGGCCCCAGTGGTTGTCTTCCATGTCTTTCGTTTGTCCGTGTGTTTTATATTTGGTGTCACCTCACCGGTGCAATTGTTGTTATTTACTTAATTCCTTACTCTCGTATTGTTGGGTGAATTAACAATCCATTATTTAATGTGAATGATTTCAAGAATTGCTAAGTGCTACTGGGGGAATCCTTACTGATTATTTTCTCTCACAGTCTTTCCTTTCGTCATCGCGTGCCCCGTAGACGAATGTATTTTTGGGCAAGTTAAATTTTAATCATTGTAGAAACCCTACCTCCCGGACTGAAGTTTCCGAGTGGGGAATGGGCAACGTACACCCTGTGTCCTTGGTAGTTCCTATGTTAGTTGCAGTGATCTTAACCTGTTAACGATTTGTACTACTGTGAATACCTATAAATAGCCAGTTCTGTGCCTTTCTAATAAATGATAATTTGCACCTAGATTTAATCGATTGGCACGTTTTTTGGACTAGTTGTGATTAGGTGTCCGTATCTCACGAATCCGATTGGTGCTTGTTGCTTAGCCTGTTTAACTTAGGACACTAGTTAATTGATTTTATTTTATTCAAAGGCATCAGTAATTTGGGCTTGATTGACGTTAGTCCGTCCGTTAAGTTGGCAATATAGTTATATGTTGGTCTAAGTTGTCATTTTGACCGTTCCATTACTTGCTGTTGATCAGCTAAAGTCGCATGTGCACGGGTTGTTTGTATTTGTTAGTAACGTGTTACCTTATGTAGTAAGATCATCTGTCTAAAGGTTTGTGACCTGGTAATCCTAAGTGACGGCTCCGTTACTGATTTATTAAACCTTGACATTCAAATTAATATACTGGTGGCCGCCCTACATCAAAGTTATTTTAGCATTACCTGGCACATTAAAATGTTCTGATTATTTAATACTGAATTCCATGAGTCAGCATAGTAAAAACTTTCATCTCTGTGAAACTACTACCTGAAATTTGTTATTTGTGTCATATGTTCAATTAAATGACTTTAAGTGAGTTTAGTTACTTAAATGAGTTATATGATATTGATATATGTTCATTGGTTGTACTTTTGGATGTTATAATGAGTGAATGAACGACCTTTCTTTAATTTTTAGCCGCGGTGGAGTAGCCGAGCGGTCTAAAGCCTCTCGCTGCGGAGCGCGCGGTGGCTCGCCGTGAAGGTTCGAGTCCTCCCTGGGGCATGGGTGTGTGTGTGTGTGTGTGTTTGTCCTTAGGTTAGTTTACTTAGGTTTAAGTAGTTTTTAAGCTACGGACTGATGACCACGCAGTTTGGTCCGATAGAATTACAAACATTTGAATTTTAATTGTTATTTCTCTGTTACCACGATCCATCTTCGGACCTCTTAACTTTAACACTGCATCTTATTCTTTCAGTTCTGAAACTAAAGGCCATGGTGACGCCACAAGTTCTTAACATTCTCATTTCAGCCACATCCATTGCCTTTGAATTTGCCTTAGTTGGTGCCCATGACTCTGCTCCATAAATCATTGCAGGTTTAACAAAATGTTTGTAGAGCTTATGGGACTTAACAACGGGGTCATCAGTCCCTAAACTAACAATGAACTAGCTTATACTAAAGAAGGCACAAACATCCATGCCCGAGGGGGGATTCAAACCCCCGACGGGGAACGGCATCGCGCATCGTAGCATAGCGCATCAATGCGCTCGGTCGCTCGCGCAGGTCTCATTACTGACTTATATACCACTTATTTTGAAGAATCTACTGTAAAATGTCTCACGGGTATTCCTCCAATACAGTTTATTAGAAATACAAGTCAGTACTTCCCTGACTATATGATAACGTTACACCAGAAAAGAAAAAAAAAAAAAAAAAAAAAAAAAAAAAAAAAAAAAAAAAAAAAAAAAAAATACACAGAATTGAAGGTCCAGTTCCAACAATTTGTTGTTTGCAGTTCCAACACTTCATCAATCCCGGACGTCACTATGGCGACCTACAGTTCGTCCGACCCCACTGTCGGCGGCGGTGCTGCGGAACCCGATGGCGTCCTTGGTGGTGCGGCTGTTCGGCTGAGCAGCGGCGGCAGCTACGTCGGAGGGCGGAGGCGTGACAGGTCCCTTGGCTGGCATCCGACTCCCGTGGCTAGGCTGTGCGCGTCCTTTAAAACGCACGCGGAAGGATACCTGCTGCGCTAACCAAAAATGTTCAAATGTTTGTTAAGCTTAAGGGACTTAACTACGGGGGTCATCAGTCCCTAATCTTACAAACTACTTATGAACTACCTACAACTAAGGACGGCACAAATATCCATGCCCGAGGGGGGATTAGAACCCCCGACCGTAGTGGCCGTGCAGACCGTGACTGAAGCGCCTCAGTCCCCCCCCCTTTTTTTTTTTTTTTTTTTTTTTTTTTTTTTTTTTTTTAAAACCAACGCCTGACTGCGTTTAAGCAGTGCATACACACTACTACAGATTAACATAACCAAACAAAACTTGTAGAGAGGAGGGAGGTGCGCGGTGCCGCGGCTACAGGAGGCCGGCGGCAGGCCTCTGGCCGCCCACACAACCCACCGTTACCATATGCAGTAGACTGCCTTTTTTTTTTTTTTCGTTAAAAGCAACTGTTTAAAAAAATCTAGGAATAAGCAGCAATATCCATTGCAAAACAGAAACACAAAAGTATTCCCCTCGGCCATCGCGGCCGGCGCTGCTCTAACCCCACGATCACATGTGCGGCAGACGGAAGTTGGACCCTATTACGGCGCCCTCTGGGCGTGCTGCTGGCGCCGCCTGCGACCTTGTGTGGGCCCGTGGATTGCTCGCCTAGTTGTCCGGCAACCCGCGACTCCTTCGTGTTGTACGTGTTGCCGCTGTAATAGGCGGACAGAACATATTAAGTCTCCAGGTTTATTATTCAGACACAAGTCACGAAATAACCCTGACGTACTTTTCCAGTTCATCCATCCTGCCTCCACTTTGTGGGCTACTGCCATGTCAGAATTGCCGTCGCTGGACACTGTTAATCCTAAGCAATTAAAGCTATTGATTTTCTTCAAGTCTTGTCCATACAACTGGATTGTTTGCTTTCCTTGTCCTAGTAACCACATGTACTACGGTTTCTTCCTATTGATTTTCATTCCTCTGTCTTCCAAAGCTTTTCTCCAGATCTACAGCTCACCCTAGTTGGTCTACATAATATCGTATCATCTGAGAACATCATACAGCAAGGAGCCTGCTCTGTAACCTCTTCTCATAATATATTGATAACTAGATTGAAGATATTTGGGCTCAACGCAGACACTTGATGCAACCCAACTTGCGGGGTGAAGGTTAAATACCGCTGAAGAGCATGGTTTAACGAATAAACGAAGTGCAATGTGTGTTCAGTAAAAGATAATACTATATAACATACATTTTTTATTTATTTTTGGAAAATGTACTAATTTCTAGGAAAAATTCATTTATTGAGTAGGAGGAGATGTCATTCAGAAATTTTTCAATTATATTTTTCATTTGCTTGTAAATAAGTATGCTATTTTTAGAACGAGGTGACATTCCTGCAGAGATAACATGAAGTAATCAGAAAAGAAATGACTGGCTCAGCGCGTAGACAAGTGAAAATAAACTCGGGTGAAATTAAAAGAAAGGATGTCAATAGCAGGTGTTCAACGTGAGTCCCACAGCTAAATCCCTGTACGAGAGGTGGGATATGACTGGTTTGATGCAACTCTCGAATCAACTCTATCCTGAGCAAGCCTCTTCATCTCCGCGTAAGAACGGAAACCCACATCTATCTGAACTTGTATATTCATTTATTGGTCTCCCTCTGCGATTTTCCCCCCAAACTTCACTCCAATGCTAATTCACGTTTTCTTGATGTCTAAGAATATGTCCTATCAATCGATCCCTTTCTTTACTCAAGGTATGAAAAAAATTCATTTTCTGTCCATTTCTGTTCAGTACCTCTTTATTAGTTACGCGATCTACCCACATAATATTCAGCATTCTTCTGCAGCGCCACATTTAAAAGCACTCTATACTCTTCCTGTCTAAACTATTTATCGACTAAGTTTCAAGCCCGTACAAGACAACACGCCATCTACATCTATATGGGATACTTTGAAAATCACATTTAAGTGCCTCGCAAAGGATTCATCGAACCATTCTCGAACCATTCTCGAATAGCGCACGGGAAGAAAGAACACGTGAATCTCTCCGTTCGAGCTCTGATTTCTCGTATTTTATTCTGATGATCATTTCTACCTATGTGAGTGGGAGTCAACAATATATTTTCGAATTCGGAGGCAAATGTTGGTGATTGAAGTTTCTTAAATAGCCCACGCCGCAGCGATAAACGCCGTTGTTGTAATGATTCCCATCCCAGATCCTGTATCATATCTGTGACGCTGTCTCCCCTGTATTGTGACAATGCAAAACGGGCTGCCCTTCTTTGGACTCTTTCGATGTCTGATGTCTGATAAGGATCCAACACTGGGCAGCAATACTCCAAAAAAAGGACGGACAAGCGTAGTGCCTGCAGTTTCTTTAGTAATTCTGTCGCATCTTTGAAGGGTTCTACCAATAAAACGCAGTCTCTGGTTCGCCTTTCCCACGACATTATCTACGTGTTCTTTCCAGTTGAAGTCTGAAGTAACAGTAATTCTTATGTGTTTAGTGGAATTTACGGCCATCACTTTTGATTGATTTACTTTGTTAACGAAGATTAACGGATTTCTTTTCGTACTCATGTGGACGACTTCACACTTCTCATTATTTAGTCAATTGCCAATTTTTACACCATACTGATATCTTATTCAGATCGTTCTGCAGTTGGTTTTGATCTTCAGATGATTTTACTAGTTGGTAAATGACGGCCTCATCTGCAAACTACCTAAGAGAGTTGTTTAGATTTTCTCCCACATCGTTTATATAAATAAGGAACAGCAGAGGACCAATAACACTATGTGGGACGCCTGATATCACCTCTGTTTTAGTCGATGCCTTACCATCGATTACTACAAACTGTGTCCTCTCTGACAGGAAATCCCCAACCCAGTCGCAAATTTGACGCGATATACCATAACAACGCAATTTGATTAGAAGCCGTTTGTGAGGTACGGTGTCGAAAGCTTTCTGGAATTCAAGAAATACGAAATCAATTTGAGAACCCAAGTCAATAGCACTCATCACTTTGTGTGAGTAAAGAGCTAATTGTGTTTCGCATGAACGATGTTTTCTAAATCCGCGTGTTGACCTTGGGTCAATGGATCATTCTGTTCGAGATAATTCATAAGATTTGAATAAGGGATAGGGTTCCAAAACCCTGCTGCAAATTGACGTCAATGAAATAGGTCTATAGTTTAGTGGGTTACTCCTACTGCATTTCTTGAATATACGTGTGACCTGTGCAACTTTCCAGTCATTTGGTACACATTCTTCTTTGAGCAAGCGATTGTATATGACTGTTAAGTAAGGAGCTATTGCTTCAGCGTAATCAAATAGAAATCTAATGGGTATACAGTCCAGACCAAAAGACTTTTTCTTGTTAAGTTGCTTCACTGCTACGAGGATATGCACTTCAACTTTACTCATTCTGGCCTCTGTTTGCAATTCGAAATCTTGAGTATTGTTTCCGTCTTCTTTGGTGAAGGAGTTTCCAAAAGCTGTGTTTAGTAACTCTGCTTTAGTAGCGCTATCATCAGCAGGATCGTCATTAGTGTCAAGTAGTGAGGGTATTGCTTGTGTTTTGTGTTCAAATGTTTGTCCAGCTTTAGGGACTTAACTGCGGGGTTATCAGTCCCTAAACTTACAAACTACTTATGAACTACCTTATACTAAAGACGACACAAACATCCATGCCCGAGGGCGGGGGGGGATTCGAACTCCCGACGGAGAAAGGCCTCGCGCAACGTAGCATAGCGCCTCAATGCACTCGGCCGCTCCGCCGCTGCTTGTGTTTTGTCCCTAGTATATTTAACATATGACCAAAATCTCTTTGGGTTTTCACTCAAATTTCGAGAAAGTTTCGTTGTGAAAAGTATTGTAGGCATATCGCATTGAACTCGTCGCTAAATTTTGGGTTTCTGTGTAGGATCGCCAATCCTGTGGATTTTGTGCGCCGGCCGCGGTGGCCGAAGGGACTGAGGCGCTTCAGTCACGGTCTGCACGGGCCACTACGGTCGGGGGTTCGAATCCCCCCTCGGGCATGGATATTTGTGCCGTCTGTTGTCGTAGCTAGTTCATAGTAGTTTGTAAGTTTAGGGACTGATGGCCCGTAGTCAAGTCCCATAAGCTGTACAAACATTTGAACATTTTTTTTTGGATTTTGTGTTCGTTAAAATTTAGCATGCCTTTTTCGTTGTTTTTGTGTTCGTTAAAATTTAGCATGCCTTTTCCGTTGTTTTTGCAACAATGTCCTGACCTGTTTTGTGTACCAAGGGGAGATCACGTTCTTTTCTTAATTTATTTGGTAAAAAACTGTCAATTGCTGTCGATACCACTGCTTTTAATTGGAGACACATTTGGAATGAGTGAAAACTCTTTCAAGTATTGTATTGCTATCTACTTTCGTGAACAATTATACTTTTTATCTATTTTTGGTAACTTTGGGACTTTCGATATCCAATCTCGCTACGACGGCTCTGTGTTCACTAATACCTGTATCCGGTTTGATGCTCGTTATGAGCTCGAGATTATTTGTTGCTAAGAGATCAAGTGTGTTTTGACATCCATTTACAATTCTAATTTGCTCATGAACTAATTGTTCGAAGTAAATCTCAGAGAATACGTTGAGCAGAATTTCGCACGATGTTTTATGCGTACCTCCTGATTTAAAAATATAATTTCCCCAACAGATTGAGGGTAAATTAAAATCACCACCTATTATTATTGTGTGAGTCGGGCACGTGTTTGCAATTTGACACAGGTTTTCTTTGAACCTTTCTGCTATTGTATCGTCAAAGTCGGGAGACCGGTAAAAGGAACCAATTATTAACTTTTTACTATTTTCGAGTACAACCTATACCCATAATAACTCAGGAACTATCAACTTCAACTTATATTTCAGAAAATACATAGTGCACTTAAATTTTAATAATCTGTATCCACATTTTGGAAGTACCTTTTCGCGGGAAATATAAGGAAGGCGAAGTTGTGGCTCTAGATGGGCTAATCGGAATAATCCGACCATCGGATAATCCTATGTCAGTGGCGTCATTGGATACGGTATGGAGACGCATTTCATCATCACACCGCTCTCCTGTTAGTCGTCGAGTTTCTTGACTTGAAGCCTGTACTGCTCAGTTGGCCTCACGAGGCTGAGTGTACCCCGTTCCAATCAGCGAGCACAGAATAACATAGCGAGGCTATTACCGCCTACATCAGCGTACTGGTAGTGAAGCCATGGTTGGCATCTTAGATGGTGTAGAAACGGAGTTGAGCCGATAAATGCATAGTTTTCAAATGGTACTCGCCTCAGATACATTTGAACCCCTTAGGACAGGAAAAAATTGCCTAATTTTTCACGCAGACAGGTGAATACTTAAGGAATGCAACAGTGTTCTTAACAAGTACAATACATACTGTGTTTGTATAAAAATAATAATGGAAACTATTACTTTTATATGAAATTAAAATTACCACATGAAAAAGTTAGTCGCCTAACGCTTTTTTGTTTTGTTTTGTGGTCTGGAAATTTTCGTCAGCGAGAAAGTTGTAGATAATGAAATGAACTTTTCTTTCTATTTAAACAACTTTTTATAGCTCCCCCTAGTTTTCTCAAAAATTTAGTTAGAATAGAGCGGTGGAACCTTCCAAATTCTACTCGTTTCTTTCAGCGAGCTTTCGGAACAGCGACTACTGATTTCTGTTGTCCACTCACCTTGTACTTTTTGACCAATATCGATAAACATTTTTTAATTTGGGATACAATTTTTTTGTATTGAATAATGACTTAATACTTTATTTTATTATTAACTAGCTGACCCGCCCCAGCTTTGGACGGGTAATCTTTGAACTTCTTTAACTCGAGAACTGCAGAACGTATCGTGATAAGGTTTGTTTCAATTTTTTCGCTATAATTATGGGATCAACGTAGGCTATATTAAATGTCAATACGCAAACGTGAAATAATTGAAATAAAAATAATAACATAGAATGGTTTGCCACTTCCGCACTTTCGTGATCTCTGTAGCGTAAACTATGAGACATGCGCCAAAGTACATAGTATTGAATTATATAACTCAGGACGATTAAAGAAAAGAAAAGAGAGAAAAAAAGGCCGCGAGATCATATGTCCTACTTTTACAGATCTCCCACAATCGCTGTATCTGTAGTCTGAAGCTATCTGGCGCCAGCGCTCTAGAAGAGAAAAATGATAAATGTGATTCACTCGTAAAAGTTAGACACATGCTCTCTCGTATTTATTATTTTATATCTTTGTGAGTTCTGCAAATATATATATGTATTGGCGTAGATCTGATAGTTTAGCCTCCAGAGCTGACTAATGTTCAGAAGCGGTAAATGATTCTACGTTATTATTCTTATTTTTAGTAGTTTCAAAAGTTTCTATTGACATTAAATATAGCCTAAGTCTATCGAGGATTCTAAAGAAGAAATTAAAAGAAACCGTATGCCGATACGTGCAGTACTCCTCGAGTTATAAAAGGTTAACGGAAGAGACAGAAGAAAAATGTGCTTTTATTATATATAAGAGTAAGATTTGCTATCCCTAGCTGATGTTTGTAATTACTTATTGCGAAAAGATTGTAAAAAAAGGAACGCCTCAAAATATAGGAAAAAAGAATTAACATTGGCAATTATTTATTGCGTTTGGGAAGATATTTATTTATTCCTTCTAACGCTACACGCCATTTTTATTTCTTCCTTCTTCCTTTCTACCGTACATGGATTTTTTTTCTTTACATAGGGCAAGAAATGATACAATCTAGTATAGCAGTAATAAAGTTATTGAAAAATGACATGACGAATTTCATGGATGACACAATAGTACTGCACAATAAAAAGAAACAAAATCACGAGAAATTATTTGATAAATTAATACAAAAACGAAAATAAATACCTCATGAATAATAAATTAGACTACAGGCTGCTCAACTGCAGCTAGATTTCTGATGCGGCCCTTTACAGACACTACTATAAACACTCAAGCACCCTGTGCTCGCAGCTGTGTTCGGGAGGCGCTCGGCTCTAGGACAATTCATGCTCTGCGGCTGACATGTTTGTTGAGTGTCGCGTTCTCTGCCCAGCTTCATGTCACTGTCATTATAAGGCCTCTATGTGCTGTTCTGTGCTCACTGGTTGCAATCCTCCTACTGACATTGAATTGGTAGTATTCGGAATCGAACTCGAGTCCTCCAGATGACAATCACCAACGCTGACCAATCAACTATTATTTTCAATTTTTTTCATCGGGTGCTTCATTTTTTGAGGTCGCGGACTCACGTTTGTTCTGTATTTGTCTATGAGATGCTTGTTCAGTTTGTTTACCGCATTGGTTGTCATCCCTTTGACAGAACGCACTGAGCTACGTATGTAGACTAGCGAAACGTACATCGGTCCAAAAACTTTGTACACTGTTTAATTGTCCCTAACTTACAAATTAACGGACTAAAAGGTCAGATTTTTTAAATATCACAGTTTATTGTTCTGGCAGTCGTAACATAGGCGTTGTTTTGTTATGTGACAGTCACATAACCGTAGTCTTGTTTCGTTTACTGTTATGTGAGTAAACATGGCTAGTGCACGGCTCAAATTCACTGAAAAGCTTTCCGTTGCTATGAAAACATTGTTTAGCTTCATCCCCAATGGCGAATTGAGTTTCATTTATAGCCACCTACATGCATAACAATTACGCTCGTTCGACGTGCTGTGTTGAATATAAACAACGATCTGCGTGATCTGCAGCAGCAACCAGTGCAGCGTAGTCCTGTGCTGTGTTATAACAATTCGCTCGTTCGCCACAGTAGGCAGTGAGAAAATGTGGAACCAGCATTACAGCACAAGCGCTACAATTGCGTCTACTGTTACGTCAAAAATCCGCATGTCATTGTGCAGAGACTGTGACTATACTGGCGTCTAACTCTGATGTGGCGTAGCTATTCGCCACAAAGCCAGCTGTCTACGCAAGTCGCGCGCCACTTCAAGAAGAGCGGTAAGTCTCTCCATATTACTTCGGGCGCCGGGGGCGGCGGCAGTCTCGGTACCTCTCTGCTTACGTCGCGCGCCGGCCAATAGGAAGGAGGGAACTCGCCTACATATTTCGGCGCACCACAGCACTACACTAAGACATACGGAGCAGTTCCACACAGTTCGTCAGTTTCGATCCAGGAGCCAGAAGTCTAAAGTACTATTGCCGGATGTCGTAGTAGTGATACCTTGCGTAACTGTTTAATAATAGGAAGACTTTGTACCAACACAAGCACATAAAGTATTCCATTCATATTATCAATAAATATTTTGTGAAAAATCAGTTATAGGGTAAGGTGGTACAATTTCGATCATTTCGGACAAATGTTATTGTAACTGGAAATATATTGAGAAAAGATGTAATTTTAATTATAGCACTTGTTCTTGGATGTTTAAATAATATGTAACACAAATATTAGACAATTACAAATGTCGGTACAGGCACACAAAAAAGTTACAGAATTGAGAAACATCGACCGAAAATGTATCACACTAGGTACAATTATGATCACTTCCTCGTATAATGTTGATTACAGGCATCTTCCACATAAAAAGCACTTTTTCTGTCACGCACCAACGCATACTTCGTGGTACCAAACAATGCGTTTTTTGCCGCCAATCCAGTCACCCTTAACTAGATGATTTATAAGAGCGCGTTAGATTAAGTAGCATCACTTACCTCTTTAAAGGGAAAAAATTTATATCTCCTTACCGCAAAGACAGGAGGAGCTGTAGAAACCTGCTACGCTACAATGGCACACAACGAGACACTACGAGACTGACAAATGGCGCGAAAATTTATGTTGATCAGAATTGTACCTATATCGAATTTGTACCACCTTACCCTATAGATACAGATCCATGTCCACATCCTTGGTAGTCAAAGCCCACTCCCTCAACTTACAGCGTAGCAGAGAGATTTACTTGTTTTGAGGTTTGATTTCATTTTTTGGAACGGTGTGCTCAGCGACCACAAAATAATGAATATAGTAAATATAGTATGCAGCATTGGTCGTTTTTTATTAATGTTTTTGCAGATCGATTTCGACCATACAGTAATCATCTTCAGAGCACCAGTCATCGTAATATCAACTATGCATAATCATATGCCATATTAGCTGAATGTAACAAAAGTTCAAATGTTTGTAGAACTTATGGGACTTAACTACGGGGTCATCAGTCCCTAAGCTTACAAACTACTTATGAATTACTTAAGACTAAGGACGGCACAAATATCCATGCCCGAGGGGGGATTCGAACCCCCGACCATAGTGGCCGTGCAGACCGTGACTGGAGCGCCTCAGTCCCCTCGGCCACCGCGGCCGGTTGAATGTAACAGATTATTTTTTGTCAGTGTAGTGTCCAACCATTTACTTGTGTTGTGTACCAAGAGAAGGAGACACCTAGTTTACCGGCCATAACTGACTTTTATCCGAACCATAATCGTATAAGTACCAAACGAAAATCTACCAACACGACGTGATGATGTGTAACATCCTCGGCACATTGAACTTTAAGAATGCGCCGAACGTTGGCATAAAAGTTTTCCGGGTGTTGTACTGCGTCGGTGCAGTACCAGAAAACTGTTGTGTCGACTGACTGTGGCCGCGGAAGCCTAGGCAGTTATATAATGTGCTGAACATCTACAACCACAAGTACGTCATTATTAATCAAAACGGACTTTTATCTACAGGGTGATTTTTTCCCATCATGTACAAACCTGTAATTTGTAGATTTTATAGATTTATCTATGAGAGGATACTAAACAAGAAACGTCTAATGCACTTATGTACGGAAATACATGGTTCCTATGCTAGAGACCATCTACTTAATCATACTTTGTTACAGAGACTCTAACAAGCGCTGTAACATGCAACCACAGTCACCATATGCGTTGAAAATTGTCCCATGTCCTTCAATGCGTGTGTATTAATGCTGGCCGCACGGGAATGGCCGTGCAGTTCGAGGCACCATGTCAGTCACTGTGTGGCCTCTATCGTCGAAGACTCTAGCCCTCCCTCGGGTTAGGTTAATTTAGTGTATGTAGTTTGTTGGCATGCAGGGCGCACTCAGCCATTGTGAGGCCAACTGTGGAGCTATTTGATTGAGAATTAGCGGCTCCGGTCTGGAAAACCGACATAACGGCCGGAAGGGCGTGGCGCTGACCACGTCTCCCTCCATACCGCCTTTGTTGGCGCCTTCGGAAGTAGGACTGTGTGGGATGGAGGAGTTTGTAAGTCTCGGGACATTGTTATGTCGTCTCCGGTGTCAGGGTAGCCGAGGGTGTAAACGCTGGGACGACCAACACTGTTCCATCAACACAAATACTCAACTTTATTGAAGTAGACTGAAGTTCACACACGATTCTTACAGAGCAATGTAAAGGTAATTTAAAGGTAATAATCCTAGGATCCAGTGGGCTGCTCCCGATCCGGCACCAGACTGCCCTCCACAGTCTCGTCCGTCCGCGCCTCCATTCGGCTGGGGCGCTGCAGACCGGCGGCAGGAGGTGTGGCCCGTACGCGGACACTGATTGTTCAAAAAAAATGTTCAAATGTTTGTTGATCTTATGGGACGTAACTACGGGGTCGTCAGTCCCTAAAATTACAAACTACTTATGAACTAGCTATACTAAGGACGGCACAAATATCCATGCCCGAGGGGGGATTCGAACCCTCGACCGTAGTGGCCGTGCAGACTGTGACTGATGCGCCGCACCACGGCGTACGCCCTGATCTCGCCCGGGAACACCACCCGAGAAACCGCGCGTACTGTGCGCGCCCACGGCCAGCGGCGAACCGGCGACTTCATCCATCGGCGACGGGGCCGGCGCCGGCGAGGGGGTTGTGGCGGCCCACTGGAACGCAGTCGACTAGAGGGATCCAAGCACTGTTCTCCAGGCAATGCTGACGCGGAGATGTCGACGGCCATAGGATCTCCGCCCCGCGCCAGTGGCGTAGGATGCAGCTGAGTGGGAGGTGACAGGGGCTGCGAGCCGCCTCCGGGCACAGTGTCTGCGAAAAGAGTAGCAGCGGCGGGATCGCTGAGCTTAAAGGCACGTAATTGATTGTGATGGTGCCGAAAAACCCCAGATGGCTCCTGCAGGAGATACATAGAAGAACCGAGGACGTTAATGACAGCGCCTCGTTCCCAGTGCTGGCCCCAGCAAAATCATAGGAAAAATACAATGTCATTCATCTACATCTACATACATACTCCGCAATTCACCGTAAGGTGCGTTCCTATTCCACTCTCAAATTGAACGAGGAAAAGAAGAATGCCTATATGCCTCCGTACGAGCCCTAATTTCTCATATCTTGTCTTTGTGATCATTACGCGAAATGTAAGTAGGCGGCAACAAGATCGTACTACACTCAGCTTCAAATTCCGGCCCTCTAAATTTACTTAACAGAAATTCACGAAAAGAACGTCGTCTTTCTTCCAGCGATCCCCAATTGAGTTGCCGGAGCATTTCCGTGACACTCGCGCATTGGTCGAACCTACCGGTAACAAATCTAGCTGCTCGCCTCTGAACCGGCTCTATGTCTTCCTTTAAACTGATCTGTTGCGGGTCCCAAACACTTGAGCAATACTCAAGACGTGGTTGTACAAGCGTTTTATACGCGGTCTCCTTTACAGGTGAAGTACATCTTCCCAAAATTCTCCCAATAAACCGAAGTCGGCTGTCCGCCTTACTCACAACTGTCCTTACATGTTCGTTCCATTTCATATCGCTCTGCAATGTTACGCTTAGATATTTGAACGACGCGACAGCATCAAGAAGCTCACTACTAATGCTGTATTCGAACATTATGGAATTGTTTTTTCTACTCATGCGCATCACCTTACATTTTTCTACATTGAGACCTAGCTGCCATTCTTCGCACCAACTAGAAATTTTGCCTAAGTCATCCTGAATACTATTACAGTCAGTTACAGACGACATCCTCCCATACACCACAGCATCATCAGCAATAATTGGGTTGAAGTCGACTGCGACGCAACGGAGCGAAAGCTGACTGCGAAGGAGGATGAAGCAACTGGAGAAACGTCCGATGTCGACTACTGGGGAGGAATGCATCACGCGGCTGAGAGCGGTATGAGCATAAGAACAGCAATAGAACCTTATCTCAGGAATGCAAAGCACGCAATTTTGACATTTGTTATTTAAAAGTCCGAACCAACCGTTCCGCCTCACCGTTAGACTGAGGGTGGAATGTTGCAGTTATGATGTGCTTCACGGCGTTAGCAACACAAAAATCCTGAAACTCAGCCGACGTAAACTGCGGTCCATTTTCTGAAACTATTAACTCAGGAAGACCCTCTATGCAAAAAATAGACTGCTGTGGTACGTGTCGGGTTGGAGTGCATGGGAACCAGAAACAAAACTTGTTATATGCGTCAACAACCAGAAGCCAACGCGTGTTCCAGAAGGGACACGCCTAATCTATGTGTACTATCTGCCAAGTCGCGGAAGGTCGATGCCAGTCATAAAACGTTTGTGGGGAAACGGTCTGCTTCTACGCACAAACCCTACACTCTGCGGTCATTGTCTCAATTTGTTCGCACATGCCGATCCTCGTGCAGTGGCGCCTAGCAAGCTGCTTGGTTCGAACCACGCTACAATGGCCTTGGTGGAGGAGACGAAGTACTTCCTGTTGAAGTGGTCGAGGAATCACCACCTGAACGCAATCATTGTTCATGTGAGGCAAGAGATCACCGCGTTGGACAGACAAATTGCGTAGCAGCGCAAAGTAACGCCGAGCAACAGGGTCACGGTTATGCCTTGACGTGCGTGGCCAACCAGAGCGGATGTACAACAACAGAGTCTGAAGATGGGGGTCCGCTGCCGATGCCTGAGCAATTCGACGGTAATTAAGCGGAAAGCCCTCTACTGTTTCACTATCCTGAACATCAATATGACTGCAGGAGTCTTAAGAAGCATCAAATGCCGAGTTGACGCCGTCCGGGAGACGAGAAAGAGTATAAGCATTTGCTTTTTTTGTCGTGGCTCGTACACAATGTCATAACGATAGTCGGACAGTAGGAGCAACCAACGCTACAACTTTTGCGCAGTATGGGGTGGAATCTGTCGGGTTAAACAGTGCAACAAGCGGCTTATGATCTGTCACCAAGGTAAACTTTCGACCATATAAACAATGATGAAATTTCTTAACCCCATAAACGATAGCCAGAGCCTCTTTCTCAATTTGTGAGTAGTTCTGCTGAGCCTTGTTCAAGAGTTTGCACGCATACGCAAATGGTCTGTTCGAGGAACCAACCCTGTGCGAGAGAACGGCGCCGATCCCGTGGGACGAGGCGTCAACGGCAAGAACCACTGGCTTCGCCGGATCAAAGTGGACCAAACAACAGTCACTAAGTAGGGCATCTTTCAGTTTCTGATAGGCAGCGTCGCACTCACGAGGCCACACAAATGGAACATGCTTCCTGCGCAATCGATGCAATGAGGCTGCGATCCGCGCAGCCTGTGGGTTGAAGCGAATATAATAAACACTGCCTCCAATTCCTGTAAGTTGCGAAGAACGCATTGCCGTTAAGTGCGACTGAAATTGGTGAATCCCTTGACTATTGATAATGTGTCCAAGGTACTCCATCTCTGGCTGAAACACTTGTCTTTATTACAAAGCAACCCCGCATGGGAGAGCACCTGAAAACGTTTGCGCAAATTTGCTAAATGTTTCCCAGCGGTATTTCCAGAAACCACAATGTCGCGAAGTAATTTGCACAATATGGGACCTGATACGTCAATTGTTCTAAATATCGTTGAAAAATAGCAGAAGCAGAAGCACTGCCGAACGGCAGCTGCAAAAACTTGTCCACGATGGGTGTTGATAACAAGGACGTTTTGTAACTGTTCATCAAGAGGCAACTGCAAGTAAGCATCCCGTAAATCAAGCTTTGAGTAAAAGCGACTAGCACCCAACTTGTCCATGAGCTCTTCAGGACGAGGCAAAGGAAAGGAGTCAGTCACGGTTTGCGGGTTTATTGACGGCTTTCATAGAACAACCAGACGACCACTGACTGGCGGCAGTGGGTGTAATGACTCCACTTTCTTGCCAAACCAATAATTCCTGAGTACCTGGTCCCGTGTGCCGTATGGAACAGGACGACCACGAACTAAGCGAGTTTGAGCATTGTCTTTCATGTGAATATGAGCCTCGAAATTGTTAGCCTTGCCAAGGCCCTCTTGAAGTAGACTACACATTCATTGCAAAGTTCAGCCACATCAGTTGTGGGCACGAACAAGTTCACAGATAATACATTGTCTTGTAGTTTCAACCCAAACAAGTCAAAGGAATCCATCCCAAAAATATTTGGACACTGGGGCGAACACAACACTACGAAGGAAACAGTTTTCGTCACATTACGAAAATTAGCAGGAAGACTGTACACCCCTAAGACCGAAATATCTTGTCCGTTGTAGGCAGGCAACATAGACCTAGAGGACGCAACTGTGGCTTGCCGAGCAATTCATAAGTTTTTTTGTTTAGGAACGTAACTGTAGTACCAGTGTCTAACTGAAAGCAAACATTCCGATTGGCAATGTGCAAAGAGACAAAAAGTATGATGTCGCGCCGTTGAGTGGACGACGCGTGGTACAGTTGCCGTAAAACTCTAGGATCTGTTAAAGCTGCATGAAAGTCACAACGAGACTGAGAAGCAACGACATTGACGGAATGCGCTGCGTGATTGTGCATTTTATTTCATTGCAAACAAACAGGTTTGGACGTGATCACGTTTTCCACAATGGAAGCACTTAGCGTCGCTGGAGGAACAGTTATGACGTTTTTGCCTGTCGAAGCAACACGGGCAAGATTTAAGACTGCTTGCCTGAGCTTGCGGCCGCTGCCCCTGTTTACCCCGTTGCACTGACAGCCTGGGCGCCCCGCGGACGGCTTTTGACGGGCGCGCACTGTTTACAAGTGTCCCTCACCGCTCAAATTGGAGCGTCATCAAAACTAGCCACTGCAACGTCACACGAGTCCTGATGTTCAATCAAATCAAGCGCTTGTTTGAGGGAGTGGTGGGGTATTTCAAAATCTGAACGCGAATGCGAAAGTCCGACCATTTTGCTTAATAGGTCTCTAATCATTTCATCGCTATAGTAACGACCACATTTACATTTGAATTTACAGCGACGGGTTAAGCCCTGCAGTTCAGCTATCCACTGTTTGTAAATCTGGGTACGTTGTCGCCGAAGGCGAAAATATTTATACCTAGCAGCAGCCACAGTAATTGGCATGTTCAATGTCGTCGGGTGTGTGGAGGGGTAGGAGATGGCTTTTGACCAAGGTGTCTATGCAGCGACTGTAGGCATTCCAGTCAGTACAGGAGTAATGGATAAGTTTGGGAGGGGGCCTAGAACGGATAGCTCGGGCAGGGCGTGGGTGGTGGTCAAGGGTAAGCAGCAAAGGGGCGTGGTCACTGCCTATAAGGCCAAGGACGTCCGCAGTGATGCGTCCATGGAGGTTGGGAGATGCTATAACAATTTTGGGGGTGGTATTGCTTTCGGGGCGGGTTGGGTGGGGTAGGGGGAGGATGTCGCACCGGAGCGAGGTGGTGACGAACTGACGCCACCTCCGGAGTTCAGTGGGTTGACGGGAAGAAAGGTTTAGGTCAGCGGCAATCACATAGGTCGTGTAGGTGCAGTCAATGCAGGATAGGAAATCATATGCGAGAGGAGAGGTGCTGCGGATGTAGATGGTGGCGAGGGTGATGATGAGGGAAGGGAGGAAGAGACTAAGGAGCAGATGTTTGGTGGGATCATTTTGGAGGGGGGAGAGCCAGACAAGTTGGTGGCGTGGCCGATCACCACTCTGCCTCTGGCCAAGGGACGGAGGCCATCAGTGCGATGGAAAAGATAATGGAAGCACAGCAAAGGGGCGTGGTCCCTGCCTATAAGGTCAAGGACGTCCGCCGTGATGCGTCCAAGGAGGTTGGGAGATGCTATAACAATTTTGGGGGTGGTATTGCTTTCGGGGCGGGTTGGGTGGGGTAGGGGGAGGATGTCGCACCGGAGCGAGGTGGTGACGAACTGACGCCACCTCCGGAGTTCAGTGGGTTGACGGGAAGAAAGGTTTAGGTCAGCGGCAATCATATAGGTCGTGTAGGTGCAGTCAATGCGGGATAGGAAATCATATGCGAGAGGAGAGGTGCTGCGGATGTAGATGGTGGCGAGGGTGATGATGAGGGAAGGGAGGAAGAGACTAAGGAGCAGATGTTTGGTGGGATCATTTGGGAGGGGGGAGAGCCAGACAAGTTGGTGGCGTGGCCGATCACCACTCTGCCTCTGGCCAAGGGACGGAGGCCATCAGTGCGATGGAAAAGATAATGGAAGCAAAGCAAAGGGGCGTAGTCACTGCCTATAAGGTCAAGGACGTCCGCCGTGATGCGTTCAAGGAGGTTGGGAGATGCTATAACAATTTTGGGGGGTGGTATTGCTTTCGGGTGGGTTGGGTGGGGTAGGGGGAGGATGTCGCACCGGAGCGAGGTGGTGACGAACTGACGCCACCTCCGGAGTTCAGTGGGTTGACGGGAAGAAAGGTTTAGGTCAGCGGCAATCACATAGGTCGTGTAGGTGCAGTCAATGCGGGATAGGAAATCATATGCGAGAGGAGAGGTGCTGCGGATGTAGATGGTGGCGAGGGTGATGATGAGGGAAGGGAGGAAGAGACTAAGGAGCAGATGTTTGGTGGGATCATTTGGGAGGGGGGAGAGCCGGACAAGTTGGTGGCGTGGCCGATCACCACTCTGCCTCTGGCCAAGGGACGGAGGCCATCAGTGCGATGGAAAAGATAATGGAAGCAAAGCAAAGGGGCGTAGTCACTGCCTATAAGGTCAAGGACGTCCGCCGTGATGCGTTCAAGGAGGTTGGGAGATGCTATAACAATTTTGGGGGGTGGTATTGCTTTCGGGTGGGTTGGGTGGGGTAGGGGGAGGATGTCGCACCGGAGCGAGGTGGTGACGAACTGACGCCACCTCCGGAGTTCAGTGGGTTGACGGGAAGAAAGGTTTAGGTCAGCGGCAATCACATAGGTCGTGTAGGTGCAGTCAATGCGGGATAGGAAATCATATGCAAGAGGAGAGGTGCTGCGGATGTAGATGGTGCCGAAGGTGATGTTTATTTATTTTTTACCCTTCTTGCGGACCAGCTGCCTTTGGGTATATAGCTGGTCGTGATTACAAAATCTATGTGATACATTTATGCGACTATGATACATTATTTTCTTTATACATTTACAGTAATTAGATAAATAATACAAAGAAAAGAGTAAAAACTTATCATAAGGAAAATAGAAAGGCAACTTAAAAACATCAACTATTTTAAGAAGAGAATAATAGAAGATAGGAAAGATTGGTTTGAGTGACAGTCTGAAGAATAAGAGAGGAAAGTCCAGGGTGGGAGGCCTCGGAATTTACTTCGAGCCCTGCCATCCTGGAGTTTTCTCATTTTGAGACTCTTATGATTGGCTATATCTGTAGGTTACATTTCGCAAGTATTTATATCGTCCTCTGTGTCGGGGCTGTCATCTATGGTGTAATCTGTACTGTTTGTGCTCTCAGTGTCAGATTCATCATAAGTGTTTTGTCTTCTGTTGTGGGCGTTTCGTGTTGCATTACGTCTTACGTTCTGTGTGTACTCGTGTTTTTTTTTTTTTTGTAGTGAGACTTCGTCCGTCAGCCTGTTCATTATGTCCCATCCGTTCTTATCTCGTATTAGTTCGTTTAGGTCTTTAGTCGTGTCAAACATAGTGTGAGTGTGTGTTTTGTAGAGCTGACAGTGTATGACAATGTGTTCTGGGGTCCCAATTTCTCCACACATACAGCATGGATTGTCACTGAGACCAACACGTGTGAGGTGTGTGGGGTAGGGGCCGTGTCTCGTTAGGAAGTGGATCATACACCGGCTGGGATTGATATGACCCATTCGAAGACGTTCCCTTATATTCGGGAAAAAGTCATAGACATGTCTTCCTTTCTTGCAGTTTTCCCATTCCCTTTGCCATGTGTCCATTCTCCATGTAATTAGTTGCCTCCATTCTGTTATCTCTTGTCCAACAAGTTCGTGGACCTTGTCGTATTTCCCCGCCTTCAGCCAGTGCATAGCAGCTCTTAGTCGTATGGTAAGGTCTATTGGTGGTATCCCCAGTACCACGCAGAGTGCTTCGTCTGAGGTAGTGTTGAAGGGTGATGATGAGGGAAGGGAGGAAGAGACTAAGGAGCAGATGTTTGGTGGTTTCATTTGGGAGGGGGGAGAGCCGGACAAGTTGGTGGCGTGGCCGATCACCACTCTGCCTCTGGCCAAGGGACGGAGGCCATCAGTGCGATGGAAAAGATAATGGATTGGTGCTGATGGGGCGGTGGGTCGACAGGGCGAACAGTGAGTTTGGGGGTGGTGTGGGCAGGGACGGATTTGCATTTGTAGGAATAGGTGGGATGGGGTCGTGGTCGTTATAGACGAGACACCTGGCACAGCAGTAGGATGATGGTTGGGATCAGAAGCGTTCCACCTTGTGACAGCGGCCGTAAATCAGCGCCCACTGAAGGAAAAGGTGGACGAGGGATGATGTGAACTCCGTGAAGATCTGAATCAGGTAGGTTGTGCAAGTGGCGTTGAAGATCCGCTTGGCAGAGCAGATGGATATGTCGGGCATGACGTTGAGCTGTCCTAACTCCTCTTCCTCTGTGATAAGAGGACTCAGCTTCGTGATCACGGCGGTGAAGTTGGGTGGTCGGTGGGCAGTAGTGGGTTGATGGGCTGTGGAGACAGTATAATAGGGAGTGAGGGTGGGGACCAAAGTGAATTCGGGGAAGTTTCTGTAGGATGTCTGGGTATAGGGTGGGGCTGTGGGACTTACGGAGAACGGAGTCTCGGCAGGGGATGATTGGTACAAGTAGTTTGGTCACCCAGGAAACGTGGGTCGAGGCATGAGTGGATGTAGGAGTAGAGGTCGGGGGATGGAGATGTATAGTAGATGATGGAGGTGGTAGTGGTTGGGTGAACGTCCATGGTGACGAGGGTCGATGATTACCACGTCGATGGAACAGCTGCGGCGACGGCAGGAAAACTTACAAACTACTTATAAACGAACTTATACTAAAGACAACACAAACATCCATGCCGGAGGGAGAATTCGAACCCCAGACGGGGAATGGCCTCGGGTATCGGAGCATAGCGCTTCAATGCGCTCGGCCACTCTGCCGCTGCTGATTGCATGGTACAGCCCTTGTTAGATCGCGGTTTCGGTAACGAAGTACGAATGAATCAATGGTTTCTATTATGGATTTTGTGTCTCGTTGCCCTAGGTGTCGGTGGCCGAGTGGAGAGAGACCAACACAGGGAAATAGGATGCACGCGTGTGCGGGTACAGAGTCTGAGGTGACCAGCCAATGGGACAAAAGAAACTAGAAACACTAAGCTAGATTAGTACAAGATATAGATTTCAAAGAAATAGTATAATACTTAACTTTTTTAACTGAAGACTAGTGGAATACAGATACATAGTTTAACTAGGTAGAGGCCTGCCTACTGATGAGAGTCTGTTCTAGTGCCTGTCCTATAGCCGAGTGACCGACGCAGTTCAGTAGCGGCCACGAGCGGGATTGTGGCAGAGGGCGCTCGTGACCGATGTCGTAAGAACGCCGCACCGTGCTTGCATGGCGGTGCGCGGCGAAAGTACGTGGAGCGCACTTGTGTGACACCATACCCCTCCCCCCCAAACCGCCGCGCCGTCGTGGCCACGGTGATGGCACTGGAAGGAGGGCCTGAGCGGAGGCGTTACTTGTGGGACAGGCGTCGTAGCTGAGGCTGGGATCGAGACGCCGGTATCCACCTTACGGTCCCCCGGAAAACCCACCAAAGCGCGGGGGGGGGGGGGGGGCGCACACCTCCGCCCAGAGGGAACAGGTCTTCTTCTTCGGAGGTGCCTGGCCCAGGCTGGGGGGGGGGGCACGCACGGTCCCGGAGTTCCTCTAGGTGACGCTGTCATCTGCGGCGGCGACAGCGGCGGCGGCGGCGGCGGGGACGACTGCAATGGACGCGCGTCGACCTCCATGGGGACGATCTAGTTGTCCTGGGACGCTGAGCCCGTCGGCAAGCGATGTGGAGGTGCTCCCTGGCGGTGAACTGGGTCTGGAATCAAGAAACCACAGAGTCGCGCGACCTGTGCAGGCGCAACTGGTTTCCGTGGAACCGCAGCTCCGACCCTGTGGAAGAACGTACAACATACATATTGTGACCGAGCACGCGCTGAATGGTGCCTGGCATCCATCTGTTGTGTCCAGCAAACACCTTGTACAGCACCGGCGTAGAAACCTGAAAACCTGAAGTGCCATACGAACCAACTCGGTGCGTGGGAGGCTGCAGCAGGTGAAGGAGAGTGTGGTGACAGCGACCGTGGAGCATCTTGGCAGGAGGCGGGCCGTCACGTGGCATGCATCGATACGTAGACAGGAAAATTTGAAGAGCTTGCTGCCTGGAGTGCTGACCTTTCATCTTTTCCATGTGAGACTTGAAAGTTCAAACGAGACGTTCTGCTTCACCATTGGGTTGAGGGTGAAAAGGTGTGGTGGTGATATGCGGATAATTAGACAGTATCAAGGACCATCTCTGAAGCTTTTGTGCCGTTAGTGGCGGAATTGGCTTTGTGGGTGAAAACAACGACGTGAGAGGCTTGTGGTCTGTCAACAAATAGAATTTTCTGCCATAGAGATAATGATGAAACTTTGTTATGCCCTAAATAATTGTTAAGGCATCCTTTTCTATCTGACTGTAATTCCGTTGTGTTGGCGTCAGTAGCTTGGATGCAAAGGCAATAGGAGATCCAATACAAATACTGCGCCTAGACCGAAAGAAGAGGCATCTGCTGCTAGCACTACAGGCTTCTGTGGGTCAAAGGGAATCAAACATGCATCACTGAGTAGTGCAGACTGTAATTTGTCAAAGGCAACATGGCAATCTTTAGACCATACAAAAGGAACATTCTTCCTACGTAACTGATGCAGTGGAGCTGCAATCTGAGAGACATTGGGAATAAACCTGAAGTAATAGTTAAGCTTTCCCATTACTGTTTGCAATTTTTGCACATTCTCAGGAGGAGGCAAGTCTTTGATTGCTTGAAGATGTGACTGTAAGGGATGGATTCCTTGGGCATTAATCACATAGCCTGGGTACTCTATTTCAGTCTGGTAAAACGAACATTTTGCTTTATTACAACGTAGACCTGCTGCAGTCAACACTTTGAAAAGGCACTCCAGGTTTAATAAATGTTCTTCAGCTGTGCGACCTGAGACCACAATATCATCTAAATAGTTCGAGCAGCACGGTACAGAAATGTCAGCTGTTCCAAAAATCGCTGAAAAATAGCGGGGGTGGAAGAAGGGTAGACGCTGAAATTGTGAGTATTAATGATGAAAAACTTTTTGGACTCGTCATCGAGCGGAATCTGTAAGTATGCCTCTGCTAAATCAATCTTAGAAGAGAAGCGAGAATGTCTTAATTTGTCCATCAGTTCCCCAGGTCGGGGCAGGGGATACGTGTCTACAATTGTTTGACTGTTCACTGTTAATTTGAAGTCTGCACAGTTTTCCTGACGGCTTGGTTAGAATTACTAAAGGCGTGGCCCACTGACTCCAGAAACAGGAGAAATCATCCCACTATCTTGCCAACGTTTAAGTTCTTCAGCTACTTTATCCTGAAGGGCGATAGGCACTGGTCTAGCTTTACGATATTTTGATACTGCAGATTTTTTTAAAGTTACAAAGTCTTTTGCACAACCTAATTTCAGCGAAAACATGTCACTGTATTTTTCACACAATGCATTGATTTTGTCCTGAGGCACTACTGATGAAATTTGAAGCACATTTGTTTGAATTGGTAAGCCTAACAAGTCGAATGCATCTAGTCCAAAAATGTTCTGTGTAGATTTGGCCTGGAGAACACCAAAAGGAACAGTTTCGGTAACACCTTGAAAAGAGGCGGTTAGTTTCAAGTAAGGTGTAATGGAAAATAATGAAGTACGTTGGCAGGGAGAAGAAAACTTCTGGTTGATTGAGTACATGTTTATTAAGGCAGAATCAAATAGGTGTAGCGCAGTAGTAGATCAAATAATAAATGAAAAAATAGGAATGTGGATAAGCTAATATATACAGCAAAGTGATCACACTGTCGTAGTCAAGATAGACAGGAAGAAAATATGAATGTGTGTAAGCTACTGTACAGGGAAACACGTCGTTCTCTGTTTCCGTATCGTAATATGGGCATTATACGTCTTATATATTGATGTTCTGTGTTGTAAACGGCACTGGCACACCTGCTCGTCCAGAAAGCATATATCACACAGCTAACCAGGTGGACTGCCTGAAGGCAGCGGTGGAGTATCCGAGAGGTCTAAGGCGCCTCGCTGCGGAGCGCGTGGTTGCTCGCCGTCGGAGGTTCGAGTCCTCCCTGGGGCATGGGTGTGTGTGTGTTTAACTTCCCTCTTCCTTTTTTCCCGTGTCCTCCACTGTCACTTTCCCCAATCCATTTGTCAATCTCTTCCGCTCCCTCTAATCATGTCATCATCTCCCCTCCACACTTTCTATTTTGATTTTTCTTCCTCCATTGTCCTGTATCTGTTCACATACTCCTACCCTCTCTTTGTCCATCTGCTCTTCTCCTCTCTATACCTCTTCTACTTCACCTTTTCCTTCTCTCTACTTCTCCTTCACCTTTTCCTTCTCTATCCAGTCTCTGTTTAACTTCCCTCTTCCCCAATCCATTTGTCAATCTCTACCGCTCCCTCTAATCATGTCATCATCTCCCCTGCACACTTTCTATTCTCCCTCTCTCTGTCCAATCTCTACTTCCCTCCACAATGTCTGTCTATTCAATTTTCCCTCTCTCTTTCTACCACCTCCTCCTCTCCTTCATCTATCGACACTCATTTATCGTCCACACCCCGCCGTCACAGTATTTCTCTGCAGATATGGTAGCAAGTAATATTTGCACCATGCTTATTTAGAAAACGACCCAGGCGGCTTAGGGGGATATGTTGAACGTATGAGTTGTGTCAGGTACTGCACACTCATAGACGATTTTCTGTCGCTCTACACCATCACCTTCAGAGCAGATGTTAAATTTATCTGTAGTATTTAGCCGTGTGGACTGGTATTAGATCCAGAAACACTTGAACAAAATTATTTTCTCGCTAAAGTACTCATCCCATCACCTGGTTGACCCGCTACAGAACACAAATAACTAATAAATTGCAGTTAATGCGAAACAGCATCCCGAACAGGTAGTACTAGATATCTGCAACGCTATCTAGTGCTTAATTAGAACGCAGTGGATAGCGCTAAGATATCCTCCATGTTAAATGCTTATCTATACCTACGATGATATGCTGTTGAATCGACATCTAGTGGCAGTTACCAAAAGGTGGATAATACAATAAAAATATTCACCATGAAAAAATACTTGTATATTCCGGCTCTTGAACACTACGTTATTTCAAAATACTGAGTGTAAATTTTAATATGTTGGGCGATTAGGTATTATTGCTATTAGCCACTTTCATTTTATTTTTCACCGTTGGTCGTTCTTTTGTGTAGATAATTGAGCACTACCAAGTAATGGTACATACCTAATTTCGACTGCCTATCTGGATCAGACGGTTGCGTCTCCAGAGAGAAATATTACGTTATTAAGTTCTAAGTAAGCTCAAGTATAAAGTGTTCAGTAACCGACTGTAGCAAAGTGCTTAGTAACTAAAGCATTTAAATCACAGGACGAGATCAGTCCTCGGCGCTGATTACCGGAGAAGTGGCCACGTGTTCTGCAGGCATTTGTTGAGCGGGCTTACGTGTGAGATTGCGCGCGCAGCGCAGTGAATTCCTGTGCCACGAACGTTTGTTATCTGACTGTTAACTTCTTTATGACTGGCAATTTTACCTACCAGTGCGTGAGAGTTAACTGCTCGCCCGCTTGACACGGTCTTTGTATGTGGTTATCAGTTAGGTTCTTAAGCTGTCAGGCGCACTCTGGTTTAGAAGGAAAACGACTCTTTTCCTGCCGTCATTTTCTACATCGACTTAATGGTAAACGCACACAATATCAATATTTTAGACGCAAGTAACTGTAAGCTATCGACGGTAGTTTCTATAACTTCCCGACGTCACTTGTGTGTGACGTATACAATGCGTGGTAATAGTGCTGACAACTACATCGGTAGTAGGGAATCAGAAGTTATTGTGAAGAAAGCTCCACAACTTGATAATAAGTCTATATTTTAAGTAGTCTGCAGCAATCATTCCTCGTTTAAATATAGTTTGCCGCGGTGGTCTAAAGCGTCTCGCTGCGGAGCGCACGGTTGCTCGCCGTGGAGGTTCGATTCCTCCCTGGGGCATGTGTGTGTGTGTTTGTCCTTAGGTTAGTTTATCTAGGTTTAAGTAGTTTGTAAGCCACGGACTGATGACCACGTAGTTTGGTCCGATAGATTTACAAACATTTGAACATTTTTTGAAACATAGTTTTTATTACTGCGAATCCACATTTCGGCTAGTAACTTGCCATTCTCAATGAAATAGATTCAGAGTGATGTTTAGCATATTTCGTGTACACCTTACACAAGTTAGTGTACATTTTTCCCAGTTCAGACATACTACACTATGTGTGGACGTCCTGCTGATTAACCGAACGTTTATTTACGAATCTAGTACGCTGCAGTGTTTTCACAGTTACAGCTGCATTATTGACAACTGTTGGTGGAATTCTTTATTGTTTTCAGGCATGTTACTAGCAACCCGAAAACAACTGAAGTTGTATCACTCTGGGTTGAGTTGGGGTAACTTTACACAGACTTATGGATGTAAGAATTGGGCTTAAAAATAAATAAAAAGTAAATAAAAATAGTGGGTGATATCTATCTTGCTTTTAAGAACACATACAGTGACTTACCTAAATATTAAACCTTGGCCATTTGGTCTAAGGCGCCTTGCCACGGATTGCGGGTCCTCCCTCAGACATGAGGTGTGTGTTGTCCTTAGTATACGTTAGTTTAAGTGGTTTGTTTGTACGTCTAACGAACATTGAACTCAGCCGTTTGATCCCTTAGCTTTACAATCATTAGAACATTTGAAAGTCTTGTTCTGGACATTACAGAGATGTTTGCAGGTTACTTCATATAAACTGCAAACTGAAATGACTCAGCATGTTCCATTTATTCTTGTAATGTTTTCCGACAAGTCAATAAAGTTATGAAAAATGTCATGCAACTTACGATTCCTGTTTTCTTTTATTTATTTCTAGACTTATTTTAAGTTTCCTACAATGGGGGAATACTGTCTAATGTCTTCTTAATTGTATATCTGTGTAGTTGCCCCTTGAATTTATATCAAGTTTATATGTTAAAAACTTTGTTTTCATTTTCAGGATGTAATTGCTCTTATGAACTACGATGAAAATGTAATCATATGTCAGTTCTAGTATAATATATTTGTCCAATGAATACCCGTTTATCATCTGCATTTATTCTTGGTGAAACAATTTTAACGGCCAGTAGTGTACTAGGTACGCTGATGTATTTTGTTACTTCCACATTATTGTCCATCCCCCAGTAAAATATCTTCAGTTTTCTTTCCCATTCTTGTATATATTATTCCAGGAGATGTTACTCTGATTGCACTATTCTACACGCGCCTATCTTTGATGGCTACCGCAGGTATTGTGCGTATGACATTTACAGCGTCGACTGACATATTTGCGTAAATTTTTTGACACATTCTCCTATACATGCCTTCTGCGTTATTTGGTCGCAAATCTTCCATTGTTGTATCAATGTCCATAATGGACTACAAGTTTTTCTTCTAGCAGTTCCTTCTCGCAGATACCACATACGCTTTCTGTCTTCTAGAGGAATTGGTTTTGCTCTTGTATTGATGATTCTACTTCTACACTTGCTAAAGCTATTCTTCCGACGACTATTCCTTGTTTAGTATCTTCATATATTTCCTGTACCCATTTCGCATTAGTTTCTCCGCACGTCTTGTTTCATGCCTTCCCTGACTTACATAACTATAATCCTCTGTAAGCCAAAATTTTTTGTATTTCTTGCTTTCTTCGATAAACTGAAGTATTTCTTCCAGTTTTTCTTGGCAGATTTCTTCCTTATATTTTTCTGCAATACCGTTTCTGGATATCAGTTCCCCTTCAGCACAATTATTTCCGACGACATCGAATGTCGCGGTATTTACAGTCTCAGAGAGATTCGAAGGCACACAATCATTCCTTAATACCTGAGGTATCCGACATATATCCGTACTGTTTCATCCTGAAAGTTCTTTTTACTGTCAGAGTACTGTTCATTCCTAAATTGTGATCTGGTAAGGAACCCCTTAAGTGCGAATTCAAAAGCTAAATTTCTAGTGAGGCTCGTTTGAAAGTGTTAACAATTATGAGATGAAAAATATAAGCTGCTAAGGACTCACAATGCTCATAAGAGAAAGGGTGTATCTGGGACGTTGTGAAAATAGATAAGAAGGGTAAACCGGTATTGAAATACTCGATATCACATTTAAAATCCATTTGATACGTAAAATTCGATTATAAAAAACTTATTTTATATTAGAATAATTAAAAATTCACATACTTATGGAAAGTAAGTGTTTCTGGTGTTTATGGTATTCCTTCAAACTGTCAGTGCTGGTATTAGATAAAAGCAACTCAAAATTAAAAATGTAAAATACAGCAATTTTTACATATAATCAGAATCTATATTTGTTAAAAGCAGATTAAACACTATATTGTCTTGGTCAATTCCCAGTCACTGTTCACAAAAGTCCTGTTATTTTGATATAAATAACATAATATTTCATAAATTTCCTTAAACATGAACGAACGCTCCTAAATTCAGTATTATGACTTATACAGAATGTCAGTTTTGCTACATTAATGACTTTTTTGTTTTAGATACCTACACGTATAAAAAACATTCCGCCACATACTCTGTTATCAATGTATATTTATAAAATTATCATTTTGAATGTAATTCTTTCGACTTAACGTCAGAGATTGTACTTGTGATTTGAAATGTTCCATAAAAGCAAATGAAAGAGGGAGCTGTCACTTTCACTTCCACGGGAAAGGACGTAATCTGCGTACCGCTCCCATATGTGACTCAGTATTTTTATATCTTTAGTACGAAAGTTCTTTTCACAGGAGTGGCACAGGTAAGACAAAATTGATGCCATGATTTGTGAACAATGTGTAATCTGGATACAGACAATAAATGTGTTTACAACAATCTAAAACAGGAAATCATTGTAATCTGATCTCATATTAATAACCTTGGTACGATTCGTCATACCATCAAAGGGAACGATGCCATCAACTTCTCAGAGAATTGAAGATATGTAGAAATTAAAGCAGATTCTACCTTAGAAAATTTATATACGCAAAACATATAGTTTGGTTCATAAAGTGTGATTGTGGGCATTAAATTATAAATTAGAAGGGGGTTGTTTCAAAGTGCAGAGATCACCTTTCTATGGGGTATACGTATTAAAGTTCACGAAATGGACATCGTAGAGAACCAAAAAATGTTAAAAAGAAATCATTAACATGCACCATGAACACCGAATAAAAATGACGCAACAAAGTGATCACAAGGTTGAAGGGGAACTCCATGGGAGCTACAAAAAGAATAGGTCATTCAGCTAGCTATCCACTCTCAAAGAATGCTTGTAAAATCGTATTTATGTGACAGGATGATGAGAACTAGTAGAAAGTGCTGGCACTTATCCAAATGTGAAAGAGCTGGTCGTAGAGCTTACTGTGAAACCTGCTCTCCTTTAAGGAGCAGCGGCAGGTAGTACGATAATATGTTTTATAGGCAAGGAAGAAAACAAACGCGCAGAGATTGAATCTGCCTCGCGGATCAGTGTGATATGAAATGCAGTGTTTCATTGCTTCTGGATAGAATGTTGATACCAATTGTGGTGTTCTTACGGCATGTTTATAGTCTTTCCTAGCCAACGACGTTATTGTTTCAAAATTTAGAATGTCTGATACGTTACATTATACTTTGCTGTCATTGCGTGGCACCCTATCAATAATGCAAATGTGTCTAGTTGAGAATTATGAACTTGGTTTTGAATTTTCATTAGTTACATGGTTTACAAATAAGATAAGGAGAAAACCGAAACTCGGAGCAATCTTTAAGATTTTCAGATGACATCTTCAGCCATTAGTATCATCATCGTATTTATTTAAACTAGTGTTCGACCAAATGTGTTAACAAAGAAACGAAACTCAAAAACTTCTAAATGTAATTTGAATATATTGGTATGCATATTATTAGTTCCTACCTGATCAGTGCAGTTCTATATAATAAAGGAAATCGGAAGTTGTAGCTACTCTAAATGAAGTAATTAAAAATTAGTAACTTACGTGAATTCTCTGGTAGCAGCAGCAGATCACCACAAAGTTATTCTTTCAGGAAAATAAGTGAAATAGCCACGACAAAAAATAACGTTATTCCGTCATTTTGATTTCACTGCTGACAACTCTTAGATCCCTCTATTCTACCGTTATATAGAATTGATCCACAAAGAGAACCTATAGCATTGAGGTCGGTTTGCAGCACGATTTTGGAACATATACTTTTCTCAAACAGTATGAACTACCTCGAAGAGAATGACCTATCGACCATTAGTCAACACGATTAAGGAAATATCGTTCTTGTGACACGTTGGCTCTTTACTTACATTATGTGACAAGTGCTATTGATAAGAGATCTCAAATCGATTCCATATTTCAAGATTTCCGGAAGGCTTTTCACACTGTACCTCACAAACGTCTTCTAATCAAATTGCGTGCTTATGGAAAATTGCCACAGTTGTCTGACTGGATTGGTGATTTCTGTCAGAAACGTTGTAACTTAAGGAAAGTCACCGAGTAAAACAGAAGTGATGTTTGGGGTCCTCCAGGGTAGTGTTATAGTGCCCGTACTGTTCCTTATCTTTATAAAAGATTTATAAGACAGTTTGAGCAGCTCTCTTAGACAGTTCGTGGATGATGATAGCATTTATCGAAGTCACCAGAAGACCAACTGCAAAATGATTTAGATAAGATAGCTGCATGGTGCAAAACTTGGAAATTCACCCTAAATAATTATAAGTGTGAAGTCATCCACATGAGTTCAAATGTTTGTAAATCTATCGGACTCAACTGCGTAGTTATCAGTCCGTAGCTTATAAACTACTTAAACTAAGGTTAACTAACGTAAGGCAACACACACATGCATGCCCGAGGGAGGATTCGAACCTCCGACGCGTGAGGCCTCGCGATCCGTAACGTGGCGCTCCAGACCGCTTCGCTACTCCTTCGAGGCTCCACATGAGTACTAAAAGAAATACATTAAACTACATTTGATAAATCAGTCAAATCTAAAGGCCATAATCAACTAAATACCTGAGAATAACAAAAAAAATTGGAAAAAAAGAAACAGATAATATTGTCGGAAGACGAACCAAAGGCTACGTTTCAATGTCAGAACATGCAAAAGTTCTACTATGCCTCCACCACGTTTGTGCGTTCTATTTTGAGTATCGCTGCGCATTGTGGGATCCTCACCAAGTGGAACTGACGGAGGATATAGAGAAAGTTCAGAGACGCGAAACTTGTTCTGTATATTGTCGCGGTGTAGGGGAGAGAGTCTCATGGCTACGATGTACGAGTTCGGGTGCAAATCATCAAGAGAAAGCCGTTATTCGTTTCGGTGTGATCTATTTGCGAAATTTCTTTCATCTTACGAACCCGAACATACTTTGTTAGTATTCCCCTAAATCGGGAGAAATTAGATTAGAAACGAAAAGATTCTAATTAGGTGTTCCTTTTTCCAGCGCACTATTAGAGAATAGAACAGCACAGAACTGTTAATAAAGCGGTTCGATGAATTTTTTGCCATGCACTTCATTGCGATTTGCAGAGTGTTTATGTAGATGGCTGTACTTTTTGCGGCTTATCGTCGTCTAATACCCCCTTTATATATGGAAACAACCATTACCTTTAAACACTCTTAATGGCTCCGTACGCAATTGATTTTTTGTGCATACCTATGGAAAATATAATAATTACTGATTATTATTCATGTAAAAATTGCAATTAAATTTTCGTGTTGATGTATTGATGTAACGCCAAGAAATAACGTTCTTTCGTTACTGCTGACAATATGGTCGGGCTTGTAGTTTCACCCGTTCGACCGCTAGATAGCTCTCGCGCTAGACCAGTACCTCTCGCGACTGATCGTTGGCTAAAACCCCTATTTACACATGAAAACTTCTATTTGCTTGGCGGCTGCGTAAACTCTTGATTTTTCAGTGCAGGTGTGTTGATCCCTCTAGCCCTAGTGGTGCAGGCGTCAGCGTAACTTCATAGAAAGCAGAAGACTTGTTTTCGAATCCCGGCAGGTACACGTTTTCAACTTTACCCATTCGCAGTTAATGTCATACATTCCGTGAATATGGACATGATTTTTTGTTTTGTGCACATTTATGACAAAGCCCCTTTCGAATTACATAAATTTCATTGGCGTCCTTGTATAATGAATAATACAAATGAGTACTGGATTTTTCGTCCCCCGTATTAACACAGTGATCTTTTAAAAATTTAGTTGTTTGTTAAAGGGGAGCATAGCAAATTAAGACAGCAGGAAAAATTGAACGAATTTATGTCGTGACTCCTTTCTAAATGGGCTAAGCTGCTGAGAAACTTTTCTTGTTGAAAAATAGGGTCACGCAGGGAAGCGGAAAGAAAAAAAGGTGATCCTTCACTGAAGATTAACTCATTCTGTTTACTGCAGAAGTCACGCAGCTGGCAGAGAACACGTCAGTCAGTATTTATTTCCCGTCTAGCAGTAAAGGCGCTTCCAGCACCGATGTTTTCTAGATGTCTCTCGAGTTTTGTGTCTTTAGACCTCGATCATACGTTAACCAGAAGTTCACGTTTTTGGCACTTTCTTAAATGTATTACAGATGAGGCAGTCTGCTTTCCTTAATTTATGCTATCAATACGACAGTCAGTTTCTTCATTTATAAATGCCTTGCAATGAAGAAAAATAAACGAAACTGAGTCAGACAGCGATGCAGAAAGAATGGAGATGATATTACTTTCATCCTTAATATCTTAAAAAACGACATTAAAAAGAGGCCTTGAGTAACTTGGGATGACTACTCACTAATGTAAAGAAAATTGTTGAAGCCTAATAAGTAAGTTCAGTAGTGCACAAACATCCCTTAAAATTTTTGCTTAGTTTTATTGAAAGAAGAGGGAAAATGAACCTTTGCTGTATTTTAAATAGAGTGTCATTCAGTATAGCAGATCGTCGTGAATTTAGATGCTCGATACACAGAACTATATCGGTGAAATATAGTTCAGTACGTCGCCAATTCGCACAAATCACGCAATATTTTAAGGCTATTTGGCACATAGATAATCAGTTTCTAACAACAGACTGCTGAGTAACTCAATGGAACCCAGCCACCTCACACAGGATGTCAACAATAATGAACTTACCAGTAAATTCACAACCCTCCGTGACATACCTGCTGCTCTATTTAGAATCCAAGTAAGAAAAGCTTCTGCTTCTTAACCAACCTTATGGAAAATTATGAATAAGAACGTTGCTAGTCAAACATTTCAAGTCAAAGTAAATAACTGAAAAGATTACCAGACAAGATAAACCAAGACTGTATGTTCACAGTAACAAAATTTATCACACAGGACATGATACAAGCTTCCAAAGAACATAATTAACAAACTTTGCACCTCATGCTTTATCTTTTTCTCTTCCTATAGCCTTCATTTATCCGTCTCCTCTGTCCATTGTGACGGTATCTCCCCTGGCCCCAATACATCTAGCAATATTTTCATCCCACTCTTTACCCATCTCTCCTTACTTCACCTTCCTTCTACATCTGCTGTTCTTCCCTTTATTTGTTCTCTTCCCCAATTATCTGTTCATCTCTTCCTGCACTACTTCTTCCTATCCATCCCATCTCCCTCCCCTGCCTCCCCATCCATCTTAACACGTTCGCTGCCGTTCACGCTCTGGCACGTGTAAACTTTACTTGAGTCAGGTGCCGCTCACGCTGTGGGTTGTGTAAACTGGCATCGTCTAATAAAACTGTATACTCTGGTAGGCACTCAGGGAAGAGTATAAGTGATATGCACATGTACGTGGTTCCAGATTTCCGCGTTTGCATTACCGGCTACGAGCCACACACGCTTCTCATGACGTCATGATAGATTTATTGGATTTTTATGTAAACAAGCAAGCAAGCTTTTGATTATTTTAATTTTATTTCGATTAGTTACCAGTTTATAAAAAATACTTCTTAGTTTTGATATTATTCATACTTATATTGCTGATGATGTAGAAATAAGCATATGTTTTATGAAATACCTTGTATGTACTGTTTATATTGTTCATTTGTTGTTTTCACAAAAATACAAATGCAAATAAAAAAATCATATAAAAAAACTGAAAACTAAAACCAAAACAGAGCGTGAAGTGGCACCTAGGATCATCGCGCCAGAGCGTGAACGGCAGCGAACGTATTAACCTCTCCCAACTCAAGCTGGCCCATATGAATGGTCCCTGCAAGGTGTGATGATATTCTCTCCTAACATGCCTTGCTCTTTCCATCTCCTCTTCCCTGCACTATTTGTCCAACCCATCCTTGCACTCTCCATGGGCATCCCTTGCTGCCCCCTTTCAACCTTTCTATCTCCTCCTCCAGCTGTCACAGTACAACTTCTATACCTCCGATACCCATCTATCCATCTACTTCTATCTCTCCCTGTCAGCTGTGCCCGTCGACATGTATTGTACCTGAAAAACAAGTCGATGAAGCAGGTCGATGCGCCTGTTATATGGGGCACATAATGAGACTTTCGCTTTGTCCTTGATACATAGGTAGCCACAGGGCCGTCTTTACCAGGGGCTGCAAAGGGTGCGTGGTACCCCGGCGCCGGTACCCAGGGGGCGCCAGGTGGACTCCGTGCGGGGATGGCCGCGTCGTCTATGAAGCCATGTCGTCGTAGAGGGCGCGGCTGCTCCCGCTGGAGTACGAGTCCTCCCTCGGACATGGATGTTTATGTCGTCTTTAACAATAATAACTCACATTTCGCCTGGCGAGCGCCTTATACTACGTGCAACATGCCAATTTTGAAAATTACTGAACAAATATTCATACCACTTATAAAAATGAAGGCACCGATATTGTTTACAAATAGCGCCTCATGGAGCTTTCGGCACAGCTTCGACTTTCGATGGGCAATTATAAGTGGCACACAAACACACACACTCACACACACACACATACACATACACACAAAGGACTATTTCCCGTAGGAGTGAATGGAGTAACTTGACTGCCGTTGCGGAAAGGGACGGTGTGCGACAGGAAATGTTAACATAACACATACTCGGTGATGCCAACAGAACCTGTAACGCTCAGATTAGCCACGCAATAATAATAATGCCACTTTTAATCACTGGGCGAGAAATGTTGCTGAAATATTGAAACGGACTCTACATTGGTACTTTCTCTAGTTGAATGTCACTCGGGAACAAATGATAGATTACAACCATACTTTTTGGCTTTCTACTGTGTAACAGATTTCTAATTACGACAACCGGGTATTTTAAGACGATAATTTACACAGCCAAAAAAAAAATAAATAAATAAGGTCAATAATACCCTGTTACGCGCCTTAGTAGACAGTGGAGCAGCGTGTTTCAGTGGTAACGTCATGCGCAGAAGGACAAAGTTTCAGGATCTGCTCATGTCACTATGAGCTTCACCAGGAGGAGACAACAAAGACAGGCGTCACAATCAGAGAGTGTCCAGCTACATTGTAGCTGAAATTTACTGACTGTACCGTTTGTTGTATCTACTTACTTTATATTGAAAGAAAGTGTGATGTGTAGTTAAGTGATAATTTTGTGCAAGGAGTTTGTGTAAAATTGTTGTTACGTGGAAATTAGCTTCACATGTTTAAGATTAGTCTGTTATCATTTTAAAGTTTAGGCGTAGAGGTATCAGTGATGTGCAAATCTGTGTGAAATATTTTATCATATTTTGTTTCGTTGTTATTGGTAGATGTACGAATCAGCTGGTGGTAAAAAGAAAACTGGAAAAAGAAGAAAGAATTGAAAAGCTGAATTCTCTAATTGATATTTTTTTCGATCTGGTAAGTTCATTTAAGTTTAAATCAACTGTGCAGTGTAAGTGGTTAATAAAAACCATAAAAAATGCACGGAAGTATGTTTTTAACACAAACCTACGTTTTTTTAAATGGAACCCCGTTAGTTTTGATAGCACATCTGAACATATAAACAAGTACGTAATCAGTGCCGTTTGTTGCATTGTAAAATGTTAATTACATCCGGAGATATTGTAACCTAAAGTTGACGCTTGAGTATCACTCCTTCGCTGTTCGATCGTGTGTATCGGAGAGCACCGAATTAAGTAGGGATCCAAAAGGAACGGTGATGTACCTTAAGTACAGAAGAGACTAGAACAGCACATTACGTCCACATGCTAACACCTTCGGGCGCTGACAACCTCGCTGTTGAGCGCCCTAAAACGCCAATCATCATCATCATCAGCTAACACCTTTATTGGTCTTTTTCACTGACGCACATGTACATTACCATGAGGGGCGAGGTACAGGTACGCACATAGTTTCCGTTTTCAATTACGGAGTGGAATAGAGTGTGTCCCGACAGGTCAGGCCCATAGATGTTCAAAGTGGTGGCCATCATTTGCTGCACACAATTGCAAACTAAGGCGTAATGAATGTCGTACACGCCGCAGTACATCTTGTGTAATGTCGTCGCAGGCTGCCACAATACGTTGTTTCATATCCTCTGGGGTTGTAGGCACATCACGGCACACATCCTCTTTTTACGTACCCCACAGAAAGAAGTCCAGAGGTGTAAAATCAGGAGAACCGGCTGGCCAATTTATGCCTCCTCCACGTCCTATGAAACGCCCGTCGAACATCCTGTCAAGGGTCAGCCTAGTGTTAATTGCGGAATGTGCAGGTGCACCATCATGCTTATACCACATACGTCGACGCGTTTCCAGTGGGACATATTCGAGCAACGTTGGCAGATCATTCTGTAGAAACGCGATGTATGTTGCAGCTGTTTGGGCCCTTCAATAAAGTGAGGACCAATGAGGTGGTCGCCAACGATTCCGCACCATACATTTACAGTCCACGGTCGCTGTCGCTCTACCTGTCTAAGCCAGCAAGGATTGTCCATGGACCAGTAATGCATGTCCCGAAATTCACTGCCCTGTTGTTTGTGAAATCCGCTTCATCACCATGTAATTGCTAATGTAGCAACACATGAAACGGGTGAAAGCGGTGACGATGCAGTATGCGCATGACACTACTATGACTCAGTCCACCGGCTCTCGCAATGTCCCGTGTACTCCTGTGTGGGTTCACGGCAACAGCAGCTAACACACCAACTACACCAGCTTCTCCTGTGACGGGCCTGTTACGGATCCGTTTGCGTACAGTGGGCAGTAGATGTTTTGAAATGTGCGGCACGTTGGATGCTCTCTGACCGGATACCATTCTGCATACACCCTGCAGGCGTCAGCTGCATTTTATCGACACTCGCCATAGATAAGTATCATATCCGCCTTTTCAGAGTTCGAATATACCATGGTCACAGTTCCTACAACACTACACTATCACAGACGTCTGGTAACACAGTGTACTACAGTTAGTCTGCGTGCAAAGACGAATGCAGAATAACAATAGCAGCAAGCGCTACATGCAAACACTGAGACAGCTAGGCCAAACCACAACAGTGCACTACAGCCACACTCGTAAACACGGTCGTCATCGTAAACATGTTCCTGCAGATGCTGCTCGCTGACCGTGGCCCGTGTTTGTTACAACACGCAATTGAACGTCGGAGGTTTCAAGCGTCAACTTTAGGTTGCAGTATCTCCGGATGTAATTAACATTTTACAGTGCAACAAACGGCACTGATTACGTATTTGTTTCTATGTTCAGATGTGCTAACAAAACTAACGGGGTTCCATTTAAAAAACGTAGGTTTGTGTTAAAAAATACTTCCGTGAATTTGTTAATGGATTGTACAAATGTCCAAATGCTTGTAGATCTCTCGGACCAAACTGCGTGGTCATCAGTCCGTAGCTTACAAACTACTTAAACCTAGGTAAACTAACCTACGGACAAACACACACACCCATGCCACAGGGAGGACTCGAACCTCCACGGCGAGCAACCGCGCGCTCCGCAGCGAGACGCTTTAGACCGCTCGGCTACTCCACCGCGGCTGTATGTTTTGTATTAACCAATTACACTAGCCACTCTCCTCACGTTCGGTCTGTGGAATCGGTTCGTCAGTATTTGATGTGGTTTACGAAATATATCCTGCGGTAATGTTAGGTGACTCACAATACGTTTCGCCACGTCTCAGTCAGCCGGTTGCCTGCTGCCGGCTTCTCTGATGTTGCCGACCTGAGCAGTGCGACTTTTGCCAACAATGCTATATAAAACGCTGCGGACAATTGAGGGGCCCCAAATCAAAAACATGACGTGAAAGATAAGGTTACCAGATGTCAGTGCACAAAAAAGAGGACACTTCCAGTCCCTCCTAGTCCGCCACTGATTACCACTGATAAAGATTATAATTTGAAATTATTAGAAGCTGATTTATCTTGTATATTTGCATATGTAATTTCTTTATCTGGCAGCCTCGCAACTTGTATGACACGCTAAATATAACCCTAATTACTTCAAATTCTCTGAAATCGTTGAGCTCGACGCACGGGCAACATCAAAATATGATAATCTAGAAAAAAATACTACAGTGTTGGAAGACAAGTTATTCTATAGAGTTTTCATTTATAAGAGTTCAAAAGATTGTATTTTTCCACTTCCAAATTGAAGCAGTTGTATATCTTAAAAAAAAAGCGGACATTTCCCCATTTTGCAGAAAATCCGCCCGGACCATTTTTAGTGTCCAAAAAAGAGTACATGTGCGGGTAAAAGAGGACGTCTGGTAACCCTACTGCAAGAACATACAGTAACTACATCTTCTTCAGCAGATAATGCTGATGTATCGCGTGTTTCGTGCAAACAGAAACTAGCGGCTGATGAAACTGTTCCATTAGTGGAAATACCTTGCGACAGTGTTTCTCTAGCAGATACCGGAGCAGATCGACAAGACCAACATCACCAAGAAGAAGGAAAATCTTCTAAGGAAGATATCGGTCTTCACGTAGTCGATGATCTTAGAGATTCGGGAACTTGGCCGGATATTATAAACGACAATTTCAGGATCAGAGCAATTAGGGAAGGTCCGGATGACATTAGTGAAATAAAAGTAAAATTTCCTATGGATAGCGAGACAAGAAGGTGTTTTACTGTTTTTCATTGCTTCCGTCACCTTTCAAATGAGGAAAAAGTTAATTGAACTTGGCTTGCGTATCCTCCAATAAAAGATGCTGTGTATTGCTTTTGTTGTAAGTTATTCAATTCGAGTTCTGGTTCTCTTACAAGAAATGATGTAAGAGATTGGCATAGTTTCTCAAAAATTCTCTCTAACCATGAACTGTAGCGCAACCATAGTTCTGATATGTGAAAGTGGAAAGAGCTTTCATAGAGAGTTAAAAAGTCAAAATTAATCGATCAGACAACTCAAGACCAAATTGATAAGGAAGAAACGAGGTGGGGATCGGTTTTGTTAAGCTATTTTCCACAATATGTTTCCTTGCCGAAAGAAATCTTCCACTAAGAGGCGACCATGAAATACTGGGAAATCCAGGTAACGGAAACTTTTTAGGGTAAGTTCGATCCCATGTTAAGTGAACATATTAATCGTGAGGCTAAACCTGGAAGAGTGGTTACTTACTTAAGTAAGGACATACAAAGTGAAATAATGACCATCATTTCTGATGAAATTGTATCTATCATGAAGAATATCATACTCAAAAATAAATATTATTCAATAAAAATTGACTGTACACAAGATTTAAGTCACAAAGAACAGTTGAGCGTGGTTTTAAGAGTGGTCGATGTGTTTTCCGAACCAGTTGCAATGAAAGAAAATGTTTTTGGTTTTTTAAAGTCAACGACACTACTGGAAAAGGTCTCACAGAAACGTTGCGTCATATATTACATAACTTTGTATACCACTAGCAGATTGTTGGGGACAATGTTACGACAACGGAAACAAGATGAAGGGCAAGAAGAATGGTACTCAAGCTCGTATCCTCGAAAAAATCCAAAAGCTCATTATATCCCTTGCTGTGCTCATAGCTTGATCTCGGTTGTTAGTGATGCGGTTAAGTCATCTGTAACTGCATTACATTTTTTTGGCGTAGTTCAAAGACTGTTCGCATTATTTTCTGCCTCTGTGAAGCGCTGGGAAGCACATAAGAAACACGTAAACCTGACTCTGAAGCCGCTACGTGACACCAGATGGGAGGCAAGGATTGAAAGTGTTCTTTTATGAAATCTGAGCTTAATAAAGTAAAACTCGCTCTAGCTGAATTAAGGAATTCTTGCAAATATTTTCCAATGTGTTTCAGTGAAGCATCTAGTCTCATTAAAGAAATTACAAAATTTAAGAATGAAACTTTCACTCTGCAGCGGAGTGTGCGCTGATATGAAACTTCCTGGCAGATTAAAATTGTGCCGGAACCGGGACTCGAACCTGGGACCTTTGCCTTTCGCGGGCAAGCGCTCTACCGACTGAGCTACCCCGACACGACTCACGATGCCGCCCCACAACTTTACTTCCGCCAGTACCTCGCCTCCTACTTTCCAAACTTTAAATTTAAATTTGTTTTGTGTGTTGTGATATGGCATAATGTCCTTTGCCATATTAACAGTAAAGCAGTTCAGCAAGAAGGTATGTAATTAGATGCTACAGTGAAATTAATGGAAACAGCATTGAGTGTTATTAAAGAATACAGATCCAATGGCTTCGAAAACGCTCAGAAAGAAGCACAGGTGCTGAGTGCATCTTTAGGAAATGTAATTGAGTTAACAGAATCCATATCTGAAAGTGTTAAAAGGCAGTTTTCTTACGAAAGTAAGGATGAACCCATTGCAGGAGAAGAGAACCACTTTAGGGTAAACTTCTTCTATGTTGTAGTGGACACCGCCATAGTGTCTTTGAAGGAAAGGTTTCAACATCTCATTAACTGCTATGACGTGTTCAGTGTTATTTGTGACATTAAGAACTTGGCCACAAAAAAATACAACTCAGCAGAGGGTGCAGAAATCTTGCAGATGCTTTGAAAGACCCTAAAATGCAATCAGGAGACGTAAATTCACAGGATCTTGTAAATGACTTGGAACTGTTGTCCCCTATGCTTCCACAAACTGTCGATACATGTTTAGAAGTACTTCGGTACATCTTCGAAAAGAACTTACAAGACGTTTTCCCATACGTAACAGTTGCGTTACGAATTTTTCTGCGTATAACAGTATCTGTGGCGTCAGCCGAACGTAGCTTTTCGAAATTAAAGATCATTAAAACTATCTTAGATCTTCAATGAGCATTGAGTGACTAAGAGGTCTTGCCATAATCGCAGTGTAAAGACAAGTAGCATGTTCGCTCCACATGGAGAAGTTGGTAAAAGGATTCGCTGCTCAAAAAACAAGAAAAGTGAAGATTTAGGTGAGTAATTTCTAAAATTACGTTCTTACTATTTAGTAAGCTTTTCCTAGTCTTATGTCTCGTTAGTCTAAACTACATGATCAATAACGCTCGGAAGCACTGTGAACTTATAATAGCACATGGTCAACAGTGATAAACCGTCACGAAAACAAAGTTTAGAACTCTCACCGGCTGATTTTCTTAGTTGTAAAAGTTCTTGGCAGATTGTTTTGAAATGTTGGCATAATGTTGCAATGGAATAGGCTCGCGGTTGTATATACTTTTATTTTTTAATCCGTTTTTGAAATGAGTTGCCAATTCCTTTACCAGTAATGAAGCAATAAAACAAAAGTCATGCCTGACGCGGCAGTTTTTTAATGACTATGTTTCGTACAGTGATATAAATTTACCAGCATACTGTAAGCAAAATACGTGAAAATATCGTTAGACGTAACAAGTAATCTAGATTAAAAAATGCCTGATGTGGCAATTTTACATGTCCAACAAAAATGTAGTAATAGTCAATTTGTCTCTTTTCATTATTTAATGGGGTGTGTCAGCAAGAAAAATTTTCTTGGAAGTTTGAAATTTAAAGTCTGTTTGCGGTCGTCAAGTGCTCTTATTCTCAGACACTGGATACGGAAAATGGTTATTTTCGCGTGGTGACATGTAACTGTAAGGAAAGCATTTCTAAAACGCTTACTATATTCCTACAACAGACACAATTAAAATCAATTTATAGTAGTTTTAATATTACTGCTAAAATGATTGTTATTGAAATTTATTGTTCTATCCAAGAAAACCAAGTAAGAATATCATGAAAAATTTCTGAGGTCCGACAACTGTTTCAAAAATACGTCCAGCGCGGATTCTGCGGCTATGTTGAACACCTATCGACTCACTGGATTCCACTGCACACGTCTGTCGTCGGGATTCAACTGTCGTCGACTGATCCTCGGCTAATTCCGGTAGCTTCTTATATACGATATGTGACGTCATTTCAGTGATACATCACCTAACGAGTTTTAGCGATTCTCGTAGTAGTGTACATTACTTAAATAATGACTGAAATGTTGATATAACGGAATCGTTAGATGCGCGCTAAAATTCTAATGCAAATACATACTTAACTTTAACTTATAACATTAATAACACCCCCAAATAGTAATATTTAAACAAATGACTATTTTCAGCATGACCGATAAATAAGTCTTTCGGCGGTCGCACAATGTATATTTATGCAAACGTAGGTAAAGTATTTTCACGTAGGTAAAGTGTTTTCATATGGTTTTTCAGGTAGATTTTCCAGTCCTCTTTCCAATGCACTGTTCACAATTACTGTGCTAATAAATTTAAACAAATTACGGTCGATAAACAAAATAATTTAGTTTACGCAAAGACAACATATAAAAATAAAAATAATATATTGTAAACAGCTCATATTGTGTGTTTACAACATCTGCAACTTATCACTGCATCGCTGTTTGTGTATCTGTCTTGTATTTATTGTTATTGACAAATCCTTCTTTCCTTAAAAGTGCATTATTATGCGCAGTGTAAATGTTGCAGATAGTAATAGTTATACCGGACATTGCGCCTCGATGAAAACTTTCATTTGAGCCCTCGCACGTACTGTAGTTCAATTAGTTTAGCGACTGTATTTTTCCAAGTTAATAAATATTAGTTTTCTGAATAACTTTTGATACGAAATTAATTTAAATGATGTCAACACAACGTCTGAGCCGCACTGTTCTCTTCTTTCAAAAAAATGTTCAAATGTTTATAGAGCTTATGGGACTCAACTACGGGTCATCAGTCCCTAAACTTACAAACTTCTTATGAACTAGCTACTACTAAGGACGGTACAAATATCCATGCCCGAGGGGGGGATTAGAACCCCCGATCGTAGTCGCCGTACAGACCGTGAATGGCGCGCCGCAGACCGCTTGGCCATACCGCGGCCGGCCCTCTTTTCTTTCATTTGCTTCTTCGTAATTCCCATAGTGTCCGCGTAGTATTTTTTAAAATAAATAAATAAAACAAATAAAAAAACATGACGTCACGGCCCCCAGAATGTTCTCCGATGCGAAGCTGGGCGTGTCTTACCTCTTCGCAGCGGTTGATTGCAACTTTCGACGCTCTCCGCTGTCAAACTAGGGCGCTTTGCGCTCCAAATAGGTGTTGTATGTACGTTTTTGTAATGTCACAAGAAGGGAAAAAAAGGCAAAGCATGGGCAGGAAGCAGGAACATAGCCAAATAATTGAGACGTTTTGGGAATAAGGGAAGACAAACGAAATAAGACAAACTTTAATAATCATGGTACATTTCATTTTAACCATTGTCCTAATGAGAGGGGGGGGGTTGTAATCATTATTTGCAATTGTAGCAAAGGTTGAAAGGTGGTAGCTGCTTCTGACAATTTATTTCACAAATTTTCTCGTCTCTTCTGTGTAATTTTTCTCAAAATATGTTTGTTAAGATCAAGGGACTTAACTGCGGTGTGATCAGTCCCTAAATTTACAAACTAATTATGACGACAGAAATATCCATATCTGAGGGGGGATTCGAACCCCCGACAGGGAACGGCCTTGCGCACCGGAACATAGCGCCTCAATGCGCTTGGCCACTCCGACGCGGCTCTTTTTCTCTAATTAATGTCTGCTGACAGGTTTATCGCAGGTATTACTTTATTATTTTGTCATTCCGACTTCTACATTCAGTTAGGGGTTGGGAGAGATATGTCAAGAATCCTGTCCTTTGATTTTTATTACTTACTAGCTGTAAACCCGACGTTTTCCGGGTGTTTATTTATCCTACACTCTCGTAGTTCACACCCCTTCCCCCCCTCTCTCTGCATTCACCTCTTTCTCTCCCATCTCTCTGTTCGTTTCCACCTTTCCCTCTTTCGGCAAAGATTTCTACAAATTACCCCGTGTCATGTACCATACAAACATTTATGTACCCAGTTACCTTCCTCTTGGTTTAAAGGTCATGTGTGCAAAAATTCATAAAGATTGGAGCAAAACTATGCAGTAAAATTGTAAGCAAGTACCCTCCACGATGCGTCGAAAGAAATTTTATACAGACAGTGACATTCCTCTTGTTTTTAAGGTAGAGAGTGTAAAATTTCATCAATATCGGAACAAAACTATACATTTCTATGCAGTAGAAATGCAGGGTCACAGTGAAAACGCACTTTGTTGTTCTCAAATATTCCAGTTTTATTTCATACAACCCTTATTCTGAGAATAACGAAAGCAACAAAAAAAGGATCTGTGGAATCGGTCGAGCCGTTCTCAAGTTATGGCGCGACCAAGGTATTTGGGGATCCATTTTTATGTTGCAAAGTACCCTCCCCTATGCACCGTATGAAAGTTAAGGTAGACGGTGACCTTCCTCTTGTTTTGAAGATCAAGCGTGCGAAATTTCCTGAAGATCGGAATGAAACTGTAGATTTCGTGAGTCTGTAGGAAAAGTATGCTCCGCCATGCACCTATCACAAAATACTTTCTTAGCTGACATTTTCTAAGGTAAAATACATTTATTCCAAAATTTCACCTTTATAGGTGAAGTAGTTTTCGAGATTTCGTGTTTAGTCAGTGAGTGAGTGAGTGTCCTTTTGGTTTTATATAGATAGAGATTAAGAAAACAGATTGGTTAATTTTGGATGCAAGAGAATTAAGGGAGACTTGCAAACAAAAATAAGTAGTAACATGCAAATTGGTAATGCTAACTGTATATGATACAAGGTCATAACTGATGCGACATTTTTGCAGAATCTACAGCGAAACTACATTTTTCTTCTTTTCATCATTTTGTGCGGTTGGGGGGGGGGGGGGGTCAGTTACAAAACGCTTCATAAATGTCCGAAATTACATGCAAACTTCGTTGCAGGTCCGTAACTACTCCCATTTTCCAATAATTGACGCATAAATCTGGCTATTCTCACAAGGGGGCTGCAATTTTTGAAGACATCATATCTCCTAAGCTATGTGTCGCGCTCTTTTGCTTTTGGGTCGCGAATCTTCGTGGGCGTACGGTGAACAGTTCACCAATGTTTCATTGCAATCGAATGAATGGTTTATGAATACAAAGTGGACATACTGACAATCATTCATTTATATATAGACCGGGTGTCCCAGCTATATCGTCCACCCAAAATATCTCTGGAACAATAACAGTTATTGGAAAACGACTTTCACCGGTATCAATGTACGGCTGTGGCCCATGAATGTACATATTTGGAAATATTCTAAAACGAAAGCAAATGTGTTTTTAACACAAACTTATGTTTTTTTAATGGACATCCTATATTTTTTCTTCAGCAATCCATAGCATGACAAATCACATAAACAATGGCGTTGATTGCATCGCAATATTCCAATTACATCCCGAGATATTGCGACGCGAAATTAACGGTTGAAAAACTCGAAATGCGCTGCTAGCGCACGTCCTGAGGCTCACGCGTGAACCCCATGCTGCCCATAATCGCGATGTGATTGACATGCGTAATCGCGAAACGAATAATACGGCCATCAACTCTCATAAGCACATAATGGTTTCCCTCTTGCACGTTTTATATGTCTACGTACACAATACGAACCAGTACCGATCGGTATACACCAGTCAGGTTGTCTTATTTATCCTGCACACCCAAAATAAGGTGCCTTTCGCGCACTCGTTCATCCAGGGCCTAGATCTACCTAGACACGTGTCCAACGTAGTTCCCACTATACTCGCAGTTATCACTTCGCCTTGTTTGTGATTTGCGACCAATGCAAACTCCTGTACTCCACCGCCCTCCGAGCATCCCATTTGTTGTTGCTTTGGAGTGCAGTACACCGCTTGCCAGTGTAGTCGTGCATCAGAGTAATCTAGTGACGGCACGGAGATAGTACACATTGTGAATAAACGTTGTTTTGTGGAACTTATAATGTATTATGTATACACATGAAGATATGGTAGAAATGTTGCTGATCTATGGAGAATGTACGTTGACGGGAAATTACGTTATTAGATTGCTTGTTTGTTTATAGTAGTGTTAGAGAACATTATGATTATTACGTTAATATGTCTGTTTTCTACCCTACTCTACATACCTGTACTGTACCCTGTTGTAGGCGGGCGAAATTTTGTTCAGCAGAACGACTGAGAACGACTGTACAGAGGACGATTCCCTGACAAGCCATCGCCTTCGCGCCGGATGTTTGGTTGTCTCACATCTCGTCTACGTGGAACGGGAAGCTTAAATCCAAGACCTAGACATCCTCCTAGAACACGCACAGATGAACTTGCTGAAGTTGCTGTGCTCGTTACCATAGCTGTAAATCCTCACATCAGCACATGTCAAATTGAACGTGAAGTTGGTGTGTCGAAATCAAGTGCACAGCTTATTTTTCAACGTCATAAATTTCATCCTTACCATGTTCATTTACACCAGCATCTTCATGGAAATGACTTCAGCAACAGGGTAACATTTTGTCGGTGGGCTCAGAAAAAACTTCTGACTAATCCAAATTTTTTCGCAGATGTTCTCTTTACTGACGAGGCATCATTCTCCAACAAAGGAATTGCCAATATGAGGAATATGCATTATTGTCCGCAGACAATCCAAAATGGCGCCGTCAGGTAGAGCATCAACATCCGTGGAAAGTGAATGTTTGGTGTGGGATTATTGGAGATACCATTATCGGACCTTTCTTTGTAAATGGCGTCCAAAATGGCAGACAGTACTCCAGATTTACACGACACAATCTTCCTGTTCTTTTGGACACCATACCTCTGAACAGGAGAATGGTCATGTGGTATCAGCATGACGGATGCCCTGCACATAACGACTTAAGAGCACGACGACTTCTGAACCGTAAGTTCCCTCGTAGGTGGATTGGACGTGGTGGCCCAGTTGGGTGGCCTGCCCGATCTCCGGACCTTACACCGCTGGATTTTTTTTCTTTGGGGAGCAGTGAAGGATGTTGTTTACCAACATGAACCAACAACACCAGAGGACATGAAGCAACGTATTATTGATGCTTGTACAGCCATCAAAGAGGAAACTTCATCCGCAGAGTGACTCTATGTATGCAAGCCGATGGTTATCACTTTGAGCATAATATGTGAACGCTATGTTTAGTATGTAGTGCTGGTATCACAGTGCAAGTTTCTACAAAGGGCCATTTTACCCAGTGATGTTCAGAAACATTTGCTTGAAACAATTTGTCATGTAACGCATTAGAGTAACATAATATTGATAATTATGTGATAATAAAACTAATTGGTTAAACATGTTTACATTCATCTTCTATGTCTTACCTGAACTTTCCAAATCAAAACATTTTTACCTAAACAACGGTAAAACCTTTACTCCATTTGCTCGTTTCACTAAAACCGTCAACATGAATTTCACTATTATGAATGAATGATTCACTGTCACTTGCGCTAGATCTACAGTAAAGTAAAGTTTTAACGTTGAACGGCATTTCCTTTTTAGTAACGGATTAACGATAAGCGAAGTTAACTTTGTGACTAACATTGCGGTACACATATATGTTACAGAACCGCATCACCCCTATCCTATGGGATAAATACCTGCTGGAATGCACGACTTTAATGCAGGATGGCAGCAGACCGTATTATTCGTTTCGGACCTCTTGATAAGTATGGAAGTGCGATTACGCATGTCAATCACATCGCGATTACGGGCAGCATGGGGTCCACGCCTGAGCCTTTGCTTTCGTTTTAGAATGTTTCCAAATATGTACATTCATGGGCCCCAGCCGTACATTGATACCGGTGAAAGTCGTTTACCAATAGCTGTTATTGTTCCAGAGATATTATGGGTGGACAAGATAGCTGGGACAATATATATATATATATACTACTACTGTATTGCCTTTTCTGTGGTTACTCGTGGCAGTGGCGAGCAAGCTGATTATAGAGCTGTAGAAAGCTCTGACTTTTGTTGAGGCTGGGGTAGCGAAGCCATTTGGCATTGTATCGGCCAGCCATTAGTTTTTCGCGGAAGGTTCCTGCCGAGGCGAGCGCTCTGGGCTACCCATGGGGTGAGAGGCATCGTTTTCCGGTTGGTGTATTACCTGTGCGCGTCTAGGCGGTCAGCGTTTCAGGGAAAAAAACTTGCTTCTTTTATAAGATCGTCCGGCGCTGGCCAGGCGAGCATCGTGGGTGTCTTTTGTAAACTGCAAGAACCGGCCCTGGCGTCTGTGTATTTCTATAGGTGAGTGGCGACAGTCGGCCAAACGTCTGTTGCTACTGAAGAATGACTCGGCGTTATCGCTGCGTCCCAAATCCGCGGCAGTAGGTTCCTCGGTTTACGAGTTAATAAATGGACGGTCACTGCACGTGCGGTTCCCTGTGAAGAGAGGATGTCTAGTACAGAATGTATCCGGCGCATATTTTAATAAGAATCGGCCCTAAGATGTCGGGCTGTGATAATTTCGGAGACTTTTCCGGGAAAAAAAGTCTGACTACGTGAGTCTTCGTGTGAAATTTGGCTTCGGGAGCGGAGTCTGGAGTCTATGATTGACTTTCGAGGTGTGAAGGGCGTGGCCGCCAATTGCGGGCGTGTGCAGCATTGAAGTACGCGAGTGTAGAGTTAAAGGAGTCGACGGAGGGACACAGTCGAGACGGTTAGCTTCTCGGATAGTGCGGAAGTGGAGTCAGGTGGTAGACATCGTCGTGGACGGTTGACTTCGTGTCTCAGACAGGGCTGTGTGGACTTCTAATTTTTTTGAGTTGTGGGTTTGCATGTAGCAACAGCACCTGGATTTAGCTTTGTGTTGGTTTCGCCATTGCGATATATATATATATATATATATATATATATATATATATATATATATGTCGGGCTGTGATTTAAACACATTTCGGTGTCGCTGTGATTATTACTGCAGTGTCCTGTTTTCTTTAAGGCACACACGTTGTTATTTTTGTGTTTGGTTGGGGAAGGCAGTAATCTAGTGATCCTTCGTTATTTGATCACCTTTTCTGCACCTAAATAATAAAAATATTCCGCTGTTCACAGTTATTGCTCCGTGGCAGTAGTATTGATATTTTCCGAGATTCTTGGAACTATCATTTGTGACTGTTTTCCAACCGTGGAAACAGAAGCTGGAAAGTAGCGAAAATGTCATTTCTGCTAGATGAGACGAAGTTATTGATGTTTCGCGTATGGGTTTTTCATAGCTTACTGCTCCTTTCTGCTGATTTAGACGCTGCTACTTCTTCAAGAACAACATTGCTGTATATATAATGTGTGTGGTAAAGTATCAGCTGCGCAACCGCACTGCCAATTTAGGGACATTAGCTCAGATTAGGTTGAGATATTAATTGATTGTTTGCCTTAAATTTTCTCTTGCCAAGTTAGAGTTGTGATTTTTGAGTAGGTCTGTTTCTGACCTTTGTTTTTTCCTTTGTAAGGTAGGCACTCATAAAATGTAGCGAGACATTTATTTTACTTTGTTAGTATCGTAATTTTTATTTGTGTAAAGTCTTACGACAGGTTTTTTTCCATTTTATGTTGTTCTATGGTGACACTTGGTAACCTAGCATTATAAAATGGTTAAGTTATAACTTTGAGTTGAAAATATTATGTAAATTTACTGAATTTTCCATTCCATCATTTAACCACCCTAATCATTATTTTGGAGGGAAGTTAACAGAGGGGATCAGAATCATTTAAAAATAATACAGATTTTATGACAGAAGTAGGTAAATAGTTAACTAATTGAACCTTGGTCATGGTATGATGTATGCCACTGGTCAAACAGGTGAAGATCAACTTTTCTTCGTTTAAAAAAACATAGTGGCGACCCACATTTTTGTCACTCATTAATTATATTTAAATATTAAGCATCGAATAGTTTTTTTTAATTTTTTATGTCAAAGAATCAGAGTCAATTAATAACATAACTTATCTGGGTTTTCTGTTTGTTACGAATTTGCATATCGAAAGTGATAGTCGGTAGCAATAAATGATACAAGGTACGTTACAAGGTACGGTTAAAAAACTTGTTAATTTTTCAACTTTTGATATTAAGGCTGACCTGTACATCATGTGTGCTGGTATTGTAGTGAGATTCTCTGTATGTGCAAAAGCTTTCGGAGGAAGCTGGAGTTGGCCACTGTGTTTTGTGTGTTTGTCATAATATGCGCTTACAACGCGCTCTGTAGGAAGTTATCCATCTGTGTACAGATGGAGCGTATTTTTTCGACAACTTAAAATGTCATTCAGTAGTTACTGGCGTGTATTGGGTCCTTTAGGATCTATTAATCTGTGACAGTATTCGTGTAAACTATCATGAAAACTTGATGGTGCGAAACTGTTGATGATGATGATCGTGTGGCATTAATGACCGTTAGACCCCAACTGGGGTCGTGTTCAGCCTGCCTGGTGCAAGTCTTTTTATCTGACGCCACTTCGGCGACTTGCGTGTCAATGATGATGGAATGATGATGAGGACGACACAACACCCAGTCCCCGGGTGGAGAAAACTTCCAACCCGGGCCCCCTGCGTGGCAACCCACCACGCTGTCCACTGGACTACGGAGGCGGACGTGCGAAACTGTTGCTAATCACCGACACTGTGGCACAATATTATAAAAATTGTTCTCCCGTATACTTCTACACTCCCGATAAACGGTTCATAACATTTAAATTAATTTGAGAAGTCAAAAAAATTCCCTTCTTCAGAAATGATTTTCTTTTAATAGCCATTCTACATTTTAAATCTTATTCACTTTGGCCGCCAGTAGTTACTTTGATACCCAAATAACAAAACTCATCTACTACTTTTATTGCCTCATTATCTAATCTAATTCCTTCAGCCTCGCCTGATTTTTTGCACTACATTCCAGTACCCTTGTTTTACTCTTGTTAATGTTCATCTTATAACCTCCTTTCAAGACACTGTCCATTTCGCTCAACTGCTCTTCCTAAGCTGTCTCTGACGGAATTACAATGCCATCGGCAAACCGCGAAGATTTTGTTTTTTTCTGCCTGTACTTTAATTAATTCTACAATTTTCTCCCTGCAGTCCACACCGTGCTGTATGAACAGATTGAAAAATATTGGCGAAATGCTACAACCCTGTCTTACTCTCTTCCCAACCATTACGTCCATTTCATGCCTGTCAACTCTTATAACTGCTGTCAGCTTTTCATGTCCTATATTTTACTTCTGCTACCTTCAGTATTAGTGTATTCTAATCAACACTGTCAAAAGCATATGAAAATTTATCGTAAAGATTGTTCAGAATCCGCAACTATGAAAACTTTTTGTGACATTATTTATTTATTATTTTTTCGTTGCAGTTGCACAATTTTGAGTTCTGTGACTAGTTTATGACGAGACAGTCCATTTTCAAACCATTAGCCTTGGTTTAAACGTTAATAAATCCAGTTGCATGTTAAAAATGGCTGCTATAATTGTTGTAAATTATAAAACTCTGTAGATATATAACTAGTTTACATTTAAAATTAAAAATGGCAGTTAAACTGCTATTACTTCCATGGGCCTCCAGCGTATACTGCAGATGTATAATGTACAATTTTAACAGCCATTTTGCGTTATTTTATGTCTCATGTGAGTATTACTTTTAATCTTCTGATGAAGGCACCCATAGTTGGTGCCGAAATCTAGATCAATTATCTAGTCAAAGTGCAACTAGTTGGGCTGCTTTATTCTACAATTATTGCATCTGGATTTATTACGGTTTAAAACCAAGGCTAATGGTTTGAAAATGGACGAAACTTGTCGCAGAACTCACAATTGTACAACTGCGGCGAGAAAATGAAAAATAAATAACTTGTAAACTGTCAAAAGCTTTCCCAAAATATACAAAAGCTACAAACATTGGTTTGTTTTTTTAAAAGCTATCTTCCAAGGCACGTCGTAATGTGAGTATTGTTTCTCGTAAATCGAAAATGATTATCCCCTATGTCGGATTCTACCAGTTTTGCCATTCGTACTTAATAATTCCTGTTTTGTTTTGCATCTATGACATTAAACTAACAGTTCTGTAATTTTCACACGTGACTCCACTTGCTTTCTTTGGAATTCGAATAATTGAATTGTTGAAGAATGAAACTTTCACTCCGCAGTGGAGTGTGCGCTGATATGAAAGTTCCTGGGAGATTATAATTGTGTGTCGGAACCGGGCAAGCGCTTACCTGCGAAAGGCAAAGGTCCCAGATTCGAGTCCCAGTTCCGTCACACAATTTTAAGCTGCCAGGAATTTTCATATCAGCGCACACTCCGCTGCAGAGTGAACGTTTCATTCTGGAAACATCCCTTAGGCTGTGGCTAAGCCATGTCTCCACCATAGCATTTCTTCCAGGGGTGCTAGTCTTCCAAAGTTCGCAGGAGAACTTCTGTGAAGTTGAAATAGGAGGCGAGGTAGTGGCAAAACTGAAGTTGTGTGTCGGGATAGCTCAATGGTAGAGCGCTTGCTCGCGAAAGGCAAAGGTCCCAGGTTGGATTCCCAGTTCCGGCACACAATTTTAATCTGCCAGGGAGTTTCAGGTGTATTGTTGTCGGGGTTATTTACCCTGTCTCATATTTTTGCACACAAGGTGGGGCAGTTTCTTAATGACTAGCTCTTCCAAATATGTCAGCAGTTCAGAGGGGAATATCATCTAATCTAGGGTCCTTGTTTCGACTCAAAAACCAGTATCTACTAGTAAAGCAGTTTTTTGCCAACGCCCGAATCCTAGGCCCTATCGCGATGTCACTGGGAAACAGTACGATAGAATGTGGTTGTAGAGAAAGCTGCAATCAGGAAAGTGCCGGATGACTTAGGAGGGAGTGGGCCTCCTGAGGCAGGCCATCTGCTCCCAGCATCCTTCCCCTCCGTCCCCTCCCTCCCCCTCCATCATCCTACTTACCCATCCGCTACTCGCAAGTCGGCCACGCAGCGCGCGCGCCACACTATTAAATCAATCGCGCTGATTGGATTAGCCGCGACTGCCGCGCGCGACAAAGGCGGCTGGAATTCTGCCGCCCTCAAATCCACGCCACTTCTGCTGACGTCACGACCAGGGGGCGCCATTGTTCGCGCCGGCTAGGGCTCAACCCGAACCGGCGCCTTCTGGCGTCGAGCTGTTCGCTCTCCTCGCAAGGAACAGATGCCTCCACCTCCGAATATTAACCAACGTTACGGAACTGCTACGAAGCTGACGATTATGGTTTGGATGGAAATTCTCCCTGGTATAAGCCAAGTAGCTTCTACATCTACGTTCATACTCCGCAAGCCACCTGAAGCGGTGTGACGGTTATCCCTCCTATTCCACTCTCATGTTGTTCGCGGATAGAAAGAGTGTCGGTATGCCTCTGTGAGGGCTCTAATCTCTCTGATTTTATCCTTATGATATCGTCGCGAGATGTACTTAGTAGGAAGCAATATACTGCTAGACTCCTCGGTAAAGATATGTTCTCGACAAAAGCTCGTACCGAGCTAAAGAGCGTCTCTCTTGCAGAGTCCTCCACTGGAGTATATCTCCGTGACGTTTTCACGATTACTAAAAGACCCTGTAACGAAGCACGCTGCTCTGTTGGATTTTCTCTACCTCCTCTATCAACCTCACCTGGTACGGATCTCACACCGGTGAGCAGTATTCAAGTAATGGGCGAACAAGTGTACTGTAACCTACTTCCTTTGTTTTCGGACTGCATTTCCTTAGGATTCTTCCAATGAATCTCAGTCTTGCATCTGCTTTACCGACGGTTAATTTTATATGGCCGTTCCATTTAAATCACTCCTAATGCCAACTCCAAGATAATTTATGAACTGCTTCCAGTTGCTGACCTGCTATACTGTAGGTAAATGATAAAGGATCTTTCTTTCTATGTATTCGTAGCACATTACAATTGTCTAGATTAAGATTCAATTGCCATTCTCTGCAACATGAGTCAATTCGATGCAGATCCTCCTACATTTCAATACAATTTTTCATTGTTACAACCTCTCTAATATAATACAGCATCATCCGCAAAAAACCTCAGTGAACTTCCGATGTTATCCACAAGGTCATTTATATATATTGTGAACAGCAACGGACCCACGACACTCCCCTGTGGCACAGCTGACATCACTTTTACTTCGGAAGACTTCTCTCCATTGGGAATGACATGTTGCGTTCTGTTATCTAGGAACTCCTCAGTCCAATCACACAGTTGAATTCTAGGCCATATGCTTTTACTTTGTTCATTAAACGACTGTGGGGAACTGTATCAAACGCCTTGCGGAAGTCAAGAAACACAGCATCTACCTGAGAACCCGTGTCTATGGCCCTCTAAGGCTCGTCGACGAATAGCGCGAGTTGGGTTTCACACGATCGCCTTTTTCGGAAACAATGCTGATTCCTATAGAGCAGATTTCTACTCTTCAGAAAACTCATTATACTTGAACATAATACGTGTTCCAAAATTCTACAACTGACCGACGTTAGAGATATAGGCCCATAGTTCTGCAAATCTGTGCGAAGTACCTTCTTGAAACGGGGATGACCTGCGCCATTTTACAATCTTTTGCAACGCTACGCTCTTCTAGAGACCTACAGTACACCATTGCAAGAAGGGGGCCAGTTCCTTCGCATACTCTCTGTAAAATCGAACTGGTATCCCGTCAGGTCCCGCGGCCTTTCCTCTTTTGAGCGATTTTTTCTATCCCTCTGTCATTTATTTAGATCTGTCATTTTGTCATCTGTGCGACAATCTAGAGAAGGAACTACAGTGCAGTCTTCCTCTGTGAAACAGCTTTGGAAAAGTAATTTCGTATTTCAACTTTTAGAGTGTCATCCTCTGTTTTAGTCCCATTTTCGTCACAGAGAGTCTGGACATTTTGTTTTGATTCACCTAACGCTGTGACATAAGACCAAAGTTTCTTAGGATTTTCACCCAAGTCAGTACATAGAACTTTACTTTGGAATTCGTTGAACGCCTCTTGCGCATAGGCCTTCTCACGCTCATTTCGCTTCGTGTAATTTTTGTTTGTCTACGAGGCTTTGGCTATGATTATGTTTGCAGTGAGTTCCCTCTGCTTCCGTAGTAGTTTTCTAACCCGGTTTGTGTGTTTCATGATTTTATTATTATTGTTGTTTCAAGGCAAGAGCGTACTGAATAATTATCAAAAACACATCGTCCTTAGTACAATTAATTATAATCTAGTATCTAAACGTAAAATGTTTGCAAATAACATTTAATAATGACAAGAGTTTCTGGTACTTCGCTGTCTGCTGTAGCGTAGTGGATAGCGTGTTAAATTTTGAAGCAAATACACGTGGGCGGTGGTTCGCGACCCGTAACCATTTTTTTCTCGAGCTACCATTAAAGCCTATTTTTAACCATTTTCTCCAAAGTTTTCGCGGTGCTGGAGAAGAGTGCTATGGGTCTGTAGGTTTGACAAACGCTGGATGCTTTCCTGCTTTCTGTATTGAAATAATGATCTGTGTAGTTCAGTCTTCAGGTAGAGTGTCATATAACCATACTGGACTTGCAATTTCCAGCAGCCAGTCTTCGGCAGATTCAGATAAGCTCAGCAACATTGCTTAATAAAAGTTGTCCACTCGTGGAGCTGTTTTCTGCGAATGGATTAAGGCAGTCGATTGTTCTTCCGCGTAAACGGTAAGCATAAGAAATGATGTAACACTTCTTATTTTGCAACGCATTCTTTCCTGCTGCAACTGCTCTTGAACATTCTACAACTCACAAATTGGTTGGGTTTTTCTTTACTTTTTTCGGAGTTTTCTTAACTGGTATTGTTTTGGAAGCTGCTTAATTTCCAAGATCAATAAATGATTTTTTATCATTCTCTTAATTACGGTGTGTTCTTACTCCTGAAATACGGTACTGAATCCATGTATTCTTCCCCATTCCCACTTATATCTACTTCACTAAGACAGTGATTTTAAAGCAGTGTCTCACTCTGTATTGAACAGTGAGCTACAATAGCTAAACCAGTGAGCTCTACCGCTGACTGTCGGCTTTTTGAATTAGGAACTGTGGAAGGTTTTCCATCATTAAGTAGTAAAAACACGTAGTCCTCAATTATCTCTTCTCGATATCTCGCGTAGCAATCTGTATCCCCATATTCCCAAAAAAATGTACAATGATGTCATCACGAACCTGATAAGGTGGCTGTATCTGGGTAAAAATATTTCTCCATGCCCTATCCTGAGTTCTGGTTTTGGGTGCACAGTAACCAGAAATAACTGAGAAGCTCTACTTATGTAAATGAGTAAGTCCTTTAACATCATACTTTTCATTCTTCGTACAAGAATCATAACGAGCAGTCTGAATTTATTTATTACATCAAATATTGGAAACGTTATATATGAAGCAGGTTTAAAATACGCTTCCGAAATTCCTACGATATTCACTTCTGTGTGATTCTTATAGCAAGTTTTCTTTATTTGATAGCGCGAATGTGCATTACACTATAAGAATTTAAGTATTGTCCAATTTTATGAGTTTTTTGATAGTTGTTTTGATTTCTTGTGGTAGTATATTTTCACCACCCGTTGATTTTACTTGTTCCATGATAGTCATTATTAAACTACGGACACCGTCCCCTAACTTCAGATTGTTGTTTGCATCTTTGAGACGATTACATTGTGATATGAAGGTGCATATCGATTTAAGATTATTAGTTGTATTGGACGCTGAGATGGTATGTCATCTCCTCGATAGGCACTTCAATTGCTGGTTTTTTATCTGTGCGTAGAGCTCATTTATTTTCGGGATGTGGCGAGGAATGTAATGGGTTGCTCTCGTCGTCTGTTGTTTTGTGTTCATTTCTTCGAGTGCGCCACCAATTGTATTCAGTGGAGGGAATTCTTCCGTGTTATTTATTCGATACTACATACCAGGGGCATTATTTGGAGAATTCTTTTCTGTTGCATGATATGTTGCAGTGGCATAGCTGTGCGAATTTATTATGCTGCTAGCTGCGGTAAAATATACGATGCTGTAGGTTTTTCTTGTATTTGTTTTCTGCTCGTATATTCACCGGACCTTCGGTCCTTTGGTTGACAGTTTTCTTGGTAATAAATGTAAGTAATGGACGAAGATGGGCATTTTCGCATCACGTATTGTCGACACATCTCTCGCGTTATGAGAGTCTGTATTTCTTGTTGATGTAGACATACCGTAGATATTTTAAACATTATCACACATTAGATGCATATGGTACAACATGACATCTCGCTCCATGAATATACATACACAAATGTCGAGGTTGAGTTAGAAATATTATAACACAAGTTTGATGTCTCCACAGGATGTTGTTGATATGGTCTTTAGTGCAAAGACTGGTTTGATACTGCTCTCCGTGCTACCCTGTCCTATACAAGCCTCTACATTTCTGAATAATAACGGCACCCTACATCCTTTTGAACCTACTTACTGTATTCGTCTTCCGGTCTCCCTTTGCAGTATATATCCCACACACTTGCCTCCAATTCTAAATTGACGCTTCCTTGATGTCTCAGAATTAGTTCTACCAATCGGTACCTTTTCTTAGTTAAGATATGCCAAGATATGGCACCACATTTCAAATGCTTCTATCATTTTTCTCTCTGAATTCCTTATCGTCTACGTTTCAGTCCCGTATAATACTACACTCCAGACAAATGCTTCCAGAAAGGACTTCCTAATACTTAAATGTCAACAAATTTTCGCTTCTTTAGAGACGCTTTTTTTCCAGTAGTCATTCTGCATTTTATATCTTCTTTACTCCGATCATCAGAAGTTATTTTGATACCCAAATATTAAAACTCATCTATTTTTATTATCACATTACCTAATCAAAGTGCTTCAACATCGTCTGATTTTCAGAGACTACATTCCATTACCCTTGTTTTGCTCTTATTAATGTTCATCTTATAACCTTCTTTCAAGGCACTGACCACTTCATTCAACTGCTCTTACATGACCTCTGCTGTCTCTACAGAATTACAATGTCATTATCAGACTGCAAAGTATTTGTATTTATTTCTTCTCTCTGAACTTAATTTTTTTCTCCAAATTTATCTTCGCATTCTTTCACCTTGCTTCTTCCCAGGGAGCTCACGGTTGTATCGTGAGTACGTGCTTGGCGAGCAAGGGGCCCCAAGTTAAAGCAGTCTTTCTCCCTTCTTTCCTTCCTTGATTGAATTTCCTTTTCTTTCCATTCCCCTCCATTCCTATCTTCACTCCTTCCTCACCCCATCGGGGCACTTAGCATATTGGTACCCCTGTACCAAACAATCAACCAAAACTTGCTCAATGAGCAGATTGAATTACTTTGGGGAAAGGCTACAACCTTGTCTTACTCCCTTCCCTAATGCTGAGTCTCTTTCTAGCCTTATAACTGTTGTCTGGTTTTTGTAAAAGTTATATAATGTAACTTTTCATTCCCCATAATTAACCCCTGCTACCTTCAGAATTTGAAAGAGTGTATTCCAGTCAATATTGTCAAAAGCTTTCTCCAAATCTACAAAAGTTAAAAATGTAAGTTTGGCTTTCCTTAACCTATCTTCTAAGGTAAGTCATAATGTGAGTAGTGCCTCGCGTATTCCTGCATTTCTCCTATTTGCTATCTGATCATCCCCGAGGTCGGATTCGACCAGTTTTTCCATTCGTCTGTAAACAATTCGTGTCAGTATTTTATAACTATGATTTACTAGGCTGACAGTTCTGTAGTTCTAACACTTGTCTGCGCATGCTTTATTTGGAACTGGAATTGTTATATTCTTCTTGAAGTCCGTGGGCATTTCCCCCGTCTCATACATTTTACCCACAAGCTGAAACAGTTTCTTCTTAACTCTTTCTCCTAACGATGCCAGCAGTTGAAATATCTTCGACTCCCGAGGCCTTGTTTCGACACAAATCTTTCAGTGTTCTGTCAAATTCTTCTTGAGTATCGTATGTCCTACCTCTTCTTCATCTTGTTGCTCTTCCTTTTTTACAATACTGCCTTTACGTCTATTTTCCTCTTATAAGCCCTCAATATATTCCTTTCACTTTACAGCTTTCTCTTGTTTCCTTTCAGTATAGTGTAGGCTATAAGTTGAGAATGTTGTCTGGATGTTAGTCTTAAATCCAAATAAATGCAGCAAATCATTTATTAGGCACTGTTGTCAATATTCACACCTCACACGAGCATGTATGAGTTTGACATTAACTATTCCACAGGCTGGGATCATCTGGGCATAACCTTTAGTAGTGTTAGCCGAGACAACAGTCGGTGCGTGGCGCCATGAGCGGCAAAAATTACAACTTACCGATAAAAGATAAGCGATACATCGGAAGCGATATACGATACACGACACGCAAGGACAGATTACTTGAAATCTATACGGAGGCAATAGGAAAGGATCACAGTAACCCAATTGTACAACATATCGTTAGTGATATATCTCTTGAGCGATTAGTATCGCACCATATTTCGAAATGTGAACGTAATTTGAAGAAGAGAAGACTATTCCGTACCAACTATGTAATTGCCACGCACAGTAAGACAGTTGTGACGAGTGCTGAATGAGAAGAAGTTGCATCAGAAATAAGACACATGTATGTGTATTATTTATTTAGTTATTATGTTAAAGACAAGTAAGTAAGCAGATTGTTATATTATTAAATCACACTGTAAATATTTTGAAACTCTGACAAGCGAAATTAGTAATTCATTTATAATTAAGAGGGTAATCATCATTCAGTTCGACTGAATTAATCACGACAAAATTGAAAATGAAAGCTAAATTTTCATTAACGTGGTAACATTAAAGATATAAAATTATTTTATTTTAACAAATAATAGAAAACACCTACATTTTTATTTTCAATTTTCGTATTTTATAAAATTTAATTCAAATTAAAAATCAAATGTTTATAAATCTATCGGACTTAACTACGTGGTCATTAGTCCGTAGCCTACAAACTACTCAAACAAAGGTAAACTAACCTAAGGACAACACAAACACCCATGCCCGAGGGAGGACTCGAGCCCCCGACGGCGAACGGTCGCGCGCACCGCAGCACGCCGCCCCAGCAAGCACGGCTAATCCGCCGCGGCTGAATTTTAATTTTAGGGATACAGTGACACATAAAGAACTTGTTGTCATAAATTGCTGCGTCTCGTGAAACGACACATCTCCATCAACATCGGTATTCAATCAGATTACCACATTGCAGCAAGGGGACTGATGACCAAGTAGTTTAGTCCCCTCTAAACAACAACAACAACAACAACAACAACAACATTGCAGCAAGAAAGTGGAACTAATTGGTAGAATTTGCAAAATGGAATAAAAATAAATCTAATCAATTTTCTTAATACTGATGTTGATCTTCATATCTTGTTACTAGTAATCCTGGTACAATTTGTTCACCATTATAAAAATCAAATTTATTAATACAGTTGTTCAGATCTACATTAATGTAATCAGAAGTTTTCCATCTGGAGAAATAGCTTTCCTAAAACTTGTATCTTATTTTTTTCCCTCAAGGGTTGTGGCATAGGCATTTAGAAATAGTAAGTTTTGAGGATTCATTCGATAAACCTTCCTGAATGTTTATTCCTGTTGAGAAAACTCGCGAGAAAACAGCGAGCTCTGGTGCTTTGGAATTAATATTTGTAACTGAAGTATTGAAAATTACTACCACATTTTTATCGCCCTTGTCTAGCTGATTTATCGTCTGCTACAGTGAACCTTGCTAGCAATTCATTATCGAAATATATTACTTGTTAAAAATCGCTCATCTAATAGCGCCTTAGTATGAACTGCGCCTCAGAACATGTTACCGGGCTATGGTCATAGAGTTGTCTGTGCTATGGCCAAGGAAACCTTTAGTCTTCAGAACAATCCAGACATGGAGGATTTCTTCACAACTTTAGAGTTGGCATAACTGGTGAATACAAGGTTTACCCCACTCGTTTCAAAAATGTTCAAATGTTTGTTAAGCTTAAGGGACTTAACTACGGGGTCATCAGTCCTTAAACTTACAAACTACTTATGAACTACCTACAACTAAGGACGGCACAAATATCCATGCCCGAGGGGGGATTCGAACCCCCGACTGTAGTGGCCGTGCAGACCGTGACTGAAGCGCCTCAGTCCCCTCGGCCACCGCGGCCGGCAAAGATATTCAATTTCCTAAGAGAGACTTCTAAACAATGCAGAGAAACTTAATGTCTTTAGGTACAACAGCTTCATGTTTTTTCCACCGTTTGATGTACTTGCTTCTAAATCACTGCACTAGAGCAGAGGAAAGAGAACTCATTGAATTAACTGAATAAACCAGGACCTTTTGTTTCATTTTTGCTATATTTGAGTGCTTTTCCCCTTCCTTTCTTCATCTGAAATTTCCACCTAAAATCCTAACCCTGTTGATCACAAACTTTGGTCCATAGCCTACTGTTTTCGGGTATTGATCTTTAGATCTGTAGCAGATACGGAGTAGGTCATTAGCAGATATGGAGTAGGTCATCAACCAAAGTTTGTGATATAGATGTTTATTCTACACTATTTATAGTTCTATAGGAATCGTGGACATACGTTTTCTACAGAAGACGGCCTTCCACACTGACTAGTGTTGTATACTGAGTGGAACAGACGTGCAGCAAGAACCTGCCTAGCCCGCCCTAACTGACAGTAGCGGTTGCAGTTTACTCGAGGGAAATAAGTGTGCGCCCTTAAATAAATACACATCTGCACAGGGGGCCAAAATTTGCTTTACATGACGCGCTCACGAATTAATGTTAATGAAATTCGTGAGAGTTATTAGAATAATGAATTATGCATGTGGTACAAGAATAAAATCAGGCACGTGCTTGCAAGGCAACTCGCACGGGAATACCAGGGCGGATGGCAGAGACACGAGGTTTCCTTTACCTCACCTAGGGCTAGAGTTATGCGATGTAACATGCGCGGGAATTCACTTTCATTTCAAGTATTCGTCGTGTAAGCCAAAAGCCTTCTAGTCTTAGCACTGGAGGACGTCAGTTTTGGAGGAGGCACAAAGTTGGCAAGGAGCTGTTGACGGCGTTGTGTGTTGTGTAATGTACCACCTTTAACTTATTGTGAGAGTTGGACCGCATCATAAATATATTAAAACTGGTTGAAAACCCTCCGTTACACGGGAATTTATTTATTCCAGTCAGTACTTCTTCTCTCTGTCCATCTCTACCGCTGATCTTCACCTCTTCTCCTCCTGCGGCTTCTTAGTCCGTCTTCCCTATCCTTGCCTATAAAAAATTATACGAGGGTTGGAACTTAAATAGTGGCAACCGTTTATTCACAACCGATACAAAAGCGTTACAAGCTTACACCTGTTACTGTCTTTCAAAGAAGTCACCAGCGTTGTGTAGAACCCGTTTGGCAGCAATGTGAAAGGCGTAGTATACCGTTAGCAGAGCCTGTTATGTTGATTGTGCGAATGGAGCTGTCTACGGCCTGTCGAAACTCTGGGACAGTTCTGAAGCGAATGCCATGAAGTGGTTCCTTCATCTTCGGAATCAAATCAAAGTCACAAGTGTTGCCCTTTCTTTCGCAAAGCTGGTCGCAGATGATGCTCCAAAAATGAACAGTAATACTGTGCATTGACGGTCTGCAGTGGAGGAACGTAATGCGTTAGGATAACACGATCACAGTTGTACACGAGAATCAACACTACTTTCATCATACTAGGGCTCTGACGCATTTTCGACTATCGCGGCGACTTATAATGATGACATTCGTTGGATTGGGTTTCAGTTTTAGCTCGTACGAAGTGACCCATGTCTCATTCAGTGCTACGATACGAAGTAAGAAAGCATCTCCTTCCGCTCTTAGCGTTCCAAGAGCGTCTGAGCAGCGTCTAGCGTCGTAAATGCACCCATTTCGGCATTTCCATTGATCAATTCATGTGAAACCAATCGTGATGCAGTTTTTCGCATGGTCAGGAGTTCCTTCAGGATGCGAAGCACAGTCGTATGCGCTAATCCGGTTTCGTAGGCGAGCTCACGAATCGTCTGGCGTCGATCACTATTTACTAACGCGGCAACGGTATGCACTCTTCTTCCGAGACGCTAGGACGACCTGCCTGATGCATGTATGCCACATTTTGCAGGTCTTCATTGAAGGCTTTTACCTAACGTGCCATTGTTCTGTATGGCAATGTCGATTACCCGCACGCCTCTTGAAGACCTTGCTGCAGGACTCTGGCACTTTCAATCTTGATCCAACTCCTTTGTTCCTGTTTCGAAACCATAGACATCGTAATGTTAGACATCTCGCTCACAAGTGACTGTGTTTCCCTCGATTGTACGCACGTAGGTGACGTGGGACGGGCTAGTCCATTTGCTCGGAGGTGAGGTAAGTAAGTCAACAACGTAAACTATCAGCAACAATAGTACATTCCATTGCATAGTGTCTCAGCAGCAGTGTTGCCACTATTTAAGCTCCATCGCTCGTATTTACCTACCTGTTAAATTTTATTGTTATCGGTAAAAAGGCGGTGAACGTCCCCTTAGCCCTGCACCACATTCAATATTATGTAGACAGTGATGTTTCTGTTGGTTTTTAAGGCGAAGTGTGCAAAATTTCATTAATATCGGAATAAAATTGTACATTTTGTCAACGTCGATAAGTAAAGTGTAACCTCCGTCATGCACCATACCTTGTTCCGAAGGTCAAGTGAGCAAAACTGCATCAAGAATGAATTAAAATTGTAGATTTTGTGATGTCCGTAGGTAAAGTACCATCCGCCATACACCATACGAAATTTTATACATACCTTCACTTTCCTCTTGTTTTGATGATCTATTGATCTATTGTGCCAGTCGAGCTCTAAATGAAGCTGTATATTTTGTCTATGCCTGTAAATAAAGTACCCTTCGCCACGCACCATACGCGCAATATCTCCTGAACCATGTGTCGTAGGTGGTTCTTACCAAAATAGCAATTGTTACCTCACGGTGAAGAATATGTGCAACAAGTTTGGTTGAAATCGGTCGAGTGGTTAGGAGATGTGCATTGTCGAGTTATATAGCAGTTTTTCGCCCACGTCATTGTTAATGACATCATATGTTATACGTGATCCTCTCTCTCTCTCACACACACACACTCACCTACCTGCCTCCTGGTTGGAAGGTCACGTGTGCAATATTTCATCAAGATTGGAACAAAACTGTAGATTTATGTTGTGTGTTGTGCTCACTGCTCGGTGGATTTTAATATATTGACGATGCGATCCAACGCCCAGAATAATTTTATTGTCAGTAACAGCAACTGGGAAACTCGTAAGTGTTTGATATATTACTGGTCTAAACAGAAAGAAAAACTTATTTTCCTTACTTCAGAGAATTATAGCGGATTTTCTGTTACGAGCAGTGCAGACTACGGAGAGAGCGGTCATCAAATATGTCGGAAAATCTCAACACTTTGGCGACGGTCGCCAGTGTCATAAAAGCCTTTCAGGAGGAGAACATGGCCGTGGACATTCAAGGCACAGTAATGCCAAGAAAATGACAACCAGAGGCAGAAAATTTTTTGCCAAATAACAAAGCAAATGTTTGTAGAGCTTAAGGCACTTAACTACGGGGTCATCAGTCCCTAAAATTTACTTATGACATACCTTATACTAAAGACGGCTCTAACATCCATGCCCGAGTGAGGATTCGAACCCCCGACGGGGAACGGCCTCTCGCATCATAGCATAGGGTCTTAAAGCGCTCGGCGCTCCGCCGCGGCGCCAAATAGCAGTAGAAATCGGCGACTGCGGAATCCTTTTATACTTTCATATGTCAAATGTTTGTAAACCTATTGGACCAAATTGCTATGGTCATCAGTCCCTGGACTTACAAACTACTTAAACTTACACTAAGGACAACACACTCACCCATGCCCAAGGGAGGACTCTAACCTCAGACGGCGAGCAACCGCGCGTTGCGCCTTAGGTGCCTTAGAACACTCGGCCACTTCACCGCAGCGTTTATACTTTCCTGGTCTGTTTCCTCACGCGTCAAGCTTATTAACTAGCATCAACCAGCTTTCATGACCTTGACAAAACCATCATCAGTTAGATGCGTGTATATTCTGCGCATGACAACCAAAGCAATGCTATGCATTATTATTTGTGATTATTTATGAATTACTTCTATTATATTAATTTTAAGGGAAATGTGCTGTGTCGAAGACCGGCACATACTAATGCAAAAGTTATCGTGATTTTGCGAAGCGTCGATAATTAAATTGTAACTTCTGTCACGCACCATACCTTGTTCCGAAGGTCAAGTGAGCAAAACTGCATTAAGAAGGGATAAAATTGTAGATTTTGCGAGGACCGTAGGTAAAGTACCATCCCCATGCACCATACGAAATTTGCTCTTGTTTGCCGGCCGCGGTGGCCGAGGAGACTAAGGCGCTCCAGTCACGGTCTGCACGGCCACTACGGTCGGGGGTTCGAATCCTCCCTCGGGCATGGATATTTGTGCCGTCCTAGTTCGTAAGTAGTTCATAAGTAGTTTGTAAGTTTAGGGACTGATGACCCCGTAGTTAAGTCCCATAGATTGTACAAACATTTGAACATTTGCTCTTGTTTCGATGATAAATTGTGCAAATTTTCATCGAGCTCGAAATGAAGCTGTATATTTTGTCTAGGCCTGTAAGTAAAGTACCCTTCGCCACGCACCATATCTCCTGAACCATGTGTCTTAGGGGGTTCTTACCCCTTCCCTCCCCTCTCCCTCCAAAAAAAAACTTTATTTTGTCACTTGTGCTAAAATTAAAAATTGACATTAATTCGTGTAATGGATGTTATAGACTGAAAACTTTGCCAACAAAGAGAGATACCAGGATGTCTGTAAGTTGTAATCGATGCTTAGATTGAGGTTTGGCTTCATACTTGTCGGGACACTTTGTCTCGAGTGTCTTATTGGTGGCCTTCGTGAGGCCTAGCCAAGTGCCGCGCACAACTTTCACGACTGTAAATGTTGCTAATTAATAAAAATAAAAATTGCTCAGGTAACCACCACCTTTCAACCATAAAAGAAAAAGAACAACACGAAAGTACATGTTTAAAGCAGCTGAAAAATCAAACATATAAAAGTAAGAAACCTAGCATATTATGCGTACTTTCACTGCATAATGTCATACGGGATTATTTTCTGCGGTAAGTCATCAAGCCAAACTAAGGTTTTCAGATCCCAAAAAAGTGGAATACGAATCATTTGGGGTATTAAGAGCATCCTGCAGAGGGCTATTTAAGTTACTGGGGATACTAATTACTGAATACATTTATTCTCTAACGAAATTAATCATCAAAATATTTTTTTTTAAACCAACAGCTCAGTTCATGGGATTAATACTATTAACAATAATTACTTTCACAAAGATTAAAAATCTCTTAGTTTGACGCAGAAAGGTGTCTACTATTCAACAATACATAATTCAATAACATGGTAGGAACCGTACAACATTTGACTCCCAATAAAGTTCAGTTTGTAAATAATGTAAAGGATTTCTTGATGGTCAACTCCTTTCATTCCATTGATGAATTACTTAGTGATTCATATGTGTATGTCACTGCATAGAATATTCACAAATGTGAATATTGTGTTCAGTCTGACTTCAGCACTATTTCTTGCGCAGTAATGTGATAATTGTAAAATAAATAAATAAAAATAAAAGTCTAAGACTTACCATATGCACTTAGTATATTCGACATTTAGAATGTAGTAACAAGTTTTGTGTCCTTTAAAATGTAAATATTCTTAAGATTTTTTTTCTTACCAATTCCACATCCATAAGAGTAATTACATTTGATATCTGTGGAAGGTAAAGTAACTCAACGGATCTCATTTTAAAGTATTTATTTTGTATCTTGCTGTCTGACATGTTCTACACCCAAGTTGATCGTTTCTGTTTGCAACAAATGGAACTAAGAGTACTTCTAGCGTATTATGCGTACTTACACTCCATAATGTCATAATAATCTAATGTAATCTAACAGAAGACCTAGAGTCCTCCGGTCTTCGTACAAATTTTAATTCGTTGCTTTAGTCTGTGCACATATTATCATAGATGTTTAAGACTTGAAGATGTTTGTGGAAACATGAATTTCATTAGTAGTTATACTGACGTGTCTGCATCTGTGCACTCTTCGCATTCAGAAAAACCATTGGTTTCTGATCTAAGTTTACTACGAGTATGACCTCTATTTGTCTCTTTCATTTCTACGTATTATACTCAACTTGTATAGTTCACAATTTCATCGCACCAAATAAAAATTATTATTTCCTCCTGGATATTCCTACATACACTCAACAACGACACGTTCCAATATACCCGACCTCAACATCTCGAGCGCTGATGTCTTTCATCCCTGCAATATTCTTCCTAACTATCATCCCAAGACTGACGGCAGCTTCTGAGCAGAAGCCGTAATATTCAATTTTGCTATAACGATACCTTGTCTTCCGCTACAGGGCCCATCTCGTATTCAATCCACTGCCAGTGTTCTTTCCCTTATCTAGGTATTCCACTCACTCTCCTTGGCCGGTGGTTTATAATTTGTGCCAGACATGGGACTTTCTTTCATTTATCATCTACGTTTTCCATACACACACTATACCAACAGGAGTAAGAAAATTTACGGGCAGTATTGCTACAACCACTGAGCTTATTATGTATTCGGTGGTGTTATCGCGACAGATGTGTCGGTCGTACGTGATGTGATTCAAATCGAGATCATTACATTCGCATGTACTGTAACGTTACCGAACACTGAGAGGCAATAATAAGCGACCCGAAGCGATAACATATGCAATGAATTAATGAGCACTAGTGGCTTGTAAGCCCTCTCCATATTAAGCGCTGGTTGGCATATTACGTGGGGTGAACACGTTCTGCTCTCATATACCAATCAAGCTGCATATTATCGTCGCTGTACGGCACTGAATTTGAGACCCCTTACATGTGTAAATAACAGTGCTATCAGGGTATAAGCTAAGCTGCAAACTGCAATGCAGGTTTAATGTTGTAAGGAAGGAACCTACCCGATTAACAAGAGCGGAAGGTGCAAAGACAGCCTCAGCAGAATCAAAAGGAAAAGTAATGCTAATGAATATACCTGCTGGCTTGCACTGGGCAATAAACTTTTAATTATATTGCAAGAACAGAATCTGAAATTTTAGTGTTTTCACTCATCTGACAGTCATGATGTGTAATAAGTCATAGTCGAGATACGAGGTAAGGACAGTAAGTTTCCTTATTTTTAAAAAATAAAGGCAACATAGTTCCAAGATAAAGTTCATCAACTTAATATATATATATACGAACACACTCTAAATAATAAAACACAGTATTTCACTGTAAGGTTTTAAAATAAATGCCTTTTGCTACTGCAACTGAAGGGTTTTATTTTTATATTTTTAATCACCCATACGCGTTTCGCCCTTTCTCTCAAGGCATCATCAGTGGGTGTCCTGAAATATTTACATCTTTTTGTTTGCACATATAGGTTAAGTCTCTTACATATCTACAAAACATTTCATTTCAGATTTAAAACAGTTCGTTTTTTGGTATAAAATGGTGTACTTACAGCACTTGTTACTCCACTTCAGTCTTATTCTGGCAACCAGGTCGAAAGGTTACACTGTTTTTCGAACCACATTGCAGTTCTCTGATTCTGCTGTCACCTGCTGCCATACTGTGTCTACTGCTGTTTGTTTTGTAGTGTTGCCAACCTTAGCTTATTTGAAATTCAACTGTTTCATTGAAAATGTGTTGAAGGTATCTTTGTGTGTGTGTGTGTGTGTGTTTGTGTGCATGAGTGTGTGTGGGTGTGTATGTGGGTGGGTAGGTGGTTTTTTTTTTTTTTTTTTTTTTTTTTTTTTTTTTTTTTTTCCCTCTCTGTTTGAATGAGTGTGTGTGTGTGTGTGTATGTGAGTGTGTGTGGTGGGGGGGGTTGTGACTATGTGTTGGGGTTTGTGTCTACCATATGGTCAATCAGTGAGAACAGTGATTGATTGGTCAGGTTTATTTGGTCATCAAATCAATCACTGTTCTCACTGATTGACCATATGGTAGACACAAACCCCAACACATAGTCACAACCCCCCCCCCCACACCACACACACTCACATACACACACACACTCATTCAAACAGAGAGGGGAAAAAAAAAAACCACCTACCCACCCACATACACACCCACACCCACACACACTCATGCACACAAACACACACACACACACAAAGATACCTTCAACACATTTTCAATGAAACAGTTGAATTTCAAATAAGCTAAGGTTGGCAACACTACAAAAGAAACAGCAGTAGACACAGTATGGCAGCAGGTGACAGCAGAATCAGAGAACTGCAATGTGGTTCGAAAAACAGTGTAACCTTTCGACCTGGTTGCCAGAATAAGACTGAAGTGGAGTAACAAGTGCTGTAAGTACACCATTTTATACCAAAAAACGAACTGTTTTAAATCTGAAATGAAATGTTTTGTAGATATGTAAGAGACTTAACCTATATGTGCAAACAAAAAGATGTAAATATTTCAGGACACCCACTGATGATGCCTTGAGAGAAAGGGCGAAACGCGTATGGGTGATTAAAAATATAAAAATAAAACCCTTCAGTTGCAGTAGCAAAAGGCATTTATTTTAAAACCTTACAGTGAAATACAATTCAGCTGCTGCTCAAAATGGCCACTGCAAGCAACGTAATAAAACACAGTGTCATGTTCCCAATTTTGAAGGCATCTACGTCAGAAAAATTAGGCGCATATCACAAACTAAGAATATTTTTAAATACCAAATTTTGATTGCGTAATGCTATTTCAATAAACTGTATCATAGATGATAGCCTATTACCTCAAGCTTTCACCATGAAAGCAACTCACTTGTATTTAACTATTTAAACATTTAGGATAGATCGGGGCTAATTGAATAGGTGGGCTACATAAAGAATTGTAAGCTTTTGTGCAAGTGCCGCAACAACAGCTAAGTGGAGACGTCATTACGTGTTTCTTGTTTTCGGAGTTTTTATCCAGTGAACACGTTTATTTACTTTCAGACATTTACGCAAGATTTACATAACGTGTATAAGGTAAGCAGCTCACAACTGGTCACTGTTATTCTGAATTACTCTGATCTAATTTGAATTTACTAAAAATTTTGAAAAATGAAAAACTTCTGCCTCTAAACAAATAATTAAAATTACGTAACGATGAAAAATGTTGGAATATGGTGATTCTAATGCTATGGTCGCGATGTGGTGTTAAAGGAGGAAATAGTAAAACTTATGGATAGGCATATACGAGTTTGTGCCCATTTTATCAGAACTAAAAAATAAAGTTAGTAATCTTTTAACAAAATGGGTCGACGATGTTGTGCCTTTAAATAATTCTGAAGATGAGGAAATGTAATAGAAATGAGGATTCCGCCAGGGGAAATGTTCTCGCGTGTTTTGTTCAATCGGGAGGGTAACTCGAATAACAGCATATCATAAATGTTTGACAATCGTTGACAATTACCTTCCATTAAAAGGATTAGTATACTCATAGAAGTCACAGGAAATGCTTAAAACATGAGTTAATAATTTTCCGGGAAAATTTTATGTAAGTTGAAATTATTCTTGTAGTGCCGCTGTAACCTATTACACTTGTTATATTAATGTATGTTGGAAATACAATCAATCATTATATCTTCCACAGTAACTCATAGCAAACAGCATGATATGTCTCTCTTGTTCTTAGGTTTATGTAGCCATTTAACGAATATTTGTCTATTTTGCCAGTAACTTCATATAAATATTGTGTAGTATGAGCCGTCAAGCTCACGCAAGCTTTAAAGCCTTTTGACTGTTATAACTTTTATATTTAATATTTTGAAAACGTTAAATTAGTGTGGAAGTGGTGAAAGTTAAGACAAAGCAAGTCTTTAATGTTTAGGTCTCTACTACTTTTGGAAGCGATGGCTATCAGATAGTGGGTGTGGCACAAAACTCCTCTGGTCAAGTAAAATACTTCGACCGTTAGTGCGGGGAGCTCTTTCGAGCTATAAGAATATTTTATTTCTCGTCTTGGAAGAAGGAGAAGGTCCAGGAGAGCTGAAGTGGTTTGTTTGCAACAGTGTTAGATTCTGTACGGCAAACGGCTACCTCGTCGGGATTTTCACTTTGGCAAGAGTTAATGAAAGCCATTTTAAAAAATTCAGATGTTTGTATAGATTATGGACTTAACTACGGGGTTATCAGTCCCTAAACTTACAAACTACTTACCAACTATCTATCACTAAGGACGGCACAAATATCCATGCCCGAGGGAGGATTAGAACCCCCGGCCGTAGTGGCCGTGCAGACCGTGACTAGAGCGCCTCAGTCTCCTCGGCCACCGCGGCCGGCAAGCCATTTAACTTTTTACGATTGCATTTCGGAATTATAACTGGTGTATGTGATTTCACACGAGAATTTAAGAGTGTTGATACGTTATTTATTGGACTAAAATTTGAACTATTCTGAGATGAAGATCATTTCGTGTTGTGTGATCGCGAAATAGACTTAGTGTCTGAGAGTCATCATTGGTTACTTAATTGACGATTTTTGCTGCCATTAACGCATCTGTTTTGATAGTTTTAAAAGGTTTATTTCCAACTTATTACTTTCGTTTGTGTAGGACCACTTCCAATAGATTAATATATCTGTCTGAATAAACATTATTGAACTGAGTTATCTGGCGTTGCCTACATCATTTGTGGTTGTGGTCTTGAGTCTGGTTTGATGCATCTCTCCATCTTCTCCTTCTGAGCAATCCTCTTCATCTCGTGGTTGCGTGGGAGGTTGCTCCAGTGCGTGGCAGGAGGCGCAAGGCATTCCGGGGGACCGATCGTGAGGCCTCCCCAGTTCGTCTTGCGAACAGGTTTTAGGCACTCTCTGTTCAGGACAACGTTCCTGAGTCTGATGGTGTCTCTCATTCTGAGGTCACCACCCAGCCTGCGAGATCCGGGCTTTCGCAGAGGGTGGGTTTGCTTGTAGTTGGGAGCTCCAACGTTAGGCGGGTGATGGAGCCCCTTAGAGAGATGGCTGCCAAGGAGAGGAAGAAGGCCAACGTGCACTCCGTGTGCATACCGGGTGGAGTCATTCCAGATGTGGAACGGTTCCTCCCGGATGCCATGAAGGTTATGGGGTGCAACCAACTGCAGGTGGTGGCACACATCGGTACCAATGATGTGTGTCGCTTCGGATCTGAAGAGATCCTCCCAGGTTTTGAGCGGTTATCTGAAGTGGTAAAGACTGCCAGTCTTGCTTGCAAGATGAAAGCAGAGCTCACCATCTGTAGCATAGTTGACAGGACCGACTGTGGACCTCTGGTACAGAACCGAGTGGAGGGTCTGAATCAGAGGCTCAGACGGTTCTGCGACCGTGTAGGCTGCAGATTCCTTGACTTGCGCCATCGGGGGGTGGGTTTCCGGGTTCCACTGAACAGGTCAGGATCCACTATACGCAGGAAGCGGCAACACGGGTAGCGGGGGCTGTGTGGCGACTGGGCGGTTTTTTAGGATAAAGAGCTTCTGGGAAAAACAGAATGGACTATCTCAAAGGGTGCAGGTGGATCACAGGAGTAATGTAGATCTGAGAACTATCGATATAACAGTAGCTGTGTCGGGAAAGTACTAGAACTCCAAGCGTTAATAGAAAGCACCGAAACACACATCATTGTAGGCAGTGAAAGTTGGCTCAAGCCGGAAATAAGTTCAGCAGAAGTATTTGCAAAAGGGTAGATTAAACAAAATAGCTGGAGGCGTGTTTGTCGCCGTCAAAAGTGGTATTTCGTGTAGCGAAATTGAAGTTGATAGTTCCTGTGAGGTATTATGGGTAGAGGTTGTACCTGAAAATCGTAAGAAGTTAATAATTGGTTCCTTTTACCGGCCTCCCGACTCGGATGTTACAATAGCAGAAAGGTTTTAAAAAAATGAGTCTAATTACAAAAACGTACCCGACTCACACGATAATAGTAGGCGGTGATTTTAATTTACCCTCGATCTGTTGGAGAAATTATCAGAAGGTACGCATAAAACATCGTGCGATATTGTACTCAACGCATTCTCTGAGAATTACTTCGAACAATTAGTGCATGAGCCAACAAGAATGGATGTGAAATGGATGTGAAAACGCACTTGATCGCTTAGCAACAAATAATCCTGAGCTCATAACCAGCATCAAAACGGATACAGGTATTAGTGAACACAGAGCTGTCGTAGCTAGATTGAGTATCGAAAGTCCCAAAGTTACAAAAAATAGACGAAAATTATATTTGTTCAGGAAAGCAGATAGAAATAAAATACATTGCTTCTTGAAAGACAGATTCCACTCGTTTCTAACACTAAACGTAGGTGTAGACCAGATGTGTCTCAAATTCAAAGAAGTGGTATCGACAGCAATTGACAGTTTTACACCAAATAAATGAATTAAAGAAGCTGGCAATCCCCCTTGGTACACAAAACAGGTCAGGACACTGGTGCTAAAGCAAAGGAAAAGGCATACTAAATTTAAACGAACACAAAATCCCCAGGCTTGGCGATCCTACAAAGAATCTCGAAATTTATACTTATCACAACGAAACTCTTTCTCGAAATTTGACTGAAAACCCAAAGAGATGTTAGTCATATGTTAAATATACTAGGGGCAAAACACAAACAATACCCTCACTACGTGATAGTAGTGGCGATCCTGCCGATGACATCGTTTCTAAAGCAGAGTTACTAAACATAGCGTTTAGAAACTCATTCACCAAAGAAGACGAAATATTCCAGATTTGGAATTACGAACAGAGGCCGTAATGAGTAACGTAGAAGTAGATATCATCGGAGTAGTGCAGCAACTAAAATCACTTAACAAGAACAAGTCTTCTGGTGCGGACTGTACACCCATTAGATTTCTATCTGATTATGCTCAAGCGATAGCTCCTTACTTAACAGCCATACACAACCGCTCTCTCATAGAAGAATCTGTACCAAAAGATTGGAATTTGCACGTGTCACACCTATATTCAAGAAAGGCAGTAGGAGTAAACCACTAAACTACAGCCCTATTTCATTGATGTCATTGACGTCAATTTACCAAACAGGACGCCATCATATATTCATACAGTAGAGCTGTATGTCCTCGGAAAAAGTACCACCGTAGTTCCCCTTTCCTTTTAGCCTTTCGCATTAACTGTATGGTAAAGCCACGTTAACTGATATTACGAGGCTAGCTCAGTCAATTATCCAGTATGATCCCCTGTAAATACCGAAAAGGCTACTTCAGCAACCTCACTTTTGTTTGGCCTTTCTATAATACCGCTCCGTTGTAGTTGCACCTACTGTACGGCTATCTGTATCGTCGAGCCACGAGAGCCACCCCACTCGGCAGTGTCTTTGGTTAGTGGGAGACGTAGCTTAATTGGTAAACTCCAGAATAGGACGTTACAGCGCACTTACTATAAAGTTTTAACAATCATCTTGCATGTAAATTCAGACAGGAAAATAAACCCACTTGAGGGATCTGTAAGTTAGGGGGAAGCTTCTCATAAATTGTTTAAACTTTTAGTGAAAAGAGAGAAAAGGGAATTATTTATATCGTGTAAACGCCCGTTTACACTGAAGTTCGGAACATGTTTCTGTTCGTAAGATTGTTTGCAATTTGTTCCCAACCAATGTTGACGAGATTGTTCATTATTCGGGCCCGCAACTACACATTTGTAGTCATATCATCTGCTACAGTGAGCTTCTGCGTTGATTTGCGTTACGGAATTCTCATAGCTAAGCAATGTCAACTGAGGAGGAAGAAACATTAGCATGTGGGGCTGCGTTATTATTGACAGATCAATAAAAAAGACGCAAAGAACGACGTTGTCATCGGTGGTGAACCAAAACATGTTATAAAAGTCGTAGAGTGAATGACATGCTTTGTGAATTGGGTGTGGAAAACTGTTTTGGCTATCGTAATTTCACAAAAATGTCGCCTTCAGAGTTTTAAATTTTGCTAAATAATAAAGGGGTTCGTTTCCTTAAAAAGATATCTAAAACAGTTCCTGCGGTTTGTCAAGGTTTCTTTGAAGGCTTGATGGATTATGTAGGGGTAATTCATTTATTTTAATATCATTGAAAGATTGCACATCCACAGCAATAAATGGGATCCCAGTTGCATGATTGCAGTGCTATGTCCAGGAGGTTTAAAATTTATATCCATATGACCTTGGATTGTACATAGAGTCCCCCCCCTCCCACACACACACACACACACACACACACACACACACACTTCCTAATCAATGTCACTACTGTTGGTACCCTGCTCCACAGCATAGTTTTTATTATTATTGTATTTTTATTTATTTTGAAAGAATCAAGTATCTCTCTCATGTTCTTATATCTGACTCAATGCACGTTCCACAACTACTGCCCGTCCTCATATAATAATATAAGTTGGGAAGTCTTCTCCCTGCTACACTCCATCCCACAGAACACCGAAAACCACGACAGACGACACAATACTCTGATTAGTCGCAAAATAAAAACTAACACTAGCTCTGCGTAGCGGCAATTCGTAGTAACAGGCCACAAGACAATATTCCTTTGATATTTACCGACATAGCCTCGGAACACTGTTTCTGTGTTGGCAACATGTTGTGATCATCGGCAGTCTAGTAACAACCACGAACAACTTTGCGAACAATGTTGAGAACAAGGTTTCGATTTCAGTGTAAACACTTTCAAGTAAAGGATTTAAGAATGTTATTTTTATAATGTTCTTATGATGTTCGATATCAATGTTCATGTCCAAGACCAAATTTATGTTACACAAAGGGGTGCGTAAAATATGTTGTAATTGAAACTTCCTGGCAGATTAAAATTGTGGGCCGGAACCGGGACTCGAACCTGGGACTTTGTCCTTAGCAGGCAAGCGCACTACAACTGAGCTATCCCGACACGACTCACTGTCCGTCCTCACAACTTTAGTTCTGCCAGTACCTCGTCTCCTACTTTCCAAACTTCACAGAAGTTCTCCTGCGAACCGTGCAAGACTAGCACTCTGAAAGAAAGGATATGATGAAGACATGGCTTGTCCTTTGAAAGGAACCATCGCGGAATATGCCTGGAGTGATTTAGGGAAATCACGGAAAACCTATATCTGGATGGCCGGAGTTGGATTTCAACCACCATCCTCCTGAATGCGAGTCCAGTGCGTTACCACTGCGCCACCTCGCTCGGTTGTCATATTATTGTGATAGACAACTTTCTGAATACACTACAACAGGAGTGCAGGCTTCTAAGAGCGAGTTCGCACCCCCCTCAGAGCAATAAAGGAAGTGTTGGGAAGCGCGGAATTGCGTAGGATTACCGCGTGCTCCTATAAGGCGACCCTAGCTGCGGGGGAGGGGGCACATCTCGCTATTGAGACCGTACCCCGGGGGTGATATTTTTAACTGCGGGACACGGACAACACAATAGCAATTCTTTTAACGAAATAGCTGTAGTTCTGGGACCAGCCGGGACGCGAAAAGGAGAGGAGAGAAAAAAGGAAGAGGAGAGGGCAGAAGCAGCCGCGATATATATTAAGAAGAAGCAGGAAACATCGCCTCGGACGCGCGCGGCCGGGCGGAACAATAAAAGCGAACGAGACAATGGGCGGGGCGCGGGCAAGATCGCCCGCAGCGCCGCGTCACAACTCGTTCTCTCTGTTCCTTTTTTTCTTTATTTTCTTTGGTGCTTCCTCTTTTTATTTTCTCGCCTCTGCGCGACCTGGGGCAGCGCTGGAGGCGGTGCTTGCCGAGTAATTGCAGCGAGCGAGTGGCGCGGCCGTCGGCGGCGGTTAAATATTCATAACTCAGCGATAATACGGGAGCCGGCGAGGGATGGCCGCCGGCCATGCAAATACTGGCCGATGGCGCTAATAAGGCCCCATAAGGCAGCCGCCCCGCAAGACGGCCTAGAACTCCTTGCAACGGCGTACGTTCCTACTGGTTCCCTACTGAAGATTGAATCTGTTGGCCGATGTCGTTCAAGTGCTAATTCGGGGATAGTGCTTCGGGGAACTATCAAGCATGGGGTGCCACAGGGTTCGGTACTGGGGCCTTTGCTGTCCTTAATATATATTAATGATTTGCCTTTCTATACTCATAAACATGCCAAGCTAGTTCTCTTTGCTGATGATACAAGGTCCCCTACTCTTCCTCGTGTTTATAAACGATTTAGGAGGCAATCTGAATAGCTCCCTTGGATTGTTCGCGGATGATGCTGTCGTTTATCGGTTAGTGAAGTCAACAGAGGATCAAAAGCAACTGCAAAGCGATTTAGACAAAATTTCTGCATGGTGTGAAAATTGGCAATTGACACTAAATAAAGAAAAGTGTGAAGTAATACACATGATCACTAAAAGAAATCCGCTGAACTTCAATTACGCGATAAATCAGTCAAACCTTAAGGTCGTACATTCTACCAAATACCTAGGAGTTACAATTGTTCGCGGATGATGCTGTCGTTTATCGGTTAGTGAAGTGAACAGAGGATCAAAAGCAACTGCAAAGCGATTTAGACAAAATTTCTGCATGGTGCGAAAATTGGCAATTGACACTAAATAAAGAAAAGTGTGAAGTAATACACATGATCACTAAAAGAAATGCGCTGAACTTCAATTACGCGATAAATCAGTCAAACCTTAAGGTCGTAGATTCTACCAAATGCCTAGGAGTTACAATTACGAACAACTTTGACTGGAGAGAACACACAGAAAATATTGTAAGGAAGGTGAACCAAAGGTTACGTTTCATCGGCAGAACGCTTCGAAGATGCACCAGCTCCACCAAAGAGACTGGCTACATCACACTTGTGCGTCCCTTCTGGAGTACTGTTGCCCCTTGTGGGACCCTCACCAGGTGGGACTGACGGAAGACATTGAGAAGGTTCATTCATTGTTAATTCTGTTGGTTCTTTCATTGTTAATTTCTACTGATGGAAGCGGAGCGGCGCCTTACAGCGCTCGGCCACTCCACCGCGGCTCCATTACAGTACCCAATAGTTGCGCCGGTTCCGGTGGGAGGTGATTCCGCATCTATCGTATAGAGCTGACTTGTCTCCTAACCACTTCCACCTTTATCCAAACATGAATATCATTGCTTGGATCAAAATTCTTCCAAAGTGATGAGGATTTCAAGGAAAGCGTCGAATGTTTGTAAATCTATCGGACCAAACTGCGTGGTCATCAGTCCGTAGCTTACAAACTACTTAAACCTAGGTGAACTAACCTAAGGACAACACACACCCATGCCCCAGGGAGGACTTGAACCTCCACGGCAAGCAACCGCGCGCTCCGCAGCGAGACGCTTTAGACCGCTCGGCTACTCCAAGGCGGCAGGAAAGCGTCGACGGGTGGCTTCACTCACAGACGGAAGAGTCTTATGCGGAACATTTGCCGAAGCTTGTGAAGCGATATGAGAATATTTGAATGTGTATTTAAATTACGTTCAATATTGCTGAACGTTTTTACTGTTGACTAGTATGTATTAAAATGATACTAAGAAAACAGTCTAAAAATGCGTTAAACTTTACTGAATACCAGTTTAAATCCCCGTGTACTTCATCTACAGATATTACACCAATGTTGACACGTCGACATAAGCAGGCATTGTGACACATGAAGGTGCTCACAGTTGTGTCTCTGCATCCAACCTTGCTCCTATAGTCGTCGTAGGAAGGCGCTTCGGAGCATATATAGTTGGAGCCAAGGTCTATTGAAGACAGTTCTGGACACCAGTATTCCTTATAGAGCCGCCATTTTGGGTCTAGAGTGGACGACGCAGCGCAGTATCGCTAGGAGAGAAAACAGTCGCTTTCGCAAATTATTATTATTCTGCAGCCAGTTTGCGTACCGTGTGAGTCAGAAATTATATTCTTGCGTTTACTAATGAGATACTGATTCAAAAGCCTATAATTCTGTCTTACCAGCAGAGGTCACAAAACGTATCTCACAGATTTGATTCTGGCTGTAGAACCGACTAGATGAACTTTTTAAATTTCTAAACTACGTGGTCTGAGTGGACCGTAGAAAAAGAAACCTCCCATGAAAGATTTGGGATTTCAGAATAAGTGTAAGCACGTTTGGATGACGAAGTATAGTTTGCAGTAAAGCAATTCACAAAAAAAAAAAAAAAAAAAAAAAAAAAAAAAAACCCTTTTGGCGAGAAATGCTTTCATAACATGTGAATGGTGTAAAAACGTTTATTAACGATGTTAACCCAAAATAAATGTAATGTAACTCTAGCAGATAACTGCTGGATTTTTTTAAAATACTTTTTTCAGTAGACACTCCACCAAATAAGGAAAATGGTTTGACTACATTAATTACCATAATCAAAGTAATTGTAAGCGAAACTAATACACTGAATTTACATTAATAAATTTCAGTTTCGTAGTTTCTCCGTTGACGCAATGACTTTCTTGGGCTATTTCCGATATCTCTCTTATCTTTTAATACACAAGTTCAGTTAAAATACTAGGATCTACCGTAAGTTTGTCTGGCACAGATCCAGTATCTCGAAATTTCTTCCAGTGACGTAATGCCGAATCACTGGAAACACCAATACCAGGAAAATATCATGTGAATGCAAGCCGACATTCCATATAAGATTCTGTTCTCGAATAGTTCAACACGAGAAACTTTCGTTTGTCCTTCGTCTATACCATACCGAATGAAAACTTGATATATATATATATATAAGAAAAAACGTACAGCGTTACGTTAAGCAGATACGATTGGGGGGAAGGAAAATTTTGTTAATGAAAACTCCAGTCAGCACGGCCACTACGGTCAGGGGTTCGAATCCCCCATCGGGCATGGATATTTGTGCCGTCCTTAGTCTTAGGTAGTTCATAAGTAGTTTGTAAGCTTAGGGACTAATGACCCCGTAGTTAAGTCCCATAAGTTCTACAAACATTTGAACATTTGTTAATGAAAAGACTACTTTTTCCTCATAATTGTACTAGTATCATTAGTCATATCACATAAACATTGCAATGAGAATTGATACAGCCACATTCTCTGTAACCTGCATACTCAGTCGCAATTTTACATTCACTGCTTTATGCAACTAACACTTTCTAGTGACAAACATTACCCAAATACAGTTTGCTACAGCCGCGTTTTAGAACCAAAATGGCAGCCACCGTGAAGGTTCACGGTACCGTGACCAGACCTCTCCTACATAAACCTTGGGTGTAGCGATAAGGAAAGTATGGAAGGGAGGAGCTACAGCCGAGATGCAACCGTTGAGCCTAAAGGTCCCTAGACACGCTCCGATTTATCGTACGACCAAGAAGATGTCCAACGAACCATCAATTGGTAGCATCCTACAAATGTTCCGACCAACTGCACGCAGCGCCACCTCGTTCTGGTGTCTGTTTGTCGAACTGTTTTTGTTTTCGGGTGTTCGCTGTGCTGACGACCTCAGGCATAGAAGTTGGTCGGGAAGCGCTACAAACGGTACAGTTTGTCGGGTGAAGTGGTGGGGGAATCCGGTGGTCAGGCGCAACCAATCGACCGACAAGAAAAGTTGGTCGGATAGCGCCTGAAACTGCCCAATTTATTGGGTGACCAACGAATTGACCCAATAAATCCCATCGTGTGTAGGGCCCTTAAGGGAGAAACACTGTATTACTCGTGGAAAGTCACGCGCTACCAGTGTGGTAATTGAAGAGGATGCGCAGAACGAGTGAAAACTGGGCCTCCTTCTTGCGTGACGCGGACTATAGAGACTTCTAGTGGTAGTACTTGGAGGTGCTTATCTTCACCTGTTAACACTGGAGTAAGATCTTAAGATGGTCCACACCCGGACTGAAACCGGTTTTTGTACTGGAGGGACTTGTGCAACTTTCCAGTATGGAACTTTAGTACGTATTCAGATTTTTTTTAACATGATCATACGCTGCCCGCAGCCAGGTTACCGTTCACACCACTTCTTCGTCAACCATGGCTAATCTACATTAGAATTTAATAAGAAATAAATAAATATAAAAAACTCCAAAAGATAGAGATGAGAAGATCATATTGACGGTTCATGTACGTTAGTACGTTCTACAGAATTAATTAGATTAGATTAGATTAATACTTGTTCCATAGATCATGATACGACACTTCGTAATGATGTGGAACGTGTCAGTTAAATTAAATGTGCCTATACATAATATTACATGACACTCAATATTTGAATATTTTTATTTTTATTTTATTTTATTTTATTTTATTTTTTATTTATATTTTCTTTTATTTTTTGTTTTTCCTAAAGTACTAACTTTTATTTAGAAATTCATCTAATGTGTAGAAGGAATTGCGATTCAGAAATTCTCTTAATTTATTTTTAAATGCTAGTTGGCTATCTGTCAGAATTTTGATACTACTTGGTAAGTGACCAAAGACTTTTGTGGCAGAATAATAAACCCTTTTCTGTGACAGAGCTAAATTTAAACTTGAATAGTGTAGGTCACCCTTTCTCCTAGTGTTGTAGCTATGCACACTGCTATTACATTTGAATTCAGTTGGATTGTTAATAACAAATTTCATAAGTGAATATATATATATATATATATATATATATATATATATATATATATATATATATATATTGTGAAGCTACTGTGAAGATTTCTATATCCTTAAATAAATGTCTGCAGGACGATCTTGGTGGGCTCCAGCAATTATTCTGATGACCTGCTTTTGCGCAATGAATACTTTCTTACTAAATGATGACTTACCCCAGAATATGATGCCATAAGAAAGCAGAGAATGAAAATAGGCATAATATGCTAGTTTACTGAGTTGTACATCACCAAAGTTTGCAATCACCCTAATCAAATTCAAATGTTCAAATGTTTGTAGAGTCTATGGGACTTAACTACGGGGTCATCAGTCCCCAAACTTACAAACTACTTATGAACTACTTACAACTAAGGACGGCACAAATATCCATGCCCGAGGGGGGATTCGAACCCCCGACCGTGACTGGAGCGCCTCAGTCCCAGCAGCCACCTCGGCCGGCACACCCTAATCACATTTCAGCAGATCTTCAATGTGTTTCTTCCAATTCAATCCCTCATCAATGCATAAACCTAAAATTTTTGAATATTCTACCTTAGCTATAGATTTCTGGTTGAATTCAATATTAATTAATGGTGTGATGTCGTTTATTGTGTGAAACTGAATATACTGTGTCTTTTTTTTTTTTTTTTTTTTTTTTTTTTTTTTTTTTTTTTTAATTTAAAAGAGAGTCCATTTACAGAGAACCACCTAATAATTCTCTGAAATACTTCATTGACAATTTCATCAGTTAATTTCTGTGATTCGGGTGTGATAGCGATACATCTACATCGATACTCTGCAAATCACATTCAAGTGCCTGGCATAGGGTTCATTGACCACTTTCATAACTTTTCTCTACCGTTCCATTCTCTAATAGCGCGCGGGAAGAAAGAACACCTAAATCGTTCCGTTTTCGATCTGATTTCTCTTATTTTATTGGGGTGGTCATGTCTTCCTAAGTAGGTGGGTGCTAGCAAAATATTTTCACATTCAGAACTAAAAGTCGGTGATTGAAACTTCGTAAACAGATCACGCCGCAATGAATAACGTCTTTCTTTTAATGATTTCCAACCCAATTCGTGCAACATTTCCGTGACGCTTTCCCCCCTGTAACGTGATACAACAAAACGAGCTGCCCTTCTCTGAAGCACGGTACCTCTATTCCCTCCAACGACAGGATATAATATAAACATCATTAAAGAACGCCTAATACTTCGATAACAGTTTCTCCCACTATTATATAAGAACCAGCAGTCCCTTACATGTAGCAGTCAGCAAAACATCTTGACAAAGGCCACTTGCAACAGTGGCCAAAACTTCGGAATTTTATATATTGACAAAGCGTCCAAAAACCCCGAAGAATTTTATTGACAGTGACAACGGCTGCGGAACCCTTCGTTTAAATCTGACGAACCCATATGGTCAGGATGTCTATGGAACCATCAGGCAGCTTGAATCGCTGCGGCTCAAAAGGGCCAAACTGCTGAATGATCTCACTTTCTTGAAGAGATGCAGGGACACCAATGTAGTATAAAATTTTTACGACTCACGTCCCACATAAAATCAAATAAGGCGAAGATATCTGTGTTCAAAAAATGTTCAAATGTTTGTAGAACTTATGGAACTTAACTACGGGGTCATCAGTCCCTAAGCTTACAAACTACTTATGAACTAGCTAAGACTAAGGACGGCACAAATATCCATGCCCGAGGGGGGATTCGAACCCCCGACCGTAGTGGCCGTGCAGACCGTGACTGGAGCGCCTCAGTCCCCTCGGCTACCGCGGCCGGCGATATCTGTGTACAAGCAAGTAAAGCACTGCGAAGGGAAAGGATCCGCCATATTCGCGATGATCTCGACAACAACAACAGAAAACTCTACGAGCTGCACCTCCGTCACACAGGAAAACTGGAATCAGAAGACTGGGAGTAGGTCGACAGGTTAACCTTTCAACAAGCAGCAAGGTCGACCGACAATATTACTAACCGCCACTTGAATAAGTTTGCCGGACTACAACCGAGAACGACGAAAGAAGAACCGATGCTGGACATGCAACGGGCTGTGGTCTACTTCTCCACCCACACCCTAAGCGATGCAGCCACGCAAATTGTCGCCAAGGAGATGAACTTCGCAATAGCTCCGAAACACCCTCCGAAAGAAATTATAGAATCAGTCAGGGCCGGCCGCGGTGGCCGAGGTGACTGAGGCGCTCCAGTCACGGTCAGCACGGCCACTACGGTCGGGGGTTCGAATCCCCCCTCGGGCATGGATATTTGTGCCGTCCTAGTTCGTAAGTAGTTCATAAGTAGTTTGTAAGTTTAGGGACTGATGACCCCGTAGTTAAGTCCCATAAGCTTAACAAACATTTTTCAATCAGTCAGGACTCCGATACGTCGTCTTCCATATGCCGAAGCGTAGAAGATTCGACAGGAAACAGTTGGAATCCTGGCCTCAGAAACAAAACAGCAGTAGGGAGGAACGCCAAGCAATGGCCGAGCTGAAGAAGAACTCTGTTTGATACAGGCCGAAAACATACGAATATTTATACTTCGCCATCACGGCTACAATTAATTGCCCCAGTAGGTTTAAAATATCTGAATATTTTGAACACAGTAATGGAGCAAATCAATGCCAGAATTCAAGATGCTACGTCCTGTCGTTTGTTCTGATTTGTTCTCTCCTGATTAGTCTATCACAATACACGTCCCCTATTCACTGTTGCTTCTCGTACCGTGAAATTTACCATAAAACAAACTTCTTGTCTCAAAAGACAGTTCCCATGAGCTTTTTCAGTGAAAAATTTGCACACTTTTTTTGGTTTCGTACAGGAGTTGGTGTAACCCTGTAACAACTCTGGTGTTCTTCTTCGCTTCAAATGGAACTCTCGACACCCAACGAGGCGATACAATAACCGACAGGTCACCATTTCATACATGACAGTCCAACCGACTTGTGCAAAATGCTGCAAATGGTGAAGTAGCGAGTCTGTCTGAGCACTTCATCTACGTTTGCAGATTAGTTCATTCACAATAGACGATCGGCCACTTCGTTCTTCACCATCGCCCTAATGCGTCGTTACGAAATGTACGAGACAAATGTTGAACGACACCTTCACTATTAATGTTCCCGTATAATCCCGTATAATCCCGAATAATCTCAAGCTGAATTGCTACTGGTGTCATTTCTGTTTCCCACGCAATTATTTTACTAAACTTGCATTACACTTGGCGGGATCTCTAATCTGGACACAATTTAAACATCTGTTTTGATGACAGAATTACTCGAATATAACCTCACGGTTGTAATGAAGAGAGCGTTACTAAACCAAGATACCCAACGGAACAAAGTTGGCGCAGCTATCGTCACTCATTTATGTGACGTAACGGACAGGTATCGCCCTTTTACATGAAAGTGTAACGAAGAGGTTTGCTCTTCTTTGGATCCATTCTACTTCGTCTATCAACCCTATGTGGTAAGGGTCCCAAAATGACGAATAATATTCAAGTGTTGGTGAAACGACTGTTTTGTTATCTACTGATGATTCTTTCAATAATTTCAGTGTGGAATCGGCCTCACGAACGAGAAATTTTATGCGGTCGTTTTACGAACAATTCCAGATATTTTATGGAATAAGTTGTTCGCGATCCCACTATGTTTCAGCGAACCGTGTCCCGTTTACGCAAGGGGTGTCTTTGGTACACACTCTGTAATTACTGAGATATCCTTCACAAACACTGTTGTACCTTGCAGATGTCCGTTCAGATCAAAGATTTTCTACATCACGCAGTGGATATTCTTTAAAAAAGTAAATAAATATATAAATAAAATAATGTAGTAACAAATAGCTGTTGGAATGCTACCTACTGACTACTCACAGAAGAACCGATTCGTCAGAAGTCGTGTAAAACAATAATTGGCATAATTGAAGACCGCGATATACTCCGTAGGCTTTGACCAATGACGTCATATGTGAATCTCACAACATAGACCAAATATAACACAGAACGTGCGTGACGTCATTATACTGAAACCTAAGTCACGTGACTCGGGGCAGGAAACACTTTTCATCATTAGCAGTAACGTGAAATATAGCTGGGAGTTGCTATTCTCATCCTTTGCAATGGAAATTAAGCGTATATTTTAACAATAAAACTTCTTAACGTATTCTTATTACATCTTTAGTAGTAAAATTGGCGTTAGTTCCCCGAAATTACAAGAATTATGCCATAGCTACAATTTTACACGTGCCTAGACGATACGTATTGTGAGTCTTTTAGTTTGTATTTTACACAGGAGTAAAAGATCAAATATCAGTTTGAAAGGACCATCAGCTTCTTTAAGATTCCTCAACAATACATGTGAAATGTTTCGTTGTGCTTTAAAAAAATGAAATCTGTCTGCATCCATAATATCAAAGTATTGGCTGTTCACATTAAATAATAGAGTAGTGACGAAACATCATCGATGCACTCAGTAAGAAGTGACTTTATAGGTATAATGAATAGTCTGTATGAATGTTTAGCTTTGTATAACATTATTGAAAGCAGATTTTCATCAGAAATGACTTATTTGCTGACATATAAACTTGCTTAAGAGCAGCTTGAAGTATCTTGCCAGTGATAACCACATTCATAAGTTGCTAAAAGTAAAAAGATTCATACCGTAACACAAACACTGAGGATATGTAATTCTGTTGCTTGTAAAAATAACTGACTATACGGTACTTTTCGCCGGGGCACATGTAAACAAGACAATCACTGCATGAATATTAATAACAAGAAGAAATTACGTTACCTTTACAACTAGATGTGTAATAGGAATACGGGAAGTCAACGTTTGATTTCACCTGTAAATGAGATAAAAATTTGCTTATTATGACGAAACCTCAGTCACGTGACTCGGGGCAATTAGATGTTGGTTTCAAACCACAACACAGCAGAGATAGGGACACGCGCAGTCTATGTTATCTTTGGTCTGTGTCTCACAAGATACGCTACGTAGATATACCAACAAGCAAAACAAAAGCTATCAACGAATATAAACATACGGGATAATATCGTAATACTTATGTATTGTAGATGATATATAATCTGTGATTATACTCGTAAATTACAGATTACCACAACATAATGTACCATCGACCGCAGGTTGATCTATTCAGTTACCTGTCAAGATGTACTAGAACGATTTACGTAACATGTGTCTACTTTATCTCAGAAATTGTTCTACTAGACCTACCTTTTGTATTTTACCGGTTAATCAGTAATATTAGTTATATTAATATTTCAAGATGGTACTCATTTTTCGATTGTAGTGCTGTGATGTATGTTACAGTTAACGTAAAAAGTCGCTAATTGGCCACCATCTGGTTGTGGACTGTTGTTAATTGAAAACTATATCTTTGTGCGTGTAGTCAACGATAACCACAAATTTCTGGTTTTGTATAAACTCGTAACAGTTATTATTATGAACATCAATTAATATTCACAAATAAGTCTTTAATGGTGTGCTTTTATGTCTCTCAACTATTTTATTAATATATTTTACCGATATTCATTCATAATTTACCAGAAATAATATCTCTGAGATTTATGTAGTAGCTTGCACAGACACATATTACTAGACACATGCTGTTCGGGACGGCAGGTTTCGGAAGTGTCGTACACGATTTATATGACGTGGCTGAGTAGATATGTCTTTCATGAGCGTCTTTGCCTTGTTTGTTTTGAACTTTTTCGCGAAGCGTAGTACAGTTGTGTTTTGCAGAGTCTAGAAATATTTTGAATTTTGCATTGACATCTATGTTATAGTGTAGATATTGCTTGATGTAAGCCGTCTATACAACTGAATAATACAAGTTTATTTTGCCATATGCATTCGCCTAGTATATTTGTAAGGCATTTTTAACGGCAGTTTCTGGTGGATGCTGGACTATATACGGTGCTGATTTTGCGCCTTTAGGTTGTTTTGTCTTGTATTCCATTTGCCAAATATTTACACTGATGATACCTCTCAAATAAAGACGAAATTCACATGGGAAAGTAAACTTGTATTATTCAGTTGCTTCAATAAATATCTACATTACATTATTAACTGTGGGACGAAAGGACAAAAAAGAAACTAACAATGTTTGCATTGACATCGTTTTCAACGTACAATTCTGTCCTTTTTTTATTACTTAGGGGAACATTAAGTTTGTAGAAGTTATAGGCCTACCTTTGAATTTTTTAGGTGGGACTGGGATTGAAATAGATTCGTTAAGACTGACATTTAGTGTAACAGCGTTGTGATCGCTGAATTCTGCATTATATAATTGAACTGTTGATCGAAGTTTATTTCTGTGAACGAATATTTGGTCTGAGGTAGTCTTGGATGTGGGTGTTACTCTTGTAAGTTCATTTACAAGACCTTGCAGGTTATATGATTTTGCAAGATTGGTAAATGTGCCCCTGTTTCCATTTTGAGTGAGAAAATCAATATTAAAGTCACCACATACAATACAAGAATGATCACAATGCAATGCAAACAGAAATAACATTTTTTTTAAAATTGAATCATTATTATTAGTATGGCATTAGACCAACTGTAAGTAAATATTTGAAAATTATTCCAAATGCTCTGCTTTCTGTAGCCTACTTCTTTATGTATTTAAATGTTGGCCTACAGTGTTATAAATGAACGTAACAGATACATTACAGATACTTGTATCTTGTCATGAAATGTTTCTACTACATCATCAAAGTTTCAGTGATGTGTGGAAAATCTATTCCTCTGATAGTACTTCTACATTTGCTTAGAGGACTGACAATTATAATTCCGTATCAAAAATGTTCAATTTTTTTTATAACTTATGGGACTTAACTACGGGGTCATCAGTCCCTAAACTTATAAACTACTTATGAACTAACTAACACTAAGGACGGCACAATTATCCATGCCCGAGGGGGGATTCGAACCCCCGACCGTAGTGGCCGTGCAGACCGTGACTGACGCGCCGCAGTCCCCTCGGCCACCGCGGCCGGCAATTTCCTATCGGGAAGTGCAATTTAATAAATTATAGGAAGAAAAATCTGATTTATTTGACAGTGACAATTTTAAACAGCAAAACTGAGGCGAAATGCAGGAATTTCGTCCACGATCCACCTCGAAAGAGGCACACAATTAACCATCCACTGATAATAGAAGTAGTCTTTCTTAGTTTCTGTTTTGAACAATAACATAAATAAATGATCAAGAAAAAGATAATTTGTTTTTACGGAACATTGTATGAACGACGTTTTTTCATCCAACACCTATTTTCTTAGTAATTCGTTTTTACAAAATATGGTATGAACGAAATATTTTTAATGGATATTTAATTTTCTGCTGACCACAAACACAAACTCTACGTATGATGCTTAAAAGAACAAACACAGCATCTTGTCAATCTATTTACTGCCATTAAAATTATAAGTCCCACATCATCGTCAAAGACAATCAAATATACGCCAGGTCAAAGCCAGGTCAAAGCAATCGTGGAAGACACTTCCGCAGCCGGCTGTCCCAAACGGCGTGTTTACTAGACGGGCAAACTTACATCTGTGACTGAAGCCTGATACCGCCATCTGGCCTCGACTCACGTCAAAAAGTTTCTGACACGATCGGACGTTGTAAGCTTTACTAGTTGGTTTGACAATCATTTGCATGTCCGCAATAGTTGAATTCAACACATTGTGTTTTGAGTAGAACGTGTTACGTACACTTAAATTTTACTTACTGTCCTGGTAGCCTCACGTGATTATGTTACCAGTCGTGTGACGTTGGCATTAGCCATTCGCTTGACGATGCAAATGTTTTGTCATGAAATCTTCGTTTTACAAGGGCAATTACTATTACTGAGTGAACCAGGGCACATATAAAAATCTGCCAACCATAGAGCACGAACATCATTATTTATCTACTTTATCAGCTGTACGAAACACTAATCAACTCACACTGTATGGATTACTAAGGATATCAATACCTTGGTTAGGGCTTTCTACCTTTTGTTGATGTTGCCAACATAATCATACGATGCCACTGGGATGGTAAGTAAAATTTTACCTTTACATACAGTTAAATCAGATTGTAGTTATCGGAAAAGTACTGATAATAATAAAGATACCTGTTATCCACCACAAATAGCACATTTATAACGATCATACTATTGAAATAAAAGCTCTCAATTGATCGAGACTGGTAACTGATGAATACAAATAGCAAATTAACGGGAATCATTACTGTATATATCAGAGTAGATTGTAGTTTTCGTAAGAACACTCAAAAAAATAAAGATACGTGTTATCCACGACAAATGGCTCTTTCATAAAGACCATACTACTGATGAAAAAGCCAAAGTATAATGAAATTGCTAACAGATTAGTAAAAGCCGCAAATCAATGAACCCATTACTGTATATAGGGCAATTCACACTGTCCGTCAACGAACCCTCACGTCAAGTCACGTCAGGCTTTCTCGAAAGGAAAGTTTTGATGGAACGGTCGTCTGCTAACATCGGAAGTTAACGTATTTTCGTCACGCGAGTTTCATGTTGTAGTGGACGATTACACAGCTTACACGCAAATGTGTTTTTATTAATCTTCATTTTATTATACTTTGTTATAGCGGTAAATTAAAAATGTTTCATGGCGTCGTAAATAATTTATTTTAATCTGATTTTTCTCCTAAAAATGAGGTCGGATATCTGAAACCGAAAAATGGTTAATGTTTTACAACACCGTAAGAGAAAAGACTGAAGCAAACTGTTTATTTGAGTAAGATCTAATTTGATGATGGGATTTTCATTAAATAACTTTTTAAATGAAAATGTCACTGCTAATGAAGGGCTAAAATTCAGTTGTTTCCGGTGGTACGTTAACAATGTCAGCGGGAAAATCGTAATGGATAAAGTGAACAGGCTCTATTTATGCTCTTAAAAATATGGTTTGATTTGTTCGTATGACTATATTTTTTATTGAAAATAACGTCGAAGATTGAAATGTTGTTTAACTTTCCAGTAGTTTACAACACTACGTTCACCATAAATATACGCTGTAAAGTTTTCTTTGGCCGTCAGTAACATTTAACATTGTTGTTTCCGCAGTTTAAGTATTAAACCATGGCTTTCTACATAATAAATCGCCACTCATAACATCACTTTGACCATCGGGTATTAGTATAAGCGTATTGACGTGACGAGCAGTGTGAATACAACTTGACGTGACGGTGCCGTGCCGTGACGTGACGTTGACGTGACGGACAGTGTGAATTGGCTTTATATCTTCCGTTTGCTGTACGAAAAATTACACCTATATTCAACACGTGGATTGACCATTATGTCAAATCTCTAAAGACAGCGTACTTACGTGGGTTCATCCGTATTTTTACGAATGTTTTCCGTAAATACACATACGACTGCTCGCACGTTTGTAGTGTAGAAATATGACGGTGCGACTTCAGTGACACGAATGATACTATATGTGGCAATATAGGTCTGTGATAGCTTATCGTCTTATGAATATTTGGGTCTTCGCCTACACGTTATAAGAAACGTAAACTGTAACACTTTTATTGTATTAAAAGTAGAACTTTTTTCTTGAAACCGTTTTTGACCAGAATAAAAAATAGTAGTTATCCGGATGTAAATTATTGTAAATTTAATTACACTTTTTAAAGTAAGCAATAACTTCGTTTTGAATCGAATTAACATATACACTGCAAGTAATAAATTCGCTTTTTCTTGGGATCTTGCTAACTACTTAACATCAATAAGAACAATGTGAATTTTGAATTTATTACAACCCAACGTTGTCACCGAGTTACAGGCAACGATTAAATAAATCTCACTAATGATACGACAAAATAAATAAAAAATACATGCCCCCGCCACTTTTATACCATATTTAAATGACAATGAGACAGAATCTATCCCTGTTCAGGTGATAACAGTTCGCGTACCCACCAATCATTTATAAAGTTAATTTTTGTCACTTATCACAATTTAAGATTAAATACATTTTGAGTTCCGTCTGTTGCTTCACGTGCGAGACTCGCATGGGCAATAAATTATGATTACAGGTTCCAGGATAATTCTCATTCATAAAGATGCTTCAAAAAGTTTCACATTGCACATCGAGTATCTTTTTTTTTACCAACTTGCTCTCCAGTGAATGTCATTACTCGTTCTCCCGAATATCCATCAATTATAATTATACATCCCTGCAACAAACTGGTCTCATGAAAACGTGCCAGGAACTACTGCTCAAAATCCATTATCAACACGTATTAATGCTACTTGTAGTATACACATTTAATAACGTCTTATGTCTCGACGTAACTCGCCTCTGGAGTTAAACTAAAACATCCCTCAATGGATGTTGACCTACAACCCGTCTTCTATGGATACTTTTTGAAACATACACCATAAAGTCTGCACGAGAAACTGAACTGATCTAAAATGTTCAACACCTATAGAACCACTATTGGAGCATTCGTCACGCACACGTAATTTTACAATAATTTTGTCATTATCGAAACCAAGGAGGTTAGAAAACAGGGAGGCACCCTTAGGCTGTAAAAGTGAAGCCTGCCTCTGCCATATTGCTAAGTTTTTGAGAAGTGTTCGTATTGTAGGTCTAATGTTTTATGTCACTTAAAACAGGAATAAAACGTCCGACGGTACTGCCGTGATGTACAATTAGCCGTTAAGATTTAAGTTTTCAAATATATTATGATGAGTATTTATTACTATTTTTGCAAGAATGTATATTGTTTGAAAGTACATACTTTCCAGTGACTGTCAGTTCACTGCATTAACAGTAAGAGGGTCTACTAATGCATAGTTTTAAAGGTGAAATAGAATTCCAGAACTGACCAACTGACGTACGTGCGCTGCATAGATAATGCCATCTTCTTTTATTCTAACCTCCTTGATCGAAACACTCGGACTCTGCAACAGCGGCCAGCTTAGGCGTTATCTGGTTATCTGTCGATTGCATCGCTTCATCGTTACTGTGTTAACTCTCTGTTTAACAGATGTACCGCCACTCAGCAGAACGTTGATCTGTAACATCAAAGAACCACCACATATTGTATTTGCAAGAATTATAATTTACAATTATTAATTCCCTGCATTATAAATTTTACTTTCTTGGCAATAAGTTCGATTTAAATTTTGATACCATACAGGCCTTGCGATGGTTCCCCGTAGTTTTTAATAAATTACCTTGTTTTCTTGTCAAATATAGAACCCTCGTCGCTTCCACAGTCTTCTTTCTTCTCCTGTGGAGAGTTTTACGTACCAAATCGGAATGTAATGTTCTTATTTTACTTTTTTTTATTGTATCTTCAAAATAAATTCGATGTTTTCCAAGTTCAGTCTCATTTATTTCGGTACTTTTTCCAAAATCAACTCCAACAATAATCACAACATCAGAATATATATAGGCTATAACTCCTTGGCCGCGGTATTCCGTGGTACAATGGCTCACTCTAGTATAAATAAATTACTTTACACTCTGTTAACTATATTTAATTACTTTTACTAATAAATATAAAGCTTGTTCTTTCATAGTAAGCAATTGGGTACTCAGGTTCCCTCACACCCACCCCCTTGCCAAAACGTATTGTCGAGTATACTGTACGATAAGTTAATAACTTCAATGATTGGTTAGGCATCTTTTCTTACATTGTTTTAAATACATGGTTATTAACTGAATATGAGGTGCAAGAGGTGAATTTTCTATTCACAGTTTAATACTTCCTGATATCAAAGGCACACTAAAATTCAGAAATTTCCTTTCATTTCCATGGAACGGTTATTCTTTCCAGTCCAACATCCCCTCTAGAGTACGGATGAGATATTGTTACATTATTAAAACCTGGGTTATATGTCACCCTCTTTTATCATAGTGCTGGGGCCGAACGGGATCCCAGCTTTATGTCAGGGTGAGGCCTGAAAACAGTAAAACAGTATTAGAGTTTATAAGTGGAAAAAAGAATCCGTGGTGTAGGCGCTTGCTCGGCAGGAGCAAGATCATCAAGTCACGTCTCCTTCGGCCGCGTTAGCTCGCCGTCTCGCCATTTCTTCTATGGGCTGGTTGTTGTACCGTTCGGACAGAGCTGCCCTCGCCGCGACGTCTGGGTGTTGAAGCAAGGACTGCTAGGAGAAGTCCTCTATCCCTCCTCCAGTCTATGCAGGTGCTTGTGGGTCCAGGCTTGGAACCACTGCGTAGGATGTCGTGGTGACAAAATACCTCTCGATAACGCTGGCAGGGTTAGCAGCACAGTGCTAGCGCAGGATCATTGGTCTTTAGGAAACCAACAAATGAAGACAGAGCTGGCCTCAGGCAGCTACCACATTTATCGTTGTGAAGACGTAGACAGTGTTTCACAATTCATGGTCAGTTCGAAGCGTAGTCGTTGTCTCCGAACTCCACCTCATAGCTGCGACTAGTGGCTGCTAGTTTGTACTGCTTTATCTGGGATATAAACCAAATATATAGATTGGCATCTTCGATTCTAAAGACCAAGATACTTCACTTGTAAACGCGGGAGTTTATATACAGAAATAGCACAGTCTAACATATACAGTCGCAACACTCACTGCTCTAAAAGTTGTTACCAACTAGCGATGGGCAAGCCGCCGAAGTAATGATGGTTGTTTACAATTATTTTTATACGTAATTAACGAATTAGTATAATTTTTGCGTTACAAGCATTAGTAAAATATCATGAGACATACATAATACGGAAATTTATATAAAAACATCCGAATTTAACTAATTCAGTGGTGGAAAGAACAACTTCGTCTTAAAGAAATACTTACGAATATGTGTGTATTTCAAGCTTATTTCACTGAAAGTAAGTAGATTATAAACATAAGAGAATAATATTTCTTTTATGGTCTTTTTATACTATGACAGGCAGTTTTTTTGTCGTGTATTTATTCGGTGTGAAGTCTAATGATTGGCACATTTTTACACCTCACATATCTTTCTTAAACGTGCATATTCTGTTGACTGTAATTACTTTAGCTTAAAAAGGCAATGTTTTGACGATTCTTGTCATTTATGGTTTATCTGTAGCAACATTTGTAGAATTAGCTTCTTCTCTGTTGGAAAATAGATTAATTAGATTAATTGCTTTAGTAGTTTTATTGCCACGTCTGTGACTTTTTCCTTCAGTTACAACTGTTGTATCAGATTTGGTACGTTAAATACTGTAGTTATTGGATTCTATATATGTTTTCTAGGTTCAACACTCACAGTTTCGAATAAAATAGTAGTGAAGAAACCTTGAAGTTCCTGAGTAGAATAGAGAAGTCTTTTTGCCAAAGGGAAGGTCTTCTGATGTTTCCGAGCCATTTTTTATTTTTAGTAGAAAATGAAATTATTTAGCAGAAGCTAAATAAACTGTTCTGTAACGTAGTTTCTTGCCTTGTCAGGGACCTTAGGAAACTTTAATAAGACGAACGTGGAGCTATTTTTAAGTTATTACCTATTTTTATGGCACCTCGTACGTTTCCTAATGTAAAAAGTATGTTAAAGTCAATATAAATGATACTATTCGCACTCATCCAGCATCATCTTCAGAAATATAGCTTGCCGGTCGCTTGGAGCGCTACTGTCGCTGTGTATAACAAAAATCTGCGGGAGTGTCGTGACTGTATATGTTGGACTTTGGAAATAGGCTGAAGCTATGACGTACGGGACGCTTCGTAATGACCGAATGTGTCCTGCTTGTGAGTGCAGCGTTCACTCAATGAGCCCTTTAACTGCTGATGTATCCTCGGTCTTATTCACTCTTGTGACAGAATTACGTGTAGTTATGAAATGTTTATAAGCTGACGAATATACCCTCTCTCTTTCGGTCGTCCGTCGCAGTCATCTGTCTGCTGACGGTAGGCTTTTAACTCGCCGACGTAGTGTCTGCTGTAGTCAGGGACGACTGGCGTCGCATCTACGACAGAGGCGATGACCAGCTTCCGTCTAGCTTGGCTGGCTATTTCCTTGAGCAATCTAAGATTTTAACAATTTTCTCTGTCACAATTTTGCACTGTAACAATAGTTAATCAGTACTGCACCAAAGTCATGCAACCTTCATAATGAACAACATCTGATAACCTTCGACCCACTTTAAACCTCAACATGTCCTCGTGTCTATTAATAGGCACGAAATTATATTCTCTGCTTATTCCAGTTAGAATAAGCCCTACAACTCATACAGTAGTGATACATTGCATGATCCTGGTACAGCCTCCTGTGTTCTATAAATATTATCACCTGATGTGCTAGTATCTGTAATAGCTAGATTACAAGATATTTAAACAGGCTGTTAACACTTGCATCTCTTATCGAATTAGAGAACTTTTCAGTAACTACTGAGATGGGAGCAGAAAATTTACTCACCATCCAATTCTGATTTTAATCCATCTTTTGACGTAAGTTCGCCGTTTCTACCCAATTTCTTCATACACTGTAGTCACCTGATCTTTTGACAATAAATTACTCGACAATTCCTGTTCTTTCAAAGTTTTCACTTGTAGACTTTCATTAATATCTGCTAACGACTTTGTATATGCTTTCCTGCCTAGTTTTGTGCCATCTGAATACCGTTTAGTTTCTCGAAACTGTTTTATCAACTAGTGATTCTCATCTCGCCCCGGTTTTAATACCTGACTGCTCGTTTGCTCAAAATCTCGCTTAGTTTAACCTAACCCTAGTTTTTTGGCTGTTCAAAAGATCCTCTATTTCACTTAGCCTCGTCTTGCTCTATTTTTAACAACTGTTTAAAGGATTTTCTAACTCGCTTAGTCGCGTCTTCTCTCAGCAACTTCTTGGCCTCTTCCTGACTTTGTTGTAATAGTTATTCAAAAAGTCCTTTTGGATTTTATGGAACAGCCGATAAAACAAGGGTGACATTCAGCTAAGCGAGATTAAAATCGTGATGAGATGAGAATCAGCAGTTGATAAAGAAGTTTCGAAAAGAAACTAAAAGGTAGGGAAGCTTTAATAAGGTCGTTTGAAGAAATCAATGGAGGTCTGCATAATTTAAATCAGGAAGTGCGTTCAAGGCACAAGTCATTAGGAAATGAGGCGTCAGAGCTGAAACAAAGGTACAATAATTATATATTTCTGACGACGTTACAGCGTTCATTTTTAATGAAATAAATCGCAATTTGTGATCACTTTTGGCTTCACTGTAATAGGTTTAGATGTAATACCAATGTGCAGCGAATGATAATTTGTGCCCGGCCGGGATTCGAACTCGGGATTCCTGCTTACTAGGCAGACGCGTTGACCACTCCGCCACCGAGGACACAGTGACCATCCCCACTGCAGAGGACTCTTTCCTGCATGTCTCCCGCCACACCCAGAACTCCATTCGCCACACTGTTTCTTTCCTATTACCACAGCCTCTTAATTCTTTAATGCTCGAAGCCATAATACTGTATTCCCGCATCAGGGAGAACAGACCATGAGGTATCGAGACACAATTAATAGTCGTCAGGAGCCCATGTGTTATGTACAGCGTGTGGTATCTGCCCCTGGAACTTTGAAGGGTTGTAGCGCCCAAACTAACAGTGATAGGAATGTAGTTTAAATTGATTTGGACGTAGCTGGTTTCAACGAATCCAATGCACAACAGAAAAAAACTATTGTTCCATTTAAAAATTATATCTTTGTGCAGTAACTCTTTGGAAAATGATACAATAAACTATGTTCATAGCTCCGCAGAAAGTGTAACATTTCTTGTGTTGACCTACCGCATTAAAATTTCCCGTCACCTGGAGGCAAACACGCTTAGTGAAACACCCTGTGGATAAATGTGTCGTCGATTCGTGTACGGAGTTCAAGGTTGTCTTGCAGCTTGTTTCCCAAAAATAATTTCAAATATCTCGACGATTGCTTTGAGAAAAACGCAAGGCTGTTATTCAAAGTGACGTGAGAAATATAATTCTGATAGTTATTCATCATTGCTACAATTTAAAGCGACAAAAAGAGTTGCTACACCCGCTTAATAAGTCCTTTAAAGTATTCATAATCCGTACGTAAAATTTTCAGTTTTCGATTGCTCAAACAAAAAAGTGATGCTCAATTTCGTGTTTCTTCTGTGACGCTTTAACAAGAGAAGTACCAAGTGGGTAATTTTTGGCACATGTAGGTGTTTCGGGTCACCTGCCTCCTACCATATTTATCATAGGACCAAACCCTCTCCTGACTTTTAATCAATTGCATAGTAACACAACTCACCAAAAGTTTATCCCTGTAGATCAGCTAGAAGTATAGAAAATTTATCCGTTATACCAGTAGTACCGTGTGGGTCATTTTAACCCATACACAGTTTAACACAATTTAATGCCAGTAGCGCCAGTTTTTAGGCAGAAAATAATTTCTGGGCGTGCCTTGACGTTACTCACGAGATGTTGGAGTATATTATGAAAGTTTAGTCCAAACGAACGTGAAATACTAAAAATATAGAGGTCGGACGAATCATTATATCAGTGCAGCTTTCGTTTTTCTGTGGCTGGCGCCATGCTGAAGTGGCACTGTGAAGTTACTGAAAAGCCACTCCTCAATCTGATGGACGGGAAATAGTTCAGGGACACGAAAGCAGAAGTTTTCTGTCTATGGCAGCGAAGTGAAGTTGTTGTCAATTTTGGCGAGATTGCGTCTCTGAAGCTACGATGGGAAGTCAATATCGTGTTACGGATGCCCAGATTCTCTACTATTGACGTTACGAACCTGGCATGAGCCAGTTGCGGAGGGTGACGATTTTTCCAGTGGAAACAGCTGCCTTAAGTGATTCAGACGTAGCAAATGAACAGGAAAGAGAATCTGTATCATCTGACAATGATTTACCTCTTGCACAACGTAAGCACGTACTATTATACCTAAGACTTTTGAATCAGTAACCGCGCAATCTGCTTTTTGTTCTACTCGGCAGGGGTTGTATATTCGGGTGTCCTTATTCTGAGTAAAATGCACGATGGATGTCAGGTCAATGACAATAAGGAGAAACACTTTCAGGGCCAGTGTAGTTTTATACTGAAATCAAGGTTGGGGTCGATATAGCTGACTAAATGGCAAGACATTACAGGGTCCAAGCTGGCACCCACTGACGGCCTGTGCATATCGTTTAGAACATTTTTGACCTTGCAATAATCAATTCTCACACAATTTTTAAGTTATGAACATGTGATGAGATTTCACGGCGTGAATTTATTCTCAGAGCAGCAGATGAGCTTGCGACCCCATGAGAACTGCAGAGTGGAGACAATCCACCCTTGGAAGCACAAGTATGGAATGGGTCGGATTTATGTTTCAAGTCCAATACCTATATGTGCCAAAGCCAATGTCTGAACTGTGAGCCCACCCCAGCTTAGACAACTCTGTCAACTAGTGTTCCTAAATATTTCCAAACATTTATAATTATTTGTTCTTACGTTTTTCTCCTTGGATTGAAATAACCAAGGCGGCTGCGGTGGCCAAGAGGACTGCGGCGCGCCGGTCACGGTCTGCACGGTCACTACGGTCGGGGGTTGGAATCCCCCCTCGGGTATGGATTTTTGTGCCGACCTTAGTATAAGGTAGTTGATAAGTAGTTTGTAAGCTTAGGGACTGATGACCCCGTAGTTAAGTCCCATAAGCTATACAAACATTTTGAACATTTTTTGCAACAACCAAGAAATATGTTGCATTTTTGACTCGGTATTTACCTTTAATTCCAGAAAAACTAAAAATACAATTACTAGTCGCATAAATTCTATGATATGACTCCGTTTCAATCTATGAACATAATCGTTGCACAATTGTTTCGCTTACTTGTTTAATTGTTGTTTGACACAAAACTGTAGAGTTTATTCCGTAAAACGTAAAATAAAAATAAAATTGTATCTGATAATCTACACTTTACTTTGCAATATTCATTTTAGAGAAAAATAATTTCTTTTCCTTGCATATCAGAGTCCTCCTGTCAACATGTAGAAATCCAGAACACCATCCAGATAACAATAAACGGTACAACTAGGGGTACGGAAAAGTCCGGTACTTCTTGTGTTACCGAGCGAGGTGGCGCAGTGGTAACGCACTGGACTCGCATTCGGGAGGATGGTGGTTCAAATCCACCTCCGGCCATCCAAATTTAGGTTTTCCGTGATTTCCCAAAATTACTACAGACAAATGCCGGGATAGTTCGTTTCAAAGGGCACGGCCGATTTCCTTTCCAATCCTTACCCAAAACTACGAGCGTTAGCTCCGTCTCTAATGACCAAGCTGTCGACGAGACGTAAAACCCTAAGCTTCATCCCTTCCTTCGTACTTCTAGTGTTAACAGGTTAAACGGGGTTTCTTTCCAAAGCTATAAGCTATATGCTATTTGCTGGGTGCAGAGGGAGAAAGAGGCGGTGCTTGCCGTAACAGCCATTACGCTACGAGACGAATGCAAGCTTTTGCTCCCAACGTTCTCCGCTCAGGGGCCACATAAAACTGCACGTCCTCTACCACATGTCAAAGAATTCGTCACTTCTTTTAACACCCTGTAGTTGTTTTCTATTTTTGAGATAGTACGGTGCCGGCCGCGGTGGCCGAGGGGACTGAGGCGCTTCAGTCACGTTCCGCACGGCCACTACGGTCGGGGGTTCGAATCCCCCCTCGGGCATGGATATTTGTGCCGTCCTAGTTCGTAAGTAGTTCATAAGTATGTAAGTTTAGGGACTCATGACCCCATAGTTAAGTCCCTTAAGCTTAACAAACATTTGAACATTAGATAGTACGGTACGTTTCTTCAAAATTAGGCACATCAGAAGTTACAGCGTCACTTCCCCGCGAGCAGAGAGCCCTTACCTGCAGACAAGACGTCTCCCCCCTCCACCGCCGCGTGTTGCGGCCTCGCCGCAGCCCCGGGTAATAATACCATTACGCCAGGGGGGTGGGAGGGGCATGCGGCACCCACAAAGCCGGCGTCGCCGACGTCGCGACGCCGGGGGTAATTCCCGGGATGCGCCCGTGTAATGTAATGCGTCGCGGAGGCACGCCGAGCGGAGCCGAACCGAGTCGAGCCGAGCCGAGCCGAGCCGAGCCGAGCCTGCCGGCTGGCTAATCGCCGCGCCGCCACTTTACAAATCATTTGGCCGCGCGCGCCCCCAAAATGCAAATGGAACGCCTGCGGCTTAATCAGGGCAGCCATGAATTCCGGTATTAGCGCGCCGGCATTCTTCCCCACCCTTCTGGCGTTCTGCCAGCTGCTACCCCTTCCCCCCTCCCTCCAAGCAGCCGAATTACGTAATTAAAACCCCACCCAATGGATCACCCCCTCCCTCTCCTCGGGCCCTTCTTTCTTCCGGCCGCTAAGAATTTCCCCTCGCGCGCCAGTCGCGGGAATCGTCTCCTAGCGTTATTGTTTCCGCCGGCCGTTGCCACGCGCTGCGGATGCCGGAGCGAGCCTGCGCCGTTAGCGCCAAGTGGTCCGTAACCTCGGAGGCAGTTTCCTCCTGCCACCGGCAGAGACCTCCGGGGACGCCAACGGGTAATGGATATCTTTTCTTCCTGCCGCCACCGCGCTCTCCCAGCGACTTAATCGCTCTTAATGTTAATGAGACAAGTCTGCTAATGCAAACTGAGCAGATACCGGAGGATTTCGCGATTTAATTATTCCAGCTGGTAGTACAAGGCGGCGCTGCGTCTCTTTCCGATCGTCATAAAGTCCACAGCAGCTATTGTACCTCAGTTTAACCCTTTTAGTGGCGTAGCATTTTTTTGGTCCATCTTTCTATGTAAATGATTTCTATATTGTAGTCATTTAACAGGTCTCCCCATCTTGTAAGTTATTAATTTAGACAACATTGTCAAAGGAGAGAAACAGCGATCTATTTGGTACGATTAATATTACAAAAAACAGTCTTGATCGCAAAAATTAACAGTTTTCATTGACCGAGCTACATTTTGTTCCGAAGATGACCTACATCAGGTCGAAACCGGTCAATGAAAACTGTTAATTTTTGCGATCAAGACTGTTTTTTGTAATATTTTATTTTAAGCTTCCTTCAGACTTGCATTTTAACTCCTTTGCTCGATGACTAATTTCCACTTAGCCATCCATTTCAAACTTGGCATCAATCATTTGCGTATTGACCTAATTTCCACTGTACCATGAGACATGGGCAAACATTTCATTCTTATTATTATTAGCCGACATTGTCGGTATGGAGAGCGATCTTAAAATAGTTTTTGAATGTGATGACTTCAATAAGAAGACAATGCCAACATTGGATGTATAAATTACTCGTTTACGTACTGTATGTCGTTACTAGTTTCACTAGGCTATGTTTCCATTATCAAATTTTCTAACTTTACTTCATCAAACTAATAAAGTACTTGTTGCAAAGTACCAGAGATGTCAATTTAAAACTGATACAGCACTGTATGTATCACATGTTGTTTGGTATAGCGTTGTCATAATAGCTTCGTAATGACATACAGTAATTGAGTAATTTGTACATGCGATCTTGGCTTTGTCTTCTTATTGAAGTCATCACATTTAAAAAAATACATTCTTCATTTACTACGTACGCATACAATATACAGTCGATCCGACGATCACGACAAATGCACTGAAAGTATTCCACAACTACTATAATTACAGCACGGCGGCTCTGAAATGGAATATAACCTGCCAGAAAGAAATACACCTGGAAAGAAGATGTCGATTTTGATCCAATGACGGCAAATGTCACCTGGGGGATAGCACATGCAATGGCTTCAATGTCATCCGTCAACAGATAGAGTCCAGAGCGCTGTCTGTGTGTACCCTTTGATAAGGAATGCTTTCAGCCGTAAGACTCCGTGTCATAGCAACATGTGGAGAAAACAGGTACTATTCAAAAGCACTTGTGCTTCCTACAGCAAATTCAGCAAGTTTCCAAGTGGCCAAATAATGACCTTCTGAGTGGTGGGGATGGGAGAGTCCTGTTGGATAAGTGCCGCATAAATTGGACCTGATGCAGCAGTCGTGAAGAAGTGATAATTGCTGTAGTCATGACTATTCTCATACCTGTCAATGAAGTTCTGGACATCTGTACAACACAAACGTCGACCAGTCGTCGTATTATAAGAGAAGCAATGACAGATGTTACAGCTATCACAATAAAAATACAGGGTTTGTGATCCAAGAAGTCCATGCACCAGCACGGCTTTAGGAAGCATTGATAGTGCGAAACTCAGCGTACCCTTTTCTCTCATGACATCTCCTAAAATATTCAAATGTTTGTAAATCTATGGGACTTAACTTATATCGTTATCAGTCCCTAGTCTTACAAACTGCTTCAACTAAGTAAACTAACCTAAGGATAAACACAAAAACCCATGCCCGAAGGATGACTCGAAGCTCCGACGGCGAGCAAGGCGTCTTAGAACGCTCGGCTACTTGACCGCGGCATGACATCTGCGGTGCTATGGATGAAGGGCAACAGGCAGACTGCATAGTTCTCGATTTTCGAAAGGTGTTTGACACAGCACCGCGCTATAGACCGCTGACGAAGGTATGAGCTTATGGAATAGGAACCCAAATATGTCAGTGGCTCGAAAATTACTTAAGTAATAGAATCCAGTACATTGTCCTCGATGGCGAGTGTTACTCTATCCTATTGTCAGGGCTACCCCAGGGGCCGCTATTATTTTCTGTCTCTATAAATGATCTAACGGACAGAGTGAGTTGAAATCTGCGGCTGTTCGGTAATGACGCTATCGTGTACAAGATGGTGTAGTAATTTAATGACTGTAGTAGGATGCAGGATAAGTTGAACCAAATTTCTAGGCGGTGTGAGGAATGGCAACTAGCGCTAAATGTAGAAAAATGTAAGGTGATGGAGATGAGTTGGAAAACAATCCCGTATTGTTCGAATACAACATTAGAAGTGTGCTGTTTGACAGAGTCGCGTCAATTAAATACCTAGGCGTAACGCTACTCAGCGATATAAAATGGAACGAGCATGTAAGGACAGTCGTGGGGAAGGCCAACGGTTGACTTCGCTTTATTGGGAGAATTATGGAAAGGCTTGATTGGTGTGATTCGTATGTAAAGGAGACCGTTCATAAAACGCTTGAACTACCCCGCCGTGAGTATTGCTCAAGTGTTTAGGATCCCCGCCAGATCGGTTTAAAGGAAGCAGTTCAGAAGCGGGCGGCGAGGTTTGTAACTGGTAGATTCGATTAATGCACGAGTGTTAGCGAAATGCTTCGGGAACTGAGCTGTATGTCGCGGGAGGGGAGGCGACGCCTTTTCGAGAAAAACTGTTGAAAAATTTAGAGTGCCGGAATTTAAGGCGGACTGCAGATCGATGGAAACAGGATCACATTTGAGGAAGTTGAGAGAATGTTCAATAGATTGCAGTGCAACAAAGCGGCTGGGGTAGATGAAATTAAGCCGGAACTCGGCAAACACAGTGGAATGTCAGGTCTCAAATGGTTACACAGAATATTTGAAAAGACATTGGAGTCAGGACAGCTTCCGTCTCTCTGGACAAAAGTGGTAACGCGCCACTTTTCAAACATGGAAACAGAAAAGATTGTAACAATTATCAAAGTATCTCTTTAATTAGCGTTATTGGGAATATATTCACAGGCATTCTTGAAAGGAGATTGCGGGTATTATTTGAAGACAAGTTGGAAGAAAATATGTGTAGCCTCTTAGAGGCTGCCAGGACCAGATCTTTAGCTTACAGCAGATAATGGAGAAATGCTATGAGTAGAACAGAGAATTATGTTATATAGATCTAGGAAAGGCTTATGGAGGCGTTGCTTGCAGGAAGCTGTTGACAGTTCTACAAGATTATGGAATAAGAGGCAACCATCTGCAGGCAATTAAACGTCTTTAAGTAAACTGTCAGGTAGCAGTTACAGTAGACGGCAAATTAAGTTCATGGTTTAGCGTAGTTTACGAGGTAAGACAAGGCTGTAACCTGTCACCACTGTTGTTCATACTACTCATGCATCATATTTTGAAAACAGTAGACTGGCAGGGTGGGGTTAAAATAGGTGGAAACAAAATTAGCAGTCTTGCATATGCAGCCGACTAAGTTTTGATGGTAGATTCGATTGAAAGGTTGCAATCTAACATTTCAAAGCTCGATCAGAGGTGTAAGGGTTATGATATAGAGATCAGCATCTGAAAAATAAAAGTAATGTATGTGTGAAAGAGATTTATCAAAAAATGTTCAAATGTTTGTTACGCTTAAGGGACATAACTACGGGGTCATCAGTCCCTAAACTTACAAACTACTTATGAACTACCTACAACTAAGGACGGCACAAATATCCATGCCCGAGGGGGGATTCGAACCCCCGACCATAGTGGCCGTGCAGACCGTGACTGAAGCGCCTCAGTCCCCTCGCCCACCGCGGCCGGCGAAAGAGATTTAAACAGAGTGCCAAATAAAAGGAACAAAGAACAGGTAGACAGTTTCAAATGCCTAGGATGTATTTTCACACAGGATGGCAACGTAGTGAAAGAACTTAAATCAAGGTGTACCAAAGCTAATGCAGTGAGTGCTCAGATGAGATATATTCTCTTCTGGTACAAGATTAAGTTCGCAGTGCACCGCTCTATCTTTCGACCATATTTGCTATACGGGAGTGAAAACTGGCTGGATAAAGGTTACCTTATTCATAAGGTTGATGTTACGGATATGAAAGTAGCAAGAATGATAGCAGTTACTAATAGATGGAAACAAAGCAAGAGGGAGTCCATGATAAGGAAATCAAAGAAAAACTGGGAATGAACACTATAGATGAAGCAGTTAGAGCGAACAGGCTAAGGTGGTTGGGTCATGTTACACATATGGGAGAAACAAGGTTACCTAAGAGACTCATGGGCTCGCCAGTTGAGGTAAGAGGAGTCGAGGTAGACAAAGGAGAAAGTACTAAGATTCGGTGAAGAACAATTCTGAAGTAAAAGGCTTAACATCAGACAAGGCATCAATGTTAGTACTGAATAGTGGATCATGGAGGAATTTTATTAGGGAGACTATGCATCATACTGAACAGTGAAATCCATAATCAGACTCTAATGGCGATAATCTACCTACATCTACATATATACTCCCTAAGTGCGTGGGGGAAACTACTAGACATTTCCTTTCCTATTCCACTCCCAATAGAACGAGGGAAAAAGAATGTTTATACGCGTCTATTGTCTTTGTGATCTTTAAGCGAAATGTAAATAGACGGAAGGAAGTTCGTTCTACATTCAGCTTCAAATTCCGGTCCTCTAAATTTCGTCAACAGAATGTCTCGAAAAGAACGTCGCCTTTCCTCCAGCTATTCCCATTTGAGTTCACGGAACATTTGTGGGACAATCGCGCATTGGTCGAACCTACCAGGTCCAAAACATATGAGCAATACTCAAGACGTGGTCATACAAGCGTTTCATAAGCGGTATTCTTTACAGATATACTTCATCTTCCCAAAATTCTCCAAATAAACTTAACTCCCCTGTCCGCCGTACTCACAACTGTCCTTACATGTTAGTTCCACTTCATATCGCTCTGCAGTGTTAAGCCTAGATATTTGAACGACGCGACTGCATCAAGACGCTCATTACTAATGCTATATTCGTACATAATGGGATTGTTTTTCCTACTCAGTGCATCACCTTACATATTTAGAGATAGCTGCTATTCTTTTCACCAACTAGAAATATTGTCTATGTCATCTTGCATGCTATTACAGTCAGTTAGAGTCGACACCCTTCCATACACCACAGCATCATCAGCAAACAGCCGCAGATTAAAAGTTACTCTGTTCATCAGATCTTTTATATAGATAAAAGTAATAGCGATTCTATTACAGTTTCCTTGCGCTAGGTTGACGATACACTCGTCTCTGAACACTCGCCGTCGAGAACAACGTACTGCGTTCTATTACTTACGAAGTCTTCCAGCCAGTCACTAATCTGCGATCCTATTCCATATGCTCGTATCTTCATTAGCAATCTGCAATGTGGCACCACGTCAAATGCCTTTTTGAAATCGAGAAAAACACTATCTTCCTGTTGCTCTTCATCCATGAATCACAAGACGTAATGTGAGAAAAAGACAAGCTGAATTTCACACGAACGATATTTCCTAAACCCGTGCTGATTCATAGAAAGAAGCTTTTCCACTATATTCGAGCTGAGAATATGCTCCAAAATTCTACTGGAAACTGATGTCGGCAGTATTGGCCTGTAATTATGTGGGTCAGTTATTTTACCTTTGTTATAATTAGTGGTCACCTGCGCTTTCTTGCAATCACTAGGAACTTTGCTCTGAATTAAGGATTCGCGATAAATGCAAAGTAAATAAGGCGCCAGAATACTCTTTGTAAAACCGAACTGGCATTCCTTGCGGACCAGGAGACTTATTTGTATTTAGCTCTCTCAGCTGCTTCTCTACACCGGAAATACAAATTACTATGTCCTTCATTTGGAAGTTAGTGTGTTGATCAAATGATATGTTTGTAAGGTCCTCCTCCGCGAAAGATTTCGTAAAAGTTCAATTTAGAACTTCTGGTTTCCGTTTGATTTCTTTTATTACTGCCCGGGAATGATATACAAGTGACCCGCTTATCGATCTTACATAGGACCAGATCATTTGCTAAGGTATGGCTGTGATAATTATTGTATGCTTTTCGCATCAATCTTTTAATAGACCTACACACTAGCTGCTGTATACTTTCTTTGAACGACTCTAAAACAGCTACATCATCACTAGGGGGCCGTTAAAATACCCAACTACTAACATTACTTCTCTTAGACCTGTTATATGTGCCCAGATAACTTCACAGTTATTCTCAACCTCGACCTCGGTGGAAACTATATCTTTGTCCACTGCGATGAACACTCCCCCTCCAGTTGTGCCCGATCTGTCTAGATGGTGATGATTATGATAATGATTTAGTATTAAAAGCTTTCCTACATATTCTACCTATTAATATGTATGTATTTTGTGTGCAGATGTTATATAAAAATTTTGGCTTCAATTATAACGATGGCCAGTCTCCTCTAAATTTAACCACTAATTTAGCTTCCACATTGAAATGTCCCACTACTTTTTATTTGAGAGACACTTCAATTTCCGATATTTTCTAGCAATAAAAAGTATTTCATCAAAAGATTATAATTTATACAACTCTTTAGGTATTATGTTTCGTGGGTGTAACAAATAACACTCAAATGGAGTAATGCTTCTTAATTTATTTGCTGATACACAATACGACACTAACAAAGCAAGACTAAGACTCAGGACTAAACAAGACTGATACTAACTGAACTCGCGGAATGCGCCTCCATTTATATTTTTTTGACAATATATCTCATTATTGAGACAGTCATTAATTTGACACAATTAGAATTTTATGAATAGTTCGGGTATATTTCGTACAATATAACTGTTGTGCAATTTAATATGGTTCCAGATTACAAATGTTAATATCACATCAGAAATTTAATTACATATATCAGAAGTTATTGAAACATGGTCTTATTGATTGCTAATGATATACTTCGTAATTATTGTTTTATTATAGAGTTATCACAGATCGGATAAAATAGACTGTTCCAGCCAATCGGAAATAAATGTTTTAAAACGGGAAATTAATTCTATTCATTGAAACATATGCTTATTTACAGATGATTATGCAAATTACAACAATGTCTAACAAATACATTTCTAGAACTTTCCAGCATGACAAATTCTATTTCTTACTAATTAACATGGTTTTTCTGCAGTGCAAAGGTTGCGACATATGTTAAAGTATTAATTATCGCCTGATGTACGAATGATAATTAAAACAACCATAATAAACGAGATACATGCTATATGCTATGTCATGCTATAAATATATTGCTGTAAGAAAATGGACAGTAAAAACGATAATCGGTATCATATGATTGAATAAAGATGTGGTATCGGTTTATAGAAAAGAAGATGGAATCGGATACTACAGTAGTCACTCGTTCTGTTACATTACGTACACACGCAGATACTTTTGTGTGTCGCAAGCCACTCACAAAGCATCTGCAAGCATGTGCAATCCTGGGCAAGGGGCAGGTAGGTTAAAAAAATTGCAAAATTCTGGATATAAAATAATATACGGGAATAATATAGAAAAATAAATATAACATGACAAAGCATAATATTTATAACTTAACCCTCACATAACCTGTTGGTGACAACTGATTGTTTGCCAGAATGAATGAATTATTATAAATGCTTGAAAATGAATATTATGATAACAAGAAATAATAAATATTTTTTTTATACAACTTTCTTTTGTAGAATGGTAGCTGAGTTTTCCTTCCAGTGTCCATCATCAATTTACTTGGGGTGCATATACCATACATTCCGTCACCAGGCTTCAAAGGTCAGCTCATCAGCAAAGAAAAGAAGAAGCTGAAACAGTATTACTAAAAATGCAAAATTATGGAGTCAAACCAACGGTGACCAGGTTGCTAACAAACCCAATTTAATGATCGAGTGTCAAGATTTGAGATTTTACACTACATGCATATATAGAAAGTATCAAATAAAGTGCAGAACACAAATAAATATTTCTTTCTTTTTTCTCAGAATTTCCCATCCTATCCTAAAAGTTGTTAAACCATGGAAACGTATTTACAAGAATTTTAATAAGCTATTTGGTTTAGTAAAACGAAAATTGATTGCCTCGTTATAGTCAAAATTTTGAAATTTTTAATATTGTACTGTACAAATAACCATCACTCTTATCATCAATAAATTTTTTACGAAATTTTTGTCGTAAGTTTTCTTCAAAGGCAAAAGTATCTTATATAACATATATACAAATCATATTTGTGTAGAAACAAAAATCATTACTTAGTCTAACATGTTGTATAAAAAAAAACAACAGTACATCTTAATTATAAATACTATACATACAAATGTACAAATGTTTGTTAAGCTTAAGGGACTTAACTACGGGGTCATCAGTCCCTAAACTTACAAACTACTTATGAACTACCTACAACTAAGGACGGCACAAATATCCATGCCCGAGGGGGGATTCGAACCCCCGACCGTAGTGGCGGTGCAGACCGTGACTGAAGCGCCTCAGTCCTCTCGGCCACCGCGGCCGGCTATACATACAAGTGCTGTAATTTATTTCCTAGGTAAACAATAAACATGCAGTTGGTCGTACAACGATTGCATTAACATCGTATGAGAGCGCAACGTCCACCCTCCCCCCCCCCCCAACCTACAAAGAAATATTGACAAATTATATTTTGTGCACATAGTAATTTCTGTACTACTGTTATTCAAAGAATATGTGATCAGTTTCTCTAACAATATATTCTGAATAGAGTCTCTTTGTCATGATATATTCATAGTCACAAAATCAGAGTGCATCCCTAAAACTACATGAATATACCGAATCGGATACATAAACCCATAGATCAAAAGAAAGATAAAGAAAGTCCCCACGTACAAGAAAATTGAATTACATACTTCTATATATAACATGTGAAATTATGTGTACAATTCGAATTCAGTCACATTTCTTAATCCAAATAATTTTCCTGACTTTGGATATACAAGACGATAAGCATTGGGATGAGGAGTCTCTTTAAGTACAGATGGTCCAATATAAATTTAAAAAAATTTCTTTAATTCTAAACATATTAGCCTTCACTAAGACATGATCTCCTAACTTCAATACAGTCATTTTTCCCTTGTTATCATTCCTTCTTTTTATTGGCCCAAGCTTTTTTTTTTTTTTTTTTTTTTTTTTTTTTTTTTTTTTTTTTAATTACAGATTTCAGTACTTCCTCACGCTCCTGAGGTGTTAAACACTTGCAAGCAGGATATACAACCTGTCGAAGAGTCTTGCAAGCTGTTCATAGCATCTTCAAATTTAGATACGTGATATACCAATTATGGTTATTGGTTGCTGCAATATGTTATAAATAACCTACCAATTTCACGCATATATCTTCCTGCAGGGTTACTTGACTTATTAAATTATTCGTCATCTGTATGATTGAATGGGTGCCAGAATAGTGTCAGCATTGCCGTATTTGGATGCTACACGAAGTGAGATACCTCAATTTCTTGACTTTTCACATTGTTTGTTCAATCAATTAGCGTCAGGGCAACCTGATAAAGAAGATACTTAGGAAATGGGCAGGTTTGATTTTTATGCTAAAACTGGAACTTGAGTGTGCATTTATAATTAGTTATGCATTACTACCTAGTCATTCTTCTAAGTAGTGATTGTATTTTCTGTAGTAGCATTTAGTAGTATTTTGATTAGGTGGGGGGTCCCGCTGTCTTCGATCAGAGCAGGTCTGCTTGTAGAAGAAAGTAAGATGCCTCTGCATCCTTCCCAGAAAAGTTGACAAGGTGGAGGAAGGTTAATGCACTATAGCTGCGGCGGAATAGCCGTGCGCACTGAGGCACGCGCGACCGTTCCACGTCGGAGTTTCGAGTCTTCCCTGGTCAGCTATACAGCTTCCATGATGTAACCAATGCATTAAATGCCACTATTACGCCTCTAATTTTTCCAGAAAGTTACTAATGATGCAACAGTAGTATGTGATTGATTACTTCACATGGCAAAGGAGAAATACTAAAGTAAACAAACGCACGTGTTAGAAGTAACTCAATGCAACTAACTGTCGAACTGATTCAATAGCACTGTGCAATTTATAATTTCTAGGACGAGCCACTAGCATATGTAACACTAAGTATATATTAAAGATGAAGGTGAACCATTGAATTAAAATATGTGATTCGGCCGGGAATCGAACCCGGACCTCCACGTTTACTAGGCAGGCGTCTTACCACTACACCGCCGCACCACCAGCGAGTAAGGCGCCCCGGAATAAGCACGACTTCCCTCCACGTCACAAACTCTAATACAGCTTCTGTGTTCCATGAAATATTGCCACTATTTAAATATATTTATATTATGTATAAGAGCTGCTACTAATAAATTTGCGGTAAAATGTTGATCAGTTTGAGAGATAATGGAAAAATAAGGTATGTAGCTGATCAGCTACACAATACACAAAAGGGTTAAGTAGTTTGTAAGTTTAGGGACCGATGAACACTGAAGTTATGTCCCATAACTTTACAAACATTTAAGTGCACTACAGTGGAGTTGTAAAACGGATATCCGCGCTTGGCAGACTGAGCGTCACCCCGTCTGATGACGGGTAAAGCAGTTATTGTTTCGCAGTCGGCGTGGGAAACAAACGCTTTTGTAGAGAACTCGCTGATACCATAGTCTAACATAAGAATCGCGAAACTGCTAGTGATTTTGTGCAACTTCGGAACTGCAGCACCGCCAAGCGGTTGGGTAGTAAAAACGTACCGCGAAATGATTGATTATTGAATGTGTATTTGGAGTGTGCTAGCACATTCAAAATACCGACGTGTTGCCAGCTTTTGTGGCGCTAAAAACTGTAGCAGCTATCAAAAATATAATCCGGAAATCTCTAGTTTGCTGGGAAGTAAGAGAATAATTGATAAATATGAAGCAATAAATTAAAATTTGTAGTGCGGCCGGGAATCGAACCCGGATCTCCATGCTTACTAGGCAGACGTGCCTTGGAGTAGTCTAAGTACGACTTCCCTCCACGTCACAAACTTTAATTCAGCTTCTGTGTTCCAAAGAAAATTGCCACTACTGCCAAGGCTCTCCATGCAGCGGAATAGCACCTCGGCAATGGACATGGTGGAAAAATATCAATTTAATACAAATAAACGATTCCTGGCCACATCACAAATTTTAATTCATTGATCCATATTTATCAATAATGTCTTTGACATATTTGAGACGAAAATCCGTCTCAGGCATTGTTTATTTGTATTAAATTGATAAGAGAATGATGTTACGAAAAGCAAGTTTGTCCTACCAATGGGATTTCCCTTGTCCATACCGATTCCGTTCCATTCTGAGTCTAACGGCCAGAGGGAACGTTTCGTGCCTACGTTCAAGACCCAACTCGACAAGTTGCTGTGCCATCACTCCCTGGGAAGCCGTGCTCCTTTTTCTTGCATCGTACCGCGTCGCCCCGCATGCCGGCAAAGTCCAGCGGATATACTCCAGGTTCGACCGTTCCGCTCTTCCTTATCTGTCCTTGTTCTCGAGACTTTTCGGCCCCTGCTGCAGTGTCGCCCCCACCACATGAAGACCAAGAAACCATGGATATCGACGAGGACGTTCCGATCGCTATGGACATTTGTCGTGCTGTGCACACTTTCGTGGGGAAGACGGGTGCTGTGGCAGCCCCTTGCTGTGTAGAGTGCCCGCACAGCAGACAGTCAAGGCGGTCTGCTTAGTTTCCCCCAAGGCGCTCGCACAAACAAGCCTATAGCAATCAAAACAAAGACGGCGAAAACTTCCCACTACACGGCGCTCTAATATGGCAATATTTCGAGAGAACCCACATATGACAGTGCCCAACCAGTCCGAACTGTGTGAGCAAGTGTAACCGTCCACCGGTGTTGGCTTTATAAGCGCACCAACGCAGTGCGAAGGATACGATATCATTCCTTTCCCAAGCTTTGTTCTCTTTATTGAACATCTCCGCCTCCGTTACACATCCTCCTCCCCCCTCCCCTCATCCCTGTCCACTCCCTCGCTTGGCTCCCCTCTCCTAGCTCCTTCCTATGATGAGTCCTTGCACTTTCCCTTCTTCCTCCCTTTCCCCCTCTCCTCCCCTCCTTTCTCCACCGCGCTTTCCCTTCCTCCCCTTTTCCCGCGGGGGGCTCCCGTTTCGACATATTTTAACAGTGTGCCGTTTAGTGTTGTGCCAGTGTTTGTGCTTCGTGCTCAAGTGGTATTTTAATACTTAAGCAGCCGCCAATCAGGTAGATTATTAATGTTGCCATGTGTTTTAAACAGTGTCTTCATTACCAATGTGATTTTTAATACTGCATATATCTGTATTTTAATCACCGTGGCTATTTTAATTACTGAATATGTGTTTTAACTGCTCTATGTTTTGTCTATTCTCCATTTTTATCTCCTTGTAATGTTTTAAATTCTGCGTTTATTTTTCTCCTTGTATGTTTTAAATCTGCCTGTCAATGTTGTTTTTTCTGTCGGCTGAAGAGCAGTAATGAAACTGCTACAAGCCTGCCACCACGACGTGGCTTTAAAATTACAATAAAGAAAAAAAAATCCGTTACATACCGTGAAAATTAGACCCGCCTAATCCTCTAGTCCATCCCCTCCTCTCGGCACCCGGTCAGTTGACGCGTCTCCACCACTGTATCTCCATACTGTACATCTGTCCACACCGGATCCTTTCTTGTGGCAACTTCTGTAACCTCCTCCTCCCGGATGATGTCCTCCGATCTCACATCTACCCTTCCTACCAGCTATGATGCTTCCCCTTGCTCCATCTCTCCTCCTCTCCCTGAGGGCCCCGATTATCGCTCCCTTCCTCCCCTCCTGCCTCTTCTCCTCTCCTCATTCCACCCTGGTGTCCTTCCTGCTCCTCCCCTCACCTCCCCTTTCCTTCATCCCTGTGGCTTCCTGGAGCATCCATCCCCGCCCCCCCCCCCCAATCCCTTCCCCACTGGTCCTGTGGCTCCTTCCCACCCTCTTCCTCCGCCTCTCATCCCCCTTTCTCTCTTATCTCACCTTTCTTATTGTGAATGCTCCGCTGTCTATGGAACCTTTTAATACGCTGTTGTTATTGTGTTTTTTTTCTCTATTTTAACATGTTGTGCATTACCAACCGATCGCCGACGTCTCAACTTTTGTGTGTGTGCTTCGGCTTATAGCGCATCGTTTTATTTAACCATGAACGGTCAACCCATAGCCGACACATTCAAATTGTGTGTCTCTTCGAATGTGTGGTGTCTCTTCGAATGTGTGTTGTCTCTTCGAATGTGTGGTGTCTCTTCGTGGCGTCTCTTGTTTTTACTCATCAGTGAACGACCAACCTGAAGCCGCTGCCCAGTGTTATTTTAATCGTCTGTGTTTATGTCGTGTGTCTCCGCATCTTCAGCACTTTGTTTTAATCATGTTGTTGTTGTGGTCTTCAGTCCGGAGACTGGTTTGATGCAGCTCTCCACAATACCCTATCCTGAACAAGCCTCTTCATTTCCACATAAGAACGGCAACCTACATCTGTCTGAATCTGCTTACTGTATCTTTCTCTTGGTCTTCCTCTGCGGTTTTTACCCCACACACTTCCCTCCAACGCTAAATTCGCAATTCCTTGATGTCTAAGAATGTATCCTACCAATCTATCCCTTCTTTTAGTCAAGGTATGCCAGAAATTTCTTTTCTCCCCAATTCTGACCAGTACCTCCTCATCAGTTACGCGATCCACCCACTTAATCCTCAGCATTCTTCTGTAGCACGATATTTCAAAAGCCTCAATCCTCTTCCTGTCCGCATTGTTTATCATCCATGTCTCACTCCCATACAAGGCAACACTCCATACAAATGCCTTCAGAAAGGACTTCCTTAGGCTTAAATCAATATTCGATGTTAACAAATTTCTCTTTTTCAAGAACGCTTTCCTACCCATTGCCAATCTGCATTTTATATCCTCTGTACTGCGACCATCATTTGTTATGTTACTGCCCAAGTAACAAAACTCATCTACCTCCATTATTGTTTCGTTTCCCAATCTAATTCCTTCAGTATCACCTGATTTTCTTACACTGCACTCCATTACCCTAGTTTAGCTCTTGTTAATGTTCATCTGATAGGCACCTTTCAGCACACTGTCCATTTCGCTCACTTGCTCCTCCAGGTCCTTTGCTGTATTTGACAGAATTACTATGTCGTCGGCAAAACGCAATGTTTTTAATTCTTCACCCTGAACTTTAATTCCTTCTCCAAATTTCTCCTTGCTTTCCTTTATAGCTTGCTCAATGTACAAATTGAATAACAATGGAGAAAGACTACAACCCTGTCTTACTCCCTTCCTAACCACTGCATCCCTTTCATGCCCTTCAACTCTGACAACCGCTGTCTGGTATTTGTACAAGTTGTAAATAACCTTACGCGCACTATATTTTACTCCTTCTTGCTTCAGAACTTGAATTTATTCCAATCAACATTGTCAAAATCCTTCTCCAAATCTACAAAAGCTAGAAATGTAAGTTTGCCTTTTCTTAATCTATCTTCTAGGATAAGCCGTCAAGTGAGTATTGCCTCCCTTGTTCCTACATTTCTCCTGAACCCAAACTGATCTTCCCCGAGGTCGGCTTCTACCAGCTTTTCCATCCTTCCGTATATAATTCGTGTTAATATTTTGCAACCATGACTTATTAAACTGATAGTTCTGTAGTTTTCACACCTGTCTGCACCTGCTTTCTTTGGAATGGGGATTATAACATTTTTCTTAAAGTCTGAGGGTACTTCTCCTGTCTCATACATCTTACACACCAGGTGAAACAGTTTTGTCATGGCTGGTTCTCCCAGAGACTTTAGTAGCTCTGAGGGAATATCATCTACTCCTGGGGCCTTGTTTCGACTTAGGTCTTTCAGGGCTCTGTCAAATTCTTCTCTCAGTAATCTCCTATTTCATCTTCATCTACATCCTCTTCCCTCCCTACAATATCGTCTCGAAGTTCATATCCTTTGTAGAGCCCCTCTATATACTCTTTCCACCTTTCAGCTTTCCCTTCTTTGCTGAGAACTGGTTTTCCATCAGTGTCCTTGATATTCATAGAGCTGTTTTTCTTATCTCCAAATGTTTCTTTTATTTTCCTGTAGGCTGTATCTATTTTTCCCCTATTTATACATTCTTCTACATCCTTGTATTTGCCTTCTAACCACTCCTGCTTAGCCATTTTGCACTTCCTGTCAATCTCATTTCTTAGTCGTCTGTACTCCATTTTGCCTGTTTCACTTACTGAGTTTTTATATTTTCTCGTTTCATCGATTAAATTTAGTATCTTCTGTGATATCCAAGGATTTTTTGTATGTCTTGCCTTCCTACCTATTTTGTCCTCTGCTACCTTCACTATTTCATTCTCAATTTTACCCATTCCTCTTCTACTGTTATATTTCCCCCTGTTTCTGTCAATTGTTGCCTAAAGCTCCCTCTGAAATTCTTAAGAACTTCAGGTTCCTTCAATTTATCCAGGTACCATCTCCTTATTTTCCTACCTTTTTGTAGTTTCTTCAGTTTCAGCCTACAGTTCATGACTACCAAGTTATGGTCAGAGTCTATATCTGCCCCTGGGTATGTCTTAACTTTAAAACCTGGTTCCGAAATCTATGTCTTACCATTATAAAATCTATCTGGTATCTCCCGGTGTCTCCTGGTCTCTTCCACGTATACAACTTTCTTTTGTGATTCTTAAACCAGCTGTTTGTTATAACTAAATTATGTTCCGTGCAAAATTCTACCAGGCGGCTTCCTGTTTCATTCCTTTTGCCCAGACCATATTCACCTACTATCTTCCCTTCCCTTCCAGTCTCCCATAACAATTAAGTTTTCCTCTCCCTTAATTGTCTGAATAATTTCCTTTAGCTCCTCATATATTTCTTCGATTTCCTCATCATCGGCAGAGCTAGTTGGCATATAAACCTGTACTACTGTTGTCGGTGTTGGCTTCGTATCTATCTTGACAATGATAATGCGATCACTGTGCTGGTCGTAGTAGTTTACTCGCATTCCTATTTTCTTATTCATTATCAATCCTACTCCTGTGATACCCCCAATTGATTTTGTATTTATAATCCTGTACTCACCTGACCCGAAATCCTGTTCATCCTGCCACCGAACTTCACTAATCCCCACAATATCTAACTTCAACCTATCCATTTCCCTTTTTAAATTTTCTAATTTTCCTACTCTATTAAGGGATCTAACATTCCACGCTCCGACCCGTAGAATGCCAGTATTGTCTTTCCTGATGATCACATCCTCCTGAGTAGTCCCCGCCTGGAGATCCGAATGGGGGACTATTTTACCTCCGGAATATTTTACCCGAGAGGATGCCATCATCATATGTTCATACAGTAGAGCTGCATGTCCTCGGGAAAGGTAACGGCTGTAGTTTCCCCTTGCTTTCAGCCGTTCGCAGTAGCTGTGTGGCAAAGCCACATTAGCTGATGTTACAAGGCCAGCTCAGTCAATCATCCAGACTGTTGCCCCTGTAACTACTGAAAAGGCTGCTGCCCCTCTTCAGGAACCACACGTTTGTCTGGCCTCTCCACAAATACCCCTCCGCTGTGGTTGCACCTACGGTACGGCTATCTGTATCATTGAGGCACGCAAGCCACCCCACCTCGGCAATGTCTGTGGTTCATGGGAGTGGGTATTAATCATATATACATATATATCGTTGGGGCCAACTGTGACCATGTTGACTCTTGCTGCACTCAACACTGTGCCTGACTTCCTCATTCGTTGTAAGTGGTCCTGCTTGCGCTCTTCTGTGTTTTTTTTTTTTTTTTTTTTTTTTTTTTTTGCTCTGTGCTTTCATTGTACGCCAAGAAGGCGTTTTATTTTGTGTTAAATAAATTTCGTTTCATTATTGGTTTCTTTCTTGCTGATCGCAGGACGTAACATGTTGGAACTAACGAGATTTTTTTCTAATTGTGTTGACTTCCAACACTTCATCTTACGGTGCATTTATAGATGACAGCCTTCATTGCGAGTTTTCCACCCATGCGCTTAATTTTTGTAGATTTTTTAAGCATTACTTTTTGGACTGGCTTGGTGTTATCTTTTTCTGAACTATAACACCATTTCTATGTTTTTATCACCCCCTAAAATGTTTCACTGTACTGCTATCTGTTCAACTAAAGTAATTATTCTTGGTTATTTTAGACTGAAAGTCTTGGTAGAGGTAAGCAACCTTCATGATAAATTTTTAAAATGATTCAACTAATAACATCTAGTGATTATTCAAGCAATCTCTAGAAATTTTAGAATCATTGAAAACATATTCTTGGTTACATAGTAGAGGTCCGTAAGTTTCCCCATTATTTTGGAAAGGTCTGTAGAAGACCCAGTCTTCACCTATTCTTTTGAGAAATTTGTACTTTATTTGACTACTGCGAATATTCTTCGTTTTCACTCTTTCAGAAATGTTTCAAATTTCTAATTTTATGGATTGTAAAAGGTACTACTATCACATCTTATAATACTGTGATTCACACTCAGTTTATTTGTTTCTCTTCAATTTTGTATTTATAGAGTGGATACGCCTGAAGTATTTCCGTTATTCAGATGAATGTAATTTTAACTACAAAGCATTCGTGATAGAACTATTCAAATGGAATCAGATAATGGAAAGACCGTACAGGAAGGAATCAAATAATCCAGTCCGTAAATTATCAAAATGAACCTCTTCCTCATCTATGGTATGCATGAGCTAATCTTTCAGATATATTTGCTCGTGTCGGTGGATTCTAAATGAAGTTATTTTGTTTAGGACCCGATATGTAAAGTCACAAATCGCCCAGTTTGGCGCAGTTTGTTAGGACTGGAGTTTCGTGCATTTTATTTACAGCGAAGGTTTTGTCCACAATATATTTTTCATAGTACAAGCATCCTGTTTATTTTACTAGCACTACTTTCGAATTTTGCCGTTAGATGTCATGTTGATTTTGGATGTAAGATTTTTTTTATTTGCATGAGAATGTACAACTAAATCAATGGGTAGGCTCGAATCGTAATGGCTGTTTGAAAACTTAAATTTTATACAACGTTATTCCCCGTCATGGGACGCAGTGAGAAATGTTGTACAGGACATCGCTTTTCGTATTGAATGTAATCATTGTATTTTGTACCTGCTTGAAGAATTTTCATTCCGTATCTATCGCAGATGGATTACCTTGATATTCACCTCTGTGTTTTATACCTCCATAAGCAAATAGTTCGTAGACTTTTATGGAAATCTGTCGGAGACTTCTGCTTCGTCAGATACGCTAACCAGTGGCAGTGAGAACCTTATTTAGAATTACTATTTGGAGTCGACTACTCCGACTGTGACTCCGTACTCTCGATCACTGTACAAGCCCCTTTAATTGGAGTGAAAGGGACTTTAAGAAGACCGCTACAGCTTCTGCAAAAGTAAATTTTCCGCTAATGGTCAGAATTCGCGTAGCCTCATCCCGCGTTCATTTTCATCTAAAAGCGAATTAATAATTTGCCGCGAAAAGTAAATTATTAAGAGATATTTAAGTTCTCGGATACAAAGGGAAACTTTTCTTTTTCCATTACCGAGCGCCAGAGGAATAAAGAATTCATAAAGTTGTAATTTAAAGCTGGGCTGAGCAAGAAATTCCTCGAAGGTATGGCAGAAAAGTCAGTGCCATAACGCTGACGAAGTTTCGACGCTGTTATTAGATTATGCTGCCATGAAGATGTAAATGAGACCGAGTGGCGTCTTTCCGTTGCTGGGAATTAAGTTCCGAAACTAAAATCAGCGTTGTGGTTCTTTCAATTTGCCTTTGCAGGTGTACTCCGGGTGTCTGCTGGGTTGGAAGAAGAGACACACATACTGTATTCGCCACGTCACAGGGCACCTCTTTTTCAAAAGACTTGTACTGTTTGGGATTCCTGTAAAGAAATTGGTAGGAAGGATTACAACTATTGTGTCGAAATATTTAGCTTATTGATGAAACTTTTGCACTGAGGTACGCTTACTGTGTTTGAATTTGGCGGTTGTAACAAGCAATCGGTCAAGCAATCGGCGCGTATGCCAGTTGTTACTGTTATCACCATGAAATAAATTCGACCGCAAAATAAGGAAACGCGGTACAAGCATCTCGTTCAATCTATACTAATTAAAGCGAGATGCGGTTGTGGTGCGTGAACGATTAGACGAGACAGCGTGATTGTTTTTGGGAAGTGCGTTCAAAGTCCCAAACTTTACGGTTAGAAAACTGTTAATTTTGAGTTCTCGTCGATACTCTCAAGGATGCATAGGCTTGGCTAAAGGAAAAACGTAATCGGTCATTGTCCCGTTCAACAATCATGCTGTCTGCCTCAAGTTTCTAACAACACAATTACAGTAACGAAAATAAGCATTAAAATGAAAATATGTGGCCCGAAATGGAAAAGACGGCTACGTGGGAGCTTAAAGCAAACACGAAACATCAAAATAAAGTTAAAGACTGGCATTTGTTTACGACATCAGAATCACTTGCATCACCATCCAATAACTATGAAAGAAAACACTGAGAAGTAAGAATAGAATTTTTTTCATTAGATTGTTCCATATAAAGTTAAGATTCGACAAAAATCTCTGGATACAGGTTAATGTTTTAATATATTTTTGCAGAAAGATTTTCCATCGCTTTAAAAATGCTCAAATATAGTTCCACATAAATGAATGTTGACATGAAATTGACGCCCAGTGAAATTTAATTACATACAAAAATTAAAAGGTAACAATGCAGACTGTTCTCATAATACGTTCCTAAAAATTGTCACTTTAGGAGAGACAAGGTAATTTGCTAGGAATTTAGCTTCCACATTGAGCTGAACAATTCAGTGGCCACATATTGTGAACCCACTATACAGTGAACTTTGCTTAGTGCTGGTACAGAAAGGAGCTAGGTTCTGTAGTGGTAAGGTACTGCTTCATGATTAAACAAATTTTATTTATTATTGAAAATACTTTCACAACAAACAGTTTCCGTAAGTTCATTAAATTATTTATAATATTGTAATAATCTAGTAGTCAAATTATGTTGGTTATGTTAAAATATACAATAAGGCAACAGTTATTAATAAGGTGATACAAAATCAAAATTTATTCTGCCTCAATACTAAAGCAGTTGCCCAGACCTTAATCCTTCCTATAAATGGAAAAAAAGACAATAACACATTCACCTAGTAATTCCTTGTTATCAATTCTGATACGAATAGGACTTGTTTGCAATAAATGCGCCATGTTAACTATGAATAAAATTAAAGCCTGAATATTATTTTCAGGAACCAATAGATAGCTACATTAACAAGAGGCAATAATTAATTCTGGTAATTAAAAACATCAGCTTCTTTAAAAAAATGCGTATACATTGGGACTTAACGATCATAATTCGTTTCCGAATCTTTCTTGCAACGTGCAAAACATTCGTCATGCAACATATATTTATCTGTCGAAATTAGTTTAAAAATAGGATAACGTGTTCCATTCTGGAAAATAGATTAAAAATTCACCCTATAATGGAAACAATATACCATTTTTATACAAGAATGTTTTATCTACAGAAGACAATATAAAATTCGCTGTATTTGAATTCACAAACATGGTTGTATTACAGTATGGTGAAGGTGGGTTCTGGGAGGGGGGGGGGGGGGTTCGCCAGAAATTTTTTACTTGGGGGTCGCCAACTCAAAAAGGTTGAAAAACACTGGCCTATAGCAATGTGTGTCTCATGTAGTACGTTATACAGTTCATCATAACGAACCGGTGCTATGAGTTTCTCATCACCTCGATGTTGAGAACATCATATCGCTTCAAACGTCTGTAGTGAACAGATTTTTTATTGGAAACGATTTTTACATTTTTGACTCCATTTAAGAGAATATTATATTGCTCAGCAGTTACCTAAAATTGTTGTCCTTCTTATTCAGTGATTCACTTAAAAGTTCGTATAATCTGTTACGCAAAAGCCGGCCGCAGTGGCCGAGTGCTCTGCGGCGCGCCAGTCACGGTCTGCACGGCCACTACGGTCGGGGGCTCGAAGCCCCCCTCGGGCATGGATATTTGTGCTAAATGTTCAAATGTTTGTTAAGCTTATGGGACTTAACTACGGGGTCATCAGTCCCTAAACTTACAAACTACTTACAAACTAGCTAATACTAAGGACGGCACAAATATCCATGCCCGAGGGGGGATTCGAACCCCCAACCGTAGTGGCCGTGCAGACCGTAACTGGAGCGCCTCAGTCCCCTCGGCCACCGCGGGTGGCGATATTTGTGCTGTCCTTAGTCTTAGCTAGTTAATAAGTAGTTTGTATGTTTAGGGACTGATGACCCCGTAGTTAAGTCCCATAAGCTCTACAAACATTTGAACATTTGTTACGCAAAACATCAATCATTCTGATGCAAAGCAGCAGAAGAAACAGCACTACGAGTCGCAAAGATCACCGTAAGTATGATGCGCGACACCGAAAGTATATAGCGGTGAGAGGACTGAGAACTCACAATTGCCAACAAAGTAATTTATCTGAACACAAAATTGGTAACAATGAAACTTGTTTGAACCTGCACGTCAGAGGTGGGAGATTTCACTCCAGCTTTTATCAGTTTGCAATAGCATTTACCAATGTCTCTTGGTAGAAGTTCGAAATCTGTGCACATAACGAGAAATTTCAGACTTCTACCACACCGCGGTGGTAAATCTCACGTTTGACCGGTTGATTATAGGAGTTATGAAATTATCTTACTTTTTAAATAACTCATATATTGAATAGTAGGGGCGAAAGACTGTATAACTGCTTTGCGCCATTTTTGAGCAGTTTGTTTTTGAGTTTACAGTCTTACTATTCCGTCTTGGTTATTGTACCTACCACATAACAGACTTTCCATATAGCTTACTCTTTTTTTTTCTCATATGTCGATCTTTTTCACTATTTTACATTGTCGAACGTTTCTTCCTACTGTACAAATTCTTTGATCGTGTGTTGATTCTTCTTCCGTCTCGCTTCCATTATCAAGAGCAAACGCATTAAGCTCGTTATGTACGTCTGAAAATGGAGCTGAAGGAACTCGGAGAGTAAAGTTCTTGCGCCAAGACCAAGAGAGAACGGTGGCGCACGCTTTGCTGATACGCCAGAATTATCTTAGGCGGTATCCCACGTTACGAAATGAAAGTGAGAGACAGCCCATTAACGAAACAATACAGAATCAACACCAGCCGCTGGCTCATTCGTGCGTAGAAGTTGCCCAGGGAGTTCTGCAGCGGGCGAGATCACTCATTAAAGACTAGCAGAGTCTTAGAACTTACCAGCTCATTTATCTACCTAAAGCTCCCGCTCCTCTCCATTGTAGCCTGCTCTCAGCTTTTTTTGAACGTATTTCGCCGGGGCTCATTAATTCACACAACATCAAGCCTCATTATGAAAAGACTAATGGTGTCAAATAACGGTTCGGCGACAGTATTCCATTTTGTTCTGTCACTACTGAAGGCAGTTCATAGATGAAAAGTAACAGTATCTGATCATAATTAAATGAGGATACATTTCGCTCTGAAGTTGCGAGATATGCTAATGCTTTTTTCCGATAAATGCCAAAAGAAGGGAAAAGGTGAAGAGAGTGTATTCCTATATCCGTATTTTGTAAGCCACCGTATGCGGTGTGGCGGAGGGAACTTCTACAGATATTTGTTCGCCGTTCAATCCGTTGAGACCGTGAATTGTTCATGGCAAGCATAATCGTTAGTAAGCCATTGTAGAGTCCCAAAGTGAAGAAATAAAACTAAGAAAAGGCTCTAATTGACAAAATCATGAATTTGGAAAAAAAATGGTTTTACGTATACTACTAGTTAATTAATGGTTATGCCTGCAATATTAAATTTTTTGTTTTAAAATTAAAGATAATTTCGATCTAGTTCAGAAGGGAAATTACAAACATATTGTAACAGTAAGATTCAAATGTTCAAATGTTTGTAACGCTTATGGGACTTAACTGCGGGGTCATCAGTCCCTAAACTTACAAACTACTTATGAACTACCTTGTACTAAAGACGGCACTAACATCCATGCCCGAGGGTGGACTCGAACCCCCGACGGGGAACGGCCTAGGGCATCGTAGTTTCAAAATGTTCAAATGTTTGTATAGTCTATGGGACTTAACTACGGGGTCATCAGTCCCTAAACTTACAAACTACTTACGAACTGGAACGGCACAAATATCCATGCCCGAGGGGGGATTCGAACCCCCGACCGTAGTGGCCGTGCAGACCGTGACTGAAGCGCCTCAGTCCCCTCGGCCACCGCGGCCGGCGGCATCGTAGCGTAGCGCCTCAATGCGCTCGGCCGCTCCGCCGCGGCCTAAGAAAAACGCAATGAAAGTGGAGCTGCAATGATAAGATGTAAGTGCCATAGTTTAGTATTGTGTGAGGACAAAGGTTCGGAACACAGAATCTTCATATGTTAACAGCCGTCTGTTGAGTACATTTGCATTCTTGACAGTTTGCGCTTTTTGTACGTAATAGAACTTTGTATGTAGTTCATTTATCACTCAAAACTTCAATATTCGTTATTATGACACTTGCAAACTTTTTTATTCCAGGTCTTCAAATTTCTGTCTTCCCAGTTAATGGAAGTTAACGAGAATTCGTGGCAGAAACTAATATCTTGAATTCTCCTTGAAAAGAGCGCTCTCAGGAATTATAACAGTAATTGTACAAGATAGAGACCACGTCAGCTAATAAAGTTTGAAGAGCATCTTAGTAACTACCCAACTAAACGAACCGCAACGAAACTTGCTGTTCTTCTTTGAATTCTCTGTCTCCTTATTATGTGTACCACATAGACTACCGATACAGTAGAACCTATTGAAAAAAAAAAAGTTTGTTAAGCTTATGGGACTTAACTACGGGGTCATCAGTCCCTAAACTTACAAACTACTTATCAACTACCCTACTAAGGACGGCACAAATATCCATGCCCGAGGGGGGATTCGAACACCCGACCGTAGTGGCCGTGCTGACCGTGACTGGAGCGCCTCAGTCACCTCGGTCACCGCGGTCGGCGAACCTATTGACATACTTGTTTAATGGACGTATTAAATTTCTTTGTGAACTTTCACATTACTCGGCATCTTCTTTTATGTGGTCGTTCCATTTTAGCTAGATACGAATAATCTTAGAAATTTTACGACTCAAAACGTTGAAAGTGATTTGTTTCCAGTCGCGTAATCTATCAAATTGGTCCTTTCCTAAGCGCAATATGTCACACTTATCTATAATGTGAGTGAATTGCCGAAACGCGTACGAAGCGTCGATCATCTGCAAATCTTCTTGTATTTCGATTCTCCTAGCCAGGTAGCGCACTGATAACGCACAGGACTTTCATTTGGGAGGAGTCAAAGTGACAATAAAAGTATCGTTGTTGTGGTCTTCAGTCCGCAGACTGGTTTGATGCAGCTCTCCACGCTACCCTGTCCTGTGCAAGTCACTTCATCTGAGAATACGTTCAGCAACCTACATCCTTTTGAAACTGCTTACTATATTCATCCCTCAGTCTCCCTCTACGATTTTTACCCCACATGCTTCCTTCTAATGCTAAGTTGGCCAGAAACTCCTTTTCTCCCCGATTCGGTTAAGCACCTCCTCATTAGTTACGTGATCTACCATTCTAATTTTCATCATTCGTCTGTAGCACCTCATTTCAAAAGCTTCTATCTTGCATGATCTACCATTCTAATTTTCATCATTCGTCTGTAGCACCACATTTCAAAAGCTTCTATCATCTTTTTATCTGAACCCCTTATCGTCCACGTTTCACTGCCATACAATGCTACACTCCAGATAAATGGTTTTAGCAAGGACTTCCTAACATTTAAATTAATATTGGATGTTAACAAGTTTTGCTTCTTTAGAAACCCTTTTCTTTCCATAGCCATTCTGCATTTTATATCTTCTTTACTTCGGCCGTCAGAAGTTATGTTGCTACCTAAATAACAAAATTCATCTACTACTTTTATTCTCTCATTACCTAATCTAATTCCTTCAGCATCGTCTGATTTTCTGACATTGCATTCCATTATCTTAGTTTTACTCTTGTTAATGTTCATCTTATGTCTTCCTTTCAAGACACTGTCCATCCCATTAAATTGCTCTTCCAGATCTTTTGCGGTCTCTGACAGAATTACCATGTCATCGGCAAACCGCAATGATTTTATTTCTTCTCCCTGCACTTTAATGCCCTCTCCAAATTTCTCTTTCCATTCCTTCACTGCCTGCTCAATGTACAGATTGAATAACATTGGGGAAAGACTACAACCCTGTCTCACTCCCTTCCCAACCTCTGCGTCCCTTTCTTGCCCTTAGACTCTAATAACCACTGTCTGGTTTTTGTATAGGTTGAATATAACTCTTCGCTCCCTTATATTTTACCCCTGATACCTTCAGAATTTCGAAGAGTCTATTCCAGTCGACATTGTCAAAAGCTTTCTCCAAATCGACAAACGCTACATACGTAGGTTTCTCTTTCCTTAGCCTATCTTCTAAGGTAAGTCGTAATGAGAGTACTGCCTCCCGTGTTCCTACTTTCCTCCTAAATCCAAACTAATTTTCCCCGAGGTTGGATTCCACAAGTTTTTCCATTCGTCTGCAAATATCAAGAAACTGAAATCCAAGAGCGCTGATATTCAATTTGATGCAGGAAGTGTGTTCACCGTCTCCATCAAAACATCTCTACTTTCACAGTTCTTCCATCAAAATAACTACTCTCTTAGCGCGAAAAAGTTGTCGTAGAGAATAATAGGTATTTCTGTCTTCTAATAGTGTTCAGTTAGATACGATTTATTTAGAGACTCCCTTTTTAAATTTCGCTGAATTCAATTGTCAAACCAGTATAGATCTATAAACTTCAAAGAGTCTTGAAACAAAGTTGGACTGTATCAAAGATATATGATTGAAGAAAATATCACAGCACGCGAGAGCCGAAAGTTTGCAAGGAGTTTCGGTTGGGGATAAACCTAAATGAAAGTGAAGTGGGTTAGGTGACGAGCAGAAGGTACGGATTCCACTCCGAGTTGGTAAATGGCACCGCCATAGGGTAAGCGCGAGCGGAGAACTGCGACAACGGCCACAAACTTGGCGAAACTCTGAGGCAAAAACGGGGCACCAACCTCCAAGTGGCCGAGTCGTAACCGGCAGCCGCAGATGCGCGGCCGAAGTTGGAAGCGTGCACTCGCAGCTCGGTGCTAGGTCGCCTCAGTTGCTACCATAAGCTCTTCCTGCACACAACACGGGGCAGAATACACTGAAAAGTCGTGGCGTCTTGATCTACATTCATTCGCGTGCCCATATCTTACAAGTAATAAGGCAATAATGAAATGAAATGGAATGAAGCTTATTTTCATTTTTTTATAAATGGATTCTTCCGTCGCTTCTTGGTAGAACGTTTCCATATTTAAGATTCAAAACAAACAAACTGTTTCTGTTCTACTAATTTTTGTTTATTTACAAACTAGCTTTCGGCTTATTAGGCCATCGTCAGGTAAACTGTTGACAGGCGTCGACAAAGACGCTATTGCTTAGGTTCTCAAAGATGGTAAACAAAGATAAAACACACAAAATACTCGGTCTTTGCATATGGCATTTGTTGGAATTGCAAACAATTATCTGTTGTCATGTAGAATTATGTTTACGTAATCAGTGGCCTCCTTAACATTTTTACAGTGTAATTTGCGAGTGAACAGTTTTCACCCTGTTAAGGAGACCACTGATTACGTAAACATCTTACAATGTAGAAATGTTAAGGAGGCCACTGATAACGTAAACATAATTCTACATGGCAACAGATAATTGTTTGCAATTCCAACAAATGTCATATGCAAAGGCCAAGTATTCTACATCTACATGGGATACTCTGCAAATCACATTTAAGTGCCTGGCAGAGGGTTCATCAAACCACCGTTAACCTATTTATCTCCCATTTCATTCTCGAATAGCGCGCGGGAAGAAAGAACACCCGAATCTCTCCGTTTGAGCTCTGATTTCCCGTATTTTATTATGATGATCATTTCTACCTATGTAAGTGGCAGTCAACAATATATTTTCGCATTCGGAGGAGAATGTTGACGATTGGAGTTTCGTAAATAGCCCACGCCGCAGCGATAAGCACCGTTGTTCTAATGAATCCCATCCCAGATCCTGCATCATTTGCGTAACGCTGTCTCCCCTGTATCGTTGTATCGTGACAATGCTAAATGAGCTGCCCTTCTTTGGTCTGTGTCGTATCTTTGTTTACAATCTTTGAGAACCTAAACAATAGCGTCTTTGTCGACGCCTGTCAACAGTTGAAGTGATGATGGCCTAATAAACCGAAACCTAGTTTGTAAATAATCAAAAAATTATTAGAACAGAAACAGTTTGTTTCTTTTCAACCTTATTTCAAATGGAACGATGATTTTTATGAACAGACAGATGGTGTAGCTATGGGGAGCCTTTTAAGCCCGGTTATAGAAAATTTCTACATGAAAAAATTCGAGGAACAGGCATTGAAAACAGCAAACAAAAAAACCTACTATTTGGTTTCGCTATGTAGACGATACGTTTGTTGTGTGGAGGCATGATAGAGAGGAACTAGATCGTTTTCTCCAACACCTCAACGGGATTAATTCCAGAATCCAGTTTATCATGGAGAAGGAAGTAGACGGAAAACTAAATTTTCTTGACGTGTCAGTTTTCAAAAAGGGGAATGGCAGATTGGGCCATACAGTTTATCGGAAGCCCACACACACAGACCGTTATCTGCACCGCGATTCAAACCACCACACACAGCAAATATTATGTAAAGGTACGTTTCATTAAACTGACACGTTCACATCATTATGAAATGTCGTATTCATGGTCTGTGAAACAAGTATTAATATAATCTAACCAATGAGTTATCCGCTAAAGATATCTCAGAATCACACAGTTGTGAGTGAATTAATCCAGGATTAAATTCAATAGAAATATTTACGGACAGTTCTGATAAGATGCACTATATTGTTTGGAACTCGCTGTTCGTTAGTGTGTGCGTGTTATTAACTATAAATTACGCAACCAATGTAAGTATCAAGCTGTGACTCATTACAGGCGTACTGTTTGTCTTGGGGCTAGTCGTCCACCAAGAGAAAGCAATAGGAGCAACATCAAAATCATCAAAATAAAAATTACCGACATCGGCCATCGAAGTTCATTACTGGCGGACGACGTACGCAAGAAACAGAAACACTTAACCACGAAGTACAGGCGCATGTTAAAATCGATGAATTGGGAGAAACATGATGGTCGGCAGAATGTCATCCTGACTCGAAATGTGACCATTGTTGCACCTGCAGAGTTTGTTGGGAATGAACTACTTGCAGCAGCATTAAAAGCACACGCAATAGGACAAAGGAGAAGCCCAAGGTAAGAAAATGCAAAGGACCCACATCTAGAGAGTAACTGAAATAAATACGGTAAAGGATGAGCCATCCACTTACTAAAACCTGCAGTCCAAGTAGGTCAGAGAACACAAACATAACAATTGGTTAAAACTGCTGGAGGCGTGTGGGAGTCAGAGATCAGCCTAAGGTACCCGCGACTAAGTAGAATGATAGAAAAATGCTGCCCAAATAAAACGTAAAACAGTCAGACATCGAGGCATCGTCTCCACGAATCAAGGAAGCGTAGCAGGCAAATAGAAAGACTGCCGCAGGTCGGCTGAAAGTGGACGGTCGAACAGGACATGAACCAGTGAAAAAAAAAAAAAAAAAAAAAAAAAAAAAAAAAAAAAAAAAAAAAAAAAAAAAAAAAAAGCGTTTTGTGGCTGGTCCTCCCGCCGAACAACGTTGTCGTGCGTCATCCATGTGTGACCAATACGCAGGCTACAATGGACAACTGACTCCCTATGAGAGGCCCTCAGCGAGGACTTCCATGTGGCCGTAGAGAGCTTGACCACAAGGAGATTATTTGGTGTAGCTGATTCAGTTCATTAAGAACTCCAAATCTCCAGTACTTTGCAATGTAACTCCATACGGAGATCACTAGCAAATCTCATTAGATATCGTATACTAACACGCGAATGGCTAAGGAAAAGTCACACAACTCCCGCCCCTTTCATCGCTTGGCAACATCTTAAGTAAAATTATCCCAGTGATGTGATCAGTACAGTAGAAAATGTTAGCCGGCCACTGTGGCCGAGGGGACTGAGGCATTTCAGTCACGGTCTGCACGCCCACTACGGTCGGGGGTTCGAATCCCCTCTCGGGCATGGATATTTGTGCCGTCCTTAGTTGTAGCTAGTTCATAAGTAGTTTGTAAGTTTAGGGACTGATGACCCCGTAGTTGGGTCCCATTTGAACACATTTTTTTTTTAGAAAATTTTATGTCTATTGGCAAAAAATAATTACCACGTGTCACTCATGTATACTGTTTGGAAAAGAACTGTCACTGTTTTATCTCAGTAACGTCAAAGAACAAAGATACTGTTTCACAGAAGTGTGTTGTATTTTGAAGTTATGAGTAAGCTATACTGGTATTTTTAATAAGATAGGTGTGACACCACGCAGGCAATTTTACATCATATTTATTCCTTTAAACAGCGAGCATTTGGTGTACTTGAAGATGGTTGAGGACTGCTTACTTTATCGGTCACCTTCACATACATTTCAGTATGTGGTAAGTCCCTAAAAAATTTAACGTAATGCACACTCGTACTCCTTACAGTACATCATAGATGAATATTACATAGGAGAAAGCACAGTGAATGATATTAACAACAGTTATATCACAAAATACCAAGCACATTTTTGAAATGGTTTGCGCTTTATAATGTTGCTCCTTTTCCCTACCACCCCAAAAATGATTCTGACAAAAATATTGCAGCACAATATGTCTTTGTTTAATGTGAGACACAATATCATTCTTCCTCCTATGTTCATGAAAGCAGCTATAACGGCAATAAAAACCATGCAACATGAAGGGGAGTCACAGTACATTACAGTATATTTCGTATCACCTGTAACATGGTTCACGTACTAGAGACATTTTTGTTAAGCAATGACTTTGGCATAAAGTGGGCAACAAATCATGTCGCGAAAAATTTGCCCCATATTGTAAAATGTAAACTTTCTCGGCCGGAATGGTCAAAATTACTAAAAATTTCCGGGCAGCTATGCCGTGGTTTAGTGGATTTACTATTAAAACCCAACGTTTCGTCCCCGACTACGGAGAACATTCTCAAGGGGGATCGTGGAACTTTTGGATGTCCGATTCACACCCTGGCTCGCTACTGATTGAAGCCAATTTTCGTTTACAAGGGCTCGCGCGCAGTGGTGTGACGTCAGATGTTTTTGACATGCGCGCTCAATTCGTCGTTGCCGATTGCCTCCGTCCGTTAATGTCGTCCCATGGTGGAAGACTGTTACATTTCTTCTTCAAAACCGGAATCCAGATATCATTTAGTTTCACGCCCTCCTCCATCCTACTGAAATTATTGGGGTGTTTTACAATTTCTATTGCCTCTCTATACAGTCTTTCGTGGTATCCATTTGTGGCTGCTAAAACTTGAGTCTTATCAAATTGAATAAGGTGGTCCCCTGGTTGAAAAAAATGTTCAGCAACAGCTGATCTGTCAATCTCTCCCCCTTCTACAGTTTCCCTTGTGCTCATATAGTCGTTTTTTGACTGTTCTTTTTTTGGCACCCACGTATACGTCCCCACAGCTACACGGAATCCTATAAATTCCTGCTTTTTCCAGCGGTTTGCGAGCATCCTTTGCCGATTTCAGGTGATCCTGTATCTTCCGAGTAGGTTTGTAAATGACGGCAACATTCCGTTTGGTCAAAATTTTACCGATGCGGTCGGTGTAGTCCTTAATAACAGGTAGGAAGACTTTAGATTTCACAGGAACCCTTTCATCGTTTTCAACTCTACGTGTCGGTCTCAAAGCTCTCCTTATCTCTGTAGACGAATAGCCATTCTTAAGTAGAGCACTACTCATGTGTTTCAATTCCGCGTCGAATAATTCCGGTTCGCAGAGGTTCCTTCCTCTGTCCGCCAACGTCTTTATAATGCCCCGCTTTTGCTGTGTGTGGTGGTTTGAATCGCGGTGCAGATAACGGTCTGTGTGTGTGGGCTTCCGATAAACTGTATGGCCCAATCTGCCATTCCCCTTTTTGAAAACTGACACGTCAAGAAAATTTAGTTTTCCGTCTACTTCCTTCTCCATGATAAACTGGATTCTGGAATTAATCCCGTTGAGGTGTTGGAGAAAACGATCTAGTTCCTCTCTATCATGCCTCCACACAACAAACGTATCGTCTACATAGCGAAACCAAATAGTAGGTTTTTTTGTTTGCTGTTTTCAATGCCTGTTCCTCGAATTTTTTCATGTAGAAATTTTCTATAACCGGGCTTAAAAGGCTCCCCATAGCTACACCATCTGTCTGTTCATAAAAATCATCGTTCCATTTGAAATAAGTGGTCGTGAGGCAATATTTGAACAGATCTGCAATGTCTGGTGGAAAGAGGAAATTTAGCTGTTGCAGCACCTCATTGACCTGGGTACCACGTCAAAACTAACTAAAATGTCCTCTGGATTGACCAATATATCATTCAATTTACTTATAAAATGTTTCGAATTCTTGATATATGAATCTGAGCGCCCCACACGCGGTCGTAATAGTGTTGTCAAGAACTTGGCAATCAAATAGGTGGGTGAAGCAATTGCACTAACAATTGGTCTCAAAGGAGGAACATTTTCCTTTTCTTTGTGGACTTTCGGCAACCCATAAAGTCTTGGCGGTAGTGCAACTGAATTGAACAGACTTTTTGAACACACTGCTAAATGGAAGACTTTTTTATTAACTGTATAACAGTTCTAAGAACTTTGTCAGTGGGATCTTTACTAAGTTTCCTGTAGGTCTGCGGATCTAACAATTCCTTAATCTTGCACTGGTAGTCAGTCACACTTAAAACCACTGTACAATTTCCCTTAGCTGCGGGGAGAATGATAATACTATCGTCCTCATTCAGGCTTTTTATAGCATTTTTCTCACCCGTTGTTAAATTACTTTTAGGAGGCTTTGCGCGAGCCAATACTCTGACAGCTTCTATACGCATTTCCTCAGCTGTAACGTTGTCTAAATTGCGAATACCCGCTTCTATGTTGGCTATAATTTCCTCTGTAGGCACAACCCGCAGACTAACGGCAAAATTTCCGCCCCTGGCAAGCACCGATCTCTCATCGTCAGATAGCAAATGTCCCGATAAATTGATAACAGTGCGGGAAGAATCTAATTGACTGATGGTCGGTTGCGGTCGCAAACTGTCAAATTCCTTTCGCTGTCTACTAGACGTTGTCAACACACACTTGTTAATGGTATCGTGCAACAACCTGTCAATTCTATCCCAGTCACTATTACACACACCATTACTGATAGTAATATGGACAGACAATAACTTACAGTTTGTGCTTGCCAGGTCCCGCCGGGTCTGTTGAATCCGCTCCCGTAGTAGAGCCTCTTCCGTCCGTTTGTAAATACGCTGTTCCTTGGCTGTGCTACATAATCGTTTCATCCTCAGAAATTTCGGAATAACACTGGTCGATCTGCAACGAGACAGAAGTGTGAGGGAACACAAAAGTTGCACTCTCTTCTTCTGGAGACATTCCATGCGTCGCAAATTAATTTGCCCCATAGTTTAACGAGGCATAAGTAGTGCAGAAACTACGCTGTGGATCTGGTCTTTTGCCAAACTACTGTCTGTATGGGTGTTTAGTATATCAAAAATTTTGTCCTGGCTTCGGTGTTTAATAACTTTGATACCATCCAGTAAACTTCCTAAAATCATGAATGTATAAAAATATACCTGTGTTCAAAGTCATGTATCTCAAAATGGACGCCTACCACATTATATTCATTAACACCATTCAACAGAGCACATTTCATTCTATTATAAAAACTGATTTTCACTTACAACTGTGTGATTCTGAAATGTCTTTAGCGGATAACTTGTTGATTAGATTATATTAATACTTGTTTCGCAAACAATAAATATGACATTTCATAATGATGTGAACGTGTCAGTTTAATAAAAGGTACCTGTACATGATATTAGAAGAAATGCAAATTTTTTTAAAGTTGTTTAATCTTTTTATTTTATTTCTTCTTTATGTTTTCTAAATTTATAACGCCATTGGCCAAATTTGACAATTTTTTTAATAATAGTATTTCATTTTTATGGTACGTAAGATATTAAATTTAATTCATGTTACAATCGATTCCACTATTGTATTGTATGTGATGTCTGTACTTCATGTGCTTTGTATGTTTTATGAATATCTGCATCATGATTATTTTTGCATATTATTTTTGTAATTTTAAATGGCTTCGATAATGTCAATTTTATTTTTGAATCGTCTTATGTATGTGAGTATTATGTAAATTTGTAATATCTCACGACCAGCATAGTAAAAGATGTAGTGATTCATATGTGAACGGATTTCCGTTGTAAATGAAAAGGTGGTGTTGGCGCGCAGCTAACGGAGACAGAGTAGTCAGTTGAAGGTTGGCATTCACAGCAGTCAGTCTGTAGTGGGAGCTCACAGCAGTAGTGAGCCTGAGTTTGGAGTGCACAGCATCAAGACGTAGTGGCAGACTTGTGCTATTGTAATCTGGGCCAAATCTTTGTTTCACTTGAGGCAGAAGACCAATCTACTTACAATGGCCTCGGTGAACGTGCAGATGCAATGCTAACGCTTTTACTGTCTGCATATGGAGCTAAATGGAAGCTACTGGATACCGTTGTTATAATGTCGGCTCACAAACTGCATACAGATGAAAACTGAGTTGTATACAATGCGCCGCCACCTCGCCACTGGCCCGCATTAATAACAGGTCATAATATTTATTTTTTTCTGTTTATAAACTGGTCATTGAAAGATTTAATTTGTGTTTTGAATGTTTTTCAAAAGAGATTACATTTCTGTTAAAAGTAGTGTGCATGTAACCCCAATTTCTCCCAAGTCATATAACCTAATAGGGATCCTCTCCTGTAAATAATTATTAACCGAGTAATCCTATTTTTAAAATGCAGCAATCAATTTTAATGATGTAAATTTTTTGGAGAATATCCTTAGTACAATATACAGTCCAGCAACTACAAATTTCATTGCTCTTGCACAATAGTATTGGTAGGAATAAGTTACTGTTTTGCCACATAACTAATTTTAATCAGTTCATATAATTTAATATTATACCCTATAATGTATGTTGCAGGCACTATTCACCTGTAAACACAGCTCTGCTATTATTCTGCAGTCAATCCAGAAGCGTCAGTCACGGTCCGCACGGCCACTACGGTCGGGGGTTCGAATCCTCCCTCGGGCATGGATATTTGTGCCGTCCTAAGTATTAGCTAGTTCATAAGTAGTTTGTAAGTTTAGGGACTGATGACCCCGTAGTTAAGTCCCTTAAGCTCTACAAACATTTGAACCTTTTTTTTTTTTACGAAGGTTGGCACAAAGTAACATATACAGAGAAGCAGCCCCCTCTAAACCACTGTCCTACGCTCACCTTGTAGTACCGTAAGATTCTAGCAGGTGTCAGGCGGTTCCCTTGGCTTAGTACCGGTTGACAAAACTAGAGTCGCTTCTGAGGGTAGCGTGGAGGGGAGGCTGAGGGGAGAGCTCGTGCCGCCTTCCATGAGGCCATGGCTGTGTCCGGCGTGCCGGCGTTTGAGGGGGCAGCCGCTACCTGCCGCCTGCTCTGGCCAGTTTAAAGGGCTCTTCTGACCGCAGCGCCATCATGGGACATCGTACGGAACTGCTTCAGAACCCCCCGCCCCGCCCCGCACCCCTGAGCGTAGGACCGGGCCCTTACGGAGGTTTCCCGTCTGTATATATTTGTCTGTGCTTTTGGCATTGCAAATGCATCTGCTACTTTTCTGGGGTATTTGGATCAGCTGCTCCGCATTGGTACCGCGCTGCATTAATTACTTCGGTTACAAAGTAGTCACTGTCTCCTCCTCCTCGAACATCTGCGGAAACTCCGCCTGCTCTTGCGGCGCCTGCCGGTCGCAGGTCTCAAATGTAGCCCACCAACGTGTTCCTTTTTTCAACGCTATATTTCGTACATCGGCCACATTATTTTCCTATTTGGAGGCCAATTTGCCTCACCCGGCCGTTCTCCATCATCTAAATTTTTTTCCTCAGGAAGATTTCCTACAGTAGAAAGTCATTTGCTTGGCTGCCCAGATCGCCTACCCGCTATACGAACTATGCAAAAAGAACACCCTGTCCCGCTAATCAGCCATCTGCTAGTCAGCATTCAAGCAGCTCCTCTCTGCACGCTGAATGATGCCATACGTACATCTCTTCGCCTCCTGCTGGCCACGGATGCAGTATATAAGTCTCTACGCCGTCGGTGGTCTTTGCAAATCGCGCGAGGCCTCAGCAATAGACTAAAGCCAGAGTCGAACATAAAGAGTCGCGAAACTCCCAGTGATTTTCTGGAACTTCGCGATTGCAGCGCTGCCGAGCGGCCGGGTCGTAAAATCACACCGCGAAGCGATAGAGTAATGAATGTGTATTTGGACTGAAGGAGCATTTTCAAAATAACTTCGTATTTACGAGCTTTTGTGGCAGTATAAATTATAGCGACTGTCAAAAATATAATTCGGAAATCTCTCATTTGCAAAAGATGCTCAGAAGTAACAGAATAATGTTATGAATAACAGGTGTTCGTTTACTGTGGTTAGTTATTCTTTTACACATAGAAGTAAATCTTTAACAATTCATTCACGTCCAAACTTCTGCTGTTAATGAGAATCGCAAATACTTGACCACTATTTCATAATATTACTGCTGAATAAAAGTATTCATTCACGTCCAAACTTCTGCTGTTAATGAGAATCGCAAATACTTGACCACTGTTTCATAATATTACTGCTGAATAAAAGTATTGTATGAATGACTGCATTAGGTTCGTACCTCAGCTTCACAACAATGATAAGCCCGTATACTAATGTATTCTGTCGGTTACCTACTAGTTTGATAAAATGAATACGTAGCTACAAATAAATATGTCCATATATTAGCTGTTTTCATAATATTACCGCTGAATAAAAGTATTGTAAGAAATATGAATGACTACATTAGGTTCGTACCTCAGCTTCACAAAAATGATAACCCTGTATACTAACATATTTTGTCGGTTACCTACTAGTTTGATAAAGTGAATACGTAGCTACAAATAAATACGTCCATATATAAGCTGTTAATATTAGCACATCACATTCTTGAAGATATTCAGTTTGATACCTGCCAAGTAGCTAAAAAATTATGATAGGTACCGTAGACGAAAGGCACAGAAGCAAGGACGAGGTGAAAAGATGGTTTAAACGACCATGAAGAATCTAGTCCCCTACAATGTGAAAATCTTGTATACGTTTCAAAACATCACAATGTCCGAAATTCGCTGAAACAAAACTCGTGCATCGAGAATGCGAACATATTCATAATCAGTTCTTTTTATGTACTTCAGCACATCAGGTTGCAATTCATTTCTGCTTTCAAAAGGTTTCAGACGATATTAATATGACTCGGGTATTGTGAACTGTGTGAATTACACCGCACTGACAGTTTCTTAAATTATAGACTGCCATTAACAGAAGCAGTGATATTACTTCAATGATGTTTTCGTAATTGTATTAGAAAGTTCACAGCAACGTTCAGTGACCATGAAATATGAAAGTAACAGCATTAAAAACGGCAACTTCTCAGTTTGCATCGTGCGATTCCACTGTTAATCTCTACTCGCTGCTTGGAACGCTAGTATCGCTTCAGCTACAATTTCTTCCTAGAGAGTTTCTCGACTGTCTCTCCTAGACTGTGCAAAAGCTGTCATCTCACGGAACGTGTAAACTCACGTGGAGGAGGAAGTGGTGACGTCGCGGCGTGGAATACCACGTTCCACTACCCTCAAAGCGTAGAATGAAGTAACCAGCATGTTAGGTTTTTACCTTCGTGGAGTGGAACTTGGCCAATGAGAAGCGACCAGATTTTCACGTGACAAGCAAAACCTTTGAGCCACCATATTACAAACGGATCTCCGTATTTCGTTCCTTCTTTTGTTGTAGCGTACGATACATAAATATAATCTTTTTTAAAGAGTCAAAATTTGAAGAACTTTTGAAAAAGGGTCATTTTAGATATGATTTGGTACATTAAATTACCGGAAATAACATTTTCATAGCTTTAGAGGTTGGTTGGTTGTTTTAAGGGGACTAAACAGCTAGGTCATCAGTCCCCATAGCTTTAGAGGTTCTCGTATTTAACGTGTGTCAGTGTTATAATCTGTATCAAATGAAAGAATATTATTCCTTTGCTAGGTTATAACACCATTCTAGCAAACGAGCTTCTTTGTGATGCTATGCCATACGTAAATAATATATTACAACGTTTTAGATGTGTAGTATGCCTAACGATAGGATGACTTGCGCAAGTGTGTAAATAACACAGTTGGTAGCATATCAGGCTGTGATGTAGAAATTGCCAGCGGATCAGGGTCGCGTTTTTATTTATTTTTTTTCCTTTCTTGTTTCCTTATCGTTTCTGGTTCTTTCTTGCTAATTTAAGTATAATATTCGATATTCGTTGTTATTTCTTTTTAAGACGACGTATTAGCGTAGTGGTTAGCGTCGGGAGCTGTGGAAGGAAAAGAGATGTAAATAACAGGTTTGCATCTCTCCAGGATATTTTTTACGGTTTGGTTGAATTACGCTTTACGTAACTTATTTGTTAATTTAATACAATTATAATATTCGGTATTCGAGGATAAAAGGTAAAGCAATCAACAATCCGAAGATTGGTTTGAACACCACAGTGCTTTACTAGGCATGGTCCTGTTTGGAGGTGGTATGCCGTTGCCTTCCTCCGACCTTCAAACTGTCTTCCTCAGCCAGTTATAGGGGGGACCTACAGTTTAACGTGGGTTCCGAACCACGGTACTACTCGGTATTTTACACATGAGGAATACTGCCAGAGGTGGAAGAAGTGGCGAGGATCGAGCCGCGACCTTTGGATTTATAGTCTGACACTCTACCACTGTGCAACCGAGGCTAGAAAGAAGAACGAACTTTGTCCACGAGAGAATTTGTTGACTTTATCGTTCTAGGCCACAGGAACAAACAATATTCAAGACAGTACCCTACGTCACTCGGTTTTCACCACGGTGTTTGAATTAAGTTGCAGTTCAGCACAGTGTTGGAATAGTTCAGTTTCACAGTGCAAAGAGAACATGGCTAGCGCGTGATTACGGAACAGATGCAGTGTAGTAGGAACAGTGTTTACGTACAATACTAAAAGCAAAAATTATCACAACGAACACTGTCGAGCTGAGGCGTTGTCCCGCGTGTATGAACGAGTAAAATGCATTGGTCAGAACCTATTATCTCCGAATATGCTGAATATGTACAACGTGGAAAATAGGAATATAAGAGCAAGACAATTGGAGCTGGTGCAAATTATCTATTTCAACGTTGACGATTTTTTAAGAATTTTTGGCCAAAGTGGTTTTGTCGTAAATTTCGTTACTATCTCCATCGATTTCAGATAAATGTATCGTATTTGTGCTTCTTGCAGAAAAAAAAAAATACAATTTCTGTAAGAGTATTGCATGCCACATGCAAGAATAAGAAAGCATTTCGTTTTCTTTTCCGGCTATCGCTACCAAAGATACCGTGTAATTTTTCGCACATCCATCTTTATAAACACAATAATCTACGCGCCAGCACGCAACGGGCGCTGGAGAGCGCTGCGGCTACAAAGCAAATCACGATGAGCAGCACGTTCTGTGGGATGTAGCAGGTCGTTTCAGAGCGTGCTGTAGGTAGGTAAACAGCACGTCTGGCCATCGCCTCGTTGGGGCAACACGTCCCGTGTGAGGACTGCTAGCAGACGTCTCCTCACTCGCTTGCCTATCGGTCAGCTTTCCCCTGTGGGGAGGTGTGTTCTTCCGGCCTTCCAGAGACCGTGGACGGTCGACAACCGACCTACAGCGAATAGTTCCGGATAACGTACACGCCCGGAGAGCCAGTAGGAAATACAACAGGACATCAGTTCTCTTTTGCAGATGGCTCCGACGCATGATCAAATGGAACAGTACTTTCAAACAGGTATAAATTGGACAGTTTTTAACAAACAGTCGCATTACTGTAATTTTGATGTTGCCTTATTTGGGGAAAAAAATTATGTTGTTGTTATTAATGTAAAATATTTTGTTAACCTCTTGTTGATGGTAGAAACTGTCGAAATCGGTCGATATAACGAATACATTGTGACTGTGGATTGCCATCTGAAAACAACATTAACCCAGACAGCGCGGAATTATTTTTCGTTTTAATTTTGTTTCAAAAGGTACAAAATTACCTTCATATGACTTATATGTGATTTTCTTTTCAAACATACCATTAGTTTTGGAATATTGCCCATCTTTCTGGAAGAATGTCAAAATGAATGTTTTAGAATTTTCATCTTATTAATCATTATTATTAAAACACTATTTAAAATGAAATATATACATATAAATATCTCAAAAATGATAGAATGCTCAAGAAATATGAACCTAACTACGAGGAAATTTTCAGTATCATCTGTGTGAACCTCAACTCTTATCCTGTCACTTTGCAATCAACAGTACGAACTAAAATTTACGTAAAATGGAAGGAAGAGATTGAAGAAATGAAATACGACACTGTGCACGAATTTGTAATTGCAAGTATGAAGAACTAAGCCACCATTCTCGTCCTTCTGGAAGCACGACGTCAGCGCTATCTGGGTTAACTGAATTAGAAGCATGGACAAGCTTCCTGCCATTTGTGAAAATTTTTTGAAGGAATCACAAAACTGACGAATATGTTCAAAAATAAACAAAATGCCCCAGAATGTTCAAAAACAAGAAGCTAATACGAGAGCAAAATTTAATTTTTTGCACAGTCATTTCGATAAATTTCACAGCTTGGACGACTGGAGTGAATAACAAGGCAAACGGTTTCACGAGCATATCAAGATTGTGGAGGAATGGTATCAAGGCAGTTGGGCCCGCCTTATGATGGCAGATTACCACTGGAACTTGCAGAGAGACTGTCCGGACCAAAAACACCAAAGTATATCTTACACAAAACTTTGTGGACGTATGTTTCCGTCTATTGCAACTAAATGAAACGTTATTTTGTGCCAAACGTCTCGCTTATTTGTGAAGCATCATCAGTGGCCTGTAGAACATTTTTGTTTTTTGTGTGTATACTATTAATTGTAGAACAGTTATACATTTTTTTCCATGTTTCACAGCATAAAATAAATCTCTGCCATGTTACAGTTTCTAATTCTAATCCACTAGGTTAGCAACAATGTCTGTAGCACAAGTCTCTGGCGAAGTTATTTTAATTTTTCAGTATTACCGTTTATGGTGTTACTCCATATGTGTCATCATGGAGCTGTGTGTATTTGCTCCAGATAGATGGCTTTTTGGTTCTTGATGGACACATTTATCCCGTCACTTCACTATGTACTGGTTTTGTGTACAGTGTGTAGTGTTTTCAACTGTCGCTTTTCATCTGTCTTTTGTTTGTGTGTCTGAGTGTATCAGATGTTTCTTTGTTTGTGTTCTTCTCTGTGTACATTTGTGTGTTTGTGTGTGTGTGTGTGTGTGTGTGTGTGTGTGTGCGCGCTACTTTTTGCGTTAGTTTTTTAGTATGAGTAGGGGGGAGGGGTATAAAGCGGAGAGAAAGAAATAATGATGGTTGACATTTCATGTTTCATCAGTGATTTCCACTGTTTTGTGGCCAGGTTCATCAGTGAGTTGTTGCTTATGTTGATCTGATCATTAAGCACTTTGTTATGTATGGTATTATGGTGTCGCACAAGTATGAAGTACGCGCCACGTACTTTCGTCGCGCGCCGCTATGCACGCACGGCGCGGCGCGGCGTTTTTACCACGTCGGCCACGAGCGCCCTCTGCTGCAACTCCGCTCGTGGCCACCAGTGGACAGCATCGTTCACTTGGGACTGAGATAGGAACCAGTTAAGACTTGGCTATCGGATAGGCACTAGGAATCATCAGTAGGCAGGCCTGTATCTAATCTATGTATCAGCATTCTGCAGTCAAGAACTATGTAAAAGTTAAATATTACTAAGTCTCTATGAAATATATATCTTGTTCTAATTTAGCCTAGTGTTCTATTTTCTGCTGTCCCACTGGCTGGTCACCTCCTTACCTGCACACGCGTGCATCCTTTATTCCTGTGTCGGTCTCTCTTTACTCGGCCACCGACACCTACAACAACAGGCGGAAACGAGACACAAAAGTGGCGACGAGGCTGGGACACAAAAGGTATAACGCACAAAAAGCGCCTTTCATTTAGTTGCAATAGACGGCAATACACCATCACAAATTTTCTAAGCAAATAAGGACTTTGGAAAACGAAAACAAGATGCCCTTACAAAACGTTTCTCTTAATTATTATTGATACGCTTTTGTTGTTGCTATTAATTTTATTTCTGTTTGTATCATTTATGCTAATTTGTTTGAAATCATATGAAAAATGTAAAATAAATGGGTTAAAAAGTCTTTTCATTTTTGTACTTTGATTTCCGGTATAAATGGATTGCCTTCATCTAGAAAAGTAGAGTCAATTCAACAAAAATATAAAATTTTTTCGTATTAAGCAGACCAAAATTACCTGATACCGATCAAAAATCTCATGCAGCAGAATCAGTGTGACCGCCTGTAACTGAAAACCGAGTAATAATCATAGCAATTACAGTAATCATTTAGTACGACAGGGGATGAATGGTGGGAAAATGCGACATAGAGCGGTCTAATTGGAGTCCAGTGTGTTGCGGCGGCACGTGCCGACAGCGCACTTTAGAAGAGGTATGAGGCAACGGAAGGAAAGTGCAGCGGCTTTCTGTAGCGGCAGCTGTAAAGGCGGCGGATTACAGCAGAGGAATCAGGCGCCATCTGCAGTGGGGGCGAGGGCTGACAAAAGCAGCCGGGCGCCGCTATTCACGGGAATCCTTGGCGCCGGACACGTGGCAGATAGCGCCTGAAATACGGCCGGCCAGAGAGGGCGTCTCCACTTCGCAGAAGCTTTTCTGCGCCTTGTTACGCGGCGTGAGGACGTAACAACAGGTGGCGCAGGAACTACCCTCTGACGTCAAGCCATCATTGCTAGAACAGTCTCTGGAAACTCCGTTATCCTTCGTTGTTCACATTCCAAATACTCAACGATCAAATAAATGTAGCTTCACCATGCTTGTAGGGATCCATGTTACATTAAAATGGAATACAGATACACTAACGCAACGTTTCACTTCTCTTTATTCCTTATGAAAATGGAAACTGACAATTATTGATATGGTGGCTGTTCTTTCGGACATGTCATCTCATCCTCCAAGGCCATCCTATCCGTCACACCCCCACCTTAAAGTAACTCGACCTCACCCTTGATCGTTACTTATCCTGGACCGCGAAAATTCCTTGTCCCACTTCAACCTAAAAAAAATGTTCAAATGTTTGTTAAGCTTATGGGACTTAACTACGGGGTCATCAGTCCCTAAACTTACAAACTACTTTCGAACTACCATATACTAAAGACGGCACAAATATCCATGCCCGAGGGGGGATTTGAACCCCCGACCGTAGTGGCCGTGCAGACCGTGACTGGAGCGCCTCAGTCCCCGCGGCCACCGCGGCCGGCACCTCAACCTCATCAAACTCCTTGCGAGCCGGACGTGGGGACTCAACCCCTCCACTATCCTTTACACCTATAAATTCATCATGCACACTATCCTTTGTTCCTTCCACCCTGCCTGGATTTCTGCGTCTCTCACCTTTTACCAGGCCCTCCAAATTCTAGAACTCAGCCTCGCCTATTGTATCAGGCTCCCCTCCTTCACGCGGATCCTTTATGACCTCATCCCTTTCCCACACCTACTGCAGCACCTAGAACACCTCCGAATCATATATGTCACCCGCAACTCTCAGAACCCCCTGGTCTACCCCATCCTAACCAACTCAGGGCTTCTGCCACGCCTACACCACTGTATCTCTCCCTCCATCCACCTGCACTCGCTCCATATCCTTGCCCAAGGCAACTTCCACACCCTCCCCTTACCGGATGATGCCTCTCGTAGTAACCCTGATCCTCTCCTCGGGGATTACACGCCCCCCTTTTCCCACCCCTCCTCTTCCCGCCCCCCACTCCCTCTGAGTCTCTGTGTCTCCCTTCCTATCCCCTCCCCTCCAATCTGTCCTTATCCTCCCGTGCTTTGCACCGTCTTCCTCTCATCCCCCTGCGGGGGCACCCAATGCAGATTTCGTGTTGTGCAGTGTCAAGAGTGTCAGTGTCAAGTGCATCAATATATTTTAATCAACCTACCTGACCACACCGGTTGTACACGAAGTAATTTAATCTAGTGTCATCGTGATCGTCATTGCTCATTCAGTGAAAGTCTAAATATGTATGTTTTTATCGCCACCATGGCACACGTATTTTAAACTATGTATCTTTGTCATCTTTTCCTATATATACACATGTTTCACCAATTTATCCACATGTCACGTTTGAAAGCCACTATGTTTTGTCACCACTCATGATCTTGTATTCTTCTTTCGAACTGTTGTACTCTGGACTGAAGAACAACGCCTGATGCTGCTGCCAGCCTGCCGACAGTATGTGCCGGCATTAAAATAACAATAATGGGCCGGCCGCGGCGGCCGAGAGGTCTGCGGCGTGTCAGTCACGGTCGGGGTTCGAATCCCCCCTCGGGCCGTCCTTAGTGTTAGCTAGTACATAAGTAGTTTGTAAGTTTAGGGACTGATGACCCCGTAGTTAAGTCCGATAAGCTATACAAACATTTGATTTGAACAATAATGTCCGTAAGAACAGACACCATACTACTAGTTGTACATATGCCCCGACTGTCACTTGGCTATTTCTGTGCGTGTGCACAACTATGCTCGAGCCCTTGCGGGAAACCACAAAAAGATAAAATATGACCGTTTATCCATAAGCCAGAACAGTCATATTTTATTTTTTGATCTGATATAACGATCAATTTTGGTGACGTATATTTTAACATGTTGAACATACAATTATAATCATTTCTCATTTCGACGAGAAACCCTTTATTTTACATGTCTTCCTAAGTGAAGATGTTTTTAAACCATCTGAAGATGATGGTATAAATCAATGAAACCAGTAAACAGAAATGACTATATTTTATTGGCGATTTTCGCTTAACAACCTGCAGAAGATGTAATTTTATTAATATTATAAACAGATCGCTCTCCACAGGTGTAACATGCCAGGTTTTAACATCTGATTGTGGATGAGGACTGGCCCAGGGGCTGTGTCAGGACAGTGAGAAAGGCCTCTGGGGAATTCTCATTCAGTAAATGGAGCATTGTACAGTTCTACATAGGGAGGCGAGAAGGACAATCTCTTTCGTTCCTTCGGCTCTTTCAGGGCGCGAAAGGCTGGTGGATAAAGCACAGATGTATAGTGCCCAGCAAAGTGTTCAGCAGCTGCATCTGTGTAAACTCCTCCATTTACGGAAATCTCACGCATACTAAAAGGACTCTGGTAGCTGCAGAGACGTCTGATGTTTGTTTACACCTGGGATGGAGAGGTACGTGATCCATTGGTAGACAAATAGCTCTCCCAGCACTCCTGCTTGCGTCTTCGGAATAATACCCGAGCTCACAATGAAGTGCTACAGAGCTCGCCTGCAGTCACAAATCAGCGATAGCCAGCGACCACCCGTGCACCGTCCTCTGCCCTGGGGGGGGGGGGGGGGGGGGCAGGTAATGCTTTCGACGACCACATATATGTTGCCTTGGGGAACCAATCCTGGTGGCAGAAGTAAAAGTGTTCCAATTAGCCTTATTAAGAGCCCACCAGGAAAACGCCCAGGGGCTTGACAGGAAGATCGGAAAGTGATCACTACCACAAACGTCATCGTCCAGTATCCAGTGAACAGATGGTAAAAGGCCAAGGCTACTACATACGATAAAGTAGATGGCCGAGTAGGAGCCCTGTGCCACACTAAAATAAATCGGGGCACCATTATTTAAAAGGCAGAGGTCGAGTTGAGATATTAAGCCTCGGCATGCCTACTGCTCTGATGCCGCCGTCCAAACGCCTGCCAGCCGGAATACCTCACAACAGGACTGTCAACCGGGCAACGCTACTGGACAGGCGGCGAGAGACCAACCAGCGCCTGCCAAATGCCAACACAAGACCAGAACATACACAAACAGTAACAAACAGAAGTAATAGGGACTATTTCTTACAGGTGGCTCTGTGAATCACTTCGTATCCTTCCGCCTGCGTCCTGATTGGCTCCAGGTATCTACTTAAACCCGGCTCGCCAGCCGATGAGCCAGTGTCGGTATGTTCGCTTTCGCCGCCTACGCAAGATCGCCGACTCCTATCGACTTCGCCGACGGAAGCGGCTGGAACTTTACCTGGCGTATTGCGAGTGACGAGTTAAACTATGCTAGTGACTGTGCCTTTGATCTACCAGACTATAATCTGTGTTTGGTTTTGGGATTTCTGTCTCTATAGAAGAATTTAGTTTCGTTTCACTGGTTAACGAAACCGGAGTGTACTTTCTTTGACTTAAATAAATTGTGTTGTGGTCACTACACCTACCACGACCAATAATTAAACCACCACCCCACAATGTGTTACGGACGTTGAAATAACCCATTACCAGGAAAGGTGGCAGTAATTGAGCAATCAATGAGGCACGGATGGTGTAATTCATCAAGAGGAGGGGAATAGACGTTTCAGATGGTAATGTTCACTGCAGCATTTACCCTCGACGAAAGACCATGCTGGGACGTATAAAAACAAGTCATTCCATAGGCTCATCTGTCTTCTAAAACCGAGAGCGAACATAATCAAGAACCATTGGTTGGAGCGATCCCGTGAGGGCGAGATCCTTGGGGGATACGAGGATCTCCACCTCATCAATCAGACGATGTAGGTGGCTGTAGCTTTGTTCGTGCCTCAAGTGAATGATGATATGATAATTCTGAATGAGGGGGGAGGGGCGAGGGGTGGGAATACTGGCCTGTTTAACAAAAGTGACAAAAAGCCGATTTCAGAATACTTGACGTCTCAACAAAGAAGTTTCAGCGGACAAAGTTCAAAGCCATCGTGCAGGTTTGCTCGCAGCTCTTCATCGGTCCGGGACAACAGATCTCGGTGATAGATTAGACCCTGGACCATATTTAAGGATTTGTGGGGCGTGATACTCACGGGGATATCACCCACCATGTCGCAGGCAAGTAATGCCCGCGACTGGGCCGAGGACGCCGTCTGCATCTTCAATGGTGTCTACAAAGACCTGAGGCTTAGTGGAAGTGAAGGATTCACCATCAGTACGCTCACAGACCAGCTCTGATTTGTTAAGGGCCCTTCGTTCCTCCCATGGAGTGGCCAGGGAAGGAAACGTTTTAGGGTCAAAGGTAGACGCGTTAAACTCAGTTTTACCACGCTTAGAGACAGCGTTTTTGCGACCACCAACGCAATTTAGTGCTCGTTTCAATTTCGTCCCACGAGCAGCTAGGGAAATAAGGTCCACCCAGGCCTTGGGTAAGCCTTAGACAACTGAAGTGCGGCAGGTTCCTCAGAGGTTGCTCGCTAGCGGCTGTTCAACCTCAACAGCCATGCATCTCCTCGGCATGTAGCACACCTTGAGATTGAGTTTTTTTTTATAGAGGTTTGTACCGTCCTCGCGACCCAGGCGATTAAGCCAAGATCCCCGGGCTCTAAAACGTACAACGTTTCACCGTCGCGCCGAACGATGGTCGTTGAAGCACGCACAGAGCTTACGGTGTAGTGGACTGTTGGCGCAACACAGCCCACGGCTCAGGACCCCGGGTTCGCCAAGCCCGTACTCAGCAAATTAATGCTGAGCCCCTGAGGGGACATATTGACAGTGAACATTTCACCAGCAGCACAAATGAAGAAAACAAAACAGATAAATATAGTTTTTAATCATACTAAAGTTTTGCAGTGGGGATAATAATGGATGAGCCAGTCACATTGTACACACTAAAAACCGCTGGTCAGTAGACTTAAAACGATTTAGAAGTCATGGTGTGGTGGAATCTGAGAGTTCAGGATAAAGCACCCTCCATTGAATAGAATAATAAAAACCAGCTGCATGGATAAACCATAACACAGATTCAGCCCTGGAGGCATCGTCTCCTAGCCTTAATGAGAGGTTAGGTGGAAGATTAAGGAAGAGGGCTAAAATGGGACAGTTCATCAGGAGATGCACTACTGTCAAAACAACTCCTCAGCGACACACGGCGAAGTAGATAGCCCTGAGTCAACCAGGTGTGCAAAATACAGAGACGGCACAGCACAACAGGGAAGTTTTCCACATGGCTGTGGCTGGTTTGATCGTGCGATGCTTGTTTTGCACGCTCAATGCAGACCATTCCAAACTCCAGGTTGCTCGCCGCTTCTGGTGTAACATCAACCTGAAGTCCATTTTCACGAGACCAATTTCCAGAAGTCGTGAGGTGGTGGCTTGTTTGGCCATCTGATCTACACGTTCATTGCCAGAAACGCCAATGTGCTCTGGGGTCCAGACAAATACCACTGATCGATCAGACCTGTTGAGAGAGGCAACACATTCTTTGTTACAGTGCACACCACAGGTTGTTTGTTGAAATGCTGGTCGACGAGTGCTTGCAAGCCACTCAGGGAGTCACTGCAGATGACAAAGAATTCACCAGAACTTGAACTGAGGTGCTCTAGAGCACGATAAATAGCTACCAGTTCTGCAGTAAAAATACTGGTTCCACAAGGCAGGGAACGTTGTTCATGGACGTAGGCAAATCCAGTTCTGCCGTCCACCACAGAACCGTCGGTGTAGACCATTTCGGGACCGCGGATCGAGTCCATAAGTGCTGCAAATTGGCGACGAAGTGTCGCTGGCGGAACTGAAGCCTTGGAGTGACATGCCAATTCCAAGTAGAGCCGCAGGTGCGGGAGAGAGTTCAAGGAGGCGTTTGGGGAGGATAGTGGAAGGGTGAGGGAGCGGAAGGGACAATTGAAGAAGGAGAGAGCAAACCCGGGCCGCAATCGGAAGACCTCACCTGGGTCAACTTCGTGGGGAGGGGGGAGCAAAAGACGGAAAAAGGAGCCTGCAGTTTGGATGATTTGGCGTGGAATGAACGTGGGTGACGAATGATGCTAGCAGGTGTCGACGGAATCATTGAGGAGAAATTCCTGCTTCAGCAGGAAGGCTCGTCACCAGACTAGTGCCAAAAGTGCCTGTTGACAGCCTGACACAACAACAGAGTATCGGTAGAGTATGTATAAAAGTGAAGCCACTGCTGAGTCATATATTATGATCCATAGTTGAGGCCGGACTGGACTAAGGCCTTGTGCAGCTGTAAGAGAGTTGTTCATGCAGCCCCCACCCAAATCTGTGTGGCTGAGGCAACGGAGGACGTTGAGGTGTCGCCAGCACTGATGTTTAAGTTGGCAAAGGTGGCATGCCCAAGTAAGCCAGGCATCAAAAAGCATGCCCTCTATCTGAAGCAGTTCGTCGGCGAGATAGAGTTCCGGATGCAGATGAACTGTCAGACAGAGACAAAATACATCACGTTAGTCTTGCATGCGATGAATTGAAAAACATGGGTAATTGCCCAAGATTGCACCTTCCGGATTGGACCTTGCAATCGCTGGTGTTTGATGTCACGTAAAGCAGAAATAAAACATCTGGCAGTTTCAACTTAATCTACACAGCAATAAAAGTGTGAAAACTAGCGTTGACGAAAATGTTTTCAAATATCTAGCTTTGAGTGTTTATCCAAGACAGATACTGTTTGAAAGTACTTACTATCCTCTGTCATTCAATGCATTAGCAGTAAGTCGGATTAACGCATAGTTTTAACGGAGAAATGGCATTCTACAACTCGCCAAGATGGCTGGAAGGTTTGAGTTGACATCTCACATCGGTGCTCAGTACAGACAACGCTTATTTTTTTGTCACTTTGGTGGAAGTAGCCTTTACCATTATACTCCTTTCTAATAAATGTCTGCAAACAGTAACTAGCATACGACATTTGGGGGGGGGGGGGGGAGTCTATAGATGAAAAATGAACCTTTGCTTCAGTAACGAAACGGAAGGACAGGACAAATTGCTTTCCCCTTTCGTATTGGTCGCCAGCCACATCAAAGTCGCAAACAGTAACTTCGTATTTTTCACTGTTATAACGACAAAAATATTTAGTGTGTCTTCGTATCCACTATGTACGAAACCACTACGTAATTTTTGATAGTACTTAATTCATTTTAATACTTCTTCAGCAACAGAAGCTTGTAAATCAATTTCAAGGCAAAACAAATATATTTTTTCAAAACTGCTGCTCTTTTTACATCACGATAGCTTTCAAAACAGTTGACAAACTGCAGAGAATGATCTATCTCTTGCCCATATCATCATATATATTATTTCTCTTTTTTTGTGTACGCCATATCTCCCGTATTACGTATCCAAAATTAATGACTGAGGTAACATTTTCAAGGTTTCGTTCTCCACTAATGACAAAAATACACGGATAGTTTAAAGTTATAATTTTCACATAAAATTTGTTTTGAAAAAAATTGTACTGTTTGTACAATCTAAGTTGATACCCGACGAAAGATCGTAAATGACAAATATATTTACGACTGCTCCCATCAGCCTCCGCGTCGAGTATCAATTTACGCGGCCGATGTAAAAGCAATGTAGAAGGTGCCATATATTGACAAATGTTTAACTATAATGAACGACAGATCTTGCAGTTGGTTAAATTCTTTATGCAAGCCAAAGACCTTGTTTGATGCAACCATAGTTTATCACACGATTTCGGTTATACATGTCGATGTAACGAAAAATACACAAATAATTTAGCATGACAACTCTTACAGTCGTTTGGATTCTTTACGCAAGCGTAATTCATCACGAGATTTCTGTTTCACATGTCGATACACAACAGCTTTTTGAACTGTTCACTTTGTTGAAGCAAGCTTTGTGTATTGCGCGAATGAACTTAATTACTTCAACATTCATAATCACAAGTACGTACCGCTTATTATCATCATATATATTATATATAATATATATCATATATATTATTTCTCATCGGTGTGTTTTGTGGGTACGTCACATCTCCCGAAATTAATGATTCAGTGATAATTATGTTTGTGCTAAAGACAGCCGAAAAGTAAACGATGATCACATTATAACTACTGACATAGTTTCCAAGAAGTTATGTGAAATTAATGAGATTTCAAAAAATAGAATAAGCATGAAAAGTCATTATCCGATTTTTATATATTTCACAATTAATCATATTGTATTTAATTATATAAATTTTCTTACAATGAGACTAATATTTGATACTACTATTCAAAGTTTGTTATCGTTTATACATATGTACTTGCATCTGCATTTTCTCCATTACTATCTTACCTATCAGGACAAAGTGCGAATTATTCGCACGGGTGAAGTAGTCCTGTAATTAATAAACATGGAGAGCAATTCTGTCGAACTCCTTTGTTCGTTTATTGCATGGTCTTTTATCTACAAGACCTGACGTTGACAAATTACGAAAACACCGAAATTTGCTCAAGAGAAAAGGCTAAGAGGGGTCGATAAAGCGCAGGAGGAGAGTTTCCATCCCGCCTAATTCAATTCGTCATATTGCGAGCCTGAGGCAGTAATGGAACAAACTAGATTTGCCAGATACAAAGAACGTACTCCGCTGCATTTGAGCTTCAAGGAAATGATGTTGGCAGCGAGGAATGTGCATTAGAGAAAGCACTCAACTATTCCTTTTTGTCACTTTCCTCTTGCCCTTCAGTGCCTCCGTTTTGATACACGTAGCCACAATTTATTTCTTTGAAATAATACGAAAATTTGAAGAAGCTAAGAGGTTTTTATAGTCGCCGCGTCTTAAAGCACTATCTGGAAACCATTGGCCTTTACATTATTAAATTTTGATGATTTTCCAGCAACGCAATTCTAGTCAGAAACTATACTGCTCCTACTTACTAATGGTCCTAAGATTATTGTTCAATAATTTCTTTGTCTAATTGAGATTCATGTTCTTGATCGATCTAAATGGTTAATAATATTTCCCTTTCACTGTCAGTTATCCAATAATGAGCACATTTTTGAGAATGAATATACTAAAATTACCCCACTGAAACAGATATTATTCGTACAAAACGTTAATTTTCAACTCTAGGGCTCTTACGCTATATAACCCCCCCTCCCCTACAAATTACTATGCCTTGGATGGTATTTATTGAAATTGGTGTACGCCAGTTATGCTACGTAGTACTCGGTATAATATGTATTGATGTATAGCTATTGGTTTCTTCCGTAGTTCGCATGCACTTAACTGGATAACTGGCTTTTTTGACGAAAGGCGACCCCTTGTAGTTTCTGAAATCCTCATTGTATATTGTGGCATATCTATGTTATTAGGCTGCAGGGCTGTAGCTTCAAAGACATTTGGGTGATTTTCGTATGTTTCTTTATTATTATTTAACACAAAAAAGGAAAATATTAGTCCACTTACACTTGCCATAGTGAATGATGCCACACCACCGTTAACAGAAGAGAAACATCTGTAACTGTTTCTTCGTCATGTTGTTAGGAACTGGCGTAACTCACTGAGAATAACCGAGAGCTGCTCATCAGCTGATCCTGCTTTCGGCTGACACATTTGTGGAATTTCCAATAAAATAATTAAGAATGTTTTTAGGAGAAATCAGCGCATCAGCATAGAACTTTGGGACATTTAGGCATAGCTGGTTCGTGCTTTATGCAAATCATAAATCTATGCATATTATACAAGTGTACGTATATTTAACATCTCCTCTAAACTGCTATACCGATTTCAACCAAAATTAGAACACATTACCCTTGCTGTATTCAGAACGTAAAAAATCACGGTGGATAAAACTTTCATGTTGAAGAAACGGAGCGATGACGACGAGACGAAGAGCCACATTTAAGAAACAGGGCAACACTATGTTCTGCCTGTGCGGCGGTTCCTGGCGTTTTAAAAACACACGTACACTCGAAGCACTAAGTCACTGCACACTGAACATCACTGACCTACAATTAAAATCACTGAGCAGACCCTGCAGTGGAGAGGGTGGGGAAAGGAATGTGCGGTGGGTAGAAAAGGAGGGTAGGGGGCGGAGTGGGGATGGGATGAGATGGGATGGAAGGACTCCATGGGACTGGGTGGGGATGGGGATCCAAGTGGAGGAAGGGAAAAGGATGGGTGGAGGGGAACGTGGCACTAATCTACAAGGAAGGCTTAAGTTGATAGGAAGGGTATATGTCAGAACGGAGGGCGTCATCCGGGAGAGGAAGCTGATGGGAGTTACCCTCAGTTGGGATGTGGATCAAATGTTTATATGTTTGTAGAGCTTATGGGACTAAACTACGGGGTTATCAGTCTCTAAACTTACAAACTACTACTTAATACTAAGGACGCCACAAATATCCATGCCCGAGGGGAGATTCGAACCCCGACCGTAGAGGCCGTGCAGACTGTGACTGGCGTGCCTCAGTCAGCTCGGCCACCGCGGCCGGCTGGGATGTGGAGAGTATGGAGGTGGAGAGAGGGAGGAACATGTTTCTAAAGGCGTGGTAGAGACCCGGGATTCTGGAGGATTGGAGAGACCAGTGGGTGATGAGATTCTATTTTGTGGGGGGTGTATAGGATGCGGATATGTTCAAGGAATTTTAGAAGGTGGGGAAATTTGTGCCCGAGCGAGAGATGTTTTCCTATTACAGGCAGTAGCCTATGATGCTGCTCTACAGCCGAACGAATGACAACAATAGACAAACAGAATATAAAATTAACAAGGTGATAAAACGGCACTTTTACAAGTACAAGATGAGAAAATGGGAGAATGTTAAAAGAACATGACAGTGGATAGACATACACTGTTGTTAAAACAAGACATTGGCACGGTGGCTAAAAAACACTCACTGCAGACGACGAGACATAACGTGACGGCGACATTGAGGTAAGAAACACTGAACACTGGTTTCGCACAGGCGTGTATGCAACGTTAAAAAACACTGGGCGACGAAACACTATACACACGAAGCACTGAACACTGTTAAAACACTAGCACTGTACTGGCCCTACAGGGGGCGAGGGGAAGATGCAGAAAGTGCTGGGGAAGGGGAAAAGAGGTGGGGGGAGGGGAGAAAGGAGGGGGAACCGGAAGGACTCCCGGCGAGACGGAGAAAGGAGGGGGTGAGCCAAGCGGGGGACGGGATGGGGACGGGAGAGGGAGGGAGGAGGGGACGATAATCTACAGAGAGAGGTCAAATTTGGAAGGAGGGATAGATGTCGGGACGGTTGTGGAGAATGTCGTCTGGGTAGGTATACAGGATGGTGGATGGATTGAGTCGCCATGTCCGGCCGGAGAGACATTTCAACAGTTTAAGATGGGAGAGGATGGGCGGTTTTGAGGAGAGGGTTCCAGGAGAGGTCTCTATCTAGGTTTAATCCCAGAGCGGGGGGTCTTCGTTTGCGGGATGGGGCGGCCATGGAGGGTGAGGTAGTCTCGATGGCGAAAGGAAGGGGTGGTGCGACCTATGATGATTGCCTGGGATTTTGTAGGGTTTACAGTAAGGAGCCACTGGTTACACCAGGAGGAAAATTCGGAGAGATGGGACTGAAGGAAATGTTGGGAGCGAGCGAGGGACAGCGGTGTCATCAGCATACTGAAGAAGATGGACGGGAGGCTGAGGTCGGGGCATATCTGCTGAATATAACAAATAGAGGAGGGGATGTTTTCCTCATGTGAAGGCGTTTCCTAATTTTATATCGCACGGTTTGACATGAAACTCTAATAATTCGCTGCACTTATTGACATAACACGCAACTTTTATAACAGTCTTATGTTCGCAGATATTTTGTTGTTACTTTTCTAGGCCTATATCAAATAAGCGGCAATAAGCGATTTAATAGAGGTAAAGCAGGGATTGCACTCTTATGATTCAAGAACATGATGCTGCCGACATCTGTCGCTGGAGCGCACTGCGATCGCGTGTAGCTCGTTGAGGCATACGACTCGTATGCACAAGTCGCGCCGCCTCCGAGCGTTCTGCCTCACGTTGGACTCGGCACGTTGAGCACACAGGTTCAGACACACGTGTGCCGACGGCTTCAGACCGCACGGCTAACCGGGTGGATCAGTCAAAGGAGTATCAGTATGCCCCTATTTATTTCAACAGCTGCAGTTCCTAAATAGTTGTGTACGTCGAGTTGGCGTCAATAATAGGCGTCTAATTTTATACCTCTTTCGATTCTTCAGCTGTCCCTTTCGGTTTTCTATTTCTAAATCATCTCTGTATCGAAGCGAACAAAAGAAAAAAATCAAATCGACCAAGCCATTTCTAGACTAAAGTAGAGAGAGAGAGAGAGAGAGAGAGAGAGAGAGAGAGAGAGAGAGAGAGAGAGAGAGAGAGAGAGAGAGAGAGAGAGAGATCATAATGTATCATTTTAATTGATTCGCCGCGGCGGAGTGGCCGAACGCATTGAGGTGCTATACTGCGATAAGCGAGGTCGTCCCCGTCTGGGGTTCGAATTCACCCTCGGCAGTTAAGTCCCATAAGCTTTACAAACATTTGAACGTTTTTTAATTGATTAAACTGTTGGTTCTTGGTGAAATATTGAATTACACTAAAAGAAACACTTTATTGGTGCTGTAGGTCTCGGGTTATAAGCCATTTTTCGAGTACTTAACTCATTACTCATCTCAAAGATGACGTAAATTCAGACTGAGATTCGTGACCTAAACGTAAAGATTATTGCTATAGTGCAGATGAAGGAGGGCACCACTGAAATCAGTTCAGGAAATAAGGAGACTAAGGACAGGATGGCAAAATCGTATACTCAACAAATCTCATGCACACAGGTTTATTAACTATAATAAAAGCCCTAAAGGACTTCCTTAAAGAAATCACTTCAAAAATTTAAACCAAAGGAAAATGTTAAGTACAACCCTTTTAAAATAACATTTTTTTTACAACTACTGTATTGCTCAAAATCACAATTTAAACGATGCTTCCGAAGCAAGTAACAAACTGGCAAATGTTGAAACTGGAAATTTAAACTTTCGACCACCAAGTACAATGCACGTTGGTAGCCATCTTCATACATACTACTCGGCGGACACTGCAGAACCGCAAAGGAGGACACGGGTCGCTTAACTGAAGGAAGCAAAACAATCTAGCGCCACCGCGGTCCCCACACGCTCGTAACCGGAAATCACAACTTCCTCCTCCGTTGCGGTACCGCCGGGCCAGCCCCAATAATGTAAATCTGCAGCATAAATTCCAGAAACAGTATCCGGCACCAAATTACTCCGACATAAACACCTCCAAAACACTTTGAATTATAAAACAGTACATAACAAGTGCCAAAATATCAAACCACCTTAGCAATTTGAGAAATAAAAGGCACTCATTAAAACTTAGTAAAATTTTAAAATTCAAATAAATGCTAGTACAAAATTCAAGTACTTAAATATTCTTTGCAGAAACAGTAACGGTTACTCCCCAAACAGACACAGAACTCTTAACATTGAAGGCATGAAAGAATTGCTTAAACATCATACCACACTTTAGTGTCAAATGCCAAACCACAACTGTCTGTAGGAGATCAGCCCAGTAACAGTTTTCTAACCGACCCGCTCCCACGACTCAGAGCCGACGGTGTTCCAACACGAAGCCAGAGGTGCTCCAGATCACCAGGGCGCACAGTGCAGACCTCCACAATCGAAACGAACAAGACTGCCCATCAGAATAACGACACCCAGACGGGGGCGGACTCCAGACAATGCCGGGACAACCATAAGAAACATCAGACACAATCCACAATTCAAAACAAAGTTCAGGAGAAAAACACCCTATTTCCACGAAGTTCTCTTCAAAAGGCACACAACAGACTATTGCATAGCCAACGAAGCCTGGGGCACCAACGTTCATAAGGTGTATAGCAGAGCCCGACACGGAAGGACACCGAGAATTAAAGCCTCCCGGCGCTCGCACCAAGTCTATCAGGACAGCACGTACACTCGGGAGCAGACGAAAGAGAACCTGCTTGGCTAGGTTACACACGCGGCACAGCACGCCGTCGCCCACATTAAGTACTCATCTCCAGCTACCTGTCCTGCTGCGCAAACATTCAGCTGCAAAATACTTCAGGACCAAAAAGCGACTCCGCCTCTAGGACGCTAAGTTGTGCGCTCACGTCGGCCCGCACGACGGTAACATCATAACCACCGCTATCCAGGCGACTAGATCTCGTTGGACGCCAAGCTGTTACTCCATCGCTCCACGCTGGCGGCGGCCCACAAGTCGGTGACAACACCTCCGGAGGAACCCAGGCGACAAGCGCTATTCGAATGCCAATCCGTCACTCACTTTGCGTGCGTCACACGCCTCCAGCTAACCATCGGCCAGCGATGGCACATCGAAAACAACTTCCTTGTGGCAGCGCCGCCTAAGGGGAAACTCATCGCTACTATCGATATAGACTCCCCTAACGTGCGAGCCTCGTAACAATTATCTTTGTGACAATTTTGACAAAGTTACAATGGATTACCAAATATAACAGCACAACATTTACAAAAACGCGGAAAAATGTACATTGGAATGAAATTATGCCTAAGAGTAGAATTTGAAATCATATAATCCGTAATCAAATAGGGAGGAACAATTGAATGAAGTCTGCTCATTCAATAGTAGCTGTGAGGATGCATACAACTTTTTCTGAGTCAGCTTTGCACCCTTTTCTGTGTGTGTAGTATTTCTGCATCGATAATGTATTTGTTATTTTTCATTTAAGCAGTGTTCCTATGGGATCAGTAATTAGTTAAGTACATGAAAATGGGCTTATAACCCGAAACGTAGGTCGTACAGCACCAATAAGGTTTGTGAAAAAAATCATACTGTGTATTCTATCAATTTTTAAAAACGAAGTACATGATTTTTCTTGCTGGAACGATCGTCCCAGCCGTTGTTTTTCTGTCACGATGTTAATATTTTATACTTTCCCTCTGGTGTTTCTTGTTGCTTAGCGTTATGATGTGCATAATGGGTTTTGAAACGATTAAGTTACTAGTTCAGTATTCCATTCTTTTTTCATGCTCTTTCTACTTGCTTCTAAATGTTCTTCCTAACCTCTCTAGATGCATCACATCTTAACTGTAAGATTCCTAATTTTTGATAATCTGATTTTTCTGGTTTTCACGAATTTTCGTGAATTTTACTGTTGATTGAGCTATGTATTTTTATTTTGTCTTCCGAAAGTATAAGATATTCTGTGTATTTATAACTGCATTTCAATGAAGTAAACACAGTTATTATTCATAAGTATTGATTCAGACCTCAAATAAAAATACGCTTATTTCGCCATCACTGCACATAATAACACACAGCGGGCCCACACGCAGCGTTTTAGCAGCGCTGTCTGTATTTATGAAAGTGTAAGCGACAGTCGACCAAAGCTCACATTTGAAAAAGGCCGGTGTACGTATCATGAAACTTTCAAATAGCTAGAGGAGAAATAACTGCGATGACCGGGTTGCTGAGAGGAATTTGCATTAAAACTGTAAACACTGTGATTGCAGAACAGACACATCGAATTAAATTTTAAATTGGACCGAAGATCCCACGGCGGACCGCACGTCCTAGTTAAACCAACTCGCTGCACCGCATTAATTAAATAACCTCCCGCGGCGAAATTTCGCGTCCCAAACTACACAGATTAGATTTTATGCCGCGGTACGCTGTGGCTGCCCGAAGGAGAACGCAACTCATGGGCGCAGAGTTCAGACTAAAGGATAACACCGCATGGTCACCGCTACACAGGGATTACTGATAACTCAACTGTTTGCCAAGGTTTTCTTGTAAGCACTGCCTATATGTTCTAATCCTTTTGGTGCAGCACAGTTATTCTTCATCTCTGCATTTGGTAAACCCTCGTTAAAATCCGGGTGTTCAATTTCAATGGTTTGGTTTCATTAAATGAGGTTTTGGTGGGAAATTTTAGAATTTTATTAGTTCTGGTACCTATATTTAGTATTTTGAAAAGCAAAGTAGAAATGGGGGTACCAGCAAAGAGTGCAAACATCAATCATAATTTATTCCGTGTGCGCATATAAAATAAAATTATGGGGATTGTCAGCATGTGTCTTATGTTAGCATTCAGTTCGGGTAGAAGTGCGTTAAAATATTATTCAAGTTAATCATTTCCTGCTGCTACAGTTTTTAGTGTAGAAATTATAAATTGCAACGTCATACCGAATGCCATAGTTTTGCTCCATGAACAGCGAAAAAGTAGTAAGCGAGATCCTTTTTTCCTTTCATTATTTTGCTGTGGATCTCAGCGAGAAAAAGTTTAATAAAGGTTAGAAATTATGTTTAAAGTTGGTTGTAAGTCACTAAGTACTGTCATTCTCATATAGTGTATTTATAAGGTCTCGTCACATTATGTGGCAGTTTCTTGCATCTATAATGTTTACGACGTTATATCTCCTGAACCATGTGTTGTATATGGTTCTTACTCCTACAGCAACTGTTATCTTACGTAATAAATAAGTTTACCAAATTTGGTTGAAATCGGTCCAGTGGTTTAGGAGAAAATGAGCAGAATTGTCGCTTAATGCAGCAATTTTTCGCGCATATCCTGAACTATGTGTTATGCATGATTCTTACTCTTACGGTGACCGTCCTCATTGATTGAAGCTTATGTGTACAAAATTTCATAAAGATAGGAACAAAATTGTAGAGTTGTATGCAACACGTACACAGAAACATACGGACATTCTTCTTTATATATTAGACTAGCTGCAAACAAGGCGTTGCCCGGGTATTTATTTATTTATTTATTCCTGCCATTTGTTAGGTGTATACTCATTTGTATAAGAGCTGTATGTCTGTAAAATCTCTTGGGAATACAATTAGTAGTAAAGAAGTAATAGATTGAAACTTGGTGCGTGATGGGGCGGTTTTCCATGAACGTTGCTATTTATGTGCTCATATCTCATAAAGTACGTGTCGTACTGTGATACAATTTAGAAGGTACACATAACTATATGCGTGTATACTGTCGGCAAAATTTCCTGCGACCTCAATTTGTAGTGTAGAAATTAAAAATTGTAACGTCATACTAAATGCTTTAGTTTTAGTCCGCGAACAGTGGAACGTTACTGTTTATGTGCTCATATCTCATGAACTACGTGTCGTACTGTGTTACAATTTAGAAGCTATATTCAACTATATATGTCTGTATACTGTCTGTTAGATTTCCTGTCGCTACAATTTGTAGTGTTCAAATTATAAATTGGAACGTCATACCGAGAGCCGTAGTTTTACTCTATAAACACCGGAAAAGTAGTAAGCGAGAAACTTTTTTCCTTTCATCATTTTACTATGGTTGCCAGCGAGAAAAAGTTTAATGAAGGTTTCAAATTATGTTTAAAGTTTGTTGCAAGTCGGTAAGTTCTGTCATTCTCATACGGTGTATTTCGAAAGTATCGCCCCATTATATGACATTTTGTGCGATTTCTATTGGCCATGACGTAATATCGTTTGAACCATGTGCCGTATGTGATTCTTAACCATGCACCAATTGTTACCTCACAGTAAGGAATGTGTGTACGAAATATGGTTGAAATCGCTCCAATGGTTTAGGAGAAAATGAGCAGCATTCTCGCAAAATGCAGCAGTTTTTCGCGCATCCCAATGTTTACGACGTCATATCTCGTGAACTATATATCGTATGTGATTCTTATACTTACGGCAACCGTCCTCGTGGATTGAACTTACGTGTACAAAATTTAATAAATATTGGAACGAAACTGTAGATTTGTATGCAACACGTACAAACATACGGACACTCTGCTTTATATATTAGAAGATATGCATGATTCACACTTTTAATTGTATATATTCTCTTAGTAAAAACCGTCTTGTTTGTTTGTTAAGCTTATGGGATTTAACTACGGGGTCATCAGTCCCTAAACTTACAAACTACTTAAGAACTACCTTATACTAAGGACGGCACAAATATCCATGCCCGAGGGGGGATTCGAACCCCCGACCGTAGTGGCTGTGCAGACCGTGACTGGAGCGCCTCAGTCTCCTCGGCCACCGCGGCCGGCAAACCGTCTTGATTGCAATTTTTTTTTTATTCCTTATTTAATGACGCGTTTCGCCCTTTAGCGGAGCATCTTCAGATTATAATGCACTCTGGTACAGAGTTAGTCTGTACAAGTCGGCGGAGAAGCACACCACGCCCGCCCACGGCCCGTGAGCGCAGTTGTAAACATGGGCTTATCTTGTATCATCAGAGACCAGCGCTTCTATTAAGAGCTGCAAGGAAATCCAAAATTCAAAAACATAGAAACACCGCAAAGCAACTTACGGTGTCACACCACGGAGAGTGCATTATAATCTGAAGACGCACTGCTAAAGGGGGAAACGTGTCATTAAATAAGTAATAAAACAATTTACAATCAAGAGGTTTTTTTACCAAAGGAATATTAATTCTCACTGATTGCTGTACACCATGGACTGGACATCGTTTTAATTGTTCAGGATGAATTAAAAATGATTGCACCTTGACCCGCTCGGTTAGCAGTGTGGTCTAACGCAACGGGGAGGCGTACTGTCCCCGGTTCGAAAGGGGTCGGATTGCCGGCCAGCCAGGATGTGGTTTTTACGCGCTTTTCCACATCCCCCGAGGTGAATACCGGGCTGGTCCCCACGTCCCGCCTCAGTTACACGGTTCGCAAATATTTCGTAACACTTTGCACTTTCGCACACTTATAACACTATACGCACACATTTCTCGGGGCATGGGGTGGCGGCAGGAAGGGCATCCGGCCACCCTTAAAATATTAACACATGCCAGATCCGCGTTTAACACAGTGCCGAACCTGCATGTGCGGGACAAAGGCCAAAGAGATAGATAGATAGAAAATTATTGCACCTTGCAGGTAGCTGAATAATTTTGCACCGGCTTTTTATCTTCTGGTGACTTTACTAACTGATAAAAGACAGCATGCAGCGGCGGAGTGGCGGAGCGCATTGAGGTAGTATGCTACGATGCGCGAGGCCGTTCCCTGTCGGGGGTTCGAATCCCCCGTCGGGCATGGATGTTTGTGCCGTCTTTAGTATAAGCTAGTTCATAAGTAGTTTGTAAGTCTAGGGACTGATGACACCGTAGTTAAGTCCCTACAAACATTTGAAGATTTGAAAGACAGCATCATCCACGAGCAGTCTAAAAGAGCTACTCAGATTGTCTTCTAAATAGTTTATAGAGCTAAAAACAGAAGGGGTCTCATATCACTTATTTGGGAACACCAAATATTACTTCTGTTTTACTCGATGACTTTGCGTCAATTACTACGTACATTGTCCTGTCAGACAGGAAATCGATAATCCAGTCGCACAACTGTGGCGATATTCCATAAGCACGCAATTTTCTTAGAAGACGCTTGTGAGGTGCAGTGTCAAATGCCTTCCGAAAATCTAGAAATATGTGATCTATTTGCTTGTTGAATATTTTATTTCAGGTAATCGTTTTCTACAAAGTTGGTTGTCATCTTCAGAGCTCTACATGTAAACAAATAGCTCCTAATACGACTAGATCTCTTGTCGATAGCACTCAACACTTCATGTGTGATTCACAAGAACGATACTTTCTGAATCTTGTTGACTGTGAGTCATTAGGTCATTTTCTTCGAGGTAGTTCACAATGTTTCAGAAAAGTATATGTTCTAAAATCCTGCAGCAAACCGACGTCAATGCTAGAGGCCTGTAATTTTATGGTTGACTCATACTGTGCAACTGTGCATACCTGTGCAACTATCCAGTCTTTGGGTACCGAATTATTTGTATATGATAGCTAGGTATGTAGCTACTGTTTCGCACTGGTAAACAGTCTGCACCAGTATTTGCTTCGTCTTCTATGGTGAAGGAATTTCGGAAAGCTGTTTTTAGCAATTCTGTTTCAGCACAGCTGTCGTCAGTAGCATCACAATTGATATCATGTAGTGAAGGTATTGATTGTGTTTTGCCGCTAGTATACTTTACATAGGACCAGAATTTTTCAATTTCTACCAAGTTACGTGATAGGGTTTCGTTGTGGTAACAGAAGCTTCTCGCATTGAAGATTGAGATAAATTTCGAGTTTCAGTAAAAGGTGGTCAGTCTTGGAGACTTCGTGTCTGTTTATATTTAATATGCTTTTATTTATTTATTTAGTTTCTGATTTTACAATAACGATCTAACCTAATTTGTGTACCACGGTAGTTCAGCCACTTGTTTTGTTAATTTATTTGGTATAAATCTCTCAATATCTGTTGATATTATTTCTCTGAATGTAAGCAACGTCTGATCTACACTCATATTTTTAGTTTCGAAAGACTGGAAATTCTCACTCAGAAAAGCGTTAATTGAATTTTTATCTCGTTATTCGAATTTTCATTTAATTTTGGTGGCTTTGGGAATTTCATTATTCAGTATCGATACAACTCTGTGATCCCCGACTTATGGTAAAATGTCCGATAAGCTACAGTTAACGTTTATCTGTAGTGTTTGTGGAGAGAACGCTGTTCTACGCTCAGTATGCGGTGGGACGGGGTACGGGCGATGAGCAATCTGTCATTCAAGTCCATACTAGTTTTTGTAGATTTGGAGAAAGCATTTGACAATGTTGACTGGAATACACTTTTTCAAATTCTGAAGTAGGCAGGGGTAAAATACAGGGAAAGGAGAGTTATTTACAACTTGTACAAAAGCCAGACCGCGGTTATTAGACTCGAAGGGCATGAAAGGGAAGCATCAGTTGGGAAGGGAGTAAGACAGGGTTGTAGCCTTTCTCCGATGTTATTCAATTTGTACATCGAGCAGGCGGTGAAGGAAAGCAAGGAAAAATTTGGAAAAGGGATTAAAGTTCAGGGGGACGAAATAAAAACATTGCGTTTTGCTGATGACATTGTAATTCTGTCAGATACAGCAAAGGATCTGGAAGAGCAGTTGAATGGAATGGTCAGTGTGTTGAAGCGAGCGTATGAAATGAACATTAACAAGAGCAAAACAAAAATAATGGAATGCGGTCTTAGAAAATCAGGCGATGCTGAGATGCTGCGATGCTGAGATTAGGTAACGAAACAATGAAGGTGGTAGATGACTTTTGTTACTTGGGTAGTAAAATAACATGCGATGGTCGCAGTACAGAGGATATAAAATGCAGAATGGCAATGGGAAGAAAAGCATTTTTGAGAAAGAGAAATTTGCTAACATCGAATATTGATTTAAGCCTAAGAAAGTCCTTTCTGAAGGCATTTGTGTGGAGTGTTGCCTTGTACGGGAGTGAAACATGGACGATAAGCAGTGCGGATAGGAAGAGAATAGAGGCTTTTGAAATGTGGTGCTACAGAAGAATGCTGAAGATTAGGTGGGTAGATCGCATAACTAATGAAGAGGTACTGAACAGAATTGGTGAGAAAAGGAATTTTTGGCATACCCTGACTAAAAGAAGGGATCGCTTGGTAGGACACATTCTTAGACATCGGGGAATCGTAAATTTAGCATTGGAGGGAAGTGTGTGGGGTAAAAATCGCAGAGGGAGACCAAGAGACGCGTATAGTAAGCAGATTCAAGTGGATGTGGGTTGCCGTTCTTATGAGGAGATGAAAAGGCTTGCTCAGGATAGAGTAGGGTGGAGAGCTGCATCAAACCAGTCTCCGGACTGAAGACCATAACAACAACAACTAGTTTAATAAAAGTTACAACAAAACAACATAAAAAAGTTTGAACTAAGTTTCAGTTTGCTGTTAGGTAGTAGTCGGCATGACGTTTTATGTTGCCGAGCAACATTAACAGTCAATTTGGCCGTGAAAGTTATTAACTTCGATCCCAAGTTCCCGCACCACCAGCACGATTGATATAAAATAAATAAATAATACATAAGGTCCTTGTACGAGTTGGGCAGGAGAACTAAGTTTCAACTGTTACTATTAATTCACTATTAGTGTCAGTTATGGCTATCGATCTTTTTAAACTCTAACATCGAAGTTCACGGCCTGCTAAACTTGAAGTTTCGTATTAATAGTTAACGTACTAGAGCTTGCCACATCTGAGTATAAGTCAATGTTTAAATTCAATAAACCATTTAAATATCCTCTTGACGGAGTTCAATACCTTCAATAAATCAAAATCATCTGCCTCCAATAATAATACACACAGTAAATAAACTTTATGAACTCAAAATGACTTTTATTTCCGATTGATGCAACATGTGTCAGCTAAAGCAATGATCGTATGAAACGTTAGCTTGTAACAGCAGACAATAATAAATTAACATTTTATTTTTTCTTGGCTGCGGCGGCGACGACGCTACCCTTTTTCATTGCGGCACCTCGATCGTACAAGAAACAGAAAGAAAACAAACAAAACAAATTTTAAGAATCACATCATGATATTACAACATGTATGCACAAATAATTAGCCGGCCGCGGTGGCCGAGGGGACTGAGGTGCTCCAGTCAAGGTCTGCACGACCACTACGGTCGGTGGTTCGAATACCCCCTCGGGCATGGATATTTGTGCCGTCCTTAGTATTAGTTAGTTCATAAGTAGTTTGTAAGTTTAGGGACTGATGACCCCGTAGTTAAGTCCCATAAGCTATACAAACATTTTAACATTTTTGAACAAATAAATATATACAAATTCACAATATTTACATACAACAATTAAAGTTTTTTATTCGTATCCTGCAAAACAGAGCTGATGTAGTAAAGTGGGGCTCATCAGTTTTTGTCCCTCTACAGGTGCATGTATAATATTAGAGTACCCATTCTGTTTCCATTCTTGCAACACGAAGGTGATGTGTTGTTCAACCCACACACAATGCGCCTTAAACTCTATGCGCAGAAAATGTATGCCCAGTACGATCTCCGGATTTGTCTCCAATTGAGTATGTGTAGAATACGATGTGACGATGTGGACTCTTGCAGATCTGCACGAACAAGTCGAGCGGTCGCAGAGTAACGTCTCCCGAGACAGTACTCGAATAGTTGGCAGAATCAGTGTCAGCATAGCAAACTGTGGAGGTTACTCCACGTACTAATACGGGGGTTTTAGTATGGATCGACAACTGGAACCTCAATACCGCTTGAGATATTGATCTGTACAAGAAATCATTTCATAATGCCATAGGCACTATTTCATCAATATATCTCGAGTAAATTACAAAACTTTTTTATTTTTCGGCGGTATACAATTAACGATGGAAGAACAAAAGAAACAGAGGAATACATCACTTACTGGACCGACGTTAAGCTCTCAAATGGGCGTTGATTTCAAATTTAATTTAAGCACGAACAGAAAATGAAAAGTGAAAAATTGAATTTCACTACAGTAGCATGAGGAGTAGCATGAGGAAAACGAAGATAATGGAATACGATGTCAGAAAATCAGGCGATGCTGAAGGAATTAGATTAGGTAATGAGACAATAAAAGTAGTAGATGAATTTTGTTATTTGGGTAGCGAGATAACTTCTGATGGCCGAAGTAAAGAAGATATAAGATGCAGAATGGCTATGGGAAGAAAAGCGTTTCTAAAGAAGCGAAACTTGTTAACATATAATGTTAATTTAAATGTTAGGAAGTCCTTTCTGAAAGCATTTGTCTGGAGTGTAGCACTGTATGGGAGTGAAACGTGGATGATAACGAGTTCAGACAAAAAGATGATGGAAGCATTCGAAATGTGGTGCTACAGACGAATGATGAAAATTAGATGGGTAGATCACGTAACTAATGAGGTGCTTAACCGAATCGGGTAGAAAAAGAGTTTCTGGCATATCCTGACTAAGAGAAGGGATAGATGGGTTGGACACATTTTGAGACATCAAGGAATTATCAACTTAGCATTAGAAGGAAGCGTGTGGGATAAAAAACGTAGAGGGAGACCGAGGGACGAATGTAGTAAGCAGATTCAAAAGGATGTAGGTTGCCGAACGTATTCTCAGATGAAGAGACTTGCACAGAACAGGGTAGCGTGGAGAGCTGCATCAAACCAGTCTGCAGACTGAAGACCACAACAACACAACAGCATGTTCACATCAGGAGTGGCAAAATTCATTATTTTAGCGCATCTGTATTATCGTATTAATGCATTTGTAAGAGGTCAGCGCCCCTCAATTCCGAGACATACATATCAATTGTGGGCGCCGATAGCGCCATAGCTTGCAAGAGTTAGTGATTGGTATAATGATGTTATGGCGGGGTGGTTGAAGTGAAATAACTTGCAACCTGTTTGTGACAGCTATGGTGTGTGTCCCCAACTGTCGTGTGTCGGCTCCCCAAAAATTTTTCGATTACGACAAACCCGTTATTGTGATCTGCTTTTGAGAGAATGAAGAATCCGGCTTTCGCGTCATCCGCACCGGAGTTGTTACAATACTGAAATACGAAAGATTAGTACTAAAGTACATGGCGCCAACTGCGTGTGATTTGTTACCTGATATTTTGGCATATGAACTGCGATTAGCTTTTTATAAATATTAAACGAAGGCCGTGATCCTTTAATTTATTTCTGATTTATTACAAATATACTTGTTCTAATGAAACCGACAGTGGATTCAATTAGGAACTTAGCCTATAACGTATTTAATGTCTTGAATTATCAGTGAAAAGGAGACAAAGACTGATTGAAACAACTCTCGGACCTACATCAACCGTCAAGAGTCGTGTCAACATAAAAATTATTGGTTGCTCATTATATCAACAGAGTGCGAGTGACGCAGTCCCTTCAAAATTAGACGCCGTGTAGAGCGGAGCGATGGACAGGTGTTCTACCTCCTTATGTTTGCCCTTGTTGTAAACTACAGTAACAGGGACAGATTGCGAATATGGCGAACTGAGTACAGATGATAGAGAACGTCGCGGTGTAGCTGTGACGCCTATAGGAAATTATAGAGAATAATATTGTTTGATCAAGCGTACTCGCGAAACCTGTATGTTTTCCTTTGTGACGGTTGTACCGAGAAGGACCACTGTTTGAATCGTCGCGCCGCTGCTTCGATGGGAGCACCAACGGTGTAAACAATGGACCAGTAGACGTGGCAAGTGCATTAATTTAAGCTCTCGCCGCAGTGCGATACGAGCAAAACCTTTAGTAAGTGGGACACAGTAGTAAGTAAGACACAGCCCGCCATTCAGAGTTGCCTGTAGCTAACAAAAGGACACCGCCTGTTCTGGGAAGACGCTGTCGCAGTGAGAAATGTCCAGTAAGCCTGGTCTGTGCCCTAGTGAGAATGTTATGAGTAATCCTGTCGGACAACGCCTTGCGAGGTAGCGGTATGCAGTCTACCATACTGTTATGCACTCTCTGATATGGAAACGCCCGAACGTGTGACGCAACTTCCGTGCCGTGGCAAAACAACGTGCCTCATGCCAATCGAGTTTCAATACTGGTTCGTAAGGCATGCGCGGGAGTGCATTTGCATTCCCATGCGTCATGGAGAGCCAAGAATGGCTCGCATATTTGTCTAAAGCACCAAGAGCTGCTAATAAAGATGTCATTCTCTACTGTCGAAAAACGCGGCACATGATTTCTCTAAATCACTCCACGCAAACGTTTTTTTATGTCTTCTCAGAAGTGCTGCCTTCTTTGAAAGCTGGACTGCATGTGTGCCAAGTCAACTGATCATTATAACAACAGTTCTACTTTAGCAGGATTTTTGAGCAATCGCTCTTTTGCCCTACACAGATGGTGGTCACCTTCTATTATGGTGGATCTTCAATAATTGCACGTGGAACTCTCACACGGTACCATGTCGCGGGGTTTACTGTGCCCGTATATTCTAGGTGCCTGGTGGTCGGTCGGAGGATTTCTACTTTGCTTTGTAAGTTCCTTGTGTGCTTGATTATAAAGTCTTATATAGTGACAATATGTAGCTCGTTATGCAACTCTCTCGTTCTGGCCCATCTAGGGGCTCGCAGAATGAGTCGGATGCACTTGTTTTGCAGTACTTGTAACAATTTCATATTGGTGGGACATGCCGTTCCCCAAGACGAGCATCCGTGTGTCATGGCAGGGAGAACCGTGGATTTGTATAAACGTACTTTTGTCTGTGTGGCCATCTGGGTACTGTACACTAACGGAAACAGTTTATGGATTAATTTAACCATTTTTTCTTTCTTAAGTAAAATGTATTGTTTAAATGTTAACTTATTATCGAGTTGCACTACGAGGTATCGAACTTGTGGAGACCAAGGAATATTTGTATTGTTTATGTGAAGATTATCTCGAAGATTAGGTCATCGCCTGGTGAACATTACTGCCTTTGTTTTGTCGGCATTTATCTTGATCATATTTTGATGTGCCCAACTTTCAGTAAGCGTAAGCTCACGCTGGAGTCTGATGATGTCGGCTGTCAGACACCGACTGCTAGCCAATGCAGTGTCATCTGTGAACTGGGCAATTTTAACTTGGCGGACAGCCAGTAGGTCGTTAACATATAGGATAAACAGTGTTGAGGATTAAACAGAACCTTGTGGTATGCCTTCCTGAAGTTCCAGACCGTTGATTTTCCAGCCGTACAAAGAATCGTCTGTCTGTTAGGAAATTGTCCACTAGTTTGGTCATAATCCAAGATTATGATTTTTAACTATTAAGTTAGCCCTCCAGACTTTGTCGTACGCAGTCTCGATGTCTAAACACGCTGCAGCGGTGTCATACGCCCGGTTCAGATTATACGCCAAAAACTTCGTAACTCGTAACAGTTGGAGTTCGGCTGAAAGATGAGGCTGGACCACACAAACGTCGTGGTGGTTTCTTTAAAGGGCACGGCCTGTTTCCTTCCCAATAGTTATAAAAACAATCCGAGATAGTGCTCCGTCTCTTCTGACTAACAAGGAGACTTCCCGTTGTCGGGAACTCGGTTTGGGACACGACTCCTTACAAGGAAAGTACATGGGCCCGATCAAACACATATACACCAAAATCGAATGAGAGATAATGTAAAGATCCCTTATTCCACTAGTGATACTCCCGCGTCTGCAGTCGTCTGTTAGAGGCCTCTGAGTGTGCCTTGCCACACTGTACTTTGATATGTCGGTTCGCCAGTAGGGACGGTGCAGTGTGTGCCTCTGAAGTTGCGTTTTGTGACGTTATTTGTGTGGTGAAGCGTCAGATGGGGCGGCGATCGTTAATCAATCCTGCTAATGTATTGCCATTGGTTGAGATGAAGTTACGAAGAACCCTTCTTCCTGAAGATGGTATTAGTGTAGAAGATGAATCATGCTTTCTCGTATCTGTTATGGTACAGAAATATGAGCATAAGTTAGATAATATTGTAACACTAACACATAATGATGATAATACGGATGATAATGACGGACAACTCATTTCAAGCGGTAGTGCTACGGTAAGTGCGGGAAGAGGCGATGGAAGCAGTGGCAGTGAATACCAACAGTTTTCCGAGAAGGTTAAAGTTGCAACTATCATCACGCCTTTTGATGAAAATACACTAGAGACCATGTACGATGATTATTACATAAGTTATAGTTAAGATAACTGCATTATGTATGGTGTCTACAATTACAACTACAGTGCTATCTAGAGCATCATTGCAGAGTTTTGCAAAAAAAAAACGACACCCACCAGCACATTGAGGTGTACGTAGAGATCCTGTAAGCAAACGTTGAGACAGATATGTTTGTTCGAGTCTATGTACTTTCCTTGTTAGTAGTAAACGTCAACTGTGTCCACTCATATAAGTTTTAAAGCACTCTAGCCATAAAATTCCGCGAAAGAGGACTCTCACGTTTAAGCACAACTCATATACACCTAATATAGTGGGCATTGAATGCTTTAGAGCACTATAGCGAAATAGATCAAGCAGTAGCTTGGCAGAATTATCAGGGTTCATTTCTTTTTACAACAAACGTTTTAGTTTTGTCATTCGTTTTAAAAATCATAACAATTTTAAATAAGATTAATGATTTAAAATATTATCAGTTATATTATAAACAACTTTATTTTCTTTATGAAATGTCGGTTGCAGCTAATAAAAATTTTGATTACAATATTTTCTTTTTAAAATACTTGTAAGTTGTGGAAGGATTATATATATTCGTTGTGATTTCGAGGAACCAGTGAATGAAAAGGAAAAAAAAATCTCTTTAAAAGGAAGGTTCGAACATGGACCGTCCACATGACAAGCGAACACGCTACCACGTGACCTACCGTGCTGCACCACAGTCTTCGCTTCGCTGAAAAGTCTCCCAATTATATACGTTTCTTGCTTAAAATTTTGGAATCCTTTTTTTTTAGTTTTGAATTATCTGGATAGTTCGCATTATGACTTCTTTGAGTGGACACCGTTACCGTATAGTACTTTGATGTGAAATTTCATCCTGAACTGAGTTTCCGAGACTGGAAAGTCTCCTTGTAAATTATTCTTATTTCGTTATGACCTACTACTTGTAGGTCTCATATAATGATTTACCACAGAGCATGTGGCTTCGGACTTATTGTGCGCACAAAACAAAATCCATCCTGGGAAACTGCTGTTAATAGCGGAATATATTATTCATTCTTATGGAAAAAATTTTATTTGTACGTTTTCAGTCCTGTGATTCATGCAGCTCTACATACTATCATGCGCAATCCTCTCAGAATCAGAAAGGCAACCAACAACCATTTGAACCTTCTACTGAACTCGTCTCGTAGTCTCCCTCTGCGATTCCTCACCACTCCTTCCCCTTCAATCTGGTACTAAATTCTCAATTCCTTAGTAGTGTATAGATATCTTACTGTTCCTTACCTATATAAACAAAATGAAAAAAAAAAAAATGAGGAGTCAGACTATTTGCAGATGATGCTCTCATTTATCATCTATTAAAGGCAAACAAGGAAGATGAAACAGAAGACCCCACCGTCGAAGCAAGAACGTTAACAGCAATTAAAAATAAGGGTACGCTATGTACACTAAGGACAGAGCCCTGTGGGACACCGTCTCTTGAAGGTGAGGTGGGCTGACAGATGCACCAACTCAGATAAGAAAAGAGCCAGTGCAAAAGGATATTCTACATGAAGATCGTAAGTGGACCCTGTAAGCCCCATTCACAAGTCGTCAGCAAACAAGGAAGATGAAACAGAAGACCCCACCGTCGAAGCAAGAACGTTAACTGTGGTGTCGCACAAGTACAAAGTGCACGCCACCTACTTTCGCCGCGCGCCGCCATGCACGCACGGCGCGGCGTTCTCACAACGACAGCCACGAGCGCCCTCTGCGACAACTCCGCTCGTGGCCACCGCTGAACGACTTGCCTCTTGGGACTGAGATAGCAACCAGTGAGGACCTTCGTAATCAGATAGGCACCAGTGAAGACTTTGCTATCGTACAGGCACTAGGCAGCCCTCTAACAACTATGTATCAACATTCTGCAGTACTATGTAAAAGTTAAGTATTGTTACATTCTGTGCAATATATATCTCTTTCTAATTTACTCTAGTGTTTATAGTTTCTGGCTGCTCCCATCCGTACCTGCACCAGCGTGCTATTTTTGTTCCTGTGTCGGGCTCATTCCACTCGGCCACCGACACCTACGACGAGGCTGGGACACAAAAGCGGCGACGAAGTTGGGACACAAAAGTGGCGACGAGGAGTGATAGAACCTTGGACCAGCAGCCAGACAGCAGCAGTCGGAGCACGCAGAAATTGCTCCCGCCCACCCACCCTTATTATAAGATTTTTGGGGAACATTTTCAGTTACGTGTTTGTGCACTTTTTTGTTGCAGAGCGTCCTCTTTCATATTGCATTTGTGTTTTGTTATAATTTACTTGTATGCGCGGCGCCTAATCGGTCAGCATGGCCACTACCCCGAACCCAAACTTAATGGAAATTATTCAGTTACAGATGGCGCAAATCACTCAACTACTGCAGGCCATGTCGCAGTTGACGACACAGGCTGCTCACCAACAACAACAGCCGTCACATCAGCAGCCCACACCTGCCGCTGCACCGCTTCCTACATTTCGCCAGTACAACGAACGTGAGGAAGAATGGAGCGACTATTTCGCACAGTTTCAAGAATTCGTCGCGGCTCATCAAATTACAGGTCAGAGAGTGAAGAACCTTTTCTTATCGATTGTGGGCCCCAGACCTTCGTACTATTGCAAAAACTTTTCCCTCTCGCATCTCCTCGTGATGTAGACTTTGAACAAATTGTAGATGCACTGAATGCTCATTACGAGAGGAAAGTTCTCGTAGCCGCTGCGCGGTACCGATTTTTCAGACTTAAAAAATTACCGCAGCAGTCACACCAAGAGTGGATTACGGAATTGAAGGGCTTAACCCGCCAATGTAAATTTACTTGCTCTTGTGGACTTTCTTATAGTGACGTGATGTTGAGGGATGCGATTACGCAGAATATTCAGGACCCCAGAATTAGAGCAGCAATTCTGAAACAGTCTGACCCCTCATTAGACAGTGTACTGCAGCTTATAGAAGCGCATGATACTTTTGACTTAGCAGATGTAGAAATGCAAAGCCACAGTGTTAATTCAGTGCGCCGTAACGGACGCTTTCCTAGTCGTAGTTCTCAGTGTAGCACTAGTGATTCTTACAATAGTACAGGCCGTGCTGAACAGACAGTGAACAGTAGCCAGTGTAAAAGTGCGACACAAAGGTCGCCCCGTCGTGTTAGAAACAGTGATTTGAATAACGGGCGCCAACGCTCATTTCAGAAAAATGTACGTAAATCTTGCCCCCAGTGTGTGTCTCGCCACAAGCGTGCTCATTGCCCTAGTCGCAACGCAACCTGTTATCAATGTGGCAAATCGGGACATGTGCAGTCTGTGTGTATGCAAATTAAAAACTCGAACAGTAACGTTAGAAACAGTGCTTCGCAAAGTGCGAGAGCAGTGCATACAGTCAATGTTATACACGCTGTGGACTTGAACAGTGATTCTCTTGATTCTCAATTGCAAGAAAGTAGTTCCGCGCCTATGGCAAAACTATATAGTGCACCACGTAGCAAGCGCCGACGAGCGCGTAAAACAGTGCAACGGAAAAGGGTCCGGGACAAGCAAAATGACTATGAACAGTGCATTCCTGTAGTGAAAATAGTGCCTTCTGCAACTGCTCCTTGTAATAGTGCCCAGTACTGTGTAGCTAGTGACAGTAGACATCAAGTAGCTACTCAAAAGTGTAGTGCAGTAGTTAGTAAATCTAGAGTAGCTTCGCATGCTTGCGCGGACGCCGATCCGACGGTAGTGCCTTCTAGTGACAGTGTTGTTAATCCCCTGCGTGCCGAGTCTGAGCCGCTTCCTTCACTACGCGGCCCGCGCATACGCAGCACACAAACCGTAGCAGACGTTGCCCACATTCGCGCCCCTGTCGAGCGCCGCAAGCAAAAACTGTTTGTGACTCTCTCCATTGAAAATAAGGCTGTGCAATTTCAGCTCGACACGGGTTCCACTGTTACTTTAATGAATAAAGACACTTATGAACTTCTGGGTTCGCCAAAATTGTCGCTGTCTCAACAAGTGCTCACAGCTTATACGGGTCAAAATATTCCCGTGCTAGGAACGTGTAGCCTGTCCGCTTCTTTTCAAGGTGTAACAAAAACAGTTGCTTTTGTAGTTCTTCAGGCCAAATCGACACAGAACATTTTTGGACTAGATGCTTTTGACTTGTTTGGTTTATCAATTCAAAGAGATGTGCTTCAAATTTCGTCAATAGTGCCTCAGGATAAAATCAATGCATTGTGTGACAAATATAGTGACTTGTTTTCGCCGGAACTAGGTTGTGCAAAAGACTTCGTGGCACATGTAACTTTCAAAGAATCTGCAGTTCCAAAATTTCGTAAAGTTAGACCAGTGCCTATCGCCTTGCGTGATACAGTTGCCGAAGAACTTAAACGTTGGCAAGATAGTGGGGTGATTTCTCCTGTTTCTGCGAGTCAGTGGGCCTCGCCCTTAGTAATTATACCCAAGCCGTCAGGAAAACTTCGTCTCTGTGCGGACTTCAAATCAACAGTGAACAGTCAAACAATTGTAGACACTTATCCCCTGCCCAGACCTGACGAACTAATGGACAAATTAGGACAGTCTCGTTTCTTTTCTAAGATTGATTTAGCAGAGGCATACTTACAGATTCCACTTGATGACGAGTCAAAAAAGTTTTTCGTCAATAATACTCACATGGGCCTTTTACAATTTCAACGCCTACCCTTTGGCAGTTCTTCCGCTCCCGCTATTTTTCAGCGTTTTTTGGAACAGCTGACAGTTTCTGTACCGTGTTGTTCGAACTATTTAGATGATATTGTGGTGTCCGGACGTACAGTTGAAGAACATTTAGAAAACCTGGAGTGCCTTTGCAAAGTTTTGACTGAAGCAGGTCTACGTTGTAATAAAGCAAAGTGTTCGTTTTTTCAAACTGAAATAGAGTACCTAGGCCATGTGATTAATGCCTAAGGAATACATCCCTTACAGTCACATCTTCGAGCAATCAAAGACTTGCCTCCTCCTAAGAATGTGCATGAATTGCAAGCAGTGATGGGAAAGCTTAACTATTATTTCAGATTTATTCCCAATGCCTCTCAGATTGCAGCTCCACTGCATCACTTACGTAGGAAGAATGTTCCTTTTGTATGGTCCAAAGATTGTCAGGTTGCCTTTGACAAACTAAAGTCTGCACTACTCAGTGATGCATGTTTGATTCCCTTTGACCCACAGAAGCCTGTAGTGTTAGCAGTTGACGCCTCGTCGTATGGTCTGGGCGCGGTAATCTCACATCGCATTGGATCTCACGATCGTCCTATTGCCTTTGCATCCAAGCTACTGACGCCAACGCAACAGAATTACAGTCAGATAGAAAAGGAGGCCTTAGCAATCATTTACGGCGTCACAAAGTTTCATCATTATCTCTATGGCAGAAAATTCTATTTGTTGACAGACCACAAGCCTCTCACGTCGTTGTTCTCACCCACAAAGCCAATTCCGCCACGAACGGCACAAAAGCTTCAGAGATGGTCCTTGATATTGTCAAATTATCAGTATGAGATTTTGTACCGACCTACCACTAAACATGCCAACGCGGACACACTTTCCCGACTTCCGGTTAGCCAGGATGTATCATTGTCAGTTAGACTCCAGAGATGCTTCCGCTGTCGCAGACTTTCCTTTGAACTCTCGTCGGGTTGCACAGGAAACAGCTGCGGATGCAGACCTAAGTGTGGTAGCACGTTTTATTCGCTCAGGGTGGCCTGCCAGAGCCAAAGACATTGATCGGCCTCTGGTTCGAAGTTATTTTGCACAACGTCATGCATTATCTTTAAGTCAGGGTGTTCTGTTGTTGCATACCGACAACGACCAAGCAAGAGTGATTGTTCCCTTTACCCTGCAACGAGAAGTGTTACGCCTCCTGCATCAAGGACATTGGGGTATTGTTAGGACAAAGCAATTGGCCAGACGTCATTGTACCTGGGTTGGTATGGAGCTCAGATAGAGGACATGACGTCACAGTGTACTGTTTGTGCGGAGCATCAGGCGGCTCCTCCACAGCGTTTCTCAGACTGGCCACGCCCCAAGGGACCATGGCAACGTTTACATATTGACTTTGCCGGACCTTTCTGGAATACGCGCTGGTTAATTGTTGTAGACGCTTTCAGCAAGTTTCCTTTTGTGATTGCCATGAACTCAACGACAGCTTCTAGTACAATCAGTGCCTTAACATCAGTGTTTTGCATCGAAGGCTTGCCTGAAACTATCGTCAGTGACAATGGACCTCAGTTTGTTAGTGCGGAATTTCAACAGTTTTGTCGTGTGAATGGCATTCAGCATATCACCACCGCACCTTTTCACCCTCAGTCCAATGGTGAAGCAGAACGTTTCGTTCGAACATTCAAGTCTCACATGGAGAAGATGAAAGGTCAGCACTCCAGGCAGCAAGCTCTTCAAATTTTCCTGTCTACGTATCGGTGCATGCCACGTGACGGCCCGTCTCCTGCCGAGCTGCTACACGGCCGCCGTCACCGCACTCTCCTTCACCTGCTGCAGCCTCCCACGCACCGAGTCGGTTCGTATGGCGCTTCGCGTTTTCAGGTTTCCACGCCGGTGCTGTACAGGGTGTTTGCTGGCAACAAGAAAACATGGTTGCCGGGCACCATTCAGCGCGTGCTCGGTCGCAATATGTATGTTGTACGTTCTTCCACAGGGTCGGAGCTGCGGCGCCACGCAAACCAATTGCGCTTGCACAGGCCGCGCGATCCTGTCTCCGGTTTCTTGATTCCAGACCCAGTTCACCGCCAGGGAGCACAAACACATCGTTCGTCAACGGGTCCAGCGTCCCCGGACTACGAGATCGTCCCGATGGAGATCGACGCGACGCCGCCGCTGTCGCCGCCGCAGATGACAGTGTCACCGAGAGGGACTCCGGGACCGTGCGTGCCGCCGCCGCCTGGGCCACGCACCTCAGAAGAAGATGACCTGCTCCCTCTGGGCGGGGGCGGGCGCCCTTCCGCTGGTTTTCGCGGGTTTTCCAGCGGATCGCAAGGTGTATACCGGGGCGCGGACGGCGTCTCGATCCCAGCCTCAGCTACGACGCCCGTCCCACCAGTAACGCCCCCGCCCAGGCCCTCCTCCCAGTGCCGTCGCCGTGGTCCTCAGCCCTACGCCACGACGGCGCGGCGGTTTGGGGGGGAGGGGTGTGGTGTCGCACAAGTACAAAGTGCGCGCCACCTACTTTCGCCGCGCGCCGCCATGCACGCACGTTCTCACGACGACAGCCACGAGCGCCCTCTGCGACAACTCCGCTCGTGGCCACCGCTGAACGACTTGCCTCTTGGGACTGAGATAGCAACCAGTGAGGACCTTCGTAATCAGATAGGCACCAGTGAAGACTTTGCTATCGTACAGGCACTAGGCAGCCCTCTAACAACTATGTATCAACATTCTGCAGTACTATGTAAAAGTTAAGTATTGTTACATTCTGTGCAATATATATCTCTTTCTAATTTACTCTAGTGTTTATAGTTTCTGGCTGCTCCCCTCCGTACCTGCACCAGCGTGCTATTTTTGTTCCTGTGTCGGGCTCATTCCACTCGGCCACCGACACCTACGACGAGGCTGGGACACAAAAGCGGCGACGAAGTTGGGACACAAAATTAACAGCAATTAAAAATAAGGGTACGCTATGTACTCTAAGGACAGAGCCCTGTGGGACACCGTCTGTTGAAGGTGAGGTGAGCTGACAGATGCACCAACTCAGATAAGAAAAGAGCCAGTGCAAAAGGATATTCTACATGAAGATCGTAAGTGGACCCTGTAAGCCACATTCGTACAATATTGCGACGATATACTGGTGCCAGGTGGTATCATATTCCTTGCGGAGGTAAAAAAAAAAGGTGCTAACGCCGAGTAAAAACGGTACACATAGCAGGCTCCAGATCCACTAGGTTGTCTATAGTGGAGCGGCCTTGACAGGAGCCCCCCTGCGAAATTATAAAGGCATTCGCTCGACTCACTGTTTGAGGGCACGAATGTCGGCATTTCAAGCTGCCGTTGTAGAGCTGCTTGCTTAGTGTTCCACCATGTGCTCAGCGATAGTGGTTGGGTAGGTACAGAGAGAAACCTGGTTGCGGAGACATAGATTTTCTGCTGGCTGACGGTACAAGTAAAGAAGTCGAACTTGGGACCACACCCAACAAGGAGGGGCGCGTGAACTGATGGTTGGAACGTACCTCTCCCAAGAGTCATGAATCATAGTTGGACAAGAGATGTTTGAAAGCGATCAGATGCTTCCTGGAAGGGTGGTGTCAATGGAGCTGAAGCGCTCGCCGACGGTCCCAGATGACCCCAGCAATCTTTGGCGTCCAAAAATTGTTTGTATAGCTTATGGGACTTAACTATGGGGTCATCAGTCCCTAAACTAACAAACTACTTATGAACTAGCTAACACAAAAATCCATGCCTGAGGGGGGATTCGAACCCCCGACCGTAGTGGCCGTGCAGACCATGACTGGTGAGCTGCAGTCCCCTCGGTCACCGCGGCCGTCTTTGGCGTCCACCACAGCACTGACGTACGCCACAGCGGACCAGGCATGCACGGGACAGTAGCATCAGCGGCGGAAATTATGGCGGCAGTAACCTGACTAACTGCAGTATCAAAATCAACAGATCCCAAAGCACAGCAGATGAGGTGTAAGATGGCCAGTCAGTTTGACAGAGGGACCATCGGGGCAGCGGTCTGAGGTTGAAACTGTGGGAGAGACTGGGGAAATGGTCGCTGTCACATAGGTCATCATAGACCCTTCAGTTAACATGCAGGAGAAGGCTGGGGCTACAAAGGGACAAGTCTATGGCGGAAAATGTGGCATGTGCCGCACTAAAATGCATGGGATACCAGAATCCAAAAGGCAAACGTCTTGCTTTGTCAAGGAGGTCTCAATGTCCCAACCACAAGCTGTGGTGTATGTCCCTCCCCATGGTGGGCACAAAAGCCCCCAAAAAGTGGAATGCGGGAGGAAGGTGGGCGAACAAGGCAGCAATATCAGTGATTGACAGTGCATCATCTGGCAGAAGGTAGATGGAACATGTAGTAAGTTCCTGAGTATGCAAACAGCGGCTGCCTCAAGAGTCGTGTGGAGCTTCACGATAACAGAGGGGACAGTGGCAAGGACATAGACACGACCAGAAATCTGGTCATAGACAGTTTGGTTTCTAAACTAGCCCTGATACCCACAATGAGTTGAGATCTGCTGGGCAGAAAACCATGTTTTCTGTCATAGCAAACAGAGCACAGAGAAGTGGCACTACAACTGCTATAGCTCAGCTAGACGCTTGAAAAATCCCCTGCAATTCCACTGGAGGGTTTCAGTCTCTCTTTGTTGAAGGGGCGTGAATTAACACAGAAGACAATCATCCAAAGGATCACCTTCTTCCCAAGGTTCCGTGTCTACATCATCAAGAACCATTGGTTCAAGGGTCTCAGTATGGGCAAGATCCTCAGGGGAAGCGAGGATTCCTACCTCATTTTCTGAGGCAGAAGACGTAGGAAGATGTGGATTTGATTCCACCGAGGAGTTCTTCTTTTGCTTCTTCTTCTTTGCCTCTCACTGCCATTTCGATTTTGAGAATGGGAGGACTTCTCACAAGTAGTTTCAGGGTCTGATGAAGATTGGGAAGCATATTATTAAGAATGGGCGGATCATGCAGCCTCTGACTGGGATCCTCCAATCCACTCATGGAAGCCTCAGAAGGGAGTGCCCTATGGGACGCCATCCGAGTGAGAGGGGTGAGAAAGGATAGTTGATTTTCCAAGTGGGGAATCGAGACTTGGTGTCCCTGATGAGGTGGGGGGGGGGCGGGAATTACTGCCACAGGTGTTGGAGTAGCAAGGATGGAGAGATGCCCCCACCCATCGAGGAGGCAGTGTAAGGTTGAGGCCCACAGCGCCAACGGGTGGAGAGAAAACTGGTGGTGTTGTCATTCTCAAGGGAACTAGTGCCACTGTGACTGTGGCAAAAGATGTTGCCGTACGTACAGGACGGAGCTGCTCGTACTTCTTCCATGCCTCAGAGAAAGACAGTCCAGAGTCTATTTCTATTATTTCCCTTTCCCGATGTAAAAGAGTGCCTTGCAGATGATGTTGCCCACAATTCACGCAAAGGGGAGTTGAGGTACATGGGGCGTCCATGTGTGATGGACGCCTACATTCCCTGCAGGTTGCCCTGGAGGTACATCTGGAGGACATGTGCCCGAACTTCCAGCACCGAAACACCCCATTTGGTATGGTTTTACGTCACACTGGTATATCATTACCTTGACCTTCTCAGTATATCACCCCTGAAGGCCGGGATGAAAGCACCACTGGCAACCCTGTTATCTTTAGGTCCCCTGTATACACGCCATATGAACTGACGCCTCGTCGCTGCAGGTTTGCTTGAAACTCATCATCGGTCTGGGTCAACAGATCTCTGTGGCAGATTGTTTAAAGACTTGTGGGGTGTGATACTTGCCGGAACATTACCCAGCTTATCACAGGCAAGTAATGCCTTTGACTGGGCTGGGGACGCCGTCTGTATCAGAAAACTTCCACTTGTCATCTTCGAAAACGACGCCAATTCGCCAAATTTATCTTCGAGATGGTCGGCAAGGAACTGAGGCTTAGTGGATATAAATGACTACCAATCAGAAGGCGCACAAACAAGATACTGTGGCGGGTATGGCTCTGCTCGATTAAGGCCGTTACATTGTTTCCATGGGGTGTCAAGGTATGGGAATGTTTTAGGGTCATATGTCGTCGTGTTGTATTCAGTCTTCCCACGCTTATAGACAGCCGTTTTGCGTCGGCCAACGCTATTATTTGCTCGCCCTGTTTCCACGAGCAGCTAGGGAACTATACGTCCAACCAGGCGGAGTCCCACTTGTCTGGGTAAGCCTAATGCAACTGAGGTGTGGCAGGTTTCCCAGAGATTGCCCGCTAGAGACTGTTCCTCAACAGCCATGGATATATTTGGCACGTAGTACACTTTGCGATTAGAGTTCTTTTTTATTTATTTATTTTTATAAAGGTTTGTACCGTTCTTGTGACCCAGGCGATTAAGCAAAGATCTCCGGGCTATGAAAAGCACATTCCACCATCGTGCTGTGCGGTGGTCGCTGAAGCACGCACAGAGCATACAGTGTGGAGGATCGTTGGTGCGACACAGTCCCCAGCTCAGGACCCTGGGTTTGCCAAGCCCGTACTCAGGAAATTAATGCTGAGCCCCTGAGGGGCTTCCTTGATTTCCTCCTTATGCACACCCTCCTGCCATTCTTCCCATTTATTAGTACCTGTTATAATCCTTGATACTCTTTTAGCTGTAACCTAAACCCTATTAATATAAGGTAACCTGTATCCACTCAGCTTTCACTCCCAACAAAGTTGGTCGTAAGATAGAACGGTGCACTGCTAACTTGGTTCTGACTTCCTTCTTGCAGAAGAGAGTATATCATAACTAAGCACTCACTGGACCTTAATTTCGATTCTCTTCCTATGTCACCATCCTGTGAGAAAATTTATTCGAAGAACTTGCAACTGTCTATCTGTTCTAACTTGTTTTTTCCTACTTGACACTCAGTATGTTTCAATCTCTTTCCCACAGACATAACTTTTTTGGAGATGTTACTCTTTGCAGTAAAACACTTACATCTCTGATCTAGCTCGAAAATATTAGATTGCTGCATTTCAATCGAATTTGTCATCACAACTAAGTCGTCCACATTTGTGAAGCTGCTTATTTTGTTTCCACCATTTTAATCTCACCGTGGCGGTCTATTGCTTCCAACACGTTTGCCTTGAACAGTATAAACAAAAGCGGTGACACATTACAGGCTTGTCTTATCCCTGTAACTACCGTGAACCCTGAACTCAGTTTTCCATCAACCTTAATGGCTGCCTGGCAATCTACGTAAAGACCTTTAACTGCCTGAGAAGTTTGGTTAGGGACTAATGACCCCGTAGTTAAGTCCCTTAAGCTTAACAAACATTTGAACATTTAGAAGTTTGGCTCCCATTCCATAATCTTGTATAAATGACCATAGCTTCCTTGTAGGAATACAGTAATGAGCGTTTTCTAGATCTATAAATCATAGATACACTTCCCTGTTTCATTCATATCTCTTCTTCATTATCTTTCATCCAGTCAAACGGATTACGTGTTATGATTCCTACGTCATTTCAGTTAACCTCTGCAACCATCTGAGACCTAACATTCCACTATATATGACGAGTTCCGACTTCATTTCATCTACCCGAGCCATTTTATTGCACTGAACTTTTGAAAATTCTCTTCACTCCCTCAAATGTCATCCTGGATCTTTAACCTCAAACTGTGACACTTCACTGAACAATTCCTTCACTCTTCCTTCCATAATGGTTTTCCGGCGGCTTGACTCAATGTCTCTATTTCTAAAGTATTCGCAAGATTTCTGCTCGGATTCTACAATTATTTGTTCGCAATTTGTGTCTTTATTCAACATAACTTTCCCTGTCTGCCTGAGATATAGTATGGAGCCACTTTTGAAACGCCTTTTTCCTTTTAAATGCTGCCTTGACTGTGCCATACCACCAAGCTGTCTGCTTCTGCCTACCTTTACACACTACCGGTCCAAGGCCAGCTACTTCTTGTTCATTCCTCTTCCGATGATTACAAATGACTACATTCGAATAACTGGTGTATTTATGGAATAATGTTTGTGTATTTGTGCCTGATTATCATATCCTAAAGATTCTTCACTCTTATCCTTCTACTTACGGATCTGACATTTTACACTTTTGGCCTCACAATACGAATTTCACTGCAAATTAAATGATCTGTGTCATCACAGAACCTTCTGAAAATACGTCGTGTCAAAGACTGCGTTCTTGAATTCCTGATCTGTTATTGTATAGTCAACGACAGATCTGGTGCCGTTGCCTTTCCAAGTGTATGCATAATGCAAAAGTAATTCTTCATGTTTTATTATTATTAGTAGTATTAAATATTGCTAAAAATAACCTGAAGAGATGCAGAGCCAGTAAAGTCTATATTAATACCGGCAGTATTTCTGAACACCATGGGTAATGATTGGGTAGTAAATTACATGCAGTATGCTCTCACATTTCATTTATAGAGCGTCAGGTATTATTACTCTAACATTTCAGCGTCATTCAGTGCTTGTATCACTTCCTATAGATTACCAAAAGTACAGCGTTAGAGAAAATAGAATAATTACAGACTGACAATGTTTATGTTTCAGACACTGAGTGATACATCGAAGTTACCAGTCGGTGATAGTCCTGGTGGTCCAGCCATAAACAAGTGATGTCTACTCACAGTCTGTAGTGATGAGTCCTGAGGCACTGTGGAACACTGTAGCTCAGCGAGGACTCTCTTCCATGAAGTGATGCTCTCTGCCGCCCACAGGTCGGGTGTGCCGGCTATTTAATTGTAGTTCAGCCAATCACAATACACCCATGTGATTGTCTTCTTACTGCGCACTGCCTCTGACGGAAATCCAGAAAGTATTTCTGCGAGGTTCCCACGGCCACAGCTGTGATGAAATCGGCAGTGATGTCTGATCGACGGTACCATCCATAACTCCGACACCACATTTTCTAATTTGCATATACAGGGTAAGTCAGGAGGAAATGTGCAAGCTTTGAGTGTTGAAACTACTGGTGATTCTGAACAAAAAACCTCTAATAAACGTACGTCCTTTTCTTAACCGCCTTATTTGTGACTGATCTACTGCTCTGTCGTTTGATTCTCCTTCAACGCATCGACACCAAAGTGAGACAAAACTGTATTTTTGGTAAGATTGAAGAAGGTGATTACAATACATGTGAATCTATCATGATTTCCAGATGTCTTACAAGATGTTTTTTAATATGGAAAGACACAACTTCAGGCCGCGGTGTATGATATTTTCAGGGCGAAACCCTAATGTAATGACAGCCTTAGTACTGCATGTTCCTCATAGTGTAAAATATATCTTTCATAGCCAAATCAGGGCGTCAGACTCAGTAAATAGCGTTAATCACATTTCTATTATGGCAGGAAAGTAAGCATTCCTCCCAACCCCATACTTTTCCAGGAAGGCAATTCATTGTTAAGGAGCCACTGCTTATTTCAGAACTTTGACATTTATTGGCCTGTATAAACCGTTATTATCTGACGTTCAACAAATACTGTAAGTACATATTGCAAAATCTTGCAAACCTTGTCAGATTTTCATGAAACATTTTGGACGGAGCGAGGTGGCGCAGTTGTATCATACAGGCGATGCTCGAAATCCACGTCCGTAATTTTCATAAATTACTCCAGGCAAATTCCGGGATCGTTCATTTAAAAGCGTACGGACGACTACCTTCCTTATGGTTACGAAACTATCCGCGCGGAAACTCCAACTCCACTGTCCAGGCTTTCGACGGGGCGTTAAATCCAAATCTTCCTTCCTTCTCCTTCCTTGATCTAATGTAAAGCCATTGAAGCAGAGGGGAAAATGCTTTATGAACGAATGATTTCCCTGTAGAGTACTGCAGTATAGCTTCATATTTATCATGACTAATGTAATGAAAGATATGTTTGATCGAAGATGTATTGGCCAGAAGATAGGAATTGAGATGCCCAAATGGCAGTGTAAAATAAACTGTTCAGTTAACATCCAAACGACGACGATTTTGAAGTGCAAGGTAAATAAGTAAAAGTTTATGTTGTGCTGATAAAATTTTACGTATGTCAGAGATTGTAAATGACCATGTAGCTTATCGGAATGGGCGGTGTCTCCAAAGGGGGATATAAGATTAACTTCAGCAAGAGCCAAACAAGGGTAATGAAATGTAAAGGAAAGACATTTGCGGCATTAATTGAATGAAATAAGGGATAGATGTATGGGTCGAATTCTGAGACATGGAGGTATCAGCAGTTTAGTATTAGACCAAGAGCCCTGTACAGTAATCAGGTTCAACTGTCGATTACAGAAACCAATGCATTGTGCAAGTGGTAGTCCCAATAGTGAGCACGTCCCGAGCCTTCGGCAACTGAGGAAGCATCCATCATGGCGGGAGAGGACAAAGTTAGCTGCTGCACAGACGGTTCCTTGTGCTGCCGGATCTGTTGTCAGATTTATGGGCCAGCTGCAGACAGCCATTAGTGGCTGACCGGCTGCTCTCCGTCCTGCCGTTCCGTTGAAGAGGGGGGCGGGAAGCAGAGGGACGGGGGCTGGCGTGTTATAGCAGTAGTGGGTCACGGACGATTCTGCGCACCACGAAGGTTTGAAGATCGCACACACCCGACACAATAAGTTTTTATATCAAAGCACTATTTTTAGAACTGAATCGGAATGATTACAAATAAATACACGGCATCTGAAAAAGAATGATCTGCTTTTAAATAGAATTACTTATCAGGAAGATGGGCTTAACACCAACAAATTGGATACTAAATTACTCACAAAAGACATAAGTTTATAAAAATCCACGAAAAATGTTCAATATGGCCTCCATTGGCTGCATAGACATCTAGCCGATAGCCGAATTCATCCCAAACTGAGCGTAAGGTGTCTTGTGTCACTGAAGCTACAGCAGCTGATATTCTGGATTTTAGTTCACCAATGTCACAAGATAAGGGAAGAACGTAAACACATTGCTTAACGTATCCCTGCAGGAACAAATCAGATGGTGTTAAGTCAAGGGACCTAAGAGGCCAAGAGTGTAAAGCCTGGTCTCACAGTTCTGTACGCCCTATCCAACATTGAAGTACGTTGGCACTGAGGAAACTGCGAACGTTGTTGTGCCAGTGTGGCGGTGCTCCAACTTGCTGACAGATGAAATTGTTAGAGTCAACTTGTGGGAAAAACAGTTCCGTAGCATTGCAAGATATGATTGTCCTGTTATGGTTTCTTCTCCAAAATAGTAGAGTCCATAAACCTTGCTTAGCAAAAGAGCGCACTTTTGGTGAATCATGAGGACTTTCGAGCCTCCAATACGAACATTATGACGGCAACCCTTACCTCTAATATGGAAACACGCCTTATCGCTGAATATCAACCGTGACATAAAAGTGTCATCTTCCATGTCCTCTAGAATAGATTATAAGTCCACTTGCTTCACTTTGTCAGTATCTCGAAGATCTTGTACCAGTTGTATTCGGAATGGTTTGAGGGCTAAAAGACGCCGTAACATATGGCACACTGTCATGCGACTTAATACAAGTTCTCGGCTAGCACGATACGTATACTTGTAGGGACTCCGCTCAAATGCTCATCGGATTGGTTTCACTGTTTGTTCAGTAACGTGTGGCCAGCCAGGAAGCACCCTGTTTCCTCAGATTGTTTGTACCTCCGTCGAATGTTCTTTGATGACTTTGGTTTAGCTTGAAATCAAACATGAAACGCTTGCTGAACTGCGATCACTGATTAAGTAGGACTAAATTCAATAACACAATATGCCTTCTGTTGCGCAGACACCATATTGCGCTAGAGTGACTGCACGCTCCAGGTCAGCACTCATAGTGACATCAAGTGGACTTTTTTTCTGTAACTCTAGACCATGCCGATTACATCTAGCGCTGTTTCAGTTACCTAGTAACATTTGTCTCAATATTATTACAAGTTAAAATCGAGTCATTCTTTTTGGGATACCCTGTATTTGTACTGTACCAAGAAAGAAGGCTACTGTCCCGCCTCGATACCTCATAGGTAGCAAAGCACTACGTATTTACAGCAGAACAATTTCTCTTGTGTATTCATCATAAATTATGTACACAAGCCTTTTTTGTGTATTATCTGTCATTAAAAACAGCATCAAAACCTCTACAGCGGTTCTTGGGATTAACTTTCGAACTAAAACGGCTATGTACTTTCGCTACCTTTCCAAATATTACATTTATGCTCAAGTTATTTGTATTTTTGTTTTGCATTGTGGTATTAGAATGTTTATGGATTAGTTTACCGGCTCCGCTAGACCACCAAAGTTAAGCACTGTTGGGCTTAGCTATTACTTGGGTGGGTCACCATCCAGGTCCGTCGAGTGCTGCTGCCTGGTGGGGTGCACTGAGCCCTTGTGAGGCCAATTGAGGAGCTACTTGATTCAGAAGTTGGGTTCCGAATCACGAAATCTGGCTGTGCCGGTCGGTGCCTAATTGACCTTTTGAGGCCTACGCAATGAATTTTTTATGGATTCAAATGTTTAAATGTTTGTATAGCTTATAGGACTTAACTACGGGGTCATCAGTCCCTAAACTTACACAATACTTATCAACTAGCTTATCTTAACGACGGCACAAATATCCATACCCAAGGGGGGATTCGAATCCCCGACCGTAGTGGCCGTGCAGACCGTGACTGGAGCGCCTCAATCACCTCGGTCACCGCGGCCGGCTTTTTTATGGATTAAATCAACTTTTTTAATTTCTTTCTACTTAAGAAGCTCCAATCACCAACATTCTCCTCTGAATGCGAAAATATATTGTTGACTCCCACCTACATAGGTAGAAATAATCACCAGAATAAAATACGAGAAATCAGAGCTCAAACGGAGAGATTCAGATGTTCTTTCTTCCCGCGCTATTCGAGAGTGGAATGGGAGATAAATGGTATAAATGTGGTTCGATGAACCCCCTGCCAGGCACTTAAATGTGATTTGCAGAGTATTCCATGTAGATGTATATGAAGTTGAAGGTTGTGACTTTATTTATTTTTTATTGGCATTTGCTGATAGGGTTTATTTGTCATTTAAACATTTGTCGATAGTGATGGTAGCTGTGGACCCCAGAAAATGGAGTGTCGTGTCAGTAAATCTTTATATCTGTTTAAGGGAAGGAAGATCTGTGCTTAACGTTCTGTCGACGACATTGCTACTAGAGATGGCAAACAAAGTCAGATTGTTTTTGATTAGGAAAAGAAAGGATATCAGCTTACTCTTTGAAAATAAGCCTGGAGCAATTTACGTAAACGACGGTAAACATGAATCTGGGTGGCTGGTGAACCGTCAACCTCTCGAATACGAGTCCATTATGTTACCACTGTGCTACCTTCCTCGATGTCTTTGAGTTTGGTGGAGGGGTGACAGTAGTGGAGGCAGCCAGAAACACCTGCACCTGGTATGAGGGTAATACCAATGGGCAGAACATGGCAAGAAAATAGTTTTCTCGTTTCAAGGAAGGTCGTTTCGATTTATTGATTTACTACGTTCAGGAAGATCTTTGGAGTATGATGAAGGTACTTCAAACGCATCAATCAACAATGATTCACGTCCGTGTACACGAAAATTGGCGAATGTGATCAAATGTGATATTTATACCATCGTGCGACACATCCGTGCAGTGGGAAAGGTTCAAAAATCAGCTGTATGTGTTCTGTACCATATAAAACACATTCACAGGAGTCAGCAGGTGGCCATAAGCGCATTTCTGCTTGCTGACCATCAAGCTCGTGAACAACACGACCCACTCAGTCCTCTGTCATTCAGGGGGTAGGATGCAAGAGCTAGATGAGGGTAAGGTAAGGTGCTGGTGCCCAAATAACTAAAAGAAACTGTGCAATGTCGATTTATTAATAAAGCAAGTATCTCAGAAAAACAAATTGCAGAGGTATTTCCTTCAATCAGTTACGTTTGAACTGAACAAAGACAACTATAAAGGGTGAGTCTAAAATCGCGCACTCGGGCTTCGCAGCGCGATTCCTCACATGCTAGCAATAAAAAAAAGGTATCTAGCAAAATTTCGTCCTCCGCATATTTCCGGCAGTAAATGGACGTCGAAGATTGAGATGGGTGTGTATCCCATATTTCAGTGTGTTTCAGAATTACACTACTACACCAACAAACATCTAGGGGAGGTGGGAGGTGTCTTGTGTGGTGTCGCACAAGTCCAAAGTGCGCGCCACCTACTTTCGCCGCACGCCGCCATGCACGCACAGCGCGGCGTTCTTACGACGTCAGCCACGAGCGCCCTCTGCTACAACTCCGCTCGTGACTACCACTAAAGACATCGTTCACTTGGGACTGAGATAGGAACCAGCTAACACTTCGGAATCAGATAGGCACCAATCAAGTCTTGGCTATCGGATAGGCACTAGGCAGGCCTCTAGGTCAACTATGTATCAGCATTCTGCAGTACTGAACTAAGTAAAAGTTAAGTATTGTATACATTCTGTGCAATATATATCTCGTTCTAATTTACTCTAGTGTTTCTAGTTTCTGCTGTCCTACCGGCTGCTCACCTCCGTACCTGCACAAGCGTGCTACCTTTATTCCTGTGTCGGTCTTCCTACTCGGCCACCGACACCTCCGACGGAAACGAGACACAAAAGCGGCGACGAGGCTGGGAAACAAAATCTTGAACAAAGTGAGCATAGAAACCCATGCTCGGAAACGTCATCCAATGACGCTGCAGAGCGTCGAAGTTGCTGGAGGGGATGTCTAGCGGCAGGAGCTGGTACCAGTAAAGTTGTTGAATGGCGTTTCAGGGCATGGGTTTCCATGCTTATTTTGTTCCTCAATACATCCCCTACAAGTTTGTTGGTGTAATTATGGAACACACTGACGCATGGAACACACAGCCATCTCAGTCTATGACGTCCATTTACTCCGGAAATATGCGCAGGTTGAAATTTTGTGGGAGACATTTTTCATTGTTGGCAGGTGAGGAATCGCGCTATGAAGCCCGAGTGCGCGAATTTAGAATCACCCTGTATATATTATTCTAGAACAGATTTTAGTATTTCTTAGTAAAGCGCAAGTAAACAGTCGCAGTAACATACAAACAATTTTCCTTCGTTTAAGATCAATTTTAGAAATTAAAGTCAAAAGTTTCGTCAAGAAAATGTATGAAGACAACATGTAAAAAACTAATAGTTATACGTGTTAACACTGTAACAAAATATGCTTTAGATGCCACTGACATGAACTAAAAATAGAAATTACTTCATTTACGATACTGAAAGATCCATACCAAATAGTTTATTCCAGAAATCTTAAGCCACTATATCGCATAGAGCACACACAGTCTTAAGGCATTAAGAAGTTTACAGCACAACTTGTGGATCGAATTGCAGCGGCCGAGGGAACTAAGGCGCTCCAGTCACGGTCTGCACGGCCACTACGGTCGGAGGTTCGAATCCCCCCTCAGGCATGGATGTTTGTGCCGTCCTTGGTGTTAGCTAGTTCATAAGTAGTTTGTACGTTTAGGCACTGATGACCCCGTAGTTAAGTCTCATAGACTCTACAAACATTTGAACATTTTTGAGATGTTCAGGGATGGCGGTTATAAGGTCATGGGAACTCACTGTTTAGCACACCATACAACAGTCCCTTAGAGTGGAGATTCTTGGTCGAACATGCACAACGTTACTGGATGACCTCATGTACCTATTTACTCGGTCATTTTGACATCTGAGTGACCGCTATACATGGTAATCGTACAATACCATAACCCCCTTCACACACCAAACGGCAGGGGCTCTTTCAACTTCTGTCAGTTACAGAATAGGCTGTCCAAAGCATCTGCAGGGCTCGAGGGTGCGTCGTACAGTTCATGAACGTTTTGGTTCCCCATCTGACTGGTAACAACATCGTAACCACAGGGCGTTGGCTTCACGAATGCCGTTTACTCACACATCAATGATACCCATGTAGCCGGCCGCGGTGGCCGAGGGGACTGAGGCGCTTCAGTCACGGTCTGCACGGCCACCACGTTCGGGGGTTCGAATCCCCCCTCGGGCATGGATATTTGTGCTGTCCTTAGTCTTAGCTAGTTCATAAGTAGTTTGTAAGTTTAGGGACTGATGACCCCGTAGTTAAGTCCCATAAGCTATACAAACAACCACGTATTCATAACATACAGGCAGACCTTTCATCCATAACATGGAAGAAGAAGAATAATCGTAATAACAGAAAATATCTGTAAAATTCAAAGAATTGCGTCGTCTGTTCCTGCAAAATGTCCGAAGTCTGAAGCTTATTTCAATGCAGACTCCTGGTAGGAATACAGAGCCATCTACGAGCCTTGGAGTGCAAAGATCCAGGTACGACGGCGTATGAAGGTTTGGGTCAAGTGTGGTAGATGTTTGGGTAGTCCTTCCAGGTGCGCCTGTGGTGGCACATAGGCGTAGCGCAACTGCCACGTAGGCGGAGGTCGCTGGTTCGAGTTCGGCCACTGCCAAAATTTTCATATTTTGTATGATTGCAACACTTACCACCAAGTGAGACGCAAACACTCCAGCTAAAATGTTTTCGTTAAGTGCAAAAGTAGAACAGTGCCTACCGTAGCACAACCTGTACGTAACTGTACAGTGAAATTGCTGTCGAAAGCTTTTAGAAACACCACAGTACAGAAACGCACACTGTAGCTATTCACTCACATGTAAAGCGCGTAATTTGGTAAAAACATGGCGTCCTGGACTCTCAGTCAATCAGGAGCGGCCTCACACATGGCCCCTCTCACTATACACTCTCTCTACATCAGAGCTGCTTACAGCGATATCTGCAGTTGTTCTCAGGGGCGGCATGATGCGCCACATTAGCGTCGTGTAATTAGGGCAGACCGTGGTCTAACAATCACAGAGTACTGCGCACACCATTCAAAAAAGAGGCCCAAGTGAACCTATAGCTTGCATCACAGAGCAATTCAAAATCCCATCTTCTTAATTACCATAATGGCTAATGAAACACAGAAAACTCTAGTGCTTCCTAAGACCAGATAATCTGTGAGAAACGTACGTGTATCCAGGGTTGAATTGCAGAGCGGATAAATGCCTACAGGCTTGGTTAGAGCAACAGAGTGCTGCTAAAGTACCTCTTCCAGGCGCAATATTGCAAGAAAAGGCTTGAAATTCACATAACAGTGCCGCGGCGGAGTGGCCGAGTGCATTGAGGCGTTAAGCTCCGATGCGCGAGCCCGTTCCCCGTCGGGGGTTCGAATCCTCCCTCGGGCATGGATATTTGTGTTGTCTTTAGTATAAGGTAGTTTATAAGTAGTTAAGTCCCATAAGCTGAACAAACATTTGAACACATGACAGTTAAATGTTGAAAATTTTCACACTTCATCTAGTTGGTTACACCGATTCGATTTAAGAGTTTGAAGTGAAGCTAACAGTATCAATAATACGAATTCGATATATTTAAACATTTCGGCCGTTTCAGGGCATAGAAATAAATCCGACACAAAAGTTAAAAATTTGTACTGGACCGAGATTCGAACCGAGATTTCCTGCTTCGCTTCATTTGTCCCCCTAACTACTTGTGCTATTCTGCCACGCTTCTCTTTCTAACCAAATTCTCGAATTCTAAAACACTACGGCACTAGTGTACCCAATAGTTTCTCTTGCTCACTGCCTAAACTGGATTCCCGCAAGGAACCAAGTGTATTAATGCGTCCGCACTGACATTGTTAGTTGCCTGTTGGGGCTAATATACAGTTATTTATATGGTGTCTGATCTTTTCTTTAGGCCTAAATAACTTACGTTGTCCACAATTTAGGCGTAATTTGAACAACTGCAGGCCTATCTATTACTGTACAATATACGAAAAATGTTCAAATGTTTGTACAGTCTAGGGGACTTAACTACGGGGTCATCAGTCCCTAAACTTACAAACTACTTATGAACTACTTACGAACTAGGACGTCACAAATAACCATGCCCGAGGGGGGATTCGAACCCCCGACCGTAGTGGTACAATATACGTATATCGTTTTTGTACATAATGAAGTGTAATAGAAATGTATTTAAAAGTTTCATTTTAACGTTAATCCCACTTGTACATTTATCATCTCCCTTCAAAAACGTATAAACTAAGTTTTACTGTATATTATTTTACATTGAATACCAGATTTTAACGTTTTACTAAGATGCCTATCATGTAATTATTATCGCCACTATTGAGTTTTCGCTGCCCTTATCTGATGTTGCGCTAAAGGCACGGATCGCGTCATAAAATTATATTTATTTCAAATAGCTAAAACATTTTCTCATAGACATATTACGCAATGAGCTGAAATTAGCTTCTTCCTTTCAATGACTTACTAAAGAAATATTTTTGCAATTTTGGTAGCAGAGTATAAATTTCCGATATTACATTTTCCTTAGTAGTGTTATGTCACGGAGACCAGGAAAAAAAAACACTAAAGTTCATTTTAAAATGATTTCTGAGGGAGATCAAAGAAAACAAATTCAGTTAAAACAGCCAACAGTAGTTTTTCAGTAATGAAGCAGCCTTACCGTGATAGATGCATGGAACTAGTCCTATGAACAAAGACCATACCAACAGAACTTTTTACCATTTCTCCAGAAAAAGAGATAGGCTGAAATTTTATAAATCAACGTGTCAAAGGCTTTTCACAAATACCAGCGACAGACCAACAAGAAAAAACTCCTGAAGAACACTCCAATTAGAATTAGAAATATCGCCTTACTAAAGGTAGAGGGAAATGAAGTTGCCTAATCGCAAAACGTTTTTTATTCTTTTTTATTTATTTTCTTTTTTCGTCTCAAATGACACAGCCATGAGTGACAAACGTTGGCACTTAATTTTACCACAAGCCTGCTTCCTGTCGCGTATATCTGATGCAGATTAACAGATTAATTTTTCACCGTGTCCCTGTCCTGAGTAATCTCAGCACTAATTAGATGAAATATAAATCCCTTGACGCGGCAGTAGTTTAGTATGTTCTTATTTCGTACAATCCCCTCTTCTCTGCACATATTAAGACGACTCGTACATGTAACGTAGGGGCACGCGGAAAAACTAGAGGGAAGAGAGGACGAAATGGGAGAGAGAATTTCAGAGAGACACGCCAGGCTTTTAATATTAACGATGTGTATTAAACGTGGTAATGTTCGCATTTAAATGGCGTTACAGACGCATCATCGGTTCCATTGTGATGATAAACAGCTATTTTAATGTTTTAAGCTTAAGCAGTGCGTGAATGTGCGCCACAAATGTCTGATTCTGTCTGTTTAGAGCTTTTTAACTTGTACGTTTACATTATTACACACAATGCTCGTAATGCTCGCCTAAAGCCACTGACGCTAGACGAGATTGTTTACAAGATAAACTCGCGCTCAGAGTAGTCATTATGCTGGTATAAAATTTCGCTTACTATTACTAAAAGGATCGCCAAATAACCTAACTGGCGAAAATATTAGCCCCCCCCCCTTTTATAATAAGGAACTGTTCTCTTTTCAATGCTGTACATGGTATGTAAACATACTACGCGCTCATATGACGAGCTAACTCCCACGTTCAGTTAGTTCAGTATTGTTTATCTACACGTACAGAAAGATCAGCGAATTATGTTTTTCTCCAACTATCACCACATGTGTTAATCGTTTTATTGTTCCTAATAAAGAGTGTTATATGAAAATCAGTAGAACTATCATTGCTTGTTTGATAATTAAGTAAAACGCATTGGAAGGAAGAAATCTTATGGTTTAACGTCCCGTCGACATAAAACGTATTACAAGTATTAGTACGATTGAGACCGTTACATGGGAACAATAAAGCAGTAGTTATTCCCTTAAAAATAAGTATTAAATACAGTCCACTACCACATTTACAGACATGGTTTGGAAAGAGGAAATTACTTAACCATCGTAGGGATTGTCTATTATCCTATGTTAAGAAGGTGGTTCAAATCGTTGTTATTCTGAATAATTACAAACGTTCAAATAAAATTTAATCACTTCTTTCAGGGAGGTCATGAGTCAATTTCGTTTTACTAAACTGAATTATACATTGGTAATGGGTGGTGAAGCGTTGTCGGATTCATACGTAAACAAAGGGCAGTAATAAATCATCCAATTGCGTCATTGTGGAACAGCAACATCTTCGTTCTTTGCAGTAAGGTCACAAGTAATTGACTCATTCCGTTCACTTTATGAAGGTGTATTTAATCGTATGCAGAAGCTATTGTGGTTCTTGTGCTGCTTTACCACGTATTCTTTCATCTCAGGTTTGAAACACTGCTACAAAACATTGTTGTGTTTACAGCATTGTAGTTTCAAATAGTAGGTCATTATTGACACATTCAGAAGTCACTTCACTCACATTCAGAAGTCAATTAATTATGTCTTCTCCTTTGTCGAACTCCGAAACAGTCCCTACACACAGTTGTCTAACAACTGTATCAACTGAAAGATTTAACCTTTAGCGACCGGTGGTGGTCGATATATCGACCAGCCTGAGAACACAGACTATTCGATGTTGCCAGGTAAAAATATTATACCATACAAGGGTTATCAAGTGTGCAAGTCATGATTATGGTCATAAGTCCTCCATTACATCACTAAGCGTCACGAGTAAAACCGTAGACGTGAACGAAACGCGCCCAGAGTTTAAAATTGCAAATATCAACAAAGTTGACCAAAAACAAGACGAAAAGAGACGATAGCGCAAAGACACCTAACAGCAAAAGGAAATAAAACAAATAAAGCCAGTGTCTATGGTTGGCCGACAATGAGATTAAAAAAAGGAAAAGTCAACCACACGGCAGCACAAGGAAACCTCCTAATACAGATAATGATTAAAAAACGCTGCTCGAATAAAACTTAGAACTGAATCTCCCGTTGTAGCATCGACATGTAAAACATCTGATAAAATGCCAGGGAGGTTAAAACTCCACCACAAGGCGTTTAAAACGGGGCAGTCCTACAAGATGTGAGCTATTGTCAAACGGGAACTGGGGTGGGTCCTCACCAAAATGGAGATGTTCATGAGTGACCAAGTATGACCAATGCAGAGTCGACATAGTAACACACAGTCCCGGCGAGAGGCCCGCTTGGAGGTACGCCACACTGCCGTGGTCTCCTTGACAACCCAGAGTTTGCTGTGCGTGGGGAAGCTACACCACTCAGCATCCCAAAGCCGAAGTACCCGATGGCGCAACAATGAATGGAGACCAGAAACCGGGAGGCTGATCTCCGGAATGGACGCACAGACAGTCTGCTTTGCAAGCCTGTAGACACGCTCATTGCCTGGGATACCCACATATCCTGGAGACCAGATGAACACCAATGATCTCCCAGACAGCTCAAGGGCACAAAGTGTCTCTCGTATAACCAACACCAAGGAAGACTGCAGGTAACACTAGTCCAGATCTCGAAGGCTCCTCAGGGAGTCGCTGCAAAAAGGAAACGACTCACCTGAGCAGGACCAGGTGTTCTTGAGAGCTTGGTAAATGGCCACCAGCTCTGTAGTGTAAACACTGCAGCCTTTCGGCAGAGAGTGCTGGTCCCCACGGTCACCATCAACATAAGCAAATGCCACGTGGCCATCAACCAGAGAACCATCCGTGTAGGTCATAACTGGGGAACTCCTCAATGACAGCTGAGAACTGATGGCAGAGAGCCTCTAGGGAACTGAGTCTTTGGACCCGTGGGCCAAGTCCAGCCGAGTAGACGGCCTTGGCAAACACCACAGAGGTGTATGTGCATGGACCTGATATGGAGATGGAGGAGGAAAAGACTCAAGCTCCAACAGAAGGGACCAAACTAAAGGGGGTCATAAGACCTAATCGGGGTTGTCATTGGTGGAGCAGACTATCACTTCAGAAAAGAGGAGATGACTGTTCAGGTGGCTTGGGGAGCGATATACATTGGTTACACAAGCCGTGAGCAGGTGTTGGCGGCGGACCTCCAAAGGCCTCCTGGCCTCCATTAGTAAGCTGTTCACAGGGCTGGTTCAGAAGGCACCCGTTGTGATGCAAATCATACAGTTGTGAATAGGGTCCAGTAGGCGCATTGCCGAAGGTGGTGCAGACTCATAAGCAATCCACCCAAAATGGAGACGGGACTGCACCAGTGTTGTGTATAGCCGCAACCGTGGGGAGCGGTCAGCGCCCCAGGGCATACGACCCAGGTGGATGAGAATTATGAGATGGCGCCAGCACTCCTGTTTCAGCTGGGTGTTGAAGATCAGCTCTAAAAACTGATACGTTTCTACTACACTAAGTAGTTCATCGTCGAGATAAAGTTCAGGATGAGGGTGAATAGTCTGATGCTGACAGAAGTGCATCACTCTGGTCTTGGTGGCACAAAACTAAAATCCATGGATAAGCGTCCAGGACGGCGCCTTCCTTCCCTGCAACCTGTGCTCGCCAACTTGGGTGCTGCAGGAACTATAAGAAATACAAAAGTCGTCAGCGTAAAGAGAAGGGGATACTGACGATCCAACTGCTGTTGCTAAACCACTGATGGCCACTAAAAATAAAGGAACGCTTAAAACAGAGCCCTGAGGAGCCCTATTTTTCTTGATATAGAAGTGTTTCGGGAAGAACCAATTTGAAGACAAAAGGTACGGTCAGCTAAAAATTTCTGGATAAAAATAGGTAGGGAGCGCCGGAGGCCCCATTCATGTAAAGTGTTGAGGATGTGTCGATGTGTCGTCGCCAGGTTGTATTACATGATTTGTGCAAATCAAAGAAGACGGCAACAAGGTCGTGGCACCTGGTAAAGACTGTGTGGATTGCAGACTCGAGGTATACCAGATTGTCAGTGGTAGAGCAACCCTGGAGGAAACCGCCTTGACATGGAGCCAGTGATCCCTGAGTCTCAAGAATCCAACACAACCGTCGACTTACCATCTGATCCAACAGTTTTCATGGAACGTTAGCTGACAGCTATCCAGGGAAAGAGCATGTTTGCCGGGTTTAAGCACCAGAATGATGATACTCTCCCACCATTGTGACAGGAAAATACCAACACAGCAAATGAGGTTATAGACCACAAGAAGATTGTCATATTGTCACTTCCTTAATTCGTGTTCTGCTTTGAGGAAGCTTATATTCCTGCGCGTTTGATAACGGAGTATTCCATAGATATTCTTGTTTATTTTGAAAACTGCCGGACTCAGTTTCGTTGTTTTGACAGTGTACTTACCACTGACCACAGTTCAGTCAGCCGCCAGCCATCTTTATTAAAGTACTAGGCCACTTAAATGTTGATTATTTAGTTTTCTACTTTCTACAGTTAATTGTATCGATAGGATGGATAGGATGTGTGCCTGCTGTGTGTGGACGCAGGAGGAGTTGGCCGCAGTTCGCGAACAGCTGAGCGTGCTGTTGTCTACGGTCAGGCGTCTTCAGGCTGCTGTCTCGGGGTGCAGCGTCGAGTGGGAAACCTCAGGTGTCTCATGCTTTGCTCTCTGTCCCTGCTACCGAGGCACCTTCAGGTGTATCGGACGTGGTCGAGCCACCCTCTCCGCAAGAGGAGTGGCGGGTTGTACGCCTTTTGCATCGCTCAAGGCGGAAGGCCAATGTGGAGGCTGGACGTCCGGCCACGCCCGTTCGTCCTGTGAGTGGAGATGTGGCCACTCCTTCAGCAGGGTCTGAGCAGGTGCACGGGGGGAGGGGATAATTAGTTATTGGGAGCTCCAATGTCAGGCGCGTGATGGCGCCCCTTGGGCAGATAGTGTCGAGATCCGAAAAGAATTCCAACATGCACTAGGTGTGTCTGCCGGGGGGGCCTCATCCGAGATGTGGAGGCGGCCTTACCGCCGGCTATCGAGAGTGCGGGGTGCGGTCGACTGCACGTCGTGGCTCACGTCGGCACCAATGACGCTTGTCGCATGGGTTCTGAGGACATTCTCAGGTTCTACGGGCGGCTGACGGAATTGTTGAAGGCTGCTGCCGTCACACAGGGGGTGCAAGCAGAGCTGTCGATTTGTAGCATTGTTCCCAGGGTTGATCGGGGTCCTTTGGTTTGGAGCCGAGGGTAGGGTCTGAACCAGAGGCTTCGCCGACTCTGTGGCAGTCCTGGCTGCAGATTTCTGGATCTGCGTTATCAGGTGGGGAATTGTAGGGTGCCCCTAGATAGATCAGGGGTGCACTACACTAAGGAAGCGGCTACTCGGGTAGCAGAGTACTTGTGGAGTGCACATGGGTTTTTTTTAGGCTAGGCGCTAACTCTGATGAGCACTCATTCAACATTCAAACAGCGAATTCAGGCCACGTTCAGCTCAAAAATTCAAATAGCAAAATATTAGCCGCGAACTTACAAAATATTAGAAACAAATTTCCCAAATTCGCCGCACTGCATGGAAATTATTGTGCTCAGATAGCTTTAGGCACCGAAAGCTGGCTAAATCATGAAGTGGCAAATTCAGAAATATTTAGCGAGGTGGAATGTATATCGGAAAGATAGATCGGATACAACTGGAGGAGGAGTGGTCATCGCTGTGGACAAAGATATTGTTTCTACTGAGATCGAGGTTGAAACTAACTGTGAAGTTATCTGGGCACGTATAACAGGTTTAAAGAAGTAAAGGTAATAGTTGGGTGTTTTTACCGCCCCCCCCCAGTGCTTCTGTAGCAGTTTTAGAGTCATTCAAAGAAAGTCTACACCAGGTAGTGCATCCGGGCCAAGTAATATTAGCCGGGGGAGACTTCAACTTTAAGAGTATAGATTGGGACCTCTCTAGTTACATTTCAGCCGTACAGACAAGCAGTCTTGCGAGCTCCTTTTGGACTCATTATCCGAAAACTGTCTTGAGCAGTTAAACCGGCAACCCACGAGCAACAGAAATATTTTAGACCTTATATAGCCACGAACACGCCTGACCTTATTAATGATGTCTGTGTAGAGACAGGAATTAGTGATCATGATATCATCATAGCGTTGATGGTTCATAAACCTATCAAGAAGGCAAGGAGTTGGTTTTTGTTGGGAAGAGCCGATAAGCAAATGTTACGACCGCACTTAGAAAATGAAAGGGCATAGTTTAATTCTGGGACTATGGATGTAGAGGAATTGTGGACTAAATTTAAGTGCATTGTAAATAAAGGGTTAGAGAAATATGTGCCAGTAAAGACGATTAAGGATGGAAAAGATCCACCGTGGTATAATAATAATGTTAGAAAGCTGCTGAGAAAGCAAAGACTGTTGCACTCTCGATTCAAAAAAGAACACGCAAATGATGTTAGGCAAAAGTTAGTAGAGATTCGTGTGTCTATAAAAAGATCGATGCGCGAAGTATACTATAATTACCACAGCCATACTTTAGCAAATGATTTTTCCAACAACCAGAAAAAATTCTGGTCCTATGTAAAATCAATAATTACGAAATGGAGGACATAGTAACAGATTTTTCCGGTGTAGAGAAGCAGTTGAGAGAGCTAAATTCGAAAAAGTCTGCTGGTCCAGATGGAATACCAGTTCGGTTCTACAAAGAGTATTCTGCGGCATTGGCCCCCCACTTAGCTTGCATTTATCGCGAATCTTTAATTCAGTACAAAGTTCCTGTTGTTGTTATGGTCTTCAGTCCGGAGACTGGTTTGATGCAGCTCTCCACCCTGCTCTATCATGAGCAAGCCTTTTCATCTCCTCATAGGAACGGCAACCCACGTCCACTTGAATCTGCTTACTATACGCGTCTCTTGGTCTCCCTCTGCGATTTTTACCCCACACACTTCCCTCCAATGCTAAATTTACAATTCCTCGATGTCTAAGAATGTGTCTTACCAAGCGGTCCCTTCTTTTAGTCAGGGTATGCCAAAAATTCCTTTTCTCACCAATTCTGTTCAGTACCTCTTCGTTAGCTATGCGATCCACCCACCTAATCTTCAGCATTCTTCTGTTTCACTCCCGTAAAAGGCAACACTCCACACAAATGCCTTCAGAAAAGACTTCATTACACTTAAATTAATATTCGATGTTAGCAAATTTCTCTTTTTCAAAAATGCTTTTCTTCCCATTGCCAATCTGCATTTTATATCCTCTGTACTGCGACCATCGCATGTTATTTTACTCCCAAGTAACAAAACTCATCTACCACCTTCATTGTTTCGTTACCTAATCTAATTCCTTCAGCATTGCCTGATTTTCTAAGACCGCATTCCATTATTTTTGTTTTCCTCTTGTTAATGTTCATTTTATACGATCTCTTCAACACACTGTCCATTCCATTCAACTGCTCTTCCAGGTCGTTTGCTGTCTCTGACAGAATCCCAATGTCATCAGCAAAACGCAATGTTTTTATTTCTTCCCATTGAACTTTAATATCTATTCCAAATTTTTCCTTGCTTTCCTTCACCGCCTGCTCGATGTACAAATTGAATAACATCGGTGAAAGGCTACAACCCTGTCTTACTCCCTTCCCAACTGATGCTTCCCTTTCATGCCCTTCGAGTCTAATAACTGCGGTCTGGCTTTTGTACAAGTTGTAAATAACTCTCCTTTCCCTATATTTTACCCCTACTGACTTCAGAATCTGAAAGAGTGTATTCCAGTCAACTTTGTCAAACGCTTTCTCCAAATCTACAAAAGCTAAAAATGTAGGTTTGCCTTCCTTAATCTAAGATAAGACGTAAAGTGAGTATTGCCTCCAGGGTTTCTACGTTCCTCCTGAATCCAAACTGATCTTCCCCGAGGTCAGCTTCTACCAGCTTTTCCATTCTCCTGTAGATAATTCGCGTTAAAATTTTGCAACCATGACTTATCAAACTGATGGTTTTGTAAATTTCACACCTGTCTGCGCCTGATTTCTTTGGATTATTACATTTTTCTTAAAGTCTGAGGCTATTTAGCCTGTCTCATACATCCTACACACCAGTTCAAATAGTCTTGTCATGGCTGGCTCTCCCAGAGACTTTAGTAGCTCTGAGGTATGTCATCTACTCCTGGGGCCTTGTTCCGACCTAGGACCTTCAAGGCTCTGTCAAATTCATCTCTCAGTATAGTATCTCCTATTTCATCTTGATCTACTTCCTCTTCCCTTCCTACAACATCGTCTCTAAGTTCATTTCCTTTGTAGAGCTGCTCTATGTATTCTTTCCACCTTACGCTTTCCCTTCTTTGCTGAGAACTGGTTTCCCATCTGAGTTCTTGATATTCGTAGAGTTGTTTTTCTTGTCCCCAAATGTGTCTTTTATTTTCCTGTAGGCAGTATTTACTTTTACCCTTCTTATACATTCTTCTACAGATTTGCATTTGGCTCCTAGCCACTCCTGCTTAGCCATTTTGCAATTCCTTTCACTCTCATTTTTTAGTCGTCTGTACTCCATTTTGCCTTTTTCATTTTTATATTTTCTCCTTTCATCAATTAAATTTAGTATTTCCTGTGATATCCAAGGATTTTTTGTAGTCTTGCCTTTCTACCTATTTTGTCCTCTGCTGCCTTCACTATTTCATCTCTCAATGCTACCCTTTCCTCTTTTACTATTTTATTTCCCGCTGTTTCTGTCAATTGTTGCCTAAATCTCCATCTGAAATTCTCCAGAACTTCACTTTCCTTCAATGTATCTAAGTCCCATCTCCTTATTTTCCTACCTTTCTGCAGTTTTTTCAGTTTCAGCCTACAGTTTGTGACTAACAAGTTATAGTCAGAGTCTATATCTGCCCCTGGGTATGTCTTACAGTTTATAACCTGGTTCCGGAATCTATGTCTTACCATTATAAAATCTATCTGATACCTTCCGGTATCTCCTAGTCTCTTCCACGTATACAACCTTCTTTTGTGATTCTTAAACCACGTGTTTGTTACGATCAAATCATGTTCCGTGCAAAATTCTACCAGGCGACTTCCTCTTTCATTCCTTCTGCCCAGTCCATATTCACCTACTATTTTTCCTTCTCTTCCTTTTCCTACTATCGAATTCCAGTCTCCCATCACAATTAAGTTTTCCTCTCCCTTAACTCTCTGAATAATTTCCTTTAGCTCCTCATATATTTCTTCGATCTCCTAATCATCGGCAGAGCTAGTTGGCATATATAACTGTACTACTGTTGTCGGTGTTGGCTTCGTATCTATCTTGACAATGATAATGCGATCACTGTGCTGCTCATAGTAGTTTACCCGCATTCCTATTTTCTTACTCATTATCAGTCCTACTCCTGTGATACCCCCAACTGATTTTGTATTTATAATCCTGTACTCACCTGAGCAGAAATTCTGTTCATCCTGCCACCGAACTTCACTAATCACCACTACATCTAACTTCAACCTATCCATTTCCCTTTTTAAATTTTCTAATTTTCCTACCCGATTAAGGGATCTAGCATTCCACGCTCCGATCCGTAGAATGCCAGTATTGTCTTTCCTGATGACAACATCCCCGCCCGGAGATCCGAATGGGGGACTATTTTACCTACGGGATATTTTACCCGAGAGGATGTCATCATCATATTTCCATACAGTAGAGCTGCATGTCCTCGGGAAAAGTAACGGCTGTAGTTTCCCCTTGCTTTCAGCCGTTCGCAGTAACTGTGTGGCAAAGCCACATTAGCTGATGTTACAAGGCCAGCTCAGACAATCATCCAGACTGTTGCCCCTGTAACTACTGAATGGCTGCTGCCTCTCTTCAGGAACCACATGTTTGTCTGGCCTCTCCACAGATACCCCTCCGCTGTGGTTGCACCTACGGTACGGTTATCTGCATCGTTGAGGCACGCAAGCCACCCCCACCCCACCTCGGCAATGTCTGTGGTTCATGGTTCCTAGTGATTGTAAAAAAGCGCAGGTGACTCCCGTTTGTAAGAAAGGCAAGAAAACAGACCCACACAATTACAGGCCAATATCGTTGACATCAGTTTCATGTAGAAATTTGGAGCATATTCTCGGTTCGAATACAGTAAATTTCCTTGAAACTGAAAAGCTTCTTTCTGTAAATCAGCATGGGTTTAGGAAACATCGTTATATGAAACTCAGCTTGCCCTTTTCTCACATGACATCTTGCGAGGCATGGATGAAGGGCAACAGGCGGATTGTATTTTTCTCGACTTCAAAAAGGCGTTCGACGCGGTGCCACACTGCAAACTGCTAACGAAGATACGAGCTTATGGAATAGGTTCACAGATTTGTGACTGGCTGGAAGACTTCCTAAGTAATAGAACGCAGTACGTTGTTCTCGACGGCGAGTGTTCATCATAGACGAGTGTATCGTCAGGCGTGCCCCAGGCGAGTGTGATAGGACCGCTATTATTTTCTATCTATATAAATGATCTGATTGACAGAGTAAGATGTAATTTGCGGCTGTTTGCTGATGATGTTGTGGTGTATGGCAGGATGACGTCTTTAAATGACTGTAATAGTATACAGGATGACTTAGACAAAATTTCTAGTTGGTGCGAAGAATGGCAGCTAGCTCTCAATGTAGAAAAATGTAAGGTGATGCGCATGAGTAGGAAAAACAATCCCATGATTTTCCAATACAGCATTAGTAGTGAGCTTCTTGATGCTGTTGCGTCGTTCAAATGTCTAGGTGTAACATTGGAGATCGATATGAAATGTTGCTCAAGTATTTGGGACCCGTAGCAGATCGGTTTAAAAGAAGACAGAACCAGTTCAGAGGCGAGCAGCTAGGTTTGTTACTGGTAGGTTGACCAATGCGCGAAATGCTCCAGCAACACAATAGGGGTTCGTTGGAGGAAAGACGGCGTTCTTTTCGTGAAATTCTGTTGAGGAAATTTAGACCGCCGGAATTTGAAGCAGAGTGTAGTACGATCTTTCACCTACTTACATTTCGCGTAGTGATCACAAAGACAAGATAAGAGAAATTAGGGCTCGTACGGAGGCACACAGGCATTCTTTTTTTCTTCGTTCTATTTGGGAGAGGAATAGGAAAGGAAAAGCCTAGTAGTGGTACAGTGTACCCTCCGCCACGCACCTTACGGTGGATTGCAGAGTATGTATGTAGATGTAGGTGTAGAAGATTATGCCGACTGTCTGCTGAGAGGTTCTTCAGCATTTGGCTGTGGATGCTATCTCGCCCAGGCGCCGTGATAGGAGATTGTGTAAGAGCACTGAACATCTCTCACTCAGTGAAAGGAGTGTTATAGGATTCAGAGAGGTGGGTGGTAAAGGAGAGGGGCTATCGTTCTACCCACTCCTTCATCCTTCAATGCACAGAAGGCTAGTCGGTAATTTGCAGAGGCAAAGTCATGAGCATAATGCTTGTCAAACATTTCTGAGTGTGGCCGGATCCGTACAGAGAACACTGGTCGTGCAGATCCCAGGGATACCTGTTGTTGTCTGGAATCCCTTTAGCCGCCTGATTTTACTCCAGACCTGTGAGGCTGAGGTACCTGTCCCAATAGTGAAGACGTACCTCTCCCAGCACTCCTGTCTTCTTATTAGTTGACGAGCACAAGCGTGAAGCCGTTCCAAAGCAATGAGATGTCACGCTTGTATCGCTGTAAGGCCCTAATGGCCTAAGCTATTTCCGGCGACCACCATAGCACTGTCTTACGCCGTGGGCACCGTGATGAACGTAGAATGGTAGCTTTCAGCCGTAGTGGAGTAGCCGAGCGGTCTAAAGCGTCTCGCTGCGGAGCGCGCGGTTGTTCGCCGTGGAGGTTCGAGTCCTCCCTGGGGCATGGGTGTGTGTGTTGTTCTTAGGTTAGTCTACCTAGGTTTAAGTAGTTTGTAAGCTACGGAATGATGACCACGCAGTTTGGTCCGCAATATTTACAAACCTTTGAACATTAAAAAATAAGTAAATAAAAATAAATAAATAATAAAAAAAGGTAGCTTCCACAGCATAAAATAGAGAGTGTGAGTCTCGACCACCACATCGGTGTTATCGAATGGGAGAGGGCCAACGATGGCAGCCCTGCTTATAGCCCAGCTGGGCAGGCGCCCTGGTGACTGACGCATTGGAAGCGCCAAAAAGGTCGGAAAATGATCACTGCCACACAAGTCATCATGAACTCTCTAGTGGATGGATGGCGGAAGGCTGTGGCTGCAGATCGACAAATGAGTGGTCGAGTACGTGCCATTCTGTCAGTATAGTATTTAGCTGGATCAAGATTCAATAATGAAATAGCAAACTCTAATCTGAATTGAAGAAATGAGATGTGCTCCTTATGTCTCAACTTCTAATATATAAAGCAGAGTGTTCGTATATTTGTACGTGTTGCCTAGAAATCTACAATTTTGTTCCAATCTGTATGAAATTTTGCACAAGTAAGCTTCAATCCATGAGAACGGTCGCCGTAACTGTAAGAATCACGTACGATACATAGTTCACTAGATATGACGTCATAAACAATGAGATGCGCGGAAAACTGCTGCATTTAGCGGCAATACTGCTCATTTTCTCCTAAACTACCAGACCGATTTGAATCAAATTTGGTACACACATTCCTTGCTGTGAGGGACAACTGCTGCAGGGTTAAGAATCATATACGACTCATGGTTCAAAGATATTACGTCATAACCAATAGAAATCGCAAAAAAATGCCAAATAATGCGGCGAGACTTTCGAAATACACTGTATGAGAACGACAGTACTTAGCGACTTGCAACAAACTTCAAACATAATTTCAAACCTTTATTAAACTTTTTCTCGCTGGCAACCATAGTAAAATGATGAAAGGAAAAAAGTTTCTCGCTTACTACTTTTCCGCTGTTTATGGAGTAAAACTATGGCTCTCGGTATGACGTTACAATTTATAATTTGAACACTACAAATTGTAGCAACAGGAAATTTTACAGACAGTATGGACATATATAGTTGAATGTAGCTTCTAAATTGTATCACATTCCGACACGTAGTTCATGAGGTATGAGCACATAAACAGTAACGCTCCGCTGTTCATGAATTAAACTACGGCATTTGGTATGACATTACAATTTATAATTTCTGCACTACAAATTCTAGACGTAGGTAATATCAAAAACCTTCTAATTGTATCACAGTATGACACATAGTTCATGAGATATGAGCACTTCAACAGTAACATTTATGGAAAACCGCCCCATCACGCGCAAAGTTTTATTCTATTACGTCTTTACTCCCAATCGAATTTCCAAGAGATTTTACAGACATACAGCCATTATACAAATGAATATATACCTGGAAGAAACTATTTCGAAGAAGGCCATACAATATAAGTAAAAGGCAAGCTTAGCAATATTTTGTATACAAAATTGTAGGGTCATTTGACCAGACCTCGGACACACGATCTCAAAATTGACTAAACCTTTTCGCAGTGTCACTCTCCACAAAAATATAGCTGTTCATGTTGTAAAATTTCCGCATTAGGAATGACGCTTTAGCTGTTGCTTTTTTAGCAGTGACTCTATTGGCTGGTATCCGTGGTAACGACTGAATGTACTTACAAAATTTTATCATTGTTCAGATAATGTGACGTGATAAAGACAGTGGTGCAGCTCGGTAGTTCGGGATCCTGAGTAACTAGTCACCCTCCGATCTTCCAAATAACTTTTTTTGTGGCGGAACGGGTTGAGGAAAACTTTAAACGAAGTAGTACTGATTGCGTGGTTATAGTTGAGAATGCTATTTAGGTTCTCAGAATTTTCTCACCAACTTTATTTTATTATTTAATGACTACAGCAACTAGCTAAGAATTAAAAGTGGATGCTCCATCTGTATTTGGCATTTGTACACTCACTGTTTTAACCAGTGGACGCCGCGGTTGAGTAGCCGAGCGGTCTAAAGCGCCTCGCTGCGGAGCGCGCGGTTGCTCGCCGTGGAGGTTCGAGTCCTCCCTGGGGCATGGGTGTGTGTGTTGTCCTTAGGTTAGTTTACCTAGGTTTAAGTAGTTTGTAAGCTACGGACTGATGACCATGCAGTTTGGTCCGATAGATTTACAAACATTTGAACTTTTTTTTTTTTAACCAGTGATCCCTTAGACCCTTAGAATCAGGCGAATGAAAGATCACATAAAATGTGTAACGAATACTCAGAATGGTTTCCTTATTATTCGCTCTCTCTTCATCAGGTGTACTGTCCTCCAATCTACCTTCATAAACATTACAACTATAAAAAATCCTTAAGGTCTTCAGCTTCTTCATGCATATCTTTCCTGATTCCTCATTTGTGTTGCTCCGTCGGCTTTTTCATAACCTACAAATTCACCAATGACTGACATGGTTTTATATCTTCCATATCATCGGGCCTACAGCCGTGCCGCAGTGGGTATATCGGTTCCCGCTAGATCACGGAAGTTGGTCTCGGGCTTGGCTAGCAATCAAATCAAATGTTTGTAAAGATTACGGGACTTAACTGTGTGGTCATCAGTCCCTAAACTTACAAACTACTTATGAACTTATACTAAAGACGACACAAACATCCATGCCCAAGAGAGGATTACAACCACAGACGCGGGAGGCCTTGCGATCTGCAACGTGGCGCTCCAGACCGCTCGGATATTCCAGCGCGGCTCTTGGCTAGCAGTTGGATGGGTCGCCGTCCGTGTCTGCCGAGCTCTGTTGGCAAGCGGGGTGCACTCAGCCGTTGTGAGGCCAACTGAGTAACTACTTGCTTGAGAAGTAACGGCTCCAGGCCTCGGAAAACGACACAACGGCCGGCAGAGCGGTGTGCTGACGACGTCCATACCGTATCCGACGACGCCTTCGGGCTAAGGATGCCACGGCGGTCGGTCGGAAACCGATGGACCTTCGAGACATATGAGACGGAATATCTTTCCATTTCATTGGACTTGTGACTTTGAATACATAATGAGACACAAAGTTTTACTAGATTCGTTTCTTGCACCTGCTCGCACCAGATAATAAATGCAAACAATCGTGTCAAATGAGAAATAAAATAGTGGCAGTTTAACGTGAAACAGCTGTGGCAGAGTAGCTGTGCGCATGAAGGCGTCCAGCTGCAACGCTCGCGGCCGTTCGCCGTAGGGGGTTCGAGTCCTCCCTTGGTCAAAGGTGTTTGTATTGCTCTTTGCATAAGTTCAAAAATGTTCAAATGTTTGTATAGCTTAAGGGACTTAACTACGGGGTCATCAGTCCATAAACTTACAAACTACTTATGAACTAGCTAATCCTAAGGACGGCACAAATATCCATGCCCGAGGGGGGGATTCGAACCCCCGACCGTAGTGGCCGTGCAGACCGTGACTGGAGCGCCTCAGTCTCCTCGGCAACCGCGGCCGACTTAGCATAAGTTACTTGATGTTAATGTAAGTAGTTTGTAAGCTTAAGGACTGATGATCAATGTAGTAAAGTCCCTTAGATTTACAAATATTTGTACATTTTAATTTAAAACAATAATACGAACAGTTTTGTGCAATTACATTGTTGCAGAAAGGTAAACGATGAAAGAAAATAAACAGTATTTTTTACGCTCGTGTGGGTTAACCACATACATTCCTATAAAAAGGAGGACAAACAGCTTCAAAAATGAGGGCAAATTAAGAAAAAAAAGAGGACCAAAAACATATGCTCAAATTTAATAAACGCGTTTGTATTAATAGACAAAACATATATGCTACAACAATTACTGCTATTTCTCTGAAGATCCAATTTTACGCTGAATTTAGTGTTGCTTAGCAGAAAGTTGTAAAAAAAGATACACATGAAAATTCTTTGAAATTATATTGGACCATCAACATACTTTCAACAGAGTTAAGGTTGCACCTTTTCCCTTAATCAGTCCACTGTGTAGCAATTAGTAAAAAATACTCTTTCCGCATTTACATTGTGCCATGATATACTGAAACTAAGAGGTTTTGCAATATATCTCGTTAAACCATTCACCTGCCACATTCATCGCGCTGTTACCAACATCTACAAATCAAGCAGCATACTCTGACTTGGAAACTACACTTTAACGTTCCCAATATAAATAAACTGAATGACTAAGAAACCACGAAATAAAACCGCGACAGTAAAACAATCTATCGAACTGTTTCTTATCTTTATTGGTTACTGACACGTTAGTTACACCTACACATTTTTAAATTATTCTTCCAATTCATTTCTCCCATACTCCAAAGCAGGATTTTTTGCAAGAAAGAAATCTACGACTGTAAACTTGCGTTTAGGCGTTGACATACATTTTACAAAACTCAGTTGGTTACAATGAACAGCAATTTACACTCACACGTCACACTTGCCCTCATTGAGGCGCTATGCTGCGATGCGCGAGGCCGTTCCCTGTCGGGGATTCGAGTCCCCCCACGGATATGGATGTTTGTGCTGTCTTTAGTATAAGTTAGTATATAAGTAGTTTGTAAGTTCAGGGACTGATGACCCCGCAGTTAAGTCCCATAAGCTTAACAAACACTTGAACATTTCGACGTGGAACCTATAATGGCAACTGCCATGCAAAACTAATTTGACTCCGCAACTGAAGATACGAAGCGAAAATTTTAAATAATCCAAATTTTTCAATCGTTTATGCGTCGATACATGATAAAATCGACGATCCAGCTGCCACAATTAGCACTGCCTTCGTGTGTATTTGTGAGGAAGGCAATGCCTATAGATAAAGTATTTAAGAAAAGAGGAATAAAACGGAAGTAATTGCAAATGTAATTTTATTATGTTCAACTTAAGGAGAAAGGAGAGTTAAAAAAATCACCAGGACCTCAGAAAAAGAGCTAAAAAGGAGGATATGTCCGAATTAATCGGGACCTCTGTCATGCTGATGGTCAGAGCAAGTCCATAAACTGTTGCTCAGCGATTGCAGTAGTGTCAATAGTGTGCCAACGAACTGGAAATATTTTCAGCTTGTGGAAGTTTTATCGCCCCCTACGCTCATGTGAGCATGCAGTGGTGAGAGCAAGTCCATATACTGTTGTTCACCGATTGCAGTAATGTCAACAGTGTAACAACGAACTGGAAATACTTTCAGCTTGTTGAAGTTTTATCACCCCCAAGCAGCTGGTACTGGCTGTGGACAGCAGCCCCTCCACCCTCTTTTCTACGCCACTGCATAAACATTGTGCGTGAAAAATTATTTTTCATTAAAACACAGTGTAGATTATCCAAACTGTGGTGTCGTACAAGTATGAAGTGAGCGCCACGTACTTGCGCCGCGCGCTGTCATGCACGCACGGCGCGGCGTTCTTACGACGTCAGCCACGAGCGCCCTCTGCTGCAACTTCGCTCGTGACCACCACTGGACTGCATCGTCCACTTGGGACTGAGATAGGAACCAGTTAAGACTTGGCTATCGGATAGGCACTAGGAATCATCAGTAGGCAGGCCTCTATCTAACCTATGTATCAGCATTCTGCAGTCAAGAACTATGTAAAAGTTAAGTATTACTAAGTCTCTATGAAATATATATCTCGTTCTAATTTACTCTAGTGTTTCTAGTTTCTGCTGTCCCACTGGCTGATTACCTCCGTACCTACACACGCGCCCTTCCTTTATTCCTGTGTCGGTCTCTTTCTACTCGGCTACCGACACCCAAGACAACTGGGGAAACGAGACACAAAAGTGGCGACGAGGCTGGGACACAAAAGTAGCGACGAGGATGGGATGCAAAACATACTATACTTAAGTACTATTTTTATAGTCGAAACACATATTCACTTCCAATAAGCTTTCATTTCAAACTTTGGTATATGCTGTTGTACTTACAGGCTTAAATATTTATCTCTTGATGTAGGAATATTTGTGAAGTAATGAGAAGTTTTGTAGGCCAAGGTTCGATTGTTTGCTGGATCTGGGATCTACTGTTAGAAAATAACCAAAAATAACAGTGGCACCAAATAAGGGGATTTAACAGCCAGGAGCCTAACACTTCACGGAAGGACATGAAGGGTAAAGACAGGAAGAGAAGACGACTCCGCAGTCTATAACCCTCAAGCAAATTAATTCTGCAGTGGTGTATTGAGGAGCAGCTGACTTCCGGCGGTCTGTGATAAATTGATATTCATCGTAAGGGACGACAGGCTGGGTAACGAGAGGCTCCAGATGATGTAGTATCGGCCGTCGCCGCCGACGCCGACGCGCGGCCGGCGGGCTGGCTCATTAACCTCGCGACGTCGGCGACCGGGACAGCGGCGCTGCCGCCTCCTCCGGCGTTCGGTCTCCGCCCGGCGCCGAATATCGACATTTAAATCCGAAATTTCATTCGCAGACAACAGACCGGGCCCCGCGCTGTATCGGGCCGGGCTGTCGGCAATTTGTCAGCGCGGGAGACGGTGGGCGGAGGGGTGGGCGACGGCTCCCAGAAGGGCGGCCCCGAGTCGGCCGCCGGACCGGAAAAGGGGCTTAAATGAGCGGGAACAAAAGACGGGGGATTGGGCGCGGTGAAATATTGCGCGTCTCCGCCCGGCTGATCCGGGGACGGCCGCAAGACTGATGAGGGCGGCTGGGAATCCCCGCGACCACTGTGCGCGCCGGGGAAGGGGGAAGTCTGCAGGGCTGCCAACGTCGCGGGCGCCAAGGTCGCGCGGCGCCTTACGAGGGGGCCGTGTAATCAGGTGGTTACAGTTAAGGCCCCTACACACGCTCCGATTTATCATACGACCAAAAAGATGTCCAACGTACCAACCAATTGGTAGCAGCCTACACACGTCCCGACCAACTGCACGCAGCGCCACCTTGTTCTGGTGTCTGTTTGTCGAACTGTTTTTGTTTTCGCGTGTTCGCTATGCAGACGACCTCAAGCATGGAAGTTGGTCGGGAAGTGCGACACACTGTAAAATTTGGCGGGTGAAGTGGTGGGGGAATCGGAGATCGGGTGGTCAGGCACAACCAACCGGCCGACAATCAAAGTTGGTCGGGTAGCACCTAAAACCGTCCAATTTATCGGGTGCCCAACGAATTGGTCCAATAAATCGCATCGCGTGTAGGGCCCTTTAAAGTGACGGTGCTCCAGGTGCTGCAGTCTGGTCTGTATACATCGCAGGACGCTGAAACTTCGTGGGTATGTTCAAGGACACTTTCTGCTACCAGGAGAATATATGGCGCTGTAAGCAGTCGGTGTGTAGAGAGACTATATAGGGAGAGAGTGGCCAACCGGCGTGTGGCCGCCATGTTTTTACCAGACTACGTGCGGGACATGCACTTAACGACTCAAATAAGCCATCACTTCCACCCATGACACCAAAGCACATCTTCTAGCTTACTAATCAGTACTTGGTTAAAGTAATGTCATTCATCTATCATACAGGTCTAATAAATTTCAAAGTAAATAAGTCTCATGAATCAGTTTCTATGACTGTTGAGAGTTAATACATATTTTACGATGTTCTGGTAATTTCGACAGTTAGCAGTTGATTAATAAGAAAGAGAGGTTCTCCATGTTATGTCAAAGAAAAAGAAAATAATGCTATTTCAGAATTTTATGTCTGAATATTCATCGCCGAAGTGAGTATAATATTATCGCTTTCTGCCCAAATATAATGCATTTTAAGTGTGATGTCGTTCTTACAACATATTCGTACACTGGGAAATACCAAAAAGTCATTCTGTAAATACTATTATGGACAGAGTATCACAGAAAATCGGAAAAATACCGAAACCATCGTTAGTGAAACAGCAGAAATAGACTCAAAATAGGTTACTGAATATCTACAATGAGTCAATAGTCCCGCCCCCTCTCTGTCTCACATCATATCCCGTAACCAATTATAGGATTGTGAATACCCAATAATAAACAGCCAAGGGAAGGTGCCATAGCAATGGTAAAAATAACCTTGTAGCACGACGTATCAAAAACCAGAACCATGACTATCAAAAAGCTAGCAAGTATTGTTTAAAAAAATATAAACCACTTATCGGATTCAAATTCGTATCCTCCACATTATGAGATCAGTACGCAACCACTACACCACACGGGAATGTCACAGTCAGTAGTTCTATTACGGTTCCCACTTTCTCCGTTAATTTTCACTGCCTACTTTTCCCGCATTTCCTCATTCCTTGCGAACAGAAACATCATATAACAATCTTTACTTCGGTTTTACAGCCAACAGAGGAACAGGAACAACGAGCCATTTATCTTGATTGCGCTTAATGATTATGTAAAACACATTATTAATTACACTCAGGAAATCACTTCAAACCAATGTATAATCTTAAAATTGCTGTTCTAAGGTTATCGTCACCGACCAACGAACACGTTAATTGACGTAAATATAATCGTGAAAAGACGTGCAGAAGTGGAGCAGTTCTACAATAATAGAACCTGAACGTAAATGTGTAGTGAAATCGCTGTCAGAATCTTTTAAGACACTCTACAGTACAGAAACGCACACTGTAGCTATTCGCGCACATCTAAAGCCCGCCAAGTCTGGTAAAAATATGGCGTCCAGGGCTCTCAGCCAATCAGGAGCAGTCTCACGCATGGCCAATCTCTCCCTATACAGGCCCTCTATCAATGTGTTGAGAGCCTCTACAGGGAGAGAATGACCATGCCTGATGCCGCTCGTGATTGGCTGAAGGGCTAGGCGCCATATTTTTACCAGGTTTCGCGGGCTCTACTTGTGTTTGAACAGGTACAGTGTGCTTTTATGTACTGTGGTATGTCTTATAAGCTTCTGACAGCAATTTCACTGTAAACAGGTGGTATTACGGTTTGCACTGCTCCACTTTTGCACCGTGTTTTGTCGGTTCTATTTACGTATATTAATGTGTTGTTCTTTGACGATAGCATTAGAACTTTGCAGTAATTTTTAAGATAATATGTTGGTTTGAAGTGATTTACTGATTGTAATTAATAATGTGTGTTACATAATTATTCAGGCCAGTCATGAAAAATGCGATGTTGTCCCTCTGTTGGGTGTGAAAACCTAAGTAAAGATTGTTATAAGACGCTTGTGTTTACAAGAAATTATGAAAGACGCAAACATGGGGCAGTGAAAGTTAACCAAGAAAGCGGGAACCGTAAAGGCGACTTATGGAAAGTAACGAATTATTTACGTGCGCCTCTGTTGCACAGTCAGTGTGTGCCAGACTACAGATCCAAATGTCGCAGGTTCGATCCGTGCCAGGTTCTAGGATTTTTATCTGTCACTTTCTACTTCTTTCACCTCTGGCAGTATTGCTCATGTGAAAAATACCGAGTGGCACCGTGGTTCGGAACCCACGTTAAACTGTAGTTCCCCCTATAACTAGCTGGGTAAGTCAGTTCGAAGGTCGGAGGAAGGCTACGGCATACCACCTCCAAACAGAACCATGTCTAGTAAAGCAATGTGGTGTTCAAACCAATCTTCGGATTGTTGACTGCTTTACTTATGTGAAGTAAATATTTTCTGCTTCCCCTGCCCTCCCCCGGGCTAAAGCAAGAAAGGCATTGATGAAATTCAGTAATAGAAGAACTGCCTCTGAATTTCCTGCATGTTGTAGTGGTTGTGTACTGAAATCATAATGTGAAGGTTATGCGTTCGAATACGTAAGCGGTATATTGTTTTAAATAGTATTTTCTAGCTTTTTGTTAGTTCGTGGTTTTGTTTTTTTGACTTGTGCTACAAGGTTAAAGTAGTCTGTTATGTTTTCTAAGTAAGATATTGGGAAGTTGAGATCTACAAATGCAAGTCAAAACGCTCACTGCTGCTCTAAATTACTTTGTGAGTGGCTGCAGTATTTGTGCAATGGAAATTTATCTAACTGCTCACTCCTTAAGGGAGCATCCAACGTTTTAACAAACAAAAATAACACATATAAAAAGGAATCGATAATTAAACATGGGACGGGGAGCTTGATATTATAAAACAGAGGTTTGATACTTTAAATCATTATCGATGCAGTAAAATGAACAAGCAAATAAATGTGGGGAAACCAAATTAAGCACACGTCTTGTACAAAAGTGAATTAAATCATAAAGTTACTGCCTGTATTAAAAATGTTTCTGCCCTTTATGAATATGGAGGTAATTTGGGAGGAAATTTCCAAATACACAATGGATAAAGGAAAGCACATTCATTCACTCACCGACACATGCATAATGCTTGCGACACTTTACTTATCCGACAACCCTTGATAGCAGCGACAAACGAAGCGTCGGCGGCGTTTTGACGAGATGGCGGATGTCTTCAAGCACAAATTAGATCAACTATTCACTAAATGAACTCATGTGTGGGGAGGCAGTGGCATAATATCCTTAAGTACCACGTGGTGTTCGACCACGGTGAATTACATAAAATTTAACAAAAGAAATTAATTTAAAGTAAGCAAATAAAGCACATGTGAGAACTCATGTAGAAAAAAAACCGTATCAGTCAAAGTATGGTTGAAGGCCGAAGTAATGACCGTTACAAAAGCACGTGGTGCAATCAGCCATACTCAGATAGGAGAGATGAAAACAAAAGAGGAAGTCTGAGAAAAATTTAGTATTCTCATGGATACAGACACGACACGAAAACGTTAATTAATAAATACAGCAAGGAGATTCAAACATACTAAGTTTATTCAAAGGCTGAGGCCACGCACGTGTATTCTAAGTTGAGAAAAACTGGACACAAAATCATCACCTGAATGCAAATGCAAATAATAAATTTAAACTGCATTACTCGAATTCTGTAAATTAATAATCACTTCGCCTTGCCTAGCGAAAGAATTACTCAACAAAACTATCACTGAAAAAAAAAAAAAAAAAAAAAAAAAAAAACCACGACTGCCTGATCACAAAGAAAGAAAAGTTCTAACAGCCTGCCATCCCGTCAGCTTGGTTCCATGATATACTCACTTCGACCGTCGCAGCAAGAGTGCCACCTAAGTCCACGCCAAAAGCCTTCCCCACCATACACCGGATGTAGAGCGCGCTAAAAGCAATCAGAGCGCGTTCAGAGCATAGTGTCTACCAACCCTCCCTACCTGAGGACGATAATACCCTCTTATAGAGCTGCAGAGCTGCAGAGAGGTCTCTTTCGTCTCCTCTTTCATCCAAGAGTAAGTTGGTACCACACTAAGAACACGGCCGCCTTGCCATCTTGCCAAGTAAGCTTTTCTCTCGCCACCCAGCAGACGCCAGCGCAGACGACAAAGTAAACGATGCCTAAAACGCGAGGCAATGACTGTAAGCTATTGTGCGGCAGTTAGTCAATATTCACAGCAACCTCCCACATTCACATGAACACAGAAGTTCAATCACGTGGAAACATATATAAACGTGAGGCACTAAACATTAATAAAAAGAATAAAACAATTGATATACAAATAGGCAATATTAATGGTGCAGAAACACTTAAGAGTCATAAATAACTCAAAATGGAACACGAGCACACATTCACTGGATGTGTTTCAAAGGTTACGTGCTTCAGGGCTTTGTATTATAGGCTATTCACAATCCTATAATTAGTTACGGCCTCTAACGTGAGAAACAGAGGGGCAGGACTATTGACTCATTCTAAATATTCAATTATCTATTTTGAGTCTATTTCCGCTGTTTAAATAGAGATAGTATCGGTATTTTTCCGATTTTCTGTGATACAATGTCTCTAAAAGTATCTACAGAATGACGTTTTTGGTATTTCGCACTGAAGAAAAATGTTATAAGAATGAGAGCACATTAAAAATGCATTATATCAGGGTGGAAAGCGATAATATTGTACTAATGGATATTTTTGTGTTCCAGCCTAGTCGCCACTTTTGTGTCTCGTTTCCGCCGGTGGTCCTGGTGTCGGTGGCCGAGTAGAAAGACACTGACACAGGAATAAAGGATGCACGCTTGTGCAGGTACGGAGGTGACCAGCCAGTGGGACAGCAGAAACCAGAAACATTAGAGTAAATTAGAACGAGAAATATATTTCATGGAGTCTTGGTAATACTTAACTTTTACATAGTTCTTGACTGCAGAATGCTGACACATAGTTTATATAGAGGCCTACCTAGTGATAATTCCTAGTGCCTATCCGATAGCCAAGTATTAACTGGTGCCTAGCTAATTCACAAGTGTTAACTGGTTCCTAACTCAGTCCCAAGTGAACGATGCAGTCCCGTGGTGGCCACGAGTGGAGTTGTAGCAGAGGGCGCTCATGGCCGACGTCGTAAGAACGCCGCGCCGTGCGTGCATGGCGGCGCGCGGCGAAAGTAGGTGGCGTGCACTTTATACTTGTGCGACACCGGCAAAGTCAATGTGTAAACGTTGCCATGGTCCCTTGGGGCATGGCCAGTCTGAGAAACGTTGCGGAGGAGCTGCCTGATGCTCCGCACAAACAGTACACTGTGACGTCATGCTCTGTATCTGGGCGTCCATACCAACCCAGGTACAATGACGTCTGGCCAGTTGCTTTGTCCTAACAATAACCCAATGTCCTTGATGCAGAAGGCGTAACAGTTCTCGTTGCAGGGAACGAGGAACAATCGCTCTTGCTTGGTCGTTGTCGGTATGTAACAACAGAACACCCTGACTTAAAGACAATGCATGATGATGTGCAAAATAACGTCGAACCAGAGGCCGATCAATGTCTTTGGCTCTGGCAGGCCATCCTGAGCGAACAAAACGTGCTACCACACTTTGGTCTGCATCCGCTGCTGTTTCCTGTGCAACCCGACGAGAGTTCAAAGGGAAGTCTGCGACAGCGGAAGCATCTCTGGAGTCTATCTGACAACATGCAATTTCTGAAGAATCAAATGACACATCCTGGCCAACCGGAAGTCGAGAAAGGGTGTCCGCGTTGGCATGTTTAGTGGTAGGTCGGTGCAGAATCTCATACTGATAATTAGACAGTATCAAGGACCATATCTGCAGATTTTGTGCCGTTCGTGGCGGAATTGGCTTTGTGGGTGAGAACAACAATGTAAGAGGCTTGTGGTCTGTCAACAAATAGAATTTTCTGCCATAGAGATAATGATGAAACTTTGTGACGCCGTAAATGATGGCTAAGCCCTCCTTTTCTATCTGACTGTAATTCTGTTTCGGTGGCGTCAGTAGCTTGGATGCAAAGGCAATAGGACGATCCTGAGATCTAATACGATGCGATAATACTGCACCCAGACTATATGACGAGGCATCCACTGCTAGCACTACAGGCTTCTGTGGGTCAAAAGGAATCAAACATGCATCACTGAGTAGTGCAGACTTTAAGTTGTCAAAGGCAACCTGGCAATCTCTGGACCATACAAAAGGAACATTCTTCTTACGTAAGCGATGCAGTGGAGCAGCAATCTGAGAAGCATTGGGAATAAATCTGAAGTAATAGTTAAGCTTTCCCATTACTGCTTGCGATTCGTGCACATTGTTAGGAGGAGGCAAGTCTTTGATAGCTCGAAGATGTGTCTGTAAGGGATGGATTCCTTGGGCATTGATCACATGGCTTAGGTACTCTATTTCAGTTGGAAAAAACGAACACTTTGCTTTATTGCAACGTAGACCTGCTGCAGTCAACACTTTGAAAAGGCACTCCAGGTTTGATAAATGTTCTTCAACTGTGCGTCCCGAGACCACAATATCATCTAAATAGTTGGAGCACCACGGTACAGAAACTGTCAGCTGTTCCAAAAAACGCTGAAAAATAGCAGGGGCGGAAGAACTGCCAAAGGGTAGGCGTTGAAATTGAAAAAGGCCCATGTGAGTATTAATGACGAAAAACTTCTTTGACTCGTCATCTAGCGGAATTTGTAAGTATGTCTCTGCTAAATCAATCTTAGAAAAGAAGCGAGACTGTCCTAATTTGTCCATCAGTTCGTCAGGTCTGGGCAGGGGATAAGTGTCTATAATTGTTTGACTGTTCACTGTTGATTTGAAGTCCGCACAGAGACGTAGTTTACCCGACGGCTTGGTTATAATTATTAAAGGCGAGGCCCACTGACTCGCAGAAACAGGAGAAATCACCCCACTATCCTGCCAACATTTAAGTTCTGCAGCATAATTTCCATTAAGTTCGGGTTCGCGGTAGTGGCCATGCTGACCGATTAGGCGCCGCGCATACAAGTAACTTATAACAAATCACAAATGCAATGTGAAAGAGGACGCTCTGCAACAGAAAAAAGTCCACTAACACGTAACAAAATATGTTCCCCCAAAAATCTTATAATAACGGTGGGTGGGCGGGAGCAATTTCTGCGTCCTCCGACTGCTGCTGTCTGGCTGCTGCAAGCGGGCTGGTCCACGGTTCTTCTATCGCTCCTCGGCGCCACTTTTGTGTCCCAGCCTCGTCGCTACTTCTGTGTCTCGTTTCCGTCGTACGTGTCGGTGGTCGAGTCGAAAGACCGACAGAGGAATAAAGGATGCACGCTTGTGCAGGTACGGAGGTGACCAGTCAGTGGGACAGCAGAAACTAGAAACACTAGAGTAAATTAGAACGAGATATATATTTCATAGAGTCTTGGTAATATTAAACTTTTACATAGTTCTTGATTGCAGAATGCTGACACATAGTTTATATAGAGGCCTGCCTACTGGTAATTCCTAGTGCCTATCCGATAGCCAAGTCTTAACTGGTGCCTAGCTGATTCCCAAGTGTTAACTGGTTCCTATCTCAGTCCCAAGTGAACGATGCAGTCCCGTGGTGGCCACGAACGGAGTTGTAGCAGAGGGCGCTCGTAGCTGACGTCGCAAGAACACCGCGCCGTGCGTGCATGGCGGCGCGCGGCGAAAGTAGGTGGCGTGCACTTTATACTTGTGCGACACCACAGATATGAGACAGAAAATTCTCAAATAGCATTATTTTCTTTGAGATACGTAACATGAAATACCTCTCTTTCGTATTAATCAACTGCCATCTGTCAAAATTATCAGAACGTCGTAAAATATGGTATTAACATTCGACAGTCATAGAAACTGTTTCACGAGTGTTACTTGCTTACAAATTTATTAGTAAGCAAGAAGATGTGCTTTGGACTAATCGGTGGAACTGATGCCTTATTTCAATCGTCAAGTTGCCGCACTTCTGCTATGCAAGTACACAACCCACGCCCACTCTGGTAAAAACATGGCGAACACCGGTCGGTTGGCCACTGTCTCCCTATGTAGCCTCTCTATCGGTGTGAAATGCTTCCTGTTTCGACATCAGTATGCTGTTGGTTGTTTGGCAACTCTTGTTGATGTCTGTGTAGTGACTAGTGGTGTAAGATAAGAGTTTTCCGCAATAGCAATCGCAAGGAAAGAACGCACACTGCTGTTAAAGTTGTTTTGTCAAAACGGCAGCGACAGCGGCGATAAGCCCCATGTCAGTAAATGGGTCAAGGATATGATCAAGTAATTTGAAGAAACTCATTAATTAGGTGGCGAGGCAAGGAGAGGGAGATGTCTCATTACCATGACGATTGTTGATTAAGTTTCTGTATCTGTAGCCAATTGGTCTCCAATCTTTGCGAATATCTGAGCCTCTTTCAAGCAAAAATTTTCTGCTGACGCCCTTCCAAATAAAAATATTCTGGCCACCCCGCCGCCTCACGAACTGTAACAAGACTATGTTAACTCAAAAAAAAAAAAAAAAAAAAAAAAAAAATTAAAAAAAAAATAAAATAAATAAATAAATAAATTAAAAAAACTTCTCTTGCTTCAGATTTCTTTTAAATTTTTGTAGGGTTTGTAGTTTTTGGAAAGGGAAACATTATCGCATTTTTACATGATTACTGACTGAAAAACATATTTTCCATAACGAGTGTTTCTCATTTCAGGCAAGACTTAGAAGGGAATCATGCACATTGAAGGAAGGAAGGAAGCTTTGGGCTTAACGTCCCATCGACAGCGTGGTCATTAGAGACGGAGCTCGCGCTCGGATTTTTGGGTAAGGATGGGGAAGGGAAGCGGCCGTGCCCTTTTAAAGGAACCATCCCGGCATTTGCCTGGATTGATTTAGGGAAATCACGGGAAACCTAAATCAAGATGGCCGGAGGTGGATTTGAACCACCATCCTTCCGAATACGAATCCAGTGTCTTACCACTCCAATTATGCTCATTAAGAAATGTCCCACTGTATAGACAATTTGCAAAACATGTAGATATTTTTCGAATATTTCAGCATAACTTATTTTATCATGTGCTTTTATCTATCGTTTGACTCCTGAAAAGCCGGCCGCGGTGGCCGCGGGGACTGAGGCGCTCCAGACACGGTCTGCACGGTCACTACGGTCGGGGGTTCGAATCCCCCCTCGGGCATGGATATTTGTGACCTCCTTAACATAAGGTAGTTCGTAAGTAGTTTGTAAGTTTAGGGACTGATGACCCCGTAGTTAAGTCCCCTAAGCTTAACAAATGAACTCCTGAAAAGTTATAAGACTTTGCACTTATTCACCATTAATACACTGTATTATAAAACAATCTCTGATCTATTGAAGTGTAAATGAATGTTACACAAGGAACTACATATTTTATTGTCATTTGATAGTGCAAGTAACTCCTCCTGTGACGAAAACCCCCAAAGCAAGACTATAGGATACCAGTGAGTGTCGCGATTTCAGGTTGAAAAACACTGCTGTGGTGGATCGTGCAGCACAAGCTTGAAACTGTGAAGCCAGTGCTCGATCTAGGGTTTGGGGATTGTCTCTTTTTTAGGAAAACAGTTAAGAAGATTTTGCTGCGCATTTTACACTGGTATCCTTACAAGATTCATAATATACGAATGCATTGTTTTGCGTCGAGTTATGTTGATAAAATTTTCTCGGGCTTCCAGCCGCGTCATGTGGTTTACTGTCCACGACGTCAAGTGTTGACAATGGTCGAGGAGATCTCGGCCGAAACGTCGTGAACATTAAACCACATGACACGGCTGAAAGCCCGATAATTTTTTATCAAGAATCGTAATGTTCATGAAAAGAAATCCCAGGATATGCTGCAATGGGGGGCTTTACCCTTCATTATTTGACATGTGTGGAAGAGGATAATATGTGGAAAGAAAGTAGAGTTTTTACGGACAAGGCACATTTTAATGTGCACCGTAATGTGCCTACACAGAGCTGCCGCATATGGTGTTCTACTCCTCCACACATTATGTAAGAACATCCCTGTAGTCAACTCGTGTGGTCTTGTTTGATAAGATCCTTCATTTTCAGTCCGTTGTTCTTCGAGAAGTTGACACCTCGTGGGCTTGTTAGGTGTATAACAGCTGCACGTTATAAAGACCTCCTCGTGAAACATATGGTAAGGCTTTGCAAGAATGGAATTATGCCATGCCATAGGTTTAATGTAAGATGGGGCGACACCGTATGTCGCTCGCCAAATATGCTTCCAGAAACCTCCAGAGAAGACTGCATCATTTCTAGACACTTTCAAGATTCGCCGGCCGCGGTGGCCGAGGTGACTGAGGCGCTCCAGTCATGGTCAGCACGGCCACTACGGTCGGGGGTTCGAATCCCCCCTCGGGCACGGATATTTGTGCCGTCCTAGTTCGTAAGTAGTTCATAAGTAGTTTGTAAGTTTAGGGACTGATAGCCCCGTAGTTAAGTCCCTTAAGCCTAACGAACATTTTAGACACTTTCAAGACGTATCGCCTTTCAGATCCCCTGATTTACCTGGCTTCCTAACTTGAAGAATAGTATACGACGACATATCGCTAGCCTTACACCGGATATGCTACAGGCAACATTAACCAGACTGTGTTACGTATGCAGCATGTTGCGGAGTAGAAAGCACCCTTGTTGTAACTCCTCACGATACCCTAATAAATTTGGAGGAAGCACCGTTATCATGTATTTAATCGTTCCGCCCTTATTCCTGCACCCACACCACGATCTGCGTGTTAAACAGCGCCGTATTTTCGCCTGGTGGCAGAAACTGGAGCTATATTTTTCTTTATCACACACTGCGAGCGCATTGATTACTTAGTATATCCACGAAGTTTCAGTGTCCTGCGATGTATACAGCGCACACTGCAGCACCTAAAATAACTTCAGTTTAATTATAACCACCGTATACTTCCTTTCACCTATATGAGTCGTATTCATAGACCTCATCTTACATAGGGTGATTTATTTCCACCGTGAACAAACTGCAGGATTGAACGACGAAAGAATGGTCTCATGAACGTATGTCGAAAAACTTATGTATTCCATGCTAAAGACAATTTATTCAATCATGCCTTGTTACAGAAACAACAGTCTAAAACTCGCTGTACTATGCAGTCGCAGTACCACCCACTAGAAGTAAACTGCTGACGTGATTTGTGACGATGTAGTGTGATGTTTATTTATTATCGCACTTTGTGGATTGATCAATGCATCACAACGAATATAAATTCCACATTTGTGTGATAATAGTGTGATAACTGTGTAGTCCGCAGATAGCCTATACATAACAATCCATCTGTGCACTGTAAATAATAACACTGTACTCACATTCAAAGATAATCCGTCTACCCATCACTTGACTGCCAAACATAGCACTCCAAACACTAATATGGTGGGACATCTTTGTAATAATCTTTCGAATACCTTCTCCATACATTAACCAGTTGCTTTTGTAACGTTATAACGAACACATATTTGTATAATTATTTTAAACAAACATGCAGTTCCAACCGTGGTACCTTTTTTATATTAGTGGCATGGCCTTATAAACTTTTTCTAACGATTTTATTTCCATGACATGATTTGAAGAGTTTTATGTAAGTAACCATACATCTGTAATTTACATTGCCTTTTTGTAATTGTAATAATGTTTTAATGATGTTATGGATGGCATTTGACAATGGCCTAAAGCCTAAACCTGGTCGTGGAAATAAACAATGTTCCACTCAAATGACGGTAAATTCCTTTAAAAAATGACTTTTGTGTTGTTACTTGCCACTGTGTCGTGATTTTGATGGTAAATAACGTTTTAACTAATATTCAACTGATTGAAAAGATGTGGGGAAGAGCAGCCGCCGGCAGCGGTGGCCGAGGGGACTGAGGCGTTCCAGTCACGGTCTGCACGGCCACTACGGTCGGGGGTTCGAATCCCCCTTCGGGCTTGGATATTTGTGCTGTCCTTAGTCTTAGCTAGTTCATAAGTAGTTTGTAAGCTTAGCTTTCTACAAGGTTAGAAAGGGGTGATGCTTACAGTGTCACGTGATCCGAAGATAGCTTGTCTCTTCATCGTAACGAATTCATTTTGTTACAGTCACTTAAAAGTGTAATCCGTTACTTACGGTGTTCTAGTGTTATGTGCACTTTCATATGTTCTTGGTGTTTATTATCAAAGAAAAATGAACAACGTTCAGTATCTTTTAGAAACAAATTACTCAGCTTTAAGCTTCGAAGTGAGCCTAGAGAGTGGGGAGGAGGGTGGGCGCCACCACAAGATCCAGTCATCTAAAGCATCAGCGTCCACTGGCCGTACCGTAGGTGCAACAACAACTAAGGGGAAATTGTGGAAAGGCCAGACAAACGCGTGGTTCATGAAGAGGGGGCAACAGTCTGGATGAGTGACTGAGCTGGCCTTGTAACGTCCATGGTGTTACTGCGAACGGCTGAAAGCAAGGGGAAACTACAGTAGTTAATTTTCCCGAGGACATGCAGCTCTATTGTATGAACACATGATGATGGCATCCTCTCGGGTAAAATATTCCGGAAGTATAAAAGTCCCCCATTCGGATCTCCGGGCGGGGAGGATGTCATCATCAAGAAAAACAAAACAGGCATTCTACGGATCGGAGCATGAAATTTTCAATCACTCAATCGGGTAGGTAGTTAGAAAATTTGAAAAGAGAAGTGCATAGGTCAGAGTTAGATATGGTGAAGATTAGTTAAGTTCGGTGGCACGATGAACAGGACTTTTAGTCATGTGAGTACAGGGTTATAAATACAAAATCACTTGGTGGCAACGCAGGACTAAGTATGATAATGAATAAGAAAAATAGGAATGCGGCTAAGTTACTATGAACAGCATATTTAACGCATTATCGTAGCAAAGATACACAGGAAGAAACGTATGAGGAGATAAAATAAATTATTCAGACCGTTAAAGGTGAAGAAAACTTAATTGTGATGGGGGACTGGAATTCGGTAGTAGGAAAGGGAAGAAAAGGAAATGTAGTAGGTGAATATGGATTGGGAAAAGGAATGAGAGAGGAGATCGTCTGGTAGAATTTTGTGCAGAGAACGATTTAATCACCACAGATACTTGGTTTAATCATCATGAAAGAAGGTTATGAGACCAGGAGACACCGGGAGGTACCAGATTAACTTTATAATGGTAAGCCAAAAGTTTAGAAACCAGGTTTTCAGCTTTAAGACACATTCATAGCAGATATAGACTCTGACCATAACTTATTGGTTATGACCTGTAGATGAAAACTTAAGAGATCGCAGACAGGTAGAAAAGGAGATGGAATATGGACAAATTGAAGGAACCAGAGGTGGAGGAGAGTTTTAGAGGGAGCATTAGGCAAGGATTGTCTGAAACGGGGGAAAGTAATACAGAAGAAGAAGAATGGGTATCTCTGAAAGAGAAGTGAAGGGCGCAGAGGATCATATAGGCAGAAGGACAAGGCTTAATAGAAATCCTTGGATAACACAGGAGATACTGAATTGACAAAAGGAGAAATGAAAATGCATCAGGTGAAATAGCCAAAAGGAAGTAACAGACGTCTGATGAATGAGGTTGAGAGGAAGTGCAGACTGCCTAAAAAGGAGTGTCTTCAGGAGAACTGCAAACTGTAGAAGAATGTATAACTAAGGGAAAGACAGATACCACCTACAGGTAAAGAAAAGAGACATCTACAGACAAGAAAAGCAGTGGTATTTATATCAAGAAAGATGAAAAGCCAGTACTAAGCAAAGAAGGGAATGCTGAAAAGAATACATAGAAGACCTGTACAAAGGAAATAAAAGGTAGAAGACATAGGATACTGCGAGAAGAACTTGAGAGAGCACTAAAAGATTTGAGTAGAAACAAGGCAGCTACAGTTAATGATGTTCCATCTAAACTGCTATTACGTTTAGGAGAGCCAGACATGAAAAAATTGTTCAACCTGGTGTACAAGATATATGAGACAGGGGAAATACCCTCAGACGTCAAGAATAATATAGAGATTCCAATTCTGAAGAAGGCAAGTGCAGACAAGTGTGAAAATTACAAAACTACGAGTTTAACAAGTCATGTTTGCAAAATACTAACACGAATTATTTACAGGCGAATGGAAAAACTGGTGGAATCCGACCTTGGGGAAGATTGGTTTGGATTTAGGAGAAATGTAGGAACACGCGAGGCAATACATTACGACTTATCTTAGAAGATAGGTTAAGGAAAGGGAAACCTACGTTTTTAGCATTTATGGATGTTGAAAAAGCTTTTGACAATGTTGACTGCAATACAATGTTTCAAATTCTGAAAGTAGCAGGGCTAAAATATAGGGAACGAAGAGTTATATTCAACTGGCCCAAAAACGAGATAGCAATTATTATAGTCGAAGGACATGAAAGGGTCGCAGTTGTTGGAAAGGGAGTAAGACAGGGCTGTAGCTTTCCCCAAATGTTGTTCAATCTGTACGTTGAAGAAGCTTTGAAGGAATGCAAGGAGAAGTTTGAAGAGGGAATTAAACTCTAGGGGGATGGAATGAAAACGTTGGGGTTTGCTAATGACAGTAATTTTGTCAGAGACAGCAAAGGACTTGGAAGAGCAATTAAATGGAATGGACAGTGTTTGGACAGGAAGATATAAGATGAACATTAACAAGAGGAAAACGAGGGTAATGGAATGTAGTGTCAGAAAATCAGGCGATGCCGAAAGAATTAGATTAGGTAATGAGACAATAAAAGTGGTAGATGAATTTTGTAGTTTGGGTAGCAAAGTAACCTTTGATGGCCGAAGTAAAGAAGATATAAAATTCACAATGGCTGTGAGAAGAAAAGCGTTTCTGAGGAAGAGAATTTGGTTGACATCAAATATTAGTGTAAATGTTAGGAGGTCCTTTATGAAAGAATTTGTCAGGGGTCTAGCATTGTATGGGAGTGAAACGTTCAGACAAAGAAGATGATAGATGCTTTGGAAATGTGGTGCTATAGACGATTGACGAAGATTAGATGAGTAGATCATGTAACTAATTAGGAGGTGCTCAACAGAATTGGGGAGAGTAGACGTTTCTGGCATAGCCTGAATAAGAGAAGAGATAGGTTGGTGAGACACATTCAGAGACATCAAGTAATGGTCAACTTAGCATTAGAAGGAATAGTGTGTTGTTGAAAAATCGTAGAGGGAGACCGAGGGAAAAATACATTAGGCCGATTGTAAAGGATGTAGGTTGCCGTTCGTATTCTCAGCTCAAGTGACTGACATAGGACCAGGTGGCATGGAGACTTGCAGCACACCTGTCTGCGGAGTGAAGACCATAACAGTAACAACTCATATATAAAAAAAGGCATACAAATATATTTTTTTCTAAACACACATGTGAAGTTCAAATTATTTAGTAGTATCAATTAATCTCTTTACTAGCAGCTTGTGTAACCCTGGTCTTTGAGCTGCAACTTCAGCGTATCTCACATTCATATACTTAGGACATCATTTGGCGTTGCCTGCCACGATGTAATTGGAAAACGAATTTCCATCAATATGAAACAATAATTCATTATCCCGAGACATATGTTATCTCATTATAGCTGGGTCGATAAAACGTCTGCCTAGCAAGCGTATCGCCGAGACGGACTGGCCGAGCGCATTAAGGCGCTATGCTCCGATATACGAGGCCGTCCCGTCGGAGGTTCGAATCACCCCTCGAACATGGATGTTTGTGTTATCTTTAGTATAAGGTAGTTTATAAGCAGTTTGTAAGTTTAAGGACTGGTAACCCTGCAGTTAAGCCCTATAAGCTTACCAGATATTTGCACATTTTTGAGTTCGTATCCAATGTTTTAATTCAACGCCTCTCTTTCTGTTCAAGGCTTTCCATCAATCTGCATGTGACATAAACAATTCTTTGAACCTTCCTGGCAGATTAACAATGTGTGCCGGACCGCCTTTCGCCCGCGAAAGGCAAAGGTCCCAGGTTCGAGTCCCGGTTCCGGCTCACAATTTTAATCTGCCAGGAAGTTTCATATCAGTGCACACTCCGCTGCAGAGTGAAAATTTCATTCTGAATTCTTTGAACGTCCAGGTAGTATGGACATTTATCATTAGCAGCAAGTGCCTATAATTTACGTGTGTAACAGCAAGGAGATTAACTGTTTAAGAAATCTTGTGAAGAACGGCGGTTAGATTGTTTCTGAATGTACTAATAATTTTATTGGTTCTTCTCGTAACAGTCCCTATTTTGTCTTAGTAGTTCGAGTAGCTACTTATGTCTCAATTTCGCAATGAACAACATTCACTGTCGAGCGATTTGTGGAATATCTTACGAGCCTTCATAATCATTTCCCCAGTGGTTTAAAATATATGGTCTTCAATACGAAAGCTGCTGAAGATGTTGTGATTATACCAATACTCGCCTGGTTTCACCACTAGAATATTCCAAATAATTCTCCAACTTAAGAAACTGTCCTACTTAAATATTGTCTGAAGTTCACAGATTCTTTTTTTTCCTATGATTTCAGTGTTATACGTAGTTTTACAGACTGGAAGCAACCACACTTAGAAGGTCGTATTGAATACTGGTTTGGAAATTTTAAGTATTCAAAACCACAAGTATTCTTTTTCACGTTTTTTAACATTTATTATTTAAAAAATTGTTATAATTATACGGTAATTCATATCTTTGTTTCGTAATTAGCTACGTACAGAGATAGGTATTGATAATATAGCAGTTTATAGTGATGCTCCATACAGTATTACGAATAAACAAATGAAATTTGTAATGCATTAATCTTAAACACGAGATAAAATTTCAAACACACCTTCATTATAAGCAAAATTTTTCCATCGACTTCAACCATTTTCGTGTTATTAACAACAGAGAGATTTATTACAATATTCCGTTACCCATGTACTCCCCCCTCCCCTCTCTGTCCATCGTCTCCCTCCTCTCTCTGTGCATCTTCTTCCCCGTATCTCTGCTCCTGTCTACATAACTTTGCGTTGTCCTCCTCCTCCACCACCACCACCACCACCACCACCACTACCACCTCTTCCTGCTTCTACTCTCTCCACCTATCTCTTCCCCTTCCTCTTCATTACATCTCCCGCCTTCTGCCAATCTCCTCGTGTTCCTTCTCTCTGTCCATCCACTCCCTCCCCTGTATATGAAATATTACAAATCTGTCATGGTGATCGGTGGAAGATTGTCAGAGTCTGGAGTGAGCCACTCTCTGCCAGGGAAAGTGCAAAATCTTATGTTTCTCTAGTTTTGAAACTTGAGTGTGCAGTCTTATCACAGTCGAATGAACGGTATAGCAGCGAAGGAATCTAATCCGAAGTGGCGATGCCCCGTACAAAGTTATTAATTTAAACTTTTTTTTATTTTTCAGCTGTTTGTGTTTTACGTATTTTTAAACCACCTCGCTGAAATCGGTGTAGCCGTTTATGATACGGACATAGAATACTAAAGACACGGGAAATGGACATGAGAAAGAGGAAGATATTAACTACACTACTCAAAACAATTAGAGGATCAGGTGAGATGTCATACATAACATGCATACCATAACGTATTTTATTCAGATACCAGCTGAACCCCCGCTGCTTCGCATGTGTAGGCTGGTTGGTCTGCACCAGTTGTTTCTTTTTAATCCGATGAAGAATCCATATCTTAAGTTTCGTAGTTATAGCTTGAAATTTGAGTTAACAGCACCATATTTTTGAAAATCAATTTTTGCATCTCGTATTTCACCTCGTTATTGGTCGAATTTCCAAAAATACCGAAACACGTGTCTTTTAAATTCGAACCCCGAATCCAAATCCGAAAATGTGTTGTTCTAACTTCAAAATTGCCTAAATAGCAATAGATTCTCGAAAAACATCCCCTCTCCAATTTAACCTCCTTGATGGTTGAATTTCCAAAAATACCAAAACACATATTTTTTAAATCATAACGAACAATAAAAATACCAATTTTTGCAGCTCTAGCTTCAAAATTGTCTTGACAACAATGTGTTTTCGAAAACAATTTTTGATCCCCTCTTTTACCCCCTTAGTTTTTGAACTTCCAAAAATACCGAAACTCATGTCTTTATAATCCTGTTGAAGAGTCCATATCCTAAGTTTCGTAGTTATAGCTTGAAATTTGAGTTAACAGAAACATATTTTTGAAAATCAATTTTTTGCCTCACCTATTTTACCCCCTTATTTGTCGAATTTCAAAAAATTCCGAAACTTGTGTCTTTTAAATTCGAACCCTGAATGAAAATCCGAAATTTTGTAGTTCTAGGTTCAAAATTGCCTAAATAGCTACGTATTTTCAAAAAAAAAAAAGTTTCATGCCCTATTTCACCCCCTTAAGGACGGAATATCGAAAAATCGCTTCTTAAATGACGCCTACAGAGTGAGATCAACACCCTCCAAAAATTTCAAGTTTCTGTCCTCAGTGGTTTGGGCTGAGCGATGATGAGTCAGTCAGTCAGTCAGTCAGTCAGTCAATCGGGACACTTTCTTCTAGATATAGAGAAGATTGGTTATAATTGTAATTTGTGTGTAATACAGTGAGATTTTGCTGTCTCAAATCTTTACTTGATGTTTGCATGGGGTTGACTTAGAGCGAAGTACCATACTAGTCAAAATGTTATGCTTCTAATATGGTGTGCGGTCACCTCGGACGGCTAGTACCGTACCATAACGACGTATTATGAGGTTATCAATCAGCTTATGAGGGACGTTTGCCTGTTCTTATATGAATGCAATAACCAGCTCTGCTACCGTTATGGGAGATGCTGGTCTGCCAGGTGCATCCCAGACTTGCTCAGTAGGGTTCGATTCCGATGAACAAGTTGCCCAATCCATTCGCTCAATTCCCTTAGCTTCTATCATATTGTCCACCAGCGCGGTTCTGCGGGGAAGAGCGTAATCGTCCACTAGAAGGAACCCATCTCCTATGGCAGCAGCGTAGACCACAACAAATGGTCGAGTAATTCTGAACGACATATAGGTCCGTACGTCCACCAATATTGACTCCTGCCAAGTGATTCGTTAACGATTGATACTATGATGTGTCTTGTACATAAGCAGAATTGTTAGGAGGCGAGATACTGGCGGAAGTAAAGTTGTGAGGCGGTATCGTGAGTCGCGTCGGGATAGTTCAGTCGGCAGAGCGCTTGCCCGCGAAAGGCAAAGGTCCCAGGTTCGAGTCTCAGTTCCGGTACACAATTTTAATCTGCCAGGAAGTTTCAGGATTGTTAAGATTTCCACGTTCTCTCCAAAGGCGGAAAAACGATTTTCCGGTTTAATACAAAATCTCGATTCTTCTTTCAATAGAACATGGTGCCTTTAATTACGACTCCAATGCTGATTTTTCTCCGCCCAGTTTTTGCTGGATAAACTTGGTTGTGATTTTAATGGGACACAGACCATAGGCCTCCGTGCGTAGAGGATACATTTCCGAAGGCGATTTCTGACTGTTTGTGTTGATATTGCACGTTCTGTTGCTGCCTGGGTGTTTCGTTGCAGCTGAGTTGCATTCAGCCTCCTGTCTCGACGGTCTGTTAAGCGGAGGTGAAGGTCATATGTTGCTGATGTTACCCGTGGACGACCTTAGCCTTTCCTTGTTTTAACAGTTCTTGAAATCGCATCAAGATCCTGAAAATAACACTTTGGGACACTCCAACAGCTGCACCCGTTTCCCTCTGTCTGACCCTGTTCCAACCTTCCTATGGCTTTCCATGCCATAGCTTCGGGTAATTCAGAGTGTAGTTGCATTGCACTACCTTCTCGCTACACTATCTGAACCCAAATGTGTGTGTAATTCGTATGGTAATCACAAGTCAACACCAACCCTCTCTGCAGCAACTTACTGTTATTACTAATAAATGTTCAACTTTTGTATAGTCTATGGGACTTAACTACGGGGTTATCAGTCCCTAAACTTACAAACTACTTATGAACTACTTACGAACTAGGACGGCACAAATATCCATGCCCGACCGTAGTAGCCGTGGAGACCGTGACTGAAACGCCTCAGTCTCCGCGGACACCGCGGCCTGCATTATTACTACTACCTCAGTTACCGTAATGTTGTTGTCCCTACTCCGTAGAACTGATAGAAAGACGTCGAACCATTTTAGTTCATTCTTCCGATGACAGTACTTCCGACTCTAGATATCTCAACTGGCCACTGTAGTTTGCCACATTATAAAATAAATAAATAATAAAAAACTGGTTGGCAAGATGTTATGAATTACACATGTAGTTTCGTAGGCGTTCTCGGCGTAATAGTTCTTCATAGTTTCTTCGGGTTTGCTGCCAGATTTTGAAGTCGGTTTGACTTCAAAATCCGGCAGTAAACCCGAAGAAACTATATGAATTATACAACTGTTCTGCAAGTATCTCTTTTTTATTTTGTTACAAGGAACATAAATGAAATGTTTTAAATCATAAACCATACTTGGAATCGATAACCTGTATGTATTATTAAAACATCGAGTAATATTTCATTACGTTCTATTACCTACGTGGCGATTTGAGTTCGTTCCGAGTAAGAGGAAACGCGTCTCCTTGAAAAATAAAATAAATAACTTAATATGCAACACGCATTAAGACGTTTTTGTTTCGTTATTCTTATTTTCTTCTTGCTCTTTCATGGAAATACATTTTCAGTAGTTTTGAATAGCGAATAGTCTAAGACGCATTTTTCAGCTTACAAGGTTAAATCATGTGTTGCCGGCCGCGGTGGCCGAAGCGCTTCAGTCACGGGGGTTCGAATCCCCCCTCGGGCATGGATATTTGTGCCGTCCTTAGTTGTAGGTAGATCATAAGTAGTTTGTAAGTTTAGGGACTGATGACCCCGTAGTTAAGTCCCTTAAGCTTAACAAACATTTGAACATAAATCATGTGTTGCTTCATGTTTATGGATTTACTGCAACTAAAGCTCTTGAAGTGAACTGAACCACTTTAAAACAGTACAAAAAACTTGTATTCTAATATATATATATATATATGACTTACCGCTTCTGAAGTCCCCTTTAAAGAATTAAGTAAGTGGATTTGTGCTGGGAAAGTGTCTCATATCACTGCGATACTAAGTGCCAATATTCAGCAGCTCAAACTGTGTAAGTAATCGTGTGTCGGATGGCTTCCATGATTTTCCAAGCTAAAAGAACACTAGAAGTCGGTTGCTAAGTAATAATACTATTTCAAGTTCCAGAGAATCGCATCTTTTCTTGCATGCGGAGCATATTACAGTAGAAATACGCTGAAGTGAAGCAGTTGCAAGTCTAACATGCAAATTCTGCTGTAAACTCTCGAGGTTTGCGAGAGTAGTGCAGTGAAAAGGATCGGGAATCATATGCATTCGCCTATGCGCTCTAAGTGGCATGACGGCGAGTAATTTGGGCCTTGAAAGTTTGCTTTGAAGGCCAGAAGTTGCGGCATTGATTATTTATGACGCTCTTCCATTAGCCTCCACTCTTACGTGCAACCTTTAAAGTGCCGGCGAGCCAGCTAGCCTTGAGTGCCTCCCTGGGATTCGTTTGGGTTCAGAATTTCAGATTACTCCCCTCTAACGTCCACGGAACTCACTACCGCACTGATTCTCGCAAATGAGACGGACGGCTTCCAAAGATTTTGTGTCGGCTTAAATCTACATAATTCGGTCAGATAAGAATTGTTTACGTGCAGTTCAGATTTCGGAACCACAGAAAGGTGATAGATTTTACAAACATGAAAACATCATCGCGAATCTAGGGGCTTCATGACCTTTTAAATAAAAAAAAAAAATAATAAAAAAAGTATAAAAAATCAAAAGTAAATTCTAGTGTATCGTTACACTTGCTCCCTCTGGCTTTGGGTGGGGCAAATGCAACCTACACAAAGACATAACAGTTTGGATATCATTTATTTTCTTCGTTCCATTTTTTTAATAGTATGTGTTATACTGTAAAGTTTTATTAATGAATTTCCTTGCAAATAAGGATTTTTGAAAATTTTTTAATAACTAATATGGGTTTAGGAAACAATGATCATGTGGTATACACATTTTCCTGTTTAGTCATACTAAGCCTGAAGTCTGACTTTATTTTGCTAAATACTTTCTGAGGCACTGATTGTAGCTGCTATGTATTCAGCAATTCCCAATGGAAATAAGTAAAATTGTTTGTTGATTGCAAAAAAAGCCGGAAGTGAAGATGGTAATATAAAGCTAGCGGTCTCAAGAACAAAATCGTAATGGCTATTTATGTAAGAAAACAAATTATTACTTTCTGCGTATTTTGTATTGTGATAGTCATGTTGAGGCTCTGTCATTTCTCAGTATCTATTTGGCATGTTTGTTGTGTACCTAAAGACTATCTTTTTTCTGCATATCTTTATGCAGAACTGTGCAATTTGTGGTAGCTATACAGCAGTCTCGTTAGTTCGAGGCGAATGGGTCCGGGATTACCTGCAACTATCCAAATTTATGTGTGAAAAAGAAGAAAATCGGCATTGAATGGAATACACGTGGAAAAAATGACCTTTCTTAGAACATAATTTTTAATTAGTCATTTACGTTGGCAGCCTAAAGATTTTAAGGTCATATCTCTATTTACTTCGCGTTATAAAGGTGGAGTGCATTTTTGAGTTGTTGTTTTGTTTTATGACACTCGTATTTATGGGAAATTCGTAGTTCTGAGACTAGAAATATCGAGACCCGCTGTTTCGAGTTCAGTTTACTTACTGTCTAAAATCCTCTTTCTTTTCTTTCTTTCTAGAAAATTTCACAACGATAAGGAAAGAATCCAGCCTCTTAGAGGCTATCAGGACCAGATCTTCAGCTTACGGCAGGTAATGGAGAAGTGCTACGAGTGGAACAGGAAATTGTATCTATGTTTCAGAGATCTAGAAAAGGCTTATGACCGTGTTCCTAGGAGGAAGCTACTGTCAGTTCTACAAGATTATGATATAGGAGGCAAACTTCTTCAGGCAGTTAAAGGGCTTTAGGTAGACTGTCAGGCTGCAGTTAGAGTAGATGGCAAATTAAGCACATGGTTCAGGGTAGTCTCAGGGGTATGACAAGGCTGTAACCTGTCACCCCTGTTGCCATACTATTCATGTATCGATCATATGTTGAAAACAAGAGACTGCCAGGGCGGGATTAAAGTAGGTGAAAACAAAATAAGCAGTCTCGCATATGCGGATTGCAAGTATTGTGTTATGAAGATCAGCAGCCGCGGTTGAGTAGCCGAGCGGTCTAAAGCGTCTCGCTATGGAGCGCGCGGCTGCTCGTCGTGGAGGTTCGAGTCCACCTTGGGGCATGGGTGTGTGTGTTTGTCCGTAGGTTAGTTTACCTAGGTTTAAGTAGTTTGTAAGCTACGGACTGATGATCACGCAGTTTGGTCCGATAGATTTACAAACATTTGAACATTTTTGAAGATCAGCATCTCCAAAAGGAAAGGAAAGTCTCTGGGAAAGATATCTAAACAGATTGAGTGCCAAATAGGAGGAACAAAGTTAGAACAGGTAAACAGTTTCAAGTACCTGGGATGCATTTTATCACAGAATGGAAACATAGTGAAAGAACTGGAATCGAGGTGCAGCAAAGCTAATGCAGTGAGTGCTCAGCTAAGATCTACTCTCTTCTACAAGAAGGAAGTAAGTACCAAGACTAAGTTAGCAGTGCACCGCTCTATCTTTCGACCAACTTTGTTGTAAGGGAGTGAAAGTTGGGTGGATACAGGTTACCTTATTCACAAGGTAGTGGTTACAGATATGAGAGCAGCAAGAATTATTGCAGGTACAAATAGATTGGAACAATGGAAGGAGGCTGTCTATAATGAGGAAATCAAAGAAAAACTGGGAGTGAACAGTATAGATGAAGCAGTAAGAACGAACAGACTGAGATGGTGGGGCCATGTAACACGCATGGGAGAAGCAAGGTTACCTAAGAGACTCATGCGCTCGGCAGCGGAGGGTAAGAGGAGTTGAGGTAGACGAAGAAGAAAGTACTTATATTCGATGAAGAATGATTTTGAAGTAAAAGACATAAAACCAGACGAGACATCAATGTTAGCATTGAATAGGGGATCATGGAGGAATTTTATTAGAGGTACTATGCTCCAGACTGAACGCTGAAAGGCATAATTAGTCTCTAATGATGATGATGATGATGGCGCAAGTTTAGGTTTCGGCCGAAACTAGAAGAGGAGCCGAATATTAGGTTTCGGCTAAAAATCATATTCCTCTCTGACTCTAACAATAACCTAGATATTTTCAGTTTGAGTTCCTGATTTCGGCATACACCAATACCCCTAATAACCTGGTTACACGTCATCTTGCTCTGATGCATGGCCGGCCGCGGTGGCCGAGGGGCCTGCGGCGCGTCAGTCACGGTTTGCACGACCACTACGGTCGGGGGTTCTAATCCCCCCTCGTGCATGGATATTTGTGCCGTCCTTAGTGTTAGCTAGTTCATAAGTAGTTTGTAAGTTTAGGGACTGATGACCCCCTAGTTAAATCCCATAAGCTATACAAACATTTGAACATTTGATCTGATGCATGCCTGTATTCGTCGTGGGAGTGGCAGTGCAAGGCTTTAGACTCTCCCACTCTTCAACGGCTATTCAGCGTAGGAATGATTGTTGGTGGGTCGTCTAGTTCAAAAACCGATATTTTCAATTTATGCCAGACACGTTCTGTAGGATTCATGCTTGGAGAACATGCTGGCAATTCTAATCTTCCGATGTAGTTATCATGACGGAACGCATTCACGAGATGTGCACGATGAGAGTTGCTCTGTACGTCGGAGGATGTTGACTTTTGATTGCATTCTAAGAGCAACAGTGGAGTACTCTGTCCCAACATAATGCCTCCGCTGAACAACAAGAAAGAGAACCTTGCTGCACTCACTGGACGGTGTGTCTAAGACGTTCAGGCTGACCATGCTGTGGCCAAAAACGTCTGCAACGTTTGTGTGATTGAAGGCAGGTGCAAGTGTCATTCTGACGAGTCAATTCAGTATGCTACTGGGCTCATCTGTACCGCGCTGCATGGTGTCTACTGTAGGTGTCAAAGGTGGAACTCGACTTGGACGTCAGATACGAAGGTGCATGTTCATGTTTGTGTCGGAACACTACGTCCTATGGCTGATCGAAATTCATTATTTTGGTGTTACTCACAGGGTTCCTCAGAGCTGAATGCCATGAGTAGCGGTCATCAGCTTCTGTGGTAGCCTTTGGGCAGCAAGAGCGAGATAATTTATCGACAGTTTCTTGATGTACCTCTTCCACGTGGCCGCGGCGGAGTGGCCGATGGGACTGAGGCGCTATGCTCAGGTGCGCCAGGCCATTCCCCGTCGGGCGTTCGAATCCTCCCTAGGGCACGGATGTTTGTGCTGTCTTTTATATAAGCTAGTTTATAAGTAGTTTGTAACGTTAGGGACTGATGACCCCGCAGTTTAGCTCCATAAGGTTTACAAACACATCTTTCAAGTGCGAACATTGCTTTGGTTCACTCCGAGACGTCTGGAAATTTCTCTTCCTGAGAGTCCGTCCTAAGTAACAATGCGGATACGTTCGAACTTCGGACATAGAAGAACCAAAGCAGTGTTCTTCCCGGTATCGACCGTTTTAGCCACTCCGTCACTGCCCATTTATTGTTGTATACACTTTGTGTGGTTTGTGTGACATCTATGGACTACCTAAGGCGGGTATTACACTGGAAAAGATCTTTGACAAAGATCTTTTATCAAAGCTCTTTGGTCAAATCTTTGACAGTGTAATGGGTCATCCTTTTTAAAAGATTTCTTTTATAAAAGATATTTGATAAAAGTTAGCGAGAGAGCCTAGCTTTTATAAAAGTTCGCCATTGTATACATGCGTCTTTCCTTGATTTGACGCCTTTTAACCTAGAAATTAACGTAAAAGTGTATTTGTTGTGTCGCTACTGCCACAGTGATCGTTTCAAAGTGAGAAGTGTGCGGAATACTTATTAGTACAAAGCACATTTACTAAAATGTAGGGTTAGAATCGTATAAAGGAAAAGCTACTGCTGTCAGTTGTATTCAAAGTGGCTCACTGAGGTTGATGATAGGGAATAAATTATATGGATCAAAGGATATATGGAGATGCATAAGTGAAATAAATGTTTTTATTTGTACTCTAACCTAACCTCCTAATTCCTCCTAAAGTGATTTACATCTTGGTTCACTTATGTCTGGAATAATACGTGAAATCTTAGGCCTACACTGTAGGATTCGTGTATTTTACTGCCTGCTGGAATAGATTTTGAATGTGGATATAAATGAGAAGATCTTTAGTGGAAAGGGATTCATGATTAGCGTAATGAGGTACTGCACTAGTTAGCTCCATATTTTTTCTTACTTTGCACATTGCTTTTCGATATTTAACCCCAAGTACACGTATTTATACGGATATTTTATGTTTCGGGAAATCAGGCAAAACAAATGTCAGACTGCAGTAAACTATAAAAACGTCTTTCGCAGCGCATAATCCTCAATGAAGCATAATATGAAAGAACTACGAAAATATTCTCTCTTCTTAATTATGATAAAGTGTCTAATGAAGTTATGTTTAGAATGACACACGTTAAATTATTTCAGTGTTTCATTATTTACCCACTGACACAGCTTTAGGGCTTCCTGAAACATCGATTATGATGAAGTATTTATAAATATGTGCGTGAATTAAAATATTTGGTCACACGTTCTTAAACAATTTAGGTTATTATTTCCCAGCAGTGTAGCTCGTGAAGTACATTTGTGCGAGCAGTTTTCGTATTTTCCTCTTGCTATTCACGGTTTGACCTAAAATTGTTTCTATTTTTCGTTCTTTCCAAGCAACATTCTTCCCGAGTAACATTATATTACGTTCTATAATACAGACGCTTTACTATTTTGGAGTCTTATTCTGAGCAACTATGACGAAATATTTTACGCTAGTGTAATGTGCTCCTGTGAAGTAGTATCGTCAAAGATCTTGGATAAAATCTTTGACAAAGATCTTTGTCAAAGATATTTTACAGTGTAATACCGGCCTAAGGAACTGTGTTCTTGATGCATTATACACATTCAACACCAGTGTACAGGAGAGCTTGGAACCAAGTTGGTGCAACACTTTTTGCGATTTGTGTGTATATTGTCGTAATGACTAATGCTATCTGTAAATATATAAACTAGCATAGTATTTCGACTACCCTTTAGTCTTAACGTGCTAAAACCCCGCTCCTAATAACCGAAACTTTTAGAGTATATTTGGAGCTTGTCATGGAATTTTCGAAGCTTTGTTTTATCTTTTGTAAAAGATCAAAGAAACTTTTGAAATTATAAGAGTACCAACCGATTGTTATATTGATACAACGAGTCATATGAATGTTTTTTGTAGTGGAATCGCCGGCCGCGGTGGCCGAGGGGACTGAGGCGCTCCAGTCACGGTCTGCACGGCCACTACGGTCGGGAGTTCGAATCCCCCCTCGGGCATGGATATTTGTGCCGTCCTTAGTCTTAGCTAGTTCATAAGTAGTTTGTAAGCTTAGGGACTGATGACCCCCGTAGTTAAGTCCCATAAGCTATACAAACATTTGAACATTTGTTTGTAGTGGAATCTAAAAGCCAGCCTAAGATGCATGGAGGTGGGTACTCGGTACCAGTACGAGTCATTTGCTTTCCTGTTAAACTGTCATGTAGAGCGAGGATGGACGAATAGTTATAGTGATTTGCTGGCGCTACAGCAGTATCCTCAAGACCCGAAGAGAGAGAAGGAAAAGATTGTGTACGCCTCCGTACCAGTGAATTTCTTGCTGCTTTGTGAACCTTACGCGAAGTTGGCGGCAGTGGAATCGTTACGCAGTCAGCATCAAATGTCGGCCCTCTACATTTATTCAGCAGTGTTCCTTGCAAAGAAAGACGTCTTCTCACAAGGGATTCCGGCGAACGCGTTGGGTAGTACATTGGATTCTCATGCGGGAGGACGGCGGTTCGAATTCGCCTCCGGACATCAAAATTTAGGTTTTCCGTGATTTCGTTAAATCATTCCAGACAAATACTGCAATGGTTACTTTTACAGGTCACAGAAAATTTTCTTCCCCATTCTTAACAAAACACTATGAGCTCGTGTTCAGCTTCTAATGACAACGCTGTCGACGGGACGTTAAGGCCTAGGAAGGAAGGAAAGAGTTTAACGTCCTGTCTACAGCGTGGTCATAAGAGACGGCCACGTGCTGGGTTCTACTACTTGTCTTCGAGCCAATCATGTATCTGGTAACCTCTTCCAAATGTTTTAATCTTCGTTAAAAGTCTTCATTGGGGAAGCATATCAAAAATATTTTGGAAATCACGGAGTTTGCAGTCGACTTCATGGTCTTTGCAAGGTGCGGTGTGTAAAATTTGTGCGGATTAGCCTAGTTATAGATTCCTGCCTCGTCACGAACCTCGATACAGGAACAACACCATTGACACCGGTTCCTACGCGTATTTTCCTAATGCTTAAAATATAGAGTACAGCCCAGTGGTGATGCACAGAGCCTCCATATAATATAATAAGTTTTAACGAAATATTTCTAATATATCCCCGATTTAATAAGTCAAAATATGTGAATCTGAAGGAATTCTACTTATAAACAGATATAGCTTCTAACACAACTGACATCATACACAACATAAATATAAAATGGTAATGTTTGGTCGGTTGTGTGGGATAGAGGAGCCAAACTGGTAAGGTTATCGGTCCCCTGGTGGGGAAGGGAAAAAGTGAGGATGAGAAAGGAGGGAAAGGCAAAGGAAATGCAGTCCAGGGAGGACAAAAGGAAGAAAGACTGCATTAGTTCAGGTCCCCGTTCTCGCCACGCACGTACTCATGAAAGAACCGTGGGCCCCCTGGAGAAAGGGGGGGGGGGGCAAAATAGTAATCTTGTCTCACAATGATGAGATCAGAAAAGAGGAAGCTGAACGAAAACTACAGCTCAATCGATCTTCTCTAGTCTGGTAGTTCCTGTGTAACTACCACGACTAAACTAAACCAGTCAGAAGTTCAGTTTGCAGTAATACTGATTCCGTTCTACCTCCAATCAAAGTGGGTGACTTTAAATCAGGACATTGCGTAGCGGCAAGTACTTTACCTAAATATTTAATGTGCTGTACGGTTATCAGGCACTCAAGAGCTGGTCCACTGAACATTAAGTAGGAACGATGGCTACCTAGTGAAGCAGGGCGCCCAATAAGAATGCAACTCAAGCAAGAGTCGTTTCACCTCTCTCGACGCCCACAATTAGGGAATCTGCAACGCCAACGGCTTCCCGACCAAGAGTTCATACTCCGCCATCCTCGTATGGAATAAGAACGTCCTCCTTTCACACTTTCCACGATCTCTCCTGCCGCTCCGCGTGGAATTTACACCGCAACACGAAACTGCCAATGTGCGTCTACTTGCAAAAAACATGGCCAGTTCACTCCTTCGTGTATAAACGCAAAGCGCTACCACCAAACGTACAACTGCCTCTCTCCAAACATGCACCTTCACCTAAGGGTGCTAAAACGTGGCGGCCGCGGTGGCCGAGGGGATTAAGGCACTCCAGTCACGGTCTGCACGGCCACTACGGTCGTGGGTTCGAATCCCCCCTCGGGCATGGATATTTGCGCCGTCCTAGTTCGTAAGTAGTTCATAAGTAGATTGTAAGTTTAGGGACTGATGACCCCGTAGTTAAGTCCCATAGACTATACAAACATTTGAACATTTTGCTAAAACGTCCCCCAACATGGTCTGTGTCATTTTATCCTAGGCAGCATTAGTGTATGAAGACATTTCCCACCATTGGCGCAGCCAGGATTTGGTTCCTGCGGGAGGGGGGAATCATTTTTTAAAACAAAGCCTATTGAATTTATTAATCTATGACTTATTGTTACACTTTTTATAATGTAACTAATTATACTACGAAAACAATTGCAATTGCGAGTAGGCTCACATTGAAAGTGGAATAGGAGTAAAGTGGTGGAAAAGGAGTGTATATAATCAGCTCGTAAAATAATGAAGAAGCTTCTATGTTACTAGCCAAAGAGAAAGGTCTTTACAGTTTAATTAATGTGTAAAAATAGAACTAAAATTTCTGGTTCCGATCTGTTTAAAAAATAAAAACAATATAAAATACCAAAATTAAAAAATATTTGGGAGATGCCGGTAGTGGAGTTCTGCCCAATTTGCCCCTCTCCCCCGCCCTCCTGGCTGCGCCACTGCGGTGCCGGCCGCGGTGGCCGCGGGGACTGAGGCGCTCCAGTCACGGTCTGCACGGCCACTACGGTCGGGGGGTTCGAATCCCCCCTCGGGCATGGATATTTGTGCCGTCCTTAGTATAAGGTAATTCGTAAGTAGTTTGTAAGTTTAGGGACTGATGACCCCGTAGTTAAGTCCCATAAGCTTAACAAACATTTGAACATTTTTTGCGCCACTGCTTCCTACTGTTTTTTGGCTTCTAACTTACAGAACAATTAACTTCCTTGTTTACTAGCGAGCTATGGAGCCACACAGTCGTTGAATTTGAAACACGACTGTAGACATGTCTTTGGAAGAAAAATAAGTTGGTAGTCGGTTCGTAGTAAGTGGGAAAGATATACAGCTGTGTAGTAATAACATTATCTCGTGGAGGTAATTGTTTTCCCTGAGATACGTAGACTCAAAATTGACCTGTCAAAGACAGTAGTTGTCTGTTTCGCAGGGGCGGCTGACACAGACAGAGGATGGAGTCAAAACTGACGTTGTAACGTTTCATTTTCGTATAAACGTCAGTTGCTACAGATCTAAAATGAGTTAAAAGAGAAGTTCTGTGATTTAGTAGCATCTTTGCTAGTGAAAGGACCACATACCAAGCACATACTGTTGTGATAGTAGACAGTATTTTTTGAATAATGTAATTGGAATTGACAGTGTAAAGAGGTTTGAAAAGGATTGTAATTTATGTAGAAGTTTATTATAATAAAATTACGTTTTTTCAGTACCTAATGAAGTAGTTAAATAAGCTTCTGTCTTAGTATTGTAGTTACAAAGTATCATTTCCCTACTTTGATTTACAAGTGTTGAAACCTATGAACTTGCCTGTGTAAATGATTGAGTTACAAAACAGAGGCGCGTTTTCCATGTATGCAAAAAGAGACATATAATTTGATTAATGAGGAACCAGGAATTCATTTTCCGCAAAGAATTCCATTATTGTCAACAGTCATAGTGTTGAAAAAGTTATTATTTAGTTTCCTGAATGAGTTGAAGTTTCAAGTTTGTGAGTTGCGTTCATTAAGAATAAATTGGTAAAAGGTGAAATTTACAAAACAGTAAAATTTTATTAGTAACATTTCGGATTAAATCATCGTCATAATAGTGCACTGACAATATTCATATTGATGAGTGATTATAATATCAAAACATCTCAGTAATAGCTGGAGGGTAATACAGCACTTCGTGTAAGGCCTACTGTTAAAACTGCTTTCTGCCACCGCAAAACTCCGTGACCGGCTGGAAGCGGAATTTCATGACGAGACGCTGATCTCATTTGGCCATGAACAGCTGCGGGACTAATGCGTCTAGTACAAGCTTCCTAGGGTTTTATTTGCTGACGGAGAAGTTAGTACTGCTTCCTCCCACAAGTCCCCTAAAACCTCCACATCCTTGCAGATGCTGTTGCGTAGCTGCGTGCGTTTGTACCGCCCTACAGTACGCATGAGGTGCCGTAGTTGCTGTCCAAGTCTTTATGGAAAGCATAGAGTTCTGACTAACCTGGTGTCTTCTATAGTTGTGTCCCCAGCGCAGAAGACAGCACACAAGTCGTTGATCCTTCTACAGCATACAAGTGAGGATAAAATAAGTTCTGTAGGTGGAAGCATAAGAAGCGACTCGCGAGATTTTTAATTGTCAGGGATGCCATTTATTAAATAAATAATAATATATGAACAACTATTGTTAATACGAAACGGCCTATGCTGCCCATAGTTCATGTTGAGACCTCGACTGTTAGCACAATTATACGAAACTTTACTCATGACCGGCGCGGTCCGGCGCGTATAGTGGTCAGCTCGAGACTAAAGCTGCGGCGCGTAGAGAGAGGGCACCTGACGCTCTATTTCGCGCTAAAACAGAGCCGTCGCGCGCCTTCTGCAAAATCGCTCTTCTCTTGTTACAATAAGAGAAGGCACCTTCATCTTTTTAAACTGTCAAAATCTAGCCTGTCCTTGAGAGATATTTATTACAAATTCTCAGCTCTGAACAATTAATATTTAGTATATAATAAACAAAACTAATTTCAAAAGATATCACGTGACGTGAAATGCAGCAGCCAATGCGAGGAGAGCACCAGTAACATAGGCGGGCTTTTCCACGGGAACCAGCACGTACTGTGCCATATGCTACTGCTCCCCACCCCACATTCCAACATATGCTGCACTTCTGTCTTTCTTCTGCGTTTAAGACACATACGATGTTAGCAAAGAAACGGCCAGCAGCCAGAAATATGAAGTGGCCACAGGCCAGGAATATCACACTAGTGTAGCGTCGCCTTTAAAATGTTATGTTGAAAACAATCTAGACGTTTCTAAAAGCCAGAGATATTAAATTCTGGTCACATGTATCCAATTGATATTTCACTGTTCCAGTCTCGATGAAATTTTGCACAGTTGACTCTCAAAGCAAGAGGAAGGTCGCTGTGGGTATAGGAAACACGTACAGAAGATAGTTCATGAGATATTACATCGTGAACAATGTAATGCGCGAAAAACTGCTGCATCACGCGACAGTGTTCCACATCTCCTGCTAAACCACTGCACCGATTTCAATTAGATTTGGCGCATACATTCCTTACTGTTAGGTAAGTATTGCTGTAGGGATAAGAACTACCTGCGACGGACATATGACGTCGAAAGCAATGAAATGTATGAGAAACCGACCACTCACGCAAAAGGTTTTAACCTGAAACGTATTAACGACTAACTATATTCGCAAAACATAACGTTTGCAGTTTCCTTGTATTTCACTCTACGCATATGGAGAATTTACTTTACTGTGTGACATATTGTTCAGTAAAAATGATATCGTAAGGGTTGACGTAATGGAAGAAGTAACTAATGGCTGAAATTCACTATAAGGATAAATCAGCATGCTATAATATAAAAACTGCTAAAACGGTATGTCTTTTTAAGTAAATACAGATTATTTCCTCACCTTTAAATGTAAATGTTTGTAAATCTATCGGACCAAACTGCGTGGTCATCAGTCCGTAGCTTACAAACTACTTAAATCTACGTAAACTAACCTAAGGACAACACACACACCCATGCCCCAGGCAGGACTCAAACCTCCACGGCGAGCAGCCGCGCGCTCCGCAGCGAGACGCTTTAGACCGCTCGGCTACTCCACCGCGGCTTCTTCACCTTTGTTGATTGTAGATAAGTATTTTAAATTGTACAGAGCTAAGACGAAAATCAAGCACATTAAAATGATAAGAGTATGTACTTTACTATGTAATTTAAAGAGGAAATCAAGTACAATTTTTATTGATAAACATTTCGTTTGAAATTGGTGTTTATTTCCTAATGTCATAATCGAAAGTCTGGAACGTCGCTTTTATGATATAGACTTTGAATCTAAAATTACTTAAGTGCCACATGCAGTTGGCATTCGCTGTATCTACCACACACAAAGCGGAACACTTAGTTTAGGAGAAATTAATAATCCCGGACAAAGCAGGTTTCCAGCTACGAATAAATAGGAAAAAAAAAACGTCGTTTGGGTTATGACATCTTCCATATTGTGGGGTGTCCCCAAGCTCTGGATAATAGCATGGTGGGGGGCGCAGGTGAAAATTCGCGTACGTCGGATAGCTTTCCTGTCCCTACAAAGTTTTTTTATTTGGCTCAAGCCGGGGGAGGCAGGGAGGGAGCGGGACTTTCATTTTAACTTTGTGCCGAGTTGCGCGCCCGCCATGATTGTGACCGGCCACTTCATATCGCCTGCGCGCCGAGCCGAGAACCGTCCCCTCCCCGACCGTCTGGGATCCAGCACAACCAAAACACTGCCGACGACAGCTCTCCTCGTGGCTGCCTGGCTGGTTGAATGATTAAAACTGTCATACTAGTAGGCTATCAGGCTTCCTACTTTCAAAACGAAACAACTCTGAACATTGTCAACCAGTATAAATTAGATTTTCTTATCCGAACATCCGCAACTGAGACGTATAGTTATCATGGCCAAAATATCCGCTTCAGCTGTATGTAGACTGTTTTCTAAATTAAAGGTAGCACCGTTTTCCTGATTATAGTCCCATCTTCAGGTGAACAATAAATTATTAATTACGTCACAGACTGTGAGATCAGAAGAGTCACTACGAGCCCTGACTGTGCAACACAGTGTCGCAGGGCGTGCACGGACTGCCCTGATCACACAGCCTGTGATGTAAACAATAATTTTTTGCTCACCTGAAGATCGGACTACAGATTCCCGAAAACGGTGGTGTCTTAAATAAAAAAAAATCGCACTGACGTGTTTTACGGCCCACTTTAGATTTGTAGTTTTATAAGTTTTTGCAAACATTTCGGTCCAGAATAATAATGTAAACAATAAAAAAATAATGAGTGAATAAGAGTGTCCGAAGCTCTTTTAGCGAAATAAAGTTTGGTAGTAGCGGGTTTTGAACCACTGACCTTCAGCGTCACATTCCAACGCATTGCCCACCACACTACAGCCAACATTTTGAAGTTGTCTTCTTTAATCTAATACTATTGATGGCCGTTGTTAATTGATGCTAATATGGTATTTGTAGACTCTAGATTATCATTTATCGTGCGAAGAACGACGTGTTTTTGTGAATTCTTCAGTGCGCCATTGCTTTGAAATGACAACGTGTAAGTTAAAATAAGATAATCATCAAATATGCAACGCAAGATGGCTTATGCCAGAGAGAGTTCTGGTCGAGGAATGTCACGTGACATCCTCGAACGGTTGGTTTTCGTTAATTCAGTGGAGGGTGTCAAAAATCTTGTTATTTTTGCAAATATCTCTCAAACGATACGAGATATGAAAAAAACATAAGGGAACAAAGCTGTAGACAATCTTCACCTCTAAAATTCGGTAATTCAATGTTAGTGTCAGATGAACGGTTTATATCCAATTAAAATTACATTACAAACGGCTTTTTTGGTATTTATAACGCATTACTTGTGCGAAATATTAGAAAAAGCGAGGTTCTGGTCTCTGGTAGCCAACAGTTATGTATCTAAAATTTAGTGCCGATGGGCGGAACTGTTCGACCTAAAAAGTGGGAACACGTTACAGCCAGACAGACATCGTTAAATCTCCGTTATTTTTGCAAATATCCCTGCAACGATGCAAGGTATGAAAAAAACATAATAGAGCGAAGTTGTAGAGAATTTTACCCTCTACCAATTGGGTTATTCAATTTTCGTGTCAGATGAACGGTTCGTTTGCCATTACAATTATACTACAAACGGCTATTTTTGGTATTACTACCGTATTTTTTGTCCGAAAAATTTGAAAAAGAGAGGTTCTGGTCTCTGTCGGCCTACAATTATGTCTGTAAAATTTGGTGTTGATCGATTGAACGGTTCGTCTTAAAAACGGGAAACACGTTACGGACGGACAGACAGAGTGACAGACATACATCCCAAATATCTCTGAAACGATACGAGATATGATAAAAACATAAGAGAGCAAAGTTGTAGAGAATTGTGCCCTCTACAAATTCGGTTATTCAATTTTCGTGTCAGGTGAATGGTTAAGCCGTTATTTTTATTAAAAATTTCGAGCTGTAAAAAGACGATCGCAAAGGCACACTTTTAGTGTTACTACCGTAACCTAAAGTGGGCCAATATATACAGGATGAAACACCTAACACTTGCACCACAGATATTGCGAAAACGGAGTCAAGGACTCGTAATTTTAGCCAACTAACAGATTGAAAAAAATACCTACAATGTGTGTTTTTATGCAAACATACAATTTTTCAAATGGAACAATGGTGTTTCTGTTATGCACTGGTATTTTGGATACCAGCTGTGTACAAAGAATTTTGAATGACACTCGTATCCTGTTTAGTTTGGCAGCTACAACCATTTAAAGTTTAGGGGGCGGAGGCTACGACAGCGTTGCTGACTAGCTGGTGGTCATGAGACAGTGGGCATTGACCCAGGGGCTGGCCACTCGGTCAGTCAGCTACGCTATCGCAGACTTCGTCCCCGAAACTTTGAACGGTTGTAGTTGCCAAACTAAACGTGATAAAAATGTCATTCAAAATTCTTTGTACACAGCCGGGTCAAATATCCTAGTGCATGATAGGAACAACCATTTTATATTTTAAAAAACTGTATATTTGCTTAAAAAATACTCTTTCTAACAAGGAAAGTACTTGGGCTTGAACAAACACATATACACCAAAATCGTATGAGAGATAATGTAAAGATCCCTTATTGCACTAGTGATACTCCCGCATCTGCAAAACTCTGCAGTCGTCCGTTAGAGGCCTCTGCGTGTACCATGCCGCATTGCACTTTGACCTGTCGGTTCGCCAGTAGGGACGGTGTAGTGTGCCTCCGAAGTTGCATATTGTGATGTTATTTCATCTACAGCTACATCTACATCTACATAGACACTCTGCAAATCACATTTAAGTGCCTGGCAGAGGGTTCATTAACCACTTTCATAACTTTTCTCTACCGTTCCATTATCTAATAGCGCGCGGGAAGAAAGAACACCTAAATCGTTTCGTTTTCGATCTGATTTCTTTTATTTTATTGGGATGGTCATGTCTCCCTAAGTAGGTGGGTGCTAGCAAAATATTTTCACATTCAGAAGTAAAAGTCGATGATTGAAACTTCGCAAACAGATCACGCCGCAATGAATAATGTCTTTCTTTTAATGATTTCCACCCCAATTCGTGCAATATTTCCGTGATGCCCCCCCCCCTAACGTGATAAAACAAAACGAGCTGCCCTTCTCTGAACCTCAATGTCTTCCGTCAGTCCCACCTGGTGAGGGTCCCACAAGGGGCAACAGTACTCCAGGAGAGGACGCACAAGTGTGATGTAGCCAGTGTCTTTGGTGGAGCTGGTGCATCTTCGAAGCGTTCTGCCAATGAAACGTAACCTTTGGTTCGTCTTCCCCACAATATTTTCTATTTGTTCTCTCCAGTCAAAGTTGTTCGTAATTGTAACTCCTAGGTATTTGGTAGAATTTACGATCTTAAGGTTTGACTGATTTATCGTGTAATTGAAGTTCAGTGGATTTCTTTTAGTGGTCATGTGTATTACTTCACACTTTTCTTTATGTAGTGTCAATTGCCAATTTTGGCACCAAGTAGAAATTTTGTCTAAATCGCTTTGCAGTTGCTTTTGATCCTCTAACTGATAAACGACAGCATCATCCGCGAACAGTCTAAGGGAGCTATTCAGATTGTCTCCTAAATCGTTTATAAACACGAGGAAATGTAGGGGACCTATAACGCTTCCCTGTGGAACGCCAGATATCACTTCTATTTTACTCGATGACTTACCGTCAGTTACAACGAACTGTGTCCTTTCTGATAGGAAATCGTGAATCCAATCGCACAATTGGGGAGATATTCCATAAGCATGCAATTTCATAAGAAACCGCTTGTGGGGTACAGTGTCAAAAGTCTTCCTGAACTCCAGAAATATGGAATCGATTTGAGATCCCTTGTAGATGGCACATAACACTTCATGTGAATAAAGGGCAAGCTGTGTTTCGCAAGAGTGATACTTTCTGTATCCGTGTGGTTAATACGTCGTTCTCTTCGAGATAGTTCATAATATATAATATATAAATGGTGAAAATCTGAAATATGAACTTTTGGGTGTTACCGTGAGCTGACATTGGCCAAGAGGACAAACAGGCAACAGGGCACATGTCCATTCCCCTATGCCAGTAGCCATGATTCATAATACCGGCCAGCGAAAACGGCCGAGATGGATCTGAGCATTGTCATTGCTTGCAATGTCATGCAGACCGTCACTTGACGCCACATGCCTCACTTCTCGTTGGCAGCTAGAGTACCTACAACACTGGCATGTCGCCGATCTACCCCCTTGGCCAATGTTGGCGCATAATAACACCTAAAAGTCCACTGCATATTTCCAGATCTTTACCATTCAATTGCATTTTCATTTACTGACATAAGAACATGCGGAAAAGGAATTTATGTTTGTAGCACAGTGTGTGGCAATTTGCACGAAATATTTTTCTTCATTTATGACTCACCCTGTATTTTGTGTCCCAGCCTCGTCGCCGCTTTTTTGTCCCAGCCTCGTCGCCATTTTTGTGTCTCGTTTCCGTCGTAGGTGTCGGTGGCCGAGTGGAATGAGACCGACACAGGAATAAAGATAGCACGCTGGTGCAGGTACGGAGGGGAGCAGCCAGAAACTAGAAACACTAGAGTAAATTAGAACGAGATATATATTGCACAGAATTTATACAATACTTAACTTTTACATAGATCAGTACTGCAGAAGGCTGATACATAGTTGAGCTAGAGTCCTGCCTAGTGCCTGACAAAGCCAAGTCTTCACTGGTGCCTATCTGATTCCGAAGTCTTTACTGGTTCCTATCTCAGTCCCAAGTGAACGATGTCGTTCAGTGGTGGCCACGAGCGGAGTTGCAGCAGAGGGCGCTCGTGGCTGTCGTAAGAACGCTGCGCCGTGCGTGCATGGCGGCGCGCGGCGAAAGTAGGTGGCGCGCACTTTGTACTTGTGCGACACCACACCCCTCCCCCCCAAACCGCCGCGCCGTCGTGGCGTAGGGCTGAGGGCCACGGCGACGGCACTGGGAGGAGGGCCTGGGCGGGGGCGTTACTGGTGGGACGGGCGTCGTAGCTGAGGCTGGGATCGAGACGCCGTCCGCGCCCCGGCATCCGCCTTGCGATCCTCCAGGAAACCCGCCGAAACCTGGGGAAGGGCGCACACCCCCGCCCAGAGGGAGCAGGTCATCTTCTTCTGAGGTGCGTGGCCCAAGCTGGGGGGGGGGCCCGCACGGTCTCGGAGTCCCTCTCGGTGACGCTGTCATCTGCGGCGGCGACAGCGGCGGCGACGACTGCGTCGGAGTTGCGTCGACGTCCATAGGGATCTCGTAGTCCGGGGACGAACGATGAGGTTGTGCTCCCTGGCGGTGAACTGAGTCTGGAATCAAGAAACCGGAGACAGGATCGCGCGGCCTGTGCAAGCGCAATTGATTTGCGTGGCGCCGCAGCTCCGACTCTGTGGAAGAACGTACAACATGCATATTGCGACCGAGCACACGCTGAATGGTGCCCGGCATCCATAGTTTCTTCTTGTTTCCAGCAAACACCCTGTATAGCACCGGCGTGGAAACCTGAAAACGCGTAGCGCCATACGAACCGACTCGGTGCGTGGGAGGCTGCAGCAGGTGAAGGAGAGTGCGGTGACGGCGGCCGTGTAGCAGCTCGGCAGGAGACGGACCGTCACGTGGCATGCACCGATACGTAGACAGGAAAATTTGAAGAGCTTGCTGCCTGGAGTGCTGACCTTTCATCTTTTCCATGTGAGACGTTCTGCTTCACCATTGGACTGAGGGTGAAAAGGTGCGGTGGTTATATGCTGAATACCACTCACACGACAAAACTGTTGAAATTCCGCACTAACAAACTGAGGTCCATTGTCACTGACGATAGTTTCAGGCAAACCTTCGATGCAAAACACTGATGTTAAGGCACTGATTGTACTAGACGCTGTCGTTGAGTTCATGGCAATGACGAAAGGAAACTTGCTGAAAGCGTCTACAACAATTAACCAGCGTGTATTCCAGAAAGGTCCGGCAAAGTCAATGTGTAAACGTTGCCATGGTGGTCCCATGGGGCGGGGCCAGTCTGAGAAACGTTGCGGAGGAGCCGCCTGATGCTCCGCACAAACAGTACACTGTGACGTCATGTTCTCTATCTGACCATCCATACCAACCAAGGTACAATGACGTCTGGCCAGTTGCTTTGTCCTAACAATACCCCAATGTCCTTGATGCAGGAAGCGTAACACTTCCCGTTGCAGGGAACGAGGAACAGTTACTCTTGTTTGGTCGTTGACGGTATGCAACAACAGTACACCTTGACTTAAAGACAATGTATGACGTTGAGCAAAATAACGCCGAACCAGAGGCCGCTCAATGTCTTTGGCTCTGGCAGGCCAACCAAAGCGAACAAAACGTGCTACCACACTTAGGTCTGCATCCGCAGCTGTTTCCTGTGCAACCCGACGAGAGTTCAAAGGGAAATCTGCGACAGCGGAAGCATCTCTGGAGTCTATCTGACAACATGCCATTTCGGAAGAATCAAATGACACATCCTGGCCAACCGGAAGTCGGGAAACTGTGTCCGCGTTGGCATGTTTAGTGGTAGGTCGGTACAAAATCTCATACTGATAATTTGACAATATCAAGGACCATCTCTGAAGCTTTTGTGCCGTTCGTGGCGGAATTGGCTTTGTGGGTGAGAACTAGGACGTGAGAGGCTTGTGGTCTGTCAACAAATAGAATTTTCTGCATAGAGATGATGATGAATCTTTGTGACGCCGTAAATGATTGCTAAGGCCTCCTTTTCTATCTGGCTGTAATTCTGTTGCGTTGGCGTTAGTAGCTTGAACGCAAAGGCAATAGGTCGATCGTGAGATCCAATACGATGCGACAAAACTGCACCCACACCGTACGACGAGGCATCAACTGCTAGCACTACAGGTTTCTGTGGGTCAAAGGGAATCAAACATGCATCACTGAGTAGTGCAGACTTTAGTTTGCCAAAGGCAACCTGACAATCTTTAGACCATACAAAAGGAACATTCTTCCTACGTAAGTGATGCAGTGGAGCTGCAATCTGAGAGGCATTGGGAATAAATCTGAAATAATAGTTAAGCTTTCCCATTACTGCTTGCAATTCATGCACATTCTTAGGAGGAGGCAAGTCTTTGATTGCTTTTAAGATGTGACTGTAAGGGATGGATTCCTTGGGCATTAATCACATGGCCTAGGTACTCTATTTCAGTTTGAAAAAACGAACACTTTGCTTTATTACAACGTAGACCTGCTGCAGTCAACACTTTGAAAAGGCACTCCAGGTTTGCTAAATGTTCTTCAACTGTACGTCCGGATACCACAATATCATCTAAATAGTTCGAGCAACACGGTACAGAAACTGTCAGCTGTTCCAAAAAGCGCTGAAAAATTGCGGGGGCGGAAGAACTGCCAAAGGGTAGGCGTTGAAACTGATAAAGGCCCATGTGAGTATTAATGACGAAAAACTTTTTTGACTCGTCATCAAGTGGAATTTGTAAGTATGCCTCTGCTAAATCAATCTTAGAAAAGAAGCGAGACTGCCCTAATTTGTCCATCAGTTCCTCAGGTCTGGGCAGGGGATAAGTGTCCACAATTGTTTGACCGTTCACTGTTGATTTAAAGTCCGCACAGAGACGAAGTTTTCCTGACGGCTTGGGTATAATTACTATAGGCGAGGTCCACTGACTCGCAGAAACAGGAGAAATCACCCCACTATCTCGCCAACGTTTAAGTTCTTCGGCAACTGTATCACGCAAGGCGATAGGCACTGGTCTAGCTTTACGAAATTTTGGTACAGCAGATTCTTTTAAAGTTACATGTGCCACGAAGTCTTTTGCACAACCTAGTTCCGGCGAAAACAAGTCACTATATTTGTCACACAATGCATTGATTTTCTCCTGAGGCACTATTGACGAAATTTGAAGCACATCTCTTTGAATTGATAAACCAAACAAGTCAAACGCATCTAGTCCAAAAATGTTCTGTGTAGATTTGGCCTGAAGAACTACAAAAGCAACCGTTTTCGTTACACCTTGAAAAGAGGCAGGCAGGCTACACGTTCCTAGCACGGGAATATTTTGACCTGTGTACGCTGTTAGCACTTGTTGTCACGGCGACAATTTTGGCGAACCCAGAAGTTCATAAGTGTCTTTATTCATTAATGTGACAGCGGAACCAGTATCAAGCTGAAATTGCACAGTCTTATTTTCTATGCAAAGATTCACAAAAAGCTTTTGCTTGTGGCGCTCGACAGGTGCGCGAATGTGGGAAACGGCTGATTGAACTTGTTTACTACGCTTGCGCATGCGCGGGCTGCATAGTGAAGTAAGCAGCGCAGACTCGGCACACAGATTAATATCACTGTCACTAGATGGCACTACCGCCGGATCGGCGTCCGCACATTGCGAGGCTACTACAGATTCACTAACTATTGCACTAAACTTTTGAGTAGCTACAACAAGTCTACGGTCACTAGCGACACAGTATTGGGCACTATTACAATTAGAAGTTACAGAAGGCACTAGGTTCACTACAGGATTGCACTGTACAATGTCACTTTGCTTGTCCCGAACCCTTTTCCGTTGCACATTTTTACGCGCTCGTCGGCGCTTGCTACGTGGTGCACTATATAGTTTTGCCGTAGGCGCAGAAGAATTTTCTTCCATTTTAGAATCAAGTAAAGCACTGTTCAATTCCACAGAGTCTATGACATTGACAGCATGAACTGTTCGTGCACTCGGCACAGCCCTGTTTCTAACGTTACTGTGTTTTGAATTTACATTCTGCATACACACTGACTGTACATGTCCCGATTTGCCACATTGATAACAGGTTGCGTTGCGACTAGGGCACTGTGCACGTTTGTGGCGAGATACACACTGGGGGCAAGCCTTACGAACATTTTTCTGAAATGAGGGTTGGCGCCCGTTATTCAAATTACTGTTTCTAACAAGACGGGGCGACCTTTGTGTCGCACTTTTACACTGGCTACTGTTCACTGTCTGTTCAGCACGGCCTGTACTATTGTAAGAATCACTAGTGCTACACTGAGAACTACGGCTAGGAAAGCGTCCGTTGCGGCGCACTGAATTTACACTGTGGCTTTGCATTTCTAAATCAGCTAAGTCAAAAGTATCATGCGCTACAATAAGCTGCAGTACACTGTCTAATGAAGGGTCAGATTGTTTCAGAATTGCTGCCCTAATTCTGGGGTCCTGAATGTTCTGCGTAATCGCATCTCTTAACATCACGTCACTATACGAAAGTATCACAAGAGCAAGTAAATTTACATTTGCGGGTTAAGCCCTTCAATTCCGTAATCCACTCTTGGTGTGACTGCTGCGGTAATTTTTTAAGTCTGAAAAATCGGTACCGTGCCGCAGCTACGAGAACTTTTCTCTCATAATGAGCATTTAGTGCCTCCACTATTTGTTCAAAGTCTACATCACGAGGAGATGCTTGCGGGAATAGTTTCTGCAGTAATACGAAGGTTTTGGGGCCCACCACGGACAATAAAAGATGCTTAACAGTCTGACCTGTAAGTTGATGAGCCGCGACGAGGTCTTGAAACTGTGCGAAGTAGTCGCTCCATTCTTCCTCAAGTTCGTTGTACTGGCGAAAGGTAGGAAGCGTTGCAGCGGCAGGTGTGGGCTGCTGAAGCGACGGCTGGTTTTGTTGGTTAGCTGTCGTCAACTGCGCCACCGCTTGTAGAAGTTGCGTGATTTGCGCCGTCTGTAACTGAATAATTTCCATTAAGTTTGGGTTCGGGGTAGTGGCCATGCTGACCGATTAGGCGCAGCGCATACAAGTAATTAGATAACACACAAATGCAATATGAAAGAGGACGCTCTGCAACAAAAAAGTCCACAAAACACGTAACTGAAAAAGTTCCCCCAAAAATCTTATAATAATGGTGGGTGGGCGGGAGCAATTTCTGCGTGCTGCGACTGCTGCTGTCTGGCTGCTGCTAGCGTGCTGATCCAAGGTTCTATCACTCCTCGTCGCCACTTTTGTGTCCCAGCCTCGTCGCCGCTTTTGTGTCCCAGCCTCGTCGCCGTTTTTGTGTCTCGTTTCCGTCGTAGGTGTCGGTGGCCGAGTGGAATGAGACCGACACAGGAATAAAGATAGCACGCTGGTGCAGGTACGGAGGGGAGCAGCCAGAAACTAGAAACACTAGAGTAAATTAGAACGAGATATATATTGCACAGAATTTATACAATACTTAACTTTTACATAGATCAGTACTGCAGAAGGCTGATACATAGTTGAGCTAGAGTCCTGCCTAGTGCCTGACAAAGCCAAGTCTTCACTGGTGCCTATCTGATTCCGAAGTCTTTACTGGTTCCTATCTCAGTCCCAAGTGAACGATGTCGTTCAGTGGTGGCCACGAGCGGAGTTGCAGCAGAGGGCGCTCGTGGCTGTCGTCGTAAGAACGCTGCGCCGTGCGTGCATGGTGGCGCTCGGCGAAAGTAGGTGGCGCGCACTTTGTACTTGTGCGACACCACACTGTATATACAAATAAGTGAAGGTGATATTTTTTTCCAAAAAAAGCAACATAAATAACCACCCTGCGCAAAACGCGGCCTTCTTCACACAGTAGTTCATCGAGCAAAAATCATCTCAGACGCGATACGTTTGCCACGAAAGTTATCTCTGATAGGTCCTCAAGGAAATTGACTTAAGTCACTGGCAGATACGACGAGCCATTTTTGGCGATAAATGCAGGAAAAGTACTGCCGCGAGAGACCACGAACACCAACTGCCGGCGTGGCGCAGGGGATAGCGTCAGGGACTGCGGAGCAGAAGGTCGCGGGTTCAATCCCACCCACCGCCAAATATTTATTTCTTTGTAATTTTCAATTCCAGAAGATTCTACATCTTTCTTATGTTCACTTGTAAATTCTACTTGTTTCTTATGTTAACTGTTCTTCTAATTCTGGTAAATTCTGTCTGTGTATAAATAGCAGAGTACTCTGCCTGAGAGGCAGTCAGTGCTGCGTGTATGTTGAGTTCGTAATAAACGTGCTTTCAGTAAAAGTGCTGTGTTTAGTTGCCATCGAAGTCAAGCCTGCTCCCATTGCAACGCGACATTGTTTGCTGGAGGCGCCGGGTACACTGTGCAACAGCTGCTTCACCGTGGCTCCGATTAGGCAACGTAAAAGCTGTCGCTTACACGGACTGGAACCAGAATACAAGGGATACACCGAGTACATCCTTCCAAAAGTCCGTATTATCAGAAGAACGATGGAGACGAAACCAGCAATAAGCCAGCTGCACATCAGACACCCGTCGGTGTTCTCTGGAGATGCTGGACAGGACCGCAACAAATGGCTAAAAGGGTTCGACCGAGTCGCCAAATACAACAGGTTGGATTATACGATGTGCTTGGCCAACGTTTATTTCTACCTGGATGGAACAGCCCAGCAATGGTTCGAAAACAACGAAGACAAGTTGAATGACTGGGAGACGTTCCAGGAGGAACTTAAGAAGACGTTTGGAGACCGCCAGCGACAAATCCGCTCGGCGGAAGAACAACTGAAGAACCGGGCCCAACGACATGGTGAGCCGACACAACCGTACATACAGAGTGTTTTGGCCCTGTGTAACGTAGACAATCGGAACATGACTGAAGCGGACAAAATCACGCACCTGATGAAGGGAATTGCAGAAGATATGTACCAAGCTCTTCTGATAAAAGACGTCGCTACGACAGAAGAGTTCATCAAGTGGTGCCAGCGTATTGAAGAGATGCAACAAAGGAGGGCTGGACGCAAGAAGTATGGCAGACTCCCAAATGTAGTCCCTATGGCCGTTGTGGAAGACCAGCAGGACTTGGCTTCTCTCATACGACAAACCGTGAGAGAAGAATTACAACAGTGCATGGCAGCCGGGACTATTAGACCGAGCGAGCATCAGATTATGGCCATGGATGTGAGCCCTGTAAGTCACGAGGTAGCCGACCCCGCTGAGGACGAGGTATTTCAAACATTAGCTCCCGTCTGCCCCCGTCAATCGCACCCGACTTGAAGAATGGCGTCGCCCTGCTATGACTTACGCTGCAGCCGCCAAACGGCAGCCCATGAACCGACCGACGCGACCACAGCCAACTCCCCCGGTAAATATGACGCCCCGCAGAAGAACAGACGTTTGGAGGACAGAAGACAACACACCACTGTGTTTCCACTGCGGACGCCCTGGACACGTCGTACGCTACTGCAGAGAGAGGAGGCGAGTATTCGATGATTATTTTGCCGCAAGAAGTCAGCCTTCGGAGCAGTTCTATCCAAGGCAGTCACCTGCTGATGAGTTCAGTCGACCTATGGGAAGAAGCTCTTCGCCGTACCCTAGACGAGGTCGCTCCCCGACGCGCCGCAGCCGTTCACCGTCGCCGTACAGAGGTACCAGCCGCTCCCCTAGCCGCCGCGCCCAGGAAAACTAAGCGAGGCGACCATCTACGGAGGTGAGGCCGCCGCAGATGAAAATCCTCCATGGACGACAGTCGCCAAGATGTCGGGAAATCTCATCGACGTCATAATCGACGGCCAACCTGTCCGGGCACTTGTTGATTCAGGAGCCTCTTTTTCTGTATTATCGGATAATTACCGCCGCACACTAAAGAAGACAATGTTCTGTGATACGGGAGCAATTGTGCTGAAGGTCGCGAATGGAAAGTACGTCCATCCAGCAGGAACTTGTGTCGCAAGAATAACCATCAACAACAGGACGCAGCCGTTTGAATTTGTCGTGTTAACAGAATGTAGTCACAATGTCATCCTCGGATGGGACTTCCTTCAGGCATCCCGAGCTATTATTGACTGTGGAAGATCTGAGCTGCAAATTGAAGAAGTTGTTCCGCCAGATACACGTAATACAGAATTTTCCGGGAAGTTATTCGTCGTTGACAATGTGACGATACCGCTGTTGACAATGAGAAGAGTTGCAGTCACAAACACAGATGACTGGTTAAACTGTGAAGTTCGTGTTGGTAGTAAAAAGTTTATTAGGCTCACAAAAGAAATTGACATACCAGCGGCTATCATAAGCATTACTGGTGGTCAAGGAGAGATTTGGATCACAAATTGTCACGAGCAGTCACAACTTATCCCCAAGGGAATGTGTATACGGACAGCTGAACCAATCCAGGACGGTGAGCTCAACGTCATCAGTGAAGACCCATGCCCTGCTATTAGTACAGACAACACGCTGGAGGAAACAAACGTGGAACTGCCAAAAGGGCCTGGACTGACCAAGGAACAACGCCAGCGGGTGTTAGGTATACTACGCCAATTTTCGGGTGCATTCACACCTCAGCAGGGGAAAAGTCAGACAAAACGGCCCACGATAAAGCACCGTATAAATACTGGGGATCATCCGCCAATTAGCCAGCGTTTTTATAGAGTGTCGCCAGCTGAAAGACGGATAATTCGGGAGGAAGTGGAGAAGATGTTGCGAGATGACATTATTCAACCTTCGGAGAGTCCTTGGTCGTCTCCGGTGGTCCTCGTAAAGAAGAAGGATGGCACGTGGCGATTCTGTGTCGACTATCGCCGGCTGAACAGTATCACAAAGAAAGATGTCTACCCATTGCCGCGTATTGATGACACCTTAGACTGCTTGAAAGGAGCTACATACTTCTCAACTATGGACATGCAGACAGGTTACTGGCAAATCGAGGTTGACGAAGCTGACAGGGAGAAGACGGCTTTTATTACACCTGACGGTCGCTATGAATTTAAAGTATTGCCACTTGGATTATGTAATGCTCCAGCCACGTTCGAACGCATGATGGACAACTTGCTTCGACACCTTAAGTGGACGACGTGTCTCTGCTATTTAGATGACATTGTCGTTTTCTCGAAAACATTTGAAGAACATCTGAGTCGCCTGTCAACTGTGTTGAAGGGTGTTCAAGCTGCAGGTCTCCGCCTCAATCCAAAGAAGTGCCTCTTCGTCGCCAAGGAGATAAAAATCCTGGGGCACCTAGTCAACGGAGATGGTGTCCGTCCTGATCCAGATAAAGTAAGGGCAGTCACAGAATTTCCAACTCCTCAGCACATTCGTGATGTGAGAAGTTTTCTCGGGCTGTGCTCATACTACCGACGTTTCATAAAAGGATTTTGTAAAAAGGCACGTCCATTACAAGAACTTCTGCAGGGAGACGCCAAATTTTACTGGGATGAGACAAAAGAAAGAGCTTTCCGAGCACTTAAGGAGGCTCTAACTTCCGCACCTTTTACGACGAGAATGCAGAAACGGAACTTCACACAGACGCCAGTAGCTATCGGATTGGTGCAGTGCTTGCACCAGGAAGGTGCCGAAAAAGTGATAGCCTATGCGTCAAGAGTACTCTCAAAGTCCGAGATAAACTACTCTACAACTGAAAAAGAATATCTCGCGGTTATTTGGACAATCAACAAGTTCCGGCCGTATTTATTCGGCAAACCATTCCCCGTCGTGACAGACCACCATTCTCTGTGTTGGCTGACTAGCTTGAAGGATCCATCAGGTCGACTAGCAAGATGGGCACTAAGACTCCAAGAGTACGATGTCACAGTGGTATTCAAGAACGGGCGCAAACACAAGGATGCCGACTGCCTTTCGAGGAATCCGTTAGTGGAACACAACAGCATTAATGAAATTTCATCTCTCACTGAATTAGATGACGTTACAGCTGAACAGAGGGAAGATCGAACACTTGTTGTTCCAGCTCATCTCCAGCCAGCTATTCTCAAATATTTCCATGATGCTCCAATATCCGGTCATCTGGGATTCGTGAAGACTCTAGACAGAATCAGACGCAGGTATTACTGGAAAGGTCTCTACCGATCAGTCAAGCACTATGTGAGTCACTGTAAAGAGTGCCAGCGACGGAAGCATGTGCCGCAATTACCTCCAGGGCATCTCGTACCGATTCCGCCGGCAGCAGCTCCATTCCACCGAGTTGGGATCGACCTTTTAGGGAGGTTCCCGAAGTCGACAACCGGTAACCGTTGGATAATAGTCTGCACTGACTACCTCACACGCTACGCTGTCACCAAACCTGTGCCGACTGCAGAAGCTCCAGAGATCGCAAAATTTCTTGTAGAAGACATTATTTTGAAGCATGGAGCACCACGTGTCATGATATTCCAGTCATAACTAGTATCAGAGGTAATGTCACGGTGCAACATTGTCCACAGTATGACAACTGCATACCATCCTCAGACAAATGGTCTTACGGAACGTTTTAACAAAACGTTAGCCGACATGCTGTCGGTGTACGTCGATGTTGAGCAGAAGGATTGGGATACAATTCTGCCAGTCGTGACATTTGCTTACAATACCGCAAGACAAGACACTACAGGCTTCACTCCGTTTTTCCTGCTCCACGGCCGTGAAGCTGAGACGGCAATGGATACACTGTTCCCGTTCCAACCAGACGACACTCAGGATGTTAAACAGCTCATCACCAGGGTCGAAGAAGCAAGACAGCTGGCTCGCATACAGACACTGGACGCCAAGGAGAAGGACCGTCAGCGGTATAACGACAAGCACCGACCTGTTGTGTACAGCCCAGGAGATCTGGTATGGGTTTTTATCCCTGTACGGAAGGTTGGACTGTCAGAAAAGTTATTGAAGCGATACTTTGGTCCGCATCGTGTCATACGACGCCTGTCAGACGTCACATACGAAGTTGAAGATTATGAGCCGTCTTCGAAACGTCAAAAACGAAGAGACATTGTTCACGTCCTGTGCATGAAGCCTTACTATGATCCTGAAGAGCAGGTAGACGACAATGGCTTCTTGTTCAAGGACTTTAAGGACGGTAATGTTCGTGATGAAGCCACGACAGGAACGTCTGTGGTCGATAATCGCGGAGAAGGGAAGGATTCTCTTGAACTGTCATACAGAGGACCCATGACACGGTCAAGATCCAGGACATTGCAGCTGGCTCCACAGGGATCATAACAGCGGGTCGTTGTTTCTCCAGGAGAGGGAGCAATGCCGCGAGAGACCCCGAACACCAACTGCCGGCGTGGCGCAGGGGATAGCGTCACGGACTGCGTAGCAGAAGGTTGCCGGTTCAATCCCGCCCACCGGCAAAAATTTATTTCTTTGTAATTGACATTTCCAGAAGGTTCTTATGTTCACTTGTAAATTCTACTTGTTTTTTATGTTAACTGTTCTTCTAATTTCTGGTAAATTCTGTCTGTGTATAAATAGCAGAGCACTCTGCCTGAGAGGCAGTCAGTGCTGCGTGTATGTTGAGTTCGTAATAAAAGTGCTTTCAGTGTAAGTGCTGTGTTTAGTTGCCTTCGAAGTCAAGCCTGCTCCCATTGCAAGGCGACAGTACATTGGAAGAAGAAATCAGGAATCTTCCATTTTTGCTCTTCTACCTAATAGTGTCGGGACAGATTATCCGGCTCCTGAAGAGATACAACACTGTTTTCATGTTCCAGCAAGAATGCGAGAGATGATGAAGCCACTAAAAGACGAAATAGTAGTCATTTTTGTTAAACGTTTGTCATACTTGTTGTGTTACATGATCAATTAATTCCCTGTGGGAAACAGCTCGGATCACTCATAACTTTTTATTAAGATGACCGGATTCGGAGTATTAAACTGCCTTCATCGGATCTTTCATTTGATGCAGCACATCACAGAGTAAAACATGAAAAAACATACTTAATCACGAACATGATTGTTAGCTTGTCTAATACAAATAAAATATCAAATCCATAATGCTTTTAGGTAATGTGGTTATTCTAACGTACGACTAGTGCTGAAACTTCTTCTAATATTCTTTTATGATCGTGGTGCACACTGCTCCCGATGGAGTATTCATTTAACAAGGCGTCGGCATTATTTCAAACAAGTAACTAACGTCCAAAGTGCCTCCCTGTTTCGACTACCATGACAACTTAATTGACTGTGTGCAAGAGCCGGAACGTCTCAAGAATTTAGAATGTGCTTTAAAAGGCTGCGGTGGAGTAGTCGAGCGTTCTACGGCACCTCACTTCGAAACGCGCAGTTGCTTGCCGTCGGAGGTTCGAATCCTGCCTAGGGCGTGCGCGCGCGCTTGTTTGTGTGTCTGTTGTCCTTAGTTTAGTTTAAATAGTTTGTAAGTATAGGGGCTGATGACTATAGCAGTTTGGTCCAATGAAGTTACAAACATTCCACTGTTTTCAAAATTTTGATTGTAGCCGCAAATGTAACTTGCAAATAATTTCAATACAAAAACAGAATATCTGGAACACAAACGACAACAACGTTGCTAGTCCGTCTTGCAAACATTTGCATGCGATTCAGAAACCACCTTCACCCAACAATCTTCGTAAACTGCAAGCTGTTCTCGGAAAATTAACCTACTACACAAAATAGTATTTCCAACGTGGCACGTCTGAATCACTTAAGACACATAAATGTGTCATTTCAATGGACCAAGAAATGTGAACAAAGCATTTTAAAGGCTCAAAAATGGATTGCTTTCTCAACACTGTTTACAGCTAGTGATTGCAACAGATGCCTCATCCAATGGAATGTAGGCCGGTGTGTCCCATAAAATTGTCAAATCTGAACGGCTCAAAGCTTTCGTTTTGAGAACCTTCAATTTAGCGCAATACAATCAGCTGGAGAAAGAAGCACTAGAAAATGTACGGTATTAAATGCTTCTTAGTTATAGTCCAAAACCCTTTGATTGAACTGTTACATTAGTCGCATGAAAATTCTGACCAAACAGCGCAAAAATTACAACGTTGGTCGGTTCTTCTGTTTGACTATCAAAATTAACATGTAAATGTCGATATACATACTCCATTACGTATCAGCTCTGATGAATCGATCTGCAAATAAGAACATTCTTACCGACATATTGATTCTACAAGCAATGTGCCCGTTTCTTTTTTATTCATGCTGTGTCGTCCGTGGCACTGAACAGGACAAATCATTGGGATTATTGATATCTTACATTTGCAACGGCTGTCCCCCGTATAAAAATGTCTTTCTGCTGCCGTAGTGCGACGCTATTTTGTGCAACAGAGCTGTTTTCTCAGATATGATTCTGTCTCGCACAAAATATGACTTTTGGGTCATTGCATCAGCAAGTGTTAAATCTTGTACACAGAGGACAATGGGATGCATAAAGCACTTTGAACGACAGTATTGCATGTGTTGTGAATTAGAAAAACAGATGGAACGCCTGAGCTAACAAATAGGCCACTCAACGCCGAGAATTTGTCTCATGGCCACAATCTCATGTGCCGTGGGAGCGTCTACATATCGACTCTGTCGGACCATTTTGCCAGAATCGTCGGTTATTTATAGCTTACGACTGTAGAAAATATTCCTTTGTAATTACAATGTATTTTACGAAGACCACCAGCATTATAATAGCAGGTGTATCAGTATTTTTATTAGAAGGATTACCATGGACAGCTGTGTCTGACGACAGACCACCCTTTTCTTCTAATTTGCGCTATTCTGCAAAAGTAATGGAATGCAACAGGTCAGAGCGGCTCCTTTCTCCCTACATTTTAACGGCAATGCCGAAGGTTTGTGTCGTGCCGGGAGAGAGAACTCCTAACGAGCAGACTACACAGCAGATTTACGTGACGCGCAGGCCACGGCAAAGAACGGCAATTGCCTGAGAGGTCGGCTATTCCCAGAAAATATCGTCCGAAAGAGGATAGTCAACCTCAGTGTCAGAAAGGATACTACATGCACTATTTCTTATAGTTGTCGGTGTCTACCGTCCACACAACGATGCATCCTGACGCCGACTGATGAGTGGCTGTAGACAACTGTATAAGGAGTTTTCAAGGACGCACACGCCAATATTTCGCGTCGAGACGTGCCAAGTCATACTACATGCTACCGACATACGCCAGTCAAATGGTCTGCTCTTCGCCGACTCTATTGGATAGTGTTGACGCGGATTTCTGCCTGCCTACCTGGTTAACGGTTGTGGACCAAGTATTTTCATGCTGCCGCCCGGATTCCTTGTTAAAGAATGAGGTAGAATATTTGGTGCCTTCAAGGAATGAACGCTGTACTTTTCATTTAACGTTGATCTGTACGGGTGTTCGTCAAGACTCTGTATCAGTATTTCGAGTTGAAGTGAAATGATCGTATGGCTTCTTTGGCCGGGAGATCCCGTGTGGGACTGTTCGGCCGCCTGGCGTAAGTCTGGTTAATTGGAGTCATTTCGGCGACTTTCACTTCTATGATGATGATGAAAATGATAATGAGGAGAACACACAGCACCAAGTCCCAGGCCGGAAATCGAACCCAGGCCCCCTGCGTGGTAGACAGCGAAGCTGTAGTCTGAGATACAACACATGTGGCGAAGCCGCTAGGATAAAGAGAGTGACAGCCATGGAAGCATTGGAAACTACAGACGTTATCCCAGCATTACGCATTGGAAGGAATATACCGACAATCCGCCGAACAGCAGATTGAATTATGCCACCAATATTCCCGGGCATATGTTGGAAAACAGCACTTGTTGGAAAACTAATAGGACGTGGTCTTTCTTCTACACATCCGTCGTTCCCGGCTTTCGACGAGGAAAATGAAGGGTGCGAGACTTATGAAAGGCAACTGCGTCAACACTTTGCAATTCAGAAGTTGCGCAAAGAAGAAGGATAGCGTTCTTGTTTTATTGTCATGGAACCGTTAAAAATAATGACCTTTTGGCTAAATTGCACCTAGAAGATCAAGATACGTACAAATTTCAAACAAATAAGTAACATTTGCAGATTGAAACTCTCACTCTGCAGCGGAGTGTGTACTGATATGACACTTCCGGGCAGATTAAAATTGTGTGCCGGAACCGGGACTAGAACCTGGGACCTTCGCCTTTCGCAGGCAAGCGCACTACCGACTGTGCTATCCCAACACGACTCACGATGCCGCCTCACAACTTTACTTCCGCCAGTACCTCGCCTCCTACTTTCCAAACTTCACAGAAGCTCTCCTGCGAACCATGCAAGACTAGCAGTCCTGGAAGAAAGGATATGGTGGAGACATGGCTTAGCCACAGCCTAAGGGATGTTTCCTAGGGCACCCACAAGCATTTACAACTTCGCCCTGCATCCTGACAACGCCTCCAACCCATCTTATTTGTACAGCAGTGGGTTGGGTTGTATAATTTTCGTATCATCCTTGGGATAAAGATTAAGTGTTGTACAAGTGAACGGTGCTAAATATTACAGCAGAAAATTGTGGCTGGCTGATCACAAGGATAATAAAGGATGAGCCAGCCACACTGCAGACACTAAAAATCTCCAGTGATAAAGCAAGACGTAAAACGTAAAACACTCCATTAAAAGTTCCGGAGGGGTGGGAGCCTGAAAGACCATGCGATGGTACCCATCACTAAATAGAATAATAAAATTCAGCTGCACGATAAAACCTAAAACCCGGTCAGCCATAGAAGCATCGTCAACTAAAATTGACGGAAGCAGAGTTGGCAGATGAAAAGAGCGCCGCAAGGCGGCTGAGAACGGAAGTCCACCAGAATGTGGACCACAACGGAAGCTTGGTCGGTTCTCTCGATGTAAAAGGTGGCCAATATGTAGTCTGCAGAGAACAACAGACGCTCCACAAGAGGCTCGAAGGGAGAATGTCCACACGGCTGTAGAGGACTACACATAGCTTATTTGGCTAGTTCAAGTCCACCCATTACGAGTTCCGAAGCCTAAGGACCTTGCGGGTTATTTTCAGCCTGCTTGGCCAGGCAATCGACTTGTTCGTTCCCTGGGATGCCAATGTGGCCTGGGGTCCAAACAAAAACCACTTAACGGCCTGACTCACCAAGGGTGAAGACGGCCTCTTGAATAGACAGCATCAAATAATGGTTGCGAAGAAACTAGTCAAGGCCTTGCAAGCCACTCAGGGAGTTATTACAGACAACTATAGCCTCCCTGGGCAGACTCTGAAATGTTGTAGAGTGCGAGAGATAGCCACCAGCTCAGATGCTACTCTTATCGGGCGATGAATGCTGCTGAACATCGTCACCATGTTGTTGTTGTTCCATGGATATTTCAGAGGACAAAACCGCAAAGGTCACAAGAGCCCCATTCCACAACTGGGCCACAAGAAGAGGCATAAATGTGGAAAAGAGCCCAGAGATTAAAAAAGCAAAGGGAAGGAAACTCCCCGAGTCAGTGAAAGGACAAGGGACAACACAAAATGAGACAATCACACAGAAACATCGAACAACGACAGGAAATGTTACGTAAAAGCCGATGTCTGTGGTTGACTGACCATGAGATTAAAAGAGGAAAAGTCAACCACAGAGAAAGACGTGGAAACTTCCAATCAGAAGACATGAGACAGGAGGAACTCAGACAGTGTACTGAAGCAAAGCTTTACAGAGAGTGGTAGAGACAACTGTCGAATAAAACTTAAAATGTAATCAGCCATTTTGGCATCGTAACTTAAAACATCTGATAAAAGTGCAGGAAAATTAAACATCTGCCGCAGCGTGGCTAAAATAGGGCAGTCTCTCAAAATTGTGGGCTACTGTCAAGTGGGAGCCACAGTGACACTTGGGCAGGTCCTTACCACAAAGGAGATGGCCATGTGTCAGCCAAGTATGGCCAATATGGAGCTGGCACAGGAATTACAAAGTCCCGTCAAGAGGCCCGTGGGGAGGAACGTCTCACACAGCCGTGGTCTCCTTTACAGCCCTGAGTTTGTTGGGAGTGGTCAGGGTACGCCACTCAGTAGCCAAAAGCTCACGACCTCGATGGCACAGCACTGATTGGAGATCAGAAGCCGGGTAGCCGATCTCTAAAATGGATGCATCGACAGCCTGTTTGGCTAGCTTATCGGCACGTTCGTTGCCCGGGATACCAAAATGTCCCGGAAGAAATACCACTGTTCGACCAGACCTGGCAAGGGCAGGTAGTGTCTTCTGTATTCCAAACACCACAGTAGAACATGGATAGCACTGGTCGAAGGTTAGAAGTCTACTCAGGGAGTCACTGCAGATAAGGAAGGACTCACCTGAACAGGATCAGACATGCTTGAGAAAATTGCCACCAGTTCTGCGGTATAGACACTACAGCCATTCGGCAGAGAGCATTGTTCAACCTGGTCGCCTTGAAAATACGCAAAACCAAAATGGTCCTCATCCTTTGAACCATCCATGTAAACCAGGTCATGTCCACGGAATGTAGCTACGACCGCAAAGAATTGGCGATGTAGATCTTCAGAGGGAACTGAGTCTTTGGGTCCACGGCCCAAGTCCAGACATATACGTGGCGTTGGAAGGCACCATGGAGGTGTGAGTGTGTGGGCTCAATAAGGAGATGGTAGAAGGTAAGACTCTAAATTCCAACAGAAGGGATCAGACTCGAAAGGCAATCGTATGACCTGGGTCGTCATCATGACGAATACGTGAGAGAAAGGGACACGATGGTTTGGGTAGCCTGGCGAGCTATGCCCATGTGCTGCATAGGCTGCGAGCGGTTTTTGGCAGCAGATCTGAAAATGTGGGACCTCGGCCTTCACAAGTAGGCTGTTCACAGGGCTGGTGCAAAAGGCATGTCGTGATGCGAACTCCACAGTTGTGAGGGTCATGAAGAACCATAGGCGACACATCCGAAGTCAAGACGGGAATGCACCAGAGCTTGATAGATCCGCAATAGCGTGGAGCGATCATCACCCGAGGCAGTATGGCCCAGGTGGCATAGAACACTGAGATGGTGTCAGCACTACTGTTTCAGCTGACACATGTGGGGGAGCCACGTCAGCTGGGAGTCAAAGACAAGCTCTAGAAACCAATGAGTATCCACGACCTCTAATAGGTGATTGTTGAAATAAAGTTCAGGCTGAGGGTGAACTATCCAGCTCACCGGTAGTGACACTATTTTCCTTTGGACCCCTATAAATACACCGAATAAAGTTGACTCCTCGACACTCCAAGTTCTTGCGCAGCTCATCATCAGTCTGCAACAAAAGATCTTTATGGAATATAATACCCTGTACCATGTTGAGCCTCTTGTGGGGAATGATCGTTATGGGAACATCACCAAACTTGTCTGAGGCTGCAATGCTCATGACTGTGCTGAGACTAAGGATCTTTGATATACTCTCCACGTTCCTCAACGTTCTCTACAAAACACAGGGGTTTTGTGGTGGTATATGATTCACCGTCAGTCCGGGTACACACCACACATCAAGGGGCATACGCCTCACCTTGATTTCTCGCCCTACGTTCTTCCCATGGCCTGGTCAAGGAATGGAACGATTAGTGTTCATATCTCTCAGCGTTAAATTCTACTTTCTCACACTTAGAGACACTAGTTTTGCGTCTGGCAACGCTATTATTGGCTCGTTTCAGTGTGGTCGCATGAGCAGCCAGGGAACTATACGTCGACCCAGACAGAGCCCAACTTGCCTGGGAAAGCCTTATACAACTGAGGTGCAACAGGAACCTCTGAGTTTGGTCGCTAACGACTGTTCAACCTCAACAGCCATGCATCTTTTCGGCACATAGCACACCATGAGATTTTTTTGTAGAGGTTTGTACCGTCCTTGTGACCCAGACGATTAAGCCAAGATCCCTGCGCTCCAAAACGTACAACGTTCCACCTTCGTGCCGTACAGTGGTTGTTGAAGCACACACAGAGCTTACGGTGTAGTGGACTGTTGGCGCGTTACAGCCCATGGCTCAGGACCCTGGGTCCGTCAATCCTGTACTCAACAAATTAATGCTGAGCCCCTGAGGGGGGTGGGTCACTATGAACATAAGCATACCCAGCACAGCCATCTACAAGGGAACCGTCTATGTACAGTATTTCTGCACAATGGAATGAATCAATTAGTGCCTGGAACTAGCCACAGAGGGTCAATGGTGAAACAGAGGCTTTCGAGTCACTGGATAAGTGTAAGCAAAGCTGCAGGCAAGGAATGGAGCAAGGAGGTGTATGGGAAGGGTAGTTACAAGTGGGAGGGATGGGAAGGTATTTCAGTGACAAAGGAAGGGAACGAATTCTGACTGCAATTCAGAGAGACAATCTTTTCCATCGTTGTGGGGAAGGGAGGACAGCAGATGGAAAGAGAATCCTGCAATTCAGGCGGTGACGTGCGGCATGAGTACGAGCAGCATATGAAGCCAGTAGCTGTTGTCGTTGGATTTTCAAGGGAGATACTCCAGCTTCAGCAAGGAGACTTGCCACCGGAATCTTGCGGAAAGTCCCTGTCGCTAAGCGGACGCGAGTGTGATGAAGTGGGTCCAAGACACGCAATTCAGAAGGAGCTGCCGAATCCTACACCACATGTGATTGGATCAGGGCCTTATGTAGCTGCAGAAGAGGTGGACTGGCAGCTCTCCAGACAGTGTGGTTAAGGCAGCAAAAAATATTCAAATAGCACCAACACTTTTGTCGCAACTGCCAGGTGTGTGGCATCCATGTGTGCTGGGAGTGAAACAGCATACACAAGAAGTGATGGGTCTCTACAACGTGGAGCAGAGCATCACCCAAATACAGTTTGGGGTCTGGGTGCACCGCCTGATGGCGACAAATGTGCATCACCTAGGTTTTGGGTGCAAAGGACTAGATACCATGGGCGCAGACCCAGGAATGGGCCTTTTGGATAGCTTCCTGCAGTCGCCATTCTGCAATACCAATACTAACCAAAATAAAATACAAACAAAAGTCGTCGACAAACAAAGAAGAAAATACCGACGACCCCATTGTGGCAGAAAGACCGTGTTTTACTATTAAAAATCGCGGTACACTGAGGCTGGAGCCCCGTGAGACCCCATTCTCTTGAATAAGATATGAGCTTAAAAATGGACCTACCCTAACCCAAAATGAGCGGAGGGCAGGAAAATTTTGAATAAAGATGTGAAGTGAGCCCTGTATGCTCCAGTCGTACAACGTAGCAAGAATATGGTGGCGCACAGTGGTGTCATATGCCTTCTAAAGGCAAAAAAAGACCTCGACAAGATGTTTCCGCCTGGAAAAGGCTGTACAGAGTGACACAAGGTTGGCAATGGCGGAGGGGGCTGATGAAAACACCCCTGTTGTGGGGCCAAGAGTCCCCTATTCTCAAACATCCACACATGCCATCAACTCACCATACGTTCAAAGAGCTTGCAGAGAACATTGGTGAGGCTGAACCCGTGGTAATTGTCAGTCAGCAGCGGATCTGCTCCAGTTTTCAACAGCGCAATGACGGTCCTTTCCCACCATTTCTAGAATCCCTCTGCTCATCGATGGTTAAACAGGGAGAGAAGCTGGAGTTGAAACTCTGCTGAAAGGTGACGAATGAACTGCTTGTGAATATGTAAAGTCCCACCTGAACTGTTAAAATAACATCTACTACTGACGCCACTACAGTTGTGTGTAGGTCGAAGACTGTACAATTACTAAAGAGTCTCAGAGCTCAGGTTATATTATTTCAGAGATAGCCATTGAAAGGAAATAATCCAGATATTTATTACATGAATCTAGTCTCCATGTTCCATGAACAGTGTTTAAATTGGATTTTGGTGCTCAATTTTTAGTTACATATCACAGTTAACTATCAGTGATCATTCGATGAACTGCTTTTAAGTCAAAATAGTTTAATGATATACTGTAGACCTTTAGGAATTTATGTTTGAGCAGGTACACGTCAAGTACAGTAAAACTTCTACACCACTACAACAGTTTTATTCTTATGCACTAACACAAGCAACAGTTAAAAACACACACACACACACACACACACACACGCACAGCATATACACAAGGACACTACAAATCCTATCTGGTCCTGGAGAGTTATTGGTAGCAAGGGCAGTTTGGAACACCCTATTACTGAAAGGAGCATTGTAGGGTTCTTGGCGGTGGGTGCGGAATGATAACTGTTCATCTGATCTTCTCTTTGAGGGCACAGAAGTCCTCAATGTAGGCACCAGTCGCAGGACAATGGATATAGTTCTCTGCCAAGTGCTTGGCGATTGCTGTTTGGTCTGTGCAGATAATACCCTGGATAGCTAGAAATGGGATTCCTGGTTGGTTGGTTGTGTGTTTAACGGGGACAAAACAGTGAAGGTCATCAGTCACCCATGGGATTCCTGTTGGTGGGCGATAGCTAAAAAGGCGCTGTGTTGTTGACCATACCCGAGAAGGGGAGGCGCGAGAGCGGGTAGTAGCTGCATTTTTCTCCCAGGAGTCCAGCTTGGTCTGCTTGGTCAGTCGGCGAACTCGGGCCTGGAGCCTCCTAAATACAATAACGTTGCCAAGGTATGGGCGGCGCTGGTGTCGGTGAAGTGCTCGCCTACGTTCCAAGGAGGCCTCAGCAATCTCCAGAGTCCACCAGGACACATATTTGCGCCGATGTGAATTAGTTGTTTGCGGAACAGTTGCCCCGGCGGTTGGAACAATACTGTCAGTCACCTGTTGCACTGAAGTTTTGATGTCAACTTCTAGTGGAGCAGTAAGTACAGCAGTTGAGGTGTAAGATGGCCAACCTGACCTATGAAGAGACCATTATAGCAAGTGCGCTGCAGGTTAATGCAGGAGCGTTAGAAAAATAGGGAAATGGTCGCTGCTACATAGGTCATCATGTCCCCTCCAATTAAGATGCAGCTGAAGGGTCGGGCTACAAACAGAGAGGTCTACAGCTGAGTAGTGCCTCACACCCCGCCAAAAAGGTCTCAGCATCCTTGCTGTGGTGCCTTGCTGTGGGTTCCACCCCTGATTTGGTGCTGGGCATTGAATTCCTGCAACAGAAGAAATGGTGGGGAAGCTAAGCGACCAAAGCAGTAAGGTCAGCTAGAGACACGGCCTCATCCAGTGGATGGTAATGGCTATAGATAGTAAATTCCTGTGTGGATCAGATTCTAACTGCTACCGCCTAGAGAGCAATTTGGAGCTTCACAGAGGTACAGAGGATGGTTGTGAGGATGTAGAAACAGACACTGCCAGATACCCTGTCATAAATGGATTGGTTTTTAAAGTAGGCCTAATAGCCATGAAGGGGAGGAGTCTGCTGGGCAGGAAATCAGGTTTCCAGCAAGGCTAGAGAAAGTACAGGGTATCAGTACAGTAATTGTCTCAGCTAGGAGATAAAATTGTCGCACAAATCCACTGCAGAATTACATTGTCTCTGAGCGGATGGTCCAGCTGTTCAGTATTGGCTGAGTCAAGAATCATAGATTCAGAGTGCGAGATCCTCAGGTGATGCGAAGAGCTCTACCTCATCTTCTGAAGCAGAGGATGAGTATAGCTGTGGCTTTAGAGCCACTAAAGATTACTTTTTCTTAGTCCCCTTTTTTCTCCTCTCGCTCCGCTTTGGTTTTTAAGGGCTGAGAGGGATTCTCGAAATTGGCATCTGGGATAGAGGGAGAGCAGTAAGGTCTTCAACTGGCAGGTTGTGGATCCTTGAGCCTTTGGTGAGGACCCTCTGGAGCACTCTGAGAAGCCTCAAAAGGGATTGTCCTGAGGGACCCCTTCCGAACAAGAGGGGCCAGAAGAGTTTGTTCCTTCTCTAGCTGGAAGGTGGGGACTGGTGCCCTGATGTTTGGGGGAGAAGTATTCCGACAGCAGGTGTTACAGCAGTGGATGGATTGGCGTCCCCAACCATCTAGGGGGCAGTGAAAGATTGATGGTCCCTAGGGACCAGAGGAGGAGGTGGAAGGTATCATACCCAACAAAACTGGGGACTACAAAGCAGCAATGAAATATTTCATGCGCCTCAACAGCCATGCATCCCATCAACATGTAGCACACCTGAAGATTGAGGGTTATTTATAGAGGTATTTACTCCCTCATGACCTGCGCGGTCAAGCCAAAATCCCCATTCCCTGGTGTACACAATGTTCAACCACCGCGCCACACGGTGGTCTCTGAAGTGTGTCCAGAGGTAACGATGTTAAAGGACTGGTGGCGCTTTCCAGCCCTCGGCTCAGGGTCCCCGGATTCGTCAAGCCCGTACTCAGCAAATTAATGCTGAGCCCCTGAGGAGTATAAAAGTCGTGCCCATGATACGGTGAGAATGATCATGCCTACTATAATTTTCACGCACCTTGGCTACATTTGAAATTTGAATAGTGTGTCCATACTACTGCCAAGTTTCCACTGTGAGGTTATCAGTGTCACATGAAGTTTTATTATAACTGTTTTCTTTCTGTTGTCTAGTTTCACTGTAATTTAGTTTATTAGTGTGGTTTATTTTATGTATGTCATTGTTTGTGGTAACGGATTCTGTACTTCATGCATTCTTTTAAAGTGCTGCAAAAGTAATGGTTGATTGTTAACCTATTGTAAATCATTATTTTTGCAGTCAAAATAAAAAAAGGATCACGAATTCATTAGATACCTAGTGCTGAAATTGATTACATCCATTTCGCGTAGATTATTGTTTTTAAAAACTTGTGTGAAGAACTTAGTTGCGTGTTTCTTTAATGAGATGTTAAGGTTGTTTATTTGCATTATGGATTTGCTGTTAGTTCTGAAGTAAGAAAATAATAGGATCCCCATTTATGAAGTGTTATTTGTTTAAATTGTTTACTGGTGAAAGTTCATGTATCTTAACTGAAGTTTAGGAATGTATTGTTGGTTGTTTAGTTTTGAGATTATCTGTGTTTACTAAAGTAAAATTTCTTTACATGTTGTGGTTCAAAACTAATGACGACAGTTATAACATTATCCTAATTGTCTTTTGCAAATGGAAGGAAGGAACTTTAGGGTTTAACGTCCCGTCGACAGAGTGGTCATTAGAGACGGAGCACACGCTCGGATTTTGTGGGAAGGAATGGGGAAGGAAATCGGCCGTGCCCTTTCAAAGGAACCATTCAGGAATTTGCCTACAGTGATTTAGGGAAATCACGGAAAACTTAAATCTGGATGGTCGGAGGTTGATTTGAACCACTGCCCTTCCGAATGTGAGTCCAGTGTCTTACCACTGCGCCACCTCGCTCGGTCTGTACTGCAAATGTGTTGTTGTTGTGGTCTTCAGTCTGGAGACTGGTTTGATGCAGCTCTCCACAATAACCTATCCTGAGCAAGCCTCTTCATCTCCACATAAGAACGGCAACCTATATCTGTCTGAATCTGCTTTCTTTATCCATCTCTTGGTCTTCCTCTGCGGTTTTTACTCCACACACTTCCATCCAACGCTAACTTTACAATTCCTTGGTGTCTAATAATGTGCCCTACCAATCTATCCCTTCTTTTAGTCAAGGTATGCCAGAAATTTCTCTTCTCCCCAATTATGTTCAGTACCTCCTCATTAGTTATGCGATCCACCCATCTAATCTTCAGCATTCTTCTGTAGCACCATATTTCAAAAGCCTCAATCCTCTTCCTGTCCGCACTGTTTATCGTCCATGTTTCACTCCCATACAAGGCAACACTCCACACAAATGCCTTCAGAAAGGACTTCCTTAGGCTTAAATCAATATTCGATGTTAACAAATTTCTCTTTTTCAAAAACGCTTTTCTACCCATTGCCATTCTGCATTTTATATCCTCTGTACTGCGACCATCATTTGTTATTTTACTGCCCAAGTAACAAAACTCATCTACCTCCTTTATTGCTTCGTTACCTAATCTAATTCCTTCAGCATCACCTGATTTTCTTAGACTTTACTCCATTACCCTAGTTTTTCTCTTGTTAATCTTCATCTTACATGCACCTTTCAGCACACTGTCCATTCCGTTCAATTGCTCTTCCAGGTCCTTTGCTGTATCTGACATAATTACTATGTCGTCAGCGAAACGCAATGTTTTTAATTCTTCCAACTGAAATTTAATTCCTTCATCAAATTTCTCCTTGCTTTCTTTTATAGCTTGCTCAATGTACAAAATGAATAACATTGGAGAAAGACTACAACCCTGTCTTACTCCCTTTCCCCCTTTCCAACCACTGCATCCCTTTCATGCCCTTCAACTCTGACAGCCGCTACCTGGTAATATCTAGTGTAATTAAAGCCCAGTACCTTACCAGTACCTCTCAACTCTTACTACACAACGTTCGTCCACCATTTCGGATTCCCAGGACGAAGTCGAACTCATCTGCTGTTTATTACTGATCCATACGTCCATACGCTGTCGCCAGGTGTATATATATATATATATATATAACCTCAGAAAGTAATCCGTGACATGAAGTTGAGACCGTTTTCTTGTGAGCACGTCCCGAACGACCGCCTTCCCACGCGCAGGACACTCTAGTCGTGGAGCAGAGTGGGAGTGGCTGTTGTCGCTTCTTCGCCGAAACACGCTCTCCTCAGCCGTCCGTGAAGACGGCGGCCTGCGGCACTTAATTGCAAAGAGATGGCGGTGGCGGCAGCGAGCAGTGCCGTGTGGGCGCCAGCAATTAGAGGCCGGGGTTCTTGCGACGCCACTAATGGGCCGGCCGCAGACACGCCGCCTGCCCCCTGCCCACTTCCCACGCCCCCTGCCCCCCCCCCCCCCCCACCCCCCACCCACCCGCACACGGCTAAGGCCACGGCGCGTTAACGAACAGGCCGCGCTGCGGTCGGCCAGCAATTAGGAGGCGGCGCGGCGTTACCTGCTGCTGCTGCTGCTGGCGCTGCACCGCAAGGCCGCCATTACGCCAGATTGGCCTCGGCACGCCACGTGGCCAGCTGGAGCCAGACTTTTTTCTTGGACTTTGTGACTCCTTTGACGTCTGTAAGCGAACGTGTCTTTACCTCAGTCTCCACGTGCAGCAGACCGAGGCCGATGTTCTGCGCTATTCTAAACTGGGTAGAGTGCCAGCACACGGGCCAGCCCTGTCGTTACTTGTAATTCTGGCAGATGCTCGACAATGGGGGGAGTGACTAACCCGTCGTTCGAGTGCAACAAGCCTGGATAACCTGTCGCGACCCGCGGGCCGTATTCCTATACTCACTGAAGCTTGCAGCCCGCCTCGTCTTACGGAGTAGCGCACCCAATCTCCGAAACACGATACGCCAACATATTTGGGACGTCTATTAATTACGTTACGTCATTTTGGCTTTTCACGACCCGTCTCCCTCCCTCTGGAGAGGTGTGAAATTCTGCTTGACCAGTCGCCACTGATATCTCTTCAGTTTTTTCAAAATGCATATTTAGGTGCTTGACTATGTTGGAGTCATTTAAAAACTAAAAGTGGCGTTTTTAAATTTTTATTTCAGTGCACAGTGTACGGGTCACCAAGACTTGTTTAAGGATGTGCACCACTATCAAGGGATTCTGTATGCCACAGAGGCGTACAAGACAAGCCCCAGTCCTCTCTCCTGTAGCTGCTAAGCCGCGACTTCAGACTACACAGTGACTACTCTTGATGCTCCGCGCATATAAAATACTGTCTACGCCCTATGTACCGGCATAGATTTATTACTTTTTTTTTCCTTTTGTAACCAGCAACGACCGACGAGCCCCAAAAGGATTTCAAATTAAAATAACGCTAAGATCGCTTTTTTAAATTTGTGTTGATGACGCACGAATAGGTCTGATAATGAATAAGACAATAGGAATGCGGGTAAGTTGCTATGAACAGCATAGTGAACGTATTATCGTAGCAAAGATAGACACTAACCCAACAGCGACCACAGTACTACAAGTTTATATGACAACTAGCTCTGCTGATGATGAGGTGATCGAGTAGGTCTGACAATGAATAAGACAATAGGATTACGGATAAGTTACTGTGAGCAGCATAGGAACGCATTATCACAGCAAACATAGGCACGAATCCAACACCGAGCGCAGGACGGCTCTAAGTGGACAGTCCAATTAGATGCGACACTGTGTGAAGAAAGCGCCACGCCGCGGTGGAGTAGCCGAGCGGTCTAAAGCGTCTCGCTGCGGAGCGCGCGGTTGCTCGCCATGGAGGTTCGAGTCCTCCCTGGGGCATGGGTGTGTGTGTTTGTCCTTAGGTTAGTTTACCTAGGTTTAAGTAGTTTGTAAGCTACGGACTGATGACCACGCAGTTTGGTCCGATAGAATTACAAACATTTGAACATTTTGAAAGCGCCACAGTGGCACTTCAGTGGGCCGTCTCTACGATAAAGGTGCCCACATGGGTTAGCCAGGTATGGCCAATACACAGCCGACAGAGGACAACTGAGTCCCTACGAGAGGCCCTCAGCGATGACTTCCATGTGGCCATAGCGTGACACACGGACCTTATTGGTGCATTCAAGTCAGCCCATTCAGAAGTCCAAATCACGAGGACCTTGCGGTGCAGTTCCAATCGGAGCTCCTTTTCCTGGAGACCAATCTCCAGAAAGTTTTATGCAGTGGCTAAAAATAGGTGAAAACCATGGATGGAGTCCTGTGGGACACCATTTGTCTGAACATGGGGCGAGCTTGTGAGTTAGCGACCATAACCTGAAGTTAATGGGGCAAGAAGAAGTTCTGGATGAACAACGGAAGTGGATCCCGTAAGCCCAGTCGAATAGCGAGGTAGGATATGATGTTACCAAGTGGTATCATGTCGAAAAAGACAGTATAGGTAGCTGACTCCAGTGGCACAAGATGGCGAATAACGGAGCGCCTATGACGGTTGTGGCCAGGAGTTCCTGATCTTCTAGGATCCACATGAACCACCGACTCACCATACATTCAAGGAGCTCACGTAGGACGTTGGTGAGACAGAAGGGTGGTAATTATCAACCTCCAGCCGATCTGAGCTCAATCAATACCTCAATCATTATCAATGCCTGGATGATGATGATATACTGCCATCGGGATGGGAAAACACCCTCTGCCCAATACGCCCTATTGGGCAGAGGGTGTTTTCCCATCCCGATGGCAGTATATCATCATCATCCAGGTATTGATAATGACTGAGGTATTGATTGAGCTCAGATCGGCTGGAGGTTGATAATTACCACCCTTCTGTCTCACCAACGTCCTACGTGAGCTCCTTGAATGTATGGAGAAGATGATGTTGTAACTCTGCTTAGAGGTGACGGTGGAACTGGCTGGAAATCCATTCTGGAAATTTTGGGAATCCATCGGGGCATGCAGCAAGGACACTTTGGAACTCGCACGCATTATTAACGGCGTTTATGTTTCAAGGCGGCACGAGCAAAACGAGGAATACTGGTGCAAATTCTGTAATTTAAGGTTGTGGAATTATTGAGTGTGGCCTGCAGTCGCAGACGTGTGGACCTTCTTTAGCATGGAGCAAAATCATTGTCTCCGTAAGCAGCCCAGGCCGTTTGCTCTTGATGGACTTGCTTAGGCTACGAAGTTATCAAATTACACGTCACTGTTAATGGTTTCTCCATGCTCGAGTAATTGGATGAGTATCGGATCTCGATCGTCGAAAAACACGGTGAGCATCACCTTGCCTGCTGAAAGCACAGCCTTGAAATTTTTAGGGGGAGGCGACGACGCATGCTTGACGTCTCTAGAAATCTCACTTAGGTACCCCAAGGGGGCATTTTCAAATTTCAACCGATTTGGTTATTAATACGTTTCGTTCCATTGTATTTGAGCACCCCTAATAAATAAGACGTGAAGTTGTCTTGCATAATATACGAAGTTAGAAGTACAGTATCCAAACAGTAATGAGAGTAATCAAAATACGAATTACATGTAACATTTATAAATTCATTTAATTCAAAACTTCAATATGAAGAAAATTTCTTGTCACATGTTCGGGATCTAATATGAATAAACTTTTTGGTGAGCTGACCTCTGAACAAGCAATAAATTTGTCCTTCTGAGGAACATGGAGATGTCAGATACACACAGCGGTATTAATAGATTCCCTTGTGATTTGTTAATCGTAACTGTTGTTGTTGTTTTTATTTAGAGGGGACTAAATTTCTAGATCGTCAGTTCCTTGTTCCTAGCGAAAACGTTACTTTTTGATGTAAATTGTATGACGTCGCGTCAAAAATGGAGGGATAACACCACCGAGTGGATAGATTTTTACTCGTCAGAGACGATCCACTGGTATGCAAATGTGCAAAATTAGAGATATGCAAATAAATTTTAAATATAATCCTCATTAATGTTATTATCAAGGGTCGCTACCACATTTTTTTACTAAAAAACATGGAAAAAGATCCAACACCCTAAACCTACAGACATGTTGGCAAGATAATTGATCAGAGTGGACCTATCTATCTAATTACCCCTCCAAAATAGTCATTTAGGAATTTGTAAAGGAAAGTAAATTTATGAAATAAATTAATACATTTATTCATTAAAGCACACAGAAATTCGGGGATCGTTAACAATTAGTATAAAGGATTTTGTGAATGACATCACAGTTAAATGTGTAGTCAAGCAATGCGTTACAAATGAAAACAAATGTTTATAAAAAGGACATCAAATGCAGTAAAATCGGTTAACACCGTGGAATACATGAGTGACAGCAAATTGTCTTAATTTTAACAAGTAAGTTTTCAAATCAAGGTATGAAGTCTAATAGTAATGAAACGAATGGAGCTGTAACACAGTGAAATATCTGGGTATAAATGAGGCGTTGTCCTATCGTGAAAAATAGAAAGGTGGAAAGAGGCGCTAAGAAATTAGTTACAGGAAAGAGAAGTCAACATCGATCTTACAGACGCACGTACACACTGATGGGTGATTACTGCAACTATATAAAACAACCCTAGCAAATAGGGAGCATCACTTTCTCAATAACCTAGAGTCAGCTTGATCTGTCGACGCTGGATCTCGCTGACAAATGGACAGTGTTGAAGGATTGGAGCTGAAAGAGAGTAAATTCTTCCACTCGGGAATCTCACAACGATCTGTGAAGCAGTATCAACATTTAACTATAACAGCCCCACTATCGCGGCAGATAGCAGTTGTCAGGTAAATGCTTCTAGTGTCGGCTAGGACATACATTCACAAACTCAAGCGCAAAACGAGAGTATTGAGCACAAGTGTCCCCAGAATGGAATTGCATAAACCACTCGCACGTCGGTACGGCCAGTACGACGGTGGCTGTCTAATCTCAAGTCTCGACCGAACAAGAATATAAAACACAGCTTTTTCGCAAATTCAGCAACTGCAACTTAGTTCCTATGCAGGTCGACACCTGAAATTTTCAGTTCGTGATTAGCTGCAGGCGGATACCTCATAAAACGAAAGTCCCACAAACGCTCAGGACTCAGCCCAGAAAAGTGAATAAACTCTTCAGGTTCTATCTGAAAGAAGACGTCCAAACTAGCCAGAGCCTACACGAGAAGTCACTCTCCACTCTTTGTCCGCCCACGCCAAAGACTGGGCGTCACCGTCCCCCTAAACTCGATATACCAATTACTGAAGAGCTCTAACCCTCCGGACAATGAGCTGGACAGGTAGCTATGACAGATAGCTAGACCTGTCGCCTACAAAGTCGGAGCCAATCAGGCCGCATCCAGGGGACGCCACCCAACCGTTCTTTCGAAAATTCCTCACGCCCATCGTTTCCAAGACTTTTGCTCTAAAAGGAATTGGAAGTCTTATCTAGTGAGCTTGTAGCCCAAATAGCCACAGATAAAAGAACAAAGTGGAAAGGGTACACGAAACACCAGACAAAAGAAGACTCCATTGCGCGCCGAAATACCACAGGACGCCAGGTAGTAGATCACGCTGAAATAACATGGACCGAGTCAGCCCCCGGCTATAATTCTGCAGACAAAGAAGGCTAACAGATACTTGGAAGTATCTGCCCGCCATCTAAAAGGGATGTGATAAATTATCGAGTGTTTTCTAGAGAGTGCAGCCACCTCAGGTAGTGAGCCTACTGACAGATAGGTCCCGCCTCGCAAACTGCCCTCATACCCTTGTCGCCAGCGACCAGCCACCCTCAACAATGACAGCCCAGCTCTGCCTTCCACAGGCAGGTACAGCGCCTAACAGCTAACGAATACAGTTCCCAAGAACAATGAGAAAATTGTCGTCCAAGACACATACTGCAGGTTCACCAAACAATACATTTTGAGGCACATCCTTATGACATGCAAGACAGCACACATAAAAGCACTAGAAAGAGAGAAAATAAATGAACAAATAATTGACGGCCCTACAATACCCCACAAAAGAAAATCTGTCACTGATTGCACTGATGAGAGAACCACGAGGGTTATAGATGGACAATGAACCTTTCACTGACAACACAAATGAGGAAGACACAATACAGACAAATAGAGTGTTTATCCAAGTTACATAGCGTCCACCGGCTACTTGTTATGAACCTGAGGGTAGGGAACGAGTGTAAGGGATCAGAGTACCATGAAAGACGAATAAAAATATGGAATCTACAGGGAAAAAAGTCAAGGAAGAATTCCAGAAGAAAATAAACGAAAAGTTGCCATCAGATAAACCAAAAACAGGAGAAGAGGAATGTATGCAGTTCAAAAGTGCAATGGTCGAATCTGCAGTAGCAGTATGCGGAAGAATAACCAGCAAAAAGCGATATAAAGAGACACCTTGGTGGAATAATAGAGTAAATGAAGCAATGAGAATGAAGAACAAGGCATTCAGCGTTTGGTTTCAGGAAAGAAATGATCTTGCAAGAGAGGAGTACAAGCAAAACAAGAAAGAAGCAGCAAAGGTAGTCACAGAGGAAAAGAAGAAGTGGATGGAGAAGTGGACAGAGATGATGGAGGAGAACAGCAGAGGAAATAAGAAAGTACTATATGTGATGGTTAAAAATAAGAGAAGAGGTCTGAGAGAGGATGTGGTGATGGTGGAAAAAAATGGAAATGAGATCCACAACAGGGAGACTCCAAACGTGGAAAGAGTATTTTGAGGAGTTGCTAAATGCAAAGGGACATGAGGATGGTAGTACAGTAAAAGACGGAAGGTGCAGTACAGGAATGCAGAAGGACCTGACTTGGAGAGAAGTGGAAGTGGCAATAAACAAGATGAAAGGATGAAAGCACTAGGGGTGGATGAAGTGAATGTGGAAATGGTGAAGGCAGCAGGGGAAGTTGGGAAACAGTGGCTGTATCGGATGATGAGGGTGATATGGAAGGAAAGGAAGGAAAGGAAGACCCCAGAAGATTGGAAAAAAGGACTGATAGTCCCAATATTCAAGAAGGGAAACAGAAAGGAGATCAGAGTCATACTGGTGTCACACTGTGCAAAAGTGTATGAGAATGTATGAGTTGTGTGAAAGTGGGAGAGGGAAGAACTGGATGGTTCAAACAAATATGTGGGCTGAAGCAGGCAGTGTATTGTCACCCCGTCTTTTCATTGTGGTTATGGATGACATAATGACAAAGGTAGCAGGGAAACTTGAGGAAGGAAAGCTGAAAGCAATGGTGTTTGCAGACGATCTCATGGTGTGGGACAAAAAGGAGAAGGAAATCCAAGTGCAGCTAGATGCTTGAGAAGAAACAATGAGAGAATATGGATTGAAGTTCAACATCTGTAAATGTAATTTCATGGTAACCAGCAGGAAAAAGGATAGACCGGTGAAGGGAATAACACTAGGAGGTGAACAGCTGAAGAAGGTAGAATGCTACAAGTACCTGGGAAGTGTAATTGAAGAAAATGGGAGAAATGTCAAGGAGATTACAGGCGTATCAGACAGGTAGAAGTATTTCTGAGAAGTGTTAGGAGTTAAGTGGTGAGTAAGGATGTACCACAAAAAAGAGAAGGAGTGCTATACCAAAATTATTATGTTCTGATATTGACATATGCATCGAAAACTTGGGTGACAAAGAAAAGAGATAGGAGCAAAATAAAAGCAGGGGAAATGAAATTTCTACAAAGCAGAATAGGAGTAACAAGAAGAGACAGGGTGAGGAATGAGAAGATCAGGGAAATAGTGAGAGAGGAGCCCTTACAGGAAGTGATAAAGAGATCAAGACTGCAGTGATATGGCCATTTAAAGAGAATGGAGGAGAAGGGGATCCCCAGGAGAATACACAAAATGCAGATACAGAAGAAACAACCAAGAGGAAGACCAAGGGATAACCGGCCTCGGTGGCCGAGGGGACTGAGGCGCTCCAGTCACGGTCTGCACGGTCACTATGGTCGGGGGTTCGAATCCCCCCTCGGGCATGGATATTTGTGCCGCCCTGTCTTAGTGAGTTCATAAGTAGTTTGTAAGTTTAGGGACTGATGACCCCATAGTTAAGTCACATAAGCTATACAAACATTTGAACATTTTTTGAACCAAGGGATAGATGGCTGAAAGGAGTGAAGGCTTGTGTCAGGAAGAGAGGAGAGGACTGGGCCAGAGTAAAAACAGAGAGATGGTGGGAGGACAGGACGAAGTGGCGAGGCTTGTGTTACAAACAGACCCAGCCTAAGGCTGGAAACTGTACAAGATGAAGATGATGATCCAAACAAAAATTTTATAGCAGAATCTTATGTCTGCCTGATCAATGGGATAAAAAGGATAAGGCAGCCACGCTGAAAACACTAAAAACCGCAAATCAGTAGGCATAAAACAGTAAAAACAGTTTAAATGTGCTGGAGAGGTGGAATCTGAGAGATCAGAATAAAGCACCCTCCATTATAAAAAAAGAATGGTAAAATCGAGTTGCATGGATAAAAAGTAACACAGATTTAGCCATGGGGACATCGTGTCCTAGCACTACAGGGAGGGCACCTGGAAGATCAAAAGACTGCCGAAAAGGGGCTAAATGGGACAGTCCACCAGGAAATGGATCACTGTCAAAAAAGCACAACAACAATACTTCGGCGAAGTCTTGCGGCATATTAGATAGCCATGAATGAACAAATTATACCCAATACAGAAGCGGCACAGTACAACCGAGTCCCGAAATTTGGACGTCAATGAAGTTTTCCATGTGGCTATGGAAACTTGTTTTGTGCACTAGAAGTGGACCATTCCGAGCTTCGCGCACCTTCTGATGTAGCGCCAACCTCAGACCAATTTACAGAGATCGTGAGATGGTGGCTTGTTTGGCCAACCGATCAACGCTTTCATTCCTAGATATGCCTAGATGTGCCCTGGGTTGAAGGAAAAGACCACTGAACGATTTGACCTGTGGGAGAGGAAACATAAATACACTGCAGCAAAGAAACACTTGTCAAGAGCTTGCAAGCTACTCAGGGAGGTACTGCCGATGACAAAGAACTCGCCAAGTCTTGAATGGAGGTGCTCAGGAGGACGAAAAATAGCCACCGGCTCTGCAGTAAAAATATTGGTCCCACAAGGCAGAGAATGCTGCTCAGTGTGGTCGCCGTGGATGGATGTAAACTCAGTTCTGCCATTCACCGCAGACCCAGCAGTACAGACCACTTTTGCATCGCAAAACGACTCCATAAATGCCGCAAACGCAACGAAGTCTCGCTGGTTAAACTGAGGCCTTGGAGTCACATGCCAAATCCATGTAGAACCGCAAGTGAAGGAGGGACCAAGAAGGCGATTGGGAAGGATAGTGTAAGGAGGGAGGGGAAGGGACGCCAGTGAAGAGAGAAGGGAGCGAATGCAGGCCGCAATCGGGAAACCTGACCCTCATGGGTAGGGAAGTGCAGTATATGGAAACGGAACCTGTGGTTTGGGTGATTTGCGAGGTATGAATGTAGGCGAAGTACAATGTCAGCAGCTATTGTCAGTGGAATTGTAGTGGCTAATCACCAGACTAGTGCGAAAAGCTATCGTTGCCAGCCTGCCGCCACAATGGAGGATCGAGTCGACAAAGCGTAATGCTGAAGGCACTGCTGAATGATGCATTAAGCTCCCATACTCGATACAGGATTGGGCTAAGGCTTTGTTCGTGCAGCCCCCAAACAGTGTGGATGATGCTGCGGAGGATGTTTATGTGTCACCAGCACTGTCGTTTAAGCTGACGAAGGTGGGGCGTCCAAGTAAGGGAGGCATCGCAATCCATGCCCAAAAACTGATGTGTCTCCTCTGCGTGAAGTAGTTCATCAGCAAGGTTGAGCTCTGGATGTAGGTGAACTATCCGACGGCGACAAAAATGCGGTGAATTGAAAACCATTGGCAAAGGACCAATATTATGCCTTTCAGATGGCACCTTGCAGCTGCCGTTCAGCGACAATGATGATTGTAGGTGTATAATATAGGAAAAAGTCATCAGCAAACAGGAAGCAAGATGCTGATGAGCCAAATACAGAGACCATTAACTACCATCAAAAAGAGGGGGACACTTATAACGGAGCTCTGTGGTTCAACGTTCTGAAATGGGAACTCAAGCAGATACCAACTATAACACGAAAGGTGGGAAGAGAGAGAAAGTTCTGGATGAAGATCAGAAGAGCACCCGGTCTCTTACAAGGCCCATAATCTGTTGCATCCCACAAGGGGTTGTGAGAATTGAAACCCCAAAACGGCGGTATGGCGGGGGAAGTTCAACAACAAAAGTAGAAAGGTCTGAAAAAGACACGGCCTCGTCCAGAAGAAGGTATAGCGATCAGATAGTGCTGTACTGTCCTCCCCGGATTCTCAAAGCCACTGCCTCGAGCGCTATGCAATGTGGCACTGGTGCACTGGGAACAGTGGCGAGGACATAGATACAGAGACCTTAGAAAACTCTGTCATAGGCTGCACTATTTTCTTCGTAGCCCCGGGAGCCACGAGATACAGGGGTCAGCTGAACAGGAAAAAAGTTTCAGTAGGGCTACACATAGTACAGGGAAATGACACAATAATTCGCAAAACTCAGATGTTCCACTGAAGGATAGTGCTAAAGGCTTACTGAAATGCCAAGATTATTCTGATCGTTTCATTTACGCCTCAGTTTCACATTTTGCTGCCGCTGGAGTTTGTGTGGTATCAGTATCCATCGATTGTGGCTTGTCAGTGAAGTCTAGGTCCTCAGAGGATGCTAGGTTTTCCAGCCCCTCCTCAGTATCGGATGTTTCAAAGACCAATGGCTGGGATGCTATTAGAAGCTATTTTTTCTCTCTCATCATAATTTTCCCCCTCTCGTTGTTCTTTTGGTTTAGAGCATGGAAGGGCTTCTCTAAAGTGACTTCAGTAACTGATGAAGATCAGGAAGCTCTTCCAACATGCAGTGTTTGGAATCTTCTACTTGTAGAAGTGGAAGGGAGCGTTCCAAATGACCCCTTCCTAGGGAGAGAATCCAAAACAAGTTGTTGCTTCTCTAGCTGGGGAATGGGGATTTCTGTCCCTCAGGATTTGGGGGAAGTTGCTCCCCACAGGTGGTGGTGGGGGAGAAGAAGATGGAGGAGTGGCCCCAACCATCAAGGGGGCAGTTCGTGTCAGGCAGCCCTGGGGTCTACAGTAGTAGGCAACTGCTGCATACAATGACTTGATGTAGCTGGTTGTTGTTGTTGTTGTTATTTAAAGGGGACCAAACTACTGGGTCAGCAGTCCCCTGTTCCCAACAAAGAATGTCCATTTAATTGTAAACAACCATATGAGTACTCAAGAGTACATGTCACCGATGAAATTTACAAACAACAAACATAGAGAAACCAACAGCACAGATACAAAAATAAAACAATAAAACCAAGTTAGTCAATCATGCTAAAATTTGAAATGAGAATCCGTGGCTGGCTGGTCACTGAGATAAAAATGGACGGGCCAGTCACGAATGTCACAGCAACACGAATGTCTGTTAATCAGAAGATATAAAACATTAAAATACGGTTAAAAGGTCAGGAGAAATCACCCTACATTAAATAGAATTGTAAAAACCGGCTGCACGGATACGACGGAGCACAGAGTCAGCCATGGAGGCATCGTCCCCCAGCACTAAGGAGAGGGTAGTTGGAAGATTAAAAGACCGCCGCAATGGGGCCAAAACAGTACAGTCCACCAGGAGATGAACCACCGTCAAGGCGCCACCACAGCGACACATGGGCGGTGGCTCATGGCGAAGTAAATAGCCATGTGTCAACCAAGTGTGCCCGATACGGAGGCGGCACAGCACGATGGAGTCTCGACGACAGGGCCTCAGTGAGGTTTTCCATGTGGCTGTGGATGGTTTGATTGTGCGAAGCTTGTTTGGCACACTCAGTGCAGACCATTCCAAGCCCCAAGCGCCTCGCACCTTCCGGTGCAGCATCAACCTAAGGTCCGTTTCCACGAGCCCAATGTCAAGACGGCGTGAGGAGGTAGCCTGCTTGGCCAACTGGTCCACACGCTCATTACCAGGTATGCCGACGTGCCCTGGGGTCCATACGAAGACCACTGAGCTACCTGACCTGTGGAGAGCTGCAACAGTGTCTTGGATACTCTGCACCAGAGAGAGTTTGCTGAAGCACTGGTCGAGCGCTCGCAAAGCACTCAGGGAGTCGCTACATATGACAAACGACTCCCCAGGGCAGGCTCGGATATGTTCCAGAGCTCTAGAGATAGCGACCAGCTCTGCAGTGAACACACCACTTCCGCTTGGCAAAGACCGCTGTTCAAAAAGGTCACCATGGAGATAGGCGTACCCAGAATGGCCATCTACCAGGGAACCATCGGTATAAATGACCTCCGCACCGTGGAATGAGTCAAGGAGTTCCTGGAACTGGCAACGAAGAACCGATGGTGAAATGGAGGCTTTTGAGTCCCAGGACAAGTCCAACCGTAGCTGCGGACGAGGAATACACCAAGGAGGTGTTTGGGAAGAGTAGTGGAAAGTAGGAGGGAAGGGAAGGGATTCAAGGGAGGAGAGAAGGGAATGGACACGGACTGCAATTGGGAGACCCGACCGAGGCCGTCTTTGAGGGGATGGGAGTGCAGCAGTTGGGAAGAGAAGCCTGCGATGCGGATGATGGTCTGAGGTGTGGACACGAGCGACATACGAAGACAGCAAGTGTTGCCGACGGTAACGCAGTGGGGGAACCCCAGCCTCAACGAGGAGGCTCATTACCGGGCTTGTACGAAAGGCTCCCGTTGCCAAGCGAACACCAGCATTTAAGATGGGGTCTAGGACCCGAAGCGCAGAAGGGGCTGCCGAGTCATACACCTGGCTCCCATAGTCCAGGCGGGACTGGATGAGAGCCTTATAAAGTCGTAAGAGAGTTGGACGGGCGGCCCCCCAAGCAGTGTGGCTGAGGCAGCGCAGTAAGTTTAAGTGGCGCCAGCACTTTTGTCGAAGCTGTTGTAGGTGGGGAACCCACGTGAGCCGGGCATCGAACAACATGCCCAAGAAGCGGTGCGTATCTTCAACACGCAGAAGGTCGTCACCTAAGTACAGTTCTGGGTCTGGGTGCACCGCCCGACGGCGGCAAAAGTGCATAACTCGAGTTTTGGAGGCAGAGAACCGGAACCCATGCGCTAAAGCCCAGGAATGCGCCCTTTGAATGGCTCCCTGCAACCGCCTTTCAGCGACACCAATACTAGCCGAACTGTAATACATACAAAAGTCATCGGCATACAGTGAGGAGGACACCGATGACCCTACTGCTGCAGCAAGTCCGTTGATGGCAATTAGAAACAGCGGAACACTAAGGACGGAGCCCTGTGGGACTCCATTCTCCTGGGTGCGTGGGGAGCTGAGGTGGGTACCAACCCTAACCCGAAAAGTGCGGAGTGAGAGGAAGTTCTGTATGAACAGTGGAAGCAGTCCTCTCAAGCCCCAACCATGCAGTGTAGCTAGAATATGGTAGCGCCAGGTGGTATCATAAGCCTTTCGGAGGTCGAAAAAGACTGCAATTAGGTGCTCGCGCCTGGCAAATGCAGTGCGGATGGCCGACGCCAGCGGAACTAGATTGTCCAATGCAGAACGTCCCTGGCGGAATCCCCCTTGTTGTGGGGCAAGGAGTCCACGGTCTTCAAGAACCCACATGAGCCGCCGACTCACCATACGTTCCAGGAGCTTGCAAGGAACGTTGGTGAGGCTAATCGGGCGGTAACTGTCTGCCACATATGGATCAGCGCCAGGTTTTATTACTGGAACGACGATGCTGTCCCGCCATTGAGATGGGAAAGTACCCTCGGCCCAGAGGTGGTTGAACAGGGCGAGAAGTTATTCTTTAAACTCCTGTGACAGGTGGCGCAGGAACTGTTTGTGGATCTATCTGGCCCTGGGGTGGTATCAGGGCAAGCAGTGAGGGCACTCTGGAACTCCCACTCAGTGAATGGGGCATTATATAGCTCTCGCCGACGTGTATGGAAAGATAGCTGCCTCCGCTCGAACTGTTCTTTGCGAGTACGGAAGCCCGCAATATACGCAGAAGTCGCAGAGTTACTGGCATAATGGTCCGCCATGTGTTCAGAGATAGCAGCTGGATCCATGCATATAGTACCCCGAATGTTCAAGCTGGGGATTCCCGCCTGTGGTCGGTACCCAAAAAGGCGCCGAACCTGTGACCACACCCGAGATGGGGCGGCACGCGAGCCAATGGCAGCGACATATCTCTCCCAACAGTCCTGCTTACTCTGGCGTATCAGCCTCCGAGCTTGAGCCCGAAGACGTTTAAAAGCGATCAGGTGCTCTATACAAGGGTGGCGCCGGTGGCGCTGGAGTGCCCTACGACGTTCCCTGATGGCCTCAGCAATCTCTGCAGACCACCATGGAACCGACTTGCGCCGAACTGAGCCAGTGGTGGTCGGAACACTGGCTTCAGCAGCGGAAATGATGGCACTAGTAATGTGATGAACAGCCTGATCAACGTCATCCGGGATTGGAGGAATCGCCCTAGTAGCTGAGGTGTAAGCAGGCCAGTCAGCCTTACTCAGGGACCAACGGGGCAAGCGAGTTGGTGGTTGATATTGGAGAAGAGAGATATGGATGGGGAAGTGGTCGCTACCACATAGGTCATCGTGGACCCCCCAATGAAGCTGTGGTAGAAGACTTGGGCTGCAGAGAGAAAGGTCTATAGCCGAGTATGTGCCATGCGCCACACTGAAATGTGTGGCGGCACCAGTATTAAGAATGCAGCAGTCCAGCTGTGCTAGTAGAACTTCAATGTCCCTACCGCGACCTGAGACCTGAGAGCCACCCCACAAGGGGTTGTGGGCATTGAAATCCCCCAGTAGAAGGAATGGTGGGGGAAGTTGTGCTACCAAGTTCGCAAGGTCTGCAGGAGACACTGCCTCATCCGGAGGGAGGTAGAGTGAGCAGATGGTAATATCCTGTCGTGCCCGAATTCTCACGGCCACCGCCTCGAGCACTGTGGTAAGTGGCACTGATGAACTGGGGACAGTGGCAAGAACGTAAAGACAGACTCCTCCGGATACCCTGTTGTGTGTTGTACGGTTTTTATAATAACCCCTATACCCACGAAGGGCAGGAGTCCGTTCAGCAGGAAACCAAGTTTCCTGTAGAGCAACACAGAGGGAAGGGCAGTGACAGAGCAACTGCTGTAACTCGGCCAAGTGGCGGAAGAAACCGCCACAGTTCCACTGCAGCACCACACTATGTCCCGACGTACTGGGCATATTCATGTAGGTGGTAGAGTAGGGCCCACAGGTTTCTCTGCAGCCACTGATGCAGGAGGCAGAGCCTCAGCGTCCATAGCTTCCAGAGTCTTCGCAATTGCCAAATCTTCAGGGGACGCGAGGATTTCCACCACGTCCTCGGAAGCAGACGGTTTTTGTGGTGGCATGGTAGCCACTTGAGAATCTTTTGTTTTGGTTTTCTTTTGTTTCTCGCGCTGATCCTTCGGCCTCTCACGCTGGGAGGGCTTGGCAAACTCAGTCTCAGGGACGGAGGTTGTCCTTGCGGCCCTACGACCAGCTTTGGGTGGCACTTGCTGCCACTCATTGGCATCCACTGAGCCAGTGGGAGAAACCGAGGGAGAAAGGGATTCAAGCGATCCCTTCCTCGCGAGAGCAGGCTGTGGTAGCTCTGGCTCACGTGTGGGGACCGATGTCCCCATTTGTTGGGGGGTTTTTGCTTCCAAGGCAGGGGCTTTGGAAGCAACAGAGTGAGATGTGCCCCCTACCACCAAGGGGGCCGATGGTGACGGTTGGGCTCGAGGGCCCACTGTGATAGACGGAACTGGCGGTAAACTAGTCTGCGGAGATGGTTTTGTAGCTACTGCATAGGATGTTTTGATGCTGACCGGGTGGAGTTTCTCATATTTCCTCTTGGCCTCGGAATAAGACAGCCGATCCATGGTTTTGTATTGCATGATCTTCCGTTCTTTGTGCAGTACAGAGCAGGTAGGCGAGCAAGGTGGGTGCTGCTGTCCACAGTTAACACAAAAGGGAGGTGGTGTACAAGGGAGGTCCGGGTGCGATGGACGACCACAGTCCCGACAGGTGGAGTTGGCGGTACACCTGGAGGACATGTGCCCAAACCTCCAGCATTTAAAACAGCGCATAGGGGGAGGAACGTAGGGCTTTATGTCACACTGGTAAATCATCACCTTGACCTTCTCAGGCAATGAGTCGCCCTCGAAGGCCAAGATGAATGCACCAGTGGCGACCCTGTTGTCCTTCGGACCCCTATGGACTCGCCGTATAAAGTGGACACCTCGCCGTTCCAAGTTCTTGCGGAGTTCGTCATCAGACTGCAAAAGGAGATCCCTATGAAAAATCAAACCCTGTACCATGTTCAGGCTTTTGTGTGGGGTGATAGTAACGGGAACATCACCCAGCTTGTCACAGGCGAGCAAAGCCCGTGACTGTGCTGGGGATGACGTCGTTATTAAAACCGATCCTGATCGCATCTTCGACATGCCGTCTACTTCTCCAAACTTATCTTCCAAGTTCTCGACGAAAAAGAGAGGCTTCGTGTTCACGAAAGATTCACCATCAGTCCTAGTACATACTAAATACCTTGGAGCATATTGTTGTCCTCGGCTACGAGATCTGCGTTCCTCCCATGGCGTGGCCAAGGAAGGGAACGACTGAGGGTCATAAGTCTCAGCATTGAAGTCTACTTTTCCTCTCTTAGAGACGGTGGTTAAACGCCCACCAGCGTTGCTTTGGGTCCTTTTCATCGTGTTCCCACGAGCAGCTAGGGAAATTAAGGTCCACCCAGGCAGAGCCCTGCTTGCCTGGGTAAGCCTTGTACAACTGAGGTGCGGCAGGTTCCTCAGAGGTTGCTCGCTAGCGGCTGTTCAACCTCAACAGCCATGCATCTCCTCGGCACGTAGCACACCTTGAGATTGAGGTTTTTTTTATAGAGGTTTGTACCATCCTCGCGACCCGGGCGATTAAGCCAAGATCCCCGGGCTCTGAAACGTACAACGTTCCACAGTCGCGCCGAACGATGGTCGTTGAAGCACGCACAGAGCTTACGGTGTAGCGGACTGTTGGCGCGACACAGCCCACAGCTCAGGACCCCGGGTTCGCCAAGCCCGTACTCAGCAAATTAATGCTGAGCCCCTGAGGGGTTGATGTAGCTGCCCGTACTACTTTTTGCCTCTGTATAAGAAAGTCTCTCCATTGTCGTGTATTCGATTATTTTCCTTTCTTTATGGAGTATCGTCCAGTCTGACAAGCAAGGGTGGTGATACTGTCTACAGTTGACACAGCAAGGAGGCGGAGTACAAGGAGCGTTCGGATGGGATGGACGCCCACAGTCTCTACAAGTGGGACTGGAATTACACCAGGAAGACATGTGACCAAATTTACAGCACTTGAAGCACCGCAAGGGAGGCGGAATGTAAGGCTTTATGTCTCACCGGTCTATCATCACCTTGACCTTTTCTGGCTAATAATTGCCCTCGAAGCCCAATATGAAAGTACTGGTGGCAAAATTTCTGTCCTTTGACCCGCTGTAGCTGCTCCAGATAAAGTTTACATCTCGTCGTTCGAAGCTAGCGCGTAGTTAGTCATCCGACTGCAGGAGGAGATCTCGATGAAAAATATTCCCCTGTGCCATGTTGAGGCTCTTCTAAGTATGGAGTGAATACAAAAATATCGACCAGCCTGTCGCATGCGAGTAGCGTCCACGATTGAGCAGGGGACGCTGCTTCCATCGAAACGAAACCATTTCGCATATTTGATATTCCTGCGACGACGCCATACTCATTATTGAGGATTTCTATGAACGAAGGAGGCTTCGTTGCTATGAAGGGTTTCCCTATCAGTTCTGTCGTTCCTCCCATGGTGTAGCCAGGGAAGGGAACGATTGGGGGTTATATGTTGCTGCCGGCCGCGGTGGCCGAGGGGACTGAGGCGCTTCAGTCACGGTCTGCACGGCCACCACGGTCGGGGGTTCGAATCCCCCCTCGGGCATGGATATTTGTGCCGTCCTAGCTCGTAAGTAGTTCATAAGTAGTTTGTAAGCTTAGGGACTGATGACCCCGTAGTTAAGTCCCATAAGATTTACAAACATTTGAACATTTATATGTTGCTGCATTAAGGTCAACTCCACGCCAGACGGCAGATAAGCGTCTGTCAACTTTCTTCTTAGCTCGTTTCATTCTGTTCCCATGAGCAGCTAGAGGAAGTCCACCCAGGCCTAAGCCTGTTCCAACTGAGGTGTGGCAGATTCCAGAGGGATTGCTTGCGAGTAACTGTTCAAGCTCAACATCCATGCATCATCTCGGCACGTATCTTGAGATATAGGTTTTTATAGAGATTTTTACTGTCCTCGGGACCCGGGCGATTAAACCAAGATCCACAGGCTTTGCAGCGTGCAACATTGCTTCTGTCGCACCGTTCGGTGCTCGCTCTCAAGCACAGAGCTTACAGTGTGGAGGACTGTTGGTGTGACGCAGTCCGCAGCTCAGAGACCATGGGTTCACCACGCCTGTACTCAGCAATTTAATTATGAGTTCCCTGAGGTGATGAATCCTAATGAAACACACAACTCTTAGTGGAAACTGCAATCTCTTGAAGTTAAACGATAGATCATTGGAAATAATGGACACTCATTGGATGTACACTATTCTCCTCCTTTAGTTGTTGCTTCCGTTTCTAATCTGTTGCTTCCGTGAGTGCTTTACAGTTCAAAGTTGTCAACAGCACTGTCAAATTTCAGAAATTTCATTGACCAGAATACAGGAGTGTCTTAGTAGTAAATAAGATGGTTGTTTGTTTTAGGAGGACAAAACTGCAAAGGTCACGCGTCTCGCATTCCATTACAGGACAGTACAAGCAATGGTAGAATCGTTAAAGAAGCCCAAAGATTAAAATGGAAAGGGGCGGGGTAAATCCCGCTGAGTCAATGAAACGACAAGGAAATCGATAAGAGACAACACGAAATGGGATGGTCACAAAGAAACACCGAACGATGAGAGGGAATAAAACAACAAAGTCAACATCTGTGGTTAACCGATTGTGATATTAAAAAGAGGAAGGGTCAATCACTTCGCAACACAAGGAAGCCTCCAATTAGAGGACACAAGTCAAGACGATCACAGACAGTGAACTGAAGCGAAGCTTCACAGAGAACGATAAAAACCGCCAGCTCGAATAAAACTTAAAACAGAATTAGTCATTTTGGCATCGTCACTTAAAATGATAACACTGCAAGAAAATGAAAGTCTGCCGAAAGCGTCTAAAGTATGGCAGTCTGACAAGATGTGGGTTATCGTCAAGGTTGTTGTTGTTGTTACTGTTGTTGTTATATGGAGGGGACTAAACAGCTACTTCATCAGTACCTTGATCCTAGCTAAGAGTTCAGTGTCAGAAGCTTAAAAAATAGACCACCGAGAATCGAAACTCAAAAGAGGGACAGGCTGACAATGAACAATTTGTAGAGAACACAAAAGAAAGACACACAATAGGTAAAAACCAAGTAAGGAACTGAGCTAAAACTGGACACCAAATACCATGGCTGGCTGATCACAAAGATAATACAAGATGAGCCAGCCATGCTGCACACAATAAAAGGCACTAGGCATTCTACACGAAAGGCTTAAAAAGACTTAAAAGTGCAGGATAAGTAAGGACCTGATAGAGCAGGCTATAGCACCCACCACTAGATGGAAATGTAGAAACCAGCTGCATGAAGAGTTAGCCGTGGAGGCATCGTCGCCAAAAAAATAAGGGTAGCACGTTTGGTAAATTAAAAGACTGCTGTGACTACTGTCACCACTGCACCACGACACACGGGCGGGGCCTCACGGCGAAGGAGATAACCGTGGGTCAGTCATGTATGCCCAGGTTAGATTAGATTATACTTATTCCATAGATCATAAATATGACACTTCGCAATGATGTGGAAAGTGTCAGGTTAATGAAGGGTGTCTGTACAAGACGTTACATTACACAAAATATTACATGACAAAAAAAATTTATTTACTAATTTATATCTAAAAACTCATCCAATGAGTAGAAGGAGTTGTCATTCAGAACTTCTTTTAATTTATTTTTAAATGCTAGTTTGCTCTCTGTCAGGTTTCTGATGCTGCTTAGTAGGTGACCAAAGACTTTTGTGGCAGCATAATTTACCACTCTGTGCCAAACTCAGATTTAGCCCTACATAATGAAGATCATCCTTTCTCTTGGTGTTATAACTGTTTACACTGCTATTAATTTTGAACTGGGTTGGATTATTGACAAAAATTTTCATAAGTCAATATATATACTGTGAAGTTACTGTGAGAATACCTAAATCATTAAATAGATGACTGCAGGATGATCGAGGATGGGCTCCAGCAATTATTGTGATTACACGCTTTTGTGCAATGAATAATTTTTTACTCAATGATGAATTACCCCAGAATATGATGCCATACGAAAGCGGTAAATTAAAATAGGCACAGTAAGCTAATTTACTGAGATTCTTATCGCCAAAATTTGGAATAACCCAAACAACATATGTAGCTGAACTCAGACGTTTCAGCAGACCGTCTATGTGTTGCTTCCAGTTTAATCTCTCATCAATTCACATACTTAAAAATTTTGATAATTCTACCATAGTTACATACTTCTGTTAAAAGTTTATATTTATTACTGGAGTTGTGCAATTTACTGTGTTTTATCAAAATTTAATGAGTGTCCGTTTGAAGAGAAGAAGAGAACCAATTAATAATTTTGTGAAAAAACATTATTTACGATTACATCACTTAGTTCTTGATTTTTGGATATGATTACTGTATTTGTATCACCAGGAAAAAGAAATAACTTCGCATCTTCATCAATGTAGAATTGCAAGTCGTTTATGTATATCAAGAACAGTAAAGGACCTACGACCGAACCCTGTGGCACCCAATCCTTGATTGCCCATGATTTCCAGTTTCCTGCCTCAAATTCTGGGTAATGCATTTTTGTCAACGTCGGGCATGACACCAGTAAATCTAATTGCATTTGGCTGCCGACCTGCTCCGTGTCGAAGAGACGTACTGTTTTTTAGGCATGTGGTTTGACGACCGCGTCACTTAGGTGCGATACCTTTGCCAGCTTAAACAAATGTGCTGGCGATACCTATACATCCTGTGCTGTGTCAGCCACACTGTGTGGAGAACTGCATGCCCAACGCTCCTGTAGCTCTTATAAGGCCCTCATTCAGTCGCACCTTGAATATGGATCTATAGCATATGATTCAGTCATGCATTAGGCATTGCAGGCATTGGACCCAATTTTACATAGTAGTGTCCGTTTAGCGACAGGGGCTTTTTGCACAAGCCCTGTGATCTGCATCCTAGTCGTAGCTGCGCTCCTTTCCCTGTGGTTCCCCCAGCAACACCTGCAAGGTTCTTATGTTGCCCATGTTCAGGCCTCACCCAACCGCCTGAACCGCTGGCCCCTTCTTCCAGACGCTGCAATCCCTATCCCTCCACGACGGCCTAGGTCAGGTTGCCCAACTGCAGTCCATGTTCGTTCCTTTCCTTCATCCTTGTAATCCTATCCACTCCCTGCCACTTTCCAATAATCCTTTCAAACCCCTCCTTGGTCCATTTCTCGAATGCAGCTTTGTCTGGATCTGTCTCTTGCTTCAAAGGACTCAGATTCCCCAACACATATCCGTCGCTATTTCCAGCAACTCCTCGATTCGTCCTGTGCTGTCGAAGTCATTTACACTGATCGTTACTGAGCAGAAGGTCATGCTGGGTATACATATCTCCAAGATGACCGTGTGAGACAGTATTCATTACCTCGTGAGAGTAGTGTCTTTACTGCAGAGCTGATCACCGTCATAAGGCTCTCGACCATCTCGCCTACCCCAGGGGTTCATTTGTCATCTGTAGTGACTCACTTTGTGGCTTGTAGGCTCCTCTCCTCCTCTCCCCACCAATTAGTGTGGTCTATTCTCTTTCGACAGGTCTGGCCATTCTGTTGTCTTTTTGTGGGCTCTGGGCCATATTGGCATAACGGGGAATGAATATTTCAATCGGTTGGCCAAGCAGGCCATTAAGGCACCACCTCTAGAGATAGGTGTCATGGCATCGGATCTGAAGTTGGCGTTGCACCGCAAAGTGCGTGATGATTAGGGCACTGAATGGTCAAACACGGATGTGCAAAATACGCTTCGTGCAGTCAAGCTATCCATGGCTCTGTGGAAATCTTCATTGCGGCCCATACGTCGTGAATCGGTTCTCCTCGGCCACATCGGCAATGGGTAACTGAATCTAACGACAAGAGGGAGTACTGATCCAGAAATTGTTCAGTATTTTAAAAATTATTGTGCAGTACTAAGAAAAGTTATTAAAAAGTCCAGAAGCATGTGTATCATGTCTGAGATCAGTACTTCTGATAATAAAATTAAAACTACTTGGAATATTATTGAAAGGGAAACAGGGCAACCAAAAGCGAAGAACGAGAGTATTATCATAAAACTGAATAATAAATGTACTAAAAAAAAGTCAGATATGGAAAATATATTCAATAATCATTTTCTAAATGTTGTGGAGAAAATAGGATCCAGGTGTTCCTTAGAATAGGCCAGGCTACTAATAGAAGGGGCCATACCTACTCAGTTCGATACAGTTTTAATTCTACCAACCTCTTGAAATGAGTAAAATAATAAACCCACTGAAAAGTAAAAGCTCTTACGGAATTTATGGCACTTTCAGCTGGGTACTTAAAGCTTGTTCCCCACTGATAACTAGGATTCTCAGTCACTTATGTAATAGGCCATTCTCAAACCATTGCATAAAAAAGGGGATACATCAGATGTTAACAACTACGGCCCAATCTCTCTCTTTTGACTGCTTTATCGAAGATCTTTGAGAAAGAATTGTATTCAAGAGTAGCCTCCCATATTTGTAAAAACAAAGTACTAACCGAATGCCAGTTTGGTTTTCGGAAAGGATTTTCAACAGAAAATGATATATATACTCTTAACGATCAAATATTAAATGATCCAAATAACCAGACATAATTCATTAGTATTTTTTGTGTTCTTTCAAAGGCCTTTAATTGTGTAAATCATGGAATTCTTCTAGAAAAGCTTTATCATTATGGTTTGATGCGGCAATGCACAAATGATCTCATTCATACTTAACTGCAAGAATGCAGAAAGTTGAAATAAGTGGTTCATGTAATGTCAAAACATCAGCCGATTGAGGCCAAAAGCTGGAAACCATAGGCAAACGCCCACGACTGTGCCTTTCGAATCGCTATCTGCAACCGTCGTTCGGCAACACCGATGCTGGTGGAGCTAAAATACATGCTGAAGTCATCGGTATACAAGGAGGTGGAAACTGATGACCCCCACAGCCGCAGCAAGATCATTAATTGCGAGTAAAAATAAAGGGACACTAAGAACGGAACGCTATGGGACACCGTTTTTTTTTTTTTTTTTTTTTTTTTTTTTTTTTTTTTTTTTTTTTTTTTTTTGAGAATGAGGTGAGCAGAGACAGGTACTAACTCTTACACGAAAAGAACGCAGCACGAGGAAGTTTTGTATGAATACGGGAATTGTATCTCATAGGCCACAGTGGTACAGTGCAGAAAGTGTATGGTGGCGCCTGGTGATGTCATACACCTTCCAGAGATCAAAGGAGACGACAACCAGATAGTCGGGAAGAGTAAAGGCTGTGTGGATGGTGGATTCCAGCTACACGAGGTTATCGATAGCGGGGCGGCTCTGGCGGAAACCCCCTTATTTTGGGGCCAAGAGTCCTGTGTCCTCGAATATCCTCATAAACCTCTGACTAACTATGCATTTGAGGTGCTTGCATGGAACATTGGTGAGGGAAATTGGTCTGTAACTATCAGCTTCCTGCGGATCTGCCCCAGGCTTCATCACTGGGATGATGATGCTATTGGGACGAGAAAACACCCTCAACCCAGAGGGTAAGAAGTTGGTGCTTAGAGTCCACGGATAAGAGACGCAGCAACTGAATGTGAATGCGATTGGGTCTGGGGGAGGTGTCAGGGTAGCGGCAAGGGCACTTTCGAACTCCCTCTCAGTAAAAGGCATGTTGTACGTTTCCTGGCGTCGCATTCGAAAAGATATCTGCCTTCACTCCATTCCCTCTTTATGGGCGTGGAAGACAGCGCCATAAGCAGCAGCCGCTGAGCTACGAACATAATGATCTGACAAGCGCCCAGCTATGGCAACACGAACAGAATACATTGTACCCTGAATGCTGAGACACGAGATTTCCGCCAGTGCGCGGTACCTGAAGAGGCGTCGAGCTTGCTACCACAGCCGCAAGGAAGGAGTCTCTCTTGCTTTGTTGGATCAATCGTCAGGCCTGGTCCAGCAGACGCATAAAGGCAATGAGGTGATGCATGGAAGGGTGGAAACGGTGGCGCTGTAGTGCTCACCAACGTTCCCTGGCTGGCCTCAGCGATCTCCGGTGTCCACCAGGACATCGACTTACAGTGGAGTGAGCCAAGTGTAGTGGGAACAGTTTTCTCGTCGCAGAAACAATGGTTTATGTGACCTGGTGAACAGCGGTTTCAACGTAAACCGAAAGTGGAGTGGTAATCACAGCAGCTGAGACACAACCTGGCCAGTTAGTCCTGTGGACGAACCAGCAAGGCAGATGGTCAGCATGTGGACACAGTGGGAGCGATGGGAAGATACGAATATGTTCACTGATGCACAAATGCTCATGGACCGTCCAAGCAAGATGTGGAAGAAGGCTTAGGCTGCAGACAGATACGTCTATGGGCGAATATGTTCAATGAGCTACACTAAGATGGGTGGAGTGCCGGTGTTGACAAGACAAGTATTATGCTGTTTCAGGTGAGTCTCAACATCTCTACCCTGGGCGGTGGTATTTGTGCCACCTCACAAAGTGTCGTTGGCATTAAAATTTCCAAAGAGAAGAAAGTGTGTGGGAACTTGGGTGATCAAGCCTGCAAGGTTCACAGGAGAGACAACCTTATCTGGTTGAAGATATACACGATTGTAAAATCTTACACTGCTTAGAGCGTAACAGCGACTGCCTTTACAGTTGTTTCAAGAGGCACGACAGCACTTGGCACAAGAGCTAGGGCATAGATGCAGACTCCACCAGAAATTCTGTCATAAACGGAAGGATTATTAAAATAGCCGTGATAGCCTCGAAGGGCAGGAACCAAGTTTCCTGTGATGCTAAACAGAGCACAGGGAGGCACAGTCGTAGGTCTCAACCCATGGATTCCAGTTTTCTCCGTCGAAAATCCGGGTTATGCACTTCTGCCGCCGTCGAGTTGTCCATTTGAATCCAGAGCTTTATTTGTATGATGAACTTCTTCGTGTCGAAGAGACTCACCGATTTCTTGGCATGCTCTTTGACAGCCGGCTCATTTGGGTGCCCCATCTTTGTCAGCTCAAGCAGACGTGCGTGCGATACCTCAATATTCTACGCTGCCTTAGCCACACTGGTTGGAGAGCCGCACATACAAGTATTTTGAAGCTCTACAGGGCGCTGATTCAATCACGCGTAGACTATGGGAGCGTTGTATACGATTTGGCAACCCCATCTGCATTGCGGGTCTTGGATCAAATAGTCCACAGTGGTGTCCGTTTAGCGACGGGTGCCTTCCGCACAAGTCCTGTGCCAAGTCTCCTTGCTGACGCTGGGGTTCCCCCCCCCTCCGAATCCGCCTGCAGCAGCTATTGGCTTCTTACGTTGTCCGTATTCATGCCTCACCTGACCACCCAAATCACAGGCTTCTGTTCCCAGCTGCCGTTCTCCTTTCTCCACGACGATGTCCACGGTCGGGTTTCCTCCATGGTTTGTACCTCGCCTACAGCTTCGGTTAGACTTGTACAGTGACTTGAAAGCCTCAGTTTCGCCAATGGTCCTTTGTCCCCAGTTGCAGAGACTCATTGATTCTTTCCATAGTGCAGAAGTAGTATACACCGACGGTTCCCTTGTGAACGGCCGTGCTGGGTATGCTTATGTTCATGGTGACCATGTTGAGCAGCATTCCTTACCCTGTGGGAGTAGTGTTTTCACGACTGAGTTGGTAGCTATCTCTCGCGCTGCATTTCCGCGACTGCCCCGGGGAGTCTATAGTTATCTGTAGTGACTACCTGAGTAGCCTGCTCGCCCTTGACCAATTTATACCAAAGAACCATTTGGTTCGGTCCATTCAGGACGCCGTTTTCAGCCTTGGCGAGTCAGGCCGTTCGGTGGCTTTCATTTGGACCCCAGGCGACATTGGCATTCTGGGAACCGAACAAGTTGATCACCTGACCAAGCAGGCCACCACATCACGGCCCTTGAAGATTGATTTCCAAGACAGGGATCTCAGACTGCAACTGACCTGTAAGCTTCCTAAGGTTTCGGACCTTGGAATGAGCTGCCTTGAACGAACCAAATAAGCTGCCCATAGTCAAGTCCTCTACAGCCATATGGGGATCCCCCCTGCGAGCTTCTCGTAGGGAGTCTGTAGTCCTCTGGAGACTAAGTATTGACCATACGTGGTTGACACACGGCCATCTTCTATGTCAAGAGGACCCACCAAATTGCTGCTGTGGTGCGCTATTGACCGTGGTCCTCATCCTGGTGGGCTGCCCACTTTTAACAGACTTGAGATAGTCTTTTACCCTGCCTTCTGTGCTTCCATTCATTTTATCTGACGATTTATTTATTTATTTATTCTGTTCCATAGGACCCACTTCAGGAGTAAGACTCCATGGTCATGGAACAAGTCAATACATTAATTGTTACACAATAATGGTAATAGAAAAAGTGAAAAGAATCAATAAAGAAAAAATAAATTAGCTTAATTGTTTAATTTTTCTAGGAGTTCCTCGACAGAATAAAAGGAGTGAGCCACGAGGTAACTCTTCAATTTAGATTTGAAAGCATGTGGATTAGTGCTAAGATTCTTAAGTTCTTGTGGCAGCTTATTGAAAATGGATGCCGCAGAATACTGCACCCCTTTCTGCACAAGTGTTAAGGTGGTGCGGTGCAAATGTAGATTAGACATCTGTCTAGTATTCACCGAGTGAAAGCTACTAACTCGTGTGAATAAGCTGATATTATTAACAACAAACGACATTAAAGAAAAAACGTATTGTGACGCCAGAGTCAAAATTCCCAGACTACTGAAAAGGGGTCGACATGACGTTCGCGAACTTACACCAGATATTGCTCGAACCGCCCGTTTTTGAGCCAGAAAAATCCTTTTTGCATCAGGCGAGTTACCCCAAAAAACAATGCCGTACGTCATAAGTGAGTGAAAGTAAGCGAAATAGACTACTTTTCGTGTTGAAAAATCACTTATCTCAGATATTGTTCTAATGGTAAATATAGCAGAATTTAGTTTTGGAACAAGATCCTGAACATGGGCTTTCCATGACAGCTTACTGTCTATATGAACACCTAGAAATTTGAACTGTTCAGTCTCACTTATCACATGCCCATTATGTGTAATCATAATGTCAGATTTCGTCAAATTATGTGTTAGAAATTGTAAGAACTGAGTTTTACTGTGATTTAACATCAACTTGTTTTCTATTAGCCATGAACTTATCTCTTGAACTATGGTTGACCGTGTGTTAGGTTTTATTCACGCAACTGGCTTTTGTTGGTCTATTAAGTGGTGGGGCTCATTTACCCGCTTTCTCGGGCTACCACCCCTTCAGAACAATAAGCTGTTGTCCTTTTATGGGCTATGACTTGTTTTTCAATAAAGGATTGTAGTGTGTGCAGAGTGGCTGGCTCATCCTGTATTATCCTTGCGATCAGCCAGTCACACTCTTCTGCTGTAATATTTTAGTTTTTTGTCTATTTGGTCAACTCTTGACGTGTATTCTGTTTCATGTTATCATTTTACCATGGAGTGTCTCTCTGTACCCGGAGTATATTGGAGTAGTATGCACAAAAGGCAAAGTTTTAAGATGTAAACTTTTAGCTGGGAACAGGGGACTGATAATCCAGCAGAGCACAGGTAAGTGGCACAGTAACTGCTGCAGCTCAGTCAGATGGTGGAAAAACAGCTGCAGTTGAATTGCAGTTTTTTTTTCATCGAGCTGAAGAGCCTTAATGAAACAGATAGCAGGTTATTCCATGTGAACACCTGCTGCATCCTGTGCAGAGACTTTGGGGTCAACAACCATTGCCTTAGGTGAATCAGTGAGGGCGAAGTCCTCAGATGATGCGAGTATCTCTACCTCATCTTCTGAAGCAGAAGATGAGGGTAGCTGCGGCCTTGCACCCAAACTAGACAAACAGCATGGGGGACGAAACTAACACACAAATAAATACTGTGCATGTCAACAATGTAGGTTGGTTAACTTAAGTACTCGATTGTAAAAAAAACTCTTAACACAGTGCGAGGGTATTAATTGAGTTGGTTTACGTTTTAGGAGGAGATCCACTTATAATATTGTAAAAAGATATAAAAAAAGCCAAGATCGCTGATCATCAATTTTTATTAACGACGACCGGTTTCGCTGAACTATGTCAGCATCATCTGGTCAAATAAAATATTTTACAAGGCCATAATCTTGTAATGTCAAACAGTTGTTTTATAAGAATTTACAGTGCAGTGGTGCACTATGTTATTATAATAAAACATAATTATCACAGTGAGTGATTAAAGAAAGTTTGCTTTTGACAGGTAGGCCAAATTTCCCGTCTCAGCAACCACTCCCTGGCGCTATAATGCTGAATCCTGACTGACAGTAGCTGAACACTGGCTGATTTGCAGAATACCATTCCCCATTACAGCAGCCACTGGACACCTCATTCCTCTTCCAGAAATCATTCTTATTGTCTCCCTTATTGTGGAACTTGTAGTGGAACGAGTAACTGTAGTTAGGAACTGTTGCAAAGATCTCTTTCGGCTCTCTCTTATTATTTGGCAACATTTTGCTCTCTCCATCCGAAAGATGGTCCACAGTTGGCCGGTTCTTAAACCGACGCAGAGCTGCACACCTGGCCCTAATTTCAGAGTGACACTCTACAGTCCACCAAGATACGTTCTGCCGTTTTGGTTGCCCTAAGACAGCGGCGTACATGCTTCAGTAGTATTGTTCCTCGTTTGACAAATATCCCCAGAGGTCTATAGCGATTGCTCCAACTGAACAGCCATGAATTCCACAAGCGTGTGGCACACCTTAGGATTGAGTTTTTTTAAATATAAATTCCTTCCTCTTGACCTGGGCAGTCAAGCCAAGATCCCCATTCCCTGGTACATACAACATTCCATTGCCGTGCCACACTGTGGTCACTGAAACGTGCCCAGAGGTTACTGTGTCATGGGACTTGTGGCGCTTAACAGTCCCCAGCTCAGAACCACGGGTTCGCCAAGCCCATACTCAGTAAATTAATGCTGAGCCCCTGAGCGGCTCTATGTTCAGGAGCAGGGTATCCTTTTGCCTCGGGCAGGGATTCTCCAACCACTCAAAGAAGCCTCGGAAGGTTGTTGGGTTTTGGAAGGGACTAAACAGCGACGGTTATCAGTCCCTCGATCCAGTGAAAGAGATAAAACATTTTGTTAAGCTATCCGAAATAAAAGCGTTAACAAGTCAAAGTTTAAAACTTACAGACTAATATGAAGAAAGGATACGATTAAAAACGAAGAAGGGATAAAACAGCTGAAACAGTACAAGAGTGTTTTTGCTGGGTGGTCACAGGGATATAAGGAACACACCCAGCCACTCTGGAACACGTTAAAACCTAACAGACTTAAGCAGGCGGAGGACAGAGCAGTAACAGACAAACACAAACTTTAAATTGACTGGTAAAATCCACACTCACGCATAAAATTTAAAACAGAGTCAACCGTGGAGGTATTGTCAGCTAATGCAAGCTGCAAAGCGTCAGGGATATTAAAATTTCGTCTCGCTGCGGCTAAATTGTGGCATTCAATTAAGATGTGGGCGACTGTCAAAGGCGCACCACATCGACACTGAGGAGGGTACTCGCGACGCAAAAGGTGACCATGCGTGAGCCAAGTATGGCCTATACGGAGACGGCAAAGGACAACCGACTCCCTGCGAGAACCCCTCAGGGAGGTCTTCCACACAGCGGTAGAGGGCTTGACAACACGGAGCTTATTGCGTTCAGTCGAGTCTGCCCATTCAGAATTCCAAACCCGAAGGACCTTGCGGATCAACTGGGTTTGGAGGTCCGAGTCTGGGAGACCAATATCCAGGGACCGTGAAGTAGTGGTCTGCTTGGCCAGCTGATCGACGCGCTCATTGCCCGGTATACCGATGTGTCCCGGAGTCCAGACAAAGGTGACAGAACGGCCTGACACTCTAAGGGCGAAGACAGCATCTTGAATGGCTCGCACCACAGTGAGTTTCGGTAGAAATTGGTCGAGGGCTTGTAAGCCACTCAGGGAGTCGCTGCAGATGACGAACGACCCCCTGGGGCGCGCTCTGAGGTGTTCAAGAGCTCTCAAAATACTGACCAGTTCTGCGGTGAAGATGCTGCTTCCACAAGGCAATAAATGCTGTTCGATGTGGTCACCATAGATAAAGGCATATCCAGCATGGCCATCGACCAAAGAACCGTCCGTGTAAATAATGTGTGCTCTGTGAAACGTGTCAAGCAGTGCATAGAACCGGCGACGGAGAACCAGTGGTGAGATAGAGGCCTTCGAATCCCGGGACAAGTCCAATCAAAGCTCCAGGCGAGGAATTGTCCAAGGGGGGATACGAGAGGAGTAATGGTAAGGTGGAGGAAGGGGTAAGGAATCAAGTGAGGAGAGAAGGGAACGGATACGGACCGCAATCGGGAGGCCCGACCTGGGCCGACGTCACGGGGAAGGGAGTGCAGAAAGTGGGAAGAGACGCCTGTGATTCGGATGACGGGATGAAGCATGAACCCGGGCAATGTAACTCACCAGCAACCGTTGCCGGCGATACCGCAGAGGGGGACCCCAGCTTCAGCTAGAAGGCTCGTTACGGGACTGGTGCAAAAAGCCCCTGTTGCGAGCCGCACGGCTGTGTGGTGAACGGGGTCTAGGACCCGCAAGGCAGAAGGGGCTGCTGAGTCGTACACCAAGCTCCCATAATCAAGCCACGACAGAATAAGAGACTTGTAGAGCTGAAGAAAGGTTGAACGTGCTGCTCCCCAACTAGTATGGCTGAGGCATCTAAGAACATTTAAATGCCGCCAACACTTCTGTCGCAGCTGACGTAGGTGTGGCACCCAAGTCAGCCGGGCATCGAACACCATGCCCAGGAAGCGATGTGTTTCCTCAACCTGAAGTAGTTCACCACCCAAGTAGAGCTCTGGGTCAGGGTGAACTACCCGACGACGACAGAAGTGCATCACGCGGGTTTTCCGTGCGGAGAACTGAAATCCGTGAGAAGAGGCCCATGAATTGGCCTTTCGGATGGCACCCTGCAGCCGCCGTTCAGCTACGCCGATGGAAACGGAGCTGAAATACTGGCAGAAGTCATCGGCGAACAGGGAGGAACTGACTGATGACCCCACAGCCGCAGCGAGACCGTTTATCGCCACTAAAAACAATGGAACGCTGAGGACGGAGCCCTGTGGGACACCGTTCTCTTGAATACGGGGGGAGCTAAATGATGCCCCAACCCTCACCCGGAACGAGCGGTGGGAGAGGAAATTGCGAATAAAAAGAGGAAGGGCACCCCGTAAGCCCCAGTCATGAAGAGTTGTTAAAATATGGTGGCGCCAGGTGGTGTCATACGCCTTTCGAAGGTCGAAAAATACAGCAACCAAATGCTCACGCCTAGCAAACGCAGTGCGAATGGCCGACTCCAATGACACGAGGTTGTAGAACGGCCCTTGCGAAAGCCCCCTTGTTGTGGAGCTAGGAGTCCACGTTCTTCAAGGATCCACATAAACCGCCGACTCACCATACGTTCGAAAAGCTTGCAGAGAACGTTGGTGAGGCTGATCGGCCGGTAATTGTCAGCCACCAGGGGATCTGCACCAGGTTTCAGCACTGGGATGATTGTGCTTTCCCACCACTGCGACGGGAAAGCGCCCTCTGCCCATAGATGGTTAAACAGGGCGAGAATGCGGCGTTGAAACTCTGGTGAAAGGTGCCGGAGGAATTGGCTGTGAATCCTACCTAGTCCTGGAGTTGTATCAGGAAACGCAGGAAGGACAGTTCGGAATTCCCACTCGCTAAACGGGTCGTTGTATACTTCCCGACGACGAGTGCGGAAAGATAACTGTTTCCGCTCGGCCCGCTCTTTGAGGGAGCGGAAGTCGGCACTGTACGTGGCAGTCGCAGAGCATTGTGCGTAGTGGTCTGCCATATGCTCGGCGATAGCTGTCGGGAGTGTGCAGAGCACACCCTGGATGGTGAGGGATGGGATTACTGACGGCGGGCGGTATCCAAAGACGCGTCGAACTTGCTTCCATACCTGAGTCAGGGAGGTGCGGGAGCCGGTACTGGCTACATACCGCTCCCAGGAATCCTGCTTACTCTGCTGTACGAGGCGTCGCGCACGCGCATGGAGCCGTTTAAAGGCCACCAAATTCTCCACGGTAGGGTGGCGTCGATGGCGCTGGAGCGCTCGCCGACGTTCCCGGATAGCCTCAGCAATCTTCGGTGTCCACCAAGGCATGGACCTAAGCCTAGTGGAACCGGTAGTTTGAGGAACTGCTACCTCTGCGGCCATGACAATATTGCTGGACTGCATTGTCAACGTCATCTGGCAGTGGTGCAGCGATGAAAGCGGTTGAAGCATACACAGGCCAATCAGCCCTACGGAGACACCAACGGGGTAAGCTGTCTGCAGCTTGGTACTGCGGGAGCGACACAAAGATTGGAAAGTGGTCGCTGCCACACAGATCATCATATAAGCGCCAACCAAGGTGTGGTCGAAGGCTGGGGCTGCAGACGGAGAGGTCGATCGCTGAATACGAGCCCTGTGCCACGCTAAAATGCGTGGGGGCGCCTGTAGTCAGCAGGCAAAGGTCTTCTTGCGCCAATAATGTCTCAACATCCCTACTGCGGCCTGTGGTCTGGAGTCCACCCCACAAAGGGTTGTGGGCGTTAAAGTCCCCCAAGAGGAGGAATGGTGGAGGAAGTTGGGAGACCAGAGCAGTAAGGGTGTTGAGAGACACAGCCTCATCCGGAGGAAGGTACAAGCTGCAGACAGTGAATTCTTGCGTTACCCGGATTCTGACAGCCACTGCCTCAAGAGTGGTTGTGAGTGGCACGGGGGCACTGGGGACATATCCAGGATATACAGGCAGACACCGCCAGACACCCTGTCGTAAAGGGTCCTGTTGCGGTAGTAGCCCCGATACCCACGGAGGGCAGGGGTGCGCTGTGCTGGAAACCATGTCTCCTGTAGGGCGATACAAAGTGCAGAGTAGCGCCACAGTAATTGGTGCAGCTCGGCCAGGTGATTAAAGAAGCCGCCGCAATTCCACTGGAGAACAATTCTTTCTCCTCGCTGTGAAGCCATAAAATAAAACAAACAAAAGAAGATCATTCCATAGGAATATCTGTCACCTTAGGGTCAGGATCTACAGAATCTAAGGCCATAGGTGATTCTGGATGTACAAAGCTCCTATGTTCAGGCGAATCAAGAAGTGCGAGATCCTCAGCGGAGGCGAGGATCTCGACCTCATCCTCTGAAGCAGAGGATGTAGGTGTGGGTGGCTTGGAAGCCACCAAAGAATCCTTTTTCTTTCTCTCTTTCCTTTTACCCTCTCGCTGGCCCTTGGGTGTTAAGGGCCGTTGGGGCTTCTCAACAGGGGCTGCAGCTGCCGACGAAGAGGTGGAGGTCCCTCGATCAGCAGCCGCGGGATCCTTCAGCCATTTGCTGGGATCCACTTTCCCATGAAGAGAAGCCTCGGAAGAGAGTGTCCCGTGGGACCCCTTCCGGGCGAGAGGAGCCGGAGAAGGCTGTTGTTTCTCCGGCACTGGGGTGGGGACCAACGTCCCCCGCAATGGCTTGTCTGTTGCTCCCAACGAGAAAAGTGTGGGAGCAACCAAAGGAGTAGCACCCCCAACTGTCAAGGGGGCAGGTGCAGTGGTTCGGGCCTGGCATTCATGGTACAGATGGTCTGGAGACTGACGAAGCTACTGTGGCATAAGACGTTGTCATGACAGGATGGAGCTTCATATATTTACGTCTGGCCTCTGCGTATGTCAGCCGGTCCAGGGCCTTATACTCCATGATCTTGCGATCTTTGTGGAGTACAGAACAGTCGGGCGAACAAGGAGAATGCTGCTGATTGCAATTGACACACACTGGAGGTGGGGTACAGGGGGCGTCTGGATGGGATGCACTCCCACACTCCCGACATGTTGGATTGGCGTCACATCGGGAGGACATGTGCCCAAACATCCAGCACTTGCAGCAGCGCATAGGGGGAGGAACGTAAGGCTTGACGTCAACCCGGTAAACCAACACCTTGACTTTCTCAGGCAATGAATCGCCCTCGAAAGCCACGATGAAGGCACCGGTGGCAACCCTCTTGTCCCTCGGACCCCTATAGATACGGCGGATGAAGTGCACACCTCGCCGCTCCAAGTTAGTTCTCAATTCATCGTCTGATTGCAACAGCAGATCTCTGTGGAAAATGATGCCCTGGACCATGTTCAAGGTCTTATGTGGTGTAATGGAAACGGAAACATCACCCAGCTTGTCACAGGCTAGCAAAGCCCGTGACTGGGCCGGGGATGACGTCGTTATTAAAACGGATCCAGACCTCATCTTTGACAATCCATCGACCTCTCCATATTTGTCTTCCAAATGGTCCACGAAGAACATTAGCTTCATGGACATGAAAGATTCCCCATCTGTACGGCTGCACACTAAATACTTCGGGGCGTAAGCCTCACCTTGAGTTTTGGCCCTACGTTCCTCCCATGGTGTAGACAGGGAAGGAAACGTTTGGGGGTCATACTGTTCAGCATTGTAGTCGCTTCGACTGCGCTTAGAGACGGCGGTTGTACGTCCGCCAACGTTTCGTGGTCTTTTCATCGTGTTCCCACGAGCAGCTAGGGAAATAAGGGTCCACCCATGCAGAGCCCCGCTTGCCTGGGTAATCCTTATACAACTGAGGTGCGGCAGGTTCCTCAGAGGTTGCTCGCTAGCGGCTGTTCAACCTCAACAGCCATGCATCTCCTCGGCACGTAGCACACCTTGAGATTGAGGGTTTATTTAGAGAGGTTTGTACCGTCCTCGCAACCCGGGCGATTAAGCCAAGATCCCCAGGCACTGAAACGTACAACGTTCCACCGTCGCGCCGAACGATGGTCGTTGAGGCACGCACAGAGCTTACGGTGTAGCGGACTGTTGGCGTAACACAGCCCACAGCTCAGGACCCCAGGTTCGCCAAGCCCGTACCCAGCAAATTAATGCTGAGCCCCTGAGGGGGCCTCGGAAGGGAGCATCCCGAGGGACTGTTGCCGAACGAGAGGTGCCAGAGGAAGCTGTTGCTTCTCTGGCTAGGGGTTGGTGAGTTCAAAAAAATGTTCAAATGTTTGTAGAGTCTATGGGACTTAACTACGGGGTCATCAGTCCCTAAACTTACAAACTACTTATGAACTAGCTACAACTAAGTACGGCACAAATATCCATGGCAGAGGGGGGATTCGAACCCCCGACCGTAGTGGCCGTGCAGAACGTGACTGAAGCGCCTCAGTCGCCGCGGCCGCTGGGGCCGGCAGGTTGGTGAGTGGTATAGTCGATGGTTGGGGGAAGATGCCCTCACAACAGGTGTTGGTAGAGTGCACCCACCCAAAAAGGAAGGATTGGTAGATTTATAGCCCCTAGAGCCCACAGGAGGAGGCGATACTTTGATGGTAGTAGTACCCCCAGAAAGCGGGGATGATGCAACAGCAGCAAAAGAGCTGTTCATGTGTACCGGGTGAAGATGCTCGTACTTCTTTCTTGCCTCAGCGTATTTAAGTCGGTCTTGTGTCTTTATTCCCATGATATTCCGTTCGCTTGTAATACCGTACAATACGGTAAGGAAGGTGGATGTAACGGCTGACAGGTCACACAGACGGGAGGTGGGGTGCATGAAGCATCCAGATGAGAAGGACTCCAACATTCTCTGCATGTGGGGCTGGAAGTGCACCGGGAGGACATATGCCTGAACTTCCAGAACCTGAGGGGTGCAGGACGTGCGGTTTGATGTCGCACCGGTAGATCATTACCTACATCTTCTCACTGTCTGTACCAAGACAGCCCCACTTTTCATTTTTGAGAAAGACGCTTCCTCACCATATGTGTCTTTGAGGCGGTCAAGGAAGAACTGTGGCTTAATGGACAAGGAAGAATCACCATGAGTGTGGAAGCAAATTAGGTATTGCGGCGAATACGGCTTTGAATGGTTGAAGGGTCTGCATTCCTCCCATGGCGAAGCCAGGGAAGAGAACGACTTACTGTCGTATGCTGCTTCATGAAAATGTGATTTTGACGCTTAGAGACTGCGATCTTGCTTCCACCAAAGCTACTAATTGCTTGTTTCATCCTGTTCCACAAGCAGCTAGGGAACTATATGTCCGCCCACGTAGAGTCCCGCTTGTCTGGGTAAGCCTGAACCCTGAGGGAAGTCAATAAAAATAGATTAAAAAGTGATGCATGATGTGACAGGTTTTTCCCATTGCAGTATGTTTGATCTCATAGTTATGGTTATTAAATTATATATTAACTTTTATAAGTGCTGCATGGCTGTATAATATGTTTGAACATAGTTTAAAGTAATACCGGTATATTAAAACATGGTGCATGATGGGGAGGTTTTTCATGAACGTTACTGTTTATGTTCCCGTTTTTTATGAACTGCATGTCGTACCTTGGTACAATTTCCAAGGTACATTAACCTGTAAGTGTGTATTTCGTCTATAAAATTTCCTGTGTGTAGCATTTGTAGTGTAGGAATTCGAAATTGCAGCGTCATACCAAATGTCCTAGTTTTACTCCATGAACAGCGAAAAAGCAGTAAGCGAGAAACTATTTTCCTTTCATCATTTTGCTGTGGCTATCATTGAGAAAAAGTGCAATAAGGGTTTCAAATTATGCTTTAAGTTTGTTGCAAGTCACTAAGTAGTCTCATTCTCATACAGTGTATGAATAAAGTCTTTTTCTGCAATTCATGTTATTTATGACGTTATACCTCGTGAACCATGTGTCTTATGTGATTCTTACCACTATAGAAATAGTTACCTCACGTAAAGAATGTGTGCACCAAGATTTGCTTGAAATCGGGCCAGTGGTTTAGGAGAAAATATTCAACATTTTCATATGATGAAGCAGTTTGTCATGTAACTCATCAACACTGTGTGTTGCACAGGATCCATTTACTTTATGGCAATCGTCCTCTTGGATTTCGGTGAGCGTAACCTCTGTTGCTGCTAATGACCAAGCGTGTGTAATCAAAGTTCAACATTTTTATGTGATGACTTTAACCTTTTAGGGTGGAGGGTTTAGTGCGTAGCAGAGTGACTGTCTCGCCATATTTTTCTTGCAGTCAGTCAGCTTTGATGATATGATACGTTTTTTAACTTCTTCTATCATTTTGTTCCTTTTAGTGAAAATTTAAGACTTCAAATGACACCTTCAGTTATTGGTTCATTGTAGTTGCAAACGTAGTTTATCCCAATGTTTTACCGCTATTTCCACTATTACTTTTTACTCCTTTTTAGTATAATTTCCTGAAACTAGACTCCTGCTACACTCTTCTCATTTTGGCCGTCTAAATCAGCATATTATCCACATACATCTCTACTTAGCACGCTCGGCGTCTCCTCCGGGACGATGTGACGTATCCGCATGAATTTGTTTTTGTGTCCCAACTTCGTCGCCGCTTTTGTGTCCCAGCCTCGTCGTAGGTGTCGGTGGCCGAGTGGAATGAGACCGACACGCTGGTGCAGGTACGGAGGGGAGCAGCCAGAAACTATAAACACTCGAGTAAATTAGAAAGAGATATATATTGCACAGAAGGTAACAATACTTAACTTTTACATAGTACTGCAGAATGTTGATACATAGTTGTTAGAGGCCTGCCTAGTGCCTGTACAATAGCAAAGTCTTCACTGGTGCCTATCTGATTACGAAGGTCATAACTCGTTGCTATCTCAGTCCGAAGTGACCGATGTCTTTCAGTGGTGGCCACGAGCGGCGTTCTCGCAGAGGGCGCTCGTGGCTGTCGTCGTGAGAACGCCGCGCCGTGCGTGCATGGCGGCGCGCGGCGAAAGTAGGTGGCGCGCACTTTGTACTTGTGCGACACCACACCCCTCCCCCCCAAACCGCCGCGCCGTCGTGGCGTAGAGCTGAGGGCCACGGCGACGGCACTGGGAGGAGGGCCTGGGCGGGGGCGTTACTGGTGGGACGGGCGTCGTAGCTGAGGCCGGGATCGAGACGCCGTCTGCGCCCCGGCATCTGCCTTGAGATCCTCCAGGGAACCCGCCGAAACCTGGGGAAGGGCGCCCGCACCCGCCCAGAGGGAGCAGGTCATCTTCTTCTGAGGTGCGTGGCCCAGGCGGCGGCACGCACGGTCCCGGAGTCCCTCTCGGTGACGCTGTCATCTGCGGCGGCGACAGCGGCGGCGTCCCGTCGATCTCCATCGGGACGATCTCGTAGTCCGGGGACGAACGATGTGGTTGTGCTCCCTGGCGGTGAACTGGGTCTGGAATCAAGAAACCGGAGACAGGATCGCGCGGCCTATGCAGGCGCAATTGGTTTGCGTGGCGCCGCAGCTCCGACCCTGTGGAAGAACGTACAACATACATATTGCAACCAAGCACGCGTTGAATGGTGCCCGGCAACCATGTCTTCTTGTTTCCAGCAAACACCCTGTACAGCACCGGCGTAGAAACCTGAAAACTCGTAGCGCCATACGAACCGACTCGGTGCGTGGGAGGCTGCAGCAGGTGAAGGAGAGTGCGGTGACGGCGGCCGTGTAGCAGCTCGGCAGGAGACGGGCCGTCACGTGGCATGCATCGATACGTAGACAGGAAAATTTGAAGAGCTTGCTGCCTGGAGTGCTGACCTTTCATCTTCTCCATGTGAGACTTGAATGTTCGAACGAAACGTTCTGCTTCACCATTGGACTGAGGGTGAAAAGGTGCAGTGGTAATATGCTGAATGCCATTCACACGACAAAACTGTTGAAATTTCGCACTAACAAACTGAGGTCCATTGTCACTGACGATAGTTTCAGGCAAGCCTTCGATGCAAAACACTGATGTTAAGGCACTGATTGTACTAGAAGCTGTCGTTGAGTTCATGGCAATCACAAAAGGAAACTTGCTGAAAGCGTCTACAACAATTAACCAGCGCGTATTCCAGAAAGGTCCGGCAAAGTCAATATGTAAACGTTGCCATGGTCCCTTGGGGCGTGGCCAGTCTGAGAAACGCTGTGGAGGAGCCGCCTGATGCTCTGCACAAACTGTACACTGTGATGTCATGCTCTCTATCTGTGAGTCCATACCAACCCAGGTACAATGACGTCTGGCCAGTTGCTTTGTCCTAACAATGCCCCAATGTCCTTGATGCAGGAGGCGTAACACTTCTCGTTGCAGGGAACGAGGAACAATCACTCTTGCTTGGTCGTTGTCGGTATGCAACAACAATACACCCTGACTTAAAGATAATGCATGACGTTGTGAAAATAACGTCGAACCAGAGGCCGATCAATGTCTTTGGCCCTGGCAGGCCACCCTGAGCGAACAAAACGTGCTACTACACTTAGGTCTGCATCCGCAGCTGTTTCCTGTGCAACCCGACGAGAGTTCAAAGGGAAGTCTGCGACAGCGGAAGCATCTCTGGAGTCTATCTGACAACATGCCATTTCTGAAGAATCAAATGATACATCCTGGCCAACCAGAAGTCGGGAAAGTGTGTCCGCGTTAGCATGTTTAGTGGTAGGTCGGTACAAAATCTCATATTGATAGTTAGATAATATCAAGGACCATCTCTAAAGCTTTTGTGCCGTTCGTGGCGGAATTGGCTTTGTGGGTGAGAACAACGACGTGAGAGGCTTGTGGTCTGTCAACAAATAGAATTTTCTGCCATAGAGATAATGATGAAACTTTGTGACGCCGTAAATGATTGCTAAGGCCTCCTTTTCTATCTGACTGTAATTCTGTTGCGTTGGCGTCAGTAGCTTGGATGCAAAGGCAATAGGACGATCGTGAGATCCAATGCGATGTGAGATTACCGCGCCCAGACCGTACGACGAGGCGTCAACTGCTAACACTACAGGCTTCTGTGGGTCAAAGGGAATCAAACATGCATCACTAAGTAGTGCAGACTTTAATTTGTCAAAGGCAACCTGACAATCTTTGGACCATACAAAAGGAACATTCTTCCTACGTAAGTGATGCAGTGGAGCTGCAATCTGAGACGCATTGGGAATAAACCTGAAATAATAGTTAAGCTTTCCCATCACTGCTTGCAATTCATGCACATTCTTAGGAGGAGGCAAGTCTTTGATTGCTCGAAGATGTGACTGTAAGGGATGGATTCCTTGGGCATTAATCACATGGCCTAGGTACTCTATTTCAGTTTGAAAAAACGAACACTTTGCTTTATTGCAACGTAGACCTGCTGCAGTCAACACTTTGAAAAGGCACTCCAGGTTTGCTAAATGTTCTTCAACTGTACGTCCGGACACCACAATGTCATCTAAATAGTTCGAACAACACGGTACGGAAACTGTCAGCTGTTCCAAAAAACGCTGAAAAATAGCGGGAGCGGAAGAACTGCCAAAGGGTAGGCGTTGAAATTGAAAAAGGCCCATGTGAGTATTAATGACGAAAAACGTTTTTGACTCGTCATCAAGTGGAATCTGTAAGTATGCCTCTGCTAAATCAATCTTAGAAAAGAAGCGATGTTGTTGTTGTTGTTGTTGTTGTTGGGTTGTTTAGGGGGGACAAAACTACAATGGTCATCAGTCCCCCATTCCTTCTCTAGACGTCAAAGGGAAAGCCATACACGTGAAAGATAACACGCCCAGAGTTTAAAGTTGTGAAGCGGGAGAGGAGTCCCACTGTGTCTATAAAGAAAAACAGCAAGAATAACAAGACACAAAACGAAAAGATGAGCACACAAAGACATCTGACAAGAAAGAGGCTGATGCCTGTGGTTGACCGACCAGAAGAATAAAAACGGAAAAGTCAACCACTCAGGAACACTAATAAATCTCCAGCTAGATGGAACGATAAAAACCCCCTGCTCGCATAAAACGTAAAACGGAATCTGCCATTGCAGCATCGTCACCTAAAACGTCCGATAAAATGACAGGGAGGTTAAAATTCCGCCGCAAAGCGGCTAAAACGGGGCAGTCCAACAGGATGTGGACTATTGTCAGGCGTGAGCCACACTGACATTGGGGCGCATCCTCACCACGAAGGAGATGTCCATGGGTGAGCCACGTATGCCCAATGCGGAGGCGACACAAAACCACTGAGTCCCGTCGTGAACCCCGCATGGAGGAGCGCCATGCGGCCGTCGTATCCTTGACCATCCGGAGCTTGTTGGGCGTGTTCAGGCTACGCCACTCAGCATTCCAAAGCCGATGTACCCGTTGGCGCAACAATGAACGGAGATCAGAAGCCGGGAGACCGATCTCTAGACAGGACATACCGACAGCCTGTTTGGCAAGCCTGTCAACACGTTCATTGCCCGGGATACCAACATGACCCGGAGACCAGACGAACGTCACTGATCGCCCAGACAGTTCAACGGAACGAAGCGTCTCATGTATGGCCAACACCAGAGGTGACCGCGGGTAACACTGCTCCAGAGCTCGGAGGCTGCTCAGGGAGTCGCTGCAAACAACAAAAGACTCGCCTGAGCAAGACCGGATATGCAGGAGAGCTCTGTGAATGGCCACCAGCTCTGCAGTGTAAACACTGCAGCTATTCGGCAGAGAGTGCTGTTCCACATGGTCACCATGAGTATACGCAAATCCCACACAGCCATCAACCATGGAACCATCTGTGTATATCAGGTCATATCCACGGAATTCCGCTATGATAGCCGAGAACTGACGGCGGAGCGCCTCCAGTGGAACTGAGTCTTTGGGCCCCTGGGCCAAGTCCAGCCGAGTAGACGGCCTTGGCAAACACCACGGAGGTGTACGGGCACGGACCCGATAGGAAGATGGAAGGGGAGAAGACTCAAGCTCCTGCAGGAGGGACTGAACCCGATAGGCAATCGTATGACCTGATCTGGGGCGTCGCTGACGGGGACGGACCACCACATCAGGAAAGAGGAGACGATGGTTCGGGTGGCCTGGGGAGCAATACACATGTGCTGCGTAAGCCGCAAGTAGGTGTTGGCGGCGGATCCCCAAGGGTGGAACCCCAGCCTCCACTAGTAAGCTGTTCACTGGGCTGGTGCGGAAGGCACCCGTCGCGATGCGAACCCCACAGTTGTGGATGGGTCCAGGAGATGCAGTGCCGAAGGTGCCGCAGACCCAAAGGCAATGCACCCAAAATCGAGACGGGACCGCAACAGTGCCGTGTAAAGCCGCAACAGTGTCGAGCGATCAGCACCCCAGTTCGTATGACCCAGGTGGCGGAGAAGGTTGAGATGGCGCCAGCACTTCCGTTTCAGCTGACGAATGTGGGGGAGCCACGTCAGCCGAGCGTCAAAGACCAGACCCAAAAACTGATGCGTGTCTACCACTGTCAGGAGTTCGTCGTTAAGGTAAAGTTCAGGGTGAGGGTGGACGGTCCGACGCCGACAGAAGTGCATCACTCTAGTCTTGGTGGCAGAAAACTGAAAGCCATGGGTAAGCGCCCAGTTCTGCGCCTTCCGAATAGCACCTTGCAACCTACGCTCAGCAACCTGGGTGCTGCAGGAACTAAAAAAGATACAAAAGTCGTCAGCGTAAAGAGAAGGGGAGACCGACGATCCAACTGCTGTCGCTAGACCATTGATGGCAGCTAAAAATAATGGAACACTTAAAACTGAGCCCTGAGGAACGCCATTCTCCTGGATGTATGAGGCGCTCAGGGAGGCACCAATTTGAACACGAAAGGTACGGACAGCTAAAAAATTCTGGATAAAAATCGGTAGGGAGCCCCGGAGGCCCCAGTCATATAAAGTGTTGAGGATGTGGCGTCGCCAGCTGGTATCGTATGCTTTGTGCATATCAAAGAAGACGGCAACAAGGTGTTGGCGCCGGGAAAAAGCTGTGCGGATTGCAGACTCGAGGTACACCAGATTATCGGTGGTAGATCGACCCTGGCGAAAACCGCCCTGGCATGGAGCCAACAATCCTCGAGTCTCAAGAATCCAACACAACCGCCGACTGTCCATCCGCTCCAGCAGTTTGCACGGCACGTTAGTCAGGTTAATGGGCCGATAGCTATCCAAGGTAAGAGGATTTTTGTCGGGCTTAAGCACAGGGAGGATGATACTCTCCCGCCACTGTGACGGGAACACACCATCACACCAAATGCGGTTATAGACCGCAAGTAGGTTTCGCCGACTATCTGCTGAGAGATGTTTCAGCATTTGGCTATGGATGCTATCAGGCCCTGGCGCCGTGTCAGGACATTGTTGAAGAGCACTGAGGAGCTCCCACTCAGAAAAGGGAGTGTTGTAAGATTCAGAGCGGCTGGTACGAAAGGAGAGAGACTGGCGTTCTACCCTCTCCTTTACTGCACGGAAGGCCGGTGGATAATTTGCAGAGGCAAAGGCACGAGCATAATGCTCGGCGAACATCTCTGCAAGTGTGGCCGGGTCCGTACATAGGACTCCATTTGAGGAGAACCCAGGGATTCCCACTGGTGTCTGTAATCCCTGTAGCCGTCTGATCTGACTCCAGACCTGCGAGGCTGAGGTGCCTGTCCCAATAGTGGAAACGTACCTCTCCCAGCACTCCTGTTTCCGTCTTCTTATAAGCCGGCGAGCACGAGCGCGAAGCCGTTTAAAATTGATGAGATGCTCCTGAGAGGGGTGCCGTTTGTATCACTGTAAGGCCCGCCTGCGGTCTTTAATTGCCTCAGCGATCTCCGGCGACCACCACGGCACTGTCTTACGCCGTGGGCACCCTGATGTACGCGGAATGGTCGTGTTCGCAGCAGAAATGATGGAATGTGTGGCACTCTCGACCACCACATCGATTTCCTCGAGTGGGGGAGGGCCAACGATGGCAGCAGAAGCATAGTCTTCCCAGTTAGCCCTGTGCAGAACCCACCTAGGTGGGCGCACTGGGGACTCGCGTTGTGGGAGTGACAAAAAGACAGGGAAATGGTCACTGCCACACAAGTCGTCATGGGCTCTCCAGTGAACAGATGGTGGAAGGCCGTGGCTGCAGATCGACAGATCAATGGCCGAAAAAGTGCCATGTGCCACACTAAAATGCGTGGGGGCACCTGTATTCAAGAGGCAGAGGTCGAGTTGAGTTAGGATATCCTCGACAACCCTGCCATGACCAGAGATCGTAGAACCACCCCACAAGGGACTGTGGGCATTGAAGTCGCCCAACAGTAAGAAAGGTGGGGGGTAGTTGAGCAACGAGTGCAGCCAAGACGTTCACAGATACGTCACCATCTGGCGGCAAGTAGATACTGCAGACGGTAAACTCCTGTGTGGTCCTCACCCTGACAGCCACTGCTTCTAATGGCGTTTGAAGTGGCACTGATTCACTATACACAGAGGTGAGGACATACACACACACTCCACCTGATACCCTGTTATATATGCTACGGTTGCAGTAAAATCCCCTGTAGCCACAAAGGGGAGGGGTCCGCATTGTTGGAAACCAAGTTTCCTGAAGAGCAATGCAGAAAACAGGTGTCGTGCTCAGAAGCTGCCGTAGCTCAGCCAGGTGGGGGAAGAAACTGCCGCAGTTCCACTGGAGAATGACATTGTTCGAGTGCTGGGAAGACATGAATCCGAGTCGGTGGGCTACAACTCAGCATCACTGGCACCCACCGGTGTAGGCGTGTCATCGGGATTGACCGTTTTCTCAATGGCGTCCCCGAGAGCGAGGTCCTCGGGTGACGCAAGAATCTCCACCTCATCCTCAGAAGCAGAGGTGCAGGTGGAGGGGGGTGGTGGCACTGAAGCCACCGTGGTGTCTCTTGTGATGCCCGTCTTTGGTTTCTGTTTACCCCTCCGTTCCCTCGGGGGCTTCGCTGGTGGGAGGTGCTCCTTGGACTCAGCCACAGGGACTGAGGAGGAGCGTGAAGCCCTACGACCAGCAGTCTGCGAGCGCGCCTGCTGCTGGTTAGTGTCACTATTGACACTGGCAGAAGGGAGCGTCCCAAGGGACCCCTTCCGTGTCAGCGAATCCGGAGAAGGTTGTTCTTTCTCCGGCGGAGAGGTGGTAGCTGATCCCGAGGCTTTCGCCTCGGGAGCTTTGGAAGGATGGCCCCCAACCACCGTGGGGGCAGGCTTAGGTTGGCGGCCCTGGGGGCCCACAGGAACAGAAGAAGTAGAAAATACTGTCGCCGCCAAGGAGAGTGGCGACGACGTCACTGCTGCGAACGTGTTTTTCATTGTTACAGGGTGCAGACGATCAAACTTTTTCCTGGCCTCATTATAGGATATACGGTCCAGGGTTTTATATTCTGTAATTTTCCGCTCCCGTTGAAATGCGGGGCTTTGCGACGAGCAGGGAGGATGGTTCTGACCACAGTTTACGCAGATGGGAGGCGGAGTGCATGGGGCGTCCGGATGTGCTGGACGCCCGCAGTCCCTGCATGTAGCACTGGACATGCAACGGGAAGACATGTGGCCGAACTTCCAGCATTGGAAGCACCTCACAGGGGGAGGAATATAAGGCCGCACGTCAACACGGTAAACCATCACCTTGACCTTTTCGGGTAACGTATCACCCTCAAAGGCCAAGATGAAGGCACCAGTTGCGACCCTATTATCCTTTGGGCCCCTATGGACGCGCCGGACAAAATGAACGCCTCGTCGTTCAAGGTTTGCCTGTAGCTCGTCGTCTGTCTGGAGCAATAAATCCCGATGGAAAATTACTCCCTGAACCATATTCAGGGACTTGTGGGGAGTGATGGTCACCGCAACGTCACCCAGCTTGTCACAAGCGAGTAGCGCCCGTGACTGGGCCGGGGATGCTGTGTGGATGAGAACAGACCCGTTGCGCATTTTAGAGATGGAGTCCACTTCCCCAAACCTGTCCTCTAGATCTTCCACAAAGAACTGAGGCTTGGTCGCTGAGAATGAGTCCCCATCAGTCCTGCTGCACACGAGATATCGAGGAACAGAATCTTCACCCTGTTTTGTGGCCCGACGTCCCTCCCAAGGCGTGGTCAGGGAGGGGAACGTTTGGGGGTCGTACGTAGATGCATTAAACTTTCCCTTCTTAGAGACGGCGGTTGTACGTCCGCCAACGTCACCCGATTTGTGTCTTTTCATGGCGGGTGATCCGCCCCGATGCCACCCACTCCGATCAGGGGCTCTCCTCATGGGCGCCACCCAGCCACAGCAACGTCACCTGGCGGGATGACCATTGCCGGGAGTCCTGATGCCCCACAGAGACAAGCATCGACTCCTTGGCTTGCATGAGGAGTATGCAGCTCTGGCACCGGTAGAGCGATCCCTGTGTTGTCAGGGGGCTACAGCCAAGAGGGTACATGACGACCCCACCACAACGGACTGGCTACCGTGTTGGCTTTCTGGCGCTACGTGAACCATCATAAAGTAGAGTGCTGAGATATCAGTGCACAATGGATGCGACTTGCACGGAAAAAAGAAATGACCTGCCCAGTGGCAGAATAGAATCCGCAGTCGCAAGTCCATTCCATGATGGGTGCTTAAGATGGCATGGCACGAGAATTACATGATGCACCATGGAAGGTGTCCTTCCCCAAATGGTTCGCTCTTCTGAAAAATTTTGAAAAATGGAGGGTCAAACCCACATAGGGGACCACAGATGGAAAGCCGAAAAGTATGAAGACTCCTTTTAGTCGCCTCTTACGACAGGCAGGAATACCGCGGGCCTATTCTTACCCCCGAACCCGCAGGGGGTAGAAAAGAAACGAGACTGTCCTAATTTGTCCATTAGTTCGTCAGGTCTGGGCAGGGCGTAAGTGTCTACAATTGTTTGACTGTTGACAGTTGATTTGAAGTCCGCACAGAGACGAAGTTTTCCTGACGGCTTGGGTATAATTACTATAGGCGAGGCCCACTGACTCGCAGAAACAGGAGAAATCACCCCACTATCTTGCCAACGTTTAAGTTCTTCGGCAACTGTATCACGCAAGGTGATAGGCACTGGTCTAGCTTTACGAAACTTTGGAACTGCAGATTCTTTTAAAGTTACATGTGCCACGAAGTCTTTTGCACAACCTAGTTCCGGCGAAAACAAGTCACTATATTTGTCACACAATGCATTGATTTTATCCTGAGGCACTATTGACGAAATTTGAAGCACATCTCTTTGAATTGATAAGCCAAACAAGTCAAAAGCATCTAGTCCAAAAATGTTCTGTGTCGATTTGGCCTGAAGAACTACAAAAGCAACTGTTTTTGTTACACCTTGAAAAGAGGCGGGCAGGCTACATGTTCCTAGCACGGGAATATTTGCACCGGTATAAGCTGTTAACACTTGTTGACACAGCGATAATTTTGGAGAACCCAGAAGTTCATAAGTATCTTTATTAATTAAGGTAACAGCGGAACCAGTGTCGAGCTGAAATTGCACAGTCCTATTGTCAATGGAAAGATTCACAAAAAGTTTTTGCTTGCGGCGCTCGACAGGTGCGCGAATGTGGGCAACGCCTGTACGGTTTGTTTACTGCGTATGCGCGGGCCGCGTAGTGAAGGAAGCGGCGCAGACTCGGCACATAGACTAATATCACTGTCACTAGATGTCACTACCGCCGGATCGGCGTCCGCGCAAGCATGCGAAGCTACTCCAGATGTACTAACTACTGCACTACACTTTTGAGTAGCTACTTGATGTCTACTGTCACTAGCTACACAGTACTGGGCACTATTACATGGAGCAGTTGCATAAGGCACTATTTTCACTACAGGAATGCACTGTTCATAGTCATTTTGCTTGTCCCGAACCCTTTTCCGTTGCACTGTTTTACGCGCTCGTCGGCTCTTGCGGCGTGGCGCACTACATAGTTTTGCCATAGGCACAGAAATATTGCCTTGCATTTTAGAATCAAGAGAAGCACTGTTCAAGTCCACAGCGTGTATAACATTGACTGTATGCACTGCTCTCGCACTTTGCGAAGCACTGTTACTAACGTTACTGTTCGAGTTTTTAATTTGCATACACACAGACTGCACATGTCCCGATTTGCCACATTGATAACAGGTTGCGTTGCGACTAGGGCAATGAGCACGCTTGTGGCGAGACACACACTGGGGGCAAGATTAACGTACATTTTTCTGAAATGAGCGTTGGCGCCCGTTATTCAAATTACTGTGTCTAACACTACGGGGCGACCTTTGCGTCGCACTTTTACACTGGCTACTGTTCACTGTCTGTTCAACACGGCCGGGAGAAAAATAAGAATCACTAGTGCTATACTGAGAACTACGGCTAGGAAAGCGTCCGTTGCGGCGCACTGAATTTACACTGTGGCTTTGCATTTCTACATCTGCTAAGTCAAAATTATCATGCGCTTCAATAAGCTGCAGTACACTGTCTAATGAGGGGTCAGACTGTTTCAGAATTGCTGCTCTAATTCTGGGGTCCTGAATATTCTGCGTAATCGCATCCCTCAACATCACGTCACTATACGAAAGTCCACAAGAGCAAGTAAATTTACATTGGCGGGTTAAGCCCTTCAATTCCGTAATCCATTCTTGGTGTGACTGCTGCGGTAATTTTTTAAGTCTGAAAAATCGGTACCGTGCAGCGGCTACAAGAACTTTTCTCTCATAATGAGCATTTAGTGCCTCTACTATTTGTTCAAAGTCTACATCACGAGGAGATGCTTGCGGGAATAGTTTCTGCAGTAATACGAAGGTTTTGGGGCCCACCACGGACAATAAAAGATGCTTAACAGTCTGACCTGTAAGTTGATGAGCCGCGACGAGTTCTTGAAACTGTGCGAAATAGTCGCTCCATTCTTCCTCACTTTCGTTGTACTGGCGAAACGTAGGAAGCCTTGCGGCGGCGGGTGTGGGCTGCTGAAGCGGCGGCTGTTGTTGTTGGTTAGCTGCCTGCGCTGTGAGCTGGGCCACAGCCTGGAGGAACTGGGTTATTTGCGCCGTCTGTAACTGAATAATTTCCATTATGTTTGGGTTCGGGGTAGTGGCCATGCTGACCGATTAGGCGCCGCGTATACAAGTAACTTATAACAAAACACAAATGCAATATGAAAGAGGACGCTCTGCAACAAAAAAGTCCACAAACACGTAACTGAAAATGTTCCCCCAAAATTCTTATAATAAGGGTGGGTGGGCGGGAGCAATTTCTGCGTGCTCCGACTACTGCTGTCTGGCTGCTGCAAGCAGGCTGGTCCTCGGTTCTATCACTCCTCGTCGCCACTTTTGTGTCCCAGCTTCGTCGCCGCTTTTGTGTCCCAGCCTCGTCGTAGGTGTCGTTGGCCGAGTGGAATGAGACCGACACGCTGGTGCAGGTACGGAGGGGAGCAGCCAGAAACTATAAACACTCGAGTAAATTAGAAAGAGATATATATTGCACAGAAGGTAACAATACTTAACTTTTACATAGTACTGCAGAATGTTGATACATAGTTGTTAGAGGCCTGCCTAGTGCCTGTACAATAGCAAAGTCTTCACTGGTGCCTATCTGATTACGAAGGTCCTAACTCGTTGCTATCTCAGTCCGAAGTGACCGATGTCTTTCAGTGGTGGCCACGAGCGGCGTTCTCGCAGAGGGCGCTCGTGGCTGTCGTCGTGAGAACGCCGCGCCGTGCGTGCATGGCGGCGCGCGGCGAAAGTAGGTGGCGCGCACTTTGTACTTGTGCGACACCACATTTGTGATCTTATATCTTAACAGAATTCAGGCGTTTATCTATATCGGGTGTGGAATTAACCGCTACAAAATGACACATGTAACGATCCTCTAGAACGGCCTATTCTTTCTTATATTTTAAGCTTACATCAGTGTCGTGTGGAAGAAACACCTACAGCAAGAAGATACTGTCATTAGCGCGGTGAATACTGCTAAGAAACTGTTCGTAATTCAACTGCGTATCGGGTACCCTTGACCACTGTATGTGGAGATTCAGATGGTTCCTGCAGATGGAGTTTCCTCCATTATTTTTCCTTATGAAGTCCTGCATTGACATTCAATATCAAGTGTAGCTCTGTGGTTGGAATTATTCCCCAAAAGAATATGATTAAACGCAGCGTGATCGGTTTGGCTTAAAGAAAACTGCACACGTTGCAACACGTATCAAATTTAGAGTAACAACAATGCAGACACACATATTAAATGTAATCCCAGCGTAACTGTAGGACTATTCTGTTATCTTTCTGGAAATCCGATTAGTCCAAGAGAGATTAATAAACGCATGATCTGACACTCTCGCAATTACGCCCTGAATATTCAAACAAATCCCCTCGTATATCAACTGAAGTGAAGGCATTTATTACCATTGTGATGTAACTACCTCGTTAGATTTCTCTATAGCTGATCAGTTCTCTTCAAATAAGGATAATTAATTTAGCGTCACTTATAAATTCATCCATGGGCTAAAACAACTCAGTTTGAAATAATGAATTAGGTAACAAATATAAACAATAAAATACAGTCGTTGACACTCCCAACTGTACGAAAACATTCAAGTAGAACGTCGAAACAAGGTGCGGTAGAAATGATTTCGTCGTAATCCTGCCCTCGGTAAAGTGGCTTAAAGTACATTGTAAAGCACTAGTTGATCGTAATAAACTTGGCGCGACAAATATTTCACTCAGTTTAAGCATCCATACTAGGTGTACCAAATGTTTTCTGTGCTACTTATATTAGCGGCTGTCAAATAGGTTCTACATGAGGGCGTTGCTGCAACAGACAGGATGTATCATGACTTGACTTACTTATTTCCTGTATCTCCTATGTGGAGCATAGGGCATCAACGAACTTCCGCCACCGGTCTCTGTTATGCGCCAGTGTCTTGATCTCATTCCAGGTCTTCCGTCCTTTCTCGGTCCCTTTTGATATTGCACTCCTCCTCCATGTATTCCTTTGTCTGCCTCTTGTCCTGCTGCCTTGTGGATTCCATTCTAGGACTTGTTTTGCCACGTTGTCTTTGCCGCACCTTAATGTATGCCCAATCCGCTTCCATTTCCTACGGCATATCTCAATATCAATGGATGTTTGGTGAGTTCTTCTCCACAGTTCTTCGTTGCAGATTACTTGTGGCCACCATATTCTCAAGATATCCCCCAAGCTTCTATTCACAAATATTTGAAATATGTTAATCAGGTATTTGTTGGTCTTCCATGATTCACACTCATAGAGCAGTACCGACTTGACATTTGTATCGAATAGGCGTAGTTTTGTATAACTGTTAAGTTCCCTTGATTTCCAGAGTGGTCTCAGCATTGCAAATGCCCTTTTAGCCTTATTTATTCTGTTTCCTGTATCTTCGATAGTTCCCTCCTCAGGGGTGACTAAACTTCCCAGCTAGCAAAACTGCTTGACTTGCTCGATCTCCTGGTTTTCTAAAAATACACTACTTCATTTCGGTTATTCCAGGACATCTACTTAGTTTTCTTTTCATTTATCTTTACACACCTCCGATGCTTCGGTTTTTAAATTATTCAGCATTGCTTCCATATCCCTGTAACTGCTTGCTAGCAAACACGGGTCATCTGCAAAGTCCAAGAGCTCCAACCTGCCTGTCAATCCCCATTGAATTCCTCTTCGGCGATTCATTGCCTTCTGCATCACAAGATGCAGCACCATCAGAAATAGAATAGGTGACAGCAAACATTCTTTCATAACTCCTGTGTATACTGGGATGGGTTACGACAGCATCCCTTGATGTAAAACTTGACATGTGTAGTTCTCATACATTTCTTGAGTTATCTTTATAATTTTCTTAGGGACCCCAAACTCTTGCATAGCTTTCCACATCTTCTTCCTCATTACACTGTGAAAGGCCTTTTCGAAGACTACAAACAGTAGATACATGTATGATTGCAGCACTGTGGATTATTCTACAATTATGCGCAGTGTATTGATCTGGTCTATACAGGAATAAACTTCTCTAAATCTTGCTTGTACTTTCCTCGGCCTTGAGTTAACTGTCTTTTTTTTATTCTTTCTAGAAATACTCTCGAGACTACCTTACTTGGTATTTAAAGGATGGTAATCCCACTCCAGTTATCGCAATCTGATAAATCTCCTTTCTTAGGAAGCTTGATCAGGAATCTTTTTTTATAGTCTGTGGGGATCTTCACTTCTTTCCAAATCTGTTTGAAAAGTGGAAACAGAAACTCGACTGAGGTACTCACATACACTTTCAATGCCTCCGGTGTGATTTTGTCCATACCTGCCGCTTTGCCATTCTTTAGTTGTTGAATGGCCCTTTGGATCTCTATTCTTGATGGTGGTTCTATACTGTTATCAACATCTTCCTGCTCTTCTTCTGTCGCTGCCTCTGTCACCTCTTCCTCGACTGTTTGACGATTCAAGATTTCAAGAAAGTGTTCTCTCCACCTTTCCAGCTGTTCCTTTTGTGAGGTTAATAGTTTCCCATCTTTGGCTTTCACCAGCTTCTGAGATTTAAAACACTTTCCTATTAGTCTCTTGGTAATGTCGTAAAGGGTCTTACTGTCATTTTTTGTGCTGCCATCTCGGCTTGTGCTGCAAGGTTATTGATAAATGCCCCTTTGTCACGTCGAAATCGCCTTTTCGCCATTTTGTTGAGTTCATTAAATTCAGTTCTAGCTTGTACTTTCTCTTCTTGTGTTCTTGTTGTATTGAGTCTTTTAGGGTGTATCATGCATAAGTACAAATGTTTCTAGAGGTTACTCGAAGCATTATGCCAAGCTTAATTATATACGGGTTTTTGACATGTAGAGACTTTTAGATATAGCTGTGAAAGGTCGCAGGTTTTCAGATTACTTCTACATTTATACTCTGCAAGCCACCTCGCGGTATGTAGTGGAGGGTACTTTGTGTACCATAGTCACTTCCTTGTATTCTAGTCACGTATTGTTCGCGGGAAAAATGATTGCCTCTACGTCTCTGTGTGAGCTCTGTTCACCCTGATGTTATCCTTGTGGTCGCTTCGCGTGATATACGTTGGAGGAAGAAGTATATTGGCTGACTCTTCATGAATCATTTGAGTCATCCGGTTGCAAAAGCTGCTAAACGAGTCGTAAGCTGAACCGAGCAAATCACGAAAAAGTGGACAACACGTATTGAACAAGATAAACAAACTATTCTATTAAAAAAAAAAAAAAAAAAAAAAAAAAAAAAAAAATTAGAAAAGAAACCCTGTTCTTTCACGTGTAGAAATTTGTATAATCTCAGACTGACTGTTTTTCTGATGTATTGATACAAAGTTTCCGAATAGCAGGTTTTGCAACCGTTTTATTTCAGAAACGCTGTATTACTGCGCAGATGTGCTCTAGTGCTGTAGTTACAAAACGTTTTGAACGAAAGCAAATAAATAATGAAGTAAGTAGGTGAATCAGTTATTACATATATATTAAAGGTAAAATACCAAATATTTTGAGCATAAGTTAAGTACTGAAAGTGCCATTTGAATTTACGGAGGTTTGTAAGGTATCGAAGGAAACAATAAATGAAAGCAAAATTAAGTACTATTATGTATTTATTGTAGGACAACAAATTGCACTTCATTATGAAAACAATAATTTGTCCATAGAAATCGGCTACAATCACTGCCGGTACTAAACGTAAGAGAGGTCCAACAAAAGCACCAATCAGTGGACGAAAACACAGCTATTCAATAAAATCGTGCATGGAGACTCAGTGCCCAAGGAAATGAAGCTATGTTATATAAATACCACATGTTTGAGAAAGTGGATCGCAAAAGCTGCTGTAACATTCAAGGATTTTGTGTTACAAACAAATTAATGTGAATGTTTGAGAAAGTAAGTAAAAGAAGGCAGAAATAAACTTTAGAACCCAAAGAGAACAATAGGGTTTCGAGCCGGTAGATCATGCATAGACCATGTCGTCACATAATAGGAAAAGAAAAGAAAAGAAAAAAATTAATTTTTATAGATTTAGAAAAAGAGTATCATTCTGTCCCAAAAATATTTCTCTGTAGAACATTACATGCGGGAAACTTAAATGATTCCTTAATTAAAATAATACTTACTAAGCAAGAGAAAAATCTTTGTATAGGAAAAGTTCTCAATAAATAAATGAAATAAAAATGTTAGGTTCCTAAAGAAAAAGAGAAGTTATTAGAAAGTAATTTATTAGAAAGAAATTAACTGATTTTGGTATCAACGAGAAACTTAAGAGGTATCGTGAAAAATTGAGACACCACTCCATAAGCGGTCCTTCTGACAGAATTTCTCAGAAAATAATGAACAACAAGCCGCATCAGAAATGAGGTACTAGAAGACTTCAGGACGGATATGAATATTGCTCGTTAGTTCGCAAGACGACGATTATGGTGAGCCTGATGGCGATTTAATAATCGTGCAAATGTTAAATGGAATTAATTTACGCGTGTTCGTTAACGGAAGCTGTTTGGCATTTGGGCTTGTGTTTGTAGCATTTATTAACTGTTTTTGAGTCACGGCGTATTGCTGGTGGTCTCCGCCTATTATTACGTACCGTGAGATTACACAGCACGTGTTCTGTCCTGCAGTATTTATGCAGGTGACGGCAATCTATCGACTTCCCACGGTACCTAATGGCTTTCGGGCATCGCGAGCAGATCGCTTTAATCGCACCAGGCCAGTTGCAAAAATACTGACTACCGCTACTGATGCCGTCTGCCTTATCTATAGAGACAAGACAATATTTATTCCTCTAATTCCATGTTATTCATTTGCCAATTTAAGTGATAATTCTTTGTCAAATTCAAAGTTATTTCATTGTCAAATTCAGAGTTATTTCTTTGCCGAATTACTTGTAAGTTTTGCGAAATCCCTTATAATTTTTGGGAAATGAAGTGAATATATTTAATAAAATCCGTTCCATTTCTGGAAAATTCTGTGTATCTTTTTTTTTCTTTTTTCTTTCTTTTTTTTCGTAATTTGATTATGTCTTTTAGAAAAAAATTACGTGTTAATTTTATGGCAAATTCAGTTTCATTTTTGCGAAATTCAGGGTAAAAGTATGGCTTGTTCAGTGTGAGTTTTTGGCAAATTCAGCTTAATTTCTTTGATTTTATATAATAAAATGCTACGGTTTTCAGATATATTATAAAGGTACCCTTTATTAAACTAATACGTTCCACTTCATTACTTAATGTATTAATTACCTGTGGAACAAGCACTAATCTAATCTTATCTTAACTAATACAGGTTTATTTCTTGCACCGTCTATAAACTCTATGGATTGATCGATGAGGGAATAGGGGATACGGACCAAAAAATCATCTAATGACTTATGTCCAGAAATGCATGGCTCCCTACGCTACAGACCATTTCTTAAATGATACTTTGTTACAGAGACTGCAGCCCAAAACGTGCTATACCATGCAGTCACAGTTTCCGCAAGAAATTAGTTTAATTTAATTGTAAGAAACCATGCGAAAAACCAATGATTATTAAAGGAATGAAAATATCTTGTGACTGAAAAAGGGAACTATATCTGTCCTCAAAAAAGAGTAATAACCCAGAAACAATAAAATATTATAAAAACTACTGTGCTACATAAAGAAAATTTATTAAAAAATCAAGAAGCATGTGCATCATGTCTGAGATTAGCTCAACTGATAATAAAATTAAAACTATTTGGAATATTATTAAAAGGGAGACAGGGCAACCAAGAGCAAAGGAAGAGTGTATTACCATCAAAACAAATGAAAACTTTATTATCAAAAGGTCAGAATTTGAAAACATTGGTAATGATTACTTTTTAAATGTTGTAGAGAAAATAGAATCTAAATGTTCATTAGAAGGAGCAAGACAAATAATGGAAGAGGCCATACCCAGACAATTTGATACAATTGAAATTCCACCCACCTCTCCTTCAGAAATTACGAAAATAATAAACTCTCTCAAAAGTAAACAGTCATATGGAATGGAAGGCATTTCCAGCAGGATATTAAAAACTTGTTCCCAGGAGATAAGTAGGATTCTTAGTCATATTTGTGATAGCTCTTAAAGAAGGGTATTTTCCCAGATCGACTGAAATATGCTATCGTTAAACCTTTGCATAAAAAGGGGATACGTTCGATGTCAACAACTACAGCCCCATCTCACTTCTGACAGCTTTATCCAAAATTTTTGAAAACGTTATGTATTCTTGAGTTGTTTCACATATTAGTAAAAATAAAGTTCTAACAAAATGTCAATTTGGTTTTCAATAAAGCTTTTCTACTGAAAATGCTATATATACCTTCACTGACGAAATAAATGCTTTGAATAACCAGACATCACTATTTGGGATTTTTGTGATCTCTCAAAGGCTTTTGATTGTGTAAATCATGGGATTCTTCTAGATAAGATTAAGTATTGTGGTGGGAAAGTGCACGAAAGGTTTAAACCAAACTTAAATGGAAGAGTGCAGAAAGTTGAAATAAGCAGTTTACATGATATAGATGAAACAAATAATTCCTCACTGGGGAGTTGTCAAAAATTGGGTCCCACAAGATTCGATCTTGGGTCCTTTGCTGTTCTTAATATATATTAATGACTTGCCATTCTACATTCACGAAGATGCTAAGCTAGTACTTTTTGCTGATGATACAAGTATAGCTATCACACCTGACAAACAGGAATTAACTGATGAAATGGTAAATGATATCTTTCAGAAAGTTATTAAGTGGTTCTGTAGAAATGGACTCTCATTAAATTTTGATAAAACCCAGTATATACAGTTTCATACAGTAAATGGCATGACACCATTACTAAATTTAGACTTTCAACATAAATCTATTGCTAAGGTAGAATTTTCAAAATTTTTAGGTGTTTGCATTGACGAGGGACTGAATTGGAAGAAATATATTGAAGATCTCCTGAAACGTCTGAGTTCAAGCTACTTATGCATTCATGATTCGCAGGGATATGTGGCAGGTACACAGCCCCCGGATCTACGACTTTTCCGAAGCGGCTCAAGGCGCCCCACCCCACCCCCAGTCTAGCTTTGCAGCCAACGTTGCCAATAAAGTAAATTTCTTCCGTTAACCAGAGATCTCTATACAACCTGGATGAATAACTCTGGTCTCTGAGCATAGAACCACAGTCTGTGATAGAATTGTAGCGTGCCTGCACATTCATTTGTTTTGCAAATGATTTTGCTTTGTCCGTCACATTGTAATTTGACAAACGAAATTTTATCAGCTTGTACGTGTCAAAGAATTGCTTCTCTACTTCTTGTTTTGAACTTTATGTGAATTTGCGATGTAACAGGCTGGATGCGAGATTGAAACGAATGTTCTGCTCCTACATGCGACCATGTTGAAGTTGGGCAAGAAATGAAATATGAACATCTATTGATGCCACGCACAGACAGCTAAAATTCAGCATCCAAATTGTATAGAGATCAAAACGTTAGACTAAAAGAAAAAGGCCGCTAAATGTTATTGTTCTTTACTCCGTGCCCATCTGAAAACAATAGAATTTTCAGTGCACTGGTAACTCCAAATAAATACTTTTTCACAGTATTCAGCTTAGGGGGTGATGTTGTTGTCGTTGTTGTTTAGAGGGGACTAAACTACTTGGTCATGAGTCCCCTGTTCCTAACAAAGAATGTCCATTTAATTGGAAACAATAGCCGTATGGACCTTGAGACGTAGTATGAATACTCAAGAGGAGTACATGCCAACGATGAACTTTCACCAACAGCACAATTAGAGAAACCAACAGCACAGATATAGAAAATAAAACAATGTAGTCAATCACGCTAAAATTTGTCAATGAGAATCCGTGGCAGGCTGATCACTGAGATAATAATGGACGAGCCAGTCACGAATGTCACAGCACACACGAATGTCTGCTATTCAGAAGACATAAAACTCTAAAATACCGTTAAAAGTCAGGGGAAATCACCTTACATTAAATGGAATTGTAAAAACCGGCTTCACAGATAAAACGTAGTACAGAATCAGCCGTGGAGGCATCGTCCCCTAGCACTGAGGATAGGGTATTTGGAAGATTAAAAGACTGCCGCAAGGGGGCTAAAACAGTACAGTCCATCAGGAGATGAACTACTGTCAAGGCACCACCACAGCGACACATGGGCGGTGGCTCACGGCGAAGAAATTAGCCGTGAGTCAAGCAAGTGTGCCCGATACGGAGGCGGCACGATGGAGTCTCGACGATTGGGCCTCAGTAAGATTTTCCATGTGGTTGTGGATATTTTGATCGTGTGAAGCTTGTTTGGCACAGTCAGTGCAGACCATTCCAAGCCCCAATCGTCTCGCACCTTCCGGTGTAGCATCCACCTAAGGTACGTTTCCACGAGACCAATTTCAAGAGGGCGTGAGGAGGTGGCCTGCTTGGCCAACCGGTCCACAAGTTCATTACCAGGTATGCCGATGTGCCCTGGGGTCCATAAAAAGACCACTGAGCGACCAGACATATTGAGAGCGGCAACAGTGTCTTGGATACTCTGCTCCAGAAGGAGTTTGCAAAAACAATGGTCGAGCGCTCGCAAACCACTCAGGGAGTCGCTACAGATGACAAACGACTCCCCGGGGCAGGATCGGAGATGTTCCAAAGCTCTAGAGATAGCGACCAGCTCTGGGTGAAAACACCACTCCCACTTGGCAAAGACCGCTGTTCAAAAAGGTCACAATGGAGATAGGCGTACCCAGCATAGCCATCTACCTGGGAATAATCGGTATAGATGATCTCCACGCCACAGAATGAGTCAAGGAGTTCCAGGAACTGGTGACGAAGAACCGATGGTGAAATGTAGGCTTTCGAGACCTGGGACAAGTCTAACCGTAGCTGCAGACGAGAAATACACCAAGGAGGTGTATGGGAAGAGTAGTGGAAAGTAGGAGGGAAGGGATGGGATTCAATGGAGGAGAGAAGGGAATGGACATGGACTGCAATCGGGAGACCTGACCGAGGCCATCTTTGAGTGGATGGGAGTGCAGCAGTTGGGAAGAGAAGCGTGCAATGTGGATGATGGTCTGAGGTGCGGACACGAGCAACATACGAGGCCAACAACTGTTGCTGACATAACTGCAGTGGAAGAACCCCAGCATCAACGAGGAGGCTCATTACTGGGCTCGTACAAAATCTCCCATTGCCAAGCGAACACCAGCATTTAGAATGGGGTCTAAGACCCGAAGCACAGAAGGGGCTGCCGAGTCGACACCTGGCTCCCATAGTCCAGGAGGACTGGATGAGAACCTTATAATGTTGTAAGAGAGTTGGATGGGCGGCTCCCCAAGCAGTGTGGCTGAGGCAGCGCAGTATGTTTAAGAGCCGCCAGCACTTTTGTCGATGTTGATGTAGGTGGGGGACTCTTGTGAGCCGGGCATCGCACAACATGCCAAAGAAGCGATGCGTATCTTCAACACGCAGAAGGTCGTCACCTAAGTACAGTTCTGGGTCTGGGTGCACTACACGACGGCGACAAAAGTGCATAACCCGAGGTTTGGACGCAGAGAACCGGAACCCATGATCTAAAGCCCAGGAATGCGCCTTTTGAATGGCTCCCTACAGTCGCCTTTCAGCAACACCAATACTAGCCGAACTGTGATACATACAAAAGTCATTGGTACAAACTGAGGAGGACACTGATGAACCTACTGTTGCAGCAAGTCCGTTGATGGCAATGAGAAACAGCGGAACACTAAGAACGGAGCCCTGTGGGACTCCGTTCTCCTGGGTATGTGGGGAGCTGAGGTGGGTACCAATCCTAACCCTAAAAGTGCGAAGTGAGAGGAAGTTCTGGATGAACAGTGGAAGCGGTCCTCTCAAGCCCCAGCCATGCAGCGTAGCTAGAATATGGTAGCGCCAGGTGGTGTCATAAGCCTTTCAGAGATCGAAAGGTGCTCACGCCTGGCAAAAGCAGTGCGGAATGCCCCTTGTTGTGGGGCAAGGAGTCTACGGTCTTCAAGAACCCACATGAGCCGCCGACTCACCATGCGTTCCAGGAGCTTGCAAGGAACATTGGTGACGCTAATCGGGCAGTAACTGTCTGCCACCTGTGGATCAGCGCCAGGTTTTATCATTGGTATGACGATGCTGTCCCGCCATTGAGATGGGAAAACACCTTCAACCCAGAGGCGGTTGAACAGGGCGAGAAGTTGGTCTTGAAAAACCTGTGACAGGTGGCTCAGGAACTGTTTGTGGATTCGTCCTGGCCCCGAGGTGATATCGGGGCAAGCAGTGAGGGCACTATGGAACTCCCACTCAGTGAATGGGGCATTATGTGGTTCTTGCCGACGTGTGTGGAAAGATAGCTGCCTCCACTGGAACTGCAAGTGCGGAAGCCCAGTATATACACAGAAGTCACAGAGTTACTGGCATAATCATCCGCCATGTGTTCAGAGATAGCAGCTGGATCCATGCATATAGTACCCCAAATGTTCAAGCTGGGGATTCCCACCTGTGGTCGGTACCCAAAAAGGCGCCAAACCTGTGACCACACCCGAGATGGGGCGGCGCGAGAGCCGATGGTAGCGACATATCTCTCCCAACAGTCCTGCTTACTCTGGCTTATCAGCCTCCGAGCCTGTGCCCGGAGTCGCTTGAAAGCGGTCAGGTGCTCTATACATGCTGATGGCATCAGCAATCTCTGCGGACGACCACGGAACCGACTTGCACCGAACTGAGCCAGTGGTGGTCGGAACACTGGCTTCAGAAGCGGAAATGATGGCTCTAGTGATGTGATGAGCAGCCTGATCAACATCGTCCAGGATTGGTGGTATCATCCTAGTAGCCGAGGTGTAAGCAGGCCAGTCAGCCCTATGCAGAGACCAACGGGGCAAGCGATTTAGAGGTTGATACTGGAGAAGAGAGATATGGATGGGGAAGTGGTCGCTACCACATATGTCATCGTGGACCCCCCAAGGAAGCTGTGGTAGAAGGCAAGGGCTGCAGAGAGAAAGGTCTATAGCCGAGTATGTGCCGTGCGCCACACTGAAATGTGTGGGGGCACCGGTATTGTGAAGGCAGCAGTCCAGCTGTACTATTAGAGCTTCAATGTCCCTACCGCGATCTGAGACCTGAGAGCTACCCCACAAGGGGTTGAGGGCATTGAAATTCCCAAACAGGAGGAATGGCGGGCGAAGTTGTGCGATCAAGTTCGTAAGGTATGCAGGAGACACTAGAGTGAGCAGATGGCAATGTCCTGTCGTGCCTGAATTCTCACAGCCACTGCCTCGAGCACTGTGGTAAGTGGCACTGGTGAACTGGGGACAGTGGCAAGAACGTAAAGACAGACTCCTCCGGATACCCTGTTGTGTGTTGCGCGGTTTTTATAGTAACCCCTATACCCACGAAGAGCAGGAGTCCGTTCGGCACCTGGAGTGCAACACAGAGGGAAGGGTAGTGACAGAGCAACTGCTGTAACTCGGCCAAGTGGAGGAAGAAACCGCCTCAGTTCCACTGCAGCACCACACTATCTCCTGACTTATTGGGCATAATTATTGAGATGGAAGAGTAAGGCCCACAGGTTTCTCTGCAGTCACTGACTCAGGAGGCAGAGCCTCATCGTCCATTGCTTCCAAAGTCTTGGCAATTGCCAAGTCTTCAGGGGACGCGAGGATCTCCACCACGTCCTCGGAAGCGGACAATTTTTGTGGTGGCATGGTAGCCACCTGTGACTCTTTAGTTTTAGTTTTCTTTTGCTTTCCTCGCTGATCCTTCAGCTTCTCGCGCTGGGAGGGCTTGTCTGACTCAGTCTCAGTGACTGAGGTTGCCCTTGAGGCCCTACGACCAGCTTTGGAAGGCACTTGGTGCCACTGGAATCCACTGTACCAGTGGGAGAAACCGAGGGAGGAAGGGATTCAAGTGATGCCTTCCTCACGAGAGGAACCAGAGCAGGCTGTTGAGGCTCTGGCTCACTTGTGGGGACCGATGTCCCCATTGGTTGGGGCGATTGTGCTCCCAAAGCAGGGGCTTTGGGGGCAACAGAAGGAGTGGTGCCCCCAACCAGTAAGGGGTCAGAGATTAACGTTTGGGCTTGAGGGCCCACTAGAACTGGCTGAACAGATGGAAATGTTGGCTGATGGAGTACAGAGGGCGTCATGACAGAGGGCGTAAGATGACTTGCTGCTGACTGGGTGGAGTTTGTCATATTTGCGCTTAGCCTCTGAATAAGACAACCGGTCCAGGGTTTTATACTGCATTATCTTCCGTTCCTTCTGCAGAACTGAGCAGGTAGGCGAGCAAGGTGGATGATGTTCACCACAGTTTACACGGATGGGAGAGGTGTGCAAGGGAGGTCTGGGTGTGACTCACGGCCACAGTCTCGGCTGGCAGAGTTGGCAGTACACCTGGAAGACATGTACCCAAACCTCCAGCACTTAAAACATCGCATAGGGGGAGGAAAGTAGGGCTTAACGTCTCACCGGTACATCATCACCTTGACGTGCTCTGGCAATGACTCGCCTTCGAAGGCCAAGATGAAGGCACGGGTGGCAACCCTGTTGTCCTTCGGACCCCCATAAACTCGACTGATAAAATGTATTCCTCGCCGCTCCAACTACTTAAGGAGTTCTTCATCTGACTGCAAGAGCAGATCTCTATGGAAGGTAATTCCCTGGACCATGTTGAGGCTCTTGTGGGGGTAATCGCAACGGGAACATCACCCAGCTTGTCACAGGTGAGTAGTGCCCGTGACTGAGCCGGAGATGACATCGTCATTAGTAACGAGCACGATCGCATTTTGGACATGCCGTCAACTTCTCCGAACTTATCTTCTAAATTTTCTACGAAAAACAGAGACTTTGTGTTTATAAAAGATTCTCCATCAGTCCTAGAACAAACTAAATACCGTGGTGCATATTGCTGTCCTTGATTTCTAGCCCTGCGTTCCTCCCATGGCGTAGCCAAGGAAAGGAACGATTGGGGGTCATATCTCTCTGCGTTGTAATCGACCTTTCCCTTCTTAGAGACGTGGTTAAACGCCCACCAAAGTTACTCTGGGTTCTTTTCATTTTGTTCCCACAAGCAGCTAGGGAAATAAGAGTCCACCCAGGCAGAGCTTCACTTACCTGGGTAAGCCTTATACAACTGAGGTTCGGCAGGTTCCTCAGAGGTTGCTCGCTAGCGACTGTTCAACCTCAACAGCCATGCATCTCCTTGGCACGTAGCACACCTTGAGATTGAGGTTTTTTTTATAGAGGTTTGTACCATCCTTGCGACTCAGGCGATTAAGCCAAGATCCCGGGCTCTGAAACAGCCATACATCTCCTCGGCACGTAGCACACCTTGAGATTGAGGTTTTTTTTTTAGAGAGGTTTGTACCGTCCTCGCGACCCGGGCGGTTAAGCCAACATCCCCGGGCTCTGAAACGTACAACGTTCCACCGTCGCGCCGAACGATGGTCGTTGAAGCATGCACAGAGCTTACGGTGTAGCGGATTGTTGGCGCGACACAGCCCACGTCTCAGGACCCCGGGTTTGCCAAGCCCGTACTCAGCAAATTAATGCTGAGCCCCTGAGGGGTTAGAGGGTGATCTAAATTGTTATATCTTATGAAAATATATGAAGATCGCCGTTTTGAAATCTCTATTTTGCTAAGTTGTTATCTTCAGCCGTTATTTCCTTCTCCACGTTCTATTTAACAACTATTCAAATCTTTGTAAATCTATCGGACCAAACTGCGTGGTCATCAATCCGTAGCTTACAAACTAAGGACAACACACACACACCCATGCCCAAGGGAGGACTGGTACCTCCACTGCGGGCAACCGCGCACTCCGCAGCGAGACGCTTTAGACCGCTCGGCTACTCCACCACGGCTCTATTTAACAGCAGCCCTCGATACATCATTAAAATTATTAAATAAAATCGCGCTGTGCCATAATTAAATTCAGGCAAAGCATGTCACATATTAAAATATTTACGTAACACATGTTGCACTAAGAAGCAGTGATATGCAGGGCAGCTGTATAGTGTATACAACACTAATTCGTGTCGTGGTATAAAACATGCAGTTGATCCCACAATCCAAAACAGTAATACGTTAATATAACGAGACGACAACAATTACAGTCCTGGTCATTAAAATTGCTACACCATGACGATTACGTGCTACAGACGCGAAATTTTACCGACAGGAAGAAGATGCTGTGATATGGAAATGATTAGCTTTTCAGAGCATTCACACAAGGTTGGCGCCGGTGGCGACACCTACAACGTGCTGACACGAGGAAAGTTTCCAACCGATTTCTCATACACATACCGGTGTTGCCTGGTGAAACGTTCTTGTGATGCCTCGTGTAAGGAGAAGAAATGCGTATAATCACGATTTCGAGTTTCATAAAGGCCGAATTGTAGCCTATCGCGATTACGGTTTATCGTATCGCGTTATTCTTGCTCGCGTTGGTCGCGATCGAATGACTGTTAGCAGAATATGGAATCGGTGGGTTTAGGAGGGCAATACGAAACGCCGTGCTGGATTCCAACGGCATCGTATCACTAGCAGTCGAGATGACAGACATCTTATCCGCATGGATGTAACGGATCTTGCAGCCACGTCTCGATCCCTAAGTCAACATATGGGGACGTCTGCAAGGCAACAAGCATCTGTACGAACAGTTCGACGACGTTTGCAGCAGCATGGACTATCAGCTCGGAGACCATGGCTGCGGTTACCCTTGACGTTGCACCACAGACAGGAGCACCTGCTATGGTGTACGCAACGACGAACCTGGGTGCACGAATAGCAAAACGTTATTTTTCCGGATGAATCCAGGTTGTGTTGACAGCATCACAGACAGGAGCGCCTGCTATGGTGTACGCAACGACGAACCTGGATGCACGAATAGCAAAACGTTATTTTTCCGGATGAATCCAGGTTGTGTTGACAGCATCATGATGGTCACATCCGTGTTTGCCGTATTAACCGGCGTGAAGGTATGGGGTACCATTTGTTACGCGACGACGGCACTTTGAACAGTGGCCGTTACATTTCAGATGTGTTACGACCCGTGGTTCTACCCTTCATTCGATCCCTGTGAAACCCTACATTTTATCAGGATAATGCAGGACCGCGCGTTGCAGGTCCTGTAATAGCCTTTCTGGATACTGCTGCCCTGGCGAGCACATTATCCCGATCTCCTAACAATTGAAAAAGGCTGCTAAATGGTGGCCGAGCAACTGGCTCCTCACAATAGGCCAGTAACTACTCTGTGGTATAGTGTTGAATCTGCATGGGCATCTGTACCTGTACACACCATCCAAGCTCAGTTTGCCTGAATGCCCAGGCGTATCAAGGCCGTTATTACGGCCAGAGGTACTGGGTACTGATTTCTCAGGATTTAAGCACCGAAATTGCGTGAATATGTCAGTTCTAGTATAATATATTTGTTCAATGAATACTTCTTTATCATCTGCATTTCTTCTTGGTGTAGCAATTTTAATGGCCAGTAATGTATTGGAACTAAAATTCTGTATCATGATTTCTTTCAAACTTCAGTGGATTCTATATCTCGTAAAAACGAAAATTAGTAGTTATTGAGGGAAAATGACAGAAGCAGAGAGTGATTTAGCAACAAAATTTTTCTGTGCAAAATAGCAGATGACCATTTTCTGGTTGTACATCCATAGGTAATAAAGGAAACTTTTTTTTTAAGATAAAGTACCACTTTCAACTCAAATGCATTGAAAATACACTCATCATCACAAATTTAATTGGCTCCGTAATATGGCTACAATGGCTTGACTTCTGTGGCGTTAAGGACATCTCCCGCTATTCGAACCTCCTTGTGTAAGGCACGTAACATTAGCCATCTTGGAAACAAGTGAGCGTGAGGAGCGGTTATGGTATGCAGCTGCCACGCTGGAGATATCGTGTTTGGGTCCGCTCCTTGTTTTGCTTTTTTAAAAATCGTTATAGTCCAAGACTTTTTCCTTTTCGTTTCAAAGAATATCAGCAAACAGTGTACATTGTGTAAAATTAGTATGAAATATTCAATTTTGCCATAGTAATTTAATCTTCACATCGTTATTACAAAGTCTTACTTGCTATCTCCTGCATCGCTTGCTATGCCACAACAGAAATCCAGATGAGATTTGTCGTAAGAGCAACCGACACTCAATGGTTTACCGTACCAAGCACATTTCATAAAAGCTACTGTCTTGTAAGCGCACGGAGGTTTTAAGAGCGATACCAGAAAAGCTCATTTAAATTTAAAAAGTTATCTCTTTCATCTGCGAACTTTGATGCTAACCATGCGTATTTGAATATCTTCGAAAATACAGGTTCTATGAAGTGATGCTAAATTAATGAGAGTAGTTTTACGATGAATATATTTCGGATTTTTGTTGTGGGGTAGCAAGCGATGCAGGAGATAGCAAGTAAGATTTTGTAATAATGACGTGAGAATAAATTACTATGGCAAAACGGAGAATTTCTTACTCACTTCACACAATGAATACTGTTAGTTGATATTCTGTAAAATAAAATGAAAAACTCGTTGGACTATTCTGGCTTCCAGCGTAATAGTTGCAGGCCTTAACCGCTGCACCTCGCTCACTTGTTTGGACCGTGGCTAACGTTACGCGTCTTCCATCCCTCAGTGAACTTCAACATCAATTTCTCGACAACCAAGGCCCGTTGTTAAAAATGTGGATAGCCTCATGCTAAGGATATGTACCTCTACAACATATCCCACATTCATCAAAATCCGTCTGATGGTCCCGTTGTAAATCGTGTCTTACCTAGACGGTGGATCGGACGAGGAGGTCCAGTTGCAAGAACCGCTCATTCACCGGATCTCAAACCGTCAGATTCCTGATTATGGGGCCATTCTAAAACTACCGTGTTTGCAGAGTCCGAACGAGATATGGACACACTGGAGCAGCGCATTCGTGCAGGGTTGTCATCGCTCCGATTTTAGCGCTCGAGTGTCAAAGGAAACGTTAATACGCATGCGCTGAGGCACATCGACACCATTTCCAACACATAGATTAACTGTAGCTGCATGGAACAGTGTGTATTAAAAAGCAGTCTCTGTAACAAAGTATAACTGAATAAGTGGTTTGTTCAAGGAGGAAAAAAAGTCACCCGCTATGTTAATATTTTTGAGATAACGCACTGGTACGATCGATACCATCATTTCCGAGAGATAGCATCTAAAAACACGCCTTTTAACGAGAATATCCATTTTATGTGCACCCCATCCCGAGAAGTGTAGATTTATTTCCACGTCGTAAAGATTTTTATTTTCCTCCGACGTTTTACAGAAGCGCACTTAAAACTTCCGCTGCAAAATTCGCGACGTCGTTATTAAAAAGCCAATTTTCAAGTTACGTAAATAAAAGTAAATATCTGAAGGTGAGATGTCAGCCATCTTGAAACGTAATCACGAAAATATAAAAGCCTATAAAAAAGCAAATGGGTGGAAGTTGCAGCTAATACATTAAAAACTATAAAGTTATATTCCATATTGGAGTACTGTACTCAATGTTGTGTTGTAACATGTGAATGATGATCAGCAATCAGTCTCAAATATTTATTTGTTATCGTGGCTCATTGTAAAGTTCAACACTAATGCCCCCAATCCCTTTCATGAAAAGAGGGACCAAATAAATCATTTTAAACTAGCTGAACCGAGCCTCGCGTTGCTGAGACTAGTTTCAGTTTAATAAAGAAAAGAGAAAGCACACATTTGTTTGATATGAATTTCCATAATGTTCTGTGAATGGGAGTTGGATATACATCATACATTCCATACCACAGGTCTATGATGACCTCGATGTCGGCGGGGCATCTAACTGTATGAGACGTGCAGGCTCGTTTCTTGCTTTTCCAGCGTATTTCGATTACATTTATCTTTTTCTCCACGATTGCCACTTGTGTTTTGTTTGAAATTCGCGCCGGTATCTGTGGCGTTGACGGCTCGGGGGTGTTAGCCCGCGGACAGAGCAAGCGGAATCGCTTGGAGTGGACCTGGCCCAATATGAAGTTACACTTTGGCTGAGGACTGAACGGTTTGGCCTTCCTAGAAGACGGGTGTTGTTGGCACCGAGACGTGGACGTCACGCTGAGAATTGTTGGGCACGATCTGGTATCGCGACCGTCAGCAATATCACGGATGACGGTACAGGGATCAGTGAACCATCGGGAGGATGCGGATGGAAGACGGTGGCGGTGCTTAGTTTCAAGCTATTGTGTGATGATTCTTGTGTGGCTATGGGAAGCTTATGGGTGTAGGCTTGGAGTTGATCCCCAACCGATTAACGAGTTCTTTTCCTGTTCAACTATGGTCATCTATCGCTAGCCACGTTTTGGATAGGCGCGGAGGCAACAACTTCGAATTTGTTGACAACGGCGTTGGAAGACATTGAAAGGAATTTTCCTTTCTTGAATTAGTCCTTCCACTTTCGAAACATTTGGTTGAGGTCTCATCTTACTTATCTCCTGCCTCGTCTCGTTGATTTATGATTTCTGCCTTTGGAACAAGAGTTAAGTCATTTGTTGGATTAGTTGAATAAGTCCGCTAGTACGTTCCAAGTACGTTCTTCTATAGGCTGTTTTGGGATTTTTTATGACTTAGTTATTTAATCTCATCTTCATCGATGTACGAAAGGCTGAAGTGGAATCAAATTATAGGAGCTGCTGTACCACTAGACAGGGCCTCCATTTCTATAACGCCGCACCATCATTAATTTCGCAACTCAAATTACCTAGGACGAAAGTAAACTGATGAAAATGTATACGCTGAAGCTCATCAAACAGCATTAAATTATCTGCCTGTTGGATAAAACTCACTGAAAACCAGTATGAATTTTAACAGACGTCACATTCACTGACATTCTTTAATTTAAAATTGAATGTCAATTTTTGTATATTGCCGCGAGAGACCCAGAACACCAACTGCCGGCGTGGCGCAGGGGATAGCGTCACGGACTGCGGAGCAGAAGGTCGCCGGTTCAATCCCGCCCACCGGCAAATATTTATTTCTTTGTAATTGACAATTCCAGAAGGTTCTACATCTTTTTTATGTTCACTTGTAAATTCTACTTGTTTCTTATGTTAACTGTTCTTCTAATTTCTGGTAAATTCTGTCTGTGTATAAATAGCAGAGCACTCTGAGAGGCAGTCAGTGCTGCGTGTATGTTGAGTTCGTAATAAACGTGCTTTCAGTATAAGTGCTGTGTTTAGTTGCCTTCGAAGTCAAGCCTGCTTCCATTGCAACGCGACATTGTTTGGTGGAGGCGCCGGGTACACTGTGCAACAGCTGCATCACCGTGGCTCCGATTAGGCAACGTAAAAGCCATCGCTTACACGGACTGGAACCGGAATACAAGGGATACACCGAGTACGTCCTTCCAAGAGTCCGTATCATCAAACGAACTATGGAAACGAAACCAGCAGTGAGCCAGCTACACATCAGGCGCCCGTCGGTGTTCTCTGGAGACGCTGGACAGGACCCAAACAAATGGCTAAAAGGGTTCGACCGAGTCGCCAAGTACAACAGGTGGGATCATACGATGTGCTTGGCCAACGTTTACTTCTATCTGGATGGAACAGCCCAGCAATGGCTCGAAAACAACGAAGACAAGTTGAATGACTGGGAGACGTTCCAGGAGGAACTTAAGAAGACGTTTGGAGACCGCCAGCGACAAATCCGCTCGGCGGAAGAACAACTGAAGAACCGGGCCCAACGTCATGGTGAGCCGACATAATCGTACATACAGAGTGTTTTGGCCATGTGTAACGTAATCAATCCGAATATGACTGAAGCGGAAAAAATCACGCACCTGATGAAGGGAATTGCAGAAGATATGTACCAAGTTCTTCTGACGTCGCTACGACAGAAGAGTTCATCAAGTGGTGCCAGCGCATTGAAGAGATGGAACAAAGGAGGGTTGGACGCAAGAAGTATGACAGACTCCCAAATGTAGTCCCTATGGCCGTTGTGGAAGACCAGCAGGACTTGGCTTCTCTCATACGACAAACCGTGAGAGAAGAATTACAACAGTGCATGGCAGCCGGGACTATTAGACCGAGCGAGCATCAGATTATGGCCATAGATGTGGGCCCTGTAAGTCACGAGGTAGCCGACGCCGCTGAGGACGAGGTATTTCAAACATTAGCTCCTGTCTGCCCCGTCTGTCGCACCCGACGTGAAGAATGGCGTCGCCCTGCTATGACTTACGCTGCAGCCGCCAAACGGCAGCCCATGAACCGACCGACGCGACCACAGCCAACTCCCCCGGTAACTATGACGCCCCACAGAAGAACAGACGTCTGGAGGACAGAAGACAACACACCACTGTGTTTCCACTGTGGACGCCCTGGACACGTCGTACGCTACTGCAGAGAGAGGAGGCGAGTATTCGATGATTATTTTGCCGCAAGACGTCAGCCGTCGGAGCAGTTCTATCCAAGGCAGTCACCTGCTGATGAGTTCAGTCGACCTATGGGAAGAAGCCCATCGCCGTATCCTAGACGAGGTCGCTCCCCGACGTGCCGCAGCCGTTCACCGTCGCCGTACAGAGGTACCAGCCGCTCCCCTAGCCTCCGCGCCCAGGAAAACTAAGCGAGGCAACCATCTACGGAGGTGAGGCCGCCGCAGATGAAAATCCTCCATGGACGACAGTCGCCAAGATGTCGGGAAATCTCATCGACTTCATAATCGACGGCCAACCTGTCCGGGTACTTATTGATTCAGGAGCGTCTTTTTCTGTGTTGTCGGATAATTACCGCCCCACACTAAAGAAGACAATGTTCTGTGATACGGGGGCAACTGTGCTGAAGGTTGCGAATGGAAAGTACGTCCATCCAGCAGGAACTTGTGTCGCAAGAATAACCATCAACAACAGAACGCAGCCGTTTGAATTTTTCGTGTTAACAGAATGTAGTCACAATGTCATCCTCGGATGGGACTTCCATCAGGCATCCCAAGCTATCATTGACTGTGGAAGATCTGAGCTGCAAATTGAAGAAGTTCCTCCGCCGGATACACGTAATACAGAATTTTCTGGGAAGCTATTCGACGTTGACAATGTGACGATACCGCCTTTGACAATGAGAAGAGTTGCAGTCACAAACACAGATGACTGGTTAAACTGTGAAGTTCTTGTTGATAGTAAAAAGTTTATGAGGCTCACAAAAGAAATTTACATACCAGCGGCTATCATAAGCATTACTGGTGGTCAAGGAGAGATTTGGATCACAAATTGTCACGAGCAGTCACAACTTATCCCCAAGGGAATGTGTATCGGGACAACTGAACCAATCCAGGATGGTGAGCTCAACGTCATCACTGAAGACCCATGCCCTGCTGCTAGTACAGACAACACGCTGGAGGAAACAAACATGGAACTGCCAATAGGGCCTGGACTGACCAAGGAACAACGCCAGCGGGTGTTAGATATACTACGCCAATTTTCGGGTGCATTCACACCTCAGCAGGGGAAACGTCAGACGCAACGGCCCACGATAAAGCACCGTATCAATACTGGGGATCATCTGCCAATTAGCCAGCGTTGGTATAGAGTGTCGCCAGCTGAAAGACGGATAATTCGGGAGGAAGTGGATAAGATGTTGCGAGATGACATTATTCAACCTTCGGAGAGTCCTTGGTCGTCTCCGGTGGTAAAGAAGAAGGATGGCACGTGGCGATTCTGTGTCGACTATAGGCGGCTGAACAGAATCACAAAGAAAGATGTCTACCCACTGCCGCGTATTGACGACACCTTAGACTGCTTGAAATGAGCTACATACTTCTCAACTATGGACATGCAGACAGGTTACTGGCAAATCGAGGTTGACGAAGCTGACAGGGAGAAGACGGCTTTTATTACACCTGACGGCCTCTATGAATTTAAAGTAATACCATTTGGATTATGTAATGCTCCAGCCACATTCGAACGCATGATGGACAACTTGCTTCGACACCTTAAGTGGACGACGTGTCTTTGCTATTTAGATGACATTGTCGTATTCTCGAAAACGTTTGAAGAACATCGGATTCGCCTGTCAACTGTGTTGAAGGGTGTTCAGGCTGCAGGTCTCCGCCTCAATCCAAAGAAGTGCCTCTTCGTCGCCAAAGAGATAAAAATCCTTGGGCACCTAGTCAACGGAGATGGTGTCCGTCCTGATCCAGATAAAGTAAGTGCAGTCACAGAATTTCCAACTCCTCAGCACATTCGTGATGTAAGAAGTTTTCTCGGGCTGTGCTCATACTACCGACGTTTCATAAAAGGATTTTGTAACAAGGCACGTCCATTACAAGAACTTCTGCAGGGAGACGCCAAATTTTACTGGGATGAGACAAAAGTAAGAGCTTTCCGAGCACTTAAGGAGGCTCCAACTTCCGCACCAGTACTAGCCTTGTACGACGAGAATGCAGAAACGGAACTTCACACAGACGCCAGTGGCTATGGGATTGGTGCAGTGCTTGTACAAGTTCAGGAAGGTGCCGAAAAAGTGATAGCCTATGCGTCAAGAGTACTCTCAAAGTCCGAGATAAACTACTCTACAACTGAAAAAGAACGTCTCGCGGTTATCTGGGCTATCAACAAGTTCCGGCCGTATTTATTCGGCAAACCATTCACCGTCGTGACAGACCACCATTCTTTGTGTTGGCTGACTAGCTTGAATGATCCATCAGGTCGACTAGCAAGATGGGCACTAAGACTCCAAGAGTACGATGTCACAGTGGTATTCAAGAACGGGCGCAAACACAAGGATGCCGACTGCCTTTCGAGGAATCCATTAGTGGAACACAACAGCATTAATGAAATTTCAGCTCTCACTGAATTAGATGACGTTACAGCTGAACAGATTGAAGATCCAACACTATTAAAAATGATAGAGGCCTTGGAGAAAGGAGAACCGAACAATGGAGAGTTCCAACTTATAAACGGAACATTGTACAAGAGCAACTACGATCCACTGGGCCCCAAATGGCTACTTGTTGTTCCAGCTCATCTCCAGCCAGCTATTCTCACATATTTCCATGATGCTCCAATATCCGGTCATCTGGGATTCGTGAAGACCCTTAGACAGAATCAGACGCAGGTATTACTGGAAAGGTCTCTACCGATCTGTCAAGCACTGTGAGTCACTGTAAAGAGTGCCAGTGACGGAAGCATGTGCCGAAATTACCTCCAGGACATCTCGTACCGATTCCGCCGGCAGCAGCTCCATTCCGCCGAGTTGGGATCGATCTTTTAGGGAGGTTGCCGAAGTCGACAACTGGTAACCGTTGGATAATAGTCTGCACTGACTACCTCACACGCTACGCTGTCACCAAACCTGTGCCGACTGCAGAAGCTCCAGAGATCGCCAAATTCCTTGTAGAAGACATTATTTTGAAGCATGGGGCACCACGTGTCATGATATCTGATCGTGGAAAAGTATTCCAGTCAAAACTAGTATCAGAGGTAATGTCACGGTGGAACATTGTCCACAGAATGACAACTGCGTACCATCCTCAGACAAATGGTCTTACGGAACATTTTGACAAAACGTTAGCAGACATGCTGTCGATGTACGTCGATGTTGAGCAGTAGGATTGGAATACCATTCTGCCAGTCGTGACATTTGCTTACAATACCGCAAGACAAGACACCACAGGCTTCACTCCGTTTTTCCTGCTCCATGGCCGTGAAGCTGAGACGACAATGGATACACTGTTCCCTTTCCAACCAGACGACACTCAGGATGACTATGTTAAACAGCTCATCACCAGGGTCGAAGAAGCAAGACAGCTGGCTCGCATACGGACACTGGACGCCCAGGAGAAGGACCGTCAGCGGTATAACGACAAGCACCGACCTGTTGTGTACAGCCCAGGAGATCTGGTATGGATTTTTACCCCAGTACGGAAGGTTGGACTGTCAGAAAAGTTATTGAAGCGATACTTTGGTCCGTATCGTGTCATACGACGCCTGTCAGACGTCACATACGAAGTTGAAGATTATGAGCCGTCTTTGAAACGTCAAAAACGAAGAGACATTGTTCTCATCCTGCGCATGAAGCCTTACTATGATCCTGAAGAGCAGGTAGACGACAATGGCTTCTTGTTCAAGGACTTTAAGGACGGTAATGTTCCTGATGAAGCCACGACAGGAACGTCTGTCGTCGATAATCGCAGAGAAGGGAAGGATTCTCTTGAACTGTCATGCAGAGGACCCATGACACGGTCAAGATCCAGGACATTGCAGCTGGCTCCACAGGGATCATAACAGCGGGTCGCTGTTTCTCCAGGAGAGGGAGCAATGCCGCCTGAGACCCCGAACACCAACTGCCGGCGTGGCGCAGGGGATAACGTCACGGACTGCGGAGTTGAAGGTCGCCGGTTCAATCCCGCCCACCAGCAAAAATTTATTTCCTTGTAATTGACAATTCCAGAAGGTTCTACATCTTTCTTATGTTCACTTGTAAATTCTATTTGTTTCTTATGTTAACTGTTCTTCTAATTTCTGGTAAATTCTGTCTGTGTATAAATAGCAGAGCACTCTGAGAGGCAGTCAGTGCTGCGTGTATGTTGAGTTCGTAATAAACGTGCTTTCAGTATAAGTGCTGTGTTTAGTTGCCTTCGAAGTCAAGCCTGCTTCCATTGCAACGCGACAATATTACGTCCAGCAAATTCGCTCCTGACAGTGGTCTAGGTCGAAAGTGCTTGTCTGGAAACCGAGGAATTGTTGGTACGAAATCAGGACGATTGATAGATTTTCCAGCCTGCGTTTTATCCCAGCCTTCATTTCTCAACGATGTGAGGAACCACCTGAAACCTAACGTTGTTCAGATTGCATGTTACACTTTCGGTCCCCTTTCCATGGTTTCTTAACTGTAGCAATTTAGGTACATGCAAGTCGCAGAAGTGGCATCCAATTGAAAAACTTGTATCATGCCACTGAGGCACACGAGATTATTATCGTATTACTTCTCGCCGTGATAATTAAATCAATTTCTATGAATGTATTAAGTTTTCACGAAATTCTTTTTTAGTATGTGCTTAACTGGCAGCTCTTTACGTTTTGATCGAGAAGGATGTAACGCACGATGATGCTCCATACCAACACTACTTACAGAAAAGGAGGAAATTCGCTTAAGTGTTAATCACTTCTACTGGAGCAATTAGAATTAAAATAGGTAATAAACTTCCAACAATGCCTTTGGAATACTTCAGTATGGTTACACACGAGTGTTTTAACTTAAATGGTGGCAACTATTTAGTCACAACCGATACAAAAGCGTTACATGTTTCCACATGTTATTGTCGTTCAAAGTAGTCACCAGCGTTGTGAAGAACCCGTTGCCAGCAATGTGGAAGGAATGGTATACCGTTAGCAGCGCCTGTTCTGTTAATGGTGCGAATGGAACGGTCTACTGCCTGTCGAACCTCTGGTACAGTTCTGAAGCGAATGCAACAAAGTGGTTTCTTCATCTACGGAATTACATTTAAGTCTCAAGTCCGGGGATTATGGTGGATGGTACAGTACTACCCAGTCCCATCGACCGAATAGAGCAGCTATAGTCTGCGCTGTATGCACCCGCGCATAGTGAGTTGCGCAGAAAGTATTGCCACTTCTTTCGCAAAGCTGGTCGCAGCTGATGTTCCAAAACCGAACAGTTATACTGAGCACTGACGGTGCAAGTTTGCCACATTTCGTTGAAGGCTTTTACCCAACGTGCAACTGTTTTGCACGGCAATGCTGATTCCCCCACACGGCTCTTGAAGACCTTGATGACACTGCCGTGCTGTACGACCTCTGGCACATTTACTTTTAATCCAGATCCATTGTTCCTGTTTCGAAAACATAGTGATACTGTTACGTTAGACCGCTCGCTCACGACTGTGTTTCGCTCAATTTGCGCACGCTGGTGACATAAGACTGGCGAGTCCATTTGATCGGAGGTAAGGTAGGTATGTCAGTAACGTGTGCTGTCAGCGATAATGGTAGATTCTATTGCATAGAGTCTCCACAGCAGTGTTGCCAACCCTCGTATATATAAACATATATTTATTAGGTACTTCCGATATCATGTGAGGCACGAGGATCAAGTTCCACATGATTTTTTTCTTATATATAATAACGCGCAAGTCGCATTTATAATATGGTGACTAGTTTAGAGCAAATACGTTTATTCTGAAGACACTGTTCAATAAGAATAAAAGCCGTCTAGATCGCTAAGAATATATTTATTTACTATGATACTTCGTTATTTGCGTCATGAGATTTAAAAATCATGAAATCTCTCCCTAGTAGGGGCGTCCAACTAAGTAGAGATCTTGTTATTGACGCCAAACATCACTTTGCAAGTCCAGAGGATTTTTAAATTTTATGATGGCAGATGCCGAAACGTCGTAATAAATAAATACCGTTTTTACGATCTACATGATTTTTACTCTTATTGAAGAAAATGAAGACCGCAAACTCGTTCAGGAAATTCGTTTCCTTTATACAAAAATGAAGCCACTGTATTGAAACTGCAGTGACAATGCTTGTTTGGCGTTTGCAAATTTAAACGTTATTAACATGTCTCCTACTGCCAAACCAATTCCACTCATACAGCAGTCAAACCTGGTTTATTTCGGGGAAGATTTTGTATTTAAAAGCGGTAGCATGTAAGTGGAATTGTTGTTTTTAAGAGTAGTTGCATGAGTAGGACTATGATATCATTCATAAATTGTAGAACTGTTCACATATATCCTATAAACTGATTTATTCCACATCTTCACGAAGAGAGAGAGTTGATCAAATAATCAACGGATCATGTAGGAATACAAAACAAGGTTATTTCTTCCTTCAGGGGAATTTAAGTACCGTAACATCCCAAGATATTCAGGAATGTTTGAAGTACACCACAGAATAGCAAACAAGAAAAGGTCACATTTCCCGAAATTTGCCATACAATATCTCCTCGACATTCGTTGCGAAGCATGATCATAAAACTAGTCTTAATAAAGTTGCTGGTTGTGAATATAGATGTACGGACAGTATTTTTGGAACGAGTCAAGGCGTATGGCGGCTTTTCCAAATATTTTGAGGCTTAAACCAGCTCATTACACAGTCCGCTGAACAATGTCACACACAGCTGTGGGTGCTTGTTAGTCGGGTTGTTCTTCGCTGGGTGGACCCGTCCCACAACGATAAAACTTTGACCACGCAATCACAAGTGCCTGTGTTTAATTGCTGCTGCGATAGTGGTGATTTATGAGGAACGCGATTGCCACTAATTACTCCATTGGCATCTGTGGATGAGAATTTAAAGTGCGGTAGACAGTAATTTATTCTCTCTTTAGACTAGAAATTAAGCCACTCTGTGTCGCCGAAGGAAACACTGAATAGAACGTACACAGTTCTAACGATATAATGTTTTCATACTTGTAAATCTATTTCAATTTTTTGGTACTTCCATTTTACATTATTTTCTCTCATTTATGATGCGATGTTTCGGTCAACAACTTGTACATCACTGATGCGTAATACAATATATTGTATGGTATGTTACCATATGAAGATTGTTTTATTACCAATATCCTGTGTCACTGATATTTTTGTTTTCCTTCCTTAGTTTTTGAACTTTGTGCTTAGGTTATGCAGTTTTACACGTGGATATTTAGTAGTTGTGTAGCAATTACGTATCTTGCCCACATTAATTACAGTTGCAATCAGTAAAAATTCACACACACACATACACATGCTTCTACACTGCCGGAAAGAAAGTAAGTACACATTGCAAAACGACGTTGATTTTGATCAGCTATTATTCTACCATAGTGGATTTGCTTTTTTTAGCAAACGAGTGTTGTAAGTTAGAAGGTGTTCAGAATTTCAGTAATTGTGAAGGACGCTTGTACGGGCATCCGTTTCGATAACTCTCGAACGCGCGACCACACTTCGATATTTGGTGAATTTCGATATGTTCCAAGATAGCGCGAATTATTTACAGTTCAAATTGTGTTGCGAAGGTAGCAAACGTGAGTTTGAGTCAGCCTGTATGATTTTCAATGTAATATGAATGCGAGTGGTGTTGTTTCCCTCACATGGAAGAACGTAATTCCGCATCTAGCAACGGTGGAAGAAAGCTGGAAGTTTTGTACAGGCTTTAATTTACTGCCAGTAGATGAGGAAAGGGTCTGTGTTGATTGCAAGTCTGTGAATAGTGAAATTTTGGGGACGAAGAATGCAGACGCTGAATATCCCTATCAGTTGTACGGTAAACATTGTAAAAAACGCACGCCAGTAAGGAAGAATACGTGGTTTGATAATAGTAAAATATCAATAGACAAAGAGTGTTATTTTGGTTGCGTGCTGGATTCGGCAGTATACACAAGAGGCCGCAGCTTCCGAAACTGGGTTATCTCGGAGAACTGTTTGTGACTATTACGGCTTTTGTAGGAAAGTTTGCTACGTCACATGAATTCATGATAGCGTTCCCATCGGTGGCCCGAATAAAGTTGTGGAGACTGATGAATCTCATATCTGCACCAGGAAATTTCAACGTGGCAGACCTCTGCAGAACGAGGTGGAATAATTGTGGGTGTTTGGCGGGATCGAACGAGAATCCCGTAAGTGTTTTATCGTGCGTGCCCTATCAAGGGAGAAAAAGACACTCGTAGAATTGATAACAACATTTCATATTACCGGGTTCTAAAATCATCAGTGAGGGATTCTCGTCTTACAAGTCCCTGAAGGAGGAAGGATTCGATCAAGTATTCGTTAACAACTCGGTTGAGTTTGTGTCCTCGGACGACCCTTCCGTCCATACACAAAATATTGTGAGACTATGGAAGTCCCTATAAACATCCACTAAGAGAGAAGGTCGTCCGGGGGAAAGCGACGAACTAAATCTGTTTCAATATATATATTTTCACAACCTCCGGCTGCAAGGGAAGACTTGACGCCTGTGACACACTTCCGGTCTTCCTTCATGATATTAGCAGGGTGTACCCAGGCTACGGGAAGGAAAGACTCGTCCCTGCTGCATACACCAGTGACCAATAATGCAAGTACTCTTACTACCGGCATTTCGTTGGTAACTTTCAGTGTTTTTGAATTGGAGATTCGGGCGCTACACGCACTCACATACCAAAAAGAAAAAAAAAATCATCTTTAATCTATACCTAACATAACTTACACTTAAATTGATCACTGTGTCGTACATTAACAAATCAAAGTTTTACCGTATATAAATGTCACTGCTACTAAATTAGTGGGTGGTAAACCATAGGATACCACACAATGGCATGTGAAGCGCAGGAAAACACCCATCTTCTTTTAATACTGTCATTATTTTACCAATAATACTTTGACAGACGTTCAAACACTTCTATAAATTTATGCACGCGCGAATGTTTAATTTTATTAATTAAAAAAATGCTCGCGGAACTGAAGTAGATGCAGAAGTCGTCGGCAAAGAGAGAGTAGGAGACCGATGACCCCACTGCGGCAGCAAGACCATTGATGGCAATCAGAAACAGGGGAACACTTAAAAGTGACACCATTCTTCTGGACATGAGTGGATCTGAGAGAGGTGCCAACTCGGACCCGGAAAGAGTGGAGCGATAGGAAGTTCTGTGGGAAGGTTGGGAGCAACCCCCAGAAACCCCATTCATAAAGTGTAGATAATATATGGTGACACCAGGTGGTATCATATGCCTTTCGAAGGTCGAAAAAGACCGCGACCAGTTGCTCACGTCTGGTGAAGGCAGTGTGGATAGTGGACTCCAGTGACACGAGGTTGTCCATTGTTGAACATCCTTGGCGGAAACACCTCTCTTGTGGGTCAAGAAGTCCCCGATCGTCAAGAATCCACATGAGCCGTCGACTCACCACACGTTCAGAGAGCTTGCAGAGAATGTTGGTGAGGCTAATCAGGCAGTAGTTGTCAGCTACGTGCAGGTCAGTGCCAGGCTTCATCACTGGAATGACGATGCTCTCCTGCTACTGAGACGAGAAAACATATTCTACCCAGAGACGATTGAATAGGCCGAGAAGGTGGTGTTTAAAGTCCGCTGGCAGGTGACGAATGAACTGGCTGTGGATTCGGTCTGGGTCTGGGGAGGTGTCAGGACATGCAGCGAGGACACTTTGGAACTCCCATTCAGTAAATGGGACATTATATATTTCCTGGCGGCGCGTGCGCAAAGAGAAATGTCGCCGGTCAACCGGCTCTTTGAGGGCACGGTAGTCCATGCTGTAAGCTGCAGTCGCAGAGGTCCGGGCATAATGGTCTGCCATGTATTCAGCGATAACGGCTGGGTCGGTGTATAGAGCATCCTGAATATGCAAGACAGGGTATTCCTGTTGATGGGCGGTACCCTAAAATTCGTCGTACTTGGGACCAAACCCTCGAAGGGAAGGAACGAGAGCTGATGGTGGCTACATACCTCTCCCAGGAGTCCTGCTTGTCCTGCCTGATCTCTGGCGTCCACCAAGGCACACGCCAAGGGGAGCCAGTGGTGGTCGGAACCATTGCTTATGCAGCAGAAATTATAGCTTCAGTTACTTGTTGAACCGCCAAGTCCACATCGCTTGGCAGCGATACAGGAGCTGTTGCAGCTGAGGAATAAGCCTGCCAGTCACCGCTATGGATAGATCATTGGGGCAGACGATCTGCAGGTCGGAATTGCAGGAGTGACATGAAAATCAGGTAATGGTTGCTTCCACAGAGGTCGTCATGGACTCTCCAAGTAATGTGCAGTTGGAAGCTTTGGCTGCATGCAGACAGGTCTATTGCTAAATATGTGCCTCGTGCCATTCAAAAATGCGTGGGGCCACAATTGTTAAAAAGGCAGAGATCTTGCTGCACCAAAAGTGTCCCTATGTTCCTAGCGCGGTCTATGGTCTGCATTCCATCCCACATTGGATGGTTGGCATTGAAATAACCCAAAACACGAAAAGGTGGAGGTAGTTGACCGACCAGAGCAGTCAGGTCAGCTAGAAATACGACCTCATTCAGGGAAAGGTAAACACTACTGACAGTGAATTTCTGTATGGCCTGGATTCGAACTGCTACTGCCTCAAGAGCCTTGTAGAGGTGCACTGGGATACTGTGGACTGAGGCAAGGATGGAGAGACAGATACCCTGTCATAGGTAGATCTGTTTTTAAAGTATCCCCGATACCCATGAAGGGCAGGGGTCCACTGAGCAGGAAATCAGGTTTCCTGCAGGGCTACACAAAATGTGGGGAAGCGGTACAGTAGCTGCCGCAGCTCAGCCGATGCGATTCCACTGGAGATACGTGTTGTCTCCAAGCTGAATAGCCATGTAGAACAAACAGGTTATTCAATAGGATCGCCTGCTGGCGGCTGTGCAGAGTCTGCAGAATCGATCACCATAGGTTCCGGTGAAACTGTTATTGTGAGATCCACAGGAGATGCGAGGATCTCGACTTCATCCTTTGAAGTAGAGGATGTGGGTGAATGTGGCTTTGCACCCGATATAGTTTTCTTTTTCTTAGGTTTTTTATTTTTAGCCTCTCACTGGCGTTTTGGTGGTAAGGGCTTTGAGGGCTTCTCAGACATGGCTTCTTGGGCTGACAAAGACCAGGAAGGTCTTCGACCAGTAGACTGGGATCCTGCAGCAGTATGCTGGGATCCTCTTTGTCATGTGGAGAAGCCTCAGAATGGAGCGTCCCAAGGGACCCCTTCTGAGCAATAGGAGCCAGAGAAGGTGAAGAAAGTTGGAGCAACAGACGAGGAAGTGCCCCTACCTCTCAAGGGGAGAGGAGTAGATGGTTGGGCCTGAGAGCCCACTATGGCAGATTCACCAGTATGTGGATGAGACATCAGGGATGGCAATGGAGATATTGCTGTGGTATATGTCTTCATGCTCACAGGGTGCAGTTCCATGTATTTCCGATTTTCTTCTGAATAGGATAGCTGGTCTAGGGTCTTATACTCCATTATCTGACATTTCTTATACAGAACTGCGCAATCAGGCAACCAAGGGGAATGGTGCAGTCCACAGTTTACATACATTGGAGGAGGGACACAAGGGACGTCAAGATGTGGCACACATCCGCACTCCCGACAGGTGGGCTCGGCATCACACCAGGAGGACACAGACCCAAACCTCCAGCACTTGAAGCAGCGCATAGGGGGAGGAACATACGGCTTTACATCGCACCGGTAGATCATCACCTTGACCTTCTCTGGCAAGGAATCGTCCTCAAAGGCCAAGATGAAGGCACTGGTGGAAACCCTGTTGTCCTTCAGATCCCTATAGACGTGGCGAATGAAATGGACTGCACGCCGCTCCAAGTTCTTGCATAGCTCGTCGCCTGTCTGCAAAAGGAGATATTTATGGAAAACAATTCCCTGGACCATGTTTAGGCTCTTGTGGGGGGTGATCGTAACGGAAACATCACCCAGCTTATCAAAGGCAAGCAATGTCCATCACTGCACTGGGGATTACGTCATTATCAGAACTGAGCCAGAACACATCTTCGACATTTGGTCCACCTCTCCAAAATTATCTTCAAGGTGTTCAACAAAAAATTGGGGCTTGGTAGACATGAATGATTCATCATCGTATCTCGTACATATTAAGTACCGTTGTACAAGTTGCTCTCTCTGAGTTCGAGTCCTACGTTCCTCCCATGGTGTAGCCAGGAAAGGAAACGAGTGGGCGTCATTTACTGCTGCATTGTAATTTGGTCTTCCCTACTTAGAGACACCGGTTCTACGTCCGGCAACGCTATGATTTGCTCGCTTCATCATGGCCCCACGAGCAGCTAGGGATCTAAGGGTCCACCCATGCAGAGCTAAGCCTTATACAACTTAAGTGCCGCAGGTTCCTCAGAGGTTGCTCGCTAGCGACTGTTCAATCTCAACAGCCATGTATCTCCTCGGCACGTAGCACACCTTGAGATGAAGGGGTTATTTATAGAGGTTTGTACCGTCCTCGCGACCCGGGCGATTAACTGAAGATCCCCGGGCTCTGAAAAGTACAACGTTCCACCGTCACGCGGAAAGATGGTCGTTGAAGCACGCACAGAGCTTACAGTGTATCGGACTGTTGGTACGACACAGACCACGGCCCAGGTCCCCAGGTCTGCCAAGCCCGTGCTCAGCAAATTAATTCTGAATCTCTGAGGGGTATTTTATAGTCGATGCTTGATTCGTTACTGGTTGTAGGTTCGAATAATGCGCGTGTGTTAGAAAGGTGCTTCAGGAACACAAATGGGAATCGCTCGAGAGGAGACGAAGTTCTTTACGAAAAACGCTGTTTAGGAAACTTAGAGGGTCGGAGAAATCTGAATGTGACTTCAAAACAATGCAGCTACCGACAACTTAAATTCGTGTGTAAAAATCGGCTCGTAAGGATCGTACTGGCACTTTAAGTAAATTGATATTTAATTCGTGTCAAGGGCAAGAGAGGTAACAGAGGGCCTAACAGTTATAGAATAAGCAAGTTCCTGGATCGCAGGTATTAACATGTAAAAAGAAGACAAGTCAGTAACTGTTTTCACCTAAAAGTGGGTCAGGTTCAAGGCATGAGTTAGTATACAATTATATTAGTATATAGAAAAAAATCATAAATACAAAAATACACGAAGCAATTGTTTTGTCCCAGTATCGGGCTAAGTCCAAGACATTAGAGTTGGCTTGCGTCAAATCATCTTTGGTGCAAGACGACGGGCACAAATGATAGTTGTGCAGGTGAGACACTGTCTGCTCCTCCCCAATCTCACAGGTTGAGCGTCGAATAGAGTATCTCTATTTCTCAAGACTTACTCTAGAGAGCTGTAATTAGGTCTGGAAGGTATTTCTTCTTTAGGTTTTTTCCAGCCCCTCTAACAGTGACGGGTACTCTCTTTTACCACATGCATGCGTTTGGTTTGTGTTGTTGTGGCTGACATAGGCTCTTACGAAACCATTAATGGACTTCAAGCCTGGCACTGCTCGGGAGTAGCCGGACAATTGGTGAGTAACAGATCAGGGCTCTGCTTGGGTGGCTGCTTCGCGCCTGGTGACACGTGGAACTATCTTTTTCATACAAAGCGGTGTCTACCTGCTTAGCATAGCAGGAATTATGCAAGACAGGTGCTGCATATTTGCCAGCAGAATATCACAACGCGATTGCTGTAGTCCGAATAGTGGATGGCTGTGCACCCCTCTTAGAACCAATTAGTTTTCTTATCATGCTGATGCTGTCATTTATCGGTTAGTAAATTCACCGAAAGCAACTACAAAATGATTTACATAAGATATCTGCATGGTGCAAAAATTGGCAAAATAATAAATGTGAGGTCATCCACGCGACCACTAAAAGAAATCCGTTAAACTTCAGTTACACGATAAATCAGTGAAACCTAGAGGCCGTCAATTCTACTAATTCCTAGGGGTAACAATAAAGAACAACTTAAGCTGGAAAGAACACACAGAATATATTGTAGGAAAGACGAACCAAAAACTATGTTTCTTGGCCTGCACCAAATTTTTGTATCCTATTTTGGTGTATTGCTGCGCACTTTGGGATCTACACCAGGTGGTACAAAAGGACGATTTAGAGATAATTCAGAGAATGGCAGCTCTTTTTGTACTATCGCTATATAGGAGAGAGAGTGTCACTGAAATGAGGCGCGACGTGGGAAGGAAATCGTTGAAAGAAATGCTTTATTTGTTGAGACGATATTGATCTGTGAAAATTCTTTCACTAAATTTCTCATCTGAATGCGAACATATGTTGTTAAAAGAGAAGAGAAATCAGATCGAAAACAGAAAGATTTAGGTGTTCCTTTTCCCGTGAGCTATTAGATAATGGAACTGTAGAGAAATAACATAGAAGTGTTTCAATGAACTCTCTGCCATGCACTTCATTGTGACTTGCAGAGTAGACTTGTAGATGTAGATAATATTATTTCTTTAGGGAACTTTCATGTTTGTTTTATAATAGTAGTGACACGTTATTCTCTCCGCCCCGCACTTCGCGGATTTTGTATGCATACATAGATGTCAGTCGGTTTCTCACACTAGGCATCTTAAGAATGTTCAGATGTTTGTAAAGCTAAGGCACCATACTGCAGAAGTCTAGACTTATTCTACCTCAACTAACTTAAAATAACTTATGCTAAGAACAACGTACACACACACACACACACACACACACACACACACACACACACACACACACAGAAAAATGCCAGAGGAAGGATTCGATTCTCCGATGGGAAGCGGACGCGCAATCCATGACAAGTCACTTTTGACCACCAGAGTAGCCAAAAATGTTCAAATGTTTGTAGAGCTTACGGGACTTAACAACTGGGTCAACAGTCCCTAACTTTACAAACTACTTATGAACTAGCTTATGCTAAAGACGTCACACACATCCATGCCCGAGGGGGGATTCGAACCCCCGACCGCAGCAGCCGTGGATATCGTGACTGCTACGCCGCAGACCGCTCGGTCACTGCGGCCGACCCAAAGTAGTCCCACGTAACCATGTTTACATTTCATTTCATGACCACTGTTCTCAATCAGGAGAGAACAGGTCAGTTGTAAAAGGCTGCTTGCAATTATTACTTAAAACCTGCCGCTGGTGTGCTACTTGTAGCGCGCTCGTCGCTACTACTTTGCGCTTTGCCAGTGTATATTCACTCAGTGAGTGCGGTGGTCCGGAAGCGTGCCCTTGCGTGCCATGTCAGAGTGTCTGCGGCGGGCCGAGGCTGTCGCGCGGTGCCGCAGTAAACGTCTGGCCGGGCAGATTTACAGGCGCGCCGCCGGTCGTAAAGAAGAGACGCCACCGCCACCGCCATCGGCCGGATGCCCCCAACATGCACCACCTGTGTGGTGGTCGGCGCTGCCGCTGCTGGGACAGGTTGCCGTGGCAGCGACCGGCAAATTGCGTGTAGTCAGCGCGGGCTTTGGGTTGGGCGACCCGGGCTGTCGCCAAGGGCGCCGGAGCCCAGGGGCGCCGCAGTCGTCAATGCATACATATATATACACTAGCTGAAAACCAGGCATTGCCCGGGTATTTATTTATTTATTTATTTATTCATTTGTATAAGGGCAATGTGTCTGTAAAATCTCTTGGGAATACAATTAGGAGTAAAGAATTAATAGATTAAAACAGAGGTGGCCACAAATCGGCTCAATGAGCAGCGCTCCGGCTCAGGCCGGAAAAAGAGCAGCGTTCGCGCTCGGCTGGTAGTTATCCTAGATGCCGCTACATCTACATACATACTCCGCAATTCACCGTAAGGTGCGTGGCGGAGGGTACACTGTACCACTACTAGGCATTTCCTTTCCTATTCCACTCCTAAATAGAACGAGGGAAAAAAATGCCTATATGCCTCTGTACGAGCCCTAATTTCTCTAATCTTGTCTTTGTGATCCTTACGAGAAATGTAAGTAGGCGGCAGCAAGATCGTACTACACTCAGCTTCAAATTCCGGCCCTCTAAATTTACTTAACAGAAATTCACGAAAAGAACGTCGTCTATCTTCCAGCGATCGCCAATTGAGTTGCCGGAGCATTTCCGTGACATTGGTCGAACCTACCGGTAACAAATCTAGCTGCTCGCCTCTGAACCGTCTCTGATCTGCTGCGGGACCCAAACACTTGAGCAATACTCAAGACGTGGTCGTACAAGCGTTTTATACGCGGTCACCTTTACAGGTGAAGTACATCTTCCCAAAATTCTCCCAATAAAAGTCGGCTGTCCGCTCTACTCACAACTGTCCTTACATGCTCGTTCCATTTCATATCGCTCTGCAATGTTACGCCTAGATATTTGAACGACGTGACAGCGTCAAGAAGCTCACTACTAATGCTGTATTCGAACATTATAGGATTGTTTTTTCTACTCATGCGCATCACCTTACATTTTTCTACATTGAGAGCTAGCTGCCATTCTTCGCACCAACTAGAAATTTTGTCTAAGTCATCCTGTATGCTATTACAGTCAGTTACAGACGACACTCTCCCATACACCACAGCATCATCAGCAAACAGCCGCAAATTACAACTTACTCTGTACTCTTACGCTAGAGGTCTGCATGCTTGCTGGCGCACGTAGTTCCGTGAGAGTCCGGTATTAAACAAAACACTGTGATTAAGTTAACTTGTAAGTAGGTACAGCATTATAATACATACCTCTACTTTACTTCCTTCCTCGGGTAGATTATTAAGAATATTAAGTCGCATTTCACCTTCTACACTTCCATACTGGTTGAAGTGATGTGTTCTATATTGGCGTTCTAAACTGTACTTTTTATGCCTACTATTTTACCACATACGAAACATTTTACTCCTCCTTCGCTTTCAGTGAACAAGTAATCACATTCCCAACTAGAATTGAACTGGAAAATAGAACGCCGCTTTACCGCGCTGATTTGGTTACCCATTTTAACACCACAGCGTACTGTACCACAACGTAATATCATAGATTATAACGAAAACCCTGAAGTGCAAAATTCGAACTAAACAGAGGCACTGTTAGCGGAGTCTTCTGAAACAAAACAAAAAATCGCTCTTATCTTTATAAGATATTTGCCGGCTTGACTGCAGGCGCTGCAGGTTTTAGAGAAGAGTTTCCTGTATTATGTTTATAAGTTACTTACTTATAAACATAATAGAATTTTTCAGGAGATACCCCTAGCAGTAGAATCTGTTCATCCACATTGGATGCTAAAGAGTTTGCACTATTATCTTTATAAGTTATTTTACAACGCACTCAGCCAGGTGCATCTCTGCGGCTACGTTAGCGCGTTGGCTGCGCATAACGCCATCTAGTCTTTTCAGCAGGAACTACGTGGTGGACGCCAGCAGCTCCCGGCTCTGCTCCCGCTCAGGCAGGCGGCTCTGAAAGCGCGGCTCCCTCTTGCCGACCTCTGGATTAAAACTTGGTGCGTGATGTGGCGGTTTTCTATGAACGTTCCTGTTAATGTGTTCATATTTCATGAACTATGTGTCATACAGTAATACAATTTAGAAGGCACACTGTATGCGTGTTATACTGTCTGTAAAATTTCTTGTGGCTACAATTTGTAGTGTAGAAGTTAAAAATTGTAATGTCATACCGAATGCCATAGTTTTAGTCCTTGAACAGCGGAACGTTACTGTTTATGTGCTCATATCTCATGAACTACGTGTCGTACTGTGAACCAATTTATAAGGTACATTCAACTTTGCGTGTTTATACTGTCTGTAAAATTACCTAGTGCTAAAATTTGTACTGCACAAATTATAAATTGTAACGTCATACCGAATGCCGTAGTTTGACTCCATAAACAGCAGAAAAGAAGTAAGCGAGATTCTTAACCATGCAGCAATTGTTACCTCATGGTAAGGAATGTGGGTACTAAATTTGGTTGAAATCGGTCCAATGGTTTAGGAGAAAGTGAGCAGCATTATCGCAAAATGCAGCGGTTTTCGCGCATCTCATTGTTTATGACGTCATATCTCGTATGTGATTCTTACACTTACGGCGACCGTCCTCATGGATTGAAGCTTACGTGTACAAAATTTCATGAAGATTGGAACAAAACTGTAGATTTGTATGCAGCACGTACAAATATACGGACACAATATATATATATATATATATATATGTTTGTATGTCCTCTATGTGTTCATAAACCATTCAATTATTGGAAAATTGGAGTAGTTAGGGACCTGCAACAAAGTTTACGTGTAATTTTGGACGTTTATGAAGCATTTTGTAACTGACCCTCCGCCACAAAATGATCGAACAAAAAGAAGTTTACCGCTTACAACAGTTTCGTTGTAGATGCCGTAAAACTGCCGCACCAGGCATGACCTTTTATTAAATAAAGTTAGCATTACAGATTTGCATGTTACTATTTATTTTTGTCTGCAAGTCTCCCTAAATTGTCTTGCATCCAAAATCAAGTAATCTATTTTCTTAATCTCTATCTATATAAAAACGAAGGGACACTCACTCACTGCTTGACTGAACACGAAATCTCGAAAAATACTTCACCTATGAAGCTGAAATTTGGCAGGAATGTAGTTTATAGATAGAAAACGTCAGCTAAGAAATTATTTTGTGATAGATGCATGGCAGAGCAACGTCGGGTTTACAGCTAGTAAATGGATAAAATAAACATCACTGCTATAATATTACAATTAACAGTCATCCGGTTTGCGAAACTAAAATATTATTCAGTCTCATTCGACATCCGTTGTTCATCTTATGAATGCATGATGACTGTAATCTTCCTACTGGCTGCAGCCATTCACGCTTCACGCGAGCTTTGTCTGATGTCTCAAGCAGCCAGATAGAAGTAACGAGTGCCACAGCCACAACCACTCTTACTTGTTTCAAGAATTCCAACAAGGGAGCGCCCATGCAGCCACACCATTCTCGTCCACCACATAAAGTAACTGTCAGTCCAAACGAAAAAAAGAGGACTATGAATAGGCATTATATTTGATTTAATTAATACGAATGGATTTATATCGAATATTTGTGACTTAATGACTCATCTACAGCAGACAATAGATCATGCAGTGCATACACTGCATTTGTGGAGAACATTCTCCTAACGTACTTTAATAATACAGTGCCACCCAATGTTTGTTAGATTGCGTGTTTTGGTAGTGCTACAATTTAAAAACACATGTCGGTAATTGTCAGTTGGAGTCGGCTGCATGGGTTATGTTTTCATGACTGAATAGTAGTACAAATGACAACATTAGCTCAATAATCTGTACATAATGAACCTTTAAACATTTGCACTTGTAGATCATTATAAATAACAGTGAATGAATACCCTCCAAAATGACCCTCACATAAATAAATGCTTGAAGCGATCGCTATATTATTTGGCATCTACGAGTGTGTTTCAACCACATTTTATGCATACTCGCTTACTTTGGAACACGCGGAAAAAAAATTCTGCAGTTTTTGTGGACGTATTGTACAATGCTGTACTGTGCAATTTTTTGGAAATTTTCGATAACATGAATACAAAACAAACAATAAATACATAAATAATAATAATAATTATTATTATAATAATTAAAAAATCACTGCTATTCTGAATGTCACGACAGCGGGAGCATTAAGCTGAACAGTGTCTTTACAGGAAACACAAATCTCAAATAGAGCGTCTCAGTGGTCTTTAAAATTATTTGAATGTGATTTCTTTATACACATATATGAAAACAAGGTGTATCAAAAAGCATGGCGCAAATTTACACGGTTGAAAGTAAACGTACGAGTAAATGTGAATGCACTAAGGAGTCATTTGCTAGATGACTGCGAATGTATGTGTGTAAGCCATCTCTGATATCATTGTAAACATTGTCCTAGTTAGTACAAACTAATTAGATATTTGGACATCACTATAAAGATTTACATCGCATTCAGTTCACATTTTACTGAGATTTTTTTGTAAACATCCTTCTGTATACCTTATATATAACATACTCAAATTCACGAGAAAAAAAAAAAAAAAAAACATCATGTGCGTTAGTTGACGTGATGAACCATTTAAGACGAGTTCCAGAAAACAGTGAAATACCTTGTTACAGAGCATTTGCCAGGTGACTGTTTATGCGTGTAGTGTACAAAGAACCCCGAAACACGTATCATTTGAATTTGTGAAATGATGAAACACCTATAATTGGAATCTGTGTAGTTTTGATTGAGCTTTGTTCAAATGTTCAAATGTTTGTATAGTTTATCGGACTTAACTACGGGGTCATCAGTCCCTAAGACAAACTACTTATGAACTAAATGTTCAAATGTCTGTAAATCTATCGGACCAAACTGCGTGGTCATCAGTCCGTAGCTTACAAACTACTTCAACCAAGGTAAACTAACCTACGGACAAACACACACCCATGCCCCAGGGAGGACTCGAACTTCCACTGCGAGCAACCGCGCGCTCCGCAGCGAGGTGCTTTAGACCGCTCGGATACTCCACCGCGGCTTATGAACTAACTAAGACTAGGTACGGCACAAATATCCATGCCCGAGGGGGGATTCGAACCCCCGACCGTAGTGGCCGTGCAGACCGTGACTGGAGCGCCTCAGTCCCCTCGGCCACTGCGTCATCTGTCTTCTGTGGTAGAGCGAAATTCTCAGGACGCGGTGTGTCAAAGAATTTAATCTGTAGGCTGCTCTTTGGTAGTAGAAGTTGAACAGTGGTGTTGGAGGTGTTGAGTAGTGGCAGCTGCTGTGTGTAGTGGCTGCGACGAGTTGTGCGGAGTGATTGGACATACAGATTGTGGCTCCTTTTGTTGAGAAGTTATTATATGCAGAATTCTTGTTTATTAGGACAGACCAAACCACTTCTTGTATCCGCTATTTTCTGTAATATTCTGAAAACTAAGGTAATGTACACGGCTGCTCTTGCGCGATAATAATTCTTAATTTTATTTGCAGCATTGTTCCATTCAAGAATTTAGTTGCCTAACTCTATCTTTCAAGCCAGGATATGTGTTCAGAGAAATATTGTGTACATGATAAACCATGATGACTAGCTTTTAAAATCGTTTTCTTTATTTAGCACAAGATGATAAATCAGTAGTAGTGATTGTTGTGTGAAATAATCAGTAGCCGGCCGCGGTGGCCGAGGGGACTGAGGCGCTCCAGTCACGGTCTGCACGGCCACAAGGGTCGGAGGTTCGAATCCCCCGTCGGGCATGAATATTTGTGCCGTCCTTAGTCTTAGCTAGTTCACAAGTAGTTTGTAAGCTTATGGACTGATAACCCCGTAGTTAAATCCCATAGGTTCTACCGACATTTGAACATTTTTTTTTGAATAATCAGTACTTCCCCTAGATAAGAGTCATCGTTAGATGAAAGTGCATGACATTACATTTTAATGCAGCAAAATATATTCTCGCAGGTGATATAAAATTAATTTTTTTGATACAGCAGAATTATTTTATCAATAGGCAAACTGCACAATTAATTGTGAAAATAAGCAAAATGTTGACTGAACACTATACTAATAGAGAGAGAGAAGGGCAGTATTTCGAAACAAAAGCCTGCGATTGGGATGGTGAGGCGTAGTGTAAACGTGGGCAACATATGATACCATTAACTGTTGCCGGCAAAACCTCAAGGGAGGGATGCCACCTTCAGCGAGGAAGCTTGGCACATGGCTTGTGTGAAAGCCTCCGTCACGAACACCACCATGAAGAAGAGGATCCAAGATCCGCAATGCTGAAGGATTCGCAGAGTCATACACCTGGCTCCCATAATCCTGGCGTGATTGGGTTAGGGTCTTCTACAGGTTGAAAGCTTACCGTTTGCTCTTAATTTAGTAAACGTACTTAAACTAGATTGTACAAAACGCAGAGAAAGGTTAATTTCAATTTGAACACTAATTCTTTGGCCCAGTGGAATATTATTTAAGAAAACAGAATAATTAAGCTTCAATAAATTATCTAAAAAATTGTTGCCTATCTGGGTCTTCAAGCCACCGATAGTGTGTATAATCGCGTGATTCTCCTCGTCATTTCATGAATTTTTTAGTAGTGGTATTTCATTTCTCATATATTTTCGATTTTGTATTCCTTATACTTAATGTAATTTCATGACCATGTGGTTTTTCAACAACTTGGCAATCCTTCCATTACTTTCTTTCTGCTAGTAATGCTTATCAGAAACACACACTACCTGATTCAAATTATTTCTGCTATATTTTTGTGAAATTCTCATTACTTTCGATGTGCGCGGTGTTTCGTGAAGACCACGAGCTCCCATGTGATAAGTCACGAAAATTTTATTACTAGTTACTCGAGTTTTGTGATTCATTATTTTTACTAGACGACAGTGAGGTCTGAAAGCAGTTCAGAGTGTTTTTTATTAAACTTGTGCGCAAGTGCTTTTCGACATCCAAGCCGTCCGGTCGTATCACTTCCTTGCTGCGCCTCGTCCAGTTTTGCTATTCGGTGAGTGTCGCTACGCTTGGCGTGCGTGTGTGTAATTCTCAACTGTAAATTATGTCACCCCGAATCCCTCTTTTCGTAACCGTTTGTATCTCAAAAGTGCTGCTTTTTCACAAAGTAGGGGAAATATTATTTTTATTATTAACAACGTAATGTTGGTTTCATTAGAAAACAACCAGTGACATGGTATTTTCTTGTGTTAAGAAATCGGTGCCCCCATTTGTGCTTCTTGGAAATCAATCCAATTTTACGTTTAACTGTGCGGCGGAACGACCTCTTCGTACGGCGGAACGTGTGCTAAAACCTTATCTTCAAAAGCACTCGTTTTGTATGCTAAGGGTTGAATGTGGCCGTGTCAGACGTCGTAATCCTTGAGGTGTCCACTCGCCCATAAAAATTATTATAAAATAAAAAATAAATATGTTCATGTAAAATTTTTATACGTTGCAATATTTCAAAAATCAGATTCTTGCGCCGAGGGAAGAAGTCTTTAACAGTCACTCATTTAAAATATTTCTAAGTTCTCTCATAGATAAGACGGTCAAAACAAATTCTTCAGTTTGTGGTCGTTGCTATAGCCACAGATAAAGAATTAATATTTCTTCGATGATTATCGATCGATGTGTATGATTGATTAACCAAAGTTGAAAAAAAAATCATTTACCGAAGTCTTCTTGACGTAACTTTCCCACCAATGAAAATTCATAAAAATCTTCCTTCAGATTGAAGAATATTTAAATTAAATCATCTGCTCATTTCATTAATATATTATTCATCGTAAAATAATTCTTCATAAATGATGTACTCTGACACTTAGTTTAAACACAATGACATTTATTGCTTTCTATGACTTTACGTATGTAGTCATTGGCAGACAAAGGGAACTGACTTTTCAAATTTATTGTTTTAACATGAAACTTCGATAATAATGTCAACTCTTCGATAATAATGTCAACTCTTGCGACGACAACCGCAGAGATCAACATCTTCTTGCCTCGTGGCCGTCGACCCGCGACATGATGTGGCCGGATATTTACTGCTTGGAACCGGCGTCGAAGATATTGCCTTCGTAGGTTGACTCGCCTCACAGTACATGAAACATAAAAAAAACATACAAAAAACTTCTTTAAGAATCATATAACATTAACCATTTACATAAAAATAATTTAAGAACACAAATATAAGTAAGTTATCCTGCACAAACTGAGCTGACATTAGATATGTAACGGAGACAATAATCCGTCCCACTACAACTGTATTAACATATTTCAGCTAACCCTCCCCATTTTGCGTAAACAATTTTGTTAGTGTTTGTTTTCACCTATTTTCAGATGATATTAATAGAATTCCGCTATATAATTCAACTAATTTTCATATTCAAGGAGACATGAAAGATAGGTTTCCATTTCAAATATATTCTTTTTGACATGCTCAGAATCCAATTTATTTTACTTGAATGTTCAGACAGGCAACAATTTTTGAGCTAATTTCTTGAAGCTAAACTGTTCTGCTCTCTTAAACAATATTCCTCTTGGCCAAGGAAATAGTGTTCAAAATGAAATTAACATTTCTCTGGGTTCTATACAACCTAGTTGAAGTAAGTTCACTAAATTAAAAGCAAATTGTAAGATTTGAAGGTACATGGCAGTTTGACAGCCAGGTCTCAAGGCAGTGTGGCTGAAGTAGTGTAATATATTTAGATATCGTCAGCACTTTTGCTTCAACTGACGAAGGTGTGGCCTTCAAGTTAGTTGGTTGTGAAACAGCGTGGTTAGAAATCGCTGCGTTTCTTTGATGTGAAGCTGTTTGTCAGCTAAGAAAGAGTTTGGGTCAGAGTGAACTACAGGACGACGACAAAAGGGAATAGACTGGGTGTTGGATGCTGAGAACTTAAAGCCATACACTAAGGCCCATGACTGTGCCTTTCGTATGGCTCCCTGCATACGCCTTTCAGCGACACATGCTAGGAGAGCTGAAATATAAACAAAAGTTATTGGCAAATAAAGAACAACAAACTGATGGCCCAACTGTCGCAGCAAGACCGTTGATCGTAATTAAACAGAGCGATACTCTAAAGATGGAGCCCTGTGGGATTCCGTTTCCTAAACGTGGGTTGAGCTGATGTAGGTGCCGAATCTAACCCTAAAAGTGCGGAGCGATAGGAAGTTCTTGATAAAATTGGGAGTGGACGCCGTAAGCCTCAATCATACAGTGTAGCAAGAATATGGTGGCACCAGGTAGCGTCATAAGCCTTCACGAAGTAAAAAAAGACTGCAACTAGGTGCTCACACCTAGAGAAGGCTGTACAGAAGGAAGACCCCAGTGACACTAAATTGTCAATAGTGGAGTGGTCCCGACGGAAACCCCCCTGTTGTGGGGCCAGGAGACTCTGAAGTATCTATGGCGACTCACCATATGCTAGAGCAACTTATAAAGGATGTTAGTTAAGCTGATGTGGCGGTAACTAGCAGTGAATCTGCGCCTGGTTTCATCACAGGGATAATGATACTATCCGTGCACAGGGATGGGAAAACACACCCTGTCCAAACACTATCAATCAAGGCAACCAGTTAGTTTTGAAAGTCCGCTGACAGGTGACGGACGAGTTCACTGTGCATGCGGTCTAGTGCCAGGGAGGTATCGGAACATGCAACAAGAGTAGTTTGGAACTCCCACTCAGTAATTGGAGCATTGTACAGTTCCCAGTGGCGCTTGTGGAAAGATAACTTATTTCGCTCTATCGGTTGTTTGAGGAAGGGCTTACTACAGTTTGCCTTCACTGAACCATATCCATAATTCTATGCCATGCACTCAAGGATAACAGCCAGGTCAGTACAGAGGGTGACCTTAATGTTGAGAGACGGGATTCCCACCGGCGGGCAGTACCCATAGAGGCACCGCACCTGAGACTAAACACAAGAAAGGGACACGTGGAAACGAACAATCTTGTTTACGAAATATGTCATTGGGCTAGGACCCAGATCAGCGCCCACCGACGGTCCCAGATGGCCTCAGCAATCTCAAGCGTCCACTGGGGCGCGGACTAGCGCCGAGGTGAGCCAGTGGTGCTCGGAACATTCCCCTCAGCAGCTGAGACTATAACAGCAGTGACCTGTTGAACTGCCATATCTATATCAGCCGGTAGTGGGACAGAAACCACAAGAGCTGAGGTTTATCTCCGCCAATCTTTTCGACGTAGATACCATCTGGTTGGGTAGCATGCTAGTTGGAAACACTGGAGAGACATAAGAATGGGGAAATGGTCACTGCCACAAAAGGTCATCGTGGTCCCTCCAGCTACAATGTGGGAGGAGGCTTGCGCTACATACAAACAGGTCAATTGCAGAATATGTGCCATGCACAATACTGAAATGTGTGGGAGCACCAGTGTTCATGAGACATTTGCCCTGCACTGTCAGTAAAGTTTCAACGTCTCTCCCATGGCCCAAGGTCTGGGTACCTTCCCAGAGAGGTTAGTGGGCACTGAAATCCCCCAGAAGAATAAATGGTGGGGGAAGTTGGGCGATAAAGGCAATGAAGGACAAAACTTCATCTGGAGGGAGGTATAGCGAACAGATTGTTATATCCTCCACTGTCTGGGTTCTTACAGCCACTGCCTCAAGAGCCGTACTAAGTGGCATAACAGCACTGGGGACAATGGTGAGAAAGTACATGCAGACATCTCCAGATAACCTGTTGTAGTCAGCACGGTTGTTGTAGTAGCACCAATAGCCTCGAAGGGCTAGAGTCCACTCGACAGGATACCATGTTTCCTGTACGGCTACACAGAAAGCAGAATAGCGACACAATAATAGCTGCAGCTTGGGTAGGTAGCCGAGAAAACCGCCACAGTTCCACTGTAAGATCATACTACTTCCTGACTGCTGAGGCATGATAATATCAAGGGCGCTGTAGGTTACACGGAATCGTATGTTGACGATGAAAGCGGAGGCTGGGCCTCAACGTCCATTGTTTCTGAAGTCTTGGCGATTTCCTAATCCTCCGGTGCAGGGGGATTTCCACTCAGAACCGGTCGTATTGGGTGATAGCAAGTTGACCACTGTGGAATCCCTTTTCTTAACAGCCTTTTCCTTCTCTCGATGCCCTTTTGGTTTCTGTTGCTGGGAGGGCTATGGTGCCTCAATCTCAGGGACTGAGGAGGGCTGTGAAGCCCTATAACCGGCAGTCTGTGGCTGTATCAGCCGCTCACTGGTACCCACTTTTTCAGTGGGAGAAACGATGGTAGGAAGAGAGCCGAGGGATCCATTTCTGGCGAGAGGTGCCGGAGAAGACTGTTGCTTTTCCAGCTGTGGGTTGAGGGCCGGTGTCCGCAATGGTTGGGGGACAGTTCCCCCCACAGGAGGTAGTGGTTGAGTGACAGAAGAAGCGCTCCCCAAACATCAAGGGGGCAGTTTAATGTTGGTGGCCCACAGGGCCCACAGAAGGAGGTCATACATGTGATACTGACGTCCCCATAGCGAGCGGAAGCAATGGTATGTGTACAGGATGAAGATTCTCGTATTTCATTCTTGCCTTTGAATACGTTAATCTGTCTAGGGTTTTGAACTGCATGATGTTCCTTTCTTTGTGGGGCATACTACACTTTGGCGAGCAAGGTGAATGTTGCTGCCCACAATTCACACACACAGGAGGAGGTGTACACGGATCGTCCAGATGTGATGGACGCTCGCAGTTTCTGCATGTGCGGCTATAAGTGAACAAGGAGGACATATACCCCAATTCCAGCACCGAAAACGTCACATAGGGGGATGGATGTATAGTTTGGCATCACACTGGTATATCATTATCTTGACCTCTCACAGTGTATCACCTTCAAGGTCAGGATGAAAGCACCGGTGGCAACCCTGCGATCTTTCGGTCTCCTGTAGATGAGCGGGAGGAAGTGAACAACTCGTCGCTCTATGTCAGCGCGCATCTCTTCGTCAGTCTGTGACAGGAGATCACGGTGATAGATTAAACCTTGGACCATATTGACCGTCTTGTGTGGTGTGATACTGATGGCGACATCACCCAGCTTGTCACACCCAAGTAAAGCCCTTGGTTGGCCAGGGGAAGTCGTTTGTATCAGAACAGACCGCTTCTCATTTTAGAAAAAGATGTCTTCTTGCCAAATTATCTTCATTGGTCTCGACAAAAAATTGTGGATTACTTTGCATGAAAGAGTCCCCATCAGCCCATATACGAACTAGGTACTGGGTCGGGAAGGACTCAGATCGGTTGAGAGCCCTATGTTGCTCCCAAGGCGTAGCAAAGGAAGGGAACGATTTAGGGTCACAAGATGTTGCATCAAACTCCGTATTACCACGCTTAGAGATGGCGGTCATACGTCCACCTACATTCCGAGATCTTTTCATAGTGGTCCCACGAGCAGTTAGGGAAAGAAAAGTCCACCCAGGCAGAGTCCAGAGTCCCGCTTGCCTGGGTAAATCTAATACAACTGAGATGTGGCAGGTTCCCCAGAGGTGCTCACTAGCAACCAATCGGAACAGCCATGCATGTTCTCGGCACGTAGCACACCTTGACATTGTGGGTTGTATCATCCTCGCGACCCAATTGATTAAAACAAGATCCCTGGGCTGTGAAACGTACAATGTCCCAGCATCGCACCATTCAGTGGCCACTGAACCATGCACAGAGCTTACGGTAGGGCGGACTTTTGGCGCGACACAGTCCAAATCTCGGGATCCTGGGTTCGCCAAGCCCGTACTCAAAAAATTAATGCTGCACCACTGATGGTAGAGAACAGGAGCAACGACGACTGAAGAAAATGAAAGAAATGCTACCCTTCCGGAAATTTCAACGGATTTTAATGCTTGGGAATCAATAAGCATGCCAACCATTCAACGAAACATCATTAATAAAGACTTTGGGAGTCTAAACCACTTCCTGTACCCTTGCTGACTACACGACACAAAGCTTTAGGCCTCTCCTGGCCCCGTCAACACAGAGATGGGACTGTTGATGACTGGAAACATGTTACCTGGTCTGACCGAGTTTCGTTTCCAATTGCATTGAGCGGATGGACGTATATGGGTATCGAGACAACCTCATGAATCCATGGACTCTGATGTCAGCAGAGAACTGTTCAAGCTGGTGGAGACTCTGTAATGGTGTTAGCCGTGTGCAGTTTGAGTCCACATACTACTCTGATAGGTTACACGTACGCACCCTGGCTGTCATCCTGCATCCATTTATGTCTATTGAACATACCGACGGAAAGAGGAATTTAAGCAGGATAATGTCACACAACACACGTACAGAATTGCTACCAAGTGGCTCAAGGAATATTCGTTTGAGTTTAAACACCTCCTCTGTCCGCCAAACTACCATAACATGAACATTATTGATCATATCTGGATTGCCGTGCAACATATTTCTCAGAGGACACCTCCACCCAGTCGATCTTTACACATTTATTGACACCGATGGAGGATGTATGGTACCAGTTCCCTCCAGCACTTCTTTCGACATTAGTCAATCCCATGCCACGTCTTGTTGCGGCACTTTTCTGTGCTCGCGGGGGTCCTACACAGTATGCACATGAACCAGTTTCTTTGTTTCTTCAGCTTAACTGGAAAGGAATTCCGCCTTATGCAAGACAAATTTTGTATTTGTCCACTCAGATGGTTTCATCAGTTATCAGCTATCTTCATTGCTTTTAAATTATGAACATGTGTTGCGTGTTACTGTTTCTGTGTAAGTTGTATGAACACTTGGGTAAATTGACTACATCTGGTAATGGATTTTGAAATGCACAAATAACATTATACCGTAATTTTATAGAGTAAGAAAGCTGTTTCTTTTGTCTTTGACTTGTCCATTTACAATACGTATATATAATATTAGGTCCAAAGTAAGTGATTTATTAATCAGTACGAATTTTGTTAGGCTTACATTGATTTCCAAGAAGTTATTGGGAGAGTTTATTTATTGTCTTCAGTGTGCAATACTGTGTTTTATAACTTTTCATCTGTAGCAACAAAATTGTTGCATTTGCAAAACGAAATAAATTTTCAGTTTATTATTCTTTTTCCTTGATATTACAATGTATGTATATAAGCACTTATTTAGCGCCTTCCATTTTTCTGTGGTCTTCTTTTGTTTTCGCCATGTTGACACGATTTATTATTGTATTGTTATTGTTCCTTTTTTAAATTTTTCTCCATTTGTTACCAAATAGCACTGTTGATGGTGCCTTTTGTTGTGGTTGCTGTATTGTATTCATTTGTTCGTAACGTGTTACTGATGAGCGCGATTTTGAATTGGTTTTCACGTTTATTAAGTGTGTGTATATGTTTGTTTGTTTGTTTGTTTGTGTGTGTGTGTGTGTGTGTGTGTGTGTGTGTGTGTGTGTGTGTGTGTGTGTGTTTATGAGAGAGAGATAGAGAGAGAGAGATTTGGTGTGTGTAGATGATCAGTAGGGATTGGTATTATTTAATAGTTTTTTGATAGTGTCATACAATGTTTTATTAGTTTATGAACATCGATGTAAAAAGATATTTGCAATTTTTAAACTCCGTTAAGAAACCTAAACAATTTAGCCCAATGTATACACATTCTATACAAAACATAAAATAAATATTTTTCAAAAATTAAAGGCAAAAAATCCACCGATAACAGCATATAAATGTTCAGTATATTTGGGTTAACAAATACAAAGTAGTGTCCCGCATACGGAAGAATTTACTCCAGCTCGAAAATAATAAGAACTGCAGCATCCACGAACAGGTATAAAAATAGTTACTATACGAAGGACTACCCAAATAGTTGACACCCACAAATTGAATTTCGTTTTCAACATTCGCGTTGAGAATTAACTGCGATCACGTCTTCTCTGTAATTTTGTTATGCAGTATAGTCCGTACGGTTACAGCGTCACTCACAGCAATAATATCTACAAATTAACCTTCCTACAGAACTTAACGGATTCCACTACGCTGGAATAGTTACGGGAAGTAGTAGATAGGCTAACATTTAAGAAAGTATATAGGTTTTAAGATCCCATTTGAAGACGACCCCTGTAACTGCGAATATTCCTCCTGTAGCGCGTTCCATTGGATATAACGCGCAGCTTTTCTGCATGCAGACGTATCTGAATATCTGATCAGCGGGGATGCGATAATGAAATAGGGAAATGGCCACGAACTGCGCAGAATTCCGCCGGAGGTGGGAGCGGTGCGCTGAATATTCATGGACGATTGCGCCGTGGCGTGGCGGGCGATCGGCCGGGGCTTCCAACCCCAACCCCCGAGAGCCACCCCTTTCGCTCTCCCCCGCCCCTCCGTGGCTTGTGGGCTACGCTCCAGAGGAGATAATGCGGCGACGGCCCGCCCAAGACACGTCCCACTATCGAACACCACCTCGTTCAGCAGTACCTGAATACCAATTCAGCTTTAGCCAAGGAGGTTACAAAAATAAAGCAGAATACGGTCCAGCGCAGTCGATTTCATTAATTCCTAATTCCTCTAGCACACCAAATGCGTGATGAGGAATTATAATGCTATATACAGGGTGTCCCAGCTATCTTGTCCAACCCAAAATATCTCTGGAACAATAACAGATATTGGAAAACGACTTGAGTAAAAAAGTTTTCATTGCACAAAAGCGTGTAATCAGAATAATTGCTGGAGCCCACCCAAGAGCATCCTGCAGACATTTATTTAGGGATCTAGGGATACTCACTGTAGCTTCACAATATATATATATTCACTCATGAAATTTGCTATTAACAATCCGACCCAATTCAAAAGTAATAGCAGTGTGCATAGCTACAACACTAGGAGAAAGGATGATATTCACTATTCAAGGTTAAATCTAACTTTGGCTCAAAAAGGGGTGAATTATGCTGCCACAAAAGTCTTTGGTCACTTACCAAGTAGCATCAAAAGTCTGACAGATAGCCAACTAGTATTTAAAAAGAAATTAAAGGAATTTCTGAATGGCAACTCCTTCTACAATGTAGATCACTTTTTAGATAAAACTTAAAAAAATAAAATAAAATAAAATAAAATAAAACAAACAAAAAAAAACAACCTTAAATATAGATTGTCAAGTATAGACAAAATTTACTAAACTGACACGTTCCACATCATTACGAAATGTCGTATACATGATCTAAGGAACAAGTATTAATCTAATCTAATCTAATCACCGGTATCAATGTACGACTGAAAACAACGAAAATAATTGTGGATTTTGTTTATTGAATTATTATAGTGCAGAATCAGTTGCTAAGGGTGAGTGGATTCGCTACCAAAAATGCAATGTTTGGTACCACGAAGTATGCGTTGGTGTCCGAGGGAAAAAGTGTTTTATATGCGGAAGATGCAAGTGATCAAAATAGTACCAGGAAGTGATCACAATTGTACCTAGTGTGTGTGGTACATTTTCGATCGATTCTTCTCAATTCTGTAACTTTTTTTTTGTGTTTATACCAACTTTTGTAATCTTATAATATTTGTGTTACATATTCATTAAAAATCCAAGAACAAATGCCATAGTTAAAATTATTTCTTTTCTCTATATATTTCCAGTTACAATAACAAGTGTCCGAAATGATCGCAATTGTACCACCTTACCCTATTTCCAGTTACAATCCTATCCTAGTGTAGGGCTATAACTTTAATTCAACAATATTTTCAACACACGGACGGGAGACTAACTTCAATTATTATTACATTTAGAGAAAAAGCATTCGTTAATTTCATTGCAACTTTATCTTTTAATATACAGGGTGTCCCAGCTATCTTGTCCACCCAAAATATCTCTGGAACAGTAACGGCTGTTGGAAACCGACTTTCAAATTCAAAAATATTCAAATGTTTGTTAAGCTTATGGGACTTAACTACGGGGTCATCAGTCCCTAAACTTACAAACTACTTATCAACTAGTTTATCCTAAGGACGGCACAAATATCCATGCCCGATTGGGAATTCGAACCCCCGACCGTAGTGGCCGTGCAAACCGTGACTGGAGCGCCTCAGTCCCCTCGGCTACCGCGGCCGGCGAAACCGACTTTCACCGGTATCAATGTACGGCTGGGGCCCAGGAATGTACATATTTGGAAACATTCTAAAACGAAAGAAAATGTGTTTTTAACACTAACTTACGTTGTTTTTAAATGGACAAATCACATTAACAATGGCGTTGATTGCATCGCAATATTCCAGTTACTTCCCGAGAGATTGCGACGCGAAGTTGACGCTTGAAATACACGAAACGCGCGGCTAGCGCACGTCCTGAGCAGCATGGGTTTCTCGCCTGAGTCTCAGGACGTGCGCTAGCCGCATGTTTCGCGTATTTCAAACGTAAACTTCGCATCGCAATATCTCGGGATGTAATTGGAATATTGCGATCCAATCAACGCCATTGTTTATGTGATTTGTCATGCTATGGATTGCTGAAGAAAAAATATAGGGTGTCCATTTAAAAAGAACATAAGTTTGTGTTAAAAACACATTTGCTTTCGTTTTAGAATGTTTCCAAATATGTACATTCAAGGGTCCCAGCCGTACATTTATACCGGTGAAAGTCGTTTTCCAATAGCTGTTATTGTTCCAGAGATATTTTGGGTGGACAAAATAGCTGGGACACCCTGTATATTAAAAGATAAATATTTAATTTCTTGTCCCTACTTGAAATTAAAGTAGCAGTGAAATTAACGAGTTCTTTTTCTCTCAATGTAATAATAATTGAGGTTAGTCTCCCGTCCGCGTATTGAAAATATTGTTGAATTAAAGTCATAGCCCAAAATTAGAATAGGATTGTAACTGGACATAGATATTTAATATTATTCACTCTGAGAAAAATCGGTATATTTAACCCTTTGCGTACAACTGGTTTCACAGTGAGACAACCTTTAATGTAACGTCTCAAAAGCGGCTCACTGGCTGCTCTGGAAAACCACCACGGCACTGGAGTGTGCTACTCTCTGTCGTCAACAAAACAACTCTCTGCCGGCTCGGACACTACGTTTGCGCAGAAAGGCAACAAAGGCATTCAGCTGCGCAGTGTTTGCCGCTGTTAGTTGTTGCTGAAGCACGTGAGGTTACGTATATTGCGTTTTCCGTTATATTATCTTCTGAGTCGGCGTAGTTCTGGAAAGTTACGAAAGGTTATGCACTGTAGAGTAGACTAATATTTTAGTTTGATCCATATCTTGCATTTTTTTAAGTAAATAAGAAAAATATGTATGGTTTCACTACGAAACCACTATGACACACAGGCTAGTGAGGGCTGTTCTTTGTTATAAGTGTACTACCATTGTGTTTGATTATGGCTTCTAGAAGAACATTCATAGCAAGTGAACTGAATACCGAAATTCTGATGCAAATTCTTGAGGACACACCAAGTGATAATGAGTCTTGCATATCAGATTGTGAAAGTGATTACATAGAAATACAAATTTCTGAAGCACCAAACCAACTTTGTTTTGATGAAGAAGCTGTACCACATTCTGTAACTGAAATGAAGAGCAAGGTGCGCTGGAATCAGCTCAAATGTTCAAAAATGTTTGTAGAACTTATGGGACTTAACTACGAGGTCATCAGTCCCTAAGCTTATGAACTAGCTAAGACTAAGGACGGCACAAATATCCATGCCCGAGATGGGATTCGAACCCCCGACCGTAGTGGCCGTGCAGACCGTGACTGGAGCGCCTCAGTCCCCTCGGCCACCGCGGCCGGCTTGGAATCAGCTGATGCTGCTGTTGGGTGGGAACAGTTTCCAATTTTCAAGGGTCGAAAACAGTTTTGTGGTGATGCAGGCAGTAATATTGAACAGGACAGAGAAACACCAAGAGACACTTTTTTTTCACTATACCCTCCAGAGGTGTTACAAATGATAATGTGAAAAACTGTGTTGCTTTTTTCCACAAAACCTGTTGAGTACCGTGTAGCAGAACTTTATGTAATGGAGCAGTGGTTTCGCTGCATAACCATGTGTTATAAAAAATGCGTAAACACTCGAGTACTTTTCTCACTTTATATATTAGTTTTATATTTTACTTGTAATGCAATTATACAAAATGAATTTGTTTCTAACCTAAATTTGGCTCTTTGGGCCACAAAGGGTTAAAATTGTCGCGCACAGATTGGGAGCATATTCCAAAGATGTTTAGGACCGGAGATCACTGTGGCACGAAATGGAAGGTAATGACTCGGAAAAATTATGACAAAAATTATTAATTAATCTGAAAAGGGCTATTAAATATATTTTTGCACCTGTGGATATCTTCTTCTGCACACCAGCAAACCAGGACTGAAAACAATGTTCTGCATCGACATGGACAAGAATGATTTGAGACTGTTACTATAGTTTAAGATTTTAAGGCCGTGATATATCCTAATTATTATGATTTATGAAGGCATCAGAATGGGTTTTCAAATCATAGATTCGACACAATGGGTGTGAACTAAAGCGACTTCACACTATTTGTCGATAAAACAGACATGTATTACTAGACTGGCAATGCAGTATACTGTATCATTGGTGACAGTGAAGTCTCGCTGCCATATTTCTATACTATAAACGTGAGAGCGTGTGTTATTAGAGAAAAATTTCGTAAAATACGGATGAACTGACGTAACTACTTTGTCTTTGGAGTTTTCGCATACGGGAAGTTGGTATGTTGTGTATGGCTGTAATTTTTTCAGCTGGAGTAAAACTGACATATACAGTAATGAGTTGCATCGATTTGCTGTTATTATCAATCTCTTACTAATTTCAGTCCATTTCCGATTTTCCTTCAGTAGTATGGTAAAAGTGTTGTTTATCGTGGATAACACGTATCATTCTTTTGACAGTTCTCAGGAAATCTATAGTCTTCTTTGACATATACACTAATGAGTCGCGTTTCCTGTTTTTATTTGTCGGTTGTAAGTTTCGGTCAATATTGGCTTTTCTTTCAATAGTATGACCGTGATAAATGTGCTGTATGTCGTGAATAACATATATTTTTATTCTTCTTGGTGTTATTCAGATAACTACTCCTGCTTTCACTGCATGTAACGATAAAATTTTACCTACCATCCCAGCGGTCTCGCATGATTATGTTGGCAACATCAACGAAACGGAAGAATGTTTTTGCCAAGATTTTAATATTCTCAGAAGTCCGCATTTAGTGACTTGATTAGTGTTTCGTACAGACGATGAAGTAAATAAATAATTATGTTCCTGGTCTATGGTTGCAGGTTCTTGTATATACCGTCGTTCACTCAGTAAAAGAAACTATTCTGGTAAAATGAAGATTTCATGACAAACATTTGCGTTGTCACGTAACATGACTGACAACGTAATCACGCGAGGGCGCCAGGGCGTTAAGTAAAATTTAACCGTGCGTAACACGTTCTTCTCGTAACACGATTCGACAATGTATGTCTTAATTCATCGCGGAAGTATTGACTCAAATGCAAATGTTGTTCAAACCAACTAATATGGCTTACAACGTCATATCGTGTCAGACGTTCATACACATACCGTGCAGAAACTTTACGACGTGAGGTGAGACAAGATAGAGGCGTCAGACTTCAGTCACAGAGGCTAGTTTGCCAGTCTAGTAATATATGTCTGTGGTCGATAATTCAGATAAATTGTTTCGCGATCCATATCGTTCCAGAGATCTTACAAAATCGATACAAGATCAGTTTATCAAACGCGAGTAAACATTTCGAGACGCAAACCAGAAGTAATTTAGACGTAATGGTGGCTCCAAGATATATATCTTAATCCGTCCATATATTATGCTGTTCGACCGAGTTATTTATTTTAGATTTTTTTTCATGTATTACTCCATCTTAAACTAACAATTTTCGTTTACACGTGCAACTTCATGCACAGTCAAGTAACTAATATTAAATCCCATGAAAAACATAAAGTGTACAAGTCTCGCGACGAATTCCTCCCACTATAAAATGTCGAGAGATCTCGTGGGAAACCAAGTCGGTTATTTCAGTTAGTGTTCATGGAACCAACTATTCAACACCTTGTCATAATTTTTTTATCTAATTAGTTATCTACAAACATCTGTAGTGACTATATCAAAATTATACATATTTATTTCTATAATAAATATAATGTCTTGGCATTCGTAAGAATAAATGTAATGAATTGGCAATTGCACATCGTCATAATGACATAACAATAGCTTATATTCCATTATGCAACCAAATGTAATCACATAATAATGAAGTACATTCATGTACATAGAGTCTTTAATGTATTAGTTTGTTGCCATGGGAAACAAAGTCGGTCTTTTAGTTAGTGTTCATAGACCCACATATTCGTTATCTAATTAGGAATCTACCAACATTTGTCGTTGTTGTTGTGGTCTTCAGTCCGGAGACTGGTTTGATGCAGCTCTCCACAATACCCTATCCTGAGCAAGCCTCTTCATCTCCACATAAGAACGACAACCTACATCTGTCTGAATCTGCTTACTGTATCCATCTCTTGGTCTTCCCCTGCGATTTTTTCCCCACACACTTCCCTCCAACGCTAAATTAACAATTCCTTGATGTCTAAGAATGTGTCCTACCAATCTATCCCTTCTTTTAGTCAAGGTATGCCAGAAATTCCTTTTCTCCCCAATTCTGTTCAGTACCTCCTCATTAGTTACGCGATCCACCCACCTAATCTTCAGCATTCTTCTGTAGCACCATATTTCAAAAGCCTCAATCCTCTTCCTGTCCGCACTGTTTATCGTCCATGTCTCACTCCCATACAAGGCAACACTCCATACAAATGCCCTCAGGAAGGACTTCCTTAGGCCTAAATCAATATTCGATGTTAACAAATTTCTCTTTTTCAAAAACGCTTTTCTACCCATTGCCATTCTGCATTTTATATCCTCTGTACTGCGACCATCATTTGTTATTTTACTGCCCAAGTAACAAAACTCATATACCTCCTTTATTGCTTCGTTTCCCAATCTAATTCCTTCAGCATCACCTGATTTTCTTACACTGCACTCCATTACCCTAGTTTTGCTCTTGTTAATGTTCATCTTATATGCACCTTTCAGTACACTGTCCATTCCATTCAATTGCTCTTCCAGGTCCTTTGCTGTATCTGACAGAATTACTATGTCATCGGCAAAACGCAATGTTTTTAATTCTTCCCCCTGAACTTTTATACCTTCACCAAATTTCTCCTTGCTTTCCTTTATAGCTTGTTCAATGTACAAATTGAATAACATTGGAGAAAGGCTACAACCCTGTCTCACTCCCTTCCCAACCACTGCATCCCTTTCATGCCCTTCAACTCTGACAACCGCTGTCTGGTTTTTGTACAAGTTGTAAATAACCTTACGCTCCCTATAATTTACTCCTGCTTGCTTCAGAACTTTAAAGAGTTTATTCCAATCAACATTGTCAAAAGCCTTCTCCAAATCTACAAAAGCTAGAAATGTAGATTTGCCTTTTCTTAATCTATCTTCTAGGATAAGCCGTAAAGTGAGTATTGCCTCCCGTGTTCCTACATTTCTCCTGAACCCAAACTGATCTTCCCCGAGGTCGGCTTCTACCAGCTTTTCCATCCTTCTGTATATAATTCGCGTTAATATTTTGCAGCCATGACTTATTAAACTGATGGTTCTGTAGTTTTCACACCTGTCTGCACCTGCTTTCTTAGGGATGGGGATTATAACATTTTTCTTAAAGTCTGAGGGTACTTCACCTGTCTCATACATCTTACACACCAGGTGAAACAATTTTGTCATGGCTGGTTCTCCCAGAGACTTCAGTAGCTCTGAGGGAATATCATCTATTCCAGGGGCCTTGTTTCGACTTAGGTCTTTCAGGGCTCTGTCAAATTCTTCTCTCAGTACAGTATCTCCTATTTCATCTTCATCTACATCCTCTTCCCTTCCTACAATATTGTCTCGAAGTTCATTTCCTTTGTAGAGCCCCTCTATATATTCTTTCCACCTTTCAGCTTTCCCTTCTTTGCTGAGAACTGGTTTTCCATCAGTGTCCTTGATATTCATAGAGCTGTTTTTCTTATCTCCAAATGTTTCTTTTATTTTCCTGTAGGCTGTATCTATTTTCCCCCTATTTATACATTCTTCTACATCCTTGCATTTGCCTTCTAGCCACTCCTGCTTAGCCATTTTGCTCTTCCTGTCAATCTCATTTCTTAGTCGTCTGTACTCCATTTTGCCTGTTTCATTTACTGCATTTTTATATTTTCTCCTTTCATCGATTAAATTTAGTATCTCCTGTGATATCCAAGGATTTTTTGTAGGTCTTGCCTTCCTACCTATTTTGTCCTCTGCTGCCTTCACTATTTCATCTCTCAATTTTACCCATTCCTCCTCTACTGTTTTATTTCCCCCCGCCGTTTCTGTCAATTGTTGCCTAAAGCTCCCTCTGAAATTTTTAAGAACCTCAGGTTCCTTCAATTTATCCAGGTCCCATCTCCTTATTTTCCTACCTTTTTGTAGTTTCTTTAGTTTCAGCCTACAGTTCATAACCAACAAGTTATGGTCAGAGTCTATATCTGCCCCTGGGTATGTCTTACACTGTAGAACCTGATTCCGAAATCTATGTCTTACCATTATAAAATCTATCTGATATCTTCCGGTGTCTCCTGGTCTCTTCCATGTATACAACCTTCTTTTGTGATTCTTGAACCAGGTGTTTGTTATAACTAAATTATGTTCTGTGCAAAATTCTACCAGGCGGCTTCCTCTTTCATTCCTTTTGCCCAGACCATATTCACCTACCATCTTCCCTTCACTGCCTTGTCCTACTACCGAATTCCAGTCTCCCATAACAATTAAGTTTTCCTCTCCCTTAACTGTCTGAATAATTTCCTTTAGCTCCTCATATATTTCTTCGATTTCCTCATCATCGGCAGAGCTAGTTGGCATATAAACCTGTACTACTGTTGTCGGTGTTGGCTTCGTATCTATCTTGACAATGATAATGCGATCACTGTGCTGGTCATAGTAGTTTACCCGCATTCCTATTTTCTTATTCAATATCAATCCTACTCCTGTGATACCCCCAACTGATTTTGTATTTATAATCCTGTACTCACCTGACCAGAAATCCTGTTCATCCTGCCACCGAACTTCACTAATCCCCACTATATCTAACTTCAACCTATCCATTTCCCTTTTTAAATTTTCTAATTTTCCTACACGATTAAGGGATCTAACATTCCACGCTCCGACCCGTAGAATGCCAGTATTGTCTTTCCTGATGATCACATCCTCCTGAGTAGTCCCCGCCCGGAGATCCGAATGGGGGACTATTTTACCTCCGGAATATTTTACCCGAGAGGATGCCATCATCATATGTTCATACAGTAGAGCTGCATGTCCTCGGGAAAGGTAACGGCTGTAGTTTCCCCTTGCTTTCAGCCGTTCGCAGTAGCTGTGTGGCAAAGCCACATTAGCTGATGTTACAAGGCCAGCTCAGTCAATCATCCAGACTGTTGCCCCTGTAACTACTGAAGAGGCTGCTGCCCCTCTTCAGGAACCACACGTTTGTCTGGCCTCTCCACAGATACCCCTCCGCTGTGGTTGCACCTACGGTACGGCTATCTGTATCGTTGAGGCACGCAAGCCACCCCACCTCGGCAATGTCTGTGGTTCATGGGAGTGGACCAACATTTATAGCGACTATATTGATTTGATTTGATTTTCCCAGGGAAGCCAAAACAGTCTTGGACCAACCCGCCACTGCCCGCACCGAAAATAAGTTTATTGTGCGGTATCACTCCCTGTATATCTAGTAAAGCCAACCAATGCCCTTGAAAAGTGCAAGGAGTCCCTTTATCAGTTCTTTATTAGACACAATTTCTTCGGGTCTGGTTGTCCCAAATGTTCTGTTCCTTTTACTCTCCAATGCAAAGCATTCGAATATTAGATGTGATGCAGTTTCATCACCGTCATCACAGATCCTACATTTAGGGTACTCTTCTGTTATTCCCATTGTACTTAGGTGTTTTTTGAAATTCCCATGGCCTGTCAGCAATCCAACCTTGAGCCTAATCTCTCTCCTGTTCAGACCCAGGATTGCAGAGCTTCTTTTAAAACATGGCTTTGGCATCATTACCTTGCCATGTTTTTGTTGATGGACTTTGGTCCAATATTCTACGTGCTGTCTTATGAGCCAGTTATGTAGCTCGAATTTGATCATTGCCTTGGTGATTGTCAGGACAGGTTCCGGTCCAATAAATGGAGTCTCTGTCCCCATCCTGGCTAATCTGTCGGCATGTTCGTTGCCACTGATCCCAGGGACCCAAAATAGGTTTACTCTATTGCTTTCCCCAAGCTCCACCAGACCCTGTGACATTCTGCAACAGTTTTAGACCTTTTTGCAGGAGCTGCCATTGATCTCAGGGCTGCCTGGCTGTCTGAATAGATATAGATGCTACGGTCTTTGCAGCACCTACACAAATTCTCCTCCACACACGCCCTGATGGCAGTGATTTCAGCCTGGAATACTGAGGCCAGTTTCCCTAGAGAGATGACGCCCTCCAGTCTTGGCTGCACCCCGTATATCCCGGCCTCAACGACTTGGTCTGATTTTGACCCGTCAGTGAACCAGACAATATCCCTTATACGGTGTCGAACTATTTCCTCCCACTGCTCCCTACTTCCAATTGTTATATTGAAATGCTTGTTGAAGCAGTATGGGCTTATAATATAGTCGCCTGGCGTTTCCCCAACCTTTCCTATATTTACCTCACTCACTAATTTAGTGTGTGATTCTGGATATCGCAAAGATTTCCAGTTTTTGCCAGTTTTGAGTCTGTATGCACCAGCCGCTGCCTCCATTTTGATACAATGGTGTAATGGCGATGCCCCCATCCAACATGTTTTCCATCCCAGAAGTTTGTGTGCTGCTAATTCCCCTGTTATGGCTAATCAGGCTAATCTCTGCACCTTACCAAGGTCCTTAGCAGCAACCTGCTGTTCTACCTTCTTCCACCACACGACCGCCCCATAGGTGATTCTGGGTCTAATCACTGTGGTGTATATCCAGTGTATACCCTTGGGGCTCAGGCCCCAATTTTTGCCACAAGCTCTCCTGGTACTTAAAAATGTACCTTTTGCCTTAGAGCAAATATTCCTAATGTGAGGGGTCCATGTCAGTTTCTCATCTAAGGTAACCCCTAGATATTTCACTGTCCTCTTCACAGATAGCGCTTCATTGAAAAGCTTTAGATTCCAACTTGAATGTTGGATATGCTTCTTTGTGAATGGTTCAATAACAGTCTTCTTAGGACTAACCCCCAGATACCATTTTCTGCACCAGTCTTGCACAATGTCCAAAGCACCCTGTGCCATATTCTTCACTGTGTCAGCAAATTTGTCAAATATTACTATGACAACATCATCTGCTTATCCTTGGCAAAAGTACTACCTAGAGTTTAATGCTCGAATGAGATCATTCACCACTAGATTCCACAATAAAGGGGAAAAAACTCCTCCTTGCGGGCAACCCCTAGTGGTGTTGATTACCATTTTTTCACTCATCATGGTAGCCTCTACCTGTCTTCCTCTGAGCATGCCCTAGTCCACCAACATGTAGTGGTCCCTAGGTCATGCACCTCTGCTGCCCTAACCATGGAATCGAAGGTCGTGTTGCTAAAAGCCCCCCTCGATGTCGAGGAAGGTGCAGAGGGCTATTTCCTGAAAGTGTAGTGCTTTCTTCACCTTCCCAACGAGTTGGTGGAGAGCTGTCTCACATGATTTGCCTGACTGATATGCATGTTGGTTTGAATGTAGAGGAGCCCTACTTAACCTCCTTTCTCCAACATGCACATTAACCAGCTTTTCCAATGTCTTAAGAATGAAGGACGACAGGCTGACTGGTCTCATATCCTTAGCCTTGGTATGATCAATTCTCCCTGATTTTGGAATGAAGACAACCTTCACTGCCCTCCAGGCATTGGGAATGATTCCTGCTGCTAGGCTAACCCTGAATAACCTGCATAGGAATGTAATAAGATTTTCTCCCGTTTTTTGCAGGAGAGCTGGAACGGTAGAAATGTTCCCACCGTCCATCGGACCTTACTAAAATTGACACACTCCTTGGCCAAATCCCAGTCTTCTTTCTGAATTCCTGAGAACCCTTGTCTCTCAGGAATCGCATTCTGGTCAGAGTTATCCACCACAGTATATTGAGTAAGGTGAGTCTTGAGGAGCAGTTCCAGCGTTTCATGTGCTGTCTTTGTATACTCCCCATCCTCCTTCCTCAATGTTCCTCCTGGATTAGTTGGTACCCTGGTGAGGATTTTATGATGTCTCGCTTGAGCAGCCGTGCTCTCAACTTCCTCACAGAATACCTTCCAGGATGCCTCCTTTGCCTGTCTGATGGCAAGGTTGTAATTGACAAGGGCCTCACAATACTTTTCCTATTGTCCTTTGCGCCTCGCAAGGTTAAACAGTCTTCGTACCTGATTCCTTTGCATTTCCAGGTTATTATTCCACCAAGGCACACTCCTATTTGTGCTCTTCTTGGTGAGTGACCAGTTGTCCTGGTATGAGGTCACGGTAGCAGAGGTTACGGCCTCTGCTACTTTCTGAAACTCTGCTGGGTTCCTTATCGAAGTTTTAATTTCCGATAGGCTGAAGTCAACGTCTCTCCTATATGTCTCCCAGTTCGTTTTCCTGGGATTCCTATAGGTCATGGTTTGTCTGGTTCTCATTTCAACCTTGAATTTAATATAAATGTGATCTGATGAGGATGGCTTCAGGACCACATGCCACTGTTTGACGTAACTGCCCATCATCATGGAACCAAAAGTTATGTCAATTACTTCTTCCCTTCTACTATTCCTGAATGTAGGTTCATCACCCCTATTCAGGATCTTCAAGGTGTTAGATAGGAGAAATTCAAGAAGGTGCTCACCTCTACTGTTGGTGTCCTTGCTGCCCCACGATAGATTTTGTGCATTGGCATCACTGTTCGTCACCTTGCCGATGGCAGGCTTCTGTCAGGCTCCTCACTTCCAAAGAAGGAGGAGAGCTGTCTTCGTAAGGAAGGTATGATGAGGCCAAAACAATTTCCCTCGTGATACCTTCCTCACGTTGCTGCATCCTGATGGTCACCAGGTCCCTCGAACAAAAATCCATCGTTGGTATGAAAGGTATTCCATTTCTAACATAACTGCATGTTCTGGAGTTTTTTTAGATTTCTAGCATGAATCAGCTTACCTCCAGTACCAACGAGGCGCAATACACCCCTTTGTATATATAGGGTTCTTGTATCAGGGCCATGTCCACCTCCTGTCTCCTCAGGTGATCGATCTGGGCAGCAGTGGACCCTTTACTGTGCTACAGGTTTATCTGCAGCACTTCCATTCCCAATCTTGCTGCCATTATTGCCTTTGAGGTCTTTGATTACCCTGACGGCGACCTGCGAGAACCCTATAAAACAGTTTCAGGTCTTGCTCTCGCATTGCCTTCAGGGACTTCTCCGACCTCCACAACCAGGGTTCGTCCTTCCGGAACGACCTTTTGGTTAATTACCCTCCAATCCTCTGTCGAGACTTTTGGGTTCTGGACCCTTATTTTCTCGAACAGAGTCTTTGGAGAGACATCCTTAAGGATCTTTGGTACCCATATTGATACCTTTGCGGGCTTCAGGAGTTCGGCTGCTGTCTTGACCAGCAGCTTCGCTTTCCTCCCACGGGGACATCATGGGCACCTTGACCTTAAGCATTCTGCTGAGTGCTCCCCATTGCAGACAAAAATGAGGGCACCGCGATCTAGATAGACCCTCCTGAATTTGGGTCATGGAACAGCGTCCCTCGCAATCTCTTCAAAGAGGGCCATCTGCACGAGCTCCTCCTGCTGTGAGGTGATGCTCAGCGGTGGGTATCCTTCTTGGACAACCGCCATTCTAAAGACCGAGACTACAGTACTATAGGTCTGTTTCCCTATTTCCTGCCTCAGCCTTTTAGGATCACGCTTGTCCAGAGAGGAGGGAGTCTTAGATTCCTACCTAACCCTTTTACCACCTGTCTTTGACGTCCAGAGCGTCTGTGTATCCCTTTCGACCTGAGGCATTTTCTTTTTGGGGGTCTTGGGCTCAAGCCCTTTTGATTCCCTCCACTTATGCCTAGGAAGCCATTCTTTTCCTTCCTTTTGCCTTTGTTCCTTGAGAAGTTTCCTCCTCTGTGCCCCTGACAAGGCCTTAATTCTAATCTGGTCCAACTTCTCTGTTACAGTTCCCACTTCTTGCTCATGTCTAGACCCTGATTGAGATGTAGGAGTGCACTCCATCGGTCCTGATCCCAATGTCTGAGTATCTGAGGTCTCAGATTGCCCCTCAGATTCTTTTAAAATACTTTCTTTCTCTGTATTCATCTTAGTCGCAGGAGATTTACGGATTTATATGGTCCACACCACGATAACCCGGCGCGGTACAAGGCTACTTACTCAGGGAGGTCGCCCGGTATCCCTGAGGCTCCGTTCGAGACACATCCACCCATGTGCCACGCACCCCTCAGCACGGATCGCATCACACGTTGGGTTGGGAAAGGAATTGGGAAAGGACTGTGAGAGTATAAGGAGGACGACTATATTAGTATTATATATTGTTAGTTCTATAGTACATATAATGACTTCACAATCGCACCATAATATAATGACAGAAGAATACATATAATGATTGGGCAATTACATATTGATATATAAAATTATTTGTATTCCACTAACCTAATGTAATCATATAGGAATGAAATACCTCACATTTGCATGAAGTATTTTCAATATTAGTTTACATTGCCATGCGATTTCCAAGTCATTATATTTATTATAGAAATAAAGATGTCTAATTTTGATACAGTCATTACAGATGTTGGTAAGGAACTAATTAGATAAAAAAAATGCCAAGGTGTTGAATAGTTGGTTCCATGAACACTAAACTAACGGACCTGGATTCCCATGAAATCTCACGACTTTTTATGGTGGAAGGAATTAGTCGCGAGACTTGCATTTTTGTACATTTTATGTTTTGATGGGATATCATTTCTTTTTGTAGATAGTCCTTTTCTGTAAAGTTTTTTGTACATCAGCCATGGATTTTCTTAAAAGCCATGCCCTGTCTCTTTGGTTTGGTGTGGTTGCGTTTGGTTTGATGTAACAGTATTTGGAAGTCTGGAAAGTCAGTTCATTGGTATTGTTCAATCCTTTCACCATCTACTGCAACGTGTGGTGGATCACTATACAAATATCAACAAGTTAGTGTTCTATTGCGTGTCAGTTTGTGAACTTCATAATATACGGAAGTTGCGGTTAAGGTATTTTTTCTGTATAAATGAAAGTAGTAGTTATTATTTAGCCTCGAATTTATATAATGATCAGTTTTTAATATAACAGGTAGTAGTTCAAAATTCATTATTTTAATGCATTATAGTGCACACAATTGTATGGAATGAAAATTGTTATATATAATTGCATAACTTTCTCCTAGAATCAGTGGCTACAATTAAAACTTATGTGAGTTTCAGAATGAAAGTAATTTCTTTCTTGAGAAAAAATCAAGCCTGAGAGCTTTAATAATAAATGTAAAATAAAAGAAGAATTTCTTTAATTTTCATCATTGTGGGTTGCACCTGGAAGTGCTTTTAGACATGATGATAATTTCGTGTGGCATTTTTGGCTGTTAGACCCCATCTGGGATTGTGTTCGGCCTGCTTGGTGCAAATCTTTTGGTGACGCCACTTAGTCGACTTGTGCGTCTGTGATGAGGACGACACAACAGCTAGCTTCCTAGTGGAGAACATCTCTGACCGGAGTGGGAATCGAACCCGGACCCCCTGCGTGGCAAACCATCGCGCTTGGCATTATTATTTAGTCAACTTGCAGTATAATGCACGCTGTTTTAGTTCCGAATTTCATTCTCCACATTTTTTTGAGATACAACTTAATAACTTCTATTTCACGAAGGTCTATTTATTTTTGGAGATAATCCTCCTCCTTTTCTTCTCTGGTGTCATTTGTTGTACATCAGCAACGGGTTTTCTTAAAGTCCACTCCCTATCCCTTTTCTTTTAAAATTTCCCGAGGCTTTCATATTGACAGCACGTCGACGCTCGCACTAACACCGATATTGCACTAATTTTCTTCTTTGATAAAGACTCTTCAGCATGCTAGCGCTCGCACTAACAGTACTATTGCACTAGTGTTCTCGACACATTCGTCCTATATTCTTTGATGAAGAATCTTTAACATGACGTCAAGAATGATCCACAGACATACATCTCTTAGACCATCATAGACTTACAGTTAATATATGTCTGTGACACGTCGATGGTATGAAAACATCGGACTATCGATATTTCCCTACTGAAGATTCAACTCGATGATCTAAAAAATAGCCTAAGCTGCCAAGCCACAAACGAGACAGGCGAATATAAATAAATGTATGTTCTGTTTTGTAAACTACATCTTTGTCTAGTACGCAGTGGCGGCGTAATGTGCCGAAGTTGGCAGCGACATCGAATGAGGCAGTTCGGAAATCAGTCTCACAGAATGAGAGACATAGTCTTTCCTGTTGACCATGAAGTAAATAATAAATTTTGTTCCTGCTCTGTAGTTGACAGGTTCTTGTATGTATCTCTCACAAATCGAACATTTCATTGCCAACATTTGCACACTACGGCAACGCCGCAAGTAAAATTTAGCCTTTACATCACAACTCTAAATGTGTCGTAATTATATAAGTTTATCCCTATTTCTAAGGACTGCGATATCCGTATACAAATTATTGTTTATACGTTGTTTAAAGTGACAGGGAGACCAATAATAACAATAGTGCCAGTCTAGTATTGTGTGTCATTGGTTCTGCCGAGGCGTGTTTGTTTTGGCACCGAAAACATTAATATTCTCAGACGTCAATGTCTTCCTTTCGATGTTCATCGTTCGTCGATTTCGTTGAACTGATGATGACATTGATGTTACCATTGACGTTTTTCTAATATCGATCATCCCTACGGCAGTAGTTGGTAGCATTTTAATTTTTGATGTTCGCTTTTTATTAGGTATTTATTTATTAAAGATTTTTATTAGAGAATTTAAGTCGTCAAAAGATCTATTTCGTTTTACCACTCTTCATGGCTATGTACACTCATGATTACTGTAGTGTGCCCATCTACAGCAAACTATCTTTTGTATTATGTAAGTATCTGACGTATTGTGGGTTGAAACCAATATCTAACGTTTTTGCTCCCGGTCCGTTTTAGCCCCGCGTCATGTAACGGAATTTTTAACATTAAGACCAACAGTTTCCTCATTTATAACTGAAATCAATATAGAATGTAGGTGTCATGGGTACTGTTTACATTTACAGCAATTTAAGCTACATCTTACCAGTTATTCTTCATTCTCTAATCATGTGCCTCATGTCATTTCTGACGACTCTTCACTTACTAGAAAGGTAACGGCTATGTTAAAATGAAAAAAAAAAAAAAAAAAAAAAAAGAAGTACACACCTGGATTCGAACCCGCAACTATTCGGAGGCGAAGCCAACGCGCTGCCATTACGAACACAATGCTTCTAACGCCAAATTAGCATATATTGTTCCCTCAAGTAAAAATGCTATCGTGAACGGAATTAATATTTACAGAGGTTTGAATTTTTCCTACCATTACAGGATAAACACTATCTAAATACAAAATCTGACGTTTGTGTGTCTGCTAGAAGTACCTTAGAATTTTGATGATCGATGAGTCAGTGAGTGACGGAATTAGCGATTTTCGACTGCTAATATTTCATAAATTATAGGGAGAAGACTAATGTAATTTGAAAACATAGGTAGTTATAGTAGATACTCATGGTAACCGAAAATTCAGGCTTCTAGCTGTATCCAAAACGGAGATACAGGGGTTCGAAAGTGACGTCTACTGCTTCGAGAAAATATTGGCCGGCCGCGGTTGCCGAGGGGACTGCGGCGCGTCAGTCACGGTCTGCACGGCCACTACGGTCGGGAGTTCGAATCCCCCCTCGGGCATGGATATTTGTGCCGTTCTTAGTGTTAGCTAGTTCATAAGTTGTTGTTGTTGTTGTTGGGTTTTTAAAAGGGGCTAAACGGCTAGGTTATCAGTCCCCTGTTCCTAGCTAAGAGAGCACGTAAGAATTTGCCACGTCTAATGCATGAGACGTTCAAGGTTAGAATACATGCGAAGACAACATTTAAAGGTAAAAATCAGTAAAGCAATGGACCAAAGAGACAATAACACTAAAAGAGCACAGCAGAAGATTGTGGCTGGTCGATCACAGAGATAATATAGGATGAGCCAGCCACTCTGCACACACTAAAATGCCAGTCATCCATGGGACTGACAGGATGAAAGTAAAAACAGATTAAAACCGGTGAAATGGCAGGTGCCCGAAATATCATGTTTAGGGACCCACTATTAAATCACATGATAAAAACCAGCAGAGCGAATAAAATCTAAAACACGTTCGACCATAGCAGCATCGTCTCCTAACATAAAAGAAAGCGCATCCGGTAGATTAAAAGATTGGCACAAGGCAACTAAAAGTGGACAGTCCACCAGAATGTGGACCACTGTCAAGGGGGCGCCACAGTCACACTGTGGTGCGTCCTCCCGCCGAAGAAGGTGGCCATGCGTCAGCCATGTGTGGCCGATTCGTAGGCGACAGAGAACAACCGATTTCCTACGAGACGACCGCAGTGAGGACTTCCATGCGACCGTAGAGAGCTTCACTGCACGAAGCTTGTTGGGTTGAGCGGAGTCAGCCCACTCGGAATCCCACAGGCCACGGATCCTCCGACGGAACTCCAGTCGGAGATCGCTCTCCGGAAGACCAATAGCCAATGGACCGGAGGAAGTAGCCTGCTTAGCCAGCTGATCCACATGTTCGTTTCCAGGAATGCCGATGTGGCCTGGGTTCCAAACAAAGACCACCGAGCGACCAGTCCGAATAAGCCTGGAAACAGACTCCTGTATGGATTGCACTAAAGGGTGTTTCGGGAAACATTGGGCGAGGGCTTGCAAGCCACTAAGGGAGTCGGAACAGATGACGAGAGACTCCTCAGGGCACCCTCTGCAGTGTTCAAGTGCCCGATAGATAGCAACCAGTTCCGCAGTGAACACGCTACTTCCACAGGGCAGTGAATGCTGTTCAGTATGTGCACCATGGACGTATGCATAGCCAGTACGGCCGTCAACCACAGAACCATCTGTGTACACGACTTCGGCGCCACAGAACGACTCTAAAACCGCCTGAAACTGGCGACGGAGACTCAGTGGCGCTACAGATACTTTCGAGACATGCGCCAAGTCCAGCCGAAGCTGTGGACGTGAAAGTGACCAAGGAGCGATACGGTAAGGCCAGTGAAAAGCAGGAGGGATAGGAAGGGACTCAAGAGACGACAGGACGGAACGAACACGGACCGCGATCGGAAGACCCGACTTCGGTCGTTGTTGTGGAGATGGAAGAGCAGCAGTTGGAAAAAGAAGGCTGCGATTCGGATGGTGCGGTATCGCATGAACATGGGCAGCATAGGAGGCCAACAGCTGCCGCCGCCGAAATCGCAGGGGAAAGACCCCTGTCGCTAAACGGACGCCACTGTGGAGTACTGGGTCCAAGACTTGCAATGCAGATGGGGCTGCCGAACCATATACAAAGCTCCCGTAATCCAATCACGATTGAATCAGCGCCCTGTAGAGCTGCAAAAGTCTCGTACGGGCGGCTCCCCAACTAGTGTGGCTGAGGCAGCGTAGGATATTGAGGTACCTCACGCACTTCTGCTTTAGCTGGCGAAGATGAGGCACCCAAGTGAGCCGGCTGTCGAAGAACATGCCAAGAAATCGGCGAGTCTCTTCGACACGAAGAAGTTCGTCATATAAATATAGCTCTGGGTCCAAATGGACAGCTCGACGGCGGCAGATGTGCATATCTCGGGTTTTTGCTGGAGAAAACTGAAACCCATGGGTTGAGGCCCACGACTGCGCCTTTCGAATGGATCCCTGTAGACGCCTTTCAGCTACCCCAATGCTAGCTGAGCTGAAATATAGGCAGAAGTCATCAGCGAACAAGGAGGAAGAAACCGATGACCCCACTGCCTCAGCAAGTCCATTGATGGCAATTAAAAATAGGGGTACACTAAGTACAGAGCCCTGTGGGACACCGTTCTCCTGGACGCGAGAGGAGCTGAGGGAAGTACCAACCCATACACGAAAAGATCGGAAAGAAAGAAAGTTTTGAATAAAAAGTGGGAGCGGGCCTCTCAAGCCCCAAGCGTGAAGTGTAGCCAGAATGTGGTAGCGCCAAGTGGTGTCGTACGCCTTTCTGAGGTCGAAAAAGACGGCAACAAGATGCTCACGCCTGCTAAATGCCGTACGAATGGCAGACTCCAGGGCCACTAAGTTATCAACAGTGGAGCGGCCGTGGCGGAAACCGCCCTGTTGTGGGGACAACAGACCTTTATGTTCAAGTATCCACATAAGCCGCCGGCTCACCTTACGTTCGAATAGTTTGCACAGAACGTTGGTGAGGCTGATTGGGCGGTAACTATCAGCCACCTGTGGATCAGCACCAGGTTTGATCACCGGAATAACGATGCTTTCTCGCCATTGTGACGGGAAAGCCCCCTCCACCCATAACCGGTTAAACAGGGCGAGAAGTTGGTGTTTAAACTCCACGGAAAGGTGCCGGATGAACTGGCTGTGGATGCTGTCCGGTCCTGGATAGGTATCGGGGCATGCGGCAAGGGCAGTGTCGAATTCCCAATCACTGAAAGCGGAGTTGTACAATTCAGCTCTACGCGTGTGAAAGGACAGCCGTTGCTGTTCAACTCGCTCCTTCTGTGCACGGAAGTCGACACTGTATTCGGATGTTGCAGAGGTCCGAGCATAATGCTCAGCCATGTGTTCTGCAATGGAAGCAAGGTCGGTGCATAGGGTACCCTGGATGTGTAGGCTGGGAATCGCTGTCGTTGGACTATACCCAAAGAGCCACCTAACCTGGGACCATACCCGAGATGCAGAGGCGCGACGGCCGTTGCTGGCGACGTACGTCTCCCAACAGTCCCGTTTACCCTGCCGGATGAGCCGTTTAAAAGCTATTAGGTTTTCTATGGTGGGGTGTCGAAGAAGGCGCTGGAGCGCCCGACGTCGATCCCGAATGGCCTCAGGGATTTCCGGCGTCCACCAGGCCACAGACTTACGCCGTGGGGAGCCAGAAGTGGTGGGAATGGTTGTCTCAGCGGCTGAAACTATCGTGCTGGTTACCTGGTGAATCGCCATGTCCACGTCAGCTGGCAGTGGAACAGGAACCATAGCAACTGATGTGTAGTGTTGCCAATCAGCTCGACGGAGAGACCATCGAGATGGGCAGCCTGGAGGTTGAAAATCCAGGAGCGACATGAGGACAGGAAAATGGTCGCTGTTGCGAAGGTCATCATGGACCCTCCACTGGAAATGCGGGAGCAGGCTCGGGGTACAAACGGAGAGATCTATTGCCGAGTATGTGCCTCGTGCCACGCAAAAATGCGTGGGTGCACCAGTGTTTAACAGGCAGACGTCTTGCTGCGATAAGAGCGTCTCTATGTCCCTACCACAGTCTGTTGTGTGCGCTCCACCCCACAAGGGATGGTGAGCATTGAAGTCCCCCAGAATCAGAAATGGCGGGGGAAGTTGTGCCACCAGGGTAGCAAGGTCAGTAAATGAAATCATCTCATCTGGAGGAAGGTAAAGGGAACAGATCGTCGGTTCCTGCATAGCACGGATTCGAACAGCCACCACCTAAAGAGTTGTGTGTAGAGGCACAGCGGCACTGGGGACAGTGGCAAGGACGTAGATACAGACACCTCCAGAGACCCTGTCATATACGAGACGATTTTTGTAATAGCCCCGATACCCACGAAGGGCTGGGATCCTATTAGCAGGAAACCAGGTTTCCTGCAGGGCTACACAAAACGCTGGGAAGCGGCACAACAAGTGCTGTAACTCTGGCAGATGGCGGAAAAAGCCGCCACAGTTCCACTGGAGGATCAGAGAGCCTCCTGGTCGCTGGGGCATGCTGAAGTTGGCGGCGCAGTAGGGGTCGCAGTATCTTCTGCCGTCGCCGATTTCTGAGGCAGAGCCTCAACGTCCATGGCTTCCGCAGACTCGGCAATTGCCAAGTCTTTGGGGGGACGCTAGGATCTCTATCTCGTCCTCAGAAGAAGAGGCGGAGGGGGGGGGGGGGTGGCAAGGTTGCCACCTTGGGTGGTTTCTTGACCTTCTTCTTCTTGGTTTCGCGCTTCTCTTTAGGTTTCTCATGCTGGGAGGGCGCTGCCAGCTCAGTCCCCAGAACTGAGGAGCGGCTTGCAGCCCTACGACCAGCTGGCAGTACTTTCTGCCATCCACTGGCATCCGCTGATTCAGTGGGAGAAACCTTAGAGGGAAGGGATCCAAGCGATCCCTTCCTAGCGCAAGGACCCGGAGCAGGCTGTTGTGGCTCTGGCTCTGGGGTGGGGACCAATATCCCCTTTGGTTTGGTGGTTACCACTCCCAAAGCAGGGTCTTTGGAGGCTGTGGAATTTGAGGTGCCCCCAGTAGTTAGGGGGGCAGAGGTGGATGGTTGGGCGTGGGAGCCCACTAGGACTGACTGTACACTTGGTAACTCTTTAGACTTAGATGCGGCTGCAGCAAAGGATGTCTTCATGCTGATGGGATGCAGTTTCTCGTACTTCCTCTTTGCCTCCGAGTAAGACAGCCTATCCAGGGTGGGCGAGCAAGGGGAGTGGTGTTGTCTACAGTTCACACAAAATGGAGGAGGTGCACAAGGGACGTTAGGGTGTCCTGCACGTCCAAACTCTCGACAGGTGGAGTTGGCAGTGCACCTGGAGCACATGTGCCCAAACCTCCAGCACTTAAAACAGCGCATAGGGGGAGGAACCTAGGGCTTTACGTCGCACTGGTAGATCATCACCTTGACCTTCTCAGTCAATGTGTCGCCCTCGAAGGCCAAGATGAATGCGCCGGTAGCGACCCTGTTGTTCTTCGGACCCCTATGCACTCGTCGTATAAAATGAAATCCTCTCCGCTCCAAGTTCTTACGTAGCTCGTCATCGGTCTGCAAGAGAAGATCTTTATGGAAGATAATACCCTGTACCATGTTGAGGCTCTTATGAGAAGTGATCGTCACGGGAACTTCTCCCAGCTTGTCACAGGCAAGCAGTGCTCGTGACTGTGCTGGGGATGACGTCGTAATAAGGACAGAGCCGGATCGCATCTTTGACATGCCCTCCACCTCGCCGAATTTATCCTCAACGTTTTCAACAAAAACAGGGGCTTTGTGTTGGTAAACGACTCACCGTCAGTCGGAGAACATACTAAGTATCTGGTGGCATATGCCTCACCTCGACTTCTGGCCCTACGTTCCTCCCGTGGCGTTGCCAAGGCAGGGAACGACTAAGGGTCATATTTTTCAGCATTAAAGTCAACCTTACCACGCTTTGAGACGCCGTTTTCGCGACCGGCCACGCTTTTATTAGCTCGTTTCATCTCGGTCCCACGAGCAGCTAGGGAACTAAAGGTCCACCCAGACAGAGCCCTGCTTGCCTGGGTAAGCCTTATACAACTGAGGTGCGGCAGGTTCCTCAGAGGTTGCTCGCTAGCGGCTGTTCAACCTTCAACAGCCATGCATCTCCTCGGCACGTAGCACACCTTGAGACTGAGTTGTTTTTTTTTTTTTTTTTTTTTTTTTTTTTTTTTTTTTTTTTGAGGTTTGTACCGTCCTCGCGACCCGGGCGATTAAGCCAAGATCCCCGGGCTCTGAAACGTACAACGTACCACTGTCGCGCCGAACGATGGTCGTTGAAGCACGCACAGAGCTTATGGTGTAGCGGACTGTTGGCGCGGCACAGCCCACGGCTCAGGACCCCGAGTTCATAAGTAGTTTGTAAGTTTAGGGACTGATGACCCCTTAGTTAAGTCCCATAAGCTATACAAACATTTGAACATTTGATTTTTGAGAAAAAATTGGTACGACCGTGCGCTTGACTTGGTGGGGGCGCTGCGTGCCCCCAGATATGTTTATAGTCAGTTCTAGACTAACTTAAAGCAAGAACTTGCTCTCGGAATTCAAAGATTTTTAATTAGACTCATTGAATCCTTGAGCAGTTTAAAGGCAAATTCAAACACTTGCATAGAAAAACCTTGAAAACACTTTGCATAGAAAAACCTGAAAAACACTTCAGACCAATTTTGTTGAGATAGAATGCTACAACTCGGTTGCAACGCCCAGTGGTAAATGTTATACGAGATTAGTCACCTAAAACTGTAATCGCAATATTAAGGAAATGCAAAGTGCTATCGACGTGCGGTTATCACACAAAGGTTTGGTAGTCAGGGGCTGGTATTCCTAGTCACTAAATAGGTTTCAGTAATACATACTTTTATGCAAACATGCCTGTTGACATTGACGAATTAAGAGTGAAGTAAATTAGAATGTCTGTTGCAGGGCTCTAGTGCCATTCGTGGAAAAAAAAAACACTATATATCACAATGCAGAAAAAACCGACACGATAAATTCGTGGTGTACTGAAAGTGTAGGAAGAATATAGGTTGTGTTTGTAGGAAACCTATCCCAATAGACGTCACCCATGTCAGTAAATATTTATCAATTCTCTTCAACCATTTAAGTGAATGTGGTAGGGAAACGTCTAGATGACGTAACGGAAGGAAAAAAAACTGACGATATAATTGAGGGAAATCAATATTTTTTTGTTTTTTGTTTGTATAGCTTATGGGACTTAACTACGGGGTCATCAGTCCCTAAACTTACAAACTACGTATGAACTAACTAACACTAAGGACGGCACAAATATCCATGCCCGAGGGGGGATTCAAACCCCCAACCGTAGTGGCCGCGCAGACCGTGACTGGCGCGCCGCAGTCCCCTCGGCCACCGCGGCCGGCAATCAATATTTTGGTCGCTATTACTATTGATCCGCACATAAGTTCCCGCGCAAATTGAACGAGAAAGTGACATGAGCCAGGCAACTGTGCTACACGTTTATCCATCGACATAGGTTGCATTCGTATCACATCTCATTCAATCAAGAACCCTACAGAATCGTTTACGAGAATTGTGTTACCCTTTGTACATGGACTTAAACCACCTAAGTCCTGAGGGTGAAATTTGACACCAAATGTTGCATAATTCGTGGGGCCACCACGACGAGCACGACTGGTGTACGACGTTTGCAGTTGTGCCGGTAAATGTCAGTAGCATTCAGTAGATGGTTGATAGTTGTCTCTGGAGCGTTCTTCCGTCCACAGTAATCACATGAAAATGGCGGCGGGCCGAAAACGAAACACGCGTTTCTTGAATCCAGGTAAATGATAAATTTACTAATTTAAATATTTAGTTATCTTTAAAAGAAAATATATTTTCATTCAATTAAACTATGAAGAATATTTTGCCATAAGAAGAAATTTAGTACGGTTTTGCGTTTAGACGGTAGACATGTGAAATGGGTGGTGTCAATTTTAGGTCATTGGATCTCAATAACTACTAACACGAAATTTGCTCGTGGCTGTTATATGTTGACTTATTTAATAATTTTGCTTTTGGGTACCTTTTATATAGTAATTAAAGATTAATTTAAAAAGGTAGAAGAAGGAAGGAAATGAGAAGAATGAGGAATCTATTTCCTCTGATTTCTTTGATGATAGTGAAGACAATCAAACTTCAAGATTCATTCCTCAGCCAAGCAAAACAAAACTAATAATAATAATAAAAAAGGCGAAAGACCAAAGTTGGTCATATGCCTAAGTTGCATCACATCACATATAAAAGGTGCAGATTCCTAGGATGCAGAAGCAAAACCAATATTTCATGCCGTGAATGAAAGATGTTTTTATGCCGAACTTCAAAACGGAATCATTACGCTCAATATCACACAGATTAAAATAGTTTTTTAAATGTGTAATGTTCGCTATATTTGTAATTTTGAACACATTAATATAATGTATATCTTCAATTAGTGTATTCATTGAGTCCCGATTTCCGAAATTTCATCCCACCTTTTGTACCAAAATTATGCAACAAAGAATTTTTTCTCTATTTTTTCATTCTTATTTGTGAACATCATAGCACACTAAATGCCTTTTCAATGATTTTGTTAACAAAAAAATTCCCAGGGCTTAGGAGGTTAAGGCAGGATACTCCAGAAGCATTATGTACCTTGTTCAGTGATGAAGACACATATACCAGTCATACCTGACTAAATCACCGAAAAGTATATTACTGATCTGTTGACAATCCCCGTTGGCTTCATAGATGGAACGTAAACGTCCATGGAGTGTAAATATGTGCTGTGGAGCAGTTAACCATCAGCTAAGAGGCCATATATATATATATATATATATATATATATATATATATATATATATATATATATATATATATATACGGTAACTTATACTGAACGCGCTGAAATATCGCAACATCCTAATAGACCATATGCCACAGTTGCTATAAAATGCTCCTATGCAAACTAGGAGGAACCTGTGGTACCAACGTGCTGGCTACTCAGCTCTAAGTTTACAGATTACTACAGTATGTCTTCATGAATTGGGCAAGTATGTTTGTGATGTCTTTAGTATAAGTAGTTTGTAAGTTTAACGACTGATACGCCGCAGTTAAGTCTCATAAGCTTAAAAACATTTGAACATTTTCTTCGTGAATTGTTTTCAGAACGCTAGATTAAACGCAGAGGGCTTCACCTTGGCCGGTCCGTTCCCCAAATTTCACTCCTTTTCTAGTTTTATCGTTGGGGAAAGCTCAAAGACATTACCCACAAAGACATACCAACTTCACCCGTTGACTTGCAAAGACGTTATTACAGCAACCTGCTCGGTTGTTGTTGTTGTTGTTGTTGTTATTTGGATGTTTTAGGGGGACAAAACTACAATGGTCATCAGTCCCCCATTCCATTACAAAATGTCAAAAATAAAAGTGCGAACGTCAAATGAATGCGCCCAGAGATTAAGTTTGCGAAATGGGATGGAAATCCCACTGGGTCTATAAAACATCAACAAAACGGAGAAGAAACTAAAAGAAAAGGGGGCGGACACACAAAGACACCTTACTACAAAGAGGCCGAAGGCAGTGGTTGACCGACCATAGGAATAAAAAAGGAAAAGTCAACCACTCGGCAGTGCAAGGAAAAGACCAGTCATAGAGACTGATAAAAACCTCCTGCTCGAATAAAACTTAAAACTGAATTCGCTGCTGAAGCATCGTCACGTAAAATATCTGATAAAACGCCAGGAATGTTAAAACGACGCCGCAAGGCGGCTAAAAACGGGCAGTCCACTAGGATGTGGACTATTGTCAAGTGGGAGCCACAACGACACTGGGGCGGGGCCTCACCACGAAGGAGATGTCCGTGGGTGAACCACGAATGGCCAATACGGAGTCGACACAGCACCACGGAGTCCCGGCGAGAGGCCAGCACGGAAGAACGCCACGCGGTGGTGGTCTCCTTGACTATCCGAAGTTTGTTGGGTGTGCCCAGGTTATGCCACTCGGCATCCCAACGCTGATGTACGCGGTGGCACAACAACGAACGGAGATCAGACGCCAGGAGGCCGATGTCCAAAATGGACGCACTAACTGCCTGCCTGGCAAGTCTGTCAACACGTTCATTGCCCGGGATGCCGACATGACCCGGAGACCAGACGAACACCACCGATTGCCCGGACTCTCCAACGGCACAAAGCGTCTCCTGTATGGCCAACACCAGAGGAGACCGCGGGTAACAGTGCTCCAGAGCTCGGAGGCTGCTCAGAGAGTCGCTGCAAACAACAAAAGACCCGCCTGAGCAAGACCGGATATGCATGAGAGCTCTGTGAATGGCCACCAGCTCTGCAGTGTAAACACTGCAGCCATTCGGCAGAGAGTGCTGTTCCACATGGTCACCATGAGTATAGGCATATCCCACACAGCCATCAACCATGGAACCATCTGTGTAGATCAGGTCATATCCACGGAATTCCGCTATGACAGCAAAGAACTGACGACGGAGCACCTCCAGTGGAACTGAGTCTTTGGGCCCCTGGGCCAAGTCCAGCCGCGTAGACGGCCTTGGCAAACACCACGGAGGTGTACGGGCACGGACCCGATAGGAAGATGGAAGGGGAGAAAACTCAAGCTCCTGCAGGAGGGACTGAACCCGATAGGCAATTGTATGACCTGATCTGGGGCGTCGCTGATGGGGACGGACTACCACATCAGGAAAGAGGAGACGATGGTTCGGGTGGCCTTGGGAGCAATACACATGGGCTGCGTAAGCCGCAAGTAGGTGTTGGCGGCGGATCCCCAAGGGTGGAACCCCAGCCTCCACTAGTAAGCTGTTCACTGGGCTGGTGCGGAAGGCACCCGTCGCGATGCGAACCCCACAGTTGTGGATGGGGTCCAGGAGATTCAGTGCCGAAGGTGCCGCAGACCCATAGGCAATGCACCCAAAATCGAGACGGGACTGCACCAGCGCCGTGTAAAGCCGCAACAGTGTCGAGCGATCAGCACCCCAGGTCGTATGACCTAGGTGGCGGAGAAGGTTGAGATGGCGCCAGCACTTCTGGTTCAGCTGACGGATGTGGGAGAGCCACGTCAGCCGGGCATCAAAGACCAGTCCTAAAAAACGGTGAGTTTCCACTACTGTAAGTGGTTCGTCATTCAGATAAAGTTCAGGGTGTGGGTGGGCGGTCCGACGCCGGCAGAAGTGCATCACTCTGGTCTTGGAGGCAGAAAACTGAAAGCCATGGGTAAGCGCCCAGTCCTGCGCCTTCCGAATAGCACCTTGCAACCTGCGCTCGGCAACCTGGGTGCTGGAGGAACTAAAAGAGAGACAAAAGTCGTCAGCATAAAGAGAGGGCGACACCGACGATCCAACCGCTGCGGCTAAACCGTTGATGGCGATTAAAAATAATGGGACGCTTAAAACGGAACCCTGAGGAACCCCATTTTCCTGGACATGAGAGGAACTCAGAGAAGCACCAATTTGAACACGAAAGGTACGGACGGCTAAAAAATTCTGAATAAAAATGGGTAGGGAGCCCCGGAGGCCCCAGTCATATAAAGTGTTGAGGATGTGGCGTCGCCAGGTTGTATCGTATGCTTTGTGCATATCGAAGAAGACGGCAACAAGGTGTTGGCGCTGGGAAAAGGCTGTGCGGATTGCAGACTCGAGGTACACCAGATTATCGGTGGTAGACCGACCCTGGCGAAAACCGCCCTGGCATGGAGCCAATAATCCCCGAGTCTCAAGAATCCAACACAACCGCCGACTGACCATCCGCTCCAACAGTTTGCATGGAACGTTAGTCAGGTTAATGGGCCGATAGCTATCCAAGTTCAGAGGATGTTTGTCAGGCTTAAGCACTGGGATGATGATACTCTCCCGCCACTGTGGCGGGAAAACACCATCACACCAAATGCGGTTATAGACCGCAAGGAGGTTACGCCGACTATCTGCTGAGAGATGTTTCAGCATTTGACTATGGATGCTATCAGGCCCTGGCGCCGTGTCTGGACATTGTTGAAGAGCACTGAGGAGCTCCCACTCAGTAAAGGGAGTGTTGTAAGATTCAGTGCGGCGGGTACGAAAGGAGAGGGGCTGGCGTTCCATCCTCTCCTTCAATGTACGGAAGGCCGGTGGATAGTGTGCAGAGGCAAAGGCGTGGGCATAATGCTCAGCAAACATGTCTGCAATAGTGGCCGGGTCCGTACAAACGACTCCATTTGAGGAGATCCCAGGGATTCCCACTGGAGTCCGTAATCCCTGTAGCCGCCTGATCTTACTCCAGACCTGCGAGGCTGAGGTGCCTGTCCCAATAGTGGAAACGTACCTCTCCCAGCACTCCTGTTTCCGTCTTCTTATTAACTGGCGAGCACGTGCGCGAAGCCGTTTAAAATCAATGAGATGCTCCAGAGAGGGGTGACGCTTATAGCGCTGTAAGGCCCGCCTACGATCTCTAATAGCCTCAGCTAATTCCGGCGACCACCACGGCACTGCCTTACGCCGTGGGCACCCTGTGGAGCATGGAATTGCAGCTTTTGCAGCAGAGACAATTGTGTGAGTGACGCCCTCAACCACCACATCGATGGAATCGAGTGGGGGAGGTTGAACAATAGCAGTGGACGTGTAATCTTCCCAGTTAGCCCTGCCTAAAGCCCACCTGGGGGGGGGGGGCGTTCTGGGGACTGACGTTGTGGGAGTGACAGAAAAAGCGGAAAATGGTCACTGCCACACAGATCGTCGTGGGCTCTCCAGTGGACAGATGGTGGAAGGCTGTGGCTGCAGATCGATAAATCAATGGCCGAGAACGTGCCATGTGCCACACTAAAGTGTGTGGGGGCACCAGTATTTAATAGGCAGAGGTCGAGTTGAGAAAGTAAAGGCTCGACTACTCTGCCTCGGCCAGAAAGCGAAGTACTACCCCACAACGGGTTATGGGCATTGAAGTCGCCCAATAAGAAGAAAGGCGGGGGTAGTTGCGATATAAGTGCAGCCAAAACATTCAAAGAAATATCACCATCTGGAGGGAGATAAAGGCTGCAGACGGTAAACTCTTGTGTTGTCCTTACCCTGACAGCCACTGCTTCTAGTGGTGTACGAAGGGGCACAGGTTCACTATGAACAGCAGTAAGGACATACACACACACACCACCTGAGACCCGGTTATATGAGCTACGGTTACAGTAATATCCCCTGTAGCCACGAAGGGCTGGGGTCCGCATTGCTGGAAACCATGTTTCCTGTAAGGCAATGCAGAAGGCAGGTGTTGTGCTTAAAAGGTGTCGTAGCTCAGCCAGGTGGGGGAAGAAACCGCCGCAGTTCCACTGGAGGATAATGTTGTCTGATAACTGGGAAGACATGGAGATTACAAATCAGCGTCACTCAAATCCGCTGTCTGCCTTTGTTCTGGCTCAGTATCCATAATTTCTGCGATGTCCCTGACGGCGAGGTCGTCTGGGGACGCTAGAATTTCCACCTCGTCCCCAGAGGTCGAGGTGGAGTGGTGAGGTGGCTCAGGAGCCACCGTGGTATCCTTCACGTCGTTTTCAACCTTTTTCCTCCGGTCCTTCTTGCCCCTCGGGGGCTTCGCCGGCAGGGCTGGCTTCTCAGACTCAGCCGCAGGGACTGAGGAGGAGCATGAGGCCCTGCGTCCAGCAGCCTTCGGTTTTGCCTGCTGCTGGCGAGTGTCAGAAGTGACACGTGCGGAACCCTCGGAAGGGAGTGTCCCAAGGGACCCCTTCCGAACGAGGGGTGCCGGAGTGGGTTGTTGTGTCTCCGGCAGAAGGGTGGAGGTTGCTCCCGAGGCAGTTACCTGGGGAGCAGAAGAAGGAAGGGGGCCCCCAACCACCTTGGGGGCAGATGTAGGTTTGCGGCCCTGGGGGCCTACAGAAAAAGAATGAGCAGACAAGATGGGTGTCGCCACAGATGATGAAGATGATGCAATTGCCGCAAAAGACGTTGTCATGGCCACTGGGTGTAAGCGCTCAAATTTCTTTTTTGCCTCAGCATATGTCAACCGGTCCAAGGTCTTATATTCGATGATTTTCCTTTCTTTCCGGAGCACAGGGCATTGTGATGAGCAGGGAGGATGCTCCTGGCCACAGTTCACACAGATGGGCGGCGGAGTACATGGGGCGTCCGGGTGGGCTGGACGTCCACAATCCCGGCAAGTGGCGCTGGACGGGCAACGGGACGACATATGCCCAAACTTCCAGCACTGGAAGCATCTCATAGGAGGAGGGATGTAGGGTTTGACATCAACCCGGTAGCACATCACCTTCACCTTCTCTGGCAGTGTATCGCCTTCAAAGGCTACGATGAAGGCACCGGTGGCAACCCTATTATCTTTCGACCCACGATGGATGCGCCGGACGAAGTGAACACCTCGCCGCTCGAGGTTGGCGCGCAGCTCCTCATCGGATTGTAAGAGGAGATCCCGGTGAAAAATAATACCCTGGACCAGATTGAGGGACCTATGTGGCGCAATGTTGACCGCGATGTCTCCCAGCTTATCGCAGGCAAGCAATGCCCGCGACTGGGCAGGGGATGCGGTGTGAATCAACACAGAGCCATTGCGCATCTTGGAGAGGGACTCCACATCTCCAAACTTCTCCTCCAGATGGTCTACGAAGAACTGAGGCTTTACGGTCGTAAATGATTCCCCATCAACCCTTGTACAGACTAAATATCGAGGCGAATAAGGCTCATTGATGGTAGTAGCCCTGCGTTCCTCCCAGGGCGTGGCCAAGGAAGGGAACGACTTGGGGTCATATGAAGAGGCATAAAACTTACCACGCTTAGAGACGGTGGTTATACGTCCACCAACGTTTTCTTTTGCTCGTTTCATGTTGTTCCCACGAGCAGCTAGGGATCTAAAGGTCCACCCAGGCAGAGCCCCGCTTGCCTGGGTAAGCCTTATACAACTGAGGTGCGGCAGGTTCCCCAGAGGTTGCTCGCTAACGACTGTTCAACCTCAACAGCCATTCATCTCCTCGGCACGTAGCACACCTTGAGATTGAGGTTTTTTTTATAGAGGTTTGTACCGTCCTCGCGACCCGGGCGATTAAGCCAAGATCCCCGGGCTCTGAAACGTACAACGTTCCACCGTCGCGCCGAACGATGGTCGTTGAAGCACGCACAGAGCTTACGGTGTAGCGGACTGTTGGCGCGACACAGCCCACAGCTCAGGACCCCGGGTTCGCCAAGCCCGTACTCAGCAAATTAATGCTGAGCCCCTGAGGGGCCTGCTCGGTTATCTAAGCTGAAATGCTAACACATGTACAGCAGTCTATTCATACCAGATATGAAGGGTGTATTGCCGGTGCCTGTTGTCTTTTCAAGCTAAATCTGTGATGGGTAGTTGTATCATTACTGGTCGGAAGACACTTCAATACGGAACTGAAGTGTTACACGATTCATCGGGTAGGTCAAAGTTGTAATTTTATTGCGAGTCAGAGTTTGACTTTCTTTTATTTACAGCATAATTTACAAGCATAATGAGGTAATTTAATTCCTAATTTTTATAATGCTACTAGCCGACTTATTTACGACCTTCATGTTCAAATTATATACCAAATTGTAATCAGTTTTAGAGCTTATTACAGTTCAATGTATTTTCTCTAAATTTTATTCGCGATCTTTTCCAAGGTCTTAGACTTAAAAATATTCCGTAATACAAACAGGCAGTAGCATTATAGAATGCACCCGTGTTGTTTATTGTGTGCTACCACAGGTATTTTTCGAGTGTCGCTGTGGAAGGTTTTCACAATAGATTGTCTCAAAAAGACTTGAACAAGAGTCTTGCAACAAACTGGAATGACATTTAAATTTAATCTACTTTTAGTTTGTTAATGACTGTGGGTATTGTTTCATATGAAAAAGTCTATTTTTGAACAAACAATTAACTTCCTATCTTGTTATTATAATCTGTTTATTGGCTATCAGTATGAGCCCATGATTACCAATCCAATGTATGTAAACCAAGCATCAAAATCACTTTCTATTTCCGCAATATTTGCTATGCAAGTTTTAGTTGAGGGTGCAACAAAAAGTGTCGAAGGAAAAGAAGAACAAACGTCAGTGGTGCTACTATACAACAGAATGGTAGAAACGAAGCAATTTAGTGAATTAAACAGCTGATAATGTACGTTTCTAACGTCAAAAATTATGTATATTAAATAATAATATTTGAGAAAGTTGAAATAATAAGCCAACCTTACATTTTTTCATATTTATAAATATTCCAATGACAAGAGCCGCCTGGCTTGACTCAGTTTATTTTATAATCTTTCTAAATAAGATAACAGTAATGCTATTACTTTACAATGATTTTTCCACTATTTGGCTGATTAAATATTCTTTATTGCACGAACTAGATTTCCGCCCTAGACCATTTTGTAGTGTCACACTGGAATGTATGATAAAAATCATCAGACTTGTATATGACCCAAGTCATTGTTGGAAATATTAAAATCATTACATATGTGACATATCTTGGTATTACTTGTTGGAACACACTCGAAATATAACTGTCTTGCGTACTCATGTACGTTTTCACTTTCATCTGTAAGTTTTGTTACAGGTTCGCTACTACAATCAGACTGTAGTCTTAGTATATTTCATACTATTCACATTATCCCGTTGCTGAATAACAGCCATGTTTAAAGTTATGAAAGAAAGTAGAAGTTCATCTGTAGAAAGATACTGAACCTTGTGAACCTTCAAGGAAAATACGATCGCGTTCTGAGTATATCTATTTCAAAAAGACTTTTATTTTATAAAATACATATTCCTAAAGATTACGCAAGGTTAAAACGATGACTGACACCTGATAAACGTAACATCAGACGACGAAAATAGTATGAAAGCTACAGAAATGGAATACACTCAACTACATTAAGATGAATACAAACATGCTGCCTGCTGATTTCCAGTTCAGTCAAAAATGTGTGAAAACCTGTACATTAGCAGGCACATATTTATGGAAAAGGAAGGTGGCCCTCATACTGAAGAGGTTGTCAGCGGTATGAAAAAGAGCATTGTCACCTTTATGGAATGTGCTGCCGAAGAATGAGTAACTAACTACTCGGTCAGATAGCAATTACATTACCTACACACAAATTTATTGGAGAGATATGGAGAAGACGTTATCATATCACACAAAAAACGGAATACAACCGCACGTGTAGAACATACTAGCCATAAGATTTTGACATACACTTTATGCAGTGAAAGCTTTCATTAGTAGGGGACGAAAATCTTTGATAATTTGAGACAGCGGATGAAGTAATTTCTGCAGAGTGCGGTCGGTATAATATCCTCCTCCAGTTTCTTTCTCGGGCGAAAAAGAAAGCCTTATTCCGGAGTCTCTCAAAGTTTTCTTAAAGAGACTAACAGTGAAGAAAGGACGAGAGAATAATAAGAGGAAAATAAGCTTTAGGCATTTCACGCAGTGTTATTAGCGCTGTCAGACCAACTTCTTCCCTTTCGCTCTTAAAAACTGAGCTATCAAGATTTTTAAACAAGTGCGTACCACAAAAACTGATTAATTTTGAGGAATCTCATATTTCGAAGATATATGTCTTGCAGTGCCAGGAATCATGAGATCATCTATACGAATACACCCTAAAGCATCCCATTAGTTTTTACATTACGACGCAGATATTAACACTCGTCTAGTGGATAGATGTAATACTTGTAATGCAATTATAGATGTGACGATACATTTAATAGCTGTTAGAAATACTGTTGTTCCAGATTACCGAAAAAAATTGTCGGAGTAGGGGAAAAAATACTAGTTGAACTAGAAAACTGAATGTGGTGTGCGGAAGTTAGTGCCTCCTTAAGTGCCCGGAAAGCTCTTTCTTTTGTCTCATCCCAGTAAACCTTGGCGTCTTCCTGCAGAAGTTCTTTCAATGGACGTGCCTTGTTACAATATCTTTGTATGAAATTACGGTAGTATGAGCACAGCCCGAGGAAACGTCTCACATCACGAATGTGTTGAGGAGTTGGAAATTCTGTGACTGCCCTTACTTTTTCTGGATCAGGACGGACACCATCTCCGTTGACTAGGTGCCCCAGGATTTATAACTCTTTGGCTACGAAGAGGCATTTCTTTGGATTGAGACAGAGGCCTGTAGTCTGAACACATTTCAACACAGTTGACAGGCGAATCTGATGTTCTTCAAATGTTTTCGAGAATACGACAATGTCATCTAAATAGCAAAGACACGTCGTCCACTTAAGGTGTCGAAGCAAGTTGTCCATCATACGTTCAAATGTGGCCGGAACATTGCATAATCCAAATGGCATTACTTTGAATTCATAGAGAACGTCAGTTGTAATAAAAGCCGTCATCTCCCTGTCAGCTTCGTCAACCTCGATTTTCCAGTAACCTGTCTGCATGTCCATAGTTGAGAAGTATGTAGCTCCTTTGAAGCAGTCTGAGGTGTCGTCAATGCGTGGCAATGGGTAGACATCTTTCTTTGTGATTTTGTTCAGCCGCCGATAGTCGACACAGAATCGCCACGTGCCAGCCTTCTGCTTTATGAGGATTCACCGGAGACGACCAAAGACTCACCGAAGGATGAAAATGTCATCGTGCAACATCTTCTGCACTTTGTCCCGAATTATCCGTCTTACAGCTGGCGACACTCTATAAGAACGCTTGCTAATTGGTGCATGATCCCCCGTATTGATACGGTGCTTTATCGTGGGCCGCTTGGTCTGACTTTTCTCCTGCTGTGGCGTGAATACACCCGAAAATTGGCGTAGTATAGCTAACACCCGCTGGTAGTCTTCCTTGGTTAGTCCAGGCCCTATTGGCAGTTCCACGGTTGTTTCCTCTAGCGTGTTGTCTATACTAATAGCAGAGCAGGGGTCTTCGTTGATGACGTTGAGCTCACCGTCCTGGATTGGTTCGGCAGTCCCGATACACATTCCATTGAGGATAAGTTATGACTGCTCTTGACAATTAGTGATCCAAACCTCTCCTCGACCTCCAGAAATTATTGATAGCCGCTGGTATGTAAAATTCTTTGGCGAGCCTGGTAAACTTTTTACTACCGACAAGTACTTCACATTTTAACCGCTGATCTGTGTTTGAGACTCCTACATTAATAACGGCGGTATCGTCACATTGTCAACGAAAATATAAAATGTTCATGTTTGTAAATCTATCGGACCAAACTGCGTAGACATCAGTCCGTAGCTTACAAACTACTTAAACTAAGGTAAACTAACCTAAGGACAACACACACCCATGCCCCAGGAAGGACTCGAACCTCCGACGCGAGAAACCGCGCGCTCCGCAGCGAGGCGCCTTAGACCGGTCGGAACGGCAAATAACTTCCCAGTAAATTCTGTATTACTTGTACTCGTCGGAATGATTTCCTCAGTTTGCAGCTCAGATCTTCCACAGTCAATGATAGCCTGGGATGCCTGAAGAAAAGCCCATCCGATGATGACATTATGACTACATTCGGTTAAAACGACAGATTCAAACGGCTGGGTCCTGTTGTTGATGGTTATTCTTGCGAAACAAGTTCCTGCTGGCTCGACGTACTTACCATTTGCGATCTTCAGCACAGTTGCCCCCATATCACAGAACATTGTCTTCTTTAGTGTGCGGCAGTAATTATCCGACAATACAGAGAAAGAAGCTCCTGTATCAACCAGTGCCCGGACAGGTTGGCCGTCGATTATGACGTCGATGACATTTCACGACATCTTAGCTACTGACGTCCATGGAGGATTTTCATCTGCGGCGGCCTGACCTCCGTAGATGGTCGCCTCGCTTAGTTTTCTTGGGCGCGCCGGCTAGGGGAGCGGCTGGTACCTTTGTACGACGACGGCATCGGCGCGTCGGGGAGTGACCTCATCCAGGATATGGCAATGGGCTTCTTCCCATAGGTCGACTGAACACATCAGCAGGTGACTGCCTGGGATAGAACTTCTCTGATGGCTGTCGTCTTGCGGCAAAATAATCGTCGAATACTCGCCTTCTCTCTCTCTCTCTCTCTCTCTCTCTCTCTCTCTCTCTCTCTCTCTCTCTCTCTCTCTGCAGTGGCGTACGACATGTCCAGGGCGCCCACAGTGGAAACACAGTGGTGTGTTGTCCTCTGTCCTCCAGACGTCTGTTCTTGTGATCATGTGTCCGTTTTTTTTTTATCACAGAGTTGAGGGTCAAGCTTACTATCATGGAATACTGTGGTTCGTTAACCACAAAATATAACTTGTGGAAATTGTCACTTCTGTAATTTCTATTAATTAATGTGTACTAAATTTGGTTCAAATCGGTGCAGTGTTTTAGAAGCAGACGTTGCATGATGCAGCACTTTTCCGTGCATTTCATTGTTTATTGCGTCTAATCTCCTGAACTATTTGTCGTAGAGTCATTTAGTGGTGACTATGACCATGGCGAAAGTGCAAGCATATGTTGACAAAGTGTCATCACAATCGGTTGAACGGTACGGCCGCGCATAAAATAGTAACACACAAACATTCGTTTTTATATATCAGATTAAAAATTATCATATACGTTTCACAAGACGCCGGATTATTGGGGTATTTATTCATGTACATCTGATGGAGTTTCTTGCCATCGAGTTCTTCTGTAAGGTACGTATCAGATGTCTTCAAAGAATAGTGCGACTGGCGGCGTTGGAGTGACTAAATATGCCCATTAATGTTATTCCTTGTGTCATCGGTCAGGGCATGAGGCCTAATTCTGTGCTTGCCCTTTCCGTCTGATACAACTCTGCCACATTCTGGATAGTCTGTACGGTTATAGGAGATGTTGCGTAAAGTGTCAGGAAAACTTAGTAACGAATATGAATTTTCCTCATAGCATTAACTCTTACTTTGTAAATGTATGTATCATCATGACGAAGCTTCGCTATGACTTTTTCTTGGACGCCTTCTCTTTACATGTGTCGCGTCAGTCAAACCACTTACAAAGCCTACATCTTCTGTGCATCGCGATCAGTTACAGCATTGAACTGTTTAATGATAGCTCATCTATCACTTATGTACCCACTTTTAAAAAAAATTTTAATCCTGCACACGCACAGTCCTCACCTGCCTAATGCTTTTCTACCGTCAGTCTTTTCTTTATGTCCTATAATCTACCGTGCTTTCGCCTCTTTTTCTCATTGTGCGTTGGTTGTGGATTTCCGTCTTTATCCATTTTTACAGTAGTCTGCACACGTTGTAAAATCGGTTAACGGTAACATAACCTCACTAACAATGATCAAATCATCAGAGATTCCGTTGCATTCAATAATGAAACAAAGAAAACACACCAGCAAGTCATATTACAGGGGAAAAAAGACAAATGGACATTCGTCATTTTTTTGGTTGGTTGGTTGTTTCTTGAAGGGGGACTAAATAGCGAAGGTCATCAGTCCCCATCATTTTTTTTCAGCGAATCTGTGGACTCTTATCGCTTTTCCATAAAGGTATTTTTATCTGTGATTAATAAAGGACCCATAGCATATTTAGCCCCATTAACAGAAACTGCACAGTGACCTATCGAAGATGGTACCATAGTCCCAAAATCACAAGAAATGGACATTCATCGTCGTTCCTTACAGGTCTTCATACGCGAAGGGAGACGTGGAATTGATCTTAAAGTCATCGCTGAATTATCAACGTTTCTAAAGGCTAAAACCAAAACTTAATCAAAATTTTTACTGACTGTAGAAAGGTCCTCGAGAAGGGCGAGGAAGAAAATAAAAAGCAGTAAGTGAGACGGATGAGACTACTGAAAGACTAAACAAATCTCGAGGGTGATGTAAATCAAAACACTTTTCTGGCCTCCACTCTAAAATTATAATGAAGAAGTAATTGTTAAAGGCGTTGACGTTTTCTAAATACTAAACACGGGTAATGCACTGGAGATCTTGTAAATAAACTTGAGGGAAATAAAGCTAACACAAAGAAGGCCAAACGTGTCTAAGCAAGATTATGGATGAAGCAAGAACAACAGGACCCAGCCGTTTGAATCTGTCGTTTTAACCGAATGTAGTCATACTGTCATCATCGAATGAAATTTTCTTCAGGCATCCTAAGCTATCATTGACTGTGGAAGATCTAAGCTGCAAACTGAGGAAGTCATGCCGACGAGTACAAGTTATACAGAATTTTCTTGGAAGTTATTTGCCGTTCCGAGTGGTAAGGCGGCTCGCTGCGGAGCGCGCGGTTTCTCGCCGTCGGAGGTTCGAGCCCTTCGTGGGGTATGGGTGTGTGTTGCTATTAGGTTAGTTTACCTTAGTTTAAGTAGTTTGTAAGCTACGGACTGATGACTACGCAGTTTGTTAAGATAGATTTACAAACATTTGAACGTTTTTTATTTGTCGTTGACAATGTGACGACACCGCCGTTGTTAATGATAAGAGTTGAAGTCTCAAACACAGATCATCGGTTAAACTGTGAAGTAGTTCTTGATAGTAAAAAGTTTATCAGGGTCGCCAAAGAATTTTACATACCAGCGGCTATCATAAGCATTTCTGGTGGTCAAGGAGAGATTTGGATCACTAATTGTCAAGAACATTTTTTTTAACTTATCCCCAAAGGAACGTGTATCGGGACTGCGGAACCAATCCAGGACGGTGAGCTCAACGTCATCAACGAGGACCCATGCTCTGCTGTTAGTACAGACAACACGCTAGAGTAAACAACCGTGGAACTGCCAATAGGGCCTGGACTGACCAAGGAACAACACCAGCGGGTGTTACCTATACTACGCCAATTTTCAGGTGTATTCACGCCACAGCAGGAGAAAAGTCAGACTAAATGGCTCACGATAAAGCACCGTATCAATACTTGGGATCATGCACCAATTAGCCAGCGTTCGTATAAAGTGTCGTCAGCTGTAAGACGGATAATTCGGAACAAAGTGCAGAAGATGTTCCACGATGATATTATTCAGAAGGCTGGCACGTGGCGATTCTGTGTCGACTAACGGCGGCTGAACAAAATCACAAAGAAATATGTCTACCCATTGCCGCGCATTGGCGGCACCTTAGACTGCTTGAAGGGATCTACATACTTCTCAACTATGGACATGCAGATAGGTTACTGGAAAATCGAGGTTGACGAAGCTGACAGGGAGATGATGGCTTTTATTACACGTGACGGTCTCTATGAATTTAAAGTAATGCCATTTGGATTATGTAATGCTGCAGCGACTTTCGAACGCATGATGGACAACTTGCTTCGACACCTTAAGTGGACGACGTGTCTCTGCTATTTAGATGACATTGTCGTTTTCTCGAAAACATTTGAAGAACATCTGAGTCGCCTGTCAACTGTGTTGAAGTGTGTTCAGGCTGCAGGTCTCCGCCTCAATCCAAAGAAGTTCCTCTTTATCGCCAAAGAGTTATAAATCCTGGGGCACCTAGTCAACGGAGATGGTGTCCGTCTTGATCCAGATAAAGTAAGAGCAGTCACATAATTTCAACTCCTCAACACATTCGTGATGTGAGACGTTTCCTCGGGCTGTGCTCATACTACTGACATTTCATAGAAAGATTTTGTAACGAGGCACGTCCATTGCAAGAACTTCTGCAGGAAAGCGCCAAGGTTTACTGGGATGAGACAAAATAAAGAGATTTCCGGGCACTTAAGGAGGCTCTAACTTCCGCACCGGTTCTAGCCTTGTACGACGAGAATGCTGAAACTGAACTTCACACAGACTCCAGTGGTTATGGGATTTGTGCAGTGCTTGTACAAGTTCAGAAAGGTGCTGAGAAGGTGATAGCCAATGCATCAAGACTACTCTCAAAGTCCGAGATAAACTACTCTACAACAGAAAAAAATTCTCGCAGTTATCTGGGCTATCAACAAGTTTCGGCCGTATTTATTCGCAAACCATTCACCGTCGGGACAGACCACCATTCTTTGCGTTGGCTGACTAGCTTGAAGGATCTATCATGTCTACTAGCAAGATGGGCACTAAGACTCCAAGAGTACTACGTCACATTGGTATTCAAAAACCGGCGCAAACACAAGGACACCGAATGCCTTTCGAGGAATCAATTAGCGGAACACAACATTATGAATTAAATTTCTGCCCTCACTGAATTAGGTGATATTACAGCTGAACAGAGAGAAGATCCAGCACTATTGAAAACCATGAGGCCTAGTAGAAAGGAGACCAACCAATGGAGAGTTCCAACTTATAAACGGAACATTGTACAAGAGCAACGACGATCCACTGGGCCCCAAATGGCTACTGGTTGTTCCACCTGATTTCCAGCCAGCTATTCTCAAGTATTTCCACGATGCTCCAGTATCCGGTCATCTGGAATTTTTGAAGACCCTAGACAGAATCAGACGCAGGTAACACTGGAAAGGTCCCTACCAATCTGTCAAGCACTATGTGAGTCACTGTAAAGAGTGCAAGCGACGGAAGCTTGTGCCGCAATTACCTCCAGGGCATCTCGTACCGATTCCACCTGCGGCAGCTCCATTCCACCGAGTTGGGATCGATCTTTTAGGGAGGTTACCGAATTCGACAACCGCTAACCTATGCCAATGTCGACTGCAGAAGCTCCAGAGGTCGCAAAATTCCTTGTAGAATACATTATTTTGTAGCATGGAGCACCACGTGTGATGATAACTGATTGTGGAAAAGTATTCCAGTCGAAACTAGTAGCAGAGTTAATGTCACGTTACGACATTGTCCACAGAATGAGAACCGCATACCATCCTCAGACAGATGGTCTTACAGAACGTTTTAAAAAGACGTTAGCAGATAAGCTGTCAATGTACGTCGATGTTGAACAGAAGGATTGGGAACAATACTGCCAGTCGTGACATTTGCTTATAATACCGCAAGACAAGACACCACAGGCTTCACTCCGTTTTTCCTGCTCCATGGCCGTGAAGCTGGGACGACAATGGTACGCTGGTCCCGTTCCAACCGGACGATACTCAGGATGACTACCTGAAACAGCTCATCATCAGGATCGAAGACAGTTGGCTCGCATACGGACACTGGACGCCCAGGAGAAGGATCGTCAGCGGTGTAACGACATTCACCGACCTGTTGTGTGCAGCCCCGGAGATCTGTTGTGGATTTTTACCTCTGTACGAAAAGTTGGGCTATCAGAAAAGTTATTGAAGCGATAGCTTGGTCCGTATCGCGTCATACGCTGTCTTTCAGGCGCCACATACAACGTTGAGGATTATGAGCCGTCATCGTAACGACAAAAACGAAGAGACATTGTTCACGTCCTCCGCATGAAGTCTTACTACGACCCTGAAGATAAGCGAAAATGGCTTCTTGTTCAAGGGCCCTAAGGACGCTAATGATACTGATGAAACGTCTGTCGTCGATAATCGTGCAGAAGGGAAGGATGCTCCAGAACTGCCATACAGAGGACCCGTGACAATATCAAGACCCAGGACATCGTAGCTGGCCTCAAAGGGACCCTAACAGCGGGTCGCTGTCTTTTTTTTTTTTTTTTTTTTTTTTTTTTTTTTTTTTTTTTTTTTTTTCCAGGAGAGGGAGCAATACCGCGAGACCCTACGTTAACCTACTGCCGACATGGCGCAATAAATAGCGTCACTTATCCCATTGCTGAAGGTCGCCGGTTCAGTCTCGTCCATCGGCAAAAATTTATTTCTTTGTAATTTACATTTCCGGAATGTTCTTCGTGTTTCTTGTTTTCTCTTGTAATTTCTACCTGTTTCTTATGTTAACTATTCCTCTTGTGCTTCGTCATACTGGCGAAAAGGCGGAATTCCTGTAGGTGGTAGCTGATGCAGTGGCACTTGCGTATTTTGCGACACATATGCGGCCAGATGTTGTTATACTGTAGACAACAATGAGGCGATTTGTTGACTGAAACTGAAACATGCGCATTGATTGCTGTGCATCTAGTGCAGAAAGCTGTGGTGCAATGGCAGAGATAGTGTTATTGGGGTAGACATTTTGCAAAAACAACAAGAAGAAACAACGCAAAAATATAGAAATTGCCATTGACCCCTGCAAGAAAATTGTACAGCAAACTCCTGTAATAAATTGGCAAGCAAAATGATTGCGTAGCGTAATGTCATAAATTTAAAATCTCGTCGCAATGTGAGCCCATCCTCGTCGCCATGTGATTTGTCCTCCACTTTCAGGAAAGGGTTCTGCTCAGGCCGCGTGGGATGCGTGGATTAGTAATACAAGTTTTATTTACTATTATATAAAAGTCTGTCTCTTCTCGTCTTCTTATACGATGCTAGCTGCGCTGCGTCCTAGTGACTGCCTATTTAGGAGCCGAGTTTAGACGAGCCGTCCAGACGCATGTCGGCCAAGATATAGCTGCTTGTAGAGGGCGCGCTTTTCGGTTGCCCCCTCCAGGAGGCGCGGCGGCGGCCTGTGATTGGCTGCCGTTCATCTGCTGCCTTCTCCACGATTGTTCTCGTGCGTCTGGCGTGTGGCGTTGACTTTACGCCACATCAAGTCAAGTGTTATATGCAAAACTTCGTCAAAATCAGGTTACAATAGTCAATATCAGTATAGTATTCACAAAGCGTAAGACATAATCATTTTAAATAATTTGTAGCTATTTTGAAATTGTTCAATAGTGCGCAGCAAAGCATAGCAATGTTTTAAGTTTTGTTTCCAGTTTTGTAAATAAAAATATAACCACCAAACCTGGAAGTGTCGCCAAGTGCAAGATATCCAGAATATAATATACACTTAATATGTGCAACGGAAACGCCAGGGGAAGTGAAAAAAAAAATATACTGAAAAATTATGGCCCTGTTGAAAGTATTCCCGAAAGGGTACAATGAAACAGATTAACTTGAATAATGTAAGGGGGAAGCTACCTGACACATAGAAAAAATTGCCTTACTCATACGTTGTATATTCTTACCACAAAACTGGAAACAGCAATCTGCTCGTATAATGCAGGATCATGAATTTTTTTGAATAGTATTAAAATATGCAAAAATGTTTGGTACGTAATAATGAAGTCAAATAACAATCAAAAAATGAGAAAAAAGGGGAAACTAACTAAAAAAATGATAACGCGAAAAGCTAATTTCAATCATAAATTGTATATTACTAAAAGGTTTAAGGCAGGAAAACATTACAGAAACTTAATAAAAAAAAAAATAAAAAAAAAATAAAAAAAACTATAAAAGAATCATAAATTACAATAACGGCGTGCTGCAACACATAACTGATAATTATAATTACCGATAATGTGTTTAGCTGATGATGTCTCCAAGGTAGACACACTTCAAGTTGTTAAGTACAATTACTCTATAAGTACAAATATAGATATTCCACATACTACACTTTGGCACACAAGCCACATCAGAACTTCTCTCCCCATTACAATTCAGTACACAACTACATAAGGACTGCCTTTACAAATTGCTTCTCGTTACTGGTACTCCACTAACTGCCTTCTCGCAGTCGCCCCCAGGGGGCTCACGGTTCTTTTGTGAGTACGTGCATGGCGAGCACCGGTCCCCGAGCTAATGCAGTCTTCCTTTTTTACTTCCCGGACTGCATTTCCTTCCTCTCCCCTCCTTTCCTATCCTCATTCCTTCCCCTCCCCACCGGGGGCTGATAACGTCAGTAGTTTAGTCCCCCTATCCCAAACAAACAATCCAACCCAACCCTTCTCACAGTCGGAGCGCTCTTAAAACAAACGATAGTTCCAAAGATTACTGCGCCACTTACAATGTATTTCTGTGGCCAGTTCACAAAATCAGCTACACCATATATATTTACTGTAAAATACGTACCAAATAAAGCAAGTACAACCAACTACAAATAATCAGAAACAATATAAATTAACAGATAAATACCTAACTAACACTATTGCGGCTTATAGAGAACGTATATCCGATCGGATCTCATTTTTTTCAGTTTGTGTTTTAACCCAGTCTTCACCTCTCAGCGATGTGAGTTGCCAGTAACGACACGTGGTTCGAATTCCACGTTATACTGTGGAGAACTGGGGTAGGCTAGGGACACGCAAGTCACCAAGTGGCGACCACTTGAAAGTCTTCAATAGCCTAATGAGGCACACAAAATTATAATGATTATAGGGAACGTATACAAACTGAAACATTAGAGAAAGTATATATAGACCATAGGGACCTTACAGTAGTACGCATCAATGTTGTTTAAAGCTCTCCAACAGCGAAATAGCAATGATCGTGAATGGGAACCTTTCATCTCACGCACAGAAAAAAGTGGTATGAAGAAATAACTCAATTTCCAGAGACATTTTGTTTCGATATATAAGAGATTGAAAAGAAGGAGAGGCACTGAATTGAAAATTGTGTCACGGTTGGGATTCAAACCAGGGACCTCCTGCTTACTAGGCAGGAAGTCCCGGATTCAAATCCCAGCCGTGACACAATTTGTAATGTTCAGGAATGGTGGCCGTGGTACAAATTTTAATCTAATGCCTCTCGTTATGTTGAATATCCTTGATGTATTGAGACAATGTATGTCTCTGGAAATTGATTTATTACTTGATATGTCTAGGTTGCTGTCCTTCGTTAAGAGAGCGGTCCCAATTTTTTAAAATAAATCTTCAGGACAGCGTTCACACAATCCCGACAACCAAACACTATGCAGCCAAGTTACTCGCATTATGAATACTCGCTGAAATCAGCTTGACCCTCCTCGGTGGAGGAGGGCGGTATCAAAAAAATGTTCAAATGTTTGTAAATCTATGGGACTTAACTACCGAGGTTATCAGTCCCAGGCTTACAAACTACTTAAACTAGGTTAACCAAAGAACAACCCACAGGACCGGCCTTAACGATCCAGGCGCCCCGGGCGAGTCGACCATTTGGTGCCCTTTTCTACATATATAAATTGGGAACCTTGCAGTGTTTTGCAACACGGTATTTGATTGTTTTCTAGGGATTGTCTTAAACAGTTAATTGCCTCATCTTATGATCATAGTATTTAACAAAATGAAAAATCGGAAATGAAATCCAAATGATGTTAAATGCCTCTGAGACGCATCCACTTGAGTCTTGTATTACCTGTCATACAGGTCTGGGCATTAAAGTTTTGGAAAATTGTCTAAAAATATTGCATTGTACCGCACTGTAACAATACATCTACAAAAACTCCATAAAAATGTTTTTGCATGTTAAAGAAGGAGGAGATGCGAAAAATGTGGTCCTAACACGTTCGTAGAGCCCAAATAAGATAGAGATCGCTTCTTGTGTTTATTTCTGTGAGGATCTTTTTGGTGTTGTAGTAGTTCACTGTTAATTATCATCTCTGCAATTGCAAACGTTTAAAGTTGTGTTATGTATATATTAGTAAGCTTGTATTACATTTGCAAAACAATTATTCACGATATTAAAATCACCAATCAGAAAACGATAAGAAAAAAAATTAATAAAAAAAATAATAAAAAAACACGAACTGAAAGATAAAACAGGTCGTAGCAGAAAATTAAAATATAGTCACAGCCAGGACAATCGTTTCAGTTACTATTATTATTCAGCCACGTAAATATGACGCCTGCATCTGACTGTTACTGCCAGTTACTTACATACGAGTGTAAATCGTTGCGCTGCCATCATTTGCAACGTAACAAATAATGTGTGGCGCTGTATTGGCTGTATTGTTTCAGTGGCTTAGGGAAGTATTCTCCGTGGATGTAGTACATGCAATGCATGATCTATTAATTGCTATACAGGTTGAATCACCTAACAATTGCACCGCAAATATTGCGATTGATGTGCGGTTTTCACAGAATGTTTTGGTAGTCAGGAACTCATATTTTAAGCCAACAAACATATTGTAATATTACTCAGAAAAAATATGTTTTATGGAAACACAGTTTTTTTAATGGAACAATGCCTGTCGATATTAAGAAACTAAAGGTAGGGTGTACTAGAATATCAGCAGTGTTTTTTGCAGGATTCTAGTGCAAGACGTTTACGAGATACCATACTTTGAAACGTTCCCACACTGATTTTTGCTTGTGCCAGGCAACCCGCATTGTTCCTAGGTACGATGACGTTGTGTTTGCGTACAGCGTGCTTGTGTGTCCTTGAGTGCACTATGGCTAGATAGTCTGGTAGCGTGTAACAGTCCAAGCGGTACGTCGTGAGTGTACGACGGGTTTTACCAATGCAGAAAAAGCCGACATGCTCATGGTGTATGGAGAGAGTAGGAAGAATTCCGTTCGTTCTTGTACGGTGTATGCGGCAAGATGTCCTAATAGACTTCACCCATCTCGGCAATTATTCATCAACCTCTTCAACTAGTTACGTGAAACTGGTAGTATAACACCGAGACAACGTAACAGAAGGAAACACGTGACGACAGACGAGGGGGAAATTTATGTTCTTACTGCTGTTGCAGTTGATCCGCGCCGACCTCGGTGGCCGCGGGGACTGAGGCGCTTCAGTCACGGTCTGCACGGCCACTAAGGTCGGGGGTTCGAATCCCCCCTCGGGCATGGATATTTGTGCCGTCCTAGATCGTAAGTAGTTCATAAGTGGTGTGGGATAGTGAACCAGCAGCTCATAGGCCCGTATTTCATAGACAGAACAATGACCGCACACAAGTATGGCAGCCATCTAAGAGACCATCTTCCACAGATACTAGAAGACGTTCCTCTGCAGACTAGGAGGAATCTATGGTAACAACATGATGGCTGTCCAGCTCATAGTGCACAAATTACTACAACATGTCTTCATGAATTGTCCCCAAATCGATGGATTAGACGCAGAGGACCTGTACTTTGGTCCGCCCGTTCCCAGGATTTGACGCCGGTACAAATGTTCAAATGTTTGTTAAGCTTATGGGACTTAACTACGGGGTCATCAGTCCCTAAACTTACAAACTACTTATGAACTACTTACGAACTAGGACGGCACAAATATCCATGCCCGAGGGGGGATTCGAACCCCCGACCCTAATGGCCGTGCTGACCGTGACTGGAGCGCCTCAGTCACCTCGGCCACCGCGGCCGGCACGCCGGTACACTTTTTTCTGTGTGGAAAGCTGAAAACTGACATACCAACCACACCCGATGATATGAAACGACGTATTACTGCAGCCTGTTCGGACATATACGCTGAAATGCTAGCAGGTGTGCAGCGGTCGTTCAATACCAGACTGACTGCGTGTATTTCTGCTGCCGGTGGTCATTTTGAACACAACCTGTGATGGTCATTTGTCGCGTTACTGTTTGGAATCCACATAACTAGTGTATGCACTTGTGTTGTTCCTTAGTGTGTATTACCACAGGTATTGTACAAGTGTTGGTGTGGGAACATTTGAAAAGGCAATATCTCGTAAACGACTTGCACTACAATCCTGCAACAAACAGTACCGATATTCTGGTGCACCCTACTTTTAGTTTCTTAATGTATACATCTACATCTACATACATACTCCGCAATTCACCGTAAGGTGCGTGGCGGAGGGTACACCGTACCACTACTAGGCATTTCCTTTCCTATTCCACTCCCAAATTGAACGAGGAAAAAAAGAATGCCTATATGCCTCCGTACGAGCCCTAATTTCTCTTATCTTGTCTTTGTGATCTTTACGCGAAATGTAAGTAGGCGGCAGCAAGATCGTACTACACTCAGCTTCAAATTCCGGCCCTCTAAATTTACTTAACAGAAATTCACGATAAGAACGTCGTCTTTCTTCCAACGATCCCCAATTGAGTTGCTGGAGCATTTCCGAGACACTCGCGCATTGGTCGAACCTACCGGTAACAAATCTAGCTGCTCGCCTCTGAACCGCCTCTATGTCTTCCTTCAAACCGATCTGCTGCGGGTCCCAAATACTTGAGCAATACTCAAGACGTGGTCGTACAAGCGTTTTATACGCGGTCTCCTTTACAGGTGAAGTACATCTTCCCAAAATTCTCCCAATAAACCGAAGTCGGCTGTCTGACTTACTCACAACTGTCCTTACATGCTCGTTCCATTTCATATCGCTCTGCAATGTTACGCCTAGATATTTGAACGACGCGACCGCATCAAGAAGCTCACTACTGATGCTGTATTCGAACATTATAGGATTGTTTTTTCTACTCATGCGCATCACCTTACATTTTTCTATATTGAGAGCTAGCTGCCATTCTTCGCACCAACTAGAAATTTTGTCTAAGTCAACCTGTATGCTATTACAGTCAGTTACAGACGACACCCTCCCATACACCACAGCATCATCAGCAAACAGCCGCAAATTACAACTTACTCTGTCCATCAGATCATTTATATAGATAGAAAATAATAGCGGTCCTATCACACTCCCCTGGGGCACGCCTGACGATACACTCGTCTCTGATGAGCACTCGCCGTCGAGAACAACGTACTGCGTTCTATTACTTAGGAAGTCTTCCAGCCAGTCACAAATCTGTGAACCTATTCCATAAGCTCGTATCTTCGTTAGCAGTCTGCAGTGTGGCACCGTGTCGAACGCCTTTTTGAAGTCGAGAAAAACACAATCCGCCTGTTGCCCTTTGTCCATGGCTCGCAAGATGTCATGTGAGAAAAGGGCAAGCTGAGTTTCCTAAACCCGTGCTGATTCATGGAAAGAAGCTTTTCCGTTTCAAGGAAATTTACTATATTCGAACTGAGAATATGCTCCAAAATTCTACATGAAACCGATGTCAACGATATTGGCCTGTAATTGTATGGGTCAGTTCTCTTTCCTTTCTTATACACTGGAGTCACCTGCGCTTTTTTCCAATCACTAGGAACTTTGCGCTGAATTAAAGATTCGCTATAAATGCAAGCTAAGTAGGGGGCCAATGCCGCAGAATAGTCTTTGTAAAACCGAACTGGTATTTCATCCGGACCAGCAGACTTTTTCGTATTTAGCTCTCTCAGCTGCTTCTCTACACCGGAAATATCTATTGCTATGTCCCCCATTTCGGAATTAGTACGTTGATCAAATGATGGTATATTTGTGCGGTCCTCCTGCGTGAAAGATTTCTTAAAGGTTAAATTTAGAACTTCAGCTTTCCGTTTGCTTTCTTCTATTACTGCCCCGGAATGATCAGCTAGTGACTGGACAGTGGGCTTTAACCCGCTTATCGATTTTACATAGGACCAGAATTTTTTCGGGTTCTCGGAAAGATCTTTTGCTAAGGTATGGCTGTGATAATTATTGTATGCTTCACGCATCGATCTTTTTATAGACGCACGAATCCAAACTAACTTTTGCCTGTCATCATTTGCGTGTTCTTTTTTGAATCGAGAGTGCAACAGCCTTTGCTTTCTCAGCAGCTTTCTAACATTATTATTATACCACGGTGGATCTTTTCCACCCTTAATCGTCTTTACTGGTACATATTTCTCTAACCCTTCATTAACAATGCATTTAAATTTAGTCCACAATTCCTCTACATCCATAGTCCCAGAATTAAACGATGCCCATTCATTTTCTAAGTGCGATCGTAACATTAGCTTGTCGGCTTTTCCCAACAAAAACACGCTCCTAGCCTTCTTGACTGGTTTATGAACTTTGGTCACCATCGACGCTATGACGACATCATGATCACTAATTTCTGTCTCTACACAGACATCGTTAATGAGGTCAGGCCTGTTTGTGGCTATAAGGTCTAGAATATTTCCATTGCGCGTGGGTTGCCGGTTTAACTGCTCAAGACAGTTTTCGGAGAATGTGTCCAAAAGTAGCTCGCAAGACTGCTTGTCTGTACCGCCTGAAATGTAACTAGCGGGGTCCCAATCTATACTCTTAAGGTTGAAGTCACCTACGACTAATATTGCATGGCCCGGATACCTATGCACTACCTGGTGTAGACTTTCCTTGAATGATTCTAAAACTGCTACAGCAGCACTGGGGGGCCGGTAAAAACACCCAACTATTACCTTTACTTCTTTTAGACCTGTTATGCGTGCCCAGATAACTTCACAGTTACTTTCAACCTCGATCTCAGTAGAAACAATATCTTTGTCCACGGCGATGAACACTCCTCCTCCAGTTGTATCAGATCTATCTTTCCGATATACATTCCACGCTTCGCTAAATATTTCTGAACTTGCCACATCATCATTTAGCCAGCTTTCGGTGCCTAAAACTATCTGAGCGCAATAACTTTCGTGCAGCGCTGCAAATTCGGGAACTTTGTTTCTAATACTCTGTAAGTTCGCGGCTAATATTTTTATGTTCGAATTTTTGTTCCGAACGTGGCCTGAATTCGCTGTTTGAATGCTGACAGGCGAGTGCTCATCAGAGTACAGGCACTGTTCCATTAAAAAGAAACTATATGTTTGCATAAAACATACACTTTCTAAGTAATATTACAATCTGTTTGTCGGCTAAAAATACGAGCCCCTGACTACCAATCCATTCTGTGAAAACCGCACATCAATCCCGCTTTCCGTTTCCGCAATATCTGCGTTGAAGTGTTACGTGATTCACCCTGTTTATGAGTCAAAATGTTCGATATTCCATTTGTACTAATTGAATCATGACGTAGTGCCTACTTCACAGTCCGTATTTTCTTTCATTTGGACTGAGTTTCCCTGGTGAACGACAAGTGGTGCAGCTGTATGGGCGTTTCCTTGTTGCAGTTCTTGGAACGGAAAAAAAAGGCGCTGAGGTAGGTAGCCTCGGGTGCGAAACATGGATGGTTGCAAGCAGTAGCAGGACTGCACGTTTTCTCCTCAGTACCCTGAATTGAGCGGCACATTCGTGAGATTAGCGACGAATGTTGAATGAGATGGAATAGTATTTAACTCCTTATAATGGGTGATTGTAAATTGTAATAGTGATGTTGAAGTCATCAAGAGTAAGATATAGGGAACGGAACGTTATTTACAACTTGTACAAAAACCAGACAGCAGTTATCAGAGTTGAAGGGCATGAAAGGTGATATGGTAGGGGAGGTGAGGAAATCGTAAGGTACTGAACCTAAATAAACTGTTATAAAATATAGGCAATTTATTACAGCAATTATTTACATAAAACTTAGCCTCCTTTGGTTATTAAACACATATCTCATGACACAGAATTTTCACCAACAATCAAATATCAACAGAAAATGTACCTTAACTACCGACAACCTTTAACAAAATGAAAACAATGAATTAATAACAGTAAACGTCGCCTTCCTCAGACGGTACTTGAAAGCAAACAAATCAGTCAGGTTTTGTCTGAAGGCATTACGTAATTACATAGTAAGAAGGTATACTCAACTTGAGAGGTTGGCTTTAATTGAGTCATCATCACAGGAGGTACATTTTACGTCCTCCCGACGCACTGCCATCCAAAAGTAAGACATTGCCCCTTTTCTGGGCCTTAAATATTTTGCCACTTATATTTAGTTACAAGGCATAAAGAACCAACTTGGGTGAAACACCTGAAATACAGGAACTGTTACCACACATACACAGAAAACATAAGCTTAGCCATCTATAGGCCAAATGTCAAATTGAAACAATGCCAGCAAAATATAACATGACATGTTAGCAGCGCAAGTCTCTCAGCGGGACGGCTGTACACAGGCATTAAACCATTTCCGTCCGTAGGGAGCACAATAACCAGTGACACAATCCTTGTACATCCCGAAGTTTCGGAACCGTTTGACCACAATTGGTTGACCTTTCCTCACGTTTGCTCCTCCAGTTAAGGATTATCCACAACACCAGCTGTCCCTGAGAGCTGACTATACTTTTCAGATCATTTCAGCGTCGAGCACACACATGCCCTCGTGTATAGCTCCGACCATGATCGTTCGTTGTGGACATTTCAATCACTCTGGTGCCATCGTCCAAACGTTACTGTTCACCCACTCCGACCTCTTACCGTCCAGGAAAAACAGAGCGCCGCCACTTACGCCCTCTGGCCTTTGGGTCGAATTCGCTCTCGATATCACCAGCGATACCAGCCCGGCCGGCGACTCGTAACTGCAAGAAGGCTCTGGCACGGCACAATAGGGACGCAGAGGTTGGAAGGAAGTAAGACAGGGTAGTAGCCTTTCTCCAGTGTTATTCAATTTGTACATTGAGAAAGCTATAAAGGAAAGAAAGGAGAAATTTGGAGAAGGAATTAAAGTTCAGGGAGAAGAATTAAAAACATTGCGTTTTGCTGACGACATAGTACTTCCGTCAGAGACAGCAAAGAACCTGGAAGAGCAGTTGAACGGAATGGACAGTGTGCTGAAAGGTGCATATAAGATGAACATTAACAAGAGAAAAACTAGGGTAATGGAGTGCAGTCTTAGAAAATCAGGCGGGGCTGAAGTAATTAGATTAGGTAACGAAACAAATAAGGTGGTAGATGAGTTATGTTACTTGGGCAGAAAAATAACGCATGATGGTCGCAGTGCAGAGGATATAAAATGCAGAATGGCAATGGGAAGAAAAGCGTTTTTGAAAAAGAGAAATTTGCTAACATAGAATATTAATTTAAGTTTAAGGATGTCCTTTCTGAAGACATTTGTGTGGAGTGTTGTCTTGTACCTGAGTGAAACTTGTACGATAAACAGGAAGAGGACACATGCATCTGATATGTGGTACTATCGAAGAATGCTGAAGATTAGGTGGGTGATCCACCCACGTAACTAATAAGGAGGTATTGAATACAATTGGGGAGAAAAGGAATTTCTGACATACCTTGACTGAAAGAAGGGATCGATTGGTAGGTCACATTCTGAGGCTTTAAGGAATCGTGAATTTATCGTTTGAGGGATGTGTGTGGAGTAAATATCGCAGAGGGAGACCAAGAGATGAATACTAAGCAGATTCAAATAGATGTAGGGTGCCGTTCTTATGAGGAGATTTAGAGGCTTGTTGAGGATAGCGTACGGAGGAGAGCTGCATCAAACCAGATCTCGAACAAAACGATCTATAGAGCCAAGGTCAACACGGATTTAGAAAATATCGTTTATGCGAAACACAAATAGCTCTTTAATCACACGAAGTGATGGGTGCTATCGACAAGGATTCCCAAATCGATTCCGTATTTCTTGATTTCCAGAAGGCTTTTGCCACCGTACCTCACAAACGGCTTTTAATCAAATTGAGTTGTTATGGTATATCGCCCCAAATTTGCGACTGGATAGGGGATTTATTGTCAGAGAGGACACAGTTAGTAGTAATCTATGTAAAGGCATCGACTAAAACAGAGGTGATATCGGGCGTTCCACAGGGTAGTGTTATTGGTCCTCTGCTGCTCTTTATTTACATAAACGATTTAGGGGAAAAACTATCTAGCTCTCTTAGGTTGTTTGCAAATGACACCGTCATGTACCTCCTAGTAAAATCATCCGAAGATCATAACCAACTGCAGAACGATATGAATAAGATATCAGTATGGTATAAAAATTGGCAATTGACTCTATATAATGAGAAGTGTAAAGTCGTCCACATGAGTACGAAAAGAAATCCGTTAAACTTTGTTTAGAAGATAAATCAATCAAAAGTGAAGGCTGTAAACTCCACAAAATACCTAGGAATTACTATTACTTCAGACTTAAATTGGAAAGAACACGTAGATAATGTCGTGGGAAAGGCGAACCAGAGACTGCGTTTTATTGGCAGAACCCTTAAAACATGCAACAGAACTACGCCTGTCCGTCCATTTTTGGCGTATTGCATCCCAGTTTGGGATCCTTATCAGGTGGGTTTGACGGAGGACATCGAAAGACTCAAAAGAAGAGCAGCTGGTTTCGTACTGTCGCGATACAGGGAAGACAGCGGAAATGATACAACAACGGCGCTTATCGCTGCGGCGTGGGTTACTTGCAAAACTCCAATCGCCTACATTCTCCTCCGAATGCGAAAATATATTGTTGACTCCCACTTACATAGGTAGAAATGATAATCAGAATAAAATACGAGAAATCAGAGCTCGAACGGAGAGATTCAGGCGTTCTTTCTTCCTGCGCGCTATTCGAGAATGGAATGGGAGATAAATAGTATAATGGTGGTTCGATGAACCCTCTGCCAGGCACTTAAATGTGATTTGCAGAGTATACCATGTAGATGTAGACCAGTCTACGGACTGAGGACCACGACAACAAGATGTCACAGTAGTGACGTTTGTTTTAGTTATTATTATTATTACTATTATTATATTTAGATATGTGTTGGCGCCCCTGTGCCCGTGCGTCCAGGGCGACCACCCGGTCGCCCCACCCTAAAGACGGTGCTGACAAAGGAAACATTCATGATCAAGGGAGGAGTAGAACTCCCGACGGGGAACAACCACGCGCTGCGCAGCAGGGTGCCCTAGAGCCCTTGGCCATTCCACCGCAGTATCCTCTTCGTGAAAAGTTCCCACGGTTGCCTTTTCGCCTTTATACAGCACTTGCGATGCTACTGGCGCCCGAGATGTGCGCATGAGCTGAAATAATAATCATATTCATCTCTGGTCGCCTCAAACGCATGTAGCAAATGACAGAGGATACGTTTGCTTCCACAAGTGTGCTGTGGATGGTCAGCAGTACCTTCTGCATTTCTCAATATACCCACAGGCTCGCCCGACATCGACTCGTACATATTTCAAATCTGGGCAGCTCGCGAGTGTATTTACGCCTACGATAAATTCTGCCGTCCCCACGTGCGAACGACAGAGCTGCACAGCGCCGCGGCTCCGCAGTGCGCATGCGCCGGTCGCACCCCTGGGTTTTTAATAGGTGTCGGCTAATTAGAGCAGGCGTCGCGACGCCCGATATCAGCGCTGGAGGCTGGGCTCGGTCTGCGTTTAATGGGCCGACCCACTTGTCAGCTGGGGCCCGCGCCTACGCGAGTTGCTGCGTAACGAGTTCACTCGAAAGCGAAACTCGAGAGCGCGCAAACAACACCGCCCTCTCTCGTAACACTCCCTCGTACCTGCCGCGAGAAGGTCGCGGGTCACTGAAGCGAGTTGGCGGAACTACTTTACGGTTCCCGACGACTCGACACCGATTCTTTTCACGTGATACCCTACTCGATCCAGCGACAGTACAGCCCACCCACCCACCTATTGTAAATACTGTAATCCACTCGTTTAGCATATACAAGCAGTAAAATTGTTATTGGCCGGTGTCTCTACATAGGAGACACTTCTAAAAATGTCGGATGTTTATGAAATCAAAACAGACTAAAACAATCATTTTTAGAATTCTGTTTGTGTTTCATCCATTCTTCCCGCAAATTTGTATGCATATCACAAAATTTGGGGTGGTTTTCGCACTTCCGTTGTTAGAATCTGGCTATCAGTGGTAAATGTTTAATCTTGACACGCCCCCTAGAAGCCCACTTATGCATACAAGCAGAGATTTTGTTGTTTTTATTTCAATTTTATTTTTATTGTTTCTGAGACAAAATAGGAATCCTTATGAGATACAAATTGTCTTACGAACCTTTAGCAGTTTTTGGTGAAAACACATTTTTTTCATAATCAAACTTTTGATCAACCATGTGTTATCCATGGAAATGAGTAAAATTGGTGGTTTTTTTTTATCGGATTCTACTCTGGATCCTCAAATTATACTAGATGAAAAAATTCGCGACAGTAGATGTGTTATAAAAGCAAAGTATATATGTACATATATAATGTTTGTAATTATAAAGGACTAAACTACTCTGGTCTTGCTACTCTACTCTAGACTTACGATCTTCGTAAACTAACTAATACTGAAGACAACACACACACACACACACACACACACACACACAAACACCGATAAATAGGTCAGGAGTCCACTATAATCAGGAAGCGGCTACACGGGTAGCGGGGGCTGTGTGACGTGGACTGGGCGGTTAGAGGGCCGCGGGAGTACACAAAATGGGTTTCAGTCTCAAAGGGGGCAGGTCAGACACAGAAAGAAAGCAGATCTAGAAACCATTGGTATAACAGTTGTAAATTGTCGTAGCTGTATTGGGAAAGTTCCAGAGCTGCAAGCGCTAATAGAAAGTACTGAGGCACAAATTGTTATAGGTTCTGAAAGCTGGCTGACGCCTGAGATAAGTTCGGCCGAAATTTTTTCAAAGGGCCAAATGGTCTTCAGAAAGGATAAAATAAATAAAAAAAAGGGGGTGGCGTGTTTATTGCTGTTACCAACGGTTTATCTTGCAGCGAAATTGAGACAGATACTGCTGTGAGTTGGTCTGGGTAGAGGTTATACCTGACAACCGGAATAAATTAATAATTGGATCTTTTTATCGGCCCCCTGACTCCGACGATGCGGTTGCCGAAATGTTCAAAGAATCACATTTCAAATAGGTATCCGAAGCATACTGTTGTAATGGGTGCCAACTTTAATTTACCCTCGATATGTTGGCATAATTACGTATTCAAAACCGGCGGCAAATATAAAACATCGTCGGAACTAGTTCTGAATGCTTTTTCTGAAAACTACTTCGAACAGTTAGTTCATGAACCCACTAGAATAGTAAGTGGTTGCGAAAATACCCTTGATTTCCTAGCAACAAATAATCCTGAGCTAGTAAAGAGCATCAAAACAGATACAGGCATTAGTGAACATCGAGTTGTAGTAGCGAGACTGAATGTCGAAATGCCCAAATGCACCAAAAATAAACGAAAAATATATCTAATCAATAAAGAAGATAAAAATTCGCTTTCGAATTCCCCCTCGGGCATGGATATTTGTGCCGTCCTAGTTCGTAAGTAGTTCATAAGTAGTTTGTAAGTTTAGGGACTGATAACCCCGTAGTTAAGTCCCATAGACTATTTGAACATTTGAAAAATTCGCTTTACGCTTTCCTGAGTAATAGTCTCCAGTCTTTCAAAACTAAAAATGCGAGTGTAGATCAGTTATGGCTTACTTTCAAAGACATAATATCAGTAGCAATCGAGAGGTTTATACCAAATAAATTAATAAAAGAGGGGCTGACCCCCCGTGGTACACAAAACAGGTCATATCACTGTTGAAGAAACAAAGAAAAACGCATGCAAAATTTAAAAATACACAGAATCCACAAGACTGACTATCTTTTATTGAAACTCGCAACCTAGCGCGGACTTCAATGCGAGAAGCCTATAGTAGTTACCACAACGAAATCCTGTCTCGTAATCTTGCAGAAAATCCAAAAAAATTCTGGTCATATGTGAAATACACTAGCGGCAAAACACAAACAATACCTTTACTACGTGATAGCAATGGTAATACTACCGATGACAGTACTGCTAAGGCAGAATTACTAAACACAGCTTTCCGAAATTCGTTCACCAAAGAAGACGAAGTTAACACTTCAGTATTCAATCTAAGAACAGCTGCCAGCATACGAAACTTAGAAGTATATGTTCCTCGAGTAGTAAAACAACTTAAGTCACTAAACAAAAATAAATCTTCCGGGCCAGATTGCATCAGAGTATGCTGATGCAATAGATCCGTACTTAGCTATCATTTATAACTGATCACTCAGCAAAAGATCCGTACCCAACGACTGGAAAGTTGCCAAAGTTATTCCAATATTCAAGAAAGGCAATAGGAGTGTCCCCAAAATTACAGGCCTATCTCATTGACGTCGATTTGCAGTAGGATTTTGGAACATATACTTTGTTCGAATATTGGCCGAGGGGACTGACGCGCTGCAGTCACGGTGTGCACGGCCACTACGGTCGGGGGTTCGAATCCCCTCGCGGGCATGGATATTTGTGCTGTCCTTAGTATAAGGTAGTTCATAAGTAGTTTGTAAGTTTAGGGACTGATGACCCCGTAGTTAAGTACCATAAGGTTAACAAACATTTGAACATTTTTTTGTTCGAATATTATGAACTACCTCGGAGAGAACGACCTATTAACCAGTAGTCAACACGGATTCAGAAAGTATCACTCTTGCGAAACACAGCTTGCCCTTTATTCACATGAAGTGTGAAGTGCCATCGACAAAGGATCTCAAATCGATTCCATATTTCTGGATTTCAGGAAGGCTTTTGACACTGTACCCCACAAGCGGCTTCTTATGAAATTGCGTGCTTAAGGAATATCTCCACAATTGTGTGATTGGATTCATGATTTCCTATCAGAAAGAACACAGTTAGTTGTAATTGATGGTAAGTCATCGAGTAAAACAGAAGTGATATCTGGCGTTCCACAGGGAAGCGTTATAGGTCCCTTACTCTTCCTCGTGTTTATAAACGATTTAGGAGACAATCTGAATAGCTCCCTTAGACTGTTCGCGGATGATGCTGTCGTTTATCGGCTAGTGAAGTCAACAGAGGATCGAAAGCAACTGCAATGCGATTTAGACAAAATTTCTGTATGGTGCGAAAATTGGCAATTGACACTAAAAAAAGAAAGTGTGAAGTAATACAAATGACAACTAAAAGAAATCCGCTGAACTTCAATTACGCGATAAATCAGTCAAACCTTAAGGTCGTAGATTCTACCAAATACCTAGGAGTTACAATTACTAACAACTTTGACTGGCGAGAACACATAGAAAATATTGTAGGGAAGGTAAACCAAAGGTTACGTTTCATTGGCTTGTTGTTGTTGTTGGGTGTTTAAAGGGGACTCAACTGCTGCGTTATCAGTCCCCTGTTCCCTGTTAAGATTTAACTTTTAAAAGGTTCCTTTTTCTCGCATAGTACTCGAAGTCCAGCGTGCTCCGGGTACACAGAGACAGTCAATGGTAAAATGATGACATATAACAAAGAACAAGTTGAAAAATAGACAGTAGACTAAAACAAGGCAGCAGAAGCGTGTGGCTGGCTGATCACAAAATAATACAGGATGAGCCAGCCACTCTGCACACATTAAAATCCTTAATTGAAAAACAAGTCTTAGACTGTAAAATGACAGTGGCCTATTGTTCTGGAGGGGTGGAAGCCCGACAGGGCGGGCTTATAGGCCCCACCACTAAATAGACCAATAAAAGCCAGTTGCGCGAATAAAACCTAAAACACGATCGACCATAGAGGCATTGTCTGATAAAATCAATGGAAGCTCTGAAGGCAGTGTAAAAGACTGCCTCAAGTCGGCTAAAAGTAAGCAGTCCACCAGAACGTGGACCACAGTCAATAGGGCGCCACAACGGCAAGTTGGTGGGTCCTCTCGTCGTAGAAGGTGGCCGTGCGTCAACCATGTATGTCCAATACGCAGTCTGCAGATGACTACTGACTCCCCACGAGAGGCTCGCAGGGAGGATCGCCACACAGCTGTGGTGGGCTTGACTATGCGCAGCTTATTTGGTTCAGTCAAGGCAGCCCATTATGAGGTCCAAATCCCTAGAACCTTACGGGTCAGTTGCTGCCTGAAGTCCTGGTCTTGGAGACCTATCTTTAAGGGCCGGGATGTGGTGGCCTGCTTGGCCAGGCGATCAAACCCGTTCGTTACCCGGAATGCCTACGTGGCCCGGGGTCCAGATGAACACCACCGAACGGCCTGACTCGCCCAGAGTGAAAACGGCGTCCTGAATGGACTGAACCAAATGGTGCTTTGGCATAAACTGGTCTAGGGCGATCAAGGCACTCAGGGAGTCACTACAGATAACTATAGACTCCCCGGGGCAGGCACAGAAATGTGTGAGAGCGCGAGAGATGGCCACCAGCTCGGCTGCGAAAACACTAGTCCCACAGGGTAAGGAACGCTGCTCAACATGATCACGGTGAACATAGGCGTACCCAACACGACCGTCCACAAGGGAGCCATCGGTGTATACTACTTCTGCACCATGGAAAGAATCAATGAGTGCCTGGAACTGACGACACAGGACCATTGGCGAAACGGAGGCTTTTGAGTCACCTGACAGGTCTAACCTAAGCTGTAGGCGAGGTACACACCATGGAGGTGTTTGAGAAAGGTATCGGAATGTGGTAGGGATAGGAAGGGATGCGATTGAAGAAAGAAGGGAACGAACACGAACCGCAATCGGGAAACCCGACCGTGGACGTCGTCGTGGGGAAGGGAGAACGGCAGCTGGGAACAGAAGCCTGTGATTTGGGTGGTCGGGTGAGGCATGAATACGGGCAACATACGAAGCCAGTAGCTGCTGCCGGCAGATTCGGAGGGGGGGAACCCCAGCCTCAGCAAGGAGACTTGTCACGGGACTTGTGCGGAAGGCACCTGTCGCTAAACGTACGCCACTATGGTGTATTGGGTCCAAGACACGCAGTGCAGAAGGGGCTGCAGAATCGTATACCAGGTTGTCATAATCTAGACGGGATTGGATAAGAGCCCTATACAGTTGCAGGAGAAATATACGAGCTGCTCCCCAAGTGGTATGGCTTAGGCAACGAAGGACATTCAGGTGGCGCCAAAACTTCTTCCGCAGCTGTTGCAGGTGTGGGACCCACGTGAGCCGGGAATCGAACAGCATACCTAAAAAACGGTGCGTCTGAACAACACACAGCAAATCCTGACCCAAATACAACTCAGGGTCTGGGTGCACTGCCCGATGGCGACAGAAGTGCATGACCCGGGTTTTGGTGGCAGAGAACTGGAATCCATGGGTCGTGGCCCAGGACTGAGCTTTTGTGATGGCCCCCTGCAAACGCCTTTCAGCGACACCCATGCCGTGAGAACTGAAATATAGGCAGAAGTCATCGGCATAGAGTGAGGAGGATACGGTTGATCCCACTGCCACAGCAAGTCCGTCGATAGCGATCAGAAAGAGAGGAACACTAAGGACCGAGCCCTGTGGGACTCCTTTCTCCTGTATACGGGGTGAGCTAAGAGAGGTACCGACACGAACTCTGAAAGAGCGAAGCGAAAGAAAGTTCTGTATAAAAGCGGGAGTGACCCACGCAAGCCCCAACCGTGCAGTGTGGCCAGAATGTGGTGGCGCCAGGTGGTGTCATAGGCCTTCCTGAGGTCAAAAAAGACGGCAACAAGGTGTTCACGTCTGCTGAAAGCCGTACGGATGGCCGACTCCAGAGTTACCAGGTTATCTACAGTGGAGAGGCCTTGGTGGAAGGCCCCCTGTCGTGGGGACAACAGACCCCGACGTTCTAGTATCCACATGAGCTGCCGACTCACCATACGTTCTAAGAGCTTGCACAGAACGTTGGTGAGGCAGATCGGACGGTAGCTATCAGCCACCTGTGGGTCAGCACCAGGTTTCATCACGGGGATAACGATGCTTTCCCGCCATTGTGATGGGAAAACCCCCTCTGCCCATAGATGGTTGAACAGGGCGAGAAGGTGGTATTGGGACTCTGCTGAAAGGTTGCGAAGGAACTGGGTGTGGATAAGATCCGGTCCTGGGGACGTATCGGGACATGAAGCAAGGGCAGTTTCGAATTCCCATTGACTGAAAGAGGCATTGTACGCTTCTTCACGGCGGGTACAGAATGACAGATGCCGTCTTTCGACCCGCGCTTTCAGTGCACGGAAGGCTGCACTGTAAGCAGCAGTTGCGGAGATGCAAGCGTAGTGGTCAGCCAGGTGTTCAGCGATGGCAGTGGGATCTGTTCAGACGGTGCCCCGAATGTTTATGCTGGGAATTGCTGCTGGTGGTCGGTGCCCAAAGAGACGCCGAACCTGAGACCACACCAGAGACGAGGATGTGCGAGAGCCAATGTTGGCGACATACTGCTCCCAACAGTCCTGCTTACTCTGTCGGATGAGCTGTCGAGCTCGGGCCCGGAGCCGTTTAAAGGCGATTAGGTTGTCCATGGTGGGATGACGGCGGTGGTACTGGAGCGCCCGTCGACGATCCCGGATGGCTTCAGCGATTTCGGGTGTCCACCAGGGCACGGACCTACGCCGGGGGGGAGCCAGATGTTTTGGGGATAGTTGCCTCAGCGGCTGAGACTATGGAGCTGGTGACCTGGTGAACCGCCATGTCCACATCAGCTGGCAGTGAAACAGGAATCACAGCGGCTGAGGTATAACATTGCCAATCAGCTCTTCGGAGAGACCATCGAGGCTGGTGGCCGGCAGGTTGGAAATGCAGCAGCGACAAGAGGATAGGGAAGTGGTCGCTACCGCAAAGGTCGTCATGGACCTTCCATTGGAAATGCGGGAGCAGGCTCGGGCTACAAACAGAAAGATCTATTGCCGAATATGTGCCTCGCGCCACACTGAAGTGCGTGGGGGCACCCGTGTTTAAGAGGCAGACATCTCCCTGTGACAAAAGTGCCTCCACATCTCTACCGCGGCTTGTCGTTTGTGTTCCACCCCATAACGGCTGGTGGGCATTAAAATCCCCCAAAAGGAGAAACGGTGGGGGTAGCTGTGTTATTAAAGCAGCGATATCGGTGATAGAGACAGCTTCATCTGGAGGAAGGTAGATGGAGCAGATGGTGAACTCCTGCCTCGCCCGAATTCTAACAGCAACTGCCTCCAGAGCCGTGTGGAGAGGCACAGTAGCACAGTTGCGAGAACGTAGAGACAGACCCCTCCTGAAACTCTGTCATATGCCACCCGGTTCTTGTAGTACCCCCAATAGCCGCGAAGGGCCGGGGTCCGCTGGGCAGGAAACCACGTTTCCTGCAATGCCAAACAAAGCGCAGGGAAGCGGCACAACAACTGCTGCAATTCAGCTAGGTGGTTGAAAAAACCACCGCTGTTCCACTGAAGGATTACGTGGTCGCAGAACTGAAAGGCCATATTAAATTTTCGAATTGGGTTCATCCACAGTTACATCTGCTGCCAACTGTTCAGAATCGCCAGTGTCAGCGATCCTGGATGCTGGAGAACCCAGTATTGCGAGATCCTCGGCAGACGCGAGGATCTCAACCTCATCCTCCGAAGTAGAGGATGAGGATGCCTGTGGCTTTCTAGCCACCAAAGTCGCCTTCTTCTTGCTTTTTCTCTGTCGTCCCTCTCGCTGGCCCTTTCGTCTAGAGGCCTGGGAGGGCTTCTCACTAGTGGCATCTGGGTTGGACGAGGAGCGAGAAGCCCTTCTACCAGCAGGTCGTGGACCCTTCAGCCGTTGGCTGGGATCCCCACGTTCACTGTAAGAAGCCTCGGAAGGGAGTGGCCCGAGGGACCCCTTCCGAGCGAGAGGAGCCGGAGGAGGCTGTTCCTTCTCCGGCTGGGAGGCGGGGACTGATGTCCCCGATGGAGGGGAGGTATTTGCTCCCACTGGTGGTGTTGTGGGACCAACTGATGAAGTGGTGCCCCCACCCATCGTGGGGGCAGTAGATCGTTGTTGGCCCATAGGGCCCACGGACGGAGAAAACACGGATTCAGTTGACCGCAGTAAAGGTGGTGCCGCTGTGACTGCGGCAAAAGATGTTGACATCTTTACCGGATGGAGCCGATCATAATTTTTTCCGCGCATCTGAATATGTCAAACGGTCCAGGGTCTTTATCTCCATGATTTATCTTTCTCGATGTAATACTCCACAGGTCGGCGAGCACGGCGGATGGTGTTGCCCACAATTCACACATACTGGAGGTGGAGTACATGGGGCGTCTGGGTGCGATGGTCGCCCACATTCCCTGCAGTTAGGGCTGGAAGTACAACGGGAGGACATGTGCCCGAACTTCCAGCACCTGAAACACCACATAGGGGGAGGGACGTAGGGCTTAACGTCGCACCGATATACCATCACCTTGACCTTCTCAGGCAGTGTATCGCCTTCGAAGGCCAAGATAAAAGCACCGGTTGCAACCCTCTGGTCTTTAGGTCCCCTGTGCACTCGCCGAACGAAGTGAACCCCCCGACGTTCCAAATATGCTCTCAACTCCTCGTCGGTCTGAGAGAGGAGGTCTCTATGGTAGATTAAACCCTGAACCATGTTGAGTGATTTATGAGGCATGATACTGACTGGAACATCACCCAGCTTGTCGCAGGCAAGTAATGCCCTCGACTGTGCTGGGGACGCCGTCTGTATCAGCACTGCCCCACTGCGCATTTTCGAAAATGATTCTATTTCACCGAATTTATCTTCAAGCTGTTCCACGAAAAACTGCGGCTTAGTGGTCATGAATGATTCTCCATCTACACGCGCACAAACAAGGTACTGTGGCGAATATGGTTCTGATCGATTCCGGGTCTGTCATTCCTCCCACGGGGTGGCGAGGGAAGGAAACGCTTTAGGTTCATGTGTAGACGCATTGAATTCTGTCTTGCCACGCTTAGAGACGCCGTTTTCGCGACCGGCCACGCTTTCATTTGCTCGTTTCATTGTCGTCCCACGAGCAGCTAGGGAAAAGAGGTCCACCCAGGCAGAGCCCCGCTTGCCTGGGTAAGCCTTGTACAACTGAGGTGCTGCAGGTTCCTCAGAGGTTGCTCGCTAACGGCTGTTCAACCTCAACAGCCATGCATCTCCTCGGCACGTAGCACACCTTGAGATTGAGGTTTTTTTATAGAGGTTTGTACTGTCCTCGCGACCCGGGCGATTAAGCCAAGATCCCCGGGCTCTGAAACGTACAACGTTCCACCTTCGCGCCGAACGATGGTCGTTGAAGCACGACAGAGCTTACGGTGTAGCGGACTGTTGGCGTGACACAGCCCACAGCTCAGGACCCCGGGTTCGCCAAGCCCGTACTCAGCAAATTAATGCTGAGCCCCTGAGGGGCGTTTCATTGGCAGAACGCTTCGAAGATGCACCAGCTCCACCAAAGAGACTGCCTACATCACACTTGTGCGTGCTCTCCTGGAGTACTGTCGCCCCTTGTGGGACCCTCACCAGATGGGATTGACGGAAGACATTGAGAAGGTTCAGAGAAGGGCAGCTCGTTTTGTTCTATCACGTTACGGAAATGTTGCACGAATTGGGGTGGAAATCATTAAAAGAAAGACGTTATTCATTGCGGCGTGATCTGTTTGCGAAGTTTCAATCACCGATTTTAGTTCTGAATGTGAAAATATTTTGCTAGCACCCACCTACTTTAGGCATACATCACCATCCCAATAAAATAAGAGAAATCAGATCTAAAACGGAACGATTTAGGTGTTCTTTCTTCCCGCGCGCTATTAGAGAATGGAACGGTAGAAAAAAGTTATGAAAGTGGTTAATGTGCCCTCTGCCAGACACTTGAATGTGATTTGCAGAGTATCTATGTAAATGTAGATGTAGACACACATGCCAGAGATAGCACTGGAAACACTGACGCGAACGACCCTGTGATTCGTAACGTAACGTTCCAGAGCGTACGGACATTCTTGCGTGACAAAGTAAATCAGGATTCAAATGATAAATTCGTGAAGAGCAGTACTTTGGATCGTTTTGTCAATAATATGGTATTGTTAACTTATAACCCTGGAATACGTAGGCATTATGGAATCAGTGTAATACTAAACGTTTGTAGTTTGTCGAACTGATGCAACTACTGTTGTTGCTATTTGTCGAGTTGTCACTACAAGTTAGTTACAGTTATTCAGAGGTTTTCGTCGTTATTGTTTCCAATTTCTGTGATACGAGCATTATGATTACTTCTTTCATTCTTCAACTGGCTTAAGTATTATCGCTGATAAGTTAGTCGAATATTGTTGTTGTTTGTAGGGGACCAACTACAAGGTCATCAGTTCCCTGTTCCAGGCAGTGATGTAACATCCGACAGAACGAAAACACAGAACGAGGATTAGATAATTCCTTGAATGTAGAATAAAGACAAACACTACACTTATACACAGAGGAGTGCACAAAAGGGATAAAAGTACAATTTCACAGCAGAATGCAATGGCCGGCTGATCACTAGAATAAAAACTGATGAGCGAGCCATGCTGTAGACACTAAAAAATCACCTCAACCGAAAAGGTAGAGGCTATCAAGTAAATTGAAAACAGTGTAAAAATGAGGGTCTGTGAATCACTCAGAAGCGCCTTCCATTAAATGTAAGGGTAGAAACCAGATGCGCGAATAAAATTTAAAGCAGTAGTAGCCAAGGAAGCATTGTCACCTAAAACTGATGGCAGCGAATCTGGTAGGCTAAAGGACTGCCGCAAAGCGGCTAAAAACGGACAATGCAACAGTATGTGGACAACAGTCAGCTGGGCGCCACAACGGCAAACCGATGGGCCCTCTCGATGCAAGAGGTGGCCGTGTGTTAACCACGTATGGCCAATGCGTAGTCGGCAGAGTACAATGGACTCCCTACGAGAGGCTCGCAGGGAGGACCTCCACATTGCCGTAGTAGGCTTATCAGCACGGAGCTTATTTGGTGCGTTCAATTCAGCCCACTCTGTATTCCAAAGGCTTAAAACCTTCTGACTGAGCACCGCCCGGAGATTCCTCTCCTGGAGACCGATGTCCAGCATGGTTGAGGTTGTAGCCTCCTTCACCAGTTGGTCAACACGTTCATTACCTTATGTTACAACGTGTCCTGGAGTCCAAAGGAAGACCACAGTGCGACCAGATGTACATAGTCTGTATACAGCTTCCTGAATTGACCGTACCATAGGATGTTTTGGGAAACAATGGTTAAGGGCTTGCAAACCACTGAGGGATTCAGAACAGATTACCACAGACTCCCCGGGGCAGGCTCTGAGGTGTTCAAGGGCCCGCCAAATGGCGACAAGTTCCGCCGTAACACACTACTCCCACAGGGCAATGAACGTTGTTCTATATGCCGTCCATGGGTATAGGCATACCCAACATGGCCATCGACTAGGGAGCCATCGGTGTATATAAACTCATCGCCATGGTAGGAATCTAGAAGGGCCTGGAACTGCTGACGCAGAGTCGTCGGTGCAACAGAGGCTTTGGAGTCTCGGGACAAGTCCAACCGAAGCTGGAGGCGAAGAATGACCCAAGGAGGAGTACTAGAACGGTACTGGAAGGTGAGAGCAATAGGAAGGGAATCTAGAGAAGAAAGAAGGGAACGAACACGGACCGCAACCGGGAAGCCCGACCGCGGCCGTCGTCGTGAGGAAGGGAGTGCGACAGCTGGGAAGAGGAGCCTGCGATTTGGGTGGTGAGGTACGGCATGAATACGGGCAACGTAAGAAGCCATTAGCTGTTGCCTTCTGAATCACAGGGGGGGGGGGAAGCCCAGCCTCAGCAAGAAGGCTTGTCACAGGACTGGTACGGAAGGCCCCTGTTGCTAAACGGATGCCACTATGATGGACAGGATCTAAGATCTGCAGTGCAGTTGGAGCTGCAGAATTATACACAAGGCAGCCATAATCCAGGCGTGACTGTATAGTAGCAGTGGAGTGGGGCGAGCAGCTCCCAAACCTGAGTGGCTGAGGCAGCGGAGGATGTTTAGATGTCTCCAGCATTTTTGTTTTAATTGGTGAAGATGCGGTATCCAGGTCAGCCGGGCATGAAAAAGCATGCTAGGAAGCGGTGTGTCTCCTCAACACGAAGGGGTTCATCATTCAAATATAGCTCAGGGTCCAGATGAGCTACCCGACGGTGACAAAAGTGCATGACGCGGGTTTTCTGCGCCGAAAATTGGAAACCATGCTCAGAGGCCCAAGACTGGGCCTTTCAAATGGCTCCCTGCAGCCGCCGATCCGTGACGCCAATGCTGCTGGAGCTGAAGTAAAGGCAAAAGTCGTCGGCAAACAAGGAGGAAGAGACAGACGTTCCTACTGCCGCAGCTAGTCCGTTAATAGCAATCAAAAATAACGGTACACTGAGAACGGAGCCCTGTGGGACTCCGTTCTCTAAAGAGGGAGCTAAGAGAGGTGCCAACCCGAACCTGAAAAGAGCGTAGCGACAGGAAGTTCTGTATGAACGTTGGGAGGGGGCCGCATTAGCCCCATTTATAAAGTGTGGAGAGAATGTGATGGCGCCAGGTTGTATCATAAGCCTTACGGAGGTCAAAAAAGACTGCGACAAGGTGTTCTCGGCGAGTAAAAGCGGTACGTATGGCTGATTCCAGGAACACGAGATTGTCTAGAGTGGAGCGGTCCTGACGGAAGCCTCCCTGTTGTGGAGCCAGGAGACCTCGATCCTCCAGTAGCCACATAAGCCGTCGACTCACCGTACGTTTGAGGATCTTACACAGAACGTTGGCGAGACTGATGGGGCGGTTGCTCCCAGCGTCGGACGGATCTGCGCCTGGTTTCATCACTGGGACGATAGTACTTCTCCGCCATTGTGATGGGAAAATGCCTTCTGTCCAGAGACGATTACAAAGGGCGAATAGCTGCCGTTTAAAGTCCGCTGAGAGGTGACGGACGAACTGGCTGTGAATACGGTCCGTGCCAGGATAGGTATTGGGGGATGCAGCTACAGCAGTCTGGAACTCCCACTCACTAAACGGGGCATTGTGTACTTCCCGTCGACGTGTGTGGAAAGACAATTGCCTCCGCTCAACCCGCTCTTTGATGGTGCAAAATTCCGCACTGTGGGCTGCGGGTGCAGAGCAACGTGCAAAATGCCCTGCCATGAGCTCGGCAATAACCGTCAGGTCAGTACAAAGACTACCTTCAACTCGGAGTGCCGGGTTTCCACTTGTGGGTGGTACCCGAAGAGGCGCCGTAACTGTGACCACACTTGAGAAGTGGAAGCGCAGGAGCCTATGGTGGCTACATATCGCTCCCAACAGACCTGCTTACTCTGTTGGATCAGTCGCCGGAATCGGGCCCGGAGACGCTTAAAAGAGATCAGATGTTCAGATGTTCAATGCTGGGGTGGCGCCAGTGGCGTTGAAGCGCCCGTCGTCGCTCCTGTCAGCTCCTGTCAGCTATCTCCCGCGTCCACCAAGGCACCGTCTTGCGCTTAAGTGAGCCTGTGGTAGTCGGGACAGTCGCTTCAGCAGCGGAAATAATGTCCTCGTCGAATAGTCATAATGCCTTCCAGAATAAACTTACGAATTTTTCCAAATTAATTTGGTTTCGAGATCCAAGCCGATGAAGTCCTGAGAAAAACAAGTTTACATTTAAAAACGAAGGGATTTCTTTCTGTTTCTTTAATGAATTCTTCTACTTAACTCTATAACTGATTGAAAATTTTCTGTTAACCATGATCCAAAAAAATTAAATAGTATTTCTAGATATCAGTTTTCACGACGAACGTTATTTGCGACACCCAAACATGCTGTTGGCTACTTGATTGTATATGAAAGTGTATTTAAACATTCAAGATAAAATTTGAATGTGAAGTACTAATGTGTATTCAAATCATCTCTAGTATCAGGAATGCTCTTAGAAAACAAATTAAAGAAAGAGCATGCAAAGCGAGTCTTTATCAGCTAGTATGATATGGAAACACACTTCAGTCTTTAACTTTGAAAATAGATGTGAAAAAATTTCAGAAGCGAATATCTGTATCTTGGTTTATTCACAGATTGTAAACTGACTTGGCAAATTTACTAGGTTAAACACCCAATGTTGTGTAGAGCTTTCTGTGATCCTGCAGACGAGAGTGAGGTGGCCTGGAAGTGAGTCTCTAAGTTTCCGCTAATCCTATGCAATCATATAACACCAAATCGTTTGCAGAGAGGCAGCTAATCGTCCTTGGCTCATGGATGTATTATCTATGCATTCCGTTACACCCATTTTTGCTTGTTGTGTTTCAAGTACGGGCTCCAGGGTGGCCATCTCAGCTTTGTGGAACCTACAGCGTCCCCTTCCATTATATATGATATATTCGGCCGAATTACATCCCTTTACACTGTGTGTCGTTTTTCGAAATAGTGGCGTATTCTATACAGACCACTGAACACAAGGTAATTTGCTCATACACTAGTTCTCAGAGTGCCTGCCAGTTATTAGGATCAGTCAGTAACAAGTGTTTTCTGAATGGTAAACGCGGCTTCAAGAAAGATTCGTGTCGTTATCATTTCTTTCTTTCTTTCTATCACCAATAGAATGTTGTTAAAAATTCTAAGAATATAATTCTATGAAAGTGGCATGAAAGACGAAGTTCCTTAAAAAAATCTTTTTTTTTATTATATGTATCATTTATTATACATATTTGATACATTGAAGAACGGTATGAGGAAATGATCAGTTCAGTCAATACTCGGGTGCCTTTGGTCTGGAAATGACCTCTGATATCTTCGTATAACGAGGGTTATGGTAGAAGTCTTTTGGGGCAAGAAAGGTGTTTTGTTGGGAGATTTGAAGGTACCAAGAAGGACAGTACAAGTGAGGAAGAAGAATAAACGCGGACATGTACTGTGATACACTAAAGAAACTGAGGACAGCAGAGCATATGGCATGTTTTGTTCCAGGCATCGTTTTAATTTCGCGGGCAAGCGCACTACCGACTGAGCTACCCTGGCATGCCCCACTGAGCATCCTCAGAGCTTTAGTTCCGCCAGTACCTCGCCTCCGACCTTCCGAAACGTCCTCCTGCAAACCTAGCAGGGCTTCTGGAAAAAAGGATACTGTGGAGACAGCCGAGGAGATGTTTCCAGACTAATACCTCTGTGGAGGACTTTTGTGAAGTTTAGAAAGTAGCAACGTACTGCTTGAATTAAAGTTATGAAAAGGGTCATAATTCGTGGCAGGTTACCTCAGTAGATAGAGCGCTTTCTCGTAAAATGCAACGACTCCGGCATCGAATCCCGATTATTACACACCTTTTTAATCTGCCAGGAAGTTTCATATTATAACACTCTCCACTGCAGAGTGAAAATATAATTCTCGAGACATCCACTGGGTTAGGGACTAATGACCTATCGTAAAGTACGGTGACTTAACAGCGGGTTGGCTGGTAGCATGAAACTTCGTGACAAATTAATATTGTGTGCCGGAACCGGCCTCGAATCTTGGGGCCGGCCGCGGTGGCCGAGGGGACTGAGGCGCTCCAGTCACGGTCTGCACGGCCACTACGGTCGGGGGTTCGAATCCCCCCTCGCGCATGGATATTTGTGCCGTCCTTAGTTGTAGGTAGTTCGTAAGTAGTTTGTAAGTGTAGGGACTGATGACCCCGTAGTTAAGTCCCAGAAGGTTAATAAATATTTAAAAACATCGAATCTTGGGTCTTTGCCTTTCGCGGGCAAGCGGTCTACCACTGATCTATCCCGACACGATTCACGGTCCGTCCTCACAACTTCAATTCCGCCATGTCTCCACCATTTCCTCTCATTCAGGAGTGCTATTCTTGCAAGGTTCGCAGGAGAACTTCTGTGAAGTTCGGAAAGTAGGAGGCGAGGTACTGGCTGAATTGAAGTTGTGAGGACGGACGTTGAGTAGTGTCGGGATTGCTCAATGGTAGAGTGCTTCGAGTCCCGGTTCAGGCACATAATTTTAATCTGCCAGGAAGTGTGATATCAGCGCACAAGCCGCTGCAGAGTGAAAGTTTCCTTCTGGAAACTGGTAGCATATCCGCAACTTCTCCCGGTCGAGGGTTAATTAGCCGGAATCTTGCTTCCTTTCAGGCTTCGTAATGCAGTGGGAAGCATAATTCGAAGCTGTGACGTCACGAGCCCCTAGTCTAAGTGCCAGTGTGGCTGTAGGAGGCGGCCGTGGCGTCGCGCCGTGTCGAACCGTGCGGCTGGGGACAGCCCTCGCCTCAAAGAGACCGTGAGCCTTCAGAGTATATTGCCCCGCAGAGCACACAACCACGCAGCCCAACACTCCGGCCTGGCCAGGGTACACAGCCCGGGGCCCTTAATATCGATCCCGGTCCACACGGCTGCCCAGCCCACCACGGTATGCAAGTCCTCCGGCTAGCTGACTCTCTACCAACAGTCACATCGCGACTGACAAACTACGTCACACACAGTGGCGGCTGGTGCTTCCGATGACTGGGGGTTCTTTCAGTGTCGGATCTTGATAGTGTCGCCGTCATCCCCTTCCCTCCCCGATCGGCGAGTCCATATTTCGGCTACCCCCGCCCCCCCTCCTACCCGGGGCCAAAGAGACAATTTGACGCACCTGTGCGAGTAGCGCCGTGGGGAAGCTCCCTCCCCCCCTCTCTCTCTCTGGATATATCTTCGGTACAAGATCTGCAGAATGTCTTACCACGGTTTGTTTGCGCTCGCTTCAATTCGAGTTGAGGCGTCGGCCTATCATGCTTCTTTATTCCACTCTTCTCTTCCAATCTTAAAGATGAGTAATTCGTTTCTAAAAGATATTAGACATTGTTCATTTTTCTTTGATAATAAACACCAAGAACATATGAATATGCGCATGAACACTAAAATCAGTAAGTAACTGATTACACTATTCAGAATGTAACAAAATTAATCTGTTACGATTAAGACGCCGCGGTGGAGTAGTCGAGCGGTCTAAAGCGTCTCGCTGCGAAGCGCGCGGTTGCCCGACGTGGAGCTTCGAGTCCTCCCTGGGGCATGAGTGTGTGTGTTTGTCCTTAAGTTAGTTTACCTAGGTTTAAGTAGTTTGTAATCTACGGACTGATGACCACGCAGTTTGGTCCTATAGATTTACAAACATTTGAACATTTATTTTTTGAACGATTAAGAGACAAGTTACCTTTGGGTCACATGACACTGTAAGCTGCACTACCTCCTAACCTTACGCGTGCGCAAAGGGTGCTCTTCCCCACTTTTGCATCCCATCCTCGTCGCCACTTTTGTGTCCCAGCCTCGTCGCCGCTTTTGTGTCTCGTTTCCGTCGTAGGTGTCGGTGGCCGAGTGGAATGAGACCGACACAGGAATAAAGATAGCACGCTGGTGCAGGTACGGAGAGGAGCAGCCAGAAACTAGAAACACTAGAGTAAATTAGAACGAGATATATATTGCACATAATTTATACAATACTTAACTTTTACATAGTACTGCATAATGTTAATACATAGTTGAGCTAGAGTCCTGCCTAGTGCCTAACTGATAGCCAAGTCTTCACTGGTGCCTATCGGATTCCGAAGTCTTTACTGGTTCCTATCTCAGTCCCAAGTGAACGATGTCGTTCACTGGTGGCCACGAGCGGAGTTGCCGCAGAGGGCGCTCGTGGCTGTCGTCGTAAGAATGCCGCGCCGTGCGTGCATGGCGGCGCGCGGCGAAAGTAGGTGGCGCGCACTTTAGACTTGTGCGACACCACACCCCTCCCCTCCCCAAACCGCCGCGCCGTCATGGCGTAGGGCTGAGGGCCACGGCGACGGCACTGGGAGGAGGGCCTGGGCGGGGGCGTTACTGGTGGGACGGGCGTCGTAGCTGGGGCTGGGATCGAGACGCCGTCCGCGCCCCGGCATCCGCCTTGCGATCCTCCAGGAAACCCGGCGAAACCTAGGAAGGGCGCACACCCCCGCCCAGAGGGAGCAGGTCATCTTCTGAGGTGCGTGGCCCAAGCTGGGGGGCCCGCATGGTCCCGGAGTCCCTCTCGGTGACGCTGTCATCTGCGGCGGCGACGGAGGCGGAGGGGCCGACTGCGTAGGAGGCGCATCGACATCCATCGGGAGGTCGTAGCCCGGGGAAGCTGGGCCCGGCGGCGAGCGATGTGGCTATGCTCCCTGGCGGTGAATTGGGTCTGTAATCAAGAAACCGGAGACAGGATCGCGCGGCCCGTGCAAGCGCAATTGGTTTGCGTGGTGCCGCAGCTCCGACCCTGTGGAAGAACGCTCAAAATACATATTGTGACCGAGCACGCGCTGAATGGTGCCTGGCAACATTTGAAGATTTCTTCTTCATACCAGCAAACATCCTGTACAGCACCGGGGTAGAAACCTGAAAACGCGTAGCGCCATACGAATCGACTCGGTGCGTGGGCGGCTGCAGCAGGTGAAGGAGAGTGCGGTGACGGCGGCCGTGTAGCAGCTCGGCAGGAGACCGGCCGTCACGTGGCATGCACCGATACGTAGACAGGAAAATTTGAAGAGCATGCTGCCTGGAATGCTGACGTTTCATCTTTTCCATGTGAGACTTGAATGTTCGAACGAAACGCTCTGCTTCACCATTGGACTGAGGGTGAAAAGGTGTGGTGGTGATATGCTGAATACCATTCACACGACAAAACTGTTGAAATTCCGCACTAACAAATTGAGGTCCATTGTCACTGACGATAGTTTCAGGCAAACCTTCGATGCAAAACACTGATGTTAAGGCACTGATTGTACTAGACGCTGTCGTTGAGTTCATGGCAATCACGAAAGGAAACTTGCTTAAAGCGTCTACAACGATTAACCAGCGCGTATTCCAGAAAGGTCCGGCAAAGTCCATGTGTAAACGTTGCCATGGTCCCTTGGGGCGTGGCCAGTCTGAGAAACGTTGCGGAGTAGCCGCCTGTTGCTCCGCACAAACAGTACACTGTGACGTCATGTTCTCTATCTGAGCGTCCATACCAACCCACGTACAATGACGTCTGGCCAATTGGTTTGTCCTAACAATACCCCAATGTCCTTGATGCAGGAGGCGTAACACTTCACGTTGCAGGGAACGAGGAACAATCACTCTTGTTTGGTCGTTGTCCGTATGTAACAACAGAACACCCTGACTTAAAGACAATGCATGACGTTGTGCAAAATAACGTCGAACCAGAGGCCGATCAATGTCTTTGGCTCTGGCAGGCCACCCTGAGCGAACAAAACGTACTACCACACTTAGGTCTGCATCCGCAGCTGTTTCCTGTGCAACCCGACGAGAGTTGAAAGGGAATCAAACATGTATCACTAAGTAGTGCAGACTTTAATTTGTCAAAGGCAACCTGATAATCTTTAGACCAGACAAACGGAACAATCTTCCTACGTAAGTGATGCAGTGGAGCTGCAATCTGAGAGGCATTGGGAATAAACCGGAAATAATAGTTAAGCTTTCCCATTACTGCTTGCAATTCATGCACATTCTTAGTAGGAGGCAAGTCTTTGATTGCTCTAAGATGTGACTGTAAGGGATGAATTCCGCGGGCATTAATCACATGGCCTAGGTACTCTATTTCAGTTTGAGAAAACGAACACTTTGCTTTATTGCAACGTAGACCTGCTGCAGTCAAAACTTTGAAAAGGCACTCCAGGTTTGCTAAATGTTCTTCAACTGTACGTCCGGATACCACAATATCATCTAAATAGTTCGAACAACATGGTACAGAAACTGTCAGCTGATCCAAAAAACGCTGAAAAATAGCGGGGGCGGAAGAACTGCCAAAGGGTAGGCGTTGAAATTGAAGAAGGCCCATGTGAGTATTAATCACGAAAAACTTTTTTGACTCGTCATCAAATGGAATCTGTAAGTATGCCTCTGCTAAATCAATCTTGGAAAAGAAGCGAGACTGTCCTAATTTGTCCATTAGTTCGTCAGGTCTGGGCAGGGGATAAGTGTCTACAATTGTTTGACTGTTCACTGTTGATTTGAAGTCCGCACAGAGACGAAGTGTTCCTGACGGCTTGGGTATAATTACTATAGGCGAGGCCCACTGACTCGCAGAAACAGGAGAAATCACCCCACTATCTTGCCAACGTTTAAGTTCTTCGGCAACTGTATCACACAAGGCGATAGGCACTGGTCTAGCTTTACGAAATTTTGGAACTGCAGATTCTTTTATAGTTACATGTGCCACGAAGTCTTTTGCACAACCTAGTTCCGGCGAAAACAAGTCACTATATTTGTCACACAATGCATTGATTTTATCCTGAGGCACTATTGACGAAATTTGAAGCACATCTCTTTGAATTGATAAACCAAACAAGTCAAAAGCATTTAGTCCATAACTGATCTGTGTCGATTTGGCCTGAAGAACTACAAAAGCAACTGTTTTTGTTACAACTTGAAAAAAGGCGGGCAGGTTACACGTTCCTACCACGGGAATATTTTGACCTGTATAAGCCGTTAACACTTGCTGTGACGGCGACAATTTTGGCGAATCCAGAAGTTCATAAGTATCTCTATTTATTAAGGTAACAGCGGAACCAGTGTCAAGCTGAAATTGCACAGTCTTATTTTCAAGGGAAAGATTCACATAAATTTTTTGCTTGTGGCGCTCGACAGGTGCGCGAATATGGGCAACGTCTAATACACCGTGTTTGCTGCGCTTGCGCGGGCCGCTAGTGATGTAAGCGGCGCAGACTCGGCACGCAGCGGATTAACAACACTGTCACTAGATGGCACTACCGCCGGATCGGCGTCCGCGCAAGCATGCGAAGCTACTCCAGATGTACTAACTACTGCACTACACTTTTGAGTAGCTACTTGATGTCTACTGTCACTAGCTACACAGTACTGGGCACTATTACAAGGAGCAGTTGCATAAGGCACTATTTTCACTACAGGAATGCACTGTTCATAGTCATTTTGCTCGTCCCGAACCCTTTTCCGTTGCACTGTTTTACGCGCTCGCCGGCGCTTGCTACCTGGTGCACTATATAGTTTTGCCATAGGCGCAGAACTACTTTCTTGCAATTGAGATCCAAGGAACGCACTGTTCAATTCCACAGCCCGTATAACATTTACAGAATGAACTGTTCTCGCACTCTGCGAAGCACTGTTTCTAACGGAACCGTTCTTTGAGTTTTTAATTTGCATACACACAGACTGCACATGTCCCGATTTGCCACATTGTTAACAGGTTGCGTTGCGACTAGGGCAATGAGCACGCTTGTGGCGAGACACTCACTGGGGGCAAGATTTACGTACATTTTTCTGAAATGAGCGTTGGCGCCCGTTATTCAAATCACTGTTTCTAACACGACGGGGCGACCTTTGTGTCGCACTTTTACACTGGCTACTGTTCACTGTCTGTTCAGCACGGCCTGTACTATTGTAAGAATCACTGAGAATTACGGCTAGGAAAGCGACCGTTGCGGCGCACTGAATTAACACTGTGGCTTTGCATTTCTACATCTGCTAAGTCAAAAGTATCATGCGCATCTATAAGCTGCAGTACACTGTCTAATAAGGGGTCAGACTGTTTCAGAATTGCTGCTCTAATTCTGGGGTCCTGAATATTCTGCGTAATCGCATCCCTCAACATCACGTCACTATACGAAAGTCCACAAGAGCAAGTAAATTTACATTTGCGGGTTAAGCCCTTCAATTCCGTAATCCACTCTTGGTGTGACTGCTCAGGTAATTTTTTAAGTCTGAAAAATCGGTACCGTGCTGCAGCTACGAGAACTTTTCTCTCATAATGAGCATTTAGTGCCTCTACTATTTGTTCAAAGTCTACATCACGAGGAGATACGTCGGGGAAAAGTTTTTTCAGTAACACGAAGGTGTTGGTGCCCACCACAGATAATAGCAGATGCTTCACTTTCTGACCTGTAATTTGATGAGCCGCGACGAGTTCTTGAAACTGTGCGAAGTAGTCGCTCCATTCTTCCTCACGTTCGTTGTACTGGCGAAACGTAGGAAGCGTTGCGGCGGCAGGTGTGGGCTGCTGAAGTGGCGGCTGTTGTTGTTGGTTAGCTGCTTGCGCTGTGAGCTGGGCCACAGCCTACAGGAGTTGTGTTATTTGCGCCGTCTGTAACTGAATAATTTCCATTAAGTTTGGGTTCGGGGTAGTGGCCATGCTGACCGATTAGGCGCCGCGCATACAAGTAAATTATAACAAAACACAAATGCAATATGAAAGAGGACGCGCTGCAACAAAAAAGTCCACAAAACACGCAACAAAATATCTTCCCCCAAAATTCTTATAATAAGGGTGGGAGGCCGGGAGCAATTTCTGTGTGCTCCGACTACTACTGCTGTCTGGCTGCTGCAAGCGGGCTGGTCCACGGTCCTATCACTCCTCGTCGCCACTTTTGCATCCCATCCTCGTCGCCACTTTTGTGTCCCAGCCTCGTCGCCACTTTTGTGTCTCGTTTCCGTCGTAGGTGTCGGTGGCCGAGTGGAATGAGACCGACACAGGAATAAAGATAGCACGCTGGTGCATGTACGGAGAGGAGCAGCCAGAAACTAGAAACACTAGAGTAGATTAGAACGAGATATATATTGCACATAATTTATACAATACTTAACTTTTACATAGTACTGCATAATGTTAATACATAGTTGAGCTAGAGTCCTGCCTAGTGCCTAACTGATAGCCAAGTCTTCACTGGTGCCTATCGGATTCCGAAGTCTTTACTGGTTCCTATCTCAGTCCCAAGTGAACGATGTCGTTCACTGGTGGCCACGAGCGGAGTTGCCGCAGAGGGCGCTCGTGGCTGTCGTCGTAAGAATGCCGCGCCGTGCGTGCATGGCGGCGCGCGGCGAAAGTAGGTGGCGTGCACTTTAGACTTGTGCGACACCACACCCCTCCCCCCCCCCCCAAACCGCCGCGCCGTCATGGCGTAGGGCTGAGGGCCACGGCTACGGCACTGGGAGGAGGGCCTGGGCGGGGGCGTTACTGGTGGGACGGGCGTCGTAGCTGGGGCTGGGATCGAGACGCCGTCCACGCCCCGGCATCCGCCTTGCGATCCTCCAGGAAACCCGGCGAAACCTAGGAAGGGCGCACACCCCCGCCCAGAGGGAGCAGGTCATCTTCTGAGGTGCGTGGCCCAAGCTGGGGGGGCCCGCATGGTCCCGGAGTCCCTCTCGGTGACGCTGTCATCTGCGGCGGCGACGGAGGCGGAGGGGCCGACTGCGTAGGAGGTGCGTCGACATCCATCGGGAGGTCGTAGCCCGGGGAAGCTGGGCCCGGCGGCGAGCGATGTGGCTGTGCTCCCTGGCGGTGAATTGGGTCTGTAATCAAGAAACCGGAGACAGGATCGCGCGGCCCGTGCAAGCGCAATTGGTTTGCGTGGTGCCGCAGCTCCGACCCTGTGGAAGAACGCTCAAAATACATATTGTGACCGAGCACGCGCTGAATGGTGCCTGGCAACATTTGAAGATTTCTTCTTCATACCAGCAAACATCCTGTACAGCACCGGGGTAGAAACCTGAAAACGCGTAGCGCCATACGAATCGACTCGGTGCGTGGGCGGCTGCAGCAGGTGAAGGAGAGTGCGGTGACGGCGGCCGTGTAGCAGCTCGGCAGGAGACCGGCCGTCACGTGGCATGCACCGATACGTAGACAGGAAAATTTGAAGAGCATGCTGCCTGGAATGCTGACGTTTCATCTTTTCCATGTGAGACTTGAATGTTCGAACGAAACGCTCTGCTTCACCATTGGACTGAGGGTGAAAAGGTGTGGTGGTGATATGCTGAATACCATTCACACGACAAAACTGTTGAAATTCCGCACTAACAAATTGAGGTCCATTGTCACTGACGATAGTTTCAGGCAAACCTTCGATGCAAAACACTGATGTTAAGGCACTGATTGTACTAGACGCTGTCGTTGAGTTCATGGCAATCACGAAAGGAAACTTGCTTAAAGCGTCTACAACGATTAACCAGCGCGTATTCCAGAAAGGTCCGGCAAAGTCCATGTGTAAACGTTGCCATGGTCCCTTGGGGCGTGGCCAGTCTGAGAAACGTTGCGGAGTAGCCGCCTGTTGCTCCGCACAAACAGTACACTGTGACGTCATGTTCTCTATCTGAGCGTCCATACCAACCCACGTACAATGACGTCTGGCCAATTGGTTTGTCCTAACAATACCCCAATGTCCTTGATGCAGGAGGCGTAACACTTCACGTTGCAGGGAACGAGGAACAATCACTCTTGTTTGGTCGTTGTCCGTATGTAACAACAGAACACCCTGACTTAAAGATAATGCATGACGTTGTGCAAAATAACGTCGAACCAGAGGCCGATCAATGTCTTTGGCTCTGGCAGGCCACCCTGAGCGAACAAAACGTACTACCACACTTAGGTCTGCATCCGCAGCTGTTTCCTGTGCAACCCGACGAGAGTTCAAAGGGAATCAAACATGTATCACTAAGTAGTGCAGACTTTAATTTGTCAAAGGCAACCTGATAATCTTTAGACCAGACAAACGGAACAATCTTCCTACGTAAGTGATGCAGTGGAGCTGCAATCTGAGAGGCATTGGGAATAAACCGGAAATAATAGTTAAGCTTTCCCATTACTGCTTGCAATTCATGCACATTCTTAGTAGGAGGCAAGTCTTTGATTGCTCTAAGATGTGACTGTAAGGGATGAATTCCGCGGGCATTAATCACATGGCCTAGGTACTCTATTTCAGTTTGAGAAAACGAACACTTTGCTTTATTGCAACGTAGACCTGCTGCAGTCAAAACTTTGAAAAGGCACTCCAGGTTTGCTAAATGTTCTTCAACTGTACGTCCGGATACCACAATATCATCTAAATAGTTCGAACAACATGGTACAGAAACTGTCAGCTGATCCAAAAAACGCTGAAAAATAGCGGGGGCGGAAGAACTGCCAAAGGGTAGGCGTTGAAATTGAAGAAGGCCCATGTGAGTATTAATCACGAAAAACTTTTTTGACTCGTCATCAAATGGAATCTGTAAGTATGCCTCTGCTAAATCAATCTTGGAAAAGAAGCGAGACTGTCCTAATTTGTCCATTAGTTCGTCAGGTCTGGGCAGGGGATAAGTGTCTACAATTGTTTGACTGTTCACTGTTGATTTGAAGTCCGCACAGAGACGAAGTGTTCCTGACGGCTTGGGTATAATTACTATAGGCGAGGCCCACTGACTCGCAGAAACAGGAGAAATCACCCCACTATCTTGCCAACGTTTAAGTTCTTCGGCAACTGTATCACACAAGGCGATAGGCACTGGTCTAGCTTTACGAAATTTTGGAACTGCAGATTCTTTTATAGTTACATGTGCCACGAAGTCTTTTGCACAACCTAGTTCCGGCGAAAACAAGTCACTATATTTGTCACACAATGCATTGATTTTATCCTGAGGCACTATTGACGAAATTTGAAGCACATCTCTTTGAATTGATAAACCAAACAAGTCAAAAGCATTTAGTCCATAACTGATCTGTGTCGATTTGGCCTGAAGAACTACAAAAGCAACTGTTTTTGTTACAACTTGAAAAAAGGCGGGCAGGTTACACGTTCCTACCACGGGAATATTTTGACCTGTATAAGCCGTTAACACTTGCTGTGACGGCGACAATTTTGGCGAATCCAGAAGTTCATAAGTATCTCTATTTATTAAGGTAACAGCGGAACCAGTGTCAAGCTGAAATTGCACAGTCCTATTGTCAATGGAAAGATTCACAAAAAGTTTTTGCTTGCGGCGCTCGACAGGTGCGCGAATGTGGGCAACGCCTGTACGGTTTGTTTACTGCGTATGCGCGGGCCGCGTAGTGAAGGAAGCGGCGCAGACTCGGCACATAGACTAATATCACTGTCACTAGATGTCACTACCGCCGGATCGGCGTCCGCGCAAGCATGCGAAGCCACTCCAGATGTACTAACTACTGCACTACACTTTTGAGTAGCTACTTGATGTCTACTGTCACTAGCTACACAGTACTGGGCACTATTACATGGAGCAGTTGCATAAGGCACTATTTTCACTACAGGAATGCACTGTTCATAGTCATTTTGCTTGTCCCGAACCCTTTTCCGTTGCACTGTTTTACGCGCTCGCCGGCGCTTGCTACCTGGTGCACTATATAGTTTTGCCATAGGCGCAGAACTACTTTCTTGCAATTGAGATCCAAGGAACGCACTGTTCAATTCCACAGCCCGTATAACATTTACAGAATGAACTGTTCTCGCACTCTGCGAAGCACTGTTTCTAACGGAACCGTTCTTTGAGTTTTTAATTTGCATACACACAGACTGCACATGTCCCGATTTGCCACATTGTTAACAGGTTGCGTTGCGACTAGGGCAATGAGCACGCTTGTGGCGAGACACTCACTGGGGGCAAGATTTACGTACATTTTTCTGAAATGAGCGTTGGCGCCCGTTATTCAAATCACTGTTTCTAACACGACGGGGCGACCTTTGTGTCGCACTTTTACACTGGCTACTGTTCACTGTCTGTTCAGCACGGCCTGTACTATTGTAAGAATCACTGAGAATTACGGCTAGGAAAGCGACCGTTGCGGCGCACTGAATTAACACTGTGGCTTTGCATTTCTACATCTGCTAAGTCAAAAGTATCATGCGCATCTATAAGCTGCAGTACACTGTCTAATAAGGGGTCAGACTGTTTCAGAATTGCTGCTCTAATTCTGGGGTCCTGAATATTCTGCGTAATCGCATCCCTCAACATCACGTCACTATACGAAAGTCCACAAGAGCAAGTAAATTTACATTTGCGGGTTAAGCCCTTCAATTCCGTAATCCACTCTTGGTGTGACTGCTCAGGTAATTTTTTAAGTCTGAAAAATCGGTACCGTGCTGCAGCTACGAGAACTTTTCTCTCATAATGAGCATTTAGTGCCTCTACTATTTGTTCAAAGTATACATCACGAGGAGATACGTCGGGGAAAAGTTTTTTCAGTAACACGAAGGTGTTGGTGCCCACCACAGATAATAGCAGATGCTTCACTTTCTGACCTGTAATTTGATGAGCCGCGACGAGTTCTTGAAACTGTGCGAAGTAGTCGCTCCATTCTTCCTCACGTTCGTTGTACTGGCGAAACGTAGGAAGCGTTGCGGCGGCAGGTGTGGGCTGCTGAAGTGGCGGCTGTTGTTGTTGGTTAGCTGCTTGCGCTGTGAGCTGGGCCACAGCCTACAGGAGTTGTGTTATTTGCGCCGTCTGTAACTGAATAATTTCCATTAAGTTTGGGTTCGGGGTAGTGGCCATGCTGACCGATTAGGCGCCGCGCATACAAGTAAATTATAACAAAACACAAATGCAATATGAAAGAGGACGCGCTGCAACAAAAAAGTCCACAAAACACGCAACAAAATATCTTCCCCCAAAATTCTTATAATAAGGGTGGGAGGCCGGGAGCAATTTCTGTGTGCTCCGACTACTACTGCTGTCTGGCTGCTGCAAGCGGGCTGGTCCACGGTCCTATCACTCCTCGTCGCCACTTTTGCATCCCATCCTCGTCGCCACTTTTGTGTCCCAGCCTCATCACCGCTTTTGTGTCTCGTTTCCATCGTAGGTGTCGGTGGCCGAGTGGAATGAGACCGACACAGGAATAAAGATAGCACACTAGAGTAAATTAGAACGAGATATATATTGCACAGAATTTATACAATACTGAACTTTTACATAGTACTGCATAATGTTAATACATAGTTAAGCTAGAGTCCTGCCTAGTGCCTAACTGATAGCCAAGTCTTCACTGGTGCCTATCGGATTCCGAAGTCTTTACTGGTTCCTATCTCAGTCCCAAGTGAACGATGTCGTTCACTGGTGGCCACGAGCGGAGTTGCTGCAGAGGGCGCTCGTGGCTGTCATCGTAAGAATGCCGCGCCGTGCGTGCATGGCGGCGCGCGGCGAAAGTAGGTTGCGCGCACTTTGGACTTGTGCGACACCACACCCACATCTTTCCAAACAGTTAAATATTTGTTGCGACGAAGAGTAGTAATGTGATTTACCCTCCAAATTGCGACACAGTTGCAAGAAAGTCCAAAGAGGATGTGGTGAGTAACACTAAAAAATTCATTGTCGTTCCCGTGTCTGTTAATAACATTAAAAACAAGATGGAGTTTAAAACATTATTACAGTCGGTCTCGAACCCATTACATTTGACAATGCGGAACCAGACCGCTAACGATACGGCTTCTTACTACGTGTAGAGTGGTGACTTCTTTATTATTAATTATCGGATCTTCTGATGGCTTTAACATTTGATGCGTCTTTAATTTATGATTATATTTTAGAAAATATGACGTGTTTTTGGTGAATTTTCAATGCGCCAAAAACAAAAATTCGAAGCATGGACGTTGCCTTCATGGAGAATTTGCGCTTGCGTTAGGCGAGGTTCGCAGTACTTCAGTGTCTTGCTTCGGGACCATTCGTGCGTAACCATCAGAGTTCGAGTAGCCAGGAGCTGGTGTCTTGACCAGCTCTAACGCCATTGTTGAAAGCGACGTTTCCTGTCGCCACTCCCTGCCACGGGAGCCCCCGTGTGCTGCTTCCAGGGGGTACCTAAGTTTGTTGTTGTTGTTGTTGTTGGGTTTTTTGAAGGGACTAAACAACGATGGTTATCAGTTCCTTTTTCCAGTCAAAGAGATAAAACATTTTGTTAAGCGTTCCGAAGTGAATGCATTAACAAGTCAAAGTTTAAAACTAATAGAAAGAAAGGATACTATTAAAAACGAAGAAGGGATAAAACAGCTGAAACAGCACAAGAGTGTTTTTGCTGGGTGGTCACAAGGATATAAGGAACACAGCCAGCCACTCTGGAACACGTTAAAACCACCTACCTAAGAGACTTAAGCAGGCGGAGGACAGAGAAATGACAGACAAACACAAACTTTAAAGTGACTTGTAAAGTCCACACTCACGCATAAAATTTAAAACAGAGTCAACCGTGGAGGTATTGTCAGCTAGTGCTAGCTGCAAAGTGTCAGGAAGATTAAAATAGCGTCTTGCTGCGGCTAAATGGCGACATTCAATTAAGATGTGGGCGACCGTCAAAGGCGCACCACATTGACACTGAGGAGGGTTCTCACGACGCAGGAGGTGACCGTGCGTAAGCCAAGTATGGCCTATACGGAGTCGGCAAAGGACGACCGACTCCCTGCGAGAAGCCCTCAGGGACGTCGTCCATGCAGCAGTAGACGGCTTGACGGCACGGAGCTTATTCGGTTCAGTCGAATCTGCCCATTCAGAATTCCAAACCCTTAAGACCTTGCGGGTCAACTGGGTTTGGAGGTCGGAAACTGGGAGGCCAATATCCAGGGACCGCATAGTTGTGGCCTGCTTGGCCAGCTGATCAACACGTTCATTGCCCGGTATACCTATGTGCCCTGGCGTCCAGACAAAAACGACAGAACGGCCTGATTCGCCAAGGGCGAAGACAGCATCTTGAATGGCTCGCACCACTGTGTTTTTCGATTGAAACTGGTCGAGGGCCTGTAAGCCACTCAGGGAGTCGCTACAGATGACGAACGATCCCCTGGGGCGAGCTCTGAGGTGTTCAAGAGCTCTCAAAATACCGACCAGTTCTGCAGTGAAGATGCTGCTTCCACAAGGCAATGACCGCTGTTCGATGTGGTCACCATGGATAAAGGCATATCCAGCATGGCCATCGACCAAAGAACCGTCCGTGTATATGATGTGTGCTCCGTGAAACGAATCAAGCAGTGCATGGAACCGGCGACGGAGAAGCAGTGGTGAGATGGAGGCTTTCGAATCCCGGGACAAGTCCAGCCGAAGCTCCAGGCGAGGAATATTCCAGGGGGGATACGGAGGGAGTAATGGTAAGGTGGAGGAAGGGGTAAGGAATCAAGTGAGGAGAGAAGGGAACGGACACGGACCGCAATCGGAAGACCCGACCTGGGCCGACGCCGTGGGGAAGGGAGTGCAGAAAGTGGGAAGAGAAGCCTGTGGTTCGGATGGCGGAGTGAAGCATGAACCCGGGCAATGTAGCTCACCAACAGCTGTTGCCGGCGATACCGCAGAGGGGGAATACCAGCTTCAGCTAGGAGGCTCGTTACGGGACTGGTGCGAAAAGCCCCTGTTGCGAGACGTACACCTGTGTGGTGGACGGGGTCTAGGACTCGCAAGGCAGAAGGGGCTGCCGAGTCATAAACCAAGCTCCCGTAATCAAGCCGAGACAGAATAAGTGACTTGTACAGCTGAAGAAGGGTGGAACGTGCTGCTCCCCATCCAGTATGGCTGAGGCATCTAAGAATATTTAAATGCTGCCAACACTGTTGTCGCAGCTGGCGTAGGTGTGGCACGCACGTCAGCCGGGCATCGAAGACCATGCCCAGGAAGCGATGTATTTCCTCGACCTGAAGTAGTTCACCACCCAAGTAGAGCTCTGGGTCAGGGTGAACCACCTGACGGCGACAGAAGTGCATCACGCGGGTTTTCTGCGCGGAGAACTGAAATCCGTGAGTAGAGGCCCATGAGTGGGCCTTTCCGATGGCACCCTGCAGCCGTCGTTCAGCTACGCCGATGCTAACGGAGCTGAAATACAGGCAGAAGTCGTCGGCGAACAGGGAGCAACTGACCGATGACCCCACAGCCGCAGCAAGACCGTTAATTGAAACTAAAAACAACGGGACACTGAGGACAGAGCCCTGTGGAACACCGTTCTCTTGAATACGGGGGGAGCTAAAAGATGCCCCAACCCTCACCCGAAACGATCGGTGGGAGAGGGCACCCCGTAAGCCCCAGTCATGAAGAGTAGTTAAAATATGGTGGCACCAGGTGGTGTCATACGCCTTTCGTAGGTCGAAAAATACAGCTACCAAATGCTCACGCCTAGAAAACGCCGTGCGAATGGCCGACTCCAGTGACACGAGGTTGTCAATGGTAGAACGGCCCTGGCGAAAGCCCCCTTGTTGTGGGGCAAGGAGTCCACGCTCTTCAAGGATCCACATAAGCCGCCGACTCACCATAAGTTCGAAAAGCTTGCAGAGAACGTTGGTGAGGCTTATCGGACGGTAATTGTCAGCCACCTGGGGATCTGCACCAGGTTTCAGCACCGGGATGATAGTGCTTTCCCGCCACTGCGATGGGAAAGTGCCCTCTGCCCATAGATGGTTAAACAGGGCGAGGATGCGGCATTTGAACTCTGGTGAAAGGTGTCGGAGAAATTGGCCGTGAATCCTATCAGGTCCTGGAGTTGTATCAGGACACGCAGCAAGGGCAGTTCGGAACTCCCACTCGTTAAACGGGTCGTTGTATACTTCCCGACGACGAGTGCGGAAAGATAACTGTTTCCGCTCGGTCCGCTCTTTGAGGGACCGAAAGTCGGCACTGTACGTGGCAGTCGTAGAGCATTGTGCGTAGTGGTCTGCCATGTGCTCGGCGATCGCTGTCGGGAGCGTGCTGAGCACACCCTGGATGGTGAGGGATGGGATTCCTGTCGGCAGGCGGTATCCAAAGACGCGTCGGACTTGCGCCCTCAGTCAGGGAGGTGCGGGAGCCGATACTGGCTACATACCGCTCCCAGGAATCCTGCTTGCTCTGTTTCAGGAGTCGTCGAGCACGCGCACGGAGCCGTTTAAAGGCCATCAAATTCTCCACGGATGGGTGGCGTCGATGGCGCTGAAGCGCTCGCCGACGGTCCCGGATAGCCTCAGCAATCTCCGGTGTCCACCAAGGCACAGACCTACGCCTAGTGGAACCGGTGGTTCGTGGAACTGCTACCTCAGCGGCCATGACAATACTGTCAGTCACCTGCTGGACTGCATTGTCAATGTCATCTGGAAGTGGTGCAGCGATGACAGCGGTTGAAGTATAGACTCGCCAGTCAGCCCTACGGAGACACCAACGGGGTAAGCTGTCTGCAGCTTGGTACTGCAGGAGCGACACAAAGATTGGGAAGTGGTCGCTGCCACACAGGTCCTTACACACGCCAACCGAAGTGTGGTCGAAGGCTGGGGCTGCAGACGGAGAGGTCGATCGCTGAATACGTGCCTTGTGCCACGCTAAAATGCGTGGGGGCACCTGTATTCAGGATGCAAAGGTCTTGTTGCGCCACTAATGTCTCAACATCCCTACCGTGGCCTGTGGTCTGGAGTCCACCCCACAGAGGGTTGTGGGCGTTGAAGTCCCCCAAAAGGAGGAATGGTGGGGGAAGTTGGGAGACCAGAGCAGTAAGGGTGTTGAGAGACACAGCCTCATCCGGAGGAAGGTACAAGCTGCAGACAGTGAATTCCTGCGTTGCCCGTATTCTGACAGCTACTGCCTCAAGAGTGGTGTTGAGTGGCACTGGGGCACTGGGTACAGTGTCCAGGACATACAGGCAGACACCGCCAGACACCCTGTCATAAAGGGTCCTGTTGCGGTAGTAGCCCCGATACCCACGAAGGGCAGGGGTGCGCTGTGCTGGAAACCATGTCTCCTGTAGGGCAATACAAAGTGCAGGGTAGTGCCACAGTAATTGGCGCAGCTCGGCCAGGCGATTAAAGAAGCCGCCGCAATTCCACTGGAAAATAACTCTTTCTACTCGCTGTAAAGCCATAAAAGAAAAGAAAGGAAAGAAGAATATTCCATAGGAACATCTGACGCCTTATGGTCAGGATCTACAGAATCTAAGACCATAGGTGATTCTGGATGTGCAGAGTTCCTACGTTCGGGCGAATCAAGAAGTGCGAGATCCTCAGCGGAGGCGAGGATCACGACTTCATCCTCTGAAGCAGAGGATGTGGGTGTGGGTGGCTTGGAAGCCAGCAAAGAATCCTTTTTCTTCTTTTCTTTCCTTTTAGCCTCTCGCTGGCCCTTGGGTGTTAAGGGTCGTGAGGGCTTCTCAACAGGGGCTGCAGCTGCCGACGAAGAGGTGGAGGACCCTCGATCAGCAGCCGCGGGATCCTTCAGCCATTTGCTGGGATCCACTTTCCCATGAAGAGAAGCCTTGGAAGGGAGTGTCCCGTGGGACCCCTTCCGGGCGAGAGGAGCCGGAGAAGGCTGTTGTTTCTCTGGCGCTGGGGTGGGAACCGACGTCCCCCACAATGGTTTGTCTGTTGCTCCCAAAGAGAAAAGTGTGGGAGCAAACGAAGGTGTAGTACCTACAACTGTCAAGGGGGCAGGTGCAGTAGTTCGGGCCTGGGGGCCCGGTGGCACAGATGGTCTGGTGACTGACGATGAAGCTACTGTGGCATAAGACGTTGTCATGGTGACAGGATGGAGCTTCAAATAATTGCGTCTGGCCTCTGCGTATGTCAGCCGGTCCAGGGTCTTATACTCCATGATCTTGCGCTCTTTGTGGAGTACAGAACAGTCGGGCGAACAAGGAGGATGCTGCTGATTGCAATTGACGCACACTGGAGGTGGGGTACAGGGGGCGTCTGGTTGGGATGCACACCCAGACTCCCGACATGTTGGGTTGGCGTCACATCGGGAGGACATGTGACCAAACCTCCAGCACTTGAAACAGCACATAGGGGGAGGAACGTAGGGCTTGACGTCGATCCGGTAAACCATCACCTTGACTTTGTTGTTGTTGTTGTTGTTGTTGTTGATAGGGGACCAAACTACAAGGTCATCAGTCCCCTGTTCCAGGCACTAATGTAACATGTGATAAAACGAAAACACAGAGAACAAGGATTAGAGAATTCCTGGAATGTAAAATAAAGACAAACACTACACTTATACACAGAGGACTGCACAAAAGGGATAACAGGACAATTTCACAGCAGAATGCAATGGCCGTCTGATCACTAGGATAAAAACGGATGAGCGAGCCATGCTGTACACACTAAAAAACCACCTCAACCGAAAAGGTAGAGGCTATCAAGTAACTTAAAAACAGTGTAAAAATGAGAGTCTGTGAATCACTCAGAAGCGCCTTCCATTAAATGGACGGGTAGAAACCAGATGCGCGAATAAAATTTAAAACAGTAGTAGCCAAGGAGGGATTGTCACCTAAAACTGATGGCAGCGAATCTGGTAGGCTAAAGGACTGCCGCAAAGTGGCTAAAAACGGACAATGCAACAGTATGTGGACCACAGTAAGCTGGTCGCCACAATGACAAACTGGTGGGCCCTCTCGACGCAATAGGTGGCCATGTGTTAACCACGTATGACCAATGTGTAGTCGGCAGAGTACAACGGACTCCCTACGAGAAGCTCGTAGGGAGGACCTCCACATTGCCGTAGTAAGCTTAACAGCACGGAGCTTATTCGGTGCGTTCGATTCAGCCCGCTCAGTATTCCAAAGGCTTAAAACCTTCCGATTGAGCACCGCCTGGAGATCCCTCTCCTGGAGACCGATTTCCAGCATAGCTGAGGTAGTAGCCTCCTTCGCCAGTTGGTCAACACGTTCATTTCCTTTTATTCCAATGTGTCCCGGAGTCCAAAGGAAGACCACAGTGCGACCAGATGTACATAGTCTGTATACAGCTTCCTGAGTGGACCGTACCAATGGATGTTTTGGGAAACAATGGTTAAGGGCTTGCAGACCACTCAGGGAGTCAGTACAGATAACCACAGACTCCCCGGGGCAGGCTCTGAGGTGTTCAAGGGCCCGCCAAATGGCGACAAGTTCCACTGTAAACACACTACTCCCACAGGGCAATGAACGTTGTTCTATATGCTGGCCATGCGTATAGGCATACCCAACATGGCCATCGACTAGGGAGCCATCGGTGTATAGAAATTCAGCACCATGGTAGGAATCTAGAAGGGCCTGGAACTGTTGATGCATAGTCGCCGGTGCAACAGAGGCTTTGGAGTCTCGGGACAAGTCCAACCGAAGCTGGAGGCGAGGAATGACCCAAGGAGGAGTACTAGAACGGTACTGGAAGGTGAAAGGAATAGGAAGGGATCCTAAAGAAGAAAGGAGGGAACGAATACGGACCGCAACCGGGAGGCCCGACCGCGGCCGTTGTCGCGGGGAAGGGAGTGCGTCAGCTGGGAAGAGGAGCCTGCGATTTGGGTGGTGAGGTATGGCATGAATACGGGCAACATAAGAAGCCATTAGCCGTTGCCTTCTGAATCGCAGGGGGGGAACCCCAGCCTCAGCAAGAAGGCTTGTCACAGGACTGGTACGGAAGGCCCCTGTTGCTAAACGGATGCCACTATGATGGACAGGATCTAAGATCTGCAGTGCAGTTGGAGCTGCAGAATTATACACAAGGCAGCCATAATCCAGGCGTGACTGTATAGTAGCAGTGGAGTGGGGCGAGCAGCTCCCAAACCTGAGTGGCTGAGGCAGCGGAGGATGTTTAGATGTCTCCAACATTTTTGTTTTAACTGGCGAAGATGCGGTATCCAGGTCAGCCGGGCATCAAAAAGCATGCCTAGGAAGCGGTGTGTCTCCTCAACGCGAAGGGGTACATCATTCAAATATAACTCAGGGTCCGGATGAGCTACCCGATGGCGACAAAAGTGCATGACGCGGGTTTTCTGCGCCGAAAATTGGAAACCATGCTCAGAGGCCCAAGACTGTGCCTTTCGAATGGCTCCCTGCAGCTGCCGTTCTGTGACGTTAATGCTGCTGGAGCTGAAGTAAAGGCAAAAGTCGTCGGCAAACAAAGAGGAAGAGACAGACGTTCCTACTGCCGCAGCTAGTCCGTTAATAGCTATCAAAAATAAAGATACACTCAAAACCGAGCCCTGTGGGACGCCATTCTCTAAAACATGAGCGGAGCTAAGAGAGGTGCCAACCCGAACCTGAAAGGAGCGTAGCGACAGGAAGTTCTGTATGAACGTTGGTAGGGGGCCACGTAAGCCCCATTCATAAATTGTAGAGAGGATGTGATGACGCCAGTTTGTATCATAAGCCTTGCGGAGGTCAAAAAAGACTGCGACAAGGTGCTCTCGGCGATTAAAAGCGGTACGTATGGCTGATTCCAGGGACACGAGATTGTCTAGAGTGGAACGGCCCTGACGGAAGCCTCCCTGTTGTGGAGCCAGGAGACCGCGATCCTCCAGTAGCCACATAAGCTGTCGACTCACCATACGTTCGAGGATCTTACACAGAACGTTGGTGAGACTGATGGGGCGGTAGCTCCCAGCATCGGACGGATCTGCGCCTGGTTTCATCACTGGGACGATAGTACTTCTCCGCCATTGTGACGGGAAAAGGCCTTCCGTCCAGAGACGATTATAAAGGGCGAGTAGCCGCCGTTTAAAGTCCGCTGAGAGGTGACGGACGAACTGGCTTTGAATACGGTCCGGACCAGGAGAGGTATTAGGGGATGCAGCAAGAGCAGTCTGGAACTCCCACTCACTAAATGGGGCATTGTACGCTTCCTGTCGACGTGTGCGGAAGGACAATTGCCTCCGCTCAACTCGCTCTTTGAGGGCGCGAAATTGTGCACTGTAGGCTGCTGTCGCAGAGCAACGTGCAAAGTGCCCTGCCATTAGCTCCGCAATTAGCGTCGGGTCAGTACAAAGACTGCCGTCAATTCGGAGTGACGGGATTCCGCTTGGCGGGTGGTACCCAAAGAGGCGCCGTACCTGCGACCACACTTGAGAAGTGGAGGCGCAGGAGCCTATGGTGGCTACATATCGTTCCCAACAGTCCTGCTTACTCTGTTGGATCAGTCTCCGGGCTTGGGCCCGGAGACGCTTAAAAGCGATTAGATGTTCAATACTTGGGTGGCGCCGGTGGCGTTGAAACGCCCGTCGTCGCTCCCGGATAGCGTCAGCTATCTCCTGCGTCCACCAAGGCACCGACTTGCGCCTAAGTGAGCCTGTGGTAGTCGGGATATTCGCTTCAGCAGCGGAAACAATCTCCTCAGTTACTTGCTGTACTGCCATATCGATGTTATCTGGCAATGGATTAGTAGCCACAGCTGTCGAGGTATAGCCGTGCCAGTCAGCCCTATGGAGGGACCACCGTGACAGGTGTCCTGCAGGGTGAAATTGTGAGAGCGACAAAAGGAGAGGAAAGTGGTCGCTCCCACAAAGGTCATCATGGACCTTCCAAGATAAATGCGGAAGGAGACTCGGGCTACAAATGGATAGGTCGATGGCGGAGAAAGAGCCATGCGCCACGCTGAAGTGTGTGGGTGCCCCACTATTCAAGATGCAAACGTCAAGCTGTGTGAGAAGGTTCTCAAGGTCTCTACCACGGCCCGTGCTCTCAGTTCCACCCCATATAGGGTGGTGGGCATTGAAATCACCCAAGAGGAGGAACGGTTGTGGTAATTGGGCAACCAATGCAGCGAGGTCAGCAGGAGAGACAACAACATCCGGGGGAAGGTATAGGGAACAGATGGTAAATTCCTCTATTGCCCGGATTCGAACAGCCACAGCCTCCAGGGTCGTGGTGAGAGGCACAGCTGCACTGGGGACGGTTGCAAGAACATAAACACAAACTCCGCCAGATACCCTGTCATAGATGGAACGATTGTTGTAATAGCCCCGATAGCCACGAAGGGCTGGGGTCCTCTGTGCAGGGAACCAAGTTTCCTGCAGGGCTATACAAAATGCTGGAAACCGGCACAACAATTGCTGCAATTAGGACAAATGGCGGAAAAACCCGCCACAGTTCCACTGCATGATCAGAGAGGCTCCTGGTCGCTGGGACATGCAGATTGGGATGGTACATTGGAGTCTGCAAGGGTGTTCGCCGTTGCTGATGGCGGAGGCTGAGCCTCAACGTCCATCGCGTCTGGGGACTCAGCAAAAGCCAAGTCCTCAGGGGACGTGAGAATTTCTATTTCGTCCTCTGAGGCTGACGTTTGTTGTGGTGGTTCAGGAGCCACCTGGTGGTCCGTCTTTTTGGATCTCTTTTTCTTTCGTTCGCGCTTATCTTTCGGTCTCTCCTGCTGGGAGGGCTTTTCTGCCATATTCTTGGGGACGGAAGATGCACTCGAGGCCCTGCGACCAGCAAGTAGTGGCTTTTCCAGCCACTCGCTGGTATCTGCCATACCAGCGTCAGAGACCTTAGGAGGAAGGGCATCGAGGGAGCCCTTCCTTGCAGGAGGAGCCAGAGACGGTTGTTCGTTCTCTGGCTCAGGGATGGGGACCGTTGTCCCCGGTGGTTTGGTACTCGTTGCTCCCAAAGTAGGGGCCTTGGGAGCAACAGAAGAGGAGGCGCCCCCTGACATTGAAGGGGCAACTGGTAACTGTTGGGCCGGAGGGCCCAGGATGGTAGATGGAACCTGATGTGCCTTTACCGTAGATGTTGCTGTAGCATAGGTAACCTTCATGTTGACAGGGTGAATCTTTTCATATTTGCGCTTGGCCTCGGAATATGAGAGCCTGTCCAGGGTCTTGTACTCCATTATCTTTCTCTCTTTTTGGAAAACTGTGCAATGTAGTGAGCAGGGAGAGTGGTGCTGGCCACAGTTAACACAAACTGGAGGTGGGGTACATGGGACGTCTGGATGTGACGCACGTCCGCACTCCCGACAGGTGGGGTTGGCATCGCAGCGAGATGACATATGGCCAAACCGCCAGCACTTAAAGCAGCGCATAGGGGGAGGAACGTAGGGTTGGACGTCACCATCACCTTGACCTTTTCGGGCAATGAATCACCCTCAAAAGCCAAGATGAAAGCACCAGTGGTGACCCTGTTGTCCTTCGGACCCCTATATATGCGCCGAATAAACTGCACTCCTCGATTCTCTAAGTTCTTACGGAGTTCGTCATCAGATTGAAGTAAGAGATCCCGATGAAAGATAATACCCTGGACCATGTTCAAAGTTTTATGCGGTGTGATGGTAACGGGAACGTCACCCAGCTTGTCACAGGCAAGCAGTGCCCGTGACTGGGCTGGGGACGACGTCGTTATCAGAATCAACCCGGATCGCATCTTAGATATTCCGTCTACCTCGCCAAACTTGTCTTCAATATTCTCGACAAAAAACAGAGGCTTAGTCGACATAAACGATTCGCCATCTGTTCGACTGCACACCAGGTATCGGGGGGCATACGCCTCACCTTGATGACGAGCCCGACGTTCCTCCCATGGCCTAGCCAGCGATGGAAACGATTGGGGGTCATAAGATACTGCATTGAAAGAAACTCTTCCTCGCTTTCAGCCGCCGTTTTCGCGCCCGCTACGCTTTTGTTTGCTCGTTTCATGTTCGTTCCACGAGCAGCTAGGGAACTAAAGGTCCACCCAGGCAGAGCCCCGCTTGCCTGGGTAAGCCTTGTACAACTGAGGTGCGGCAGGTTCCTCAGAGGTTGCTCGCTAGCGGCTGTTCAACCTCAACAGCCATGCATCTCCTCGGCACGTAGCACACCTTGAGATTGAGGGTTTTTTTATAGAGGTTTTTACCGTCCTCGCGACCCGGGCGATTAAGCCAAGATCCCCGGGCTCTGAAACGTACAACGTTCCACCGTCGCGCCGAACGATGGTCGTTGAAGCACGCACAGAGCTTACGGTGTAGCGGACTGTTGGCGCGACACAGCCCACAGCTCAGGACCCCGGGTTCGCCAAGCCCGTACTCAGCAAGTTAATGCTGAGCCCCTGAGGGGACCTTGACTTTCTCAGGCAATGAATCGCTCTCGAAAGCCACGATGAAGGCACCGGTGGCAACCTTCTTGTCCCTCGGACCCCTATAGATACGGCGGATGAAGTGCACACCTCGCCGCTCCAAGTTAGCTCTCAATTCATCGTCCGATTGCAGCAGCAGATCCCTGTGGAAAATGATGCCCTGGACCATGTTTAAGGTCTTATGTGGTGTAACGGAAACGGAAACATCACCCAGCTTGTCACAGGCTAGCAAAGCCCGTGACTGGGCTGGGGATGACGTCGTTATTAAAACGGTTCCAGACCTCATTTTTGACAATCCATCGACCTCTCCATATTTGTCTTCTAGATGTTCCACAAAGAACATTGGCTTTGTGGAAATGAAAGATTCCCCATCTGTACGTCTGCACACTAAATACTTTGGGGCGTAAGCCTCGCCTTGAATTTTTGCCCTACGTTCCTCCCACGGTGTAGACAGGGAAGGAAACGTTTGGGGGTCATACTGTTCAGCATTGTAGTCGCTTCGACTGCGCTTAGAGACGGCGGTTGTACGTCCGCCAACGTTTCGTGGTCTTTTCATCGTGTTCCCACGAGCAGCTAGGGAAATAAGGGTCCACCCATGCAGAGCCCCGCTTGCCTGGGTAATCCTTATACAACTGAGGTGCGGCAGGTTCCTCAGAGGTTGCTCGCTAGCGGCTGTTCAACCTCAACAGCCATGCATCTCCTCGGCACGTAGCACACCTTGAGATTGAGGTTTTTTTTTTATAGAGGTTTGTACCGTCCTCGCGACCCGGGCGATTAAGCCAAGATCGCCGGGCTCTGAAACGTACAACGTTCCACCGTCGCGCCGAACGATGGTCGTTGAAGCACGCACAGAGCTTAGGGTGTAGCGGACTGTTGGCGCGACGCAGCCCACACCTCAGGACCCCGGGTTCGCCAAGCCCGTACTCAGCAAATTAATGCTGAGCCCCTGAGGGGGGTACCTAAGGGAATTGAACCTCAATCGCGTATGCGCATTGCAACGCTGAGGCCACTAGCACGTATATGAAGCGGCTGCGCTATGACTTGAATACATGATGTTTCCACGACGTAAAACGTTTCTCATGCGATTAAAATACTTTAAATGTGCATATAAAATGATCTGATAGAAGAACGGAACGAAGAATCATAGTTTAAGAAAACTTTTTATTTTTATTATCGGTTTAGGAAAAAGGTTTAAATTTTGCACCCACACCTACGGTTGTTCCTATTATGGATTTTATTTGTGCTGTTGAGCAAGCTGTATCTCGTATTCCAGAAGATCAGGCTGATGAAATTAGGCAAGAGGTTGCCTACAAACTTCGCAGAGCACCTCCTCCAAGAAGCAATATTCCAAGTAGTGAGAGGACGGCCATCCGGTCTTTGAGAGAATATAAGGATTTGGCTATTCTTCCGGCCGATAAAGGGAATGCTATGGTTCTTTTATCACGTGGAGACTATGTGACCAAGATGAATCTTTTATTGGATGACTCAGTCTGCCATAGGTTACGTAATGATCCCACGGAACGAATGAAACGGAAGACGCTTTCACTTTTAAAGAAGAGTTCCTTGGCAGATGACGTGGTTAAGAATCTTCACCCTAGAGCTGCTTTCCTCCGAGACTCTATTTCACAAGCATGAAATTCCTCTTCGTCCTATTGTGAGCAATTTTGGTGCTCCTACCTATAATTTGGCCAAATAATTAGCTTCTGTTCTCGCTCCTCACGTTGGAAAGTGTAAACATCACATATTAAACTCGGCACATCTTATTCGGCGACTGAAGTCAGTTTGCCTTGGTCGATCAGACTTACTTGTCAGTTTTGATGTATCCCTTTTTCCCGCGTTCCTCTTGAAGAGTTCTTGTTATTAATTATTGGAAAACTGGATGATGAAACAGTTAAGTTGTGTCGTCATGTGCTGACTTCGTCGTATTTCCTTTTTAATGATGCCTTTTATGAACAAACTGACGGTGTGGCTGTGGGGAGTCTTCTTTCTCCCGTAGTCTTTATTAATTTATTATTTTTATTGGTTTTTCTGTTCCATAGGACCCAATTGAGGAGTGAGACTCCATGGTCATGGAAAAAGTCAATACATTAATTGTTACACAAGAATGGTAATAGAAAATTTTTAAGTAGTCCTTTGCACACGACAATCTTAAGACAAAGTGAAAACTCGTGGGAAGAAGCTGATATTATTAATAACAAACGACATTAAAGAAAAAAGGTATTGTGACGCTAGAGTCAAAATTACCAGACTACTGAAAAGGGGTCGACATGACGTTCGCGAATTTACACCACATATTGGTCGAACCGCCCGTTTTTGAGCCAGAAAAATCCTTTTTGCATCAGGCGAGTTACCCCAAAAACAATGCCATACGTCATACGGGAGTGAAAGTAAGCGTAATAGACTACTTTTCGTGTTGAAAAATCACTTATCTCAGATATTGTTCTAATGCTAAATATAGCAGAATTTAGTTTTGGAACAAGATTCTGATTGTTGTTGTTGTTGTTGTTGGTTGTTTAAGGGGGACAAAACTGCAATGGTCATCAGTCCCCCATTCCATCTCTAGGCGTCAAAAGTAAAGCCAAACACGTAAAAGATAATACGCCTAGAGTTTAAAATATCGAAGTGGGAGATGAGTCCCACTAGTCCATAAAACATCAAGAACCACAAGACTAAACAAAAGATGGTTACACAAAGACAACTTACAACAAAGAAACCGATAGCCGTGGTTGACCGACCATAAGAATAAAAAAGGAAAAGTCAACCACTCGGTTTCACAAAGAAATCTCCAGTTAGAGAGAACGATAAAATCCCCCTGCTCGAATAAAACGTAAAACCGTATCTGCCATTGTGGCATCGTCACCTAAAACTTCCGATAAAACAGCAGGGAGGTTAAAATGTCTCCGCAAGGCGGCTAAAAGGGGGCAGTCCAACAATATGTGGACGACTGTCATAATGGAGCCACACTGACATTGGGCTGGGTCCTCACCCCGAAGGAGATGTCCATGGGTGAGCCATGTATGCCCAATGCGGAGGCGACACAAGACCACTGAGTCCCGTCGTGAACTGCGCATTGAGGAGCGCCATGCAACCGTCGTTTGCTTGACCACCCGGAGCTTGTTGGGCGTGCGCAGGCTACGCCACTCAGTATCCCAAAGCTGACGTACTTTCTGGCGCAACAATGAACGGAGATCAGAAGCCGGGAGGCCGATCTCTAGACAGGACATACCTACAGCCTGCTTGGCAAGCCTGTCAACACGTTCATTGCCCGGGATACCAACATGACCTGGAGACCAGACGAACACCACAGATCGCCCGGACCGTGTAATGGCATAGAGTGTCTCCTGAACGGCCAACACCAGGGTAGACCGTGGGTAACACTGCTCCAGAGCTCGAAGGCTGCTCAAGGAGTCGCTGCAAACAACAAAAGACTCGCCTGAGCAAGACCGGATATGCACAAGAGCTCTGTGAATGGCCACCAGCTCTGCAGTGTAAACACTGCAGCCATTCGGCAGAGAGTGCTGTTCCACATGGTCACCGTGTGTATAGGCAAATCCAACACGGTCATCCACCATTGAGCCATCGGTGTAGATCAGGTCATAACCACGGAACTCCGCTATGACAGCCGAGAACTGACGGCGGAGCGCCTCCAGTGGTACTGAGTCCTTGGGCCCATGGGCCAAGTCCAGCCGAATAGACGGCCTTGTCAAACACCATGGAGGTGTATGCACCTGGACCCGATATGGACACGGAAGGGGCAAAGACTCAAGTTCCAGGAGGAGGGACCGAACTCTATAGGCTATCGTATGACCTGACCTGGGGCGTCGCGGATGGTGAGGGACGACCACATTAGAAAACAGAAAACGACGGTTTGGATGGCCTGGGGAGCAATACACGTTCGCTGCATAAGCTGCGAGCAGGTGTTGGCGGCGGATCCCCAAAGGTGGGATCCCAGCCTCCACTTGTAAACTGTTCACCGGGCTGGTGCGGAAAGCGCCCGTCGCAATGCGGACCCCACAGTTGTGAATGGGGTCCAGGAGATGCAGTGCCGAAGGTGCCGCAGACCCATAGGCAATGCACCCAAAATCGAGACGGGACTGCACCAGCGCCGTGTAAAGCCGCAACAGTGTCGAGCGATCAGCACCCCAGGTCGTATGACCCAGGTGGCGGAGAAGGTTGAGATGGCGCCAGCACTTCCGTTTTAGCTGACGAATGTGGGGGAGCCACGTCAGCCGGGCGTCAAAGACCAGACCCAAAAACCGATGCGTGTCTACCACTGTCAGGACTTCGTCATTAAGGTAAAGTTCAGGGTGAGGGTGGACGGTCCGACGCCGACAGAAGTGCACCACTCTAGTCTTGGTGGCAGAAAACTGAAAGCCATGACTTAGGGCCCAGTTCTGCGCCTTCCGAATAGCACCTTGCAACCTACGCTCAGCAACCTGGGTGCTGCAGGAACTAAAAAAGATACAAAAGTCGTCAGCGTAAAGAGAAGGGGAGACCGACGATCCAATTGCTGTCGCTAGGCCATTGATGGCAACTAAAAATAATGGAACACTTAAAACTGAGCCCTGAGGAACGCCATTCTCCTGGATGTATGAGGCGCTCAGGGAGGCACCAATTTGAACACGAAAGGTACGGACAGCTAAAAAATTCTGGATAAAAATCGGTAGGGAGCCCCGGAGGCCCCAGTCATATAAAGTGTTGAGGATGTGGCGTCGCCAGGTGGTATCATATGCTTTGTGCATATCAAAGAAGACGGCAACAAGGTGTTGGCGCCGGGAAAAAGCTGTGCGGATTGCAGACTCGAGGAACACCAGATTATCGGTGGTAGATCGACCCTGGCGAAAACCGCCCTGGCATGGAGCCAACAATCCTCGAGTCTCAAGAATCCAACACAACCGCCGACTGACCATCCGCTCCAGCAGTTTGCACGGCACGTTAGTCAGGTTAATGGGCCGATAGCTATCCAAGGAACGAGGATTTTTGTCGGGCTTAAGCACCGGGATGATGATACTCTCCCGCCACTGTGACGGGAAAACACCATCACACTAAATGCGGTTATAGACCGCAAGTAGGTTTCGCCGACTATCTGCTGAGAGATGTTTCAGCATTTGACTATGGATGCTATCAGGCCCTGGCGCCGTGTCAGGACACTGTTTAAGAGCACTGAGGAGCTCCCACTCAGAAAAGGGAGTGTTGTAAGATTCAGAGCGGCTGGTACGAAAGGAGAGAGACTGGCGTTCTACCCTCTCCTTTACTGCACGGAAGGCCGGTGGATAATTTGCAGAGGCAAAGGCACGAGCATAATGCTCGGCGAACATCTCTGCAAGTGTGGCCGGGTCCGTACATAGGACTCCATTTGAGGAGATACCAGGGATTCCCACTGGTGTCTGTAATCCCTGTAGCCGTCTGATCTTACTCCAGACCTGCGAGGCTGAGGTGCCTGTCCCAATAGTGGAAACGTACCTCTCCCAGCACTCCTGTTTCCGTCTTCTTATAAGCTGGCGAGCACGAGCGCGAAGCCGTTTAAAATTGATTAGGTGCTCCTGAGAGGGGTGCCGTTTGTATCGCTGTAAGGCCCGCCTGCGGTCTTTAATGGCCTCAGCGATCTCCGGCGACCACCACGGCACTGTCTTACGCCGTGGGCACCCTGATGTACGCGGAATGGTCGCGTTCGCAGCAGAAATGATGGAATGTGTGGCACTCTCGACCACCACATCGATTTCCTCGAGTGGGGGAGGGCCAACGATGGCAGCGGAAGCATAGTCTTCCCAGTTAGCCCTGTGCAGAACCCACCTAGGTGGGCGCGCTGGGGACTCGCGTTGTGGGAGTGACAAAAAGACAGGGAAATGGTCACTGCCACACAAGTCGTCATGGGCTCTCCAGTGAACAGATGGTGGAAGGCCGTGGCTGCAGATCGACAGATCAATGGCCGAAAAAGTGCCATGCGCCACACTAAAATGCGTGGGGGCACCTGTATTCAAGAGGCAGAGGTCGAGTTGAGTTAGGAAATCCTCGACAACCCTGCCATGACCAGAGATCGTAGAACCACCCCACAAGGGACTGTGGGCATTGAAGTCGCCCAACAGTAAGAAAGGTGGGGGTAGTTGAGCAACAAGTGCAGCCAAGATGTTCACAGATACGTCACCATCTGGCGGCAAGTAGATACTGCAGACGGTAAACTCCTGTGTGGTCCTCACCCTGACAGCCACTGCTTCTAATGGCGTTTGAAGTGGCACAGATTCACTATACACAGAGGTGAGGACATACACACACACTCCACCTGATACCCTGTTATATATGCTACGGTTGCAGTAAAATCCCCTGTAGCCACGAAGGGCAGGGGTCCGCATTGTTGGAAACCAAGTTTCCTGAAGAGCAATGCAGAAAGCAGGTGTCGTGCTCAAAAGCTGCCGTAGCTCAGCCAGGTGGGGGAAGAAACCGCCGCAGTTCCACTGGAGAATGACATTGTTCGAGTGCTGGGAAGACATGAATCCGAGTCGGTGGGCTACAACTCAGCATCACTGGCACCCACCGGTGTAGGCGTGTCATCAGGATTGTCCGTTTTCTCAATGGCGTCTCCGAGAGCGAGGTCCTCGGGTGACGCAAGAATCTCCACCTCATCCTCAGAAGCAGAGGTGGAGGTGGAGGGGAGTGGTGGCACTGTAGCCACCGTGGTGTCTCTTGTGATGCATGTCTTCGGTTTCTGTTTACCCCTCCGTTCCCTTGGGGGCTTCGCCGGTGGGAGGTGCTCCTTGGACTCAGCCACAGGGACTGAGGAGGAGCGCGAAGCCCTACGACCAGCAGTCTGCGAGCGCGCCGGCTGCTGGTTAGTGTCGATATCGACACTGGCAGAAGGGAGTGTCCCAAGGGACCCCTTCCGCCTGAGGGAAGCCGGAGAAGGTTGTTCTTTCTCCGGCGGAGAGGTGGTTGCTGACCCCAAGGCTTTCGCCTTGGGAGCTGTGGAAGGATGGCCCCCTACCTCCGTGGGGGCAGGCTTAGGTTGGCGGCCCTGGGGGCCCACAGGAACAGAAGAAGTAGAAAATACTGTCGTCGCCAAGGAGAGTGGCGACGACGTCACTGCTGCAAACGTGTTTTTCATCGTTACAGGGTGCAGACGATCAAACTTTTTCCTGGCCTCATTATAGGATATACGGTCCAGGGTTTTATATTCTGTAATTTTCCGCTCCCGTTGAAATGCGGGGCATTGCGACGAGCAGGGAGGATGGTTCTGACCACAGTTTACGCAGATGGGAGGCGGAGTGCATGGGGCGTCCGGATGTGCTGGACGCCCGCAGTCCCTGCATGTAGCACTGGACATGCAACGGGAAGACATGTGGCCGAACTTCCAGCATTGGAAGCACCTCACAGGGGGAGGAATATAAGGCCGCACGTCAACACGGTAAACCATCACCTTGACCTTTTCGGGTAACGTATCACCCTCAAAGGCCAAGATGAAGGCACCAGTTGCGACCCTATTATCCTTTGGGCCCCTATGGACGCGCCGGACAAAATGAACGCCTCGTCGTTCAAGGTTTGCCCGTAGCTCGTCGTCTGTCTGGAGCAATAAATCCCGATGGAAAATTACTCCCTGAACCATATTCAGGGACTTGTGGGGAGTGATGGTCACCGCAACGTCACCCAGCTTGTCACAAGCGAGTAGCGCCCGTGACTGGGCCGGGGATGCTGTGTGGATGAGAACAGACCCGTTGCGCATTTTAGAGATGGAGTCCACTTCCCCAAACCTGTTCTCTAGATGTTCCACAAAGAACTGAGGCTTGGTCGCTGAGAATGAGTCCCCATCAGTCCTGCTGCACACGAGATATCGAGGAACATAATCTTCACCCTGTTTTGTGGCCCGACGTCCCTCCCAAGGCGTGGTCAGGGAGGGGAACGTTTGGGGGTCGTACGTAGATGCATTAAACTTTCCCTTCTTAGAGACGGCGGTTGTACGTCCGCCAACGTCACCCGATTTGTGTCTTTTCATGGCGGGTGATCCGCCCCGATGCCACCCACTCCGATCAGGGGCTCTCCTCATGGGCGCCACCCAGCCACAGCAACGTCACCTGGCGGGATGACCGTTGCCGGGAGTCCTGATGCCCCACAGAGACAAGCATCGACTCCTTGGCTTGCATGAGGAGTATGCAGCTCTGGCACCGGTAGAGCGATCCCTGTGTTGTCAGGGGGCTACAGCCAAGAGGGTACATGACGACCCCACCACAACGGACTGGCTACCGTGTTGGCTTTCTGGCGCTACGTGAACCATCATAAAGTAGAGTGCTGAGATATCAGTGCACAATGGATGCGACTTGCACGGAAAAAAGAAATGACCTGCCCAGTGGCAGAATAGAATCCGCAGTCGCAAGTCCATTCCATGATGGGTGCTTAAGATGGCATGGCACGAGAATTACATGATGCACCATGTAAGGTGTCCTTCCCCAAATGGTTCGCTCTTCTGAAAAATTTTGAAAAATGGAGGGTCAAACCCACATAGGGGACCACAGATGGAAAGCCGAAAAGTATGAAGACTCCTTTTAGTCGCCTCTTACGACAGGCAGGAATACCGCGGGCCTATTCTTACCCCCGAACCCGCAGGGGGGCAAGATTCTGAACATAGGCTTTCCATGACAGCTTACTGTCTATATGAACGCCTAGAAATTTGAACTGTTCAGTCTCACTTATCACATGCCCATTATGTGTAATCAGAATGTCAGCTCTCGTCAAATTATGTGTTATAAATTGTAAAAACTGAGTTTTACTGTGATTTAACATCAACTTGTTTTCTGCAAGCCATGAACTTATCTCTTGAACTGCATTATTTGATATTGTGACAATATTACGAGCAACATCCTTCTCTACCAAGCTGGTACCATCAGCAAACAAAAATATTTTACAGTCACATGTTATACTCGAAGGCATATCATTTATATAAATACGAAACAGCAACGGACCCAAAACAGACCCCTGGGGCACCCCATACTTAATTGTGCCCCATTGGAATTGCACGCCATAGCTATTTTTTACACTACGGAGAATTACCTTCTGTTGTCTATTATTACAGTAAGAAGTGAACCAGTTGTGGGCTACTCCCCGTATTCCATAATGTTCCAACTTCTGCAACAATATTTTGTGATCAACACAATCAAATGCTTTTGTAAATCAAAGAAGACGCCTAATGTCCGTAGCCTCTTATTTAACCCATCAAGTGCCTCACAGAGAAACGAAAATATAGCATTTTCAGTCGTTAAACCACTTCTAAAACCAAACTGCACGTTTGACAATAAATTATGTGAACTGAAATGATCAATTAATCTTGAAAATACAGCCTTTTCAATAACTTTAGAAAAAAACCGATGGCATTTCTCCTTTTTTATAAAGTGGTTTCACTACTGAGTACTTTAATCAGGAAACTGACCATTCTGAAAGGAAAAATTACAAATATGGCTTAGTACTGGGCTAACATATGGAGAACAGTACTTTAGAATTCTGCTAGATACCCCATCATATCCAAAAGAGTCCTTAGTCTTTAGTGATTTAATTATTGACTCAATCTCACCTATGGAAGTATCATGAAGGACCATTTCAGGTAACAGCCTCGGAAAGGCATTTTCTAAAAACGTTATATGATTACCTGTAGGAACTAGAGTTTTGTTTAGTTCCCCTACTATATTCAGAAAGTTATTACTGAATATTGCACATATATCTAACTTGTCAGTAACGGAAACATTCCTACTACGCACTGACGTTATATCTTCTACCTGCTGCTGCTGACCTGACACTTCCTTCACGACTGACCAGATAGTTTTAATTTTATCCCGAGAGTTTGCTATTCTTTTTGCATACCACATACTTTTTGTATTCATAATGACATTTTTCAGAACCTTACAGTACTGTTTGTAATGAGCTACTGCATCTTCATTCTGACTGCTTTTAACATTTTGATACAACTCCCGCTTAGTTCTACATGATACTCTTATCCCCTTTGTCAGCCACCCTGGCTGTCTGTTATTGGAAGCACCCTGTTTCGATTGTTCCAGCGGAAAGCAACTTTCAAACAGCATAAGAAATGTATTAAAAAAAGCTTTATATTTATCAAATGTACAAATGTTTGTAAATCCATCGGACCAAACTGCGTGGTCATCAGTCCGTAGCTTAGAAGCTACTTAAACCTAGGTAAATTATCCTAAGGACAAACACACACACCCATGCCCCAGGGAGGACTCGAACCTCCACGGCGAGCAACCGCGCGCTCCGCAGCGAGACGCTTTAGACCGCTCGGCTACTCCACCGCGGCTATATTTATCATCTGCATTATCGGCACTATAAACATCCTGCCATTCTTGTTCCTTAATTAAGCTTAAAAAGGTCTCAATTACAACTGGATTAACTTTTCTGAGTAGTTGATATTTATGTTTAACATTTGTTTGAGAACAAATTAAAAGTTGGGCATCGTGGTCTGATAGGCCATTTACTATTCAGCTCACAGAGCGCCCCTCTAATAATGAAGAATGAACAAAAATATTGTCAATGGTAGAACTGCTATTTCCTTGCACTCTCGTTGGAAAAAATACTGTTTGCATCATGTTATAGGAATTAAATAGATCTAACAGCTGACTTTTCCTTGAGCTATCACCTACACAATTAATGTTGAAATCTCCACACACAATTAAATTTTTATACTTCCTATACAGTGAACCCAGAACCAATTCCAGCTTGGGCAGAAACATTTTAAAACCTGAGTCAGGGGATCTATAAATAACAACTATTACTAGTTTAGTTCCATTAACATTAACAACTCCTGCACACATTCAAATATCTGTTCTGTGCAGTGTTTAGAAAAATCGATTGACTCCGATGAAAAATCTTTTTTACATACATGGCCAATCCCCCACACTGCAAGGAACTCCTAGAGTAGAAGGCAGCTAACCTGTATCCTGGAAAAGGAAGTCTCTGAATTGTCACACCACTTAAAAAGTGCTCTGAAATACCAATAATGTCAGAATGAGTATCAATAAGCAGTTCATTAACTTTATCTCTGATACCCTGTATATTTTGATGAAAAACAGTAATTCCCTTATTAATTATATTCTTAGACTTTGTCAAAGGTGGTTCCTTTCTTAGAGGGACTTCCTTTAATGAGGAATACCTATCAGCTGTCTTCAATCTAAAAAAGATGCAGCCCTAACACCAACTACTACAGGAATTTTTCCATGAGTGACACCCCCACCCCCTACTACACTGTCACCTATGAGCTTTACCAACCTCCCCTTCCCATGCCTATTGAATTGCAGGCCGTGCCTAGTAAAATCCGACCTTTGGATAGTCTCAACTGGCACCCCTGCAATGTGATCCATGCCCTCCGTCATCAGCGCCTTCTCAAGCCCCATGTGAACACGGCTGACAGCCGTATTAAGACAAGGCCTATCATAACGCTGAAACATCTGCACGAAATGCACATTCGTGCCACCAGTTTGAGTTGCTATCCTTTCCAAATCACCACCTATATCATATTCCCCGTCCCTATCAAGACTATTCCCGGCCCCACCCACTATAACTACCTGATCCTCTTTTGAGAAATTCCTACATAAGTCCCCTAAGTTACAAGTGACCTGAGCTAACCCTGCACTAGGCTTCACTATGCTGGTGACCTGGTACTCACTCCCAAGTACTTCCTGCAACTGTTGGCCAACACTTCCGCCATGAGAACTGCCTAGCAGCAGAACCTTCTTCTTCCTAAGAGCCCTCTCTACAACTTTCGGCTTCCTAACAGCTGAGGTCTGCTGCGTACTTCCTACACCTACAGCTGCAGGAGGTTCATCTCCACTCAACTCTGACAGTTGGTCAAACCTACTTGCAACTTGCAATATAAAGCTATCTGAATACCTTCTCCTAGCTACCTTCTTGCCAACTGCCAGTTCCCATTCCCCAGCCCCCCTTCCCCTCCTCTATCTACCTAGTTCCTCTTCAGCGTTTTTCAACTGCACCTGAAGGGCTCAGATCAAACGCTCCTGCTCCTCTATCCTCTTATTCCTGCTGCAAATTCTACAGTTCCAGGAGAGAAGCTCACCACAATGTCCACTGGCTTCCCCACTGCACACCCCCCCCCCCCCCATGAAAATACTTACTACAAATCCCACACTGCAGCCCACTACGCACGACCCTACGACAGAGCCCACACTTTTCACTCATGGTAAAATTTCACAATTAAGTTATTAAGTTTCGTTTCTACAAAAGAACTAGGAAGTACCTTGCATTCAGCAAACCTCAGTCTCTACAAAATCAAGTAACAACAACAAGTAATAGTATCAGAAAAGAACAAATAACACTACCACTGAAACTTTACACTATAAACAAGTTCAAATTCAAGCGTCACTAATGAACTAACTAAACACAGTGAGAGTACAAGAGTTATCAAATACCGTAACTTAAAGTTTCCCAACCTCAACTACGTTAAAAACAGCAAGTCACTTGTTGAAAAGTACTAAATTTAATAAATAACTAGCGTGATAACACCTCATGAGTCTACTCACTTCAATAATTTAACTACAATAACACAAACACTTATTGGAACTTAGCTTTCGGAGACTGCTACGGCTGGAACCACTCGCCACCAGATGTAAACAAAGCAGTCGACCACGACAAGGACATACCTATTTCTCTTCTTAGTGTGAGGCAGCGGTCCTACATAATCAATGAACCACCTATTCGCTCAGATTGCAAGAGCCCTTTTCGTACCACTGAATCGAGTTTAGCTCGCCTGTACTTCTCAAAGTAGTGACAAAACAATGGACTTCACAGTACATCTTCAGCCAGAAGAAGCTCTTGCGCACCCTACCCAAGGTTTTGTAGAAACCGAGGTCACCACCCACCACAGAGTCGTGAAAGTAGGGAAGCACCATCAGAACTAGCTCAGTAGGGAGGCATATCTTTAAATCACATGCAGCACCGACTCGCTTACAGCATACGCCTTTACTGAGACAATACCCGACAGGGCCTCTCTCGCTTCAATCTTGGCACGGATGGTGCCCCAGAGAGTGTCTTGCACCTGCTTAGCTTTAAGGTCACAAGAAAGCCCGGGCGTCTCAGATAGGGTATTATTATTCGCCTCAAGAACCGGCCCAGAGTGCACACTATCCTCGTAGGAGCCGTCCGCGAACATTCGGCTGAGAATATCCGCCACGGCATTGTCGGTACCCCGAATGTGCCTGACCCGAAAACGAAAGGCCGATATATGCACTGCCCATTGCGCTATGCGTCCAGTTTTCGTGACCTGGCAACAACCTAACTCCAGGCTTGGTTGTCCGTTTCCAACAGGAACTCCCGGTGCTCTAAATAGAAACTAAACTTCTCGAGGGCGAAGAGGACCGCCAAGTAGTTGCGTTTGATGAAGCGCCGGGACGCATAAGCAATACGGCAGCGCTCGCCCCGTGTTCCTGGAGGAGAACGGCAACAACCCCCCCCCCTAGAGGCGAGGCGTCGGTCTGCAAAAAAGAACACAAAAACATTGAAATCAAAGCTTTAATGCTATCTTGATAAAGACGTACTCCATCTGCAGAAACCAAATGCCCGAGGAAGGAAATACTTGGCCTGCACAGATCAATTTTAGTTGGTTTCACGGTGAGCCCAGCAGTGCATAAACTAGTAAAAACCTGGTCAAGGTATTAAAGGTGGTCAGAGAACGATTTGCTAAACACGGCCACGTCGTCAAGATAGTTCTAAACGCACCGGAACTTTAGATCACCTAGGACAGTATAGAGAAGGCGAGAGAGAACCGCTGCTCCCGTACCCAGACCAAAGTGCACTCGATTGAATTCAAAGAGATACCAATCCGTGCAGAAAGCGGTAATTGCCTTACATTCCTCGGTAAGATGAATCAGAAAGTATGCCTGATTCAGATCGAGAACTGTGAAATACTTAGGCCCAGAGAACCATGTAAAACAATTGTGAAGTTCCGTAAAGGAACAGAGCCAAGGATGACATTCAACGTGCGGTGGTCAACTACTACTCGGAAATGCCCCTCCTGGCCATTTGGAATAAGAAAAACAGGAGAGGCGTACGGCGAGGTAAAATGCCGAATAAATCCATCCTCCAACATGCTATCAATCTTTTTTCGCAATACTTTCATTCTGGGAGAGGAAAGTCGATAAGGGGCATGGCGGACTAGGACGTTAGCAGTCAACAAAATGATCTACTCCAACAGAGATGTTACTCCTAAACTATCCGAAAAAAATATCGGGATATCGCCCGAGAAGCTCCCGGATAGGCCCTACCTCCTCTGCACTAAGTTGTCTCAGCTGCACACGCTCTCCTTCCATGGATGTATTATTAACGCCCGAGGGAGTTCCACATGAACAAAAGGCTAAACTATTACTGGAGGAAAACTTAAAATGTCCCACCACTTTAATCCAACAACCTGGTCCGCTGCTTAAAACCGCAGCCAAGTATAAACGGTGTACTTAAATTTTTAGCAATTATTAGGTCAAGAAAAGTCATGAACGGATAAGCTATCCCGAACCTGTCCTACCAGAGGCAACATTTGCCCATCCGCGAGCCGACATTTCCAATTAACAGGTTCAGGAGTAGAAAATCTACATGAGCGGCGAAACTCCATATACCATTGATAATCAATCAAGGGAACAGAAATACTGGAGTCCAACAAGGCACATTCAGGTTCTTGGCCTATACGAACAAAGATATAGGGCACAGAAGAGGAAGCCGCCACACGAATCGCCCTACAATTAACTGGCAAATACTTCCGGCGCGTCACTTTCACCTTCCGTAGCTATTGGGGCGTGAACAATGTTTAACCATATGGTCCTGGGATCCGCAACGAAAACAACAGCGTAAGGTTGGCCGTCTGACACCATGCTTAACAGCTAATGCTTCCTCCCCCCATAAATGCGATGGCGTTTCACGACCCCAAACTGGTCATCGGCCAAAGAAAGCGCTTCAGCAGAGTCTACAAGTTGCTGGAATTGATTAAAGGATCCCGGGCGATTGGTTAATGTAAGTCGTGATCGATCCTGCGGCCGCATTCTCTCAAGAAGATGTCCTACCGTGGCAGACTCGGAAACCTTCATCTAATACTACCACAGATGTGCGAACGCGATCGAAATATTGAGCTAAGGTTTCGTTATTTCCCTGCACGTGCCACTTTCTAGCTGAATTCTCACGCGTGAGGAGAGTTTCTGCTCAACCACCCTACTCCGAAGTAGCTCTAAAGATCCTTGCTACTTTAAAACCCCTGCCAGGATCAGAAACTCCACCCCCTCCAATTTGTGATAGGGTAGAGGAGAGACAAAACCACAGGGTGCAGAGCCTGCAAGGTTGTTGTTGTTGTTGGTGGTGGTGGTTGTTTAAGGGGGACAAAACTGCAATGGTCATCAGTCCCCCATTCCATCTCTAGGCGTCAAAAGTAAACCCAAACACGTAAAAGATAATAGGCCTAGAGTTTAAAATAGCGAAGTGGGAGAGGAGTCCCACTAGTCCATAAAACATCAAGAATCACAAGACTAAACAAAAGATGGTTACACAAAGACAACTTACAACAAAGAAACCGATAGCCGTGGATGACCGACCATAAGAATAAAAAAGGAAAAGTCAACCACTCGGTTTCACAAAGAAATCTCCAGTTAGAGAGAATGATAAAATCCCCCTGCTAGAATAAAACGTAAAACGGTATCTGCCATTTTGGCATCGTCACCTAAAACTTCCGATAAAACAGCAGGGAGGTTAAAATGTCTCTGCAAGGCGGCTAAAAGGGGGCAGTCCAACAATATGTGGACGACTGTCAAATTGGAGCCACACCGACATTGGGCTGGGTCCTCACCCCGAAGGAGATGTCCATGGGTGAGCCACGTATGCCCAATGCGTAGGCGACATAAAACCACTGAGTCCTGTCGTGAACCGCGCATGGAGGAGCGCCATGTAACCGTCGTATCCTTGACCACCCGGAGCTGGTTGGGCGTGTGCAGGCTACGCCACTCAGTATCCCAAAGCTGACGTACTTTCTGGCGCAACAATGAACGGAGATCAGAAGCCGGGAGGCCGATCTCTAGACAGAACATACCTACAGCCTGCTTGGCAAGCCTGTCAACACGTTCATTGCCCGGGATACCAACATGACCCGGAGACCAGATGAACACCACCGATCGCCCGGACCGTGTAATGGCATAAAGTGTCTCCTGAACGGCCAACACAGCCTGCAAGGCATCAGGATGTATTTGGAGGCGGACTGGTAGCCATAACATCGCTTGAATATGAGACGAGATCCACGGACAAATCTTTAACGTCTTTCAATAATGCTACCAAAAGATTAGGCAAGGAGCAAATCGTTCAAACGATGATCCTACTAATGTTGTTGAGCTATTTCGTGTTCCGAAACCCCTCCTCCCTGTAAACTCAGCGCCAGGAGGCGAGCCTGCAAGGTCTGCACGGATTCAGACAAACATGATCAATCAAACTCATGATCATTACTTAACGTTATTGAAACAAGATCAGTTAAGCCATTATTATAGTGTGCGGTGATGAGTGGGCTGGGTGGATTCGAGGAAGGCAATAGTTTGGGTTAGTTCAACGACTGCTACAGAAACACGTGAAAGGAACTCACCACACTCGGAAAACAGAGCTGGCGGCAACGTCACAGGTGCGTGGGCTGGGGTGCGAAGGGAGGCGGCCAGCTCAAAAACACTGGCAAGCCACGAACACTCAATTTGTAGACAAGATGCTCGCGCCGCAAATACGCGATGCCTGGTATAGCCCAAGAGTTAGCAGAGTCCATGGTTTCCTGAAAAAACAAAATACAAGAGACGATATGTAACATAGAAGTAATAAAAGATACACAAGTGGCCCACCTTTATTTGCTACTGCTACCAATTAAAATTACAAAGGGAAATATCAAAAGGGGGAACAATAATTCAGTTACTAACGGGGTATAAACTCACAGCTTTATTTAAGTTAAACCTCAGACAATAGGTGCGGCCCTAAGCGGTCCATTAAAAACATATTCAATTAAACACATACATCCACAAGGCTTGAAATAATAAGTACAAAGTCAATCTCAATTAAAATAATGAAGTAATATCAAACGTACAGTCACCCACGACCTCTTACAAAACCAATCTCAAACTGATAAGCAATATTAAACATACGGTCACACACGACCTCTTACAGACCCTTTATGCAATGAAACAGGCAGGGAGAAGATCCCTTCAAATTTAATCAATCTCACAAGGTTTTCAATAGTATACTACCCGACATGAATAATACAGTTACGAAGAACCATTGGTTTACCTAGCGTAATATGACTCCGTTAAGAAAGGCATGCCTTGTACAGGAATTGCGAGTCACACATTACTACGGAAAAACTGTAAATAATTTAAGCTCATAATTAGAAGCAGCCGAACGAATGATGCGCCCTATACCGCTCCGGAATTCAGGATCCAGACAGCACACCAGAGTGGACGGCTCGGCGCCGGGAGGAACAGCTGAAAATAATACTCATCTAAAGTTTTGATTTCCCAGTGGCAAACAGTATGTCAGGATGCCAAGTAACGGTCACCGCTCAAACTCGCGTGCGCCAAGACGTCACCCCGCTGAACTGGCCGTACTGTAGGGAAGGGCATACCATACGTAGCACAAGCTACAATATAACAAACAGTCACTGCACATAGGATGGACACAAATCACTTAAAATATTCAAGATATTTACAAGGGAATTTACTTAAACTGCTTAATATTTTTAACCAAGAAAACTTCCCTCTTACTTATGCCTCTTCAAGAGGAATAACTTAGAATATACAACAGTTTACCAGTCAATTACAAAGCTGCCTAAACTATAGAAGGCAGGGCAGCGCGATACATTATTCCACAAATGCAGAACAACACGCAAATGTATAAAGTTCATCTAGCAACAAACAGCAGAATCTCTTTACACCACCTCGATGTACGGCTTGCCGTTTACCAGTGGAGTATGCAGTTACGTATCATGGCTCGGGGGCTCTTTATAAATGTTGCCTCTTCCGAATATCAAACCAGGTTACTGAATCAGCCACAACCCAGTTTCAACAGGCCCTCACACACTACACAGCCTTCCCAATAAGCTAGACAAGCAGGCGCTTCTCCTGAGAACAAAAATCAGTTATTAAACACGTAGCAGATCACTCAACATAGTTTATCGCCTTCAGGCTTGCAAAGCGATGGTGTCAGATTATCCAGTCCTCTTGCCGTGGACTACTAGACTCAATGCTTCATATCCTGGAAACCAGGGGCACCACAATTAGAACGAATGCACCTCGGCCGCCAAGCCGTCACACCGGAGCGCGAGCACTGCCCGCTCACGTGACAACTCCGCATGCGCGCAAGGAAAGCCCACCGAGCACTCACTTCTACCCAAAACTACAGTTCCCCCTCACCAAAAGCCCACTGCCCACTTAAATTCAGCGACGGTTGATCAAAGATCAGCAAGCCAGAGAGATTGAGAGGACGGACGGACGGACCGATAACCAAAGATCAAACTGGCAACAGGCCATGCATCAATGACCATAGTGATAATTAACTGCGTGTGACTTTCGGGAGGACGGTGGTTCAGAACCACCTTCGATAATCCAAATTTAGGTTTTCGTATAGTCACTAAATCGCTCCATGAAATGCGGATGTTGTTCCTATAAAAGAACACGGCCGATTTTCTTACCGATCGTTACCCAACAATTTCAGCGTGAGCCCCCTCTTTAATGAACATGCTGTGTCAAAGGAGAGAAGCCTTTGGACGCGAAACCTGTTCCTGCTGCTCCTAAGGTAGTATTGTAGGATCGTTGCTTTACAGAGTAGAAATAAAAGACGTCTTACATAACATCGAAATTTGCATGAATCTTTTTCGCGGATGATTCTACAGTTTGTCGAAAAGTCAGAGAATGTTAGCTAAATAGAGGAGGATCTTCAGCATATCGTCGGTTGGTGCATGGAATGGCAGTTGTGCCTCAGTATGAAAGTATGTAAAGTGTTTCCTTTACAAGGAAATAAGGATCCTTAATTGCACAGTTACGCAACAGTATAACAAATAATGGCTGTAGTTATTTGAATAAACTATGTCGGAGTAGATATAACGAGCGATGTAAAATGAAACGACCACGTAAAATTAATCGTGTGTAAGGCAGATGCCAGAACGAGATTATTTGGAAGAATACTCTGGAAGTGTCAACAAAGGAAGTAGGGTAAAAAACACTCATTTGGCCGATGATTGAGTCTTGCTCATCAATATGGGATCTGTACGAGATAGGGTTGGTTCATAGAAAACATAAAGAAGATACAGCGGAGAACAATACGATTCGCTGCAGGCTCATTTGGTAAGCGTGAACCAGTCCCAGAGATGATCAGGAAAATCCTGTGGCAGACACTGTTAGAGATTATGTAGCGTAGAATAGGCTTTTGATATAGTTCCGGGAGCATACATTTCTGCAAGAGTCAACCAATATACTGCATCGTCCTGCGTATATCTCTCGAAAATAACACAAGGATAAAATTAGAGCCGACACGGAGCTATACCGGAAATCGTTTATACCTCGAATTTTACGTAACACAATAGGAGGAGGAAGTAAGAATGGTTCGCAAAGTATTCCGCGTCACACCGTGAGGTGGCTTGCACCCGCTCGATTAGCCGTGTGGTCTAACGCATCGCATCGGCACCGCAAAGCCATGTTAGCTGATGTTACAACGCCAGCTCAGTCAATCATCCAGACTGTTGCCCCTGTGACCACTGAAAAGGCTGCTGCCCATCTTCAGGAACCACACGTTTGTCTGACCTTTCCACAGATACCCCTCCGCTGTGGTTGCACCTACGGTACGTTGTTGTTGTTGTTGTTGGGTTTTTGAAGGGACTAAACAACGACGGTTATCAGTCCCTTTTTCCTGTCCAAGAGATAAAACATTTTGTTAAGCGATCCGAAGTGAATGCATTAACAAGTCAAAGTTTAAAACTTTGAGACTAATAGAAAGAAAGGAGACGATTAAAAACGAAGAAGGGATAAAACAGCTGAAACAGCACAAGAGTGTTTTTGCTGGGTGGTCACAAGGATATAAGGAACACACCCAGCCACTCTGGAACACGTTGAAACCGCCTACCTAACAGACTTAAGCAGGCGGAGGACAGATAAATGGCAGACAAACACAAACTTTAAAGTGACTGGTAAAGTCCACACTCACGCATAAAATTTAAAACAGAGTCAACCGTGGAGGTATTGTCAGCTAATGCTAGCTGCAAAGTGTCAGGAAGATTAAAATAGCGTCGTGCTGCGGCTAAATGGCGACATTCAATTAAGATGTGGGCGACCGTCAAAGGCGCACCACATTGACACTGAGGAGGGTTCTCGCGACGCAGGAGGTGACCGTGCGTAAGCCAGGTATGGCCTATACGGAGTCGGCAAAGGACAACCGACTCCCTGCGAGAAGCCCTCAGGGACGTCTTCCAAGCAGCGGTAGACGGCTTGACAGCACGGAGCTTATTGGGTTCGGTCGAGTCTGCCCATTCAGAATTCCAAACCCTTAAGACCTTGCGGGTCAACTGGGTTTGGAGGTCGCAAACTGGGAGGCCAATATCCAGGGACCGCGAAGTGGTGGCCCGCTTGGCCAGCTGGTCCACACGTTCATTGCCCGGTATACCCACATGCCCTGGCGTCCAGACAAAAACGACAGAACGCCCTGACTCGCCAAGGGCGAAGACAGCATCTTGAATGGCTCGTACCACAGTCTGTTTCGGTAGAAACTGGTCGAGGGCCTGTAAGCCACTCAGGGAGTCGCTACAGATGACGAAAGACCCCCTGGGGCGAGCTCTGAGGTGTTCAAGAGCTCTCAAAATACCGACCAGTTCTGCAGTGAAGATGCTGCTTCCACAAGGCAATGACCGCTGTTCGATGTGGTCACCATAGATAAAGGCATATCCAGTATGGCCATCGACCAAAGAACCGTCCGTGTATATGATGTGTGCTCCGTGAAACGAATCAAGCAGTGCATTGAACCGGCGACGGAGAAGCAGTGGTGAAATCGAGGCTTTCGAATCCCGGGACAAGTCCAGCCGAAGCTCCAGGCGAGGAATTTTCCAGAGGGGGATACGGGGGGAGTAATGGTAAGGCGGAGGAAGCGGTAAGGAATCAAGTGAGGAGAGAAGGGAACGGACATGGACCGCAATCGGGAGACCCGACCTGGGCCGACGTCGTGGGGAAGGGAGTGCAGAAAGTGGGAAGAGAAGCCTGTGGTTCGGATGGCGGGGTGAAGCATGAACCCGGGCAACATAGCTCACCAACAGCTGTTGCCGGCGATACCGCAGAGGGGGAATACCAGCTTCAGCTAGGAGGCTCGTTACGGGACTGGTGCGAAAAGCCCCTGTTGCGAGACGTACACCTGTGTGGTGGACGGGGTCTAGGACTCGCAAGGCAGAAGGGGCTGCCGAGTCATAAACCAAGCTCGCGTAATCAAGCCGCGACAGAATAAGAGACTTGTAGAGCTGAAGAAGGGTTGAACGTGCTGCTCCCCAACTAGTATGGCTGAGGCATCTAAGAACATTTAAATGCCGCCAACACTTCTGTCTCAGCTGACGCAGGTGTGGCACCCAAGTCAGCCGGGCATCGAAGACCATGCCCAGGAAGCGATGTGTTTCCTCGACCTGAAGTAGTTCACCACCCAAGTATAGCTCCGGGACAGGGTGAACTACCTGACGGCGACAGAAGTGCATCACGCGGGTTTTCTGCGCGGAGAACTGAAATCCGTGGGTAGAGGCCCATGAGTGGGCCTTTCGGATGGCACCCTGCAGCCGTCGTTCAGCTACGCCGATGCTAACGGAGCTGAAATACAGGCAGAAGTCATCGGCGAACAGGGAGCAACTGACCGATGACCCCACAGCCGCAGCAAGACCGTTAATTGCCACTAAAAACAACGGGACACTGAGGACGGAGCCCTGTGGGACACCGTTCTCTTGAATACGGGGGGAGCTAAAAGATGCCACAACCCTAACCCGGAACGAACGGTGGGAGAGGAAATTGCGAATAAAAATAGGAAGGGCACCCCGTAAGCCCCAGTCATGAAGAGTTGTTAAAATATGGTGGCGCCAGGTGGTGTCATATGCCTTTCGAAGGTCGAAAAATACAGCAATTAAATGCTCACGCCTAGTGAAGGCAGAGCGAATGGCCGACTCCAGTGACACGAGGTTGTCAATGGTAGAACGGTCCTGGCGAAAGCCCCCCTGTTGCGGAGCAAGGAGTCTGCGCTCTTCTAGGATCCACATAAGCCGCCGACTCACCATACATTCGAAGAGCTTGCAGAGAACGTTGGTGAGGCTGATTGGACGGTAATTGTCAGCCACCAGGGGGTCTGCACCAGGTTTCAGCCCCGGGATGATAGTGCTTTCGCGCCACTGCGACGGGAAAGTGCCCTCTGCCCATAGATGGTTAAACAGGGTGAGAATGCGGCGTTGAAAATCTGGTGAAAGGTGTCGGAGAAATTGGCCGTGAATCCTATCAGGTCCTGGAGTTGTATCAGGACACGCAGCAAGGGCAGTTCGGAACTCCCAGTCGGTAAACGGGTAGTTGTATGTTTCCCGACGACGAGTGCGGAAGGACAACATTTTCCGCTCGGCCCGCTCTTTGAGGGAGCGAAAGTCGGCACTGTACGCGGCAGTCGCAGAGCATCGTGCGTAGTGGTCTGCCATATGCTCGGCGATAGCTGTCGGGAGCCTGCAGAGCACACCCTGGATGGTGAGGGATGGGATTCCTGTCGGCGGGCGGTATCCAAAGATGCGTCGAACTTGCGTCCATACCTGAGTCAGGGAGGTGCGGGAGCCGATACTGGCTACATACCGCTCCCAGGAATCCTGCTTGCTCTGCTGTACCAGGCGTCGAGCACGCGCACGGAGCCGTTTAAAGGCCACCAAATTCTCCACGGATGGGTGGCGTCGATGGCGCTGGAGCGCTCGCCGACGTTCCCGGATGGCCTCAGCAATCTCCGGTGTCCACCAAGGCACGGACCGACGCCTAGTGGAACCTGTGGTTTGTGGAACTGCCGCCTCAGCGGCCATGACAATACTATAAGTCAACTGCTGGACTGCGTTGTCAATGTCATCTGGCAGTGGTATAGCAATGACAGTGGTTGAAGCATACACAGTCCAATCAGCCCTACGGAGACACCAACGGGGTAATCTGTCTTCAGCTTGGTACCGCAGGAGCGACACAAAGATTGGAAAGTGGTCGCTGCCACACAGGTCCTCATGCACACGCCAACCGAGGTGTGGTCGAAGGCTGGGGCTGCAGACAGAGAGGTCGATCGCTGAATACGTGCCCTGTGACACGCTAAAATGCATGGGGGCACCTGTATTCAGGAGGCAAAGGTCTTGATGCGCCACTAATGTCTCAACATCCCTACTGTGGCCTGTGGTCTGGAGTCCACCCCACAAAGGGTTGTGGGCGTTGAAGTCCCCCAAAAGGAGGAATGGTGGGGGAAGTTGGGAGACCAGAGTGGTAAGGGTGTTGAGAGACACGGCCTCATCCGGAGGAAGGTACAAGCTGCAGACAGTGAATTCCTGAGTTGCCCGGATTCTAACAGCCACTGTCTCAAGAGTGGTGTTGAGCGGCACCGGGGCACTGGGTACAGTGTCCAGGACGTACAGACAGACGCCACCAGACACCCTATCGTATATGGGCCTGTTACGGTAATAGGCCCGATACCCACGAAGGGCAGGGGTCCGCTGTGCTGGAAACCATGTTTCCTGTAGGGCGATACAAAGTGAATGGGAGCGGTACAATAATTGTCGCAGCTCAGCCAGGTGGTTAAAGAAGCCGCTGCTGTTCCACTGGAGAATAATTCGTTCTTCACGCACTAAGGCCATAAAAGAAAAGAAAAGAAGAAGATCGGTCCATAGGAGCGTCTGCTGCCTGATGGTCAGGCTCAACAGCATTTATGGCCATAGAATCAGCTGATTCTGGGTGTGCAGATCTCCTATGGTCGGGTGAATCAAGAAGTGCGAGGATCTCGACCTCATCCCCTGAGGCAGAGGATGCGGGTGTGGGTGGCTTGGAAGCCACCAAAGTATCCCTTTTCTTCTTGTCTCTTTTCTTGCCCTCTCGCTGGCCCTTCTGTGTTGAGGGCCGTGGGGGATTCTCAGAAGGGGTGGCAGTAGCTGACGAAGAGCAGGTGGCCCTTCGATCAGCAGCCGGTGGATCCTTCAGCCATTTGCTGGGATCCACTTTCCCACGAAGAGAAGCCTCGGAAGGGAGAGTCCCGTGGGACGCCTTCCGGGCGAGAGGAGCCGGAGAGGGCTGTTGTTTCTCCGGCTGTGGGGTGGGGACCGACGTCCCCTGTGATGGTGTATCTGTTGCTTCCAACGTGAAAAGTGTGGGAGCAACTGAAGGACTGGCGCCCCCAACTGCCAATGGGGCAGGTGCAGTAGTTCGGGCCTGGGGGCCCGCTGGCATTAGTGGTACAGGAGGTCTGGATATCGATGGGGAAGCTACAGAGGCGTATGAGGTGGTCATGGTCACAGGATGGAGCTTTGTATACTTACGTCTGGCCTCCGCGTATGTCAGCCGGTCCAGGGTCTTGTACTCCATGATCATACGCTCCTTGTGGAGTACAGAGCAGTTGGGAGAACACGGAGGATGCTGCTGGTTGCAATTGACGCAAACTGGAGGTGGGGTACAGGGGGCGTCCGGGTGGGATGCACGCCCGCACTCCCGACATGTTGGGTTGGCATCACATCGGGAGGACATGTGCCCAAACCTCCAGCACTTGAAGCAGCGCATAGGGGGAGGAACATAGGGCTTTACGTCGACCCAGTAGACCATCACCTTGACCTTCTCAGGCAATGAATCGCCCTCGAAAGCCAAGATGAAGGCACCGGTGGCAACCCTCTTGTCCTTCGGACCCCTATAGATACGGCAGATGAAATGCACACCACGCCGCTCCAAATTAGCTCTCAATTCGTCATCCGATTGCAGCAGCAGATCCCTGTGAAAAATGATACCCTGTACCATGTTTAAGGTTTTGTGTGGGGTAATAGAAACGGAAACATCACCCAGCTTGTCGCAGGCTAGCAAAGCCCGTGACTGCGCTGGGGATGACGTCGTTATCAGAACCGATCCAGATCTCATCTTTGACAGACCCTCCACCTCTCCATACTTATCCTCTAGATGTTCGACGAAGAACATCGGCTTCGTCGCCATAAAAGATTCCCCATCATTTCTAGTGCAGACCAGATATTTCGGGGCATAAGCCTCACCCTGAATTTTCGCCCGACGTTCCTCCCATGGTGTTGACAAGGAAGGAAACGTTTGGGGATCATAGCTTGCAGCGTTGTAATCGCCTCGACCACTCTTAGAGACGGCGGTTGTACGTCCGCCAACGTTTCGTGTTATTTTCATGGTGTTCCCACGAGCAGCTAGGGAGATAAGCGTCCACCCAGACAGAGCCCCGCTTGCCTGGGTAAACCTTATACAACTGAGGTGCGGCAGGTTCCTCAGAGGTTGCTCGCTAGCGGCTGTTCTATCTCAACAGCCATGCATCTCCTCGGCACGTAGCACACCTTGAGATTGAGGTTTTTTTTATAGAGGTTTGTACCGTCCTCGCGACCTGGGCGATTAAGCCAAGATCCCCGGGCTCTGAAACGTACAACGTTCCACCGTCGCGCCGAACGATGGTCGTTGAAGCACGCACAGAGGTTACGGTGCAGCGGACTGTTGGCGCAACACAGCCCACAGCTCAGGACCCCGGGTTCGCCAAGCCCGTACTCAGAAAATTAATGCTGAGCCCCTGAGGGGACCTACGGTACGGCTATCTGCATCGTTGAGGCACGCAAGCCACCCCACCTCGGCAATGTCTGTCGTTCATGGTCCAGAGTTTTATATTACATGATTGTATATTCCTTATGTAGAAGCGAGCTGGCTGGTGAGCAAGGGGTTGCTGCTGGCAACAGTTAATGCAAATGGGAGGATGTGTATGATGTTGCTGTTTTTTGTTGGTACTTAAAGGGGGTTTAACTCCTTTGTCATCTGTCCCCTGTTCCAAACTAAGGGTGTGCAACGTTGGTTATACGAAGATAAAGGTATCATTTAACACACAAAGGGGTAAACCGGGAGTTGGAGAGAGTGACAGTAACCGCTACACTGATAAAAGAAGCATAAAACAATAAAATTCTAAAGGTACAGGTCTAAAGATTTACTAAAAACGATTAACGAATAAGGTCGGAGTACCGGTCAGCCTGGATGTGGTTTATAGGCGGTTTTCCAAGATCGTGGCTGGCTTACACGTGGTAGAAGCCTGCTTAGTCAGATCCTCACGTTCGTTTCAAGAAATACTAAAGTGTCCCAGGGCCCAAACAAATATCACAGACCGTACATACTAAACAAGACTCTACTGCTGAATTTACCGCAGCGAAGGGTGTTTTGGAAAGCACTGATGAAACGCTTGCAAGCCACTCAGGGAGTCAGTACAGTTAACTATTCAATCCGTCCGGTGGATTAACAAATAAGGTCGGAGTACCGGTCAGCCTGGATGAGGTTTATAGGCAGTTTTCCAAATCCCCCTAAGAGATTATCGGGCTGGTCCCCAAGTCCCGCCTTAGTTACACGATTCGTAAAAATTTCGTAACACTTTACACTTTTCACACATATAACACAATAAACAGACATTTGGGGTATACAGTCCCGCCCGGGGGCCATGGGGTGGTGACAGGAAGGGCATCAGGCCACCCTGTAAATATAAACACGCCAAATCCGAATTGACAAATCCGGTCCTGTATGTGGCGGGACATGGCCAAAGAGAAACGACTGTGAGTTGGCTTGCGGAGTATGGATGTAGATTTAGACAAGACGTTAAATGTCAGCTTCCTACCTCCTACCAGATGTGACCGAGGGGGAGCGTATAGCCGGGAAAGTGAATGGTAGACATCCACACTCTCTGCTGGATTCTAAAAAACAGAAAAAAAAAACAGTCGTTTGAAACCTAAGGAATGGAATGTCCATTGTATTAGCCACTCTCTCTACTGGATTTCGAAAGAGATAATACATACTGTGAAGTTTGAAATATAATTAATGGAATGTACATATCATTGAAAGATGGGTAGGCTTAACAGGCAAGTAATATGTGCAAAAGTCTAAAATCATATGCATCTGTGGATGCCGGAAACGTCGATGATGATGACTAGCATTGGCCTTCTGAAAGTCACCAACCCCTTCTAGTATGGGGTCGCTCGTTAACTGATGAACAGGCAGTGCGAAACGCCTATCGCCCCTCCACGCCGTGGCACAAACGTCGGGCGAGTTCGCACGGATTATTTGCGCTGTATCGATGAAGCCGCGGGGTAATTTGCAGAGTTGCCGGCATCCCTCTATTTGCCGAGCAGCGGTGTTCCTTAATTAATTAAAGAATTAAGCGGGCTTTGTGCGTTAATTAGATTATCGAGCGTGAGGTGATGAAAGGGAAGGGAAGGGGAGGGGAGCGGAAGCGGGGGTAGGGGGCAGATTGGGGCGCGGCTCATCAGGGCGGCTGCGTTGACATGGCGCACACGTCGCGAGCACGGCCACCTGCTGCCGGAGGCTGCGACAAGTGCGGCCACAAGGGGGCGGCAGTCAACACGCATACACGTGCACTCCAGCTGCACTGCAGGCGTTGTTGTTATGGTCTTCAGTCCGGAGACTGGTTTGATGCAGCTCTCCACCCTACTCTACCCTGAGCAAGCCTTTTCATCTCCTCATAAGAACGACAACCCACCTCCACTTGAATCTGCTTACTATACGCGTCTATTCATCTCCCTCTGCGATTTTTACGCCACACACTTCCCTCCAATGCTAAATTTACGATTCCTCGATGTCTAAGAATGTGTCCTACCAAACGATCCCTTCTTTTAGTCATGGTATGCCAAAAATTCCTTTTCTCACAAATTCTGACCAGTACCTCGTCATTAGTTATGCGATATACCCGCCTAACCTTCAGCATTCTTCTGTAGCACCACATTTCAAAAGCCTCTATCCTCTTCCTGTCCGCACTGCTTATCGTCCATGTTTCACTCCCGTACAAGGCAACACTCCACACAAATGCCTTCAGAAAAGACTTCCTTACACTTAAATTAATATTCGCTGTTAGCAAATTTCTCTTTTTCAAATATGCTTTCCTTCCCATTGCCATTCTGCATTTTATATCCTCTGTACTGCGACCATCGCATGTTATTTTACTACCCAAGTAACAAAACTCATCTACCACCTTCATTGTTTCGTTACCTAATCTAATTCCTTCAGCATCGCCTGATTTTTCTAAGACCGCATTCCATTATTTTTGTTTTGCTCTTGTTAATGTTCATTTTATACGCTCTCTTCAACACACTGTCCATCCCATTCAACTGCTCTTCCAGGTCCTTTGCTGTCTCTGACAGTATTACAATGTCATCAGCAAAACGCGATGTTTTTATTTCTTCTCCCTGCACTTTAATCCCTATTCCAAATTTTTCCTTGCTTTCCTTCACCGCCTGCTCGATGTACAAATTGAAGAGCATGGGGGAGAGGCTACAACCCTGTCTTACTCCCTTCCCGATTGATGCTTCCCTTTCATGCCCTTCGAGTCTAATAACTGCCATCTGACTTTTGTCAGAGTTGTAAATAACTCTCCTTTCCCGGTATTTTACCCCAGCTGACTTCAGAATTTGAAAGAGTGTATTCCAGTCAACATTGTCAGAAGCTTTCTCCAAATCTACAAAAGCTAAAAATGTAGGTTTGCCTTACCTTAATCTATCTTCTAAGATAAGACGTAAAGTGAGTATTGCCTCCCTGGTTCCTACGTTCCTCCTGAGTCCAGACTGATCTTCCCCGAGATCAGCTTCTACCAGCTTTTCCATTCTCCTGTTGATAATTAGTCTTAAAATTTTGCAACCATGAGTTATCAAACTGATGGTTCTCTAATTTTCACACCTGTCTGCGCCTGATTTCTTTGGGATGGGGATTATTAAATTTTTCTTAATGTTTGAGGGTATTTCGCCTGTCTCATACGTCCTACACACCAGTTCAAATAGTTTTGTCATGGCTGGTTCTCCGAGAGACTTTAGTAGCTCTGAGGGTATGTCATCTTCTCCTGGGGCCTTGTTCCGACCTAGGTCTTTCGGGTTCTGTCGAATTCATCTCTCAGTATAGTACCTCCTATTTCATCTTGATCTACTTCCTCTTCCCTTCCTACAACATCGTCTCTAACTTCATTTCCTTTGGCAGGAAAGGCAAGGATATTGTAGTGTAATTACACCAATTTCAGAAATACCGTCACATATTTTTGATTTTATTATTGAGTTACTTTGTATGTGTTCTTCCAGGTCATTGATATTTGCAGATATAGGTACTGCTACTCAGTGCCTCTAAATAAGGTTCTTCCAGTTTTTTTTAATTCTACGGGATTCTTTTCCAATATAAAATAAAGATCAAAAGAGAGAGATATCTAAACTTCAACTTTCTCACTAATGAAATGAGAAGACTCTTCCATTTTAAATGAATGCCAAATACATCTACATCTACATACATACTCTGCAATTCACCGTAAGGTGCGTGGCGGAGGCATTTCCTTTCCTATTCCACTCCCAAATGGAACGAGGAAAAAAATGCCTATATGCCTCCGTACGAGCCCTAATTTCTCTTATCTTGTCTTTGTGATCTTTATGCGAAATGTAAGTAGGCCCCAGCAATATCGTACTTCACTCAGCTTCAAATTCCGGCCCTCTAAATTTACTTAACAGAAATTCACGAAAAGAACGTCGTCTTTCTTCTAGCGATCCCCAATTGAGTTGCCGGAGCATTTCCGTGACACTCGCGCATTGGTCGAACCTACCGGTAACAAATCTAGCTGCTCGCCTCTGAACCGCCTCTATGTCTTCCTTCAAACAGATCTGCTGCGGGTCCCAAACACTTGAGCAATACTCAAGACGTGGTCGAACAAGCGTTTTATTCGCGGTCTCCTTTACAGGTGAAGTAAATCTTCCCAAAATTCTCCCAATAAACCGAAGTCGGCTGTCTGCCTTACAACTGTACTTACATGTTCGTTCCATTTCATATCGTTCTGCAATGTTACGCCTAGATATTTGAAAGACGCGACAGCATCAAGAAGCTCACTACTAATCTACTAATGCTGTATTCGAACATTATAGGATTGTTTTTCTACTCATGCTCATCACCTTACATTTTTCTACATTGAGAGCTAGCTGCCATTCTTCGCACCAACTAGAAACTTTGTCTAAGTCATCCTCTATGCTATTACAGTCAGTTAAAGACGACACCCTCCTATACGCCACACCTTCATCAGCAAACAGCCGCAGATTACAATTTACTCTGTCCATCAGATCATTTATATAGATAGTAAATAATAGCGGTCCTATCACACTTCCCTGGGGCACGCCTGACGATACACTCGTCTCTGATGAACACTCACCGTCGAGAACAAAGTACTGCGTTCAATTACTTAGGAAGTCTTCCAGCCAGTCACAAATCTGTGAACCTATTCCATAAGCTCGTATCTTCGTTAGCAGTCTGCAGTGTGGCACAGCGTCGAACGCCTTTTTGATGTCCAGTAAAACACAATCCGCTTGTTGCCCTTCATCCATGGCTCGCAAGATGTCATGTGAGAAAAGGGCAAGCTGAGTTTCACATGAACGATGTTTCCTAAACCCGTGCTGATTCATGGAAAGAAGCTTTTCCGCTTCAAGGAAATTTAGTATATTCGAACTGAGAATATGCTCCAAAATTCTACATGAAACTGATGTCAACGATATTGGTCTGTAATTCTGTGGTTCAATTCTCTTTCCTTTCTTATAAACGGGAGTCACCTGCGCTTTTTTCCAATTACTAGGAACTCTGCGCTGAATTAAAGATTCGCGATAAATGGAAGCTAAGTAGGGGGCCAACGCCGCAGAATAGTCTTTGTAAAACCGATTCGGAACAGCAGACTTTTTCGTATTTAGCTCTCTCAGCTGCTTCTCTACACCGGAAATACCTATTGCTATGTCCCCCATTTCGGAATTAGTACGTTGATCAAATGATGGTACATTTGTGCGGTCCTGCGTGAAAGATTTCTTAAAGGTTAAATTTAGAACTTCAGCTTTCCATTTGCTTTCTTCTATTACTGCCCCGGAATGATCAACAAGTGACTGGACAGTGGGCTTTGACCCGCTTATCGATTTTACGTAGGAAAATTGCTTTATTTGACCCTTATACAATAGTTGATCAATTTCAATCATTTCATTCACATAAATACAACCCAATAACATTACAGATTGGTCCTTACTCTGCTCAGGTCAACTCAAAAACCGTATCTATCTATAAAAACAAAAATACTATCAATCACAGTTCATTTTTCTTTGCAGTCTCTTGTATGAGTATTCACGGAGTCTATATTGCACACAGTATTTTTAACCTCCACATTCCATGCCCTGAGTAAGGTTCTTATCTGGGCCTTCACCTGTGGAATAAAAAAGTCCAGGACAGTAACAGTCCCAAAAAGGCCTCCCTAAATATACAAAAAACTACTTCATTTGGGCATCTTGTAGAACCACAGCGAGCATGTAGTGTTTGATACACTAAAAGTGCTGAGACTTTTCCCAGCCGAATTCAAAGGTGCCATTGCACAACCTTTTCCACTCTTAGCCCTAACGGACCTCGTAGGCACTATTGTTTGGGTTCGGTTTATTTACATTTCATCGTCATATTATTGTTCTACTAGTTGTAAACTCGGCGTTGCATGGGTGTTTATTTATCCTATACTCTCGTAGTTCACATCCCTTACCCTCTCTCTCTGCATCCACCTCTTTCTCTCCCATGAGCCGGCCGCGGTGGCCGAAGGGACTGAGGCGCTCCAGTCACGGTCTGCACAGCCACTACGGTCGGGGGTTCGAATCCCCCCTCGGGCATGTATAGTTGTGCCGTCCTTGGTATTAGTTAGTTCCTAAGTAGTTTGTAAGTTTAGGGACTGATGACCCCGTACTTAAGTCCCATAAGCTATACAAACATTTGAACATTTGAACATCTGTCCCATCTTTTTGTTCGTTTCCACCTTTCCCTCCCTCGGCAAATTTTCCTGCAAGGTACCCTCTGTCATGTACCAAACAAACATTTATGTACCCAGTGATCTTCCTCTTGGTTTGAAGGTCATGAGTGTAAAAATTCATAAAGATTGGAGCAAAACTATGCATTTTGTAAAATTACGTAAGTTAAGTACCCTCCACAACGCACCGAACGAAATTTTATATAGACAGTGACATTCGTCTTGTTTTTTAGATAGAGTGTACAAAATTTCATCAATATCGAAACAAAAATATAGATTTCTATGCCATAGAAAGGCAGGGTCACATTAAAAAATGCACTTTGTTGTTCTCAAATATTCCAGATTTATTTCATACATCCCTTGTACTGAGGAAAAAAAATCTGCAAAATCGGTCGAGCCATTCTGGAGTTATGGCACGACCTAGGTATTTAGGGATCCATTTTTACGTTGCACCGTATGAAACGTAAGGTAGATGGTGACGTTCCTCTTGTTTTGAAGGTCAAGCGTGCGAAATTTCGTTAAAATGTAGTCTGTAGAAGTATGCTCCGCCATGCACCTATCACAAAATACTTTCTTAGCTGACGTTGTATACCTATAAACTATTTTGCTGCCAAATCTCAGCTTCATAGGTGAAGTAGTTTTCGAGATTTTGTGTTTAGTGAGTGAGTGAGTGAGTGAGTCAGTGTTCAAATGTTCAAATGTTTGTTAAGCTTATGGGACTTAACTACGGGGTCATCAGTCCCTAAACTTACAAACTACTTATGAACTAGGACGGCACAAATATCAATGCCCGAGGGGGGATTCGAACCCCCGACCGTAGTGGCCGTGCTGACCGTGACTGGAGCGCCTCAGTCACCTCGGCCACCGCGGCCGGCTGAGTCAGTGTCCTTTCGCTTTTATATACACAGAGATTAAGAAAACGGATTGGTTTATTTTTGGATGCGAGAGAATTAAGGGAGACTTGCAAAGAAAGCTAAACAGTAACATGCAAATGTGTAATGCTAACTTCATTTTATACAAGTCATGCCTGATGCGACAGTTTTACGGCATCTACAGCGAACTGTTGTGAGCGGTAGACTTCTTTCCTTTCATCATTTTGTGTGTGAGGGGAGAGGGAGGGAGTGAGTTACAAAACGCGCTTCATAAACGTCCGTAATTACATGCAAACATTGTTGCAGTTCCCTATCTACTCCCAATTTTTCAATAATTGACGCATAAATCTGGGTATTCTCAAGCGGTGATCTCTCATTATTTATGACGTCATATTCCTGAGCTACGTGTCGCGCTCTTTTGTTTTTTTTGGTCAGTAACCTTCGGGGGCGTACGGTGAACAGTTCACCAAAATTTCATTGCAGTCGAATGAATGGTTTATGAACACATAGAGGACATGGAGACAAACATTCATTTATATATATATATATATATATATATATAATTAGTTGAGTCTTGAGCGAAATGATTGTGCAGGAATCACTGCATCGAATAAAAGTCCAAGTATATCGATATCGATAACTTGTTGGACAAGCGACAGTGGCGTATTTAAGAATAGGTGATGAATATAAATGACAAGACTAAGTAAGGTATCCTATTCTTTTTTTTAGAAATCGAGTTCAGGATCTTATGCCTCTTCCGGAAACGCCATAACCAAGTGTGGATCGGAACATCCAAAAACGTGCCCGCCCCCTCCCCAGGCATCAGTTTGAGATATGATGTCACAAATTTTTTATTCTTGTACGTCGCCCCCCTCCCCGAATATATGATATAATCGTCACTGACAAAGGATACATTGTTTTAATCGTTGGAAATTTTCAAGATGGTTGGTAGAATGCATAGCCGTCATCCTAGGTGTGAAATGGGGAAAAATGCCTTTGAGAAATAAAAAAGTCTCTAGTTCCAATGAAAAACTAGTTGAAAAAATATTATAAACTCTTCTGTAGTTACAATGACCAACTTCGTTATGCACAACGATGTGTGTTGGAACGATGTTACTGGCATATGCTCATTTACCGTGGTTGATTGAGTTTCTGATTTGGAACAGATTACGGAGTAAATATATCATATTGAAATTGGATTTACGTATTATTATTAATTCGTTTATTGTTAGAGCTTACTGATTAGAAAATTTTAGTGTCTTTAAATGATTCCCAAATGGAAAACTACAGTAAATATGACGAACTGTCAGATTTAACCTGGAATCCTGATGATAATACATCCAGACTAGGAGACAGTTAGCCGCGGCGGAATGGCCGAGGTCATTGAGGCGCTAAGCTACGATGCGCGACGCCGTTCCCCGACGATGGCTCGAATCCTCCCTCGGGCATGGATGTTTGTGCTGTCTTTATTATAAGTTAGTATATAAGTAGTTTGTAAGTTTAGGGGCTGATGACCCCACAGTTAAGTCCCATAAGCTTAACAAACTTTTGAACATTTTATTTGGAGACAGTTCTGAATCTTTGAGGGAAAATAGAAAACTCAATCATTACACCTGCAACAATACCAGTGACTGTAGACGTTCAGGACAACTTTCCACTCGGATTATCGAAAACAATGTGCAAGAAACTAGTGATACTTGTCATGGCGTTTGTCAAAAGACCGTATATGCTTTCGTGAATATCACTGTAAGTAATGATATAAATTAAGTGAAAAATAATTGTAATATATTTGAACCTTTTGTGCAAGTGAGGAGCTTACTATTTAATGTAATATACCATTCTATGAGTTTTGGTTATTTTGGTTACCATAAAACTCAGAGATTTTTAAATTTCAGCCAGCCGCTGTGGCCGAGGGGACTGAGGCGCTCCAGTCACGGTCTGCACGGCCACTACGGTCGGGGGTTCGTATCCCCCCTCGGGCATGGATATTTGTGCCGTCCTTAGTATAAGGTAGTTCATAAGTAATTTGTAAGTTTAGGGACTGATGACCCCGTAGTTAAGTCCCATAAGCTTAACAAACATTTGAACATTTTTTAAATTTCATAGTTTCGTTTAACAAGAGGCCTGGAAGGGTTAATGGTAAAGAGAGTGTGAATCCATAATGAGAAAGCTAATAAAAATGCAATGAATGCAAACAGTACGAAAAACTACGACTCGACTGAAAAATCAGAAGATACTGCTCGATTAAAATTGCGAAATTCGATAAAATTAATGTTCAATTAAGCCAAATAAAACAAATTTTCCCCAGCAATCTAGTGTGACGTGATGCTTGCTTAACAAGAGGACTGCCGTCTCGTTGGGGGCGGAATAGTTTTCCGTGCCCCATAATTAATTACAATTATAAATATTTAATATGGGAACAAGCGACAAGGGCCGTTCCAACCGTTTTTTGAACGACTGGATGCAGTTTCTTCACGGCGTAGGGACATGTTGACCGCCTCTGCAGGAAAGCAATGTAAGAAGCGAGAAACCAGACCGCACAGGCCGGATTTAATGTTATCGGTTCCCCTGGAGAGATTTTTCCTTATGATGCCATCGGACGAATACTGTGACTGTATGTATGACGTAAGAAAACCAAGGACAGAAGCCCTCTCGTCCTCAATTGTTTCTTAAAGGGTATCGGTCGTCGAACTACTCTGGTGCAGGTGCTGCCGCCATTTAGAAGATCTTGGAGCAAACACTGCAGCAGCCATGAACTTCACCATCTCGATGCGTACGTGTTCACGATCGCTATAGAGTTTATAGAAATGCAACGGTATCCATGTAGAACTGTAGGCGAGATCAGTTTAAACACACTCTTACTGTAGTAATAGTGTTGCAACTGTCTGGGATCATTTGTTCCTTATCTTGTCTAAGAGGATAATTTGAACAATCTAAATACACTCTCTATTATTCAGGGTTGGACAGGTTAATATAACCGTACCTTACTTCAATGTGTATTTTAATTTTCATCTTGTCCTGAAGAAAGACTTTCTATGTCAAATTGTGGGTTATATGTAGTTGTTCGACTGCATGATTAATTGTAACGGGCTTATCTTTCAATGTGTCACTTTCAGACTATAATGACAATTTATTTTTAATGAACTGTCGTTCTTTTGGTATGTTGTCTTCCCCTGCTGCTATGTTTTTAATCTATAAATTAACAGGAGAAGAGAGAAGGTTCGATACTCGTAATGATAATAGCAGCAGAAGATTTTCAGGTAAACCTACTTCTTAACTGGAGAGCTGAAGTCAGTTTTATTAAGTCTAACCACGTCTTACGTTGACGAGAAGTGAAAGTCGCAACAAATGCAATATGTCCACCAAGAAAATATTCAGCGGTCCATTCACTGGGCATGTAACTGAACCTGTAGTCAACCTGACGATTTCTGAAGACACAACGCGGAAACCGCACGTTGGGGATGCTTTCAGAACGTGCAAGGCAACATCAATCATGTCAGAAATTTTCAATGTGTATTTGAACGTTCACCAATCAGAAGGGACCCCGGCTCTTTCCGGTACAGAAGTCAAGAGTGCAGACACTATATTTGTTGTCAACAGAGGTCATTTCTGGTGTGTGTTGTATACCGTGTACTTATAATTAAAGTTTCACTAGTTAACACTTTATAATAGAGAAACTAACTATCGTACGAGTACCAAACTTGGTAGCATTAATGTAAAGAACACGGGGAAGAGAAGTAATGCAGAGTGATGAACTGAAAACTAATGTTAAGCTTCGATACAACATTAAATAGCAGTACTACGTGGAAGAGACCAGGAGACACCGGAAGATACCAGATAGATTTTATAATGGTAAGACATAGATTTCGGAACCAGGTTCTACAGTGTAAGACATACCCAGGGGCAGATATAGACTCTGACCATAACTTGTTGGTTATGAACTGTAGGTTGAAACTAAAGAAACTACAAAAAGGTAGGAAAATAAGGAGATGGGATCTGGATAAATTGAAGGAACCTGAGGTTCTTAAGAATTTCAGAGGGAGCTTTAGGCAACAATTGACAGAAACAGGGGAAAAGAAAACAGTAGAGGAGGAATGGGTAAAATTGAGAGATGAAATAGTGAAGGTTGCAGAGGACAAAATAGGTAGGAAGGAAAGACCTACAAAAAGCCCTTGGATATCACAGGAGACACTAAATTTAATCGATGAAAGGACAAAATATAAAATAGCAGTAAATGAAACAGGCAAAATGGAGTACAGACGACTAAGAAATGAGATTGACAGGAAGTGCAAAATGGCTAAGCAGGAGTGGCTAGAAGGCAAATGCAAGGATGTAGAAGAATGTATAAATAGGGGAAAAATAGATACAGCCTACAGGAAAATAAAGAAACATTTGGAGACAAGAAAAACAGCTCTATGAATATCAAGGACACTAATGGAAAACCAGTTTTCAGCAAAGAAGGGAAAGCTGAAAGTTGGAAAGAGTATATAGAGGGGCTCTACAAAGGAAATGAACTTCGAGACAATATTGTAGGAAGGGAAGAGGATGTAGATGAAGATGAAATAGGAGATACTGTACTGAGAGAAGAATTTGACAGAGCCCTGAAAGACCTAAGTCGAAACAAGGCTCCTGGAGTAGATGATATTCCCTCAGAGCTACTGAAGTTTCTGGGAGAACCAGCCATGACAAAATTGTTTCACCTGGTGTGTAAGATGTATGAGACAGGTGAAGTACCCTCAGACTTTAAGAAAAATGTTATAATCCCCATCCCTAAGAAAGCAGGTGCAGACAGGTGTTAAAACTACAGAACCATCAGTTTAATAAGTCATGGCTGCAAAATATTGACGCGAATTATATACTGAAGAATGGAAAAGCTGGTAGAAGCTGACCTCGGGGAAGATCAGTTTCGGTTCAGGAGAAATGTAGGAACACGGGAGGCGATACTCACTTTACGGCTTATCCTAGAAGATAGATTAAGAAAAGGCAAACCTACATTTCTAGCTTTTGTAGATTTGGAGAAGGCGTTTGACAATGTTGATTGGAATAAACTCTTTCAAGTTCTGAAGCAAGCAGGAGTAAAATATAGGGAACGTAAGGTTATTTACAACTTGTACAAAAACCAGACAGCGGTTGTCAGAGTTGAAGGGCATGAAAGGGATGCAGTGGTTGGGAAGGGAGTATGACAGGGTTGTAGTCTTTCTCCATTGTTGTTCAATTTGTACATTGAGCAAGCTGTAAAGGAAAGCAAGGAGAAATTTGGAGAAGGAATTAAAGTTCAGGGTGAAGAATTAAAAACATTGCGTTTTGCCGACGACATAGTAATGCTGTCAGATACAGCAAAGGACCTGGAAGAGCAATTGAACGGAATGGACAGTGTGCTGAAAGGTGCATATAAGATGAACATTAACAAGAGCAAAACTAGGGTAATGGAGTGCAGTGTAAGAAAATCAGGTGATGCTGAAGGAATTAGATTGGGAAACGAAGCAATAAAGGAGGTATATGAGTTTTGTTACTTGGGCAGTAAAATAACAAATGATGGTCGCAGTACAGAGGATATAAAATGCAGAATGGCAATGGGTAGAAAAGCGTTCTTGAAAAAGAGAAATTTGTTAACATCGAATATTGATTTACGCCTAAGGAAGTCCTTTCTGAAGGCATGGACGATAACCTGTGCGGACAGGAAGAGGATTGAGGCTTTTGGAATATGGTGCTACAGAAGAATGCTGAAGATTAGGTGGGTGGATCGCGTAACTAATGAGGAGGTACTGAACAGAATTGGGGAGAAAAGAAATTTCTGGCATACCTTGACTAAAAGAAGGGATAGATTGGTAGGACACATTCTTAGACATCAAGGAATTGCGAATTTAGCGTTGGAGGGAAGTGTGTGGGGAAAAAATCGCAGGGGAAGATCAAGAGATGGATACAGTAAGCAGATTCAGACAGATGTAGGTTGTCGTTGTTATGTGGAGATGAAGAGGCTTGCTCAGGATAGGGTATTGTGGAGAGCTGCATCAAACCAGTCTCCGGACTGAAGACCACAACAACAACTACTACTATTGCTACACAAGGGGTTCAGTTTGAAGCTCATGGATGTCCAAAAGAGTCTGAGGATTGCATTCTCCACAGGAGAAAGTAGTATGTCTTTAGGTATGCTGTTTACCTCTCTTGATACGTTGCGCTTCAGATTAGCACGTCTGAATGTTCCCCTGGTAAACATTGTCCTTCAGATAGTCCCACAACCAGAAATCACTGGGAGTGATTTGTAAGCTGTGATGTTTTTAATTTGTGATTTTTATATAGTGACTAAGTGCAATGTTGCACTTGTTATTTTATACCCATTTTTTTTTTAACAAGATGACCAGCTTATAACATATATGAGACCAGATGATGGTGACACAGTGCACCGAAACCAGTAGTCATTTAATAAATCATTAGTGTGCGATCTTGGCTTTTTATTTTGAAAACTATGAAGTAATTGCATTCGGTCGCGAGTTTAATAAATATCCAACGGTCTGCATATCGGGCGATAGGCGCGATGATTACGATGATGCTTTTCCTTTAGTTTTTGTACAGCCCCTGTTTCGGTCTCAGTCTACTGTTCTCATGACCAACGGAAATTTTCGTGAAACTCAATACGCTTTCTTTCTCTCTCGTTAAAGGCTGCTCGAACAATTTGAATGTTCTTTATTTTCGATGTTTGCTCTCTATTGTATGTCTTGTCCTGCAGCAAGGCTCAGTAACCATTTAATAAGATGGAACAGGCTACCTTGTAATTCTATGTGCTACTTTTAGAATACAAAGATTATTTCAATGAACTGTCCGACTTCTTATCTGTAGCCTTGCCCTGTTGCTATCATTTTTATTCTTTTACAAAATAGCAGAAACCCCTGATAGAAGAGAGGAGGTCCGAATCTGGCAACGGTCACAGCAATAGAAGATTAACAGGTAAGTCAACTGTTAATTGGGAAGCGGAAGTCAGGCAGATAGATTTAAGTCATAATCTCATTTCTTTCTTCCCACAATCAACCACAGGAAGAAACCACATCACTACAGGGAACAAAACTTGTGCCGCAAATGCGGCATCCCTCAGAAAATAGGTAAACAAACGTGTCAGATAGCTACATAACGTTTATGTACACAACATAGTTTGTCGTATACTGTTGGATCTCGATTATTACAAACAAAAATCATGTGGACAACTGTTGTTCTTCCACAACGGTACCCATGGTATTAGATCTTATCTGCGGAGAACTAGATTCCAATTATTGGGTGTATTGAAGTTTATGAGCGGTAGTGAAGGTTTTTCGTGATTTCCCTATATCACTCCCGGGATGGTTACTTTCAAACGGCATCGCCGATTTCTTCTGTCACTCAAAGTATCTGAGCGTGTGCTTCGTCTCTAATGACCACGATGTCGACGAGACTTTAAACTCTAATCTTCGCCGGCCGCGGCGGCCGAGGGGACTGAGGCGCTCCAGTCACGGTCTGTACGGCCACTACGGTCGGGGGGTTCGAATCCCCCCGCGGGCATGGATATTTGTGCCGTCCTTAGAATTAGTTACTTCATAAGTAGTTTGTAAGTTTAGGGACTGATGACCCCGTAGTTAAGTCCCATAATCTATACAAACATTTGAACATTTTTGAATCCTAATCTTCCTTCCTTCCTTTCTAATGAACACTGCCACTCCAAAATGGTAGTGAACCCCCAACATACACCCAAAAAACTTCCGGATGCTTTTTAAATCACCAGAAAATTATCTAACATCTCCCCTGACCAGTAAATCGCCATGTCTCATAATTGAACCGTTATGGGCTCCAACATCGTTGAAGTAATTTGCGGATGTTTTTGAACAAGAATGTATAAAATTCTGTTGGAAGTCATAAGTCTTCCTCTAAGAACTGCAGCTGTTCTAGAAGCCGATGATGGGCCAAGATTTTGCTAATAAATACATATTATGTCTACGTTAAGTGTACGTATTAATTCGTCAACCAACTGTAAAAGTGAATTTGTAATGAAGTTACCTCATTTAATAATGTCGGGGATCTTGCCACTCCTTGGCTCTTTTCAAAGTTCTCTGTCTTTGCTACTAGGGCGTTTGCCACTAAAAGTCACCACTCGCGCAACAGGTCCATAAATTGCGTCTGAGACGTGTAAATCTCTACCGAGGTAGTCCGCACGAAGTTTATAGCTGGGAGATGGTGATCCACTCCGAGACAAATCACTTCCCCCCCCCCTCCCCCCCTGTAAGTTGCCGACTTATCGCCACTTTCATTTTAACAGAATAGCGTGCTGCATTATTAACGTCCAGACTGAAAGGACTTAGAATAGCGTTGGCGACATTAATCAGATTACACATTCTTTATAAATTGCACCCACAGCTGAACTGAAAAGACGGGGAAAACAATGATTATAGCCAAATACAGTAAAAAGTATGCCAGTTAGCGTAAACACGAGGTGTTCCACGACAGATCAGATCACTTAATATTTATTTTTTACCATTCTACAAAAATTTAACGATTTTTTTTAATTTCTTCGAAGAAACAATGAAATTTCTTTTAGAACTTTTTTCAGCAATCAGTCGTATTACTTATTAACAGATCTAGATTTCGACCACTGTGTGGTCATTATCAATGCTTAAAATAAAACGATTAAAACACGTAAAACATTTTGACCTCCATGTTCAAGGTCACGTTTGTTTTACGTGTTTTAATCGTTTCATTTTAATCAATGATAATGACCACACAGTGGTCGAAATCTAAATCTGTTAATAAATAACACTAACGACTAATTTCATAAAAAAATTCTACAAGTCAAATTACAGTGGTTGAGCACAAGTTCCACCATGGAATCAAGCCTATGATTTTTCTATCTTGCCAGCCACTGACAGCCGTCTGTTATTTGCTAGCCACTGGAAACAGTTTAAGGTCATCTGTTGTGATTCCACCAAGGGCAGTGCTCCTCACTTGTACATCACTAACATTCACTAGTAGGTGATGTACGAATAGCACTTCTTTCTTTCTTTCGTAAAGCTCCTAGTGTATCACAAAAGCCTCAGTTTCTTATAATTCCCTTACTAATTTTTAATATGTGAAAAATGAAGTGGATATAGCTCTCTAAAAGACGAAAGGAAAGCCCTGGAAATCAATAGGATGAGAGCAGAGGACGGCATAGGTAGAAGTATAAGACATTATAGAGTCTTACAAGACGCGATCATATATTGACAGCAGACTAATGCTTTTTTCTTACTTTTTATTGTGTTAACAAATAAATGATCAGAGAGTTGATATAAGAAACAGTACGTAAAGTAACGTTACAGTATTAAATAGAAAGTCAAAGAGAAAGTACGGACCTCATAATAGCACAGAGGAACATAATGTATAAATCAGAGACGTGTACATGATACGACACAAAGACCATATAATACTAAAATACTGTTATAAGTAAAACTCAGTGGAAATATGAGTGGGCAGGGCTAATGACTAATTTAGGACTGACTGACAAAATTGTTGGCTGCTGACTTCGTAAGAGAAGGAATTTGCAACTACACGAGCAACATAGTTGCATGCTCTATATTGGCAGACACTTTGCTACATTAATAGAATGAATATTTCAGTAGTAAATAAAAGTACTTTACGAACATGAGACAATTTTTGCAGATACATCACGTCCACGGTTACTCTGAAAAGCACGAGATTCTTACTGAAAAACCAATGGGCCCAATAATACAGAACATCACAGCTGATTTGCTATACGACAGACCAACGGCTGCTGTGACAAAAAAAAAACAAACCAACTCAACCAAACAAATTGTTTAAATTAAGTTCTTGGAACAGAATATTACATTGAAATAGCTTCAGTAGTGACTAATTCCTGAAATAAACAACATAACTGAAAAATTCAGTGGATACATGACATAAATGGAAGGGTGTAGAAGCATAACTATGTTCATAATTATGTTCATTGTATTTTGTAAGAAGAGCCCGAAGGAGTATTCTACTAAAGGTGTCAGTGGCCTCAGGGGACGTCAATTGAGGCATTATTTGTCGTATTGGGAGTGTACACTGTACACCTCACCATGCAACAGAGAGCAGCAGCATATTGGTTTCAGAGGGATAGGCATGATACGGTGCAAAAAATAACGGGTCAGAACCTAACGGAAATGCGCCAGTTACGACACTGGCGTAAACACATGGCACGCACAATAGGAGAATACGGACAACGGACGCCGTGTCCATGCCCTCTTCTTCGGGAAATGTGAAAGGATGAAGATAAAACACGTGGACCCGAGCCGGGGAATGGTTCATGTTTTAACGGCACATGGCCCATATCCTACAGATTTGCAACGATTTGGCGTATGAAACACCGCCTTATGTGAATGTGGTGGCCTGGGAACTACAGAACATGCAAGAGGACCGTGTGAGAGACTTAATTAAACAAGAACACAAATCGACTGTTATGACGTTAAACACTCCATACGACAACCAAACCATTACAGTACTTTAAATAGTGTAGCAGATAAAACATATACAACTTTACTGAACATGTACAGGTACGAACGCCAATATGCCATATTTAGAACAAGCGAACAAGAAATACAACAAAACACCTGGAACACTTCAGACACAATTACAGATATTCAGACAAATACTAAAAATGACAGATCACGAGAACGAACACGCAGAAACACCGTAAAAAACACATAACAAGGGAAACGATATGCAGGTTCATAACAATGACAAGACATTTCATTAAAAAGTAAATGTCATAAGAATTGTGAATGTAGACATTAAATAATATGTTGTTGTTGTTGTTGGGTTTTGGAAGGGACTAAACTACGACGGTTATCAGTCCCTTGTTCCTGTCAAAAGATAAAACATTTTGTTAAGCGATCCGAAGTGAATGCATTAACAAGTCAAAGTTTAAAACTTACAGACAAATAGAAAGAAAGGATACGGTTAAAAACGAAGAAGGGATAAAACAGCTGAAACAGCACAAGAGTTTTTTGCTGGGTGGTCACAGGATATAAGGAACACACCCAGCCACCCTGCAACACGCTAAAACCACCTACCTAACAGACTTAAGCAGGCGGAGGACAGAGAAACGACAGAGAAACACAAACATTAAATGGACTTGTAAAGTCCACACTCACGCATAAAATGTAAAATAGAGTCAACCATGGAGGTGTTGTCAGCTAATGCAAGCTGCAAAACGTCGGGGATATTAAAATTTCGTCTCACTGCGGCTAAATCGTGGCATTCAATTAAGATGTGGGCGACCGTCAAAGGCGCACCACATCGACACTGCGGAGGGTCCTCGCGACGCAGAAGGTGACCATGCGTGAGCCAAGTATGGCCTATACGGAGTCGGCAAAGGACAACCGACTCCCTGCGAGAAGCCCTCAGGGACGTCTTCCATGCAGCGGTAGACGGCTTGACAGCACGGAGCTTATTTGGTTCAGTGGAGTTTGCCCATTCCGAATTCCAAACCCTTAAGACCTTGCGGGTCAACTGGGTGTGGAGGTCGGAAACTGGGAGGCCAATGTCCAGGGACCGCAAAGTGGTGGCCTGCTTGGCCAGCTGATCCACACGTTCATTGCCCGGTATACCTACATGCCCTGGCGTCCAAACAAAAACGACAGAACGGCCTGACTCGCCAAGGGCGAATACAGCATCTTGAATGGTTCGCACCACAGTGTGTTTGGGCAGAAACTGGTCGAGAGCCTGTAAGCCACTCAGGGAGTCGCTACAAATGACGAACGACCCCCTGGGGCGAGCTCTGAGGTGTTCAAGAGCTCTCAAAATACCGACCAGTTCTGCGGTGAAGATGCTGCTTCCACAAGGCAATGACCGCTGTTCGATGTGGTCATCATACATAAAGGCATATCCAGCATGGCCATCGACCAAAGAACCGTCCGTGTAGATGATGGTTGCTCCATGAAACGTATCGAGCAGTGCATGGAACCGGCGACGAAGAAGCAGTGGTGAAATCGAGGCTTTCGAATCCCGGGACAAGTCCAGCCGAAGCTCCAGGCGAGGAATTTTCCAGGGGGGGATACGGACGGAGTAATGGTAAGGTGGAGGAAGGGGTAAGGAATCAAGTGAGGAGAGAAGGGAACGGACGCAGACCGCAATCGGGAGACCCGACCTGGGCCGACGTCGAGGGGAAGGGAGAGCAGAAAGTGGGAAGAGAAGCCTGTGGTTCGGATGGCGGGGTGAAGCATGAACCCGGGCAACGTAGCTCACCAACAGCCGTTGCCGGCGATACCGCAGAGGGAGAACACCAGCTTCAGCTAGAAGGCTCGTTACGGGACTGGTGCGAAAAGCCCCTGTTGCAAGCCGCACGCCTGTGTGGTGAATGGGGTCTAGGACCTGCAAGGCAGAAGGGGCTGCTGAGTCGTACACCAAGCTCCCGTAATCAAGCCGCGACAGAATAAGAGACTTGTAGAGCTGAAGAAGGGTGGAACGGGCTGCTCCCCAACTAGTATGGCTGAGGCATCGAAGGACATTTAAATGCCGCCAACACTTCTGTCTCAGCTGACGTAGGTGTGGCACCCATGTCAGCCGGGCATCGAAGACCATGCCCAGGAAGCGATGTGTTTCCTCAACCTGAAGTAGTTCACCACCCAGGTAGAGCTCTGGGTCAGGGTGAACTACCCGACGGCGACAGAAGTGCATCACGCGGGTTTTCCGTGCGGAGAACTGAAATCCGTGAGTAGAGGCCCATGAGTGGGCCTTTCGGATGGCACCCTGCAGCCGCCGTTCAGCTACACCGATGCTAACGGAGCTGAAATACAGGCAGAAGTCATCGGCGAACAGGGAGCAACTGACTGATGACCCCACAGCCGCAGCGAGACCGTTTATCGCCACTAAAAACAATGGAACGCTGAGGACGGAGCCCTGTGGGACACCGTTCTCTTGAATACGTGGGGAGCTAAAAGATGCCCCAACCCTCACCCGGAACGAGCGATGGGAGAGGAAATTGTGAATAAAAATAGGAAGGGCACCCCGTAGGCTCCAGTCATGAAGAGTTGTTAAAATATGGTGGCACCAGGTGGTGTCATACGCCTTTCGAAGGTCGAAAAATACAGCATCTAAATGTTCACGCCTAGCGAAGGCAGTGCGAATGGCCGACTCCAATGACACGAGGTTGTCAATTGTAGAACGGCCCTGGCGAAAGCCCCCTTGTTGTGGAGCAAGGAGTCCGCGCTCTTCAAGGATCCACATAAGCCGCCGACTCACCATACGTTCGAAGAGCTTGTAGAGAACGTTGGTGAGGCTGATCGGACGGTAATTGTCAGCCACCAGGGGATCTCCACCAGGTTTCAGCACCGGGATGATAGTGCTTTCCCGCCACTGCGACGGGAAAGTGCCCTCTGCCCATAGATGGTTAAACAGGGCGAGAATGCGGCGTTGAAACTCTGGTGAAAGGTGTCGGAGGAATTGGCCGTGAATCCTATCAGGTCCTGGAGTTGTATCAGGACACGCAGCAAGGGCAGTTCGGAACTCCCACTCGCTAAACGGGTCGTTGTATGTTTCCCGCCTACGAGTGCGGAAGGACAACATTTTCCGCTCGGCCCGCTCTTTGAGGGAGCGAAAGTCGGCACTGTACGCGGCAGTCGCAGAGCATTGTGCGTAGTGGTCTGCCATATGCTCGGCGATAGCTGTAGGGAGCGTGCAGAGCACACCCTGGATGGTGAGGGATGGGATTCCTGTCGGTGGGCGGTATCCGAAGACACGTCGGACTTGCATCCATACCTTAGTCAGGGAGGTGCGGGAGCCGATGCTGGCTACATACCGCTCCCAGGAATCCTGCTTGCTCTGCTGTATGAGTCGTCGAGCACGCGCACGGAGCCGTTTAAAGGCCACAAAATTCTCCATCGATGGGTGGCGTCGATGGCGCTGGAGCGCTCGCCGACGTTCCCGGATAGCCTCAGCAATCTCCAGTGTCCACCAAGGCACGGACCTACGCCTAGTGGAACCGGTGGTTTGCGGAACTGCTACCTCAGCGGCCCTGACAATACTATCAGTCACCTGCTGGACTGCATTGTCAATGTCATCTGGCAGTGGAGCAGTGATGACAGCGGTTGAAGTATAGACTGGCCAGTCAGCCCTACGGAGACACCAACGGGGTAAGCTGTCTGCAGCTTGGTACTGCGGGAGCGACACAAAGATGGGAAAGTGGTCGCTGCCACACAGGTCCTCATGCACACGCCAACCGAGGTGTGGTCGAAGGCTGGGGCTGCAGACGGAGAGGTCGATCGTTGAATACGTGCCCTGTGCCACGCTAAAATGCGTGGGGGCACCTGTATTCAGGAGGCAAAGGTCTTGTTGCGCCAACAATGTCTCAACATCCCTACCGCGGCCTGTGCTCTGGAGTCCACCCCACAAAGGGTTGTGGGCGTTGAAGTCCCCCAAAAGGAGGAATGGTGGGGGAAGTTGCGAGACCAGAGCAGTAAGGGTGTTGAGAGACACGGCCTCATCTGGAGGAAGGTACAAGCTGCAGACAGTGAATTCTTGCGTTATCCGAATTCTGACAGCCACTGCCTCAAGAGTGGTTGGGAGGGGCACGGGGGCACTTGGGACAGTGTCCAGGATATATAGGCAGACACCGCCAGACACCCTGTCGTAAAGGGTCCTGTTGCGGTAGTAGCCCCGATACCCACGGAGGGCAGGGGTCCGCTGTGCTGGAAACCATGTCTCCTGTAGGGCAATACAGAGTGCAGGGTAGTGCCACAGTAATTGGCGCAGCTCGGCCAGGCGATTAAAGAAGCCGCCGCAATTCCACTGGAGAATAACTCTTTCTACTCGCTCTAAAGCCATAAAATAAAAGAAAGGAAAGAAGATCATTCCATAGGAACATCTGCCGCCTTATGGTCAGGATCTACAGAATCTAAGACCATAGGTGATTCTGGATGTGCAGAGTTCCTACGTTCGGGCGAATCAAGAAGTGCGAGATCCTCAGCGGAGGCAAGGATCTCGACTTCATCCTCTGAAGCAGAGGATGTGTGTGTGGGTGGCTTGGAAGCCACCAAAGAATCCTTTTTCTTTCTCTCTTTCTTTTTGCCCTCTCGCTGGCCCTTGGGTGTTAAGGGCCGTGAGGGCTTCTCAACAGGGGCTGCAGCTGCCGACGAAGAGGTGGAGGCCCCTCAATCAGCAGCCGCGGGATTCTTCAGCCATTTGCTGGGATCCACTTTCCCACGAAGAGAAGCCTCGGAAGGGAGTGTCCCGTGGGACGCCTTCCGGGCGAGAGGAGCCGGAGAAGGCTGTTGTTTCTCCGGCGCTGGGGTGGGGACCGACGTCCCCTGCAATGGCTTGTCTGTTGCTCCCAACGTGAAAAGTGTGGGAGCAACCGAAGGAATAGCACCCCCAACTGTCAAGGGGGCAGGTGCAGTGGTTCGGGCCTGGGGGCCCGCTGGCATTCGTGGTACAGATGGTCTGGAGACTGACGATGAAGCTACTGTGGCGTAAGACGTTGTCATGGTGACAGGATGGAGCTTCAAATATTTGCGTCTGGTCTCTGCGTATGTCAGCCGGTCCAGGGTCTTATACTCCATGATCTTGCGCTCTTTGTGGAGTACAGTACAGTCGGGCAAACAAGGAGGATGCTGCTGATTGCAATTGACACACACTGGAGGTGGGGTACAGGGGGCGTCTGGATGGGATGCACGCCCACACTCCCGACATGTTGGGTTGGCGTCACATCGGGAGGACATGTGACCAAACCTCCAGCACTTGAAGCAGCGCATAGGGGGAGGAACGTGAGGCTTGACGTCGACCCGGTAAACCATCACCTTGACCTTCTCAGGCAATGAATCGCCCTCGAAAGCCACGATGAAGGCACCGGTGGCAACCCTCTTGTCCCTCGTCTGATTGCAACAGCAGATCTCTGTGAAAAATGATGCCCTGGACCATGTTTAAGGTCTTATGTGGTGTAATGGAAACGGAAACATCACCCAGCTTGTCACAGGCTAACAAAGCCCGTGACTGGGCCGGGGATGACGTCGTTATTAAAACGGATCCAGACCTCATCTTTGACAACCCATCGACCTCACCATATTTGTCTTCCAAATGGTCCACGAAGAACATTGGCTTCGTGGACATGAAAGATTCCCCATCTGTACGGCTGCACACTAAATACTTCGGGGCGTAAGCCTCACCTTGAATTTTGGCCCTACGTTCCTCCCACGGTGTAGACAGGGAAGGAAACGTTTGGGGGTCATACTGCTCAGCATTGTAGTCGCTTCTACCGCGCTTAGAGACGGCGGTTGTACGTCCGCCAACGTTTCGTGGTCTTTTCATCGTGTTCCCACGAGCAGCTAGGGAAATAAGGGTCCACCCAGGCAGAGCCCCGCTTGCCTGGGTAAGCCTTATACAACTGAGGTGCGGCAGGTTCCTCAGAGGTTGCTCGCTAGCGGCTGTTCAACCTCAACAGCCATGCATCTCCTCGGCACGTAGCACACCTTGAGATTGAGGTTTTTTTTATAGAGGTTTGTACCGTCCTCGCGACCCGGGCGATTAAGCCAAGATCCCCGGGCTCTGAAACGTACAACGTTCCACCGTCGTGCCGAACGATGGTCGTTGAAGCACGCACAGAGCTTACGGTGTAGCGGACTGTTGGCGCGACACAGCCCACAGCTCAGGACCCCGGGTTCGCCAAGCCCGTACTCAGCAAATTAATGCCGAGCCCCTGAGGGAATTAAATAATAGAAAGAAATTTCGTTACATACCAAAGAATAAAACTACAAACATAAAATAATCCTAGGATAATGCAAATAATGAACTGCTTCAGGAGGGACAGGCTAGAGACCTTACCAAAGCCCTCATAAAGTATACCAGATAATGAAATTAATTTCTGTCACCATCCATCCATAAAATGCGCAATAAATAAATAATAAAATGTCTGGAAAGAAAATGAATAGACGTTTGGAGAAAGCATAGCAGCTGTATGAATACAACAAACTATTACTAGGTAGAAAATAGAAATTTTGAAGATGAAATGAAAAACAGAAGAGGTCTACTCCGGAAATAAACTTGAAAATATTATAGAAAGACAAGGTAGGTGAAATGGAATGGAACAGAACTAGACCGAGCACGAACTTACTACTAGAAACAAAATTGTAGACGACGTTCCATCCAGTTTGATGCCTGGGACAGATATGACAAAATTATTTCAACTGCTTTATAAGATAAATGAAAGAGGAGAAATATCCTAACATTACAGGAATAATGTGATAATTGCAAGGAAGGCACGTGTTGGAAATAATCAGTATTCGATTTCTCGAGAAATTTATGATTATTTTAAAAAAGTACTGACCCTTAGAAGTATTATAGATCGAAGAAAGACAAACTTACTTATGTAATTTTATTGATTTTGATTATCATTTTGACTGTATTCACTTGTCTACAGTCTTCGTAACACAAGGAGTCAAAGGTAATTAAGAAAACATAAAGAAACCGTACTGCCGTTATAAGGCTTGAAGGATATTGAAAAAAAAGCCATAATTAATAATTGAGTGAAACAGGTTAACAGCGTATTTCCTGTGTAAGGAATACAAAAAACGTGGAATAACAATTGAACGGAATGTGTACTGTACAATGCACACATTATGAATATAAAAGGAAAACATTGATAATGAAATATTATGCAAATAAATCAAATCTTCCGAAAAAATACATCAGAAATGAGTAGCAAATCAGTTTTGATATTTTCTACGTAAGATAATTGATTATGGGCAAAGTTGAGGATTCTGAGTGGCAACAGCAACGAAATAATTTGTGAACTAGCATTTTTAACATCCTAATATAAATTCAGTTGTTATGAAATGTGTTATAAAAGTAGCTGTCTGCGTCATGAAACATGGAGGATAATTAGCTCAGACGAAACGAAAATTGATAGTTTTGGAAAGTTGTGCTGCACACATTACTGTGCTTTAGAGGATGGGTTACAAGTGGCGAGTCGAGGAATTTGACTGAGAAGGGAAGTAATTTTCGTAATAAGTTGATTAAAATAAAGAGACTGTTGCCAGAAGACAAGTTTTTGAAGGTAAATGTGAGGTGTAATAACTGAAGACGGAGGGACAACCATCGAATACAATAAGGATACGTAGCGTGGGTCTGGAGAAAAGGTTATAGTGATAGTGACGCTGAATAACAAACGCTATTAGAACATTTGTCCTTTTAGGGACAGATTACGAGGAAACTAATCAGATAGAAACAGAATAAATGTAAATGATAGTAAAAGATATATTGCAATATAAAGTTTTCTTAAATGCGTATATTTCCTCGCAGAAGATGTTCAAAAAGTCCAATGTTCGCTGCAGTGCATTTATCATCTCTTGTAGACTGCCGCTGTACAACTAATCGGAACTCATTCGTGCTGTCATTTCCTTCAGCACATATAGGTTGGTTGGTTGGTTGGTTTGATGTTTTAGGGGGACAAAACTGCGGAGGTCATCAGTCCCCCATTCCATCAAAGAGCTAGAGAAGTGTGGAAACACTGAAAAGTTCGCCCAGAGTTAAAATTGCTACGGGAGGAAAACCCCACTCAATCAATAAAATGTAAACAAATTCGACAAAGAACAACAAGTCAGGAGACAACACGAAAGGACACAATCACACGGAAACCGACCATGAAAATAAAATAGGAAGGGTCAGCCACGGGGCAACACAAGCTTCATATAGAGTTGTAAAAACCGCCGTCATGAATAAAACCTAAAATAGAATCAGCCATATTGGCATCGTCACGTAAAACTTCAGATAAAATTACAGGAACATTAAAATCCCGCCGCAGAGCGGCTAAAAGATGGCAGTCCATCAAAATGTGGGCCACCGTCAAGGGACAGCCACAACGGCAACGAGGCGGGTCCTCACCGCGGAGGAGATGGCCATGGGTCAGCCAAGTGTGGCCGATGCGGAGCCGGCACAGGACTACCGAGTCCCGGCGAGAGGCCCGCATGGACGAGTGCCACACAGCTGTGGTCTCCTTTATTGCCCTGAGTTTGTTGGGGTGGCTCAGGCTACGCCACTCTGCGGCCCAAAGCTCACGTACTCTATGGCGCAACACAGACTGGTAATCTGAGGCCGGGAGGCCAATGTCTAACACGGACGCATGGACAACCTGTTTGGCTAGCTCATCGGCTCGTTCGTTGTTCGGGATGCCGATGTGACCAGGAGACCAAATGAAGACTACAGAGCGTCCTGACTGGTCGAGAGCAAAAAGTGTCTCATGGATAGCCAGCACCAAGGAGGAACGTGAATAACATTGCTCGAGTGTGCGAAGACTGCTCAGGGAGTCACTGCAAAGCAGAAAAGACCCACCTGAGCAGGAGCGCATATGCTCAAGAGCACGGAGAATGGCCACCAACTCGGCAGTGTACACACTGCAGCCATCCGGCAGAGACCGCTGCTCGGCGTGATCGCCATGAACACAGGCAAAGCCAACACGGCCATGAACCATCGAACCGTCCGTATAGACGATGTCGTGTCCAGTGTACTCTGCAACAACAGCAAAGAACTGACGGCGGAGTGCCTCGGGAGGAACAGAGTCTTTAGGTCTATCGGCCAAGTCCAGCCTAGAGCATGGCCTCGGTACACGCCATGGGGGCGTACGCGTACGGGCCCGATGCGGAGATGGGACAGGGAAAGACTTTAGTTCCAACAGAAGGGACTGGACACGGAAGGCGATCCTGTGACCGGAATGGGGTCGCCGTTGTTGAGGACGGACGACCATGCGGGAGAAAAGCAAACGTTGGTTCGGGTGGCCTGGCGTGCTATGAACATGAGCAGCATAGGCCGCGAGCAGTTGCTGGCGGCGGATCCGCAGAGGTGGGACCCCGGCCTCTGCAAGTAAACTGTCCATGGGACTGGTGCGGAAAGCACCCGTCACGATGCGAACCCCACAGTGGTGAATGGGGTCCAGCAAGCGCAATGTCGAGGGGGATGCAGAGCCATAGGCAAGGCATCCAAAGTCCAGAAGGGACTGCACCAAAGCGTGGTATATCCGCAACAGTGTGGACCAATCGGCACCCCAGTTGGTATGGCCCAGATGGCGGAGAACATTTAGCTGGCGCCAGCACTTCTGTTTCAGCTGTCGAATGTGAGGGAGCCATGTCAGCCGAGAATCAAATACGAGACCTAAAAACCTGTGAGTTTCAGCAACCTCTAAGAGGTGGTTGTCAAGATAAAGTTCGGGCTGTGGATGAACCGTCCGACGCCGACAGAAGTGCAGAACTCTGGTCTTTGCAGGAGACAACTGGAAACCATGGGCCAGAGCCCAGGACTGTGCCTTCTGAATGGCTCCTTGTAACCTACGTTCAGCAGCTTGGGTGCTGGAAGAGCTAAAAGAAATGCAGAAGTCGTCAGCATAGAGAGAGGGGGATACTGATCCCAACTGGTGTCGCTAAGCCGTTTATGGCTACTAAAAATAAGGGCACTCAAAACAGAGCCCTGAGGAACCCCATTTTCCTGCACATGAGAGGTACTACGAGACGCACCTACTTGAACACAAAAAGTACGGACAGCTAAAAAGTTTTTGATAAAAATCGGGAGGGAGCCCCGAAGACCCCAACCATGTAACGTGCGAAGTATGTGGTGTCGCCAGGTCGTATCATACGTTTTTTGCATATCAAAAAAGACGGCTATCAGGTGTTGGCGCCTGGCAAAGGCTGTGCGGATCGCGGACTCGAGGTACACCAAGTTGTCGGTGGTGGTGCGACCTTGGCGGAACCCGCCCTGGCATGGAGCCAGTAAACCCCGAGTCTCGAGGATCCAGCACAACCGCCTACTGACCATGCGCTCCAACATCTTACAGAGGACATTGGTCAGCATAATGGGCCGATAGCTATCCAAATGAGCAGGGTTTTTGCCTGGTTTCATCACCGGTATGATGATACCCTCCCGCCACTGCGAAGGGAATACCCCGTCGCACCAGATGTGGTTGAAGAGCACAAGGAGATTACGCTGACTCTCCACTGAAAGATGTTTCAACATCTGGCTGTGGATGCTATCGGGTCCTGGAGCCGTGTCCGGACACTTTTTAAGAGCGCTTAGCAATTCCCACTCTGTGAACGGCATGTTATATGCCTCCGTACGGCGGGTGGTAAAGGAGAGGGGCTGGCGTTCCACCTGCTCCTTTAATGTACGGAAAGCTGGGAGGTAATTCTGAGAGGAGAAGGCATGAGCATAATGCCTGGCAAACAGCTCTGTAAGCGTGGCCGGGTCCGTGCATACTACGCCATTCACAGAGATCCCAGGGATTCCTGCTGGTATTGGGTGTCCCCTTAAACGCCTTATCTTGTTCCAGACCTGGGTGGTGGAGGTACCCGCGCCAATAGTGGAGACGTACCTCTCCCAACACTCTTGCTTCAGTCTCTTAATAAGGTAGCGAGCATGTTGTTGTTGTTGTTGTTGGTTTTAAGGGGACTAAACAGCTAGGTTATCAGTCCCCTGTCCCTAGCTAAGAGTCCTCTGTCAAGAGTATAAAAAGTGAAACACAGCTCCGAAGATGAAATCTCACAAATGGGGTAAGCTGACATTGAAGAAATCGCTTACAACACAAAAGGAAGAGACACAATATGGGAAAAAAAAGTTGAGATCTCAGCTAAAACTGGACAGCAGAAAAACACGGCTGGCTGATCACAGGGGGAAAAAAAAAACAGGATGAGCCAGCCATACTTCACACACTAAAAACCCCTTGGTAAATTACAGAAGGGTCTTAAAAGGGTTTAAAATCGCTGGATAGGTGGGGACCTGAAGTATCAGGCTATAGCACCCACCACTAGATGGAGTTGTAAAAACCAGCTGCGCGAATAAAACTTAAAACAGAATGAGCCATAGAGGCATCATCGCCTAAGACTAAAGGTAGCGCGTCTGGTAGGTTAAAAGACTGGCGCAATGTAGCTAAAACTGGGCAGTCCATCAGAAGATGGACGACTGTCAGCGCTGCTCCACACCGACACACAGGTGGTGCCTCACGGCGGAGGATATGACCATGGGTCAACCAGGTATGCCCAATACGGAGGCGGCAGAGGACAACTGATTCTCGACGTATGGGCCGCAGTGAAGACTTCCACAGAGTTGTGGATAGCTTCACGGCTCGGAGCTTGTTTGTGGCACCCATGGTACACCATTCGGCACTCCAAGCATCACGCACCTTCTTGTGCAATGATAACCTAAGGTCTGATTCCGTGATGCCAATGGTGAAGGGTGGCGTATTGGTGGCCTGTTTGGCCAAATGGTCAACACGTTCATTCCCCGGTATGCCGATGTGGCCAGGGGTCCACAGGAAGACCACACATCGGCCAGATTGGGCAAGAGAGTAAGTAGTGTTTTGAATGGACTGCACTAACGGGTGACGAGGGAAGAACTGGTCGAGTGCCTGCAAGCCATTCAGGGAGTCACTACAGATGACAAATGATCCCCTGGGGCAGGCTCGGAGGTGTTCTAGAGCCTTGAGGATAGCGACCAGCTCTGCAGTGAAGACACTACGTTCACTGGGCAATGAATGTTGTTTGACATGGTCACCATGGAGACATGCATACCCAGCACGACCATCAGCTAGAGTCCCATCAGTATAGATGGCTTCAGCACCACAGAAAGAGTTGAGGAGATCCAGGAACTGGTGTCGGAGTTGTGTTGGAGAAACGGAGTCCTTTGATCTATTGGACAGATCCAGACAAAGCTGCAATCGGGGGATGGACCAAGGAGGGGTTTGAAAGGAATAGTGGAAAGTGGCAGGGAGTGGTTGGGATTCGAGGGACGAAAATAGAGAACGAACGCGGACCGATATTGGGTAACCCGACCGAGGTCGTCTTGGAGGGATAGGGAGTGCAGCGCCTGGAAAAAGAAGCCGGTGGTTGTTGTTGTTGTTGTTGGTTGTTTTGAGGGGACTAAACAGCTAGGTTATCAGTCCCCTGTTCCTAGCTGTGAGTCAACTGTCAATAAAGATAAAACAATGCCCTGAAAGTGACATCGCATAAAAGGGCAGGTTAAGAATGGACGAGCCACTGACAATACAAAACAAAGACACACAGAATTAGTAAAAGAAAGTCACGAATAAAAGTGGATAGCAGAGTACCTTGGCTGGCTGATCACAAAGAAAAAACAGGATGAGCCAGCCACACTGCACACAATAAGAACTCCTAAGGACGTGAAAAGGTAAAAAGCTGGGTTGCTGGTGGCCCAAGATATCAGGCCTCAACACCCACGGTTAGATAGATGCATAATAACCAGAAGCGCGGATAAAACTTAAAACTTTGTTAGCCATAGAGGCATCGTCACCTAAAACTAAGGGTAGTGCGTCTGGGAGATTAAAAGAATGCCGCAGATTGGCTAAAAGCGAACAGTCCATCAAGAGATGGGCCACTGTCATTGCGGTACCACATCGACACACGGGCGGGGACTCACGGCAAAGGAGATACCCATGGGTCAACCACGTGTGCCCAATACGGAGGCGGCAGAGGACAACCGCCTCTCGGCGGATCGGCCGCTGTGAAGACTTCCACAGGGTTGTGGATAGCTTCACTGCTCGGAGCTTGTTTGTTGCACTCGTGGTAGACCATTCGGCACTCCAAGCATCACGCACCTTCTTGTGCAATGATGTCCTGAGGTCTGATTCCATGACGCCAATGGTGAAGGGTGACGCAGTGGCGGTCTGTTTGGCCAACCAGTCAACACGTTCATTCCCCAAAATGCCGACGTGGCCAGGGGTCCATAGGAAGACCACACATCGGCCAGATTTGCCAAGAGAGTAAGTAGTGTCTTGAATGGACTGCACTAACGGGTGACTAGGGAAGAACTGGTCGAGTGCCTGCAAGCCACTCAGGGAGTCACTACAGATGACAAATGACCCCCTGGGGCAGGCTCGGAGGTGTTTTAGAGCCTTGAGGATAGCGACCAGCTCTGCAGTAAAGACACTACTTTCACGGGGCAATGAATGTTGTTCGACATGGTCACCATGGAGACATGCATACCCAGCACGACCATCAGCTAGGGACCCATCAGTATAGATGGCTTCAGCACCACGGAAAGAGTTGAAGAGATCCAGGAACTGGTGTCGGAGTTGCATTGGAGAAACGGAGTCCTTTGATCTATTGGCCAGATCCAGACAAAGCTGCAAACGAGGAATGGACCAAGGAGGGGTTTGAAAGGAATAGTGGAAAGTGGCAGGGAGTGGTTGGGATTCGAGGGACGAAAGTAGAGAACGAACGCGGACTGATAATGGGTAACCCGACCGAGGTCGTCTTGGAGGGATAGGGAGTGCAGCGCTTGGAAAAAGAAGCCGGTGGTTCGGATGGTGTGGCAAGGCCTTAACATGGGCAACGTACGAAGCCAGCAGGTGCTGCCGGCGGAACCGCAGAGGAAGGACCCCAGCTTCAACTAGTAGGCTTGTCACAGGGCTCGTGCGGAAAGCCCCTGTCGCCAAACGAACTCCAGAATGTAAGACTGGGTCTAGTGTTTGCAGTGCTGAAGGTGCAGCCGAATCGTATACTACGCAGCCATAGTCTAGGCGCGACTGGATGAGCGCCTTATAAAGTTGCAGGAGCGTTGGGCGTGACGCTCCCCAAACAGTATGGCTTAGACAGCGTAGAATATTAAGGTGTCGCCAGCACTTTTGTTTGAGCTGGCGAAGGTGTGGCACCCAGGTGAGACGGTTGTCGAATAACATGCCTAAGAAACGGTGCGTCTCTTCGACACGCAGCAGGTCATCAGCGAGATACAGTTCGGGGTCAGGATGGACCGCCCGACGCCGACAGAAATGCATCACCCGGGTTTTCGTAGCGGAAAATTTAAAACCATGAATAAACGCCCACGACTGCGCCTTTCGAATAGCTATCTGCAACCGCCGTTCAGCAACGCCGATGCTAGTGGAGCTGAAATACATGCAGAAGTCATCGGCATACAACGAGGTGTAAACCGATGACCCCACAGCAGTAGCAAGACCATTGATAGCGACCAAAAATAAAGGGACGCTTAGAACGGATCCCTGTGGGACACCGTTTTCTTGATAGTGAGGGGAGCTGAAACAGGAACCAATACGAACTCGAAAAGAACGTTGCGCGAGAAAATTCTGTATGAATACAGGAAGCGGACCGCGTAAGCCCCAGTCATACAGCGTAGACAGTATGTGGTGGCGCCAGGTGGTGTCGTACGCTTTTTGCAGGTCAAAGAATACAGCAACCAGATGTTCGCAGCGTGTAAAGGCTGTACGGATGGCCGACTCCAGTGACACGAGATTATCGATAGCGGAGCGGCCACGACGGAACTCACTCTGTTGTGGGGCCAGGTGTCCCCGGTCCTCAAGGATCCACATAAGCCTCCGACTCACCATCCGTTCGAGGAGTTTACACGGAACGTTGGTGAGGCTGATTGGGCGGTAACTATCAGCCACCTGTGGATCAGCCCCAGGCTTCATCACTGGGATGATGATGCTATCCCGCCATTGGGACGGGAATACACCCTCAACCCAGAGACGATTCAGCAAGGAGAGAAGTTGGCGTTTAGAGTCTGCTGACAGATGTGCCACGCTAAAGTGCGTAGCAGCACCTGTGTTCAGGAGGCAGATGTTCAGCTGCGTCAGTAGAGTCTCAACATCTCTACCCCGTGCCGAAGTCTGTGTGCCACTCCACAAAGTGTGGTGGGCATTGAAATCCCCCAAAAGAAGGAAGGGTGGGGGAAGTTGGGCGACCAAGGCAGCAAGGTCTACAGGAGAGACAACCTCATCAGGTGGTAGGTAGACCGAACATATGGTAATGTCTTGCACTGCCCGGAGCCGAACAGCAACCGCCTCTAGTGGCGTTTGAAGAGGCACGGCAGCGCTCGGGACAGTGGCTAGGACATAGACGCAGACTCCACCGGAAACTCTGCCATAGATAGAGCGATTTTTAAAATAGCCCCGGTAGCCTCGAAGGGCAGGGGACCGCATCTATGGAAACCACGTTTCCTGAAGAGCGATACAGAAAGCAGGTGTTTGGCTGAGAAGCTGTCGTAGCTCAGGCAGGTGGTGGAAAAAGCCACCACAATTCCACTGGAGGATGATGTTATCTCCTGGCTGTACCGCCATGATGAATAAAGGAGCAGATCACTCCATTGGATCGTCTGCTACTACGCGCTTTGAATCCACAGAACCAGAGATCTTGTCTGGGGAATCAGTAATTGCGAGATCCTCAGGAGACGCGAGGATCTCGACTTCATCCTCTGAAGAAGAGGATGTGGGTGGTTGTGGCTTTGAAGCCACCGAACATTCTTTTTTCTTGTATCTCTTCTTCTTCTCCTCTCGCTGGCCCTTTGGTTTGCTGGGCCGTGAGGGCTTCCCAGAAGCGGCATCCGGGACAGACGAAGAGCAAGAAGCTCTTCGACCGGCAGGTTGTGGATCTATAGGCCGGTGACCAGGATCCTCCGGAGCGCTCTGAGTAGCCGCAGAAGGGGGTGTCCCGAGGGACCCTTTCTCGGCGAGAGGAGCCAGAGAAGGCTTCTCCTTCTCCGGCTTAGAGGTGGGGACTCGCGTCACCGATGATTTAGTGGGTGTTGCTCCCACAGTGAAAAGTGTGGGAGCCACCGAAGAGGAAGCGCCCCCAGCTGGTAAGGGGGCAGGGATAGTTTGTTGGGCCTGGGAGCCCACTGGTACGGATTGCACTGACTGGTTCGTAGGCACAGTGGAGGGTGACAGTGACGCTTCTGTGGCATAGGTGTTGACCTGGCGCATAGGTTGGAGCTTATGGTACTTCTTCTTTGCTTCTGAGTACGTCAGTCGGTCTCTGGTCTTGTACTCTATGATCTTTCTTTCTTGGTGCAGAACTGTGCAGACAGGCGAACAAGGGGAGTGATTTTGGCCACAATTAACACATACTGGAGGAGGGGTGCAGGGGACGTTCGGATGGACAGCACGTCCGCACTCCCGACATGTAGGATTGGCATCACATCAGGAGGACATATGCCCAAACCTCCAGCACTTAAAACAGCGCATAGGGGGAGGAAGGTAGGGCTTTACGTCGATCCGGTAGACCATCACCTTGACCTTCTCGGGCAATGAATCACCCTCGAAAGCCAATATGAAGGCACCGGTCGCGACCCTATTGTCCTTCGGACCCCTATGGACTCGCCGAATAAAATGTACTCTCCGCCGTTCTAGATTGGCACGCAATTCGTCATCTGACTGCAGCAAGAGGTCTTTATGAAAGATGATGCCCTGTACCATATTTAGGGTCTTGTGCGGCGTAATGGTAACGGAAACATCACCCAGCTTGTCACAGGCAAGCAGTGCCCGTGACTGAGCTGGGGATGACGTCGTTATTAAGACAGACCCTGACCGCATCTTAGACATCCCTTCCACCTCACCATACTTGTCCTCCAAGTTTTCGACGAAGAACAAGGGCTTAGTCGTCTTAAAAGGGTCCCCATCAGTGCGGGTGCAAACTAGATATTTAGGGGCATAAGCCTCACCCTGCTTTCTTGCCCGACGTTCCTCCCATGGTGTAGCCAGGGAAGGGAACGTTTGGGGATCGTACTCTGCAGCATTGTACTCGTTTCTTCCACGCTTAGAGACGCCAGATTTGCGTGTGGCGACGCTATTTATTGCTCGTTTCATGTCTGTCCCACGAGCAGCTAGGGAACTAAAGGTCCACCCAGGCAGAGCCCCGCTTGCCTGGGAAGCCTTATACAACTGAGGTGCGGCAGGTTCCTCAGAGGTTGCTCGCTAGCGGCTGTTCAACCTCAACAGCCATGCATCTCCTCGGCACGTAGCACACCTTGAGATTGAGGGGTTTTTTATAGAGGTTTGTACCATCCTCGCGACCCAGGCGATTAAGCCAAGATCCCCGGACTCTGAAACGGACAACGTTCCACCGTCGCGCCGAACGATGGTCGTTGAAGCACGCACAGAGCTTACGGTGTAGCGGACTGTTGGCGCGACACAGCCCACAGCTCAGGACCCCGGGTTCGCCAAGCCCATACTCAGCAAACTAATGCTGAGCCCCTGAGGGGTAGCGAGCATGAGCCCGGAGCCGCTTGAAAGCGACGAGGTGCTCCAGAGACGGGTGTCGCTTGTACCGTTGTAAAGCCCGTCGGCGATCTTTAACAGCCACTGCGACCTCTGGCGACCACCATGGTACCGTCTTACGCCGCGGGGACCCCGACGAACGGGGAACGGTAGCTTCTGCAGCTGTAATAATGGTGCGTGTGGCGCCCTCGACCGCCACATCGACGTTGTCGAGTGGGGGAGGATCAACAGTGGCAGCAGAGGTAAAGTCGTCCCAGTTAACCTTGTGTAGGGCCCACCTGGGCAGGCGCCCTGGGGATTGACGTTGTGGGAGTGACAGGAAAATGGGAAAACGGTCACTGCCGCCCAAGTCATCGTGGGCTCTCCAGTGGACAGATGGTGAAAGGCCATGGCTGCAAATTGACAGATCAATGGCCGAGAACGTGCCATGCGCCACACTAAAATGTGTGGGGGCACCCGTGTTCAAGAGGCAGAGGTCAAGACGAGATAGTAAGTCCTCGACTACTCTGCCTCGGCCAGAAATCGTGGAACCACCCCACAAGGTGTTATGGGCATTAAAGTCACCCAGTAGTAAGAAAGGTGGAGGGAGTTGACAAAGTAGTGCAGCCAAAACAGTCTGAGAGACGTCACCATCAGGAGGGAGGTAAAGACTGCAAACGGTGAACTCTTGCGTTGTCCTTACCCTAACAGCCACCGCTTCCAACGGCGTCTGAAGGGGCACAGACTCGCTATATACAGAGGTAAGGACATACACACACACACACACCACCTGATACCCTGTCATACTGGCTGCGATTACAATAATATCCCCTGTAGCCCCGGAGGGCAGGGGTCCGCATTGCCGGAAACCATGTTTCCTGGAGGGCAATGCAGAAAGCGGGTGTTATGCTCAAAAGGTGTCGCAGCTCAGCCAGGCGGGTGAAAAAACCGCCGCAGTTCCACTGGAGAATAACGCTGTCTGATAACTGGGATGACATGAGGCAATATGAACTACTTATTATACCCCATGATCACTCACTGACACTGCTCGCGAAGCTGTAGAATCTACTTCCATCGGTTTCGATGGTCCTTCGAGATCTAGGTTTTCAGGAGACGGTAGTATCTTCACCTCGTCCTCGTCCTCTGAGGATGAGGGCGGGGGCAGAAGTGGGGGAACCACGGGTGTCTCTTTGTTCTTACCGTGTGTTTGCTTCTTCTTGGAAGCCTCTCGCTTTTCTTTTGGCTTCTCACGTCTGGAGGGCGTCGGGGACTCAGTCTCCAAGACTGAGGAAGACCTTGCGGCCCGACGACCAGCCTTCTTGGCCACGGTTTGCCACTGGCCGGTAGCTGTCGTCCCAGAGGAAGAAGCCGAGGAGGGGTGGGACTCAACTGAACCCTTCCTCGCGAGAGGAGCCAGAGAAGGCTGTTGCTTCTCTGGCTCTGGGGTGGGGACCAGCGTCCCCATTGGTTGGGATGGTATTGCTCCCGAGGTAGAGGGTTTGGGAGCAATACAAGGAGATCCAACCCCAGCTGTCAAGGGGGGGAGAGTGGATGATTGGGCCTGTGGGCCCACCGAGATTTGCTGAACAGATGGGGTTAGAGATGGCAGAGTTGGAACAGTTTTAACTGCTGTCGCAAAACTTTTACCCATGGTCACGAGGTGCAGCTTAGTATATTTGCGCCGTGCCTCTGAATAGGTCAGTCTGTCCAAGGTTTTATACTCCATTATTTTCCTTTCTTTATGGAGGACTGTGCAATCTAGTGAGCAGGGAGAATGATGTTGTCCACAGTTAACACAGACTGGAGGTGGGACACAAGGGACGTCTGGGTGTGATGGATGTCCACACTCCCGACATGTGGGATTGGCCTCACACCGGGAAGACATGTGCCCAAACCTCCAGCACTTAAAGCAGCGCATAGGGGGAGGGACGTAGGGCTTTACGTCACACCGGAAAACCATCACCTTGACCTTTTCAGGTAATGTGTTACCCTCAAAAGCCAAGATGAAAGCACCGGTGGCGACCCTGTTGTCCTTCGGACCCCTATAAATGCGTCGGATGAAGTGGACACCGCGCCGCTCTAGGTGTGACCGTAGCTCATCATCAGATTGCAACAACAGATCTCGATGGTAGACAATACCCTGGACCATATTAAGGCTCTTATGAGGCGTTATGGTAACGGGAACATCACCCTGCTTCTCACAGGTGAGCAACGCCCGTGACTGTGCTGGGGATGACGTCGTTATCAAGACTGACCCAGATCGCATCTTGGACATAACCTCCACCTCTCCGTACTTTTCTTCCAGATGCTCAACAAAAAACATTGGCTTAGTCGTCGCAAAGGACTCTCCGTCAGTGCGTGAGCAAACTAGGTATCGGGGGGCATATGACTCGCCTTGACTTCTGACCCTGCGTTCTTCCCATGGCGTAGCCAGGGAAGGGAAGGAACGGGGGTCATATCCAGCAGCATTACAATCTCCTCTTCCACGCTTAGAGACGCCGTTTTCGCGACCGGCCACGCTTTTATTCGCTCGTTTCATTTTCGTCCCACGTGCAGCTAGGGAAAAGAGGTCCACCCAGGCAGAGCCCCGCTTGCCTGGGTAAGCCTTGTACAACTGAGGTGCGGCAGGTTCCTCAGAGGTTGCTCGCTAGCGGCTGTTCAACCTCAACAGCCATGCATCTCCTCGGCACGTAGCACACCTTGAGATTGAGTTTTTTTTTTATAGAGGTTTGTACCGTCCTCGCGACCCGGGCGATTAAACCAAGATCCCCGGGCTCTGAAACGTACAACGTTCCACCGTCGCGCCGAACGATGGTCGTTGAAGCACGCACAGAGCTTACGGTGTAGCGGACTGTTGGCGCGACACAGCCCATGGCTCAGGACTCCGGGTTCGCCAAGCCCGTACTCAGCAAACTAATGCTGAGCCCCTGAGGGGTCAGCACATATAACATTAGCAACAGGTTCCTACCCTGTTTCAATCTGAGCATGTTGATTTCACTCTGAAGTCAAAGTCACAATCAGTAATCTAACAGAATAAAATGGGTTCGTCTAGGTGCCCAACAAATGACTCTATGCCGACTCATCCAACACCCAGGATGTCAGCGAGGTACTGAGTAACCATGCTTAAGTGAAGGGCGTTTTGCAAACATCAGTTAAAACACCACTACGTAGCTTAATTTGACGTTAGGGCTGGTGAAGGACTTACGATGACACCTTTTGTGTCCCAGCCTCGTCGCCGCGTTTGTGTCTCGTTTCCGTCGTAGGTGTCGGTTGCCGAGTGGAATGAGACCGACACAGGAATAAAGATAGCACGCTGGTGCAGGTACGGAGGGGAGCAGCCAGAAACTATAAACTCTAGAGTAAATTAGAAAGAGATATATATTGCACAGAATGTAACAATACTTAACTTTTACATAGTACTGCAGAACGTTGATACATAGTTGTTAGAGGCCTGCCTAGTGCCTGTACGATAGCAAAGTCTTCACTGGTGCCTATCTGATTACGAAGGTCCTAACTGGTTGCTATCTCAGTCCCAAGTGGTCGATGTCCTTCAGTGGTGGCCACGAGCGGAGTTGCAGCAGAGGGCGCTCGTGGCTGTCGTGAGAACGCCGCGCCGTGTGTGCATGGCGGAGTGCGGCGAAAGTAGGTGGCGCGCACTTTGTACTTGTGCGACACCACAACACCCATGATCTTCAAATGGCTGTATCTCTTGTTCCAAATCGCTAATGATTTCACCCCTCAAAGAATCTACCTTTTCTCCTGATTCAACTTGCAGGTTTCAGGTGTTATGAAAAAATGATTACGAATGCATTGAATAGAGCGATGAGAGCCTTTGAATTCCACGTATAACGTTGCCCTTGCTTCATATGATGCCATAATTGTTAACGTAGATTCCGCGATTATATTTTTTGGACAAGGAATTGATGGTATTGAATGTTTGAATTTGAAATAAGTGAAAGTACAGCACAAAATGAACATTAAAGCAAATAAACCGCGGGTTGCATATTAAAGTCGGGCACCATACAAGTAACAGCACGTTATAAAACTTACGGAAAGCATCTAGCTGGATCCTGCACTTCGAATTGTAGAACCTGGAAATGATAACTTTTTCTTATTTAATCTGTGAATGTTCGAGATACTTTCCGTAGAAGATCAATCTTCAGACTGTTCACTTCGCTTTTCATTGTTGTGTGACCGTGGGTGGAACATGAAATTACTGGTACTGATAGAATAATTACAAAAATGATCGGAATTCGTGAAATTACAAAAGAAATGACTGCAGGTTCTAAAATATAGCAAAGTATTGTATAAGGATGATTGTCTGATTGTAATTTTGCAGACAATGCGAAGCGAATGTAATGGCCCCTGAACATTAAACTATTACGGCTGCGAAGGAGCTGAAAACATCAAGAAATTAAATATTTGGCGTGGAGGACTTTGATTTAAATGAAAACCAAGGAGAGGGAATGCTTTTAAATTTAAATAATGTATTTTCAGCAACAGCTTGCATTCTTACTTACATTAGTGGATACAGGTATGAATGACGTCTACATCGATTAGATACAGACCAGAGAGTGCGATGAAACTACTATCTCGGTTCCGTCTTCTCGCTTGTTTGGGAGTAAAAGATGACAAACGAAATTAAATTAGTTGCATTGCGAGTCAGAAGGAACCGGAGGCGATAAGCATCGCTGATCAAAGATAAACAAAAAAATAAAATTTAAGTGTATCGTTACACACGACACTAGTAAAAGCAGTATATTAGGCTTAGTACCCACACAGAGTGTACTTATGACTAACTGATATGCGCCCAGGTCCTCTCACTCTCCTCTTGTCCCGTCTCTTGCTCCATCACCTCCGTTCACATCTCTCCTCCTCTTGAAGTAGCCCATTTCCTGTTCTGCCTCTTCCTCCATCCTCTCTATTTGTGCATATCCTCCTCCACCTATATCTACCTCCACGGCCTTCTGCTCCTTATCCTCTTCCTTTTCCTCCTCGTCCACCACCTACACAACCACCACCTCCTCATGCAAGTACTTTATTCCTCCCCAAGTGTCTATGATTCTCCTCCTGCACTCCTTATAATAGATAGTCTCTGTAATTTATCGTAACATTTATTACAACCTGCCGTAAGTCCATCTGTTTCATCCTTTCATCCTCGCTTAGATACTTTTGTTCACCTCGTTCATCTATCACCTTCTCACTTGTTCACCATTTCCTATCTGACTCCACCCGCCTCCAGTTTCTATCAGTTTCCTCCCCTTGCATCTCTCTCTCTTCCCCCTCTTTCAATCTCCTTCTCCCTTTCCCCCTCCTTATTCAACCTCCTTCTCAATCTCTCTCAATCTTTCTTCTTCCCCATGTCCAAATGAAAAGTTATCTATATCTTCGAACATTCACCGTGACCGGTGAAACGGTAATGTCGTTTATTGCATCTTACCCTCCGCACGATTCTTGCGAGGTATAAAAATCACGACGGAAATATACATGCATGTGCCAAATATCAGGCTGGTTTGTATAGTGTTCTATAATTCTGTTGTAACGTACTCTCCTCCATGCAGACAGAAATTTTTCTATTGTTTTTAAGGTAAAGCATGAAAAAGTTCATGAAGTCGGGAAAAAATTGTAGATTTGCAGGAATTACAGGGCTGGAGCGTCACGTTGCGGATCGCACTGCCTCCCGCGTCGGAGAATCGAAACCTGCCTGGAGCAAAGATGTTTGTGTTGTCTTTAGTATACGTTAGTTCATAAGTAGTTTGTAAGTTTAGAGACTGATGACCCTGCAGTTGAGTGACATAAGCTTTACAAACATTTGTTTTAGGAATTACAAAAAAAAAAAAAAAAGAAAAACATTTTGAGATTATATATGCAGGGTGTACATAAATCCCGGAAATAATTTTATTGCACAAGAACCAAATATTTTATATATATCATACGTATGTCATTCTGAAGAGAAACCCTGAAAGTTTTTTCTCACGGTAATTTCCCATAATCAGCGCTAGTCGCAAGCATGGCGAGTTCAGATGCTATACCGGCCGTGGAGCAGTCCCCATCGACAGTCACGCTAGTATACTGGGAAACACACTCAACAGGCTGCAACAGGATCTAGTAGGAATATCCATAGACAGTGAACTCGGCTGAAAAGAATGGTACAAACTGTTTTTGACGTGACAAGGAACAAAAACATTTACCTTTGGGAGATCACGTTCAGATTCAGTGCATTCGTGTGGATGCTTTGTACCCCAGATTCAACAATTGTGCCTGTTCACTTTGTGATTAGTGTGAAAAGTGGCTTCGTCACTAAAAGTTAAGTGTTCAACAGTTCCATCCCTATCCTCAGTTAATTGTGGTAACTGCGAACAAATCTCACAACGCTTGTCTTTGACGTCGTCATTGAGCTTCTGCACTAGCTTCATAGACTGCTTCTGTAACAGGACTCTCCAAAGTGTTATTGGAACAGCTACCGAGTTCATGAGATTTCTGTGGACTCCTTATGAATGTCTCTCGTACGCGCTCCACATTCACTTCACTCACACTGTGACGTCCGCTTCTCTTTGTCGGTCACAAGCAACCAGTTGTGACAAATTTGTTGTCCCAGTGGTAAATGGTCTTCCTTGATGGTGGCTTCTTACCATTCTCGAACTCCAACGCAAAGGAAACTCACTGCGCACCTAAACTCGCGATGTTTGCGACTAGCAGTGACTATCGCCAAATTAGGAAACTACGCTGGGGCGATTCAGAGGCGGAAAAATCTTCAGAGTTTCTCGTCAAACTGACATATGTATGATACCTTTACTATGTTTGGTTCTTGTGCTATAAGTAACGAGAATGCATAATCTCGCCCATTTGGGAATAGTTCTTTTTTCTGGTTGACTGGTATCCCAGGGCCTTTCATTTACCTCTAGCATAGTGTATCCCAGTTTCATGATGATAGGTTCATTACTTATACCGGGTGATCAAAAAGTCAGTATAAATTTGAAAACATAATAAATCAAGGAATAATGTAGATATAGATGTGAAAATTGACACACTTGCTTGGAATGACATGGGGTTTTATTAGAACAAAAAAAGACACCCCATATTGCTAGACACGTGAAATATCTCTTGCGTGCGTCGTTTGGTGATGATCGTGTGCTCAGTCGCCACTATCCTAATGCTTGGCCTCCCAGGTCCCCAGACCTCGGTCCGTGCGTTTATTGGCTTTGGGGTTACATGAAGTCGCAAGTATATCGTGATCGACGGACATCTCTAGGGATGCTGAAAGACAACATCCGACGCCAATGCCTCACCATAACTCCGGACATGCTTTACAGTGCTGTTCGAAACATTATTCCTCGACTACAGCTACTGTTGAGGAATGATGGTGAACATATTGAGCATTTCCTGTAAAGAACATCATCTTTGCTTTGTCTTAATTTGTTATACTAATTATTGCTTTTCTTATCAGATGAAGCGCCATATGTCGGACAGTTTTTTTGTTCTAATTTAACTCCATGTCATTCTAAGCATGTGTCTCAATTTTTACCTCTCTATCTACATTATTCCGTGATTTATTAATTTCTGTCAAACTGAGGTACGAAACTAAGCAGGGTCTACTGAAATACTTGGTTAACATCTATTGGAAGCATTCAGACAGTGCTTTTATACAGCAGTGATATTATGAAATGGTGGTGTAGTATTTGAGATTTAGATTAAGAGCAGAAGTTTTCGTGTGAGTGAATTGTTGAAGATTTACTTCTATGCCAAAAACTATAACAAAAAACCGTAAATGCACACTTTTGGCGAGGAGGAGCGGGCGAGCCATTGAGGCGCTATGCTATGTTGCGCGAGGCCGTTCGCCGTCGGGGATTCCAATCCCCCCCCCCCCTTGGGCATGAATGTTTGTGTACTTTATGTGTAGTTTGTAAGTTCGTTGTTGTTGTTGTTGTTGTTGTTGTTGTTGGGGCTTTGGAAGGGACTAAACTACGACGGTGATCAGTCCCTTGTTCCATTCAAAGAGATGAAACATTTTGTTAAGCGATCCGAAGTGAACGCATTAACAAGTCAATGTTTAAAACTTACAGTCTAATAGAAAGAAAGGATGCGATTAAAAACGAAGAAGGGATTAAACAGCTGAAACAGCACAAGAGTGTTTTTGCTGGGTGGTCACAAGGATATAAGGAACACACCCAGCCACTCTGCAACACGCTAAAACCACCTACCTAACAGACTTAAGCAGGCGGTGAAGAGAGAAACGACAGACAAACACAAACATTAAATGGACTTGTAAAGTCCACACTCACGCATAAAACGTAAAATAGAGTCAACCATGGAGGTGTTGTCAGCTAATGCAAGCTGCAAAACGTCAGGGATATTAAAATTTCGTCTCACTGTGGCTAAATTGTGGCATTCAATTAAGATGTGGGCGACCGTCAAAGGCGCACCACATCGACACTGCGGAGGGTCCTCGCGACGCAGAAGGTGACCATGCGTGAGCCAAGTATGGCCTATATGGAGTCGGCAAAGGACAACCGACTCCCTGCGAGAAGCCCTCAGGGACGTCTTCCATGCAGCGGTAGACGGCTTGACAGCATGGAGCTTATTTGGTTCAGTGGAGTCTGCCCATTCCGAATTCCAAACCCTTAAGACCTTGCGGGTCAACTGGGTTTGGAGGTCGGAAACTAGGAGGCCAATGTCCAGGGACCGCAAAGTGGTAGCCTGCTTGGCCAGCTGATCCACACGTTCATTGACCGGTATACCTACATGCCCTGGCGTCCAAACAAAAGCGACAGAACGGCCTGACTCGCCAAGGGCGAATACAGCATCTTGAATGGCTCGCACCACAGTGTGTTTGGGCAGAAACTGGTCGAGGGCCTGTAAGCCACTCAGGGAGTCGCTACAGATGACGAACGACCCCCTGGGCCGAGCTCTGAGGTGTTCAAGAGCTCTCAAAATACCGACCAGTTCTGCGGTGAAGATGCTGCTTCCACAAGGCAATGACCGCTGTTCGATGCGGTCACCATAGACAAAGGCATATCGAGCATGGCCATCGACCAAAGAACCATCCGTGTAGATGATGGATGCTCCATGAAACGTATCAAGCAGTGCATGGAACCGGCGACGGAGAAGCAGTGGTGAAATCGAGGCTTTCGAATAGCGGGACAAGTCCAGCTGAAGCTCCAGGCGAGGAATTTTCCAGGGAGGGATAGGGGGGGAGTAATGGTAAGGTGGAGGAAGGGGTAAAGAATCAAGTGAGGAGAGAAGGGAACGGGTACGGACCGCAATCGGGAGACCCGACCTGGGCCGACGTCGTGGGGGATGGAGTGCAGAAAGGGGGAAGAGAAGCCTGTGGTTCGGATGGCGGGGTGAAGCATGAACCCGGGCAACGTAACTCACCAACAACCATTGCCGGCGATACCGCAGAGGGGGAACACCAGCTTCAGCTAGAAGGCTAGTTACGGGACTGGTACGAAAAGCCCCTGTTGCGAGACGCACACCTGTGTGGTGAACGGGGTCTAGGACCCGCAAGGCAGAAGGGGCTGCGGATTCATACACCAAGCTCCCGTAATCAAGCCGTGACAGAATGAGAGACTTGTAGAGCTGAAGAAGGGTTGAACGTGCTGCTCCCCAACTAGTATGGCTGAGGCATCTAAGAACATATAAATGCCGCCAACACTTCTGTCGCAGCTGATGTAGGTGTGGCACCCAAGTCAGCCGGGCATCGAACACCATGCCCAGGAATCGATGTGTTTCCTCGACCTGAAGTAGTTCACTACCCAAGTAGAGCTCTGGGTCAGGGTGAACTACCCGACGGCGACAGAAGTGCATCACGCGGGTTTTCAGTGCGGAGAACTGAAATCCGTTAGTAGAGGCCCATGAGTGGGCATTTCGGATGGCACCCTGCAGCCGCCGTTCAGCTACGCCGATGGAAACGGAGCTGAAATACAGGCAGAAGTCATCGGCGAACAGAGAGCAACTGACTGATGACCCCACAGCCGCAGCAAGACCGTTTATCGCCACTAAAAACAATGGAACGCTAAGGACGGAGCCCTGTGGGACACCGTTCTCCTGAATACGGGGGGAGCTAAATGATGTCCCAACCCTCACCCGAAACGATCGGTGGGAGAGGAAATTGCGAATAAAAACAGGAAGGGCGCCACGTAAGCCCCAGTCGTGCAGAGTCGACAAAATATGATGGCGCCAGGTGGTATCATACGCCTTTCGAAGGTCGAAAAATACAGCAACGAGATGCTCACGCCTAGCAAACGCAGCGCGAATGGCCGACTCCAATGACACGAGGTTGTTAATGGTAGAACGGCCCTGGCGAAAGCCCCCCTGTTACGGAGCAAGGAGTCCGCGCCCTTCTAGGATCCACATAAGCCGCCGACTCACCATACGTTCGAAGAGCTTGCAGAGAACGTTGGTGAAGCTGATCGGACGGTAATTGTCAGCCACCAGGGGGTCTGCACCAGGTTTCAGCACCGGGATGATAGTGCTTTCCCGCCACTGCGACGGGAAAGTGCCCTCTGCCCATAGATGGTTGAACAGGGCGAGAATGCGGCGTTGAAATTCTGGTGAGAGGTGTCGGAGGAATTGGCCGTGAATCCTATCTGGTACCGGAGTTGTATCAGGACACGCAGCAAGGGCAGATCGGAACTCCCACTCGCTAAACGGGTCGTTGTATATTTCCCGACGACGAGTGCGGAAAGAGAACTGTTTCCGCTGGGCCCGCTCTTTGAGGGTGCGGAAGTCAGCACTGTACATGGCAGTCGCAGAGCATTGTGCGTAGTGGTCTGCCATGTGCTCGGCGATAGCTGTCGGGAGCGTGCAAAGCACACCCTGGATGGTGAGGGATGGGATTCCTGTCGGCGGGCGGTATCCGAAGACGCGTCGGACTTGCGTCCATACCTTAGTCAGGGAGGTGCGGGAGCCGATACTGGCTACATACCGCTCCCAGGAATCCTGCTTGCTCTGCTGTATGAGTCGTCGAGCACGCGCACGGAGCCGTTTAAAGGCCACAAAATTCTCCATCGATGGGTGGCGTCGATGGCGCTGGAGCGCTCGCCGACGTTCCCGGATAGCCTCAGCAATCTCCAGTGTCCACCAAGGCACGGACCTACGCCTAGTGGAACCGGTGGTTTGCGGAACTGCTACCTCAGCGGCCCTGACAATACCATCAGTCACCTGCTGGACTGCATCGTCAATGTCATCTGGCAGTGGTGCAGTGATGACAGCGGTTGAAGTATAGACTGGCCAGTCAGCCCTACGGAGACACCAACGGGGTAAGCTGTCTGTGGCTTGGTACTGCGGGAGCGACACAAAGATTGGAAAGTGGTCGCTGCCACACAGGTCCTCATGCACACACCAACCGAGGTGTGGTCGAAGGCTGGGGCTGCAGACGGAGAGGTCGATCGTTGAATACGTGCCCTGTGCCACGCTAAAATGCGTGGGGGCACCTGTATTCAGGAGGCAAAGGTCTTGTTGCGCCAACAATGTCTCAACATCCCTACCGCGGCCTGTGCTCTGGAGTCCACCCCACAAAGGGTTGTGGGCGTTGAAGTCCCCCAAAAGGAGTAATGGTGGGGGAAGTTGCGAGACCAGAGCGGTAAGGGTGTTGAGAGACACGGCCTCATCCAGAGGAAGGTACAAGCTGCAGACAGTGAATTCTTGCGTTACCCGAATTCTGACAGCCACTGCCTCAAGAGTAGTTGTGAGGGGTACGGGGGCACTTGGGACAGTGTCCAGGATATATAGGCAGACACCGCCAGACACCCTGTCATAAAGGGTCCTGTTGCAGTAGTACCCCCGATACCCACGGAGGGCAGGGGTGCGCTGTGCTGGAAACCATGTCTCCTGTAGGGCAATACAGAGTGCAGGGTAGTGCCACAGTAATTGGCGCAGCTCTGCCAGACGATTAAAGAAGCCGCCGGAATTCCACTGGAGAATAACTCTTTCTACTCGATCTAAAGCCATAAAATAAAAGAAAGATCATTCCATAGGAACATCTGCCGCCTTATGGTCAGGATCTACAGAATCTAAGACCATAGGTGATTCTGGATGTGCAGAGTTCCTTCGTTCGGGCGAATCAAGAAGTGCGAGATCCTCAGCGGAGGCAAGGATCTCGACTTCATCCTCTGAAGCAGAGGATGTGGGTGTGGGTGGCTTGGAAGCCACCAAAGAATCCTTTTTCTTCTTGTCTTTCCTTTTAGCCTCTCGCTGGCCCTTGGGTGTTAAGGGCCGTGAGGGCTTCTCAACAGCGGCTGCAGCTGCCGACGAAGAGGTGGAGGCCCCTCGATCAGCAGCCGCGGGATCCTTCAGCCATTTGCTGGGATCCACTTTCCCATGAAGAGAAGCCTCGGAAGGGAGTGTCCCATGGGACCCCTTCCGGGCGAGAGGAGCCAGAGAAGGCTGTTGTTTCTACGGCGCTGGGGTGGGGACCGACGTCCCCCGCAATGGTTTGTCCGTTGCTCCCAACGAGAAAAGTGTGGGAGCAACCGAAGGAGTAGTACCCCCAACTGTCAAGGGGGCAGGTGCAGTAGCTCGGGCCTGGGGGCCCGGTGGCATTCGTGGCACAGATGGTCTGGTGACTGACGATGAAGCTACTGTGGCGTAAGACGTTGTCATGGTGACAGGATGGAGCTTCAAATATTTGCGTCTGGCCTCTGCGTATTTCAGCCGGTCCAGTATCTTATACTCCATGATCTTGCGCTCTTTGTGGAGTACAGAACAGTCGGGCGAACAAGGAGGATGCTGCTGATTGCAATTGACGCACACTGGAGGTGGGGTACAGGGGGCGTCTGGATGGGATGCACGCCCACACTCCCGACATGTTGGGTTGGCGTCACATCGGGAGGACATGTGACCAAACTTCCAGCACTTGAAGCAGCGCATAGGGGGAGGAACGTAGGGCTTGACGTCGACCCGGTAAACCATCACCTTGACTTTCTCAGGCAATGAATCGCCCTCGAAAGCCACAATGAAGGCACCGGTGGCAACCCTCTTGTCCCTCGGACCCCTATAGATACGGCGGATGAAGTGCACACCTCGCCGCTCCAAGTTAGCTCTCAATTCATCGTCCGATTGCAGCAGCAAATCCCTGTGGAAAATGATGCCCTGGACCATGTTTAAGGTCTTATGTGGTGTAACGGAAACGGAAACATCACCCAGCTTGTCACAGGCTAGCAAAGCCCGTGACTGGGCTGGGGATGACGTCGTTATTAAAACGGATCCAGACCTCATTTTTGACAATCCATCGACCTCTCCATATTTGTCTTCTAGATGTTCCACAAAGAACATTGGCTTTGTGGACATGAAAGATTCCCCATCTGTACGGCTGCACACTAAATACTTTGGGGCGTAAGCCTCGCCTTGAATTTTGGCCCTACGTTCCTCCCACGGTGTAGACAGGGAAGGAAACGTTTGGGGGTCATACTGTTCTGCGTTGTAATCGCTTCTACCGCGCTTAGAGACGGCGGTTGTACGTCCACCAACGTTTCGTGGTCTTTTCATCGTGTTCCCACGAGCAGCTAGGGAAATAAGGGTCCACCCAGACAGAGCCCCGCTTGCCTGGGTAAGCCTTATACAACTGAGGTGCGGCAGGTTCCTCAGAGGGTGCTCGCTAGCGGCTGTTCAACCTCAACAACCATGCATCTCCTCGGCACGTAGCACACCTTGAGATTGAGGGTTTTTTATAGAGGTTTGTACCGTCCTCGCGACCCGGGCGATTAAGCCAAGATCCCCGGGCTCTGAAACGTACAACGTTCCACCGTCGCGCCGAACGATGGTCGTTGAAGCACGCACAGAGCTTACGGTGTAGCGGGCTGTTGGCGCGACACAGCCCACAGCTCAGGACCCCGGGTTCGCCAAGCCCGTACTCAGCAAATTAATGCTGAGCCCCTTAGGGGGTTTGTAAGTTCAGGAACTGATGACCTCGCAGTTAAGTCATATAAGCTTAAAAAACATTTGTACTTTTGTTTTGACCACTTGTTTTTCGGAACATTATTCTCTTACTTTCGAGCATCCCTAGCAGATAAGAGATTTCAGAATTATATTCTGCATAGGTGCTACAATTTATAGCGCCACAAAAGCTCCTAAATACGAAGTTTTTTGCATGTGCCGCTTCACTCCAAATAAACATTCATTAATCAATTGTTTCTCGTTATGCGTATACGCTCCAGCCACTTAGCAGCGCAGCAGATGGGAAGTTGCAGAAATTCACTGGGAATTTCGTGACATTTATGTTAGACTCTGTATACGGCATGAAAGTGTTAACAAACAAACAGAACCATATCAGGATTCATAACATTAGTCAGATGCTTACTTCCGGAGTTAAAGTAGACATTTATACACTGATAGCCATTAAAGTTGCTACACCGCGAAGATGATGTGCTACAGACACGAAATTTAACCGACAGAAAGAAGATGCTGTGATATGCAAATGATTAGCTTTTCAGAGCATTCACACAAGGTTGGCGCCGGTGGCGACACGTACAACGTGCTGATAGGAGGAAACTTTACAACCGATTTCTCATACACAAACAGCAGTTGACTGGCGTTGCCTGGTGAACCGTTGTTGTGATGCCTCGTGTAAGAAGGAGAAATGCGTACCATCACGTTTCCGACTTTGATAAAGGTCGGATTGTAGCCTATCGCGATCGCGGTTTATCGTATCGCGACATTGCTGCTCGCGTTGGTCGCGATCCAATGACTGTTAGCAGAATATGAAATCGGTGGGTTACGAGGGCAATACGGAACATCGTGCTGGATCTCAACGGCCTCGTAACACTAACAGTCGAGATGAAATGCATCTTATGCGCATGGCTGTAACGGATGGTGCAGCCACGTCTCGACCCCTGAGTCAACAGATGGGGGCGTTTGCAAGACGACAACTATCTGCACGAACAGTTCGACGACGTTTGCAGCAGCGTAGACTATCAGCTCGGAGACCATGACTGCGGTTACCCTTGACGCTGTATCACAGAGAGGAGCACCTGCGATGGTGTAGGTAATGACGAACCTGGGTGCACGAATGGCAAAACGTCATATTATTCGGCTGAATCCAGGTTCTGTTTACAGCACCATGGTGGTCGCATCCGTGTTTTGCGACATTGTGGTGAACGCACATTGGAAGCGTGTTGTTGTTGTTTTTGTTGGGTTGTTTAGGGGGGACCAAACTTCAATGCTCATCAGTCCCCCATTCCTTCTCTAGGCGTCAAAAGGAAAGCCATACACGTGAAAGATAACACGCCCAGAGTTTAAAGTTGCGCAGTGGGGGAGGAATCCCACTGAGTCTATAAAGAAAAACAGCAAGAATAACAAGACACAAAACGAAAAGATGAGCACACAAAGACATCTGACAAGAAAGAAGCTGATGTCTGTGGTTGACCGACCAGAAGAATAAAAAAAGGAAAAGTCAACCACTCAGGAACACAAATAAATCTCCAGCTAGATGGAACGATAAAAAACCCCTGCTCGCATAAAACGTAAAACGGAATCTGCCATTGCAGCATCGTCGCCTAAAACATCTGATAAAATGACAGGGAGGTTAAAATTCCGCCGCAAAGCGGCTAAAACGGGGCAGTCCAACAGGATGTGGACTATTGTCAGGCGCGAGCCACACTGACATTGGGGCGCATCCTCACCATGAAGGAGATGTCCATGGGTGAGCCACGTATGCCCAATGCGGAGGCGACATAAATCCAACGAGTCCCGTCGTGAACCCCACATGGAGGACCGCCATGCGGCCGTCGTTTCCTTGACCATCCGGAGCAAGTTGGGCGTGTTCAGCATCCCAAAGCCGATGTATCTGTTGGCGCAACAATGAACGGAGATCAGAAGCCGGGAGGCCGATCTCTGGACAGGACATACCGACAGCCTGCTTGGCAAGCCTGTCACCACGTTGATTGCCCGGGATACCAACGTGACCCGGAGACCAGATGAACGTCACTGATCGCCCAGACAGTTCAACGGAACGAAGCGTCTCATGTATGGCCAACACCAGAGGAGACCACGGGTAACACTACTCCAGAGCTCGGAGGCTGCTCAGGGAGTCGCTGCAAACAACAAAAGACTCGCCTGAGCAAGACCGGATATGCATGAGAGCTCTGTGAATGGCCCCTAGCACTGCAGTGTAAACACTGCAGCCATTCGGCAGAGAGTGCTGTTCCACATGGTCACCATAAGTATACGCAAATCCCACACACCCATCAACCATGGAACCATCTGTGTAGATCAGGTCATATCCACGGAATTCCGCTATGATAGCCGAGAACTGATGGCGGAGCACCTCCAGTGGAACTGAGTCCTTGGGCCCCTGGGCCAAGTCCAGCCGAGTAGACGGCCTTGGCAAACACCACGGAGTTGTACGGGCACGGACCCGATAGGAAGATGGAAGGGGAGAAGACTCAGGCTCCTGCAGGAGGGACTGAACCCGATAGGCAATCGTATGACCTGATCTGCGGCGTCGCTGATGGGGACGGACTACCACATCAGGATAGAGGAGACGATGGTTCGGGTGGCCTGGGGAGCAATACACATGGGCTGCGTAAGCCGCAAGTAGGTGTTAGCGGCGGATCCCCAAGGGTGGAACCCCAGCCTACACTAGTAAGCTGTTCACTGGGCTGGTGAGGAAGGCACCCGTCGCGATGCGAACCCCACAGTTGTGAATGGGGTCCAGTAGGTGCAGTGCCAAAGGTGCTGCAGACCCATAGGCAATGCACCCAAAATCGAGACGGGACTGCACCAGTGCCGTTTAAAGCCGCAACAGTGTCGAGCGGTCGGCACCCCAAGCCATATGACCCAAGTGTCTGAGAAGGTTGAGATGGCGCCAGCACTTCTGTTTCAGCTGACGAATGTGGGGGAGCCACGTCAGCCGGGCGTCAAAGACCAGTCATAAAAATGGTGAGTTTCCACTACAGTAAGTTGTTCATCATTAAGATAAAGTTCAGGATGCGGGTGAACGGTCCGACGCTGATGGAAGTGCATCACTCTGGTCTTGGAAGCAGAAAACTGAAAGCCGTGGGTAAGCGCCCAGGTCTGCGCCTTCCGAATAGCACCTTGCAACCTGCGCTCAGCAACTTGGGTGCTGCAGGAACTAAAAGAGAGACAAAAGTCGTCAGCATAAAGAGAGGGGGACACCGATGATCCAACTGCTGTGGCTAAACCGTTGATGGCGATTAAAACTAATGGAACGCTTAAAACGGAACCCTGAAGAACCCCATTTTCCTGGATGTGAGAGGAGCTCAGAGAAGCATCAATTTGAACACGAAAGGTACGGACGGCTAAAAAATTCTGAGTAAAAATCGGTAGGGAGCCCCGGAGGCCCCAGTCATATAAAGGGTTCAGGATGTGGCGTCGCCAGGTGGTATCGTATGCTTTGTGCATATCAAAGAACACGGCAACAAGGTGTTGGCGCCGTGAAAAGGCTGTTCGGATTGCAGACTCGAGGTACACCAGATTATCGGTGGTAGATCGACCCTGGCGAAAACCGCCCTGGCACGGAGCCAATAATCCCCGAGTCTCAAGAATCCAACACAACCTCCGACTGACCATCCGCTCCAGCAGTTTGCATGGCACGTTAGTCAGGTTAATGGGCCGATAGCTATCCAAGGAAAGAGGATGTTTGTCGGGCTTAAGCACTGGGATTATGATACTCTCCCGCCACTGTGACGGGAAAACACCATCACACCAAATGCGGTTATAGACCGCAAGTAGGTTTCGCCGACTATCTGCTGAGAAATGTTTCAGCATTTGACTATGGATGCTATCAGGTCCTGGCGCTGTGTCAGGACATTGTTGAAGAGCACTAAGGAGCTCCCACTCTGAAAAGGGAGTGTTGTAAGATTCAGAGCGGCTGGTACGAAAGGAGAGAGACTGGCGTTCTACCCTCTCCTTTACTGCACGGAAGGTCGGTGGATAATTTGCAGAGGCAAAGGCACGAGCATAATGCTCGGCAAACATCTCTGCAAGTGTGGCCGGGTCCGTACATAGGACTCCATTTGAGGAGATCCCAGGGATTCCCACTGGTGTCTGTAATCCCTGTAGCCGTCTGATCTTACTCCAGTCCTGCGAGGCTGAGGTGCCTGTCCCAATGGTGGAAACGTACCTCTCCCAGCACTCCTGTTTCCGTCTTCTTATTAACTGGCGAGCACGAGCGCGAAGCCTTTTAAAATTAATGAGGTGCTACTGAGAGGGGTGCCGTTTGTATCACTGTAAGGCCCGCCTGCGGTCTTTAATCGCCTCAGCGACCTCCAAAGACCACCATGGCACTGTCTTACGCCGTGGGCACCCTGACGTACGCGGAATGGTGGCATTCGCAGCAGAGATAATGGAATGTTTGGCGCTCTCGACCACCACATCGATTTCCTCGACTGGGGGAGGGCCAACGACAGCAGCAGATGCATAGTCTTCCCAGTTAGCCCTGTGCAGAACCCACCTGGGTGAACGTGCTGGGGACTCGCCTTGTGGGAGTGACAAAAGACAGGGAAATGGTCACTGCCACTCAAGTTGTTGTTGTTGTTGTTGTTGTTGTTGTTGTTGTTGTGTATTGAGGGGACTAAACATCTAGGTCATCAGTCCCCTGTTACTAGCTCAGAGTCCACTGCCAAGAACGACAAAATTGAACGAAGCTCTAAAAATGATCGCGCACATAAGGGACAAGTGGACAATGGACAAACCTCTGATGACTTAAAACGAAGACACACAGAAATGGTAAAAGAAAGTCAGGAATAAAACTGGATAGCAGAGTACCTTGGCTGGCTGATCACAAAGAAAAAACAGGATGAGCCAGCCATACTGCATACACGAAGAACCCCTAAGGGCGGAAAAGGTAAAAAACGGGATTGGTGGTGGCCTAAGATATCAGGCCACAGCACCTACCGTTAGATCGATTCATAAAAACCAGCAGCGCGGATAAAACGTAAAACTTTGGTAGCCATAGAGGCGTCGTCTCCTAAAACTGAAGGTAGTACGTCTGGAAGAGTAAAATAGTGCCGCAGGTCGGCTAAAAGTGGACAGGCCATCAAAAGATGGGCCACTGTCAATACAGTGCCACATCGACACACGGGTGGAGCCTCACGCCGAAGAAGATACCCGTGGGTGAGCCACGTATGTCCAATCCGGAGCCGACAGAGGACAACTGACTCTCGGCGGGTCGGCCGCAGTGAAGATTTCCACAAAGCTGTGGAGAGCTTTACTGCCCGAAGCTTATTCGGTGCAGTCGCCGTAGCCCACTCGGTGCTCCAAGCTTCGCACACCCTCCGGTGCAACACCAGTTTAAAATCCTGTTCCGTGACACCAATAGCCAGAAGCGGTCCCTTAGTGGCCTGCTTGGCCAATCTATCAACATGTTCACTCCCTGGTATGCCAACATGACCTGGGGTCCACACAAAGACCACAGAACGGCCCGATTGGCATAGAGAGTGAACAGTGTCCTGGATCGACCGCACTATTGGGTGCCGAGAGAAACACTGGTCGATCGCTTGTAAGCCACTCAGGGAGTCAGTACAGATGACGAATGACCCCCTGGGGCAGTCTTTGAGATGTTGGAGAGCTCTGAGAATAGCGACCAGCTCGGCGGAGAAGATGTTACTCTCACAGGGCAGAGAATGCTGTTCTACGTGGTTGTGATGTAGAAAGGCATACCCAGCACGGCCATCTACTACGGAACCATCTGTGTAAATGGCGTCTGTGGCACGGAACGGTTCGAGCGCTTGCAGAAACTGGTGACGGAGATGGACGGGAGAAACAGAGGCCTTCGACGCATGGGACAGGTCCAGACGGAGCTGCAAACGAGGAATGGACCAAGGAGGAGTGTGAGAGGAATAGTGGAAAATGGTAGGAAGTGGGTAGGATGTGAGAGACGAAAGAAGGATACGAACACGGACCGAGATCGGGTATCCCGACCTTGGCCGTCGTGCAGGGATAGGTAGTGCAGCGTCTGGAAATAGGAGCCGGCGGTTCGGGTGGAAGGGCGAGGCCTGAACACGAGCAACATAGGATGCCAGCAGGTGTTGCCTACGGAACCGCAGTGGGAGGACTCCAGCTTCGACAAGGAGGCTTGGCACAGGGCTTGTGCAAAAAGCCCCCGTCGCCAAACGAACACCACAGTGCAAAATTGGGTCCAACGCCTGCAGTGCTGATGGCGCAGCCGAATCGTAGACTATGCAGCCATAGTCTAGACGCGACTGAATGAGCGCCTTGTAAAGTTGTAACAGCGTCGGGCGTGAGGCTCCCCAAACAGTGTGGCTGAGACAACGCAGGATGTTGAGGTGTCGCCAGCACTTTCGTTTCAGCTGGCGAAGGTGTTGCACCCAGGTGAGACGGTTGTCGAACAGCATGCCTAGAAACGTGTGTGTTTCTACGACATGTAGCAGGTCTCCAGCTAAATAGAGTTCGGGTTCTGGGTGTACTGCCCGACGTCGGCAGAAATGCATGACACGGGTCTTCGACGCAGAGAACTGAAAACCGTGGGCAAACGCCCACGACTGCGCTTTTCGAATGGCCAGTTGCAACCGACGTTCAGCAACACTGATGCTGGTGGAGCTAAAATACATGCAGAAGTCATCGGCATACAAGGAAGTGGATACCGATGACCCCACGGCCGCCGCAAGGCCGTTGATGGCGACTAAAAATAAAGGGACACTGAGAACGGAACCCTGCGGGACTCCGTTCTCTTGACAATGATGTGAGCTAAAACAAGAACCAACACGAACTCTAAAAGAACGCAACGCCAGGAAATTCTGAATGAATATGGGAAGCGGACCCCGTAAACCCCAGTCGTACAGAGTAGACAGAATATGGTAGCGCCAGGTAGTGTCGTATGCTTTCCGCAGGTCGAAAAATACGGCAACCAGGTGTTCGCGGCGACTAAATGCTGTACGGATGGCCGACTCCAGTGACACGAGGTTGTCAACAGCGGAGCGACCTTGACGGAACCCACCCTGTTGTGGCACCAAAAGTCCCCGGTCCTCGAGGATCCACATGAGCCTCCGACTCACCAAGCGTTCGAGAAGCTTGCATGGAACGTTGGTGAGGCTGATCGGGCGGTAACTATCAGCCACCTGCGGATCCGCCCCAGGCTTAATCACCGGAATGATAATGCCTTCCCGCCACGAGGACGGAAAAACACCCTCCAGCCATACACGATTAAACAGGGCGAGAAGTTGGCTCTTGGCATCCGCTGATAGGTGTCGGAGGAACTGACTGTGAATTCGATCGGGTCCAGGGGAGGTATCTGGGCATGCAGCAAGGGCACCTTCAAACTCCCATTCAGTGAATGGGACGTTGTACGGTTCCTGACGCCGCGTTCGAAATGAGATCAGATGGCTTTCTGCACGCCCTTTAAGGGCGCGAAAGTCTGCACCATAAGCAGCAGTCTCTGAGGTGCGTGCAAAATGGTCTGCCAGGTGCTCAGCGACGGCGACAGGGTCAGTATAGAGCGTACCCTGAACGCTGAGACACGGAATTCCCGCCGGAGGGCGTTGCCCAAAGAGGCGTCGAACCTGCGACCACACCTTTGAAGGAGAAGCGCGGGAACCAATGGAGGCGACGTACTTCTCCCAGGAAGCCCTCTTACCGTCTTGTATCAGTCGCCGTGCCCGTGCCCGGAGACGCTTGAAGGCTACGAGATGTTCGACACAAGGGTGGCGTCGGTGGCGCTGTAGTGCTCGCCGACGTTCCCGGATGGCCTCAGCAATCGCCGGTGTCCACCAGGGCACCGATGGGCGATGGAGCGAACCGGATGTGATGGGAACAGAGTTTTCGGCTGCAGAAACGATGGCGTCTGTGACCTGCTGAACGGCGGCATCAACATCTGCTGGAAGCGGAGAGGAAATCACAGCAGCTGAAGAATAAGCTGGCCAGTCAGCCCTACGGAGGGCCCAGCGAGGAGGACGGGCGGCAGGCGAACACTGTGGGAGCGACAGGAAGATCGGAAAATGGTCGCTCCCACACAGGTCGTCATGGACCCTCCAGGTGAGATGTGGAAGGAGACTAGGGCTGCAGACAGACAGGTCAATGGCAGAAAACGAACCATGTGCTGTGCTAAAGTGGGTAGGAGCACCGGTGTTAAGAAGGCCGAGATTCTGCTCTGACAGGAGAGACTCAACATCCCTACCCCGGGCCGAGGTCTGTGTGCCACCCCACAGAGGGTGATGGGCGTTGAAGTCCCCCATAAGAAGGAAGGGTGGGGGAAGTTGAGCGACCAAGGCTGCGAGGTCTGTGGGAGAGATGGCCTCATCAGGTGGAAGATAGACAGAGCAGACAGTAAAATCTCGTACTACCCGGAGTCGAACAGCGACTGCCTCTAGAGACGTTTGAAGAGGCACAGCAGCACTGGGGACAGAGGCGTGGACATAAACACAGACGCCGCCAGAAACCCTGTCGTAGACGGTTCGGTTTTTAAAATAGCCCCGATACCCTCTGAGGGCGGGGCTCTTCTCGACGGGAAACCACGTTTCCTGCAAGGCAAGACAGATGGCAGGGAAGCGGCAGAGTAAGTGCCGCAGCTCAGCCAGGTGGCGGAAAAAACCACCGCAATTCCACTGCAAGGTGTTGTTTGCAGTTTGCTGAATAGCCATAATGTAAGGCGGTAAATGGTCATTCAGCAGGAGCACCTGCTGCCAACTGCGCAGACTCTGCAGGATCCTGAACCATCGGTTCAGGCGTTCCGAGTATGGCGAGATCCTCAGGTGATGCGAGGATCTCTACCTCGTCTTCAGATGCCGAAGAGGTGGCAGAGCGGTCCTTCCGAGGCACTGATGATGCCTCCTTCGTATCCTTTTTCTTCGGCTTCTTTTTGCCCTCTCGCTGGCCCTTCGGTGTCAAGGGCCGGGAGGGCTTCCCAGAAGTGGCAGCAGAGACTGTCAAAGAGCCAGAAGCCCTTCGACCAGAAGGTTTTGGATCCTTCAGCCAAAGGCTGGGATCCCCTGGTGCACCCTGGGACTCCCCAGAAGGGAGCGTCCCGAAGGACCCCTTCCGAGGGAGAGGTGCCGGAGGAAGCTGTTGTTTCTCCGGCTGGGGGTTGGGGACTGGTGTCCCCGATGGTTGTGGGGAGGTTTCCCCCACAACAGGTGCTGCAGCAGCAGATGGAACATCGCCCCCACCTAACGAGGGGGCAGTGGTAGTTTTGTGGCCCCTAGGGCCCACAGGAGGAAGCGATACCTTGGTAGATGTCGTACCCGTAGTGCGCGGGGACGACGTTACTACAGCATAAGAGGTGGTCATGTTTACCGGATGGAGCCGCTCATATTTCTTTCTCGCCTCATTGTATGACAGACGGTCCAAGGTCTTAATCTCCATTATTTTTCGTTCTTTGTGGAGAACTTTACAGTCTGGAGAGCACAGTGGATGCAGCTGGTTGCAGTTCACACAGACGGGAGGTGGGGTGCAAGGAGCGTCCGGATGAGATGGACGTCCACAATCCCTGCACACAGGGCTAGAAGTGCACCGGGAGGACATATGCCCAAACTTCCAGCACCTGAAGCACCTCATAGGGGGCGGGACGTACGGTGTAACGTCGCACCGGTAGATCATGACCTTGACCTTCTCAGGCAGTGTATCGCCTTCGAAGGCCAGGATGAATGCACCGGTGGCAACCTTGTTATCTCGTGGTCCCCTATAAACACGTCGAACAAGGTGAACACCTCTGCGCTCCAAGTTAGTACGTAGCTCTTCATCAGACTGTGACAATAGGTCACGATGGTAAATACGACCTTGGACCATGTTGAGGGTCTTGTGGGGCGTGACACTGACAGGTATATCACCCAGCTTGTCACAGGCCAATAATGCCCTGGACTGGGCTGGGGATGCCGTCTGTATCAGAACAGCCCCACTTCTCATTTTTGAGAATGACTACACCTCACCGTACTTGTCCTCGAGATGGTCAACGAAGAACTGCGGTTTGGTGGACAAGAAAGAGTCTCCATCAGTCCGGGAAAAGACAAGATATCGCGGCGTGTAGGGAGCTGAACTCCGTAAAGTTTTGCGCTCTTCCCATGGCGTAGCCAGGGAAGGGAACGTCTTAGGGTCATATACTGTCGCATCAAAATCGGACTTTCCTCGCTTAGAAACGGCGTTTTTGCGACCGCCCACGCTAGTTAGTGCTCGTTTCATTTCCGTCCCACGAGCAGCTAGGGAAAAGAGGTCCACCCAGACAGAGCCCCGCTTGCCTGGGTAAGCCTTATACAACTGAGGTGCGGCAGGTTCCTCAGAGGTTGCTCGCTAGCGGCTGTTCAACCTCAACAGCCATGCATCTCCTCGGCACGTAGCACACCTTGAGATTGAGAGGTTTTTTTAGAGAGGTTTGTACCATCCTCGCGACCCGGGCGATGAAGCCAAGATCCCCGGGCTCTGAAACGTACAACGTTCCACCGTCGCGCCGAACGATGGTCGTTGAAGCACGCACAGAGCTTACGGTGTAGCGGGCTGTTGGCGCGACACAGCCCACAGCTCAGGACCCCGGGTTCGCCAAGCCCGTACTCAGCAAATTAATGCTGAGCCCCTGAGGGGGTTTGTAAGTTCAGGAACTGATGACCTCGCAGTTAAGTCATATAAGCTTAAAAAACATTTGTACTTTTGTTTTGACCACTTGTTTTTCGGAACATTATTCTCTTACTTTCGAGCATCCCTAGCAGATAAGAGATTTCAGAATTATATTCTGCATAGGTGCTACAATTTATAGCGCCACAAAAGCTCCTAAATACGAAGTTTTTTGCATGTGCCGCTTCACTCCAAATAAACATTCATTAATCAATTGTTTCTCGTTATGCGTATACGCTCCAGCCACTTAGCAGCGCAGCAGATGGGAAGTTGCAGAAATTCACTGGGAATTTCGTGACATTTATGTTAGACTCTGTATACGGCATGAAAGTGTTAACAAACAAACAGAACCATATCAGGATTCATAACATTAGTCAGATGCTTACTTCCGGAGTTAAAGTAGACATTTATACACTGATAGCCATTAAAGTTGCTACACCGCGAAGATGATGTGCTACAGACACGAAATTTAACCGACAGAAAGAAGATGCTGTGATATGCAAATGATTAGCTTTTCAGAGCATTCACACAAGGTTGGCGCCGGTGGCGACACGTACAACGTGCTGATAGGAGGAAACTTTACAACCGATTTCTCATACACAAACAGCAGTTGACTGGCGTTGCCTGGTGAACCGTTGTTGTGATGCCTCGTGTAAGAAGGAGAAATGCGTACCATCACGTTTCCGACTTTGATAAAGGTCGGATTGTAGCCTATCGCGATCGCGGTTTATCGTATCGCGACATTGCTGCTCGCGTTGGTCGCGATCCAATGACTGTTAGCAGAATATGAAATCGGTGGGTTACGAGGGCAATACGGAACATCGTGCTGGATCTCAACGGCCTCGTAACACTAACAGTCGAGATGAAATGCATCTTATGCGCATGGCTGTAACGGATGGTGCAGCCACGTCTCGACCCCTGAGTCAACAGATGGGGGCGTTTGCAAGACGACAACTATCTGCACGAACAGTTCGACGACGTTTGCAGCAGCGTAGACTATCAGCTCGGAGACCATGACTGCGGTTACCCTTGACGCTGTATCACAGAGAGGAGCACCTGCGATGGTGTAGGTAATGACGAACCTGGGTGCACGAATGGCAAAACGTCATATTATTCGGCTGAATCCAGGTTCTGTTTACAGCACCATGGTGGTCGCATCCGTGTTTTGCGACATTGTGGTGAACGCACATTGGAAGCGTGTTGTTGTTGTTTTTGTTGGGTTGTTTAGGGGGGACCAAACTTCAATGCTCATCAGTCCCCCATTCCTTCTCTAGGCGTCAAAAGGAAAGCCATACACGTGAAAGATAACACGCCCAGAGTTTAAAGTTGCGCAGTGGGGGAGGAATCCCACTGAGTCTATAAAGAAAAACAGCAAGAATAACAAGACACAAAACGAAAAGATGAGCACACAAAGACATCTGACAAGAAAGAAGCTGATGTCTGTGGTTGACCGACCAGAAGAATAAAAAAAGGAAAAGTCAACCACTCAGGAACACAAATAAATCTCCAGCTAGATGGAACGATAAAAAACCCCTGCTCGCATAAAACGTAAAACGGAATCTGCCATTGCAGCATCGTCGCCTAAAACATCTGATAAAATGACAGGGAGGTTAAAATTCCGCCGCAAAGCGGCTAAAACGGGGCAGTCCAACAGGATGTGGACTATTGTCAGGCGCGAGCCACACTGACATTGGGGCGCATCCTCACCATGAAGGAGATGTCCATGGGTGAGCCACGTATGCCCAATGCGGAGGCGACATAAATCCAACGAGTCCCGTCGTGAACCCCACATGGAGGACCGCCATGCGGCCGTCGTTTCCTTGACCATCCGGAGCAAGTTGGGCGTGTTCAGCATCCCAAAGCCGATGTATCTGTTGGCGCAACAATGAACGGAGATCAGAAGCCGGGAGGCCGATCTCTGGACAGGACATACCGACAGCCTGCTTGGCAAGCCTGTCACCACGTTGATTGCCCGGGATACCAACGTGACCCGGAGACCAGATGAACGTCACTGATCGCCCAGACAGTTCAACGGAACGAAGCGTCTCATGTATGGCCAACACCAGAGGAGACCACGGGTAACACTACTCCAGAGCTCGGAGGCTGCTCAGGGAGTCGCTGCAAACAACAAAAGACTCGCCTGAGCAAGACCGGATATGCATGAGAGCTCTGTGAATGGCCCCTAGCACTGCAGTGTAAACACTGCAGCCATTCGGCAGAGAGTGCTGTTCCACATGGTCACCATAAGTATACGCAAATCCCACACACCCATCAACCATGGAACCATCTGTGTAGATCAGGTCATATCCACGGAATTCCGCTATGATAGCCGAGAACTGATGGCGGAGCACCTCCAGTGGAACTGAGTCCTTGGGCCCCTGGGCCAAGTCCAGCCGAGTAGACGGCCTTGGCAAACACCACGGAGTTGTACGGGCACGGACCCGATAGGAAGATGGAAGGGGAGAAGACTCAGGCTCCTGCAGGAGGGACTGAACCCGATAGGCAATCGTATGACCTGATCTGCGGCGTCGCTGATGGGGACGGACTACCACATCAGGATAGAGGAGACGATGGTTCGGGTGGCCTGGGGAGCAATACACATGGGCTGCGTAAGCCGCAAGTAGGTGTTAGCGGCGGATCCCCAAGGGTGGAACCCCAGCCTCCACTAGTAAGCTGTTCACTGGGCTGGTGAGGAAGGCACCCGTCGCGATGCGAACCCCATAGTTGTGAATGGGGTCCAGTAGGTGCAGTGCCAAAGGTGCTGCAGACCCATAGGCAATGCACCCAAAATCGAGACGGGACTGCACCAGCACCGTGTAAAGCCGCAACAGTGTCGAGCGGTCGGCACCCCAAGCCATATGACCCAAGTGTCTGAGAAGGTTGAGATGGTGCCAGCACTTCTGTTTCAGCTGACGAATGTGGGGGAGCCACGTCAGCCGGGCGTCAAAGACCAGTCATAAAAATGGTGAGTTTCCACTACAGTAAGTTGTTCGTCATTAAGATAAAGTTCAGGATGCGGGTGAACGGTCCGACGCTGATGGAAGTGCATCACTCTGGTCTTGGAAGCAGAAAACTGAAAGCCGTGGGTAAGCGCCCAGGTCTGCGCCTTCCGAATAGCACCTTGCAACCTGCGCTCAGCAACTTGGGTGCTGCAGGAACTAAAAGAGAGACAAAAGTCGTCAGCATAAAGAGAGGGGGACACCGATGATCCAACTGCTGTGGCTAAACCGTTGATGGCGATTAAAAGTAATGGAACGCTTAAAACGGAACCCTGAAGAACCCCATTTTCCTGGATGTGAGAGGAGCTCAGAGAAGCATCAATTTGAACACGAAAGGTACGGACGGCTAAAAAATTCTGAGTAAAAATCGGTAGGGAGCCCCGGAGGCCCCAGTCATATAAAGGGTTCAGGATGTGGCGTCGCCAGGTGGTATCGTATGCTTTGTGCATATCAAAGAACACGGCAACAAGGTGTTGGCGCCGTGAAAAGGCTGTTCGGATTGCAGACTCGAGGTACACCAGATTATCGGTGGTAGATCGACCCTGGCGAAAACCGCCCTGGCACGGAGCCAATAATCCCCGAGTCTCAAGAATCCAACACAACCTCCGACTGACCATCCGCTCCAGCAGTTTGCATGGCACGTTAGTCAGGTTAATGGGCCGATAGCTATCCAAGGAAAGAGGATGTTTGTCGGGCTTAAGCACTGGGATTATGATACTCTCCCGCCACTGTGACGGGAAAACACCATCACACCAAATGCGGTTATAGACCGCAAGTAGGTTTCGCCGACTATCTGCTGAGAAATGTTTCAGCATTTGACTATGGATGCTATCAGGTCCTGGCGCTGTGTCAGGACATTGTTGAAGAGCACTAAGGAGCTCCCACTCTGAAAAGGGAGTGTTGTAAGATTCAGAGCGGCTGGTACGAAAGGAGAGAGACTGGCGTTCTACCCTCTCCTTTACTGCACGGAAGGTCGGTGGATAATTTGCAGAGGCAAAGGCACGAGCATAATGCTCGGCAAACATCTCTGCAAGTGTGGCCGGGTCCGTACATAGGACTCCATTTGAGGAGATCCCAGGGATTCCCACTGGTGTCTGTAATCCCTGTAACCGTCTGATCTTACTCCAGTCCTGCGAGGCTGAGGTGCCTGTCCCAATGGTGGAAACGTACCTCTCCCAGCACTCCTGTTTCCGTCTTCTTATTAACTGGCGAGCACGAGCGCGAAGCCTTTTAAAATTAATGAGGTGCTACTGAGAGGGGTGCCGTTTGTATCGCTGTAAGGCCCGCCTGCGGTCTTTAATCGCCTCAGCGACCTCCAAAGACCACCATGGCACTGTCTTACGCCGTGGGCACCCTGACGTACGCGGAATGGTGGCATTCGCAGCAGAGATAATGGAATGTTTGGCGCTCTCGACCACCACATCGATTTCCTCGACTGGGGGAGGGCCAACGACAGCTGCAGATGCATAGTCTTCCCAGTTAGCCCTGTGCAGAACCCACCTGGGTGAACGTGCTGGGGACTCGCGTTGTGGGAGTGACAAAAGACAGGGAAATGGTCACTGCCACACAAGTCGTCATGGGCTCTCCAGTGAACAGATGGTGGAAGGCTGTGGCTGCAGATCGACAGGTCAATGGCCGAAAATGTGCCATGTGCCACACTACTAAAATGTGTGGGGGCACCTGTATTTAAGAGGCAGAGGTCGAGTTGAGTTAGTAAATCCTCGACAACCCTGCCATGACCAGAGATCGTAGAACCACCCCACAAGTGACTGTGAGCATTAAAGTCGCCCAACAGTAAGAAAGGTGGGGGTAGTTGAGCAACGATTGCAGCCAAGACGTTCACAGATACATCACCATCTGGCGGCAAGTAGATACTGCAGACGGTAAACTCCTGTGTGGTCCTCACCCTGACAGCCACTGCTTCTAATGGTGTTTGAAGCGGCACGGGATCACTATACACAGAGGTGAGGACGTACACACACACTCCACCTGAGACCCTGTTATATATGCTACGGTTACAGTAAAATCCCCTGTAGCCACGAAGGAGAGGGGTCCGCATTGCTGGAAACCAAGTTTCCTGAAGAGCAATGCAGAAAGCAGGTGTCTTGCTCAGAAGCTGCCATAGCTCATCCAGGTGGGGGAAGAAACCGACGCAGTTCCACTGGAGAATGACATTGTTCGAGTGCTAGGAAGACATGAATCCGAGTCGGTGGGCTACAACTCAGCATCACTTGCACCCACCGGTGGAGGTGCGTCATCTGGATTGTCCGTTTTCTCTAATGCGTCGCCAAGAGCGAGGTCCTCGGGTGACGCAAGAATCTCCACCTCATCCTCAGAAATAGAGGTGGAGGTGGAGGCGGAGGGGAGTGGTGGCACTGAAGCCACCGTGGTGTCTTGTGTCGTGACTTTCTTTGGCTTCTGTTTACCCCTCCGTTACCTCGGGGGCTTCGCCGGTGGGAGGTGCTCCTCGGACTCAGCCACAGGGACCGAGGAGGAGCGCGAAGCCCTACGACCAGCAGTCTGCGAGCGCGTCGGCTGCTGGTTAGTGTCGATATCGACACTGGCAGAAGGGAGTGTCCCAAGGGACCCCTTCCGCCTGAGGGAAGCCGGAGAAGGTTGTTCTTTCTCCGGCGGAGAGGTGGTTGCTGACCCCGAGGCTTTCGCCTTGGGAGCTGTGGAAGGATGGCCCCCAACCTCCGTGGGGGCAGGCTTAGGTTGGTGACCCTGGGGGCCCACAGGAACAGTTGAAGTAGAAAATACTGCCGCCGCCAAGGAGAGTGGCGACGACGTCACTGCTGCGAATGAATTTTTCATAGGTACTGGGTGCAGACGATCGAACTTTTTCCGTGCCTCATTATAGGATATACGGTCCAGAGTTTTGTATTCTGCAATTTTCCGCTCCCGTTGAAGTACGGGACATTGCAACAAGCAGGGAGGATGGTTCTGACCACAGTTGACACAGATGGGATGCGGTGTACATGGGGCGCCCGGATGTGCTGGACGCCCGCAGTCCCTACACATAGCACTGGACATACAACGGGACGACATGTGGCCGAACTTCCAGCATTGGAAGCACCTCACAGGGGGAGGAATATAGGGCCGCACGTCAACACGGGAAACCATCACCTTGACCTTTTCGGGTAATGTATCACCCTCGAAGGCCAAGATGAAGGCACCAGTTGCGACCATATTATCCTTTGGGCCCCTGTGGACACGCCGGATAAAATGAACGCCTCGTCGTTCTAGGTTCGCCCGTAGCTCGTCGTCCGTCTGTAGCAATAAATCCCGATGAAAAATTACACTCTGGACCATATTCAGGGACTTGTGTGGAGTAATAGTCACTGCAACATCACCCAGTTTGTCACAATCGAGTAGCGCCCGTGACTGGGCAGGAGATACTGTGTGGATGAGGACAGAACCGTTGCGCATTTTAGACAGTGACTCCACTTCCCCAAACCTGTCCTCCAGATGGTCCACAAAGAACTGAGGCTTGGTCGCTGAGAATGAGTCCCCATCAGTCCTGCTGCACACGAGATACCTTGGAGCATATTCATCAGTCGGATTTGCGCCCCGACATCCCTCCCAAGATGCAGTCAGGGAGGGGAACGTTTTGGGGTCATACGTGGAAGCATTGAATTTTCCTCTCTTAGAGACGGCGGTTGTACGTCCGCCAACGTCACCCGATTTTTGTCTCTTCATCGCGGGTGATCCGCCCCGATGCCACCCACTCCGATCAGGGGCTCTCCTCATGGGCGCCACCCAGCCACAGCAACGTCACCTGGCGGGATGACCGTTGACGGGAGTCCTGATGCCCCACAGAGTCAAGCATCGACTCCTGGGCTTGCACGAGAAGTATGCAGCTCTGGCACCGGTAGAGCGATCCCTGTGTTGTCAGGGGGCTACATCCAAGAGGGTACATGACGACCCCACCACAACGGACTGGCTACCCTGTTGGCTTTCTGGCGCTATGTGAACCATCAGAAAGGAGAGTGCTGAGAGGCAGTGCACAATGGATGCGACTTGGACGGAAAAAGAAACGACGTGCCCAGTGGCAGAATAGAATCCGCAGTCGAAAGTCCATTCCATGATGGGTGCATAAGATGACATGGCACAAGAATTACGTGTTGCACCACGTAAGGTGTCCTTCCCCAAATGGGTCGCTCTTCTGGAAAATTTTGAAAAATGGAGGGTCAAACCCACCTAGGCGACCACAGATGGAAAACCGAAAAGTGTGAAGACTCTTTTTAGTCGCCTCTTACGACAGGCAGGAATACCGCGGGCCTATTCTTACCCCCGAACCCGCAGGGGGGTGGAAGCGTGTATTCGTCATCGCCATACTGGCGTATCACCCGGCGAGATGGTATGTGGTGACACTGGTTACACGTCTGGGTCACCTCTTGTTCGCATCGACGACACACTGAACAGTGACCGTTGCATTTCAGATGTGTTACGAGCCGTGGCTCTACCCTTCATTAGATCCATTCGAAACTCTACATTTCAGCAGGATAATGCTCCACTGCATGTTACAGGTCCTGCACTGGCCTTTCTGGATTCGGAAAATGTTCTACTGCTGTCCTGGACAGCACATTCTCTAGATCTCTCACCAATTGAAATCGTCTGGTCAATGGTGGCCGAACAACTGGCTCGTCACAATACGCCAGTCACTACTCTTCATGAACTGTGGTATCGTGTTGAAGCTGCATGGGCATCTGTACCTGTACACGTCATCCAAGCTCTGTTTGACTCTATGCCCAGGCGTATCATGGCCGTTATTACAGCCAGAAGTGGTTGTTCTGGGTACGGATTTCTCAGGATCTATGCACCCAAATTGAGTGAAAATGTAATCACATGTCAGTTCCAGTATAAAATATTTGTCCAATGAATACCAGTTTATCATCTGCATTTCTGCTTGGTGTTGCAATTTTAATGGCCAGTAGTGTATATGACAGCAGAGTGAGACATCCTTCAATTATCAGTCTTGTCGCTCCCTGCTCGAGATCAATTTCCCACACATTCACGGGGCGCGTACGAATTACGATTTATCTGTCGCGACAATGGACACTCCACACACGCCGCGGCGCGGCAGCTGCGGGCCATTGTGTGTGTATGTGTGTGTCTCGGAGCGACTTTCGACGATTGTCGCTACTCTAGCAGTCGACGGCGGATGCCGCGCATTCCGGCATTGTCTCTGCAGGCCAGGCGACGGTTTAATCAGAGCGAGAGGCGCGGGCCCCGATTGATGGCTCCGGGCTGAAAGGAACGAATTAAACGGCTGCAGCAGAAGCCATTTGGGCCGCCGTTCCCCCCTAACCTCTTCCCGAGGACGATCTGCCGCCTGCCACCGAAACGCCGCTGTCTCGGCTCGGTGACAAACGACGGTCTGGGGCAGCCTGGGCGACGTGACGACCAGCCTCCCGCGCTCCACGGTTCGGCACGGTGGGGGCGCCGCAGCAGCTCTCCAACTTAAAGCAGCGAAACACACCGTGTCACGCAAATTTTTGACGAAGCTATGGACTTGCCATGCTCATACTTGTGTCAAATACATTCTATCAGATTTCAAGAAAACAGTTTGAGCCGGATCGAAGATCTCCATAAACGATCGGCGAGTTTCGATCGACTCATTATCTTTGGCAGAGAGCCTAATGAGACCACAGACATACATTACTAGACAGGCAATGCCGTATACAGTATCATTGGTGTCAGTGAAGTCTCGCCGCCATATTTCTATACTATAAAGTGCGAGCAGTCGTGTGAGTTATTACAGATAACAGTCGTAAAATCACGGATGAACTGACGTAATTATGCTGTCCTTAGAGTTTTTACATGTAGGAAACTCGTGTTTTGTATATGGCTGAAATTTTTAAAGCTTGAGTAAGCTTCAACATATACAGTAATGAGATGCATTGATGTGTTGTTATTATTGTCCTGTTACCAATTTCATTCAACCTAGGATTTTCTTTCAGTAGTATGGTCATTATAAAAGTGTACCCTTATTCTTTTGAGAATTCTTACGAAATCTATAGTCTGCTTTGACGCACACACTAATGAGTCGCGTTTCCTGTTTTTATTGATCTGTTTCCAGTTTCGATCAAATTCGGTTTTTCGTTTAATAGTATGACCGTTATAAATCTATTATTTGTCGTGGATAACACATAGCTTTGTTCTTGTTACTGTCTTTCAGATAAATACTTTTGCTTTAACTGCACGTAACGGTAAAATTTTACCTATAATCCCGCCGACCTCTCATGATTATGTTGGCAACACAACAAGTCTTTGCCTAGATGTTAATGTCCATGTTTAACTGTACATAACATGTTCTCATAACACGATTCCAAAATGCGGAAGTGTTAGCTCAAATGCAAAGCATGTTCAAACCAAATAGTAAAGCTTACAATGTCATATCGTGTCAGAAGATCATAGTAGTGCCGTACGGAAACTTTTTGACGTGAGGTAAGGCAAGATGGCGGCACCAATCTTCAGTCACAGAGGCTAGTTTGCCAGTCTAGTAATGCATGTCTGTGAGTGAGACAAGTGGAAGGGTCTCTGGAGAGCGTGGCTATGAGGTGTGTGCTGGAGACGACAGGGACGCTACGCCAGGTATGGGGAGTAAACTCGATGTGTACGTTACGTCGCTATCTGGGAAGTAGTCAGTGTCGGCTGCACTGCACGACGTGTTGATTTGATTTGATTTTTTCAGGGAAGCCAAAACAGTCTTGGTCCAACCCACCACTGCCCGCACCGAAACTAAGTTTATTGTGCGGTATCGCTCCCTGTATATCTAGTAAAGCCAACCAATGCTCTTGAACAGTGCAAGGAGTCCCTTTACAAGTTCTTTATTAGACACAATTTCTTCGAGTCTGGTTGTCCCAAATGTTCTGTGCCTTTTACTCTCCAATGCAATGCATTCGAAGATTAGATGTGATGCAGTTTCATCACCGTCATCACAGATCCCACATTTAGGGTCCTCTTCTGTTATTCCCATTGTATGTGGGTGTTTTCTGAAATTCCCATGGGCTGTCAGCAATCCAACCATGAGTCTAATCTCTCAGGCCCAGGATTGCAAAGCTTCTTTTAAAACATGGCTTTGGCATCATTACCTTGCCATGTTTCTGTTGATAGACTTTGGTCCAATATTCTACGTGCTGTCTTCTGAGCCAGTTACGTAGCTCCAATTTGATCATTGCCTTGGTGATTGTCAGGACAGGTTCCGGTCCAATAAATGGAGTCTCTGCCCCCATCCTGGCTAATCTGTCGGCATGTTCGTTGCCACTGATCCCCGAGTGGCCAGAGACCCACAATAGGTTTACTCTATTGCTTTCCCCTACCTCCACCAGAACCCTGTGACATTCTGCAACAATTTTAGACCTTGTTGCAGGAGCTGCCAGTGATCTCAAGGCTGCCTGGTTGTCTGAATAGATATAGATGCTACGATCTTTGTTGCACCTACGCAAATTCTCCTTCACACACACCCTGATATCAGTGATTTCGGCCTGGAATACTGAGGCCAGTTTCCCTAGAGAGATGAAGCCCTTCAGTTTTGGATGCACCCCGTATATCCCGGCCTGCACGACGTGTTAGTTGTAGCCACACCGAGCAATGGAACGACTGTCCCAGCTGCCGTGATGTGTTCCGAAGGCTGTGGCGATGACTCTGTTTGTGTGAGATGCACACATTAAGTTTTGAACAAGCTACCATCGCGTCTTCCAAGACAGCGGAATCAGCAGTTTATGCTACAGTGAGACAGTGCTACTGTGAGTTTGACAGTTTTACTGTGCGTTTAGCCTGATTTGGGATTCTTCTGCTTGGTCAAAGGTCTCGGTTGATAGCGATGTAATCGAATTGTCTTGTCGCCGTTGTTGAACAGAGTGATGGCTTCATTCCCCCTCCTGCAGCTCAAGCCGGCCGCGGTGGCCGAGGTGACTGAGGCGCTCCAGTCACGGTCAGCACGGCCACTACGGTCGGGGATTCGAATCCCCCCTCGGGCATGGATATTTGTGCCGTCCTAGTTCGTAAGTAGTTCATAAGTAGTTTGTAAGTTTAGGGACTGATGACTCCGTAGTTAAGTCCCATAAGCTTTACAAACATTTGAACATTTTGCAGATCAAGTTGTTGTAGTGTTATGTTTTGCTCTCACGCTAAGTACATCTACTCGCAATACGTGGTTAGCGAACAAGCTGCTGTTACTAACATGGTGATGTCTGAAGGCCATGAAAAATGACACGAAATAGTGGCACGTATTAAAGTTAAATCTTCTGGAGGTCTGGGGTCTGTTACAAGACAGTTAGATCGAATGTGAAATTTTTTGGGAAGATTTATTGTTTTATATCTTGGCTGTATTATTTAAGTTTTAACCAAAGATTCTTGTTTCGAAGTTCACATATTAAACACCAGCCCTTAAGTTTTGAAGTTTATATTAACAGATTTTTTTTAAGGTCGCCCCTCAGGCTGTTTTTTATTTATTTATTTATTTATTTTTTGTTGTTGTGAATTTCAAGAATATTTTAAGATAGCCCATCAGGCTTGTTGGTTGTTTATATGATTAGGTGTTGAATTAATAACTTGACCTCAAAATTTGCCCTTATGGCGTTGGATTGTTTCATAGGTTTACAGGTTATCGTATTTAACGTTTGTCATTGTTATAATTTGTTTAATGTAAAGAATATAGTTTCTATGCTACAGCACAACTCCAGTCTATTAAAGGAGAGTCTTTGTGATGCTATGTCATAAATAAATAATATATTACAAGATGTTTTAGGCGCATAGTATACCACAGACCACATAAGGCAAACGCGGAGAACAAATAGCGTAGCTGGTAGCGTCGCAAGCTGTGTTGCAGAGAATGCGATTGGTTGGTTGGTTGGTGTTGGGGGTTTAAAGGGGACTAAACTGCTTGGTCATCAGTCCCCTGTTCCCAGCTAAGAGATCACAGGGTTTCATGTATGATTAAAATAAGCGCCCTGCAACTAGTACAAAAGACGTACAGGAAGACAGTGTTGGTCATAATTGCAACATAAAAAGGAAAAGGGAACCACAGTAGTGGTGGAACAAATAATCAACTAAAAATCACAGCAGATGTTGTTGGCTGGCTGATCACTAGGATAATAATGGATGAGCCAGCCATTCTGCACATGCCAGTCGGAAAAGGGTCTGACAAGACATAAGTGACAACAGATTAAAACTATAAGCGGTGTATGCCTGAAGATCATGCATACGAACCCACCGCTAAAGCTTGTGATAAAAGCCCGCTGCGCGAATAAAACCTAAAACACAGTCAGCCATAGAGGCGTCGTCAGCTAAAATCAAAGGGAGTGCAGGAGGCAGCTTAAAAGACTGCCGCAATGCGGCTAAAATTGGACAGTCCAACAAGATGTGGACTACAGTCAATACAGCTCCACAATGACATTCTGGCGGTTCCTCTCGGCGTAAGAGGTAGCCGTGCGTTAGCCACGTATGGCCGATACGCAGGCGACAGAGAACGACTGAGTCCCTTCGAGAAGGCCTTAGGGAAGTCTTCCAAGCTGCTGTCGTGGGCTTGATTCCACGGAGCTTATTGGGCGTACTCATTGTTGCCCATTCCGAATTCCAAGCCTCAAAGATCTTTCGGTGGAGACCCAAGCGGATATCGCCTTCTGGGGTACCGATATCCAGGCGCTGGCATGTGATGGCCTGCTTGGCCAGCTGATCAGCGCGTTCGTTCCCTGGAATTCCGATGTGGCCTGGGGTCCATATGAAAGCCACAGAACGGCCTGACTTGCCAAGACTAAACACCGTGACTTGGATGGATCGCACCAAGTGGTGCCTGGGGAAGCAGTGGTCTAGAGCGTGCAAGGCACTCAGGGAGTCACTACAGATAAGATATGACTTCCTGGGGCATTCTCTGAGATGGTCGAGTGCACGGGTTATTGCGATTAGCTCTGCCGTAAAGACAGTACAGCCAGAGGGCAGGGAGCGCTGTTCGGTGTGGTCGCCATGAACGTAGGCGTAACCTACTCTGCCGTCTACCTGGGAGCCATCAGTGTATATGACGTCTGCATCACGGAATGTGTTAAGTATGTCCAGGAACTGGTGTCGAAGTAATTGTGGTGAAATCGACGCCTTTGGACCGCCGGACAGTTGCAGGTGAAGCTGGAGGCGTGGGATGGTCCAAGGAGGAATATTAGATAGGCAAGAGAATGCAGGACGGAGAGGAAAAGACTCTAGGGAAGAAAGAAGAGAATGTACACGGACCGCAACTGGAAGACCCGATCTGGGTCGACGTTGCGGAGAGGGAAGGTCGGTATTTGCAAACAATAACCTACGATTTGGATGGTGAGGCGTAGCGTGGACATGGACAATGTAGGAGGCCAGCAACTGTTGCCGGCGGTACCTCAAGGGAGGGATGCCAGCTTCGGCAAGGAGGCTAGGCACAGGGCTGGTGCGGAATGCCCCTGTTGCTAAACGGACACCACTATGTAGAATGGGATCCAAGATCCTCAGTGCTGAAGGTGATGCAGAGTCATATACTTGGCTCCCATAATCCAGGCGTGATTGGATGAGCGCCTGAAAGAGGTGCATGAGGGTTCGACGGTGAGCTCCCCAGGCAGTATGGCTGAGACATCGCAATATATTTAGGTGCCGCCAGCACTTCTGCTTCAGCTGACGAAGGTGTGGCCCCCAAGTCAGTCGGTTGTCAAACAGCAAGCCGAGAAACCGATGGCTTTCTGCAACATGAAGCTGGTCAGCAGCTAGGTACAGTTCTGGGTCAGGGTGAACAGCCCGATGACGACAAAAGTGCATCACCCGGGTTTTAGAAGCTGAAAAAGTAAAGCCATGTGTCGTGGCCCATGACTGTGCCCTCCGGATGGCTCCCTGAAGACGCCTTTCAGCAACACCAATGCTAGGAGAGCTGTAGTATAAGCAGAAGTCATCGGCGAATAAAGAACAACAAACCGATGACCCCACTGCCGCAGCAAGACCGTTTATCGCTATTAAAAAGAGCGGTACGCTGAGAACGGAGCCCTGTGGGACTCCGTTCTCCAGCACTCGGCGTGAGCTGAAGGAGGTACCAACTCTCACCCTAAAAGTGCGTAGCGAGAGGAAATTCTTGATAAAAATTGGGAGTGGACCCCGTAAGCCCCAATCATACAGTGTAGCGAGAATATGGTGGCGCCATGTCGTGTCATACGCCCGCCGGAGGTCAAAAAAGACGGCAACTAAGTGCTCACGTCTAGAGAAGGCTGTACGGATGGCCGACTCCAATGACACTAAATTGTCGATAGTGGAGCGACCCTGGCGGAAACCCCCCTGTTGTGGGGCCAGTAGACTCCGATCTTCAAGGATCCACATAAGACGGCGACTCACCATACGCTCAAGCAACTTACACAGGACATTAGTCAAGCTGATGGGGCGGTAACTGTCAACTGCCAGCGGATCTGCTCCCGGTTTCATAACAGGGATAATAATACTATCCCGCCAATGGGACGGGAAAACACCCCCTGTCCAGATCCTATTAAATAAGGCGAGCAATTTCTGATGGAAGTCCGCTGACAGGTGACGGATGAACTGGCCATGTATGCGGTCTGGTCCCGGAGAGGTATCGGGACATGCAGCAAGAGCAGTGGTAAACTCCCATTCCGTAAATGGAGCATTGTACAGTTCCCGGCGGCGAGTGTGGAAAGATAGAGGATTTCGCTCCACCCGTTGTTTAAGGGAGCGGAAGGAGGCACTATAATTTGCTGTCGCGGAGCATCTTGCATAATGCTCTGCCATGCACTCAGAAATTACGGCCGGGTCAGTACAGAGAGTTCCATCGACGGTCAGAGATGGGATTCCCGCTGGTGGGCGGTATCCATAGAGGCGCCGTACCTGAGACCAGACGCAAGAGGGGGAGGCACGAGAGCCTATAGAGGCGACGTACCGCTCCCAACAGTCCTGTTTACTTTGCCTGATAAGTCGTCGGGCTCGGGCCCTGAGCCTTTTAAAAGCTATCAGATTCTCAAGTGTAGGGCGGCGCCGGTGGCATTGTAGTGCTCGCCGACGGTCCCGTATAGCCTCAGCAATCTCTGGCGTCCACCAGGGCACGACCTTAAGCCGAGGGGAACCAGTGGTGATCGGAACGGTCTCCTCTGCAGCTGAGACTATAATAGCTGTGACCTGTTGGACTGCCGTATCAATATCATTTGGTAATGGAACAGAAGCCACAGCAGCCGAGGTGTAACGCTGCCAGTCTGCTCGATGTAGACACCATCTGGATGGGTAGCCTGCAGGTTCAAAGTGCTGGAGTGACAGAAGAATGGGGAAATGGTCACTCCCGCAAAGGTCGTCGTGGACCCTCCAACTCAAATGTGGGAGCAGGCCTGGGCTACATACAGATAGGTCAATAGCAGAATATGTGCCATGTGCTATACTAAAATGTGTGGGTGCACCGGTGTTTAAGAGGCATATGTCCTGCTGTGTCAGTAATGTTTCAACGTCTCTACCACGTCCCGAGGGCTGTATACCGCCCCAGAGAGGATGGTGGGCGTTGAAGTCCCCCAAAAGGATAAATGGTGGGGGTAGCTGCGCGACCAAGGCAGTGAGGTCAGCAAGGGAAATGACCTCATCTGGTGGGAGGTATAGAGAGCAGACAGTTATGTCCTGCATTGTTCTGAGTCTAACAGCCACTGCCTCAAGAGCCGTGTTAAGAGACACGGCAGCACTAGGAACAGTGGCGAGGACATAAATGCAGACACCTCCAGATACCCTGTTGTAGTCAGCGCGGTTGTTATAATAGCCCCGATACCCACGGAGGGCTGGGGTCCGCTGGACAGGAAACCATGTTTCCTGTAGGGCTACACAGAAAACAGGATAGCGGCACAGTAATTGCTGCAGCTTGGGTAAGTGGCGGAAAAAGCCGCCACAGTTCCATTGCAAGATCATGCTACTTCTTGATTGCTGAGGCATGGCAGTATCGACGGTGCTGTTGGTTCCACAGAAGCACCCGTCGTCGCCGTCGGTGCAGGCAGGGCCTCTACATCCATCGCCTCCAAAGTCTTGGTGATAGCCAAGTCCTCTGGTGAGGCGAGGAGTTCCACCACGTCCTCAGATGTGTGAGGTGGTGGTGGTGGTGGTGGTGGTGGTGGTGGCGGCGGCGGCGGCGGCGGCGGCGGCGGCGGCGGCACAGTGTCCACCGTGGAAGGCGTTTGCTTAGCAGCCTTCGACTTTTTCTTCTCTCGCTCCTTTTTTGGTTTCTCTTGCTGGGAGGGCTTTGGGGCCTCGACCTCGGCCTCAGGGACTGAGGAGGACCTTGAAGCCCTACGACCACGAGTCAAAGTAAGTGGCTGTGTCAGCCACTCACTGGTACCCACATTATCAGTGGGAGAAACCAGAGGAGGAAGGGAGCCCAGGGACCCCTTCCTGGCGAGAGGTGCCGGAGAAGGCTGCTGCTTCTCCGGCTGGGTGTTAGGGACCGGAGTCCCCAACGGGTGTGGGGCAGTTGCCCCCACAGGAGGTGGTGGGGGGGCAACAGAGGAAGGGCCCCCAACCGTCAAGGGGGCAGTTTGATGTTTTCGGCCCACAGGGGCCACAGAAGGTGGCGTGACATGGGAGGCTGACGTCCCCATAGCGGTCGGAGACGACGCAATGGCAGCAAAGGATGACGACATCCGAACGGGATGAAGACGCTCATATTTTCGTCTGGCCTCTGAGTATGGTAATCTATCCAGGGTTTTGAATTCCATGATCTTGCGTTCTTTATGTAGCACACTACAGGTCGGCGAGCAAGGTGGGTGTTGCAGCCCACAATTCACACACACAGGAGGAGGTGTACATGGCGCGTCCGGGTGTGATGGACGCCCACAGTCCCTACAGGCGGGGCTGGAAGTGCATCGGGAGGACATATGCCCGAACTTCCAGCACCGAAAGCATCGCATAGGGGGAGGGATGTACGGTTTTACTTCACACCGGTATATCATTATCTTGACCTTCTCAGGCAGTACATCGCCCTCGAAGGCCAAGATAAATGCACCGGTGGCAACCCTGTGATCTTTCGGTCCCCTGTAGATGCGCCGGACGTAGTGAACTCCTCTGCGCTCTAAATCAACGCGCAATTCGTCGTCAGTCTGTGACAGAAGATCACGGTGGAATATTAAGCCCTGGATCATGTTGAGTGTCTTATGCGGCGTGAAACTTACGGCGACGTCTCCTAGCATGTCACAGGCAAGTAAAGCCTTTGACTGTGCAGGGGATGCCGCTTGTATTAAGACAGACCCGCTTCTCATTTTAGAAAATGATGCGACTTCGCCAAATCTATTTTCGATGGTTTCAACAAAAAATTGCGGCTTAGTATTAGTAAAGGATTCCCCATCAGCCCGAGTACAGACTAAGTACTGGGGTGAGTAAGGCTCAGATCTGTTAAGGGCCTGACGTTCTTCCCAAGGTGTGGCCAGGGAAGGGAACGATCTGGGGTCATACTGTGCACCATTAAATTCGTTTCTTCCTCTCTTAGAGACGGCGGTTTTGCGCCCGCCTACGCTGTTTATGGCTCGTTTCATTGTCGTCCCACGAGCAGCTAGGGAAATAAGGTCCACCCAGGCAGAGCCCCGCTTGCCTGGGTAAGCCTTGTACAACTGAGGTGCGGCAGGTTCCTCAGAGGTTGCTCGCTAGCGGCTGTTCAACCTCAACAGCCATGCATCTCCTCGGCACGTAGCACACCTTGAGATTGAGGGTTTTTTTATAGAGGTTTGTACCGTCCTCACGACCCGGGCGATTAAGCCAAGATCCCCGGGCTCTGAAACGTACAACGTTCCACCGTCGCGCCGAACGATGGTCGTTGAAGCACGCACAGAGCTTACGTTGTAGCGGACTGTTGGCGCGACACAGCCCACAGCTCAGGACCCCGGGTTCGCCAAGCCCGTACTCAGCAAATTAATGCTGAGCCCCTGAGGGGAGAGAATGCGAACGGTCCAGGTTTGTATATTCATACTTCCAACTACTTTTTTGTTTGCGTAACGTTTCTAGTTTCTTCTTCTTAATATCGGATATTGGCTGATTTCTTTTTCAGACGACGAATTAGCGTGATGGTTAGCGTCACGCGCTGTGGAGGAAAAGAGATGTAAATAACAGGTTTGCATCTACACTCTCCTAGATTTTTAATGATTTGTTTCCAATACGGTTTACATAACCTTTTCGTTAATTTAATACAATTATAATATGCAGTATTCCATGTTATTTATTATAAACAAGAACAAACTTTGCCCACAAGACAATTTGGCGAGTATTTCGTGCTCGGGCACAGGAACCAATGAATTTCAACACATTACCCTTCGTCACTCGGATTTTCCCACGGCGTTTGAATTCTGTTGCAACTCAGTACAGTGATGGAACAGTTTAGATTGACAGTGTAGAGAGAAAATAGCTGATGTGTGTTTACGGAAGCAGATACAGTAAACGAGGAAAAGGGTTTACGTACAATATTAAACCAAAAATTGTCACAATGAAAATTGTAGAGCTGAGGCATTGTCCCGTGGGTATGACCAAGTGAAATGTATCAGGCAGAAGCTATAATCTATGAATGGTGGGGGCAAGCGCATGAACCAGTTCTGTCTAAGGGAACTGTTTTCGTAAAATCTGGTAAAAAAACATTTGTACATACAGAAGATCTATAACGTGGAAAATAGGAATATAAGAGAACAAGACTTGTGGATGTAATGCAGATGAAAGCTATAATGTTCAGGGTTTTTTTTCCTCCTTCGACGATTTCTAATAGAGATAACGTGTAATATTGTGCATATACCTCTTTGTAGACACAGTGATCTACACACCAGCCCACAATAATCGCTCGAGAGCGCTGAAATCGCAAATCACGATCAGTAGCACTTTACGTGGGATGTAGAAACACCACCTACAGACAAGGTCTCACAACAGCCAATGCTACGTCACAGTGACCAGGCCGCGGCCGCTAGGTGAATGGCTGGCCGCTGGGGCACGCCCACTGCCTCGTAGCAGCCAGCCAAAAAATTGGCGGCCGCGGCCTGGTCCGAGACCTACGAGAAAGACAGGCCGCGGCGCACACATCATATCACGTGATCAAGTGAGGCCTGTGCCGGCGCGACCGCTAGCAGATTGGCCAGCTGCTGGGGCACAGCCCACTGCCTCAAGGCGGCTAGCCAATCCGCTAGCAATCGCGCCGGCACAGGCTTCACTTGATCACGTGATATGACGTGAGCGCCGTGGCCTGTCTTTCTCGTAGGCCTCGGGCCTGGTCAGTGTGACATAGCACGGGCTGTTGTGAGGCATTGTCTCTAGGTGGTAGATGGTGTTGGATGTATTGCAGGCCTCTCAAACACGTGTGCTCCATGAGCACCACCCGGCACTGGGAACAGCACCAGTGCTCTGCTGCAGCACCCGTGTTGTGGGGCAGGCATAGTGCTGTCATGGCGGAGGTAGCAGGGGAACGTGTTATCGACGCATCTTGCTTGTGAATTATTTAAACGAATATTAATGATAATGACAATTTTTGTGTATAGACCAAAATAATAGTTTTATTGCGCTCCTTATTTTGCACAAATTTTCAATGTTCTTTCTTGATCTTTGGCATTGCATTGATGTCACTAATTTTCTCACGTTAGGCATAATTGTTTTGGCAGTTGCAATTCGAAATACAGCTTGCAGCGATCCATTAAACTTGACCTTGTTTTTGTTTCGTTAACATTCATAAATGTAAACATTTTTACACAAAGGAACGTTCCTCAGAACACTGCAACACATTTTAGGGCAAGGGCATAAATCTTCAGGAATTCTTATTCATCAAAGCCTGAATATAAAGGAACTTAAATCACCATGGTAATGGTAATAGGTGTCTGTCAATTGTACTGTAGTTCTGTCAGCTCAATTTGGAGACTTGATGTGGCATCCTCTGCGTGCACAGATAGAGGCATCTCACAAACGTTTGAGTGTAGTTTTATTTTATTTCTTCTAAACTATCTTCACAATATTTAGTAATGATGCTGTACTCCCGGATGTGTCCACAAGTACTTAGTTTCAAGGATTTTAGAGAGGGAAAATTGTCCAAATTACCTTCTTGAAGTGACTTTTAGAAAGCAAAATCTTTAATTTTGGAAGTTGCCATACGGTCACTAACAATACCGATTAATTTTTTTTCCCATGCGTCGATTTATTTAAGCCATCTAAATACCTCATGATGTGTTTCTTGAAAGCGAGGTCAGCGATGCATAGTTTCAAACGTTTGTAATCCCACAGAACAAAAATTCTGTGGTAATCTGTCCATAGATTTACAAAGAGCTTAATGTAACTTATACTGAGGACAACAGACATACGCATGCACGATGTAATGCTTGAACATTAGACGCCAGAGGTCGCACAATCCTTAATAAGTTCAATTAAAAAAAGGTTTTTCTTTGTTTTATTTTAGAATAAACAAGAGGTACCTCTTCAGATCGCGGCAATAGTGCTTTTAATATAGTAAACAGTTCCCTTCTGTCTCGTCCTTCAATCACCTAGCGTGATATGGAATGTTTATTTTCGTATTTGAAATGTTTGTAGAGCTTAAGGGACTTAACTATGGGGTTATCGGTCCCTAAACTTACAAACTACTTATGAACTAGCTAATACTAAGAACGGCACAAATATCCATAACCGAGGGGGCACTCGAACGCCCAACCCCAGTGACCGTGCCGTACATGACTGGCGCGCCGCAGGCCGGTCAGCCACCGCGGCCGGCTATTTTCGTAGTGAGGGCGTTTTGATATTTACGGTAGAGTGGGTTCTCATCAGGCTTAAAGAATCTTCCCATTAAACATTAAAAATGTTACACAGAAAGCCGGACCTTTTGTGCTCATGCTAAGCGTTAGCGAGACAGAATGAAACTTTTCACTCTGCAGCGGAGTGTGCGCTAACATGAAACTTCCTGGCAGATTAAAATTGTGTGCCGGAACCGGGACTCGAACCTGGGACCTTTGCCTTTCGCGGGCAAGCGCTCTACTGACTGAGCTATCCCGATACGACTCACGATGCCGCCTCACAACTTTAGTTCCGCCAGTACCTCGCCGCCTACTTTCCTAACTTCACACAAGCTCTCCTGTGAAATATGCAAGGCTAGCACTCCCGGAAGAAAGGACTGGACACATGGCTAAGGGGCTGTGGCTAAGCCATGTCTCCATCATATCCTTTCTTCCAGGAGTGCTACTATTGCATATTTCGCAGAAGAGCTTCTGTGAAGTTTGGAAAGTAGGAAGTGAGGTAATGGCGGAAGTTGTGAGGCGGCATCGTGAGTCGTGTCGGGCTAGTCCAGTCGTTAGAGCTCTTGCCCGCGAAAGGCAAAGGTCCCAGGTTCGAGTCCTGGTTCCGGCACACAATTTTAATCTGCCTGGAAGTTTCGTTAGCCAGACAGTTTAACAGTGTCCTATTTGATAAGATTCAGAGCGGATATTTAGCGCATCCAAGAAGTCTGTTGTGACACGGCGAGGAAATAGTTGGTGGGGGGGGGGGAGAAGCACCAGTGCCGCTCGCCGTGGCACGGAGGCGCGCAAGCACTGAGTGCTCGAGTTGGAGTGGCCTGTTTTAGTAGGTCGTTCCAGAGCGTGAGGTAGCTAGGTAGATAGCATGGCTGGCATGCGGCACGTTGGGAAAACACTTGCCATGTTATGACGGCGATACACCCGTTGTAGCTTTATACGTTCGTTACAAGATCTAGTTTCTTCGTTGGTCATCACATTCTGACGGAAGAAAAATAGTTCCAATGGATAGACGACATCGAATTTGATTCGATGAAGGCAGTGCCACACGGGGCACAGTAGATGTACTGATAGTGGTTTCAACGACGTCCTCCAACAGATGGCGGAGTGGCCCAGCTGCCAGAGGGCCCTTTGTGTGTATCCTTCACTACAGAAGGTTTACAAACAGGCGCCATGCCACAGAGACACACCGTTGCTTCCTACAACTAACTGAACCAATTCTAAATGAGCCAAATTATGCCCTTCCGAGTGGGTACTTGGTCTTTTATGAAACCTGCCACACAAATTGTACTTGCTGCGACAGTTGTCCAACGATTCTGGTTGCAACGGTTACGTGAACTAGCCCACAACTGTGGACGAGATTTGGACTTCTACGTTACACAGACGTTCTCTAGAATCATAAAATTGTAAGTGCAGCAGTGGCAGACTGCACAGAGAAGAGGGTTACTGTGGAATTCCTGGCACGTGTGTCTCTAGCTCGTCTTCCTCTCACGTCAGAGAATCGACGTGCACGGTTCGGCTCGCTGTGGCAGAGGCTGACTTGGAAGAAGGAATGGCGAGATGTCGGGGTCAATTGAAGTCCACGATACGACTCGTCGGCTTTGACCAATGACGTCATATCTGAGTTACAGACGTTACTTTCTTTACAAGCACATCATGGATTATAGATTAAGAGTTTGTGTTTAAAAAGTGATCTGTAGCTTCTCTCTGAGAGTTAGATATAGGTTAACGGAGGTTTTTTTTTTTTTTTTTTTTTTTTTTTTTTTTTCCCGCAAGTGAGCGCTGAACGGTCGAATTTTTTGGCTGAGACTTGTGATCGATGGTAAATTCTGTTGTGGTAATTTATTATTATCTACAGTACATAGGTACTACGATAATATCTCGTATGTTTATATTCGTTGATAGTGTTTGTTTTGCTAGTTGGTATATCTGAGTAGCGTTATCTTGTGAGATTCTGATATGACATCATTGGTCAAAGCTGACGAGTTGCATCGCGGTCTTCAATTATGCCGTATGTTGTCATCAGCGATGAAAGCAACTTCAGCCTGCTCGCAGCTGATGGATGATTGTACATTTGACGTAGACCTGTGCTAGCGCTGTCTCGCAGAATGCATTCATAGGATACATACTGTCGCCAAGGATGATTTTATAGTCATGGGCGCAGTAAGGTGCACCTTTCATTCACCTTCCGTGTCTGTAGAGGGAACGCTGATTATAGCTCGACACGTGCAGAATTTTTGAGAACCGTTCATGTAACACTATTGCAACAGGAAGGTGTATCAACAATTGGTATCTGAGCACCGCATGAGCTGTTGATGTGTAAATGCAATCATTTCGTGTACTCCATATGAAATGTCTGTACAATAAATCTTGAGTGAATTGGAAAACTAAGAGAGTGCAATTTTTATCACTTACGGTATGGCATAAAGTTAATTACATCACTACGCAAAATTTTTAAAACTTGCAAATGATAAATTTCATTATTATGTACATCATCCTACTTTACGGCATATAAATTGAATCTAATATCATGAAACTTTCCCCCTGCATCGGAGTGTGAACTGATATGAAACTTCCTGACAGATTAAAATTGTGTGCCCCAACCGGGACTCGAACTTGGGACCTTGCCTTTTGCTGACAAGCGCTCTACCGACTGAGCTATCCGCACACGACTCAGGACAACTCTACTTCCGCCAGTACCTCGCTTCCTACTTTCCAAACTTCACAGAAGCTCTCCTACGAACCTTGCAAGACTAGCACACCTGGAAGAAAGGATACGGTGGAGACATGGCTTATCCACAGCCTAACGGATCCCTTAGGCTGTGGCTAAGCCATGTCTCCATCATATTCTTCCTTCCAGGAGTGCTAGTCTTGCAAGGTTCGCAGGAGAGCTTCTGTGAAGTTTAGAAAGTAGGAGGTGAGGTGCAGGCGGCATCGTGAGGGGTGTCGGGATAGCTCAGTCGGTAGAGTGCTTGCAGCGAAAGGTAAAGGTCCCAGGTTCGAATGCGGTTCCGGCACACAATTTTAATCTGCCAGGAAGTTTGAATCTAACATATGTAAATTGTATTTACAGCTGCCAACAGAGCGATTTCCACATCCTATTTCTATATATTGGCATGTACAGTCTTAGACAAAAAAATTGATCGCCAGCCGGCCGACGCAGAGACAAAGTCCGAGTCGGTCGCGCAGTGTGGACAATAAAATCGATCGCCCCTCAGAATGCTAAGTCCGACGATGTGCACGATCTGGCAACACTGTAGAATGCGGTACTGTCAGGAGGAAGTGTTATGTCATTCTCGAGACAGTTCTGTGGTGTATGAGCGCGTGGTCTCGTGGTAAGAGTCGCAAGTGCATAAGTAAGAAGTCGCGAGATCGAATCCAACCACCATCAACTTTTTTTTATTTTACCGCAAATCTGCTGTCTTCGTTATCAGTGTGGAAGAACCTCAGATGTAACAGCGAAAAGTCACAGAAATAATTACACAAAAGGGCTCGCTGCTGCATCAAAACTGAACTGTTTACTCTCGGGAGTATTGGGCACCGGCTACGGCGACGCGCCATCGGCCGCATCGCGGCTGTTGCCTGCGGACTCGGTGACAGCGGCGCGCCGCTGTTATATCCTTACTTCAAGTTTTAGCACTTATATTACAGTCACGTATTACATTTTTCTGGCGTATGAACATAATGTAAACGTCGTAAAGTAGAATCGGTATAAAGGGTCATAGGGGGTGACTATTACCACATTTTTCTTGAACGTCATCAGGCCGCTCAATCAGGATTCCTAGTCACGATTGTTACTAGTGACGAGTTATGATGCTCTTATGCTCACTACTCGAATAACCTACGACAAAAATTATTTCCAGAAATAATACACACCGAACATCGATTGGCGTCATAATTAGCTTGCAATCAGTTCGATTCTAAAGGGACAGATTTGGTAAACTACCAGAACGTTGTCAGACTTTCCCATTAGCCGAGAGAAAATAGCAAGTAACAACAAGAGGTTTTTTGTTGTTTTCGATGTGGATTCGTGCAATTCCTGTCACAAAAAGCTAAAAAAAACTACTCCAATGAGACCCGAACCATTGGCCAAAGGCACCACTCCGTGGCAGGCGACTACTTTACCGCAGAGCTGGCGGGGAGCTTGCGCGCCAGGGCTTTCCTACTGCCACATACGGCAATAGACATATAACTCGCAGCGTAAGAGACGAGATTAGTTGGAATTTCGCCGTGTAAACAATTTTATGGACCCTAAAGCATGAACAAATAGCCTTCTGTCGCCTCTCGACTGAGAAACCAGTCAGATTATTCAATGGAAATTACAGGAAACATCAAGCGAATTTATGAGCATAGTTCTGTGCTAACCAGGAAGTAAGACCTCGGTACCAGCGTTGACAGACTTACACTGCGATGTTGCCAAGCTTTATTCATACTATCAACAGGAAGAATAAGAGCCGAGGTGATTGCCAAGCGAGCTCGACAGAGACTTAGCTCGCAGGTCGCGCGCCTGCTGGAGAGAGAACACCTAAAGTATATGTCGATGAGCCCTGCTCGCAATTCCGTAACTAGCTTCAATGAGCCGATCGTTGTCACTAATAAAATATACAGATGCACCGACCGCTAACATAGTAATAAATGTCTCAGTTAGTTGGGTATTCTGTCAAAAGTCTTTACCAGTGCTGTTTCACATTTCTTCGAGCATCTCCATTGATTATACTGAAAACATTATTTGTAAGCGTTAGTTTTCTTTACAATTATAGACTCAGAAAATATCTGTCTTGATATCGCTGTCAGTGGCACAAACGAACGAAAAGAAATCAATGCAGCATTGTTTTCAAGACGTGAATTTTTCTGGGAAGGCTTCGTAACATGGAGTGCAAAATAAGAAGAGCTTCTGTTATCTAAACATAGAATTAGGGTCAGTAATGTATAGATTAATTCATCTTTAAGCCAAACTGTCATCCAGTCTACAAATATTGCAAAAATGTATCACCTGTTGATTAGAGTTCCATTATATCCCCTAACAAAAACGATCAGCAGATATACTGAAAACCTTTTGATGACTGTGCAGAACATTCAGGGCAGAAAGAATCCTAAATTCAAATTAACTATGGGTTAACGAAGCAAAGCATAGTGCTGATATTGTATGCAGCTGTCAAACAGTTTTTTTTTTTTTTTTTTTTTTTTTTTTTTTTTTTTTTTTTTTTTTTTTTTTGGACAACAAATGGGCCGTAATATGATGACACAGTTGATCAGATGGTTATAGAAATTGCAGTGACTGTTTTTATGCTGCCAATGGATAACGCCAAATTGTCACTATTTCGGAATATATCACAGATTAAGTTCTGTCTGTGAAACAATTGTTCAACAGTTAGTGAACAGTATCGACATCTCTGCATGTAACACGAACCCATCAGTTGCCAATTATACGCAGCTAATTTTGTAATTTGATCTTCCTACGTACGATTTAATTTCTTTCACAACAGTGTTATTACATACTGAAAGAGTTCAATGAGTGTATCACTTCTCGTTAACGTCCACTTCCTGTTCTCACCCCTACACCACTGCAGAGATCTAATAAATGACACAAAGTACAGGTTTATACCTACATTAATGGGATTATTGATGTCAGTTTTCCCGCCAATATTCTGCTATTGTTCTGAAGATGAATACTCAACGTAAATAGTAATATTCAGTTGAATGAATATCTGAGGTGTCGACTTCAGTTCTACAAACCAAAAAATGGTTGAACTAGGCGAATAATAAGAGTCTATATGATAATAAATAAAAATGAAATAACAGTTAATGGAAGTTTACAAACTCCATCGGAAAAATGAAAAATACTTTCTTGACCTACAGACTAATGCAATACAAATTCTTGGATTTCACAGAAATGAATTACTTAGGCCCTACTTTTGTTTTGGTGCATTTCACTTGCACTAGAGAATGGAAAAACATGCGAATATTTCATTTTATTTTATTTTATTTTTATTTTCTTACAGGTCCTGGAACTTTGTCGATTACTACCGAGTTGACAATCACTTTCCGTATGATATTCGTTGTTTGAGACTGATTAAAGGGGCTTTACGACATCCTTTTATTAATCGAATTCTTTAAACTTCTCGGTAGTTGCAGGAAAGTGAATTCAGGTAGACAGCGGTAATATTGAAATTTTGTGCCGCAGCGGTACTGGAACCCTGCTTTCTTTTTCCTAATAGAGCTACTCTTTGCGGTCGTTGGATAGGTTTTGTTCTATTTTGACTGGTAAGATTGTTCTCAGTTTCCCTCCCTTAAAAAAGACAACAACAAAAAATTACAGATGCGGTGACTACTCTGGCCGAGCGAGCTGGAAGAATCGCCTCGGCTATTTATGCAAATAATATTCAATATGCTTCAAGTTTTTCAAAGCATGTTGTCACTGGGTCTCACGTAGGTATGACAGCAGTGGAGATAGCTAGAAACGTATGTATGGTGCGATTACTTTTGTGCAAATCACCTCACCAAAGAGATTTCCCGTTTCAAGGAAGATCTTTCCGGTATTCATGATTTTACACATGAAGGAAGACTCGATAACTCACCAGTTAATCGCAGTGAAATGCAATATAACCGTATCTTTCTGGCAGCTACTATCTTTTCGGTTTTTCTATTTTGCAGCAGTCTGCCACCTCGTTTTGGGAGTTAAAAACGATTTTTGCAGTCCACCACACTTTAATTCACACACACTCCCTTCCGGACAATGGCAATTGCAAGCGGAGATCTTAAATAAAATATGACACTGAATGCAATTCCATACCTACCCAATCTGCTTCTCGTTGTCAGCTTTTTTGAGAGGTTATTGTACTTTTATTCTGAAGACATAAACCTCTCCATTCTTACAGCTCCACCAATAAAAATTCAGTTCAATGACATAACTTCGTTTCTGACAGATAAACAATATTATACTAGTAACTTGCAAGTGTGGCGAATTCTATAAGTCATCTGTCGAACTCAGGTGTTTCGTAGGATTCGTGTAGTTGATGTTGCAGTCGTACCCATTTAAAATACAGGAATAATAAAAGCTTCCGGCTTTAAACTTACTTTTGCGGTGGGATTTAACTGTACACAGGTGGTGATATATTGTCGAGTCTGTGAAGAGTCTCTCATTTCTTTAGTACAGGCTAAGTTAGAAAGCTGCTGTTAGAATTATTGAAATGAAGTGATCACATGGCATTATGGACGGAACATCCCAGGCGGGATTGTTCGGCCGCATTACTATTTACTTTATCTCGAATTTAACATTCTGCAATAATAATAACAGAAGATAGCGTTCGTCTTTACGGCGAGTTGTTTCCTGAGTCGCAGGCAGACACAAATAAAAGACATTCACATTCAGACAATTTAAATTTTAGGCCGCGCCCTTCTTCAGAAAGAGAAACATTCAAACACAATCACTCAGGCATAACTCATCCCCACACGTCAGCCACCGCTGGCAGCTCAGCACGCCCTGACATACTACAACATATTTCAAGCTCGTTTTGATCATCATCAGGCGTTTATGCGTTCTGATCCGTTAGTTAAAGGAATTGTCATAGCATAGGTTATGTTTACTCTCCGCTCTAGTGTGGCTATTTTAGTCTCAGACGGAAAGCGGTGCTAGTGAGTGAACATTGAGGCGCTATGCTACAATGCGCGATGCCGCTCTCCGTCGGGGGCTCGAAACCTCCCTCGGGCATGTATGTTTGTGCCGTCTTTAGTATAAGGTATTCATAAGTAGTTTGTAAGTTTAGGGACTGATGACCCGCAGTTAAGTTCAAAAATGTTCAAATGTTTGTATAGCTTATGGAACTTAACTACGGGGTCATCAGTCACTAAACTTACAAACTACTTATGATCTACATTATACTAAAGACGGCATAAACATCCATGCCCGAGTGGGGATTCGAACCCCCGACCGCACGCAGTTAAGTCCCACAGGCTTTACAAAAAGAGAAAAGTTAGTGAACAGAAATCGATGCCCAGCGGTGCCTTCCGCTAGCGTAAAGAAATGTCCCATCATATGTCCTGCCAAATCATGGCGTATATGGGTAGCGGATAATGTTACTTCCTTCGTTTTCGCGTGACATCGTTTAATACACATTTTATAAGCCACTTGACCAATCATGATTACTAAATCCCACACTTCATCTTCATCCACGGCATAACAAAGAATTACGAAAATAGGTTTTCCATGCTGTAAATTACGAGAGACATTGTAATTTACTCTTCAGATGAGCTCACTGTAGACGAAGACGTAAATTTCCTTTGATTATTGCTTATTACACACGAATTATATTTAACTGTTTGTCAGACAATAAACGTAATGGCACTTCAACGGTATTCATTCGTCAGGCATTGTTTATGAAGAAGCCAAAACATGTCCAATACTTGTGTCTCCGAGTGGAAAGTGTATTTATTCAAATAACTAATGGGTCATATATTTCTTAAGAGTGGAAATACTGCAGAAACCTGATTACTTATTTGTAACACATGAAGTTGTGTAATGGCTGTCATTTAAATTGCGTAGCAGACGGTAATTTGCCTAAGCAATTATTTGCAGAATTCGTTATTTACCGTACGATTTAACTTTGTCTCTTTTTATTCCTATTTAGCACGTGTATCGTATATTGGACTGGAGCAGACAAACGAGTGTTTTCTTTCAAATATTAAGGGTTCGTGGTTCCATTCTCTGCATGTTCTTGATGGTCTGCTGGTCATAAGAAGAGAAGACGCCACCGATTCTTATGATGTCAGCGCTAGATTAAGCCCACCAGGAATACCATGTTGTAAAGCCGGTAAACAGCGTGACGCCGTGTCGCTCTCTAAGCATCCCTACTGTTCTGATATAGAAATTCTACTGTCCAACATTGGCGATGATTTATAATATAACTGCTGCTGATGCTTTGCCGCGAAACGTGAGAAGCGCCTTACAGATTAGAATTTTTGTTTCAGCATGCCTCGATTCTTGAGTTTGTTCTAAACAAATTCCAGGCAGCTCCACATTAACGAACATTTTCAGCTATCAAATTAAACGCATAGCAATTATACAAGTGTAACTGCTGGATCTGTTTTAATTAATATTCAATTTTTGGATGAATATGGCTCGGAAAGCAACATCAAATTTATTACAGTCCATCTCCTGTCTCTGAATGATTTGACAATTACATTAATTCTGTAAAGCATTGTGGCAACTGTGAGTCAGTGATGAATGAACACATGCGTAGCGATATTCACCGATGAGAGGAGGGGGCGGGTGTACTTCCCTCCTTATGTCCCCACGTCTATATGTAAAAATGTTAGGCGTATAGCAGTTAATCTCCGAATGTTCTTGACCCATTTTTTGAAATTCTGACTCGACGTTGCATTGTAGCCCAGGAAGGTTTTTAGGTACACATTTCTTGAATATAATTTATATAACCTATAAATGAGTTACTTTTGCGATTTTTAGTATAAGCCTTTTTCCAATTATAAAGTTTATATAAATTCATATATGACACATACTGAAAATTTTGGGATATGAAAACATGCACATATTTTATTAGAACATTGTGTCAACATTTCAAAGCTTTCGGAAATATACGATTTTGAACATAACACTAAACATGTCTCTAGGTTAGAAAGAGTTCTAAGAGGAAATAGAAGTGAGGAGGAGACGAACAGGGAAAGCGTAATGATGAGATGTAGAGGGAAAGGGAGGAGCTGCAGATGCACAGAAAGAGGGAGAGGAGGACCGGATAGACAGAGAAGGAAGTAGATAGGGAGGAGAAGATGGACAAGGAGTGGGGAAGGAGGAAGTTATGGACAAAGAGAGGGGAACGAGGAAAGGTGCAGAGAGAGAGGGGACAGAGATAAGGGGAGCAGAGAATGTAGGACGTATGTCCAGTTCCCATCCACAAGGCAGTAGGAAATTACGTATATAAGAAATGTATGGTTCCTCTTATCTTTCTTTTCCATTTAATCTCTAACAAGCCACAGCAACGCATGGACGGGTACAGCTAGTGCCATAGTTAGTAAAGTAACACATCGTTCATTCACAAGAAAAATTTGATGTCCGCAATTACATAAATAAAGAGTTGTGAGGAATTGTTATGTAGAAAGGAAAGTCCTGGAGTTTAAGATGTTTACGATCCGGACTACTATTACGGATAGGCATCATATCAGACTTCGCAACCCCAGCATGTTTATAACTTCACACTGACACAAGGGCTGTTATACGAGAGAAGGAAATTTATTATATGCTTCTCACAAAAGGTTATACCTGTGTACCACTACCGAGTGCAGGAAACCACCTCAATTATTTTCGTCTGTGTTGCATGAATTTTTGTCTCACATAGGTTGTCTTCCTGTGCAGGTAAGAAGGGAGTCATCGGAATAGAGTCTGATTTTAGTTACGAGAAACCTGTGCAGATAGTGTCGGCACACTGCGTTCAGAACCAAGACGACGTCTTCCTCTTTGTGTCTTGGCGTGTGCTGGAGTGGGGCGCTATTTACAGATGCACGTGTTGCGAGTCTCTACACCCGGAATGCACTGCCTTTGCCTACTACTTTAAAAACGTAATACATTATCTATTATTTCATGTTATGTAATTTACAGGAAATTGTTTGGGTAATCTTGAATTTTGTAGCTTTAGAAGTCATTAAAACATTCCACATTGATATTATATGCATTTTTATTGTTACTTGTCTTTTACATACTCGCACACACACACACACACACACACACACACACACACACACACACACACACACACGCACACATACATACACACACACTGCTTGATTTTTTGAGAAGGGACTACTCCTATAGCCTACCCACACAGCAACATTTCGCCATCCAGCAACATTTCGTAATATTTTTCTAAGGCGTCTTGGAACTGACTCTGCTAACTGCATTGATAATGTTTCATAGTGGTTTATTTGCCACCATGTATGTTCTATATTTTCCCAATAGTCGCTTGCGTTTTCTTGATCCAAGTGGCAACGACCTCGTTACTTCCGCCCACATATTCTCAATAGGATTAAGGTCCGGTGACCGTGGAACGAACTCAATCAGCTTTATGCGATCTTCGCTGCGAAACTATTCTTGAACGGCGCAGCTTTCATGGATGGGGCTGTGGTCCTGTAAGTAAATAGGTATCAAGTTATTTCATCTATTTATATTTGAAGAACTTATTTGTAATTTACGCACTGTATTGATGTTTTGTTGGGTTCAAATATCGCTAAGAGGCCTTTGTCAGTTAAACATTTCCGTGTCCATCTTGTCAGATTGAGCATGACTGGCTGAATCATACCAAACGATGCAGTTTGGTGATGATAAGAAGACCATCGCACCAGTTACCCAACCACGAGGAACCTCTACTCAATACCAGGCTTCTAACTGAAGTATTTTGCGTACCATCTATACCACTAACGTGATACCTATATTAAGCAACTAACAGAAGTTCAGCGGCTATACTCCGAAGTTATCATGTCGACAGTACAGGTCAGAATCTGCATAAATATATGAGTAGCTTCTTACCTGTCGTTTACAAATAATAGAGGTAAACGCCATTTTAATTACGAAACGTGTATTTCCATGCTGCTTTGGTGATCATTTGCAACTAAGTGATGACCAAACTAATAGGCATACGTTTTAACTCCACGTTTCGTAATAAAAATGATTTATCTCAGTTATTTGCAAACTACTCATATCATCGTACAGTAAGACCGCAAGGTAGTATACAATTTGTGCAAACGCCAGTCATCTTTTGAGAGAGCCGAAGAGCATGAAAGGGACGCAGTAGTTGGGAAGGGAATAACACAGGCCTGTAGCTTTTTCCCCAATGTTGTTCAATCTGTTCATTGAGCAGGCTGTGAAGGAGAGAAAGGAGAAATTTGGAGAAATGATAAATGTTCAGGGACAAGAAGTAAAGATTTTGCGATTTGCCGATGATGTAGTAATTCTGTCAAAGTCTGCAATGGATCTCTAAGAGCAATTCTATGGAATGGACAGTGTCTTGAAAAGAGGGTACAAAATAACAACAAAAACAGCATAAAAAGAGTAATGAAATTTAGTCTAAGAATATCAGGTGATGTGGAAGGTAATAGATTATGTTGTTGTTGTTGTTGTGTATTGAGGGGACTAAACATCTAGGTCATCAGTCCCCTGTTACTAGCTCAGAGTCCACTGCCAAGAACGACAAAAATTAAACAAAGCTGATAACTTAAAACGAAGACACACAGAAATGGTAAAAGAAAGTCAGGAATAAAACTGGATAGCAGAGTACCTTGGCTGGCTGATCACAAAGAAAAAACAGGATGAGCCAGCCATACTGCATACACGAAGAACCCCTAAGGGCGGAAAAGGTAAAAAACGGGATTGGTGGTGGCCTAAGATGTCAGGCCACAGCACCTACCGTTAGATAGAGTCATAAAAACCAGCAGCGCGGATAAAACCTAAAACTTTGTTAGCCATAGAGGCGTCGTCTCCTAAAACTAAAGGTAGTGCGTCTGGAAGAGTAAAATAGTGCCGCAGGTCGGCTAAAAGCGGACAGTCCATCAAAAGATGGGCCACTGTCAATACAGTGCCACATCGACACACGGGTGGAGCCTCACGCCGAAGAAGATACCCGTGGGTAAGCCACGTATGTCCAATTCGTAGGCGACAGAGGACAACTGACTCTCGGCGGGTCGGCCGCAGTGAAGATTTCCACAAAGCTGTGGAGAGCTTCACTGCCCGAAGCTTATTCGGTGCAGTCGCCGTAACCCACTCGGTGCTCCAAGCGTCGCGCACCCTCCGGTGCAACACCAGTTTAACATCCTGTTCCGTGACACCAATTGTGAGAGGTGGTCCCATAGTGGCCTGCTTGGCCAATCGATCTACATGCTCATTCCCTGGTATGCCAACATGATCTGGGGTCCACACAAAGACCACAGAACGGCCTGATTGGCATAGGGTAATAGATTAGAAAACGAGACATTAAAAGTTGTAGATGAGATTTGTTGGTTATGTGAGTGAGGGGGAGGGGGGTTTGGAGGGTTAAGCTGTGGTTTGGAGGCACTAGACAGGTCATCAATCTCTATTTCGGATGGGAAAGTAAATCGGGCGTGCCCTTTGAAAGGAAGCATCCTGACTTTCGCCTAAAGTGATGTAGGGAAATCATGGGAAACGTATATCAGGATGGCCGGAGGTGGATTTGAACCACCATCCTCCCGAATGCGGGTCCAGTGTGCTAACCACTGCTCCGCTGAGTTATGTTATTTGGATTGTAAAATAACTTCTGATGCCCGGAGTAGTGAAGACATAAAATGTAGAATGCAATGGGAGGAAAAGAATTTCTGTAGAAGAGAAGGCATTTGTCCGAAGTGTGGCCTATACGGCAGCGAGGCGTGGACGATAAAGTAGTTCAGACAAGAAGAGGATAACTATCTAAATTTCTTGAAGCAGGAGAATGCTGAAGAGTAGATGGGTAGATCATGTGACTAATGAGGATGTTCTGAATGGAATTGGGGAGAAAAGAAATTTCTGGCATATCTTGTCTAAAAGACGGGATCGATTGGTAGGGCACATTCTGACACCAACGAATCGTCCATTTAGTTTTGGAGGGGAGCGGGTGGGGTAAAAATCGCAGGGGTAGACGACGAGATGGATACAGAAAGCAGATTCAAAAGGATGTGAGCTGTCTTTCTTACTCAGAGACGAAGAGTTTTGCGCAAGATAGGCTAGCGTGGAGGTGGAGAACTGCATCAAACCAGTCTACGGACTGAAGACTAACAACAACAACACACCACATCATTAAGTAGTGTATGTCGTGTAAGATTATTCAGAAGTAGTCATTTTAGACAAAGTAATTTCATTAATAAAGCATTATCATTACAGCAGACTTTATTCAAATGTGTAGTCCGTTTGTCACGGAATGAATTGCAGTATCCTCTTAGGAATTATCGTTTGCTGTACCAGAAAAGAATTAGGAACAGAATTTGTCGCACAGGTAACTGAAACACAATTCTTGGAGAACTGTCCATATTTCATGGAATATGCAGATGATACCCGAAAACATAGTTTATTTAAATTCCAAAAATTATTATTATTTGATTAATGATGGAAATACTACTCGCTGTGTGTGTGTGTGTGTGTGTGTGTGTGTGTGTGTGTGTGTGTCTGTGTGTGTGTGTACTGCTTGGGCTTTCCTCTTTCGTTATTATATCCTCTCTGACTTGGTTCAGTACTATAATACAGTGTCTCTAACATCCACACTCCCTAACACCATCCTCAAGACCTAGGGCGGGAATAACCTTTCCTTTCCGTTCCCATCCTTTTATCTTCCCTTCTTTCCCACCTGAAGAAGGAACTGTGTTCCGAAAGCTAGTCTTTTCCGTCCGTTTTCTTTTTTTCTTCATTTGTGTCACTATCGGCGGTACAGCACAAAGGTAAGTACTGGCCAGCCAATCTATCGCTTTGAAGAATAATTTAAAAACTTTGATTACTGCGATCAATTTTGACGTTAACCGCGCATATCTAATCATTAGTGTGAAAGCAGGCACGTTAGATGCAGAACAGAATGTTGTATTTCTATAGAAACTTCCCTCGAAATATTTTCTCCATTAGGCTTATGCAAGTTGCCTGCTTTATACATTTTCAGTGAAACCTTCAACCTGCCTGCAAAAAGAAACATCACAATTTTACAAAGCCTACGTTTCTTCTCCCTACAAAGCTTTGATGGAAAAGTGCCTGATCAGAATGTTATCCACACACGTGAGACTAACTACCTACCGGAAATATAATTCATGTTTGAAGAAAGTTTGTTTATTAATGCAACTACTACGACAAAAGCACTTGCATGATTTTCCATGGCATATTATAACGATGATCTGTACACGTCCGCATGATAACCGCAAACCATAGCCACTGCACCACTCCCTCTATCTCAGAACAATACGCACGTTAATACTATAGGTGATGCGCAAAAACATCTATTTCGTCGGAAAAGCCACGTACTGATTTACGGGTATAACGGTCTCCTTAGGAGGTATAAAAAACACTGGACAGTTTGATATTCTGTGTTTGCAAGAATACTGAGCACATAACTCCCATCGATGTCCTTACAGGTAACGACAGCAAAAAAGACGTTGAAGATTATAAATAGTGCCAGCATTGTATAAATTCTTATACATTATGATTATGTGATGCTAATACTAGAATGAATATTAAATATTAGTTTAAGTGTTGCAAATATACACCTTAGCAAATGTGCAGACGACACAAAAATAATAATAGATGGATTATAAGAAAGAAAATGGGTTCAAGTTTGGAAAATCCATAGTAATGAAACCTACAAAAATATGGAAAAAAATGTCAGTCAGAGTGGTTTAGTGAGGGTTAACTTTTGTTGGACACATGTATTAAATGAATGATAAAAGGCTAAAGAAACAATTATTCTTATACTTCTGGAAGAATTAATCAACAATACCATGAGCAAAGATGAAAATAAGTACTTAGAAAGAAATATCATAAAATTATCTTAACTAGCCACAATAAAGAAAATAATAAAGTTAGAAGCTATTGAAAGAGGATGGAATAAGAAACTGGAAACAAACTAAAAAAAAAAAAAAAAAAAAAAAAAAAAAAAGAAGTAAAATGCAACATGGGAGATTATGACGGATAAATTAATCTATACATTATTGTCCCTAATTCTATGTTTGGATAACAGAAGCTCGTCTTATTTTGCACTCCATGTTACGAAGCCTTCCAAGAAATGTTCACATCTTGAAAACAATGCTGCATTGATTTCTTTTCGTTCGTTTGTGCCACTGACAGCGATATCAAGAAAGATATTTTCTGAGTCTATAATTGTAAAGAAAACTAACGCTTACAAATAATGTTTTCAGTATAATCAATGGAGATGCTCGAAGAAATGTGAAACAGCACTGGTAAAGACTTTTGACAGAATACCCAACTAACTGAGACATTTATTACTATGTTAGCGGTCGGTGCATCTGTATATTTTATTAGTGACAACGATCGGCTCATTGAAGCTAGTTACGGAATTGCGAGCAGGGCTCATCGACATATACTTTAGGTGTTCGGACCCCCAGCAGGCGCGCGACCTGCGAACTAAGTCTCTGTCGAGCTCGCTTGGCAATCACCTCGGCTCTTATTCTTCCTGTTGATAGTATGAATAAAGCTTGGCAACATCGCAGTGTAAGTCTGTCAACGCTGGTACCGAGGTCTTACTTCCTGGTTAGCACAGAACTATGCTCATAAATTCGCTTGATGTTTCCTGCAATTTCCATTGAATAATCTGACTGGTTTCTCAGTCGAGAGGCGACAGAAGGCTATTTGTTCATGCTTTTGGGTCCATAAAATTGTTTACACGGCGAAATTCCAACTAATCTCGTCTCTTACGTTGCGAGTTATATGTCTACTGCCGTATGTGGCAGTAGGAAAGCCCTGGCGCGCAAGCTCCCCGCCAGCTCTGCGGTAAAGTAGTCGCCTGCCACGGAGAGGTGCCTTTGGCCAATGGTTCGGGTCTCATTGGAGTAGTAGTTTTTAGCTTTTTTGTGACGGGAATTGCACGAATCCACATCGAAAACAACAAGAAACCTCTTGTTGTTACTTGCTATTTTCTCTCTGATAATGGGAAAGTCTGACAACGTTCTGGTAGTTTACCAAGTCTGTCCCTTTAGAATCGAACTGATTGCAAGCTAATTATGACGCCAATCGATGTTCAATGTGTATTATTTCTGGAAATAATTTTTGTCGTAAGTTATTCGAGTAGGGGCGTGAAACATAAACATTTGAGGACATGTGATCGAAAGAGTAGGTGCGGATTGGGTGACTTCCAAAGCACACTATTCGATGTTTTGTTTGTGAAATCAACTGGAATTATTATAGTGTAGTACCAACACATGATGTAATCTTTTAGGTTGTTTGTCCTTACAGTGCGACTAAATGGTGTCTCAGTTGTTTGCAAAAAATGGGCGCACCCTGGCGTTGTGATTGCACTTCGCTGAGTATAAATATCTTTTGATACTCAGTCATTTATTTCTTCTTAAGATATCAGCATAAGAGCATCATAACTCGTCACTAGTAACAATCGTGACTAGGAATCCTGATTGAGCGGCCTGATGACGTTCAAGAAAAATGTGGTAATAGTCACCCCTATGACCCTTTATACCGATTCTACTTGACGACGTTTACATTATGTTCATACGCCAGAAAAATGTAATACGTGACTGTAATATAAGTGCTAAAACTTGAAGTAAGGATATAACAGCCGGTAAATAGACTCACAGCGGCGCGCCGCTGTCACCGAGTCCGCAGGCAGCAGCCGCGATGTGGCCGCTGGCGCGTCGCCATAGCCGGTGTCCAATACTCCCGAGAGTAAACAGTTCCCCCTCAGGGGCTCAGCATTAATTTGCTGAGTACGGGCTTGGCGAACCCGGGGTCCTGAGCTGTGGGCTGTGTCGCGCCAACAGTCCGCTACACCGTAAGCTCTGTGCGTGCTTCAACGACCATCGTTCGGCGCGACGGTGGAACGTTGTACGTTTCAGAGCCCGGGGATCTTGGCTTAATCGCCCGGGTCGCGAGGACGGTACAAACCTCTATAAAAAAAACCTCAATCTCAAGGTGTGCTACGTGCCGAGGAGATGCATGGCTGTTGAGGTTGAACAGCCGCTAGCGAGCAACCTCTGAGGAACTTGCCGCACCTCAGTTGTATAAGGCTTACCCAGGCAAGCGGGGCTCTGCCTGGGTGGACCTTTAGTTCCCTAGCTGCTCGTGGGACGAACATGAAACGAGCAAATAAAAGCGTGGCCGGTCGCGAAAACGGTGTCTCTAAGCGTGGGAAGACTGAGTTTAACGCCTCTACTTATGATCCTAAGACGTTTCCGTCCCTTGCCACACCATGGGAGGAAAGAAGGACACTAAATAGATCTGAGCCGTACTCACCTCAATATCTGGTCTGTGAGCGTACTGATGGCGAAACCTTCACTTCTACGAAGCCTCAGTTTTTTGTTGACACAATTGAAGACAAGTTTGGTGAAGTAGCATCATTTTCAAAGATGAGGAGTGGGGCCGTTCTGTTACAGGCGGCGTCCTCGGCCCAGTCGCGGGCTCTACTTGCCTGCGACAGGCTGGGTGATATCCCGGTGCGTGTCACGCCCCACAAATCATTAAATATGGTCCAAGGTCGTATCTATCATCGAGATCTTTTATCCCAGACCGATGACGAGCTGCGAGCATACCTGCAGCAACGAGGTGTCCACTTCGTCCGGCGGGTGTACAGGGGTCCTAAAGAAAGTAGGGTTGCCACCGGTGCTTTTATCTTGGCCTTCGAAGGCGATACACTGCCTGAGAAGGTTAAGGTAATGGTCTACCGGTGTGAAGTCAAACCCTATGTCCCCCCTCCTATGCGGTGTTTCCGGTGCTGGAAGTTCGGGCACATGTCGTCCCGATGTACTTCCAGCCCAACATGCAGGGACTGTGGGCGGCCACCTCACCCGGACGCCCCATGCACCCCACCTCCGCTGTGTGTGAACTGTGGGCAACATCACCCGCCATGCTCGCCGAACTGCTCTGTTTTACATCGGGAACGGAAAATTATGGAAATCAAGACCTCGGACCGGCTGACCTTCTATGAGGCACGTAAGAAATACGAGCGGCTACACCCTGTCCGTATGGAAACGTCTTTTGCCACAGTTACAGCAGCTTCCTTGAGACCAGTGAAACCACCGGTGTTGTCTCCTTCTGTGGGCCCTAAGGGCCGTCAATCTTCCGTGACGGGTGGGGGCCCGTCTCCATCTCTCGCTCCCTCGCCACCTGTGGGAGCAACTTCTCCCCCACCATCGGGGACATCTGTCCCCACTCCCCAGCCGGAGAAGCAACAGTCTTCCCCGGCCCCTCTTGCTCGGAAGGGGTCCCTCGGGACGCTCCCTTCCGATGTTTCTCAGAGTGCGCCAGGGGATCCTAGCCTTAGGCTAAAGGATCCAACAACCGATGACCGAAGGGCTTCCAGCTCTTCGGCAGTCCCTGATGTCGCTTCTGGAAAGTCCTCCCAGCCCTTACCACCAAAGGGCCAGCGGGAGAAACCAAAGAAGACCAAAAAGAAGAAAGAAAAGATTAAGGACCCTTCAGTGGCTCGAAAGGAGCGCTCGCTCACATCTTCGGCCACTGAAGACGAGGTGGAGATCCTTGCGTCCCCTGAGGATCTCGCCTTCCTAGGATCGCCAGAACCCATGGTTCTCGATCCTACAGATTCTGTGGAATTGGCGGCAGGTGCCCCAGCTGAATGACCATTTCATCTCTTCCATTATGGCTATTCAGCAGACTGCAAACGAAATCTTGCAGTGGAATTGCGGCGGATTTTTCCGCCATCTGGCAGAGCTGCGACAATTACTCTGCCGCTTCCCTGCGATCTGTCTAGCGGTGCAGGAGACATGGTTCCCCGTCGACAGGACCCCAGCCCTCCGAGGCTTTCGGGGCTATTTTAAAAACCGAGCCATCTACGACAGGGTGTCTGGCGGTGTGGGTGTTTATGTACACACCTCTGTCCCCAGTGCTGCTGTGCCTCTTCAAACGTCTCTAGAGGCAGTCGCTGTTCGACTCCGGGTAGTGCAAGATTTTACCGTCTGCTCTGTTTACCTTTCACCTGATGAGGCCATCTCTCCCACAGACCTCGCAGCCTTGGTCGCCCAACTTCCCCCACCCTTTCTTCTTTTGGGGGACTTCAACGCCCACCACCCTCTGTGGGGTGGCATGCAGACCTCGGCCCGGGGTAGGGATGTTGAGTCTCTACTGTCAGAGCAGAACCTCTGCCTTATTAACACCGGTGCTCCTACCCACTTTAGCACAGCACATGGTTCGTTTTCTGCCATTGACCTGTCTGTCTGCAGCCCTAGTCTCCTTCCACATCTCACCTGGAGGGTCCATGACGACCTGTGTGGCAGCGACCATTTCCCGATCTTCCTGTCGCTCCCACAGTGTTCGCCTGCCGACCATCCGCCTCGCTGGTCCCTCCGTAGGGCTGACTGGCCAGCTTACTCTTCAGCTGTTGTGATTTCCTCTCCGCTTCCAGCAGATGTTGATGCCGCCGTTCAGCAGGTCACAGAGGCCATTGTATCTGCAGCCGAAAACTCTGTTCCCACAACATCCGGTTCGCTCCATCGTCCTTCGGTGCCCTGGTGGACACCAGAGATTGCTGAGGCCATCCGGGAACGTCGGCAAGCACTACAACGCCACCGACGTCACCCTTCTGTCGAACATCTTGTAACCTTCAAGCGCCTCCGGGCACGGGCCCGGCGACTGATACAAGATAGTAAGAGAGCCTCGTGGGAGAAGTATGTTGCGTCCATTGGTTCTCGCGCTTCTCCTTCCAAGGTATGGTCGCAAGTTCGACGCCTCTTCGGGCACCGCCCACCGGCGGGAATTCCAAGCCTCAGAGTCCAGGGTATGCTGGGTACTGACCCTGTCGCCGTCGCTGAGCACCTGGCAGATCATTTTGCACGTACGTCGGGGACTGCTGCCTATAGTGCAGATTTTCGTGCCATTAAAGAGCGAGCAGAGAGCCAGCAAATTTCATTTCGAACACGACGTCGTGAACCGTATAACGTCCTATTTACTGAGTGGGAATTGGAAAGTGCCCTTGCCGCATGCCCGGATACCTCCCCTGGACCCGATCGCATTCACAGCCAGTTCCTCCGACACCTATCAGCGGATGCCAAAAGCCAACTTCTCGCCCTGTTTAATCGCGTATGGCTTGAGGGTGTTTTTCCGTCCTCGTGGCGGGAAAGCATTATCATTCCGGTGGTTAAGCCTGGGGCAGATCCGCAGGTGGCTGATAGTTACCGCCCGATCAGCCTCACCAACGTTCCATGCAAGCTTCTCGAACGGTTGGTGAGTCGGAGGCTCATGTGGATCCTCGAGGACCGAGGACTCCTGGCGCCTCAACAGGGTGGGTTCCGTCAAGGCCGCTCCGCTATCGATAATCTCGTGTCACTAGAGTCGGCCATTCGTACGGCATTTTCTCGCCATGAACACCTGATTGCCGTCTTCTTTGACCTACGGAAAGCATACAACACCACGTGGCGCTATCATATTCTGTCTACGCTGTACGATTGGGGCTTACGGGGTCCACTTCCTACATTCATCAAGAACTTCCTGGTGTTGCGTTCTTTTCGTGTTCGTGTTGGTTCTTGTTTCAGCTCACCTCATTGTCAAGAGAACGGAGTCCCACAAGGTTCCGTTCTTAGCGTTCCTTTATTCTTAATCGCTATAAATGGTCTTGCTGCGGCTGCGGGGTCATCGGTTTCTACTTCCTTGTATGCCGATGACTTCTGCATGTATTACAGCTCCTCCAGCATCGGCGTAGCTGAACGGCGGTTGCAGATCGCAATTCGGAAGGCACAGTCGTGGGCGTTTGCCCACGGTTTTCAATTTTCGGCATCCAAAACCCGTGTGATGCATTTCTGTCGACGTCGGGCAGTACACCCGGAACCCGAACTTTACTTAGCTGGCGATCAGCTACAAGTCGAAGAGACACACAGATTCTTAGGAATGGTGTTTGATGACCGTCTAACCTGGGTGCCACACCTACGCCAGTTAAAACAAAAGTGCTGGCGCCACCTCAACATCCTGCGCTGTCTTAGCCACACGGTTTGGGGAGCCTCACGCCCAACGTTGTTACAACTTTACAAGGCCCTCATTCAGTCGCGTCTAGACTATGGCTGCATAGTCTATGACTCGGCTGCGCCATCAGCACTGCAGGCGTTGGACCCAATTTTGCACTGTGGTGTCCGTTTGGCGACGGGGGCTTTTCGCACAAGCCCTGTGACAAGCCTCCTTGTCGAAGCTGGAGTCCTCCCGCTGCGGTTCCGTAGGCAACACCTGCTGGCATCCTATGTTGCTCGTGTTCAGGCCTCGTCCTTCCATCCGAACCGCCGGCTCCTATTTCCAGACGCTGCATTACCTATCCCTCCACGTCGGCCGAGGTCGGGATACCCGATCTCGGTCCGTGTTCGTATCCTTCTTTCGTCTCTCACATCCCACCCACTTCCTACCACTTTCCACTATTCCTCTCACACTCCTCCTTGGTCCATTCCTCGTTTGCAGCTCCGTCTGGATCTGTCCTGTACGTCAAAGGACTCGGTCTCCACTAGACATCTCCGCCACGAGTTTCTGCTGTTGTTGTTGTTGTTATTGTTGTTATTTGGATGTTTAAGGGGGACAAAACTACAACGGTCATCAGTCCCCCATTCCATCACAAAATGTCAAAAATAAAAGCACGGACGTGAAATGAATGCGCCCAGAGGTTAGGTTTGTGAAGTGGGATGGAAATCCCACTGGGTCTATAAAACATCAACAAAACGGAGAAGAAACAAAGGAAAGGGGACGAACACACAAAGACACCTTACTACAAAGAGCCCGAAGGCAGTGGTTGACCGACCATAGGAATAAAAAAGGAAAAGTCAACCACTCGGCAGTGCAAGGAAAAGACCAGTCATAGAGACTGATAAAAACCTCCTGCTCGAATAAAACTTAAAACTGAATTCGCTGCTGAGGCATCGTCACGTAAAATATCTGATAAAACGCCAGGAATGTTAAAACGACGCCGCATGGCGGCTAAAAACGGGCAGTCCACTAGGATGTGAACTATTGTCAAGTGGGAGCCACAACGACACTGGGGCGGGGCCTCACCACGAAGGAGATGTCCGTGGGTGAGCCACGAATGGCCAATACGGAGTCGACACAGCACCACGGAGTCCCGACGAGAGGCCAGCACGGAAGAACGCCACGCGGTGGTGGTCTCCTTGACTAGCCGAAGCTTGTTGGGTGTGCCCAGGCTATGCCACTCGGCATCCCAACGCTGATGTACGCGGTGGCGCAACAACGAACGGAGATCAGACGCCAGGAGGCCGATGTCCAAAATGGACGCACTGACTGCCTGCCTGGCAAGTCTGTCAACACGTTCATTGCCCGGGATGCCGACATGACCCGGGGACCAGACGAACACCACTGATCGCCCGGACGCTCCAATGACCCAAAGTGTCTCCTGTATGGCCAACACCAGAGGCGACCGTGGGTAACAGTGCTCCAGAGCTCGGAGGCTGCTCAGAGAGTCGCTGCAAACAACAAAAGACTCGCCGGAGCAGGACCGGATATGCATGAGAGCTCTGTGAATGGCCACCAGCTCTGCAGTGTAAACACTGCAGCCATTCGGCAGAGAGTGCTGTTCCACATGGTCACCATGAGTATAGGCATATCCCACACAGCCATCAACCATTGAACCATCTGTGTAGATCAGGTCATAACCACGGAACTCTGCTATGACAGCAGAGAACTGACGGCGGAGCGCCTCCAGTGGAACTGAGTCTTTGGGCCCCTGGGCCAAATCCAGCCGAGTAGACGGCCTTGGCAAACACCACGGAGGTGTACGGGCACGGACCCGATAGGAAGATGGAAGGGGAGAAGACTCAAGCTCCTGCAGGAGGGACTGAACCCGATAGGCAATCGTATGACCTGATCTGGGGCGTCGCTGATGGGCACGGATGACCACATCAGGAAAGAGGAGACGATGGTTCGGGTGGCCTGGTGAGCAATACACATGGGCTGCGTAAGCCGCAAGTAGGTGTTGGCGGCGGATCCCCAAGGGTGGAACCCCAGCCTCCACTAGTAAGCTGTTCACTGGGCTGGTGCGGAAGGCACCCGTCGCGATGCGAACCCCACAGTTGTGAATGGGGTCCAGGAGATGCAGTGCCGAAGGTGCCGCAGACCCATAGGCAATGCACCCAAAATCAAGACGGGACTGCACCAGCACCGTGTAAAGCCGCAACAGTGTCGAGCGATCAGCACCCCAGGTCGTATGACCCAGGTGGCGGAGAAGGTTGAGATGGCGCCAGCACTTCCGTTTCAGCTGACGAATGTGGGGGAGCCACGTCAGCCGGGCGTCAAAGACCAGTCCTAAAAAACGGTGAGTTTCCACTACCGTAAGTAGTTCGTCATTCAGATAAAGTTCAGGGTGTGGGTGGACAGTCCGACGCCGGCAGAAGTGCATCACTCTGGTCTTGGAGGCAGAAAACTGAAAGCCATGAGTAAGCGCCCAGTTCTGCGCCTTCCGAATAGCGCCTTGCAACCTGCGCTCGGCAACTTGGGTGCTGCAGGAACTAAAAGAGAGACAAAAGTCGTCAGCATAAAGAGAGGGGGACACCGACGATCCAACCGCTGCAGCTAAACCGTTGATGGCGATTAAAAATAATGGGACACTTAAAACGGAACCCTGAGGAACCCCATTTTCCTGGATATGAGAGGAGCTCAGGGAAGCACCAATTTGAACACGAAAGGTACGGACGGCTAAAAAATTCTGAATAAAAATCGGTAGGGAGCCCCGGAGGCCCCAGTCATGTAAAGTGTTGAGGATGTGTCGTCGCCAGGTTGTATCATATGCTTTGTGCATATCGAAGAAGACGGCAACGAGGTGTTGGCGCCGGGAAAAGGCTGTGCGGATCGCAGACTCGAGGTACACCAGATTATCGGTGGTAGATCGACCCTGGCGAAAACCGCCCTGGCACGGAGCCAATAAACCCCGAGTCTCAAGAATCCAACACAACCGCCGACTGACCATCCGCTCCAACAGTTTGCATGGCACGTTAGTCAGGTTAATGGGCCGATAGCTATCCAAGTTCAGAGGATGTTTGTCGGGCTTAAGTATGGGGATGATGATACTCTCCCGCCACTGTGACGGGAAAACACCATCACACCAAATGCGGTTATAGACCGCAAGTAGGTTACGCCGACTATCTGCTGAGAGATGTTGCAGCATGTCGCTATGGATGCTATCAGGCCCAGGCGCCGTGTTAGGACATTGTTGAAGAGCACTGAGGAGCTCCCACTCCGTAAAAGGAGTGTTGTAAGATTCAGAGCGGCTGGTACGAAAGGAGAGAGACTGGCGTTCTACCCTCTCCTTTACTGCACGGAAGGCCGGTGGATAATTTGCAGAGGCAAAGGCACGAGCATAATGCTCGGCAAACATCTCTGCAAGAGTGGCCGGGTCCGTACATAGGACTCCATTTGTGGAGATCCCAGGGATTCCCGATGTAGTCGGTATTCCCTGTAGCCACCTGATCTTAATCCAGACCTGCGAGGCTGAGGTACCTGTCCCAATAGTGGAAACGTACCTCTCCCAGCACTCCCGTTTCCGTCTTCTTATAAGCTGGCGAGCACGTGCGCGAAGCCGTTTAAAATTGATTAGGTGCTCCTGCGAGGGGTGCCGTTTGTATCGCTGTAAGGCCCGCCTGCGGTCTTTAATGGCCTCAGCGATCTCCGGCGACCACCACGGCACTGTCTTACGCCGTGGGCACCCTGATGTACGCGGAATGGTCGCGTTCGCAGCAGAAATGATGGAATGTGTGGCACTCTCGACCACCACATCGATTTCCTCGAGTGGGGGAGGGCCAACGATGGCAGCAGAAGCATAGTCTTCCCAGTTAGCCCTGTGCAGAACCCACCTAGGTGGGCGCGCAGGGGACTCGCGTTGTGGGAGTGACAAAAAGACAGGGAAATGGTCACTGCCACACAAGTCGTCATGGGCTCTCCAGTGAACAGATGGTGGAAGGCCGTGGCTGCAGATCGACAGATCAATGGCCGAAAATGTGCCATGTGCCACACTAAAGTGTGTGGGGGCACCTGTATTTAAGAGGCAGAGGTCGAGTTGAGTTAGAAAATCCTCGACAACCCTGCCGTGACCTGAGATCGTAGAACCACCCCACAAGGGACTGTGGGCATTGAAGTCGCCCAACAGTAAGAAAGGTGGGGGTAGTTGAGCAACAAGTGCAGCCAAGACGTTCACAGATATGTCACCATCTGGCGGCAAGTAGATACTGCAGATAGTCAACTCCAGTGTGGTCCTCACCCTGACAGCCACTGCTTCTAATGGTGTTCGAAGGGGCACGCGTTCACTATACACAGAGGTGAGGACATAAACACACACTCCACCTGAGACGCGGTTATATGAGCTACGGTTGCAGAAAAATCCCCTGTAGCCACGAAGGGCAGGGGTCCGCATTGCTGGAAACCAAGTTTCCTGAAGAGCAATGCAGAGAGCAGGTGTCGTGCTCAGAAGCTGCCGTAGCTCAGCCAGGTGGGAAAAGAAACCGCCGCAGTTCCACTGGAGAATGACATTGTTCGAGTGCTGGGAAGACATGAATGAGACAAATGAGCGGGTCATACCTCAGCATCACTTGCATCCACCGATGGAGGTTTATCAGTTTCAGTCATCGGTTTGTCAAGGGCGTCCCCGAGAGCGAGGTCCTCGGGTGACGCAAGAATCTCCACCTCATCCTCAGAAGTAGAGGCGGAGGCAGAGGGGAGTGGTGGCACTGAAGCCACCGTGGATTCTTGTGATTGGCCTTTCTTTGGCCTTTGTTTTCCCCTCCGTTCCCTCGGGGGCTTCGCCGGTGGGAGGTGCTCCTCGGACTCAGCCACAGGGACTGAGGAGGAGCGCGAAGCCCTACGACCAGCAGTTTGCGAGCGCGCCCGCTGCTGGTTAGTGTCGCTACCGACACTGGCGGAAGGGAGCGTCCCAAGGGACCCCTTCCGTGTGAGGGAAGCCGGAGAAGGTTGTTCTTTCTCCGGCGGAGAGGTGGTAGCTGATCCCGAGGCTTTCGCCTTGGGAGCTTTGGATGGATGGCCCCCAACCTCCGTGGGGGCAGGCTTAGGTTGGCGGCCCTGGGGGCCCACAGGAACAGAGGAAGGAGAAACTACTGTCGCCGCCAAGGAGAGTGGCGACGACGTCACTGCTGCGAACGTTTTTGTCATTGTTACCGGGTGCAAACGATCAAACTTTTTCTTGGCCTCATTATAGGATATACGGTCCAGGGTTTTATATTCTGTAATTTTCCGCTCCCGTTGAAATGCGGGGCATTGCGACGAGCAGGGAGGATGGTTCTGACCACAGTTTACGCAGATGGGAGGCGGAGTGCATGGGGCGTCCGGATGTGCTGGACGCCCGCAGTCCCTGCATGTAGCACTGGACATGCAACGGGAAGACATGTGGCCGAACTTCCAGCATTGGAAGCACCGCACAGGGGGAGGAATATAAGGCCGCACGTCAACACGGTAAACCATCACCTTGACCTTTTCAGGCAACGTATCACCCTCAAAGGCCAAGATGAAGGCACCAGTTGCGACCCTATTATCCTTTGGGCCCCTATGGATGCGCCGGACAAAATGGACGCCTCGTCGTTCAAGGTTCGTCCGTAGCTCGTCGTCTGTCTGGAGCAACAAATCCCGGTGGAAAATTACTCCCTGAACCATATTCAGCGACTTATGGGGAGTGATGGTCACCGCAACGTCACCCAGCTTGTCACAAGCGAGTAGCGCCCGTGACTGGGCTGGGGATGCTGTGTGGATGAGTACAGACCCGTTGCGCATTTTAGAAATGGAATCAACTTCCCCAAACCTGTCCTCCAGGTGGTCAACAAAAAACTGAGGCTTCACTGCCGTAAAAGATTCCCCATCAGTCCTTGTACACACTAAATATCGAGGTGAATATTGCTCATTTCCGGTAGCAGCCCTGCGTTCCTCCCAGGGCGTGGCCAAGGAAGGAAACGACTTGGGGTCATAAGAAGAGGCACGAAACTTCCCACGCTTAGAGACGGTGGTTGTACGTCCACCAACGTGTTCTGTTGCTCGTTTCATTTCGTTCCCACGAGCAGCTAGGGATCTAAAGGTCCACCCAGACAGAGCCCCGCTTGCCTGGGTAAGCCTTATACAACTGAGGTGCGGCAGGTTCCTCAGAGGTTGCTCGCTAGCGGCTGTTCAACCTCAACAGCCATGCATCTCCTCGGCACGTAGCACACCTTGAGATTGAGGGGTTTTTTATAGAGGTTTGTACCGTCCTCGCGACCCGGGCGATTAAGCCAAGATCCCCGGGCTCTGAAACGTACAACGTTCCACCGTCGCGCCGAACGATGGTCGTTGAAGCACGCACAGAGCTTACGGTGTAGCGGACTGTTGGCGCGACACAGCCCACAGCTCAGGACCCCGGGTTCGCCAAGCCCGTACTCAGCAAATTAATGCTGAGCCCCTGAGGGGCGAGTTTCTGCAACTCCTAGACTCGTTCCATGCCGCAAAACCCGTCTACACAGATGGTTCCGTAGTAGATGGCCATGCTGGGTATGCGTTTCTTCATGACCACCATGTGGAACAGCATTCTCTGCCAGGTGAGAGTTCCATTTTTTCTGCCGAACTGGTCGCCATTCTAAGGGCTCTGAAACACCTAAAAGCGTGCCCCAGGGGTCATTTGTCATCTGTTCTGACTCCCTGAGTGGCTTACAAGCGATCGACCAGTGTTTCTCTCGGCACCCAATAGTGCGGTCGATCCAGGACACTGTTCACTCCCTGGGCCAATCAGGCCGTTCTGTGGTCTTTGTGTGGACCCCGGGCCACGTCGGCATCCCAGGGAATGAACAAGTAGATAGCTTAGCCAAGCAGGCCACTATGGAACCACCCCTAAATATTGGCGTCATGGAGCCTGATCTAAAATTGGTGTTGCACCGGAAGGTGCGCGAGGCTTGGAGCGCCGAGTGGGCTATGGCGAATGTGCCAAACAAGCTTCGGGCAGTGAAGACGTCCACAGCCCTGTGGAAGTCTTCACTGCGGCAGATCCGTCGAGAGGCGGTTGTCCTCTGCCGCCTCCGTATTGGGCACATGTGGTTGACCCACGGGTATCTCCTTCGCCGTGAGTCCCCACCCGTACGTCGATGTGGTGTCGTAATGACAGTGGCCCATCTTTTGATGGACTGTCCGATTTTAGCCAATCTGCGGCACTCTTTTCATCTTCCAGACGCACTACCCTTAGTTTTAGGTGACGACGCCTCTATGGCTAACACAGTTTTAAGTTTTATCCGCGCTGCCAGTTTTTATGATTCTATCTAACCGTGGGTGCTGTGGCCTGATATCTTAGGCCTCCACCAACCCAGATTTTTATATTTTCGAGCCCTTAGGGGTTTTTAGTGTGTGCAGTGTGGCTGGCTCATCCTGTTTTTTCTTTGTGATCAGCCAGCCAAGGTACTCTGCTATCCAGTTTTATTCGTGACTTTATTTTACTCATTCTGTGTGTCTACGTCTTGTATTGTCAGTGGCTTGTCTATTGTTAACCTGCCCTTTTGTGCGGTGTCATTTTCAGGGCATTGTTTTATCTTTATTGACAGTTGACTCTCAGCTAGGAACAGGGGACTGATAACCTAGCTGTTTAGTCCTCTTAAAACAACCAACAACAACAACAAGAACAAGTAAACAGTTCAGTTTTGATGCAGCAGCGAGCCCTTTTGTGTAATTATTTCTGTGACTTTTCGCTGTTACATTTGAGGTTCTTCCACACTGATAACGAAGACAGCAGATCTGCGGTAAAAAAAAAAAAAATTAAAAAAAAAAAAAAAAAAAAAGTTGATGGTGGTTAGATCCGATCTCGCGACTTCTTACTTATGCACTTGCGACTCTTACCACGAGACCACGCGCTCATATACCACAGAACTGTCTCGAGAAGGACATAACACTTCCTCCTGACAGTACCACATTCTACAGTGTTGCCAGATCGTGCATATCGTCGGCCGGCCGGCGATCAATTTTTTTGTCTAAGAATGTACCTCTACGGGAGTTCGTGGTCTGAGCGGCCAGCTATGTCCATACACAATGTAAGTCGTATGTTAAGAATATCCAGAAGTAGTTAATACCCGGTTCAAGATATGAAAATGAGTTTTTGTTGTTGTTGTTGTTGTTGTTAGGTTGTTTAAGGGGGACAAAACTACAATGGTCATCAGTCCCCCATTCCACCTCTAGGCGGCAAAAGTAAAACCATACACGTGACAGGTATCACGCACAGAGTTTAAAATTGCGATGTGGGAGAGGAGTCCCACCGAGTCCATAAAACATAATCAAGAACAAGACAAAACGAAGAGATGGTCACACAAACACAACTTACAACAAATAAACCGATGGCCGTGGTTGACCGACCATAAGAATAAAAAAAAAGGAAAAGTCAACCACTCGGTAACACACAGAAATCTCCAGTTAAATCGAATGATAAAAACCCCCCGCTCGTATAAAACGTAAAACTGTATCTGCCATTGTGGCATCGTCACCTAAAACTTCCGATAAAACAGCAGGGAGGTTAAAATGTCTCCGCAAGGCGGCTAAAAGGGGGCAGTCCAACAATATGTGGACGACTGTCAAATGGGAGCCACACCGACATTGGGCTGGGTCCTCACCCCGAAGGAGATGTCCATGGGTGAGCCACGTATGCCCAATGCGGAGGCGACATAAAACCACTGAGTCCCGTCGTGAACCGCGCATGGAGGAGCGCCATGCAACCGTCGTTTCCTTGACCACCCGGAGCTTGTTGGGCGTGCGCAGGCTACGCCACTCAGTATCCCAAAGCTGACGTACTTGCTGGCGCAACAATGAACGGAGATCAGAAGCTGGGAGGCCGATCTCTAGACAGGACATACCTACAGCCTGCTTGGCAAGCCTGTCAACACGTTCATTGCCCGGGATACCAACATGACCTGGAGACCAGACGAACACCACCGATCGCCCGGACCGTGTAATGGCATAAAGTGTCTCCTGAACGGCCAACACCAGGGTAGACCGTGGGTAACACTGCTCCAGAGCTCGAAGGCTGCTCAGGGAGTCGCTGCAAACAACAAAAGACTCGCCTGAGCAAGACCGGATATGCACAAGAGCTCTGTGAATGGCCACCAGCTCTGCAGTGTAAACACTGCAGCCATTCGGCAGAGAGTGCTGTTCCACATGGTCACCGTGTGTATAGGCAAATCCAACACGGTCATCCACCATTGAGCCATCGGTGTAGATCAGGTCATAACCACGGAACTCCGCTATGACAGCCGAGAACTGACGGCGGAGCGCCTCCAGTGGTACTGAGTCCTTGGGCCCATGGGCCAAGTCCAGCCGAATAGACGGCCTTGTCAAACACCATGGAGGTGTATGCACCTGGACCCGATATGGACACGGAAGGGGCAAAGACTCAAGTTCCAGGAGGAGGGACCGAACTCTATAGGCTATCGTATGACCTGACCTGGGGCGTCGCTGATGGTGAGGGAGGACCACATTAGAAAAAAGAAAACGACGGTTTGGGTGGCCTGGGGAGCAATACACGTTCGCTGCATAAGCTGTGAGCAGGTGTTGGCGGCGGATCCCCAAAGGTGGGATCCCAGCCTCCACTAGTAAACTGTTCACCGGGCTGGTGCGGAAGGCACCCGTCGCGATGCGAACCCCACAGTTGTGAATGGGGTCCAGGAGATGCAGTGCCGAAGGTGCCGCAGAACCATAGGCAATGCACCCAAAATCGAGACGGGACTGCACCAGCGCCGTGTAAAGCCGCAACAGTGTCGAGCGATCAGCACCCCAGGTCGTATGACCCAGGTGGCGGAGAAGGTTGAGATGGCGCCAGCACTTCCGTTTCAGCTGACGGATGTGGGGGAGCCACCTCAGCCGGGCGTCAAAGACCAGTCCTAAAAAACGGTGAGTTTCCACTACCGTAAGTGGTTCGTCATTCAGATAAAGTTCAGGGTGTGGGTGGACGGTCCGACGCCGGCAGAAGTGCATCACTCTGGTCTTGGAGGCAGAAAACTGAAAGCCATGGGTAAGCGCCCAGTCCTGCGCCTTCCGAATAGCACCTTGCAACCTGCACTCGGCAACCTGGGTGCTGGAGGAACTAAAAGAGAGACAAAAGTCGTCAGCATAAAGAGAGGGCGACACCGACGATCCAACCGCTGCGGCTAAACCGTTGATGGCGATTAAAAATAATGGGACGCTTAAAACGGAACCCTGAGGAACCCCATTTTCCTGGACATGAGAGGAGCTCAGAGAAGCACCGATTTGAACACGAAAGGTACGGACGGCTAAAAAATTCTGAATAAAAATGGGTAGTGAGCCCCGGAGGCCCCAGTCATATAAAGTGTTGAGGATGTGGCGTCGCCAGGTGGTATCGTATGCTTTGTGCATATCAAAGAAGACGGCAACAAGGTGTTGGCGCCGGGAAAAAGCTGTGCGGATTGCAGACTCGAGGTACACCAGATTATCGGTGGTAGATCGACCCTGGCGAAAACCGCCCTGGCATGGAGCCAATAATCCCCGAGTCTCAAGAATCCAACACAACCGCCGACTGACCATCCGCTCCAACAGTTTGCAGGGAACGTTAGTCAGGTTAATGGGCCGATAGCTATCCAAGTTCAGAGGATGTATGTCGGGCTTAAGCACTGGGATGATGATACTCTCCCGCCACTGTGACGGGAAAACACCATCACACCAAATGCGGTTATAGACCGCAAGTAGGTTACGCCGACTATCTGCTGAGAGATGTTGCAGCATGTTGCTATGGATGCTATCAGGCCCAGGCGCCGTGTTAGGACATTGTTGAAGAGCACTGAGGAGCTCCCACTCTGTAAAAGGAGTGTTGTAAGATTCAGAGCGGCTGGTACGAAAGGAGAGAGACTGGCGTTCTACCCTCTCCTTTACTGCACAGAAGGCCGGTGGATAATTTGCAGAGGCAAAGGCACGAGCATAATGCTCGGCAAACATCTCTGCAAGAGTGGCCGGGGCCGTACATAGGACTCCATTTGTGGAGATCCCAGGGATTCCCGATGTAGTCGGTATTCCCTGTAGCCGCCTGATCTTACTCCAGACCTGCGAGGCTGAGGTACCTGTCCCAATAGTGGAAACGTACCTCTCCCAGCACTCCCGTTTCCGTCTTCTTATAAGCTGGCGAGCACGAGCGCGAAGCCGTTTAAAATTGATTAGGTGCTCCTGAGAGGGGTGCCGTTTGTATTGCTGTAAGGCCCGCCTGCGGTCTTTAATAGCCTCAGCGATCTCCGGCGACCACCACGGCACTGTCTTACGCCGTGGGCACCCTGATGTACGTGGAATGGTCGCGTTCGCAGCAGAAATGATGGAATGTGTGGCGCTCTCGACCACCACATCGATTTCCTCGAGTGGGGGAGGGCCAACGATGGCAGCAGAAGCATAGTCTTCCCAGTTAGCCCTGTGCAGAACCCACCTATGTGGGCGCGCAGGGGACTCGCGTAGTGGGAGTGACAAAAAGACAGGGAAATGGTCACTGCCACACAAGTCGTCATGGGCTCTCCAGTGAACAGATGGTGGAAGGCCGTGGCTGCAGATCGACAGATCAATAGCCGAAAATGTGCCATGTGCCACACTAAAGTTTGTGGGGGCACCTGTATTTAAGAGGCAGAGGTCGAGTTGAGTTAGGAAATCCTCGACAACCCTGCCGTGACCTGAGATCGTAGAACCACCCCACAAGGGACTGTGGGCATTGAAGTCGCCCAACAGTAAGAAAGGTGGGGGTAGTTGAGCAACAAGTGCAGCCAAGACGTTCACAGATATGTCACCATCTGGCGGCAAGTAGATACTGCAGATAGTCAACTCCTGTGTGGTCCTCACCCTGACAGCCACTGCTTCTAATGGTGTTCGAAGGGGCACGGGTTCACTATACACAGAGGTGAGGACATAAACACACACTCCACCTGAGACCCGGTTATATGAGCTACGGTTGCAGTAAAATCCCCTGTAGCCACCAAGGGCAGGGGTCCGCATTGCTGGAAACCAAGTTTCCTGAAGAGCAATGCAGAGAGCAGGTGTCGTGCTCAGAAGCTGCCGTAGCTCAGCCAGGTGGGAAAAGAAACCGCCGCAGTTCCACTGGAGAATGACATTGTTCGAGTGCTGGGAAGACATGAATGAGACAAATGAGCGGGTCATACCTCAGCATCACTTGCATCCACCGATGGAGGTTTATCAGTTCCAGTCATAGATTTGTCAAGGGCGTCCCCGAGAGCGAGGTCCTCGGGTGACGCAAGAATCTCCACCTCATCCTCAGATGTTGTTGTTGTTGTTGGTTGTTTTAAGGGGACTAAACAGCTAGGTTATCAGTCCCCTGTTCCTAGCTGAGAGTCAACTGTCAATAAAGATAAAACAATGCCCTGAAAATGACACCGCACAAAAGGGCAGGTTAACAATAGACAAGCCACTGACAATACAAGACGAAGACACACAGAATGAGTAAAATAAAGTCACGAATAAAACTGGATAGCAGAGAACCTTGGCTGGCTGATCACAAAGAAAAAACAGGATGAGCCAGCCACACTGCACACACTAAAAACCCCCAAGGGCTCGAAAATATAAAAAATCTGGGTTGCTGTTGGCCTAAGAGATCAGGCAACAGCACCCACGGTTAGATAGATGCATAAAAACCAGAAGCGCGGATAAAACTTAAAACTGCGTTAGCCATAGAGGCGTCGTCTGCTAAAGCTAATGATAGCGTGTCTGGGATGTGAAAAGATCGCCGCAAGTCGGCTAAAAGCGGACAGTCCATTAAAAGATGGGCTACTGTCAACACCGTGCCACATCGACACACGGGTGGAGCCTCGCGCCGAAGGAGATACCCGTGGGTGAGCCACGTATGTCCTATCCGAAGGCGACAGAGGACAACTGACTCTCGGCGGGTCGGCCGCAGTGAAGATTTCCACAAAGCTGTGGAGAGCTTCACTGCCCGAAGCTTATTCGGTGCAGTCGCCGTAGCCCACTCGGTGCTCCAAGCCTCACGTACTTTTCGGTGCAACACCAGCTGAACACCCTGTTCCGTGACACCAATAGTTAGAGGTGGTCCCATAGTACCCTGCTTGGCCAATCGATCAACATGTTCATTCCCTGGTATGCCAACATGACCTGGGGTCCACACAAAGACCACAGAATGGCCTGATTGGCCCAGGGAGTGAACAGTGTCCTGGATCGAACGTACTATTGGGTGCCGAGAGAAACACTGGTCGATCGCTTGTAAGCCACTCAGGGAGTCAGTACAGATGACGAATGACCCCCTGGGGCAGGCTTTGAGATGTTGTAGAGTTCTGAGAATAGCGACCAGCTCGGCGGAGAAGATGCTACTCTCACAGGGCAGAGAATGCTGTTCTACATGGTTGTGATGTAGAAAGGCATACCCAGCACGGCCATCTACTACGGAACCATCTGTGTAAATGGCGTCTGTGGCACGGAACGGTTCGAGCACTTGTAGAAACTGGTGACGGAGATGTACGGAGGAAACAGAGGCCTTCGACGCATGGGACAGGTCCAGACGGAGCTGCAAACGAGGAATGGACCAAGGAGGAGTGTGAGAGGAATAGTGGAAAATGGTAGGAAGTGGGTAGGATGTGAGAGACGAAAGAAGGATACGAACACGGACCGAGATCGGGTATCCCGACCTTGGCCGTCGTGGAGGGATAGGGAGTGCAGCGTCTGGAAATAGGAGCCGGCGGTTCGGGTGAAAGGGCGAGGCCTGAACACGAGCAACATAAGATGTTAACAGGTGTTGCCTACGGAACCGCAGCGGGAGGACTCCAGCTTCGACAAGGAGGCTTGTCACAGGGCTAGTGCGAAAAGCCCCTGTCGCCAAACGAACACCACAGTGTAAAATTGGGTCTATTGCCTGGAGCACTGACGGCGTAGCCGAATCGTCGACTATGCAGCCATAGTCTAGGCGCGACTGAATGAGGGCCTTGTAAAGTTGTAATAGCGTTTGGCGCGAGGCTCCCCAAACAGTGTGGCTGAGACAGCGCAGGATGTTGAGGTGTCGCCAGCACTTTTGTTTTATCTGGCGTAGGTGCGGCACCCAGGTTAGACGGTCATCAAACACCATACCTAAGAATCTGTGCGTCTCTTCGACTTGTAGCAGGTCGCCAGCTAAGTAAAGTTCGGGTTCCGGGTGTACTGCCCGACGTCGACAGAAATGCATCACACGGGTTTTGGATGCAGAAAATTGAAAACCGTGGGCAAACGCCCACGACTGTGCCTTTCGAATTGCGATCTGCAACCGCCGTTCAGCTACGCCAATGCTGGAGGAGCTGTAATACATGCAGAAGTCATCGGCATACAAGGAAGAAGAAACCGATGACCCCGCAGCCACAGCAAGACCGTTTATGGCGATTAAGAATAAAGGAACACTAAGAACGGAACCTTGTGGGACTCCGTTCTCTTGACAATGAGGTGAGCTGAAACAAGAACCAACACGAACACGGAAAGAACGCAACGCCAGGAAGTTCTTAATGAATGTAGGAAGTGGACCCCGTAAGCCCCAATTGTACAGCGTAGACAGAATATGATAGCGCCAGGTGGTGTCATACGCTTTCCGCAGGTCAAAAAAGACGGCAATCAGGTGTTCACGGCGAGAAAATGCTGTACGAATGGCTGACTCTAGGGACACGAGATTGTCGATTGCGGAGCGGCCTTGACGGAACCCACCCTGTTGATGCGCCAACAGTTCTCGGTCCTCGAGGATCCACATGAGCCTCCGACTCACCAACCGTTCGAGAAGCTTGCATGGAACGTTGGTGAGGCTGATCGGGCGGTAACTATCAGCCACCTGCGGATCTGCCCCAGGCTTAACCACCGGAATGATAATGCTTTCCCGCCACGAGGACGGAAAAACACCCTCAAGCCATACGCGATTAAACAGGGCGAGAAGTTGGCTTTTGGCATCCGCTGATAGGTGTCGGAGGAACTGGCTATGAATGCGATCGGGTCCAGGGGAGGTATCCGGGCATGCAGCAAGGGCACTTTCCAACTCCCACTCAGTAAATGGGACGTTATATGGTTCACGACGCCGTGTTCGAAATGAAATGTGCTGGCTCTCTGCTCGCTCTTTAATGGCACGAAAATCTGCACTATAGGCAGCAGTCCCCGACGTACGTTCAAAATGATCTGCCAGGTGCTCAGCGACGGCGACAGGGTCAGTACAGAGCGAACCCTGAATGCTGAGACACGGAATTCCCGCCGGTGGGCGGTGCCCAAAGAGGCGTCGAACCCTCAACCACACCTTGGAAGGAGAAGCGCGGGAACCAATGGAGGCGACGTACTTCTCCCAGGAAGCCCTCTTACTTTCCTGTATCAGTCTCCGGGCTCGTGCTCGGAGACGCTTGAAGGCCAAGAGATGTTGGACACAAGGGTGGCGTCTGTGGCGCTGTAGTGCTCGCCGACGTTCGCGGATGGCCTCAGCAATCTCCGGTGTCCACCAGGGCACCGATGGGCGATGGAGCGAACCGGATGTGATGGGAACAGAGTTTTCGGCTGCAGAAACGATAGCCTCTGTGACCTGCTGAACGGCGGCATCAACATCTGCTGGAAGCGGAGAGGAAATCACAGCAGCTGAAGAATAAGCTGGCCAGTCAGCCCTACGGAGGGCCCAGCGAGACGGACGGGTGGCAGGCGTACACTGTGGGAGCGACAGGAAGATCGGAAAATGGTCGCTCCCACACAGGTCGTCATGGACCCTCCAGGTGAGATGTGGAAGGAGGCTAGGGCTGCAGACAGACAGGTCAATGGCAGAAAACGAACCATGTGCTGTGCTAAAGTGGGTAGGAGCACCGGTGTTAAGAAGGCAGAGGTTCTGCTCTGACAGTAGAGACTCAACATCCCTACCCCGGGCCGAGGTCTGCATGCCACCCCACAGAGGGTGGTGGGCGTTGAAGTCCCCCAAAAGAAGAAAGGGTGGGGGAAGTTGGGCGACCAAGGCTGCGAGGTCTGTAGGAGAGATGGCCTCATCAGGTGGAAGATAGACAGAGCAGACGGTAAAATCTCGTACTACCCGGAGTCGAACAGCGACTGCCTCTAGAGACGTTTGAAGAGGCACAGCAGCACTGGGGACAGAGGCGTGGACATAAACACAGACGCCGCCAGAAACCCTGTCGTAGACGGTTCGGTTTTTAAAATAGCCCCGATACCCTCTGAGGGCTGGGCTCTTCTCGACGGGAAACCACGTTTCCTGCAAAGCAAGACAGATGGCAGGGAAGCGGCAGAGTAATTGCCGCAGCTGAGCCAGGCGGCGGAAAAAACCGCCGCAATTCCACTGCATGATGTTGTTTGCAGTCTGCTGAATAGCCATAATGTAAGTCGGGAAACGGTCATTCAGCAGGAGCACCTGCTGTCAACTGCGCAGACTCTGCAGGATCCTGAACCATCGGTTCAGGCGTTCCAAGTATGGCGAGATCCTCAGGTGATGCGAGGATCTCTACCTCGTCTTCAGATGCCGAAGAGGTGACAGAGCGGTCCTTCCGAGGCACTGGTGATGCCTCCTTCGCATCCTTTTTCTTCGGCTTCCTTTTGCCCTCTCGCTGGCCCTTTGGTGTCAAGGGCCGGGAGGGCTTCCCAGACGTGGCAGCAGAGACCGTCGAAGAGCCAGAAGCCCTTCGACCAGAAGGTTTTGGATCCTTCAGCCAAAGGCTAGGATCCCCTGGCGCACCCTGGGACTCCCCAGAAGGGAGCGTCCCGAAGGACCCCTTCCGAGGGAGAGGTGCCGGAGGAAGCTGTTGCTTCTCCGGCTGGGGGTTGGGGACTGGTGTCCCCGATGGTTGTGGGGAGGTTTGCCCCACAACAGGTGCCTTACCAGCAGATGGAATGCTGCCCCCATCTGATGAGGGCGCTGTGGTAATTTTATGGCCTCTAGGGCCTACAGAAGGAGGCGATATCTTGTCGTGAGTCGTACCCGTGATGCGCGGGGACGACGCTACAGCTGCAAAGGAGGTAGTCATGCTTACCGGATGGAGACGCTCGTACTTCTTTCTTGCCTCATTGTATGATAGCCGGTCCAAGGTCTTAATTTCCATTATCTTACGTTCTTTGTGCAGAACTTTGCAGTCTGGAGAGCACGGTGGATGCAGCTGGTTGCAGTTCACACAGACGGGAGGTGGGGTGCAGGGAGCGTCCGGATGAGATGGACGTCCACATTCCCTGCACACAGGGCTAGAAGTACACCGGGAGGACATATGCCCGAACTTCCAGCACCTGAAGCACCTCATAGGGGGCGGGACGTACGGTGTAACGTCGCACCGGTAGATCATGACCTTGACCTTCTCAGGCAGTGTATCGCCTTCGAAGGCCAGGATGAATGCACCGGTGGCAACCTTGTTATCTCGTGGTCCCCTATAAACACGTCGAACAAGGTGAACACCTCTGCGCTCCAAGTTAGTACGTAGCTCTTCATCAGACTGTGACAATAGATCACGATGGTAAATACGACCTTGGACCATGTTGAGGGTCTTGTGGGGCGTGACACTGACAGGTATATCACCCAGCTTGTCACAGGCCAATAAAACCCTGGACTGGGCTGGGGATGCCGTCTGTATCAGAACAGCCCCACTTCTCATTTTAGAGAAAGACTCCACCTCACCATGTTTGTCCTCGAGATGTTCAACGAAGAACTGCGGCTTGGTGGACAAGAAAGAGTCTCCATCAGTTCGGGAAATAACAAGATATCGCGGTGAGTAGGGATCCGGACAGCGTAAAGCTTGGCGTTCTTCCCATGGCGTTGCCAGGGAAGGGAACGACTTAGGATCATATACTGTAGCATTAAAGTCAGATCTTCCACGCTTAGAAACGGCGTTTTTGCGACCGCCCACTCTAGTTATTGCTCGTTTCATTTTCGTCCCACGAGCAGCTAGGGAAAAGAGGTCCACCCAGGCAGAGCCCCGCTTGCCTGGGTAAGCCTTGTACAACTGAGGTGCGGCAGGTTCCTCAGAGGTTGCTCGCTAGCGGCTGTTCAACCTCAACAGCCATGCATCTCCTCGGCACGTAGCACACCTTGAGATTGAGGGTTTTTTTAGAGAGTTTGTACCATCCTCGCGACCCGGGCGATTAAGCCAAGATCCCCGGGCTCTGAAACGTACAACGTTCCACCGTCGCGCCGAACGATGGTCGTTGAAGCACGCACAGAGCTTACGGTGTAGCGGACTGTTGGCGCGACACAGCCCACAGCTCAGGACCCCGGGTTCGCCAAGCCCGTACTCAGCAAATTAATGCTGAGCCCCTGAGGGGTCATCCTCAGAAGTAGAGGCGGAGGCAGTGGGGAGTGGTGGCACTGAAGCCACCGTGGATTCTTGTGATTGGCCTTCCTTTGGCCTTTGTTTTCCCCTCCGTTCCCTCGGGGGCTTCGCCGGTGGGAGGTGCTCCTCGGACTCAGCCACAGGGACTGAGGAGGAGCGCGAAGCCCTACGACCAGCAGTCTGCGAGCGCGCCCGCTGCTGGTTAGTGTCGCTACTGACACTGGCGGAAGGGAGCATCCCAAGGGACCCCTTCCGTGTGAGGGAAGCCAGAGAAGGTTGTTCTTTCTCCGGTGGAGAGGTGGTAGCTGATCCCGAGGCTTTCGCCTTGGGAGCTTTGGATGGATGGCCCCCAACCTCCGTGGGGGCAGGCTTAGGTTGGCGGCCCTGGGGGCCCACAGGAACAGAGGAAGTAGAAACTACTGTCGCCGCCAAGGAGAGTGGCGACGACGTCACTGCTGCGAACGTTTTTGTCATTGTTACCGGGTGCAAACGATCAAACTTTTTCTTGGCCTCATTATAGGATATACGGTCCAGGGTTTTATACTCCGTAATTTTCCGCTCCCGTTGAAGTGCGGGACATTGCGACGAGCAGGGAGGATGGTTCTGACCACAGTTGACGCAAATGGGAGGAGGAGTACATAAGGCGCCCGGATGTGCTGGACACCCGCAGTCCCTACATGTAGCACTGGACATACAACGGGAAGACATGTGGCCGAACTTCCAGCATTGGAAGCACCGCACAGGGGGAGGAATATAAGGCCGCACATCAACACGGTAAACCATCACCTTGACCTTTTCGGGCAACGTATCACCCTCAAAGGCCAAGATGAAAGCACCAGTTGCGACCCTATTATCCTTTGGGCCCCTATGGATGCGCCGGACAAAATGGACGCCTCGTCGTTCAAGGTTCGTCCGTAGCTCGTCGTCTGTCTGGAGCAACAAATCCCGGTGGAAAATTACTCCCTGAACCATATTCAGCGACTTGTGGGGAGTGATGGTCACCGCAACGTCACCCAGCTTGTCACAAGCGAGTAGCGCCCGTCACTGGGCTGGGGATGCTGTGTGGATGAGTACAGACCCGTTGCGCATTTTAGAAATGGAGTCCACTTCCCCAAACCTGTCCTCCAGGTGGTCAACAAAGAACTGAGGCTTCACTGCCGTAAAAGATTCCCCATCAGTCCTTGTACACACTAAATATCGAGGTGAATATTGCTCATTTCCGGTAGCAGCCCTGCGTTCCTCCCAGGGCGTGGCCAAGGAAGGAAACGACTTGGGGTCATAAGAAGAGGCATGAAGCTTCCCACGCTTAGAGACGGTGGTTGTACGTCCACCAACGTGTTCTGTTGCTCGTTTCATTTCGTTCCCACGAGCAGCTAGGGATCTAAAGGTCCACCCAGACAGAGCCCCGCTTGTCTGGGTAAGCCTTATACAACTGAGGTGCGGCAGGTTCCTCAGAGGTTGCTCGCTAGCGGCTGTTCAACCTCAACAGCCATGCATCTCCTCGGCACGTAGCACACCTTGAGATTGAGGTTTTTTTTATAGAGGTTTGTACCGTCCTCGCGACCCGGGCGATTAAGCCAAGATCCCCGGGCTCTGAAACGTACAACGTTCCACCGTCGCGCCGAACGATGGTCGTTGAAGCACGCACAGAGCTTACGGTGTAGCGGACTGTTGGCGCGACACAGCCCATGGCTCAGGACCCCGGGTTCGCCAAGCCCGTACTCAGCAAATTAATGCTGAGCCCCTGAGGGGATGGTGCACTGGGTCGAGTACTCTCAGTGCAGATGGAGAGGCTGAGCCATAGACCTGGCTTCCGTAGTCCAGGCGTGACTGCACCAGAGTATTGTACAGCCGCAGGATGACAGGGCGTGCTGCCCCCCAGACAGTATGGCTGAGGCAACGAAGGATGTCCAAATATCGTGAACACCGTTGCTTAAGCTGGCGCAGATGAGGGAGCCATGTCAAACGCGAGTCAAAAAGGAGACCCAGGAAAGGGTGTGTGTCCACAACCTGAAGGAGCTCACCATCAAGGTAGAGCTCCGGATGTGGATGTACCGTGCGTTGGCGACAAAAGTGCATCACCCTGGGTTTCGCAGGGGAAGATGTAAAACCATGGGCAGAAGCCCAATTCTGTGCCCGATGAATGGCTGCCTGCAGCCGTCGTTCAGCTACACTTGTACTAGCGGTGGAATAGTACAGGCAAAAGTCGTCCGCATAGAGGGAGCAAGAAACCGACGGCCCCACTGCAGCCACTAGGCCATTAATGGCCACTAAGAAGAGGGGTACACTTAGGATGGATCCTTGTGGTACCCCATTCTCTTGTGTATGGGACGAACTGTAGGAGGTGCCAACGCGGACTCTAAAGCGTCGTGAAAGTAAAAAATTCTGAATAAAAATTGGGAGGGAGCCACGGAGACCCCACCCATGTAGCGTGGCAAGGATGTGATGACGCCATGCCGTGTCATATGCTTTCCGGAGGTCGAAAAAGATGGCGACGAGGTGGTGACGTCAGGCGAAAGCAGTACGGATCGCCGACTCCAAAGAGAGGAGGTTATCAATGGCAGAGCGACCCTGCCGGAAAGCACCTTGTTGTGGGGCGAGCAGACCCCGATACTCGAGAACCCACAGAAGTCGCCGGCTCACCAAACGTTCAAAAAGCTTACAAAGAACGTTTGTGAGACTTATGGGACGGTAACTGTCAACGTTCAGTGGATCTGCACCTGGTTTCAGCAGGGGAATAACGGTACTCTCCTGCCATTGGGACGGGTATGCTCCCTCCATCCAGAGACGATTGAAGAAATCCAAAAGATGGTGTTGCAAGTTTACAGAGAGATGTTTTAACAGTTGACAGTGGATTCGGTCCGGTCCTGGGGATGTATTGGGGCAACTGGCAAGAATACTTTGAAATTCCCACTCGGTAAAAGGCGCATTGTACGGCTCCTGGCGGTTCGTGCGAAATACCAACTGCTTTCGCTCAGCCCGCTCTTTTAAGGTACAAAAACCTTGGCTGTAGGCAGTGGACGCCGAATTAAGTGCAATGTGCGCTGCAAGAGACTCGGCAATGATGGTCGGGTCGGTATGAATATTTCCATGGATAGAGAGACCCGCGATCCCTGCCGGTGGACGGTAACCTGATATACGGCGAATCTTCGTCCAAATCTGGCTGGAGGAGGCACGGGGTCCAATTGCGGAAACGTATTTTTCCCAGCATGCCTGCTTGTGCTGCCGGATAAGCCGACGTGTCTGGGCCCGAAGACGCTTAAATGCAACCAGGTGGTCAAGGGTGGGGTGGCGCCAGTACTGTTGCAGAGCCCTGCGGCGATTGCGGATAGCTGCTGCTATCTCCGGTGACCACCAGGGCACTGGTCTTCGCCGAGGTAAGGCAGAAGAAGATGGTATCACGGACTCAGCAGCAGAAACGACAATGGAAATAATTTGGTCTACTGCCATTGTCGCATCAGCAGGGAGAGTGGTATCCAACGTTGCAGCAGAAGTGTATGCTGCCTAGTCGGCCCTGTGGAAGGACCAGCGGGGTAGGCGTGCGTGGCGTTGGTGGTGGGGAAGCGAAAGGAAGATGGGAAAGTGGTCGCTTCCACAAAGGTCATTATGGACCCACCAGTTAAGGAGTGGATGTAAGCCCGGACTACACACAGAAAGGTCTATGGCGGAAAAGGTGCCATGGGCCACACTAAAATGGGTTGGAGCTCCTGTATTTAGAAGACAAAGGTCAAGTTGGTTAAAAAGTAGTTCAAATTCTCGACCACGTCCTGTAGTCATGTTGCTCCCCCATAGGGGGTGATGTGCGTTAAAATCTCCTAAAATAAGAAATGGTGAAGGAAGTTGACCGATCAAGGCTGCCAGGTCAGCTGGTGCCACTGCTGCATCAGGAGGTAGATAAAGGGAACAGATGGTAATGTCCCATGATGCTCGAACCCTGACAGCGACATCCTCCAGGGCTGTGTGAAGTGGCAATGGGGAACTATAGGCAGAGGTATGCACATATAGACATACCCCGCCCGACACCCTATTGTAGATGGTGCGGTTATTGAAGTACCACCGGTAGCCCCGAAGGGTGGGGGTCCGATCACTAGGAAACCAGGTTTCCTGGAGAGCAACACAAAGTGGTGGAAAAGAGCTCATCAGCTGACGCAGTTCGGCCAAGTGACCGAAAAATCCTCCACAATTCCATTGGAGGATCAGACTGTCTCCTGGTTGACGGTGCATGAAGATGAGGATGGAAGAGGGATGGCAGGAGCACTCGTCTTTGGCTGTGAAGTCTGATCCTCCGTCTCCATGGCATCCCCGAGATCTGCGAAGGCCAGATCTTCGGGCGTCGCAAGAAGGATGACCTCATCCTCCGGTGTGTCACGTGCAAGGGATGGGGGCACCGAGGCCGCCAGCGTTTCCTTGCGCTTCACTATCTTTTCCTTCTTGTCTTTTTTGTCTTCCCGTCGCTCCTTGGGCCTACCGGAGGAGGGGGGTTTCTCCGGCGGGGCTTGAGGAGCGTGGGAAGACTGAGGAGCCAGGCGGCTTTCTGGCCGAGTGTCCTTCAGCTGTTGTTGTTGTTGTTGTTGTTGTTGTTGGTTGTTTAAGGGGGACAAAACTGCAATGGTCATCAGTCCCCCATTCCATCTCTAGGCGTCAAAAGTAAAGCCAAACACGTAAAAGATAATACGCCTAGAGTTTAAAATATCGAAGTGGGAGAGGAGTCCCACTAGTCCATAAAACATCAAGAACCACAAGACTAAACAAAAGATGGTTACACAAAGACAACTTACAACAAAGAAACCGATAGCCATGGTTGACCGACCATAAGAATAAAAAAGGAAAAGTCAACCACTCGGTTTCACAAAGAAATCTCCAGTTAGAGAGAACGATAAAATCCCCCTGCTCGAATAAAACGTAAAACCGTATCTGCCATTGTGGCATCGTCACCTAAAACTTCCGATAAAACAGCAGGGAGGTTAAAATGTCTCCGCAAGGCGGCTACAAGGGGGCAGTCCAACAATATGTGGACGACTGTCATAATGGAGCCACACTGACATTGGGCTGGGTCCTCACCCCGAAGGAGATGTCCATGGGTGAGCCATGTATGCCCAATGCGGAGGCGACACAAGACCACTGAGTCCCGTCGTGAACCGCGCATTGAGGAGCGCCATGCAACCGTCGTTTGCTTGACCACCCGGAGCTTGTTGGGCGTGCGCAGGCTACGCCACTCAGTATCCCAAAGCTGACGTACTTTCTGGCGCAACAATGAACGGAGATCAGAAGCCGGGAGGCCGATCTCTAGACAGGACATACCTACAGCCTGCTTGGCAAGCCTGTCAACACGTTCATTGCCCGGGATACCAACATGACCTGGAGACCAGACGAACACCACCGATCGCCCGGACCGTGTAATGGCATAGAGTGTCTCCTGAACGGCCAACACCAGGGTAGACCGTGGGTAACACTGCTCCAGAGCTCGTAGGCTGCTCAGGGAGTCGCTGCAAACAACAAAAGACTCGCCTGAGCAAGACCGGATGTGCACAAGAGCTCTGTGAATGGCCACCAGCTCTGCAGTGTAAACACTGCAGCCATTCGGCAGAGAGTGCTGTTCCACATGGTCACCGTGTGTATAGGCAAATCCAACACGGTCATCCACCATTGAGCCATCGGTGTAGATCAGGTCATAACCACGGAACTCCGCTATGACAGCCGAGAACTGACGGCGGAGCGCCTCCAGTGGTACTGAGTCCTTGGGCCCATGGGCCAAGTCCAGCCGAATAGACGGCCTTGTCAAACACCATGGAGGTGTATGCACCTGGACCCGATATGGACACGGAAGGGGCAAAGACTCAAGTTCCAGGAGGAGGGACCGAACTCTATAGGCTATCGTATGACCTGACCTGGGGCGTCGCGGATGGTGAGGGACGACCACATTAGAAAACAGAAAACGACGGTTTGGATGGCCTGGGGAGCAATACACGTTCGCTGCATAAGCTGCGAGCAGGTGTTGGCGTCGGATCCCCAAAGGTGGGATCCCAGCCTCCACTAGTAAACTGTTCACCGGGCTGGTGCGGAAAGCGCCCGTCGCAATGCGGACCCCACAGTTGTGAATGGGGTCCAGGAGATGCAGTGCCGAAGGTGCCGCAGACCCATAGGCAATGCACCCAAAATCGAGACGGGACTGCACCAGCGCCGTGTAAAGCCGCAACAGTGTCGAGCGATCAGCACCCCAGGTCGTATGACCCAAGTGGCGGAGAAGGTTGAGATGGCGCCAGCACTTCCGTTTTAGCTGACGAATGTGGGGGAGCCACGTCAGCCGGGCGTCAAAGACCAGACCCAAAAACCGATGCGTGTCTACCACTGTCAGGACTTCGTCATTAAGGTAAAGTTCAGGGTGAGGGTGGACGGTCCGACGCCGACAGAAGTGCACCACTCTAGTCTTGGTGGCAGAAAACTGAAAGCCATGACTTAGGGCCCAGTTCTGCGCCTTCCGAATAGCACCTTGCAACCTACGCTCAGCAACCTGGGTGCTGCAGGAACTAAAAAAGATACAAAAGTCGTCAGCGTAAAGAGAAGGGGAGACCGACGATCCAATTGCTGTCGCTAGGCCATTGATGGCAACTAAAAATAATGGAACACTTAAAACTGAGCCCTGAGGAACGCCATTCTCCTGGATGTATGAGGCGCTCAGGGAGGCACCAATTTGAACACGAAAGGTACGGACAGCTAAAAAATTCTGGATAAAAATCGGTAGGGAGCCCCGGAGGCCCCAGTCACATAAAGTGTTGAGGATGTGGCGTCGCCAGGTGGTATCATATGCTTTGTGCATATCTAAGAAGACGGCAACAAGGTGTTGGCGCCGGGAAAAAGCTGTGCGGATTGCAGACTCGAGGTACACCAGATTATCGGTGGTAGATCGACCCTGGCGAAAACCGCCCTGGCATGGAGCCAACAATCCTCGAGTCTCAAGAATCCAACACAACCGCCGACTGACCATCCGCTCCAGCAGTTTGCACGGCACGTTAGTCAGGTTAATGGGCCGATAGCTATCCAAGGAACGAGGATTTTTGTCGGGCTTAAGCACCGGGATGATGATACTCTCCCGCCACTGTGACGGGAAAACACCATCACACCAAATGCGGTTATAGACCGCAAGTAGGTTTCGCCGACTATCTGCTGAGAGATGTTTCAGCATTTGACTATGGATGCTATCAGGCCCTGGCGCCGTGTCAGGACACTGTTGAAGAGCACTGAGGAGCTCCCACTCAGAAAAGGGAGTGTTGTAAGATTCAGAGCGGCTGGTACGAAAGGAGAGAGACTGGCGTTCTACCCTCTCCTTTACTGCACGGAAGGCCGGTGGATAATTTTCAGAGGCAAAGGCACGAGCATAATGCTCGGCGAACATCTCTGCAAGTGTGGCCGGGTCCGTACATAGGACTCCATTTGAGGAGATACCAGGGATTCCCACTGGTGTCTGTAATCCCTGTAGCCGTCTGATCTTACTCCAGACCTGCGAGGCTGAGGTGCCTGTCCCAATAGTGGAAACGTACCTCTCCCAGCACTCCTGTTTCCGTCTTCTTATAAGCTGGCGAGCACGAGCGCGAAGCCGTTTAAAATTGATTAGGTGCTCCTGAGAGGGGTGCCGTTTGTATCGCTGTAAGGCCCGCCTGCGGTCTTTAATGGCCTCAGCGATCTCCGGCGACCACCACGGCACTGTCTTACGCCGTGGGCACCCTGATGTACGCGGAATGGTCGCGTTCGCAGCAGAAATGATGGAATGTGTGGCACTCTCGACCACCACATCGATTTCCTCGAGTGGGGGAGGGCCAACGATGGCAGCGGAAGCATAGTCTTCCCAGTTAGCCCTGTGCAGAACCCACCTAGGTGGGCGCGCTGGGGACTCGCGTTGTGGGAGTGACAAAAAGACAGGGAAATGGTCACTGCCACACAAGTCGTCATGGGCTCTCCAGTGAACAGATGGTGGAAGGCCGTGGCTGCAGATCGACAGATCAATGGCCGAAAAAGTGCCATGCGCCACACTAAAATGCGTGGGGGCACCTGTATTCAAGAGGCAGAGGTCGAGTTGAGTTAGGAAATCCTCGACAACCCTGCCATGACCAGAGATCGTAGAACCACCCCACAAGGGACTGTGGGCATTGAAGTCGCCCAACAGTAAGAAAGGTGGTGGTAGTTGAGCAACAAGTGCAGCCATGATGTTCACAGATATGTCACCATCTGGCGGCAAGTAGATACTGCAGATAGTCAACTCCTGTGTGGTCCTCACCCTGACAGCCACTGCTTCTAATGGCGTTTGAAGTGGCACAGATTCACTATACACAGAGGTGAGGACATACACACACACTCCACCTGATACCCTGTTATATATGCTACGGTTGCAGTAAAATCCCCTGTAGCCACGAAGGGCAGGGGTCCGCATTGTTGGAAACCAAGTTTCCTGAAGAGCAATGCAGAAAGCAGGTGTCGTGCTCAAAAGCTGCCGTAGCTCAGCCAGGTGGGGGAAGAAACCGCCGCAGTTCCACTGGAGAATGACATTGTTCGAGTGCTGGGAAGACATGAATCCGAGTCGGTGGGCTACAACTCAGCATCACTGGCACCCACCGGTGTAGGCGTGTCATCGGGATTGTCCGTTTTCTCAATGGCGTCTCCGAGAGCGAGGTCCTCGGGTGACGCAAGAATCTCCACCTCATCCTCAGAAGCAGAGGTGGAGGTGGAGGGGAGTGGTGGCACTGTAGCCACCGTGGTGTCTCTTGTGATGCATGTCTTCGGTTTCTGTTTACCCCTCCGTTCCCTCGGGGGCTTCGCCGGTGGGAGGTGCTCCTTGGACTCAGCCACAGGGACTGAGGAGGAGCGCGAAGCCCTACGACCAGCAGTCTGCGAGCGCGCCGGCTGCTGGTTAGTGTCGATATCGACACTGGCAGAAGGGAGTGTCCCAAGGGACCCCTTCCGCCTGAGGGAAGCCGGAGAAGGTTGTTCTTTCTCCGGCAGAGAGGTGGTTGCTGACCCCGAGGCTTTCGCCTTGGGAGCTGTGGAAGGATGGCCCCCAACCTCCGTGGGGACAGGCTTAGGTTGGCGGCCATGGGGGCCCACAGGAACAGAAGAAGTAGAAAATACTGTCGTCGCCAAGGAGAGTGGCGACGACGTCACTGCTGCAAACGTGTTTTTCATCGTTACAGGGTGCAGACGATCAAACTTTTTCCTGGCCTCATTATAGGATATACGGTCCAGGGTTTTATATTCTGTAATTTTCCGCTCCCGTTGAAATGCGGGGCATTGCGACGAGCAGGGAGGATGGTTCTGACCACAGTTTACGCAGATGGGAGGCGGAGTGCATGGGGCGTCCGGATGTGCTGGACGCCCGCAGTCCCTGCATGTAGCACTGGACATGCAACGGGAAGACATGTGGCCGAACTTCCAGCATTGGAAGCACCTCACAGGGGGAGGAATATAAGGCCGCACGTCAACACGGTAAACCATCACCTTGACCTTTTCGGGTAACGTATCACCCTCAAAGGCCAAGATGAAGGCACCAGTTGCGACCCTATTATCCTTTGGGCCCCTATGGACGCGCCGGACAAAATGAACGCCCCGTCGTTCAAGGTTTGCCCGTAGCTCGTCGTCTGTCTGGAGCAATAAATCCCGATGGAAAATTACTCCCTGAACCATATTCAGGGACTTGTGGGGAGTGATGGTCACCGCAACGTCACCCAGCTTGTCACAAGCGAGTAGCGCCCGTGACTGGGCCGGGGATGCTGTGTGGATGAGAACAGACCCGTTGCGCATTTTAGAGATGGAGTCCACTTCCCCAAACCTGTCCTCTAGATGTTCCACAAAGAACTGAGGCTTGGTCGCTGAGAATGAGTCCCCATCAGTCCTGCTGCACACGAGATATCGAGGAACATAATCTTCACCCTGTTTTGTGGCCCGACGTCCCTCCCAAGGCGTGGTCAGGGAGGGGAACGTTTGGGGGTCGTACGTAGATGCATTAAACTTTCCCTTCTTAGAGACGGCGGTTGTACGTCCGCCAACGTCACCCGATTTGTGTCTTTTCATGGCGGGTGATCCGCCCCGATGCCACCCACTCCGATCAGGGGCTCTCCTCATGGGCGCCACCCAGCCACAGCAACGTCACCTGGCGGGATGACCGTTGCCGGGAGTCCTGATGCCCCACAGAGACAAGCATCGACTCCTTGGCTTGCATGAGGAGTATGCAGCTCTGGCACCGGTAGAGCGATCCCTGTGTTGTCAGGGGGCTACAGCCAAGAGGGTACATGACGACCCCACCACAACGGACTGGCTACCGTGTTGGCTTTCTGGCGCTACGTGAACCATCATAAAGTAGAGTGCTGAGATATGAGATATCAGTGCACAATGGATGCGACTTGCACGGAAAAATGAAATGACCTGCCCAGTGGCAGAATAGAATCCGCAGTCGCAAGTCCATTCCATGATGGGTGCTTAAGATGGCATGGCACGAGAATTACATGATGCACCATGTAAGGTGTCCTTCCCCAAATGGTTCGCTCTTCTGAAAAATTTTGAAAAATGGAGGGTCAAACCCACATAGGGGACCACAGATGGAAAGCCGAAAAGTATGAAGACTCCTTTTAGTCGCCTCTTACGACAGGCAGGAATACCGCGGGCCTATTCTTACCCCCGAACCCGCAGGGGGGTGTCCTTCAGCCGCTGGCTGGAGTCTAATTTCGGTGGTAACATGGGTGGAAGGGAAGAACAGGTTCCCTTCCCAGAAGAAGAAGCCAGAGAAGGTGAACCCTTTTCTGGCTGGGAGTAGGGGTAACCACTCCCGATATGGGGGGCAGTATAGGCCCCACAGAAGATGGTGTGCCTCCAGATGTCTGGGAGGCCGAGGTAGAGGGGCGGCCCATAGGGCCCACAGATGGAGTTACAACAGTGCGAGAAGTGGCCACTGGTTGTGGCGCCATCAATGTAGCTGCAGCATATGATGAAAGTAAAGTGACTGGATGCAGCTTTTCGTACTTTCTCCGAGCCTCTGAGTAGGTTAGTCGGTCCAAGGTCTTATATTCTACTATCTTCCGCTCTTTGTGTAGAGCGGGACAGTCCTGCGAACAGGGAGAGTGGTGACCACTGCAGTAGACGCAATAAGGAGGAGGAGTATAGGCAGCGTTCGGGTGTGAAGGACGGCCACAGTCCCGACAGGTTGCAGCAGCGTTGCAACGAGAGGACATGTGCCCGAAACGCCAACACTTGAAACATCGCATTGGAGGGGGTATGTATGGCTGGACGTCACAGCGATACATCATGACCTTGACCTTTACGGGCAGATTGTCACCCTCAAAGGCCAAGACAAATGCGCCAGTGGCCACCCTATTATCCTTGGGTCCTCTAAATACGTGCCGGACAAAATGGATTCCGCGTCGTTGTAGGTGCTCACGTAACTCATCATCTGTCTGTAGCAAAAGGTCTCGATGGTATATCACCCCCTGTACCCTATTTAAGGATTTGTGGGGTGTTATTGTGACAGGTATTTCGCCTAAATGATCACATTTTAAGAGGCTCCGTGATTGAGCAGGGGTCTCCGCCTGTATTAAGACCGAACCGTCGCGCAGTTTCGACATTCCGGCAACTTCGCCAAACCTTTCTTCGAGGTGTTCGACGAAGAAGGAAGGCTTAGTTGCCTGGAAAGATTCCCCATCCTGTCTGGTACACACGAAGTATCTAGGTGAATATGTCTCAGCCTGCTTTGTGGACCCACGTTCCCCCCAAGATTGAGTTAGGGAAGGAAACGATTTGGGGTCGTATCTAGTGAAATTAAATCTTCCAACCTTCGAGACACCTGACTTAGAGCCAGGTTTTTCAGAGGCTTGTTTCCTATTCATTGCGGAATGTCCGCCCCGATGCCACCCACTCCGAAACAGGGGCTCTCCTCAAGGGCGCCACCCAGCCACAGCAACGCCACCTGGCAGGATGACCGTTGCCGGGAGTCCTGATGCCCCGCAAAGACAAGCTTCGACTCCTTGGCATGCATGAGGAGGTCACAGCTCAGGCATCGGCAGTGTGATCCCAGTGCAATTCAGGGGGCTCAACCATTAGGGTACATAACCGCCCCACCACACGGACTGGCTACCGTGCTGGTGACCTAGCGGGGAGGGAGCTACGGCGAGGAAGGGATGTGGAAGGAAAGGGTAGGAATCCGCGCCGTAGGGGCTAGGTTGGGAGTTCTTCCCCAAATGGCTCACACTAAATCTGAAATTTAGATTGAGGTCTAACCCCGAAGGGGACCTAACTGGGCCGAAAATGGTGAAAACGGCAAACAAAACATGAGAGAGAGAGACCAGGAGTACCGTGGACATAGCCGGGGCGTTATTGCGAGTACACCTAGAGACGGGGTTGGAGAAGGGTAGGGTGGGAAAAAGGATTAGGAAGGGAGGGAACCAGGGTGAGGAAAAGCGGCCTGGGAAACAGGAAGGAAGGCCGCAATGGCTCGGGGACCCGTGCGCGCCACACACGTACCCACAAAAGAGCTGTGGGCCCCCTGGGGGTGAAGTAAAAAGAGCGAAGTTGAAGCATAAGACTTCGTTTTATTGAATGACGCTCCTTTGAGTGAGTCGTGGTTTCATCGAGCCATGTTTACTATGAGGATCCATAATAAACAGATGAATAAACTGTATTTTAGTCAAGCTTCTTTCGCGCCGACAATGGTTCAAGTACCGTGACGAAATGAATTTGGTTTTCAATTTCGAATATTTGTTATTTTCTAATAGACTGCAGCTCTTGATATCGACCTACATCGTTTCTCGGTTCGGAACCAACGACGCCTGTTTAATATAGAACCCTTTTTTCCCATTTACTGCACGTTTCAGCTGCTGATTGTGGGCAATTAATTAAATTAAATGAGCCAGTTGAAAATTCAAGCCTTGTCCGGGCATCTAACTCGGGATAACTGCTTACTAGGCAGAAGAAGCTCTGTTCACTATGCCGCCTTCAGGCTGTTGTTGTTGTTGTTTAGAGGGGACTAAACTACTTGGTCATCAGTCCCCTGTTCCTAACGAAGAAAGTCCATTTAATAGGAAGCAATAGCCTTATGGACCTGGAGACAGTGTAGAAATACTCAAGAGGAGTACATGTCAAAGATAAAGTTTCACCAAAAGCAAAAATAGAGATACCAACAGCACAGACATAGAAAATAAAACAATGCAGTCAATCACGCTAAAATTAGCAATGAGAATCTGTGGCTGGCTGGTCACAGCAGACGGGAATGTCTGATAGTCAGAAGATATAAAACATTAAAATACGGTTAAAAGTAGGGAGAAATCACTCTACATTAAATAGAATTGTAAAAACCGGCTGCACGGATAAAACATAGCACAGACTCAGCCATGGAGGCATCGTCTCCTAGCACCAAGGATAGGGTAGGTGTTTATCAATACGTCTGTATCTACTCTACTATATTTCCTGTTGTAGGCAATACCATCATACATATTCTTAGTATAAGGAGAGAGAGCTTCACCTTCGCCATTTTTGTCGATATGAAATGTACATTTCTGCACTACGCTTCACAACCACGAAACACCTAGAGAGTATGCTACCACATCCTCCCTTTAAAACCGGCTTCATGAATTTTAATGTAAGCGCTCATCGAAATTCTCAGCGAAGGACCTGCGGAAAAAAAGATTACTGGCGCAGACTGTTTACAAATTCAGAATGAGAATATGGCAACAATGATGAATTAATGAACAGAGGTTAGTAATACTACGTCATGTAAGTCGAAACTGAGAAGAAGATGGTAAAACATGCTCATCCCAGTTAAAAATATACAAGCAACGTAATCAATATTCCTATTTTGAAACTAAGTTTAGTTTCTTAACTGATTCGTAATCAATGTTTTCCCAGGCAACTACAAAGTCAGGTGGAGCATTAGTAACATACATTGCCCGCATTAGGAAGGACGGTGGTTCATATCCATCGACATTTAGATTTCATGTTATTTTCCTAAATCATTCCAGACAAATGCCGGGTTGGTTCCTTGGAATGGGCACAGCAGATTCCCTTGCCCATCGTTTCCAAAAAATCTGAGCGTGACCTCTGTCTTTGGCGATCACGCTGTCGGGATGTTAAAGCTGATACTCCTTGCAGCAACTCCGATGATCAGCTCTGTTCGTTATCAGACTTGGTGGTAACTGCTAAAATATTAGCTTTCCTTTCTCTTTATTTAAACCTAACAGTATATTTATTTTGGAAGTTACCTGAGTACCTGAAAGGGGGGCGAGCAGCACTCTGCGGCTGTTTGCTAAGGTAGTTATACTGTAGGGGAAGACGTCGTCATTCAGTTACTAAAGGCGGCCATAAAGTAATTTACACAATATTTCTACTTACCGTGATGTAGGGAAGTGTGAGTTAATGCACAAAAGTACGAAAAAAATCCAGTGGTCTTAAAATTCAGCATTAACCGTGTAGCAGGAGTAAAATATATGCAGCGAAGGGAGTAAGAGTTGTAACCTTTCCGCGGCGTTCTTCTACTTGTACATTCAGGAAGCTGTGAAGGAATGCAAGGAGAAATTAGGGAAGGGAATTAAAATATCAGCTTTGCGGTTTGCCGATGACATAGTAATTCTGTCAGACAGAAAAAGACCTGAAAGAGCAATTGAACGGAATGAACAGTATCTTGAAAGGATGCTATAAGGTGAACATTAACAGGAGTTAAAGAAGGAAAATGGAATGTAGTTTCAGAAAAATCAGTTGATGCTGAAGGAACCGTATTAGGTAATGAGACAATAAAAATAGTAAATACTTTTGTTATTTAGGTACCAAGATAACATCTGATTATTATTATTGATTAATGCCCCATATTTATATATGCTCCAGCTGTGTGATTGAACTTGTGTGCTCATGTGAATGTGGGAGGTTGCTTTTAATATTGACTGACTGCCGCGCAATGGCTTACAGTCGCCGCCTCGCGCTTCAGGGCCACGTATACTTCAGTTAAGAAGGCATGGTTTAGTTTGTCGTCTGCGCTGGCGTCTGATGGCTGGCCAGAGACAAGCTTACTTGGGAAGATGGCGAGGTGGTCGTGTTCTTAGTGTCGTACCAACCTAATATTGGATGAAAGAGGTGACAGGAGACCTCACTACGAGCGGTTGTAGAGGGAATTGTCTTCGCCAGGTAGCGAGGGTTGGTAAACAGTAGGCTATGAACGCACTCTGCGTCGTTTTCAGCGCGCTCTATATCCTGTGTGTGGCAGGGGAAGGTTTTTCCCGTGGCCTGAGAGCCACACACTTAACTTTGGCTCTGACGGTGGTGGTAGTAAGTACTCGGTCGAATCATGCTGAGGGGAAGGCATGGTGTTAGAACTTTGCTTTCTACGTGATCAGGCAGTCTTGGTTTTTCAGTGATAGTTTTCTTGAGTAATTCTTTCACTGTGCGAAGTGAAGTGTTTCTTAATTTACAGAACTCGAGTATATTCAGTGTAAATTTATTATTTGTATTTCCAGTACAGTGGTGATTGTGTGTCCAGTTTTGCTCCAGTTAGAATACTCGTGTATGGCCTTCAGCCTTTGTGTAAACTTGGTATGTTTGAATTTCCTTGCTGTTTTTAACTAACTTTATCAGTGAGTATGCTAAATATTTCACAGATTTTCTAGTTTGATTCGCTCTTTCCTGTCTTATATGACCAATTGCATCTCCTTGCTTTCACATCGGTCGTTACTTCGACCTTCAGCCATGCTTTTATTAATACTAGCTTTCTTCTACACGAATTCTCTCATGTGCTTCCTTGCTTATTCTAAATTAATTTCTGTTTGTAAATTCTATGTATTTCAGTGTGGTCGCACAACATGTGGTACTTAAGAATAGTGAGCCGCTGCCTCCCCATACATGAGTTTGTTCGGTGCACAGTAGTCTTATATTCGTGAAGCAAGACACCTGCCATCTCGTCAAAACGCCGCCGACACTTCGTTTCGCCGCTGCTTTCAAGTGTTCCCGCTTGTACTGTATCCACAAGCATTATGCGCGTGTCTATGAATGAATGTACATTCAGCTACCCATTGTGTATTTGCAAATTTCCTCTCACATTACCTCCATTAATAAAGGGCTGAAACAATTTCATTATGGGCAGTAATTTTATGAATTAATTGACTTTTGTACAAGGTGTGTGCTTAATTTGGTCTCCCTCAGTTATTTACTTGCTATTTTACTGAATCGATTACGATTTTAAAGTATCAAACCTCTGCTTTATGATTTCATGCTCCCAATCCCAAGTTTAATTATCTATTCATCTATTTGTTAACATTAATTTTGTGTTTGTTAAAACGTTGGCTGCTCCCGTAAGGAGTGAGCAGTTAGATAAATTTCCGATGCGCAAGTAATGTGGCCACTCAAAGTAATTTAGAGCAGCTATGAGCGTTTCAACTTACATATGCAGGTATCAACTGCCGAGATCTTGTTAAGAAACATAACAAGCCACTTTCAGGGTTATTCTTGGTGATAATAGATGGTGCCTCACCCTGTATAATTACGTAATACCAGGACAAACACTAGATGCAGTTACCTCCATAAAATATCTGAGACCGATTTCAAGTGGTACTATTATACAAAATTTATTGTATGGCAGGACTACACTGATATTCATTGAAAGAATTCTCAATGAATGTAGTGTGTCAGCAAATGAAGTAGATCACTAAACAGTCGTTTGGCTGACGCTTGAGTATTGCTAATCGTGCCAGATAGGGTTGATAGGAGATCCAATGCACAGCAAAACTCTTCGTTACGAGCTCATTTAATAAACGCGAAAGCTTCACATGGTGGATCGGCAAATTCCGAAAGAACGCGGCTGAGATAGGAGAATGACAATGCTTCACTATGTGCTCTGCGCAACACAACGTAACTTGGCTTGCTGAGTATGGGTTTAGATGTAGGTAAATATCTTTAGCTGCTTCAGATCGCTTTGAAATTTCGCCCTGTGTGTCTGAGCAGTCCTAATACGAGAAGAAAAATTCCCATTAATTAAATTACGCTGGAGGTTGGCGGGCGAGTTAAAATCTGTGCTGGGCCGGAATTGGAGTCCTCGACTCTAGCTTACCAACTTATTATACAGCTGTCCTGTTCATTGCTCTATACGGACGCAACGGTAAGCAGACTTTCACGAATTACCTTAGCATGCTCTCTCCCAGCCCAAGATGAATCATGCGGTAATTGGCAAAATCCTGCGAGTAATAACAGTTATGACTAAGAAGTTACTACATCAATAGAGTGTGGACAAACCCGGAATAAGGATCTAGTAGGAGGCAAGAGGTTGTACAGGTATGTTCATCACTGTGTTCGGATAGCGTACTGATCAGCACATATGTTTAGTAAACAGATGTTACGAGTTCGAATCGGCATCGACGTGATTCAAGGCTTCTGGAGCATATAATTCCTTCGTTTCTTCACACTGAAACCTTGAGCCCAACCTGATGTAACACATACGCATCGCTACACTACCTACAAATTAGCGACTTATGGTAGCTTTCATTTCAAGTTACTAGAGGCTGCTACTTGTTTTATTATTCCTCTGTGTTTGCCAGTTGATTTTTGGCGCGGGAAAAAACGTGGTGTGGGTCTGAGAGACCCAGCCCGTCCGCTTACGTTAGCTTTTGTATGCTTGCGTAGAGTTATTGTTATACTGACCGTGAACAATATAGAATAATAAGGCTTTCAGATTTTTGATGGAATACAATATTATTTCTAAGGATATGTTGGTGAATCAAAATACTAATAAACACTAAACGAAGTATTTGTGGTACTTTTTTTTATTCGTTGTAAAACGTAAATAATCTGTTGGGTCTGTCAGACCCAGCCCGCCCGTTTGTACTATTTCCTTTTATTTTTATTTTTTTTTTTTCGCACGTACGTTTTAGGGTTAAGTCGACGGAAATGACGGCTTATTTCGCTTTATTGATTTGTGTCGGTGCCTCTCCCTCTTCCTGCTCACCAGTGAGCTGAACGACAGTATTTCAAACGTACCTGTTGTCAACCAATGCTCCGTATTAATTTGCGACACAGCTGTGCTTTTTAAGTCATTACGCAATTGAAATACTTTTCGTTATTTGACTCCTTTGACGTTGTGCTCTACCTCTGTCTGATGGAATTTGTTTAGTCCCCTGGAACGACCGCATTTGCACCAAGTAGTCGAACGTCTGTCAGATAAAAAGCTGGACAAATAAAGTCCCTGGCGCCAGGAAGTCGGGCGACGCTAGTTTCAATGGTGTAAGGAATATAGGTGATTATAAAGAATCACTATCCGGCAGTGTTTTTCGGCGGTTCCCTGACCCTAAGGGAAACCTGATGGTTAGCGTAGCCTGCACCGCGACGACGCGCGAAGACAGCCACTTGGATAGTTGTTAGTAGTATGACAGTTTTGGCAATCCATCTCCCGAGGGCAAGGCAACATTTGTCCGACTTTGTCGCCTCAATGTGGATTCGTCTTTTTGTTTCAGGAAGGACGGAGTCTTGGAGTTTAGCTGCAGGAGGGAGACTCGCCGTACTACGTGAGGAGAGAAGTGGAGGACATATTTGTTTGGGCAGCTGAAGGTGGCAGACAGCCCTTTTATGCTTTCAGATTATTCTTGTTTTGAGGAACAGAACGCAGAATTTTGGTGCAACTTTCAGACTTCTTCCAAAACTTGTACTTTTGCGCTGAGTGTTAGCGAGCCGAGAACAAGATCAGCCTGCCTGGTATTAGACGCATCGACGCACCAATAGCGATCATCCGGTAATGGTGTCACCTTTGCCTTCAGTAATCACGTGTAGCAATACATATGGATTAAATTGGCAAGAGATTGCCAGACTTGTGAAATCGTAGGCATTGAACTCCGATGGGATCCCAGTGGCTGACAGATGTTAAATACTGCTGCAGCAATACAAAGGTGGGTTGTATTTCAGGGCCGTGTTACATTATTTTTGGAAATTAGGTAGTTGACTATTGTTCCCAATTACGCCACTGTTTCTCAGTCAATGTGGGTTGTTTCGTGTATGTTACAGGAATTACAATAGTCGTCGATTTACTAGTCACTTGCTATAGGAGTGTTTATCTTTGTTAGGTTTATCTAACTTTGTGTTTATTGTATTTGATTTGCCTTTTGTTCTAATGTGCATTTAGCATCAGAAAGTAAATGAGTCTCAATTTAATTTTCAATTTACATCATTCATATTAGTTTAGTTCCCCCGATCACTATTTTGGATGGTTTGAAATATTTTCCCATAATAGAAAACAGCCATTGGCACTATTAAATGATCAATTCGATTTTAGGGAGAAACATTTTTACGATCTTTTTGACGACTTACTGTAACGCATATATGCTCTTTTGCTACCTTTCCTTTTACATGTTTGTTATTTGTTATTTTATGATAGGCTTGTCGTTAGTGAATGTACAAAACACCAGAATATGTTACACAGCACTTATAATTTAACACCTTGATAAATTGTTTTTAATTGGAAACCAATAATGAATTTTAAATATTATTACCATCTTCTACACATGGCATCGACGAATTGTTGAGGCATCTTGCCCTTGTACATGCTAACACCGATGGTCGCTGCAATCATGGCCTGTCTTCGCGGTGACCGACCCCGTTCCCTGGCCGTTACATATCTGGCACGTCACCTGCTTCGCCACTGGCGTGACGTATCCATGTCTCCACGCCGCCGTATCCACGGCAACCATTGGCGTCGCTGTATGTTATCTTTGATTCAGACTGTCTTCGATCTGAAGTACATCGTTATCAGCTGCCAATAGATGGCAAGTATTTCTTAGAAAATTTCTTTTTACTGTTTAATACTTATATCTTTATTAATGACAAGGCAACTCAGTTTATAGTTAACAAAATGCCTATTTATATCCATTACGCGTTATTTATATTTTTTACCTTATTTTTTACTGGATGACGCACCTCATTGGTTCGCGATGTGCTGGTACTGCAGGCGATGGGGGAGGGGGCTTATCCTTTATAACTTTTCCGTTCTCTCGCTGTATAGCAATCGTCGCAGGCTCATCGCTTCGGCATCAAGGGTGAGGTACATTGTTTTACTTAATTTTGTGATCCTGCATGTAATATATCGCAGCTATTATTTGTTGTTCTTATTTCCCTCTTTAGAGTAATGTCTCATTTTACATACAAATCCGTCTGATGATGATCTAAGAGTAAATCGAAACCGATCACCCTATTTTTCAATTAAATTGTAATAACATTTTGCGAATGTGACTTTTCATTGTGAACCATATACTAGTTCGCTGAGTTTCCAATAGGAGACCATGTTTTCCATATTAAATAATTTACCTGACAACCACAGCAATAATTTATTAAATTTGAAAAATAAACTTTGATATTTTTGGTAGATTAATTGTTGCTGTGCCATAATTACTTCAGAGCAAACAGTGATTGCTTGGATGTTGTAAACTAATATTGTTTGATTAAGCTCATAGTGCATTATGCCGAACACAGAAAATATCCTTGTTCAAAGTACCTCCTGATGTAATGTCCCAAAAAAGTGCTGTCGAAACATGATCTATCTTCAACTTAAGATCATGTTAACACATACCAATCACTTTATACAGCAGCCTCTCAAAGAATGTTATGTTCATAGACATAAATTTGTGTTCTGCAGATGAAATTGGTATACGACTTACAGGATGTTTCATATGCTCTACCTCATAGGCAACACATCATCAGTGACAAACACAATTTTACAAATGAAAATGAAAATATTGGACAATACGATCAAATCAAATTTTCAAATATTTCTAAATCTATGCGACTTAACTTCTTTGCTTATTGGTCCTTGGGTTAATAAACTACTTCACCTTAAATTAACGTAAGGACAATACACACACCCATATCCCAGGGAGGACTCGAATCTCTGAAGGCGAGCAAACGCACGATGGCTTTAGAACGCTCGGACACTCCACCGCGGCTAAATAACAGGAAAACACATTATGCAATTAATTTACGCTTCTGAAGGTCTCTATGAAAACAGACGTTCAGGAACCTGTAAGTGTGGTACGAAAAACATTGTTAGGAAAGTTATGCTGACAAAATGAATGCAGCATCTGCAAAACAATTTTCACTACATAAATAACCAACTAACCCAGCTAAAGGAAAATGACTGAGGTACGACTGACGTCTGTAACCACAAATTAATCTTTAAAAGGTGTACGTGATGTTTAAAGTTGAATCTATCGTTTAGCAGACAACAAAAGTAGTTTATTTCAAAGTTACTCATTGAATACCTGATCTGATATTAGTCGTAGTCCAAATAGTTGTCATATATTGATGTTTAACAGTCAAGATCACTAAGTCATCAAAAAACTTCATCAAAATTTAACTGAGCACGTCCATTATTCATTAACACAGTAATTTGGTTTAATTATGGCCCTGATATTGATGTACATACTGTTAAATGAGAAACAGTGCATTAAACTGATTATGTGCGCAACCGATCTTTTAACAAAGCAACTATGACATGTAACCTACATGAAACATACACCGACTACACTAAAAAATTTGACTGCGAGAAAGATATTAAAAACACAAACCACTTTCTTAATGTTCGAGTACGAGAATTTTATGCAGATCAGTACCTGATTATCAAAACTCAGTATCATACTCAATTAACTGCAGTGTTGCACAACCGTCATTTACTACGTTCCAATAAAGAAATCTGTTCAACAAGATTACCAAAATCAATACTGCACTTTAAATCCACAAATAACTAATTACCAAATAAAGGAAGTAGGTTAATCTTCTAACTACGTAAATGAAACTGGACATGTAGGTCCACTTTGTTACTTATTATTAATAATCACCATTACATTACCTAAATGATACAACCTTTTCATAATTATATGAAATGCTATTACGTTCATTCCAGAGGTGGTACAACCTTTTTCACAATTATATTGCGGCGAGACACCACGTACACTGACTGCCGGCGTGGCGCAGGGAATAGCGTCACCGACTGTGGTGCTGAAGGTCACCGGTTCAATTCCGACCATCAGCAAAAGTTTATTTCTTTGTAATTAACACTTCCAGAAGTTTCTACATCTTTCTGATGTTCACTGGTTGTTTCTTATGTTTCAGTCACGGTCTGCACGGCCACTACGGTCGGGGGTTCGAATCCCCCCTCGGGCATGGATATTTGTGCCGTCTTTAGTATAAGGTAGTTCATAAGTAGTTTGTAAGTTTAGGGACTGATGACCCCGTAGTTAAGTCCCATAAGCTTAACAAACATTTGAACATTTTTTTTGTTTCTTATGTTAACTGGTCTTCTAATTTCTGGTAATTTCTGTCTGTGTATAAACAGCAGAGCACTCTGCCCGAGAGGCAGTCAGTGCTGCGTGTATGTTAAGTTCGTAATAATCGTGCTTTCAGTATAAGTGCTGTGTTCAGTTGTCTTCGAAGTCAAGGCTGCTTCCATTTCAACGCGACATTGTTTGGTGGAGGCGCCGGGTATTCTGTGCAACAGCTACATCACCGTGGCTCCGATTAGGCAACGCAAGAGCCGTCGCTTACACGGACTGGAACCGGAATACAATGGATATACTGAGTACAACCTTCCGAAGGTCCGTATTATGAGAAGAACGATGGAAACGAAACCAGCGGTAAGCCAGATGCACATCAGACACCCGTCGGTGTTTTCTGGAGACGCTGGACAGGACCCCAACAAATGGCTAAAAGGGTTCGACCGAGTCGCCAAGTACAACAGGTGGGATCATACGATGTGCTTGGCCAACGTTTACTTCTACCTGGACGAAACAGCCAAGAAATGGTTTGAAAACAAGAAGACAAGTTGAATAACTGGGAGACGTTCCCGGAGGAACTTAAGAAGACGTTTGGAGACCGTCAGCGACAAATTAGTTCAGCGGAAGAAAAATTGAAGAACCGGGCCCAACGACATGGTGAGGCGACACAGTCGTACATACAGAATGTTTCGGCCTTGTGTAACATAGTGTATCCGAATATGACTGAGACCGACAAAATCACGCACCTGATGAACGGTATTGCAGAATACATGTACCAAGCTCTTCTGATAAAAAACGTCGCTACGACGGAAGAGTTCATTAAATGGTGCCAGCGTACTGAAGAGATGCAACAAAGAAGGGTTGGCCGAAAGAAGAATGACAGACTCCCCAATGTAGTACCCATGGCCGTTGTGGAAGATCAGCATGACTTCGCTTCTCTCATACAACAAATTGTGAGAGAAGAATTACAACAATTTATGACAGCCGGAACTATTAGACCGAGCGAGCATCAGATCATGGCCGTGGATGTAAGCCCTGTAAGTGACGACGGAGCCGACGCCGCTGAGGAAGAGGTATTTCAGGCAATAGCTCCTGTCTGCCCCGCCAATCGCACCCGACGTCAAGAATGGCGTCGTCCTGCTAAGACTAACGCTGCAGCCGCCAAACGGCAGCCCATGAACCGGCCGACGCGGCCACAACCAACGTCCACGCCAACTATGACGCCCTGCAGAAGAACGGACATCTGGAGGACAGAAGAAAACACATCACTGTGTTTCCACTGTGGGCGCCCTGGACATGTACGCCACTGCAGAGCGAGAAGGCGAGTATTCGACGATTATTTGGCCGAAAGACGTCATCCATCAGAGCAATTCTATCCCAGGCACTCACCTGCTGATGAGTTCAGTCGACCTATGGGAAGAAGCCCATCGCCGTATCCTAGACGAGGTCACTCCCCGAAGTTCCGCAGCCATTCACCGTCACCGTACAGAGGTACCAGCCACTCCCCTACCCGCCGCGCCCAAGAAAACTAAGCGAGGCGCCCATCTTCTGAGGTTAGGCCGCGGCAGATGAAAATCCTGCATGGACGACAGTTGCTAAGATGTCGAGAAAACTCATCGACGTCCTAATCTGTCCGGGCACTTGTTGATTCAGGAGCGTCTTTTTCTCTATTGTCGGATAATTACCGCCGCACACTAAAGAAGACAATGTTCTGTGATACGGGGGTATCTGTACTGAAGGTCGCGAATGGAAAGTACGTCCAACCAGCAGGAACTTGTGTCGCAAGAATAACCATGAACAACATGACCCAGACGTTTGAATTCGTTGTGTTAACAGAATGTAGCCACAATGTCGGTGGGGGGGGGGGGTTCGAATCCCCCCTCGGGCATGGATATTTGTGCCGTCCTAGTTCGTAAGTAGTTCATAAGTAGTTTGTAAATTTAGGGACTGATGACCCCGTAGTTAAGTCCCATACTATACAAACATTTGAACATTTGATCACAATGTCATCCTCAGATGGGACTTCCTTCAGGCATCCCAAGCTATCATTGACTGTAGAATATCTGAGCTGTAAATTAAAGAATTTGTTCCGACGAGTACATGTAATAGAGAATTTCCTGGGAAGTTATTTGCCTTTAACAATGTGACGATCCCTCCATTGACGATGAGAAGAGTTGCAGTCACACACACAGATGAGCGATTAAACTGTGAAGTGCTTGTCGATAGTAAAAAGTTTATCTGGCTCACCACAGAAATTTACATACTGTTGGCTATCATAAGCATTACCAGAGGTCAAGGAGAGATTTGGATCACTAATTGTCACGAGCAGTCGCAACTTATCCCCAAAGGAATGTGTATCGGGACAGCTGAACCAATCCAGGACGGTGAACTCAACTTCATCAACGAAGAACCATGCTCTGCTGTTAGTACAGACAACACGCTGGAGGAAACAAACGTGGAACTGCCAATAGTGCCCAGACTGACCTAGGAACAACGCCAGCGGGTGTTGGCTATACTACGTCAGTTTTCGGGTGCATTCACACCTAAGCAGGGGAAAAGTCAGACGAAACGGTCCACAATAATGCACCTTATCAATACTGGGGATCATCCACCAATTAGCCAATGTTCGTAAAGAGTGTCACCAGCTAAAAGACGGATAATACAGATAAGATGTTACACAGTGACATTATTCATCCTTCGGAGATTCCTTGGTCGTCTCCGGCGGTCCTTGTAAAGAAGAAGGATGGCACGTGGTGATTATGTGTCGACTATTGGCTGCTGAACAAAATCACAAAGAAAGATGTCTACCCACTGTCACGCGTTGACGATACCTTAGACTGTTTGAAAGGAGTTACATACTTCACAACTATGGACATGCAGACAGGTTACTGGCAAATCGAGGTTGACGAAGCTGACAGGGAGTCAAATTAATGCCATTTGGATTATGTAATGCTCCGGCCACATTCGAACGCATGATGGACAACTTGCTTCGACACCTTAAGTGGACGACGTGCCTTTGCTATTTAGATGACATTATCGTTTTCTCGAAAACAGTTGAAGAACATCTGAGTTGCCTGTCAACTGTGTTGAAGTGTGTTCAGGCTGCAGGACTCCGCCTCAATCCAAAGAAGTGCCTATTCGTCATCAAAGAGATAAAAATCCTGGGGCACCTAGCCAACGAAGATGGTGTCAGCCCTGATCCAGACAAAGTAAGGGCAGTCACAGAATTTCCAACTCCTCAGCACATTCGTGATGTGAGAAGTTTTCTCGACCGTGCTCATACTACCGACGTTTCATAAAAGGATTTTGTAACAAGGCACGTCCAGTAGAAAAACTTCTGCAGGGAGACGCCAAGTTATACTGGGATGAGACAAAAGAAAGAGCTTTACGGGCACTTAAGGAGGCTCTAACTTCCGCGCCAGTGCTAGCCTTCTAGGACGAGAATGCGGAAACTGAACTTCACACAGACGCCAGTGGTTATGTAATTGGTGCTGTGCTTGTACAAGTTCAGGAAGGTGCTGAAAAACTGATACCGTATGCATCAAGAGTACTCTCAAAGTCCGAGATAAACTACTCTACAACCGAGAAAGAATGTCTCGCAGTTATCGGGGCTATCAACACGTTCCAGCCGTATCTATTCGGCAAACCATTCACCGTCGTGACAAACCACCATTCTTTGTGTTGGCTGACTAGCTTGAAGGATCCATCTGTCAACTAGCAAGATGGGCACTAAGACTCCAAGAATACGATGTCACAGTGGTATTCAAGAACGGGCGCAATCACAAGGATGCCGACTGCTTTCGAGGAATCCATTAGTGGAACACAATAGCATGAATGAAATTTCAGCCATCACTGAATTAGAAGACATTAAAGCTGAACAGAGGGAAGATCCAGCACTATTAAAAACGATAGAGGCCTTGGAGGAAGGAGAACTGACCAATGGGGAGTTCCAGCTTATAAACGGAACATTGTATAAGATAGGATAGGATAGGATAGGATGTTTTGGGCGCACAACAGCAAGGTTTTTAGCGCCCTGACAGGAGAATTAAACAACAGTAAATGAAGTAAGCCATGGCAACAACACGAACACATATTGCAAATCAGCGATGTAAAGTGGGAGACCACAGTACCCAACCTTACAAGTCCTTAAAAAGAAAATGTCGGAGTATAGGGGGACTCTGATCGCTGATGTGAGAGGCATCAGCGAGCCGTCCTTTAACACACTAAAATCTCCTGCCTAAGAGCTTAGGCCAGAGTCGGGAACGTTCACAAAATTGTAAAACGTTCGTCACTCTCACCTCGTCGTCAGCTAAAACAATGGGTAGGGTACGACCAAGATTAGCCGCTGCCCTCTCAGCACGATATAAAATACACTCAATTAAAATGTGGCGTATAGTTATTTGCACGCCACAAGCATCACAAATCGGTGGATTCTCCCGACGGAATAAAAAGCTGTGGGTCAAAGGGCTGTGTCCAATGCGAAGTCGCGTCAGTGTCACTTCGAAACGTCTACATGGCTGGCAGGAGGTTCGCCACGGTCGGACAGTTGGTTTAACCAACCACAGTTTATTACCTGTCGCTGCCAGCCACTTCTCCTCCCACAACTGAAGGGACCTCTGGCGCAGCACTGAGTAGACGTCCCGCAAGGGAATGGCACACTCCGTGACATTTGGGTCACCGCAGGCCGCCTTGGCAGCCACATCAGCCGCTTCATTTCCGCATGTCCCAACATGCCCAGGTACCCAAAGAAATGACACTTCTTTACCCCGCTGTTGGAGGAGGTAAAGTTGGTCATGGATCAACTGTGATATAGGTTCAGCCGGGTACATGACCAGCAGTGACTGGAGGGCACTAAGGGAATCGGAGCAGAGTAGAAATTTTTTACTTCGACCCCGACGGATGTGTTCCAGTGCCTGGAGGATAGCATGCAGCTCTGCCGAAAAAACTGAGTAGGCAGCGGGCAGGCGCATCCCTATCAGGTGACCTGGAAACACTGCAGAACACCCCACCGAGTCCCCTTGTTTCGATCCATCAGTGTACACAATTGTAAAATCACGATGCTTGTTTAAAATGTCGTAAAATTCTGACCGAAACGTCATGTCCGGGGTGCAATCTTTTTTAAAACTGGTTAAATCTAAATGGAGGCTGGGTCTCTGTAATGACCAAGGGGGATAACGACTCCATCCTCGACGCAAAACAGTAAAACCTGAAACACCCATAACTAAAAAACAGTCCTTAGCACGTATCCCAAAAGGCCTCGTAGCTCGAAGCCGATTACGAAACAACAGTTCCATAGGTGGCCGAGCGACAATATCGTAACCAGGTGTATACGGGGTGGACAACGCTGCATACGCCTGACGCACCATGAGGAGCTGTCGCCGTATGGAAAGCGGTGGCTCAGCAGCCTCGGCGCAAAGGCTCGGTATAGGGCTGGTGCGAAATGCCCCTGTAGCCAACCGAATCCCCTCATGGTGCACCACGTCCAACATTTTGAGGTAGGAAGGTCTTGCAGACCCATACACCGTGCAGCCGTAATCAAGCCGGGATCGTACAAACGCTCTATAAAACTGGAGCAGACGAGTCCTGTCAGCTCCCCATGAAGTGTGACTAAGACACTTTAAAATACTTAGTGCTTTGAGGCACCGTCTCTTCAAGTCTTTAAGATGAGGTAACCAAGTAAGCTTACAGTCAAATGTAAGACCCAGAAAACGCACAGTGTCTTTAAAATTCAGAACAGTGTCCCTCATCCGTAGTTCGGGTAAGTTAAAAATAGAACGCAAACGGTTAAAAAGAACATACACAGACTGTTGTTGTTGTTGTTGTTGTTGTTGGTTGTTTAAGGGGGACAAAACTGCAATGGTCATCAGTCCCCCATTCCATCTCTAGGCGTCAAAAGTAAAGCCAAACACGTAAAAGATAATACGCCTAGAGTTTAAAATATCGAAGTGGGAGATGAGTCCCACTAGTCCATAAAACATCAAGAACCACAAGACTAAACAAAAGATGGTTACACAAAGACAACTTACAACAAAGAAACTTGTTGTTGTTGTTGGTATTTAAAGGGGACTCAACTGCTGGGTTATCAGTCCCCTGTTCCCAGCTAGGAGTGAACTGGTAAAAGTTTCCCTTTCGTCGCATACTACTCTAAGTCCAGGATGCTCCAGGTACAGAGTGACAGTCAATCGTAAAATGATGACAGAACAATGGACAAGACAGGAGTGGACAAAATAGACAGAACACTAAAACAAGGCTGCAGAAGCGTGTGGCTGGCTGATCACAAAATAATACAGGATGAGCCAGCCACTCTGCACACTTTAAAATCCGTAGTTAAAAAACAAGTCAAAAACCGTAAAATGACAGTGGCCTATTGTTCTGGAGGGGGTGAAGCCCGACAGGGCGGGCTTATAGGCCCCACCACTAAATAGACCCATAAAAGCCAGTTGCGCGAATAAAACCTAAAACACGATCGACCATAGCAACATCGTCTCCTAACATAAAAGGAAGCGCATCTGGGAGATTAAAAGATTGTCGCAAAACAATTAATTGTGGACAGTCCACCAGGATGTGGACCACTGTCAAGGGGGCGCCACAGTCACACTGTGGTGCGTCCTCCCGCCGAAGAAGGTGGCCATGCGTCAGCCATGTGTGGCCGATTCGTAGGCGGCAGAGAACAACAGATTCCCTACGACACGACCGCAGTGAGGACTTCCATGTGGCCGTAGAGAGCTTCACTGCACGAAGCTTGTTGGGGTGATCAGAGTTAGCCCACTCGTAGTCCCACAGGCTACGGATCTTCCGATGGAACTCCAGTCGGAGATCGCTCTCTGGAAGACCAATAGCCAATGGACTGGAGGAAGTAGCCTGCTTAGCCAGCTGATCCACACGTTCGTTTCCAGGAATGCCGATGTGGCCTGGGGTCCAAACAAAGACCACCGAGCGACCAGACCGAACAAGCCTGGAAAGAGACTCCTGTACGGATTGCACCAAAGGATGTTTTGGGAAGCATTTGCCGAGGGCTTGCAAACCACTAAGGGAGTCAGAACAGATGACCAGAGACTCCCCATGGCAACCTCTGAGATGTTCAAGTGCCCGATAGATGGCAACTAGTTCCGCTGTGAACACGCTACTTCCATTGGGCAGCGAATGCTGTTCAGTATGCTCACCATGGACGTATGCATAGCCAGTACGGCCGTCGACCACAGAACCATCCGTGTACACGACGTCCGCGCCACAGAACTAAAACCGCCTGAAACTGGCGACGGAGACTCAGTGGCGCTACAGAGGCTTTTGATACATGCGCCAAGTCCAGCCGAAGCTGTGGACGTGAAAGTGACCAGGGAGCGATGCGGTAAGGCCTGTGAAAAGCCGGAGGGATAGGAATGGACTCAAGAGACGACAGGACGGAACGAACACGCACCGCGATCGGAAGACCCGACCTCGGTCGTCGTTGTGGAGATGGAAGTGCAGCCGTTGGAAAAAGAAGCCTGCGATTCGGATGATGTGGCATCTCATGAACATGGGCAGCATAGGAGGCCAACAGCTGCTGCCGCCGAAATCGCAGGGGAAGGACTCCAGCTTCGGCTAGTAGGCTTTCCACTGGACTTGTCCGAAAGGCCCCTGTCGCTAAACGGACGCCACTGTGTAGTACTGGGTCCAAGGCCTGCAATGCAGATGGGGCTGCTGAACCATACACGAAGCTCCCGTAATCCAATCGTGACTGAATCAGCGCCCTGTAGAGTTGCAAAAGACTCGTACGGGCGGCTCCCCAACTAGTGTGGCTGAGGCAGCGGAGGATATTGAGGTACCTCACGCACTTCTGCTTGAGCTGGCGAAGATGAGGCACCCAAGTGAGCCGGTTGTCGAAGAGCATGCCAAGAAATCGGTGAGTCTCTTCGACACGAAGAAGTTCATCATATAAATATAGCTCTGGGTCCAAATGGACAGCTCGACGACGGCAGAAGTGCATAACCCGGGTTTTCGATGGAGAAAACTGGAACCCATGGGTTGAGGCCCACGACTGCGCCTTTTGAATGGCTCCCTGTAGACGCCTTTCAGCTACCCCAACGCTAGCTGAGCTGAAGTATAGGCAGAAGTCATCGGCAAACAAAGAAGAAGAAACCGAAGACCCCACTGCCTCAGCAAGTCCATTGATGGCAATTAAAAATAGGGGTACACTAAGTACAGAGCCCTGTGGGACACCGTTCTCCTGGACGTGAGAGGAGCTGAGGGAAGTACCAACCCGTACCCGAAAAGATCGGAGGGAAAGGAAGTTCTGAATAAAAAGTGGGAGCGGACCTCGCAATCCCCAACCGTGCAGTGTAGCCAGAATGTGGTGGCGCCAAGTGGTATCGTAGGCCTTTCTGAGGTCGAAAAAGACGGCAACAAGGTGCTCACGCCTGCTAAATGCCGTACGAATGGCGGACTCCAGAGCCACTAGATTGTCAACAGTGGAGCGGCCTTGGCGGAAACCCCCTTGATGTGGGGACAACAGACCCCGATGTTCTAGGATCCACATAAGCCGCCGGCTCACCATACGTTCGAATAGCTTGCACAGAACGTTGGTGAGGCTGATTGGGCGGTAACTATCAGCCACATGTGGGTCAGCACCAGGTTTCATCACGGGGACGACGATGCTTTCCCGCCATTGTGACGGGAAAGCCCCCTCCACCCATAAACGGTTAAACAGGGCGAGAAGCTGGTGTTGAAACTTCACGGAAAGGTGCCGGATGAACTGGCTGTGGATTCTGTCCGGTCCTGGAGAGGTATCGGGGCATGCGGCAAGGGCAGTTTCGAATTCCCATTTACTGAAAGCAGAGTTGTACACTTCGGCGCGACGTGTGTGAAAGGACAGCCGTCTCTGTTCAACACGCTCCTTCAGCGCACGGAAGTCCGCACTGTATTCACATGTTGCAGAGGTGCGAGCATAATGCTCGGCCATGTGTTCTGCAATGGAAATCGGGTCGGTGCATAGGGTACCCTGGATGCGTAGGCTGGGAATCGCCGCCGGTGGACGGTACCCAAATAGGCGCCGAACCTGCGACCACACCCGGGATGCTGAGGCGCGACGGCCGATGCTGGCGACATACGTCTCCCAACAGTCCCGTTTACCCTGCCTGATGAGCTTTCGAGCCCGGGCCCGGAGCCGTTTAAAATCTATTAGGTTTTCGACAGTGGGGTGTCGCCGATGCCGCTGGAGCGCCCGACGACGATCCCGAATGGCCTCAGCGATTTCCGGCGTCCACCAGGGCACAGACTTACGCCGTGGGGAGCCAGAAGTGGTGGGAATGGTTGACTCAGCGGCTGAGACTATCGTGCTGGTTACCTGGTCAATCGCCATGTCCACGTCAGCTGGCAGTGGAACAGGAACTGTTGCAACTGAGGTGTAGCGTTGCCAATCAGCTCGATGGAGAGACCATCGAGATGGGCAGCCCGGAGGTTGAAAATCCAGGAGCGACACGAGGATGGGAAAATGGTCGCTGTTGCAAAGGTCATCATGGACCCTCCACTGGAAATGCGGGAGCAGGCTCGGGGTACAAACGGAGAGATCTATAGCTGAGTAGGTGCCTCGTGCCATGCAAAAATGCGTGGGTGCACCAGTGTTTAACAGGCAGACGTCTTGCTGCGATAAGAGCGTCTCTATGTCCCTACCGCGAGCTGTTGTCTGCGCTCCACCCCACAAGGGTTGGTGAGCATTGAAGTCCCCCAGAATCAGAAATGGTGGGGGAAGTTGTGCCACCAGGGTAGCAAGGTCAGTAATTGAAATCATCTCATCTGGAGGAAGGTAAAGTGAACAGATCGTCAGTTCCTGCATAGCCCGGATCCGAACAGCCACCGCCTCAAGAGTCGTGTGTAGAGGCACAGCGGCACTGGGGACAGTGGCAAGGACGTAAATACAGACACCTCCAGAGACCCTGTCATATACGAGACGATGTTTGTAGTAGCCCCGATACCCACGAAGGGCTGGGGTCCTATTAGCAGGAAACCAGGTTTCCTGCAGGGCTACACAAAACGCTGGGAAGCGGCACAACAAGTGCTGTAACTCTGGCAGGTGGTGGAAAAATCCGCCACAGTTCCACTGGAGGATCAGAGAGCCTCCTGGTCGCTGGGGCATGCTGAATTCGGCGGCGCGGTAGGGGTCGCAGTATCTTCTGCCGTCGCCGATTTCTGAGGCAGAGCCTCAACGTCCATGACTTCCGCAGACTCGGCAATTGCCAAGTCTTTGGGGGACGCGAGGATCTCTATCTCGTCCTCAGAAGAAGATGTGGAGGGGGGTGGTGGCAAGGTTGCCACCAGGGTATCCTTCTCCTTAGGCGGTTTCTTGTCTTTCTTCTTCTTCTTCGTTTCGCGCTTCTCTTTAGGTTTCTCATGCTGGGAGGGCGCTGCCAGCTCAGTCCCCTGGACTGAGGAGCGGCGTGCAGCCCTACGACCAGCTGGCAGTACTTTCTGCCATCCACTGGCATCCGCTGATTCAGCGGGAGAAACCTTAGAGGGAAGGGATCCGAGCGACCCCTTCCTAGCGCGAGGAGCCAGAGCAGGCTGTTGTTGCTCTGGCTCTGGGGTGGGGAGCAATGTCCCCTTTGGTGTGGTGGTTACCGCTCCCAAAGCAGGGTCTTTGGGGGCGGTGGAATTTGAGGTGCCCCCAGTAGTTAGGGGGCAGAGGTAGATGGTTGGGCCTGGGAGCCCACTAGGACCGACTGCACACGTGGCAATTCTTTAGATGAAGATACGGCTGCAGCAAAGGATGTCTTCATACTGATGGGATGCAGTTTGTCGTATTTCCTCTTCGCCTCCGAGTAAGACAGCCTATCCATGGTTTTATATTCCATTATCTTCCTCTCTCTATGCAGAACAGAGCAGGTGGGCGAGCAAGGGGAGTGGTGTTGTCCACAGTTCACACAAAGTGGAGGAGGTGCACAAGGGACGTTAGGGTGTTCCGCACGTCCACACTCTCGACAGGTGGAGTTGGCTGTGCACCTGGAAGACATGTGCCCAAACCTCCAGCACTTATAACAGCGCATAGGGGGAGGAACGTAGGGCTTCACGTCAATCCGGTAAATCATCACCTTGACCTTCTCAGGCAACGTGTCACCCTCGAAGGCCAAGATGAATGCGCCGGTTGCGACCCTGTTGTCCTTCGGACCCCTATGCACTCGCCGTATGAAATGAACTCCTCTCCGCTCCAAGTTCTTACGTAGCTCGTCATCGGTCTGCAACAGAAGATCTTTATGGAAGATTATACCCTGTACCATGTTGAGGCTCTTATGAGGAGTGATCGTCACGGGAACATCACCCAGCTTGTCACAGGCAAGCAGTGCTCGTGACTGTGCTGGGGATGACGTCGTAATAAGGACAGAGCCGGACCGCATTTTTGACATGCCTTCCACCTCACCGAATTTATCCTCAACGTGTTCGACAAAAAACAGGGGCTTTGTGTTGGTGAACGACTCACCGTCAGTCCGGGAACATACTAGGTATCGGGGGGCATAGGCCTCACCTCGATGTCTTGTCCTACGTTCCTCCCATGCCGTTGCCAAGGCAGGGAACGACTGAGGGTCATATTTCTCAGCATTGTACTCAACCTTTCCTCTCTTAGAGACGGTGGTTAAACGCCCACCAGCGTTACTTTGAGTTCTTTTCATCGTGGTCCCACGAGCAGCTAGGGAAATAAGAGTCCACCCAGGCAGAGCCCCGCTTGCCTGGGTAAGCCTTATACAACTGAGGTGCGGCAGGTTCCTCAGAGGTTGCTCGCTAATGACTGTTCTACCTCAACAGCCATGCATCTCCTCGGCACGTAGCACACCTTGAGATTGAGGGTTTTTTTATAGAGGTTTGTACCGTCCTCGCGACCCGGGCGATTAAGCCAAGATCCCCGGGCTCTGAAACGTACAACGTTCCACCGTCGCGCCGAACGATGGTCGTTGAAGCACGCACAGAGCTTACGGTGTAGCGGACTGTTGGCGCGACACAGTCCACAGCTCAGGACCCCGGGTTCGCCAAGCCCGTACTCAGCAAATTAATGCTGAGCCCCTGAGGGGACAAAGAAACTGATAGCCGTGGTTGACCGACCATAAGAATAAAAAAGGAAAAGTCAACCACTCGGTTTCACAAAGAAATCTCCAGTTAGAGAGAACGATAAAATCCCCCTGCTCGAATAAAACGTAAAACCGTATCTGCCATTGTGGCATCGTCACCTAAAACTTCCGATAAAACAGCAGGGAGGTTAAAATGTCTCCGCAAGGCGGCTAAAAGGGGGCAGTCCAACAATATGTGGACGACTGTCATAATGGAGCCACACTAACATTGGGCTGGGTCCTCACCCCGAAGGAGATGTCCATGGGTGAGCCATGTATGCCCAATGCGGAGGCGACACAAGACCACTGAGTCCCGTCGTGAACCGCGCATTGAGGAGCGCCATGCAACCGTCGTTTGCTTGACCACCCGGAGCTTGTTGGGCGTGCGCAGGCTACGCCACTCAGTATCCCAAAGCTGACGTACTTTCTGGCGCAACAATGAACGGAGATCAGAAGCCGGGAGGCCGATCTCTAGACAGGACATACCTACAGCCTGCTTGGCAAGCCTGTCAACACGTTCATTGCCCGGGATACCAACATGACCTGGAGACCAGACGAACACCACAGATCGCCCGGACCGTGTAATGGCATAGAGTGTCTCCTGAACAGCCAACACCAGGGTAGACCGTGGGTAACACTGCTCCAGAGCTCGAAGGCTGCTCAAGGAGTCGCTGCAAACAACAAAAGACTCGCCTGAGCAAGACCGGATATGCACAAGAGCTCTGTGAATGGCCACCAGCTCTGCAGTGTAAACACTGCAGCCATTCGGCAGAGAGTGCTGTTCCACATGGTCACCGTGTGTATAGGCAAATCCAACACGGTCATCCACCATTGAGCCATCGGTGTAGATCAGGTCATAACCACGGAACTCCGCTATGACAGCCGAGAACTGACGGCGGAGCGCCTCCAGTGGTACTGAGTCCTTGGGCCCATGGGCCAAGTCCAGCCGAATAGACGGCCTTGTCAAACACCATGGAGGTGTATGCACCTGGACCCGATATGGACACGGAAGGGGCAAAGACTCAAGTTCCAGGAGGAGGGACCGAACTCTATAGGCTATCGTATGACCTGACCTGGGGCGTCGCGGATGGTGAGGGACGACCACATTAGAAAACAGAAAACGACGGTTTGGATGGCCTGGGGAGCAATACACGTTCGCTGCATAAGCTGCGAGCAGGTGTTGGCGGCGGATCCCCAAAAGTGGGATCCCAGCCTCCACTAGTAAACTGTTCACCGGGCTGGTGCGGAAAGCGCCCGTCGCAATGCGGACCCCACAGTTGTGAATGGGGTCCAGGAGATGCAGTGCCGAAGGTGCCGCAGACCCATAGGCAATGCACCCAAAATCGAGACGGGACTGCACCAGCGCCGTGTAAAGCCGCAACAGTGTCGAGCGATCAGCACCCCAGGTCGTATGACCCAGGTGGCGGAGAAGGTTGAGATGGCGCCAGCACTTCCGTTTTAGCTGACGAATGTGGGGGAGCCACGTCAGCCGGGCGTCAAAGACCAGACCTAAAAACCGATGCGTGTCTACCACTGTCAGGACTTCGTCATTAAGGTAAAGTTCAGGGTGAGGGTGGACGGTCCGACGCCGACAGAAGTGCACCACTCTAGTCTTGGTGGCAGAAAACTGAAAGCCATGACTTAGGGCCCAGTTCTGCGCCTTCCGAATAGCACCTTGCAACCTACGCTCAGCAACCTGGGTGCTGCAGGAACTAAAAAAGATACAAAAGTCGTCAGCGTAAAGAGAAGGGGAGACCGACGATCCAATTGCTGTCGCTAGGCCATTGATGGCAACTAAAAATAATGGAACACTTAAAACTGAGCCCTGAGGAACGCCATTCTCCTGGATGTATGAGGCGCTCAGGGAGGCACCAATTTGAACACGAAAGGTACGGACAGCTAAAAAATTCTGGATAAAAATCGGTAGGGAGCCCCGGAGGCCCCAGTCATATAAAGTGTTGAGGATGTGGCGTCGCCAGGTGGTATCATATGCTTTGTGCATATCAAAGAAGTCGGCAACAAGGTGTTGGCGCCGGGAAAAAGCTGTGCGGATTGCAGACTCGAGGAACACCAGATTATCGGTGGTAGATCGACCCTGGCGAAAACCGCCCTGGCATGGAGCCAACAATCCTCGAGTCTCAAGAATCCAACACAACCGCCGACTGACCATCCGCTCCAGCAGTTTGCACGGCACGTTAGTCAGGTTAATGGGCCGATAGCTATCCAAGGAACGAGGATTTTTGTCGGGCTTAAGCACCGGGATGATGATACTCTCCCGCCACTGTGACGGGAAAACACCATCACACCAAATGCGGTTTTAGACCGCAAGTAGGTTTCGCCGACTATCTGCTGAAAGATGTTTCAGCATTTGACTATGGATGCTATCAGGCCCTGGCGCCGTGTCAGGACACTGTTGAAGAGCATTGAGGAGCTCCCACTCAGAAAAGGGAGTGTTGTAAGATTCAGAGCGGCTGGTACGAAAGGAGAGAGACTGGCGTTCTACCCTCTCCTTTACTGCACGGAAGGCCGGTGGATAATTTTCAGAGGCAAAGGCACGAGCATAATGCTCGGCGAACATCTCTGCAAGTGTGGCCGGGTCCGTACATAGGACTCCATTTGAGGAGATACCAGGGATTCCCACTGGTGTCTGTAATCCCTGTAGCCGTCACACACAGACCTCTCGGTTGAAAATTTAAAACCGGTCTTCTGTGCCCATTCGTCCAGCCGTTGGAGGGTGAGCTGCAACTGACGTGTTGTCGTTGCAAGGCTGGAGGAAGAACAGAAGACAGAGAAGTCATCAACAAACAGGGAACACTGGACAGGACGTTTCACAACAGAAGTAATGCCGTTAATAGCAATAGCGAACAACGTCACACTTAAAACACTACCCTGAGGGACACCATTCTCTTGCTCAAAGCGGTCAGAGAGCACGCCACCAACGCGATACCTAAAATAACGCGGAGAAAGGAAAGACCGAATAAAAATGGGAAGACAACCTCTAAATCCCCAGTCGTGAAGCTGCTGAAGTATAAGACGCCGCCAAGTAGTATTGTAGGCCTTCTTGATATCAAAAAATACGCCCAAAAGGTGGTGACGTCGCAGGAAAGCCTGTTGGATAGCCGCCTCCAGAGAGGCCAGGTTATCGAAAGTGGAACGATACCTCCTGAACCCACACTGGAAGCGAGTAAGGAGCTGCCTGGATTCCAACATCCAGACAAGGCGGCGGTTGACCATCCGCTCTAAGGTCTTTCCAATGCAACTAGTAAGGGCAACACTACGATAGCTGCTTGGGCACGTACGATCTTTCCCAGGTTTTAGAAGGGGGATTAAAATTGCTTCTCTCCACGAATCAGGAAAGTGACCTGACGACCAAATGGCATTAAAAAGATTCAGGAGGACTTCTTTATTTCGCTGTGTTAGGTGCCTCAGCATACTGTAGTGAATGCTATCATTGCCAGGGGATGTGTCATGCGCCACAGACAAAGCAGAATCCAGCTCCCACAGTGTGAAAGGGCAGTTGTAATCCTGATGACCAGTGGACCTGAAGTCCAAATTGCCCTTCTCAGCAACCACTCTGTGGCGCTGGAATACCGGGTCCTGGTTGGCAGTAGCTGTAACACTGGCAAAATACATAGCCAAGTGCTGGGCAATATCCCGCGGGCTGGTGTGGAGAACGCCATTCCCCATGATAGCAGTCACTGGACACCTCCCCCCTTTCCCAGAAATCCTCCGTATGGTCTCCCATACAGTGGAACTTTTAGTGGAGCGGGTAACGGTACTCAGGAACTGTTGCCAAGATCTCTTTCGGCTCTCTCGTATAATTTGGCGACATTTTGCCCTCGCCATCCGAAAGGCCGCGAGGTTGTTTGCAGTTGGCCGACTCTTAAATCTACGCAGAGCTGCACGCCTGGCCCTAATCGCTGAGCGACACTCGGCCGTCCACCAAGGGACAGGCTGCCGTTTTGGTCGTCCTAACGACATCGGCATAGATGCATCAGCAGCACTGTGTATAGTTTGAGTGATGCAGTCCACCCATTCCTGGACATTGCCACGAATTTCTAGTTCAGCGAGTTGGCTGAACAATGTCCAGTCGGCTTTGCTGATCACCCAATGAGATGGTCTACATTCAGGCTCTACACCGTCTGGCAGGTGAAGCCAGATGGGGAAATGGTCACTACCATGCAGGTCATGGACCACTTCCCAATGTGTAGAGTGGGCGTGGGCTGGAGAACAAAGCGAGAGATCTATGGCTGAGAACGACCCCGTTGCAGTACAAAAATGTGTGGGCTGTCCCGTGTTCAAAAAATGTGCGCTCGATGACAAGAGAAGCCTCTCGGTCGCTCGACCCCTGGGGCAGGTTCTAGCAGAGCCCCAAAGCACGTTGTGTGCATTAAAATCCCCACAGAGGATAAAAGGGTGGGGGAGCTGCATCAGAAGGTCTTCGAGGGCCGCTACATCAAACGTGTCGTGAGGTGGCAGGTAGAGGGAGCACACTGTCAAACGGTGGCGCACATAGACGGAAACTGCAACGGCTTGTAACTGTGTAATGAGAGAGAGGGGCTCAGAGTGATACGCCGTATTAGCAAAAATTGCCACTCCGCCTTTCGCTCTCTCTCCACTAAGATCGTCCTTCCTGTGGAGTACATAGCCACGGAGCTCAGGGTTGTCAGTGGTTTTGAAGTTCGTCTCTTGAAGGCATATACAAATTGGTCTACCCTGAGTCAATATACGGAGTTCCTCCACATGCGTCCTGAAACCCTGCAAGTTCCACTGTAGTACTGGGACCATTTATCAGGGAGGTTGGATCTTCACCCTCTCTTTCTTCCGAGACGGAGACACTGAACGTGGTGGAGGTCCAGAATGGGGGCGAGAGGGTTGCACCTGAGGGAGATCCAGCTCCATGAGGTCTGGAGCTGGGTCAGACGAAGGTTCAGGCGGAATAACTTCAATGAAGTCTGAAAGGTGCATAGCTGTTTTTGCCTGTGACTGTGGTTTGGTGGAAACCTTCTTCGGTTTAGGTGGCTTGGTGGTGGAGACAGAGGTCGTGATTGCAACTGTGGTGACGGTGGCGGTGTTGGTGGTGGGTGTGGCAGTGACGGTGATGGCGGGCTCTGCAGGAAGAAGTACCACGGGCTCTTCAAAGGCAGTATCCGTACCTTTGTCAGCTGTCGTCAGTGGGGCTACGGAAGGTGCAGGTTCCACGGCCTGGCATGTGCACTGGCAAGTGCACGTGTTGGTTCCTATACTGACAACCTCAGTTTGTGTGCAGGCATCAGCTCTGGCAACTGGCTTCTGCAGTACTGAAGCGAATGACGTGGTAAACACAGCAGGTTGCATGGCCTTGAAGGTCTTCTTGGCCTCTGCATAGGAGAGACGCTGAGTGGTTTTAATTTTTTGTATTGTCTTCTCCTGAAGGTAGACTGCACAATCCCTACTCCAGACTGCGTGGTCGCCAGAACAGTTGACACAGGTCATAGGTGGAGTACAGTCAAACCCATCGTGTGCTGCTTTACCACATTTGCCACAGGTGGCTTCCCCCTTGCATCCCAAGGTGGTATGCCCAAAGCGCTGGCACTTAAAGCAGCGCATGGGGTTAGGGACATAGGGTCGTACATTTAAACGGAGAAAACCCGCCTTAATATGTTCAGGTAGTCGAGGGCAATTGAAGGTGAGGATGAAGGACTCAGATGGAACGAGTTCTCCATTCACCCTTTTCTTCATGTTCTGCACATCGACTATACCGTCTGCAGCCCATTCCTCCTTCAGTTCATCCACTGGAATGTCAATAAGATCTCTACAGGAGACTACGCCCTTGCTATAGTTAAGAGTACTGTGTAGCTCCGTTTCGATTTGATATTCCCCAAGACTCTTAGCTGTTTGAAGTTTGGACGCCTGTTGGGAAGTTGATGTTTCCACCAACAGGGTGCCATTACGCAACCGCTTCACTGACTTTAAAGGACCAGCAATTCCTTCGAGCCCTTTGTTGATATAGAAGGGCGACACCTTCTCAAACGAACCTTCTTTTCTCTTCACGACAATAAACACATTCTGGTTAGCAGCCTGTGCTCTGTTACTCTGGACAAAAAATTTTTTTGAAGAACCTAAATCCGGAGGACTAGGTACCCGAGCCCTCTTTTTTGATTGGGTGTTGGTACCCCCCAGTGGCACACCCATCCCACTGGAAGGTTCATGGGTTAAATTAGAGTGTTTCATCTCGGTCCCACGAGAAGCTAGGGAAATACGTGTCCACCTAGACAGAGCCCCGCGTGCCTAGGTAAGCCTTATACAACTGAGGTGCGGCAGTATCCCCAGAGGTTGCTCGCTAGCGACTGTTCCTCTTCAACAGCCATGCATCCCATCAGCACGTAGCACACCTTCGGATTGAAGGGTTTTTTATAGAGGTTTGTACCATCCTCGCGACCCAGGCGGTCAAGCCAAGATCCCCATTCCCCGGTACACACATCGTTCCACCGTCGCGCCACACGGTGGTCGCTGCAGCGTGCCCAGAGGTTACGGTGTCTAGAGGACTGGCGGCGCTTACCGGTCCCCAGCTCAGGACCCCAGGTTCGCCAAGCCCGTACTCAGCAAATGAATGCTGAGCCCCTGAGGGCACATTGTATAAGAGCAACTACGATCCACTGGGCCCAAATGGCTACTGGTCGTTACAACTCATCTCCAGCCAACTGTCCTCAAATAATTCCACAATGCTCCAATATCCGGTCATCTGGGATTCGTGAAGACCCTTAGACAGAATCAGACGCAGGTATTACTGGAAAGGTCTCCACCGATCTGTGAAGCACTATGTGAGTCATAGTAAAGAGTGATAGCGACGGAAGCGTGTGCCGCTATTACCTCCAGGGCATCTCGTACCGATTCTGCTGGCAGCAGCTCCATTCCACCGAGTTGGGATCGATCATTTAGGGAGGTTTCCGAAGTCGACAACCGGTAACCGATGGATAACTGTCTGCACTGACTACCTCACACGCTACGTAGTAAACAAACCTGTGCCGACTGCAGAAGCTCCAGAGATAGCAAAATTCCTTGTAGAAGGCATTATTTTGAAGCATGAAGCACCACTTGTCATGATATCTGATCGTGGAAAAGTATTCCAGTCAAAACTAGTATCAGAGGTAATGACACGGTGCGTCATTGTCCACAGAATGACAACTGCATACCATCCTCAGACAAATGGTCTTACGGAACGTTTTAACAAGACGTTAGCCGATATGCTGTCGATGTACGTCGATGTTGAGCAGAAGGATTGGGATACAATTCTGCCAGTCGTGACATTTGCTTACAATACCGCAAGACAAGACACCACAGGCTTCACGCCGTTTTTCCTGCCTCATGGCTGAGATGATAATGGATACGCTGTTCCCCTTCCAACCAGAAGACACTCAGGATGACTATGTTAAAAAGCTCATCACCAGGGTCGAAGAAGTAAGACAGCTGGCTCGTATACGGACACTGGACGCCCAGGAGAAGGACCGTCAGCGGTATACGACAAGCACCGACCTTTTGTGTACAGACCAGGAGATCTGGTATGGATTTTTACCCCTATATGGAAGGTTGGACTGCCAGAAAAGTTATTGATGCGATACTTTGGTCCGTATCGTGTCATACGCCGCCTGTCTGCCGTCACATACGGATTTGAGGATTAGAAGCCGTCGTCGAAACGACAAAAACGAAGAGGCATTGTTCACGTCCTGTGTATGAAGCCTTACTACGATCCTGAAGAGCAGGTAGACGACAATGGCTTTTTGTTCAAGGACTCTAAGAACGGTGAGGTTACTGATGAAGCCACGACAGAACCGTCTGTCGTCGATAATCGTACAGAAGGGAAGGATTCTCCAGAACTGCCATACAGAGGACCCATGACAAGGTCAAGATCCAGGACATTGTAGCTGGCTTCACAGGGAACATAACACACTGACTGTCGGTGTGGAGCAGGGGATAGCGTCACCGACTGCGGTGTTGAAGGTCGCCGGTTCAATTCCGCCCATCGGCAAAATAATTATTTCTTTGTAATTAACAATTCCAGAAGTTTCTACATCTTTCTTATGTTCACTTGTAAATTCTAGTTGTTTCTTATGTTAACTGTTCTAATTTCTGGTACATTCTGTCTGTGTATAAATAGCCCCCCCTGCGGGTTTGGGGGTAAGGGGGTAAGAATAGGTCCGCGGTATTCCTGCCTGTCTTAAGAAACGACTAAAAGGAGTCCTCATACGTTTCGGCCGTATATCTTTGGTCCCCTCTGTGGGTTTGACCTTACATTTTTCAAAATTTTCCTGAAGAGCGAACCATTTGGGGAAGGACACCTTATGTGGTGCATTGACTATTCCTTGTGCAATTCTATCTTATGCACCCATTATGGAACGGCATCATGGCTGCGGCTTTTATGTAGCCGTCAGACAGATTATTTCATCTCAGTGCAAGCCATGCCCGTTGTGCACTGACACTCTTGCACCCCAGTCATAATGGTTTACACTGCGCCAGAAAGCCAGCACGGTAGCCAGCCCTTTGGGGTGGGGTCGTCATATACCCTCTTGGCTGTAGCCCACTGACACCAAATGTATCGCTCTGCCGATGCCAGAGCTGCATACTCCTCATGCAAGCCAAGGAGTTGATGCTCGTCTCTGTGGGGCGTCAGGACTCCCGGCAATGGTCATCCTGCCAGGTGACGTTGCTGTGCCTGGGTGGCGCCCATGAGGAGAGCCCCTGATCGGAGTGGGTGGCATCGGGGCGGATCACCCGCAATGAAAAGACAAAAATCGGGTGACGTTGGCGGACGTACAACCGCGGTCTCTAAGAAAGGAAAATTTAATGCCTCTATGTACGACCCACGAACGTTCCCTCCCTGACTGCACCTTGGGAGGGACGTCGGGCCGCAATACAGAATGACGATTATGCTCCTCGCTATCTAGTTTGTAGCAGGACTGATGGGGACTCATTTTCAGCGACCAAGCCTCAGTTCTTTGTGGACCATCTGGAGGACACGTTTGGCGAAGTGGAGTCATTATCGAAAATGCACAACGGTTCTGTTCTCATCCACACAGTATCTCCTGCCCAGTCACGGGTGCTACTCGCTTGTTGTTGTTGTTTATAGGGGACCAAACTACGAGGTCATCAGTCCCCTGTTCCAGGCAGTGATGAAACATGTGAGAGAACGAAAACACAGAGAACAAGGATTTGAGAATTCCTTGAATGTAAAATAAAGACAAACACTACACTTATACACAGAGGAGTGCACAAAACGGATAAATATACAATTTCACAGCAGAATGCTATGGCCGGCTGATCACTAAGATAATAACGGATGAGCGAGCCATGCTGTACACACTAAAAAACCAACTCAACCGAAAAGGTAGAGGCTATCAAGTAACGTAAAAAACAGTGTAAAAATGAGGGTCTGTGAATCTCTCAGAAGCGCCTTCCATTAAATGGAAGGGTAGAAACCAGATGCGCGAATAAAATTTAAAATAGTAGTAGCCAAGGAGGCATTGTCACCTAAAACTGATGGCAGCGAATCTGGTAGGCTAAATGACTGCCGCAAAGCGGCTAAAAACGGACAATGCAACAGTATGTGGACCACAGTCAGCTGGGCGCCACAACGGCAAACTGGTGGGCCCTCTCGACGCAATAGGTGGCCGTGTGTTAACCACGTATGGCCAATGCGTAGTCGGCAGAGTACAACGGCCTCCCTACGAGAGGCTCGCAGGGAGGACCTCCACATTGCCGTAGTAGGCTTAACAGCACGGAGCTTATTCGGTGCATTCGATTCAGCCCACTCTCTATTCCAAAGGCTTAAAACCTTCCGATTTAGCACCGCCCGGAGATCCCTCTCCTGGAGACCGATTTCCAGGATAGTGGAGGTAGTGGCCTCCTTCGCCAGTTGGTCAACACGGTCATTTCCTTTTATTCCAATGTGTCCTGGAGTCCAAAGGAAGACCGCAGTGCGACCAGATGTACATAGTCTGTATACAGCTTCCTGAATGGACTGTACCAATGGATGTTTTGGGAAACAATGGTTAAGGGCTTGCAGACCACTCAGGGAGTCAGTACAAATAACCACAGACAGTTTCCCCGGGGCAGGCTCTGAGGTGTTCAAGGGCCCGCCAAATGGCGACAAGTTCCGCCGTAAACACACTACTCCCACTGGGCAATGAATGTTGTTCTACATGCCGGCCGTGGGTATAGGCATACCCAACATGGCCATCGACTAGGGAGCCATCAGTGTATATAAATTCAGCGACATGGTAGGAATGTAGAAGGGTTTGGAAATGTTGACGCAGAGTCGTTGGTGCAACGGAGGCTTTGGAGTCTCGGGACAAGTCCAACCGAAGCTGGAGGCGAGGAATGACCCAAGGAGGAGTACTGGGACGGTACTGGAAGGTGAGAGGAAGAGGAAGGGACTCTAGAGAAGAAAGAAGGGAACGAACACGAACCGCAATCGGGAGACCCGACCGTGGACGTCGTCGCGGGGAAGGGAGTGCGTCAGCTGGGAAGAGGACCCTGCGATTTGGGTGGTGAGGTACGGCATGAATATGGGCAACATAAGAAGCCATTAGCTATTGCCTTCTGAATCGCAGGGGGGGAACCCCAGCCTCAGCAAGAAGGCTTGTCACAGGACTGGTACGGAAGGCCCCCGTTGCTAAACGGATGCCACTGTGGAGTACTGGGTCCAAGGCCTGCAATGCAGAGGGGGCTGCTGAACCATACACAACGCTCCCGTAATCTAAGCGCGATTGAATCAGCGCCCTGTAGAGCTGCAAAAGACTTGTACGAGCGGCTCCCCGACTAGTGTGGCTGAGGCAGTGTAGAATATTGAGGTACCGCACGCACTTCTGCTTAAGCTGGCGAAGATGGGGCACCCAAGTGAGCCGGCTGTCGAAGAGCATGCCAAGAAATCGGTGAGTCTCTTCAACACAAAGAAGTTCATCATATAAATATAACTCTGGGTCCAAATGGACAGCGCGATGACGGCAGAAGTGCATAACCCGGGTTTTAGATGGAGAAAATTGGAATCCATGGGTTGAGGCCCACGACTGCGCCTTTCGAATGGCTCCCTGTACACGCCTTTCAGCTACCCCCGGCTAGCTGAGCTGAAGTATAAGCAGATGTCATCGGCGAACAAGGAGGAAGAAACCGACGACCCCACTGCCTCAGCAAGTCCATTAATGGCAATTAAAAATAGGGGTACACTAAGGACAGAGCCCTGTGGGACACCGTTCTCCTGGACGTGAGAGGAGCTGAGGGAAGTACCAACCCGTACCCGAAAAGATCGGAAAGAAAGAAAGTTTTGAATAAAAAGTGGGAGCGGACCTCTCAAGCCCCAAGCGTGCAGTGTACCCAGAATGTGGTAGCGCCAAGTGGTATCATACGCCTTTCTGAGGTCGAAAAAGACGGCAACAAGATGCTCACGCCTGCTAAATGCCGTACGAACAGCAGACTCCAGGGCCACTAAGTTGTCAATGGTGGAGCGGCCTTGCCGGAAACCACCTTGACGTGGGGACAACAGACCCCGATGTTCAAGTATCCACATAAGCCGACGGCTCATCATACGTTCAAATAGCTTGCACATAACGTTGGTGAGGCTGATTGGGCGGTAACTATGAGCCACCTGTGGGTCACCACCAGGTTTGATCACCGGAATAACGATGCTTTCTCGCCATTGTGACGGGAAAGCCCCCTCCGCCCATAAACGGTTAAACAGGGCGAGAAGCTGGTGTTTAAACTCCACAGAAAGGTGCCGGATGAACTGGCTGTGGATTCTGTCCGGTCCTGGAGAGGTATCGGGGCATGCGGCAAGAGCAGTTTCGAATTCCCATGCACTGAAAGCGGAGTTGTACACTTCAGCTCGATGCGTGTGAAAGGATAGCCGTCTCTGCTCAACACGCTCCTTCAGAGCACGGAAGTCCGCACTGTATTCGCATGTTGCAGAGGTGCGAGCATAATGCTCGGCCATGTGTTCTGCTATGGAAGTCGGGTCGGTGCATAGGGTACCGTGGATGCGTAGGCTGGGAATCGCCGCAGGTGGACGGTACCCAAATAGGCGCCGAACCTGCGACCACACCCGAGATGCTGACGCGACGGCCGATGCTGGCAACATACGTCTCCCAACAGTCCCGTTTACCCTGCCGGATGAGCTGTCGAGCCCGGGCCCGGAGCCGTTTAAAAGCTATTAGGTTTTCTATACTGGGGTGTCGACGATGGCGCTGGAGCGCCCGACGACGATCCTGGATTGCCTCAGCGATTTCCGGCGTCCACCAGGGCACAGACTTACGCCGTGGGGAGCCAGACGTGGTAGGAATGGCTGCCTCAGCAGCTGAAACTATCGAACCGGTGACCTGGTTAACCGCAATGTCCAAGTCGGCTGGCAATGGGACGGGAACCGTAGCAGCTGAGGTGAAGTGGTTCCAATCAGCTCGATGGAGAGACCATCGAGATGGGCAGCCCGCTGGTTGAAAATCAAGGAGTGTCAAGATAACAGGAAAATGGTCGCTGTTGCAAAGGTCATCATGGACCCTCCACTGGAAGTGCGGGAGCAGGCTCGGGGTACAAACAGAGAGATCAATTGCGGAATACGTGCCTCGCGCCACGCAAAAATGCGTGGGTGCACCAGTGTTTAGCAGGCAGATGTCGTGCTGTGATAAAAGCGTCTCTATGTGCCTACCACGACCTGTTGTCTGCGCTCCACCCCACTAGTGATGGTGGGCATTGAAGTCCCCAGAAGCAGAAATGGAGGGGGAAGTTGTGCCACCAGGGCAGCAAGGTCAGTAAACGATACCACCTCGTCTGGAGGAAGGTAAAGAGAACAGATCATCAGTTCTTGCGTAGCACGAATGCGAACAGCCACCGCCTCAAGAGTCGTGTGGAGAGGCACAGCGGCACTGGGGACAGTGGCAAGGACATAGATGCATACACCTCCAGAGACCCTGTCATACATGGTACGGTTTTTGTAATAGCCCCGATAGCCACGAAGGGCTGGGGTCCTTTGAGCAGGAAACCAGGTTTCCTGCAGGGCTATACAAAATGCTGGAAAGCGGCACAACAATTGCTGCAATTCTGGCAGATGGCGGAAAAAGCCGCCACAGTTCCATTGGAGGATCATAGAGCCTTCTGGTCGCTGGGACATACTGATTTCTGCGGCGCAGGAGGGTCTATAGTTTCTCCTTCTGTTGCCGATTTTTGAGGCAGGACCTCAACGTCCATAACTTCCAAGGACTCGGTAATAGCCAAGTCTTTTTGGGACACGAGGATCTCTATTTCATCCTCAGATGAAGAGGAATGTTTCGGTGGCACGGTAGCCACCAGAGAATCCTTGGATTTACTCTTACTTTTGTGTTTTTTCTTCTCACGAGGTTCCTTAGGCTTCTCATGCCGGGAGGGCTTCGCGGAGCCATCCTCAGGAACTGTGGATGCCTGCACGGCCCTGCAACCAGCAGTAGGTGGCTCCTTCAGCCACCTAGTGATATCTACAGGAGAAGCCTTTGAAGGAAGGGATCCAAGGGAGCCCTTCCTCGCGAGAGGAGCCAGAGATGGTTGTTGTGTCTCTGGTTCAGAGGTGGGGACTGAGGGCCCCACAGGCGGAGATGGTGGTGCTCCCAAGGAAGGGACCTTGGGGGCATCAGAGGATGAGGTACCCCCAAACACCATGGGGGTAGATGTGGGCGGTTTGGGCGAAGGGCCCACTGTGGAAGACGAGGCAGTGGAGAGTGGTACCAGAGATGGCAGAGGCAGTTGTGATGCAACTGTGGCATATGATGTCTTCATGCTCACAGGATGGAGCTTGGCATACTTCTTCTTGGCCTCTGAGTATGATAACCGGTCCAGGGTCTTATATTCCATAATTTTACGTTATTTATAAAGAACCGTGCAGTCTGGCGAACATGGAGAGTGATGCTGCTTGCAGTTGACACATACTGGAGGAGGGACACAAGGGGCGTCCGGATGTGAGGCACGTCCGCACTCCCGACATGTAGGGTTACCATCACATCGGGAGGACATGTGCCCAAACCTCCAGCATTTGAAGCAACGCATAGGGGGAGGAACGTAGGGTTTTACGTCACACCGGTATATCATTACCTTGACAGTCTCTGGCAACATATTGCCTTCGAAAGCCAAGATAAACGCACCCTATTGTCCTTCGGACCCCTATAAATACGCCGGATGAAATGGACTCCTCGCCTCTCTAAGTTCTGCCGTAACTCATCGTCAGACTGAAATAGAAGGTCATTGTGAAATATAAGTCCCTGTACCATGTTCAAGCTCTTGTGGGGAGTAATGCTAACGGGGACGTCACCCAGCCTGTCACAAGCAAGCAGTGCCCGTCACTGAGCTGGGGACGATGTCGTTATAAGTACAGCCCCAGATCTCATTTTAGACATGCCATCTACTTTCCCAAACTTATCCTCAAGGTTTTCCACAAAAAACAGAGGCTTCGTAGTCGTAAACGATTCGCCGTCCTTCCTAGTACATACCAAATAACGGGGGGCATAAAGCTCACCTCGCTAACGAGCCCTGCGTTCTTCCCATGGTGTGGCCATGGAAGGAAACGCTTGGGGGTCATATGTCTCAGCATTAAATTCAGTTCGCCCACGCTTAGAGACGCCGGTTTTGCGTCCGGCAACGCAATTTTGTGCTCGCTTCATTCTCGTCCCACGAGCAGCTAGGGAACTAAAGGTCCACCCAGGCAGAGCCCCGCTTGCCTGGGTAAGCCTGATACAACTGAGGTGCGGCAGGTTCCTCAGAGGGTGCTCGCTAACGACTGTTCAACCTCAACAGCCATGCATCTCCTCGGCACGTAGCACACCTTGAGATTGAGGTTTTTTTTATAGAGGTTTGTACCGTCCTCACGACCCGGGCGATGAAGCCAAGATCCCCGGGCTCTGAAACGTACAACGTTCCACCGTCGCGCCGAACGATGGTCGTTGAAGCATGCACAGAGCTTACGGTGTAGCGGACTGTTGGCGCGACACAGCCCACAGCTCAGGACGCCGGGTTCGCCAAGCCCGTACTCAGCAAATTAATGCTGAGCCCCTGAGGGGTACTCGCTTGTGACAAACTGGGTGATTTTGCAGTGACCATTACTCCTCAGAAGTCCCTGAATATGGTCCAGTGTGTAATCTTCCATCGGGATTTGTTGCTCCAGACAGACGGCGAGCTACGGGCGAACCTTGAGCAACGAGGCATTCATTTTATCTGGCGCGTCCATAGGGGCCCAAAGGATAATAGGATCACAACAGGTGCCTTCATCTTGGCCTTTGAGGGTGATACATTGCCCGAAAAGGTAAAGGTGATGGTCTACCGTTGTGACATGCGGCCTTATATTCCTCCCCCTATGAGGTACTTTCAATGCTGGAATTTCGGCCACATGTCTTCCCGTTGCATGTCCAGTGCTACATGTAGGGACTGTGGGCGTCCAGCACATCTGGGCGCCCCATGTACACCGCCTCCCATCTGCATCAACTGTGGTCAGAACCATCCTCCCTGCTCGTCACAATGTCCAGCACTTCAATGGGAGTATAAAACACTGGACCGTACACCATATAATGAGTCAAAGAAAAAGTTTGACCATCTGCACCCTGTTACAATGAAAAACTAGTTCGTAACATCGTCACCACTCTCGTTGGCGGCGGCAGTATTTCCTGCTTCCTCTGCTTCTGTGGGCACCCAGGGCCGCCAACCTACTCCTGCCCCCACAGTGTTTGGGGGTTATCCTACCACAGCTCCCAAGGCAAAAGCCTTGGGATCAGCTACCATCTCTCCACCGGAGAAAGAACAACCTTCTCTGGATTCCCTCACATGGAAGGGGTCCCTTGGATCACTCCCTTCCACCAGTGTCGATATCGACACTAACCAGCAGCAGGCGCGCTCGCCGACTGCTCGTCGCAGGGCTTCGTGCTCCTCCTCAGTGCCTGTGGCTGAGTCTGAGAAGCACCTTCCACCGGCGAAGCCCCTGAGCGAACGGAGTGGTAAACAAAGACAGAAGAAGACTATGACAAAAGAGTCCACTGTGGCTTCCGCGCCACCACTCCCCTCCACCTCCATCTCTACTTCTGAGGATGAGGTGGAGTTTCTTGCGCCACCTGAGGACCTCGCTCTCGGGGACGCCATTGACAAAATGAACAGTTCGAATGACAAGCCGAGACCGGTGGATGCAAGTGATACTGAGTTATAGCGCACCGACTCGTCTGATTCATGTCTTCCCAGCACTCAACCAATGTCATCCTCCAGTGGAACTGTGACGGTTTCTACCCACACCAGGCTGAGCTATGGCAGCTTCTGAGCACTCCTGCTTTCTGCATTGCTCTGGTTTCCAGCAATGCGGCCCCCTGCTCTTCATGGCTACAGGGGATTTTACTGCAATCGTGGCATATATAACAGGGTCTCAGGTGGAGCGTCTGTGTATGTCCTCACCTCTGTGTATAGTTAACCCGTGCCCCTTCGAACACCATTAGAAGCAGTGGCTGTCAACGTGAGGACCACACAGGAGTTTACCATCTGCAGTATCTTCTTGCTGCCAGATGGTGACGTATCTGTGAACGTTTTGACGGCACTCATAGCTCAACTTCCCGCACCTTTTTTACTGTTGAGCGACTTAAATGCTCACAGTCCCTTGTGGGGGTGGTTCTACGATTTCTGGTCATGGCAGGGTTGTCGAGGATTTACTATCTCAACTCGACCTCTGCCTCTTAAATACAGGTGCCCCCACAATATTTTAATGTGGCACATGGCACATTTTCGGCCAATGATCTGTCCATCTGCAGCCACAGCCTTCCACCATCTGTTCACTGGAGAGACCATGACGACTGTTGTGGCAGTGACCATTTACCTGTTTTTTTGTCATTCCCACAACGCGAGTCACCAGCACGCCCACCCAGGTGGGTTCTGCACAGGGCTAACTGGGAAGACTATGCTTCTGCTGCCATCGTTGGCCCTCCCCCACTCGAGAACATCGATGTGGTGGTCGAGAGCGCCACACATTCTATTATTTCTGTTGCGAACGTTACCATTCCGCGTACATCACGGTGCCCAGGGCGTAAGAAAGTGCCATGGTGGTCGCCCGAGGTCGCTGAGGCCATTAAAGACTGCAAGCGGGACTTACAGCGATATAAACGGCACCCCTCTCAGGAGCACCTTATTAATTTTAAATGGCTTCGTGCTCGTGCTCGCCAGCTAATACAAAGACGGAAACAGGAGTGCTGGGAGAGGTACGTATCCACTGTTGGGACAGGTACCTCAGCCTCGCAGGTCTGGAGTAAAAGCAGGCGGCTCCAGGGGTTACAGATACCAGTGGGAATCCCTGGAATCTCCACAAGTGGAGTCATATGTACGGACCTGGCCACTCTTGCAGAGATGTTTGCCGAGCATTATACTCGTGCCATTGCCTCTGAAAATTATCCACCGGCCTTCCGTGCCATGAAAGAGAGGGTAGAACGCCAGTCTCTCTCCTTCCTTACCCGCCGCAGTGAATCTTACAACACTTCTTTTACTGAGTGGGAGCTCCACAGTGTTCTTCAACAATGTCCTGACACGGCGCCTGGGCCTGATAGCATCCATAGAGAAATGGTGAAACATCTCTCAGCAGATAATCTACTTGCAGTCTATAACCGCATTTGGTGTGATGGTGTTTTCCCATCACAGTGGCGGGAGAATATCATCATTCCAGTTCTTAAACCCGACAAACATCCTCTTTCCTTGGATAGATATCGTCCCATTAGCCTGACTAACGTTCCATGCAAACTGTTGGAGTGGATGGTCAGTCGGCAGTTGTGTTGGATTCTTGAGACTTGGGTTGAATCAATGGTTTGATGTTTTAGGGGGACAAAACTGCGGAGGTCATCAGTCCCCCATTCCATCAAAGAGCGAGAGAAGTGTGGAAACACTGTAAAGTCCGCCCACAGTTAAAACCGCTATGGGAGGAGAAAACCCCACTCAATCAATATAAAGGAAACAAATTCGACAAAGAACAACAAAGCAGGAGACAACACGAAAGGACACAATCACACGGAAACAGCAAACAAGTGCGGAAGTAAAATGACAAAGCCAAAGTTCGTGGTTGACCGACCATGAAAATAAAATAGGAAGGGTCAGCCACGGGGCAACACAAGCTTCATATAGAATTGTAAAAGCCGCTGTCACGAATAAAATCTAAAACAGAATCAGCCATAATGACATCGTTGCGTAAAACTTCAGATAAAATTACAGGAAAATTAAAATCCCGCCGCAGGGCGGCTAAAAGATGGCAGTCCATCAAAATGTGGGCCACCGTCAAGGGACAGCCACAACGGCAATGAGGCGGGTCCTCACCCCGAAGGAGATATCCATGGGTGAGCCACGTGTGCCCAATGCGGAGGCGACACAAAACCACCGAATCCCTGCGAGAGCCACGTATTGAAGAGCGCCATGCAGCTGTAGTCTCCTTGACAATCCGAAGCTTGTTGGGAGTGCTCAGGTTGCGCCATTCAGCATCCCAGAGCTGTTGTACCCGACGGCGCAACGAGGTACGGAGATCTGAAGCTGGGAGGCCGATCTCTAAGACAGGGGCATTAACCGCCTGTTTGGCAAGCCCATCGGCACTTTCGTTGTTTGGGATGCCGATGTGACCAGGAGACCAAATGAAGACTACAGAGCGTCCTAACTGGTCGAGAGCAAAAAGTGTCTCATGTATAGCCAGCACCAAGGAGGAACGTGAATAACATTGCTCGAGTGTGCGAAGACTGCTCAGGGAGTCACTGCAAAGCAAAAAAGACCCACCTGAGCAGGAGCGCATATGCTCAAGAGCACAGAGAATGGCCACCAACTCGGCAGTGTACACACTGCAGCCATCCGGCAGAGACCGCTGCTCTGCGTGATCGCCATGAACATAGGCAAAGCCAACACGGCCATGAACCATCGAACCGTCCGTATAGACGATGTCGTGTCCAGTGTACTCTGCAACGACGGCAAAGAACCTACGGCGGAGTGCCTCGGGAGGAACAGAGTCTTTAGGTCTATCGGCCAAGTCCAGCCTAGAGCATGGCCTCGGTACACGCCATGGGGGCGTACGCGTACGGGCCCGATGCGGAGATGGGACAGGGAAAGACTCTAGTTCCAACAGAAGGGACTGGACACGGAAGGCGATCGTGTGACCGGAACAGGGTCGCCGTTGTTGAGGATGGACGACCGTGCGGGAGGATAGCAAACGTTGATTCGGATGGCCTGGCGTGCTATGAACATGAGCAGCATAGGCTGCGAGCAGTTGCTGGCGGCGGATCCGCAGAGGTGGGACCCCGGCCTCTGCAAGTAAACTGTCCACGGGACTGGTGCGGAAAGCACCCGTCGCGATGCGAAACCCACAGTGGTGAATGGGGTCCAGCAAGCGCAATGCCGAGGGGGATGCGGAGCCATAGGCAAGGCATCCAAAGTCCAGACGGGACTGCACCAAAGCGTGGTATATCCGCAACAGTGTGGACCGATCGGCACCCCAGTTTGTATGGCCCAGATGGCGGAGAACATTTAGCTGGCGCCAGCACTTCTGTTTCAGCTGTCGAATGTGAGGTAGCCATGTCAGCCGAGAATCAAATACGAGCCCTAGAAACCTGTGTGTTTCAGCAACCTCTAAGAGGTGGTTGTCAAGATAAAGTTCGGGCTCTGGATGAACCGTCCGACGCCGACAGAAGTGCATAACTCTGGTCTTTGCAGGAGAGAACTGGAAGCCATGGGCCAGAGCCCAGGACTGTGCCTTCTGAATGGCTCCTTGTATCCTACGTTCAGCAACTTGGGTGCTGGAAGAGCTAAAAGAAATGCAGAAGTCGTCAGCATAGAGAGAGGGGGATTGTTGTTGTTGTTGTTGTTAGTTGTTTAAGGGGGACAAAACTGCAATGGTTATCAGTCCCCCATTCCATCTCTAGGCGTCAAAAGTAAATCCAAACACGTAAAAGATATGACGCCTAGAGTTTAAAATAGCGAAGTGGGAGAGGAGTCCCACTAGTTCATAAAACATCAAGAACCACAAGACTAAACAAAAGATGGTTACACAAAGACAACTTACAACAAAGAAACCGATAGCCGTGGTTGACCGACCATAAGAATAAAAAAAAGGAAAAGTCAACCACTCGGTTTCACAAAGAAATCTCCAGTTAGAGAGAACGATAAAATCCCCCTGCTCGAATAAAACGTAAAACGGTATCTGCCATTGTGGCATCGTCACCTAAAACTTCCGATAAAACAGCAGGGAGGTTAAAATGTCTCCGCAAGGCGGCTAAAAGTGGGCAGTCCAACAATATGTGGACGACTGTCAAATTGGAGCCACACCGACATTGGGCTGGGTCCTCACCCCGAAGGAGATGTCCATGGGTGAGCCACGTATGCCCAATGCGGAGGCGACATAAAACCACTGAGTCCCGTCGTGAACCGCGCATGGAGGAGCGCCATGCAACCGTCGTTTCCTTGACCACCCGGAGCTTGTTGGGCGTGTGCAGGCTACGCCACTCAGTATCCCAAAGCTGACGTACTTTCTGGCGCAACAATGAACGGAGATCAGAAGCCGGGAGGCCGATCTCTAGACAGGACATACCTACCGCCTGCTTGGCAAGCCTGTCAACACGTTCATTGCCCGGGATACCAACATGACCTGGAGACCAGATGAACACCACCGATCGCCCGGACCGTGTAATGGCATAAAGTGTCTCCTGAACGGCCAACACCAGGGTAGACCGTGGGTAACACTGCTCCAGAGCTCGAAGGCTGCTCAGGGAGTCGCTGCAAACAACAAAAGACTCGCCTGAGCAAGACCGGATATGCAGGAGAGCTCTGTGAATGGCCACCAGCTCTGCAGTGTAAACACTGCAGCCATTCGGCAGAGAGTGCTGTTCCACATGGTCACCATGTGTATAGGCAAATCCAACACGGTCATCCACCATTGAGCCATCGGTGTAGATCAGGTCATAACCACGGAACTCCGCTATGACAGCCGAGAACTGACGGCAGAGCGCCTCCAGTGGTACTGAGTCTTTGGGCCCATGGGCCAAGTCCAGCCGAATAGACGGCCTTGTCAAACACCATGGAGGTGTATGCACCTGGACCCGATATGGACATGGAAGGGGTAAAGGCTCAAGTTCCAGGAGGAGGGACCGAACTCTATAGGCTATCGTATGACCTGACCTGGGGCGTCGCTGATGGTGAGGGACGACCACATTAGAAAAAAGAAAACGACGGTTTGGGTGGCCTGGGGAGCAATACACGTTCGCTGCATAAGCTGCGAGCAGGTGTTGGCGGCGGATCCCCAAAGGTGGGATCCCAGCCTTCACTAGTAAACTGTTCACCGGGCTGGTGCGGAAAGCTGTTGTTGTTGTTGTTGTTGTTAGGTTGTTTAAGGGGGACAAAACTACAATGGTCATCAGTCCCCCATTCCACCTCTAGGCGGCAAAAGTAAAACCATACACGTGAGAGATATCACGCACAGAGTTTAAAATTGCGATGTGGGAGAGGAGTCCCACCGAGTCCATAAAACATAATCAAGAACAAGACAAAACGAAGAGATGGTCACAAAAACACAACTTACAACAAATAAACCGATGGCCGTGGTTGACCGACCATAAGAATAAAAAAAAAGGAAAAGTCAACCACTCGGTAACACACAGAAATCTCCAGTTAAATCGAATGATAAAAACCCCCTGCTCGTATAAAACGTAAAACTTTATCTGCCATTGTGGCATCGTCACCTAAAACTTCCGATAAAACAGCAGGGAGGTTAAAATGTCTCCGCAAGGCGGCTAAAAGGGGGCAGTCCAACAATATGTGGACGACTGTCAAATGGGAGCCACACCGACATTGGGCTGGGTCCTCACCCCGAAGGAGATGTCCATGGGTGAGCCACGTATGCCCAATGCGGAGGCGACATAAAACCACTGAGTCCCGTCGTGAACCGCGCATGGAGTAGCGCCATGCAACCGTCGTTTCCTTGACCACCCGGAGCTTGTTGGGCGTGCGCAGGCTACGCCACTCAGTATCCCAAAGCTGACGTACTTGCTGGCGCAACAATGAACGGAGATCAGAAGCTGGGAGGCCGATCTCTAGACAGGACATACCTACAGCCTGCTTGGCAAGCCTGTCAACACGTTCATTGCCCGGGATACCAACATGACCTGGAGACCAGACGAACACCACCGATCGCCCGGACCGTGTAATGGCATAAAGTGTCTCCTGAACGGCCAACACCAGGGTAGACCGTGGGTAACACTGCTCCAGAGCTCGAAGGCTGCTCAGGGAGTCGCTGCAAACAACAAAAGACTCGCCTGAGCAAGACCGGATATGCACAAGAGCTCTGTGAATGGCCACCAGCTCTGCAGTGTAAACACTGCAGCCATTCGGCAGAGAGTGCTGTTCCACATGGTCACCGTGTGTATAGGCAAATCCAACACGGTCATCCACCATTGAGCCATCGGTGTAGATCAGGTCATAACCACGGAACTCCGCTATGACAGCCGAGAACTGACGGCGGAGCGCCTCCAGTGGTACTGAGTCCTTGGGCCCATGGGCCAAGTCCAGCCGAATAGACGGCCTTGTCAAACACCATGGAGGTGTATGCACCTGGACCCGATATGGACACGGAAGAGGCAAAGACTCAAGTTCCAGGAGGAGGGACCGAACTCTATAGGCTATCGTATGACCTGACCTGGGGCGTCGCTGATGGTGAGGGACGACCACATTAGAAAAAAGAAAACGACGGTTTGGGTGGCCTGGGGAGCAATACACGTTCGCTGCATAAGCTGTGAGCAGGTGTTGGCGGCGGATCCCCAAAGGTGGGATTCCAGCCTCCACTAGTAAACTGTTCACCGGGCTGGTGCGGAAAGCGCCCGTCGCAATGCGGACCCCACAGTTGTGAATGGGGTCCAGGAGATGCAGTGCCGAAGGTGCCGCAGACCCATAGGCAATGCACCCAAAATCGAGACGGGACTGCACCAGCGCCGTGTAAAGCCGCAACAGTGTCGAGCGATCAGCACCCCAGGTCGTATGACCCAGGTGGCGGAGAAGGTTGAGATGGCGCCAGCACTTCCGTTTTAGCTGACGAATGTGGGGGAGCCACGTCAGCCGGGCGTCAAAGACCAGACCCAAAAACCGATGCGTGTCTACCACTGTCAGGAGTTCGTCGTTAAGGTAAAGTTCAGGGTGAGGGTGGACGGTCCGACGCCGACAGAAGTGCACCACTCTAGTCTTGGTGGCAGAAAACTGAAAGCCATGACTTAGGGCCCAGGTATGTGCCTTCCGAATAGCACCTTGCAACCTACGCTCAGCAACCTGGGTGCTGCAGGAACTAAAAAAGATACAAAAGTCGTCAGCGTAAAGAGAAGGGGAGACCGACGATCCAACTGCTGTCGCTAGACCATTGATGGCAACTAAAAATAATGGAACACTTAAAACTGAGCCCTGAGGAACGCCATTCTCCTGGATGTATGAGGCGCTCAGGGAGGCACCAAGTTGAACACGAAAGGTACGGACAGCTAAAAAATTCTGGATAAAAATCGGTAGGGAGCCCCGGAGGCCCCAGTCATATAAAGTGTTGAGGATGTGGCGTCGCCAGGTGGTATCGTATGCTTTGTGCATATCAAAGAAGACGGCAACAAGGTGTTGGCGCCGGGAAAAAGCTGTGCGGATTGCAGACTCGAGGTACACCATATTATCGGTGGTAGATCGACCCTGGCGAAAACCGCCCTGGCATGGAGCCAACAATCCTCGAGTCTCAAGAATCCAACACAACCGCCGACTGACCATCCGCTCCAGCAGTTTGCACGGCACGTTAGTCAGGTTAATGGGCCGATAGCTATCCAAGGAAAGAGGATTTTTGTCGGGCTTAAGCACTGGGATGATGATACTCTCCCGCCACTGTGACGGGAAAACACCATCACACCAAATGCGGTTATAGACCGCAAGTAGGTTTCGCCGACTATCTGCTGAGAGATGTTTCAGCATTTGACTATGGATGCTATCAGGCCCTGGAGCCGTGTCAGGACATTGTTGAAGAGCACTGAGGAGCTCCCACTCAGAAAAGGGGGTGTTGTAAGATTCAGAGCAGCTGGTACGAAAGGAGAGAGACTGGCGTTCTACCCTCTCCTTTACTGCACGGAAGGCCGGTGGATAATTTGCAGAGGCAAAGGCACGAGCATAATGCTCGGCGAACATCTCTGCAAGTGTGGCCGGGTCCGTACATAGGACTCCATTTGAGGAGATCCCAGGGATTCCCACTGGTGTCTGTAATCCCTGTAGCCGTCTGATCTTACTCCAGACCTGCGAGGCTGAGGTGCCTGTCCCAATAGTGGAAACGTACCTCTCCCAGCACTCCTGTTTCCGTCTTCTTATAAGCTGGCGAGCACGAGCGCGAAGCCGTTTAAAATTGATTAGGTGCTCCTGAGAGGGGTGCCGTTTGTATCGCTGTAAGGCCCGCCTGCGGTCTTTAATGGCCTCAGCGATCTCCGGCGACCACCACGGCACTGTCTTACGCCGTGGGCACCCTGATGTACGCGGAATGGTCGCGTTCGCAGCAGAAATGATGGAATGTGTGGCACTCTCGACCACCACATCGATTTCCTCGAGTGGGGGAGGGCCAACGATGGCAGCGGAAGCATAGTCTTCCCAGTTAGCCCTGTGCAGAACCCACCTAGGTGGGCGCGCTGGGGACTCGCATTGTGGGAGTGACAAAAAGACAGGGAAATGGTCACTGCCACACAAGTCGTCATGGGCTCTCCAGTGAACAGATGGTGGAAGGCCGTGGCTGCAGATCGACAGATCAATGGCCGAAAAAGTGCCATGTGCCACACTAAAATGCGTGGGGGCACCTGTATTCAAGAGGCAGAGGTCGAGTTGAGTTAGGAAATCCTCGACAACCCTGCCATGACCAGAGATCGTAGAACCACCCCACAAGGGACTGTGGGCATTGAAGTCACCCAACAGTAAGAAAGGTGGGGGTAGTTGAGCAACGAGTGCAGCCAAGACGTTCACAGATACGTCACCATCTGGCGGCAAGTAGATACTGCAGACGGTAAACTCCTGTGTGGTCCTCACCCTGACAGCCACTGCTTCTAATGGCGTTTGAAGTGGCACAGATTCACTATACACAGAGGTAAGGACATACACACACACTCCACCTGATACCCTGTTATATATGCTACGGTTGCAGTAAAATCCCCTGTAGCCACGAAGGGCAGGGGACCGCATTGTTGGAAACCAAGTTTCCTGAAGAGCAATGCAGAAAGCAGGTGTCGTGCTCAAAAGCTGCCGTAGCTCAGCCAGGTGGGGGAAGAAACCGCCGCAGTTCCACTGGAGAATGACATTGTTCGAGTGCTGGGAAAACATGAATCCGAGTCGGTGGGCTACAACTCAGCATCACTGGCACCCACCGGTGTAGGCGTGTCATCGGGATTGTCCGTTTTCTCAATGGCGTCCCCGAGAGCGAGGTCCTCGGGTGACGCAAGAATCTCCACCTCATCCTCAGAAGCAGAGGTGGAGGTGGAGGGGAGTGGTGGCACTGTAGCCACCGTGGTGTCTCTTGTGATGCCTGTCTTTGGTTTCTGTTTACCCCTCCGTTCCCTCGGGGGCTTCGCCGGTGGGAGGTGCTCCTTGGACTCAGCCACAGGGACTGAGGAGGAGCGCGAAGCCCTACGACCAGCAGTCTGCGAGCGCGCCGGCTGCTGGTTAGTGTCGATATCGACACTGGCAGAAGGGAGTGTCCCAAGGGACCCCTTCCGCCTGAGGGAAGCCGGAGAAGGTTGTTCTTTCTCCGGCGGAGAGGTGGTTGCTGACCCCGAGGCTTTCGCCTTGGGAGCTGTGGAAGGATGGCCCCCAACCTCCGTGGGGGCAGGCTTAGGTTGGTGGCCCTGGGGGCCCACAGGAACAGGTGAAGTAGAAAATACTGTCGCCGCCAAGGAGAGTGGCGACGACGTCACTGCTGCGAATGAATTTTTCATAGGTACTGGGTGCAGACGATCGAACTTTTTCCTTGCCTCATTATAGGATATACGGTCCAGGGTTTTGTATTCCGTAATTTTCCGCTCCCGTTGAAGTGCGGGACATTGCGACGAGCAGGGAGGATGGTTCTGACCACAGTTGACACAGATGGGAGGCGGTGTACATGGGGCGCCCGGATGTGCTGGACGCCCACAGTCCCTACACATAGCATTGGACATACAACGGGACGACATGTGGCCGAACTTCCAGCATTGGAAGCACCTCACAGGGGGAGGAATATAAGGCCGCACGTCAACACGGTAAACCATCACCTTGACCTTTTCGGGCAATGTATCACCCTCGAAGGCCAAGATGAAGGCACCAGTTGCGACCCTATTATCCTTGGGGCCCCTATGGACACGCCGGATAAAATGAACGCCTCGTCGTTCCAGGTTCGCCCGTAGCTCGTCATCCGTCTGTAGCAATAGATCCCGATGAAATATTACACCCTGGACCATATTCAGGGACTTGTGTGGAGTAATAGTCACTGCAACATCACCCAGTTTGTCACAAGCGAGTAACGCCCGTGACTGGGCAGGAGATACTGTGTGGATGAGGACAGAGCCGTTGCGCATTTTAGACAGTGACTCCACTTCCCCAAAGCTGTCCTCCAGATGGTCCACAAAGAACTGAGGCTTGGTCGCTGAGAATGAGTCCCCATCAGTCCTGCTGCACACGAGATACCTTGGAGCATATTCATCAGTCGGATTTGCGCCCCGACGTCCCTCCCAAGATGCAGTCAGGGAGGGGAACGTTTTGGGGTCATACGTGGAAGCATTGAATTTTCCTCGCTTAGAGACGGCGGTTGTACGTCCGCCAACGTCACCCGATTTTTGTCTCTTCATTGCGGGTGATCCGCCCCGATGCCACCCACTCCGATCAGGGGCTCTCCTCATGGGCGCCACCCAGCCACAGCAACGTCACCTGGCGGGATGACCGTTGCCGGGAGTCCTGATGCCCCACAGAGACAAGCATCGACTCCTTGGCTTGCACGAGGAGTATGCAGCTCTGGCACCGGTAGAGCGATCCCTGTGTTGTCAGGGGGCTACATCCAAGAGGGTACATGACGACCCCACCACAACGGACTGGCTACCGTGTTGGCTTTCTGGCGCTACGTGAACCATCAGAAAGGAGAGTGCTGAGATGGCAGTGCACAATGGACGCGACTTGCACGGAAAATCAGTGACGTGCCCAGTGGCAGAAGAGAATCCGCAGTCGCAAGTCCATTCCATGATGGGTGCATTAGATGGCATGGCACAAGAATGACATGTTGCACCACGTAAGGTGTCCTTCCCCAAATGGGTCGCTCTTCTGAAAAATTTTGAAAAATGGAGGGTCAAACCCACATAGGGGACCACAGATGGAAAACCGAAAAGTGTGAAGACTCCTTTTAGTCGCCTCTTACGACAGGCAGGAATACCGCGGGCCTATTCTAGGTGCGGAAAGCACCCGTCGCAATGCGGACCCCACAGTTGTGAATGGGGTCCAGGAGATGCAGTGCCGAAGGTGCCGCAGACCCATAGGCAATGCACCCAAAATCGAGACGGGACTGCACCAGCGCCGTGTAAAGCCGCAACAGTGTCGAGCGATCAGCACCCCAGGTCGTATGACCCAGGTGGCGGAGAAGGTTGAGGTGGCGCCAGCACTTCCTTTTCAGCTGACGAATGTGGGGGAGCCACGTCAGCCGGGCGTCAAAGACCAGTCCTAAAAAACGGTGAGTTTCCACTACCGTAAGTGGTTCGTCATTCAGATAAAGTTCAGGGTGTGGGTGGACGGTCCGACGCCGGCAGAAGTGCATCACTCTGGTCTTGGAGGCAGAAAACTGAAAGCCATGGGTAAGCGCCCAGTTCTGCGCCTTCCGAATAGCACCTTGCAACCTGCGCTCGGCAACTTGGGTGCTGGAGGAACTAAAAGAGAGACAAAAGTCGTCAGCATAAAGAGAGGGGGACACCGACGATCCAACCGCTGCAGCTAAACCGTTGATGGCGATTAAAAATAATGGGACGCTTAAAACGGAACCCTGAGGAACCCCATTTTCCTGGACATGAGAGGAGCTCAGGGAAGCACCAATTTGAACACGAAAGGTACGGACGGCTAAAAAATTTTGAATAAAAATCGGTAGGGAGCCTCGGAGGCCCCAGTCATATAAAGTGTTGAGGATGTGGCGTCGCCAGGTTGTATCATATGCTTTGTGCATATCGAAGAAGACGGCAACGAGATGTTGGCGCCGGGAAAAGGCTGTGCGGATTGCAGACTCGAGGCACACCAGATTATCGGTGGTAGATCGACCCTGGCGAAAACCGCCCTGGCATGGAGCCAATAATCCCCGAGTCTCAAGAATCCAACACAACCGCCGACTAACCATCCGCTCCAACAGTTTGCAGGGAACGTTAGTCAGGTTAATGGGCCGATAGCTATCCAAGTTCAGAGGATGTTTGTCGGGTTTAAGTACGGGGATGATGATGCTCTCCCGCCACTGTGACGGGAAAACACCATCACACCAAATGCGGTTATAGACCGCAAGTAGGGCCCTCCGACTATCTGCTGAGAGATGTTTCAGCATTTGACTATGGATGCTATCAGGCCCTGGCGCCGTGTCTGGACATTGTCGAAGAGCACTGAGGAGCTCCCACTCAGTGAAAGGACTGTTGTAGGATTCAGAGCGGCGGGTATGAAAGGAGAGTTGCTGGCGTTCCATCCTCTCCTTCAATGTACGGAAGGCCGGTGGATAGTTTGCAGAGGTAAAAACGCGAACATAATGCTCGGCAAACATCTCTGCAAGAGTGGCCGGGTCCGTACATAGGACTCCATTTGTGGAGATCCCAGGGATTCCTGATGTAGTCTGTATTCCCTGTAGCCGCCTGATCTTACTCCAGACCTGCGAGGCTGAGGTACCTGTCCCAATAGTGGAAACGTACCTCTCCCAGCACTCCCGTTTCCGTCTTCTTATAAGCTGGCGAGCACGAGCACGAAGCCGTTTAAAATTGATTAGGTGCTCCTGAGAGGGGTGCCTTTTGTATCGCTGTAAGGCCCGCCTGCGGTCTTTAATGGCCTCAGCGATCTCCGGCGACCACCACGGCACTGTCTTACGCCGTGGGCACCCTGTGGAGCATGGAATTGCAGCTTTTGCAGCAGAAACAATTGTGTGAGTGACGCCCTCAACCACCACATCGATGGAATCGAGTGGGGGAGGTTGAACAATAGCAGTGGACGTGTAATCTTCCCAGTTAGCCCTGCCTAAAGCCCACCTGGGGGGGCGTTCTGGGGACTGACGTTGTGGGAGTGACAGAAAAAGCGGAAAATGGTCACTGCCACACAGATCGTCGTGGGCTCTCCAGTGGACAGATGGTGGAAGGCTGTGGCTGCAGATCGATAAATCAATGGCCGAGAACGTGCCATGTGCCACACTAAAGTGTGTGGGGGCACCAGTATTTAATAGGCAGAGGTCGAGTTGAGAAAATAAAGACTCGACTACTCTGCCTCGGCCAGAAAGCGAAGTACTACCCCACAACGGGTTATGGGCATTGAAGTCGCCCAATAAGAAGAAAGGCGGGGGTAGTTGCGATATAAGTGCAGCCAAAACATTCAAAGAAATATCACCATCCGGAGGGAGATAAAGGCTGCAGACGGTAAACTCTTGTGTTGTCCTTACCCTGACAGCCACTGCTTCTAGTGGTGTACGAAGGGGCACAGGTTCACTATGAACAGAGGTAAGGACATACACACATACACCACCTGAGACCCTGTTATATGAGCTACGGTTACAGTAATATCCCCTGTAGCCACGAAGGGCTGGGGTCCGCATTGCTGGAAACCATGTTTCCTGTAAGGCAATGCAGAAGGCAGGTGTTGTGCTTAAAAGGTGTCGTAGCTCAGCCAGGTGGGGGAAGAAACCGCCGCAGTTCCACTGGAGGATAATGCTGTCTGATAACTGGGAAGACATAGAGATTACAAATCAGCGTCACTCAAATCCGCTGTCTGCCTTTGTTCTGGCTCAGTATCCATAATTTCTGTGATGTCCCAGACGGCGAGGTCGTCTGGGGACGCTAGAATTTCCACCTCGTCCCCAGAGGTCGAGGTGGAGTGGTGAGGTGGCTCAGGAGCCACCGTGGTATCCTTCACGTCGTTTTCAACCTTTTTCCTCCGGTCCTTCTTGCCCCTCGGGGGCTTCGCCGGCAGGGCTGGCTTCTCAGACTCAGCCGCAGGGACTGAGGAGGAGCATGAGGCCCTGCGTCCAGCAGCCTTCGGTTTTGCCTGCTGCTGGCGTGTGTCAGAAGTGACACGGGCGGAACCCTCGGAAGGGAGTGTCCCAAGGGACCCCTTCCGAACGAGGGGTGCCGGAGTGGGTTGTTGTGTCTCCGGCAGAAGGGTGGAGGTTGCTCCCGAGGCAGTTACCTGGGGAGCAGAAGAAGGAAGGGGGCCCCCAACCACCTTGGGGGCAGATGTAGGTTTGCGGCCCTGGGGGCCTACAGAAAAAGAATGAGCAGACAAGATGGGTGTCGCCACAGATGATGAAGATGATGCAATTGCCGCAAAAGACGTTGTCATGGCCACTGGGTGTAAGCGCTCAAATTTCTTTTTTGCCTCAGCATAGGTCAACCGGTCCAAGGTCTTATACTCGATGATTTTCCTTTCTTTCCGGAGCACAGGGCATTGTGATGAGCAGGGAGGATGCTCCTGGCCACAGTTCACACAGATGGGCGGCGGAGTACATGGGGCGTCCGGGTGGGCTGGACGTCCACAATCCCGGCAAGTGGTGCTGGAAAGGCAACGGGACGACATATGCCCAAACTTCCAGCACTGGAAGCATCTCATAGGAGGAGGGATGTAGGGTTTGACATCAACCCGGTAGCACATCACCTTCACCTTCTCTGGCAGTGTATCGCCTTCAAAGGCTACGATGAAGGCACCGGTGGCAACCCTATTATCTTTCGACCCACGATGGATGCGCCGGACGAAGTGAACACCTCGCCGCTCGAGGTTGGCGCGCAGCTCCTCATCGGATTGTAAGAGGAGATCCCGGTGAAAAATAATACCCTGGACCAGATTGAGGGACCTATGTGGCGCAATGTTGACCGCGATGTCTCCCAGCTTATCGCAGGCAAGCAATGCCCGCGACTGGGCAGGGGATGCGGTGTGAATCAACACAGAGCCATTGCGCATCTTGGAGAGGGACTCCACATCTCCAAACTTCTCCTCCAGATGGTCTACGAAGAACTGAGGCTTTACGGTCGCAAATGATTCCCCATCAACCCTTGTACAGACCAAATATCGAGGCGAATAAGGCTCATTGATGGTAGTAGCCCTGCGTTCCTCCCAGGGCGTGGCCAAGGAAGGAAACGACTTGGGGTCATATGAAGAGGCATAAAACTTACCACGCTTAGAGACGGTGGTTATACGTCCACCAACGTTTTCTTTTGCTCGTTTCATGTTGTTCCCACGAGCAGCTAGGGATCTAAAGGTCCACCCAGGCAGAGCCGCGCTTGCCTGGGTAAGCCTTATACAACTGAGGTGCGGCAGGTTCCCCAGAGGTTGCTCGCTAACGACTGTTCAACCTCAACAGCCATTCATCTCCTCGGCACGTAGCACACCTTGAGATTGAGGGTTTTTTTATAGAGGTTTGTACCGTCCTCGCGATCCGGGCGATTAAGCCAAGATCCCCGGGCTCTGAAACGTACAACGTTCCACCGTCGCGCCGAACGATGGTCGTTGAAGCACGCACAGAGCTTACGGTGTAGCGGACTGTTGGCGCGACACAGCCCTCAGCTCAGGACCCCGGGTTCGCCAAGCCCGTACTCAGCAAATTAATGCTGAGCCCCTGAGGGGAGAGAGGGGGATACTGACGACCCAACTGCTGTCGCTAAGCCGTTTATGGCTACTAAAAATAAGGGGACACTCAAAACAGAGCCCTGAGGAACCCCATTTTCCTGCACATGAGAGGTACTACGAGACGCACCTACTTGAACACAAAAAGTACGGACAGCTAAAAAGTTTTTGATAAAAATCGGGAGTGAGCCCCGAAGACCCCAACCATGTAACGTGCGAAGTATGTGGTGTCGCCAGGTCGTATCATACGCTTTTTGCATATCAAAAAAGACGGCTATCAGGTGTTGGCGCCTGGCAAAGGCTGTGCGGATCGCGGACTCGAGGTACACCAAGTTGTCGGTGGTGGAGCGACCTTGGCGGAACCCGTCCTGGCATGGAGCCAGTAAGCCCCGAGTCTCGAGGATCCAGCACAACCGCCCACTGACCATGCGCTCCAACAGCTTACAGAGGACATTGGTCAGCATAATGGGCCGATAGCTATCCAAATGAGCAGGGCTTTTGCCTGGTTTCATCACCGGTATGATGATACCCTCCCGCCACTGCGAAGGGAATACCCCGTCGCACCAGATGTGGTTGAAGAGCGCAAGGAGATTACGCTGGCTCTCCGCTGAAAGATGTTTCAACATCTGGCTGTGGATGCTATCGGGTCCTGGAGCCGTTTCCGGACACTTTTTAAGAGCGCTTAGAAATTCCCACTCTGTGAACGGCATGTTATATGCCTCCGTACGGCGGGTGGTAAAGGAGAGGGGCTGGCGTTCCACCTGCTCCTTTAATGTACGGAAAGCTGGGAGGTAATTCCGAGAGGAGAAGGCATGAGCATAATGCCCGGCAAACAGCTCTGCAAGCGTGGCCGGGTCCGTGCATACTATGCCATTCACAGAGATCCCAGGGATTCCTGCTGGTGTTGGGTGTCCCCTTAAACGCCTTATCTTGTTCCAGACCTGGGTGGTGGAGGTACCCGCGCCAATAGTGGAGACGTACCTCTCCCAACACTCTTGCTTTCGTCTCTTAATGAGATAACGTGCACGTGCACGGAGCCGATTGAAAGCTACGAGGTGCTCCAGAGACGGGTGCCGCTTGTACCGTTGTAAGGCCCGTCGGCGATCTCTGATAGCCATTGCGACCTCTGGCGACCACCATGGTACCGTCTTACGCTGTGGGGACCCCGACGAACGGGGAACGGTAGCTTCTGCAGCTGAAACAATGGTACGCGTGGCGCCCTCGACCGCCACATCGACGTCGTCGAGTGGGGGAGGACCAACAGTGGCAGCAGAGGTAAAGTCGTCCCAGTTAACCTTGTGTAGGGCCCACCTGGGCAGGCGCCCTGGGGATTGACGTTGTGGGAGTGACAGGAAAATGGGAAAATGGTCACTGCCGCACAAGTCATCGTGGGCTCTCCAGTGGACAGATGGTGAAAGGCCATGGCTGCAAATTGACAGATCAATGGCCGAGAACGTGCCATGCGCCACACTAAAATGTGTGGGGGCACCCGTGTTCAAGAGGCAGAGGTCAAGACGAGATAGTAAGTCCTCGACTACTCTGCCTCGGCCAGAAATCGTGGAACCACCCCACAAGGTGTTATGGGCATTAAAGTCACCCAGTAGTAATAAAGGTGGAGGGAGTTGACAAAGTAGTGCAGCCAAAACAGTCTGAGAGACGTCACCATCAGGAGGGAGATAAAGACTGCAAACGGTGAACTCTTGTGTTGTCCTTACCCTCACAGCCACCGCTTCCAACGGCGTCTGAAGGGGCACAGACTCGCTATATACAGAGGTAAGGACATACACACACACACTACCTGATACCCTGTCATACTGGCTGCGATTACAATAATATCCCCTGTAGCCCCAGAGGGCAGGGGTCCGCATTGCCGGTAACCATGTTTCCTGTAGGGCAATGCAGATAGCGGGTGTTATGCTCAAAAGGTGTCGCAGCTCAGCCAGGCGGGTGAAAAAACCGCCGCAGTTCCACTGGAGAATAACGCTGTCTGATAACTGGGATGACATGAGGCAATATGAACTATTTATTATACCTCATGATCACTCGCTGACACTGCTCGCGAAGCTGTAGAATCTACTTCCATCGGTTTCGATGGTCCTTCGAGATCTAGGTCTTCAGGAGACGCTAGTATCTTCACCTCATCCTCGTCCTCTGAGGAGGAGGGCGGGGGTAGAAGTGGGGGAACCACTGGTGTCTCTTTGGTCTTCCCGTGTGTTTGCTTCTTCTTGGAAGCCTCTCGCTTTTCTTTTGGCTTCTCACGTCTGGAGGGCGTCGGGGACTCAGTCTCCGAGACTGAGGAAGACCTTGCGGACCGACGACCAGCCTTCTTGGCCACGGTTTGCCACTGGCCGGTAGCTGTCGTCCCAGAGGAAGAAGCCGAGGAGGGGTGGGACTCAACCGAACCCTTCCTTGCGAGAGGAGCCAGAGAAGGCTGTTGCTTCTCTGGCTCTGGGGTGGGGACCAGTGTCCCCATTGGTTGGGATGGTATTGCTCCCGAGGTAGAGGGTTTGGGAGCAATACAAGGAGATCCACCCCCAGCTGTCAAGGGGGGGAGAGTGGATGATTGGGCCTGTGGGCCCACCGAGATTTGCTGAACAGATGGGGTCAAAGATGGCAGAGTTGGAACAGTTTTAAGTGCTGTCGCAAAACTTTTACCCATTGTCACGGGGTGCAGCTTAGTATATTTGCGCCGTGCCTCTGAATAGGTCAGTCTGTCCAGGGTTTTATACTCCATTATTTTCCTTTCTTTATGGAGGATTGTGCAATCTGGCGAGCAGGGTGAATGATGTTGTCCACAGTTAACACAGACTGGAGGTGGGACACAAGGGACGTCTGGGTGTGATGGACGTCCACACTCCCGACATGTGGGATTGGCCTCACACCGGGAAGACATGTGCCCAAACCTCCAGCACTTAAAGCAGCGCATAGGGGGAGGGACGTAGGGCTTTACGTCACACCGGTAAACCATCACCTTGACCTTTTCAGGTAATGTGTCACCCTCAAAAGCCAAGATGAAAGCACCGGTGGCGACCCTGTTGTCCTTCGGCCCCCTATAAATGCGTCGGATGAAGTGGATACCGCGCCACTCTAGGTGTGACCGTAGCTCATCATCAGATTGCAACAGCAGATCTCGATGGTAGACAATACCCTGGACCATATTAAGGCTCTTATGAGGCGTTATGGTAACGGGAACATCACCCAGTTTCTCACAGGCGAGCAACGCCCGCGACTGTGCTGGGGATGACGTCGTTATCAAGACTGACCTGGATCGCATCTTTGACATACCCTCCACCTCTCCGTACTTTTCTTCCAGATGCTCAACAAAAAACATTGGCTTAGTCGACGCAAATGATTCCCCATCAGTGCGTGAGCAAACTAGGTATCGGGGGGCATAAGACTCTCCTTGACTTCTGGCCCTGCGTTCTTCCCATGGCGTAGCCAGGGAAGGGAACGAACGGGGGTCATATCCAGCAGCATTACAATCTCCTCTTCCACGCTTAGAGACGCCGTTTTCGCGACCGGCCACGCTTTTATTCGCTCGTTTCATTTTCGTCCCACGAGCAGCTAGGGAAAAGAGGTCCACCCAGGCAGAGCCCCGCTTGCCTGGGTAAGCCTTGTACAACTGAGGTGCGGCAGGTTCCTCAGAGGTTGCTCGCTAGCGGCTGTTCAACCTCAACAGCCATGCATGTCCTCGGCACGTAGCACACCTTGAGATTGAGGGTTTTTTTATAGAGGTTTGTACCGTCCTCGCGACCCGGGCGATTAAGCCAAGATCCCCGGGCTCTGAAACGTACAACTTTCCACCGTCGCGCCGAACGATGGTCGTTGAAGCACGCACAGAGCTTACGGTGTAGCGGACTGTTGGCGCAACACAGCCCACAGCTCAGGACCCCGGGTTCGCCAAGCCCGTACTCAGCAAATTAATGCTGAGCCCCTGAGGGGGGATAACACTGTTCCAGAGCGCGTAAACTACTCAGGGAGTCACTACAAAGAAGGAAAGACTCACCTGAGCAGGAACGCATATGCTCGAGAGCACGGAAGATGGCCACCAGTTCTGCAGTATGAACACTGCAGCCTTCTGGCAGGGACAGCTGCTCAACATGGTCATCATGTACGTAGGCAAGGCCAATGCGGCCGTTTACCATCGAGCCGTCCGTATAAACAATGTCGTAGCTGGGGTGCTCAGCAACGACAGCAAGAAACTGGCGACAGAGAGCCTCAGGGGGAAGCGAGTCCTTGCGCCCATGGGCCAAGTCTAAACGAAGACATGGCCGTGGCAGGCACCATGGAGGTGTGGGTGAATGGGCCCGAAACGGGGGTGGGAGAGGATAGGACTCAAGCTCCCCCAGGAGGGACTGCACACAGACGGCTTTTGTGTGTCCTGACATTGGGCGCTGCTGCTGGTGACGAACAGCCGCAGTAGAAAAAAGTAGGCGGTAGTTAGGATGTCCTTCTGAACTGTACACGCAGGCTGCATACGCTGTCAACAGTTGCTGGCGGCGGACCCGTAGCGGGGGGACCCCGGCCTCCGCTAGAAGACTGGCCACAGGGCTGGTTTGGAAGGCTCCTGTCGCAATTCGAACCCCACAGTGGTGAACAGGGTCCAATAAGCGCAACGCTGAAGGTGCTGCAGAGCCATAAGCAAGGCACCCATAATCTATACGTGATTGCACCAAGGCTGTATAGAGCCGCAGCAGGGTGGAGCGGTCAGCTCCCCATGCGGTATGGCCCAAACATCGAAGGGCGTTAAGATGTCGCCCGCACTCCCGTTTCAGAGAACGAATATGAGGGTTGTTGTTGTTGTTGTTGGTTGTTTTAAGGGGACTAAACAGCTAGGTTATCAGTCCCCTGTTCCTAGGTGAGAGTCAACTGTCAATAAAGATAAAACAATGCCCTGAAAATGACACCGCACAAAAGGGCAGGTTAACAATAGACAAGCCACTGACATTACAAGACGAAGACACACAGAATAAGTAAAATAAAGTCACGAATAAAACTGGATAGCAGAGAACCTTGGCTGGCTGATCACAAAGAAAAAACAGGATGAGCCAGCCACACTGCACACACTAAAAACCCGTAAGGGCTCGAAAATATAAAAGATCTGGGTTGCTGTTGGCCTAAGAGATCAGGCAACAGCACCCACGGTTAGATAGATGCATAAAAACCAGAAGCGCGGATAAAACTTAAAACTGCGTTAGCCATAGAGGCGTCGTCTGCTAAAGCTAATGATAGCGTGTCTGGGATATGAAAAGATCGCCGCAAGTCGGCTAAAAGCGGACAGTCCATTAAAAGATGGGCTACTGTCAACACAGTGCCACATCGACACACGGGTGGAGCCTCGCGCCGAAGGAGATACCCGTGGGTGAGCCACGTATGTCCTATCCGAAGGCGACAGAGGACAACTGACTCTCGGCGGGTCGGCCGCAGTGAAGATTTCCACAAAGCTGTGGAGAGCTTCACTGCCCGAAGCTTATTCGGTGCAGTCGCCGTAGCCCACTCGGTGCTCCAAGCCTCACGTACTTTTCGGTGCAACACCAGCTGAACATCCTGTTCCGTGACACCAATAGTTAGAGGTGGTCCCATAGTACCCTGCTTGGCCAATCGATCAACATGTTCATTCCCTGGTATGCCAACATGACCTGGGGTCCACACAAAGACCACAGAACGGCCTGATTGGCCCAGGGAGTGAACAGTGTCCTGGATCGAACGTACTATTGGGTGCCGAGAGAAACACTGGTCGATCGCTTGTAAGCCACTCAGGGAGTCAGTACAGATGACGAATGACCCCCTGGGGCAGGCTTTGAGATGTTGGAGAGCTCTGAGAATAGCGACCAGCTCGGCGGAGAAGATGCTACTCTCACAGGGCAGAGAATGCTGTTCTACATGGTTGTGATGTAGAAAGGCATACCCAGCACGGCCATCTACTACGGAACCATCTGTGTAAATGGCGTCTGTGGCACGGAACGGTTCGAGCACTTGTAGAAACTGGTGACGGAGATGTACGGAGGAAACAGAGGCCTTCGACGCATGGGACAGGTCCAGACGGAGCTGCAAACGAGGAATGGACCAAGGAGGAGTGTGAGAGGAATAGTGGAAAATGGTAGGAAGTGGGTAGGATGTGAGAGACGAAAGAAGGATACGAACACGGACCGAGATCGGGTATCCCGACCTTGGCCGTCGTGGAGGGATAGGGAGTGCAGCGTCTGGAAATAGGAGCCGGCGGTTCGGGTGGAAGGGCGAGGCCTGAACACGAGCAACATAAGATGTTAACAGGTGTTGCCTATGGAACCGCAGCGGGAGGACTCCAGCTTCGACAAGGAGGCTTGTCACAGGGCTAGTGCGAAAAGCCCCTGTCGCCAAACGAACACCACAGTGGAGGATTGGGTCTATTGCCTGCAGCGCTGACGGCGCAGCCGAATCGTAGACTATGCTGCCATAGTCTAGGCGCGACTGAATGAGGGCCTTGTAAAGTTGTAATAGCGTTTGGCGCGAGGCTCCCCAAACAGTGTGGCTGAGACAGCGCAGGATGTTGAGGTGTCGCCAGCACTTTTGTTTTAACTGGCGTAGGTGCGGCACCCAGGTCAGACGGTCATCAAACACCATACCTAAGAATCTGTGCGTCTCTTCGACTTGTAGCAGGTCGCCAGCTAAGTAAAGTTCGGGTTCTGGGTGTACTGCCCGACGTCGACAGAAATGCATCACACGGGTTTTGGATGCAGAAAATTGAAAACCGTGGGCAAACGCCCACGACTGTGCCTTTCGAATTGCGATCTGCAACCGCCGTTCAGCTACGCCAATGCTGGAGGAGCTGTAATACATGCAGAAGTCATCGGCATACAAGGAAGTAGAAACCGATGACCCCGCAGCCGCAGCTAGACCGTTTATGGCGATTAAGAATAAAGGAACACTAAGAACGGAACCTTGTGGGACTCCGTTCTCTTGACAATGAGGTGAGCTGAAACAAGAACCAACACGAACACGGAAAGAACGCAACGCCAGGAAGTTCTTAATGAATGTAGGAAGTGGACCCCGTAAGCCCCAATTGTGCAGCGTAGACAGAATATGATAGCGCCAGGTGGTGTCATACGCTTTCCGCAGGTCAAAAAAGACGGCAATCAGGTGTTCACGGCGAGAAAATGCTGTACGAATGGCTGACTCTAGGGACACGAGATTGTCGATTGCGGAGCGGCCTTGACGGAACCCACCCTGTTGATGCGCCAACAGTTCTCGGTCCTCGAGGATCCACATGAGCCTCTGACTCACCAACCGTTCGAGAAGCTTGCATGGAACGTTGGTGAGGCTGATCGGGCGGTAACTATCAGCCACCTGCGGATCTGCCCCAGGCTTAACCACCGGAATGATAATGCTTTCCCGCCACGAGGACGGAAAAACACCCTCAAGCCATACGCGATTAAACAGGGCGAGAAGTTGGCTTTTGGCATCCGCTGATAGGTGTCGGAGGAACTGGCTGTGAATGCGATCGGGTCCAGGGGAGGTATCCGGGCATGCAGCAAGGGCACTTTCCAACTCCCACTCAGTAAATGGGACGTTATATGGTTCACGACACCGTGTTAGAAATGAAATGTGCTGGCTCTCTGCTCGCTCTTTAATGGCACGAAAATCTGCACTATAGGCAGCAGTCCCCGACGTACGTTCAAAATGGTCTGCCAGGTGCTCAGCGACGGCGACAGGGTCAGTACAGAGCGAACCCTGAATGCTGAGACACGGAATTCCCGCCGGTGGGCGGTGCCCAAAGAGGCGTCGAACCTGCGACCACACCTTGGAAGGAGAAGCGCGGGAACCAATGGAGGCGACGTACTTCTCCCAGGAAGCCCTCTTACTTTCCTGTATCAGTCTCCGGGCTCGTGCTCGGAGACGCTTGAAGGCCAAGAGATGTTGGACACAAGGGTGGCGTCGGTGGCGCTGTAGTGCTCGCCGACGTTCGCGGATGGCCTCAGCAATCTCCGGTGTCCACCAGGGCACCGATGGGCGATGGAGCGAACCGGATGTGATGGGAACAGAGTTTTCGGCTGCAGAAACGATAGCCTCTGTGACCTGCTGAACGGCGGCATCAACATCTGCTGGAAGCGGAGAGGAAATCACAGCAGCTGAAGAATAAGCTGGCCAGTCAGCCCTACGGAGGGCCCAGCGAGACGGACGGGTGGCAGGCGTACACTGTGGGAGCGACAGGAAGATCGGAAAATGGTCGCTCCCACACAGGTCGTCATGGACCCTCCAGGTGAGATGTGGAAGGAGGCTAGGGCTGCAGACAGACAGGTCAATGGCAGAAAACGAACCATGTGCTGTGCTAAAGTGGGTAGGAGCACCGGTGTTAAGAAGGCAGAGGTTCTGCTCTGACAGTAGAGACTCAACATCCCTACCCCGGGCCGAGGTCTGCATGCCACCCCACAGAGGGTGGTGGGCGTTGAAGTCCCCCAAAAGAAGAAAGGGTGGGGGATGTTGGGCGACCAAGGCTGCGAGGTCTGTAGGAGAGATGGCCTCATCAGGTGGAAGATAGACAGAGCAGACGGTAAAATCTCGTACTACCCGGAGTCGAACAGCGACTGCCTCTAGAGACGTTTGAAGAGGCACAGCAGCACTGGGGACAGAGGCGTGGACATAAACACAGACGCCGCCAGAAACCCTGTCGTAGACGGTTCGGTTTTTAAAATAGCCCCGATACCCTCTGAGGGCTGGGCTCTTCTCGACGGGAAACCACGTTTCCTGCAAAGCAAGACAGATGGCAGGGAAGCGGCAGAGTAATTGCCGCAGCTGAGCCAGGCGGCGGAAAAAACCGCCGCAATTCCACTGCATGATGTTGTTTGCAGTCTGCTGAATAGCCATAATGTAAGTCGGGAAACGGTCATTCAGCAGGAGCACCTGCTGTCAACTGCGCAGACTCTGCAGGATCCTGAACCATCGGTTCAGGCGTTCCAAGTATGGCGAGATCCTCAGGTGATGCGAGGATCTCTACCTCGTCTTCAGATGCCGAAGAGGTGACAGAGCGGTCCTTCCGAGGCACTGATGATGCCTCCTTCGCATCCTTTTTCTTCGGCTTCTTTTTGCCCTCTCGCTGGCCCTTCGGTGTCAAGGGCCGGGAGGGCTTCCCAGAAGTGGCAGCAGAGACTGTCGAAGAGCCAGAAGCCCTTCGACCAGACGGTTTTGGATCCTTCAGCCAAAGGCTGGGATCCCCTGGTGCACCCTGGGACTCCCCAGAAGGGAGCGTCCCGAAGGACCCCTTCCGAGGGAGAGGTGCCGGAGGAAGCTGTTGTTTCTCCGGCTGGGGGTTGGGGACTGGTGTCCCCGATGGTTGTGGGGAGGTTTCCTCCACAACAGGTGCTTTAGTATCAGATGGAGTGTTGCCCCCATCTGATGAGGGCGCTGTGGTACTTTTATGGCCTCTAGGGCCTACAGATGGAGGCGATACCTTGTTGGGAGTCGTACCCGTGATGCGCGGGGACGACGCTACAGCTGCAAAGGAGGTAGTCATGCTCACCGGATGCAGACGCTCGTACTTCTTTCTTGCCTCATTGTATGATAGCCGGTCCAAGGTCTTAATTTCCATTATCTTACGTTCTTTGTGTAGAACTTTGCAGTCTGGAGAGCACGGTGGATGCAGCTGGTTGCAGTTCACACAGACGGGAGGTGGGGTGCAAGGAGCGTCCGGATGAGATGGACGTCCACATTCCCTGCACACAGGGCTAGAAGTGCACCGGGAGGACATATGCCCGAACTTCCAGCACCTGAAGCACCTCATAGGGGGCGGGACGTATGGTGTAACGTCGCACCGGTAGATCATGACCTTGACCTTCTCAGGCAGTGTATCGCCTTCGAAGGCCAGGATGAATGCACCGGTGGCAACCTTGTTATCTCGTGGTCCCCTATAAACACGTCGAACTAGGTGAACACCTCTGCGCTCCAAGTTAGTACGTAGCTCTTCATCAGACTGTGACAATAGGTCACAATGGTAAATACGACCTTGGACCATGTTGAGGGTCTTGTGGGGCGTGACACTGACAGGTATATCACCCAGCTTGTCACAGGCCAATAATGCCCTGGACTGGGCTGGGGATGCCGTCTGTATCAGAACAGCCCCACTTCTCATTTTAGAGAAAGACTCCACCTCACCATGTTTGTCCTCGAGATGTTCAACGAAGAACTGCGGCTTGGTGGACAAGAAAGAGTCTCCATCAGTCCGGGAAATTACAAGATATCGCGGTGAGTAGGGATCCGGACAGCGTAAAGCTTGGCGTTCTTCCCATGGCGTTGCCAGGGAAGGGAACGACTTAGGATCATATACTGTAGCATTAAAGTCAGATCTTCCACGCTTAGAAACGGCGTTTTTGCGACCGCCCACGCTAGTTATTGCTCGTTTCATTTTCGTCCCACGAGCAGCTAGGGAAAAGAGGTCCACCCAGGCAGAGCCCCGCTTGCCTGGGTAAGCCTTGTACAACTGAGGTGCGGCAGGTTCCTCAGAGGTTGCTCGCTAGCGGCTGTTCAACCTCAACAGCCATGCATCTCCTCGGCACGTAGCACACCTTGAGATTGAGGGGTTTTTTATAGAGGTTTGTACCATCCTCGCGACCCGGGCGATGAAGCCAAGATCCGCGCTCTCTGAAACGTACAACGTTCCACCGTCGCGCCGAACGATGGTCGTTGAAGCACGCACAGAGCTTACGGTGTAGCGGACTGTTGGCGCGACACAGCCCACAGCTCAGGACCCCGGGTTCGCCAAGCCCGTACTCAGCAAATTCATGCCGAGCCCCTGAGGGGGAATATGAGGGAGCCAGGTCAGTCGGGCATCAAAAATCAGGCCGAGGAATCGGTGGGTGTCCACAACAGGAAGCAGTTGGCCGTCAAGATAGAGTTCAGGGTGGGGGTGCACCGTCCGACGCCGACAGAAGTGCATCACACGTGTTTTGCCGGCGGAAAACTGGAAGCCATGATGCTGGGCCCACGTATGAGCCTGGCGGATGGCCGCCTGGAGTCGGCGTTCAGCAGCACTTGTTGTGGTGGAGCAGAAAGATATGCAAAAATCATCGGCGTACAGGGAAGGAGACACCGATGACCCCACAGCTGCAGCCAGGCCATTAATGGCCACCAAAAACAGTGAGACACTCAGCACAGACCCCTGTGGGACCCTATTTTCTTGGATATAGGGCGAACTATGGGCAACACCGACTCGGACCCGAAACGTGCGGAGTCGGAGGAAATTTGCAATGAAGATGGGAAGTGACCCCCGAAGGCCCCACTCATGCAGCGTAGCGAGGATGTGACGCCGCCATGTGGTATCGTAGGCCTTCTGAAGGTCAAAGAAAACTGCAATGAGGTGCTGACGACGGGAAAAAGCTGTCCGAACCGCTGACTCCAGGCACACCAGATTATCCGTCGTAGAACGACCCTGGCGAAATCCACCCTGCGATGGCGCCAGAAGGCCCCGTGACTCGAGCACCCAAGTCAAGCGACGTGCGACCATACGTTCGAGCAACTTGCAGAGAACGTTGGTCAGGCAGATGGGACGATAACTGTCAGCCTCCAGTGGGTCCCTGCCAGGCTTCAGCACCGGTATGACGACGGCTTCCCGCCACTGGGACGGAAACTCGCCACCACCCCAAATGCGGTTGAATATCTCTAGGACATGGCGCTGAGAATCCCGCGAGAGGTGTTTGAGCATCTGTGCATGGACACGGTCGGGACCGGGAGCCGTATCTGGGCAATTGGCCAAGGCACTAAGCAGCTCACTTTCGGTAAATGGGGCGTTGTAGGACTCCCGACGGCGCGTGGCAAAGGAGAGGCGCTGTCGCTCCACACGCTCCATGCGGGAGCGAAATGCTGCACTGTAGTTAGCAGATGCAGAGCACCTAGTGAAGTGATCAGCAAGATGGTCAGCGATCACACTCGGGTCTGTACACAGAGCCCCATGGATAGAAAGCCCAGGGACGCTAACAGGAGGCTGGTGGTTATAGAGGCACCTGATCTTAGTCCACACCTGAGATGGAGAGACACGAGAACCTAACGTCGAGACATACCTCTCCCAACATTCTTGTTTGCCTCGTTTGATGAGTTGCCGAGCCTTGGCACGAAGTCGCTTGAAAGCTTGGTTGGTTGGTTGGTATGGGGGTTTTAGGGGGACTAGACTACTGTGGCCATCAGTCCCCCGATTCACATCTAGGTGACACGCAGTAAGACAGAACCGTCGAAAATTGTGCCTGAGCGAGTTTTAAAACAAAACAGGATAAAAGAACGCACCGTCATGAATTATTGACAGAGTCAACAAGAAACAATAATACGAAAGACGCCAGACACACAGTAACAAATACGAGACAAAAATGACATAGCCAGTGAATGTGGTTGACCGACCATGTGTATAAAAAAGGGAAAAGTCAACCACATAGCGTACAAAATAAAAACTGTAGTCTAAAGACACGTCAAGGAGAACATAGAAAATTATCTAAAAAACCATCCAAAAGGACTCACAGCAACTGGTAAAACCCTGCAGCACGAAGAAATCGTAAAACCAAATTAGCCACAGAGGCATCGTCGCCGAGCACCAAAGAGAGAGTGTTCGGGAGGGTAAAAGAATGCCGCAGTGGGGCTAATATGGGACAGTCCAGTAGGAGATGGACCACAGTCAATGGGGCACCACATTGGCACACGGGCGGGTCCTCTCGACGGAGGAGGTGACCATGTGTCAGATGGGTGTGACCAATGCGGAGACGGCAGAGAACCACGGAGTCCCTACGGGAACCCAGCTGCGACGACTTCCAGACAGATGTTGTGTCCTTTATCATACGTAGCTTATTGGGCACGTCCAGAGCGGACCATTCGGCGTTCCACAGGTCTCGTATTTTAGTGCAAAGCAACGGGCGGAAGTCTGCTTCTGGGAGGCCAATCGCCAGAGGGCGGCAAGTGATAGCCTGTTTGGCTAGCTGGTCAACGCTCTCGTTGCCCGGGATGCCTACATGGCCCGGGGTCCAAACGAATGTAACACAGCGACCGGAGTCACTAAGAGCCAGTATTGACTCCTGAATGGCCCTGACCAATGTATGACGAGCATAACACTGATCAAGGGCCTGCAAACCGCTCAGCGAGTCGCTACAGATCAGAAAGGAGGTCCCGGGGCACATGTGGATGTGGTTAAGGGCGCGGTATATAGCCACCAGTTCTGCAGTGAAGACGCTGCTGCTGGGTGGCAAAGAGCGTTGTTCAACATGGGCGCCATGGATGTAGGCATAACCAGTGTGGTCGCCATCTGAAGAACCGTCTGTATAAATGACCTCAGAGTTACTGAACTCACGGAGCAGTGCATAAAACTGATGCCGTAGGACCAGAGGAGAAGTAGAGGTCTTCCGCTCACGGGAAAGATCCAGCCGAATCCGCGGCCGAGGAACGGTCCAGGGAGGAGCATGGAGAGTCGAGCGGAAGGGACGGTTAAGAGGTAACGAGTCCAGGGTCGACAGTAGCGATTGGACACGCGCTGCTATCGGGAGTCCTGACCGAGGTCGCCTCTGCGGCAAACGAGTAACCTCCCCCGGAAAGAGGAGTCTGTTATTCGGATGCCGAGGGGTAAAGTGAACTCTAGCAGCATACTGGGCGAGTAGTTGTTGGCGCCGGTATCGCAACGGGGCGACTCCAGCCTCTGCCAAGAGACTTGTGACAGGGCTTGTACGAAAGGCTCCAGTGGCCAGACGGATGCCTGTATGATGCACTGGGTCGAGAACTCGCAGTGCAGATGGAGAGGCTGAGCCGTAGACCTGGCTTCCGTAGTCTAGACGTGACTGCACCAGAGCATTGTACAGCCGCAGGAGGACAGGGCGTGCTGCCCCCCAGACAGTATGGCTGAGGCAACGAAGGATGTCCAAATACCGGGAACACCGTTGCTTAAGCTGGCGCAGATGAGGGAGCCATGTCAAACGTGAGTCGAAAAGGAGACCCAGGAAGCGGTGTGTGTCCACAACCTGAAGGAGCTCACCATCAAGGTAGAGCTCTGGATGCGGATGTACCGCCCGTTGGCGACAAAAGTGCATTACCCTAGTTTTTGCAGGGGAAAATGTGAAACCATGGCCAGAAGCCCAATTCTGCGCCCGATGGATGGCTGCCTGCAGTCGTCGTTCAGCTACACTTGTACTAGCAGTGGAATAGTACATGCAAAAGTCGTCTGCATAGAGGGAGCAGGAAACCGATGGCCCCACTGCAGCCACTAGGCCATTAATGGCCACTAAGAAGAGGGGTACACTGAGGACGGACCCTTGTGGTACCCCATTCTCTTGGATATGGGAGGAACTGAAGGAGGTGCCAATGCGGACTCTAAAGCGGCGCGAAAGTAAAAAATTCTGAATAAAAAGTGGGAGGGAGCCACGAAGACCCCACCCATGAAGCGTGGCAAGGATGTGATGGCGCCATGCCGTGTCATATGCTTTCCGGAGGTCGAAAAAGATGGCGACGAGATGGTGACGTCGGGCGAAAGCAGTACGGATCGCCGACTCCAAAGAGAGAAGGTTATCAATAGCAGAGCGACCCTGCCGGAAAGCACCTTGTTGTGGGGCGAGCAGACCCCGATACTCGAGAACCCACAGAAGTCGCCGGCTCACCAAACGTTCAAAAAGTTTACAAAGAACGTTTGTGAGGCTTATGGGACGGTAACAGTCAACGTTCAATGGATCTGCACCTGGTTTTAACAGAGGGATAACGATACTCTCCTGCCATTGGGACGGGTATGCTCCCTCGACCCAGAGACGATTAAAGAAATCCAACAGATGGCGTTGCGAGTGTTCAGAAAGATGTTTCAGCATTTGACAGTGGATTCGGTCCGGTCCTGCAGATGTATTGGGGCAACTGGCAAGAATAGTTTGAAATTCCCACTCTGTAAATGGCGCATTGTACGGCTCTTGGCGGTTTGTGCGAAATACCAACTGCCTTCGCTCAGCCCGCTCTTTTAAGGTACAAAAACCTTGGCTGTAGGCAGTGGACGCCGAATTAAGAGCAAAGTGCGCTGCAAAATACTCGGCAATGATGGTCGGGTCGGTATGGATTGTACCGTGGATAGAGAGACCCGCGACCCCTGTCGGTGGATGGTGACCTGATATATGACGAATCTTTGTCCAAGTCTGGCTAGAAGAGACACGGGGTCCAATTGTGGACACATATTCCTCCCAGCATGCTTGCTTGCGCTGCCGGATAAGCCGGCGTGTCTGGGCCCGAAGACGCTTAAATGCAACCAGGTGGTCAAGGGTGGGGTGGCGCCGGTACTGCTGCAGAGCCCTGCGGCGATTGCGGATAGCTGCTGCTATCTCCGGTGACCACCAGGGCACTGGTCTTCGCCGAGGTAAGGCAGAAGAAGATGGTATCGTGGACTCAGCAGCAGAAACGACAATGGAAATAATTTGCTCAACAGCCATTGTCGCATCAGCAGGGAGAGGGGTATCCAACGTTGCAGCGGAAGTGTATGCTACCCAGTCGGCCCTGTGGAAGGACCAGCGGGGTAGGCGTGCGTGGCGTTGGTGGTGGGGAAGCGAAAGGAAGATGGGAAAGTGGTCGCTTCCACAAAGGTCATTATGGACCCACCAGTTAAGGAGTGGATGTAAGCCCGGACTACATACAGAAAGGTCTATGGCGGAAAAGGTGCCATGGGCCACACTAAAATGGGTAGGAGCTCCTGTATTAAGAATACAAAGGTCAAGTTGGGTAAAAATTAGTTCAAAGTCTCGACCACGTCCTGTAGTCACGTTGCTCCCCCATAGGGGGTGATGTGCGTTAAAATCTCCTAAAATAAGAAATGGTGAAGGAAGTTGACCGATCAAGGCTGCCAGGTCAGCTGGTGCCACTGCTGCATCAGGAGGGAGATAAAGGGAACAGATGGTAATGTCCCGTGATGCTCGAACCCTGACAGCGACAGCCTCCAGGGCTGTGTGAAGTGGCACTGGGGAACTATAGGCAGAGGTATGTACATATAGACATACCCCGCCCGACACCCTATTGTAGATGGTGCGGTTATTGAAGTACCCCCGGTAGCCCCGAAGGGTGGGGGTCCGATCACTAGGAAACCAGGTTTCCTGGAGAGCAACACAAAATGGTGGAAAAGAGCTCATCAGCTGACGCAATTCAGCCAAGTGACCGAAAAATCCTCCACAATTCCATTGGAGGATCAGACTGTCTCCTGGTTGACGGTGCATGAAGATGAAGATGGAAGAGGGATGGCAGGAGCACTCGTCTTTGGCTGTGAAGTCTGATCCTCCGTCTCCATGGCATCCCCGAGATCTGCGAAGGCCAGATCTTCGGGCGTCGCAAGAAGGATGACCTCATCCTCCGGTGTGTCACGTGCAAGGGTTGGGGGCACCGAGGCCGCCAGCGTTTCCTTGCGCTTCACTGTCTTTTCCTTCTTTTCTTTTTTGTCTTCCCGTCGTTCCTTGGGCCTACCGGAGGAGGGGGGTTTCTCCGGCGGGGCTTGAGGAGCGTGGGAAGACTGAGGAGCCAGGCGGCGTTCTGGCCGAGTGTCCTTCAGCCGCTGGCTGGAGTCTAATTTCGGTGGTGACACAGGTGGAAGGGAAGAACAGGTTCCCTTCCCAGAAGAAGAAGCCAGAGAAGGTGAACCCTTTTCTGGCTGGGGAGTAGGGGTAACCACTCCCGACGTGGGGGGCAGTATAGGCCCCGCAGAAGATGGTGTGCCTCCAGATGTCTGGGAGGCCGAGGTGGAGGGGCGGCCCATAGGGCCCACAGATGGAGTTACAACAGTGCGAGAAGTGGCCACTGGTTGTGGCGCTATCGATGTAGCTGCAGCATATGAAGAAAGTAAAGTCACTGGATGCAGCTTTTCGTACTTCCTCCGAGCCTCTGAGTAGGTTAGTCGGTCCAAGGTCTTATATTCTACTATCTTCCGCTCTTTGTGTAGAGCGGGACAGTCCTGCGAACAGGGAGAGTGGTGACCACTGCAGTTGACGCAGTAAGGAGGAGGAGTACAGGCAGCGTCCGGGTGTGAAGGACGGCCACAGTCCCGACAGGTTGCAGCAGCGTTGCAACGAGAGGACATGTGTCCGAAACGCCAACACTTGAAACATCGCATTGGAGGGGGGATGTATGGCTGGACGTCACAGCGATACATCATGACCTTGACCTTATCGGGCAGATTGTCACCCTCAAAGGCCAAGACAAATGCGCCAGTGGCCACCCTATTATCCTTGGGTCCTCTAAATACGCGCCGGACAAAATGGATTCCGCGTCGTTGTAGGTGCTCGCGTAACTCATCATCTGTCTGTAGCAAAAGGTCTCGATGGTATATCACCCCCTGTACCCTATTTAACGACTTGTGGGGCGTTACTGTGACAGGAATTTCACCTAAATGATCACATTTTAAGAGGCTCCGTGATTGAGCAGGGGTCTCTGCCTGTATTAGGACCGAACCGTCGCGCAGTTTCGACATTCCGGCAACTTCGCCAAACCTTTCTTCGAGGTGTTCGGCGAAGAAGGAAGGCTTAGTTGCCTGGAAGGATTCCCCATCCTGTCTGGTACACACTAAGTATCTAGGTGAGTAAGTCTCAACCTGTTTTGTGGACCCTCGTTCCCCCCAAGATTGAGTTAGGGAAGGAAACGATTTGGGGTCGTATCTAGTGAAATTAAATCTTCCAATCTTTGAGACACCTGACTTAGAGCCAGGATTTTCTGAGGCTTGTCTCCTCTTCATAGCGGAATGTCCGCCCCGATGCCACCCACTCCGAAACAGGGGCTCTCCTCAAGGGCGCCACCCAGCCACAGCAACGCCACCTGGCAGGATGACCGTTGCAGGGAGTCCTGATGCCCCGCAAAGACAAGCATCGACTCCTTGGCATTCATGAGGAGGTCACAGCTCAGGCATCGGCAGTGTGATCCCTGTGCAATTCAGGGGGCTCAACCATGAGGGTACATAACCGCCCCACCACACGGACTGGCTACCGTGCTGGTGACCTAGCGGGGGAGGGGGCTGAGGGGGCTACGGCGAGGAAGGGATATGGAAGGAAAGGGTAGGAATCCGCGCCGTAGGGGCTAGGTTGGGAGTTCTTCCCCAAATGGCTCACACTTAATCAGAAAATTTTCGTGGAGGTCAGACCACAATGGGGACCTAACTGGGCCGAAATCAGTGAACACGGCAAACAAAGACACAATTGCCAAACCAACAGTACCATGGGAATAGCCGGGCCATCAACACAAGAACACCTAGAGACGGGGTTGGAGAAGGGTAGGGTGGGAAAAAGGATTAGGAAGGGAGGGAACCAGGGTGAGGAAAAGCGGCCTGGGAAACAGAAAGGAAGGCCTCAATGGCTCGGGGACCCGTGCGCGCCACACACGTACCCACAAAAGAGCTGTGGGCCCCCTGGGGGGGGCGCTTGAAAGCGATGAGGTTGGCCACTGATGGGTGCCGCTTATGACGCTGAAGAGCTCGCCTACGTTCTCTGATTGCGGCAGCGATTTCCGGCGACCACCAGGGCACGGACCTCCGCCGGGACGAACCAGAAGAAGACGGAATTGCAGACTGAGCTGCAGAGACAATGACGTCTGTTAAATTATCGACCACCACATCAATGTTAGTGTCCGGCAAATAGCGAACAGTGGCAGCAGTTGTAAATGCACCCCAGTCAGCTTTGTTAAGAGCCCAACGGGGCAAACGGCTAGGGCAATGACGCTGGGGCAGTGACAAAAAAATCGGAAAGTGGTCACTGCCACACAAGTCGTCATGCACTCTCCAATGAAGAGATGGTACGAGGCCAGGGCTGCAAATAGAGAGGTCGATGGCCGAGTAGGTGCCGTGTGCCACACTGAAATGGGTGGGAGCACCTGTATTTAAAATACAAACGTCGAGCTGGGAGACAAGATTTTCAATCTCCCTACCTCGGCCAGTAGTCATGTCGCCACCCCACAAAGGGTTATGGGCGTTGAAATCGCCCATGATGAGGAAGGGTGGGGGGAGCTGAGCAATCAGTGCAGCTAACACGTGGCAGGGGACTGCACCATCAGGTGGAAGATAAACAATGCAGGTTGTTGTTGTTGTTGTTGTTGTTGTTAGTTGTTTAAGGGGGACAAAACTGCAATGGTTATCAGTCCCCCATTCCATCTCTAGGCGTCAAAAGGAAATCCAAACACGTAAAAGATAAGACGCCTGGAGTTTAAAATAGCGAAGTGGGAGAGGAGTCCCACTAGTTCATAAAACATCAAGAACCACAAGACTAAACAAAAGATGGTTACACAAAGACAACTTACAACAAAGAAACCGATAGCCGTGGTTGACCGACCATAAGAATAAAAAAAAGGAAAAGTCAACCACTCGGTTTCACAAAGAAATCTCCAGTTAGAGAGAACGATAAAATCCCCCTGCTTGAATAAAACGTAAAACGGTATCTGCCATTGTGGCATCGTCACCTAAAACTTCCGATAAAACAGCAGGGAGGTTAAAATGTCTCCGCAAGGCGGCTAAAAGTGGGCAGTCCAACAATATGTGGACGACTGTCAAATTGGAGCCACACCGACATTGGGCTGGGTCCTCACCCCGAAGGAGATGTCCATGGGTGAGCCACGTATGCCCAATGCGGAGGCGACATAAAACCACTGAGTCCCGTCGTGAACCGCGCATGGAGGAGCGCCATGCAACCGTCGTTTCCTTGACCACCCGGAGCTTGTTGGGCGTGTGCAGGCTACGCCACTCAGTATCCCAAAGCTGACGTACTTTCTGGCGCAACAATGAACGGAGATCAGAAGCCGGGAGGCCGATCTCTAGACAGGACATACCTACCGCCTGCTTGGCAAGCCTGTCAACACGTTCATTGCCCGGGATACCAACATGACCTGGAGACCAGATGAACACCACCGATCGCCCGGACCGTGTAATGGCATAAAGTGTCTCCTGAACGGCCAACACCAGGGTAGACCGTGGGTAACACTGCTCCAGAGCTCGGAGGCTGCTCAGGGAGTCGCTGCAAACAACAAAAGACTCGCCTGAGCAAGACCGGATATGCACAAGAGCTCTGTGAATGGCCACCAGCTCTGCAGTGTAAACACTGCAGCCATTCGGCAGAGAGTGCTGTTCCACATGGTCACCGTGTGTATAGGCAAATCCAACACGGTCATCCACCATTGAGCCATCGGTGTAGATCAGGTCATAACCACGGAACTCCGCTATGACAGCCGAGAACTGACGGCGGAGCGCCTCCAGTGGTACTGAGTCTTTGGGCCCATGGGCCAAGTCCAGCCGAATAGACGGCCTTGTCAAACACCATGGAGGTGTATGCACCTGGACCCGATATGGACATGGAAGGGGCAAAGACTCAAGTTCCAGGAGGAGGGACCGAACTCTATAGGCTATCGTATGACCTGACCTGGGGGGTCGCTGATGGTGAGGGACGACCACATTAGAAAACAGAAAACGACGGTTTGGGTGGCCTGGGGAGCAATACACGTTCGCTGCATAAGCTGCGAGCAGGTGTTGGCGGCGGATCCCCAAAGGTGGGATCCCAGCCTCCACTATTAAACTGTTCACCGGGCTGGTGCAGAAAGCGCCCGTCGCAATGCGGACCCCACAGTTGTGAATGGGGTCCAGGAGATGCAGTGCCGAAGGTGCCGCAGACCCATAGGCAATGCACCCAAAATCGAGACGGGACTGCACCAGCGCCGTGTAAAGCCGCAACAGTGTCGAGCGATCAGCACCCCAGGTCGTATGACCCAGGTGGCGGAGAAGGTTGAGAAGGCGCCAGCACTTCCTTTTCAGCTGACGAATGTGGGGGAGCCACGTCAGCCGGGCGTCAAAGACCAGTCCTAAAAAACGGTGAGTTTCCACTACCGTAAGTGGTTCGTCATTCAGATAAAGTTCAGGGTGTGGGTGGACGGTCCGACGCCGGCAGAAGTGCATCACTCTGGTCTTGGAGGCAGAAAACTGAAAGCCATGGGTAAGCGCCCAGTTCTGCGCCTTCCGAATAGCACCTTGCAACCTGCGCTCAGCAACTTGGGTGCTGGAGGAACTAAAAGAGAGACAAAAGTCGTCAGCATAAAGAGAGGGGGACACCGACGATCCAACCGCTGCAGCTAAACCGTTGATGGCGATTAAAAATAATGGGACGCTTAAAACGGAACCCTGAGGAACCCCATTTTCCTGGACATGAGAGGAGCTCAGGGAAGCACCAATTTGAACACGAAAGGTACGGACGGCTAAAAAATTTTGAATAAAAATCGGTAGGGAGCCTCGGAGGCCCCAGTCATATAAAGTGTTGAGGATGTGGCGTCGCCAGGTTGTATCATATGCTTTGTGCATATCGAAGAAGACGGCAACGAGGTGTTGGCGCCGGGAAAAGGCTGTGCGGATTGCAGACTCGAGGCACACCAGATTATCGATGGTAGATCGACCCTGGCGAAAACCGCCCTGGCATGGAGCCAATAATCCACGAGTCTCAAGAATCCAACACAACCGCCGACTAACCATCCGCTCCAACAGTTTGCAGGGAACGTTAGTCAGGTTAATGGGCCGATAGCTATCCAAGTTCAGAGGATGTTTGTCGGGTTTAAGTACGGGGATGATGATGCTCTCCCGCCACTGTGACGGGAAAACACCATCACACCAAATGCGGTTATAGACCGCAAGTAGGGCCCTCCGACTATCTGCTGAGAGATGTTTCAGCATTTGACTATGGATGCTATCAGGCCCTGGCGCCGTGTCTGGACATTGTTGAAGAGCACTGAGGAGCTCCCACTCTGTAAAAGGAGTGTTGTAGGATTCAGAGCGGCGGGTATGAAAGGAGAGGGGCTGGCGTTCTACCCTCTCCTTTACTGCACGGAAGGCCGGTGGATAATTTGCAGAGGCAAAGGCACGAGCATAATGCTCGGCAAACATCTCTGCAAGAGTGGCCGGGTCCGTACATAGGACTCCATTTGTGGAGATCCCAGGGATTCCCGATGTAGTCTGTATTCCCTGTAGCCGCCTGATCTTACTCCAGACCTGCGAGGCTGAGGTACCTGTCCCAATAGTGGAAACGTACCTCTCCCAGCACTCCCGTTTCCGTCTTCTTATAAGCTGGCGAGCACGAGCGCGAAGCCGTTTAAAATTGATTAGGTGCTCCTGAGAGGGGTGCCTTTTGTATCGCTGTAAGGCCCGCCTGCGGTCTTTAATGGCCTCAGCGATCTCCGGCGACCACCACGGCACTGTCTTACGCCGTGGGCACAATGTGGAGCATGGAATTGCAGCTTTTGCAGCAGAAACAATTGTGTGAGTGACGCCCTCAACCACCACATCGATGGAATCGAGTGGGGGAGGTTGAACAATAGCAGTGGACGTGTAATCTTCCCAGTTAGCCCTGCCTAAAGCCCACCTGGGGGGGCGTTCTGGGGACTGACGTTGTGGGAGTGACAGAAAAAGCGGAAAATGGTCACTGCCACACAGATCGTCGTGGGCTCTCCAGTGGACAGATGGTGGAAGGCTGTGGCTGCAGATCGATAAATCAATGGCCGAGAACGTGCCATGTGCCACACTAAAGTGTGTGGGGGCACCAGTATTTAATAGGCAGAGGTCGAGTTGAGAAAGTAAAGACTCGACTACTCTGCCTCGGCCAGAAAGCGAAGTACTACCCCACAACGGGTTATGGGCATTGAAGTCGCCCAATAAGAAGAAAGGCGGGGGTAGTTGCGATATAAGTGCAGCCAAAACATTCAAAGAAATATCACCATCTGGAGGGAGATAAAGGCTGCAGACGGTAAACTCTTGTGTTGTCCTTACCCTGACAGCCACTGCTTCTAGTGGTGTACGAAGGGGCACAGGTTCACTATGAACAGAGGTAAGGACATACACACATACACCACCTGAGACCCTGTTATATGAGCTACGGTTACAGTAATATCCCCTGTAGCCACGAAGGGCTGGGGTCCGCATTGCTGGAAACCATGTTTCCTGTAAGGCAATGCAGAAGGCAGGTGTTGTGCTTAAAAGGTGTCGTAGCTCAGCCAGGTGGGGGAAGAAACCGCCGCAGTTCCACTGGAGGATAATGCTGTCTGATAACTGGGAAGACATGGAGATTACAAATCAGCGTCACTCAAATCCGCTGTCTGCCTTTGTTCTGGCTCAGTATCCATAATTTCTGTGATGTCCCCGACGGCGAGGTCGTCTGGGGACGCTAGAATTTCCACCTCGTCCCCAGAGGTCGAGGTGGAGTGGTGAGGTGGCTCAGGAGCCACCGTGGTATCCTTCACGTCGTTTTCAACCTTTTTCCTCCGGTCCTTCTTGCCCCTCGGGGGCTTCGCCGGCAGGGCTGGCTTCTCAGACTCAGCCTCAGGGACTGAGGAGGAGCATGAGGCCCTGCGTCCAGCAGCCTTCGGTTTTGCCTGCTGCTGGCGTGTGTCAGAAGTGACACGGGCGGAACCCTCGGAAGGGAGTGTCCCAAGGGACCCCTTCCGAACGAGGGTTGCCGGAGTGGGTTGTTGTGTCTCCGGCAGAAGGGTGGAGGTTGCTCCCGAGGCAGTTACCTGGGGAGCAGAAGAAGGAAGGGGGCCCCCAACCACCTTGGGGGCAGATGTAGGTTTGCGGCCCTGGGGGCCTACTGAAAAAGAATGAGCAGACAAGATGGGCGTCGCCACAGATGATGAAGATGATGCAATTGCCGCAAAAGACGTTGTCATGGCCACTGGGTGTAAGCGCTCAAATTTCTTTTTTGCCTCAGCATAGGTCAACCGGTCCAAGGTCTTATACTCGATGATTTTCCTTTCTTTCCGGAGCACAGGGCATTGTGATGAGCAGGGAGGATGCTCCTGGCCACAGTTCACACAGATGGGCGGCGGAGTACATGGGGCGTCCGGGTGGGCTGGACGTCCACAATCCCGGCAAGTGGCGCTGGAAGGGCAACGGGACGACATATGCCCGAACTTCCAGCACTGGAAGCATCTCATAGGAGGAGGGATGTAGGGTTTGACATCAACCCGGTAGCACATCACCTTCACCTTCTCTGGCAGTGTATCGCCTTCAAAGGCTACGATGAAGGCACCGGTGGCAACCCTATTATCTTTCGACCCACGATGGATGCGCCGGACGAAGTGAACACCTCGCCGCTCGAGGTTGGCGCGCAGCTCCTCATCGGATTGTAAGAGGAGATCCCGGTGAAAAATAATACCCTGGACCAGATTGAGGGACCTATGTGGCGCAATGTTGACCGCGATGTCTCCCAGCTTATCGCAGGCAAGCAATGCCCGCGACTGGGTAGGGGATGCGGTGTGAATCAACACGGAGCCATTGCGCATCTTGGAGAGGGACTCCACATCTCCAAACTTCTCCTCCAGATGGTCTACGAAGAACTGAGGCTTTACGGTCGCAAATGATTCCCCATCAACCCTTGTACAGACCAAATATCGAGGCGAATAAGGCTCATTGATGGTAGTAGCCCTGCGTTCCTCCCAGGGCGTGGCCAAGGAAGGAAACGACTTGGGGTCATATGAAGAGGCATAAAACTTACCACGCTTAGAGACGGTGGTTAGACGTCCACCAACGTTTTCTTTTGCTCGTTTCATGTTGTTCCCACGAGCAGCTAGGGATCTAAAGGTCCACCCAGGCAGAGCCCCGCTTGCCTGGGTAAGCCTTATACAACTGAGGTGCGGCAGGTTCCCCAGAGGTTGCTCGCTAACGACTGTTTAACCTCAACAGCCATTCGTCTCCTCGGCATGTAGCACACCTTGAGATTGAGGGGTTTTTTATAGAGGTTTGTACCATCCTCGCGACCCGGGCGATTAAGCCAAGATCCCCGGGCTCTGAAACGTACAACGTTCCACCATCGCGCCGAACGATGGTCGTTGAAGCACGCACAGAGCTTACGGTGTAGCGGACTGTTGGCGCGACACAGCCCACAGCTCAGGACCCCGGGTTCGCCAAGCCCGTACTCAGCAAATTAATGCTGAGCCCCTGAGGGGAAACAATGCAGGCGGTTATAGCTAGTGGTGTCCTGATCCGAACAGCCACTGCCTCCAAAGGTGTTTGAAGGGGCACAGCTTCACTGTAGGCAGAGTTGATGACATGAATGGAGACGCCACCAGATGCTCTGTCATATACAGGACGATTCGTGTAAAACCCACGATAGCCACGAAGGGCTGGGGTTCGCGTTGCCGGAAGCCAGGTTTCCTGGAGGGCAACGCACAGTACATGAGAAGAGCTTAAAAGTTGTTTCAGCTCTGCTAGGTGGGAAAAATAACCGCCGCAATTCCATTGGAGGAAAGTGCTGCCTAAGGACTGGGGAGGCATGAAAGTGATTAAGAGACGCGGTGCGCCTCAGTGTCACTTGCCGCCACCCGCTGAGGGTCTGTGGTGTCCATATCCATTGCGTCTAGGGTGTCTATAAGAGCAAGGTCCTCTTTAGATGCAAGGATTTCGACCTCGTTGTCTGAGTCAGAACTGGTAGCGGACGGCATTGAGGAAGCCGCCAGCTCTTTCTCCTGAGGGACATCCTTTTTTTTCACCCGCTCCCGCTTGGGTTTGGACTTCGGTGCTCGAGTGGGCTTCCCAGAAATGGCGTCGGATGTCGACGCAGATGGGGAGGGCCGGCTACCAGCGGGTACTTGGATTTTGAGCCACTGGCTGACGTTTGGCTGCGACGAAACTGGCGTTTCGGAGACCTCAAGAGACCCTTCCCATGCAGCAGTAGGTCTACTGACATCCAGGGTGTCAGACACAGTGGAAACTGCAGGAGGTGGTGGAAGGGGCTCGTGAGGCCCTTTCCCTGAGGGAAGAGCCGGAGAAGGAAGACATTTCTCCGGCAGAGGGACGGGGTTCAAAGACCCTGTTGAAGGGGGAGGCAAAAGCCTCGAAGAAGAAGGTGCTCCCCCTGGCGTCTGGGGAGCGGGGATTAACTGATGGCCCAAAGGGCCCACAGAAGGTGTGATAGGGGGGCAGGAAACCGCCCTCGATGGAGGTGATGACACTGTGGCAGCAGCATATGTGGTCATCATGGATACCGGGTGGAGTTTCTCATACTTGCGGCGGGCCTCAGAGTAAGTTACGCGATCGAGGGTCTTATATTGTATGATCTTGCGCTCCCTTTGGAAAGCGGGACAGTCCGGTGAGCAAGGCGAGTGATGGCCGCTGCAGTTCACACAGGAAGGTGGTGGGGTACAAGGTGCATCGGGGTGTACAGGACGGCCACAGTCACGACAAATAGGGGCTGCGTCGCAACGGGAAGACATGTGTCCAAACCGCAAGCACTTGAAACAGCGCATGGGTGGAGGAATGTACGGTCGGACATCACATCTGTATACCATCACCTTGACCTTCTCGGGCAAGGTATCGCCGTCGAAGGCCAAGATGAAGGCCCCAGTTGCCACTCTATTGTCTTTTGGACCCCGAAAGACACGGCGGACGAAATGGACACCGTGTCGTTGCAGATTTTCGCGCAACTCCTCATCAGACTGCAGCAAGAGGTCACGGTGGAAAATGACTCCCTGCACCAGATTCAAAGTCTTATGTGCCGTTACAGACACTGGCACGTCGCCCAGCGTAGTGCACGTGAGCAAGGCACGAGACTGTGCAGTGGACTCTGCCTGTATAAGAATAGACCCGTCTCGCATCTTGGAAATTCCCGCAACCTCACCGAACTTGTCCTCTATATGTTCAAAAAAGAACATGGGCTTGGTTGCGTGGAAGGATCCCCCATCTGTCCTAGTGCATACCAGAAATTTCGGGACATACGACTCGTTAGGTCGATCCCCACGTTCCCGCCAAGAAGAAGTCAGGGAAGAAAACGATGAGGGATCATAAGTAACTGCATTGAACTTTCCCCGCTTAGAGACACCTGTCTGACCAGGATTTTGGTGGCTGGATTTATTTCGCTTCATCGCGAATCATCCGCCCCGATGCCACCCACTCCGAACAGGGGCTCTCCTCATGGGCGCCACCCAGCCACAGCAACGTCACCTGGCAGGATGACCGTTGCCGGGAGTCCTGATGCTCCACGGTGACAAGCATCTACTCCTAGGCCTGCATGAGGAGCTTACAGCTCTGGCATTGGTAGAGCGATCCCTGCGTTGTCAGGGGGCTACAGCCAAGAGGGTACATGACGACCCCACCACAAAGGACTGGCTACCGTGTTGGCTTTCTGGCGCTAGGTGAACCATCATAATCGAGAGTGCTGAGATATCGGTGCACAATGGACGCAACTTGCATGAAAAAGAGATGGCATCCCCGATGGCAGAATAGAAGCTGAAGTCGCAAGTCCATTCCATGATGGGTGCGTAGGATGGCATGGCATGAGAATTACATGTAGCACCACGTAAGGTGTCCTTCCCCAAATGGTTCGCTCTTCTGAAAAAATGGAGGGTCAAACCCAAATAGGGGACCTCAGACGGAAAGCCGAAAAGTATGAAGACTCCTTTTAGTCGCCTCTTACGACAGGCAGGAATACCGCGGGCCTATTCTTACCCCCGGACCCGCAGGGGGGTGATACTTGGGGATTATTGTCTCCATGCCAGGGCGATTTTCGCCAGGGTCGATCTGCCACCGACAATCTGGTGTAGCTTGAGTCTGTAATCCGCACAGTCTTTTCCCGAGGCCACCACCTTGTTGCCTTCTTCTTCAATATGCACAAAGCATATGATACAATCTGGTGACGCCACATCCTCAACACTTTAGATGACTGGGGCCTCCGGGGCTCCTTACCGATTTTTATCCAAAAATTTTTAGCTATCCGTGCCTTACGTGTTCAAATTGGTGCCTCCCTGAGCGCCTCTCATATCCAGGAGAATGGCGTTCCTCAGGGCTCGGTTTTAAACGTTCCATTATTTTTAGTTGCCATCAATGGTCTAGCGACAGCGGTTGGATCGTTGGTCTCCCCTTCTTTTTACGCTGACGATTTTTGTATCTTCTTTAGTTCCTGCAGCACCCAGGTTGCCGAGCGTAGGTTGCAAGGTGCTATTCGGAAGGCGCAGACCTGGGCGTTTACTCATGGCTTTCTGTTTTCTGCCACCAAGACCAGAGTGATGCACTTCTGTAGACATTGGACCATTCACCCACACCCTGAACTTTATCTTAACGACGAACTACTGACCGTAGTGGACACCTATTGGTTTTTAGGACTGGTCTTTGACGCTCGGCTGACGTGGCTCCCCCACATTCGTCAGCTGAAACAGGTGTGCTGGCGCCGTCTCAACCTTCTCCGCCACCTGGGTCATACGACCTGGGGTGATGATCGCTTGATGCTGTTGCGGCTTTACACGGCACTGGTGCAGTCCCGTCTCGATTTTGGGAGCATTGCCTATGGGTCTGCGGCACCTTCGGCACTGCATCTCCTGCACCCCATTCACAACTGTGGGGTCCGCATCGCGACGGGTGCCTTTCGCACCAGCCCTGTGGCCTGTCTACTAGCAGAGGCCGTCTGCATTACTGCCCAACTGGCTTTCAGCACTTGGAGTGGGAAGTATGCTCATGATCCATCCGGGTTCAATGCTGGGGATATGCCCAAGGCATGGCTCATCCATTGGTGCTCCATCTACTTAGTGGGTAGTTTGTTGTGTTTGCACTTCTAGCGTCTGTGTTTCTTGATTATAGAAGTAGCAGGCTCCTTTGCCTTGCTACGACTGGAACCAAGTTGTTGTTGTTGTTGTTGTTATTTAAAGGGGACCAAACTACTGGGTCATCAGTCCCCTGTTCCCAACAAAGAATGTCCATTTAATTGTAAACAACCATATGAATACTCAAGAGTACATGTCACCGATGAAATTTACAAACAACAAACATAGAGAAACCAACAGCACAGATACAAAAATAAAACAATAAAACCAAGTTACTCAATCATGCTAAAATTTGAAATGAGAATCCGTGGCTGGCTGGTCACTGAGATAAAAATGGACGGGCCAGTCACGAATGTCACAGCAACACGAATGTCTGTTAATCAGAAGATATAAAACAGTAAAATACGGTTAAAAGGTCAGGAGAATCCACCCTACATTAAATAGAATTGTAAAAACCGGCTGCACGGATAAAACGGAGCACAGAGTCAGCCATGGAGGCATCGTCCCCTAGCACTAAGGATAGGGTAGTTGGAAGATTAAAAGACCGCCGCAATGGGGCCAAAACAGTACAGTCCACCAGGAGGTGGACCACCGTCAAGGCGCCACCACAGTGACACACGGGCGGTGGCTCATGGCGAAGTAAATAGCCATGTGTCAACCACGTGTGCCCGATACGGAGGCGGCACAGCACGATGGAGTCTCGACGACAGGGCCTCAGTGAGGTTTTCCATGTGGCTGTGGATGGTTTGATTGTGCGAAGCTTGTTTGGCACACTCAGTGCAGACCATTCCAAGCCCCAAGCGCCTTGCACCTTCCGGTGCAGCATCAACCTAAGGTCCGTTTCCACGAGCCCAATGTCAAGATGGCGTGAGGAAGTGGCCTGCTTGGCCAACTGGTCCACACGCTCATTACCAGGTATGCCGACGTGCCCTGGGGTCCATACGAAGACCACTGAGCGACCTGACCTATGGAGAGCTGCAACAGTGTCTTGGATACTCTGCACCAGAGAGTGTTTGCTGAAGCACTGGTCGAGCGCTCGCAAAGCACTCAGGGAGTCGCTACATATGACAAACGACTCCCCAGGGCAGGCTCGGATATGTTCCAGAGCTCTAGAGATAGCGACCAGCTCTGCAGTGAACACACCAATTCCGCTTGGCAAAGACCGCTGTTCAAAAAGGTCACCATGGAGATAGGCGTACCCAGAATGGCCATCTACCAGGGAACCATCGGTATAAATGACCTCCGCACCGTGGAATGAGTCAAGGAGTTCCTGGAACTGGCAACGAAGAACCGATGGTGAAATGGAGGCTTTTGAGTCCCAGGACAAGTCCAACCGTAGCTGCGGACGAGGAATACACCAAGGAGGTGTTTGGGAAGAGTAGTGGAAAGTAGGAGGGAAGGGAAGGGATTCCAGGGAGGAGAGAAGGGAATGGACACGGACTGCAATCGGGAGACCCGACCGAGGCCGTCTTTGAGGGGATGGGAGTGCAGAAGTTGGGAAGAGAAGCCTGCGATGCGGATGATGGTCTGAGGTGTGGACACGAGCGACGTATGAAGACAACAAGTGTTGCCGACGGTAACGCAGTGGAGGAACCCCAGCCTCAACGAGGAGGCTCATTACCGGGCTTGTACGAAAGGCTCCCGTTGCCAAGCGAACACCAGCATTTAAGATGGGGTCTAGGACCCGAAGCGCAGAAGGGGCTGCCGAGTCATACACCTGGCTCCCATAGTCCAGGCGGGACTGGATGAGAGCCTTATAAAATCGTAAGAGAGTTGGACGGGCGGCCCCCAAGCAGTGTGGCTGAGGCAGCGCAGTATGTTTAAGTGGCGCCAGCACTTTTGTCGAAGCTGTTGTAGGTGGGGAACCCACGTGAGCCGGGCATCGAACAACATGCCCAAGAAGCGGTGCGTATCTTCAACACGCAGAAGGTCGTCACCTAAGTACAGTTCTGGGTCTGGGTGCACCGCCCGTTGGCGGCAAAAGTGCATAACTCGAGTTTTGGAGGCAGAGAACCGGAACCCATGCGCTAAAGCCCAGGAATGCGCCCTTTGAATGGCACCCTGCAACCGCCTTTCAGCAACACCAATACTAGCCAATACATACAAACGTCATCGGCATACAGTGAGGAGGACACCGATGACCCTACTGCTGCAGCAAGTCCGTTGATGGCAATTAGAAACAGCGGAACACTAAGGACGGAGCCCTGTGGGACTCCATTCTCCTGGGTGCGTGGGGAGCTGAGGTGGGTACCAACCCTAACCCGAAAAGTGCGGAGTGAGAGGAAGTTCTGTATGAACAGTGGAAGCGGTCCTCTCAAGCCCCAGCCATGCAGTGTAGCTAGAATATGGTAGCGCCAGGTGGTATCATAAGCCTTTCGGAGATCGAAAAAGACTGCAATTAGGTGCTCGCGCCTGGCAAATGCAGTGCGGATGGCCGACTCCAGCGGAACTAGATTGTCCAATGCAGAACGTCCCTGGCGGAATCCCCCTTGTTGTGGGGCAAGGAGTCCACGGTCTTCAAGAACCCACATGAGCCGTCGACTCACCATACGTTCCAGGAGCTTGCAAGGAACGTTGGTGAGGCTAATCGGGCGGTAACTGTCTGCCACATGTGGATCAGCGCCAGGTTTTATTACTGGAACGACGATGCTGTCCCGCCATTGAGATGGGAAAGTACCCTCGGCCCAGAGGTGGTTGAACAGGGTGAGAAGGTGGTCTTTAAACTCCTGTGACAGGTGGCGCAGGAACTGTTTGTGGATTCTATCTGGCCCTGGGGTGGTATCAGGGCAAGCAGTGAGGGCACTCTGGAACTCCCACTTAGTGAATGGGGCATTATATAGCTCTCGCCGACGTGTATGGAAAGATAGCTGCCTCCGCTCGAACTGTTCTTTGCGAGTGCGGAAGCCCGCAATATACGCAGAAGTCGCAGAGTTACTGGCATAATGGTCCGCCATGTGTTCAGAGATAGCAGCTGGATCCATGCATATAGTACCCCGAATGTTCAAGCTGGGGATTCCCGCCTGTGGTCGGTACCCAAAAAGGCGCCGAACCTGTGACCACACCCGAGATGGGGCGGCACGCGAGCCAATGGCAGCGACATATCTCTCCCAACAATCCTGCTTACTCTGGCGTATCAGCCTCCGAGCTTGAGCCCGAAGACGTTTAAAAGCGATCAGGTGCTCTAGACAAGGGTGGCGCCGGTGGCGCTGGAGTGCCCTACGACGTTCCCTGATGGCCTCAGCAATCTCTGCAGACCACCATGGAACCGACTTGCGCCGAACTGAGCCAGTGGTGATCGGAACACTGGCTTCAGCAGCGGAAATGATGGCGCTAGTAAAGTGATGAACAGCCTGATCAACGTCATCCGGGATTGGAGGAATCGCCATAGTAGGTGAGGTGTAAGCAGGCCAGTCAGCCTTACTCAGGGACCAACGGGACGAGCGAGTTGGAGGTTGAAATTGGAGGAGAGAGATATGGATGGGGAAGTGGTCGCTACCACATAGGTCATCGTGGACTCCCCAATGAAGCTGTGGTAGAAGATTGTTGTTTTTGTTGTTGTTAGTTGTTTAAGGGGGACAAAACTGCAATGGTTATCAGTCCCCCATTCCATCTCTAGGCGTCAAAAGTAAAGCCAAACACGTAAAAGATAATACGCCTAGAGTTTAAAATAGCGAAGTGGGAGAGGAGTCCCACTGGTTCATAAAACATCAAGAACCACAAGACTAAACAAAAGATGGTTACACAAAGACAACTTACAACAAAGAAACCGATAGCCGTGGTTGACCGACCATAAGAATAAAAAAAGGAAAAGTCAACCACCCGGTTTCACAAAGAAATCTCCAGTTAGAGAGAACGATAAAATCCCCCTGCTCGAATAAAACGTAAAACGGTATCTGCCATTGTGGCATCGTCACCTAAAACTTCCGATAAAACAGCAGGGAGGTTAAAATGTCTCCGCAAGGCGGCTAAAAGTGGGCAGTCCAACAATATGTGGACGACTGTCAAATTGGAGCCACACCGACATTGGGCTGGGTCCTCACCCCGAAGGAGATGTCCATGGGTGAGCCACGTATGCCCAATGCGGAGGCGACATAAAACCACTGAGTCCCGTCGTGAACCGCTCATGGAGGAGCGCCATGCAACCGTCGTTTCCTTGACCACCCGGAGCTTGTTGGGCGTGTGCAGGCTACGCCACTCAGTATCCCAAAGCTGACGTACTTTCTGGCGCAACAATGAACGGAGATCAGAAGCCGGGAGGCCGATCTCTAGACAGGACATACCTACAGCCTGCTTGGCAAGCCTGTCAACACGTTCATTGCCCGGGATACCAACATGACCTGGACACCAGATGAACACCACCGATCGCCCAGACCGTGTAATGGCATAAAGTGTCTCCTGAACGGCCAACACCAGGGTAGACCGTGGGTAACACTGCTCCAGAGCTTGAAGGCTGCTCAGGGAGTCGCTGCAAACAACAAAAGACTCGCCTGAGCAAGACTGGATATGCACAAGAGCTCTGTGAATGGCCACCAGCTCTGCAGTGTAAACACTGCAGCCATTCGGCAGAGAGTGCTGTTCCACATGGTCACCGTGTGTATAGGCAAATCCAACACGGTCATCCACCATTGAGCCATCGGTGTAGATCAGGTCATAACCACGGAACTCCGCTATGACAGCCGAGAACTGACGGCGGAGCGCCTCCAGTGGTACTGAGTCTTTGGGCCCATGGGCCAAGTCCAGCCGAATAGACGGCCTTGTCAAACACCATGGAGGTGTATGCACCTGGACCCGATATGGACATGGAAGGGGCAAAGACTCAAGTTCCAGGAGGAGGGACCGAACTCTATAGGCTATCGTATGACCTGACCTGGGGCGTCGCTGATGGTGAGGGACGACCACATTAGAAAAAAAAAACGACGGTTTGGGTGGCCTGGGAGCAATACACGTTCGCTGCATAAGCTGCAAGCAGGTGTTGGCGGCGGATCCCCAAAGGTGGGATCCCAGCCTCCACTAGTAAACTGTTCACCGGGCTGGTGCGGAAAGCGCCCGTCGCAATGCGGACCCCACAGTTGTGAATAGGGCCCAGGAGATGCAGTGCTGAAGGTGCCGCAGACCCATAGGCAATGCACCCAAAATCGAGACGGGACTGCACCAGCGCCGTGTAAAGCCGCAACAGTGTCGAGCGATCAGCACCCCAGGTCGTATGACCCAGGTGGTGGAGAAGGTTGAGATGGCGCCAGCACTTCCTTTTCAGCTGACGAATGTGGGGGAGCCACGTCAGCCGGGCGTCAAAGACCAGTCCTAAAAAACGGTGAGTTTCCACTACCGTAAGTGGTTCGTCATTCAGATAAAGTTCAGGGTGTGGGTGGACGGTCCGACGCCGGCAGAAGTGCATCACTCTGGTCTTGGAGGCAGAAAACTGAAAGCCATGGGTAAGCGCCCAGTTCTGCGCCTTCTGAATAGCACCTTGCAACCTGCGCTCGGCAACTTGGGTGCTGGAGGAACTAAAAGAGAGACAAAAGTCGTCAGAATAAAGAGAGGGGGACACCGACGATCCAACCGCTGCAGCTAAACCGTTGATGGCGATTAAAAATAATGGGACGCTTAAAACGGAACCCTGAGGAACCCCAATTTCCTGGACATGAGAGGAGCTCAGAGAAGCACCAATTTGTTGTTGTTGTTGTTGTTGTTATTTGGATGTTTAAGGGGGACAAAACTACAATGGTCATCAGTCCCCCATTCCATTACAAAATGTCAAAAATAAAAGTGTGAACGTCAAATGAATTCGCCCAGAGATTAAGTTTGCGAAGTGGGATGGAAATCCCACTGGGTCTATAAAACATCAACAAAACGGAGAAGAAACTAAAAGAAAAGGGGGGCGAACACACAAAGACACCTTACTACAAAGAGGCCGAAGGCAGTGGTTGACCGACCATAGGAATAAAAAAGGAAAAGTCAACCACTCGGCAGTGCAAGGAAAAGACCAGTCATAGAGACTGATAAAAACCTCCTGCTCGAATAAAACTTAAAACTGAATTCGCTGCGGAAGCATCGTCACGTAAAATATCTGATAAAACGCCAGGAATGTTAAAACGACGCCGCAAGGCGGCTAAAAACGGGCAGTCCACTAGGATGTGAACTATTGTCAAGTGGGAGCCACAACGACACTGTGGCTGGGCCTCACCACGAAGGAGATGTCCGTGGGTGAGCCACGAATGGCCAATACGGAGTCGACACAGCACCACGGAGTCCCGGCGAGAGGCCAGCACGGAAGAACGCCACGCGGCGGTGGTCTCCTCGACTAGCCGAAGCTTGTTGGGTGTGCCCAGGTTATGCCACTCGGCATCCCAACGCTGATGTACGCGGTGGCGCAACAACGAACGGAGATCAGACGCCAGGAGGCCGATGTCCAAAATGGACGCACTGACTGCCTGCCTGGCAAGTCTGTCAACACGTTCATTGCCCGGGATGCCGACATGACCCGGAGACCAGACGAACACCACCGATTGCCCGGACTCTCCAATGGCACAAAGCGTCTCCTGTATGGCCAACACCAGAGGAGACCGCGGGTAACAGTGCTCCAGAGCTCGGAGGCTGCTCAGAGAGTCGCTGCAAACAACAAAAGACCCGCCTGAGCAAGACCGGATATGCATGAGAGCTCTGTGAATGGCCACCAGCTCTGCAGTGTAAACACTGCAGCCATTCGGCAGGGAGTGCTGTTCCACATGGTCACCATGAGTATAGGCATATCCCACACAGCCATCAACCATGGAACCATCTGTGTAGATCAGGTCATATCCACGGAATTCCGCTATGACAGCAGAGAACTGACGGCGGAGCGCCTCCAGTGGAACTGAGTCTTTGGACCCCTGGGCCAAGTCCAGCCGAGTAGACGGCCTTGGCAAACACCACGGAGGGTTACGGGCACGGACCCGATAGCAAGTTGGAAGGGGAGAAGACTCAAGCTCCCGCAGGAGGGACTGAACCCGATAGGCAACAGTATGACCTGATCTGGGGCGTCGCTGATGGGGACGGACTACCACATCAGGAAAGAGGAGACGATGGTTTGGGTGGCCTGGGGAGCAATACACATGGGCTGCGTAAGCCGCAAGTAGGTGTTGGCGGCGGATCTCCAAGGGTGGAACCCCAGCCTCTACTAGTAAGCTGTTCACTGGGCTGGTACGGAAGGCACCCGTCGCGATGCGAACCCCACAGTTGTGAATGGGGTCCAGTAGGTGCAGTGCCGAAGGTGCTGCAGACCCATAGGCTATGCACCCAAAATCGAGACGGGACTGCACCAGCGCCGTGTAAAGCCGCAACAGTGTGGAGCGGTCTGCACCCCAGGTCGTATGACCCAAGTGTCTGAGAAGGTTGAGATGGCGCCAGCACTTCCGTTTCAGCTGACGAATGTGGGGGAGCCAGGTCAGCTGGTCGTCAAAGACGTTGTTGTTGTTGTTGTTGTTGGTTGTTTTAAGGGGACTAAACAGCTAGGTTATCAGTCCCCTGTTCCTAGCTGAGAGTCAACTGTCAATAAAGATAAAACAATGCCCTGAAAATGACACCACACAAAAGGGCAGGTTAACAATAGACAAGCCACTGACAATACAAGACGAAGACACACAGAATGAGTAAAATAAAGTCACGAATAAAACTGGATAGCAGAGAACCTTGGCTGGCTGATCGCAAAGAAAAAAAAACAGGATGAGCCAGCCACACTGCACACACTAAAAACCCCTAAGGGCTCGAAAATATAAAAAATCTGGGTTTCTGTTGGCCCAAGAGATCAGGCACCAGCACCCACGGTTAGATAGATGCATAAAAACCAGAAGCGCGGATAAAACTTAAAACTGCGTTAGCCATAGAGGCGTCGTCTGCTAAAGCTAATGATAGCGTGTCTGGGATATGAAAAGACCGCCGCAAGTCGGCTAAAAGCGGACAGTCCATTAAAAGATGGGCGACTGTCAACACAGTGCCACATCGACACACGGGTGGAGCCTCGCGCCGAAGGAGATACCCGTGGGTGAGCCACGTATGTCCTATCCGAAGGCGACAGAGGACAACTGACTCTCGGCGGGTCGGCCGCAGTGAAGATTTCCACAAAGCTGTGGAGAGCTTCACTGCCCGAAGCTTATTCGGTGCAGTCGCCGTAGCCCACTCGGTGCTCCAAGCCTCACGTACTTTCCGGTGCAACACCAGCTGAACATCCTGTTCCGTGACACCAATAGTTAGAGGTGGTCCCATAGTACCCTGCTTGGCCAATCGATCAACATGTTCATTCCCTGGTATGCCAACATGACCTGGGGTCCACACAAAGACCACAGAACGGCCTGATTGGCCCAGGGAGTGAACAGTGTCCTGGATCGTACGTACTATTGGGTGCCGAGAGAAACACTGGTCGATCGCTTGTAAGCCACTCAGGGAGTCAGTACAGATGACGAATGACCCCCTGGGGCAGGCTTTGAGATGTTGGAGAGCTCTGAGAATAGCGACCAGCTCGGCGGAGAAGATGCTACTCTCGCAGGGCAGAGAATGCTGTTCTACATGGTTGTGATGTAAAAAGGCATACCCAGCACGGCCATCTACTACGGAACCATCTGTGTAAATGGCGTCTGTGGCACGGAACGGTTCGAGCACTTGTAAAACTGGTGACGGAGATGTACGGAGGAAACAGAGGCCTTCGACGCATGGGACAGGTCCAGACGGAGCTGCAAACGAGGAATGGACCAAGGAGGAGTGTGAGAGGAATAGTGGAAAATGGTAGGAAGTGGGTAGGATGTGAGAGACGAAAGAAGGATACGAACACGGACCGAGATCGGGTATCCCGACCTTGGCCGTCGTGGAGGGATAGGGAGTGCAGCGTCTGGAAATAGGAGCCGGCGGTTCGGGTGGAAGGGCGAGGCCTGAACACGAGCAACATAAGATGTTAACAGGTGTTGCCTACGGAACCGCAGCGGGAGGTTGTTGTTGTTGTTGTTGTTGTTAGGTTGTTTAAGGGGGGCAAAACTACAATGGTCATCAGTCCCCCATTCCACCTCTAGGCGGCAAAAGTAAAACCATACACGTGAGAGATATCATGCACAGAGTTTAAAATTGCGACGTGGGAGAGGAGTCCCACCGAGTCCATAAAACATAATCAAGAACAAGACAAAACGAAGAGATGGTCACACAAACACAACTTACAACAAATAAACCGATGGCCGTGGTTGACCGACCATAAGAATAAAAAAAAGGAAAAGTCAACCACTCGGTAACACACAGAAATCTCCAGTTAAATCGAATGATAAAAACCCCCCGCTCGTATAAAACGTAAAACTGTATCTGCCATTGTGGCATCGTCACCTAAAACTTCCGATAAAACAGCAGGGAGGTTAAAATGTCTCCGCAAGGCGGCTAAAAGGGGGCAGTCCAACAATATGTGGACGACTGTCAAATGGGAGCCACACCGACATTGGGCTGGGTCCTCACCCCGAAGGAGATGTCCATGGGTGAGCCATGTATGCCCAATGCGGAGGCGACATAAAACCACTGAGTCCCGTCGTGAACCGCGCATGGAGGAGCGCCATGCAACCGTCGTTTGCTTGACCACCCGGAGCTTGTTGGGCGTGCGCAGGCTACGCCACTCAGTATCCCAAAGCTGACGTACTTTCTGGCGCAACAATGAACGGAGATCAGAAGCCGGGAGGCCGATCTCTAGACATGACATACCTACAGCCTGCTTGGCAAGCCTGTCAACACGTTCATTGCCCGGGATACCAACATGACCTGGAGACCAGACGAACACCACCGATCGCCCGGACCGTGTAATGGCATAAAGTGTCTCCTGAACGGCCAACACCAGGGTAGACCGGGGGTAACACTGCTCCAGAGCTCGAAGGCTGCTCAGGGAGTCGCTGCAAACAACAAAAGACTCGCCTGAGCAAGACCGGATATGCACAAGAGCTCTGTGAATGGCCACCAGCTCTGCAGTGTAAACACTGCAGCCATTCGGCAGAGAGTGCTGTTCCACATGGTCACCGTGTGTATAGGCAAATCCAACACGGTCATCCACCATTGAGCCATCGGTGTAGATCAGGTCATAACCACGGAACTCCGCTATGACAGCCGAGAACTGACGGCGGAGCGCCTCCAGTGGTACTGAGTCCTTGGGCCCATGGGCCAAGTCCAGCCGAATAGACGGCCTTGTCAAACACCATGGAGGTGTATGCACCTGGACCCGACATGGACACGGAAGGGGCAAAGACTCAAGTTCCAGGAGGAGGGACCGAACTCTATAGGCTATCGTATGACCTGACCTGGGGCGTCGCTGATGGTGAGGGACGACCACATTAGAAAAAAGAAAACGACGGTTTGGATGGCCTGGGGAGCAATACACGTTCGCTGCATAAGCTGCGAGCAGGTGTTGGCGGCGGATCCCCAAAGGTGGGATCCCAGCCTCCACTAGTAAACTGTACACCGGGCTGGTGCGGAAAGCGCCCGTCGCAATGCGGACCCCACAGTTGTGAATGGGGTCCAGGAGATGCAGTGCCGAAGGTGCCGCAGACCCATAGGCAATGCTCCCAAAATCGAGACGGGACTGCACCAGCGCCGTGTAAAGCCGCAACAGTGTCGAGCGATCAGCACCCCAGGTCGTATGACCCAGGTGGCGGAGAAGGTTGAGATGGCGCCAGCACTTCCGTTTTAGCTGACGAATGTGGGGGAGCCACGTCAGCCGGGCGTCAAAGACCAGACCCAAAAACCGATGCGTGTCTACCACTGTCAGGAGTTCGTCGTTAAGGTAAAGTTCAGGGTGAGGGTGGACGGTCCGACGCCGACAGAAGTGCACCACTCTAGTCTTGGTGGCAGAAAACTGAAAGCCATGACTTAGGGCCCAGGTATGTGCCTTCCGAATAGCACCTTGCAACCTACGCTCAGCAACCTGGGTGCTGCAGGAACTAAAAAAGATACAAAAGTCGTCAGCGTAAAGAGAAGGGGAGACCGACGATCCAATTGCTGTCGCTAGACCATTGATGGCAACTAAAAATAATGGAACACTTAAAACTGAGCCCTGAGGAACGCCATTCTCCTGGATGTGTGAGGCGCTCAGGGAGGCACCAATTTGAACACGAAAGGTACGGACAGCTAAAAAATTCTGGATAAAAATCGGTAGGGAGCCCCGGAGGCCCCAGTCATATAAAGTGTTGAGGATGTGGCGTCGCCAGGTGGTATCATATGCTTTGTGCATATCAAAGAAGACGGCAACAAGGTGTTGGCGCCGGGAAAAAGCTGTGCGGATTGCAGACTCGAGGAACACCAGATTATCGGTGGTAGATCGACCCTGGCGAAAACCGCCCTGGCATGGAGCCAACAATCCTCGAGTCTCAAGAATCCAACACAACCGCCGACTGACCATCCGCTCCAGCAGTTTGCACGGCACGTTAGTCAGGTTAATGGGCCGATAGCTATCCAAGGAACGAGGATTTTTGTCGGGCTTAAGCACCGGGATGATGATACTCTCCCGCCACTGTGACGGGAAAACACCATCACACCAAATGCGGTTATAGACCGCAAGTAGGTTTCGCCGACTATCTGCTGAGAGATGTTTCAGCATTTGACTATGGATGCTATCAGGCCCTGGCGCCGTGTCAGGACACTGTTGAAGAGCACTGAGGAGCTCCCACTCAGAAAAGGGAGTGTTGTAAGATTCAGAGCGGCTGGTACGAAAGGAGAGAGACTGGCGTTCTACCCTCTCCTTTACTGCACGGAAGGCCGGTGGATAATTTGCAGAGGCAAAGGCACGAGCATAATGCTCGGCAAACATCTCTGCAAGAGTGGCCGGGTCCGTACATAGGACTCCATTTGTGGAGATCCCAGGGATTCCCGATGTAGTCGGTATTCCCTGTAGCCGCCTGATCTTACTCCAGACCTGCGAGGCTGAGGTACCTGTCCCAATAGTGGAAACGTACCTCTCCCAGCACTCCCGTTTCCGTCTTCTTATAAGCTGGCGAGCACGAGCGCGAAGCCGTTTAAAATTGATTAGGTGCTCCTGTGAGGGGTGCCGTTTGTATCGCTGTAAGGCCCGCCTGCGGTCTTTAATTGCCTCAGCGATCTCCGGCGACCACCACGGCACTGTCTTACGCCGTGGGCACCCTGATGTACGTGGAATGGTCGCGTTCGCAGCAGAAATGATGGAATGTGTGGCGCTCTCGACCACCACATCGATGTCCTCGAGTGGGGGAGGGCCAACGATGGCAGCAGAAGCATAGTCTTCCCAGTTAGCCCTGTGCAGAACCCACCTAGGTGGGCGCGCAGGGGACTCGCGTTGTGGGAGTGACAAAAAGACAGGGAAATGGTCACTGCCACACAAGTCGTCATGGGCTCTCCAGTGAACAGATGGTGGAAGGCCGTGGCTGCAGATCGACAGATCAATGGCCGAAAATGTGCCATGTGCCACACTAAAGTGTGTGGGGGCACCTGTATTTAAGAGGCAGAGGTCGAGTTGAGTTAGCAAATCCTCGACAACCCTGCCGTGACCTGAGATCGTAGAACCACCCCACAAGGGACTGTGGGCATTGAAGTCGCCCAACAGTAAGAAAGGTGGGGGTAGTTGAGCAACAAGTGCAGCCAAGACGTTCACAGATATGTCACCATCTGGCGGCAAGTAGATACTGCAGATAGTCAACTCTTGTGTGGTCCTCACCCTGACAGCCACTGCTTCTAATGGTGTTCGAAGGGGCACGGGTTCACTATACACAGAGGTGAGGACATAAACACACACTCCACCTGAGACCCGGTTATATGAGCTACGGTTGCAGTAAAATCCCCTGTAGCCACGAAGGGCAGGGGTCCGCATTGCTGGAAACCAAGTTTCCTGAAGAGCAATGCAGAGAGCAGGCGTCGTGCTCAGAAGCTGCCGTAGCTCAGCCAGGTGGGAAAAGAAACCGCCGCAGTTCCACTGGAGAATGACATTGTTCGAGTGCTGGGAAGACATGAATGAGACAAGTGAGCGGGTCATACATCAGCATCACTTGCATCCACCGATGGAGGTTTATCAGTTTCAGTCATAGGTTTGTCAAGGGCGTCCCCGAGAGCGAGGTCCTCGGGTGACGCAAGAATCTCCACCTCATCCTCAGAAGTAGAGGCGGAGGCAGAGGGGAGTGGTGGCACTGAAGCCACCGTGGATTCTTGTGATTTGCCTTTCTTTGGCCTTTGTTTTCCCCTCCGTTCCCTCGGGGGCTTCGCCGGTGGGAGGTGCTCCTCGGACTCAGCCACAGGGACTGAGGAGGAGCGCGAAGCCCTACGACCAGCAGTCTGCGAGCGCGCCCGCTGCTGGTTAGTGTCGCTACTGACACTGGCGGAAGGGAGCGTCCCAAGGGACCCCTTCCGTGTGAGGGAAGCCGGAGAAGGTTGTTCTTTCTCCGGCGGAGAGGTGGTAGCTGATCCCGAGGCTTTCGCCTTGGGAGCTTTGGATGGATGGCCCCCAACCTCCATGGGGGCAGGCTTAGGTTGGCGGCCCTGGGGGCCCACAGGAACAGAGGAAGTAGAAACTACTGTTGCCGCCAAGGAGAGTGGCGACGACGTCACTGCTGCAAACGTTTTTGTCATTGTTACCGGGTGCAAACGATCAAACTTTTTCTTGGCCTCATTATAGGATATACGGTCCAGGGTTTTGTACTCCGTAATTTTCCGCTCCCGTTGAAGTGCGGGACATTGCGACGAGCAGGGAGGATGGTTCTGACCACAGTTTACGCAGATGGGAGGCGGAGTGCATGGGGCGTCCGGATGTGCTGGACGCCCGCAGTCCCTGCATGTAGCACTGGACATGCAACGGGAAGACATGTGGCCGAACTTCCAGCATTGGAAGCACCTCACAGGGGGAGGAATATAAGGCCGCACATCAACACGGTAATCCATCACCTTGACCTTTTCGGGCAACGTATCACCCTCAAAGGCCAAGATGAAGGCACCAGTTGCGACCCTATTATCCTTTGGGCCCCTATGGATGCGCCGGACAAAATGAACGCCACGTCGTTCAAGGTTCGTCCGTAGCTCGTCGTCTGTCTGGAGCAACAAATCCCGGTGGAAAATTACTCCCTGAACCATATTCAGCGACTTGTGGGGAGTGATGGTCACCGCAACGTCACCCAGCTTGTCACAAGCGAGTAGCGCCCGTGACTGGGCTGGGGATGCTGTGTGGATGAGTACAGACCCGTTGCGCATTTTAGAAATGGAGTCCACTTCCCCAAACCTGTCCTCCAGGTGGTCAACAAAGAACTGAGGCTTCACTGCCGTAAAAGATTCCCCATCAGTCCTTGTACACACTAAATATCGAGGTGAATGTTGCTCATTTCCGGTAGCAGCCCTGCGTTCCTCCCAGGGCGTGGCCAAGGAAGGAAACGACTTGGGGTCATAAGAAGAGGCATGAAACTTCCCACGCTTAGAGACGGTGGTTGTACGTCCACCAACGTGTTCTGTTGCTCGTTTCATTTCGTTCCCACGAGCAGCTAGGGAACTAAAGGTCCACCCAGGCAGAGCCCCGCTTGCCTGGGAAGCCTTATACAACTGAGGTGCTGCAGGTTCCTCAGAGGTTGCTCGCTAGCGGCTGTTCAACCTCAACAGCCATGCATCTCCTCGGCACGTAGCACACCTTGAGATTGAGGTTTTTTTTATAGAGGTTTGTACCGTCCTCGCGACCCGGGCGATTAAGCCAAGATCCCCGGGCTCTGAAACGTACAACGTTCCACCGTCGCGCCGAACGATGGTCGTTGAGGCACGCACAGAGCTTACGGTGTAGCGGACTGTTGGCACGACACAGCCCACGGCTCAGGACCCCGGGTTCGCCAAGCCCGTACTCAGCAAATTAATGCTGAGCCCCTGAGGGGTGTGGTAGAAGACTCGGGCTGCAGAGAGAAAGGTCTATAACCGAGTATGTGCCATGCGCCACACTGAAATGTGTGGGGGCACCGGTGTTAAGAAGGCAGCAGTCCAGCTGTGCTAGTAGAACTTCAATGTCCCTACCGCGACCTGAGACCTGAGAGCCACCCCACAAGGGGTTGTGGGCATTGAAATCCCCCAGTAGAAGGAATGGTGGGGGAAGTTGTGCGATCAAATTCGCAAGGTCTGCAGGAGACACTGCCTCATCCGGAGGAAGGTAGAGTGAGCAGATGGTAATGTCCTGTCGTGCCCGAATTCTCACGGCCACCGCCTCGAGCACTGTGGTAAGTGGCACTGTTGAACTGGGGACAGTGGCAAGAACGTAAATACAGACTCCTCCGGATACCCTGCTGTGTGTTGTACGGTTTTTATAATAACCCCTATACCCACTAAGGGCAGGAGTCCGTTCAGCAGGAAACCAAGTTTCCTGTAGAGCAACACAGAGGGAAGGGCAGTGACAGAGCAACTGCTGTAACTCGGCCAAGTGGCGGAAGAAACCGCCACAGTTCCACTGCAGCACCACACTATGTCCCGACGTACTGGGCATATTTATGTAGGTGGTAGAGTAGGGCCCACAGGTTTCTCTGCAGCCACTGATGCAGGAGGCAGAGCCTCGGCGTCCATAGCTTCCAGAGTCTTGGCAATTGCCAAATCGTCAGGGGACGCGAGGATTTCCACCACGTCCTCGGAAGCAGACGGTTTTTGTGGTGGCATGGTAGCCACTTGAGAATCTTTTGTTTTGGTTTTCTTTTGTTTCTCGCGCTGATCCTTCGGCCTCTCACGCTGGGAGGGCTTGGCAAACTCAGTCTCAGGGACGGAGGTTGTCCTTGAGGCCCTACGACCAGCTTTGGGTGGCACTTGCTGCCACTCATTGGCATCCACTGAGCCAGTGGGAGAAACCGAGGGAGAAAGGGATTCAAGCGATCCCTTCCTCGCGAGAGGAGCCAGAGCAGGCTGTGGTAGCTCTGGCTCACGTGTGGGGACCGATGTCCCCATTTGTTGGGGGGTTTTTGCTTCCAAGGCAGGGGCTTTGGAAGCAACAGTGTGAGATGTGCCCCCTACCAACAAGGGGGCCGATGGTGACGGTTGGGCTCGAGGGCCCACTGTGATAGACGGAACTGGCGGTAAACTAGTCTGCGGAGATGGTTTTGTAGCTACTGCATAGGATGTTTTGATGCTGACCGGGTGGAGTTTCTCATATTTCCTCTTGGCCTCGGAATAAGACAGCCGATCCATGGTTTTGTATTGCATGATCTTCCGTTCTTTGTGCAGTTCAGAGCAGGTAGGCGAGCAAGGTGGGTGCTGCTGTCCACAGTTAACACAAATGGGAGGTGGTGTACAAGGGAGGTCTGGGTGCGATGGACGACCACAGTCCCGACAGGTGGAGTTGGCGGTACACCTGGAGGACATGTGCCCGAACCTCCAGCATTTAAAACAACGCATAGGGGGAGGAACGTAGGGCTTTACGTCACACTGTTAAATCATCACCTTGACCTTCTCAGGCAATGAGTCGCCCTTGCAGGCCAAGATGAATGCACCAGTGGCGACCCTGTTGTCCTTCGGACCCCTATGGACTCGCCGTATAAAGTGGACACCTCGCCGTTCCAAGTTCTTGCGGAGTTCGTCATCTGACTGCAAAAGGAGATCCCTATGGAAAATCAAACCCTGTACCATGTTCAGGCTTTTGTGTGGGGTGATAGTAACGGGAACATCACCCTGCTTGTCACAGGCGAGCAAAGCCCGTGACTGTGCTGGGGATGACGTCGTTATTAAAACCGATCCCGATCGCATCTTCGACATGCCGTCTACTTCTCCAAACTTATCTTCCAAGTTCTCGACGAAAAAGAGAGGTTTCGTGTTCATGAAAGATTCACCATCAGTCCTGGAACAAACTAAATACCTTGGAGCATATTGTTGTCCTCGGCTACGAGATCTGCGTTCCTCCCATGGCGTGGCCAAGGAAGGGAACGACTGGGGGTCATAAGTCTCAGCATTGAAGTCTACTTTTCCTCGCTTAGAGACGGTGGTTAAACGCCCACCAGCGTTGCTTTGGGTCCTTTTCATCGTGTTCCCACGAGCAGCTAGGGAAATAAAGGTCCACCCAGGCAGAGCCCCGCTTGCCTGGGTAAGCCTTGTACAACTGAGGTGCGGCAGGTTCCTCAGAGGTTGCTCGCTAGCGGCTGTTCAACCTCAACAGCCATGCATCTCCTCGGCACGTAGCACACCTTGAGATTGAGGGTTTTTTTATAGAGGTTTATTCCGTCCTCGCGACCCGGGCGATTAAGCCAAGATCCCCGGGCTCTGAAACGTACAACGTTCCACCGTCGCGCCGAACGATGGTCGTTGAAGCACGCACAGAGCTTACGGTGTAGCGGACTGTTGGCGCGACACAGCCCACAGCTCAGGACCCCGGGTTCGCCAAGAGAGAGATGGACGTCCACATTCCCTGCACACAGGGCTAGAAGTGCACCGGGAGGACATATGCCCGAACTTCCAGCACCTGAAGCACCTCATAGGGGGCGGGACGTACGGTGTAACGTCGCACCGGTAGATCATGACCTTGACCTTCTCAGGCAGTGTATCGCCTTCTAAGGCCAGGATGAATGCACCGGTGGCAACCTTGTTATCTCGAGGTCCCCTATAAACACGTCGAACAAGGTGAACACCTCTGCGCTCCAAGTTAGTACGTAGCTCTTCATCAGACTGTGACAATAGGTCACGATGGTAAATACGACCTTGGACCATGTTGAGGGTCTTGTGGGGCAAATTAATGCCGAGCCCCTGAGGGGTGCCATCGATGTAGCAGCAGCGTATGTACTCACTAAGGAAACAGGATGCAGCTTTTCATATTTCTTTCTTGCCTCTGAATATGTTAGTCGGTCCAACGTTTTATATTCGACTATCTTCTTCTCTTTATGTAGAGCGGGACAATCCTGCGAACAGGGAGAGTGGTGACCGCCGCAATTGACACAATAAGGTGGTGGGGCACAGGCAGTGTCAGGATGTAAGGCACGGCCACAGTCCCTGCAGGTTGCAGCAGCGTTGCAGCGAGAGGACATGTGCCCGAAGCGCCAACATTTATAGCATCGCATTGGAGGGGGGATGTATGGCTGGACGTCACAGCGATACATCATGACTTTGACCTTTTCGGGCAGATTGTCACCCTCAAAGGCCAAAACAAATGCGCCAGTGGCCACCCTCTTATCTTTTGGTCCACGAAAGACGCGGCGGACAAAGTGTACTCCGCGTCGTTGTAAATGGTCACGTAATTCCTCATCTGTCTGCAACAATAAGTCTCTTTGGTATATGACTCCCTGTACCTTATTTAAAGACTTGTGAGGCGTTATTGACACGGGAATGTCGCCTAAATGGTCACACGTAAGGAGGTTTCGTGACTGAGCTGGGGTCTCCGCCTGAATCAAGACCGAACCGTCTCGCAGTTTCGACATTCCGGCAACTTCGCCATACCTTTCTTCGACGTGTTCCACGAAGAAAGAGGGCTTAGTTGCCTGGAAAGATTCCCCATCTCGTCTGGTACATACTAAATATCTGGGTGTATATGGCTCTGTCTGTTTAGTGGGCCCACGTTCCCCCCACGGAGTTAGGGAAGGGAACGATTTGGGGTCGTATCTTGCAGCATTGAAATTGAACTTTCCACACTTGGAGACACCTGACTGAGAGCCAGGATTTTGAGAGGGTTGTTTCCTCTTCATCGCGGAGTGTCCGCCCCGATGCCACCCACTCCGAAACAGGGGCTCTCCTCAAGGGCGCCACCCAGCCACAGCAACGTCACCTGGCAGGATGACCGTTGCCGGGAGTCCTGATGCCCCGCAAAGACAAGCATCGACTCCTTGGCATTCGTGAGGAGGTCACAGCTCAGGCATCGGCAGTGTGATCCCTGTGCAATTCAGGGGGCTCAACCATGAGGGTACATAACAGCCCCACCACACGGACTGGCTACCGTGCTGGTGACCTAGCGGGGGAGGGGGCTACGACGAGGAAGGGATGCGGAAGGAAAGGGTAGGAATCCGCCCGGAGGGGCTAGGTTGGGAGTTCTTCCCCAAATGGCTCACACTTACTCAGAAATTTTGGTGGGGGTCAAACCACAACGGGGACCTAACTGGGCCGAAAACTGTGAACACGGCAAACAAACACACAATTGCAAAACCAACATTACCATGGGAATAGCCGGGCCGTCAACACGAGAATACCTAGAGACGGGGTTGGAGAAGGGTAGGGTGGGAAAAAGGATTAGGAAGGGAGGGAGCCAGGGTGAGGAAAAGCGGCCTGGGAAACAGGAAGGAAGGCCGCAATGGCTCGGGGACCCGTGCGCGTCACACACGTACCCACAAAAGAGCTGTGGGCCCCCTGGGGGGGGATGAGGTGCCCCCTGCTGGTAGGGGGCCTGGGTCAGTCGATTGGGCCTGGGGGCGCGCTATCATTGACACAACAGGTGGAACAGCAGGCACAGTGGACGAGGACGATGAGGCTGCCGCGGCATAGGTAGTTACCAGGCGGACAGGATGGAGCTTCTGATATTTCCGTTTGGCCTCTGAATAAGTCAGTCGATCTCTGGTCTTGTATTCCATGATTTTCCTCTCTTGCTGCAGGACTGTACACGTAGGCGAGCAAGGGGAGTGATTCTGGCCGCAGTTGACACATACTGGATGCGGTGTGCAAGGGACGTTCGGATGAACTGCACGTCCACACTCCCGACATGTTGGGTTGGCATCACATCGGGAGCTCATATGGCCAAACTTCCAGCATTTAAAACAGCGCATAGGGGGAGGAACGTAGGGCTTTACGTCGATCCGGTAAACCATCACCTTGACCGTCTCGGGCAATGAATCACCCTCAAAAGCCAAGATGAAGGCACCGGTGGCGACCCTATTGTCCTTCGGACCCCTATGGATTCGACGAATAAAATGTACTCCTCGCCGTTCTAGGTTGGCATGCAATTCGTCATCTGACTGCAGCAAGAGGTCTTTGTGAAAGATGATACTCTGCACCACATTTAGGGTCTTGTGCGGCGTAATGGTAACGGAAACATCACCCAGCTTGTCACAGGCAAGCAGTGCCCGTGATTGAGCCGGGGATGACGTCGTTATTAATACTGATCCCGACCGCATCTTCGACATGCCTTCCACCTCTCCATACTTGTCCTCAAGGTTTTCAACAAAAAATAGTGGTTTAGTATTCTTAAAAGATTCCCCATCACTACGGCTACAGACCAGATACTTAGGGGCATAATCCTCACCCTTCTGTCTTCCCTGACGTTCTTCCCAAGGTGTAGCCAGAGAAGGAAACGTTTGGGGATCATAATCTGCAGCATTGTAGTCCCTTTTACCACGCTTAGAGACGGTGGTTGTACGTCCACCAACGTATTCTTTTGCTCGTTTCATTGTGGTCCCACGAGCAGCTAGGGATCTAAACGTCCACCCAGGCAGAGCCCCGCTTGCCTGGGTAAGCCTTGTACAACTGAGGTGCGGCAGGTTCCTCAGAGGTTGCTCACTAGCGGCTGTTCAACCTCAACAGCCATGCATCTCCTCGGCACGTAGCACACCTTGAGATTGAGGTTTTTTTTTTATAGAGGTTTGTACCATCCTCGCGACCCAGGCGATTAAGCCAAGATCCCCGGACTCTGAAACGTACAACGTTCCACCGTCGCGCCGAACGATGGTCGTTGAAGCACGCACAGAGCTTACGGTGTAGCGGACTGTTGGTGCGACACAGCCCACAGCTCAGGACCCCGGGATCGCCAAGCCCGTACTCAGCAAATTAATGCTGAGCCCCTGAGGGGAAAGTCTACCTGGTCTGCTGGTCTCTTTCACTTCTTTCACGATGTTTAAACCAAGTGTTGGTGATAATTAAATTGTGCCCTGCAGAAAGTTCTACCAAGCAGTCTCCTCTTTCATTTGTTTTCCCCAGTCCATATTCACCTGCATTTCCTTCTCTTCCTTTTCCTACTGCCAAGTTCCAGTCCCCCACCACAATGAAGTTTTCGTCTCCCGTAATTTTCTGAATAATTTCTTTTATCTCCTCATACATTTCTTCGATGTTCTCGTCATTGGTAGAGCTAGTTGGCATATAAACTTGTACTACTGTGGTCGGTGATGGTTCTGTGTCTATCTTTGTTATAATACATGCACTATGCTGTTCATAGTAACTTACCTGCATTCCTATTTTATTATTCATTATCAGACCTACTCCTGCGTTACCACCAACTGATTTCGTGTTTGCAAGCTACAGAAGTAGGGGGCCTATAAAGATGACAAGCTCAGACCAACAAATCTTTGTGAGTGTTAGTGTAATTAGCTAACCAGCTGACATTTTCATATATTATGAACTGACCCAGTTCTTGAGGCTCATTTATGCACTTGTCCATTTACTTAGTCAATACGTAGTGGTGGAGTTAATTTTGCATACTTTTAGTCCTTGTTGGCTGGTGGGGTTAACATAAGAGACAATGCATGCAGAGCAAGTAAATGTCTATCATTGCACAAAGGTGATTGATCGCACCAACTTGGTGTCCTATATCCCACAATGTAAATCATCTTTCACTGAAAGAACCCTGCCAAGTCAAGGGAGGTCATTCACTTCATCACTTACAATAATTACCTGTTGTCTAATATATTTGTTTCTTTATCCAATAAATTTGTGGAATATCTAACAAGAGATATATGAATATTGTATATTTAATAACAGATAGTGTCCAACACTTACCTCAGCTCAGTATTGCAGACAGTGATAAAAAAAGGGGGGCCTAAAGCACACCTTTTGTCACATTTCATGCTCTCCCTTCACACCACTCATCTTACTTCAATCTATTTCACTTTTGTAGTGGCTACACTATTATTACAACTCTATGTTTTATATTTTTTGCTACAGTGACAATACTTAAAATAATTTTCCATGTTAACAGTAGATTGTAGTGGCTTATTAGGCCTAACAAAATTATGTGAGTACATTTACTGTATCATATTACCAAATTTATGAGTCTTCTTCAAAGGGCTTTGAATTTATACAGCCAGTGATTAGTACATTTAATAAAATATTTGTGAAATTTAACTGCAAGTATCAATTTCATCAATGAAAGCTGTACAGTAAAGGATGCAAATACATTTAATTGCAACATAAAATTTTGTGTCTGACTGGGACTCAAACCCAGATTTACTACTTATCTCAAGTGGTAGCTGTACCTTTCAGCTACCAGAGCTACTTCCCAGATCAACCCAAACTTCCACAGGCCCATTTTTTATGGTGTAGAGAGTAGTGTAGGGTCTCTACCAACCAGCAGCCAAGCAGAGAATGTACACCATAGGATGTTGTTGTTGTTGTTGTTGTTGTTGGTTTTAAGGGGACTAAACAGCTAGGTCATCAGTCCCCTGTCCCTAGCTAAGAGTCCTCTGTCAAGAGTATAAAAAGTAAAACACAGCTCCGAAGATGAAAACTCGGAAATGGGGTAAGCTGACATTGGAGAATTCGCGTACAACACAAAAGGAAGAGACACAATATGGAAAAAGAAGTTGAGATCTCAGCTAAAACTGGACAGCAGAAAAACACGGCTGGCTGATCACAGGGAAAAAACAGGATGAGCCAGCCATACTTCACACACTAAAGATCCATCGGTAAATTACAGAAGGGTCTTAAAAGGGTTTAAAATCGCTGGATAGGTGGGGACCTGAAGTATCAGGCTATAGCACCCACCACTAGATGGAGTTGTAAAAACCAGCTGCGCGAATAAAACTTAAAACAGAATGAGCCATAGAGGCATCATCGCCTAAGACTAAAGGTAGCGCGTCTGGTAGGTTAAAAGACTGGCGCAATGTAGCTAAAACTGGGCAGTCCATCAGAAGATGGACGACTGTCAGCGCTGCTCCACACCGACACACAGGTGGTGCCTCACGGCGGAGGAGATGACCATGGGTCAGCCAGGTATGCCCAATACGGAGGCGGCAGAGGACAACTGACTCTCGACGTATGGGCCGCAGTGAAGACTTCCACAGAGTTGTGGATAGCTTCACGGCTCGGAGCTTGTTTGTGGCACCCATGGTGCACCATTCGGCACTCCAAGCATCACGCACCTTCTTGTGCAATGATAACCTAAGGTCTGATTCCGTGATGCCAAAGGTGAAGGGTGGCGCAGTGGTGGCCTGTTTGGCCAACTGGTCAACACGTTCATTCCCCGGTATGCCGACGTGGCCAGGGGTCCACAGGAAGACCACACATCGGCCAGATTTGGCAAGAGAGTAAGTAGTGTCTTGAACGGACTGCACTAACGGGTGACGAGGGAAGAACTGGTCGAGTGCCTGCAAGCCACTCAGGGAGTCACTACAGATGACAAATGACCCCCTGGGGCAGGCTCGGAGGTGTTCTAGAGCCTTGAGGATAGCGACCAGCTCTGCAGTGAAGACACTACTTTCACGGGGCAATGAATGTTGTTCGACATGGTCACCATGGAGACATGCATACCCAGCACGACCATCAGCTAAGGACCCATCAGTATAGATGGCTTCAGCACCACAGAAAGAGTTGAGGAGATCCAGGAACTGGTGTCGGAGTTGTGTAGGAGAAACGGAGTCCTTTGATCTATTGGACAGATCCAGACAAAGCTGCAGTCGGGGGATGGACCAAGGAGGGGTTTGAAAGGAATAGTGGAAAGTGGCAGGGAGTGGCTGGGATTCGAGGGACGAAAGTAGAGAACGAACGCGGACCGATATTGGGTAACCCGACCGAGGTCGTCTTGGAGGGATAGGGAGTGCAGCGCCTGGAAAAAGAAGCTGGTGGTTCGGATGGTGTGGCAAGGCCTTAACATGGGCAACGTACGAAGCCAGCAGGTGCTGCCGGCGGAACCGCAGAGGAAGGACCCCAGCTTCAACTAGTAGGCTTGTCACAGGGCTCGTGCGGAAAGCCTCTGTTGCCAAACGAACTCCAGAATGTAAGACTGGGTCTAATGTTTGCAGTGCTGAAGGTGCAGCCGAATCGTATACTACGCAGCCATAGTCTAGGCGCGACTGGATGAGCGCCTTATAAAGTTGCAGGAGCGTTGGGCGTGACGCTCCCCAAACAGTATGGCTTAGACAGCGTAGAATATTAAGGTGTCGCCAGCACTTTTGTTTGAGCTGGCGAAGGTGTGGCACCCAGGTGAGACGGTTGTCGAATAACATTCCTAAAAAACGGTGCGTCTCTTCGACACGCAGCAGGTCATCAGCGAGATACAGTTCGGGGTCAGGATGGACCGCCCGACGCCGACAGAAATGCATCACCCGGGTTTTCGTAGCGGAAAAGTTAAAACCATGAGTAAACGCCCACGACTGCGCCTTTCGAATAGCTATCTGCAACCGCCGTTCAGCAACGCCGATGCTAGTGGAGCTGAAATACATGCAGAAGTCATCGGCATACAACGAGGTGTAAACCGATGACCCCACAGCAGTAGCAAGACCATTGATAGCGACCAAAAATAAAGGGACGCTTAGTACGGATCCCTGTGGGACACCGTTTTCTTGATAGTGAGGGGAGCTGAAACAGGAACCAATACGAACTCGAAAAGAACGTTGCGCGAGAAAATTCTGTATGAATACAGGAAGCGGACCGCGTAAGCCCCAGTCATACAGCGTAGACAATATGTGGTGGCGCCAGGTGGTGTCGTACGCTTTTCGCAGGTCAAAGAATACAGCAACCAGATGTTCGCGGCGTGTAAAGGCTGTACGGATGGCCGACTCCAGTGACACGAGATTATCGATAGCGGAGCGGCCACGACGGAACCCACTCTGTTGTGGGGACAGGAGTCCCCGGTCCTCAAGGATCCACATAAGCCTCCGACTCACCATCCGTTCGAGGAGTTTACACGGAACGTTGGTGAGGCTGATTGGGCGGTAACTATCAGCCACCTGTGGATCAGCCCCAGGCTTCATCACTGGGATGATGATGCTATCCCGCCATTGGGACGGGAAGACACCCTCAACCCAGAGACGATTCAGCAAGGAGAGAAGTTGGCGTTTAGAGTCTGATGACAGGTGTCGGAGGAACTGACTATGGATGCGGTCGGGTCCAGGGGACGTGGCTGGGCATGCGGCAAGTGCACTTTCGAACTCCCATTCGGTGAAAGGGATGTTGTAGGTTTCCTGGCGTCGCGTTCGAAAGGATATCTGCTTTCGCTCTGTGCGCTCCTTAAGGGCGCGGAAATCCGCATCATATGCAGCGGTCGCTGAGGTGCGAGCATAGTGGTGTGCCAAATGCTCTGCTATTGTGTGAGGGTCAGTGCAAATTGTACCCTGAATGCTTAGGCACGGAATTCCCACTGGTGGGCGGTGGCCAAAGAGGCGTCGAACTTGCGACCATACCCGTGAAGGCGATGCTCGGGAGCCAATGGAGGCGACATAACGCTCCCAGGAGGCCCTCTTGCTTTGCTGGATCAATCGCCGCGCCCGTGCACGGAGACGCTTGAAGGCAACAAGATGTTCAACACAAGGGTGGCGTCGGTGGCGCTGTAGTGCTCGCCGACGTTCCCGGATGGCCTCAGCTATCTCCGGCGTCCACCAGGGCACTGACTTACGGTGGAGTGATCCAAGTGAGACGGTTATAGTGTTCTCAGCAGCAGAAATGATGGAATGTGTGACCTGCTGCACAGCGGTATCGATATCAGCCAGAAGAGGAGAGGGAAGCACAGCGGCTATGGAATATGCTGGCCAGTCGGCCCTATGGAGGGACCAGCGAGGCAGACGGTCAGCAGGTGGACACTGTGGGAGCGACAGGAAGATAGGGAAATGGTCGCTGCCACACAGGTCGTCGTGGACCCTCCAAGTGAAGTGCGGAAACAGGCTTGGGCTACAGACAGACAGATCTATGGCAGAGAATGTACCATGTGCCACGCTAAAGTGCGTAGCAGCACCTGTGTTCAGGAGGCAGATGTTCAGCTGCGTCAGTAGAGTCTCAACATCTCTACCCCGTGCCGAAGTCTGTGTGCCACCCCACAAAGTGTGGTGGGCATTGAAATCCCCCAAAAGAAGGAAGGGTGGGGGAAGTTGGGCGACCAAGGCAGCGAGGTCTACAGGAGAGACAACCTCATCAGGTGGTAGGTAGACCGAACATATGGTAATGTCTTGCACTGCCCGGAGCCGAACAGCAACCGCCTCTAGTGGCGTTTGAAGAGGCACGGCAGCGCTCGGGACAGTGGCTAGGACATAGACGCAGACTCCACCAGAAACTCTGCCATAGATAGAGCGATTTTTAAAATAGCCCCTGTAGCCTCGAAGGGCAGGGGACCATGTCGCTGGGAGCCAGGTCTCTTGAAGAGCGATACAAAAGGCAGGTGTTTGGCTGAGAAGTTGTCGTAGCTCAGGCAGGTGATGGAAAAAGCCGCTACAATTCCACTGGAGGATGATGTTTCCTTCTGGCTGTACCGCCATGACGAATAAAAAGCAGATCACTCCATCGGATCGTCTGCTACCACGCGCTCTGAATCCACAGAACCAGAGATCTTGTCTGGGGAATCAGTAATTGCGAGATCCTCAGGAGACGCGAGGATCTCGACTTCATCCTCTGAAGAAGAGGATGTGGGTGGTTGTGGCTTTGAAGCCACCGAACATTCTTTTTTCTTGTGTCTCTTCTTCTTCTCCTCTCGCTGGCCCTTTGGTTTGCTGGGCCGTGAGGGCTTCCCAGAAGCGGCATCCGGGACGGAAGAAGAGTAAGAAGCTCTTCGACCGGCAGGTTGTGGATCTATAGGCCGGTGGCCAGGATCCTCCGGAGCGCTCTGAGTAGCCGCAGAAGGGGGTGTCCCGTGGGACCCCTTCTCGGCGAGAGGAGCCAGAGAAGGCTTCTCCTTCTCCGGCTTAGAGGTGGGGACTCGCGTCCCCGATGATTTAGTGGGTGTTGCTCCCACAGTGAAAAGTGTGGGAGCCACCGAAGAGGAAGCGCCCCCAGCTGGTAAGGGGGCAGGGATAGTTTGTTGGGCCTGGGAGCCCACTGGTACGGATTGCACTGACTGGTTCGTAGGCACAGTGGAGGGTGACAGTGAGGCTGCTGTGGCATAGGTGTTGACCTGGCGCACAGGGTGGAGCTTATGGTACTTCTTCTTTGCCTCTGAGTACGTCAGTCGGTCTCTGGTCTTGTACTCTATGATCTTTCTTTCTTGGTGCAGAACTGTGCAGACAGGCGAACAAGGGGAGTGATTTTGGCCACAATTAACACATACTGGAGGAGGGGTGCAGGGGACGTTCGGATGGACAGCACGTCCGCACTCCCGACATGTAGGATTGGCATCACATCGGGAGGACATATGCCCAAACCTCCAGCACTTAAAACAGCGCATAGGGGGAGGAACGTAGGGCTTTACGTCGATCCGGTAGACCATCACCTTGACCTTCTCGGGCAATGAATCACCCTCGAAAGCCAAGATGAAGGCACCGGTCGCGACCCTATTGTCCTTCGGACCCCTATGGACTCGCCGAATAAAATGTACTCCCCGCCGTTCTAGATTGGCACGCAATTCGTCATCTGACTGCAGCAAGAGGTCTTTATGAAAGATGATGCCCTGTACCATATTTAGGGTCTTGTGCGGCGTAATGGTAACGGAAACATCACCCAGCTTGTCACAGGCAAGCAGTGCCCGTGACTGAGCTGGGGATGACGTCGTTATTAAGACAGACCCTGACCGCATCTTAGACATCCCTTCCACCTCACCATACTTGTCCTCCAAGTTTTCGACGAAGAACAAGGGCTTAGTCGTCTTAAAAGAGTCCCCATCAGTGCGGGTGCAAACTAGATATTTAGGGGCATAAGCCTCACCCTGTTTTCTTGCCCGACGTTCCTCCCATGGTGTAGCCAGGGAAGGGAACGTTTGGGGATCGTACTCTGCAGCATTATACTCGTTTCTTCCACGCTTAGAGACGCCAGGTTTGCGTGTGGCGACGCTATTTATTGCTCGTTTCATGTCTGTCCCACGAGCAGCTAGGGAACTAAAGGTCCACCGAGGCAGAGCCCCGCTTGCCTGGGTAAGCCTTGTACAACTGAGGTGCGGCAGGTTCCTCAGAGGTTGCTCGCTAGCGGCTGTTCAACCTCAACAGCCATGCATCTCCTCGGCACGTAGCACACCTTGAGATTGAGGGGTTTTTTATAGAGGTTTATTCCGTCCTCGCGACCCGGGCGATTAAGCCAAGATCCCCGGGCTCTGAAACGTACAACGTTCCACCGTCGCGCCGAACGATGGTCGTTGAAGCACGCACAGAGCTTACGGTGTAGCGGACTGTTGGTGCGACACAGCCCACAGCTCAGGACCCCGGGATCGCCAAGCCCGTACTCAGCAAATTAATGCTGAGCCCCTGAGGGGAAAGTCTACCTGGTCTGCTGGTCTCTTTCACTTCTTTCACGATGTTTAAACCAAGTGTTGGTGATAATTAAATTGTGCCCTGCAGAAAGTTCTACCAAGCAGTCTCCTCTTTCATTTGTTTTCCCCAGTCCATATTCACCTGCATTTCCTTCTCTTCCTTTTCCTACTGCCAAGTTCCAGTCCCCCACCACAATGAAGTTTTCGTCTCCCGTAATTTTCTGAATAATTTCTTTTATCTCCTCATACATTTCTTCGATGTTCTCGTCATTGGTAGAGCTAGTTGGCATATAAACTTGTACTACTGTGGTCGGTGATGGTTCTGTGTCTATCTTTGTTATAATACATGCACTATGCTGTTCATAGTAACTTACCTGCATTCCTATTTTATTATTCATTATCAGACCTACTCCTGCGTTACCACCAACTGATTTCGTGTTTGCAAGCTACAGAAGTAGGGGGCCTATAAAGATGACAAGCTCAGACCAACAAATCTTTGTGAGTGTTAGTGTAATTAGCTAACCAGCTGACATTTTCATATATTATGAACTGACCCAGTTCTTGAGGCTCATTTATGCACTTGTCCATTTACTTAGTCAATACGTAGTGGTGGAGTTAATTTTGCATACTTTTAGTCCTTGTTGGCTGGTGGGGTTAACATAAGAGACAATGCATGCAGAGCAAGTAAATGTCTATCATTGCACAAAGGTGATTGATCGCACCAACTTGGTGTCCTATATCCCACAATGTAAATCATCTTTCACTGAAAGAACCCTGCCAAGTCAAGGGAGGTCATTCACTTCATCACTTACAATAATTACCTGTTGTCTAATATATTTGTTTCTTTATCCAATAAATTTGTGGAATATCTAACAAGAGATATATGAATATTGTATATTTAATAACAGATAGTGTCCAACACTTACCTCAGCTCAGTATTGCAGACAGTGATAAAAAAAGGGGGGCCTAAAGCACACCTTTTGTCACATTTCATGCTCTCCCTTCACACCACTCATCTTACTTCAATCTATTTCACTTTTGTAGTGGCTACACTATTATTACAACTCTATGTTTTATATTTTTTGCTACAGTGACAATACTTAAAATAATTTTCCATGTTAACAGTAGATTGTAGTGGCTTATTAGGCCTAACAAAATTATGTGAGTACATTTACTGTATCATATTACCAAATTTATGAGTCTTCTTCAAAGGGCTTTGAATTTATACAGCCAGTGATTAGTACATTTAATAAAATATTTGTGAAATTTAACTGCAAGTATCAATTTCATCAATGAAAGCTGTACAGTAAAGGATGCAAATACATTTAATTGCAACATAAAATTTTGTGTCTGACTGGGACTCAAACCCAGATTTACTACTTATCTCAAGTGGTAGCTGTACCTTTCAGCTACCAGAGCTACTTCCCAGATCAACCCAAACTTCCACAGGCCCATTTTTTATGGTGTAGAGAGTAGTGTAGGGTCTCTACCAACCAGCAGCCAAGCAGAGAATGTACACCATAGGAAATTTTAGTTTTCCCCATAAAGAAGAGGTATGCAAAACTAATAGTTGGTTTTCATAGATCGGACTATGCTGTCTAGCCAATCTATAGGGAATGTTTAGAACCATGGACTTTGGGATGTAATGCCATATTAGGACAATATTTCATTGATTGTTGGGGTCAGCAATATTTTTGAAATAGTTGCTTATTTTTACTTCACAATGCTTGTAACAGTAACAGACATTTAAAATGCAACTTACTGGTCACAGTATGTAAGACATCCCATACTACAACATCTGAAGTACAGCTCACAGCTAGTCATACCGACATTAACTATATAAATAGGTGTACAGTTATATTACTATTTTCTGTAAAAATAGAACTATTGAGAATTAAACCTCAAAGGCTTATACAGACATTACACGAAGAATCAACTAATGATTCACAAGCAGAGAACCTTAACTGAATACTTTATAAGCTATTTAAGTAGACTATATTGGAAAGAATGACAAGTGACCATATTTGTTGCATTATGTACCTTTTGAATAAGCATAATAAGATAACTCATTGGCAAAATTGCATCAAGTAGTCTAAGAGACCATTCGAATATTGTGCTTTCAGAAACAGTGGTACTCTGAAATGTTTATTTTTGTGCAGCTAAATTCTTCTACGTGTTTTTAACTACACACAAATCATCCATAGCATCGATTCTTAGAATGCACATCTACCGGCTTTTAAGGGTTGTGGAGACACACACACACACACACACACACACACACACACACACACACACACACACACACATGTATGTATGAAAATAGAAATGGTGGTTGTATAAGTGTCCAAAGGCTAAAGTCTCTATCAGCGGCTTGGGTAGCATCGCGGTGTGTCCGTAGCAGTGTTAGGTTGGCAATGTAGTACATTTTGAGTAGCTTATGGCGTGTACAATAATTCAGTTACTGACTGTACAAGGATACATCGACGAATATTATTTTCACAAATATGTCATGATTTTAAGGGTTGTGGTTAGGGAAGAAACGAAGAGTAGAGATTAAATTGTTACAAGCATTTTACCACATATGAACATTGAAAAAATTATTGTAATTCCTATTTAAGAGACACACACATATTCCGATTTACATAACAACAAATTGTTACATCTGAACAAAGACAGTGCACATGGAGAAACACTTTTGTAGTGTGCGATCTACATTCGAACACTGTGATTCATTTCAAAAATAAAATCATTGAAGCGTGATGTTAACACAGTCATTTCCACACCTTGTAATTGTTGTTGTTGTTGTTGGATTTTTGAAGGGACTAAACAGCAACGGTTATCAGTCCCTTGTTCCGTTCTGAGAGATAAAACAGTGTGTAGATGTTCCTAAGGAAACGCATTAACAAGTCAAAGAGTAAAAATCATTAGTAAATACGGGGAAAGGATACAAGTAAAAACGAAGAGGAAAACACACAACCATTAAATCACATGATAAAAACCAGCTGCGCGAATAAAATCTAAAACACGTTCAACCATAGCAACATCGTCTCCTAGCATAAAAGAAAGCGCAACTGGCAGATTAAAATATTGTCGCAGGGCAATAAAAAGTGGACAATCCACCAGAATGTGGACCACTGTCAAGGGGGCGCCACAGTCACACTGTGGTGCGTCCTCCCGCCGAAGAAGGTGGCCATGGGTCAGCCATGTGTGGCCGATTCGTAGGCGACAGAGAACAACAGATTCCCTACGAGACGACCGCAGTGAGGACTTCCATGCGGCCGTAGAGAGCTTCACTGCCCGAAGCTTGTTGGGGTGAGCAGAGTTAGCCCACTCGTAATCCCACAGGCCACGGATCTTCCGATGGAACTCCAGTCGGAGATCGCTCTCTGGAAGACCAAAAGCCAATGGACTGGAGGAAGTAGCCTGCTTAGCCAGCTGAACCACACGTTCGTTTCCAGGAATGCCGATGTGGCCTGGGGTCCAAACAAAGACCACCGAGCGACCAGACCAAACAAGCCTAGAAAGAGACTCCTGCCGAGGGCTTGCAAATCACTAAGGAAGTCAGAACAGATGACCAGAGACTCCCCATGGCAACCTCTGAGATGTTCAAGTGCCCGATAGATGGCAACTAGTTCCGCTGTGAACACGCTACTTCCACAGGCCAGTGAATGCTGTTCAGTATGCTCACCATGGACGTATGCATAGCCAGTACGGCCGTCGACCACAGAACCATCCGTGTACACGACGTCCGCGCCACAGAACGACTCTAGAACCGCCTGAAACTGGCGACGGAGACTCAGTGGCGCTACAGAGGCTTTTAATACATGCGCCAAGTCCAGCCGAAGCTATGGACGTGAAAGTGACCAGGGAGCGATGCGGTAAGGCCTGTGAAAAGCAGGAGGGATAGGAAGGGGCTCAAGAGACGACAGGATGGAACGAACACGGACCGCGATCGGAAGACCCGACCTCGGTCGTCGTTGTGGAGATGGAAGTGCAGCAGTTGGAAAAAGAAGCCTGTGATTCGGATGATGTGGTATCTCATGAACATGGGCAGCATAGGAGGCCAACAGCTGCCGACGCCGAAATCGCAGGGGAAGGACTCCAGCTTCGGCTAGTAGGCTTTCCACTGGACTTGTCCGAAAGGCCCCTGTCGCTAAACGGACGCCACTGTGGAGTACTGGGTCCAAGGCCTGCAATGCAGATGGGGCTGCTGAACCATACACAAAGCTCCCGTAATCTAAGCGTGATTGAATCAGCGCCCTGTAGAGCTGCAAAAGACTTGTACGAGCGGCTCCCCAACTAGTGTGGCTGAGGCAGCGTAGAATATTGAGGTACCGCATGCACTTCTGCTTGAGCTGGCGAAGATGGGGCACCCAAGTGAGCCGGCTGTCGAAGATCATGCCCAGAAATCGGTGAGTCTCTTCGACACGAAGAAGTTCATCATATAAATATAAGTCTGGGGCCAAATGGACAACGCGATGACGGCAGAAGTGCATAACCCGGGTTTTGGATGGAGAGAACTGGAACCCATGTGTTGAGGCCGACGACTGCGCTTTTCGAATGGCTCCCTGTAGACGCCTTTCAGCTACCCCAATGCTAGCTGAGCTGAAGTATAAGCAGAAGTCAACGGCAAACAAAGAGGAAGAAACTGATGACCCCACTGCCTCAGCAAGTCCATTGATGGCAATTAAAAATAGAGGTACACTAAGTACAGAGCCCTGTGGGACACCGTTCTCCTGGACGTGAGAGGAGCTGAGGGAAGTACCAACCCGTACCCGAAAAGACCGGAAGGAAAGAAAGTTCTGAATAAAAAGTGGGAGCGGACCTTGCAATACCCAACTGCGCAGTGTAGCCAGAATGTGGTGGCGCCAAGTGGTATCGTAGGCCTTTCTGAGGTCAAAAAAGATGGCAAAAAGGTGCTCACGCCTGCTAAATGCCGTACGAATGGCGGACTCCAGAGCCACTAGGTTGTCAACAGTGGAGCGGCCTTGGCGGAAACCCCCTTGACGTGGGGACAACAGACTCCGATGTTCTAGGATCCACATAAGTCGCCGGCTCACCATACGTTCGAATAGTTTGCACAGAACGTTGGTGAGGCCGATTGGGCGGTAACTATCAGCCACCTGTGGGTCAGCACCAGGTTTGATCACCGGGATAATGATGCTTTCCCGCCATTGTGACAGGAAAGCCCCCTCCACCCATAAACGCTTAAACAGGGCGAGAAGCTGCTGTTGAAACTCCACAGAAAGGTGCCGGATGAACAGTCTGTGGATTCTGTCCGGCCCTGGAGAGGTATCGGGGCATGCGACAAGGGCAGTTTCGAATTCCCATTCACTGAAAGCAGAGTTGTACACTTCGGCGCGATGCGTGTGAAAGGTTGTTGTTGTTGTTGTTGGGTATTGAGGGGACTAAACATCTAGGTCATCAGTCCCCTGTTACCAGCTCAGAGTCCACTGCCAAGAACGACCAAAAATTAAACAAAGCTCTAAAAAGGATCATGCACATAAGGGACAGGTTGACAATGGACAAACCTCTGATAACTTAAAACGAAGACACACAGAAATGGTAAAAGAAAGTCAGGAATAAAACTGGATAGCAGAGTACCTTGGCTGGCTGATCACAAAGAAAAAACAGGATAAGCCAGCCATACTGCATACACGAAGAACCCCCAAGGGCGGAAAAGGTAAAAAACGGGATTGGTGGTGGCCTAAGATGTCAGGCCACAGCACCTACCGTTAGATAGAGTCATAAAAACCAGCAGCGCGGATAAAACGTAAAACTTTGTTAGCCATAGAGGCGTCGTCACCTAAAACTAAGGGTAGTGCGTCAGGAAGATTAAAATAATGCCGCAGGTCGGCTAAAAGCGGACAGTCCATCAAAAGATGGGCCACTGTCAACACAGTGCCACATCGACCCACGGGTGGAGCCTCGCGCCGAAGGAGATACCCGTGGGTGAGCCACGTATGTCCAATCCGTAGGCGACAGAGGACAACTGACTCTCGGCGGGTCGGCCGCAGTGAAGATTTCCACAAAGCTGTGGAGAGCTTCACTGCCCGAAGCTTGTTCGGTGCAGTCGCCGTAACCCACTCGGTGCTGCAAGCCTCGCGCACCCTCCGGTGCAACACCAGTTTAACATCCTGTTCCGTGACACCAATTGTGAGAGGTGGTCCCATAGTGGCCTGCTTGGCCAATCGATCTACATGCTCATTCCCTGGTATGCCAACATGACCTGGGGTCCACACAAAGACCACAGAACGGCCTGATTGGCATAGGGAGTGAACAGTGTCCTGGATCGACCGCACTATTGGGTGCCGAGAGAAACACTGGTCGATCGCTTGTAAGCCACTCAGGGAGTCAGTACAGATGACGAAAGACCCCCTGGGGCAGGCTTTGAGATGTTGTAGAGTTATGAGAATAGCGACCATCTCGGCGGAGAAAATGCTTATCTCACAGGGCAGAGAATGCTGTTCTACATGGTTGTGATGTAGAAAGGCATACCCAGCACGGCCATCTACTACGGAACCATCTGTGTAAATGGCGTCTGTGGCACGGAACGGTTCGAGCATTTGCAGAAACTGGTGATGGAGATGTACGGAGGAAACAGAGGCCTTCGAATCATGGGACAGGTCCAGACGGAGCTGCAAACGAGGAATGGACCAAGGAGGAGTGTGAGAGGAATAGTGGAAAATGGTAGGAAGTGGGTAGGATGTGAGAGACGAAAGAAGGATACGAACACGGACCGAGATCGGGTATCCCGACCTTGGCCGTCGTGGAGGGATAGGTAGTGCAGCGTCTGGAAATAGGAGCCGGCGGTTCGGGTGGAAGGGCGAGGCCTGAACACGAGCAACATAAGACGTTAACAGGTGTTGCCTACGGAACCGCAGCGGGAGGACTCCAGCTTCGACAAGGAGGCTTGTCACAGGGCTAGTGCGAAAAGCCCCTGTCGCCAAACGAACACCACAGTGGAGGATTGGGTCTATTGCCTGCAGCGCTGACGGCGCAGCCGAATCGTAGACTATGCTGCCATAGTCTAGGCGCGACTGAATGAGGGCCTTGTAAAGTTGTAATAGCGTTTGGCGCGAGGCTCCCCAAACAGTGTGGCTGAGACAGCGCAGGATGTTGAGGTGTCGCCAGCACTTTTGTTTTAACTGGCGTAGGTGCGGCACCCAGGTTAGACGGTCATCAAACATCATACCTAAGAATCTGTGCGTCTCTTCGACTTGTAGCAGGTCGCCAGCTAAGTAAAGTTCGGGTTCCGGGTGTACTGCCCGACGTCGACAGAAATGCATCACACGGGTTTTGGATGCAGAAAATTGAAAACCGTGGGCAAACTCCCACGACTGTGCCTTTCGAATTGCGATCTGCAACCGCCGTTCAGCTACGCCAATGCTGGAGGAGCTGTAATACATGCAGAAGTCATCGGCATACAAGGAAGTAGAAACCGATGACCCCACAGCCGCAGCAAGACCGTTTATGGCGATTAAGAATAAAGGAACACTAAGAGCGGAACCTTGTGGGACTCCGTTCTCTTGACAATGCGGTGAACTGAAACAAGAACCAACACGAACACGAAAAGAACGCAACGCCAGGAAGTTCTTAATGAATGTAGGAAGTGGACCCCGTAAGCCCCAATCGTACAGCGTAGACAGAATATGATAGCGCCAGGTGGTGTCATACGCTTTCCGCAGGTCAAAAAAGACGGCAATCAGGTGTTCACGGCGAGAAAATGCTGTACGAATGGCTGACTCTAGGGACACGAGATTGTCGATTGCGGAGCGGCCTTGACGGAACCCACCCTGTTGATGCGCCAACAGTCCTCGCTCCTCGAGGATCCACATGAGCCTCCGACTCACCAACCGTTCGAGAAGCTTGCATGGAACGTTGGTGAGGCTGATCGGGCGGTAACTATCAGCCACCTGCGGATCTGCCCCAGGCTTAACCACCGGAATGATAATGCTTTCCCGCCACGAGGACGGAAAAACACCCTCAAGCCATACGCGATTAAACAGGGCGAGAAGTTGGCTTTTGGCATCCGCTGATAGGTGTCGGAGGAACTGGCTGTGAATGCGATCGGGTCCAGGGGAGGTATCCGGGCATGCAGCAAGGGCACTTTCCAACTCCCACTCAGTAAATGGGACGTTATATGGTTCACGACGTCGTGTTCGAAATGAAATGTGCTGGCTCTCTGCTCGCTCTTTAATGGCACGAAAATCTGCACTATAGGCAGCAGTCCCCGACGTACGTGCAAAATGATCTGCCAGGTGCTCAGCGACGGCGACAGGGTCAGTACACAGCATACCCTGGACTCTGAGGCTTGGAATTCCCGCCGGTGGGCGGTGCCCGAAGAGTCGTCGTACTTACGACCATACCTTGGAAGGAGAAGCGCGAGAACCAATGGACGCGACATACTTCTCCCACGAGGCTCTCTTACTATCTTGTATCAGTCGCCGGGCCCGTGCCCGGAGACGCTTGAAGGCTACAAGATGTTCGACAGAAGGGTGACGTCGGTGGCGCTGTAGTGCTCGCCGACGTTCGCGGATGGCCTCAGCAATCTCCGGTGTCCACCAGGGCACCGATGGGCGATGGAGCGAACCGGATGTGATGGGAACAGAGTTTTCGGCTGCAGAAACGATAGCCTCTGTGACCTGCTGAACGGCGGCATCAACAACTGCTGGAAGCGGAGAGGAAATCACAGCAACTGAAGAATAAGCTGGCCAGTCAGCCCTACGGAAGGCCAAGCGAGACAGACGGGTGGCAGGCGTACACTGTGGGAGCGACAGGAAGATCGGAAAATGGTCGCTCCCACACAGGTCGTCATGGACCCTCCAGGTGAGATGTGGAAGGAGACTAGGGCTGCAGACAGACAGGTCAATGGCAGAAAACGAACCATGTGCTGTGCTAAAGTGGGTAGGAGCACCGGTGTTAAGAAGGCTGAGATTCTGCTCTGACAGGAGGGACTCAACATCCCTACCCCGGGCCGAGGTCTGTGTGCCACCCCACAGAGGGTGATGGGCGTTGAAATCCCCCATAAGAAGAAAGGGTGGGGGAAGTTGAGCGACCAAGGCTGTGAGGTCTGTGGGAGAGATGGCCTCATCAGGTGGAAGATAGACAGAGCAGACGGTAAAATCTCGTACTACCCAGAGTCGAACAGCGACTGCCTCTAGAGACGTTTGAAGAGGCACAGAAGCACTGGGGACAGAGGCGTGGACATAAACACAGACGCCGCGAGAAACCCTGTCGTAGACGGTTCGGTTTTTAAAATAGCCCCGATACCCTCTGAGGGCTGGGCTCTTCTCGACGGGAAACCACGTTTCCTGCAAAGCAAGACAGATGGCAGGGAAGCGGCAGAGTAATTGCCGCAGCTCAGCCAGGCGGCGGAAAAAACCGCCGCAATTCCACTGCAAGATGATGTTTGCAGTCTGCTGAATAGCCATAATGTAAGTCGGGAAATGGTCATTCAGCAGGAGCACCTGCTGCCAACTGCGCAGACTCTGCAGGATCCTGAACCATCGGTTCAGGCGTTCCAAGTATGGCGAGATCCTCAGGTGATGCGAGGATCTCTACCTCATCTTCAGATGCTGAAGAGGTGACAGAGCGGTCCTTCCGAGGCACTGATGATGCCTCCTTCGCATCCTTCTTCTTCGGCTTCCTTTTGCCCTCTCGCTGGCCCTTTGGTGTCAAGGGCCGGGAGGGCTTCCCAGAAGTGGCAGCAGAGACCGTCGAAGAGCCAGAACCCCTTCGCCCAGAAGGTTTTGGATCCTTCAGCCAAAGGCTAGGATCCCCTGGCGCACCCTGGGACTCCCCAGAAGGGAGCGTCCCGAAGGACCCCTTCCGAGGGAGAGGCGCCGGAGGAAGCTGTTGCTTCTCCGGCTGGGGGTTGGGGACTGGTGTCCCCGATGGTTGTGGGGAGGTTTCCCCCACAGCAGGTGCCTTACCAGCAGATGGAATGCTGCCCCCATCTGATGAGGGCGCTGTAGTACTTTTATGGCGTCTAGGGTCTACAGAAGGAGGCAATATCTTGTTGTTAGTCGTACCCGTGATGCGCGGGGACGACGCTACAGCTGCAAAGGAGGTAGTCATTCTTACCGGATGGAGACGCTCGTACTTCTTTCTTGCTTCATTGTATGATAGCCGGTCCAAGGTCTTAATTTCCATTATCTTACGTTCTTTGTGCAGAACTTTGCAGTCTGGAGAGCACGGTGGATGCAGCTGGTTGCAGTTCACACAGACGGGAGGTGGAGTGCAGGGAGCGTCCGGATGAGATGGACGTCCACATTCCCTGCACACAGGGCTAGAAGTGCACCGGGAGGACATATGCCCGAACTTCCAGCACCTGAAGGACCTCATAGGGGGCGGGACGTACGGTGTAACGTCGCACCGGTAGATCATGACCTTGACCTTCTCAGGCAGTGTATCGCCTTCTAAGGCCAGGATGAATGCACCGGTGGCAACCTTGTTATCTCGAGGTCCCCTATAAACACGTCGAACAAGGTGAACACCTCTGCGCTCCAAGTTAGTACGTAGCTCTTCATCAGACTGTGACAATAGGTCACGATGGTAAATACGACCTTGGACCATGTTGAGGGTCTTGTGGGGCGTGACACTGACGGGTATATCACCCAGCTTGTCACAGGCCAATAATGCCCTGGACTGGGCTGGGGATGCCGTCTGTATCAGAACAGCCCCACTTCTCATTTTAGAGAAAGACTCCACCTCACCATGTTTGTCCTCGAGATGTTCAACGAAGAACTGCGGCTTGGTGGACAAGAAAGAGTCTCCATCAGTTCGGGAAATAACAAGATATCGCGGTGAGTAAGGATCCGGACAGCGTAAAGCTTGGCGTTCTTCCCATGGCGTTGCCAGGGAAGGGAACGACTTAGGATCATATACTGTAGCATTAAAGTCTGATCTTCCACGCTTAGAAACGGCGTTTTTGCGACCGCCCACGCTAGTTATTGCTCGTTTCATTTTCGTCCCACGAGCAGCTAGGGAAAAGAGGTCCACCCAGGCAGAGCCCCGCTTGCCTGGGTAAGCCTTGTACAACTGAGGTGCGGCAGGTTCCTCAGAGGTTGCTCGCTAGCGGCTGTTCAACCTCAACAGCCATGCATCTCCTCGGCACGTAGCACACCTTGAGATTGAGGTTTTTTTTAGAGAGGTTTGTACCATCCTCGCGACCCGGGCGATTAAGCCAAGATCCCCGGGCTCTGAGACGTACAACGTTCCACCGTCGCGCTGAACGATGGTCGTTGAAGCACGCACAGAGCTTACGGTGTAGCGGACTGTTGGCGCGACACAGCCCACAGCTCAGGACCCCGGGTTCGCCAAGCCCGTACTCAGCAAATTAATGCCGAGCCCCTGAGGGTGCGTGTGAAAGGACAGCCGTCTCTGTTCAACATGCTCCTTCAGTGCACGGAAGTCCGCACTGTATTCACATGTTGCAGAGGTGCGAGCATAATGCTCGGCCATGTGTTCTGCAATGGAAATCGGGTCGGTGCATAGGGTACCCTGGATGTGTAGGCTGGGAATCGTTGCCGGTGGACGGTACCCAAATAGGCGCCGAACCTGCGACCGCACCCAAGATGCTGAGGCGTGACGGCCGATGCTGGCGACATACGTCTCCCAACAGTCCCGTTTACCCTGCCTGATGAGCTGTCGAGCCCGGGCCCGGTGCCGCTTAAAAGCTATAAGGTTTTTTACAGTAGGGTGTCGACGATGCCGCTGGAGCGCTCGACGACGATCCCGAACGGCCTCAGCGATTTCCGGCGTCCACCAGGGCACAGACTTACGCCGTGGGGAGCCAGAAGTGGTGGGAATGGTTGACTCAGTGGCTGAGACTATCGTGCTGGATACCTGGTCAATCGCCATGTCCACGTCAGCTGGCAGGGGAACAGGAGCCGTAGCAACTGAGATGTAGTGATGCCAATCAGCTCGACGGAGAGACCATCGAGATGGGCAGCCCAGAGGTTGAAAATCCAGGAGCGACATGAGGATAGGAAAATGGTCACTGTTGCAAAGGTCATCATGGACCCTCCACTGGAAATGTGGGAGCAGGCTCAGGGTACAAATGGAGAGATCTATTGCTGAGTAGGTACCTCGTGCCACGCAAAAATGCGTGTGTGCACCGGTGTTTAACAGGCACACGTCTTGCTGCGATAAGAACGTCTGTATATCCCTACCGCGGCCTGTTGTCTGTGCTCCACCCCACAAGTGATGGTGGGCATTGAAGTCCCCCAGAATCAGAAATGGTGGGGGAAGTTGTGCCACCAGGGTAGCAAGATCAGTAATTGGAATTGTCTCATCTGGAGGAAGGTAAAGGGAACAGATCGTCAGTTCCTGCATAGCCCGGATTCGAACAGCCACCGCCTCAAGAGTCGTGTGTAGAGGCACAGCAGCACTGGGAACAGTGGAAAGGACGTAGATACACACACCTCCAGAGACCCTGTCATATACAAGACGATTTTTGTAATAGCCCCGATACCCACGAAGGGCTGGGGTCCTATTAGCAGGAAACTAGGTTTCCTGCAGGGCTACACAAAATGCTGGGAAGCGGCACAATACCTGCTGCAATTCTGGCAGGTGGCGGAATAAGCCGCCACAGTTCCATTGGAGGATCATAGAACCTCCTGGTCGCTGAGACATGCTGCTTTTGACGGCGTAGTAGGGTTGACAGGTCTCCCTTCTGTTGCGGATTTTTGAAGCAGATCCTCAACGTCCATAGCTTCCAAAGACTCGGCAATGGCCACGTCTTTGTGGGACACGAGGATCTCTATTTCTTCCTCTGACGAAGAGAAATGTTTTGGTGGCACGGTAGCCACCACAGAATCCTTGGTTTTACTCTTGTTCTTTTGTTTCTTCTTCTCGTGAGGTTCTTTAGGCTTCTCATGCCGGGAAAGCTTCGCGGAGCCATCCTCAGGAACTGAGGATGCCTGCGCGGCCCTGCAACCAGCAGTAGGTGGCTCCTTCAGCCACTTACTGGTATCCACAGGAGAAGTCTGCGAAGGATGGGATCCGAGGGAGCCCTTCCTCGCGAGAGGAGCCAGAGATGGCTGTTGAGTCTCTGGCTCAGGGGTGGGGACTGAGAGCACCACAGGCTGAGATGGTGGTGCTCCCAAAGTAGGGACCTTGGGGGCAACGGAGGTTGAGGTACCCCCAAACACCATGGGGGCAGATGTGGGCGGTTTGGGCGAAGGGCCCACAGTGGAAGACGAGGCAGTGGAGAGTGGTAGCAGAGATGGCAGAGGCAGTTGTGATGCAACTGTGGCATACATGGTCTTCATGCTCACAGGATGGAGCTTAGCATACTTTTTCTTGGCCTCTGAGTATGATAACCGGTCCAGGGTCTTGTATTCCGTAATTTTCCGTTCTTTATGAAGAACCGTGCAGTCCGGCGAACAAGGAGAGTGATGCTGCTTGCAGTTAACACACACTGGTGGAGGGGCACAAGGGGCGTCCGGATGTGAAGCACGTCCGCACTCCCGACATGTAGGGTTACCATCACATCGGGAGGACATGTGCCCAAACCTCCAGCATTTGAAGCAGCGCATAGGGGGAGGAACGTAGGGTTTTACGTCACACCGGTAGATCATTACCTTGACTGTCTCCGGCAACGAATCGCCTTCGAAAGCCCCAAGATAAACGCACCTTCGGACCCCTATGAACACGACGGATGAAATGAACTCTACGTCTCTCTAGGTTCTGCCGTAACTCGTCGTCGGACTGCAATAAGAGGTCCTTGTGAAATATAATTCCCTGCACCATGTTCAGCAGTAATGCTAACGGGGACGTCACCGAGCTTGTCACAGGCAAGCAGTGCCCGTGACTGGGCTGGGGACGATGTCGTTATAAGTACAGCCCCAGAACGCATCTTAGACATGCCATCTACTTCCCCAAACTTATCCTCAAGGTTTTCCACAAAAACAGAGACTTCGTGGTCGTAAACGATTCGCCGTCTGTCCTTGAGGATACAAGATAACGGGGGGCATAAGCCTCACCATGCTGACGAGCCCTGCGTTCTTCCCATGGTGTGTCCAGGGAAGGGAACGCTTGGGGGTCGTATGTCGCAGCATTAAATTCTGTTCGCCCACGCTTAGAGACGCCGGTTTTGCGTCCGTCAACGCTATTTTTTGCTCGCTTCATTCTCGTCCCACGAGCAGCTAGAGAACTAAAGGTCCACCCAGGCAGAGCCCCGCTTGCCTGGGTAAGCCTGATACAACTGAGGTGCGGCAGGTTCCTCAGAGGTTTCTCGCTAGTGACTGTTCTACCTCAACAGCCATGCATCTCCTCGGCACGTAGCACACCTTGAGATTGAGTTTTTTTTTATAGAGGTTTGTACCGTCCTCGCGACCCGGGCGATTAAGCCAAGATCCCCGGGCTCTGAAACGTACAACGTTCCACCGTCGCGCCTAACGATGGTCGTTGAAGCACGCACAGAGCTTACGGTGTAGCGGACTGTTGGCGCGACACAGCCCACAGCTCAGGACCCCGGGTTCGCCAAGCCCGTACTCAGCAAATTAATGCTGAGCCCCTGAGGGGTCACACCTTGTAAACATTTTATGCTGCCATTCGTCCCAGCATCCACAGCTACTGTGCCAACACTGCCGCTTCACGTCACATAAATACATTAGGCCATGCCGCTGATCGAGACTTTTACCGTGTGCAAAACAGGTTGGTGGTTATATAAGCATCCAAATAATGAATACAAAAGATTTTTTCATTTCCTTATTCATGGTCGGTGAAATGTTGGTATAAAGCCTCCTAAGGACGTCAATCTCTTTCACCATATAGGAGGGCACTATTTTTTTCTGGAGGAAGAGACTCCCACAGGCTTAGACCACATAGACCTGTGGTACAGAGAAACCTCCAACATTTACTTCATTGGCTAAGGCATTAAAATAACATTTAACAAGGCATGAAGCTGCAACTTTATATGCCAGGGTGGCTATCGAACCTTGAAACCGGGAAAAAGCCTTGAATTAAAAAAAAAAAAAAAAAAACGGGGAAAAACCTTGAATTTCAGCCAGAATCCGGGATTTTTAAGCCATGAGATCTCGCGGCTTTAATAGTTAAACGATCGTTCACTTGTATAGCGTATTGCTATACGTAACAAAATACCAGTCGTTTTAAAATTACGGTGAGCAAAATGCTCAGATCGCTAGTGCACGCGGTTTAAATAATATTCATCGCTTCATTTTTGTGTACAAAAACATTTTCAAATACTTTTCTGGGCAGTTTAAAAAGTTTTATAATTATAGGTTACGTATTCCGTTATCTATTTCTGTATTTATCTCGAAGTGTTGTTCAACCAAGCGATGTACGTCGAAGAGACGCGATGTTATCGTAAGGCGCGACTATGAAATCGCAGTTAGAATGAAAGACGTTATTTATTTGTACTAAATTTTAGCATTTTCCGTAACTGACCCCCCCCACCCCGTCCTTCAGAGATATTCATCAACACAGATCTCATTTGTCTGAGTCTGTGTTGAAAAATCTCGTTCGGCCGCTCAAGCATACCCCAAAATTTGAGTGGGTATGCTAGGCATACCCCACTGAAAATATTTTGGTATCTTTTTTACGTTATAATTCTTCACTGTAATTAAAATCGACTTTATCATCCCACTGATGGCCGGCTGGCTTTTGTAAGACACCACTCTAAAAGGATTATTTTAAACAGGTAATTGAATTTGTAGGCATTAAAATCCACGTTCACATGTGAGTGAAGTGACCGTTTTCTAAATAGTCCAAATGTTAGTGGAATTCCGCTTGGTGAGTCAGTATTGTAAACTGAAGGCTGCAACCTTTAATTGTATTAAATAACTAGAAATAAAGTGGATTTAGTAGGATACATTGAAAATGTTTACAAAACGAATTTAATTCCCGGTATCTTTTGAGATAACCTTTTGACACCCGCATGCGTTACCAGTGAGTCGACATACTTGCTGCGAAGACTGCCCTATCCCTTATAACTAAAACATTCTGTAAACAGACAGTCCTCATAATTTGCGAAGGTCTTTGTGTTTTAATGGCAGCTCTACAAAATTCTCGAAATGCAACAGCTAGTGATAGATTTTTTTCTGAATTTGAATTTTTATTTGTCAACAATCGAACGTAGTAGTCGGACCTTAGTTTCTGCTCTTTTTGGCCTGTGTCACCTGTGCATGGAATTACCTCTTAACCCTTTCCCTTCACTCATCTTTATCTGTCCGTCTAGCCAGAAAGATTGTAAATAACATTTCAGGGCTTCCAATACTTCATTGTGACTAGACTGTCTACCATTACCTCGAGGAAACAAAAAGCATTAGGTCACAATGCATTGTGAAAATATATATCGTTGCTTGATGTCTAAGTTGGAGTAAATGCAACAATACTTACATTTATTGGAATCAAGGTAAAGGAAACAAAATAATTTAAAAATTTATTACTAAATAATTGTCCAAATTCTAAATGCCTAAAAATAATAAAAAATTATGTCAAATATACATTAATCAAATCATTATTTATAGATATAAGCAAAGAAATATTTTTGTTCATAAATCAATAAAATTTGGGGTTAAAAGGGTTAATGTCTTGTGTGTGAAAATCGTTAAAAATGGATGAGTATATAGTGAAAAACAAAAGACTTCGACTTATAATCCTATTGGTAACATGGAATCGATAGCGTGTATGTTTTGTATAAGTTTTTGGCTTTGCTTTGTATTTATTTATTTTTCTTTAGAAATACCTGGGAACACCACTGAGCATACCACAAGATTTTCAAACGTTGGCGCCTATGGTCGATGTTAATAATTATAGAAGATTCCTATGACTGACGTAACATTGATAACATATAAATAGTAAACACAGTCATCATGTACGTATTGTTGATGGCTGAACTTTTCTTCATGCGGGCCCGGCTAGAGCCAATGAGGAGTCGTGGTAACAATTACGAGGATAATTAATTTACTTAGCGGACAAGGGTGCATCGAGAACCTGTCAACCATAGAGCAGGAACAGCATTAATTATTTATTTCATGGTCAACACAACAGATCATTTCCCTCGTTACATATTAATGGGTTTTCAAAAAGCATATGTACATGCAACGCCACCTAGTGAGCGCTAGCCGGGCCAGTATGAAATACAGTTCTAACATTGTTGATTCCGACTTTGACATGCTAATTGTCCTCCAAAAAGATGTAAGTATAACTTTAATATGGTACGCGACTTTTTCGAAAAGGCAATTTCTTTCATTTGTACTTTATTGCTTTAACAGCTGTCTTATAACAATACGTTCAAAGTATCGTTAAATATATCTCGAGACTAATGCCATCTACATCTTTCAGAGATGGAACAGAGTGAAACAATACAGTAGAGTGAATCCAAGTGTGAATCGACCTTACCCGTGCCCGCACAGATGAAGTAATTCAACATGTTTTAGAATGCAGTGTTTGTTCGTCATGTCAAAAGAGAGAATAACTCGATATCAGATCTCATACCAGACAGTGTATCCATGGGTTACATGTGATCCCAAATCACAAACGAATGCATTATGCTCTTGGTGCAACACAAAGATAAAAATTTCTACAATGGGGAAGAGTTCTTTGAACAGCCACGCAACAAACAAACTTTCAAATGTTTGTAAAGCTTATGGGACTTAACTAAGGGGTCATCAGTTCTAAACATACAAACTACTTATGAACTAACTAAGACTAAGGACGGCACAAATATCCATGCCCAAACAAGTCTATTGCTTACCACAATATATATTTCGCTGTCTGTTTAGTACTACAAGAATGTAGAAAATGAAAAATTCATTAGAACAAAGTAATGTTTCCATTAAAATCTGCTGTTGAGTGTTATTTTACCAGATGACACTTGAATGCAAATACGACACACTGTTGCTCCAGATATGATTTTGCATTTCCCATTTCATCTCCTCGAAGTTCAAGAACTCGCACACAACATTGTGCATTATTACGTATGCTGGGTCATTAACATTCATTGATCTTTTAGCTAGAGTTCTCCAGGGCAAAACTTATTTGACTGTATGGGCTCTGGAAACTGAAAACCATCATTGGGAAAATCTAAATGAAAACTTGAAAGGGGCGAAAAGGTTGTTCGTACCCTGAAGGCAAAGCAAATCATAATATATGTGTGGGATTCAGATGGGGGATTTAAACTGAAGGCACGCCAGAGAAGCCAAATATTGGACAGTAGTTTGCTGATCACGGAATAAACACAAGTAGGAAGATTTTTTCTTTGTTTCGGTTTATCTCTGTTGTTTTAATTTAAGCAACTTTGATTAAATAAATAAAGTGCTTATGTTGGAAAGACGAGTCGTGATTCCTACATATGTATTGGCTTCTCGATCACTAGTTCATGAGATGTGACTGTATTTTAATGTATCAGGAAGTCTAGTATAAATTAACGGGGTATGTTGCATAAATGAATGCAATTAACATTAAAAAGTACAGTATCCTCCAACTACTTGAACTCAAATTAGTCGTCCATTATACAGGGCGTAAATTTTAAGTCGACAAACCGGAATAACTTGGAAAAACAGTAGATATTCAAAAATGATTTTCACCAGCATGTTTGGATGGCAGAGGCTTAGGAAATAATACTCAACCTGAACCGTTTGTAGGGGGGGGGGGAGAGTCTCAAGTGTAAAATTTTAAATGGAAACCCTGATTTTTATTGCAGATTCGGATTCTAAGGTCCACATCATGTATGGTTTTTTTTGACAGATGGGGCTGTAATAGTAAAAAATACTTGCCGTACTGGCGAAGAAATGTACTAAACAGGAAATAAATGAAAGCCAAATTAATGATGCTTCAGAAAGCTACCAAATGATCACCAAACGGATCCCTCCCTCTCCCGCAGTGGACACGGCAGTCTTCCAAAGTGATACCATAGTCCAGATAGCTCTTGTCTGGATACCAGTTATGAGTTGCCGAAAAAACACTGAACTAGAAATGTACATCTAGTATCATTTGGTTGGGTTCTGAAGCATTATCAGTATGATTCACCTTTATTTTCTTTCCTGGGGGGTACATTTCTTCAGAAGTATGGGAAATAATTCTTACCATTACATTGCAATATGTTGCCAGTTGAAAGAAAAAAAAAAATCAACCAAACCATACATGATTTGGGCTATAGAACCTGAATCTGCAATAAAAAATGGGAGCTTCCATTTAAAATTTTACACTAGCCACCCACCCCGCTCCCAAACAGTTCAAGTTTAGTATCATTTCCTAAGCGTCTGCCGTCCATTCATAATGGTGAAAACTGTTGTTGAATATATACTGTTTTTTCTAGTTATTCTGGTTTGTCAACTTAAAATGTACATCCTGTACTATACATTGTGTCAGTGTCGAATCTGGTGTCTATTACAACGTTACATGGTTCAATTTGGATGCAATGTGTTTTATAAATATGTAACTAGTTTCTTTATGGTATAGATGTTTGCTAACCCCTTTGAGCAAAATAACGTTTCGTGAAAACCTGGAAAATAATTATTTTTAACCTGGAAAAAACCTTGGAATTTGAAAATGAAGATTTGGTGGGCACCCTGTATACTGTCAGCCTACAACCTTTTGCTTTCTGTTTCACGAGAAGGCATTTTGGAGCTGCCAACACTGTAGCATTCTGGACCTGTAATAAAATAAAAGTAGCCTGCAGTTGGAAATTGTTATGATAAAAACTCATGAAACTCAGATGCAGCGCTAGAACGAAATACTTTGCTGAATTAACAGTAAAATTTACGACGCTTCTCGCAGGGCTCCAATGCTATGTTGGCAGCAGATAAACAATGAAGTGTAGAATTGATTAATATTTTTCATGAGGTACTGAGTAAATGTTATTGCTACTCGTTTCACTCGCAGCAAAATTAAAACTGTACCTGCTCTATCGTTGATAGGTTCTTGTATGTAGCCTTATCTGTTCAATTAAAACAAAAATTACTTTTTTCAGAAGTTGTCACGAAAAAAAAAACAAAAAAAAAAAAAAAAAAAAAAAAAAACAAACAAAAACCATTTATTGGTGATCTGAGCTGCCGTCATTACCAATGGTGCCATCATAACCACTGCAGCCCGGCGAGAAGCGTCCTACAATTTAACCGAATTGACGAACCTTGTGCGTTGTGCTTCTGCTTCAAAGCAGATATAGCTCCTCCTGGCATAACCACTTCCACCGACAGGGGATACAAGTGACACTATAAAGAAAAAATACAGTCATGAGAAACTGACACTAAACAAGCAATGTTCCTTTGTTAAAAAGAGGCAAAAATTGTATTACACTGTCTTAACAAACCTTTTGTATTGCAGTTTTCCTTCAAAACAGATGTAACTCTTGATGTCATATAATTACTTACACCAGCAACAGGTGAGACAACTGGTACTATAAAAAAAGAAATACAGTTATGACAGAAACTGACATATGCAGACACTGAACAAGAATGGTTACTCTCTTAGAATGAGGCATCAATTCTACCATACTGTTTCTACAGAAATTTCACTTTGTTGTTCTATTTCAAGAAAGCTTGACCTCTAATTTGAATTATACCACTATCCCCAATAACCGTGCACACAATAGACCCTACAACCAAAACAAAGACTGAATTACTATGATTAATCTTTACACATTGATACATCCATAATGGATTAACAATAAACATTATCTTCTCCAATTTGATTATGCTGAACTCCCAGACAGGATTAAACAATAATTGAATCCTTTACAGCATTGATACCGGTCACACAAGAAAATCCAACAAGGAGTCTATAACAATACAGGTCATCCTATCTTTATGAAATTCATATCTAATTGGCCGTATGTTATATGAAGACAAAATCAAAGATTTTTCACTTACAAAGAAAAAAGGGACACACAGACATGAAACATCCAAATGGAAAATTTGCTCCATAAAAAGACAAATCCATCCAAGTTTCTACCTGACAAAATGACAGAAGCTTTTATGAGATACTTAAATGAGTGCTATAATAACTAACATGGCACCAACAATAAATAAATTTAACGGTGACTGGCAGAAGTTTTATTTATTATTTTGCCAATAGTCATTTCCTTGAACAATCCCAAAGATTGCAATGATCTTTAAATACTGTGATAGTCTTGGATACATTTTACCTGAAGAAGAAGCAACATAGATTTGATCTCTCCCAGCAACATTTGAATCTGCAAATAAAATGTAAATGAAATTGTCTTTAGTTTTATACCAGTATACTGATACATATTATGCTACATTTACACTACTTGCAATCCATGTAACTGAAATAAAAAAATGTTAATACTAATTCGAGATGAATTCTTGTACACACTTTTTGGTACATTTATCGTCTTTCTAAATGCCATCTCTTCTGCCACAGACACGGCTTCTTCGCCTGTTTTATAAGATGCAGATTCAGACTGCACACTAAATTTTTTGTCGTTGAGAAGAATCTTCTTTGAGGGACAATTCTTCGCATAGCAAACGCTTCAGTTTCTGAAGCAGAGAATTCACTTCTTTGAAGGTGCACAGCTGATAGTGTAGCCTTCAAAGATGAACTTTGTCTATCAAATACTTTCCTTCCATCATCTGATATCACCTCAGCAACTAAGCTAGAAAATTCAGATATTATTTTCTTCTTCCAGTCTGCCAAAAGAGAATTTGAATTACCTTCCCTGCTTAGCATGGCCAATATTTCACTCCTTTCATCTACAACAGGATCTTCACTGCTAGAAATGGGATCAACAGTTTGCACCTTTTGTGCACTACACTTTGCTTCAAATGTACAAACACTCTGGATATGTTTGCACATGTTGTACTTTATTGCGGAGTCAATGCACTTGCAGTTAAACGTATGAATACATGTATCACATTTCTGGCACATTACTGGTCATCTCGCAGTTGCACACAATATATGACATCAGATTTTGAAGTGGAAGGAACCTTCCACACACTCCCTTCCTTCACAATGAGCTTTCTTTCATTGTTAAGCTCAGCTTATGACTCTGTCTGATTATTCTTACTTTGCTTGAGATTTTTCCTTTTTCGGTTGGTATCAACCTATAAAAGAGTTTGTCCCTTATGAAGCACATGAGAGTGAACAAAGCTTTATCCAAACGCTGAACACATTTTCCGTGATAATAAATGTACTTCAGTGTACGGTGCATACTTTCAAGGTGCATGTTGGTGTTGATTCCTGCATGCAGCCTGTAACAGTATGTCCAAGAACACACATTCTCCACATAGTGTTCTTGAAAATATACACCAAAATCTTGTGTGTCAGGATCCGTCTTCAATGTGTTTATCAGTGCAGGAAGCATGTTCTGAAACTTATCTGCCTCAGTTTCCTTCGAAAGAGCCCGTAATTATCCAAATACCTCTTCCTGCTTCTTCTTATCCCTAATTTTTTTTTTCTTGCTTGACTACTCCAAGCCCTTTCTACATGCCATGTGCAGTAAAGTTTTCTGCTTGGCCGCCCCATTTCCATGTTCCAAGCATTGCAGGCGGAGTTTGCAAGGTCGGACATGAATAGTTTTGGATATATTATTCCTACCTTCTCTTTTATGCACTGGAAAAATATACGCATAACGTCAATGTCGTATCTATTGGAAATCAAAAAAGCGCAGGGAAATCCTTCTCTAATATCATCTAACACTAATAATGTTGTTAGTATAAAACCATATTTGTTCAGTCCGTGTGTCCCGTCAAGACAAATACAGTCACTTCCATACTTTTTTAATAGTTCGGAAGTTTTGAGCTGTGGGTAGAGCTCCATAGTTTTGTCTTGTGGTTTGTACAGCAATACAGTAGGGCTGTCACCAGAGTTCACATCATGCACCCAGGCCTCCACACTAGTTGCATCATTCGGATGTCGGACTACACTAGAGCGTAAATTATAGTTTTGCTCTATATTGTATAGATCCTTCTTAGTTACTAGATGGATCCTCTTCAATGCAGAATCCGATACGCTTTCCCGAATCTGACCTAATACGGCATCTGCAGGTATTTTGCTTGCCAATGATGAAGCTAGCATGTCCCTTTCATTCTTTGTGAGCTGCAAATGACACAACTCCTGCTCTTGGCCAACGTGAGTTGATACGAAATGAACAGAATGTTTTCTATCTGCACACGCTTTCAATCTCATGCTTGCAGGGCACTTCCCACCGATGTTTTTACTCCCTTGAATTTTAAGAGTCCTCTCACCTGTACCTTCAGACACGTATTTTCCTGATCGATGGCATTCATAATATGTATAAACAATATTACCAACACCAGTACGAGACCCCCAATTATTTACAAACCTGCATCGTGTTGCGTGCTCAGTTTCTTCCTTCCATTTTTTAAAATCATATTCAGAATTGAAATGCAATTTCTCTGAATTGATTTCTATGTTATGGGCAGACTGGAAATGTACATACCATTTCCCCTTCGACGACGCACACTCAGCACACAATGTACATTGGTAAATAGTTGCTCCCAATAAATCATCATGAACATTTCGCCTGTGCCGATATAGCGCAGACGGACAAGAAAAATTCTTGTCGCAAACGAAGCATTGAAAACATTTCGAATTACTCATTTCCTGAAATGCGAACGCCAAAATGTACGATACACGTGTAAAGTCCTTCTTCACAGTACCGCGCACAAAACAAGAAAGATGATGATGATGATGATGATGATTGGTGTTTTAGGGCGCTCAACAGCGAGGTTATCAGCGCCCGTATGCTAACGTAAGGAGATGAGAAGAAAATGGGTCCAGTCGTATGGACATTTAACTTCAATTGTACATTAAAAATTTAAAAGACGGTTCAAAGGAAAGGACTGCATAAAAGGGATAAAAGGTTGATAGATTTATGGGGCCCGGTGACTACTTAAAGAGTGACCGAGCCACACTGTCACACATTAAAATCGAACACCCAATATTTTGGGAAGAAGTCCAGATGCTGCACAAAATCTTAGGACACAATCCACGGACGCTTCATCGTCTCCTAAAATAGATTTCAGGTCCTGTGAGAGACCTAAATTTGTCCTCACACCAGCGTATAAATAGCATTCTGTGAAAATATGTCGTATCGACAATTGTGTCCGACATCTGTTACACTCTGGCGGTTCCTCACGACGCAAAAGAAAGCCATGCGTTAGCGGGCAGTGTCCAATTCTAAGGCGAGTAAGGGCGACTTCCTCAGCTCTTCGAGAGCGGAAGGAAGTACGCCATGGACGTACTGAAGATTTTAGGGCGCGTAACTTGTTATCCGCCACATCCAACCACTGATCCTCCCACAAAAGCATGGCTTTCCTTGTCACAAAAGAGGTAACAGCCTGCAGTGGGACAGAACAGCGTACAGCAGGGGGGAGGGAGCAAGCCTCCTTAGCCGCCACATCGGCAAGCTCGTTTCCCCGGATCCCAGTATGCCCAGGAACCCAACAGAAGATGATCTCCTTGTTTCGTTGTTGCAGTGCAAGGAGAGCGTCCTGTATAACCTGCACCATCCGATCTGATGGGTACATTTGGTCAATAGCCAGGAGGGCACTTTGGGAGTCTGAACAGATCATGAACTTCACTCCATGATGTCTTCTTATCTGTTCTAGTGCCCTCAGGATAGCAAACAGTTCCGCGTAATAAACGGTAAACTGTTCTGGGAGCCCTATCCGAAGGACAACATCGGGGAACACGACAGAGCAACCAATATGATCACCTTGCTTGGACCCATCCGTGTAGACCGTGACAAAATCAGAATGGTGACTTAAAATTTCGAGAAATTTACTTTTATAAAAGGTATCTGAAGTAAAAGCCTTCCTGTAGAGAGTCAACTCTAAAAGCACCCTGGGCCTCTGAAGTAGCCAGGGACATCCCCTACTCCACCCCTGGCGTTGGACCTGAATGCCTTGCGCCTGTAGCAAATCGAGGCTGTCCATTGCACGGAACCAAAAGGGCCTTGTTGCCTGCGGACGGTTACGGAACAAGCGTACCAATGATTGTTGATTAGCATTGGAAGTCGCTAGGGAATTTGGAGTTGACATAGATCGGTACGCTTGACGTGCAGTGAGTAGAAGGCGACGAATAGAAAGCGGAGGCTCACCAGCTTCTGCACAGAGACTAACAACCGGACTTGTGCGGTATGCACCCGTGGACAACCTGATACCTTCATGGTGTATGGAGTCCAGCATTTTCAAATAAGAGGGTCTCGCGGACCCATAAACTTGACACCCATAGTCGAGGCGGGGTCGCACAAATGACCTGTAAAATTGGAGGAGACGTGCCCTGTCAGCTCCCCAGGCCCGATGGCTAACACACTTAAGGAGATTTAAAGCCTTGATGCATCGTAATTTTAGGTCCTTAAGGTGTGGCAACCAAGTGAGCTTTTCATCAAAAGTGAGACCTAGGTATTTCACCTTCTCCTTAAAAGTGAGAGCAGTCCCCGCTAGTTTGAGAACTGGGTAATTAAAAAGGGAACGGGAGCGATTAAAATCAACACAAACGGTCTTCTCCAACGAAAATTTAAAACCTGTTCTGTTGGACCATTCCTCCAACCGCCTGATCGTCAGATGTAATTGACGAGCAGCAGTTGCGACGGAGGAGGACGCACAGAAAATGGAGAAATCGTCCACAAAGAGGGAACACTGTACTGGACTTCGTACAGTGGACGTAATACTATTGATAGCAATGGCGAAGGCCGTCACACTTAAAACACTTCCTTGGGGGATACCGTTCTCTTGATGAAAACGGTCAGACAATACGCTCCCGACCTTGTATCTAAAATACCGATCCGAAAGGAAAGACTGAATAAAAATGGGTAGACGACCACGAAAACCCCACTCATGGAGCTGCTGTAAAACATTACGCCTCCAGGTAGTATCGTAGGCTTTTTCGAGATCAAAGAACACACCTATCAGGTGTTGCTTACGTAGGAAAGCTTGTTGGATTTCCCGGTCAAGCAAGATCAAGTTGTCAAGCGTTGAACGGTACCTTCTGAAGCCACATTGGGAGCGGCTGAGTAGGGACCTGCTTTCTAGGACCCAGACTAGGCGTCGGTTAACCATACGCTCCAATGTCTTTCCTACACAGCTGGTGAGACTTATGCTACGATAACTACCAGCGTCAGTCCGATCTTTCCCTGGTTTTAAAATAGGTATTAAAACAGACTCTTTCCATGAGCGCGGAAAGTTTCCCGTGGACCAGATTTGGTTAAAAAGCTGAAGGAGGACATGCTTCGATTGCGGTTCCATGTGTTTGAGCATGCTGTACGTTATGTCATCGACGCCAGGGGCAGTATCACAAGGTACTGTTAATGCAGTCTCCAGCTCCCACAGTGAGAACGGTTGGTTATATTCCTCAGCATTTGAGGACCGGAAATCAAAACCAACCCTCTCCTGTATAGCCCGGTGCTGCAGAAAGGCTGCATTCTGGCTAGAATCCGATGTAATGGTGTAAAATGATTCTGCCATTACCTGAGCAATATCTCGTGGCGAAGTCAGGAGAAGTCCTTGCCCTTGTACAGCTGCTATTGGTGGTCGGGAATTCCGCCTCGAGATCCTCCTAATGGCTTCCCATACTCTGCTTGCTGATGTGAACCTATTGATAGAATTCAGGAACTCTTGCCAAGACCTCTCCTAGCTCTCTCGAATAATGCGTCTTGCCCGTGCCCTCGCCACGCGAAAGGTTGCAAGATTGTGATCAGTAGGGCGCCTGTGGAATCGTCGGAGAGCTGCCCTCCTGTTTTGGATTGCAGACCGACACTCCTCGTTCCACCAAGGAACAGGCTGCCTCTTAAAGTTGCCCTTCGATTTGGGGATCGACGCATCGGCAGCGGCGCGAATCACGGCTGTAGTGTGATCCACCCAGTTCTGAACGCCTTCATGCCTTTCCAAAACAGCCAACTGTTTAAAAAGCTGCCAATCAGCTTTCTTAATAAGCCATCTCGGCTGCCATCGAGCATGATCCATTCCATCTGGCAGAGTTACCCAGATAGGGTAGTGATCACTGCCATGGAGGTCGTCGTCTGCATCCCACTGGGCAATGTCTGCAAGAGCTGGCGAACAGAAGGAGAGGTCAATGGCGGAAGACGTACCTGTAGCAACGCTGAAGTGTGTGGCCTTACCCGTGTTCAGCAAAATCACCGATGTCGACTGTAACACACGCTCAACCATTCGACCCCTGGGGCAAGTGGTGTTAGATCCCCATAAAGCATTATGAGCATTGAAATCTCCTAAAATGCGAAAAGGGCGAGGAAGGTCATCGAGAAGCTGTGTCAAGAGTACAACATCGAGAGGCTCTCCAGGTGGTAAATACAGAGAACACACTGTAAGCTCAGTGTGTGCCAACACACGGACTGCAACTGCCTGTAGCGTCGTAGTTAGTTGCACAGGCGTAGAATGGAAAGTGTCCTTGATGAAAACTGCCACACCGCCTTGCGCTCTATCGCCAGTCAGGTCGTCTTTTCTGTAGAGGTGATAGCCTCTAAGTACAGGTGCGTCACACTGCTTGAAATGTGTCTCCTGAAGGGAGACACAGAATGGTCTGTTCTGCAGAATAAGACGTAATTCGTCCAAACGAGCCCTGAATCCGTTCATGTTCCATTGGAGTATGGTTCCAATGTCAGCGGTGTGGTTGTAGTTTCCCCCTATCCTTGTGCCTAGACGGTGAGGCACTGTTTGATCGGGCAGCGGCATTAGGGCTGACTGATTCCGGTGATGAGGTATCCAGGTCCATTATGATATCCTCGTCATCGGTTAAGGCTGCCAGAACGACATTCGATGGTGCCTGGGGGAGGCTTTCTATCGAATGCCGAGGCGCCTTCTTTGGTTTCTTCTTCTCTGAAGAAGATGAAGGAAGGGCGTGTTGCTGAGCACTCTGCTTTCGTTGTTGTTGTTGTTGTTGTTGGTTGTTTAAGGGGGACAAAACTGCAATGGTCATCAGTCCCCCTTTCCATCTCTAGGCGTCAAAAGTAAAGCCAAACACGTAAAAGATAATACGCCTAGAGTTTAAAATATCGAAGTGGGAGATGAGTCCCACTAGTCCATAAAACATCAAGAACCACAAGACTAAACAAAAGATGGTTACACAAAGACAACTGACAACAAAGAAACCGATAGCCGTGGTTGACCGACCGTAAGAATAAAAAAGGAAAAGTCAACCACTCGGTTTCACAAAGAAATCTCCAGTTAGAGAGAACGATAAAATCCCCCTGCTCGAATAAAACGTAAAACCGTATCTGCCATTGTGGCATCGTCACCTAAAACTTCCGATAAAACAGCAGGGAGGTTAAAATGTCTCCGCAAGGCGGCTAAAAGGGGGCAGTCCAACAATATGTGGACGACTGTCATAATGGAGCCACACTGACATTGGGCTGGGTCCTCACCCCGAAGGAGATGTCCATGGGTGAGCCATGTATGCCCAATGCGGAGGCGACACAAGACCACTGAGTCCCGTCGTGAACCGTGCATGGAGGAGCGCCATGCAACCGTCGTTTGCTTGACCACCCGGAGCTTGTTGGGCGTGCGCAGGCTACGCCACTCAGTATCCCAAAGCTGACGTACTTTCTGGCGCAACAATGGACGGAGATCAGAAGCCGGGAGGCCGATCTCTAGACAGGACATACCTACAGCCTGCTTGGCAAGCCTTTCAACACGTTCATTGCCCGGGATACCAACATGACCTGGAGACCAGACGAACACCACAGATCGCCCGGACCGTGTAATGGCATAGAGTGTCTCCTGAACGGCCAACACCAGGGTAGACCGTGGGTAACACTGCTCCAGAGCTCAAAGGCTGCTCAAGGAGTCGCTGCAAACAACAAAAGACTCGCCTGAGCAAGACCGGATATGCACAAGAGCTCTGTGAATGGCCACCAGCTCTGCAGTGTAAACACTGCAGCCATTCGGCAGAGAGTGCTGTTCCACATGGTCACCGTGTGTATAGGCAAATCCAACACGGTCATCCACCATTGAGCCATCGGTGTAGATCAGGTCATAACCACGGAACTCCGCTATGACAGCCGAGAACTGACGGCGGAGCGCCTCCAGTGGTACTGAGTCCTTGGGCCCATGGGCCAAGTCCAGCCGAATAGACGGCCTTGTCAAACACCACGGAGGTGTATGCACCTGGACCCGATATGGACACGGAAGGGGCAAAGACTCAAGTTCCAGGAGGAGGGACCGAACTCTATAGGCTATCGTATGACCTGACCTGGGGCGTCGCGGATGGTGAGGGACGACCACATTAGAAAACAGAAAACGACGGTTTGGATGGCCTGGGGAGCAATACACGTTCGCTGCATAAGCTGCGAGCAGGTGTTGGCGGCGGATCCCCAAAGGTGGGATCCCAGCCTCCACTAGTAAACTGTTCACCGGGCTGGTGCGGAAAGCGCCCGTCGCAATGCGGACCCCACAGTTGTGAATGGGGTCCAGGAGATGCAGTGCCGAAGGTGCCGCAGACCCATAGGCAATGCACCCAAAATCGAGACGGGACTGCACCAGCGCCGTGTAAAGCCGCAACAGTGTCGAGCGATCAGCACCCCAGGTCGTATGACCCAGGTGGCGGAGAAGGTTGAGATGGCGCCAGCACTTCCGTTTTAGCTGACGAATGTGGGGGAGCCACGTCAGCCGGGCGTCAAAGACCAGACCCAAAAACCGATGCGTGTCTACCACTGTCAGGACTTCGTCATTAAGGTAAAGTTCAGGGTGAGGGTGGACGGTCCGACGCCGACAGAAGTGCACCACTCTAGTCTTGGTGGCAGAAAACTGAAAGCCATGACTTAGGGCCCAGTTCTGCGCCTTCCGAATAGCACCTTGCAACCTACGCTCAGCAACCTGGGTGCTGCAGGAACTAAAAAAGATACAAAAGTCGTCAGCGTAAAGAGAAGGGGAGACCGACGATCCAATTGCTGTCGCTAGGCCATTGATGGCAACTAAAAATAATGGAACACTTAAAACTGAGCCCTGAGGAACGCCATTCTCCTGGATGTATGAGGCGCTCAGGGAGGCACCAATTTGAACACGAAAGGTACGGACAGCTAAAAAATTCTGGATAAAAATCGGTAGGGAGCCCCGGAGGCCCCAGTCATATAAAGTGTTGAGGATGTGGCGTCGCCAGGTGGTATCATATGCTTTGTGCATATCAAAGAAGACGGCAACAAGGTGTTGGCGCCGGGAAAAAGCTGTGCGGATTGCAGACTCGAGGAACACCAGATTATCGGTGGTAGATCGACCCTGGCGAAAACCGCCCTGGCATGGAGCCAACAATCCTCGAGTCTCAAGAATCCAACACAACCGCCGACTGACCATCCGCTCCAGCAGTTTGCACGGCACGTTAGTCAGGTTAATGGGCCGATAGCTATCCAAGGAACGAGGATTTTTGTCGGGCTTAAGCACCGGGATGATGATACTCTCCCGCCACTGTGACGGGAAAACACCATCACACCAAATGCGGTTATAGACCGCAAGTAGGTTTCGCCGACTATCTGCTGAGAGATGTTTCAGCATTTGACTATGGATGCTATCAGGCCCTGGCGCCGTGTCAGGACACTGTTGAAGAGCACTGAGGAGCCCCCACTCAGAAAAGGGAGTGTTGTAAGATTCAGAGCGGCTGGTACGAAAGGAGAGAGACTGGCGTTCTACCCTCTCCTTTACTGCACGGAAGGCCGGTGGATAATTTGCAGAGGCAAAGGCACGAGCATAATGCTCGGCGAACATCTCTGCAAGTGTGGCCGGGTCCGTACATAGGACTCCATTTGAGGAGATACCAGGGATTCCCACTGGTGTCTGTAATCCCTGTAGCCGTCTGATCTTACTCCAGACCTGCGAGGCTGAGGTGCCTGTCCCAATAATGGAAACGTACCTCTCCCAGCACTCCTGTTTCCGTCTTCTTATAAGCTGGCGAGCACGAGCGCGAAGCCGTTTAAAATTGATTAGGTGCTCCTGAGAGGGGTGCCGTTTGTATCGCTGTAAGGCCCGCCTGCGGTCTTTAATGGCCTCAGCGATCTCCGGCGACCACCACGGCACTGTCTTACGCCGTGGGCACCCTGATGTACGCGGAATGGTCGCGTTCGCAGCAGAAATGATGGAATGTGTGGCACTCTCGACCACCACATCGATTTCCTCGAGTGGGGGAGGGCCAACGATGGCAGCAGAAGCATAGTCTTCCCAGTTAGCCCTGTGCAGAACCCACCTAGGTGGGCGCGCTGGGGACTCGCGTTGTGGGAGTGACAAAAGGACAGGGAAATGGTCACTGCCACACAAGTCGTCATGGGCTCTCCAGTGAACAGATGGTGGAAGGCCGTGGCTGCAGATCGACAGATCAATGGCCGAAAAAGTGCCATGCGCCACACTAAAATGCGTGGGGGCACCTGTATTCAAGAGGCAGAGGTCGAGTTGAGTTAGGAAATCCTCGACAACCCTGCCATGACCAGAGATCGTAGAACCACCCCACAAGGGACTGTGGGCATTGAAGTCGCCCAACAGTAAGAAAGGTGGGGGTAGTTGAGCAACAAGTGCAGCCAAGATGTTCACAGATACGTCACCATCTGGCGGCAAGTAGATACTGCAGACGGTAAACTCCTGTGTGGTCCTCACCCTGACAGCCACTGCTTCTAATGGCGTTTGAAGTGGCACAGATTCACTATACACAGAGGTGAGGACATACACACACACTCCACCTGATACCCTGTTATATATGCTACGGTTGCAGTAAAATCCCCTGTAGCCACGAAGGGCAGGGGTCCGCATTGTTGGAAACCAAGTTTCCTGAAGAGCAATGCAGAAAGCAGGTGTCGTGCTCAAAAGCTGCCGTAGCTCAGCCAGGTGGGGGAAGAAACCGCCGCAGTTCCACTGGAGAATGACATTGTTCGAGTGCTGGGAAGACATGAATCCGAGTCGGTGGGCTACAACTCAGCATCACTGGCACCCACCGGTGTAGGCGTGTCATCGGGATTGTCCGTTTTCTCAATGGCGTCTCCGAGAGCGAGGTCCTCGGGTGACGCAAGAATCTCCACCTCATCCTCAGAAGCAGAGGTGGAGGTGGAGGGGAGTGGTGGCACTGTAGCCACCGTGGTGTCTCTTGTGATGCATGTCTTCGGTTTCTGTTTACCCCTCCGTTCCCTCGGGGGCTTCGCCGGTGGGAGGTGCTCCTTGGACTCAGCCACAGGGACTGAGGAGGAGCGCGAAGCCCTACGACCAGCAGTCTGCAAGCGCGCCGGCTGCTGGTTAGTGTCGATATCGACACTGGCAGAAGGGAGTGTCCCAAGGGACCCCTTCCGCCTGAGGGAAGCCGGAGAAGGTTGTTCTTTCTCCGGCGGAGAGGTGGTTGCTGACCCCGAGGCTTTCGCCTTGGGAGCTGTGGAAGGATGGCCCCCAACCTCCGTGGGGGCAGGCTTAGGTTGGCGGCCCTGGGGGCCCACAGGAACAGAAGAAGTAGAAAATACTGTCGTCGCCAAGGAGAGTGGCGACGACGTCACTGCTGCAAACGTGTTTTTCATCGTTACAGGGTGCAGCCGATCAAACTTTTTCCTGGCCTCATTATAGGATATATGGTCCAGGGTTTTATATTCTGTAATTTTCCGCTCCCGTTGAAATGCGGGGCATTGCGACGAGCAGGGAGGATGGTTCTGACCACAGTTTACGCAGATGGGAGGCGGAGTGCATGGGGCGTCCGGATGTGCTGGACGCCTGCAGTCCCTGCATGTAGCACTGGACATGCAACGGGAAGACATGTGGCCGAACTTCCAGCATTGGAAGCACCTCACAGGGGGAGGAATATAAGGCCGCACGTCAACACGGTAAACCATCACCTTGACCTTTTCGGGTAACGTATCACCCTCAAAGGCCAAGATGAAGGCACCAGTTGCGACCCTATTATCCTTTGGGCCCCTATGGACGCGCCGGACAAAATGAACGCCTCGTCGTTCAAGGTTTGCCCGTAGCTCGTCGTCTGTCTGGAGCAATAAATCCCGATGGAAAATTACTCCCTGAACCATATTCAGGGACTTGTGGGGAGTGATGGTCACCGCAACGTCACCCAGCTTGTCACAAGCGAGTAGCGCCCGTGACTGGGCCGGGGATGCTGTGTGGATGAGAACAGACCCGTTGCGCATTTTAGAGATGGAGTCCACTTCCCCAAACCTGTCCTCTAGATGTTCCACAAAGAACTGAGGCTTGGTCGCTGAGAATGAGTCCCCATCAGTCCTGCTGCACACGAGATATCGAGGAACATAATCTTCACGCTGTTTCGTGGCCCGACGTCCCTCCCAAGGAGTGGTCAGGGAGGGGAACGTTTGGGGGTCGTACGTAGATGCATTAAACTTTCCCTTCTTAGAGACGGCGGTTGTACGTCCGCCAACGTCACCCGATTTGTGTCTTTTCATGGCGGGTGATCCGCCCCGATGCCACCCACTCCGATCAGGGGCTCTCCTCATGGGCGCCACCCAGCCACAGCAACGTCACCTGGCGGGATGACCGTTGCCGGGAGTCCTGATGCCCCACAGAGACAAGCATCGACTCCTTGGCTTGCATGAGGAGTATGCAGCTCTGGCACCGGTAGAGCGATCCCTGTGTTGTCAGGGGGCTACAGCCAAGAGGGTACATGACGACCCCACCACAACGGACTGGCTACCGTGTTGGCTTTCTGGCGCTACGTGAACCATCATAAAGTAGAGTGCTGAGATATCAGTGCACAATGGATGCGACGGAAAAAAGAAATGACCTGCCCAGTGGCAGAATAGAATCCGCAGTCGCAAGTCCATTCCATGATGGGTGCTTAAGATGGCATGGCACGAGAATTACATGATGCAACCATGTAAGGTGTCCTTCCCCAAATGGTTCGCTCTTCTGAAAAATTTTGAAAAATGGAGGGTCAAACCCACATAGGGGACCACAGATGGAAAGCCGAAAAGTATGAAGACTCCTTTTAGTCGACTCTGCTTTCGGGAAGCACTCTGCTTCTGGGGGGCCACCTGCTTCTGGGCAGCTCCCTGCTGTTGAGGAACGCGTTCTGTTGGAACGGCACGTTCCTGTGGGATGGTACTCTCCTTTTGAGGTGTCTTCTCAATTATTACTGAAGCTATCTCGTCCTTCACATTCATTGGGTCGGCCTGTATTCCGATATCTCGACTAATCGAAGTTTGGCATGTACAAATGCAGGTGCAAGTTTCGCTGGTGGAAATGGGGATGGTCTGTGTCGATGCATCAACAGTGGGCGCGGGTTTCTGGAGTAGTGAGGCATAGGAGGTCGGAAACACCGGAGGCTGTGTCGCCTTATATTCTTTTTTGGCCTCCACATATGGAATACGTTTGCGCACTTTTATCTCCTGTATTTTTTGTTCTTCAACAAAGACAGGGCAATCACGACTCCATACAGGGTGGCCTCCTGAGCAGTTTAGACACGTTGCTGGGGAAGGACAGTCGACCCCAGAGTCGTGAGCTGCCTGTCCACACCTCCCACAGGTTGGTTTGCCTCCACAATTCTGTGTGGTATGACCGAAACGCTGGCATGTGAAACACCTCATAGGGTTCGGTATAAAGGGCCTAACTTTCAGACGGAGAAACCCTGCCATAAGATGTTCTGGCAAAGATGGGGAATTGAAGGTAACAATGAAGGTAGGGGTTTTCTCTATCACTCCATTGTTCCTGCGGGTCCTTTGCTCAACGTCAATGATACCCTGTGACGCCCACTCCTGTTTTAATTCTGCCGTTTCGATGTCCACAATGTCACGGCATGTGACCACTCCTTTGCTGGAATTTAGCGTGTTGTGTAATTCTACATCAATGTCATATTCCCCTAGCTTTGCTGAATTCAGGAGGAGGTCCACCTGCTTTGCTCTGGCCGTCTCAACTAACAAAGCACCATTCCGCAGCCTCTTAATTGATTTCAAAGAACCTGCAAGTTCTTCCAGTCCCTTATTAATGTAGAAAGGGGACACCTTTTCAAAGGTACCCTCTTTCCTCTTAATAACTACGAAAACATTATTATTAATGACTCCTTGAGCCCTGTTACCATGACTAGATTGTGTCTCAGGAGGACTGGCCTCCCTCAACCGCTTAGATGACTGGGTGCGAGTGCCCCCTGACGGTACACCCATCCCGCCGGGGTTAGAAACATGTGAGGACTCCATCTCGGTCCCACGAGCAGCTAGGGAAGGGACGGTCCACCCAGGCAGAGCCCCGCTTGCCTGGGTAAGCCTTTTACAACTGAGGTGCAGCAGGTTCCTCAGAGGTCGCTCGCTATCGACTGTTCAACCTCAACAGCCATGCATCCCATCAGCACGCAGCACACCTTAGGATTGAGGGGTTTTTTATAGAGGTTTTTTCCATCCTCACGATCCGGGCAATAAAGCCGAGATCCCCGCTCCCTGTAACACACAACATTCCACCGCTGCGCCATGCGGTGGTCGCTGAAGCATGTCCAGGGCTTACGGTCTGGAGGACTAGCGGCGCTTACCAGTCCTCAGCTCAGGACCCCGGGTTCGCCCGTACTCAGCAAATTAATGCTGAGCCCCTGAGGGGAACAAGAAAGAAACGAATATTATTATGCTCCAAAGACTTTAAGCTGCAGGGATTTCTCTGGCTTCGATTCCGGCCAAACAAGGACCTTCTTGCTTCCGGCGGTATAATCGGGAGGGCTAGCGTCAATAGTCAGGACACACAATAGCCATCCGCATGCAGTCCCTCCTGGGGGAGCTTGAGTCCTATCCTCTCCCACCTCCATTTCGGGCCCGTTCACGCACACCTCCATGGTGCCTGCCACGGCCATGTCTTCGTTCAGACTTGGCCCACGGGTGCAAGGACTCGCTTCCCCCTTAGGCCCTCCGTCGCCAGTTTTTTGCTGTCGTGTCTGAGCACCCCGGCTACGACATTGTTTATACGGATGACTCGTTGTTAAATGGCCGCATTGGCTTTGCCTTCGTTGAGCAGCAGTCTCTGCCAGAGGGTTTCAGTGTTTATACTGCGGAGCTGGTGGCCATTCTCCGTGCTCTTGAGCATATGCATACCTGCTCAGGTGAGTCTTTCCTTCTTTGTAGTGACACTCTGAGCAGCTTATGTTGTTGTTGTTGTTTTTGGGTTTTGGAAGGGACTAAACAGCGACGGTTATCAGTCCCTTGTTCCAGTCAAAGAGATAAAACATTTTGTTAAGCGATCCGAAGTAAAGGCTTTAACAAGTCAAAGTTTAAAACTTACAGACTAATATGAAGAAAGGATACGATTAAAAACGAAGAAGGGATAAAAGACTGAAACAGTACAAGAGTGTTTTTGCTGGGTGGTCACAAGGATATAAGGAACACACCCAGCCACTCTGGAACACGTTAAAACCACCTACCTAACAGACTTAAGCAGGTGGAGGACAGAGCAATGAGAAACAAACACAAACTTTAAATTGACTTGTAAAGTCCACACTCACGCATAAAATTTAAAACAGAGTCAACCGTGGAGGTGTTGTCAGCTAATGCAAGCTGCAAAGCGTCAGGGATTTTAAAATTTCGTCTCGCTGCGGCTAAATTGTGGCATTCAAGTAAGATGTGGGCGACAGTCAAAAGCGCACCACATCGACACTGAGGAGGATCCTTGCGACGCAGGAGGTGACCATGCGTAAACCAAGTATGGCCTATACGGAGTTGGCAAAGGACAACCGACTCCCTGTGAGAAGCCCTCAGGGACGTCTTCCATGCAGAGATGGACGGCTTGACAGCACGGAGCTTATTGGATTCAGTGGAATCTGCCCATTCAGAATTCCAAACCCCCCAAGACCTTGCGGGTCAACTGGGTTTGGAGGTCGCAAACTGGGAGGCCAATATCCAGGGACCGCGAAGTGATGGCCTGCTTGGCCAGCTGATCCACAAGCTCATTGCCCGGTATACCTATGTGCCCTGGCGTCCAGACAAAAACGACAGAACGGCCTGACTCGCCAAGGGCGAAGACAGCATCTTGAATGGCTCACACCACTGTGTGTTTCGGTAGAAACTGATCGAGGGCCTGTAAGCCACTCAGGGAGTCACTGCAGAGGACGAACGACCCCCTGGGGCGAGCTCTGAGGTGTTCAAGAGCTCTCAAAATACCGACCAGTTCTGCAGTGAAGATGCTGCTTCCACAAGGCAATGACCCCTGTTCGATGTGGTCACCATAGATAAAGGCATATCCAGCATGGCCATCGACCACAGAACCGTCCGTGTAGATGACGTTTGCTCCATGAAACGAATCAAGCAGTGCATGGAACCGGCGACAGAGAAGCAGTGGTGAAATCGAGGCTTTCGAATCCCGGGACAAATCCAGCCAAAGCTCCAGGCGAGGAATATTCCAGGGGGGGATACGGGGGGAGTAATGGTAAGGCGGAGGAAGCGGTAAGGAACCAAGTGAGGAGAGAAAGGAACGGACGCGGACCGCAATCGGGAGACCCAACTTGGGCCGATTGTTGTTGTTGTTGTTGGTTGTTTAAGGGGGACAAAACTGCAATGGTCATCAGTCCCCCATTCCATCTCTAGGCGTCAAAAGTAAAGCCAAACACGTAAAAGATAATACGCCTAGAGTTTAAAATATCGAAGTGGGAGATGAGTCCCACTAGTCCATAAAACATCAAGAACCACAAGACTAAACAAAAGATGGTTACACAAAGACAACATACAATAAAGAAACCGATAGCCGTGGTTGACCAACCATAAGAATAAAAAAGGAAAAGTCAACCACTCGGTTTCACAAAGAAATCTCCAGTTAGAGAGAACGATAAAATCCCCCTGCTCGAATAAAACGTAAAACCGTATCTGCCATTGTGGCATCGTCACCTAAAACTTCCGATAAAACAGCAGGGAGGTTAAAATGTCTCCGCAAGGCGGCTAAAAGGGGGCAGTCAAACAATATGTGGACGACTGTCATAATGGAGCCACACTGACATTGGGCTGGGTCCTCACCCCGAAGGAGATGTCCATGGGTGAGCCATGTATGCCCAATGCGGAGGCGACACAAGACCACTGAGTCCCGTCGTGAACCGCGCATGGAGGAGCGCCATGCAACCGTCGTTTGCTTGACCACCCGGAGCTTGTTGGGCGTGCGCAGGCTACGCCACTCAGTATCCCAAAGCTGACGTACTCGCTGGCGCAACAACGAACGGAGATCAGAAGCCGGGAGGCCGATCTCTAGACAGGACAGACCGACTGCCTGCTTGGCAAGCCTGTCAACACGTTCATTGCCCGGGATACCAACATGACCCGGAGACCAGATGAACGTCACTGATCGCCCAGACAGTTCAACGGAACGAAGCTTTTCCTGTATGGCCAACACCAGGGGAGACCGTGAGTAACACTGCTCCAGAGCTCGGAGGCTGCTCAGGGAGTCGCTGCAAACAACAAAAGACTCACCTGAGCAAGACCGGATATGCATTAGCGCTCTGTGAATGGCCACCAGCTCTGCAGTGTAAACACTGCAGCCATTCGGCAGAGAGTGCTGCTCCACATGGTCACCATGAGTATATGCAAATCCCACACAGCCATCAACCATGGAACCATCTGTGTGGATCAAGTCATATCCACGGAATTCCGCTACGATAGCCGAGAACTGACGGCGGAGCGCCTCCAGTGGAACTGAGTCTTTGGGCCCCTGGGCCAAGTCCAGCCGAGTAGACGGCCTAGGCAAACACCACGGAGGTGTACGGCCACGGACCCGATAGGAAGATGGAAGGGGAGAAGACTCAAGCTCCTGCAGGAGGGACTGAACCCGATTGGCAATCGTATGACCTGATCTGGGGCGTCGCTGATGGGGACGGACTACCACATCAGGAAAGAGGAGACGATGGTTCGGGTCGCCTGGCCAGCAATACACATGGGCTGCGTAAGCCGCAAGTAGGTGTTGGCGGCGGATCCCCAAGGGTGGAACCCCAGCCTCCACTAGTAAGCTGTTCACTGGGCTGGTGCGGAAGGCACCCGTCGCGATGCGAACCCCACAGTTGTGAATGGGGTCCAGGAGATGCAGTGCCGAAGGTGCCGCAGACCCATAGGCAATGCACCCAAAATCAAGACGGGACTGCACCAGCGCCGTGTAAAGCCGCAACAGTGTCGAGCGATCAGCACCCCAGGTCGTATGCCCCAGGTGGCAGAGAAGGTTGAGATAGCGCCAGCACTTCCGTTTCAGCTGACGAATGTGGGAGAGCCACGTCAGCCGGGCGTCAAAGACCAGTCCTAAAAAACGGTGAGTTTCCACTACCGTAAGTGGTTAGTCATTCAGATAAAGTTCAGGGTGTGGGTGGACGGTCCGACGCCGGCAGAAGTGCATCACTCTGGTCTTGGAGGCAGAAAACTGAAAGCCATGGGTAAGCGCCCAGTCCTGCACCTTCCGAATAGCACCTTGCAACCTGCGCTCGGCAACTTGGGTGCTGGAGGAACTAAAAGAGAGACAAAAGTCGTCAGCATAAAGAGAGGGGGACACCGACGATCCAACCGCTGCGGCTAAACCGTTGATGGCGATTAAAAATAATGGGACGCTTAAAACGGAACCCTGAGGAACCCCATTTTCCTGGACATGAGAAGAGCTCAGAGAAGCACCAATTTGAACACGAAAGGTACGGACGGCTAAAAAATTCTGAATAAAAATCGGTAGGGAGCCCCGGAGGCCCCAGTCATATAAAGTGTTGAGGATGTGGCGTCGCCAGGTTGTATCATATGCTTTGTGCATATCGAAGAAGACGGCAACGAGGTGTTGGCGCCGGGAAAAGGCTGTGCGGATTGCAGACTCGAGGTACACCAGATTATCGGTGGTAGATCGACCCTGGCGAAAACCGCCCTGGCACGGAGCCAATAATCCCCGAGTCTCAAGAATCCAACACAACCGCCGACTGACCATCCGCTCCAACAGTTTGCATGGCACGTTAGTCAGGTTAATGGGCCGATAGGTATCCAAGGAAAGAGGATGTTTGTCGGGCTTAAGCACTGGGATGATGATACTCTCCCGCCACTGTGACGGGAAAACACCATCACACCAAATGCGGTTATAGACCGCAAGTAGATTAGAGCCGACTATCTGCTGAGAGATGTTGCAGCATGTTGCTATGGATGCTATCAGGCCCAGGTGCCGTGTTAGGACATTGTTGAAGAGCACTGAGGAGCTCCCAATCTGTAAAAGGAGTGTTGTAAGATTCAGAGCGGCTGGTACGAAAGGAGAGAGACTGGCGTTCTACCCTCTCCTTTACTGCACGGAAGGCCGGTGGATAATTTGCAGAGGCAAAGGCACGATTGTGGAGATCCCAGGGATTCCCGATGTAGTCTGTATTCCCTGTAGCCGCCTGATCTTACTCCAGACCTGCGAGGCTGAGGTACCTGTCCCAATAGTGGAAACGTACCTCTCCCAGTAATCCCGTTTCCGTCTTCTTATAAGCTGGCGAGCACGAGCGCGAAGCCGTTTAAAATTGATTAGGTGCTCCTGAGAGGGGTGCCTTTTGTATCGCTGTAAGGCCCGCCTGCGGTCTTTAATGGCCTCAGCGATCTCCGGCGACCACCACGGCACTGTCTTACGCCGTGGGCACCCTGATGTATGCGGAATGGTCGTGTGCGCAGCAGAAATGATGGAATGTGTGGCGCTCTCGACCACCACATCGATTTCCTCGAGTGGGGGAGGGCCAACGATGGCAGCAGAAGCATAGTCTTCCCAGTTAGCCCTGTGCAGAAGCCACCTAGGTGGGCGCGCTGGGGACTCGCGCTGTTGTTGTTGTTGTTGTTGTTGTTGTTGTTTAGAGGGGACTAGACTGCACGGTCATCAGTCCCCTGTTGCAAGCGAAGTCAATGCGGCGTATAGCAAGATGAAAAAACGATCATTGAAATACAAAAAATAGAAAGCACAATGGGTACACAATGACAAGGAGGATTGAGGTCACGACACGCAAGGAAGAAAACTCAAAGAGTAAAGAAAATAATTGGACTAAAAGAAAAATAATTGGACTAAAAAGTTACAGCAGAATGTTGTGGCTGGCTGATCGCGAGGATAATAAAGGATGAGCCAGCCACTCTGCACATTCTAAAACATACGAATAAAAGCAGGGTAGACAACACAAAATAAGAAGGGTAAAAGGTTGTGAGAGTGGGTGCCTGAGAGTTCAGGCTAAGGAACCCACCGTTATATCAAATGGTAAAACCCAGCTGCACGGATAAAACGTAAAACACGATCAGCTGTAACAGCGTCGTCACCCAGAATAAAAGGAAGCGCAGCTGGCAAGTCAAAGGACTGTCGTAAGTCAGCTAAAAGGGGACAGTCCACCAGGATGTGGACCACTGTCAATAAAGTGCCACAGCGACACTGTGGAGGATCCTCCCGTCGAAGTAGATGGCCATGTGTCATCCACGTATGACCAATATTGTTGTTGTTGTTGTTGGGTATTGAGGGGACTAAACATCTAGGTCATCAGTCCCCTGTTACTAGCTCAGAGTCCACTGCCAAGAACGACAAAATTAAACAAAGCTCTAGAAATGATCACGCACATAAGGGACAAGTGGACAATGGACAAACCTCTGATGACTTAAAACGAAGACACACAGAAATGGTAAAAGAAAGTCAGGAATAAAACTGGATAGCAGAGTACCTTGGCTGGCTGATCACAAAGAAAAAAACAGGATGAGCCAGCCATACTGCATACACGAAGAACCCCCAAGGGCGGAAAAGGTAAAAAACGGGATTGGTGGTGGCCTAAGATATCAGGCCACAGCACCTACCGTTAGATCGATTCATAAAAACCAGCAGCGCGGATAAAACGTAAAACTTTGGTAGCCATAGAGGCGTCGTCTCCTAAAACTGAAGGTAGTGCGTCTGGAAGAGTAAAATAGTGCCGCAGGTCGGCTAAAAGTGGACAGGCCATCAAAAGATGGGCCACTGTCAATACAGTGCCACATCGACACACGGGTGGAGCCTCACGCCGAAGAAGATACCCGTGGGTAAGCCACGTATGTCCAATTCGTAGGCGACAGAGGACAACTGACTCTCGGCGGGTCGGCCACAGTGAAGATTTCCACAAAGCTGTGGAGAGCTTTACTGCCCGAAGCTTATTCGGTGCAGTCGCCGTAGCCCACTCGGTGCTCCAAGCCTCGCGCACCCTCCGGTGCAACACCAGTTTAAAATCCTGTTCCGTGACACCAATAGCCAGAGGCGGTCCCATAGTGGCCTGCTTGGCCAATCCATCAACATGTTCACTCCCTGGTATGCCAACATGACCTGGGGTCCACACAAAGACCACAGAACGGCCTGATTGGCAGAGGGAGTGAACAGTGTCCTGGATCGACCGCACTATTGGGTGCCGAGAGAAACACTGGTCGATCGCTCGTAAGCCACTCAGGGAGTCAGTACAGATGACGAATGAGCCCCTGGGGCAGTCTTTGAGATGTTGGAGAGCTCTGAGAATAGCGACCAGCTCGGCGGAGAAGATGTTACTCTCACAGGGCAGAGAATGCTGTTCTACGTGGTTGTGATGTAGAAAGGCATACCCAGCACGGCCATCTACTACGGAACCATCTGTGTAAATGGCGTCTGTGGCACGGAACGGTTCGAGCGCTTGCAGAAACTGGTGACGGAGATGTACGGGAGAAACAGAGGCCTTCGACGCATGGGACAGGTCCAGACGGAACTGCAAACGAGGAATGGACCAAGGAGGAGTGTGAGAGGAATAGTGGAAAATGGTAGGAAGTGGGTAGGATGTGAGAGACGAAAGAAGGATACGAACACGGACCGAGATCGGGTATCCCGACCTGGGCCGTCGTGCAGGGATAGGTAGTACAGCGTCTGGAAATAGGAGCCGGCGGTTCGGGTGGAAGGGCGAGGCCTGAACACGAGCAACATAAGACGTTAACAGGTGTTGCCTACGGAACCGCAGCGGGAGGACTCCAGCTTCGACAAGGAGGCTTGGCACAGGGCTTGTGCGAAAAGCCCCCGTCGCCAAACGGACACCACAGTGCAAAATTGGGTCCAACGCCTGCAGTGCTGACGGCGCAGCCGAATCGTAGACTATGCAGCCATAGTCTAGACGCGACTGAATGAGCGCCTTGTAAAGTTGTAACAGCGTCGGGCGTGAGGCTCCCCAAACAGTGTGGCTGAGACAACGCAGGATGTTGAGGTGTCGCCAGCACATTCGTTTCAGCTGGCGAAGGTGTTGCACCCAGGTGAGACGGTTGTCGAACAGCATGCCTAGAAACGTGTGTGTTTCTACGACATGTAGCAGGTCTCCAGCTAAATAGAGTTCGGGTTCTGGGTGTACTGCCCGACGTCGGCAGAAATGCATGACACGGGTCTTCGACGCAGAGAACTGAAAACCGTGGGCAAACGCCCACGACTGCGCTTTTCGAATGGCCAGTTGCAACCGTCGTTCAGCAACACTGATGCTGGTGGAGCTAAAATACATGCAGAAGTCATCGGCATACAAGGAAGTGGATACCGATGACCCCACGGCCGCCGCAAGGCCGTTGATGGCGACTAAAAATAAAGGGACACTGAGAACGGAACCCTGCGGGACTCCGTTCTCTTGACAATGAGGAGAGCTAAAACAAGAACCAACACGAACTCTAAAAGAACGCAACGCCAGGAAATTCTGAATGAATATGGGAAGCGGACCCCGTAAACCCCAGTCGTACAGCGTAGACAGAATATGGTAGCGCCAGGTAGTGTCGTATGCTTTCCGCAGGTCGAAAAATACGGCAACCAGGTGTTCGCGGCGACTAAATGCTGTACGGATGGCCGACTCCAGTGACACGAGATTGTCAACAGCGGAGCGGCCTTGACGGAACCCACCCTGTTGTGGCACCAAAAGTCCCCGGTCCTCGAGGATCCACATGAGCCTCCGACTCACCAAGCGTTCGAGAAGCTTGCATGGAACGTTGGTGAGGCTAATCGGGCGGTAACTATCAGCCACCTGCGGATCTGCCCCAGGCTTAACCACCGGAATGATAATGCCTTCCCGCCACGAGGACGGAAAAACACCCTCCAGCCATATCCGATTAAGCAGGGCGAGAAGTTGGCTCTTGGCATCCGCTGATAGGTGCCGGAGGAACTGACTGTGAATTCGATCGGGTCCAGGGGAGGTATCTGGGCCTGCAGCAAGGGCACCTTCAAACTCCCATTCAGTGAATGGGACGTTGTACGGTTCCCGACGCTGCGTTCGAAATGAGATCAGATGGCTTTCTGCACGCCCTTTAAGGGCGCGAAAGTCTGCACCATAAGCAGCAGTCTCTGAGGTGCGTGCAAAATGGTCTGCCAGGTGCTCAGCGACGGCGACAGGGTCAGTATAGAGCGTACCCTGAACGCTGAGACACGGAATTCCCGCCGGTGGGCGTTGCCCAAAGAGGCGTCGAACCTGCGACCACACCTTTGAAGGAGAAGTGCGGGAACCAATGGAGGCGACGTACTTCTCCCAGGAAGCCCTCTTACTGTCATGTATCAGTCGCCGTGCCCGTGCCCGGAGACGCTTGAAGGCTACGAGATGTTCGACACAAGGGTGGCGTCGGTGGCGCTGTAGTGCTCGCCGACGTTCCCGGATGGCCTCAGCAATCTCCGGTGTCCACCAGGGCACCGATGGGCGATGGAGCGAACCGGATGTGATGGGAACAGAGTTTTCGGCTGCAGAAACGATGGCGTCTGTGACCTGCTGAACGGCGGCATCAACATCTGCTGGAAGCGGAGAGGAAATCACAGCAGCTGAAGAATAAGCTGGCCAGTCAGCCCTACGGATGGCCCAGCGAGGAGGACGGGCAGCAGGCGAACACTGTGGGAGCGACAGGAAGATCGGAAAATGGTCGCTCCCACACAGGTCGTCATGGACCCTCCAGGTGAGATGTGGAAGGAGACTAGGGCTGCAGACAGACAGGTCAATGGCAGAAAACGAACCATGTGCTGTGCTAAAGTGGGTAGGAGCACCGGTGTTAAGAAGGCTGAGATTCTGCTCTGACAGGAGAGACTCAACATCCCTACCCCGGGCCGAGGTCTGTGTGCCACCCCACAGAGGGTGATGGGCGTTGAAATCCCCCATAAGAAGAAAGGGTGGGGGAAGTTGGGCGACCAAGGCTGCGAGGTCTGTGGGAGAGATGGCCTCATCAGGTGGAAGATAGACAGAGCAGACAGTAAAATCTCGTACTACCCGGAGTCGAACAGCGACTGCCTCTAGAGACGTTTGAAGAGGCACAGCAGCACTGGGGACAGAGGCGTGGACATAAACACAGACGCCGCCAGAAACCCTGTCGTAGACGGTTCGGTTTTTAAAATAGCCCCGATACCCTCTGAGGGCTGGGCTCTTCTCGACGGGAAACCACGTTTCCTGCAAGGCAAGACAGATGGCAGGGAAGCGGCAGAGTAATTGCCGCAGCTCAGCCAGGTGGCGGAAAAAACCACCGCAATTCCACTGCAAGATGTTGTTTGCAGTTTGCTGAATAGCCATAATGTAAGGCGGTAAATGGTTATTCAGCAGGAGCACCTGCTGCCAACTGCGCAGACTCTGCAGGATCCTGAACCATCGGTTCAGGCGTTCCGAGTATGGCGAGATCCTCAGGTGATGCGAGGATCTCTACCTCGTCTTCAGATGCCGAAGGGGTGGCAGAGCGGTCCTTCCGAGGCACTGATGATGCCTCCGTCGCATCCTTTTTCTTCGGCTTCTTTTTGCCCTCTCGCTGGCCCTTTGGTGTCAAGGGCCGGGAGGGCTTCCCAGAAGTGGCAGCAGACACCGTCGAAGAGCCAGAAGCCCTTCGACCAGAAGGTTTTGGATCCTTCAGCCAAAGGCTGGGATCCCCTGGCGCACCCTGGGACTCCCCAGAAGGGAGCGTCCCGAAGGACCCCTTCCGAGGGAGAGGTGCCGGAGGAAGCTGTTGTTTCTCCGGCTGGGGGTTGGGGACTGGTGTCCCCGATGGTTGTGGGGAGGTTTCCCCCACAACAGGTGCTTTAGTATCAGATGGAGTGTTGCCCCCATCTGATGAGGGCGCTGTGGTACTTTTATGGCCTCTAGGGCCTACAGAAGGAGGCGATACCTTGTTGGGAGTCGTACCCGTGATGCGCGGGGACGACGCTACAGCTGCAAAGGAGGTAGTCATGCTCACCGGATGCAGACGCTCGTACTTCTTTCTTGCCTCATTGTAGGATAGCCGGTCCAAGGTCTTAATTTCCATTATCTTACGTTCTTTGTGTAGAACTTTGCAGTCTGGAGAGCACGGTGGATGCAGCTGGTTGCAGTTCACACAGACGGGAGGTGGGGTGCAAGGAGCGTCCGGATGAGATGGACGTCCACAATCCCTGCACACAGGGCTAGAAGTGCACCGGGAGGACATATGCCCGAACTTCCAGCACCTGAAGCACCTCATAGGGGGCGGGACGTACGGTGTAACGTCGCACCGGTAGATCATGACCTTGACCTTCTCAGGCAGTGTATCGCCTTCGAAGGCCAGGATGAAAGCACCGGTGGCAACCTTGTTATCTCGTGGTCCCCTATAAACACGTCGAACAAGGTGAACACCTCTGCGTTCCAAGTTGTTACGTAGCTCTTCATCAGACTGTGACAATAGGTCGCGATGGTAAATACGGCCTTGGACCATGTTGAGAGTCTTGTGGGGCACGACACTGACAGGTATATCACCCAGCTTGTCACAGGCCAATAATGCCCTGGACTGGGCTGGGGATGCCGTCTGTATCAGAACAGCCCCACTTCTCATTTTAGAGAAAGACTCCACCTCACCATGTTTGTCCTCGAGATGTTCAACGAAGAACTGCGGCTTGGTGGACAAGAAAGAGTCTCCATCAGTTCGGGAAATAACAAGGTACCGTGGTGAATAAGGATCTGGACAACGTAGAGCTTGACGTTCTTCCCATGGCGTTGCCAGGGAAGGGAACGACTTAGGATCATACGCTGTAGCATTATAGTCTGATCTTCCACGCTTAGAAACGGCGTTTTTGCGACCGCCCACGCTAGTTATTGCTCGTTTCATTTTCGTCCCACGAGCAGCTAGGGAAAAGAGGTCCACCCAGGCAGAGCCCCGCTTGCCTGGGTAAGCCTTGTACAACTGTGGTGCGGCAGGTTCCTCAGAGGTTGCTCGCTAGCGGCTGTTCAACCTCAACAGCCATGCATCTCCTCGGCACGTAGCACACCTTGAGATTGAGGGGTTTTTATAGAGGTTTGTACCGTCCTCGCGACCCGGGCGATTAAGCCAAGATCCCCGGGCTCTGAAACGTACAACGTTCCACCGTCGCGCCGAACGGTGGTCGTTGAGGCACGCACAGAGCTTACGGTGTAGCGGACTGTTGGCGCGACACAGCCCACAGCTCAGGACCCCGGGTTCGCCAAGCCCGTACTCAGCAAATTAATGCTGAGCCCCTGAGGGGTATGACCAATACGCAGACGACAAAGGACGACTGACTCCTTCCGAGAGGCCCTCAGGGAGGACTTCCACGGAGCTGTAGAACGCTTCACTGCAAGGAGCTTATTTGGGGCAGGTGAGTCAACCCACTCAGTGTTCCAAAGTCCAAGCACCTTCTGGTGGAACTCTAATCGGAGGTCCCTCTCTTGAACGCCAATTTCTAAGAGGCTGGAAGTAATAGCCTGCTTAGCCAGTCGATCTACGCGTTCGTTCCCCGGAATTCCAACGTGTCCAGGGGTCCAAGCGAAGGCCACAGTGCGGCCAGACTGGACGAGAAGGTTAATAGAGTCCTGGATGGACCGCACCAGGGGGTGTTTTGGAAAGCACTGGTCAAGAGTTTGCAAGCTGCCCAGGGAGTCGCTGCAGATAACATAAGACTCCCCGGGACAGGCTATAAGGTGCTCAAGTGCTCGACAAATAGCGATCAGCTCTGCAGTGAATATACTACTCCCACAGGGTAAGGCGTGTTGTTCTATGTCCTCATTATGGGTGTAGGCATACCCACAATGGCCATCCACGAGAGACCCGTCTGTGTATACAACGTCGGCGCCATGGAAAGAACTCAGTATCGCCTGATGGTGTTGTTGTTATTTGGATGTTTAAGGGGGACTAAACTACAATGGTCATCAGTCCCCCATTCCATCACAAAATGTCAAAAATAAAAGCACGGACGTCAAATGAATGCGCCCAGAGATTAGGTTTGCGAAGTGGGATGGAAATCCCACTGAGTCTATAAAACATCAACAAAACGGAGAAGAAACTAAAAGAAAAGGGGACGAACACACAAAGACACCTTACTACAAAGAGGCCGAAGGCACTGGTTGACCGACCGTAGGAATAAAAAAGGAAAAGTCAACCACTCGGCAGTGCAAGGGAAAGACCAGTCATAGAGACTGATAAAAACCTCCTGCTCGAATAAAACTTAAAACTGAATTTGCTGCTGAAGCATCGTCACGTAAAACATCTGATAAAACGCCAGGAATGTTAAAACGACGCCGCAAGGCGGCTAAAAACGGGCAGTCCACTAGGATGTGGACTATTGTTAAGTGGGAGCCACAACGACACTTGGGCGGGGCCTCACCACGAAGGAGATGTCCGTGGGTGAGCCACGAATGACCAATACGGAGTCTACACAGCACCACGGAGTCCCGGGGAGAGGCCAGCACGGAAGAACGCCATGCAGTGGTGGTCTCCTTGACTACCCGAAGCTTGTTGGGTGTGCCCAGGTTATGCCACTCGGCATCCCAACGCTGATGTACGCGGTGGCGCAACAACGAACGGAGATCAGACGCCAGGAGGCCAATGTCCAAAATGGACGCACTGACTGCCTGGCTGGCAACTCTGTCAACACGCTCATTGCCCGGGATGCCGACATGACCTGGGGACCAGACGAACACCACTGATCGCCCGGACTCTCCAATGGCACAAAGCGTCTCCTGTATGGCCAACACCAGAGGAGACCGCGGGTAACAGTGCTCCAGAGCTCGGAGGCTGCTCAGAGAGTCGCTGCAAACAACAAAAGACTCGCCTGAGCAAGACCAGATATGTACAAGAGCTCTGTGAATGGCCACCAGCTCTGCACTGTAAACACTGCAGCCATTCGGCAGAGAGTGCTGTTCCACATGGTCACCATGAGTATAGGCATATCCCACACAGCCATCAACCATGGAACCATCTGTGTAGATCAGGTCATAACCACGGAACTCTGCTATGACAGCAGAGAACTGACGGCGGAGCGCCTCCAGTGGAACTGAGTCTTTGGGCCCCTGGGCCAAGTCCAGCCGAGTAGACGGCCTTGGCAAACACCACGGAGGTGTACGGGCACGGACCCGATAGGATGTTGGAAGGGGAGAAGACTCAAGCTCCTGCAGGAGGGACTGAACCCGATAGGCAATAGTATGACCTGATCTGGGGCGTTGCTGATGGGGACGGACTACCACATCAGGAAAGAGGAGACGATGGTTTGGGTGGCCTGGGGAGCAATGTACATGGGCTGCGTAAGCCGCAAGTAGGTGTTGGCGGCGGATCCCCAAGGGTGGAACCCCAGCCTCTACTAGTAAGCTGTTCACTGGACTGGTGCGGAAGGCACCCGTCGCGATGCGAACCCCACAGTTGTGAATGGGGTCCAGTAGGTGCAGTGCCGAAGGTGCTGCAGACCCATAGGCAATGCACCCAAAATCGAGACGGGACTGCACCAGCGCCGTGTAAAGCCGCAAAAGTGTCGAGCGGTCGGCACCCCAGGTCGTATGACCCAAGTGTCTGAGAAGGTTGAGATGGCGCCAGCACTTCTGTTTCAGCTGACGAATGTGGGGGAGCCACGTCAGCCGGGCATCAAAGACCAGTCCTAAAAAACGGTGAGTTTCCACTACCGTAAGTGGTTCGTCATTCAGATAAAGTTCAGGGTGTGGGTGGACGGTCCGACGCCGGCAGAAGTGCATCACTCTGGTCTTGGAGGCAGAAAACTGAAAGCCGTGGGTAAGCGCCCAGTTCTGCGCCTTCCGAATAGCACCTTGCAACCTACGCTCAGCAACTTGGGTGCTGCAGGAACTAAAAGAGAGACAAAAGTCGTCAGCATAAAGAGAGGGGGACACTGACGGCCCAACCGCTGTGGCTAAACCGTTGATGGTGATTAAAAATAAGGGAACGCTTAAAACGGAACCCTGAGGAACCCCATTTTCCTGGATATGAGAGGAGCTCAGAGAAGCACCAATTTGAACACGAAAGGTACGGACGGCTAAAAAATTCTGAATAAAAATCGGTAGGGAGCCCCGGAGGTCCCAGTCATATAAAGTGTTGAGGATGTGTCGTCGCCAGGTTGTATCGTATGCTTTGTGCATATCGAAGAAGACGGCCACAAGGTGTTGGCGCCGGGAAAAGGCTGTGCGGATTGCAGACTCGAGGTACACCAGATTATCGGTGGTAGATCGACCCTGGCGAAAACCGCCCTGGCATGGAGCCAATAATCCCCGAGTCTCAAGAATCCAACACAACCGTCGACTGACCATCCGCTCCAACAGTTTGCATGGCACGTTAGTCAGGTTAATGGGCCGATAGCTATCCAAGGAAAGAGGATGTTTGTCGGGCTTAAGCACTGGGATGATGATACTCTCCCGCCACTGTGACGGGAAAACACCATCACGCCAAATGCGGTTATAGACCGCAAGCAGGTTACGCCGACTATCTGCTGAGAGATGTTTCAGCATTTGACTATGGATGCTATCAGGCCCTGGCGCCGTGTCAGGACAATGTTGAAGAGCACTGAGGAGCTCCCACTCAGTAAAGGGAGTGTTGTAAGATTCAGTGCGGCGGGTACGAAAGGAGAGGTGCTGGCGTTCCACCCTCTCCTTCAATGTACGGAAGGCCGGTGGATAGTGTGCAGAGGCAAAGGCGCGGGCATAATGCTCGGCAAACATCTCTGCAAGAGTGGCCGGGTCCGTACAAACGACTCCATTTGAGGAGATCCCAGGGATTCCCACTGGTGTCTGTAATCCCTGTAGCCGCCTGATCTTACTCCAGACCTGCGAGGCTGAGGTGCCTGTCCCAATAGTGGAAACGTATCTCTCCCAGCACTCCCGTTTCCGTCTTCTTATTAACTGGCGAGCACGAGCGCGAAGCCGTTTAAAATCAATGAGATGCTCCTGAGAGGGGTGACGCTTATAGCGCTGTAAAGCCCGCCTACGATCTCTAATAGCCTCAGCTATTTCCGGCGACCACCACGGCACTGCCTTACGCCGTGGGCGCCCAGAGGAACGAGGAATAGTAGCTTCTGCAGCAGACAATATGGACTGCGTGGCGCTCTCAACCACCACATCGATGGTATCGAGTGGGGGAGGGCCAACGATGGCAGCAGAGGTGTAGCCTTCCCAGTGAGCCCTATGAAGAGCCCACCGAGGAGAGCGTGCTGGGGACTGACGTTGTGGGAGTGACAAAAAGATCGGAAAATGGTCACTGCCGCACAAGTCATCATGGACACTCCAATGGATGGATGGCGGAAGGCTGTGGCTGCATATCGACAGATCAATGGCCGAGAATGTGCCGTGTGCCACACTGAAATGTGTGGGGGCACCTGTATTCAAGAGGCAGAGGTCGAGCTGAGAAAGCAGGTCCTCGACAACTCTGCCACGGCCAGAGATCGTAGAACCACCCCACAGGGGATTGTGGGCATAAAAGTCCCCCAATAGCAAAAAAGGTGGCGGGAGTTGTGAGATAAGTGCAGCCAAGACAGCTATAGAGACTTCGCCATCCGGAGGGAGGTAGAGACTGCAGACAGTAATCTCTTGTGTTGTCCTTACCCTAACGGCCACCGCTTCCAATGGTGTCTGAAGGGGCACAGGTTCACTATATACAGAGGTAAGGACATACACACACACTCCACCTGACACCCTGTTATACTGGCTACGATTGCAGAAGTATCCCCTATAGCCCCGAAGGGAAGGGGTCCGCATTGCCGGAAACCAAGTTTCCTGCAGGGCAATGCAGAGAGCAGGTGTAACGCTCAAAAGGTGTCGTAGCTCAGCCAGGTGGGTGAAAAAACCGCCGCAGTTCCATTGGAGGATAGTGTCCAACAGCTGGGAAGGCATAAATGAAAGGATGGATGTATTACACCTCTGCAGCTTTTGCATCCACCAGTAGCGATGCATCAGCGTCTAAATCCATCGAGTCCGATGCGTCCAAGAGCGCAAGGTCCTCGGGGGATGCAAGTATCTCCACCTCGTCCTCAGAGGCAGAGGCGGAGGGAGCGGGTGGCACTGTGGCCACAGCGGTTTCTTTTGCTTTGTCTTTGTTCTTTTTTGTCCTAACCCTCTTATCCCTCGGGGGCTTCACCGGGAGGAGGGGCTTTGCAAACTCAGCCTCCGTCTCAGTGACAGAGGGAGAGCCCGACGCCCTGCGGCCAGCAGCCGGCGGCGGTGCCTGCTTCTGGCTTGTGCCGGCATCGGCACTGGTGGAAGCCACAGAAGGGAGCGTCCCTAGGGAACCCTTCTGTATGAGGGCAGCCGGAGAAGGTTGATGCTTCTCCGGCGGAGGGTTGGAGGCTGCTCCCGAAGCAATTGCCTTGGGAGCAGGAGGAGGAATGGGGCCCCCGACCACTGTGGGGGCAGGTTTGAGTTGACGGCCCTGACGGCCGTTGGAGAAAGAAACACTATTGTCTGCTGCAGTCACGAAGGTGGATGGCGACGATGTCACTGCTGCAAAAGATGCGGTCATGGCGATGGGATGAAGTCGCTCATACTTCTTCCGAGCCTCAGAATAAGATAGCCGGTCCAAGGTCTTCAGTTCCATTATCTTCCTTTCCTTACGGAAGACGGTGCAATCCGACGAACAAGGAGGATGATTTAAACCACAGTTAACGCAGACTGGAGGCGGTGTACATGGAGCGTCCGGGTGTGCTGGACGTCCACAGTCCCTGCACGTGGCGGTGGAAGCACATCTGGAGGACATGTGGCCGAATTTCCAGCATTTAAAACACCTCATAGGGGGAGGAATATAAGGTTTTACGTCGCACCGGTACACCATCACCTTGACCTTCTCAGGCAGGGTATCGCCTTCAAAGGCCAAGATAAAAGCACCGGTGGCAAACTTGCGATCCTTTGGTCCCCTATGGACACGCCGGATAAAGTGGACACCTCTGCGCTCTAAATTGGCGCGTAACTCGTCGTCGGATTGTAACAGCAGGTCTTTATGAAAGACGATACCTTGGACCATATTGAGCGACTTATGTGCTGTAATGCTCACAGGGACATCACCCAGCTTGTCGCAGGCAAGTAACGCCCGTGACTGGGCTGGGGATGCTGCTTCTATGAGCACTGCGCCGCTTCGCATCTTTGACAGGCCAGAAACTTCGCCGAACTTATCCTCAAGATGTTCCACAAAGAAAAGAGGTTTGGTAGATGTAAAGGACTCACCATCTGTGCGGCTACATACTAGAAATTTTGGAGAAGGTGGCTCGTTTGCAGATTTTGCCCGACGTTCCTCCCACGGTGTGGTTAGGGAAGGGAACGAACGGGGATCATAGCAAGCAGCATTAAAATCTCCTCTACCTCGCTTAGAGACGCCGTTTTCGCGACCGGCCACGCTTTTAAGTGCTCGTTTCATCCTGGTCCCACGAGCAGCTAGGGATCTAAAGGTCCACCCAGGCAGAGCCCCGCTTGCCTGGGTAAGCCTTGTACAACTGAGGTGCGGCAGGTTCCTCAGAGGTTGCTCGCTAGCGGCTGTTCAACCTCAACAGCCATGCATCTCCTCGGCACGTAGCACACCTTGAGATTGAGGGGTTTTTTAGAGAGGTTTGTACCGTCCTCGCGACCCGGGCGATTAAGCCAAGATCCCCGGGCTCTGAAACGTACAACGTTCCACCGTCGCGCCGAACGATGGTCGTTGAAGCACGCACAGAGCTTACGGTGTAGCGGACTGTTGGCGCGACACAGCCCACAGCTCAGGACCCCGGGTTCGCCAAGCCCGTACTCAGCAAATTAATGCTGAGCCCCTGAGGGGAGTATCGCCTGAAATTGGCGACGGAGAGTCAACGGTGCAACAGAGGTTTTACACTCGCGGGACAAGTCTAACCGAAGCTGCGGACGTGGTACAGACCAAGGAGGAGCACGGGAAGAGTAGTGAAAAACGGGAGGAATAGGAAGGGATTGAAGAGAGGAGAGGAGGGATCGAACACGGACCGAAATCGGGAGACCCGACCTTGGCCGCCGTCGTGGAAAAGGGAGGGCAACATCCGGAAAGAGAAGCCTGTAATTGGGATGGTGGGGTAAGGCGTGTACATGGGCAGCATAAGAAGCTAGTAAGCGCTGCCGGCGGAAACGCAGGGGTGGAACCCCTACTTCGGCTAGCAGACTTGTCACCGGGCTCGTGCGAAAGGCCCCTGTCGCCAAACGGACACCACTATGGAGGACCGGGTCCAATACCTGCAGTGCTGATGGCGCTGCAGAGTCATACACAATACTCCCGTAGTCCAGGCGCGATTGAATGAGGGCCTTGTATAGCTGGAGAAGAGTTGGGCGTGATGCTCCCCAAGCCGTGTGGCCAAGACAGCGGAGGATATTCAGATGTTTCCAGCATTTCTGTCGCAGCTGACGGAGGTGCGGCTGCCAAGTCAGCCGGGCATCAAAAACCATACCGAGGAAGCGGTGCGTTTCTTCAACACGAAGACGTTCATTACCTAGGTACAGCTCTGGATCGAGGTGAAGTGCCCGACGACGACAGAAGTACATTACTCGGGTCTTAGAACCCGAGAAGTGGAAACCGTGGGCTGAGGCCCATGACTCTGCCTTTCTAATGGCTCCCTGCAACCGCCGTTCAGCGACACCGATTGTGGCGGAGCTGAAATAAAGGCAAAAATCATCCGCAAATAGGGAGGAGGAAACTGATGACCCAACCGCTGCTGCTAGACCATTGATGGCAATCAGGAAGAGGGGAACACTGAGAACAGACCCCTGTGGGACACCATTCTCCTGGATATGAGGAGAGCTGAGACAGGTGCCTACACGAACTTGGAAATAGCGGGTCGATAAAAAGTTCCGTATAAAAATTGGAAGGGAGCCCCTCAGACCCCAACCATGCAGTGTAGCCAGAATATGATGGCGCCAGGTTGTATCGTAAGCCTTACGGAGATCGAAGAAGACCGCAATAAGATGTTCGCGCCTGGTGAAGGCAGTGCGAATAGCCGATTCCAGCGAGACAAGGTTGTCAATGGCGGAACGGCCTTGACGGAATCCCCCTTGTTTTGGAGCAAGAAGTTCGCGGTCTTCAAGGAGCCACATCAGCCGCCGACTCACCATTCGCTCGAGTAGCTTGCAGAGCACATTGGTAAGGCTGATTGGGCGATAACTGTCAGCCACCAATGGATCTGCTCCAGGTTTCAACACCGGGATCACGGTGCTTTCCTGCCACTGCGATGGGAAAACCCCATCTGCCCAGATACGGTTGAACAGGGAGAGAAGGTGATGGCGAAACCCAGCTGAAAGGTGACGGAGGAACTGACTGTGTATTCGATCTGGTCCCGGAGATGTATCGGGGCATGCAGCCAGAGCGGTTTGAAGCTCCCACTCGCTAAACGGAGCGTTGTAAAGTTCCTGGCGGCGTGTGCAGAATGACAACTGCTGCCGCTCGACCCTCTCTTTGAAGGTGCGGAAGTCTGCACTGTACGTTTCAGTTGCAGAGCAACGGTCATAGTGATCTGCCATGCACTCAGCTATGGCTTGTGGGTCAGTGCAGGGAGCACCCTGATTGGTGAGCGATGGGATTCCAGGCGGTGGGCGATACCCGAAGAGGCGCCGTACTTGGGTCCAGACCAGAGATGGGGAGGCGCGAGAGCCGATGGAGGCTACAAACCTCTCCCAGGAATCCTTCTTACTCTGCAGAATCAGTTGCCGAGCCCGTGCACGGAGACGTTTAAAGGCGATGAGGTTCTCTAGAGAAGGGTGTCGCCGGTGTCGCTGGAGCGCACGCCGACGTTCCCGAATGGCCTCAGCGATCTCCTGTGTCCACCAAGGGACCGACTTACGTCTAAGTGACGCGGATGCGGTTGGAACAGTTTTCTCGACGGCAGAAACTATGGCCTTTGTGACTTGCTGGACAGCCACTTCAATGTCAGCCGAAAGTGGAGTCGTAACCACTGCAGCTGAGGCATATGCCGGCCAGTCAGCCCTATGAAGCGACCAATGAGGCAGCCGGTTTGCGACTTGAGTCTCTGGGAGCGACAGAAAGATGGGAAAATGGTCGCTGCCACAGAGATCATCATGCACAGTCCAATTCAGATGAGGGAGAAGACTCGGGCTACAAATGGACAGGTCGATGGCCGAGTATGTGCCATGAGCTACGCTGAAGTGCGTCGGAGCACCCGTGTTCAGAAGGCAAAGGTTCTGCTGTGTCAGGAGCATCTCCACATCCCTACCACGCGCCGAAGTCTGCAGCCCACCCCACATTGGGTGGTGGGCATTAAAATCCCCCAAAAGGAGAAACGGTGGGGGAAGTTGAGAGATCAAGGAATCAAGGTCAGCACGACAAACAATCTCATCTGGCGGTAGGTAGAGGGAACAGATCGTTAGTTCCTGCCTTGCTCTGATCCTAACAGCCACTGCCTCGAGATTCGTGGTGAGGGGCACAGCTGTACTGGGGACAGTGGCAAGGACATAGAGGCACACACCTCCAGAGACCCTGTCACAGAAAGGACGATTTTTAAAAAAGCCCCGGTAGCCAGGTAGGGCAGGGGTCTTATGGGCAGGAAACCACGTTTCCTGTAACGCTATGCAGAGCAAAGGGAGTTGGCACATTAGCTGTTGCAGCTCAGCCAGGTGGTGGAAAAAACCGCCGCAATTCCACTGGAGAATTTGATGGTGCATGACTTTAAAGGCCATGATGCGAAGTATAAATAACCCTATTGCGTGGGTTCATCTGCTGCCGCCGATTTGGAACATTCAGAATCCAGGATCATGCGTTCTGGAGAGGCAGTAAGTGCAAGATCCTCACGTGATGCGAGGATCTGTACCTCATCGTCCGATGCAGAAGATGAGGTGGCAGGTGGCTGTAGAGCCACCGAAGACTCTTTGGTCTTCTTTTTCCGTCCCTCTCGCTGGCCCTTAGGTTTGCAGGGCCGGGAGGGCTTCTCTATAGTGGCGTCAGTGGTGGAGGAAGAGCGGGAAGCCCTTCTACCAATAGGTTTGGGATCCTTCCGCCTGTGGCTGGGATCCGCTGGATCACTAAGAGAAGCCTCGGAAGGGAGTGCCCCAAGGGACCCCTTCCGAGAGAGGGGAGCCGGAGGAGGCTGCTCCTTCTCCGGCTGGGAGGTGGGGACTGGTGTCCCCGATGTTAGTGGTGGAGTGGCCCCCTCAGGTGGTAGTGGGGGGGGGGCAGTGAGAGGAGTGCCCCCGACCTTGACGGGGGCAGATGAGCTTTGATGGCACTTTGGGCCCACAGATGGTTGCTGCAAGGTAGAGAAACGAAGAGGTGATGATGATGCAACAGCAGCAAAAGACGTTGTCAGAGAAACTGGGTGAAGCCGTTCATATTTTTTACGCGCCTCGGTATGTGTCAGTCGATCCAGGGTCTTTATTTCCATTATCTTCCGCTCTTTGCGGAGCACAGTACAGTCTGGAGAACAGGGTGGATGTTGCTGCCCACAGTTTACACAAATAGGTGGAGGAGTACACGGAGCGTCCGGGTGTGATGGACGCCCGCATTCCCTACATGTGGGGCTGGAATTACACCTGGAGGACATATGTCCGAATTTCCAGCATTTAAAGCAGCGCATAGGGGGAGGAATATAAGGCTTTACATCACACCGGTAGACCATAACCTTGACCTTTTCGGGCAATGTATCGCCGTCAAAGGCCAAGATGAAAGCACCGGTGGCTACCCTATTATCCTTCGAACCCCTATGCACGCGCCGGTCGAAGTGGACACCCCGTCGCTCTAGGTTGGCGCGTAGCTCGTCATCCGACTGTAAAAGAAGGTCTCTATGGTAGATAAGTCCCTGAATCATGTTCAGCGATTTGTGGGGTGTTATACTGACCGGAACGTCACCCAGCTTATCGCAAGCAAGTAATGCTTTCGATTGGGCGGATGACGCTGTTTCGATCATTACCGAACCGCTCCTCATTTTCGACATACCCGAGACTTCACGAAACTTATCTTCAAGGTGTTCAACGAAGAAAAGTGGTTTCGTTGACATGAAGGTTTCCCCATCCGTTCTGCTGCAAACGAGATACTTCGGAGAGTAAGACTCATCCCTATCTTTAGCCCGCCGTTCCTCCCAAGGGGTGGCCAGGGAAGGGAACGTTCGGGGATCATACGTCGCTGCATTATAAGCAACTCTTCCTCTCTTAGAGACGGCGGTTTTGCGACCGCCCACGCTATTTATTGCTCGTTTCATGTCTGTCCCACGAGCAGCTAGGGAACTAAAGGTCCACCCAGGCAGAGCCCCGCTTGCCTGGGTAAGCCTTGTACAACTGAGGTGCGGCAGGTTCCTCGCGATCCGGGCGATTAAGCCAAGATCCCCGGGCTCTGAGACGCACAACGTTCCACCGTCGTGCCGAACGATGGTCGTTGAAGCACGCACAGAGCTTACGGTGTAGCGGACTGTTGGCGCGACACAGCCCACAGCTCAGGACCCCGGGTTCGCCAAGCCCGTACTCAGCAAATTAATGCTGAGCCCCTGAGGGGGGGACTCGCGCTGTGGGAGTGACAAAAAGACAGGGAAATGGTCACTGCCACACAAGTCGTCATGGGCTCTCGAGTGAACAGATGGTGGAAGGCCGTGGCTGCAGATCGACAGATCAATGGCCGAAAATGTGCCATGTGCCACACTAAAGTGTGTGGGGGCACCTGTATTTAAGAGGCAGAGGTCGAGTTGAGTTAGGAAATCCTCGACAAACCTGCCGTGACCTGAGATCATAGAACCACCCCACAAGGGACTGTGGGCACTGAAGTCACCCAACAGTAAGAAAGGTGGGGGTAGTTGAGCAACGAGTGCAGCCAAGACGTTCACAGATACGTCACCATCTGGCGGCAAGTAGATACTGCAGACGGTAAACTCCTGTGTGGTCCTCACCCTGACAGCCACTGCTTCTAATGGTGTTCGAAGGGGCACGGGTCCACTATACACAGAGGTGAGGACATAAACACACACTCCACCTGAGACCCTGTTATATATGCTATGGTTGCAGTAATATCCCCTGTAGCCACGAAGGGCAGGGGTCCGCATTGCTGGAAACCAAGTTTCCTGAAGAGCAATGCAGAGAGCAGGTGTCGTGCTCAGAAGCTGCAATAACTCAGCCAGGTGGGGAAAGAAGCCGCCACAGTTCCACTGGAGAATGACATTGTTCGAGTGCTGGGAAGACATGAATGAGACAAATGAGCAGGTCATACCTCAGCATCACTTGCATCCACCGATGGAGGTTTATCAGTTTCAGTCACCGTTTTCTCAATGGCGTCCCCGAGAGCGAGGTCCTTGGGTGACGCAAGAATCTCCACCTCATCCTCAGAAGTAGAGGCGGAGGCAGAGGGGAGTGGTGGCACTGAAGCCACCGTGGATTCTTGTGATTGGCCTTTCTTTGGCCTTTGTTTTCCCCTCCGTTCCCCTCCGTGGAAGGTGCTCCTCGGACTCAGCCACAGGGACTGAGGAGGAGCGCGAAGCCCTACGACCAGCAGTCTGCGAGCGCGCCCGCTGCTGGTTAGTGTCGCTACCGACACTGGTGGAAGGGAGCGTCCCAAGGGACCCCTTCCGTGTGAGGGAAGCCGGAGAAGGTTGTTCTTTCTCTGGCAGAGAGGTAGTAGTTGATCCCAAGGCTTTCGCCTTGGGAGCTTTGGAAGGATGGCCCCCAACCTCCGTGGGGGCAGGCGTAGGTTGGCGGCCCTGGGGGCCCACAGGAACAGAGGAAGTAGAAACTACTGTCGCCGCCAAGGAGAGTGGCGACGACGTCACTGCTGCGAACGTTTTAGTCATTGTTACCGGGTGCAAACGATCAAACTTTTTCTTGGCCTCATTATAGGATATACGGTCCAGGGTTTTATACTCCGTAATTTTCCGTTACCGTTGAAGTGCGGGACATTGCGACGAGCAGGGAGGATGGTTCTGACCACAGTTGACGCAGTCCCTACATGTAGCACTGGACATACAACGGGAAGACATGTGGCGGAACTTCCAGAATTGGAAGCACCGCACAGGAGGAGGAATATAAGGCCGCACATCAACACGGTAAACCATCACCTTGACCTTTTCAGGCAACGTATCACCCTCAAAGGCCAAGATGAAGGCACCAGTTGCGACCCTATTATCCTTTGGGCCGCTATGGATGCGCCAGACAAAATGAACGCCTCGTCGTTCAAGGTTCGTCCGTAGCTCGTCGTCTGTCTGGAGCAACAAATCGCGGTGGAAAATTACTCCCTGAACCATATTCAGCGACTTGTGGGGAGTGATGGTCACCGCAACGTCACCCAGCTTGTCACAAGCGAGTAGCGCCCGTGACTGGTCCGGGGATGCTGTGTGAATGAGTACAGAACCGTTGCACATTTTAGAAATTGAGTCCACTTCCCCAAAGCTGTCCTCCAGGTGGTCAAAAAAGAACTGAGGCTTCACTGCCGTAAAAGATTCCCCATCAGTCCTTGTACACACTAAATATCGAGGTGAATATTGCTCATTTCCGGTAGCAGCCCTGCGTTCCTCCCAGGGCGTGGCCAAGGAAGGAAACGACTTGGGGTCATAAGAAGAGGCATGCAACTTCCCACGCTTAGAGACGGTGGCTGTACGTCCACCAACGTGTTCTTTTGCTCGTTTCATTGTGGTCCCACGAGCAGCTAGGGATCTAAACGTCCACCCAGGCAGAGACCCGCTTGCCTGGGTAAGCCTTGTACAACTGAGGTGCGGCAGGTTCCTCAGAGGTTGCTCGCTAGCGGCTGTTCAACCTCAACAGCCATGCATCTCCTCGGCACGTAGCACACCTTGAGATTGAGGTTTTTTTTATAGAGGTTTGTACCATCCTCGCGACCCAGGCGATTAAGCCAAGATCCCCGGACTCTGAAACGGACAACGTTCCACCGTCGCGCCGAACGATGGTCGTTGAAGCACGCACAGAGCTTACGGTGTAGCGGACTGTTGGCGCGACACAGCCCACAGCTCAGGACCCCGGGTTCGCCAAGCCCGTACTCAGCAAATTAATGCTGAGCCCCTGAGGGGTGTGGTGTAGCGACTGTGGGGATCGACAATGAAGCTACTGTCGAGTATGGTGTCGTCATGGTCACTGGATGGAGTTTTGCACACTTGCGCCTGGCCTCTGCGTATGTCAGTCGGTCCAAGGTCTTGTACTCCATGATCTTACGCTCCTTGTGGAGTACAGAGCAGTTGGGAGAACACGGAGGATGCTGCTGATTACAATTGACGCAAACTGGAGTCTGGGTACAAAGGGCGTCCGGGTGGGCTGGACGCCCGCACTCCCGACATGTTGAGTTGGCATCACATCAGGAGGACATGTGCCCAAACCTCCAGCACTTGAAGCAGCGCATAGGGGGAGGAACATAGGGCTTTACGTCGACCCGGTAGACCATCACCTTGACCTTCTCAGGCAATGAATCGCCCTCGAAAGCCAAGATGAAGGCACCGATGGCAACCCTCTTGTCCTTCGGACCCCTATAGATGCGGCGGATGAAATGCACACCACGCCGCTCCAAGTTTGCTCTCAATTCGTCATCTGATTGCAGCAGCAGATCCCTGTGAAAAATGATACCCTGGACCATGTTTAACGTCTTATGTGGCGTAATAGAAACGGAAACATCACCCAGCTTGTCGCAGGCTAGCAAAGCCCGTGACTGCGCTGGGGATGACGTCGTTATCAGAACCGACCCAGATCTCATCTTTGACAGACCCTCGACCTCTCCATATTTGTCCTCTAAATGTTCGACGAAGAACATTGACTTCATCGTCATAAAAGATTCCCCATCATTTCGTGTGCAGACCAGATATTTCGGGGCATAAGCCTCACCCTCGCCCGACGTTCCTCCCTTGGTGTGGACAAGGAAGGAAACGTTTGGGGGTCATAATTTGCAGCGTTGTAATCGCTTCGACCATGCTTAGAGACGGCGGTTGTACGTCCGCCAATGTTTCGTGTTCGTTTTATGGTGTTCCCACGAGCAGCTAGGGAAATAACCGTCCACCCAGACAGAGCCCCGCTTGCCTGGGTAAGCCTTATACAACTGAGGTGCGGCAGGTTCCTCAGAGGTTGCTCGCTAGCGGCTGTTCAACCTCAACAGCCATGCATCTCCTCGGCACGTAGCACACCTTGAGATTGAGGTTTTTTTTTATAGAGGTTTGTAACGTCCTCGCGACCCGGGCGATTAAGCCAAGATCCCCGGGCTTTGAAACGTACAACGTTCCACCGTGGCGCCGAACGATGGTCGTTGAGGCACGCACAGAGCTTACGGTGTAGCGGACTGTTGGCGCGACACAGCCCATGGCTCAGGACCCCGGGTTCGCCAAGTCCGTACTCAGCAAATGAATGCTGAGCCCCTGAGGGGAGCAGCTTATGCGCCCTGCGACAGGGCTACCCACGTTCGCCATTGGTGATGGCCATCCAAAAGACTGTTTTTGCCCTTGGTCGGACTGGTAGGTTTGTGGTGTTTCTTTGGTCTCCTGGATACGTCGGTATCCCAGGCAACGAACTTGCCGATGGGCTTGCCAAACAGGCGGTTAATGCCCCTACCTTAGAGATCGGCCACCCGGCTCCAGATTTCCGTTCCTTGTTGCGCCACCAGGTACATCAGCTTTGGGATGCTGAGTGGCGTAACCTCAGCATGCCCAACAAGCTCCGGGTTGTTAAGGAGACTACGGCTGCGTGGCGCTCCTCAATACGTGGCTCTCGCCGGACTCGGTGGTTTTATGTCGCCTCCGCATTGGGCACACGTGGCTCACTCATGGATATCTCCTTCGGGTTGAGGAGCCGCCCCAACGTCGATGTGGCTCCTATTTGGCAGTCGTCCACATATTGTTGTACTGCCCCGTTTTAGCCACCTCGTGGAGAAATTTTAAACTCCCTGCTGTTTCATCAGAAGTATTAGGTGACGATGCTACAATGGCAGATTCTGTTTTACGTTTTATTCGAGCAGGGGTTTTTATCATTCTCTCTAACTGGAGATTTCCTTGTGTTGCCGAGTGGTTGACTTTTCCTTTTTTTTTTTTATTCTTATGGTCGGTCAACAACAGAAATCGGCTTGTTCGTTGCAAGGTGTCTTTGTGTGATTGTCCCTTTTCGTTTTGTATCTTGTCGTTTTTGATGATGTTTTATGGACTCTGTGGGACTCCTTTCCACTTTACACATTAACTCTGGGCTTATCTTCTTCACGCCCACAGAATTCTTTGGACGCTTTGTGGTGAAATGGGGGACTGATGACCGTTGCAGTTTGGTCCCCCTTAAACATCCAACCAACCATCCAACCTATAAATAACGGAGCACTCTGCCCGAGAGGCAATCAGTGCTGCCTGTATGTTAAGTTTGTAATAAACGTGCTTTCAGTACAAGTGCTGTGTTCAGTTGCCTTCGAAGTCAAGACTGCTATCATTTCAAAGCGACAATATGAAAAACAATATATTCGAAATACAATCAAACCAATTTTCCGGCACTGCAGCCTCTGCTCTACATCGGAGCCACATACACAACACAACTGCTCTCTAAGCGATCTGAACAACAAGTCTGACTCTCTGCCTCTCCGCAAGAGCTACAAGGCTATGCGATACATAATCTTTGCCAAAGATGAAATTTCACAACTTCACATATTTATATACACATATCGATTGCAGTAGATGCAATATTACACATTTTCTTGCAAGCGAGTTACTCGACACAAAACAGGAGGCACAATATCAGACATTTTCTTACAAATTCAGCAAAATTCATTCTCTATCGACACGTTTCATCTTTATATGAAGCTCTAAAGTTAAAGATAGGGAAATAAGTGCGTACAAAATAGAAAAAAAGAATATTGTGTAAAATGTTATCAATGCAACCCATAATTACTTTATTTAAGTAACTTATTTAACGTTATGTAAGTCAAAACTTTGAAGAACACACTGATCATAATCATTTCGCCGATGGATATACCAAGATTCATAAGATACATCAATTGCCATTTCATGAATCTTAAGTTGGAGTTATATACAGAGCACAAATAAACTGAATTCTGTCCAACAGAAATGCAAACTGGTTGTTTCACAAAAGCGCTCCCAACGGCTCAGTACATACGGGAATACCTTGCATCAATACGGTAAGCCAAGCAGAGAATTACTTTATTACTCATAGCTTGCGAGCAGAGAATGCTGATTATTGTTATTTTGAATGATAATGAAGCTCAGATACGATTTATGGTTGATATTCACACAAAGCATCTGTGCCTTTTACGTACGTAAAGCTTTAAAAAATGAATTTCGAAGCTGAAAAAGTGATTGGAAACGTCCTGGTGACGTCACAACCTATGCTCTAAATGTGTAGTTGACGTTACTAACGTTTTACGAACTATTTCTGCGAACAATTTAGTTATTTATCGTTAGTAAACGCTTTTAAAACAGTTCAGTTTCTCTGGATTTTCTTCCTCCTGTGTCGTGAATTCTCATAATGAAGAACTTCCGAGAGGTCACTCATTTATGGCATCTTAATTTTTTAAAAACAACCCAGGTGTTTATATTCTAGAAATAAGAAACGTGGAAACTGTATTATGAGTAAAATATACGTTTCCGAATATGCTTGTTTGAGTAGACAGCCTGATTCGGAATACACAAATTATTATACACAATAAAAGTGTGCGGAAACTGCTTCTTGGCATGTTCAAACTGTTGTAAGCCATTTGAACCAAACTGCTATGATGATCAGTCACTAGAATTACGAATTACTTAAAGTAACTTACGCTAAGTACAACACACACACACACACACACACACACACACACACACACACACACACACACACACATGCGCGAGGGAGGACTCGAACCTCCGGTGGGAACCGCCGCCCTAATCTTAGCATGACGCCTTAGACCACTCGGCCATTTGCGCGGCTCTCTACTTGGACTGAGTCTTTCTTTTTTCTGCTAAATTTATTTCGCTTTTCTATTAGCCCTATTGTTCGTGGGCACTGTGAAAATTTCATACCAAGCGTGCGCTCATGAATAATTAAAAATTCGTGTGTAAACGTAAATTAATCTGCGTACTTGCCGTTTCTCATATAGAATTATGCTCATTTTAATGCTGTTTGGATACCAGCGAACCTGTAAGGTTAATTCGATATCTGAAGAGCTGAAGGAGAGTGGAAATGAAAAGACAATTTTGGCTTGCCTACTATCCCTAAATATGTTACAAGACAAATCACCGTCAAAGTTCTCAAGCTGATTTTTCCGTTCAAATTATTTCTACATTACATCTATATTCGACAATACACCCTAATGTGCATGGCAGAGGGTACGCTGTACCACTACTCGGCATTTCCTTTTCTATTACACTCCCAAATAGAACCAGGAAAGAGAGAATGTTTATAAGCCTCTGTACAAGCCCTAATTTCTCTTATCTAGTCTACGTCAGCTTTACACGAAGTGTAAATAGGTGGCAACAAGATAGTTGTGAAGTCAGTTTCAAATTTTGGCCCTCTGAATTTCCTCAACAGAATATCTCGAAAGGAACGTCGTCTTTCTTGCAGCGATTCCCATTTCAGTTTCCGGAGCATTTCTGTGACACTCCAGCATTAGTCGAACCTTCCAGTTACGAACCCAGCTGTTCGCCTCAGAACTGCTCTGCTGCTGGTCCCAAACCTTGAGCAATACTCAAGACGTGGTCGTAATATGCGATTTATACGCGGTCTCCTTTACAAATGAAGTACATCTTCCCAAAATTCTCCCAGTAAACCGAAGTCAGCTGTTCGCCTTACTAACAACTGTCATTACATGTTCGTTCCATTTCATATCGCTATGCTATGTTACGCCTAGATACTTAAACGGCGCGACTTTATCAAGAAGCTCACTACTAATGCTGTATTCTAACATCATGTCATTGGTTTTCCCACTCATGCACATTTCCTTACATTATTCTATATTTAGAGCTAGCTGCCATTCTTCAAAGCAACTAGAATTTTGTCTAAGTCATCTGTATGCTATTACAGCGAATTAAAGATGACACCCTCCCATTTACCATACATAAGTTATTCCGTCCATAAAATCAGCTATATAGATAGAAAATAATAGCGCTCCTATCACACTCCCCTGAGGCACACCTGACGATACACTCGTCTCTGATGAACACTCACCGTCGAGAACAATTGAAATTTTTCGGTATTTCAAATAATTTTGTTTCACTTTTAGTTTCTCTGAAAGGAAAACGAAATTCACGAGGAAACAAAGTCTATTATGGGCTGAAGGAGAACAATTAACCATTTCATTCGTTTTCCTAAAATAGAAAAATACCACTTTATCATTACGAGATGTCTCTTAGAAATCGAAGCTAGTTCATTTCTGCCTCAGTGTTCCCCAGTGTACAGCTACACTTCCTTTATGTTAAGAACACACCACGGAAATCCCCCTCGGGCATGGATATTTGTGCCGTCCTAGTTCGTAAGTAGTTCATAAGTAGTTTGTAAGTTTAGGGACTGATGACCCCGTAGTTAAGTCCCATAAGCTTAACAAACATCTGAACATTTGAACACCATGAAAGTGAGTAAACAAGTAAATTTACTATTCGACTCGAAAACAAACAACGCTTCTCTAGAATTGGCTGAAGTGATTCCCTATTCCCAGAGTCGTACAGCTCAACAAAGCGCCTAGGTAAAACGAACAATCCCAACAGAAGAACAACTGAGTATATCGCGGATGTCCACTAGTTGGACAAATTATCCCAGGATAACTGCTGGATGTTAGATGATGCTTAATATTAAAGAAACTAGAATTCGACACATATAATGGGCAACTTTCACTGTTGACATACTAACGGCAAACCGTTCAGTTATGTGTTCAATTACGAAAACCTGGGCTAGCAAGGTTTATAGCAATAGGCAAAGGTGGACGATCTGTCATGAGTTATAGAAAATGTTTTCAGAAAAGGTAACTCTTCAATACTTATACAGTATTTGCATGTACTATTTCCGGTTAGCAACCATTATGAACATTGTTAGCAGAAGTTTCGAATGAGCGTATACTCTTATGAGCAAATTGTTATAGGAAAACAAACTTGTACTGATGTGATTCATTAGCAAAGTTTGACATGCTTCACCGCAAGTTTAGTGATTATTACGTAGTATACAGTACATGGCGTAGATAAAATTGTAGTGATGGTTTCTTTAAGATGAGCAAGAGTTGAGTAGAGGTTGGATCGTGAAGGATTTGTTATAATTTGCGGAGTTTTCGCTTACTTTAGGTACATATTTTAAATAACACTTCCTGCATAGTTATTAAATAGAAGGTAGAATTTTAGGACCAGAGCAATTTAATGAGATCATTAGAGTAACTCCGAGTCACTTTCACTATATTAACCATCATAGTAGTGTAAGCGTCAAACGGTTATTGCCAGCCACTATGGATCTCGTGCATGTACTGTGTTGACTGACAGTTGTTGAGCTGTTTACGAACTCGGAGGTCTAGTAAGCGCTTATAACATGGGACGTTATGTTTACCATTAGCGAGGCGCAAATTAGCTTCGCAATTTACGCGATCAAACGATAAATTACAGACGTGCAGCCTGAAGCTACTGGTCGATGTGCTAGCGCCCGCAGCCGCGGTAACACACCATGATGTTCCACTAGCCACCATACGCGCGCTTTCCCAATTATCAGAATTAATTTACCTCTAATTTTTTTATCTGGATTGTTATCTTTCTTAACCTGTGAGAAAGACAGACTTCAGAAATGGTTTATGCACACAATAGCAATTGCGAATTGTGACAAATGGCACTCAGACTACGTAAGCTAGTTTTGCTAAATGATTTTTAACGCCACATAGTCCGTTAATTTTACACGTGTCATTGAACTCACTGATATTGTTAGATATTCCGGATCCTGCTACAGAAAATCGATCGCAAAATGCAAATGTTTGGGAGACGGCTTGTGCCTTTAGCCCTAGCTGTGCTCATTATAGTTGTAATGTCTAGGAGGAACTGTATCCCTATGAAGAACTCTATCCGTAAACTAAGCGGGAACATCATGTGCACTGTGCTCCATGTCCGGGTTAGACGTGCTATGACTGTAAAATGTGAAAAAAATTAGGAATGTTACAGATATAAAGTACAGGGCTTATCGGAAATTTATTGCTTTGATACGGCAAAAGGTAGAGACTCGATGTTCCTGGAAAGAGAATAGGGCCAGTAGGCATGCATTCCGTATTTGCATCATGTATTATAAGACTAATATCGAAGTGCTGGTTTATTTATTGCGACACAAGGCGCAGCTGATACTTCGTTATCGAATTCAGAGCCCCCACTACTCCATGTCGCAGACTTTAAAAAATGTCACATACAGGGTGGACAACAAGGCGGTCTTTTATGTAACGCCAAGGTGAAAACCACAAGGTGCGAGGCCCGGAGACGTGGGACCGGCGATTAAGTTTGCTCCCTACTCCTCCTCGTCCAATCCATAGTACTCAAATGGTGGCATTCAGGTAGAATCGGAAGTGCGAATAGAAGTGAAGCTAGGCTTCATCTTGCGCGAAAAAAAAGTCATCTAAATGGTCTTCAAGTTGACGACAGAAGACGTTTTGGAGCATCTTTAGGTGCGTTAGTCCTGTCACATAAGAAAAAAGAAAGTTCCATAAATATATTTTCATATATGGCACAAGAGAATGTCACGTTTAATAATTGAAAAAGAATGCTTATTTGCCCCAACCATAATATTATGCCGAAAATATGAAAAGTGGATTTGTCAGAAGGAGGTAATCGTTCAGAAAAATGCTCTTCTTTCATCTTGTGAGACGGGAGCTGTAATTAGTCTATCTTTCATACTCACTTTGTGTTACTGTATCTTTCTCTTTACGCTAATTAGTGAAATATGTAACATTTTTCTCTGTAGATCTTTATTTATTTTGATTTCTGTGCCTTTGGGGACACATCAGGCGTGATGGGCTCCTGGGACTGTACTACATTCTTTGTTTATATGAAAATTTCGGGATTTTAATGTTTATTGGCGCAGCTTGGCTGCTAAAAGTGGTTTTCCGTGTTGGGTACGGTCAGGCCGCGCAGAGCAGAGAAGCTCTTGGAGGTCTCCCCCTCCCACCAACTTTCACTCGTCTTCGGGGAAGGACGAGAGGGGCTGGTTTGACCGGCTTGGCGCCACGCTACGTCCAGGGGGCGGAGTATACCTGGCAGAATCTTTTAGAGTGAGTGGGACGCTTTACACAGTGCTGGAGCGCGGTTTATGGTGGGCGATAGGGGGGACTGCCTTTTTAGTCATTGGGCTGTTTCGCAGGCGAGGAATTTGCCAGATACAAACAATAGCAGAGTGCCCTGGGCCCCAGGCTGTTTATGGAGACGTATTGCCCTTAGGCATTATCTAAAAAATCTTCCTTGATAGCAGCAGAGTTCGAATATAGTTAGTGTGACAAATGGTTAGGTTGAGAGGGAAGCTTTCTGCCCATCTGGCACCACAGGGGTTTGGCTGCAGCGGCTGTATATATAGCACTACGTTAACACTTTTAGGTTGTGTGACCGTAGCTAGGAGCAAGCTGAAATTCCTGGCAGGGCAATCACTCTGGGAACGGTGAAATCCGCGGGAAGCTTTGGTGGCTTGGGCGGAGCCTCTTGGCAGCCGCAGAGAACGCGACCTGATTCGGCAAATTATTTTAGTATGACAGCTAAACAATTTGTCATGGGCGCTACGCCATCCGATTGGTTGGACTATTTGCCGTTAGCAGAGATTGGTGCGTCTTTTTCGCGTAAGTGTGACCGCGCGTCACTTACCGTGAGCTGCGTCAGAGCGCGAGGATGGATGAGGACTCCTGTCTGAGCGTTCGAAGTGTAGGACCTCGGGAGACTCCGGTGTGAGCGTCCGAAGTGTACGGACCTCGAGAGAATCCTGTTTGAGCGTCCAAAGTGTAGGGACCTCGGGAGATACGCAAGTCTCCGTTTAGATTCGCGAGAATGACATCGTCTTAAACGTTCCTCTGGTTAGACTTGTGTTTGATTCCGAAGATTCGGACCTTGTAGAACTTGTGTTTACTTCAAGGACGTTACATTGTCCGGCGCTGTGAGCGGCCACAGTTTAGTTTTCGTTTTGCTAGAAGTCTCTATTTGAGCATTCGCGCCTTTGCGAATCGGGTACTGCTTTTCTTTCTTTTTTCTTTTAACAGATCTTACTACGCAAGTGACTGATCGATTTGTGCCAAGTGGCCTTTTTGTCACCTACGCAAAATATTGATTACTAGCGTGATGGAATCGCACAGCAACTGCCTAGCGACGCCGACGCCAGTGACGCTGTGTTAAGTTACATGTCGATCCTGCTTAACAGGTCGCAGCAATTACGGTCGGATAAAAATTTCAGCTCATCTGCCCCCACCGCCTGCTGCCTGAGAGCCTGAGAAGCTGCCGTTAATGATCATCTGTGTGGGTAAGGTGACGCACTTGCTGGAGGGTTATATGAATCAGACTTGTTGAATTCAGTCTCTTATTTTATTCTTTTGAGATCTGCCTATTTACTCTGGGGAGCTTAGGGTTAACGATAATTTCAAGCCCCTGTGTAGCCAATCTAATAGCATTCTGTTTCCCAAAACCTCCGACCTTTGACTCAGCCAGTCATTTTTGTGTCTCAATATTTTAACATTTGTAAAAGATTGTTTGAATACCATTATCTGTTTTACATGAAAGGAAATGTCATCTGATATATTTAATGTTTAACTACAATAAATTGATTTTGAGCAGATCATCTTTCATTTAAGAACATACCTTTTTCACTATTTTGGAGGGGAAACAGAATAGTTAAATTCCGCAGTTTATCAATAATTTTTCAAGTGCATTGTTTGTTTGTTACAAATGATACACTGCAATAAAGTAGGAATATTTATTATATGTTTGAAAATATGATCACATCACAGCTGATCAGAAACATTTTAATTTTCCATATTTTGGAGAAATATGTTGGCGAACCAAGATAATTAACTGCCAGTATATATATATATATATATATATATATATATATATATATATATATATATATATATATATATATACACACATAGTTCACAGTTGGCGACTCCTGCCATAGACCTATGGACCTAGTTCACAATCTCATCTAACATACAAATGTCGAAGCAGAGATATTGCAGAATTCGCCATATCATTGGTTAAGGATTATTAATTTCCAGTCTGCTGGTAATGTTCATTTAATTTTATTATTTAGATTGTGTGAATTGTAGGAAGATGTACGACATTTTAATTCCATGCGCTTGGATGTACCTTCCTTTCCAATTGCTTGTGCGTTGGCACACAACATGCCATACGAGTCGTTTTCAATGTATTTGTGACTCCAAGGTTAAAGAGACGTCGCGTTGAAAGTTTATGACCTTTATTTTCAGACGCTTTAGTCGGCATAGTTGTTAATATTCCAGGCGGGTAACACTACACGTCATTTTACACCGGCATAGCGTATCTCGAGCTACGTCTTCAGAAAGACGTCGCAAACGTATCTTGTAATGTAATCGAATGGGGCATTACAGACCAACGTAGCTGGCGTCCCGTCCATCCGGGATATTGTTGTTGTTGTTTAGAGGGGACTAGACTGCACGGTCATCAGTCCCCTGTTGCAAGCAAAGTCAATGCGGCGTATAGAAAGAAAAAAAAAAAAAAAAAAAAACTACCATTGAAACACAAAAAAGAAAAAGCACAATGGGTACACAATGACAAGGAGGATTGAGGTCACGACACGCAAGGAGGAAAACTCAAAGAGTAAAGAAAAATAATTGGACTAAAAAGTTACAGCAGAATGTTGTGGCTGGCTGATCACGAGGATAATAAAGGATGAGCCAGCCACTCTGCACATTCTAAAACATACGAAGAAAAGCAGGGTAGACAACACAAAGTAAGAAGGGTAAAAGGTTGTGAGAGATGGGTGCCTGAGAGTTCAGGCTAAGGAACCCACCGTTATATCAAATGGTAAAACCCAGCTGCACGGATAAAACGTAAAACGCGATCAGCTGCAACAGCGTCGTCACCCAGAATAAAAGGAAGCGCAGCTGGCAGGTCGAAGGCCTGTCGTAAGTCAGATAAAAGGGGACAGTCCACCAGGATGTGGACCACTGTCAATAAAGTGCCACAGTGACACTGTGGAGGATCCTCCCGTCGAAGTAGATTGGCCATGTGTCATCCACGTATGACCAATACGCAGACGACAGAGGACGACTGACTCCTTCCGAGAGGCCCTCATGGAGGACTTCCACGGAGCTGTAGAACGCTTCACTGCAAGGAGCTTATTTGGGGCAGGTGAGTCAATCCACTCAGTGTTCCAAAGCCCTAGTACCTTCCGGTGGAACTCTAATCGGAGGTCCCTCTCTTGAACGCCAATTTCTAAGAGGCTGGAAGTAATAGCCTGCTTAGCCAGTCGATCTACGCGTTCGTTCCCCGGAATTCCAACGTGTCCAGGGGTCCAAACGAAGGCCACAGTGCGGCCAGACTGGACGAGAAGGTTAATAGAGTCCTGGATGGACCGCACCAGGGGGTGTTTTGGAAAGCACTGGTCAAGAGTTTGCAACCCGCCCAGGGAGTCGTTGCAGATAACATAAGACTCCCCGGGACAGGCTATAAGGTGCTCAAGTGCTCGACAAATAGCGATCAGCTCTGCAGTGAATATACTACTCCCACAGGGTAAGGCGTGTTGTTCTATGTCCTCATTATGGGTGTAGGCATACCCACAACGGCCATCCACGAGAGACCCGTCTGTGTATACAACGTCGGCGCCGTGGAAAGAACTCATTATCGCCTGAAATTGGCGACGGAGAGTCAACGGTGCAACAGAGGTTTTACACTCGCGGGACAAGTCTAACCGAAGCTGCGGACGTGGTACAGACCAAGGAGGAGCACGGGAAGAGTAGTGAAAAACGGGAGGAATAGGAAGGGATTGAAGAGAGGAGAGGAGGGATCGAACACGGACCGAAATCGGGAGACCCGACCTTGGCCGCCGTCGTGATAAAAGGGAGGGCAACATCCGGAAAGAGAAGCCTGTAATTGGGATGGTGGGGTAAGGCGTGTACATGGGCAGCATAAGAAGCTAGTAAGCGCTGCCGGCGGAAACGCAGGGGTGGAACCCCTACTTCGGCTAGCAGACTTGTCACCGGGCTCGTGCGAAAGGCCCCAGTCGCCAAACGGACACCACTATGGAGGACCGGGTCCAATACCTGCAGTGCTGATGGCGCTGCAGAGTCATACACAATACTCCCGTAGTCCAGGCGCGATTGTATGAGGGCCTTGTATAGCTGGAGAAGAGTTGGGCGTGATGCTCCCCAAGCCGTGTGGCCAAGACAGCGGAGGATATTCAGATGTTTCCAGCATTTCTGTCGCAGCTGACGGAGGTGCGGCTGCCAAGTCAGCCGGACATCAAAAACCATACCGAGGAAGCGGTGCGTTTCTTCAACACGAAGACGTTCATTACCTAGGTACAGCTCTGGATCGAGGTGAAGTGCCCGACGACGACAGAAGTGCATTACTCGGGTCTTAGAACCCGAGAAGTGGAAACCGTGGGCTGAGGCCCATGACTCTGCCTTTCTAATGGCCCCCTGCAGCCGCCGTTCAGCGACACCGATTGTGGCGGAGCTGAAATAAAGGCAAAAATCATCCGCAAATAGGGAGGAGGAAACTGATGACCCAACCGCTGCTGCTAGACCATTGATGGCAATCAGGAAGAGGGGAACACTGAGAACAGATCCCTGTGGGACACCATTCTCCTGGATATGAGGAGAGCTGAGACAGGTGCCTACACGAACTTGAAAAGAGGGGGTCGATAAAAAGTTCCGTATAAAAATTGGAAGGGAGCCCCTCAGACCACAACCATGCAGTGTAGTCAGAATATGATGGCGCCAGGTTGTATCGTAAGCCTTACGGAGATCGAAGAAGACCGCAATGAGATGTTCGCGCCTGGTGAAGGCAGTGCGAATAGCCGATTCCAGCGAGACAAGGTTGTCAATGGCGGAACGGCCTTGACGGAATCCCCCTTGTTGTGGAGCAAGAAGTTCGCGGTCTTCAAGGAGCCACATCAGCCGCCGACTCACCATTCGCTCGAGTAGCTTGCAGAGCACATTGGTAAGGCTGATTGGGCGATAACTGTCAGCCACCAATGGATCTGCTCCAGGTTTCAACACCGGGATCACGGTGCTTTCCTGCCACTGCGATGGGAAAACCCCATCTGCCCAGATACGGTTGAACAGGGAGAGAAGGTGATGGTGAAACCCAGTTGAAAGGTGACGGAGGAACTGACTGTGTATTCGATCTGGTCCCGGAGATATCGGGGCACGCAGCCAGAGCGGTTTGAAGCTCCCACTCGCTAAACGGAGCGTTGTAAAGTTCCTGGCGGCGTGTGCAGAATGACAACTGCTGCCGCTCGACCCTCTCTTTGAAGGAGTGGAAGTCTGCACTGAATGTTTCAGTTGCAGAGCAACGGGCATAGTGATCTGCCATGCACTCAGCTATGGCTTGTGGGTCAGTACAGAGAGCACCCTGAATGGTGAGCGATGGGATTCCAGGCGGTGGGCGATACCCGAAGAGGCGCCGTACTTGGGTCCAGACCCGAGAAGGGGAGGCGCGAGAGCCGATGGAGGCTACAAACCTCTCCCAGGAATCCTTCTTACTCTGCAGAATCAGTTGCCGAGCCCGTGCACGGAGACGTTTAAAGGCGATGAGGTTCTCTAGTGAAGGGTGTCGCCGGTGTCGCTGGAGCGCACGCCGACGTTCCCGAATGGTCTCAGCGATCTCCTGTGTCCACCAAGGGACCGACTTACGTCTAAGTGACGCGGATGCGGTTGGAACAGTTTTCTCGGCGGCGGAAACTATGGCCTTTGTGACTTGCTGGACAGCCACTTCAATGTCAGCCGAAAGTGGAGTCGGAACCACTGCAGCTGAGGCATATGCCGGCCAGTCAGCCCTATGAAGCGACCAATGAGGCAGCCGGTTTGCGACTTGAGTCTCTGGGAGCGACAGAAAGATGGGAAAATGGTCGCTGCCACAGAGATCATCATGCACAGTCCAATTCAGATGAGGGAGAAGACTCGGGCTACAAATGGACAGGTCGATGGCCGAGTATGTGCCATGAGCTACGCTGAAGTGCGTCGGAGCACCCGTGTTCAGAAGGCAAAGGTTCTGCTGTGTCAGGAGCATCTCCACATCCCTACCACGCGCCGAAGTCTGCAGCCCACCCCACATCGGGTGGTGGGCATTGAAGTCCCCCAAAAGGAGAAAAGGTGGGGGAAGTTGAGAGATCAAGGCATCAAGGTCAGCACGACAAACAATCTCATCTGGCGGTAGGTAGAGGGAACAGATCGTTAGTTCCTGCCTTGCTCTGATCCTAACAGCCACTGCCTCGAGATTCGTGGCGAGGGGCACAGCTGTACTGGGGACAGTGGCAAGGACATAGAGGCACACACCTCCAGAGACCCTGTCACAGAAAGGACGATTTTTAAAAAAGCCCCGGTAGCCACGTAGGGCAGGGGTCTTATGGGCAGGAAACCACGTTTCCTGTAACGCTATGCAGAGCAAAGGGAGTTGGCACATTAGCTGTTGCAGCTCAGCCAGGTGGTGGAAAAAACCGCCGCAATTCCACTGGAGAATTTGATGGTGCATGACTTTAAAGGCCATGATGCGAAGTATAAATAACCCTATTGCACGGGTTCATCTGCTGCCGCCGATTTGGAACATTCAGAATCCAGGATCATGCGTTCTGGAGAGGCAGTAAGTGCAAGATGTTGTTGTTGTTGTTGTTGGGTTTTTTTAAAGGGGACTCAACTGCTGGGTTATCAGTCCCCTGTTCCCTGTTAAGAGTTAACTTCTAAAGGTTTCCTTTTCGTCGCATAGTACCCAAGGTCCAGCGTACTCTGGGCACAGAGAGACAGTCATTGGTAAAAAAATGACATGAAACAAAGAACAAAGGACAAGACAGAAGTTGACAAAATAGACAGTAAGCTAAAACAATGCAGCAGAAGCGTGTGGCTGACTGATCAAAAATAATACAGGATGAGCCAGCCACTCTGCACACATTAAAATCCTCAATTGAAAATCAAGTCATAAACCGTAAAACCGTAAACCGGCCTATTGTTCTGGAGGGGTTGAAGCCCGACAGGGCGGGCTTATAGGCCCCACCACTAAATAGACCAATAAAAGCCAGTTGCGCGAATAAAACCTAAAACACGATCGACCATAGAGGCATTGTCAGATAAAATCAATGGAAGCTCAGAAGGCAGTGTAAAAGACTGCCTCAAGTCGGCTAAAAGTAAGCAGTCCACCAGAACGTGGACCACAGTCAATAGGGCGCCACAACGGCAAGTTGGTGGGTCCTCTCGTCGTAGAAGGTGGCCGTGCGTCAACCATGTATGTCCAATACGCAGTCTGCAGATGACTACTGACTCCCTACGAGAGGCTCGCAGGGAGGATCGCCAGACGGCCGTGGTGGGCTTGATTATGCGCAGCTTATTTGGTTCAGTCAAGGCAGCCCATTCTGAGGTCCAAATCCCCAGAACCTTACGGGTCAGTTTCTGCCTGAAGTCCTGGTCTTGGAGACCTATCTTTAAGCGTCGTGATGTGGTGGCCTGCTTGGCCAGGCGATCAACCCGTTCGTTACCCGCAATGCCTACGTGGCCCGGGGTCCAAATGAACACCACCGAACGGCCTGACTCGCCCAGAGCGAAAACGGCGTCCTGAATGGACTGAACCAAATGGTGCTTTGGCATAAACTTGTCTAGGGCGATCAAGGCACTCAGGGAGTCACTACAGATAACTATAGACTCCCCGGGGCAGGCACGGAAATGTTTAAGAGCGCGAGAGATAGCCACCAGCTCAGCTGCGAAAACACTAGTCCCACAGGGTAAGGAACGCTGCTCAACATGATCACGGTGAACATAGGCGTACCCAACACGACCGTCCACAAGGGAGCCATCGGTGTATACTACTTCTGCACCACGGAATGAATCAATGAGTGCCTGGAACTGACGACACAGGACCATTGGCGAAACGGAGGCTTTTGAGTCACCGGACAAGTCTAACCTAAGCTGTAGGCGAGGTACACACCATGGAGGTGTATGGGAAAGGTATCGGAATGTGGTAGGGATAGGAAGGGATGCGATTGAAGAAAGAAGGGAATGAACACGAACCGCAATCGGGAAACCCGACCGTGGACGTTGTCGTGGGGAAGGGAGAACGGCAGCTGGGAACAGAAGCCTGTGATTTGGGTGGTCGGGTGAGGCATGAATACGGGCGACATACGAAGCCAGTAGCTGCTGCCGGCGGATTCGGAGGGGGGGAACCCCAGCCTCAGCAAGGAGACTTGTCACGGGACTTGTGCGGAAGGCACCTGTCGCTAAACGTACGCCACTATGGTGTATTGGGTCCAAGACACGCAGTGCAGAAGGGGCTGCAGAATCGTATACCAGGCTACCATAATCCAGACGGGATTGGATAAGAGCCCTATACAGTTGCAGGAGAGATGTACGCGCTGCTCCCCAAGTGGTATGGCTTAGGCAACGAAGGACATTCAGGTGGCGCCGACACTTCTTCCGCAGCTGTTGCAGGTGTGGGACCCACGTGAGCCGGGAATCGAACAGCATACCTAAAAAACGGTGCGTCTGAACGACACAAAGCAAATCCTGACCCAAATACAGCTCAGGGTCTGGGTGTACTGCCCGACGGCGACAGAAGTGCATGACCCGTGTTTTGGCGGCTGAGAACTGGAATCCATGGGTCGTGGCCCAGGACTGAGCTTTTGTGATGGCCCCCTGCAAACGCCTTTCAGCGACACCCATGCTGTGAGAACTGAAATATAGGCAGAAGTCATCGGCATAGAGTGAGGAGGATACGGTTGATCCCACTGCCGCAGCAAGGCCGTCGATAGCGATCAGAAAGAGAGGCATACTAAGGACCGAGCCCTGCGGGACTCCATTCTCCTGTATACGGGGTGAGCTAAGACAGTTACTGACACGAACTCTGAAAGAGCGAAGCGATAGAAAGTTCTGTATAAATAGCGGGAGGGAGCCCCGCAAGCCCCAACCGTGCAGTGTGGCCAGAATGTGATGGCGCCAGGTGGTTGGTTGGTTGGTGTTGGGGGTTTAAAGGGGACTAAACTGCTTGGTCATCAGTCCCCTGTTCCCATCTAAGAGATCACAGGGTTTCATGTATGATTAAAATAAGCGCCTTGCAACTAGTACAAAAGACGTACAGGAAGACAGTGTTGGTCATAATTGCAACATAAAAAGGAAAAGGGAACCACAGTAGTGGTGGAACAAATAATCAACTAAAAATCACAGCAGATGTTATTGGCTGGCTGATCACTAGGATAATAATGGATGAGCCAGCCATTCTGCACATGCTATGCAACTGCCAGTCGGAAAAGGGTCTGACAAGACATAAGTGACAACAGATTAAAACTATAAGCGGTGTATGCCTGAAGATCATGCATACGAACCCACCGTTAAAGCTTGTGATAAAAGCCCGCTGCACGAATAAAACCTAAAACACAGTCAGCCATAGAGGCGTCGTCAGCTAAAATCAAAGGGAGTGCAGGAGGCAGCTTAAAAGACTGCCGCAATGCGGCTAAAATTGGACAGTCCAACAAGATGTGGACTACAGTCAATACAGCTCCACAATGACATTCTGGCGGTTCCTCTCGGCGTAAGAGGTAGCCGTGCGTTAGCCACGTATGGCCGATACGCAGGCGACAGAGAACAACTGAGTCCCTTCGAGAAGGCCTTACGGAAGTCTTCCAAGCTGCTGTCGCGGGCTTGATTCCACGGAGCTTATTGGGCGTACTCATTGTTGCCCATTCCGAATTCCAAGCCTCAAAGATCTTTCGGTGGAGACCCAAGCGGATATCGCCTTCTGGGGTACCGATATCCAGGCGCTGGCATGTGATGGCCTGCTTGGCCAGCTGATCAGCGCGTTCGTTCCCTGGAATTCCGATGTGGCCTGGGGTCCATATGAAAGCCACAGAACGGCCTGACTTGCCAAGACTAAATACCGTGACTTGGATGGATCGCACCAAGTGGTGCCTGGGGAAGCAGTGGTCTAGAGCGTGCAAGGCACTCAGGGAGTCACTACAGATAAGATATGACTTCCTGGGGCATTCTCTGAGATGGTCGAGTGCACGGGTTATTGCGATTAGCTCTGCCGTAAAGACAGTACAGCCAGAGGGCAGGGAGCGCTGTTCAGTGTGGTCGCCATGAACATAGGCGTAAGCGCCAGGTGGTGTCGTAGGCCTTCCTGAGGTCAAAAAAGACGGCAACAAGGTGTTCACGTCTGCTGAAAGCCGTACGGATGGCCGACTCCAGAGTTACCAGGTTGTCTACAGTGGAGCGGCCTTGGCGGAAGGCCCCCTGTCGTGGGGACAACAGACCCCGACGTTCTAGTATCCACATGAGCCGCCGACTCACCATACGTTCTAAGAGCTTGCACAGAACGTTGGTGAGGCAGATCGGACGGTAGCTATCAGCCACCAGTGGGTCAGCACCAGGTTTCATCACGGGGATGACGATGCTTTCCCGCCATTGTGATGGGAAAGCCCCCTCCGTCCATAGATGGTTGAACAGTGCGAGAAGCTGGTGTTGGGACTCTGCTGAAAGATGGCGAAGGAATCGGCTGTGAATCCGGTCTGGCCCCGGGGTGGTATCTGGGCATGCAGCAAGGGCAGTTTCGAATTCCCACTGACTGAATGGCGCATTGTATGCTTCGTCACGGCGGGTACAGAATGACAGATGCCGCCGTTCTGCCCACACTTTTAGTGCGCGGAAAGCCGCACTGTAAGCTGCAGTTGCAGAGTTGTAAGCGTAATGGTCCGCCATGTGTTCTGCGATAGCAGTGGGGTCTGTGCAAACAGTGCCCTGAATGTTTAAGCTGGGAATTGCTGCTGGTGGATGGTGCCCAAAAAGGCGCCGAACCTGAGACCACACCTGAGATGAGGATGCACGGGAGCCAATGGTGGCGACATACTGTTCCCAACAGTCCCGCTTACTTTGTCGGATGAGCTGTCGAGCTCGGGCCCGGAGCCGTTTAAAGACGATCAGGTTGTCCATGGTGGGATGACGGCGATGGCGCTGGAGCGCCCGTCGACGATCCCGGATAGCCGCGGCGATGTCTGGCGTCCACCAGGGCACGGATCTACGCCGAGGGGAGCCAGAAGTGGTGGGAATAGTTGCCTCAGCGGCTGATACTATGGAACTGGTGACCTGGTGAACCGCCATGTCCACATCAGTCGGTAGTGAAACGGGAACCACAGCGGCTGATGCATAACGTAGCCAGTCAGCTCTACGGAGAGACCATCGAGGCTGGTAGCCAGTAGGTTGAAAATGCAGTAGCGACATGAGGATAGGGAAGTGATCGCTACCGCATAGGTCATCATGGACCTCCCATCGTAAATGGGGAATCAGGCTCGGACTGGAAACAGAAAGATCTATCGCCGAATACGTGCCTTGCGCCAAGCAAAAGTAAGTGGGGGCGCCATTGTTTAAGAGACAGACGTCTAGCTGTGAGAAAAGTGCCTCCACATCTCTACCGCGACCTGTCGTCTGTGTTCCACCCCACAGTGGGTGGTGGGCATTAAAATCCCCCAGTAGGAGGAATGGTGGGGGTAGTTGTGCTATCAATGTAGCGATATCAGCGATAGAGACAGCTTCATCCGGGGGAAGGTAGATAGAGCAAATGGTGAATTCCTGCATCGCCCGGATTCTAACAGCAACTGCCTCCAGAGTCGTGTGGAGAGGCACAGTAGCACTGGGGACAGTTGCGAGGATGTAGATACAGACCCCTCCTGAGGCTCTGTCGTATGTCACGCGGTTCTTATAATATCCCCGATAGCCACGAAGGGCTGGGGTCCGCTGGGCAGGAAACCACGTTTCCTGCAACGCCAAACAAAACAGAGGAAAGCGGAACAACAACTGCTGCAATTCAGCCAGGCGGTTGAAAAAACCACCGCAATTCCACTGAAGGACTACATGATTGCCGACCTGAAAAGCCATATTAAAGTTTAGGATCGGTTTCATCCATCGGTACGTCTGCTCCCAGGTGTTCGGGTTTGCCAGTGTCTGCAGTCCTGGATTCTTGAGAACGCAGTATTGCGAGATCCTCGGCAGATGCGAGGATCTCAACCTCATCCTCCGAAGTAGAAGATGAGGATGCACGTGGCTTTCGAGCCACCAATGTCTCCTTCTTCGTCTTCTTCTGTCGTCCCTCTCGCTGGCCCTTCGGTTTAGAGGCCTGGGAGGGCTTCTCAGCAGTCGCATCAGGGTTGGAAGAAGAGCGAGAAGCCCTTCTACCAGCAGGTCGGGAACTCTTCAGCCGTCGGCTGGGATCCCCACGTTCACTGCGAGAAGCCTCGGAAGGGAGTGTCCCAAGGGACCCCTTCCGAGCGAGAGGAGCCGGAGGAGGCTGTTCCTTCTCCGGCTGGGAGACGGGGACCGATGTCCCCGAAGGAGAGGAGGTAATTGCTCCCACAGTTGGTGGTGTGGGAGCAACAGATGAAGAGGTGCCCCCACCCATTGAGGGGGCAGTAGAACATTGTTGGCCCATAGGGCCCGTGGACGGAGGGAAAACTGGTGCTGTTGTTCGGGGTAATGCTGGTGCAGCTGTAACTGCAGCAAAAGATGTTGACATCTTTACCGGATGAAGCCGATCATACTTTTTTCGTGCCTCTGAGTAAGTCAAACGGTCCAGAGTCTTTATCTCCATAATTTTCCTCTCACGATGCAATACTCCACAGTTCGGCGAGCATGGCGGATGGTGTTGCCCACAGTTCACACAAACTGGAGCGTCTGGTGCGATGGTCGCCCACATTCCCTGCAGTTAGGGCTGGAAGTACAACGGGAGGACATGTGCCCGAACTTCCAGCACCTAAAACACCGCATAGGGGGAGGGACATAGGGCTTTACGTCGCACCGGTATACCATCACCTTGACCCTCTCAGGCAGTGTATCGCCTTCGAAGGCCAAGATAAAAGCACCGGTGGCAACCCTCTGGTCTTTAGGTCCCCTGTGCACTCGCCGAACGAAGTGAACCCCCCGACGTTCCAAGTATGTTCTCAACTCCTCATCGGTCTGAGAGAGGAGATCTCTATGGTAGATGAGACCCTGGACCATGTTGAGGGACTTATGAGGCGTGATACTGACTGGAACATCACCCAGCTTGTCGCAGGCAAGTAATGCCCTCGACTGTGCTGGGGACGCCGTCTGTATCAACACTGCCCCACTGCGCATTTTCGAAAAGGATTCTATTTCACCGAATTAATCTTCTAGCTGTTCCACGAAAAACTGCGGCTTGGTGGTCATAAATGACTCTCCATCTAAACGCGCACAAACAAGGTATTGTGGCGAATATGGCTCCGATCTATTCCGGGCTTGTCGTTCCTCCCACGGGGTGGCGAGGGAAGGAAACGCCTTAGGGTCATATGTAGACGCGTTGAATTCTGTCTTGCCACGCTTAGAGACGCCGTTTTCGCGACCGGCCACGCTTTTATTTGCTCGTTTCATTGTCGTCCCACGAGCAGCTAGGGAAAAGAGGTCCACCCAGGCAGAGCCCCGCTTGCCTGGGTAAGCCTTGTACAACTGAGGTGCGGCAGGTTCCTCAGAGGTTGCTCGCTAGCGGCTGTTCAATCTCAACAGCCATGCATCTCCTCGGCACGTAGCACACCTTGAGATTGAGGGGTTTTTTAGAGAGGTTTTTACCGTCCTCGCGACCCGGGCGATTAAGCCAAGATCCCCGGGCCGAACGGTGGTCGTTGAAGCACGCACAGAGCTTACGGTGTAGCGGACTGTTGGCGCGACACAGCCCACAGCTCAGGACCCCGGGTTCGCCAAGCCCGTACTCAGCAAATTAATGCTGAGCCCCTGAGGGGAAGTGCAAGATCCTCACGTGATGCGAGGATCTGTACCTCATCGTCCGATGCAGAAGATGAGGTGGCAGGTGGCTGTAGAGCCACCGAAGACTCTTTGGTCTTCTTTTTCCGTCCCTCTCGCTGGCCCTTAGGTTTGCAGGGCCGGGAGGGCTTCTCTATAGTGGCGTCAGTGGTGGAGGAAGAGCGGGAAGCCCTTCTACCAATAGGTTTGGGATCCTTCCGCCTGTGGCTGGGATCCGCTGGATCACTAAGAGAAGCCTCGGAAGGGAGTGCCCCAAGGGACCCCTTCCGAGAGAGGGGAGCCGGAGGAGGCTGCTCCTTCTCCGGCTGGGAGGTGGGGACTGGTGTCCCCGATGTTAGTGGTGGAGTGGCCCCCTCAGGTGGTAGTGGGGGGGCAGTGAGAGGAGAGCCCCCGACCTTGATGGGGGTAGATGAGCTTTGATGGCCCTTTGGGCCCACAGATGGTTGCTGCAAGGTAGAGAAACGAAGAGGTGGTGATGATGCAACAGCAGCAAAAGACGTTGTCAGAGAAACCGGGTGAAGCCGTTCATATTTTTTACGCGCCTCAGTATGTGTCAGTCGATCCAGGGTCTTTATTTCCATTATCTTCCGCTCTTTGCGGAGCACAGTACAGTCTGGAGAACAGGGTGGATGTTGCTGCCCACAGTTTACACAAATAGGTGGAGGAGTACACGGAGCGTCCGGGTGTGATGGACGCCCGCATTCCCTACATGTGGGGCTGGAATTACACCTGGAGGACATATGTCCGAATTTCCAGCATTTAAAGCAGTGCATAGGGGGAGGAATATAAGGCTTTACATCACACCGGTAGACCATAACCTTGACCTTTTCGGGCAATGTATCGCCGTCAAAGGCCAAGATAAAAGCACCGGTGGCTACCCTATTATCCTTCGAACCCCTATGCACGCGCCGGACGAAGTGGACACCCCGTCGCTCTAGGTTGGCGCGTAGCTCGTCATCCGACTGTAAAAGAATGTCTCTATGGTAGATAAGTCCCTGGATCATGTTCTGCGATTTGTGGGGTGTTATACTGACCGGAACGTCACCCAGCTTATCGCAAGCAAGTAATGCTTTCGATTGGGCGGATGACGCTGTTTCGATCAGTACCGAACCGCTCCTCATTTTCGACATGCCCGAGACTTCACGAAACTTATCTTCAAGGTGTTCAACGAAGAAAAGTGGTTTCGTTGACATGAAGGTTTCCCCATCCGTTCTGCTGCAAACGAGATACTTCGGAGAGTAAGACTCATCCCTATCTTTAGCCCGCCGTTCCTCCCAAGGGGTGGCCAGGGAAGGGAACGTTCGGGGATCATACGTCGCTGCATTATAAGCAACTCTTCCTCTCTTAGAGACGGCGTTTTTGCGACCGCCCACGCTATTTATTGCTCGTTTCATGTCTGTCCCACGAGCAGCTAGGGAACTAAAGGTCCACCCAGGCAGAGCCCCGCTTGCCTGGGTAAGCCTTGTACAACTGAGGTGCGGCAGGTTCCTCAGAGGTTGCTCGCTAGCGTCTGTTCAACCTCAACAGCCATGCATCTCCTCGGCACGTAGCACACCTTGAGATTGAGGGGTTTGTTATAGAGGTTTGTACCGTCCTCGCGACCCGGGCGATTAAGCCAAGATCCCCGGGCTCTGAGACGCACAACGTTCCACCGTCGTGCCGAACGATGGTCGTTGAAGCACGCACAGAGCTTACGGTGTAGCGGACTGTTGGCGCGACACAGCCCACAGCTCAGGACCCCGGGTTCGCCAAGCCCGTACTCAGCAAGTTAATGCTGAGCCCCTGAGGGGCATCCGGGATACAAAATACGCGTATCTCCAGCTACGCCTGCACACGTAGCGTCGCTACGTATCTCGGCTCGCGCATGCGCACTAACTGCTGCACAAAACACGTGCTCTGTGCTGAACATCTCTATCACTGCGTGTTTGTGTGTTTATTGTTGACAAAGTCTGCATTAATTGAGTAAGTGCGGACAGTGCTGTGGGAGTATTCTAAAATCGAATACAGAGATGCTAACTTGCGTGGTTTACCTTGGTAAGAAATTTGTTGTTGTTGTTAGGTTGTTTAAGGGGGACAAAACTACAATGGTCATCAGTCCTCCATTCCATCTCTAGGCGGCAGAAGTAAAACCATACACGTGAGAGATATCACGCACAGAGTTTAAAATTGCGATGTGGGAGAGGAGTCCCACCGAGTCCAGAAAACATAATCAAGAACAAGACAAAACGAAGAGATGGTCACACAAACACAATTTACAACAAATAAACCGATGGCCGTGGTTGACCGACCATAAGAATAAAAAAAAAGGAAAAGTCAACCACTCGGTAACACACAGAAATCTCCAGTTAAATCGAATGATAAAAACCCCCTGCTCGTATAAAACGTAAAACTGTATCTGCCATTGTGGCATCGTCACCTAAAACTTCCGATAAAACAGCAGGGAGGTTAAAATGTCTCCGCAAGGCGGCTAAAAGGAGGCAGTCCAACAATATGTGGACGACTGTCAAATTGGAGCCACACCGACATTGGGCTGGGTCCTCACCCCGAAGGAGATGTCCATGGGTGAGCCACGTATGCCCAATGCGGAGGCGACATAAAACCACTGAGTCCCGTCGTGAACCGCGCATGGAGGAGCGCCATGCAACCGTCGTTTCCTTGACCACCCGGAGCTTGTTGGGCGCGTGCAGGCTACGCCACTCAGTATCCCAAAGCTGACGTACTTTCTTGTTGTTGTTGTTGTTGTTGTTGTTGGTTGTGTAAGGGGGACAAAACTGCAATGGTCATCAGTCCCCCATTCCATCTCTAGGCGTCAAAAGTAAAGCCAAACACGTAAAAGATAATACGCCTAGAGTTTAAAATATCGAAGTGGGAGAGGAGTCCCACTAGTCCATAAAACATCAAGAACCACAAGACTAAACAAAAGATGGTTACACAAAGACAACTTACAACAAAGAAACCGATAGCCATGGTTGACCGACCATAAGAATAAAAAAGGAAAAGTCAACCACTCGGTTTCACAAAGAAATCTCCAGTTAGAGAGAACGATAAAATCCCCCTGCTCGAATAAAACGTAAAACCGTATCTGCCATTGTGGCATCGTCACCTAAAACTTCCGATAAAACAGCAGGGAGGTTAAAATGTCTCCGCAAGGCGGCTAAAAGGGGGCAGTCCAACAATATGTGGACGACTGTCAAATGGGAGCCACACCGACATTGGGCTGGGTCCTCACCCCGAAGGAGATGTCCATGGGTGAGCCACGTATGCCCAATGCGGAGGCGACACAAGACCACTGAGTCCCGTCGTGAACCGCGCATGGAGGAGCGCCATGCAACCGTCGTTTCCTTGACCACCCGGAGCTTGTTGGGCGTGCGCAGGCTATGCCACTGGCGCAACAATGAACGGAGATCAGAAGCTGGGAGGCCGATCTCTAGACAGGACATACCTACAGCCTGCTTGGCAAGCCTGTCAACCCGTTCATTGCCCGGGATACCAACATGACCTGGAGACCAGACGAACACCACCGATCGCCCGGACCGTGTAATGGCATAAAGTGTCTCCTGAACGGCCAACACCAGGGTAGACCGTGGGTAACACTGCTCCAGAGCTCGAAGGCTGCTCAGGGAGTCGCTGCAAACAACAAAAGACTCGCCTGAGCAAGACCGGATATGCACAAGAGCTCTGTGAATGGCCACCAGCTCTGCAGTGTAAACACTGCAGCCATTCGGCAGAGAGTGCTGTTCCACATGGTCACCGTGTGTATAGGCAAATCCAACACGGTCATCCACCATTGAGCCATCGGTGTAGATCAGGTCATAACCACGGAACTCCGCTATGACAGCCGAGAACTGACGGCGGAGCGCCTCCAGTGGTACTGAGTCCTTGGGCCCATGGGCCAAGTCCAGCCGAATAGACGGCCTTGTCAAACACCATGGAGGTGTATGCACCTGGACCCGATATGGACACGGAAGGGGCAAAGACTCAAGTTCCAGGAGGAGGGACCGAACTCTATAGGCTATCGTATGACCTGACCTGGGGCGTCGCTGATGGTGAGGGACGACCACATTAGAAAAAAGAAAACGACGGTTTGGGTGGCCTGGGGAGCAATACACGTTCGCTGCATAAGCTGTGAGCAGGTGTTGGCGGCGGATCCCCAAAGGTGGGATCCCAGCCTCCACTAGTAAACTGTTCACCGGGCTGGTGCGGAAAGCGCCCGTCGCAATGCGGACCCCACAGTTGTGAATGGGGTCCAGGAGATGCAGTGCTGAAGGTGCCGCAGACCCATAGGCAATGCACCCAAAATCGAGACGGGACTGCACCAGCGCCGTGTAAAGCCGCAACAGTGTCGAGCGATCAGCACCCCAGGTCGTATGACCCAGGTGGCGGAGAAGGTTGAGATGGCGCCAGCACTTCCGTTTCAGCTGACGGATGTGGGGGAGCCACGTCAGCCGGGCGTCATAGACCAGACCCAAAAACCGATGCGTGTCTACCACTGTCAGGAGTTCGTCGTTAAGGTAAAGTTCAGGGTGAGGGTGGACGGTCCGACGCCGACAGAAGTGCACCACTCTAGTCTTGGTGGCAGAAAACTGAAAGCCATGACTTAGGGCCCAGGTATGTGCCTTCCGAATAGCACCTTGCAACCTACGCTCAGCAACCTGGGTGCTGCAGGAACTAAAAAAGATACAAAAGTCGTCAGCGTAAAGAGAAGGGGAGACCGACGATCCAACTGCTGTCGCTAGACCATTGATGGCAACTAAAAATAATGGAACACTTAAAACTGAGCCCTGAGGAACGCCATTCTCCTGGATGTATGAGGCGCTCAGGGAGGCACCAATTTGAACACGAAAGGTACGGACAGCTAAAAAATTCTGGATAAAAATCGGTAGGGAGCCCCGGAGGCCCCAGTCATATAAAGTGTTGAGGATGTGGCGTCGCCAGGTGGTATCGTATGCTTTGTGCATATCAAAGAAGACGGCAACAAGGTGTTGGCGCCGGGAAAAAGCTGTGCGGATTGCAGACTCGAGGTACACCAGATTATCGGTGGTAGATCGACCCTGGCGAAAACCGCCCTGGCATGGAGCCAACAATCCTCGAGTCTCAAGAATCCAACACAACCGCCGACTGACCATCCGCTCCAGCAGTTTGCACGGCACGTTAGTCAGGTTAATGGGCCGATAGCTATCCAAGGAAAGAGGATTTTTGTCAGGCTTAAGCACTGGGATGATGATACTCTCCCGCCACTGTGACGGGAAAACACCATCACACCAAATGCGGTTATAGACCGCAAGTAGGTTTCGCCGACTATCTGCTGAGAGATGTTTCAGCATTTGACTATGGATGCTATCAGGCCCTGGAGCCGTGTCAGGACATTGTTGAAGAGCACTGAGGAGCTCCCACTCAGAAAAGGGGGTGTTGTAAGATTCAGAGCGGCTGGTACGAAAGGAGAGAGACTGGCGTTCTACCCTCTCCTTTACTGCACGGAAGGCCGGTGGATAATTTGCAGAGGCAAAGGCACGAGCATAATGCTCGGCGAACATCTCTGCAAGTGTGGCCGGGTCCGTACATAGGACTCCATTTGAGGAGATCCCAGGGATTCCCACTGGTGTCTGTAATCCCTGTAGCCGTCTGATCTTACTCCAGACCTGCGAGGCTGAGGTGCCTGTCCCAATAGTGGAAACGTACCTCTCCCAGCACTCCCGTTTCCGTCTTCTTATAAGCTGGCGAGCACGAGCGCGAAGCCATTTAAAATTGATTGTTGTTGTTGTTGTTATTTGGGTGTTTAAGGGGGACAAAACTACAACGGTCATCAGTCCCCCATTCCATCACAAAATGTCAAAAATAAAAGCACGGACGTGAAATGAATGCGCCCAGAGGTTAGGTTTGTGAAGTGGGATGGAAATCCCACTGGGTCTATAAAACATCAACAAAACGGAGAAGAAACAAAGGAAAGGGGATGAACACACAAAGACACCTTACTACAAAGAGCCCGAAGGCAGTGGTTGACCGACCATAGGAATAAAAAAGGAAAAGTCAACCACTCGGCAGTGCAAGGAAAATACCAGTCATAGAGACTGATAAAAACCTCCTGCTCGAATAAAACTTAAAACTGAATTCGCTGCTGAAGCATCGTCACGTAAAATATCTGATAAAACGCCAGGAATGTTAAAACGACGCCGCAAGGCGGCTAAAAACGGGCAGTCCACTAGGATGTGGACTATTGTTAAGTGGGAGCCACAACGACACTGGGGCGGGGCCTCACCACGAAGGAGATGTCCGTGGGTGAGCCACGAATGGCCAATACGGAGTCGACACAGCACCACGGAGTCCCGACGAGAGGCCAGCACGGAAGAACGCCATGCGGTGGTGGTCTCCTTGATTAGCCGAAGCTTGTTGGGTGTGCCCAGGCTATGCCACTCGGCATCCCAACGCTGATGTACGCGGTGGCGCAACAACGAACGGAGATCAGACGCCAGGAGGCCGATGTCCAAAATGGACGCACTGACTGCCTGCCTGGCAAGTCTGTCAACACGTTCATTGCCCGGGATGCCGACATGACCCGGGGACCAGACGAACACCACTGATCGCCCGGACGCACCAATGGCCCAAAGTGTCTCCTGTATGGCCAACACCAGAGGAGACCGTGGGTAACAGCGCTCCAGAGCTCGGAGGCTGCTCAGAGAGTCGCTGCAAACAACAAAAGACTCGCCGGAGCAGGACCGGATATGCATGAGAGCTCTGTGAATGGCCACCAGCTCTGCAGTGTAAACACTGCAGCCATTCGGCAGAGAGTGCTGTTCCACATGGTCACCATGAGTATAGGCATATCCCACACAGCCATCAACCATTGAACCATCTGTGTAGATCAGGTCATAACAACGGAACTCTGCTATGACAGCAGAGAACTGACGGCGGAGCGCCTCCAGTGGAACTGAGTCTTTGGGCCCCTGGGCCAAATCCAACCGAGTAGACGGCCTTGGCAAACACCACGGAGGTGTACGGGCACGGACCCGATAGGAAGATGGAAGGGGAGAAGACTCAAGCTCCTGCAGGAGGGACTGAACCCGATAGGCAATCGTATGACCTGATCTGGGGCGTCGCTGATGGGCACGGATGACCACATCAGGAAAGAGGAGACGATGGTTCGGGTGGCCTGGTGAGCAATACACATGGGCTGCGTAAGCCGCAAGTAGGTGTTGGCGGCGGATCCCCAAGGGTGGAACACCAGCCTCCACTAGTAAGCTGTTCACTGGGCTGGTGCGGAAGGCACCCGTCGCGATGCGAACCCCACAGTTGTGAATGGGGTCCAGGAGATGCAGTGCCGAAGGTGCCGCAGACCCATAGGCAATGCACCCAAAATCAAGACGGGACTGCACCAGCACCGTGTAAAGCCGCAACAGTGTCGAGCGATCAGCACCCCAGGTCGTATGACCCAGGTGGCGGAGAAGGTTGAGATGGCGCCAGCACTTCCGTTTCAGCTGACGAATGTGGGGGAGCCACGTCAGCCGGGCGTCAAAGACCAGTCCTAAAAAACGGTGAGTTTCCACTGCCGTAAGTGGTTCGTCATTCAGATAAAGTTCAGGGTGTGGGTGGACAGTCCGACGCCGGCAGAAGTGCATCACTCTGGTCTTGGAGGCAGAAAACTGAAAGCCATGAGTAAGCGCCCAGTTCTGCGCCTTCCGAATAGCGCCTTGCAACCTGCGCTCGGCAACTTGGGTGCTGCAGGAACTAAAAGAGAGACAAAAGTCGTCAGCATAAAGAGAGGGGGACACCGACGATCCAACCGCTGCAGCTAAACCGTTGATGGCGATTAAAAATAATGGGACACTTAAAACGGAACCCTGAGGAACCCCATTTTCTTGGATATGAGAGGAGCTCAGGGAAGCACCAATTTGAACACGAAAGGTACGGACGGCTAAAAAATTCTGAATAAAAATCGGTAGGGAGCCCCGGAGGCCCCAGTCATGTAAAGTGTTGAGGATGTGTCGTCGCCAGGTTGTATCATATGCTTTGTGCATATCGAAGAAGACGGCAACGAGGTGTTGGCGCCGGGAAAAGGCTGTGCGGATTGCAGACTCGAGGTACACCAGATTATCGGTGGTAGATCTACCCTGGCGAAAACCGCCCTGGCATGGAGCCAATAAACCCCGAGTCTCAAGAATCCAACACAACCGCCGACTGACCATCCGCTCCAACAGTTTGCATGGCACGTTAGTCAGGTTAATGGGCCGATAGCTATCCAAGGTCAGAGGATGTTTGTCGGGCTTAAGTATGGGGATGATGATACTCTCCCGCCACTGTGACGGGAAAACACCATCACACCAAATGCGGTTATAGACCGCAAGTAGGTTACGCCGACTATCTGCTGAGAGATGTTGCAGCATGTCGCTATGGATGCTATCAGGCCCAGGCGCCGTGTTAGGACATTGTTGAAGAGCACTGAGGAGCTCCCACTCCGTAAAAGGAGTGTTGTAAGATTCAGAGCGGCTGGTACGAAAGGAGAGAGACTGGCGTTCTACCCTCTCCTTTACTGCACGGAAGGCCGGTGGATAATTTGCAGAGGCAAAGGCACGAGCATAATGCTCGGCAAACATCTCTGCAAGAGTGTGCCGGGTCCGTACATAGGACTCCATTTGTGGAGATCCCAGGGATTCCCGATGTAGTCGGTATTCCCTGTAGCCACCTGATCTTACTCCAGACCTGCGAGGCTGAGGTACCTGTCCCAATAGTGGAAACGTACCTCTCCCAGCAATCCCGTTTCCGTCTTCTTATAAGCTGGCGAGCACGTGCGCGAAGCCGTTTAAAATTGATTAGGTGCTCCTGCGAGGGGTGCCGTTTGTATCGCTGTAAGGCCCGCCTGCGGTCTTTAATGGCCTCAGCGATCTCCGGCGACCACCACGGCACTGTCTTACGCCGTGGGCACCCTGATGTACGTGGAATGGTCGCGTTCGCAGCAGAAATGATGGAATGTGTGGCGCTCTCGACCACCACATCGATTTCCTCGAGTGGGGGAGGGCCAACGATGGCAGCAGAAGCATAGTCTTCCCAGTTAGCCCTGTGCAGAACCCACCTATGTGGGCGCGCAGGGGACTCGCGTTGTGGGAGTGACAAAAAGACAGGGAAATGGTCACTGCCACACAAGTCGTCATGGGCTCTCCAGTGAACAGATGGTGGAAGGCCGTGGCTGCAGATCGACAGATCAATGGCCGAAAAAGTGCCATGTGCCACACTAAAGTGTGTGGGGGCACCTGTATTTAAGAGGCAGAGGTCGAGTTGAGTTAGGAAATCCTCGACAACCCTGCCGTGACCTGAGATCGTAGAACCACCCCACAAGGGACTGTGGGCATTGAAGTCGCCCAACAGTAAGAAAGGTGGTGGTAGTTGAGCAACAAGTGCAGCCAAGACGTTCACAGATATGTCACCATCTGGCGGCAAGTAGATACTGCAGATAGTCAACTCCAGTGTGGTCCTCACCCTGACAGCCACTGCTTCTAATGGTGTTCGAAGGGGCACGCGTGCACTATACACAGAGGTGAGGACATAAACACACACTCCACCTGAGACGCGGTTATATGAGCTACGGTTGCAGAAAAATCCCCTGTAGCCACGAAGGGCAGGGGTCCGCATTGCTGGAAACCAAGTTTCCTGAAGAGCAATGCAGAGAGCAGGTGTCGTGCTCAGAAGCTGCCGTAGCTCAGCCAGGTGGGAAAAGAAACCGCCGCAGTTCCACTGGAGAATGACATTGTTCGAGTGCTGGGAAGACGTGAATGAGACAAATGAGCAGGTCATACCTCAGCATCACTTGCATCCACCGATGGAGGTTTATCAGTTTCAGTCATCGGTTTGTCAAGGGCGTCCCCGAGAGCGAGGTCCTCGGGTGACGCAAGAATCTCCACCTCATCCTCAGAAGTAGAGGCGGAGGCAGAGGGGAGTGGTGGCACTGAAGCCACCGTGGATTCTTGTGATTGGCCTTTCTTTGGCCTTTGTTTTCCCCTCCGTTCCCTCGGGGGCTTCGCCGGTGGGAGGTGCTCCTCGGACTCAGCCACAGGGACTGAGGAGGAGCGCGAAGCCCTACGACCAGCAGTCTGCGAGCGCGCCCGCTGCTGGTTAGTGTCGCTACCGACACTGGCGGAAGGGAGCGTCCCAAGGGACCCTTTCCGTGTGAGGGAAGCCGGAGAAGGTTGTTCTTTCTCCGGCGGAGAGGTGGTAGCTGATCCCGAGGCTTTCGCCTTGGGAGCTTTGGATGGATGGCCCCCAACCTCCGTGGGGGCAGGCTTAGGTTGGCGGCCCTGGGGGCCCACAGGAACAGAGGAAGTAGAAACTACTGTCGCCGCCAAGGAGAGTGGCGACGACGTCACTGCTGCGAACGTTTTTGTCATTGTTACCGGGTGCAAACGATCAAACTTTTTCTTGGCCTCATTATAGGATATACGGTCCAGGGTTTTATATTCTGTAATTTTCCGCTCCCGTTGAAATGCGGGGCATTGCGACGAGCAGGGAGGATGGTTCTGACCACAGTTTACGCAGATGGGAGGCGGAGTGCATGGGGCGTCCGGATGTGCTGGACGCCCGCAGTCCCTGCATGTAGCACTGGACATGCAACGGGAAGACATGTGGCCGAACTTCCAGCATTGGAAGCACCGCACAGGGGGAGGAATATAAGGCCGCACGTCAACACGGTAAACCATCACCTTGACCTTTTCGGGCAACGTATCACCCTCAAAGGCCAAGATGAAGGCACCAGTTGCGACCCTATTATCCTTGGGGCCCCTATGGACACGCCGGATAAAATGAACGCCTCGTCGTTCCAGGTTCGCCCGTAGCTCGTCATCCGTCTGTAGCAATAGATCCCGATGAAATATTACACCCTGGACCATATTCAGGGACTTGTGTGGAGTAATAGTCACTGCAACATCACCCAGTTTGTCACAAGCGAGTAACGCCCGTGACTGGGCAGGAGATACTGTGTGGATGAGGACAGAGCCGTTGCGCATTTTAGACAGTGACTCCACTTCCCCAAAGCTGTCCTCCAGATGGTCCACAAAGAACTGAGGCTTGGTCGCTGAGAATGAGTCCCCATCAGTCCTGCTGCACACGAGATACCTTGGAGCATATTCATCACTCGGATTTGCGCCCCGACGTCCCTCCCAAGATGCAGTCAGGGAGGGGAACGTTTTGGGGTCATACGTGGAAGCATTGAATTTTCCTCGCTTAGAGACGGCGGTTGTACGTCCACCAACGTCACCCGATTTTTGTCTCTTCATTGCGGGTGATCCGCCCCGATGCCACCCACTCCGATCAGGGGCTCTCCTCATGGGCGCCACCCAGCCACAGCAACGTCACCTGGCGGGATGACCGTTGCCGGGAGTCCTGATGCCCCACAGAGACAAGCATCGACTCCTTGGCTTGCACGAGGAGTATGCAGCTCTGGCACCGGTAGAGCGATCCCTGTGTTGTCAGGGGGCTACATCCAAGAGGGTACATGACGACCCCACCACAACGGACTGGCTACCGTGTTGGCTTTCTGGCGCTACGTGAACCATCAGAAAGGAGAGTGCTGAGATGGCAGTGCACAATGGACGCGACTTGCACGGAAAATCAGTGACGTGCCCAGTGGCAGAAGAGAATCAGCAGTCGCAAGTCCATTCCATGATGGGTGCATTAGATGGCATGGCACAAGAATGACATGTTGCACCACGTAAGGTGTCCTTCCCCAAATGGGTCGCTCTTCTGAAAAATTTTGAAAAATGGAGGGTCAAACCCACATAGGGGACCACAGATGGAAAGCCGAAAAGTATGAAGACTCCTTTTAGTCGCCTCTTACGACAGGCAGGAATACCGCGGGCCTATTCTTACCCCCGAACCCGCAGGGGGGAACCCCATTTTCCTGGACATGAGAGGAGCTCAGGGAAGCACCAATTTGAACACGAAAGGTACGGACGGCTAAAAAATTTTGAATAAAAATCGGTAGGGAGCCTCGGAGGCCCCAGTCATATAAAGTGTTGAGGATGTGGCGTCGCCAGGTTGTATCATATGCTTTGTGCATATCGAAGAAGACGGCAACGAGGTGTTGGCGCCGGGAAAAGGCTGTGCGGATTGCAGACTCGAGGCACACAAGATTATCGGTGGTAGATCGACCCTGGCGAAAACCGCCCTGGCATGGAGCCAATAATCCCCGAGTCTCAAGAATCCAACACAACCGCCGACTAACCAGCCGCTCCAACAGTTTGCAGGGAACGTTAGTCAGGTTAATGGGCCGATAGCTATCCAAGTTCAGAGGATGTTTGTCGGGTTTAAGTACGCCTGATCTTACTCCAGACCTGCGAGGCTGAGGTACCTGTCCCAATAGTGGAAACGTACCTCTCCCAGCACTCCCGTTTCCGTCTTCTTATAAGCTGGCGAGCACGAGCGCGAAGCCGTTTAAAATTGATTAGGTGCTCCTGAGAGGGGTGCCTTTTGTATCGCTGTAAGGCCCGCCTGCGGTCTTTAATGGCCTCAGCGATCTCCGGCGACCACCACGGCACAGTCTTACGCCGTGGGCACCCTGTGGAGCATGGAATTGCAGCTTTTGCAGCAGAAACAATTGTGTGAGTGACGCCCTCACCCACCACATCGTTGGAATCGAGTGGGGGAGGTTGAACAATAGCAGTGGACGTGTAATCTTCCCAGTTAGCTGTTGTTGTTGTTGTTGTTGTTGTTGGGTTTTTGAAGGGACTAAACAACGACGGTTATCAGTCCCTTTTTCCAGTCCAAGAGATAAAACATTGTGTTAAGCGATCCGAAGTGAATGCACTAACAAGTCAAAGTTTAAAACTTACAGACTAATAGAAAGGAAGGATACGATTAAAAACGAAGAAGGGATAAAATAGCTGAAACATTACAAGAGTGTTGTTGCTGAGTGGTCACAAGGATATAAGGAACACACCCAGCCACTCTGGAACACGTTAAAACCGCCTACCTAACAGACTTAAGCAGGCGGAGGACAGAGAAACGACAGAGAAACACAAACATTAAATGGACTTGTAAAGTCCACACGCACGCATAAAATTTAAAACAGAGTCAACCATGGAGGTGTTGTCAGCTAATGCAAGCTGCAAAACGTCAGGGATATTAAAATTTCGTCTCACTGCGGCTAAATTGTGGCATTCAATTAAGATGTGGGCGACCGTCAAAGGCGCACCACATCGACACTGCGGAGGGTCCTCGCGACGCAGGAGATGACCATGCGTAAGCCAAGTATGGCCTATACGGAGTCGGCAAAGGACAACCGACTCCCTGCGAGAAGCCCTCATGGACGTCTTCCATGCAGCGGTAGACGGCTTGACAGCACGGAGCTTATTTGGTTCATTGGAGTCTGCCCATTCCGAATTCCAAACCTTTAAGACCTTGCGGGTCAACTGGGTTTGGAGGTCGGAAACTGGGAGGCCAATGTCCAGGGACCCCATAGTGGTGGCCTGCTTGGCCAGCTGATCCACACGTTCATTGCCTGGTATACCTACATGCCCTGGCGTCCAAACAAAAACGACAGAACGGCCTGACTCGCCAAGGGCGAATACAGCATCTTGAATGGCTCGCACTACTGTGTTTTTCGGTAGAAACTGGTCGAGGGCCTGTAAGCCACTCAGGGAGTCGCTACAGATGACGAACGACCCCCTGGGGTGAGCTCTGAGGTGTTCAAGAGCTCTCAAAATACCGACCAGTTCTGCGGTGAAGATGCTGCTTCCACAAGGCAATGACCGCTGTTCGATGTGGTCACCATGGATAAAGGCATATCCAGCATGGCCATCGACCAAAGAACCGTCCGTGTACACAGTGTTTGCTCTGTGAAACGTATCAATCAGGGCATAGAACCGGCGACGGAGAAGCAGTGGTGAAATCGAGGCTTTTGAATCCCGGGACAAGTCCAGCCGAAGCTCCAGGCGAGGAATTTTCCAGGGGGGGATGCGGAGGGAGTAATGTTAAGGTGGAGGAAGGGGTAAGGAATCAAGTGAGGAGAGAAGGGAACGGACGCGGACCGCAATCGGGAGACCCGACCTGGGCCGACGTCGTGGGGAAGGGAGTGCAGAAAGTGGGAAGAGAAGCCTGTGGTTCGGATGGCGGGGTGAAGCATGAACCCGGGCAACGTAGCTCACCAACAGCCGTTGCCGGCGATATCGCAGAGGGGGAACACCAGCTTCAGCTAGAAGGCTCGTTACGGGACTGGTGCGAAAAGCCCCTGTTGCGAGCCGCACACCTGTGTGGTGAACAGGGTCTAGGACTCGCAAGGCAGAAGGGGCTGCCGAGTCATAAACCAAGCTCCCGTAATCAAGCCGAGACAGAATGAGTGACTTGTAGAGCTGAAGAAGGGTGGAACGGGCTGCTCCCCAACTAGTATGGCTGAGGCATCGAAGGACATTTAAATGCCGCCAACACTTCTGTCTCAGCTGACGTAGGTGTGGCACCCATGTCAGCCGGGCATCGAAGACCATGCCCAGGAAGCGATGTGTTTCCTCAACCTGAAGTAGTTCACCACCCAGGTAGAGCTCTGGGTCAGGGTGAACTACCCGACGGCGACAGAAGTGCATCACGCGGGTTTTCCGTGCGGAGAACTGAAATCCGTGAGAAGAGGCCCATGAGTGGGCCTTTCGGATGGCACCCTGCAGCCGCCGTTCAGCTACGCCGATGCTAACGGAGCTGAAATACAGGCAGAAGTCATCGGCGAACAGGGAGCAACTGACTGATGACCCCACAGCCGCAGCGAGACCGTTTATCGCCACTAAAAACAATGGAACGCTGAGGACGGATCCCTGTGGGACACCGTTCTCTTGAATACGTGGGGAGCTAAAAGATGCCCCAACCCTCACCCGGAACGAGCGATGGGAGAGGAAATTGTGAATAAAAATAGGAAAGGCACCCCGTAGGCCCCAGTCATGAAGAGTTGTTAAAATATGGTGGCGCCAGGTGGTGTCATACGCCTTTCGAAGGTCGAAAAATACAGCAACTAAATGTTCACGCCTAGCGAAGGCAGTGCGAATGGCCGACTCCAATGACACGAGGTTGTCAATGGTAGAACGGCCCTGGCGAAAGCCCCCTTGTTGTGGAGCAAGGAGTCCGCGCTCTTCAAGGATCCACATAAGCCGCCGACTCACCATACGTTCGAAGAGCTTGCAGAGAACGTTGGTGAGGCTGATCGGACGGTAATTGTCAGCCACCAGGGGATCTGCACCAGGTTTCAGCACCGGGATGACAGTGCTTTCCCGCCACTGCGACGGGAAAGTGCCCTCTGCCCATAGATGGTTAAACAGGGCGAGAATGCGGCGTTGAAACTCTGGTGAAAGGTGTCGGAGGAATTGGCCGTGAATCCTATCAGGTCCTGGAGTTGTATCAGGACACGCAGCAAGGGCAGTTCGGAACTCCCACTCGCTAAACGGGTCGTTGTATGTTTCCCGACGACGAATGCGGAAGGACAACATTTTCCGCTCGGCCCGCTCTTTGAGGGAGCGAAAGTCGGCACTGTACGCGGCAGTCGCAGAGCATTGTGCGTAGTGGTCTGCCATATGCTCGGCGATAGCTGTAGGGAGCGTGCAGAGCACACCCCGGATGGTGAGGGATGGGATTCCTGTCGGCGGGCGGTATCCAAAGACGCGTCGGACTTGCGTCCATACCTTAGTCAGGGAGGTGCGGGAGCCGATACTGGCTACATACCGCTCCCAGGAATCCTGCTTACTCTGCTGTACGAGTCGTCGAGCACGCGCACGGAGCCGTTTAAAGGCCACCAAATTCTCTACGGATGGGTGGCGTCGATGGCGCTGGAGCGCTCGCCGACGTTCCCGGATGGCCTCAGCAATCTCCGGTGTCCACCAAGGCACGGACCTACGCCTAGTGGAACCGGTGGTTTGTGGAACTGCCGCCTCAGCGGCCATGACAATACTATTAGTCACCTGCTGGACTGCGTCGTCAATGTCATCTGGTAGCGGTGGAGCAATGACGGCAGTTGAAGCATACACACTCCAATCAGCCCTACGGAGACACCAACGGGGTAAGCTGTCTGCAGCTTGGTACCGCAGGAGCGACACAAAGATGGGAAAGTGGTCGCTGCCACAGAGGTCCTCATGCACACGCCAACCAAGGTGTGGTCGAAGGCTGGGGCTGCAGACGGAGAGGTCGATCGCTGAATACGTGCCCTGTGCCACGCTAAAATGCGTGGGGGCACCTGTATTCAGGAGGCAAAGGTCTTGGTGCGCCAATAAGGTCTCAACATCCCTACCGCGGCCTGTGGCCTGGAGCCCACCCCACAAAGGGTTGTGGGCGTTGAAGTCCCCCAATAGGAGGAATGGTGGGGGAAGTTGGGAGACCAGAGCGGTAAGGGTGTTGAGAGACACGGCCTCATCCGGAGGAAGGTACAAGCTGCAGACAGTAAATTCCTGTGTCGCCCGGATTCTAACAGCCACTGCCTCAAGAGTGGTTGTGAGTGGCACGGGGGCACTGGGGACAGTGTCCAAGATATACAGGCAGACACCGCCAGACACCCTGTCGTAAAGGGTCCTGTTCCGGTAGTAGCCCCGATACCCACGGAGGGCAGGGGTCTGCTGTGCTGGAAACCATGTCTCCTGTAGGGCGATACAAAATGCAGGGTAGCTGTACAGTATTTGTCGCAGCTCAGCCAGGTGATTAAAGAAGCCGCCGCAATTCCACTGGAGGATAACATGTCCTCCACGCTCTAAGGCCATAAAAGGAAAGAAAAGAAGAAGATCAATCCATAGGAGCGCCTGCTGCCTGATGGTCAGGCTCAACAGAATCTATGACCATAGAATCAGTTGATTCCGGTTGTGCAGATCTCCTATGGTCGAGTGAATCATGGAGTGCGAGATCCTCAGCGGAAGCGAGGATCTCGACCTCAACCTCTGAGGCAGAGGATGCGGGTGTGGGTGGCTTGGAAGCCACCAAAGAATCCTTTTTCTTCTTCTCTTTCTTTTTACCCTCTCGCTGGCCCTTGGGTGTTAAGGGCCGTGGGGGCTTCTCAACAGGGGCTGCAGGTGCCGACGAAGAGGTGGAGGCCCCTCGATCAGCAGCCGCGGGATCCTTCAGCCATCGGCCGGGATCCACTTTCCCACGAAGAGAAGCCTCGGAAGGGAGTGTCCCGTGGGACCCCTTCCGGGCGAGAGGAGCCGGAGAAGGCTGTTGTTTCTCCGGCTGTGGGGTGGGGACCGACGTCCCCTGTGATGGCTTATCTGTTGCTCCCAAAGTGAATAGTGTGGGAGCAACTGAAGGTGTTGGGCCCCCAACTGTCAAGGGGGCAGGTGGAGTGGGTCGGGCCTGGGGGCCCGCTGGCATTGGTGGTGCACTCTGTAGTTTAGAAACTGTGGGGATCGACGATGATGCAACTGTGGCATATGATGTCTTCATGCTCACAGGATGGAGCTTGGCATACTTCTTCTTGGCCTCTGAGTATGATAACCGGTCCAGGGTCTTATATTCCATAATTTTACGTTCTTTATGAAGAACCGTGCAGTCTGGCGAACATGGAGAGTGATGCTGCTTGCAGTTGACACACACTGGAGGAGGGACACAAGGGGCGTCCGGATGTGAGGCACGTCCGCACTCCCGACATGTAGGGTTACCATCACATCGGGAGGTTGGTTGGTTGGTTTGATGTTTTAGGGGGACAAAACTGCGGAGGTCATCAGTCCCCCATTCCATCAAAGAGCTAGAGAAGTGCGGAAACACTGAAAAGTTCGACCAGAGTTAAAATTGCTACGGGGGGAAGACCCCACTCAATCAATAAAATGTAAACAAATTCGACAAAGAACAACAAGTCAGGAGACAACACAAAAGGACACAATCACACGGAAACAGCAAACAAATGTGGAAATAAAATGACAAAGACAATGTTCGTGGTTGACCGACCATGAAAATAAAATAGGAAGGGTCAGCCACGGGGCAACACAAGCTTCATATAGAGTTGTAAAAACCGCTGTCATGAATAAAACCTAAAACAGAATCAGCCATATTGGCATCGTTACATAAAACTTCAGATAAAATTTCAGGAAAATTAAAATCCCGCCGCAGAGCGGCTAAAAGATGGCAGTCCAACAAAATGTGGGCCACCGTCAAGGGACAGCCACAACGGCAATGAGGCGGGTCCTCACCGCGGAGGAGATGGCCATGGGTCAGCCAAGTGTGAGTCCCGGCGAGAGGCCCGCATGGACGAGTGCCACACAGCTGTGGTCTCCTTTATTGCCCTGAGTTTGTTGGGGTGGCTCAGGCTACGCCACTCTGCGGCCCAAAGCTCACGTACTCTATGGCGCAACACAGACTGGTAATCTGATGCCGGGAGACCAATGTCTAACACGGACGCATGGACAGCCTGTTTAGCTAGCTCATCGGCTCGTTCGTTGTTTGGGATGCCGATGTGACCAGGTGACCAAATGAAGACTACAGAGCGTCCTAACTGGTCGAGAGCAAATAGTGTCTCATGTATAGCCAGCACCAAGGAGGAACGTGAATAACATTGCTCGAGTGTGCGAAGACTGCTCAGGGAGTCACTGCAAAGCAGAAAAGACCCACCTGAGCAGGAGCGCATATGCTCAAGAGCACGGAGAATGGCCACCAACTCGGCAGTGTACACACTGCAGCCATCCGGCAGAGACCGCTGCTCTGCGTGATCGCCATGAACATAGGCAAAGCCAACACGGCCATGAACCATCGAACCGTCCGTATAGATGATATCGTGTCCAGTGTACTCTGCAACGACGGCAAAGAACTGACGGCGGAGTGCCTCGGGAGGAACAGAGTCTTTAGGTCTATCGGCCAAGTCCAGCCTAGAGCATGGCCTCGGTACACGCCATGGGGGCGTACGCGTACGGGCCCGATGCGGAGATGGGACAGGGAAAGACTCTAGTTCCAACAGAAGGGACTGGACACGGAAGGCGATCGTGTGACCGGAACGGGGTCGCCGTTGTTGAGGACGGACGACCGTGCGGGAGAATAGCAAACGTTGGTTCGGGTGGCCTGGCGTGCTATGAACATGAGCAGCATAGGCCGCGAGCAGTTGCTGGCGGCGGATCCGCAGAGGTGGGACCCCGGCCTCTGCAAGTAAACTGTCCACGGGACTGGTGCGGAAAGCACCCGTCGCGATGCGAACCCCACAGTGGTGAATGGGGTCCAGCAAGCGCAATGCCGAGGGGGATGCGGAGCCATAGGCAAGGCATCCAAAGTCCAGACGGGACTGCACCAAAGCGTGGTATATCCGCAACAGTGTGGACCGATCAGCACCCCAGTTGGTATGGCCCAGATGGCGGAGGACATTTAGCTGGCGCCAGCACTTCTGTTTCAGCTGTCGAATGTGAGGGAGCCATGTCAGCCGAGAATCAAATACGAGCCCTAAAAACCTGTGTGTTTCAGCAACCTCTAAGAGGTGGTTGTCAAGATAAAGTTCGGGCTGTGGATGAACCGTCCGACGCCGACAGAAGTGCATAACTCTGGTCTTTGCAGGAGAGAACTGGAAGCCATGGGCCAGAGCCCAGGACTGTGCCTTCTGAATGGCTCCTTGTAACCTACGTTCAGCAACTTGGGTGCTGGAAGAGCTAAAAGAAATGCAGAAGTCGTCAGCATAGAGAGAGGGGGATACTGACGACCCAACTGCTGTCGCTAAGCCGTTTATGGCTACTAAAAATAAGGGGACACTCAAAACAGAGCCCTGAGGAACCCCATTTTCCTGCACATGAGAGGTACTACGAGACGCACCTACTTGAACACAAAAAGTACGGACAGCTAAAAAGTTTTTAATAAAAATCGGGAGTGAGCCCCGAAGACCCCAACCATGTAACGTGCGAAGTATGTGGTGTCGCCAGGTCGTATCATACGCTTTTTGCATATCAAAAAAGACGGCTATCAGGTGTTGGCGCCTGGCAAAGGCTGTGCGGATCGCGGACTCGAGGTACACCAAGTTGTCGGTGGTGGAGCGACCTTGGCGGAACCCGCCCTGGCATGGAGCCAGTAAGCCCCGAGTCTCGAGGATCCAGCACAACCGCCCACTGACCATGCGCTCCAACAGCTTACAGAGGACATTGGTCAGCATAATGGGCCGATAGCTATCCAAATGAGCAGGGTTTTTGCCTGGTTTCATCACCGGTATGATGATACCCTCCCGCCACCGCGAAGGGAATACCCCGTCGCACCAGATGCGGTTGAAGAGCGCAAGGAGATTACGCTGGCTCTCCGCTGAAAGATGTTTCAACATCTGGCTGTGGATGCTATCGGGTCCTGGAGCCGTGTCCGGACACTTTTTAAGAGCGCTTAGGAATTCCCACTCTGTGAACGGCATGTTATATGCCTCCGTACGGCGGGTGGTAAAGGAGAGGGGCTGGCGTTCCACCTGATCCTTTAATGTACGGAAAGCTGGGAGGTAATTCTGAGAGGAGAAGGCATGAGCATAATGCCCGGCAAACAGCTCTTCAAGCGTGGCCGGGTCCGTGCATACTATGCCATTCACAGAGATCCCTGGGATTCCTGCTGGTGTTGGGTGTCCCCTTAAACGCCTTATCTTGTTCCAGACCTGGGTGGTGGAGGTACCCGCGCCAATGGTGGAGACATACCTCTCCCAACACTCTTGCTTTCGTCTCTTAATGAGATAACGTGCACGTGCACGGAGCCGCTTGAAAGCTACGAGGTGCTCCAGAGACGGGTGCCGCTTGTACCGTTGTAAGGCCCGTCGGCGATCTCTGATAGCCGTTGCGACCTCTGGCGACCACCATGGTACCGTCTTACGCTGTGGGGACCCCGACGAACGGGGAACGGTAGCTTCTGCAGCTGAATCAATGGTACGCGTGGCACCCTCGACCGCCACATCGACGTCGTCGAGTGGGGGAGGACCAACAGTGGCAGCAGAGGTAAAGTCGTCCCAGTTAACCTTGTGTAGGGCCCACATGGGCAGGCGCCCTGGGGATTGACGTTGTGGGAGTGACAGGAAAATGGGAAAATGGTCACTGCCGCACAAGTCATCGTGGGCTCTCCAGTGGACAGATGGTGAAAGGCCATGGCTGCAAATAGACAGATCAATGGCCGAGAACGTGCCATGCGCCACACTAAAATGTGTGGGGGCACCCGTGTTCAAGAGGCAGAGGTCAAGACGAGATAGTAAGTCCTCGACTACTCTGCCTCGGCCAGAAATCGTGGAACCACCCCACAAGGTGTTATGGGCATTAAAGTCACCCAGTAGTAAGAAAGGTGGAGGGAGTTGACAAAGTAGTGCAGCCAAAACAGTCTGAGAGACGTCACCATCAGGAGGGAGGTAAAGACTGCAAACGGTGAACTCTTGCATTGTCCTTACCCTCACAGCCACCGCTTCCAACGGCGTCTGAAGGGGCACAGACTCGCTATATACAGAGGTAAGGACATACACACACACACCACCTGATACCCTGTCATACTGGCTGCGATTACAATAATATCCCCTGTAGCCCCGGAGGGCAGGGGTCCGCATTGCCGGAAACCATGTTTCCTGGAGGGCAATGCAGATAGCGGGTGTTATGCTCAAAAGGTGTCGCAGCTCAGCCAGGCGGGTGAAAAAACCGCCGCAGTTCCACTGGAGAATAACGCTGTCTGATAACTGGGATTACATGAGGCAATATGAACTATTTATTATACCTCATGATCACTCGCTGACACTGCTCGCGAAGCTGTAGATTCTACTTCCATCGGTTTCGATGGTCCTTCGAGATCTAGGTCTTCAGGAGACGCTAGTATCTTCACCTCGTCCTCGTCCTCTGAGGAGGAGGGCGGGGGTAGAAGTGGGGGAACCACCGGTGTCTCTTTGGTCTTCCCGTGTGTTTGCTTCTTCTTGGAAGCCTCTCGCTTTTCTTTTGGCTTCTCACGTCTGGAGGGCGTCGGGGACTCAGTCTCCGAGACTGAGGAAGACCTTGCGGCCCGACGACCAGCCTTCTTGGCCACGGTTTGCCACTGGCCGGTAGCTGTCGTCCCAGAGGAAGAAGCCGAGGAGGGGTGGGACTCAACCGAACCCTTCCTCGCGAGAGGAGCCAGAGAAGGCTGTTGCTTCTCTGGCTCTGGGGTGGGGACCAGTGTCCCCATTGGTTGGGATGGTATTGCTCCCGAGGTAGAGGGTTTGGGAGCAATACAAGGAGATCCACCCCCAGCTGTCAAGGGGGGGAGAGTGGATGGTTGGGCCTGTGGGCCCACTGAGATTCGCTGAACAGATGGGGTCAAAGATGGCAGAGTTGGAACAGTTTTAAGTGCTGTCGCAAAACTTTTACCCATGGTCACGGGGTGCAGCTTAGTATATTTGCGCCGTGCCTCTGAATAGGTCAGTCTGTCCAGGGTTTTATACTCCATTATTTTCCTTTCTTTATGGAGGACTGTGCAATCTGGCGAGCAGGGTGAATGATGTAGTCCACAGTTAACACAGACTGGAGGTGGGACACAAGGGACGTCTGGGTGTGATGGACGTCCACACTCCCGACATGTGGGATTGGCCTCACACCGGGAAGACATGTGCCCAAACCTCCAGCACTTAAAGCAGCGCATAGGGGGAGGGACGTAGGGCTTTACGTCACACCGGTAAACCATCACCTTGACCTTTTCAGGTAATGTGTCACCCTCAAAAGCCAAGATGAAAGCACCGGTGGCGACCCTGTTGTCCTTCGGCCCCCTATAAATGCGTCGGATGAAGTGGACACCGCGCCGCTCTAGGTGTGACCGTAGCTCATCATCAGATTGCAACAACAGATCTCGATGGTAGACAATACCCTGGACCATATTAAGGCTCTTATGAGGCGTTATGGTAACGGGAACATCACCCAGCTTCTCACAGGCGAGCAACGCCCGCGACTGTGCTGGGGATGACGTCGTTATCAAGACTGACCCAGATCGCATCTTGGACATACCCTCCACCTCTCCGTACTTTTCTTCCAGATGCTCAACAAAAATCATTGGCTTAGTCGACGCAAATGATTCCCCATCAGTGCGTGAGCAAACTAGGTATCGGGGGGCATAAGACTCTCCTTGACTTCTGGCCTTGCGTTCTTCCCATGGCGTAGCCAGGGAAGGGAACGAACGGGGGTCATATCCAGCAGCATTACTATCTCCTCTTCCACGCTTAGAGACGCCGTTTTCGCGGCCGGCCACGCTTTTATTCGCTCGTTTCATTTTCGTCCCACGAGCAGCTAGGGAAAAGAGGTCCACCCAGGCAGAGCCCCGCTTGCCTGGGTAAGCCTTGTACAACTGAGGTGCGGCAGGTTCCTCAGAGGTTGCTCGCTAGCGGCTGTTTAACCTCAACAGCCATGCATCTCCTCGGCACGTAGCACACCTTGAGATTGAGGGTTTTTTTATAGAGGTTTATTCCGTCCTCGCGACCCGGGCGATTAAGCCAAGATCCCCGGGCTCTGAAACGTACAACGTTCCACCGTCGCGCCGAACGATGGTTGTTGAAGCATGCACAGAGCTTACGGTGTAGCGGACTGTTGGCGCGACACAGCCCACAGCTCAGGACCCCGGGTTCGCCAAGCCCGTACTCAGCCAATTAATGCTGAGCCCCTGAGGGGGTGCTCGCTTCATTCTCGTCCCACGAGCAGCTAGGGAACGAGGTCCACCCAGGCAGAGCCCCGCTTGCCTGGGTAAGCCTGATACAACTGAGGTGCGGCAGGTTCCTCAGAGGTTGCTCGCTAGCGGCTGTTCAACCTCAACAGCCATGCATCTCCTCGGCACGTAGCACACCTTGAGATTGAGGTTTTTTTTTATAGAGGTTTGTACCATCCTCGCGACCCGGGCGATTAAGCCAAGATCCCCGGGCTCTGAAACGTACAACGTTCCACCGTCGCGCCGAACGATGGTCGTTGAAGCACGCACAGAGCTTACGGTGTAGCGGACTGTTGGCGCGACACAGCCCACAGCTCAGGACCCCGGGTTCGCCAAGCCCGTACTCAGCAAATTAATGCTGAGCCCCTGAGGGGTTCCCAGTTAGCCCTGCCTAAAGCCCACCTGGGGGGGGGGCGTTCTGGGGACTGACGTTGTGGGAGTGACAGAAAAAGCGGAAAATGGTCACTGCCACACAGATCGTCGTGGGCTCTCCAATGGACAGATGGTGGAAGGCTGTGGCTGCAGATCGATAAATCAATGGCCGAGAACGTGACATGTGCCACACTAAAGTGTGTGGGGGCACCAGTATTTAATAGGCAGAGGTCGAGTTGAGAAAGTAAAGACTCGACTACTCTGCCTCGGCCAGAAAGCGAAGTACTACCCCACAACGGGCTTTGGGCATTGAAGTCGCCCAATAAGAAGAAAGGCGGGGGTAGTTGCGATATAAGTGCAGCCAAAACATTCAAAGAAATATCACCATCTGGAGGGAGATAAAGGCTGCAGACGGTAAACTCTTGTGTTGTCCTTACCCTGACAGCCACTGCTTCTAGTGGTGTACGAAGGGGCACAGGTTCACTATGAACAGAGGTAAGGACATACACACATACACCACCTGAGACCCTGTTATATGAGCTACGGTTACAGTAATATCCCCTGTAGCCACGAAGGGCTGGGGTCCGCATTGCTGGAAACCATGTTTCCTGTAAGGCAATGCAGAAGGCAGGTGTTGTGCTTAAAAGGTGTCGTAGCTCAGCCAGGTGGGGGAAGAAACCGCCGCAGTTCCACTGGAGGATAATGCTGTCTGATAACTGGGAAGACATGGAGATTACAAATCAGCGTCACTCAAATCCGCTGTCTGCCTTTGTTCTGGCTCAGTATCCATAATTTCTGCGATGTCCCCGACGGCGAGGTCGTCTGGGGACGCTAGAATTTCCACCTCGTCCCCAGAGGTCGAGGTGGAGTGGTGAGGTGGCTCAGGAGACACCGTGGTATCCTTCACGTCGTTTTCAACCTTTTTCCTCCGGTCCTTCTTGCCCCTCGGGGGCTTCGCCGGCAGGGCTGGCTTCTCAGACTCAGCCTCAGGGACTGAGGAGGAGCATGAGGCCCTGCGTCCAGCAGCCTTCGGTTTTGCCTGCTGCTGCGTGTGTCAGAAGTGACACGGGCGGAACCCTCGGAAGGGAGTGTCCCAAGGGACCCCTTCCGAACGAGGGGTGCCGGAGTGGGTTGTTGTGTCTCCGGCAGAAGGGTGGAGGTTGCTCCCGAGGCAGTTACCTGGGGAGCAGAAGAAGGAAGGGGGCCCCCAACCACCTTGGGGGCAGATGTAGGTTTGCGGCCCTGGGGGCCTACAGAAAAAGAATGAGCAGACAAGATGGGTGTCGCCACAGATGATGAAGATGATGCAATTGCCGCAAAAGACGTTGTCATGGCCACTGGGTGCAAGCGCTCAAATTTCTTTTTTGCCTCAGCATAGGTCAACCGGTCCAAGGTCTTATACTCGATGATTTTCCTTTCTTTCCGGAGCACAGGGCATTGTGATGAGCAGGGAGGATGCTCCTGGCCACAGTTCACACAGATGGGCGGCGGAGTACATGGGGCGTCCGGGTGGGCTGGACGTCCACAATCCCGGCAAGTGGCGCTGGAAGGGCAACGGGACGACATATGCCCAAACTTCCAGCACTGGAAGCATCTCATAGGAGGAGGGATGTAGGGTTTGACATCAACCCGGTAGCACATCACCTTCACCTTCTCTGGCAGTGTATCGCCTTCAAAGGCTACGATGAAGGCACCGGTGGCAACCCTATTATCTTTCGACCCACGATGGATGCGCCGGACGAAGTGAACACCTCGCCGCTCGAGGTTGGCGCGCAGCTCCTCATCGGATTGTAAGAGGAGATCCCGGTGAAAAATAATACCCTGGACCAGATTGAGGGACCTATGTGGCGCAATGTTGACCGCGATGTCTCCCAGCTTATCGCAGGCAAGCAATGCCCGCGACTGGGCAGGGGATGCGGTGTGAATCAACACAGAGCCATTGCGCATCTTGGAGAGGGACTCCACATCTCCAAACTTCTCCTCCAGATGGTCTACGAAGAACTGAGGCTTTACGGTCGCAAATGATTCCCAATCAACCCTTGTACAGACCAAATATCGAGGCGAATAAGGCTCATTGATGGTAGTAGCCCTGCGTTCCTCCCAGGGCGTGGCCAAGGAAGGAAACGACTTGGGGTCATATGAAGAGGCATAAAACTTACCACGCTTAGAGACGGTGGTTATACGTCCACCAACGTTTTCTTTTGCTCGTTTCATGTTGTTTCCACGAGCAGCTAGGGATCTAAAAGTCCACCCAGGCAGAGCCCCGCTTGCCTGGGTAAGCCTTATACAACTGAGGTGCGGCAGGTTCCCCAGAGGTTGCTCGCTAACGACTGTTTAACCTCAACAGCCATTCATCTCCTCGGCACGTAGCACACCTTGAGATTGAGGGGTTTTTTATAGAGGTTTTTACCGTCCTCGCGTCCCGGGCGATTAAGCCAAGATCCCCGGGCTCGGAAACGTACAACATTCCACCGTCGCGCCGAACGGTGGTCGTTGAAGCACGCACAGAGCTTACGGTGTAGCGGACTGTTGGCGCGACACAGCCCACAGCTCAGGACCCCGGGTTCGCCAAGCCCGTACTCAGCAAATTAATGCTGAGCCCCTGAGGGGAAGTGCAAGATCCTCACGTGATGCGAGGATCTGTACCTCATCGTCCGATGCAGAAGATGAGGTGGCAGGTGGCTGTAGAGCCACCGAAGACTCTTTGGTCTTCTTTTTCCGTCCCTCTCGCTGGCCCTTAGGTTTGCAGGGCCGGGAGGGCTTCTCTATAGTGGCGTCAGTGGTGGAGGAAGAGCGGGAAGCCCTTCTACCAATAGGTTTGGGATCCTTCCGCCTGTGGCTGGGATCCGCTGGATCACTAAGAGAAGCCTCGGAAGGGAGTGCCCCAAGGGACCCCTTCCGAGAGAGGGGAGCCGGAGGAGGCTGCTCCTTCTCCGGCTGGGAGGTGGGGACTGGTGTCCCCGATGTTAGTGGTGGAGTGGCCCCCTCAGGTGGTAGTGGGGGGGCAGTGAGAGGAGTGCCCCCGACCTTGACGGGGGCAGATGAGCTTTGATGGCACTTTGGGCCCACAGATGGTTGCTGCAAGGTAGAGAAACGAAGAGGTGGTGATGATGCAACAGCAGCAAAAGACGTTGTCAGAGAAACCGGGTGAAGCCGTTCATATTTTTTACGCGCCTCAGTATGTGTCAGTCGATCCAGGGTCTTTATTTCCATTATCTTCCGCTCTTTGCGGAGCACAGTACAGTCTGGAGAACAGGGTGGATGTTGCTGCCCACAGTTTACACAAATAGGTGGAGGAGTACACGGAGCGTCCGGGTGTGATGGACGCCCGCATTCCCTACATGTGGGGCTGGAATTACACCTGGAGGACATATGTCCGAATTTCCAGCATTTAAAGCAGTGCATAGGGGGAGGAATATAAGGCTTTACATCACACCGGTAGACCATAACCTTGACCTTTTCGGGCAATGTATCGCCGTCAAAGGCCAAGATAAAAGCACCGGTGGCTACCCTATTATCCTTCGAACCCCTATGCACGCGCCGGACGAAGTGGACACCCCGTCGCTCTAGGTTGGCGCGTAGCTCGTCATCCGACTGTAAAAGAATGTCTCTATGGTAGATAAGTCCCTGGATCATGTTCTGCGATTTGTGGGGCGTTATACTGACCGGAACGTCACCCAGCTTATCGCAAGCAAGTAATGCTTTCGATTGGGCGGATGACGCTGTTTCGATCAGTACCGAACCGCTCCTCACTTTCGACATGCCCGAGACTTCACGAAACTTATCTTCAAGGTGTTCAACGAAGAAAAGTGGTTTCGTTGACATGAAGGTTTCCCCATCCGTTCTGCTGCAAACGAGATACTTCGGAGAGTAAGACTCATCCCTATCTTTAGCCCGCCGTTCCTCCCAAGGGGTGGCCAGGGAAGGGAACGTTCGGGGATCATACGTCGCTGCATTATAAGCAACTCTTCCTCTCTTAGAGACGGCGTTTTTGCGACCGCCCACGCTATTTATTGCTCGTTTCATGTCTGTCCCACGAGCAGCTAGGGAACTAAAGGTCCACCCAGGCCTGGGTAAGCCTTGTACAACTGAGGTGCGGCAGGTTCCTCAGAGGTTGCTCGCTAGCGTCTGTTCAACCTCAACAGCCATGCATCTCCTCGGCACGTAGCACACCTTGAGATTGAGGGGTTTGTTATAGAGGTTTGTACCGTCCTCGCGACCCGGGCGATTAAGCCAAGATCCCCGGGCTCTGAGACGCACAACGTTCCACCGTCGTGCCGAACGATGGTCGTTGAAGCACGCACAGAGCTTACGGTGTAGCGGACTGTTGGCGCGACACAGCCCACAGCTCAGGACCCCGGGTTCGCCAAGCCCGTACTCAGCAAGTTAATGCTGAGCCCCTGAGGGGCATCCGGGATACAAAATACGCGTATCTCCAGCTACGCCTGCACACGTAGCGTCGCTACGTATCTCGGCTCGCGCATGCGCACTAACTGCTGCACAAAACACGTGCTCTGTGCTGAACATCTCTATCACTGCGTGTTTGTGTGTTTATTGTTGACAAAGTCTGCATTAATTGAGTAAGTGCGGACAGTGCTGTGGGAGTATTCTAAAATCGAATACAGAGATGCTAACTTGCGTGGTTTACCTTGGTAAGAAATTTCTCAAGTTTTAAGGAAGCCGCCGCGGCTGAGGGACCGAGCTCATTGAAGCGCTGTGGTGCGATGCGCGAGGCGGTCCCCCGTCGGGGGTTCGAATCCCCTCTCGGGCATCGATGTTTGTGCTGTCTTTATTATAAGTTAATTCATAAGTAGTTTGTATGTTTAGGGACTGATGACCCCGCAGTTGTGTCCCATAAACTTTACAAACATTGGAACATTTTTTAAAAAGAAGCCAAGTAAGTATGAAAATTTTTTTTCGTTCAGTATTATAAATGTAAGGAAGTCTGCAATATCAAGTTCTTATTATGGCTGTACAATTGGGTGACGTCGTCGACAACCGCCGATATTTCGGCAGGAGGACACCCTGCCATTCTCAAGGCACAACTGCACTTAAGGAAGCAATGTGCAAGCTTATTTAATACCTCGGTTTGCAAAGGGTAAACAAGGAAGATAACACACACAGCAGAGTCAACACAACCAAAGATGACCAAAAATCAAAAATATCGATAGTGAGTTAATCAACATGTGAGGCAGCATTAATTTTGTCCCTCTGTTTTTTTACTAGAGACAGTGCCGGATTCCAAGCAGAATTTAAGCAAAAACCGCCATCTCTTTTTATAAGGTCGCTTGCTAGTTTAATTTCAACAGCTTCCTTAATAACACTATCGCAATAGGTGGAAGTGCATGCCAGAATCTCCGTGTTGTTGTATTCCATAGGATGACCGGTGTCAAGACAGTGTTCTGCAATAGCGGATTTGTTTGGCTGTTGTAAGCGCGTGTAACGTTTATGTTCAATACACCGATCTTCCATAGTCCTGATTGTCTGACCAATATATGACATGCCACAACTGCAAGGAATACGATATGCACCTGCCTTACGCAAACCAAGATCATCCTTTACGGACCCCAGCAGGGCCTTATCTACTTAATATGATAAAGAATGTTAATTTTAATTTGAAATTTATTAATTACCTAAAATTATATCAGTGCCTGATTTAGAAATTTGAAGTATTTATTACAATAAATGCTACGCTATTCTTCTGGCTAAATGACAATGTAACATGCCGAATTCAGTTCAGTTAATATCGTGTCTTCACTTTTTTTTTAAACTGTAAGTCTGCAAATAATCTTTGTAAAATCACAGGGTATATGATAGTTGATTTACAAATTAGGTGACCAATATTAGTTATACTTTCGGTATATTAGATGCTAATGGACAGTATTTTAGTGTTACTTTTCTTCTACTCTTATTGTGATGGCACCATCTCTGATGATAAAGACAAATTGAAATAATTTTTTTCTGTATTGGTCACATTTTATTTTCTTCCCAGAAATGTAATGAATTTGGTACACCACCTCAACAACTAAGAAAATACGATAATGGGATAGAAAACGTAGCTTTAATACGTAGATTTCGCTTTGAAGGGTGCGTATCTCTAATCAGGATACGTTTTATGTACTGCGATGTCTTCCGAAGACATAGCTCGAGATACGCTACACGGTGTGAAATGAACTTACGGCTTTCCGACATTTACTGGGATTTCGCCGCGTTGCTTCTGGCCGTTCACATGCCTGTTTGACAGGTTTTGAATAGACAGCAACGCCTCTACACACTGCAGTGCCTGGTTCGCCTTCCGTCCGTTTGTCTCAAACCGGGATACCCTTGGGTTTGTTACTGTGGGAACGAACAGTAATTGGAGCGCTATTCTTGGACGGAAAGGACATACAATGTGCTTACGGGGAGGTGGAGAAAATACTGACACTGTTCAACGCTTTTACGTTCAGCGATCTTCGAATCATACTGTACCAGATCCACCCATCTTTATTGCAATCCCCAGGTCCCTAAGAGAGACATGTTAACTTGAGGTACGTTTTCCACTGGCACGTTCTAATGGAACATGTGACTTCGTAACCTGATGTATTCATTTGATGTTAAAGGATGGATGGATGGATAGGATGTTATGGGCGCACGACAACTAGGTCTTTAGCGCCCGTACAAGATAATTGGGCGACACGTGTGACCTGATTAAAATGAAATGAAGACAAATAGGGAACAGAAGAGAAAGTAGCCAAAGTAGCCAAACGATAAGGGGAACGAAACAAAGACCCAACCAAACATGGCAAGGTAGGAACAGTTGGTGAGCGTCTAAGGTTTACAGACGTACTCAAAATGCCATGCCAGAGGAGTGGTGGGCGAACCATTCGTTAACGTCCTAAAACCTCCAGCCTAAAAGCTTAGGCCAGAGTCTGGAAAGTTCACAGAAATTGAATACTTTCGTCACACTCGCCTCGTCATCAGCTAAAACAGAGGGCAGGGGACCACAAAGAGCCACCGCTGCCCTAGCAGCACGGTAGGAAATACATTCCAGTAAAATGTGGCGTACAGTGACTTGCACACCACAAGCATCGCAAATCGGAGGGTCCTCCTGACGGAGTAAATAGCCATGTGTCAAAGGACAATGCCCGATTCGGAGACGTGTCAAGGCCACCTCATGCTGCCTCAATGAATGACAGGATGTTCGCCACGGTCGGACAGTGGGCTTAATCAACCGCAGTTTATTGTTCGTCACTGCCTGCCACGTCTCCTCCCACAAACGAAGGGCCTTCCGGCGCACCCCAGAGAGGATGTCCGGCAGGGGAACGGCACAATGAGTAATACCAGAACTGTCGCAAGCCTCCTTGGCAGCCCGATCAGCCATTTCGTTACCACTAATACCGACATGTCCTGGCACCCAACAGAATGTCACTTGCTTCCCCCGCTGCTGGAGAGTGGACATTCTGTCATGAATGAGCTGCACTATCTTCTCAGCTGGATACAAATTTCGTATTGATTGCAGCGCACTGAGAGAATCAGAGCACAGGAGAAACTTCGTGCCACGAACCCGCTGCATTTGTTCCAGCGCCCGCAGGATCGCATGGAGTTCTGCTGAGAAAACTGAGTATGCAGGAGGGAGGCGAGTCCTGATGGTGGTGTTGGGGAACACTATTGAACAGCCTATCGAGTCCCCCTGTTTGGACCCATCCGTGTACACCACGGTAAAATCACGATGCTGATCTAAAATGTGAGAGAACAGAGATTGAAATATAAGATCGGAAGTAGAATGCTTCTGAAAATGTGTCAACTCTAAAAGTAGTTTCGGCCGCTGGAGGAGCCATGGTGGACGTTTACTCCAACCTCGCTGTAAAACATTAAAACCAGACACATCCATATCTAAAAGACAATCTTGAGAACGTATCCCAAAAGGCCTCGTTGCCCGTAGCGTGTTACGAAACAGCCGTTCCGCAGGAGGGTGGGCAACGACCGGATGGGCTGGTGTATTTGGCGAGGACAAAGTCGTATATGCCTGGCGTGCCACGAGAAACTGCCGCCGCATGTGAAGTGGTGGCTCACCAGCCTCGGCGCAGATACTTGGTATGGGACTCGTGCGGAATACCCCAGTTGCGAGCCGAATCCCCTCATGATGCACCACGTCCAGCATCTTTAAATAAGAGGGTCTTGCTGACCCATACACGGTGCACCCGTAGTCTAGGTGAGAACGCACAAATGCTCTATAAAATCGTAGTTCTGTCGGCTCCCCATGAAGTGTGGCTAAGACCTTTTAAAATACTTAGTGCCTTCGGGCACCATCTCTTCAAATGTTTAAGATGTGGCAACCAGGTAAGTTTAGAGTCAAATGTCCCCCCAGAAAACGCACAGTGTCTTTAAAATTCAGAACGGTGTCCCTCATCCGCAGTTCAGGTAAGTTAAAAATAGAACGAGAACGGTTAAAACAAACACACACCGACTTCTCTGTTGAAAATTTGAAACCGGTCTTCTGCACCCATTCGTCGAGCTGCCGGAGAGTGAGCTGCAACTGACGAGTTGTCGTTGCAAGACTGGAAGAAGAACAGAAGACAGAGAAGTCATCAACAAATAGTGAACACTGGACAGGACTTTTCACAACACACGTGATACTGTTAATGGCTATAGCAAACAACGTCACACTTAAAACACTACCCTGAGGGACACCGTTTTCCTGCTCAAAGCGTTCAGAGAGCACGCCACCGACTCGGTATCTAAAAAAACGTGGAGAAAGGAATGACCGGATAAAAATTGGAAGGCAACCGCGAAATCCCCATTCGTGAAGCTGCCTAAGTATAAGATGCCTCCAAGTAGTGTCGTAGGCCTTCTCGATATCAAAAAATACACCCAGAAGGTGATGACGGCGCAGGAAAGCCTGTTGTATTGCCGCCTCCAGAGAGGCCAGGTTATCGAAGGTGGAACGATATCGCCTGAACCCACACTGGAAGCGACTAAGTAGCTGCCTTGATTCCAACATCCAGACAAGGCGGCGGTTGACCATCCGCTCCAGTGTCTTTCCAATGCAGCTAGTGAGGGCAACACTACGGTAACTGCTGGGGCATGTGGAATCTTTACCGGGTTTTAAAAGGGGAATTAAAATAGCCTCTCTCCACAAGTCGGGAAAGTGTCCTGACACCCAAATGGCACTAAAAAGGTTAAGGAGGATAACTTTGTTGCGATCTGTAAGGTGCCGTAACATAGCATAGTGGATCCCATCGTGACCAGGTGAAGTGTCTCGGGCTACACACAATGCAGAATCTAATTCCCACAGGGAGAAGGGGTGGTTGTACTCCTCCGTAATCGCGGACCTGAAGTCCAGCGTGCCCCCCTCAGCAGCCACTCTGTGGCGCCTGAATTCAGGATCCTGACTGGAGTGGCAGTAACAGAAGCGAAGTAAGTAGCCATGGTTTGGGCAATGTCTGCTGGTTGTTGTTGGTTGTTTTAAGGGGACTAAACAGCTAGGTTATCAGTCCCCTGTTCCTAGCTGAGAGTCAACTGTCAAAGATAAAACAACGCCCTGAAAATGACAATGCACAAAAGGGCAAGTTAATAATAGACAAGTCACTGACAATACAAAACGGAGGCACACAATTAGTAAAAGAATGTCACGAATAAAACTGCATAGCAGAGGTCATAGGCTGGCTGATCACAAAGAAAAAACAGGATGAGCCAGCCACACTGCAGACACTAAGAACTCCAAAGGACGTGAAAAGGTAAAAAGCTGGGTTGGTGGCAGCCCAAGATGTCAGGCCACAGCACCTACCGTTAGATCGAGTCATAAAAACCCGAAGCTTATTCGGTGCAGTCGCCGTAGCCCACTCGGTACTCCAAGCTTCGCGTACCTTCCGGTGCAACACCAGTTTAAAATCGTGTTCCGTGACACCAATTGTCAGAGGTGGTCCCATCGTGGCCTGCTTGGCCAGTCGATCTACATGCTCATTCCCTGGTATGCCAACATGACCTGGGGTCCACACAAAGACCACAGAACGGCCTGATTGGCATAGGGAGTGAACAGTGTCCTGGATCGACCGCACTATTGGGTGCCGAGAGAAACACTGGTCGATCGCTCGTAAGCCACTCAGGGAGTCAGTACAGATGACGAATGACCCCCTGGGGCAGGCTTTGAGATGTTGGAGAGCCCTGAGAATAGCGACCAGCTCGGCGGAGAAAATGCTACTCTCACAGGGCAGAGAATGCTGTTCTACATGGTTGTGATATAGAAAGGCATACCCAGCACGGCCATCTACTATGGAACCATCTGTGTAAATGGCGTCTGCGGCACGGAACGGCTCGAGCATTTGCAGAAACTGGTGACTGAGATGTGCGGGAGAAACAGAGGCCTTCGACACACGGGAAAGGTCCAGACGGAGCTGCAAACGAGGAATGGACCAAGGAGGGGTGTGAAAGGAATAGTGGAAAGTGGTTGGAAGTGGATAGGATGTGAGAGACGAAAGAAGGATACGAACACGGACCGAGATCGGGTATCCCGACCTTGGCCGTCGTGCAGGGATAGGTAGTGCAGCGTCTGGAAATAGGAGCCGGCGGTTCGGGTGGAAGGGCGAGGCCTGAACACGAGCAACATAGGATGCCAGCAGGTGTTGCCTACGGAACCGCAGCGGGAGGACTCCAGCTTCTACAAGGAGGCTTGTCACTGGGCTCGTGCGAAAAGCCCCCAAAGCTAAACGGACACCACAGTGTAAAATTGGGTCCAACGCCTGCAGTGCTGATGGCGCAGCCGAATCGTAGACTATGCAGCCATAGTCTAGGCACGACTGGATGAGCGCCTTATAAAGTTGCAGGAACGTTGGGCGTGACGCTCCCCAAACTGTATGGCTTAGACAACGTAGAAGATTAAGGTGTCCCCAGCACTTTTGTTTGAGCTGGCGAAGGTGTGGCACCCAGGTGAGATGGTTGTCGAATAACATGCCTAAGAAACGGTGCGTCTCTTCGACACGCAGCAGGTCATCAGCGAGATACAGTTCGGGGTCAGGATGGACTGCCCGACGCCGACAGAAATGCATCACCCGGGTTTTCGTAGCGGAAAATTTAAAACCATGAGTAAACGCCCACGACTGCGCCTTTCGAATAGCTATCTGCAACCGCCGTTCAGCAACGCCGATGCTAGTGGAGCTGAAATACATGCAGAAGTCATCGGCATTCGACGAGGTGTAAACTGATGACCCCAAAGCAGTAGCAAGACCGTTGATAGCGACCAAAAATAAAGGGACGCTTAGAACGGATCCCTGTGGGACACCGTTTTCTTGATAGTGAGGGGAGCTGAAACAGGAACCAATACGAACTCGAAAAGAACGTTGCGTGAGAAAATTCTGTATGAATACAGGAAGCGGACCGCGTAAGCCCCAGTTATACAGCGTAGACAGTATGTGGTGGCGCCAGGTGGTGTCGTACGCCTTTCGCAGGTCAAAGAACACAGCAACCAGATGTTCACGGCGTGTAAAGGCTGTACGGATGGCCGACTCCAGTGACACGAGATTATCGATAGCGGAGCGGCCACGACGGAACCCACTCTGTTGTGGGGGCAGGAGTCCCCGGTCCTCAAGGATCCACATAAGCCTCCGACTCACCATCCGTTCGAGGAGTTTACACGGAACGTTGGTGAGGCTGATTGGGCGGTAACTATCAGCCACCTGTGGATCAGCCCCAGGCTTCATCACTGGGATGATGATGCTATCCCGCCATTGGGACGGGAAGACACCCTCAACCCAGAGACGATTCAGCAAGGAGAGAAGTTGACGTTTAGAGTCCGCTGACAGGTGTCGGAGGAACTGACTATGGATGTGGTCGGGTCCAGGGGACGTCGCTGGGCATGCGGCAAGTGCACTTTCGAACTCCCATTCAGTGAAAGGGATGTTGTAGATTTCCTGGCGTCGCGTTCGAAAGGATATCTGCTTTCGCTCTGTGCGCTCCTTAAGGGCGCGGAAATCCGCATCATATGCAGCGGTCGCTGAGGTGCGAGCATAGTGGTGTGCCAAATGCTCTGCTATTGTGTGAGGGTCAGTGCAAAATGTACCCTGAATGCTCAGGCACGGAATTCCCACTGGTGGGCGGTGGCCAAAGAGGCGTCGAACTTGCGACCATACCCATGAAGGCGACGCTCGGGAGCCAATGGAGGCGACATAGCGCTCCCAGGAGGCCCTCTTGCTTTGCTGGATCAATCGCCGCGCCCGTGCACGGAGACGCTTGAAGGCAACAAGATGTTCAACACAAGGGTGGCGTCGGTGGCGCTGTAGTGCTCGCCGACGTTCCCGGATGGCCTCAGCTATCTCCGGCGTCCACCAGGGCACTGACTTACGGTGGAGTGATCCAAGTGAGACGGGTACGGTGTTCTCGGCAGCAGAAATGATGGCACGTGTGACCTGCTGGACAACGGTATCGATATCAGCCAGAAGAGGAGAGGGAAGCACAGCGGCTATGGAATATGCTGGCCAGTCGGCCCTACGGAGGGACCAGCGAGGCAGACGGGCAGCAGGTGGACACTGTGGGAGCGACAGGAAGATAGGAAAATGGTCGCTGCCACACAGGTCATCGTGGACCCTCCAAGTGAAGTGCAGAAGTAGGCTTGGGCTACAGACAGACAGGTCTATGGCGGAGAATGTACCGTGTGCCACGCTAAAGTGCGTAGCAGCACCAGTTGTTGTTGTTGTTGTTGTTGTTTAGAGGGGACTAGACTACGTGGTCATCAGTCCCCTGTTGCGAGCTAAGTCGATACAGCGTAATGCATCCTGCAAAACAATGCGTGACTCACATACAAGATAAACTCATAATGGGCACGTAATGGGGGGAAATGAGTTCAGGACACTCAAAGAAGAAATCCTAAAGAGGAAAGAAACGTAGAAAGAAGAAAACTGAAAGGGGAAAAAAAAACTGTACTAAAAGGTTTCAGCAGAAAAGTGTGGCTGGCTGATCGCGAGAATAATAAAGGATGAGCCAGCCACTCCGCACAATCTAAAACATACGGGTAAAAGCGGGGAGACAGCGCAAAAGAAAAAGAGTAAAAATTTGTGAAAGATGGGTGCCTGAGATATCAGGCTGAAATACCCACCTTTAGATCAAATGATAAAACCCAGCTGCACGGATAAAACGTAAAACACAATCAGCTGTAGCAGCGTCATCACCGAGAATAAAAGGAAGTGCAGCTGGCAGGTCAAATGACTGTCGTAAGGCAGCTAAAAGGGGGCAGTCCACAAGGATGTGGACCACTGTCAATGAAGTGCCGCAGCGACACTGTGGAGGATCCTCCCGTCGAAGTAGATGGCCATGTGTCATCCACGTGTGGCCAATACGCAGACGACAAAGGACAACTGACTCCTTCCGAGAGGCCCTCAGAGAGGACTTCCACGGAGCTGTAGAAAGCTTCACTGTACGGAGCTTGTTTGGGGTAGGTGAGTCAACCCACTCAGTGTTCCAAAGCCCTACCACCTTCTTTTGTAACTCTAATCGGTGGTCCCTCTCCTGAATACCAATTTCTAAGGGGCTTGCAGTAATCGCCTGCCTAGCCAGCCGATCCACGCGTTCGTTCCCCGGAATTCCTATGTGTGCCGGGGTCCAAACGAAAACCACAGTGCGGCCAGACTGAACGAGAAGGTCAAGAGATTCCTGAATTGACCGCACCAGTGGATGTTTTGGAAAGCACTGGTCAAGGGCTTGCAAGCCACTCAGGGAGTCGCTGCAGATAACATACGACTCCCCGGGACAGGCTATAAGGTGCTCCAATGCTCGATGGATAGCTATCAGCTCCGCAGAGAAGATAGTACTCCCACAGGGTAAGGCGTGTAGTTCAGTATGCTCATCGTGGGTGTAGGCATACCCACAACGGCCATCAACTAGGGACCCGTCGGTGTAGACAATTTCCGCGCCATGGAACGAACGAAGTACAGCCTGGAACTGGCGGCGGAGAGTCATCGGTGCAACAGAGGCTTTAGAGTCACGTGACAAGTCCAGCCGAAACTGCGGACGCGGTATAGACCAAGGAGGAACACGGGAAGGGTAATGGAAAGCAGGAGGAATAGGAAGGGATTCAAGTGAAGAGAGAAGGGAACGAACACGGACCGCGATCGGGAGACCCGACCTTGGCCGGCGTCGTGGGGAAGGAAGGACAACATCCGGAAATAGAAGCCTGTAGTTTGGATGGTGGGGTAAGGCATGTACATGGGCAGCATAGGCAGAGAGTAAGCGCTGCCGGCGGAAGCGCAGGGGCGGAACCCCTGCTTCAGCTAGCAGACTTGTCACTGGACTTGTGCGAAAAGCCCCTGTCGCCAAACGGACACCACTGTGGAGGACCGGGTCCAATACCTGTAGTGCTGACGGTGCTGCAGAGTCATATACGATACTTCCGTAGTCTAGGCGCGATTGTATCAGAGCCTTATAGAGCTGCAGAAGCGTTGGGCGTGATGCTCCCCAAGCCGTGTGGCCGAGACAGCGAAGGATATTAAGGTGTTTCCAGCATTTCTGTCGCAGCTGACGGAGATGTGGCTGCCAAGTCAGCCGGGCATCGAAAACCATACCGAGGAAGCGGTGTGTTTCTTCAACTCGAAGGAGTTCGTTATCTAGGTACAGCTCTGGATCGAGGTGAAGTGCCCGACGACGACAAAAGTGCATTACTCGGGTCTTAGAACCCGAGAAGTGGAAACCGTGGGATGAGGCCCATGATTGTGCCTTTCTAATGGCTCCCTGCAGCCGCCGTTCGGCGACACCAATGGTGGCGGAGCTGAAGTAAATACAAAAATCGTCTGCAAACAGGGAGGACGAAACTGAGGACCCCACCGTTGCTGCGAGACCATTGATGGCAATCAGGAAGAGGGGGACACTGAGAACAGAGCCCTGTGGGACACCATTCTCCTGGACATGGGGAGAGCTGAGACAGGTGCCTACACGAACTTGAAAAGAGCGGGCCGATAAAAAGTTCCGTATAAAAATTGGAAGGGAGCCCCTCAGACCCCAACCATGCAGTGTAGCCAGAATATGGTGGCGCCAGGTTGTATCGTATGCCTTACGGAGATCAAAAAAACCGCAACGAGATGTTCGCGCCTGGTGAAGGCAGTGCGAATAGCCGATTCCAGCGAGACAAGGTTGTCAATGGCGGAACGGCCTTGACGGAATCCCCCTTGTTGTGGGGCAAGAAGTTCGCGGTCTTCAAGGAGCCACATCAGCCGCCGACTCACCATTCGTTCAAGCAGCTTGCAGAGCACATTAGTAAGGCTGATTGGGCGGTAACTGTCAGCCACCAATGGATCTGCTCCAGGTTTCAACACCGGGATGACGGTGCTTTCCCGCCACTGTGATGGAAAGACCCCATCTGCCCAGATACGGTTAAACAGGGAGAGGAGTCGGTGTTGAAACTCAGCCGAAAGGTGACGGATGAACTGGCTATGTATCCGATCAGGTCCCGGAGAAGTATCGGGGCATGCAGCCAGAGCAGTTTCAAACTCCCACTCGCTAAATGGGGCATTGTAAGGTTCCTGGCGGCGTGTGCGGAATGATAACTGCTTCCGCTCGACCCTCTCTTTGAAGGTGCGGAAGTCTGCACTGTACGTTTCAGTTGCTGAGCAACGTGCAAAGTAATCCGCCATGTACTCAGCTATGGCTTGCGGGTCAGTGCAGAGTGCACCCTGAATAGTGAGCGACGGAATTCCTGCCGGTGGGCGATATCCAAAGAGGCGACGCACTTGGGTCCAGACCCGAGAAGGGGAGGCGCGAGAGCCGATAGAGGCTACAAACCTCTCCCAGGAATCTTTTTTACTCTGGCGAATCAATCGCCGAGCTCGTGCGCGGAGCCGCTTAAAGGCGATTAGATGTTCTAGAGAAGGGTGTCGCCGGTGCCGCTGAAGTGCGCGCCGGCGTTCCCGGATGGCCTCAGCGATTTCCTGCGTCCACCAAGGGACCGACTTGCGTCGAAGTGAGGTAGACGCGGTCGGGACAGTGTTCTCAGCAGCAGAAACTATGGCCTTCGTGACTAGCTGGACAGCCACATCAATGCCGGCTGGAAGCGTAGTTGGTACCACTGCAGCTGAAGCATATGCCGGCCAGTCAGCCCTATGGAGCGACCAATGAGGTAGCCGGTTTGCGGCCTGAGTCTCTGGGAGCGACAGAAAGATGGGAAAGTGGTCGCTTCCACAGAGATCATCATGGACGCTCCAGTTCAGACGAGGGAGGAGACTCGGGCTACAGATAGAAAGGTCGATGGCCGAATACGTCCCGTGAGCTACGCTGAAGTGCGTCGGAGCGCCCGTATTAAGAAGGCAAAGGTTTCGCCGAGTGAAGAGCAGCTCCACATCCTTACCACGAGCCGAGGTCTGTGTCCCACCCCACAGAGGGTGGTGGGCGTTAAAATCCCCCAGAAGGAGAAACGGCGGGGGGAGTTGAGCGATCAAGGCATCAAGGTCTGCAAGAGAAATAACCTCATCTGGAGGAAGGTAGAGGGAACAGATTGTCAGTTCCTGCCTGACTCTTATCCTTACAGCCACTGCCTCGAGATTCGTGGTGAGCGGCACCGCTGCACAGGGGACAGTGGCAAGGACATAGAGGCACACACCTCCAGAGACCCTGTCGCAAAAGGGGCGATTTTTGAAATAGCCCCGGTAGCCACGCAGGGCTGGGGTCCTCTGCACAGGAAACCACGTTTCCTGTATCGCTATGCAGATAACATGGAAGTTGCTCAGTAGTTGTTGCAGCTCAGCCAGATGGTGGAAGAAACCGCCGCAATTCCACTGGAGGATGTGGTGGTTAAAGACGTTAAAAGCCATGATTAAAACGTAAAATACAAAATATAAAATATTAAAATATTAAAAACGTTATTCCATAGGTTCATCTGCTGCAGCCGATTGAGAACCTACGGAGTCCAAGACAAGTCGTTCTGGGGATTCAGTAAGAGACAGATCCTCACGTGACGCGAGGATCTGCACCTCATCGTCTGATGCAGAAGATGAGGTAGCGGGTGGCCTGAGAGCCACCGAAGACTCTTTTGTCTTCTTTTTCCGTCCCTCTCGCTGGCCCTTAGGTTTGCAGGGCCGGGAGGGCTTCTCTATAGTGACACCAGGGGTAGAAGAAGAGCGGGAAGCCCTTCCACCCACAGGTTTTGGATCCTTCAGCCATTGGCTGGGATCTGCTGGAGCACTAGGAGAAGCCTCAGAAGGGAGTGCCCCGAGGGACCCCTTCCGAGCGAGGGGAGCCGGAGGAGGCTGCTGCTCCTCCTCCGGCTGGGAGGTGGGGACTTGTGTCCCCGGTGGTGGGGGTGGAGGTGCCCCCGCTGGTGGTGGTGGGGGGGCAGTGTGAGGAGTGCCCCCAACCCTGATGGAGGCTGACGAGCTTTGACGGCCCTTTGGGCCGACAGAAGGTAGTTGCACGGCAGGTCTGATCAGAAGTGGTGGTGATGAAGTAACTGCAGCGAAAGATGTAGTCATGGAAACTGGGTGAAGCCGTTCATATTTTTTACGTGCTTCTGTATATGTCAGGCGATCCAGGGTCTTGTATTCCATTATCTTTCGCTCCTTACGGAGCATGGTACAGTCTGTAGAACAGGGTGGATGTTGCTGCCCACAGTTGACACAGATAGGTGGAGGAGTACACGGAGCGTCCGGGTGTGATGGACGCCCGCATTCCCTACATGTGGGGCTGGAACTACATCTGGAGGACATATGTCCAAATTTCCAGCATTTGAAACAGCGCATAGGGGGAGGAATGTAAGGCTTTACGTCACACCGGTAGACCATGACCTTGACCTTTTCGGGCAATGTATCGCCGTCAAAGGCCAAGATGAAAGCACCGGTGGCTACCCTATTATCCTTCGAACCCCTATGCACGCGCCGGACGAAGTGGACACCCCGTCGCTCTAGGTTGGCGCGTAGCTCGTCATCCGACTGTAAGAGAAGATCCCTGTGATAGATCAGACCCTGGATCATGTTAAGCGATTTATGAGGTGTTATACTGACCGGAGCGTCACCCAGCTTATCGCAAGCAAGTAATGCTTTTGATTGGGCGGATGACGCTGTTTCGATCAGTACCGAACCGCTTCTCATCTTTGACATGCCTGAGACTTCACCAAACTTATCCTCGAGGTGTTCAACGAAGAAAAGTGGCTTCGTCGACATGAAAGTTTCCCCATCTGTTCGACTACAAACAAGATACTTAGGTGAGTATGCCTCATCCCTTTCTTTAGCCCGCCGTTCCTCCCATGGGTTGGCCAGGGAAGGGAACGTTCGGGGATCATATGACGCTGCATTATAAGCAACTCTTCCACGCTTTGAGACGCCGTTTTCGCGGCCGGCCACGCTTTTGTTCGCTCGTTTCATGTTCGTCCCACGAGCAGCTAGGGAACTAAAGGTCCACCCAGGCAGAGCCCCGCTTGCCTGGGTAAGCCTTGTACAACTGAGGTGCGGCAGGTCCCTCAGAGGTTGCTCGCTAGCGGCTGTTCAACCTCAACAGCCATGCATCTCCTCGGCACGTAGCACACCTTGAGATTGAGGTTTTTTTTATAGAGGTTTGTACCGTCCTCGCGACCCGGGCGATTAAGCCAAGATCCCCGGGCTCTGAAACGTACAACGTTCCACCGTCGCGCCGAACGATGGTCGTTGAAGCACGCACAGAGCTTACGGTGTAGCGGACTGTTGGCGCGACACAGCCCACAGCTCAGGACCCCGGGTTCGCCAAGCCCGTACTCAGCAAATGAATGCTGAGCCCCTGAGGGGAGCAGCACCAGTGTTCAGGAGGCAGATGTTCAGCTGGTTCAGTAGTGTCTCAACATCCCTACCCCGTGCCAAGGTCTGCATGCCACCCCACAAAGTGTGGTGGGCATTGAAATCCCCCAAAAGAAGGAAGGGTGGGGGAAGTTGGGCGACCAAGGCAGCGAGGTCCACAGGAGAGACAGCCTCATCTGGTGGGAGATAGATTGAACAGATTGTAACATCTTGCACTGCCCGGAGCCGAACAGCAACCGCCTCTAGGGGCGTTTGAAGAGGCACGGCGGCGCTCGGAACAGTGGCTAGAACATAGATGCGAACTCCACCAGAAACTCTGTCATACATAGGCCGATTTTTAAAATAGCCCCTGTAGCCTCGAAGGGCAGGGGACCGCGTCGCTGGGAACCAGGTCTCTTGAAGAGCGATACAAAAGGCAGGTGTTTGGCTGAGAAGTTGTCGTAGCTCAGGCAGGTGATGGAAAAAGCCGCTACAATTCCACTGGATGATGTTTCCTTCTGGCTGTACCGCCATGACGAATAAAAAGCAGATCACTCCATCGGATCGTCTGCTACCATGTGCTTGGAATCCACTGAACCAGAGATCTTATTTTCTGGGGAATCGGTAATTGCAAGATCCTCAGGAGATGCGAGGATCTCGACCTCATCCTCCGAAGAAGAGGATGTGGGTGGTTGTGGCTTTGAAGCCACTGAACATTCTTTCTTCTTATGTCTCTTCTTCTTGTCCTCTCGCTGGCCCTTTGGTTTGCAGGGCAGAGGGGGCTTCCCAGAAGTGGCATCCGGGACGGAGGAAGAGCAGGAAGCTCTTCGACCGGCAGGTTGGAGATCCTGAAGACTGCAGCCAGGATCCTCCGGAGCACTCTGGGAAGCTGCAGAAGGGGTTGTCTCTAAGGACCCCTTCCGAGCGAGAGGAGCCGGAGAAGGCTTCTCCTTCCCCGGCTTAGAGGTGGGGACTGGAGTCCCCGGTGTTGTAGCAGGTGATGCTCCCACTGTGAAAAGAGTGGGAGCCACCGAAGATGAGGTGCGCCCTGCTGGTAGGGGGGCTGGGATAGTCGATTGGGCCTGGGGGCGCACTATCGTTGACGGAACAGGTGGAACAGCAGGCACAGTGGACGAGGACGATGAGGATACCGCGGCATAGGTAGTTACCAGGCGGACAGGATGGAGCTTCTGATATTTCCGTTTGGCCTCTGAATAAGTCAGTCGATCTCTGGTCTTGTATTCCATGATTTTCCTTTCTTGCTGCAGAACTGTACACATAGGCGAGCAAGGGGAGTGATTCTGGCCGCAGTTGACACATACTGGAGGCGGCGTGCAAGGGACGTTCGGATGAACTGCACGTCCACACTCCCGACATGTTGGGTTGGCATCACATCGGGAGCTCATATGGCCAAACTTCCAGCATTTGAAACAGCGCATAGGGGGAGGAACGTAGGGCTTTACGTCGATCCGGTAAACCATCACCTTGACCTTCTCGGGCAATGAATCACCCTCAAAAGCCAAGATGAAGGCACCGGTCGCGACCCTATTGTCCTTCGGACCCCTATGGACTCGCCGAATAAAATGTACTCCCTGCCGTTCTAGGTTGGCACGCAATTCGTCATCTGACTGCAGCAAGAGGTCTTTGTGAAAGATGATACCCTGCACCATATTAAGGGTCTTGTGCGGCGTAATGGTAACGGAAACATCACCCAGCTTGTCACAGGCAAGAAGTGCCCGTGATTGAGCTGGGGATGACGTCGTTATTAATACTGATCCCGACCGCATCTTCGACATGCCTTCCACCTCTCCATACCTGTCCTCAAGGTTCTCAACAAAAAATAATGGTTTGGTATTCTTAAAAGATTCCCCATCACTACGACTACAGACCAGATACTTTGGGGCATAAGCCTCACCCTTCTGTCTTCCCTGACGTTCTTCCCAAGGTGTAGCCAGAGAAGGAAACGTTTGGGGATCATAATCTGCAGCATTGTAGTCCCTTTTACCACGCTTAGAGACGGTGGTTGTACGTCCACCAACGTGTTCTTTTGCTCGTTTCATTGTGGTCCCACGAGCAGCTAGGGATCTAAACGTCCACCCAGGCAGAGCCCCGCTTGCCTGGGTAAGCCTTGTTCAACTGAGGTGCGGCAGGTTCCTCAGAGGTTGCTCGCTAGCGGCTGTTCAACCTCAACAGCCATGCATCTCCTCGGCACGTAGCACACCTTGAGATTGAGGGGTTTTTTAGAGAGGTTTTTACCGTCCTCGCGACCCGGGCGATTAAGCCAAGATCCCCGGGCTCTGAAACGTACAACGTTCCACCCTCGCGCCGAACGGTGGTCGTTGAAGCACGCACAGAGCTTACGGTGTAGCGGACTGTTGGCGCGACACAGCCCACAGCTCAGGACCCCGGGTTCGCCAAGCCCGTACTCAGCAAATTAATGCTGAGCCCCTGAGGGGAATGTCTGCTGGTCGTGTTTCTAAAGTTCCGTTACACATCACAGCAGCTATGGGGCACCTTCCTCCTCTTCCAGAAATCCTCCTGATGGTCTCCCATACTTTCGTGCTGGTTGTAGAACGGTTAATGGAACTCAGGAACTGCTGACATGACCTCCGTTTGCTCTCTCTAATAACCTGACGACACTTGGCCCTTGCAACCCGGAAAGCAGCGAGGTTCTCTGAAGTCGGACGACACTTGAACCGATGCAGAGCCGCCCGCCTGGTCCTGAGGGCAGATCGGCATTCGTCATTCCACCAAGGGACTGGCTGCCGTTTTCGACGTCCCGAAGACTGTGGAATGGATGCATCAGCGGCGGAGTGCATCACGGCAGTAATATGGTGCACCCACTCTGTGAAATTGTCACGATGTTCAAAGCGGGCAAGTTGGCTGTAAAGTGCCCAATCCGCTCTACTGAGTATCCATCGTGGCGGGTGTCTTTCAGGTTCGATTCCATACGGTTGGGAAATGGAGATTGGAAAGTGATCGCTGCCATGGAGATCATCGACCACGTCCCATTGTATAGTGTGGGCAAGGGACGGAGAGCAAAGTGTGAGGTCTATGGCAGATAATGACCCTGTCGCAGTACAAAGGTGTGTGGGTTGACCGGTGTTAAGTAAATGTGCGTTGTTGTTGGTTGTTTTAAGGGGACTAAACAGCTAGGTTATCAGTCCCCTGTTCCTAGCTGAGAGTCAACTGTCAATAAATATAAAACAATGCCCTGAAAATGACACCGCACAAAAGGGCAGGTTAACAATAGACAAGCCACTGACAATACAAGACGAAGACACACAGAATGAGTAAAATAAAGTCACGAATAAAACTGGATAGCAGAGTACCTTGGCTGGCTGATCGCAAAGAAAAAACAGGATGAGCCAGCCACACTGCACACACTAAAAACCCCTAAGGGCTCGAAAATATAAAAAATCTGGGTTGCTGTTGGCCTAAGAGATCAGGCAACAGCACCCACGGTTAGATAGATGCATAAAAACCAGAAGCGCGGATAAAACTTAAAACTGCGTTAGCCATAGAGGCGTCGTCTGCTAAAGCTAATGATAGCGTGTCTGGGATATGAAAAGATCGCCGCAAGTCGGCTAAAAGCGGACAGTCCATTAAAAGATGGGCTACTGTCAACACAGTGCCACATCGACACACGGGTGGAGCCTCGCGCCGAAGGAGATACCCGTGGGTGAGCCACGTATGTCCTATCCGAAGGCGACAGAGGACAACTGACTCTCGGCGGGTCGGCCGCAGTGAAGATTTCCACAAAGCTGTGGAGAGCTTCACTGCCCGAAGCTTATTCGGTGCAGTCGCCGTAGCCCACTCGGTGCTCCAAGCCTCACGTACTTTCCGGTGCAACACCAGCTGAACATCCTGTTCCGTGACACCAATAGTTAGAGGTGGTCCCATAGTACCCTGCTTGGCCAATCGATCAACATGTTCATTCCCTGGTATGCCAACATGACCTGGGGTCCACACAAAGACCACAGAACGGCCTGATTGGCCCAGGGAGTGAACAGTGTCCTGGATCGTACGTACTATTGGGTGCCGAGAGAAACACGGAGAAGATGCTACTCTCGCAGGGCAGAGAATGCTGTTCTATTTTTGTTGTTGTTGTTGTTGTTAGGTTGTTTAAGGGGGACAAAACTACAATGGTCATCAGTCCCCCATTCCACCTCTAGGCGGCAAAAGTAAAACCATACACGTGACAGGTATCACGCACAGAGTTTAAAATTGCGATGTGGGAGAGGAGTCCCACCGAGTCCATAAAACATAATCAAGAACAAGACAAAACGAAGAGATGGTCACACAAACACAACTTACAACAAATAAACCGATGGCCGTGGTTGACCGACCATAAGAATAAAAAAAGGAAAAGTCAACCACTCGGTAACACACAGAAATCTCCAGTTAAATCGAATGATAAAAACCCCCCGCTCGTATAAAACGTAAAACTGTATCTGCCATTGTGGCATCGTCACCTAAAACTTCCGATAAAACAGCAGGGAGGTTAAAATGTCTCCGCAAGGCGGCTAAAAGGGGGCAGTCCAACAATATGTGGACGACTGTCAAATGGGAGCCACACCGACATTGGGCTGGGTCCTCACCCCGAAGGAGATGTCCATGGGTGAGCCACGTATGCCCAATGCGGAGGCGACATAAAACCACTGAGTCCCGTCGTGAACCGCGCATGGAGGAGCGCCATGCAACCGTCGTTTCCTTGACCACCCGGAGCTTGTTGGGCGTGCGCAGGCTACGCCACTCAGTATCCCAAAGCTGAAGTACTTGCTGGCGCAACAATGAACGGAGATCAGAAGCTGGGAGGCCGATCTCTAGACAGGACATACCTACAGCCTGCTTGGCAAGCCTGTCAACACGTTCATTGCCCGGGATACCAACATGACCTGGAGACCAGACGAACACCACCGATCGCCCGGACCGTGTAATGGCATAAAGTGTCTCCTGAACGGCCAACACCAGGGTAGACCGTGGGTAACACTGCTCCATAGCTCGAAGGCTGCTCAGGGAGTCGCTGCAAACAACAAAAGACTCGCCTGAGCAAGACCGGATATGCACAAGAGCTCTGTGAATGGCCACCAGCTCTGCAGTGTAAACACTGCAGCCATTCGGCAGAGAGTGCTGTTCCACATGGTCACCGTGTGTATAGGCAAATCCAACACGGTCATCCATCATTGAGCCATCGGTGTAGATCAGGTCATAACCACGGAACTCCGCTATGACAGCCGAGAACTGACGGCGGAGCGCCTCCAGTGGTACTGAGTCCTTGGGCCCATGGGCCAAGTCCAGCCGAATAGACGGCCTTGTCAAACACCATGGAGGTGTATGCACCTGGACCCGATATGGACACGGAAGGGGCAAAGACTCAAGTTCCAGGAGGAGGGACCGAACTCTATAGGCTATCGTATGACCTGACCTGGGGCGTCGCTGATGGTGAGGGACGACCACATTAGAAAAAAGAAAACGTTGGTTTGGGTGGCCTGGGGAGCAATACACGTTCGCTGCATAAGCTGCGAGCAGGTCTTGGCGGCGGATCCCCAAAGGTGGGATCCCAGCCTCCACTAGTAAACTGTTCACCGGGCTGGTGCGGAAAGCGCCCGTCGCAATGCGGACCCCACAGTTGTGAATGGGGTCCAGGAGATGCAGTGCTGAAGGTGCCGCAGACCCATAGGCAATGCACCCAAAATCGAGACGGGACTGCACCAGCGCCGTGTAAAGCCGCAACAGTGTCGAGCGATCAGCACCCCAGGTCGTATGACCCAGGTGGCGGAGAAGGTTGAGATGGCGCCAGCACTTCCGTTTCAGCTGACGGATGTGGGGGGGCCACGTCAGCCGGGCGTCAAAGACCAGACCCAAAAACCGATGCGTGTCTACCACTGTCAGGAGTTCGTCGTTAAGGTAAAGTTCAGGGTGAGGATGGACGGTCCGACGCCGACAGAAGTGCACCACTCTAGTCTTGGTGGCAGAAAACTGAAAGCCATGACTTAGGGCCCAGGTATGTGCCTTCCGAATAGCACCTTGCAACCTACGCTCAGCAACCTGGGTGCTGCAGGAACTAAAAAAGATACAAAAGTCGTCAGCGTAAAGAGAAGGGGAGACCGACGATCCAACTGCTGTCGCTAGGCCATTGATGGCAACTAAAAATAATGGAACACTTAAAACTGAGCCCTGAGGAACGCCATTCTCCTGGATGTATGAGGCGCTCAGGGAGGCACCAATTTGAACACGAAAGGTACGGACAGCTAAAAAATTCTGGATAAAAATCGGTAGGGAGCCCCGGAGGCCCCAGTCATATAAAGTGTTGAGGATGTGGCGTCGCCAGGTGGTAACGTATGCTTTGTGCATATCAAAGAAGACGGCAACAAGGTGTTGGCGCCGGGAAAAAGCTGTGCGGATTGCAGACTCGAGGTACACCATATTATCGGTGGTAGATCGACCCTGGCGAAAACCGCCCTGGCATGGAGCCAACAATCCTCGAGTCTCAAGAATCCAACACAACCGCCGACTGACCATCCGCTCCAGCAGTTTGCACGGCACGTTAGTCAGGTTAATGGGCCGATAGCTATCCAAGGAAAGAGGATTTTTGTCAGGCTTAAGCACTGGGATGATGATACTCTCCCGCCACTGTGACGGGAAAACACCATCACACCAAATGCGGTTATAGACCGCAAGTAGGTTTCGCCGACTATCTGCTGAGAGCTGTTCTACATGGTTGTGATGTAGAAAGGCATACCCAGCACGGCCATCTACTACGGAACCATCTGTGTAAATGGCGTCTGTGGCACGGAACGGTTCGAGCACTTGTAAAAACTGGTGACGGAGATGTACGGAGGAAACAGAGGCCTTCGACGCATGGGACAGGTCCAGACGGAGCTGCAAACGAGGAATGGACCAAGGAGGAGTGTGAGAGGAATAGTGGAAAATGGTAGGAAGTGGGTAGGATGTGACAGACGAAAGAAGGATACGAACACGGACCGAGATCGGGTATCCCGACCTTGGCCGTCGTGGAGGGATAGGGAGTGCAGCGTCTGGAAATAGGAGCCGGCGGTTCGGGTGAAAGGGCGAGGCCTGAACACGAGCAACATAAGATGTTAACAGGTGTTGCCTACGGAACCGCAGCGGGAGGACTCCAGCTTCGACAAGGAGGCTTGTCACAGGGCTAGTGCGAAAAGCCCCTGTCGCCAAACGAACACCATGTTAACAGGTGTTGCCTACGGAACCGCAGCGGGAGGACTCCAGCTTCGACAAGGAGGCTTGTCACAGGGCTAGTGCGAAAAGCCCCTGTCGCCAAACGAACACCACAGTGGAGCACCTGCAGCGCTGACGGCGCAGCCGAATCGTAGACTATGCTGCCATAGTCTAGGCGCGACTGAATGAGGGCCTTGTAAAGTTGTAATAGCGTTTGGCGCGAGGCTCCCCAAACAGTGTGGCTGAGACAGCGCAGGATGTTGAGGTGTCGCCAGCACTTTTGTTTTACCTGGCGTAGGTGCGGCACCCAGGTTAGACGGTCATCAAACACCATACCTAAGAATCTGTGCGTCTCTTCGACTTGTAGCAGGTCGCCAGCTAAGTAAAGTTCGGGTTCCGGGTGTACTGCCCGACATCGACAGAAATGCATCACACGGGTTTTGGATGCAGAAAATTGAAAACCGTGGGCAAACGCCCACGACTGTGCCTTTCGAATTGCGATCTGCAACCGCCGTTCAGCTACGCCAATGCTGGAGGAGCTGTAATACATGCAGAAGTCATCGGCATACAAGGAAGTAGAAACCGATGACCCCGCAGCCGCAGCAAGACCGTTGATGGCGACTAAAAATAAAGGGACACTGAGAACGGAACCCTGCGGGACTCCGTTCTCTTGACAATGAGGTGAGCTGAAACAAGAACCAACACGAACACGAAAAGAACGCAATGCCAGGAAGTTCTTAATGAATGTAGGAAGTGGACCCCGTAAGCCCCAATTGTACAGCGTAGACAGAATATGATAGCGCCAGGTGGTGTCATACGCTTTCCGCAGGTCAAAAAAGACGGCAATCAGGTGTTCACGGCGAGAAAATGCTGTACGAATGGCTGACTCTAGGGACACGAGATTGTCGATTGCGGAGCGGCCTTGACGGAACCCACCCTGTTGATGCACCAACAGTCCTCGGTCCTCGAGGATCCACATGAGCCTCCGACTCACCAACCGTTCGAGAAGCTTGCATGGAACGTTGGTGAGGCTGATCGGGCGGTAACTATCAGCCACCTGCGGATCTGCCCCAGGCTTAACCACCGGAATGATAATGCTTTCCCGCCACGAGGACGGAAAAACACCCTCAAGCCATACGCGATTAAACAGGGCGAGAAGTTGGCTTTTGGCATCCGCTGATAGGTGTCGGAGGAACTGGCTGTGAATGCGATCGGGTCCAGGGGAGGTATCCGGGCATGCAGCAAGGGCACTTTTCAACTCCCACTCAGTAAATGGGACGTTATATGGTTCATGACGCCGTGTTCGAAATGAAATGTGCTGGCTCTCTGCTCGCTCTTTAATGGCACGAAAATCTGCACTATAGGCAGCAGTCCCCGACGTACGTTCAAAATGATCTGCCAGGTGCTCAGCGACGGCGACAGGGTCAGTACAGAGCGAACCCTGAATGCTGAGACACGGAATTCCCGCCGGTGGGCGGTGCCCAAAGAGGCGTCGAACCTGCGACCACACCTTGGAAGGAGAAGCGCGGGAACCAATGGAGGCGACGTACTTCTCCCAGGAAGCCCTCTTACTTTCCCGTATCAGTCGTCGGGCTCGTGCTCGGAGACGCTTGAAGGCCACGAGATGTTGGACACAAGGGTGGCGTCGGTGGCGCTGTAGTGCTCGCCGACGTTCGCGGATGGCCTCAGCAATCTCCGGTGTCCACCAGGGCACCGATGGGCGATGGAGCGAACCGGATGTGATGGGAACAGAGTTTTCGGCTGCAGAAACGATAGCCTCTGTGACCTGCTGAACGGCGGCATCAACATCTGCTGGAAGCGGAGAGGAAATCACAGCAGCTGAAGAATAAGCTGGCCAGTCAGCCCTACGGAGGGCCCAGCGAGACGGACGGGTGGCAGGCGTACACTGTGGGAGCGACAGGAAGATCGGAAAATGGTCGCTCCCACACAGGTCGTCATGGACCCTCCAGGTGAGATGTGGAAGGAGACTAGGGCTGCAGACAGACAGGTCAATGGCAGAAAACGAACCATGTGCTGTGCTAAAGTGGGTAGGAGCACCGGTGTTAAGAAGGCCGAGATTCTGCTCTGACAGGAGAGACTCAACATCCCTACCCCGGGCCGAGGTCTGTGTGCCACCCCACAGAGGGTGATGGGCATTGAAATCCCCCATAAGAAGAAAGGGTGGGGGAAGTTGAGCGACCAAGGCTGCGAGGTCTGTGGGAGAGATGGCCTCATCAGGTGGAAGATAGACAGAGCAGACGGTAAAATCTCGTACTACCCGGAGTCGAACAGCGACTGCCTCTAGAGACGTTTGAAGAGGCACAGCAGCACTGGGGACAGAGGCGTGGACATAAACACAGACGCCGCCAGAAACCCTGTCGTAGACGGTTCGGTTTTTAAAATAGCCCCGATACCCTCTGAGGGCTGGGCTCTTCTCGACGGGAAACCACGTTTCCTGCAAAGCAAGACAGATGGCAGGGAAGCGGCAGAGTAATTGCCGCAGCTCAGCCAGGCGGTGGAAAAAACCGCCGCAATTTCACTGCAAGATGTTGTTTGCAGTCTGCTGAATAGCCATAATGTAAGTCGGGAAACGGTCATTCAGCAGGAGCACCTGCTGTCAACTGCGCAGACTCTGCAGGATCCTGAACCATCGGTTCAGGCGTTCCAAGTATGGCGAGATCCTCAGGTGATGCGAGGATCTCTACCTCGTCTTCAGATGCCGAAGAGGTGACAGAGCGGTCCTTCCGAGGCACTGATGATGCCTCCTTCGCATCCTTTTTCTTCGGCTTCCTTTTGCCCTCTCGCTGGCCCTTTGGTGTCAAGGGCCGGGAGGGCTTCCCAGACGTGGCAGCAGAGACCGTCGAAGAGCCAGAAGCCCTTCGACCAGAAGGTTTTGGATCCTTCAGCCAAAGGCTAGGATCCCCTGGCGCACCCTGGGACTCCCCAGAAGGGAGCGTCCCGAAGGACCCCTTCCGAGGGAGAGGTGCCGGAGGAAGCTGTTGCTTCTCCGGCTGGGGGTTGGGGACTGGTGTCCCCAATGGTTGTGGGGAGGTTTCCCCCACAACAGGTGCCTTACCAGCAGATGGAATGCTGCCCCCATCTGATGAGGGCGCTGTGGTAATTTTATGGCCTCTAGGGCCTACAGAAGGAGGCGATATCTTGTCGTGAGTCGTACCCGTGATGCGCGGGGACGACGCTACAGCTGCAAAGGAGGTAGTCATGCTTACCGGATGGAGACGCTCGTACTTGTTGTTGTTGTTGTTGTTGTTATTTGGATGTTTAAGGGGGACAAAACTACAATGGTCATCAGTCCCCCATTCCATCACAAAATGTCAAAAATAAAAGCACGGATGTCAAATGAATGCGCCCAGAGATTAAGTTTGCGAAGTGGGATGGAAATCCCACTGGGTCCATAAAACATCAACAAAACGGAGAAGAATCTAAAAGGAAAGGGGACGAACACACAAAGACACCTTACTACAAAGAGGCCGAAGGCAGTGGTTGACCGACCATAGGAATAAAAAAAAGGAAAAGTCAACCACTCGGCAGTGCAAGGGAAAGACCAGTCATAGAGACTGATAAAAACCTCCTGCTCGAATAAAACTTAAAACTGAATTTGCTGCTGAAGCATCGTCACGTAAAACATCTGATAAAACGCCAGGAATGTTAAAACGACGCCGCAAGGCGGCTAAAAACGGGCAGTCCACTAGGATGTGGACTATTGTTAAGTGGGAGCCACAACGACACTGGGGCGGGGCCTCACCACGAAGGAGATGTCCGTGGGTGAGCCACGAATGGCCAATACGGAGTCTACACAGCACCACGGAGTCCCGGCGAGAGGCCAGCACGGAAGAACGCCATGCGGTGGTGGTCTCCTTGACTAGCCGAAGCTTGTTGGGTGTGCCCAGGCTATGCCACTCGGCATCCCAACGCTGATGTATGCGGTGGCGCAACAACGAACGGAGATCAGACGCCAGGAAGCCAATGTCCAAAATGGACGCACTGACTGCCTGCCTGGCAAGTCTGTCAACTCGTTCATTGCCCGGGATGCCGACATGACCTGGGGACCAGACGAACACCACTGATCGCCCGGACTCTCCAATGGCACAAAGCGTCTCCTGTATGGCCAACACCAGAGGAGACCGCGGGTAACAGTGCTCCAGAGCTCGGAGGCTGCTAAGAGAGTCGCTGCAAACAACAAAAGACTCGCCTGAGCAGGACTGGAGATGCATGAGAGCTCTGTGAATGGCCACCAGCTCCGCAGTGTAAACACTGCAGCCATTCGGCAGAGAGTGCTGTTCCACATGGTCACCATGAGTATAGGCATATCCCACACAGCCATCAACCATTGAACCATCTGTGTAGATCAGGTCATAACCACGGAACTCCGCTATGACAGCAGAGAACTGACGGCGGAGCGCCTCCAGTGGAACTGAGTCTTTGGGCCCCTGGGCCAAGTCCAGCCGAGTAGACGGCCTTGGCAAACACCACGGAGGTCTACGGGCACGGACCCTATAGGAAGTTGGAAGGGGAGAAGACTCAAGCTCCTGCAAGAGGGAGTGAACCCGATAGGCAATAGTATGACCTGATCTGGGGCGTTGCTGATGGGGACGGACTACCACATCAGGAAAGAGGAGACGATGGTTTGGGTGGCCTGGGGAGCAATGTACATGGGCTGCATAAGCCGCAAGTAGGTGTTGGCGGCGGATCCCCAAGGGTGGAACCCCAGCCTCTACTAGTAAGCTGTTCACTGGACTGGTGCGGAAGGCACCCGTCGCGATGCGAACCCCACAGTTGTGAATGGGGTCCAGTAGGTGCAGTGCCGAAGGTGCTGCAGACCCATAGGCAATGCACCCAAAATCGAGACGGGAGTGCACCAGCGCCGTGTAAAGCCGCAACAGTGTCGAGCGGTCGGCACCCCAGGTCGTATGACCCAAGTGTCGGAGAAGGTTGAGATGGCGCCAGCACTTCTGTTTCAGCTGACGAATGTGGGGGAGCCACGTCAGCCGGGCATCAAAGACCAGTCCTAAAAAACGGTGAGTTTCCACTACCGTAAGTGGTTCGTCATTCAGATAAAGTTCAGGGTGCGGGTGGACGGTCCGACGCCGGCAGAAGTGCATCACTCTGGTCTTGGAGGCAGAAAACTGAAAGCCGTGGGTAAGCGCCCAGTTCTGCGCCTTCCGAATAGCACCTTGCAACCTGCGCTCGGCAACTTGGGTGCTGCAGGAACTAAAAGAGAGACAAAAGTCGTCAGCATAAAGAGAGGGGTACACCGACGATCCAACCGCTGCAGCTAGACCGTTGATGGCGATTAAAAATAATGGGACGCTTAAAACGGAACCCTGAGGAACCCCATTTTCCTGGACATGAGAGGAGCTCAGGGAAGCACCAATTTGAACACGAAAGGTACGGACGGCTAAAAAATTTTGAATAAAAATCGGTAGGGAGCCTCGGAGGCCCCAGTCATATAAAGTGTTGAGGATGTGGCGTCGCCAGGTTGTATCATATGCTTTGTGCATATCAAAGAAGACGGCAACGAGGTGTTGGCGCCGGGAAAAGGCTGTGCGGATTGCAGACTCGAGGCACACCAGATTATCGGTGGGAGATCGACCCTGGCGAAAACCGCCCTGGCATGGAGCCAATAATCCACGAGTCTCAAGAATCCAACACAACCGCCGACTAACCATCCGCTCCAACAGTTTGCAGGGAACGTTAGTCAGGTTAATGGGCCGATAGCTATCCAAGTTCAGAGGATGTTTGTCGGGTTTAAGTACGGGGATGATGATGCTCTCCCGCCACTGTGACGGGAAAACACCATCACACCAAATGCGGTTATAGACCGCAAGTAGGGCCCTCCGACTATCTGCTGAGAGATGTTTCAGCATTTGACTATGGATGCTATCAGGCCCTGGCGCCGTGTCTGGACATTGTTGAAGAGCACTGAGGAGCTCCCACTCTGTAAAAGGAGTGTTGTAAGATTCAGAGCGGCGGGTACGAAAGGAGAGAGACTGGCGTTCTACCCTCTCCTTTACTGCACGGAAGGCCGGCGGATAATTTGCAGAGGCAAAGGCACGAGCATAATGCTCGGCAAACATCTCTGCAAGAGTGGCCGGGTCCGTACATAGGACTCCATTTGTGGAGATCCCAGAGATTCCTGATGTAGTCTGTATTCCCTGTAGCCGCCTGATCTTACTCCAGACCTGCGAGGCTGAGGTACCTGTCCCAATAGTGGAGACGTACCTCTCCCAGCACTCCCGTTTCCGTCTTCTTATAAGCTGGCGAGCACGAGCGCGAAGCCGTTTAAAATTGATTAGGTGCTCCTGAGAGGGGTGCCTTTTGTATCGCTGTAAGGCCCGCCTGCGGTCTTTAATGGCCTCAGCGATCTCCGGCGACCACCACGGCACTGTCTTACGCCGTGGGCACCCTGATGTACGCGGAATGGTAGCGTTCGCAGCAGAAATAATGGACTGCGTGGCGCTCTCAACCACCACATCGATGGTATCGAGTGGGGGAGGGCCAACGATGGCAGCAGAGGTGTAGCCTTCCCAGTGAGCCCTATGGAGAGCCCACCGAGGAGAGCGTGCCGGAGCCTGACGTTGTGGGAGTGACAAAAAGATCGGAAAATGGTCACTGCCGCACAAGTCATCATGGACACTCCAATGGATGGATGGCGGAAGGCTGTGACTGCATATCGACAGATCAATGGCCGAGAATGTGCCGTGTGCCACACTGAAATGTGTGGGGGCACCTGTATTCAAGAGGCAGAGGTCGAGCTGAGAAAGCAGGTCCTCGACAGCTCTGCCACGGCCAGAGATCGTAGAACCACCCCACAGGGGATTGTGGGCATTAAAGTCCCCCAATAGCAAAAAAGGTGGCGGGAGTTGTGAGATAAGTGCAGCCAAGACAGCCATAGAGACATCGCCATCAGGAGGGAGGTAGAGACTGCAGACAGTAATCTCTTGTGTTGTCCTTACCCTAACAGCCACCGCTTCCAACGGTGTCTGAAGGGGCACAGATGCACTATATACAGAGGTAAGGACATACACACACACTCCACCTGACACCCTGTTATACTGGCTACGATTGCAGAAGTATCCCCTATAGCCCCGAAGAGCAGGGGTCCGCATTGCCGGAAACCAGGTTTCCTGCAGGGCAATGCAGAGAGCAGGTGTAACGCTCAGAAGGTGTCGTAGCTCAGCCAGGTGGGTGAAAAAACCGCCGCAGTTCCATTGGAGGATGACAGAATCCGACAGCTGGGAAGGCATGAATGAAAACCAAGTTAAGAATCACACCTCAACATCTTTTGTAGCCACCGGTAGCGATGCATCAGGTCCGATGTCCATTGCATCTGATGCATCCAAGAGAGCAAGGTCCTCGGGGGATGCGAGTATCTCCACCTCGTCCTCAGAGGCAGAGGTGGAGGGGGCGGGTGGCACAGTGGCCACCGTGGAATCTTTGGACTTATCCTTCATCTCCTTTTTCTTTCGAACCCTCGAGTCCCTCGGTGGCTTCGCTGGAAGGAGGGGCTTCGCAGACTCAGCCTCCGTCTCAGTGACAGAGGGAGAGTGCAACGCCCTGCGGCCAGCAGCCGGCGACGGTGTCTGCTGCTGGCGGCCAGTGCTGGTACCGGCACTGGAGGAAGCCACAGAAGGGAGCGTCCCGAGGGTCCCCTTCTGAATGAGGGCAGCCGGAGAAGGTTGAATCTTCTCCGACGGAGGGTTGGGGACTGCTCCCGAAGCAAGTGACTTGGGAGCAGGAGGAGGAATGGAGCCCCCGGCCATTGTGGGGGCAAGCGTGAGTGGACGGCCCTGAGGGCCGGCAGATGGTGGAACACTAGTGTCTGCTGCAGGTTTAGATGCGGATGGCGACGATGTCACTGCTGCGAAAGAGGCAGTCATGGTAACGGGGTGAAGTCGCTCATACTTCTTTCGAGCCTCAGAATACGAAAGTCGGTCCAAGGTCTTAAGTTCCATAATTTTCCGTTCCTTACGAAGAACGGTGCAATCCGACGAACAAGGAGGATGATGCAAGCCACAATTCACACAGATGGGAGGCGGTGTGCATGGCGCGTCCGGGTGTTCTGGACGTCCACAGTCCCTGCATGTAGCGTTGAAAGTACATCTAGAGGACATGTGGCCGAATTTCCAGCATTTGAAGCATCTCATAGGGGGAGGAATGTAAGGTTTCACGTCGCACCGGTAAACCATTACCTTGACCTTCTCAGGCAGGTTATCGCCTTCAAAGGCCAGGATGAAGGCACCGGTGGCAACCTTGTGATCCTTTGACCCCCTATGGACACGCCGGACGAAGTGGACTCCTCTACGCTCCAAGTTCTCGCGTAACTCGTCGTCGGACTGTAACAAAAGGTCTCGGTGGAAAATTATACCTTGGACCATATTTAGCGACTTGTGTGGCGTGATGCTCACAGGGATATCACCCAGCTTGTCGCAGGCAAGTAACGCCCGCGACTGAGCCGGGGAAGCTGCTTCTATGAGCACCGCGCCGCTTCGCATCTTGGACAATCCGGAAACTTCACCGTACTTGTCCTCAAGATGTTGCACAAAGAAAAGAGGCTTCGTAGATGTGAACGACTCACCATCCGTGCGGCTGCATACAAGAAACTTTGGAGAGTATGGCTCATCCGCAGATCTAGCCCGACGTTCCTCCCACGGTGTAGGCAGGGAAGGGAACGAACGGGGGTTATATCCAGCAGCATTATAATCTCCTCTTCCACGCTTAGAGACGCCGTTTTCGCGACCGGCCACGCTTTTGCTTGCTCGTTTCATTGTCGTCCCACGAGCAGCTAGGGAAAAGAGGTCCACCCAGGCAGAGCCCCGCTTGCCTGGGTAAGCCTTATACAACTGAGGTGCGGCAGGTTCCTCAGAGGTTGCTCGCTAGCGGCTGATCAACCTCAACAGCCATGCATCTCCTCGGCACGTAGCACACCTTGAGATTGAGGGGTTTTTTATAGAGGTTTGTACCGTCCTCGCGACCCGGGCGATTAAGCCAAGATCCCCGGGCTCTGAAACGTACAACGTTCCACCGTCGCGCCGAACGATGGTCGTTGAGGCACGCACAGAGCTTACGGTGTAGCGGACTGTTGGCGCGACACAGCCCACAGCTCAGGACCCCGGGTTCGCCAAGCCCGTACTCAGCAAACGAATGCTGAGCCCCTGAGGGGACGCTCGTACTTCTTTCTTGCCTCATTGTATGATAGCCGGTCCAAGGTCTTAATTTCCATTATCTTACGTTCTTTGTGCAGAACTTTGCAGTCTGGAGAGCACGGTGGATGCAGCTGGTTGCAGTTCACACAGACGGGAGGTGGGGTGCAGGGAGCGTCCGGATGAGATGGACGTCCACATTCCCTGCACACAGGGCTAGAAGTGCACCGGGAGGACATATGCCCGAACTTCCAGCACCTGAAGCACCTCATAGGGGGCGGGACGTACGGTGTAACGTCGCACCGGTAGATCATGACCTTGACCTTCTCAGGCAGTGTATCGCCTTCGAAGGCCAGGATGAATGCACCGGTGGCAACCTTGTTATCTCGTGGTCCCCTATATACACGTCGAACAAGGTGAACACCTCTGCGCTCCAAGTTGGTACGTAGCTCTTCATCAGACTGTGACAATAGGTCGCGATGGTAAATACGGCCTTGGACCATGTTGAGGGTCTTGTGGGGCGTGACACTGACAGGTATATCACCCAGCTTGTCACAGGATAATAATGCCCTGGACTGGGCTGGGGATGCCGTCTGTATCAGAACAGCCCCACTTCTCATTTTAGAGAAAGACTCCACCTCACCATGTTTGTCCTCGAGATGTTCAACGAAGAACTGCGGCTTGGTGGACAAGAAAGAGTCTCCATCAGTTCGGGAAATAACCAGATATCGCGGTGAGTAGGGATCCGGACAGCGTAAAGCTTGGCGTTCTTCCCATGGCGTTGCCAGGGAAGGGAACGACTTAGGTTCATATACTGTAGCATTAAAGTCAGATCTTCCACGCTTAGAAACGGCGTTTTTGCGACCGCCCACGCTAGTTATTGCTCGTTTCATTTTCGTCCCACGAGCAGCTAGGGAAAAGAGGTCCACCCAGGCAGAGCCCCGCTTGCCTGGGTAAGCCTTATACAACTGAGGTGCGGCAGGTTCCCCAGAGGTTGCTCGCTAGCGGCTGTTCAACCTCAACAGCCATGCATCTCCTCGGCACGTAGCACACCTTGAGATTGAGGGTTTTTTTTATAGAGGTTTGTACCGTCCTCGCGACCCGGGCGATTAAGCCAAGATCCCCGGGCTCTGAAACGTACAACGTTCCACCATCGCGCCGAACGATGGTCGTTGAAGCACGCACAGAGCTTACGGTGTAGCGGACTGTTGGCGCGACACAGCCCACAGCTCAGGACCCCGGGTTCGCCAAGCCCGTACTCAGCAAATTAATGCTGAGCCCCTGAGGGGAGTAAATGTGCGTTCGATGACAAGAGGAGCTGCTCAATGGCCCTAACCCTGGGGCAAGTAGTGACAGAGCCCCAAAGCACATTATGTGCATTAAAGTCTCCACACAGAAGAAAAGGCTGGGGAAGTTGAGTAAGAAGGTCCTCAAGGTCCTCTTCATTAAGCGTTTCATGAGGGGGAGCAGATAGAGGGAGCAGTCAGTCAATGACGCACATATACAGATACTGCGACTGCTTGGCGGCTTGTGGTGAGGGAGAGGGGCTTGGAGTGGTAGGCTGTACAAACAAAAATAGCCACTCCACCCCTAGCTCTCGCCCCACTTACGTCATCCTTCCTACATAGCGTGTAACCACGTATCTCAGGGGAGTCTGAAGGCTTAAAATTTGTCTCCTGGAGACACATACACAGAGGTCGACCCTGAGATAAGAGACGAAGGTCCTCCACATGGGTCCTAAAGCCTTGCATATTCCATTGTAGTATGGGAGCCATTGCTTACGGAGGTTTCACCCTCACTTTCTCTCTCCGCCGAGGCGGCGAGACGCTATGGGGTAGAGGGTCCGACTTGGGGCGGTTTGGCTGCCCCAAACGCACATCAAGGTCCATTGGCTCGGACAGAGAGTCGGATGGAGCATCTGTTACACGTACATGGACAGGCTCAAACAAAGTAACTTCTACTTTTTCCTGTGACAGATACTTTTCAACTGCTTTTTTAGCCTTAGGTGGTTTCGGATGGGAGCCCGTTGCAGAGGTAGTGGCTGTGGTAGATTTCTGCACAACCTCTACTACTGGTGGGGCCATCATCTCCACAGGAGGCGGATCAGTACCTTTTTCCGATGTTTGGGGACCAACCGGACTGGAATCCTCTACGACTGCAGCAGCCGCCTGGCAGGTGCACTGGCAAGTGCAGGTGCTAGTACCAACACAGACAGACTCAGTTTGCGTAACAGCATCACACTTGACAATCGGCTTCTGGATTGTTGTTGTTGTTGTTGTTGTTTAGAGGGGACTAGACTGCACGGTCATCAGTCCCCTGTTGCAAGCAAAGTCAATGCGGCGTATAGCAAGATGGAAAAAAAAAAAAAAAAAGAAAACGACCATTGAAACACAAAAAAGAAAAGCACAATGGGTACACAATGACAAGGAGGATTGAGGTCACGACACGCAAGGAGGAAAACTCAAAGAGTAAAGAAAAATAATTGGACTAAAATGTTACAGCAGAATGTTGTGGCTGGCTGATCACGAGGATAATAAAGGATGAGCCAGCCACTCTGCACATTCTAAAACATACGAAGAAAAGCAGGGTAGACAACACAAAGTAAGAAGGGTAAAAGGTTGTGAGAGATGGGTGCCTGAGAGTTCAGGCTAAGGAACCCACCGTTATATCAAATGGTAAAACCCAGCTGCACGGATAAAACGTAAAACGCGATCAGGTGTAACAGCGTTGTCACCCAGAATAAAAGGAAGCGCAGCTGGCAGGTCGAAGGCCTGTCGTAAGTCAGATAAAAGGGGACAGTCCACCAGGATGTGGACCACTGTCAATAAAGTGCCACAGTGACACTGTGGAGGATCCTCCCGTCGAAGTAGATGGCCATGTGTCATCCACGTATGACCAATACGCAGACGACAGAGGACGACTGACTCCTTCCGAGAGGCCCTCAGGGAGGACTTCCACGGAGCTGTAGAACGCTTCACTGCAAGGAGCTTATTTGGGGCAGGTGAGTCAATCCACTCAGTGTTCCAAAGCCCTAGTACCTTCCGGTGGAACTCTAATCGGAGGTCCCTCTCTTGAACGCCAATTTCTAAGAGGCTGGAAGTAATAGCCTGCTTAGCCAGTCGATCTACGCATTCGTTCCCCGGAATTCCAACGTGTCCAGGGGTCCAAACGAAGGCCACAGTGCGGCCAGACTGGACGAGAAGGTTAATAGAGTCCTGGATGGACCGCACCAGGGGGTGTTTTGGAAAGCACTGGTCAAGAGTTTGCAACCCGCCCAGGGAGTCGCTGCAGATAACATAAGACTCTCCGGGACAGGCTATAAGGTGCTCAAGTGCTCGACAAATAGCGATCAGCTCTGCAGTGAATATACTACTCCCACAGGGTAAGGCGTGTTGTTCTATGTCCTCATTATGGGTGTAGGCATACCCACAACGGCCATCCACGAGAGACCCGTCTGTGTATACAACGTCGGCGCCGTGGAAAGAACTCAGTATCGCCTGAAATTGGCGGCGGAGAGTCAACGGTGCAACAGAGGTTTTACACTCGCGGGACAAGTCTAACCGAAGCTGCGGACGTGGTACAGACCAAGGAGGAGCACGGGAAGAGTAGTGAAATACGGGAGGAATAGGAAGGGATTGAAGAGAGGAGAGAAGGGATCGAACACGGACCGAAATCGGGAGACCCGACCTTGGCCGCCGTCGTGGAAAAGGGAGGTCAACATCCGGAAAGAGAAGCCTGTAATTGGGATGGCGGGGTAAGACATGTACATGGGCAGCATAAGAAGCTAGTAAGCGCTGCCGGCGGAAACGCAGGGGTGGAACCCCTACTTCGGCTAGCAGACTTGTCACCGGGCTCGTGCGAAAGGCCCCAGTCGCCAAACGGACACCACTATGGAGGACCGGGTCCAATACCTGCAGTGCTGATGGCGCTGCAGAGTCATACACAATACTCCCGTAGTCCAGGCGCGATTGTATGAGGGCCTTGTATAGCTGGAGAAGAGTTGGGCGTGATGCTCCCCAAGCCGTGTGGCCAAGACAGCGGAGGATATTCAAATGTTTCCAGCATTTCTGTCGCAGCTGACGGAGGTGCGGCTGCCAAGTCAGCTGGGCATCAAAAACCATACCGAGGAAGCGGTGCGTTTCTTCAACACGAAGACGTTCATTACCTAGGTACAGCTCTGGATCGAGGTGAAGTGCCCGACGACGACAGAAGTGCATTACTCGGGTCTTAGAACCCGAGAAGTGGAAACCGTGGGCTGAGGCCCATGACTCTGCCTTTTTAATTGCTCCCTGCAGCCGCCGTTCAGCGACACCAATTGTGGCGGAGCTGAAATAAAGGCAAAAATCATCCGCAAATAGGGAGGAGGAAACTGATGACCCAACCGCTGCTGCTAGACCATTGATGGCAATCAGGAAGAGGGGGACACTGAGAACAGATCCCTGTGGGACACCATTCTCCTGGATATGAGGAGAGCTGAGACAGGTGCCTACACGAACTTGAAAATAGCGGGTCGATAAAAAGTTCCTTATAAAAATTGGAAGGGAGCCCCTCAGACCCCAACCATGCAGTGTAGCCAGAATATGATGGCGCCAGGTTGTATCGTAAGCCTTACGGAGATCGAAGAAGACCGCAATGAGATGTTCGCACCTGGTGAAGGCAGTGCGAATAGCCGATTCCAGCGAGACAAGGTTGTCAATGGAGGAACGGCCTTGACGGAATCCCCCTTGTTGTGGAGCAAGAAGTTCGCGGTCTTCAAGGAGCCACATCAGCCGCCGACTCACCATTCGCTCGAGTAGCTTGCAGAGCACATTGGTAAGGCTGATTGGGCGATAACTGTCAGCCACCAATGGATCTGCTCCAGGTTTCAACACCGGGATCACGGTGCTTTCCTGCCACTGCGATGGGAAAACCCCATCTGCCCAGATACGGTTGAACAGGGAGAGAAGGTGATGGTGAAACCCAGTTGAAAGGTGACGGAGGAACTGACTGTGTATTCGATCTGGTCCCGGAGATGTATCGGGGCACGCAGCCAGAGCGGTTTGAAGCTCCCACTCGCTAAACGGAGCGTTGTAAAGTTCCTGGCGGCGTGTGCAGAATGACAACTGCTGCCGCTTGACCCTCTCTTTGAAGGTGCGGAAGTCTGCACTGTATGTTTCAGTTGCAGAGCAACAGGCATAGTGATCTGCCATGCACTCAGCTATGGCTTGTGGGTCAGTGCAGAGAGCACCCTGAATGGTGAGCGATGGGATTCCAGGCGGTGGGCGATACCCGAAGAGGCGCCGTACTTGGATCCAGACCCGAGAAGGGGAGGCGCGAGAGCCGATGGAGGCTACAAACCTCTCCCAGGAATCCTTCTTACTCTGCAGAATCAGTCGCCGAGCCCGTGCACGGAGACGTTTAAAGGCGATGAGGTTCTCTAGAGAAGGGTGTCGCCGGTGTCGCTGGAGCGCACGCCGACGTTCCCGAATGGCCTCAGCGATCTCCTGTGTCCACCAAGGGACTGACTTACGTCTAAGTGACGCGGATGCGGTTGGAACAGTTTTCTCGGCGGCGGAAACTATGGCCTTTGTGACTTGCTGGACAGCCACTTCAATGTCAGCCGAAAGTGGAGTCGGAACCACTGCAGCTGAGGCATATGCCGGCCAGTCAGCCCTATGAAGCGACCAATGAGGCAGCCGGTTTGCGACTTGAGTCTCTGGGAACGACAGAAAGATGGGAAAATGGTCGCTGCCACAGAGATCATCATGCACAGTCCAATTCAGATGAGGGAGAAGACTCGGGCTACAAATGGACAGGTCGATGGCCGAGTATGTGCCATGAGCTACGCTGAAGTGCGTCGGAGCACCCGTGTTCAGAAGGCAAAGGTTCTGCTGTGTCAGGAGCATCTCCACATCCCTACCACGCGCCGAAGTCTGCAGCCCACCTCACATCGGGTGGTGGGCATTAAAATCCCCCAAAAGGAGAAACGGTGGGGGAAGTTGAGAGATCAAGGCACCAAGGTCAGCAAGACAAACAATCTCATCTGGCGGTAGGTAGAGGGAACAGATCGTTAGTTCCTGCCTTGCTCTGATCCTAACAGCCACTGCCTCGAGATTCGTGGTGACGGGCACAGCTGTACTGGGGACAGTGGCAAGGACATAGAGGCACACACTTCCAGAAACCCTGTCACAGAAAGGACGATTTTTGAAAAAGCCCCGGTAGCCACGTAGGGCAGGGGTCTTATGGGCAGGAAACCACGTTTCCTGTAACGCTATGCAGAGCAAAGGGAGTTGGCACATTAGCTGTTGCAGCTCAGCCAGGTGGTGGAAAAAACCGCCGCAATTCCACTGGAGAATTTGATGGTGCATGTCTTTAAAGGCCATGATGCGAAGTATAAATAACCCTATTGCATGGGTTCATCTGCTGCCGCCGATTTGCAACATTCAGAATCCAGGATCATGCGTTCTGGAGAGGCAGTAAGTGCAAGATCCTCACGTGATGCGAGGATCTGTACCTCATCGTCCGATGCAGAAGATGAGGTGGCAGGTGGCTGTAGAGCCACCAAAGACTCTTTGGTCTTCTTTTTCCGTCCCTCTCGCTGGCCCTTAGGTTTGCAGGGCCGGGAGGGCTTCTCTATAGTGGCGTCAGTGGTGGAGGAAGAGCGGGAAGCCCTTCTACCAATAGGTTTGGGATCCTTCCACCTGTGGCTGGGATCCGCTGGATCACTAAGAGAAGCCTCGGAAGGGAGTGCCCCAAGGGACCCCTTCCGAGAGAGGGGAGCCGGAGGAGGCTGCTCCTTCTCCGGCCGGGAGGTGGGACTGGTGTCCCCGATGTTAGTGGTGGATTGGCCCCCTCAGGTGGTAGTGGGGGGGCAGTGAGAGGAGTGCCCCCGACCTTGACGGGGGCAGATGAGCTTTGGTGGCCCTTTGGGCCCACAGATGGTTGCTGCAAGGTAGAGAAACGAAGAGGTGGTGATGATGCAACAGCAGCAAAAGACGTTGTCAGAGAAACCGGGTGAAGCCGTTCATATTTTTTACGCGCCTCAGTATGTGTCAGTCGATCCAGGGTCTTTATTTCCATTATCTTCCGCTCTTTGCGGAGCACAGTACAGTCTGGAGAACAGGGTGGATGTTGCTGCCCACAGTTTACACAAATAGGTGGAGGAGTACACGGAGCGTCCGGGTGTGATGGACGCCCGCATTCCCTACATGTGGGGCTGGAATTACATCTGGAGGACATATGTCCAAATTTCCAGCATTTAAAGCAGCGCATAGGGGGAGGAATATAAGGCTTTACATCACACTGGTAGACCATAACCTTGACCTTTTCGGGCAATGTATCGCCGTCAAAGGCCAAGATGAAAGCACCGGTGGCTACCCTATTATCCTTCGAACCTCTATGCACGCGCCGGACGAAGTGGACACCCCGTCGCTCTAGGTTGGCGCGTAGCTCGTCATCCGACTGTAGGTTGGTTGGTTGGTTGGTTTGATGTTTTAGGGGGACAAAACTGCGGAGGTCATCAGTCCCCCATTCCATCAAAGAGCTAGAGAAGTGCGGAAACACTGAAAAGTTCGCCCAGAGTTAAAATTGTTGTTGTTGTTGGTTGTTTTGAGGGGACTAAACAGCTAGGTTATCAGTCCCCTGTTCCTAGCTGAGAGTCAACTGTCAATAAAGATAAAACAATGCCCTGAAAGTGACATCGCATAAAAGGGCAGGTTAAGAATGGACGAGCCACTGACAATACAAAACGAAGACACACAGAATTAGTAAAAGAAAGTCACGAATAAAACTGGATAGCAGAGTACCTTGGCTGGCTGATCACAAAGAAAAAACAGGATGAGCCAGCCACACTGCACACAATAAGAACTCCTAAGGACGTGAAAAGGTAAAAAGCTGGGTTGCTGGTGGCCTAAGATATCAGGCCTCAACACCCACGGTTAGATAGATGCATAGTAACCAGAAGCGCGGATAAAACTTAGAACTTTGTTAGCCATAGAGGCATCGTCACCTAAAACTAGGGGTAGTGCGTCTGGGAGATTAAAAGAATGCCGCAGATTGGCTAAAAGCGAACAGTCCATCAAGAGATGGGCCACTGTCATTGCGGCACCACATCGACACACGGGCGGGGACTCACGGCGAAGGAGATACCCATGGGTCAACCACGTGTGCCCAATACGGAGGCGGCAGAGGACAACCGCCTCTCGGCGGATCGGCCGCAGTGAAGACTTCCACAGGGTTGTGGATAGCTTCACTGCTCGGAGCTTGTTTGTTGCACTCGTGGTAGACCATTCAGCACTCCAAGCATCACGCACCTTCTTGTGCAACGATGTCCTGAGGTCTGATTCCATGTCGCCAATGGTGAAGGGTGACGCATTGGCGGCCTGTTTGGCCAACCGGTCAACACTTTCATTCCCCAAAATGCCGACGTGACCAGGGGTCCATAGGAAGACCACACATCGGCCAGATTTGCCAAGAGAGTAAGTAGTGTCTTGAATGGACTGCACCAACGGGTGACTAGGGAAGAACTGGTCGAGTGCCTGCAAGCCACTCAGGGAGTCACTACAGATGACAAATGACCCCCTGGGGCAGGCTCGGAGGTGTTCTAGAGCCTTGAGGATAGCGACCAGCTCTGCAGTAAAGACACTACTTTCACGGGGCAATGAATGTTGTTCGACATGGTCACCATGGAGACATGCATACCCAGCACGACCATCAGCTAGGGACCCATCAGTATAGATGGCTTCAGCACCACGGAAAGAGTTGAAGAGATCCAGGAACTGGTGTCGGAGTTGCATTGGAGAAACGGAGTCATTTGATCTATTGGCCAGATCCAAACAAAGCTGCAAACGAGGAATGGACCAAGGAGGGGTTTGAAAGGAATAGTGGAAAGTGGCAGGGAGTGGTTGGGATTCGAGGGACGAAAGTAGAGAACGAACGCGGACTGATAATGGGTAACCCGACCGAGGTCGTCTTGGAGGGATAGGGAGTGCAGCGCTTGGAAAAAGAAGCCGGTGGTTCGGATGGTGTGGCAAGGCCTTAACATGGGCAACGTACGAAGCCAGCAGGTGCTGCCGGCGGAACCGCAGAGGAAGGACCCCAGCTTCAACTAGTAGGCTTGTCACAGGGCTCGTGCGGAAAGCCCCTGTCGCCAAACGAACTCCAGACTGTAAGACTGGGTCTAATGTTTGCAGTGCTGAAGGTGCAGCCGAATCGTATACTACGCAGCCATAGTCTAGGCGCGACTGGATGAGCGCCTTATAAAGTTGCAGGAGCGTTGGGCGTGACGCTCCCCAAACAGTATGGCTTAGACAGCGTAGAATATTAAGGTGTCGCCAGCACTTTTGTTTGAGCTGGCGAAGGTGTGGCACCCAGGTGAGACGGTTGTCGAATAACATTCCTAAAAAACGGTGCGTCTCTTCGACACGCAGCAGGTCATCAGCGAGATACAGTTCGGGTTCCGGGTGTACTGCCCGACGTCGACAAAAATGCATCACACGGGTTTTGGATGCAGAAAATTGAAAACCGTGGGCAAACGCCCACGACTGTGCCTTTCGAATTGCGATCTGCAACCGCCGTTCAGCTACGCTGATGCTGGAGGAGCTGTAATACATGCAGAAGTCATCGGCATACAAGGAAGTGGAAACCGATGACCCCGCAGCCGCAGCAAGGCCGTTTATGGCGATTAAGAACAAAGGAACACTAAGAACGGAACCTTGTGGGACTCCGTTCTCTTGACAATGAGGTGAGCTGAAACAAGAACCAACACGAACACGAAAAGAACGCAATGCCAGGAAGTTCTTAATGAATGTAGGAAGTGGACCCCGTAAGCCCCAATCGTACAGCGTAGACAGAATATGATAGCGCCAGGTGGTGTCGTACGCTTCCCGCAGGTCAAAGTTGTTGTTGTTGTTGTTGGTTGTTTTAAGGGGACTAAACAGCTAGGTTATCAGTCCCCTGTTCCTAGCTGAGAGTCAACTGTCAATAAAGATAAAACAATGCCCTGAAAATGACACCGCACAAAAGGGCAGGTTAGCAATAGACAAGCCACTGACATTACAAGACGAAGACACACAGAATGAGTAAAATAAAGTCACGAATAAAACTGGATAGCAGAGAACCTTGGCTGGCTGATCACAAAGAAAAAACAGGATGAGCCAGCCACACTGCACACACTAAAAACCCCTAAGGGCTCGAAAATATAAAAGATCTGGGTTGCTGTTGGCCTAAAAGATCAGGCAACAGCACCCACGGTTAGATAGATGCATAAAAACCAGAAGCGCGGATAAAACTTAAAACTGCGTTAGCCATAGAGGCGTCGTCTGCTAAAGCTAATGATAGCGTGTCTGGGATATGAAAAGATCGCCGCAAGTCGGCTAAAAGCGGACAGTCCATTAAAAGATGGGCTACTGTCAACACAGTGCCACATCGACACACGGGTGGAGCCTCGCGCCGAAGGAGATACCCGTGGGTGAGCCACGTATGTCCTATCCGAAGGCGACAGAGGACAACTGACTCTCGGCGGGTCGGCCGCAGTGAAGATTTCCACAAAGCTGTGGAGAGCTTCACTGCCCGAAGCTTATTCGGTGCAGTCGCCGTAGCCCACTCGGTGCTCCAAGCCTCACGTACTTTTCGGTGCAACACCAGCTGAACATCCTGTTCCGTGACACCAATAGTTAGAGGTGGTCCCATAGTACCCTGCTTGGCCAATCGATCAACATGTTCATTCCCTGGTATGCCAACATGACCTGGGGTCCACACAAAGACCACAGAACGGCCTGATTGGCCCAGGGAGTGAACAGTGTCCTGGATCGAACGTACTATTGGGTGCCGAGAGAAACACTGGTCGATCGCTTGTAAGCCACTCAGGGAGTCAGTACAGATGACGAATGACCCCCTGGGGCAGGCTTTGAGATGTTGGAGAGCTCTGAGAATAGCGACCAGCTCGGCGGAGAAGATGCTACTCTCACAGGGCAGAGAATGCTGTTCTACATGGTTGTGATGTAGAAAGGCATACCCAGCACGGCCATCTACTACGGAACCATCTGTGTAAATGGCGTCTGTGGCACGGAACGGTTCGAGCACTTGTAGAAACTGGTGACGGAGATGTACGGAGGAAACAGAGGCCTTCGACGCATGGGACAGGTCCAGACGGAGCTGCAAACGAGGAATGGACCAAGGAGGAGTGTGAGAGGAATAGTGGAAAATGGTAGGAAGTGGGTAGGATGTGAGAGACGAAAGAAGGATACGAACACGGACCGAGATCGGGTATCCCGACCTTGGCCGTCGTGGAGGGATAGGGAGTGCAGCGTCTGGAAATAGGAGCCGGCGGTTCGGGTGGAAGGGCGAGGCCTGAACACGAGCAACATAAGATGTTAACAGGTGTTGCCTACGGAACCGCAGCGGGAGGACTCCAGCTTCGACAAGGAGGCTTGTCACAGGGCTAGTGCGAAAAGCCCCTGTCGCCAAACGAACACCACAGTGGAGCACCTGCAGCGCTGACGGCGCAGCCAAATCGTAGACTATGCTGCCATAGTCTAGGCGCGACTGAATGAGGGCCTTGTAAAGTTGTAATAGCGTTTGGCGCGAGGCTCCCCAAACAGTGTGGCTGAGACAGCGCAGGATGTTGAGGTGTCGCCAGCACTTTTGTTTTAACTGGCGTAGGTGCGGCACCCAGGTTAGACGGTCATCAAACACCATACCTAAGAATCTGTGCGTCTCTTCGACTTGTAGCAGGTCGCCAGCTAAGTAAAGTTCGGGTTCTGGGTGTACTGCCCGACGTCGACAGAAATGCATCACACGGGTTTTGGATGCAGAAAATTGAAAACCGTGGGCAAACGCCCACGACTGTGCCTTTCGAATTGCGATCTGCAACCGCCGTTCAGCTACGCCAAAGCTGGAGGAGCTGTAATACATGCAGAAGTCATCGGCATACAAGGAAGTAGAAACCGATGACCCCGCAGCCGCAGCTAGACCGTTTATGGCGATTAAGAATAAAGGAACACTAAGAACGGAACCTTGTGGGACTCCGTTCTCTTGACAATGAGGTGAGCTGAAACAAGAACCAACACGAACACGGAAAGAACGCAACGCCAGGAAGTTCTTAATGAATGTAGGAAGCGGACCCCGTAAGCCCCAATTGTACAGCGTAGACAGAATATGATAGCGCCAGGTGGTGTCATACGCTTTCCGCAGGTCAAAGAAGACGGCAATCAGGTGTTCACGGCGAGAAAATGCTGTACGAATGGCCGACTCTAGTGACACGAGATTGTCGATAGCAGAGCGGCCTTGACGGAATCCACCCTGTTGAGGCGCCAAGAGTCCTCGGTCCTCGAGGATCCACATGAGCCTCTGACTCACCATCCGTTCGAGGAGTTTACACGGAACGTTGGTGAGGCTGATGGGGCGGTAACTATCAGCCACCTGTGGATCAGCCCCCGGCTTCATAACTGGGATGATGATGCTATCCCTCCATTGAGACGGGAAGACACCCTCAACCCAGAGACGATTCAGCAAGGAGAGAAGTTGGCGTTTAGAGTCTGATGACAGATGTCGGAGGAACTGACTATGAATGCGGTCGGGTCCAGATGACGTGGCTGGGCATGCGGCAAGGGCACTTTCGAACTCCCATTCGCTGAAAGGGATGTTATAGATTTCCTGGCGTCACGTTTGAAAGGATATCTGTTTTCGCTCGGTGCGCTCTTTAAGGGCGCGGAAATCCGCATCATATGCAGCGGTCGCTGAGGTGCGAGCATAGTGGTGTGCCAAATGCTCAGCTATTGTGACAGGGTCAGTGCAAATTGTACCCTGAATGCGGAGGCACGGAATTCCCACTGGTGGGCGGTGGCCAAAGAGGCGTCGAACTTGCGACCATACCCGTGAAGGTGATGCTCGGGATCCAATGGAGGCGACATAACGCTCCCAGGAGGCTCTCTTGCTGTGCTGGATCAATCGCCGTGCCCGTGCACGGAGACGCTTGAAGGCAACAAGATGTTCGACACAAGGGTGGCGTCGGTGGCGCTGTAGTGCTCGCCGACGTTCCCGGATGGCCTCAGCTATCTCCGGCGTCCACCAGGCCACTGACTTACGGTGGAGTGATCCCAGTGAGACGGGTACGGTTTTCTCAGCAGCAGAAATGATCGAATGAGTGACCTGCTAAACAGCGGTATCTTGTTGTTGTTGTTGTTGTTGTTGTTGTGTTTTTGAAGGGACTAAACAACGACGGTTATCAGTCCCTTTTTCCAGTCCAAGAGATAAAACATTGTGTTAAGCGATCCGAAGTGAATGCACTTACAAGTCAAAGTTTAAAACTTACAGACTAATAGAAAGAAAGGATACGATTAAAAACGAAGAAGGGATAAAACATCTGAAACATTACAAGAGTGTTTTTGCTGGGTGGTCACAAGGATATAAGGAACACACCCAGCCACTCTGGAACACGTTAAAACCGCCTACCTAACAGACTTAAGCAGGCGGAGGACAGAGAAACGACAGAGAAACACAAACATTAAATGGACTTGTAAAGTCCACACTCACGCATAAAATGTAAAATAGAGTCAACCATGGAGGTGTTGTCAGCTAATGCAAGCTGCAAAACGTCAGGGATATAAAAATTTCGTCTCACTGCGGCTAAATTGTGGCATTCAATTAAGATGTGGGCGACCGTCAAAGGCGCACCACATCGACACTGCGGAGGGTCCTCACGACGCAGAAGGTGACCATGCGTGAGCCAAGTATGGCCTATACGGAGTCGGCAAAGGACAACCGACTCCCTGCGAGAAGCCCTCAGGGACGTCTTCCATGCAGCGGTAGACAGCTTGACAGCACGGAGCTTATTTGGTTCATTGGAGTCTGCCCATTCCGAATTCCAAACCTTTAAGACCTTGCGGGTCAACTGGGATTGGAGGTCGGAAACTGGGAGGCCAATGTCCAGGGACCGCATAGTGGTGGCCTGCTTGGCCAGCTGATCCACACGTTCATTGCCTGGTATACCTACATGCCCTGGCGTCCAAACAAAAACGACAGAACGGCCTGACTCGCCAAGGGCGAATACAGCATCTTGAATGGCTCGCACCACAGTGTGTTTGGGCAGAAACTGGTCGAGGGCCTGTAAGCCACTCAGGGAGTCGCTACAGATGACGAACGACCCCCTGGGGCGGGCTCTGAGGTGTTCAAGAGCTCTCAAAATACCGACCAGTTCTGCGGTGAAGATGCTGCTTCCACAAGGCAGTGACCGCTGTTCGATGTGGTCATCAGACATGAAGGCATATCCAGCTTGGCCATCGACCAAAGAACCGTCCGTGTAGATGATAGTTGCTCCATTAAACGTATTAAGCAGTGCATGGAACCGGCGACGGAGAAGCAGTGGTGAAATCGAGCCTTTCGAATCCCGGGAAAAGTCCATCCGAAGCTCCAGGCGAGGAATTTTCCAGGGGGGGGATACGGAGGGAGTAATGGTATGGTGGAGGAAGGGGTAAGGAATCAAGTGAGGAGAGAAGGGAACGGACGCGGACCGCAATCGGGAGACCCGACCTGGGCCGACGTCGTGGGGAAGGGAGTGCAGAAAGGGGGAAGAGAAGCCTGTGGTTCGGATGGCGGGGTGAAGCATAAACCCGGGCAACGTAGCTCACCAACAGCCGTTGCCGGCGATATCGCAGAGGGGGAACACCAGCTTCAGCTAGAAGGCTCGTTACGGGACTGGTGCGAAAAGCCCCTGTTGCGAGACGCACACCTGTGTGGTGAACAGGGTCTAGGACTCGCAAGGCAGAAGGGGCTGCCGAGTCATAAACCAAGCTCCCGTAATCAAGCCGAGACAGAATGAGTGACTTGTAGAGCTGAAGAAGGGTGGAACGGGCTGCTCCCCAACTAGTATGGCTGAGGCATCGAAGGACATTTAAATGCCGCCAACACTTCTGTCTCAGCTGACGTAGGTGTGGCACCCATGTCAGCCGGGCATCGAAGACCATGCCCAGGAAGCGATGTGTTTCCTCAACCTGAAGTAGTTCACCACCCAGGTAGAGCTCTGGGTCAGGGTGAACTACCCGACGGCGACAGAAGTGCATCACGCGGGTTTTCCGTGCGGAGAACTGAAATCCGTGAGAAGAGGCCCATGAGTGGGCCTTTCGGATGGCACCCTGCAGCCGCCGTTCAGCTACGCCGATGCTAACGGAGCTGAAATACAGGCAGAAGTCATCGGCGAACAGGGAGCAACTGACTGATGACCCCACAGCCGCAGCGAGACCGTTTATCGCCACTAAAAACAATGGAACGCTGAGGACGGAGCCCTGTGGGACACCGTTCTCTTGAATACGTGGGGAGCTAAAAGATGCCCCAACCCTCACCCGGAACGAGCGATGGGAGAGGAAATTGTGAATAAAAATAGGAAGGGCACCCCGTAGGCCCCAGTCATGAAGAGTTGTTAAAATGTGGTGGCGCCAGGTGGTGTCATACGCCTTTCGAAGGTCGAAAAATACAGCAACTAAATGTTCATGCCTAGCGAAGGCAGTGCGAATGGCCGACTCCAATGACACGAGGTTGTCAATGGTAGAACGGCCCTGGCGAAAGCCCCCTTGTTGTGGAGCAAGGAGTCCGCGCTCTTCAAGGATCCACATAAGCCGCCGACTCACCATACGTTCGAAGAGCTTGCAGAGAACGTTGGTGAGGCTGATCGGACGGTAATTGTCAGCCACCAGGGGATCTGCACCAGGTTTCAGCACCGGGATGACAGTGCTTTCCCGCCACTGCGACGGGAAAGTGCCCTCTGCCCATAGATGGTTAAACAGGGCGAGAATGCGGCGTTGAAACTCTGGTGAAAGGTGTCGGAGGAATTGGCCGTGGATCCTATCAGGTCCTGGAGTTGTATCAGGACACGCAGCAAGGGCAGTTCGGAACTCCCACTCGCTAAACGGGTCGTTGTATGTTTCCCGCCGACGAGTGCGGAAGGACAACATTTTCCGCTCGGCCCGCTCTTTGAGGGAGCGAAAGTCGGCACTGTACGCGGCAGTCGCAGAGCATTGTGCGTAGTGGTCTGCCATATGCTCGGCGATAGCTGTAGGGAGCGTGCAGAGCACACCCTGGATGGTGAGGGATGGGATTCCTGTCGGCGGGCGGTATCCAAAGACGCGTCGGACTTGCGTCCATACCTTAGTCAGGGAGGTGCGGGAGCCAATACTGGCTACATACCGCTCCCAGGAATCCTGCTTACTCTGCTGTACGAGTCGTCGAGCACGCGCACGGAGCCGTTTAAAGGCCACCAAATTCTCTACGGATGGGTGGCGTCGATGGCGCTGGAGCGCTCGCCGACGTTCCCGGATGGCCTCAGCAATCTCCGGTGTCCACCAAGGCACGGACCTACGCCTAGTGGAACCGGTGGTTTGTGGAACTGCCGCCTCAGCGGCCATGACAATACTATTAGTCACCTGCTGGACTGCGTCGTCAATGTCATCTGGTAGCGGTGGAGCAATGACGGCAGTTGAAGCATACACACTCCAATCAGCCCTACGGAGACACCAACGGGGTAAGCTGTCTGCAGCTTGGTACTGCGGGAGCGACACAAAGATTGGAAAGTGGTCGCTGCCACATAGGTCCTCATGCACACGCCAACCAAGGTGTGGTCGAAGGCTGGGGCTGCAGACGGAGAGGTCGATCGCTGAATACGTGCCCTGTGCCACGCTAAAATGCGTGGGGGCACCTGTATTCAGGAGGCAAAGGTCTTGGTGCGCCAATAAGGTCTCAACATCCCTACCGCGGCCTGTGGTCTGGAGCCCACCCCACAAAGGGTTGTGGGCGTTGATGTCCCCCAATAGGAGGAACGGTGGGGGAAGTTGGGAGACCAGAGCGGTAAGGGTGTTGAGAGACACGGCCTCATCCGGAGGAAGGTACAAGCTGCAGACAGTAAATTCCTGTATCGCCCTAATTCTAACAGCCACTGCCTCAAGAGTGGTTGTGAGTGGCACGGGGGCACTGGGGACAGTGTCCAAGATATACAGGCAGACACCGCCAGACACCCTGTCGTAAAGGGTCCTGTTGCGGTAGTAGCCCCGATACCCACGGAGGGCAGGGGTCCGCTGTACTGGAAACCATGTCTCCTGTAGGGCGATACAAAATGCAGGGTAGCTGTACAGTATTTGTCGCAGCTCAGCCAGGTGATTAAAGAAGCCGCCGCAATTCCACTGGAGGATAACATGTCCTCCACGCTCTAAGGCCATAAAAGGAAAGAAAAGAAGAAGATCAATCCATAGGAGCGCCTGCTGCCTGATGGTCAGGCTCAACAGAATCTATGACCATAGAATCAGTTGATTCCGGTTGTGCAGATCTCCTATGGTCGAGTGAATCAAGGAGTGCGAGATCCTCAGCGGAAGCGAGGATCTCGACCTCATCCTCTGAGGCAGAGGATGCGGGTGTGGGTGGCTTGGAAGCCACCAAAGATCCTTTTTCTTCTTCTCTTTCTTTTTACCCTCTCGCTGGCCCTTGGGTGTTAAGGGCCGTGGGGGCTTCTCAACAGGGGCTGCAGGTGCCGACGAAGAGGTGGAGGCCCCTCGATCAGCAGCCGCGGGATCCTTCAGCCATCGGCCGGGATCCACTTTCCCACGAAGAGAAGCCTCGGAAGGGAGTGTCCCGTGGGACCCCTTCCGGGCGAGAGGAGCCGGAGAAGGCTGTTGTTTCTCCGGCTGTGGGGTGGGGACCGACGTCCCCTGTGATGGCTTATCTGTTGCTCCCAACGTGAATAGTGTGGGAGCAACTGAAGGTGTTGGGCCCCCAACTGTCAAGGGGGCAGGTGGAGTGGGTCGGGCCTGGGGGCCCGCTGGCATTGGTGGTGCACTCTGTGGTTTAGAAACTGTGGGGATCGACGATGATGCAACTGTGGCATATGATGTCTTCATGCTCACAGGATGGAGCTTGGCATACTTCTTCTTGGCCTCTGAGTATGATAACCGGTCCAGGGTCTTATATTCCATAATTTTACATTCTTTATGAAGAACCGTGCAGTCTGGCGAACATGGAGAGTGATGCTGCTTGCAGTTGACACATACTGGAGGAGGGACACAAGGGGCGTCCGGATGTGAGGCACGTCCGCACTCCCGACATGTAGGGTTACCATCACATCGGGAGGACATGTGCCCAAACCTCCAGCATTTGAAGCAACGCATAGGGGGAGGAACGTAGGGTTTTACGTCACACCGGTATATCATTACCTTGACAGTCTCTGGCAACGAATTGCCTTCGAAAGCCAAGATAAACGCACCGGTGGCTACCCTATTGTCCTTCGGACCCCTATAAACACGCCGGATGAAATGGACTCCTCGCCTCTCTAAGTTCTGCCGTAACTCGTCGTCAGACTGCAATAGAAGGTCCTTGTGAAATATAAGTCCCTGTACCATGTTTAAGCTCTTGTGGGGAGTAATGTTAACGGGGACGTCACCCAGCCTGTCACAAGCAAGCAGTGCCCGTGACTGGGCTGGGGACGATGTCGTAATAAGTACAGCCCCAGATCTCATTTTCGACATGCCATCTACTTCCCCAAACTTATCCTCAAGGTTTTCCACAAAAAACAGAGGCTTCGTAGTCGTAAACGATTCGCTGTCCGTCCTAGTACATACCAAATAACGGGGAGCATAAGCCTCACCTCGCTGACGAGCCCTGCGTTCTTCCCATGGTGTGGCCATGGAAGGAAACGCTTGGGGGTCATATGTCTCAGCATTAAATTCAGTTCGCCCACGCTTAGAGACGCCGGTTTTGCGTCCGGCAACGCAATTTTGTGCTCGCTTCATTCTCGTCCCACGAGCAGCTAGGGAACGAGGTCCACCCAGGCAGAGCCCCGCTTGCCTGGGTAAGCCTGATACAACTGAGGTGCGGCAGGTTCCTCAGAGGTTGCTCGCTAGCGGCTGTTCAACCTCAACAGCCATGCATCTCCTCGGCACGTAGCACACCTTGAGATTGAGGGTTTTTTTATAGAGGTTTGTACCGTCCTCGCGACCCGGGCGATTAAGCCAAGATCCCCGAGCTCTGAAACGTACAACGTTCCACCGTCGCGCCGAACGATGGTCGTTGAAGCACACACAGAGCTTACGGTGTAGCGGACTGCTGGCGCGACACAGCCCACGGCTCAGGACCCCGGGTTCGCCAAGCCCGTACTCAGCAAATTAATGCTGAGCCCCTGAGGGGCAGCGGTATCTATATCAGCCAGAAGAGGAGAGGGAAGCACAGCAGCTATGGAGTATGCTGGCCAGTCGGCCCTATGGAGGGACCAGCGAGGCAGACGGTCAGCAGGTGGACACTGTGGGAGCGACAGGAAGATAGGGAAATGGTCGCTGCCACACAGGTCGTCGTGGACCCTCCAAGTGAAGTGTGGAAGCAGGCTTGGGCTACAGACAGACAGGTCTATGGCGGAGAATGTACCGTGTGCCACGCTAAAGTGCGTAGCAGCACCAGTATTCAGGAGGCAGATGTTCAGCTGGTTCAGTAGTGTCTCAACATCCCTACTCCGTGCCGAGGTCTGCATGCCACCCCACAAAGTGTGGTGGGCATTGAAGTCCCCCAAAAGAAGGAAGGGTGGGGGAAGTTGGGCGACCAAGGCAGCGAGGTCCACAGGAGAGATAGCCTCATCTGGTGGGAAATAGATTGAACAGATTGTAACATCTTGCACTGCCCGGAGCCGAACAGCAACCGCCTCTAGGGGCGTTTGAAGGGGCACGGCAGTGCTCGGGACAGTGGCTAGGACATAGATGCAAACTCCACCAGATACTCTGTCATACATAGGCCGATTTTTAAAATAGCCCCTGTAGGCTCGAAGGGCAGGGGACCGCGTCGCTGGGAACCAGGTCTCTTGAAGAGCGATACAAAAGGCAGGTGTTTGGCTGAGAAGTTGTCGTAGCTCAGGCAGGTGATGGAAAAAGCCGCTACAATTCCACTGGAGGATGATGTTTCCTTCTGGCTGTACCGACATGACGAATAAAAAGCAGATCACTCCATCGGATCGTCTGCTGCCATGTGCTTGGAATCCATGGAACCAGAGATCTTATTTTCTGGGGAATCGGTAATTGCAAGATCCTCAGGAGATGCGAGGATCTCGACTTCATCCTCCAAAGAGGAGGATGTGGGTGGTTGTGGCTTTGAAGCCACTGAACAGTCTTTCTTCTTATTTCTCTTCTTCTTGTCCTCTCGCTGGCCCTTTGGTTTGCAGGGCCGAGGGGGCTTCCCAGAAGTGGCATCCGGGACAGAGGAAGAGCGGGAAGCTCTTCGACCGGCAGGTTGGAGATCCTGAAGACTGCGGCCAGGATCCTCCGGAGCACTCTGGGAAGCTGCAGAAGGGGTTGTCTCTAAGGAGCCCTTCCGAGCGAGAGGGGCCAGAGAAGGCTTCTCCTTCCCCGGCTTAGAGGTGGGGACTGGGGTCCCTGGTGTTGTAGCAGGTGATGCTCCCACTGTGAAAAGAGTGGGAGCCACCGAAGATGAGGTGCCCCCTGCTGGTAGGGGGGCCGGGTCAGTCGATTGGGCCTGGGGGCGCGCTAACGTTGACGGAACAGGTGGAACAGCAGGCACAGTGGACGAGGACGATGAGGCTACCGCGGCATAGGTAGTTACCAGGCGGACAGGATGGAGCTTCTGATATTTCCGTTTGGCCTCTGAATAAGTCAGTCGATCTCTGGTCTTGTATTCCATGATTTTCCTTTCTTGCTGCAGGACTGTACACATAGGCGAGCAAGGGGAGTGATTCTGGCCGCAGTTGACACATACTGGAGGTGGCGTGCAAGGGACGTTCGGATGAACTGCACGTCCACTCTCCCGAAATGTTGGGTTGGCATCACATCGAGAGCTCATATGGCCAAACTTCCAGCATTTAAAACAGCGCATAGGGGGAGGAACGTAGGGCTTTACGTCGATCCGGTAAACCATCACCTTGACCTTCTCGGGCAATGAATCACCCTCAAAAGCCAAGATGAAGGCACCGGTCGCGACCCTATTGTCCTTCGGACCCCTATGGACTCGCCGAATAAAATGTACTCCCCGCCATTCTAGATTGGCACGCAATTCGTCATCTGACTGCAGCAAGAGGTCTTTGTGGAAGATGATACCCTGCACCATATTTAGGGTCTTGTGCGGCGTAATGGTAACGGAAACATCACCCAGCTTGTCACAGGCAACCAGTGCCCGCGATTGAGCTGGGGATGACGTCGTTATTAATGTGGTGTCGCACAAGTACAAAGTGCGCGCCACCTACTTTCGCCGCGCGCCGCCATGCATGCACGGCGCGGCGTTCTTCCGACGACAGCCACGAGCGCCCTCTGGTACAACGCCGCTCGTGGCCACCACTGAAGGACATCGGCCACTTCGCACTTCGCACTTCGCACTTCGCACTGAGATAGCAACGAGTTAGGACCTTCGTAATCAGATAGGCACCAGTGAAGACTTTGCTATTGTACAGGCACTAGGCAGGCCTCTAACAACTATGTATCAACATTCTGCAGTACTATGTAAAAGTTAAGTATTGTTACATTCTGTGCAATATATCTCTTTCTAATTTACTCGAGTGTTTATAGTTTCTGGCTGCTCCCCTCCGTACCTGCACCAGCGTGTCGGTCTTATTCCACTCGGCCACCGACACCTACGACGAGGCTGGGACACAAAAGCGGCGACGAAGTTGGGACACAAAAGTGGCGACGAGGATGGGATACAAAAGTGGCGACGAGGAGTGATAGAACCTTGGACCAGCCCGCTTACAGCAGCCAGACAGCAGTAGGTCGGAGCACGCAAAAATTGCTCCCGCCCACCCACCCTTATTATAAGATTTTTGGGGGAACATTTTCAGTTACGTGTTTGTGGACTTTTTTGTTGCAGAGCGTCCTCATTTATCTTGCATTTGTGTTTTGTACTAATTTACTTGTATACGCGGCGCCTAATCGGTCAGCATGGCCACTACCCCGAACCCAAACTTAATGGAAATTATTCAGTTACAGACGGCGCAAATCACTCAACTGCTCCAGGCCGTGTCGCAGTTGACAACACAGGCTGCTCACCAACAACAACAGTCGTCACATCAGCAGCCCACACCTGCCGCCGCACCGCTTCCGACGTTCCGCCAGTACAACGAACGTGAGGAAGAATGGAGTGACTATTTCGCGCAGTTTCAAGAACTCATCGCGGCTCATCAAATTACAGGTCAGAAAGTGAAGCATCTGTTATTATCTGTAGTGGGCCCCCAGACCTTCGTATTATTGCAAAAACTATTCCCTCACGCATCTCCTCGTGATGTAGACTTTGAACAAATAGTAGAGGCACTGAATGCTCATTACGAGAGGAAAGTTCTCGTAGCCGCTGCGCGGTACCGATTTTTCAGACTTAAAAAATTACCACAGCAATCACACCAAGAGTGGATTACGGAATTGAAGGGCTTAACCCGCCAATGTAAATTTACTTGCTCTTGTGGACTTTCTTATAGTGACGTTATGTTGAGAGATGCGATTACGCAGAACATTCAGGACCCCAGAATTAGAGCAGCAATTCTGAAACAGTCTGACCCCTCATTAGACAGTGTACTGCAGCTTATAGAAGCACATGATACTTTTGACTTAGCAGATGTAGAAATGCAAAGCCATAGTGTAAATTCAGTGCGCCGCAACGGACGCTTTCCTAGCCGTAGTTCTCAGTATAGCACTAGTGATTCTTATTTTTCTACCGGCCGTGCTGAACAGACAGTGAACAGTAGCCAGAGTAAAAGTGCGACGCAAAGGTCGCCCCGTAGTGTTAGACACAGTAATTTGCATAACGGGCGCCAACGCTCATTTCAGAAAAATGTACGTAAATCTTGCCCCCAGTGTGTGTCTCGCCACAAGCGTGCTCATTGCCCTAGTCGTAACGCAACCTGTTATCAATGTGGTAAATCGGGACATGTGCAGTCTGTGTGTATGCAAATTAAAAACTCAAAGAACAGTAACGTTAGAAACAGTGCTTCGCAGGGTGCGAGAGCAGTGCATACAGTCAATGTTATACGGGCTGTGGAATTGAACAGTGCTTTAGTTGGATCTCAATTGCAAGAAAGTAGTTCTGCGCCTATGGCAAAACTATATAGTGCACCACGTAGCAAGCGCCAACGAGCGCATAAAACAGTGCAACGGAAAAGGGTTCGGGACAAGCAAAATGACTATGAACAGTGCATTCCTGTAGTGAACCGAGAGTCTTCTACAACTTCTCCTTGTAATAGTGCCCAGTACTGCGTAGCTAGTGACAGTAGACATCAAGTAGCTACTCAAAAGTGTAGTGCAGTAGTTAGTGACTCTGTAGTAGCCTCGCATTGCGCGGACGCCGATCCGGCGGTAGTGTCATCTAGTGACAGTGTGGTTAATCCCCTGTGTGCCGAGTCTGCGCCGCTTACTTCACTATGCGGCCCGCGCAGACGCAGCAAACAAACCGTAGCAGGCGTTGCCCACATTCGCGCACCTGTCGAGCGCCGCAAGCAAAAACTGTTTGTGACTCTCTCCATAGAAAATAAGACTGTGCAATTTCAGCTTGATACTGGTTCCGCTGTTACATTAATTAATAAAGATACTTATGAACTTCTGGGTTCGCCAAAATTGTCGCCGTCACAGAAAGTGTTAACAGCTTATACAGGTGAAAATATTCCCGTGCTAGGAACGTGTAGCCTGCCTGCCTCTTTCCAAGGTGTAACAAAAACAGTTGCTTTTGTAGTTCTTCAGGCCAAATCGACGCAGAACATTTTTGGACTAGATGCATTTGATTTGTTTGGCTTATCAATTCAAAGAGATGTTCTTCAAATTTCGTCAATAGTGCCTCAGGATAAAATCAATGCATTGTGTGACAAATATAGTGACTTGTTTTCGCCGGAACTAGGTTGTGCAAAAGACTTCGTGGCACATGTAACTTTAAAAGAATCTGCAGTTCCAAAATTTCGTAAAGCTAGACCAGTGCCTATCGCCTTGCGTAATACAGTTGCCGAAGAACTTAAACGTTGGCAAGATAGTGGGGTGATTTCTCCTGTTTCTGCGAGTCAGTGGGCCTCGCCTATAGTAATTATACCCAAGCCGTCAGGAAAACTTCGTCTCTGTGCGGACTTCAAATCAACTGTCAACAGTCAAACAATTGTAGACACTTATCCCCTGCCCAGACCTGAGGAACTGATGGACAAATTAGGACAGTCTCGTTTCTTTTCTAAGATTGATTTAGCAGAGGCATACTTACAGATTCCACTTGATGACGAGTCAAAAAAGTTTTTCGTCATTAATACTCACATGGGCCTTTTTCAATTTCAACGCCTACCGTTTGGCAGTTCTTCCGCTCCCGCTATTTTTCAGCGTTTTTTGGAACAGCTGACAGTTTCTGTACCGTGTTGTTCGAACTATTTAGATGACATTGTGGTATCCGGACGTACAGTTGAAGAACATTTATCAAACCTGGAGTGCCTTTTCAAAGTTTTGACTGCAGCAGGTCTACGTTGCAATAAAGCAAAGTGTTCGTTTTTTCAAACTGAAATAGAGTACCTAGGTCATATGATTAATGCCCAAGGAATTCATCCCTTACAGTCACATCTTCGAGCAATCACAGACTTGCCTCCTCCTAAGAATGTGCATGAATTGCAAGCAGTGATGGGAAAGCTTAACTATTATTTCAGGTTTATTCCCAATGCCTCTCAGATTGCTGCTCCACTGCATCACTTACGTAGGAAGAATGTTCCTTTTGTATGGTCTAAAGATTGTCAGGTTGCCTTTGACAAACTAAAGTCTGCACTACTCAGTGATGCATGTTTGATTCCCTTTGACCCCCAGAAGCCTGTAGTGTTAGCAGTTGACGCCTCGTCGTACGGTCTGGGTGTTGTTCTGTCGCATCGTATTGGATGTCACGATCGTCCTATTGCCTTTGCATCCAAGCTACTGACGCCGACGCAACAGAATTACAGTCAGATAGAAAAGGAGGCCTTAGCAATCATTTACGGCGTCACAAAGTTTCATCATTATCTGTATGGCAGAAAATTCTATTTGTTGACAGACCACAAGCCTCTCACGTCGTTGTTCTCACCCACATAGCCAATTCCGCCACGTACGGCACAAAAGCTTCAGAGATGGTCCTTGATATTGTCAAATTATCAGTATGAGATTTTGTACCGACCTACCACTAAACACGCCAACGCGGACACACTTTCCCGACTTCCGGTTGGCCAGGATGTTTCGTTTGATTCTTCAGAAATGGCATGTTGTCAGATAGACTCCAGAGATGCTTCCGCTGTCGCAGACTTCCCTTTAAACTCTCGTCGGGTTGCACAGGAAACAGCTGCGGATGCAGACTTAAGTGTGGTAGCACGTTTTGTTCGCTTTGGTTGGCCTGCCAGAGCCAAAGACATTGATCGGCCTCTGGTTCGACGTTATTTTGCACAACGTCATGCATTATCTTTAAGTCAGGGTGTACTGTTGTTGCATACCGACAACGACCAAGCAAGAGTCATTGTTCCTCGTTCCCTGCAACGAGAAGTGTTACGCCTCCTGCATCAAGGACATTGGGGCATTGTTAGGACGAAGCAACTGGCCAGACGTCATTGTACCTGGGTTGGTATGGACGCTCAGATAGAGAGCATGACATCACAGTGTACAGTTTGTGCGGAGCATCAGGCGGCTCCTCCACAGCGTTTCTCAGACTGGCCACGCCCCAAGGGACCATGGCAACGTTTACATGTTGACTTTGCCGGACCTTTCTGGAATACGCGCTGGTTAATTGTTGTAGACGCTTTCAGCAAGTTTCCTTTTGTGATTGCCATGAACTCAACGACGGCTTCTAGTACAATCAGTGCCTTAACATCAGTGTTTTGCATCGAAGGCTTGCCTGAAACTATCGTCAGTGACAATGGACCTCAGTTTGTTAGTGCGGAATTTCAACAGTTTTGTCGTGTGAATGGCATTCAGCATATCACCACCGCACCTTTTCACCCTCAGTCCAATGGTGAAGCAGAACGTTTCGTTCGAACATTCAAGTCTCACATGGAGAAGATGAAAGGTCAGCACTCCAGGCAGCAAGCTCTTCAAATTTTCCTGTCTACGTATCGGTGCATGCCACGTGACGGCCCGTCTCCTGCCGAGCTGCTACACGGCCGCCGTCACCGCACTCTCCTTCACCTGCTGCAGCCTCCCACGCACCGAGTCGGTTCGTATGGCGCTACGCGTTTTCAGGTTTCTACGCCGGTGCTGTACAGGGTGTTTGCTGGAAACAAGAAGACATGGTTGCCGGGCACCATTCAGCGCGTGCTTGGTCGCAATATGTTTATTGTACGTTCTTCCACAGGGTCGGAGCTGCGGCGCCACGCCAACCAATTGCGCCTGCACAGGCCGCGCGATCCTGTCTCCGGTTTCTTGATTCCAGACCCAGTTCACCGCCAGGGAGCACAGCCACATCGTTCGTCCCCGGACTACGAGATCCCTATGGACGTCGACGTACATCCGACGCAGTCGTCGCCGCCGCTGTCGCCGCCGCAGATGACAGCGTCACCGAGAGGGACTCCGGGACCGTGCGGGCCCCCCCAGCTTGGGCCACGCACCTCAGAAGAAGATGACCTGCTCCCTCTGGGCGGGGGCGGGCGCCCTTCCCCAGGTTTCGGCGGGTTCCCTGGAGGATCGCAAGGCGGATGCCGGGGCGCGGACGGCGTCTCGATCCCGGCCTCAGCTACGACGCCCGTCCCACCAGTAACGCCCCCGCTCAGGCCCTCCTCCCAGTGCCGTCGCCGTGGCCCTCAGCCCTACGCCACGACGGCGCGGCGGTTTGGGGGGGAGGGGTGTGGTGTCGCACAAGTACAAAGTGCGCGCCACCTACTTTCGCCGCGCGCCGCCATGCATGCACGGCGCGGCGTTCTTCCGACGACAGCCACGAGCGCCCTCTGGTACAACGCTGCTCGTGGCCACCACTGAAGGACATCGGCCACTTCGCACTTCGCACTTCGCACTTCGCACTTCGCACTGAGATAGCAACGAGTTAGGACCTTCGTAATCAGATAGGCACCAGTGAAGACTTTGCTATTGTACAGGCACTAGGCAGGCCTCTAACAACTATGTATCAACATTCTGCAGTACTATGTAAAAGTTAAGTATTGTTACATTCTGTGCAATATATCTCTTTCTAATTTACTCGAGTGTTTATAGTTTCTGGCTGCTCCCCTCCGTACCTGCACCAGCGTGTCGGTCTTATTCCACTCGGCCACCGACACCTACGACGAGGCTGGGACACAAAAGCGGCGACGACGTTGGGACACAAAAATTAATACTGATCCCGACCGCATCTTCGACATGCCTTCCACCTCTCCATACTTGTCCTCAAGGTTCTCAACAAAAAATAATGGTTTGGTATTCTTAAAAGATTCCCCATCACTACGGCTACAGACCAGATACTTAGGGGCATAAGCCTCACCCTTCTGTCTTCCCTGACGTTCTTCCCAAGGTGTAGCCAGAGAAGGAAACGTTTGGGGATCATAATCTGCAGCATTGTAGTCCCTTTTACCACGCTTAGAGACGGTGGTTGTACGTCCACCAACGTGTTCTTTTGCTCGTTTCATTGTGGTCCCACGAGCAGCTAGGGATCTAAACGTCCACCCAGGCAGAGCCCCGCTTGCCTGGGTAAGCCTTGTACAACTGAGGTGCGGCAGGTTCCTCAGAGGTTGCTCGCTAGCGGCTGTTCAACCTCAACAGCCATGCATCTCCTCGGCACGTAGCACACCTTGAGATTGAGGTTTTTTTTATAGAGGTTTGTACCGTCCTCGCGACCCGGGCGATTAAGCCAAGATCCCCGGGCTCTGAAACGTACAACGTTCCACCGTCGCACCGAACGATGGTCGTTGAAGCACGCACAGAGCTTACGGTGTAGCGGACTGTTGGCGCGACACAGCCCACAGCTCAGGACCCTGGGTTCGCCAAGCCCGTACCCAGCAAGTTAATGCTGAGCCCCTGAGGGGCGGCTTCTGGACAACAGAAGCGAAAGAAGCGGCAAAAGCTGGTGGTTGCATGGCCTGGAAGATTTTCTTGGCCTCAGCATACGAGATGCGCTTCGTGGTCTTTATTTCCTGCACCTTTTTTTCCTCAAGGAAGACTTTACAATTACGACTCCAGACAGGGTGATCCCCAGAGCGGTTGACACACGTGGCAGGTGGTGTACACTCTGCTCCGTCATGTGCCACCTTGCCACATTTGCCACAGGTGGCCTCACCTTTGCACCCCAGGGTGGTATGCCCAAAGCGCTGGCATTTGAAGCAGCGCATTGGGTTGGGGACGTAAGGTCGAACTTTCAAACGAAGAAAACCTGCTTTGACATTATCTGTAAGTTGGGGATTATTGAAGGTAAGGATGAATGAGTCCGATTTCACCAACTCACCATCCACCCTTTTCATAATATTTTGCACATCCAAAATACCCTCCTGTGCCCACTCAGATTTCAGTTCTTCCAACGGGATGTTTACTATATCTCTACAGGTCACTACGCCTTTACTGTAGTTCAAGGTGTTATGCAACTCCGCCTCTATGGCATATTCACCCAGGAATTTCGCTTGCTGCAGGTTAGTTGCCTGCTGGGAACTCGATGTTTCGATCAGTAATGTCCCATTCCGCAAACGTTTCACTGATTTTAAACTGCCAGCAATTCCCTCGAGGCCTTTTTGAATATAGAAGGGAGATACTCCCTCAAACGAGCCGTCCTTTCGTTTCACAACAATAAACACATTCTGTACAACAGCCTGTGTTCTGTTACTATTCCCAAAATACTTTTTCTTACTCCCCGAATCTGGAGGACTGGATATCCTAGCCCTCTTTTTGGATTGGGTGTTGGTACCCCCCCCCCCCCAGTGGTACACCCATCCCACTGGAAGGTTCAAGGGACAAATTGGGATTGCTCATGTCGGTCCCACGAGCAGCTAGGGAAGTACATGTCCACCTAGACAGAGCCCCGCGTGCCTAGGTAAGCCTTATACAACTGAGGTGCGGCAGTATCCCCAGAGGTTGCTTGCTAGCGACTGTTCCTCTTCAACAGCCATGCATCCCATCAGCACGTAGCACACCTTGGGATTGAAGGTTTTTTTATAGAGGTTTGTACCATACTCGCGACCCGGGCGGTCAAGCCAAGATCCCCATTCCCCAGTACACACAACGTTCCACCGCCGCGCCACACGGTGGTCGCTGAAGCGTGCCCAGAGGTTACGGTGTCTAGAGGACTAGCGGCGCTTACCAGTCCCCAGCTCAGGACCCCGGGTTCGCCAAGCCCGTACTCAGCAAATTAATGCTGAGCCCCTGAGGGGTTCAGGCAAACCTTCGATGAAAAACACTGATGTTGTTTTTGTTGGTGTTGGTTGTTTAAGGGGGACAAAACTGCAATGGTCATCAGTCCCCCATTCCATCTCTAGGCGTCAAAAGTAAATCCAAACACGTAAAAGATAATACGTTGTTGTTGTTGTTGTTAGGTTGTTTAAGGGGGACAAAACTACAATGGTCATCAGTCCCCCATTCCACCTCTAGGCGGCAAAAGTAAAACCATACACGTGAAAGATATCACGCACAGAGTTTAAAATTGCGATGTGGGAGAGGAGTTCCACCGAGTCCATAAAACATAATCAAGAATAACATGACAAAACGAAGAGACGGACACACAAACACAACTTACAACAAATAAACCGATGGCCGTGGTTGACCGACCATAAGAATAAAAAAAAGGAAAAGTAAACCACTCGGTAACACACAGAAATCTCCAGTTAAATCGAATGATAAAAATCCCCTGCTCGTATAAAACGTAAAACTGTATCTGCCACTGCAGCATCGTCACCTAAAGCATCTGATAGAACGGCAGGGAGGTTAAAATTCCGCCGCAAGGCAGCTAAAAGGGGGCAGTCCAACAATATGTGGACGATTGTCAGACGGGAGCCGCACCGACATTGGGCTGGGTCCTCACCCCAAAGGAGATTTCCATGGGTGAGCCACGTATGCCCAATGCGGAGGCGACACAAGACCACTGAGTCCCGTCGTGAACTGCGCATGGAGGAGCGCCATGCAACCGTCGTTTGCTTGACCACCCTTAGCTTGTTGGGCGTGCGCAGGCTACGCCACTCAGTATCCCAAAGCTAACGTACTCGCTGGTGCAACAACGAACGGAGATCAGAAGCCAGGAGGCCGATCTCTAGACATGACAAACCGACTGCCTGCTTGGAAAGCCTGTCAACACGTTCATTGCCCGGGATACCAACATGACCTGGAGACCAGATGAACGTCACTGATCGCCCAGACAGTTCAACGGAACGAAGCGTCTCCTGTATGGCCAACACCAGGGGAGACCGCAGGTAACACTGCTCCAGAGCTCGGAGGCTGCTCAGGGAGTCGCTGCAAACGACAAAAGACTCGCCTTAACAAGACCGGATATGCATGAGAGCTCTGTGAATGGCCACCAGCTCTGCAGTGTAAACACTGCAGCCATTCGGCAGAGAGTGCCGTTCCACATGGTCACCATGAGTATATGCAAATCCCACACAGCCATCAACCATGGAACCATCTGTGTAGATCAGGTCATATCCACGGAATTCCGCTATGACAGCAGAGAACTGACGGCGGAGCGCCTCCAGTGGAACTGAGTCTTTGGGCCCCTGGGCCAAGTCCAGCCGAGTAGACGGCCTTGGCAAACACCACGGAGGTGTACGGGCACGGACCCGATAGGAAGTTGGAAGGGGAGAAGACTCAAGCTCCTGCAGGAGGAACTGAACCTGATAGGCAATCGTATGACCTGATCTGGGGCGTCGCTGATGGGCACGGATTACCACATCAGGAAAGAGGAGACGATGGTTCGGGTGGCCTGGGGAGCAATACACATGGGCTGCGTAAGCCGCAAGTAGGTGTTGGCGGCGGATCCCCAAGGGTGGAACCCAGCCTCCACTAGTAAGCTGTTCACTGGGCTGGTGCGGAAGGCACCCGTCGCGATGCGAACCCCACAGTTGTGAATGGGGTCCAGGAGATGCAGTGCCGAAGGTGCCACAGACCCATAGGCAATGCACCCACAATTAAGAGGGGACTGCACCAGCGCCGTGTAAAGCCGCAACAGTGTTGAGCGATCAGCACCCCAGGTCGTATGACCCAGGTGGCGGAGAAGGTTGAGATGGCACCAGCACTTCCGTTTCAGCTGACGAATGTGGGGGAGCCACGTCAGCCGGGCGTCCTAAAAAACGGTGAGTTTCCACTACCGTAAGTGGTTCGTCATTCAGATAAAGTTCAGGGTGTGGGTGGACGGTCCGACGCCGGCAGAAGTGCATCACTCTGATCTTGGAGGCAGAAAACTGAAAGCCATGGGTAAGCGCCCTGTCCTGCGCCTTCCGAATAGCACCTTGCAACCTGCGCTCGGCAACCTGGGTGCTGGAGGAACTAAAAGAGAGACAAAAGTCGTCAGCATAAAGAGAGCTAAACCGTTGATGGCGATTAAAAATAATGGTACGCTTAAAACGGAACCCTGAGGAACCCCATTTTCCTGGACATGAGAGGAGCTCAGAGAAGCACCAATTTGAACACGAAAGGTACGGACGGCTAAAAAATTCTGAATAAAAATGGGTAGTGAGCCCCGGAGGCCCCAGTCATATAAAGTGTTGAGGATGTCGCGTCGCCAGGTGGTATCGTATGCTTTGTGCATATCAAAGAAGACGGCAACAAGGTGTTGGCGCCGGGAAAAGGCTGTGCGGATTGCAGACTCGAGGTACACCAGATTATCGGTGGTAGATCGACCCTGGCGAAAACCGCCCTGGCACGGAGCCAATAATCCCCGAGTCTCAAGAATCCAACACAACCGCCGACTAACCATCCGCTCCAACAGTTTGCATGGCACGTTAGTCAGGTTAATGGGCCGATAGCTATCCAAAGAAAGAGGATGTTTGTCGGGCTGAAGTACGGGGATGATGATACTCTCCCGCCACTGTGACGGGAAAACACCATCACACCAAATGCGGTTATAGACCGCAAGTAGGTTACGCCGACTATCTGCTGAGAGATGTTGCAGCATGTTGCTATGGATGCTATCAGGCCCAGGCGCCGTGTTAGGACATTGTTGAAGAGCACTGAGGAGCTCCCACTCTGTAAAAGGAGTGTTGTAAGATTCAGAGCGGCTGGTACGAAAGGAGAGAGACTGGCGTTCTACCCTCTCCTTTACTGCACGGAAGGCCGGTGGATAATTTGCAGAGGCAAAGGCACGAGCATAATGCTCGGCAAACATCTCTGCAAGAGTGGCTGGGGCCGTACATAGGACTCCATTTGTGGAGATCCCGGGGATTCCCGATGTAGTCGGTATTCCCTGTAGCCGCCTGATCTTACTCCAGACCTGCGAGGGTGAGGTACCTGTCCCAATAGTGGAAACGTACCTCTCCCAGCACTCCTGTTTCCGTCTTCTTATAAGTTGGCGAGCACGAGCGCGAAGCCGTTTAAAATTGATTAGGTGCTCCTGAGAGGGGTGCCGTTTGTATTGCTGTAAGGCCCGCCTGCGGTCTTTAATGGCCTCAGCGATCCGGCGACCACCAGGCACTGTCTTACGCCGTGGGCACCCTGTTGTACGCGGAATGGTCGCGTTCGCAGCAGAAATGATGGAATGTGTGGCGCTCTCGACCACCACATCGATTTCGTCGAGTGGGGGAGGGCCAACGATAGCAGCAGAAGCATAGTCTTCCCAGTTAGCCCTGTGCAGAACCCACCTAGGTAGGCACGCTGGGGACTCGCGTTGTGGGAGTGACAAAAAGACAGGGAAATGGTCACTGCCACACAAGTCGTCATGGGCTCTCCAGTGAACAGATGGTGGAAGGCCGTGGCTGCAGATCGACTCATCAATGGCCGAAAATGTGCCATGTGCCACACTAAAGTGTGTGGAGGCACCTGTATTTAAGAGGCAGAGGTCGAGTTGAGTTAGGAAATCCTCGACAACCCTGCCGTGACCTGAGATCGTAGAACCACCCCACAAGGGACTGTGGGCATTGAAGTCGCCCAACAGTAAGAAAGGTGGGGGTAGTTGAGCAACGAGTGCAGCCAAGACGTTCACAGATACGTCAACATCTGGCGGCAAGTAGATACTGCAGACGGTAAACTCCTGTGTGGTCCTCACCCTGACAGCCACTGCTTCTAATGGTGTTTGAAGGGGCACGGGTTCACTATACACAGAGGTGAGGACGTACACACACACTCCACCTGAGACCCTGTTATATATGCTACGGTTACCGTAAAATCCCCTGTAGCCACGAAGGACAGGGGTCCGCATTGCTGGAAACCAAGTTTCCTGAAGAGCAATGCAGAAAGCAGGTGTCTTGCTCAGAAGCTGCCGTAGCTCAGCCAGGTGGGGAAAGAAACCGCCGCAGTTCCACTGGAGAATGACATTGTTCGAGGGCTGGGAAGACATGAATCCGAGTCGGTGGGCTACAACTTAGCATCACTGGCACCCACCGGTGGAGGTGTGTCATCTGGATTGTCCGTTTTCTCTAATGCGTCCCCGAGAGCGAGGTCCTCGGGTGACGCAAGAATCTCCACCTCATCCTCAGAAGTAGAGGTGGAGGCGGAGGGGAGTGGTGGCACTGTAGCCACCGTGGTGTCTTGTGTCGTGACTTTCTTTGGCTTCTGTTTACCCCTCCGTTCCCTCGGGGGCTTCGCCAGTGGGAGGTGCTCCTCTGACTCAGCCACAGGGACCGAGGAGGAGCGCGAAGCCCTACGACCAGCAGTCTGCGAGCGCGCCGGCTGCTGGTTAATGTCGATATCGACACTGGCAGAAGGGAGTGTCCCAAGGGACCCCTTCTGCCTGAGGGAAGCCGGAGAAGGTTGTTCTTTCTTCGGCGGAGAGGTGGTGGCTGACCCCGAGGCTTTCGCCTTGGGAGCTGTGGAAGGATGGCCCCCAAACTCCGTGGGGGCAGGCTTAGGTTGGTGGCCCTGGGGGCCCACAGGAACGGTTGAAGTAGAAAATACTGTCGCCGCCAAGGAGAGTGGCGACGACGTCACTGCTGCGAACGTTTTAGTCATTGTTACCGGGTGCAAACGATCAAACTTTTTCTTGGCCTCATTATAGGATATACGGTCCAGGGTTTTGTATTCTGTAATTTTCCGCTCCCGTTGAAGTACGGGACATTGCGACGAGCAGGGAGGATGGTTCTGACCACAGTTGACACAGATGGGAGGCGGTGTACATGGGGTGCCTGGATGTGCTGGACGCCCACAGTCCCTACACATAGCACTGGACATACAACGGGACGACATGTGGCCGAACTTCCAGCATTGGAAGCACCTCACAGGGGGAGGAATATAAGGCCGCACGTCAACACGGTAAACCATCACCTTGACCTTTTCGGGCAATGTATCACCCTCGAAGGCCAAGATGAAGGCACCAGTTGCGACCCTATTATCCTTGGGGCCCCTATGGACACGCTGGATAAAATGAACGCCTCGTCGTTCTAGGTTCGCCCGTAGCTCGTCATCCGTCTGTAGCAATAGATCCCGATGAAAAATTACACCCTGGACCATATTCAGGGACTTGTGTGGAGTAATAGTCACTGCAACATCACCCAGTTTGTCACAAGCGAGTAACGCCCGTGACTGGGCAGGAGATACTGTGTGGATGAGGACAGAGCCGTTGCGCATTTTAGACAGTGACTCCACTTCCCCAAAGCTGTCCTCCAGATGGTCCACAAAGAACTGAGGCTTGGTCGCTGAGAATGAGTCCCCATCAGTCCTGCTGCACACGAGATATCTTGGAGCATATTCATCAGTCGGGTTTGCGCCCCGACGTCCCTCCCAAGATGCAGTCAGGGAGGGGAACGTTTTGGGGTCATACGTGGAAGTATTGAATTTTCCTCGCTTAGGGACAGCGGTTGTACGTCCGCCAACGTCACCCAATTTTTGTCTCTTCATTGCGGGTGATCCGCCGTGATGCCACCCACTCCGATCAGGGACTCTCCTCATGGGCGCCACCCAGCCACAGCAACGTCACCTGGCGAGATGACCGTTGCCGGGAGTCCTGATGCCCCACAGAGACAAGCATCGACTCCTTGGCTTGCACGAGGAGTATGCAGCTCTGCCACCGGTAGAGCGATCCCTGTGTTGTCAGGGGGCTACATCCAAGAGGGTACATGACGACCCCACCACAACGGACTGGCTACCGTGTTGGCTTTCTGGCGCTACGTGAACCATCAGAAAGGAGAGTGCTGAGATGGCAGTGCACAATGGACTCGACTTGCACGGAAAATCAGTGACGTGCCCAGTTTCAGAAGAGAATCCGCAGTCGCAAGTCCATTCCATGATGGGTGCATCAGATGGCATGGCACAAGAATTACATGTTGCACCATGTAAGGTGTCCTTCCCCAAATGGGTCGCTCTTCTGAAAAATTTTGAAAAATGGAGGGTCAAACCCACATAGGGGACCACAGATGGAAAACCGAAAAGTGTGAAGACTCCTTTTAGTCGCCTCTTACGACAGGCAGGAATACCGCGGGCCTATTCTTACCCCCGAACCCGCAGGGGGGAAAGATAATACACCTAGAGTTTAAAATAGAGAAGTGGGAGAGGAGTCCCAATAGTCCATAAAACATCAAGAATCACAAGACTAAACAAAAGATGGTTACACAAAGACAACTTACAACAAAGAAACTGATAGCCGTGGTTGACTGACCATAAGAATAAAAAAGGAAAAGTCAACCACTCGGTTTCACAAAGAAATCTCCAGTTAGAGAGAACGATAAAATCCCCCTGCTCGAATAAAACGTAAAACGGTATCTGCCATTGTGGCATCGTCACCTAAAACTTCCGATAAAACAGCAGGGAGGTTAAAATGTCTCTGCAAGGCGGCTAAAAGGGGGCAGTCCAACAATATGTGGACGACTGTCAAATTGGAGCCACACCGACATTGGGCTGGGTCCTCACCCCGAAGGAGATGTCCATGTGTGAGCCACGTATGCCCAATGTGGAGGCGACATAAAACCACTGAGTCCCGTCGTGAACCGCGCATGGAGGAGCGCCATGCAACCGTCGATTCCTTGACCACCCGGAGCTTGTTGGGCGTGTGCAGGCTACGCCACTCAGTATCCCAAAGCTGACGTACTTTCTGGCGCAACAATGAACGGAAATCAGAAGCCGGGAGGCCGATCTCTAGACAGGACATACCTACAGCCTGCTTGGCAAGCCTGTCAACACGTTCATTGCCCGGGATACCAACATGACCCAGAGACCAGATGAACACCACCGATTGCCAGGACCGTGTAATGGCATAAAGTGTCCCTGAACGGCCAACACCAGGGTAGACCGTGGGTAACACTGCTCCAGAGCTCGGAGGCTGCTCAGGGAGTCGCTGAAAACAACAAAAGACTCGCCTGAGTAAGACTGGATATGCACAAGAGCTCTGTGAATGGCCACCAGCTCTGCAGTGTAAACACTGCAGCCATTCGGCAGAGAGTGCTGTTCCACATGGTCACCATGTGTATAGGCAAATCCGACACGGTCATCCACCATTGAGCCATCGGTGTAGATCAGGTCATAACCACGGAACTCCGCTATGACAGCCGAGAACTGATGGCGGAGCGCCTCCAGTGGTACTGAGTCTTTGGGCCCATGGGCCAAGTCCAGCCGAATAGACGGCCTTGTCAAACACCATGGAGGTGTATGCACCTGGACCCGATATGGACACGAAGGGGCAAAGACTCAAGTTCCAGGAGGAGGGACCGAACTCTATAGGCTATCGTATGACCTGACCTGGGGCGTCGCTGATGGTGAGGGACGACCACATTAGAAAAGAGAAAACGACAGTTTCGGTGGCCTGGGGTGCAATACACGTACGCTACATAAGCTGCGAGCAGGTGTTGGCGGCGGGTCCCTAAAGCTGGGATCCCAACCTCCACTAGTAAACTGTTCACCGGGCTGGTGCGGAAAGCTGTTGTTGTTGTTGTTGTTGTTATTTGGATGTTTAAGGGGGACAAAACTACAATGGTCATCAGTCCCCCATTCCATTACAAAATGTCAAAAATAAAAGTGCGAACGTCAAATGTATGCGCCCAGAGATTAAGTTTGCAAAGTGGGATGGAAATCCCACTGGGTCTATAAAACATCAACAAAACAGAGAAGAAACTAAAAGAAAAGGGGGGCGAACACACAAAGACACCTTACTACAAAGAGGCCGAAGGCAGTGGTTGACCGACCATAGGAATAAAAAAGGAAAAGTCAACCACTCGGCAGTGCAAGGAAAAGACCAGTCATAGAGACTGATAAAAACCTCCTGCTCGAATAAAACTTAAAACTGAATTCGCTGCTGAAGCCTCGTCACGTAAAATATCTGATAGAACGCCAGGAATGTTAAAACGACGCCGCAAGGCGGCTAAAAACGGGCAGTCCACTAGGATGTGAACTATTGTCAAGTGGGAGCCACAACGACACTGGGGCGGGGCCTCACCACGAAGGACATGTCCGTGGGTGAGCCACGAATGGCCAATACGGAGTCGACACAGCACCACGGAGTCCCGGCGAGAGGCCAGCACGGAAGAACGCCACGCGGTGGTGGTCTCCTTGACTAGCCGAAGCTTGTTGGGTGTGCCCAGGTTATGCCACTCGGCATCCCAACGCTGATGTACGCGGTGGCGCAACAACGAACGGAGATCAGACGCCAGGAGGCCGATGTCCAAAATGGATGCACTGACTGCCTGCCTGGCAAGTCTGTCAACACGTTCATTGCCCGGGATGCCGACATGACCCGGAGACCAGACGAACACCACCGATTGCCCGGACTCTCCAATGGCACAAAGCGTCTCCTGTATGGCCAACACCAGAGGAGACCGCGGGTAACAGTGCTCCAGAGCTCGGAGGCTGCTCAGAGAGTCGCTGCAAACAACAAAAGACTCGCCTGAGCAGGACTGGATATGCATGAGAGCTCTGTGAATGGCCACCAGCTCTGCAGTGTAAACACTGCAGCCATTCGGCAGGGAGTGCTGTTCCACATGGTCACCATCAGTATAGGCATATCCCACACAGCCATCAACCATGGAACCATCTGTGTAGATCAGGTCATATCCACGGAATTCCGCTATGACAGCAGAGAACTGACGGCGGAGCGCCACCAGTGGAACTGAGTCTTTGGGCCCCTGGGCCAAGTCCAGCCGAGTAGACGGCCTTGGCAAACACCACGGAGGTGTACGGGCACGGACCCGATAGGAAGTTGGAAGGGGAGAAGACTCAAGCTCCTGCAGGAGGGACTGAACCCGATAGGCAATAGTATGACCTGATCTGGGGCGTCGCTGATGGGGACGGACTACCACATCAGGAAAGAGGAGACGATGGTTTGGGTGGCCTGGGGAGCAATACACATGGGCTGCGTAAGCCGCAAGTAGGTGTTGGCGGCGGATCTCCAAGGGTGGAACCCAGCCTCTACTAGTAAGCTGTTCACTGGGCTGGTGCGGAAGGCACCCGTCGCGATGCGAACCCCACAGTTGTGAATGGGGTCCAGGAGATGCAGTGCCGAAGGTGCCGCAGACCCATAGGCAATGCACCCAACATCGAGACGGGACTGCACCAGCGCCGTGTAAAGCCGCAACAGTGTCGAGCGATCAGCACCCCAGGTGATATGACCCAGGTGGCGGAGAAGGTTGAGCTGGCGCCAGCACTTCCTTTTCAGCTGACGAATGTGGGGGAGCCATGTCAGCCGGGCATCAAAGACCAGTCATAAAAAACGGTGAGTTTTCACTACCGTAAGTGGTTCGTCATTCAGATAAAGTTCAGGGTGTGGGTGGACGGTCCGACGCCGACAGACGTGCATCACTCTGGTCTTGGAGGCAGAAAACTGAAAGCCATGAGTAAGCGCCCAGTTCTGCGCCTTCCGAATAGCACCTTCCAACCTGCGCTCGGCAACTTGGGTGCTGGAGGAACTAAAAGAGAGACAAAAGTCGTCAGCATAAAGAGAGGGGGACACCGACGATCCAACCGCTGCAGCTAAACCGTTGATGGCGATTAAAAATAATGGGACGCTTGAAACGGAACCCTGAGGAACCCCATTTTCCTGGACATGAGAGGAGCTCAGAGAAGCACCAATTTGAACACGAAAGGTACGCACGGCTAAAAAATTCTGAATAAAAATCGGTAGGGAGCCCCGGAGGCCCCAGTCATATAAAGTGTTGAGGATGTGGCGTCGCCAGGTTGTATCATATGCTTTGTGCATATCGAAGAAGACGGCAACGAGGTGTTGGCGCCGGGAAAAGGCTGTGCGGATTGCAGACTCGAGGCACACCAGATTATCGGTGGTAGATCGACCCTGGCGAAAACCGCCCTGGCATGGAGCCAATAATCCACGAGTCTCAAGAATCCAACACAACCGCCGACTAACCATCCGCTCCAACAGTTTGCAGGGAACGTTAGTCAGGTTAATGGGCCGATAGCTATCCAAAGAAAGAGGATGTTTGTCGGGCTGAAGTACGGGGATGATGATACTCTCCCGCCACTGTGACGGGAAAACACCATCACACCAAATGCGGTTATAGACCGCAAGTAGGGCACTCCGACTATCTGCTGAGAGATGTTTCAGCATCTGGCTATGGATGCTATCAGGCCCGGGCGCCGTGTCTGGACATTGTCGAAGAGCACTGAGGAGCTCCCACTCAGTGAAAGGACTGTTGTAGGATTCAGAGTGGCGGGTACGAAAGGAGAGGTGCTGGCGTTCTACCCGCTCCTTCAATGTACGGAAGGCCGGTGGATAGTTTGCAGAGGCAAAGGCGCAAGCATAATGCTCGTCAAACATCTCTGCAAGAGTGGCCGGGTCCGTACATAGGACTCCATTTGTGGAGATCCCAGGGATTCCCGATGTAGTCTGTATTCCCTGTAGCCGCGTGATCTTACTCCAGACCTGCGAGGCTGAGGTATCTGTCCCAATAGTGGAAACGTACCTCTCACAGCTGTGAATGTGTAATCTTCCCAGTTAGCCCTGCCTAAAGCCCACCTGGGGGGGCGTTCTGGGGACTGACGTTGTGGGAGTGACAGAAAAAGCGGAAAATGGTCACTGCCACACAGGTCGTCGTGGGCTCTCCAGTGGACAGATGGTGGAAGGCTGTGGCTGCAGATCGATAAATCAATGGCCGAGAACGTGCCATGTGCCACACTAAAGTGTGTGGGGGCACCAGTATTTAATAGGCAGAGGTCGAGTTGAGAAAGTAAAGACTCGACTACTCTGCCTCGGCCAGAAAGCGAAGTACTACCCCACAACGGGTTATGGGCATTGAAGTCGCCCAATAAGAAGAAAGGCGGGGGTAGTTGCGATATAAATGCATGCAAATCATTCAAAGAGAGGTCACCATCTGGAGGGAGATAAAGGCTGCAGACGGTAAACTCTTGTGTTGTCCTAACCCTGACAGCCACTGCTTCTAGTGGTGTACGAAGGGGCACAGGTTCACTATGAACAGAAGTAATGACATACACACATACACCACCTGAGACCCTGTTATATGAGCTACGGTTACAGTAATATCCCCTGTAGCCATGAAGGGCTGGGGTCCGCATTGCTGGAAACCACGTTTCCTGTAAAGCAATGCAGAAGGCAGGTGTTATGCTTAAAAGGTGTCGTAGCGACGCCAGGTGGGGGAAGAAACCGCCGCAGTTCCACTGGAGGATGATGCTGTCTGATAACTGGGAAGACATGAAGATTACAAATCAGCGTAACTTAAATCAGCTGACTGCAGTTGTTCAGGCTCAGCATCCATTATTTCTGGTATGTCCCCGACGGCGAGGTCGTCTGGGGACGCTATAATCTCCACCTCGTCCCCAGAGGTCGAGGTGGAGTGGTGAGGTGGCTCGGGAGCCACCGTAGTATCCTTCACGTCGTCGTTAACATGTTTCCTCCGATCCTTCTTGCCCCTCGGGGGCTTCGCCGGCAGGGCTGGCTTCTCAGACTCAGCCTCAGGGACTGAGGAGGAGCATGAGGCCCCGCGTCCAGCAGCCTTTGGTTTTGCCTGCTGCTGGCGTGTGTCGGAAGCGACACGGGCGGAACCCTCGGAAGGGAGTGTCCCAAGGGACCCCTTCCGAACGAGGGGTGCTGGAGAAGGTTGTTGTTTCTCCGGCAGAAGGGTGGAGGCTGCTCCTGATGCAGGTACCTGGGGAGCAGAAGAAGGAAGGGGGCCCCCAACTACCTTGGGGGCAGATGTAGGTTTGTGGCCCTGGGGGGCCACAGAAAAAGAATGAGAAGAGATGGGTGTCGCCACAGATGGTGCTAACGATGTAATTGCTGCAAAAGAAGTCGTCATGGCAACTGGGTGCAAGCGCTCAAATTTCTTTTTCACCTCAGTATAGGTCAACCGGTCCAAGGTCTTATATACGATGATTTTCCTTTCTCTCTGGAGCATAGGGCATTGTGATGAGCAGGGAGGATGCTCCTGGCCACAGTTCACGCAGATGGGCGGCGGAGTACATGGGGCGTCTGGGTGGGCTGGACGTCCACAATCCTGGCAAGTGTCGCTGGAAGGGCAACGGGACGAGATATGCCCAAACTTCCAGCACTGGAAGCGTCTCATAGGAGGAGGGATGTAGGGTTTTACATCAACCCGGTAGCACATCACCTTAACCTTCTCCGGCAGTGTATCGCCTTCAAAGGTCAAGATGAAGGCACCAGTGGCAACCCTATGATCTTTCGACCCACGATGGATGCGCCGGACGAAGTGAACACCTCGCCGCTCGAGGTTGGCGCGCAGCTCCTCATCAGATTGTAAGAGGAGATCCCGGTGATTGAGGGACCTATGTGGCGCAATGTTGACCGCGATATCTCCCAGCTTATTGCAGGCAAGCAATGCCCACGACTGAGCAGGGGATGCGGTGTGAATCAACACAGAGCTATTGCGCATCTTTGAGAGGGACTCCACATCTCCAAATTTCTCTTCCAGATGGTCTTCGAAGAACTGAGGCTTTATGGTCGTAAATGATTCCCCATCAACCCTTGTACAGACTAAATATCGAGGCCAATATGGCTCATTGATGGTAGCAGCCCTGCGTTCCTCCCAGGGAGTGGCCAAGGAAGGGAACGACTTGGGGTCATAGGAAGAGGCATAAAACTTACCACGCTTTGAGACGGTGGTTATACGTCCACCAACGTTTTCTTTTGCTCGTTTCATGTTGTTCCCACGAGCAGCTAGGGATCTAAAGGTCCACCCAGGCAGAGCCCCACTTGCCTGGGTAAGCCTTATACAACTGAGGTGCGGCAGGTTCCCCAGAGGTTGCTCGCTAACGACTGTTCAACCTCAACAGCCATGCATCTCCTCAGCACGTAGCACACCTTGAGATTGAGGGTTTTTTTATAGAGGTTTGTACCGTCCTCGCGACCCGGGCGATTAAGCCAAGATCCCCGGGCTCTGAGACGTACAACGTTCCACTGTCGCGCCGAACGATGGTCGTTGAGGCACGCACAGAGCTTACGGTATAGCAGACTGTTGGCGCGACACAGCCCACAGCTCAGGACCCCGGGTTCACCAAGCCCGTACTCAGCAAATTAATGCTGAGCCCCTGAGGGGAACACTGATGTTAAGGCACTGATTGTACTAGACGCTGTTGTTGAGTTCATGGCAATCACAAAAGGAAACTTGCTGAAAGCGTCTACAACGATTAACCAGCGCGTATTCCAGAAAGGTCCGGCAAAATCAATGTGTAAACGTTGCCATGGTCCCGTGGGGCGTGGCCAGTCTGAGAAACGTTGCGGAGGAGCCGCCTGATGCTCCGCACAAACTGTAAACTGTGACGTCATGCTCTCTATCTGAGCATACATACCAACCCAGGTACAATGACGTCTGGCCAGTTGCTTTGTCCTAACAATGCCCCAATGTCCTTGATGCAGGAGGCGTAACACTTCTCGTTGCAGGGAACGAGGAACAATCACTCTTGCTTGGTCGTTGTCGGTATGCAACAACAGTACACCCTGACTTAAAGATAATGCATGAGGTTGTGCAAAATAACGTCGAACCAGATGCCGATCAATGTCTTTGGCTCTGGCAGGCCACCCTGAGCGAACAAAACGTGCTACCACACTTAGGTCTGCATCCGCAGCTGTATCCTGTGCAACCCGACGAGAGTTCAAAGGAAAGTCTGCGACAGCGGAAGCATCTCTGGAGTCTATCTGACAACATGCCATTTCTGAAGAATCAAATGATACATCCTGGCCAACCGGAAGTCAGGAAAGTGTGTCCGCGTTGGCATGTTTAGTGGTAGGTCGGTACAAAATCTCATACTGATAATTTGACAATATCAAGGACCATCTCTGAAGCTTTTGTGCCGTTCGTGGCGGAATTGGCTTTGTGGGTGAGAACAACGACGTGAGAGGCTTGTGATCTGTCAACAAATAGAATTTTCTGCCATAGAGATAATGATGAAACTTTGTGATGCCGTAAATGATTGCTAAGGCCTCCTTTTCTATCTGACTGTAATTCTGTTGCGTCGGCGTCAGTAGCTTGGATGCAAAGGCAAAAGGACGATCGTGACATCCAATACGATGTGACAAAACTGCACCCACACCGTACGACGAGGCATCAACTGCTAGCACTACAGGCTTCTGCGGGTCAAAGGGAATCAAACATGCATCACTGATTAGTGCAGACTTTAAGTTGTCAAAGTCAACCTGGCAATCTTTGTTGTTGTTGTTGTTGTTGTTATTTAAAGGGGACCAAACTACTGGGTCATCAGTCCCCTGTTCCCAACAAAGAATGTCCATTTAATTGTAAACAACCATATGAATACTCAAGAGTACATGTCACCGATGAAATTTACAAACAACAAACATAGAGAAACCAACAGCACAGATACAAAAATAAAACAGTAAAACCAAGTTAGTCAATCATGCTAAAATTTGAAATGAGAATCCGTGGCTGGCTGTTCACTGAGATAAAAATGGACGGGCCAGTCACGAATGTCACAGCAACACGAATGTCTGTTAATCAGAAGATATAAAACAGTAAAATACGGTTAAAAGGTCAGGAGAATCCACCCTACATTAAATAGAATTGTAAAAACCGGCTGCACGGATAAAACGGAGCACAGAGTCAGCCATGGAGGCATCGTCCCCTAGCACTAAGGATAGGGTAGTTGGAAGATTAAAAGACCGCCGCAATGGGGCCAAAACAGTACAGTCCACCAGGAGGTGAACCACCGTCAAGGCGCCACCACAGCGACACACGGGCGGTGGCTCATGGTGAAGTAAATAGCCATGTGTCAACCACGTGTGCCCGATACGGAGGCGGCACAGCACGATGGAGTCTCGACGACAGGGCCTCAGTGAGGTTTTCCATGTGGCTGTGGATGGTTTGATTGTGCGAAGCTTGTTTGGCACACTCAGTGCAGACCATTCCAAGCCCCAAGCGCCTCGCACCTTCCGGTGCAGCATCAACCTAAGGTCCGTTTCCACGAGCCCAATGTCAAGACGGCGTGAGGAAGTGGCCTGCTTGGCCAACTGGTCCACACGCTCATTACCAGGTATGCCGACGTGCCCTGGGGTCCATACGAAGACCACTGAGCGACCTGACCTATGGAGAGCTGCAACAGTGTCTTGGATACTCTGCACCAGAGAGTGTTTGCTGAAGCACTGGTCGAGCGCTCGCAAAGCACTCAGGGAGTCGCTACATATGACAAACGACTCCCCAGGGCAGGCTCGGATATGTTCCAGAGCTCTAGAGATAGCGACCAGCTCTGCAGTGAACACACCACTTCCGCTTGGCAAAGACCGCTGTTCAAAAAGGTCACCATGGAGATAGGCGTACCCAGAATGGCCATCTACCAGGGAACCATCGGTATAAATGACCTCCGCACCGTGGAATGAGTCAAGGAGTTCCTGGAACTGGGAACGAAGAACCGATGGTGAAATGGAGGCTTTTGAGTCCTAGGACAAGTCCAACCGTAGCTGCGGACGAGGAATACACCAAGGAGGTGTTTGGGAAGAGTAGTGGAAAGTAGGAGGGAAGGGAAGAGATTCCAGGGAGGAGAGAAGGGAATGGACACGGACTGCAATCGGGAGACCCGACCGAGGCCGTCTTTGAGGGGATGGGAGTGCAGCAGTTGGGAAGAGAAGCCTGCGATGCGGATGATGGTCTGAGGTGTAGACACGAGCGACGTATGAAGACAACAAGTGTTGCCGACGGTAACGCAGTGGAGGAACCCCAGCCTCAACGAGGAGGCTCATTACCGGGCTTGTACGAAAGGCTCCCGTTGCCAAGCGAACACCAGCATTTAAGATGGGGTCTAGGACCCGAAGCGCAGAAGGGGCTGCCGAGTCATACACCTGGCTCCCATAGTCCAGGCGGGACTGGATGAGAGCCTTATAAAGTCGTAAGAGAGTTGGACGGGCGGCCCCCCAAGCAGTGTGGCTGAGGCAGCGCAGTATGTTTAAGTGGCGCCAGCACTTTTGTCGAAGCTGTTGTAGGTGGGGAACCCACGTGAGCCGGGCATCGAACAACATGCCCAAGAAGCGGTGCGTATCTTCAACACGCAGAAGGTCGTCACCTAAGTACAGTTCTGGGTCTGGGTGCACCGCCCGTTGGCGGCAAAAGTGCATAACTCGAGTTTTGGAGGCAGAGAACCGGAACCCATGCGCTAAAGCCCAGGAATGCGCCCTTTGAATGGCTCCCTGCAACCGCCTTTCAGCGACACCAATACTAACCGAACTGTAATACATACAAAAGTCATCGGCATACAGTGAGGAGGACACCGATGACCCTACTGCTGCAGCAAGTCCGTTGATGGCAATTAGAAACAGCGGAACACTAAGGACGGAGCCCTGTGGGACTCCATTCTCCTGGGTGCGTGGGGAGCTGAGGTGGGTACCAACCCTAACCCGAAAAGTGCGGAGTGAGAGGATTGTTGTTGTTGTTGTTGTTGTTGTTGGTTGTTTAAGGGGGGCAAAACTGCAATGGTCATCAGTCCCCCATTCCATCTCTAGGCGTCAAAAGTAAAGCCAAACACGTAAAAGATAATACGCCTAGAGTTTAAAATATCGAAGTGGGAGATGAGTCCCACTAGTCCATAAAACATCAAGAACCACAAGACTAAACAAAAGATGGTTACACAAAGACAACTTACAACAAAGAAACCGATAGCCGTGGTTGACCGACCATAAGAATAAAAAAGGAAAAGTCAACCACTCGGTTTCACAAAGAAATCTCCAGTTAGAGAGAACGATAAAATCCCCCTGCTCGAATAAAACGTAAAACCGTATCTGCCATTGTGGCATCGTCACCTAAAACTTCCGATAAAACAGCAGGGAGGTTAAAATGTCTCCGCAAGGCGGCTAAAAGGGGGCAGTCCAACAATATGTGGACGACTGTCATAATGGAGCCACACTGACATTGGGCTGGGTCCTCACCCCGAAGGAGATGTCCATGGGTGAGCCATGTATGCCCAATGCGGAGGCGACACAAGACCACTGAGTCCCGTCGTGAACCGCGCATTGAGGAGCGCCATGCAACCGTCGTTTGCTTGACCACCCGGAGCTTGTTGGGCGTGCGCAGGCTACGCCACTCAGTATCCCAAAGCTGACGTACTTTCTGGCGCAACAATGGACGGAGATCAGAAGCCGGGAGGCCGATCTCTAGACAGGACATACCTACAGCCTGCTTGGCAAGCCTGTCAACACGTTCATTGCCCGGGATACCAACATGACCTGGAGACCAGACGAACACCACAGATCGCCCGGACCGTGTAATGGCATAGAGTGTCTCCTGAACGGCCAACACCAGGGTAGACCGTGGGTAACACTGCTCCAGAGCTCGAAGGCTGCTCAAGGAGTCGCTGCAAATAACAAAAGACTCGCCTGAGCAAGACCGGATATGCACAAGAGCTCTGTGAATGGCCACCAGCTCTGCAGTGTAAACACTGCAGCCATTCGGCAGAGAGTGCTGTTCCACATGGTCACCGTGTGTATAGGCAAATCCAACACGGTCATCCACCATTGAGCCATCGGTGTAGATCAGGTCATAACCACGGAACTCCGCTATGACAGCCGAGAACTGACGGCGGAGCGCCTCCAGTGGTACTGAGTCCTTGGGCCCATGGGCCAAGTCCAGCCGAATAGACGGCCTTGTCAAACACCATGGAGGTGTATGCACCTGGACCCGATATGGACACGGAAGGGGCAAAAAGACTCAAGTTCCAGGAGGAGGGACCGAACTCTATAGGCTATCGTATGACCTGACCTGGGGCGTCGCGGATGGTGAGGGACGACCACATTAGAAAACAGAAAACGACGGTTTGGATGGCCTGGGGAGCAATACACGTTCGCTGCATAAGCTGCGAGCAGGTGTTGGCGGCGGATCCCCAAAGGTGGGATCCCAGCCTCCACTAGTAAACTGTTCACCGGGCTGGTGCGGAAAGCGCCCGTCGCAATGCGGACCCCACAGTTGTGAATGGGGTCCAGGAGATGCAGTGCCGAAGGTGCCGCAGACCCATAGGCAATGCACCCAAAATCGAGACGGGACTGCACCAGCGCCGTGTAAAGCCGCAACAGTGTCGAGCGATCAGCACCCCAGGTCGTATGACCCAGGTGGCGGAGAAGGTTGAGATGGCGCCAGCACTTCCGTTTTAGCTGACGAATGTGGGGGAGCCACGTCAGCCGGGCGTCAAAGACCAGTCCTAAAAAACGGTGGGTTTCCACTACCATAAGTGGTTCGTCATTCAGATAAAGTTCAGGGTGTGGGTGTACGGTCCGACGCCGACAGAAGTGCATCACTCTGGTCTTGGAGGCAGAAAACTGAAAGCCATGGGTAAGCGCCCAGTTCTGCGCCTTCCGAATATCACCTTGCAACCTTCGCTCGGCAACTTGGGTGCTGCAGGAACTAAGAGAGAGACAAAAGTCGTCAGCATAAAGAGAGGGGGACACCGACGATCCAACCGCTGCAGCTAAACCGTTGATGGCGATTAAAAATAATGGGACGCTTAAAACGGAACCCTGAGGAACCCCATTTTCCTGGACATGAGAGGAGCTCAGAGAAGCACCAATTTGAACACGAAAGGTACGGACGGCTAAAAAATTCTGAATAAAAATCGGTAGGGAGCCCCGGAGGCCCCAGTCATATAAAGTGTTAAGGATGTGGCGTCGCCAGGTTGTATCATATGCTTTGTGCATATCGAAGAAGACGGCAACGAGGTGTTGGCGCCGGGAAAAGGCTGTGCGGATTGCAGACTCGAGGCACACCAGATTATCGGTGGTAGATCGACCCTGGCGAAAACCGCCCTGGCATGGAGCCAATAATCCACGAGTCTCAAGAATCCAACACAACCGCCGACTAACCATCCGCTCCAACAGTTTGCAGGGGACGTTAGTCAGGTTAATGGGCCGATAGCTATCCAAGTTCAGAGGATGTTTGTCGGGTTTAAGTACGGGGATGATGATACTCTCCCGCCACTGAGACGGGAAAACACCATCACACCAAATGCGGTTATAGACCGCAAGTAGGGCCCTCCGACTATCTGCTGAGAGATGTTTCAGCATCTGGCTATGGATGCTATCAGGCCCTGGCGCCGTGTCTGGACATTGTCGAAGAGCACTGAGGAGCTCCCACTCAGTGAAAGGACTGTTGTAGGATTCAGAGCGGCGGGTACGAAAGGAGAGGTGCTGGCGTTCTACCCGCTCCTTTACTGCACGGAAGGCTGGTGGATAATTTGCAGAGGCAAAGGCACGAGCATAATGCTCGGCAAACATCTCTGCAAGAGTGGCCGGGTCCGTACATAGGACTCCATTTGTGGATATCGCAGGGATTCCCGATGTAGTCTGTATTCCCTGTAGCCGCCTGATCTTACTCCAGACCTGCGAGGCTGAGGTGCCTGTCCCAATGGTGGAAACATACCTCTCCCAGCACTCCCGTTTCCGTCTTCTTATAAGCTGGCGAGCACGAGCGCGAAGCCGTTTAAAATTGATTAGGTGCTCCTGAGAGGGGTGCCGTTTGTATCGCTGTAAGGCCCGCCTGCGGTCTTTAATGGCCTCAGCGATCTCCGGCGACCACCACGGCACTGTCTTACGCCGTGGGCACCCTGTGGAGCAGGGAATTGCAACTTTTGCAGCAGAAACAATGGTTTGAGTGACGCCCTCGACCACCACATCGATGGAATCGAGTGGGGGAGGTTGAACAACAGCAGTGGACGTGTAATCTTCCCAGTTAGCCTTGCCTAAAGCCCACCTAGGGGGGCGTTCGGGGGACTGACGTTGTGGCAGTGACAGAAAAAGCGGAAAATGGTCACTGCCACACAGGTCGTCGTGGGCTCTCCAGTGGACAGACGGCGGAAGGCTGTGGCTGCAGATCGATAAATCAATGGCCGAGAACGTGCAATGTGCCACACTAAAGTGTGTGGGGGCACCAGTATTTAATAGGCAGAGGTCGAGTTGAGAAAGTAAAGACTCGACTACTCTGCCTCGGCCAGAAAGCGAAGTACTACCCCACAATGGGTTATGGGCATTGAAGTCGCCCAATAAGAAGAAAGGCGGGGGTAGTTGCGATATAAGTGCAGCCAAATCATTCAAAGAGAGGTCACCATCTGGAGGGAGATAAAGGCTGCAGACAGTAAATTCCTGTGTTGTCCTTACCCTGACAGCCACTGCTTCGAATGGTGTATGAAGGGGCACGGATTCACTATAAACAGAAGTAAGGACATACACACACACACCACCTGAGACCCTGTTATACGAGCTACGGTTACAGTAATATCCCCTGTAGCCACGAAGGGCTGGGGTCCGCATTGCTGGAAACCAAGTTTCCTGTAAGGCAATGCAGAAAGCAGGTGTTATGCTTAAAAGGTGTCGTAGCTCAGCCAGGTGGGGGAAGAAACCGCCGCAGTTCCACTGGAGGATGAAGCTGTCTGATAACTGAGAAAACATGAAAGGTAAGAGGGAAGATTACAACTCAGCGTCACTCAAATCTGCTGACTGCTTTCTTTCTGGCTCGTCATCCATTAGTTCTGGGATGTCCCCGATAGCAAGGTCGTCCGGGGACGCCAGAATCTCCACCTCGTCCCCAGAGGTCGAGGTGGAGTGGGATGGTGGCATGGGAGCCACCATGGTACCTTGCAACTCTTCACTTTCCACTTTTTTCCTCCGATCCTTCTTGCCCCTCGGGGGCTTCGCCGGCGGGGCCAGCTTCTCAGACTCAGCCACAGGGACTGAGGAGGAGCATGAGGCCCTGCGTCCAGCAGCCTTCGATGTAGCCTGCTGCTGGCGTGTGTCGGCAACGACACTGGCGGAACCCTCGGAAGGGAGTGTCCCGAGGGACGCCTTCCGAACGAGGGGGGCCGGAGAGGGCTTTTGTTTCTCCGGCAGAAGGGTGGAGGTTGCTCCCGAGGCAATTACCTTGGGAGCAGAAGAAGGAAGGGAGCCCCCAACCATCTTGGGGGCAGATGAAGGCTTACGGCCCTGAGGGCCCACAGAGGAGGAAGTACTTGGAAACATCCGGGTCGCCAAAGAAGATGGCGACGACGTGACCGTCGCAAAAGAGGTGGTCATGCTAACTGGGTGTAGGCGCTCATACTTCTTTTTTGCCTCTGTATACGTCAACCGGTCCATAGTCTTATATTCGACGATTTTTCGTTCCTTGTGGAGAATAGGGCATTGCGATGAGCAGGGAGGATGCTCCAGGCCACAGTTCACGCAGATGGGCGGCGGAGTACACGGGGCGTCCGGGTGGGCTGGACGTCCACAATCCCGGCAAGTGGCGCTGGAAGGGCAACGGGATGACATATGCCCAAACTTCCAGCACTGGAAGCACCGCATAGGAGGAGGGATATAGGGTTTCACATCACACCGGTAGCACATCACCTTCACCTTTTCAGGCAGTGTATCGCCTTCAAAGGCTACAATGAAGGCACCAGTGGCAACCCTATGTTCTTTCGACCCCCGATGAATGCGCCGGACGAAATGAACACCTCGCCGCTCGAGGTTGGCGCGCAGCTCCTCATCAGACTGTAAGAGCAGATCACGATGAAACACAATGCCCTGGACCAGATTAAGAGACTTATGTGGCGTAATGTTGACCGTGACATCTCCCAGCTTATCGCAAGCAAGCAACGCCCGCGACTGGGCAGGGGATGCGGTGTGAATCAACACAGACCCATTACGCATCTTGGAAAGGGACTCCACGTCTCCAAACTTCTCCTCCAGGTGGTCAACAAAGAACTGAGGCTTCACTGTAGTAAATGTCTCCCCATCAGTCCTTGTGCAAACTAAATATCTTGGTGAATACGGCCCATTTCGATCTTCAGCCCTGCGTTCCTCCCAGGGCGTGGCCAAGGAAGGGAACGACTTGGGGTCATATGATGTAGCATTAAACTTACCACGCTTTGAGACGGTGGTTATACGTCCACCAACGTTATCTTTCGCTCGCTTCATTGTGTTCCCACGAGCAGCTAGGGAAAAGAGGTCCACCCAGGCAGAGCCCCGCTTGCCTGGGTAAGCCTGATACAACTGAGGTGCGGCAGGATCCCCAGAGGTTGCTCGCTAAGGACTGTTCAACCTCAACAGCCATGCATCTCCTCGGCACGTAGCACACCTTGAGATTGAGGTTTTTTTTATAGAGGTTTGTACCAACCTCGCGACCCGGGCGATTAAGCCAAGATCCCCGGGCTCTGAAACGTACAACGTTCCACCGTCGCGCCGAACGATGGTCGTTGAAGCACGCACAGAGCTTACGGTGTAGCGGACTGTTGGCGCGACACAGCCCACAGCTCAGGACCCCGGGTTCGCCAAGCCCGTACTCAGCAAATTAATGCTGAGCCCCTGAGGGGGAGTGAGAGGAAGTTCTGTATGAACAGTGGAAGCGGTCCTCTCAAGCCCCAGCCATGCAGTGTAGCTAGAATATGGTAGCGCCAGGTGGTATCATAAGCCTTTCGGAGATCGAAAAAGACTGCAATTAGGTGCTCGCGCCTGGCAAATGCAGTGCGGATGGCCGACTCCAGCGGAACTAGATTGTCCAATGCAGAACGTCCCTGGCGGAATCCCCCTTGTTGTGGGGCAAGGAGTCCACGGTCTTCAAGAACCCACATGAGCCGCCGACTCACCATACGTTCCAGGAGCTTGCAAGGAACGTTGGTGAGGCTAATCGGGCGGTAACTGTCTGCCACATGTGGATCAGCGCCAGGTTTTATTACTGGAACGACGATGCTGTCCCGCCATTGAGATGGGAAAGTACCCTCGGCCCAGAGGTGGTTGAACAGGGCAAGAAGGTGGTCTTTAAACTCTTGTGACAGGTGGCGCAGGAACTGTTTGTGGATTCTATCTGGCCCTGGGGTGGTATCAGGGCAAGCAGTGAGGGCACTCTGGAACTCCCACTTAGTGAATGGGGCATTATATAGTTCTCGCCGACGTGTATGGAAAGATAGCTGCCTCCGCTCGAACTGTTCTTTGCGAGTGCGGAAGCCCGCAATATACGCAGAAGTCGCAGAGTTACTGGCATAATGGTCCGCCATGTGTTCAGAGATAGCAGCTGGATCCATGCATATAGTACCCCGAATGTTCAAGCTGGGGATTCCCGCCTGTGGTCGGTACCCAAAAAGGCACCGAACCTGTGACCACACCCGAGATGGGGCGGCACGCGAGCCAATGGCAGCGACATATCTCTCCCAACAGTCCTGCTTACTCTGGCGTATCAGCCTCCGAGCTTGAGCCCGAAGATGTTTAAAAGCGATCAGGTGCTCTAGACAAGGGTGGCGCCGGTGGCGCTGGAGTGCCCTACGACGTTCCCTGATGGCCTCAGCAATCTCTGCAGACCACCATGGAACCGACTTGCGCCGAACTGAGCCAGTGGTGGTCGGAACACTGGCTTCAGCAGCGGAAATGATGGCGCTAGTAAAGTGACGAACAGCCTGATCAACGTCATCCGGGATTGGAGGAATCGCCCTAGTAGCTGAGGTGTAAGCAGGCCAGTCAGCCTTACTCAGGGACCAACGGGGCGAGCGAGTTGGAGGTTGAAATTGGAGGAGAGAGATATGGATGGGGAAGTGGTCGCTACCACATAGGTCATCGTGGACCCCCCAATGAAGCTGTGGTAGAAGACTCGGGCTGCAGAGAGAAAGGTCTATAGCCGAGTATGTGCCATGCGCCACACTGAAATGTGTGGGGGCACCGGTGTTAAGAAGGCAGCAGTCCAGCTGTGCTAGTAGAACTTCAATGTCCCTACCGCGACCTGAGACCTGAGAGCCACCCCACAAGGGGTTGTGGGCATTGAAATCCCCCAGTAGAAGGAATGGTGGGGGAAGTTGTGCGATCAAATTCGCAAGGTCTGCAGGAGACACTGCCTCATCCGGAGGAAGGTAGAGTGAGCAGATGGTAATGTCCTGTCGTGCCCGAATTCTCACGGCCACCGCCTCGAGCACTGTGGTAAGTGGCACTGGTGAACTGGGGACAGTGGCAAGAACGTAAATACAGACTCCTCCGGATACCCTGTTGTGTGTTGTACGGTTTTTATAATAACCCCTATACCCACGAAGGGCAGGAGTCCGTTCAGTAGGAAACCAAGTTTCCTGTAGAGCAACACAGAGGGAAGGGCAGTGACAGAGCAACTGCTGTAACTCGGCCAAGTGGCGGAAGAAACCGCCACAGTTCCACTGCAGCACCACACTATGTCCCGACGTACTGGGCATATTTATGTAGGTGGTAGAGTAGGGCCCACAGGTTTCTCTGCAGTCACAGACCCAGGAGGCAGAGCCTCAGCGTCCATAGCTTCCAGAGTCTTGGCAATTGCCAAATCGTCAGGGGACGCGAGGATTTCCACCACGTCCTCGGAAGCAGACGGTTTTTGTGGTGGCATGGTAGCCACTTGAGAATCTTTTGTTTTGGTTTTCTTTTGTTTCTCGCGCTGATCCTTCGGCCTCTCACGCTGGGAGGGCTTGGCAAACTCAGTCTCAGGGACGGAGGTTGTCCTTGAGGCCCTACGACCAGCTTTGGGTGGCACTTGCTGCCACTCACTGGCATCCACTGAGCCAGTGGGAGAAACCGAGGGAGAAAGGGATTCAAGCGATCCCTTCCTCGCGAGAGGAGCCAGAGCAGGCTGTGGTAGCTCTGGCTCACGTGTGGGGACCGATGTCCCCATTTGTTGGGGGGTTTTTGCTTCCAAGGCAGGGGCTTTGGAAGCAACAGTGTCAGATGTGCCCCCTACCACCAAGGGGGCCGATGGTGACGGTTGGGCTCGAGGGCCCACTGTGATAGACGGAACTGGCGGTAAAGTAGTCTGCGGAGATGGTTTTGTAGCTAGTGCATAGGATGTTTTAATGCTGACCGGGTGGAGTTTCTCATATTTCCTCTTGGCCTCGGAATAAGACAGCCGATCCATGGTTTTGTATTGCATGATCTTCCGTTCTTTGTGCAGTACAGAGCAGGTAGGCGAGCAAGGTGGGTGCTGCTGTCCACAGTTAACACAAATGGGAGGTGGTGTACAAGGGAGGTCTGGGTGCGATGGACGACCACAGTCCCGACAGGTGGAGTTGGCGGTACACCTGGAGGACATGTGCCCGAACCTCCAGCATTTAAAACAACGCATAGGGGGAGGAACGTAGGGCTTTACGTCACACTGGTAAATCATCACCTTGACCTTCTCAGGCAATGAGTCGCCCTTGCAGGCCAAGATGAATGCACCAGTGGCGACCCTGTTGTCCTTCGGACCCCTATGGACTCGCCGTATAAAGTGGACACCTCGCCGTTCCAAGTTCTTGCGGAGTTCGTCATCTGACTGCAAAAGGAGATCCCTATGGAAAATCAAACCCTGTACCATGTTCAGGCTTTTGTGTGGGGTGATAGTAACGGGAACATCACCCAGCTTGTCACAGGCGAGCAAAGCCCGTGACTGTGCTGGGGATGACGTCGTTATTAAAACCGATCCCGATCGCATCTTCGACATGCCGTCTACTTCTCCAAACTTATCTTCCAAGTTCTCGACGAAAAAGAGAGGTTTCGTGTTCATGAAAGATTCACCATCAGTCCTGGAACAAACTAAATACCTTGGAGCATATTGTTGTCCTCGGCTACGAGATCTGCGTTCCTCCCATGGCGTGGCCAAGGAAGGGAACGACTGGGGGTCATAAGTCTCAGCATTGAAGTCTACTTTTCCTCGCTTAGAGACGGTGGTTAAACGCCCACCAGCGTTGCTTTGGGTCCTTTTCATCGTGTTCCCACGAGCAGCTAGGGAAATAAAGGTCCACCCAGGCAGAGCCCCGCTTGCCTGGGTAAGCCTTGTACAACTGAGGTGCGGCAGGATCCCCAGAGGTTGCTCGCTAAGGACTGTTCAACCTCAACAGCCATGCATCTCCTCGGCACGTAGCACACCTTGAGATTGAGGTTTTTTTTATACAGGTTTATTCCGTCCTCGCGACCCGGGCGATTAAGCCAAGATCCCCGGGCTCTGAAACGTACAACGTTCCACCGTCGCGCCGAACGATGGTCGTTGAAGCACGCACAGAGCTTACGGTGTAGCGGACTGTTGGCGCGACACAGCCCACAGCTCAGGACCCCGGGTTCGCCAAGCCCGTACTCAGCAAATTAATGCCGAGCCCCTGAGGGGCTGGCAATCTTTGGACCATACAAAAGGAACATACAAAAGGAACATTCTTCCTACGTAAGTGATGCAGTGGAGCTGCAATTTGAGAGGCATTGTGAATAAACCTGAAATAATAGTTCAGATGTCCCATTACTGCTTGCAATTCGTGCACATTCTTAGGAGGAGGCAAGTCTTTGATTGCTCGAAGATGTGACTGTAAGGGATGTATTCCTTGGGCATTAATCACATGGCCTAGGTACTCTATTTCAGTTTGAAAAAACGAACACTTTGCTTCATTGCAATGTAGACCTGCTGCAGTCAAAACTTTGAAAAGGCACTCCAGGTTTGCTAAATGTTCTTCAACTGTACGTCCGGATACCACAATATCATCTAAATAGTTCGAGCAACACGGTACAGAAACTGTCAGCTGTTCCAAAAAACGCTGAAAAATAGCGGGGGCGGAAGAACTGCCAAAGGGTGGGCGTTGAAATTGAAAAAGGCCCATGTGAGTATTAATGACAAAAAACTTTTTGACTCGTCATCAAGTGGAATCTGTAAGTATGCCTCTGCTAAATCAATCTTGGAAAAGAAGCGAGACTGTCCTAATTTGTCCATCAGTTCCTCAGGTCTGGGCAGGGGGTAAGTGTCTACAATTGTTTGACTGTTCACTGTTGATTTGAAGTCTGCACAGAGAGGAAGTGTTCCTGACGGCTTGGGTATAATTACTAAATGCGAGGCCCACTGACTCGCTGAAACAGGAGAAATCACCCCACTATCTTGTGAAGCTTTAAGTTCGTCTGTAACGGTATCACGCATTGCGATAGGCACTGGTCTAGCTTAACGAAATTTTGGAACTGCAGATTCTTTTAAAGTTACATGTGCCACGAAGTCTTTTGCACAACCTAGTTCCGGCGAAAACAAGTCACTATATTTGTCACACAAGGCATTGATTTTATCCTGAGGCACTATTGACGAAATTTGAAGCACATCTCTTTGAATTGATAAACCAAACAAGTCAAAAGCATCTAGTCCAAAAATGTTCTGTGTCGATTTGGCCTGAAGAACTACAAAAGCAACTGTTTTTGTTACACCTTGAAAAGAGGCGGGCAGGCTACACGTTCCTAGCACGGGAATATTTTGACCTGTATAAGCTGTTAACACTTGCTGTGACGGCGACAATTTTGGCGAACCCAGAAGTTCATAAGTATCTTTATTTATTAATGTGACAGCGGAACCAGTATCAAGCTGAAATTGCACCGTGTTATTTTCTATGAAGAGAGTCACAAACAGTTTTTGCTTGCGGCTCTCGACGGGTGCGCGAATGTGGGCAACGTCTGCTACGGTTTGTTTACTGTGCTTGCGCGGGCCGCGTAGTGAAGTAAGCGGCGCAGACTCGGCACGCAGCGGATTAACAACACTGTCACTAGATGGCACTACCGCCGGATCGGCGTCCGCACAAGCATGCGAAGCTACTCCAGATTTACTAACTACTGCACTACACTTTTGAGTAGCTACTTGATGTCTACTGTCACTAGCTACACAGTACTGGGCACTATTACAAGGAGCAGTTGCAGAAGGCACTATTTTCACTACAGGAATGCACTGTTCATAGTCATTTTGCTTGTCCCGAACCGTTTTCCGTTGCACTGTTTTACGCGCTCGTCGGTGGTGGTGGTGGTGGTTGTGGTGTTTAAAGGGGACTCAACTGCTGGGTTATCAGTCCCCTGTTCCCAGCTAGGAGTGAACTGTTAAAAGTTTCCTTTTCGTCGCATACTACTCTAAGTCCAGGATGCTCCAGGTACAGAGCGACAGTCAATCGTAAAATGATGACAGAACAATGGACAAGACAGGAGTGGACAAAGTAGACAGAAAACTAAAACAAGGCTTCAGAAGCGTGTGGCTGGCTGATCACAAAATAATACAGGATGAGCCAGCCACTCCGTAAAATGACAGTGGCCTATTGTTCTGGAGGGGGGAAGCCCGACAGGGCGGGCTTATAGGCCCCACCACTAAATAGACCCATAAAAGCCAGATGCGCGAATAAACCCTAAAACACGATCGACCATAGCAGCATCGTCTCCTAACATAAAAGGAAGCGCATCTGGGAGATTAAAAGATTGTCGCAAAGCAATTAAAAGTGGACAGTCCACCAGGATGTGGACCACTGTCAAGGGGGCGCCACAGTCACACTGTGGTGCGTCCTCCCGCCGAAGAAGGTGGCCATGCGTCAGCCATGTGTGGCCGATTCGTAGGCGGCAGAGAACAACAGATTCCCTACAAGACGACCGCAGTGAGGACTTCCATGCGGCCGTAGAGAGCTTCACTGCACGAAGCTTGTTGGGGTGAGCAGAGTTAACCCACTCGTAGTCCCACAGGCTACGGATCTTCCGATGGAACTCCAGTCGGAGATCGCTCTCTGGAAGACCAATAGCCAATGGACTGGAGGAAGTAGCCTGCTTAGCCAGCTGATCCACACGTTCGTTTCCAGGAATGCCGATGTGGCCTGGGGTCCAAACAAAGACCACGGAGCGACCAGACCGAACAAGCCTGGAAAGAGACTCCTGTATGGATTGCACCAAAGGATGTTTCGGGAAATATTTGCCGAGGGCTTGCAAACCACTAAGGTTGTTGTTGTTGGGTATTGAGGGGACTAAACATCTAGGTCATCAGTCCCCTGTTACTAGCTCAGAGTCCACTGCCAAGAACGACAAAATTAAACAAAGCTCTAAAAATGATCACGCACATAAGGGACAAGTGGACAATGGACAAACCTCTGATAACTTAAAAGGAAGACACACAGAAATGTAAAAGAAAGTCAGGAATAAAATGGGGATAGCAGAGTACCTTGGCTGGCTGATCACAAAGAAAAAACAGGATGAGCCAGCCATACTGCATACACGAAGAACCCCTAAGGGCGGAAAAGGTAAAAAACGGGATTGGTGGTGGCCTAAGATGTCAGGCCACAGCACCGACGGTTAGATCGAGTCATAAAAACCAGCAGCGCGGAGAAAACGTAAAACTTTGGTAGCCATAGAGGCGTCGTCTCCTAAAACTAAAGGTAGTGCGTCTGGAAGAGTAAAATAGTGCCGCAGGTCGGCTAAAAGTGGACAGGCCATCAAAAGATGGGCCACTGTCAATACAGTGCCACATCGACACACGGGTGGAGCCTCACGCCGAAGAAGATACCCGTGGGTGAGCCACGTATGTCCAATCCGGAGGCGACAGAGGACAACTGACTCTCGGCGGGTCGGCCGCAGTGAAGATTTCCACAAAGCTGTGGAGAGCTTTACTGCCCGAAGCTTATTCGGTGCAGTCGCCGTAACCCACTCGGTGCTCCATGCCTCGCGCACCCTCCGGTGCAACACCAGTTTAACATCTTGTTCCGTGACACCAATTGTGAGAGGTGGTCCCATAGTGGCCTGCTTGGCCAATCGATCTACATGCTCATTCCCTGGTATGCCAACATGACCTGGGGTCCACACAAAGACCACAGAACGGCCTGATTGGCATAGGGAGTGAACAGTGTCCTGGATCGACCGCACTATTGGGTGCCGAGAGAAACACTGGTCGATCGCTTGTAAGCCACTCAGGGAGTCAGTACAGATGACGAATGACCCCCTGGGGCAGTCTTTGAGATGTTGGAGAGCTCTGAGAATAGCGACCAGCTCGGCGGAGAAGATGCTACTCTCACAGGGCAGAGAATGCTGTTCTACGTGGTTGTGATGTAGAAATGCATACCCAGCGCGGCCATCTACTACGGAACCATCTGTGTAAATGGCGTCTGCGGCACGGAACGGCTCGAGCATTTGCAGAAACTGGTGACGGAGATGTGTGGGAGAAACCGAGGCCTTCGAGACATGGGACAGGTCCAGACGGAGCTGCAAACGAGGAATGGACCAAGGAGGGGTGTGAAAGGAATAGTGGAAAGTGGTTGGAAGTGGATAGGATGTAAGAGACGAAAGAAGGAGACGAACACGGACCGAGATCGGGTATCCCGACCTTGGCCGTCGTGGAGGGATAGGTAGTGCAGCGTCTGGAAATAGGAGCCGGCGGTTCGGGTGGAAGGGCGAGGCCTGAACATGAGCAACATAGGATGCCAGCAGGTGTTGCCTACGGAACCGCAGCGGGAGGACTCCAGCTTCGACAAGGAGGCTTGTCACCGGGCTCGTGCGAAAAGCCCCCGTAGCTAAACGAACACCACAGTGTAAAATTGGGTCCAACGCCTGCAGTGCTGATGGCGCAGCCGAATCGTAGACTATGCAGCCATAGTCTAGGCGTGACTGAATGAGGGCCTTGTAAAGTTGTAGGAGCGTTGGGCGTGACGCTCCCCAAACAGTGTGGCTGAGACAACGCAGGATGTTGAGGTGTCGCCAGCACTTTCGTTTCAGCTGGCGAAGGTGGTGCACCCAGGTGAGACGGTTGTCGAACAGCATGCCTAGAAACGTGTGTGTTTCTACGACATGTAGCAGGTCTCCAGCTAAATAGAGTTCGGGTTCTGGGTGTACTGCCCGACGTCGGCAGAAATGCATGACACGGGTCTTCGACGCAGAGAACTGAAAACCGTGGGCAAACGCCCACGACTGCGCTTTTCGAATGGCCAGTTGCAACCGACGTTCAGCAACATTGATGCTGGTGGAGCTAAAATACATGCAGAAGTCATCGGCATACAAGGAAGTGGATACCGATGACCCCACGGCCGCCGCAAGGCCGTTGATGGCGACTAAAAATAAAGGGACACTGAGAACGGAACCCTGCGGGACTCCGTTCTCTTGACAATGAGGTGAGCTAAAACAAGAACCAACACGAACTCTAAAAGAACGCAACGCCAGGAAATTCTGAATGAATATGGGAAGCGGACCCCGTAAACCCCAGTCATACAGCGTAGACAGGATATGGTAGCGCCAGGTAGTGTCATATGCTTTCCGCAGGTCGAAAAATACGGCAACCAGGTGTTCGCGGCGACTAAATGCAGTACGGATGGCCGACTCCAGTGACACAAGATTGTCAACAGCGGAGCGACCTTGACGGAACCCACCCTGTTGTGGCACCAAAAGTCCCCGGTCCTCGAGGATCCACATGAGCCTCCGACTCACCAAGCGTTCGAGAAGCTTGCATGGAACGTTGGTGAGGCTGATCGGGCGGTAACTATCAGCCACCTGCGGATCTGCCCCAGGCTTAATCACCGGAATGATAATGCCTTCCCGCCACGAGGACGGAAAAACACCCTCCAGCCATATCCGATTAAGCAGGGCGAGAAGTTGGCTCTTGGCATCCGCTGATAGGTGTCGAAGGAACTGACTGTGAATGCGATCGGGTCCAGGGGAGGTATCGGGGCATGCAGTAAGGGCACCTTCAAACTCCCATTCAGTGAACGGGACGTTGTACGGTTCCCGACGTCGCGTTCGAAATGAAAGCAGATGTCTCTCTGCTCGCCCTTTAAGGGCGCGAAAGTCTGCACCATAAGCAGCAGTCTCTGAGATGCGACAAAAATGATCCGCCAGGTGCTCAGCGACGGCGACGGGGTCAGTACAGAGCGAACCCTGAACGCTGAGACACGGAATTCCCGCCGGTGGGCGGTGCCCAAAGAGGCGTCGAACCTGCGACCACACCTTGGAAGGAGAAGCGCGGGAACCAATGGAGGCGACGTACTTCTCCCAGGAAGCCCTCTTACTTTCCTGTATCAGTCGCCGGGCTCGTGCTCGGAGACGCTTGAAGGCCACGAGATGTTCAACACAAGGGTGGCGTCGGTGGCGCTGTAGAGCTCGCCGACGTTCCCGGATGGCCTCAGCGATCTCCGGTGACCACCAGGGCACCGATGTACGACAGAGCGAACCGAACGTGGTGGGGACAGAGCTTTCGGCTGCAGAAACAACGGCCGCTGTGAACTGCTCAACGGCGGCATCAACATCAGCTGGAAAGTTTGAGGATAGTACAGCAGCTGCGGAATAGGCTGGCCAGTCAGCCCTACGGAGGGACCAGCGAGGCAGGCGGTCGGCAGGCAAACGCTGTGGGAGCGACAGGAAGATAGGAAAATGGTCGCTACCACACAGGTCGTCGTGGACCCTCCAGGTGAGATGTGGAAGAAGGCTAGGGCTGCAGACAGACAAGTCTATTGCAGAATATGTACCATGCGCTGCACTAAAGTGAGTAGGAGCACCGGTGTTGAGAAGGCAAAGATTCTGCTCTGATAGTAAAGACTCAACATCCCTACCCCGAGCCGAGGTCTGTGTGCCACCCCACAGAGTGTGGTGGGCGTTAAAATCCCCCAAGAGAAGAAAGGGTGGGGGAATTTGGGCGACCAAGGCAGCGAGGTCTACGGGAGAGACCACATCATCTGGTGGAAGGTAGACAGAGCATATCGTAAAATCTCGTAATAACCGGAGCCGTACAGCGACTGCCTCTAGAGGTGTTTGCAGAGGCACAGCAGCACTGGGGACTGAAGTGTGAACATAAACACACACGCCGCCGGAAACTCTGTTGTAGGAGTTTCGATTCTTAAAATAGCCTCGATAGCCTCGGAGGGCTGGGGTCCTCTCGACGGGGAACCATGTTTCCTGCAAGGCGAGACAGATAGCAGGGCAGTGGCAGAGTAATTGCCGCAGCTCAGTCAGACGGCGGAAAAAACCGCCGCAATTCCACTGCAAGATGTCTTTTGCAGCGTGCTGAATATCCATTATTGAAGATGTTGAATTGTTATTCAGCAGTGGCACCTGCTGCCAACTCCGCAGACTCTGCAGGGTCCAGAAACATCGGTTCTGGCGACCCAAGTATGGCGAGATCCTCAGGCGACGCGAGGATCTCCACCTCATCTTCAGAGGCCGAAGATGTGATGGAGCGTTCCTTCCGAATCGCCGAGGAGTCCTCCTTTGGGTCAGTCTTCTTCTTCTTCTTGACTTTCTTTTTGCCCTCCCGCTGGCCCTTTGGTGTTAAGGGCTGGGAGGACTTTGCGGGGGTGGCATCAGGGGTCGTCGAAGAGCCAGAAGCCCTTCGACCAGCAGGCTTCGGATCCTTCAGCCAAAGGCTGGGATCCACTGGCGCACCCTGGGACTCCCCAGAAGGGAGCGTCCCGAAGGACCCCTTCCGAGGGAGAGGTGCCGGAGGAAGCTGTTGCTTCTCCGGCTGGGGGTTGGGGACTGGTGTCCCCGATGGTTGTGGGGAAGTTGCCCCCACAACAGGTGCTGCAGCAGCAGATGGAGTATTGCCCACACCTAACGAGGGGGCAGTGGTAGTTTTGTGGCCCCTAGGGCCCACAGGAGGAAGCGATACCTTGTTAGACGTCGTACCCGTAGTGCGCGGGGACGACGTTACTACAGCATAGGTATTATTCATAGTCACCGGATGGAGACGCTCGTATTTCTTCCTTGCCTCATTGTATGATAACCGGTCCAGGGTCTTAATTTCCATAATTTTCCTTTCTTTGTGTAGGACTTTACAGTCCGGGGAGCACGGCGGATGCAGCTGATTACAGTTCACACAGACGGGAGGTGGCGTGCAGGGAGTGTCCGGATGAGCTGGACGTCCACATTCCCTGCACGCGGGGCTGGAAGTACACCGGGAGGACATATGCCCAAACTTCCAGCACCTGAAGCACCTCATAGGGGGCGGGACATACGGTGTGACGTCACACCGGTAGATCATGACCTTGACCTTCTCGGGCAGTGTATCGCCCTCAAAGGCCAGGATGAACGCACCGGTGGCAACTCTGTTATCCTTAGGTCCCCTATAAATACGTCGAACAAAGTGAACTCCTCTGCGTTCCAGGTTGGTCCGTAACTCCTCATCGGACTGCGACAGTAAGTCGCGATGGTAAATTAGACCTTGGACCATATTGAGGGTCTTGTGGGGCGTGACACTGACAGGAATATCACCCAGCTTGTCACAGGCCAATAATGCCCTGGACTGGGCTGGGGATGCCGTCTGTATCAGAACAGCCCCACTTCTCATTTTTGAGAAAGACTCCACCTCACCGTACTTGTCCTCGAGATGGTCAACGAAGAACTGCGGTTTGGTGGACAAGAAAGAATCTCCATCAGTCCGGGAAAAGACAAGATATCGCGGCGTGTAGGGATCTGAACTCCGTAAAGTTTTGCGCTCTTCCCATGGCGTAGCCAGGGAAGGAAACGTCTTAGGGTCATATACTGTTGCATCAAAATCGGACTTTCCTCGCTTAGAAACGGCGTTTTTGCGACCGCCCACGCTAGTTAGTGCTCGTTTCATTTCCGTCCCACGAGCAGCTAGGGAAAAGAGGTCCACCCAGGCAGAGCCCCGCTTGCCTGGGTAAGCCTTGTACAACTGAGGTGCGGCAGGTTCCTCAGAGGTTGCTCGCTAGCGGCTGTTCAACCTCAACAGCCATGCATCTCCTCGGCACGTAGCACACCTTGAGATTGAGGGTTTTTTTATAGAGGTTTGTACTGTCCTCGCGACCCGGGCGATTAAGCCAAGATCCCCGGGCTCTGAAACGTACAACGTTCCACCGTCGCGCCGAACGATGGTCGTTGAGGCACGCACAGAGCTTACGGTGTAGCGGACTGTTGGCGCGACACAGCCCACGGCTCAGGACCCCGGGTTCGCCAAGCCCGTACTCAGCAAATTAATGCTGAGCCCCTGAGGGGAAACCACTAAGGGAGTCAGAACAGATGGCCAGAGACTCCTCATGGCAACCTCTGAGATGTTCAAGTGCCCGATAGATTGCTACTAGTTCCGCTGTGAACACGCTACTTCAACAGGGCAGTGAATGCTGTTCAGTATGTGCACCATGGACGTATGCATAGCCAGTACGGCCGTCGATCACAGAACCATCCGTGTACACGACGTCCGCGCCACAGAACGACTCCAAAACCGCCTGAAACTGGCGACGGAGTCTCAGTGACGCTACAGAGGCTTTTGATACATGCGCCAAGTCCAGCCGAAGCTGTGGACGTGAAAGTGACCAGGGAGCGATGCGGTAAGGCCTGTGAAAAGCAGGAGGGATAGGAAGGGACTCAAGAGACGACAGGACGGAACGAACACGCACCGCGATCGGAAGACCCGACCTCGGTCGTCGTTGTGGAGATGGAAGTGCAGCAGTTGGAAAAAGAAGCCTGCAATTCGGATGATGTGGTATCTCATGAACATGGGCAGCATAGGAGGCCAACAGCTGCCGCCGCCGAAATCGCAGGGGAAGGACTCCAGCTTCAGCTAGTAGGCTTTCCAATGGACTTGTCCGAAAGGCCCCTGTGGCTAAACGGACGCCACTGTGGAGTACTGGGTCCAAGGCCTGCAATGCAGATGGGGCTGCTGAACCATACACAAAGCTCCCGCGCTCGTCGGCGCTTGCTACGTGGTGCACTATATAGTTTTGCCATAGGTGCAGAACTACTTTCTTGCAATTGAGATCCAAGGAAAGCACTGTTCAATTCCACAGCCCATATAACATTTACAGAATGAACTGTTCTCGCACTCTGCGAAGCACTGTTTCTAACGGTACCGTTCTTTGAGTTTTTAATTTGCATACACACAGACTGTACATGTCCTGATTTGCCACATTGATAACAGGTTGCGTTGCGACTAGGGCAATGAGCACGCTTGTGGCGAGACACACACTGGGGGCAAGATTTACGTACATTTTTCTGAAATGTGCGTTGGCGCCCGTTATTCAAATCACTGTTTCTAACACGACGGAGCGACCTTTGTGTCGCACTTTTACACTGGCTACTGTTCACTGTCTGTTCAGCACGACCTGTACTATTGTAAGAATCACTAGTGCTACACTGAGAACTACGGCTACGAAAGCGACCGTTGCGGCGCACTGAATTAACGTTGTGGCTTTGCATTTCTACATCTGCTAAGTCAAAGGTATCATGCGCATCTATAAGCTGCAGTACACTGTCTAATGAGGGGTCAGACTGTTTCAGAATTGCTGCTCTAATTCTGGGGTCCTGAATATTCTGCGTAATCGCATCCCTCAACATCACGTCACTATACGAAAGTCCACAAGAGCAAGTAAATTTACATTTGCGGGTTAAGCCCTTCAATTCCGTAATCCACTCTTGGTGTGACAGCTACGGTAATTTTTTAAGTATAAAAAATCGGTACCGTGCAGCGGCTACAAGAACTTTCCTCTCATAATGAGCATTTAGTGCCTCTACTATTTGTTCAAAGTCTACATCACGAGGAGATACGTTGGGGAAAAGTTTTTTCAGTAACACGAAGGTGTTGGTGCCCACCACAGATAATAGCAGATGCTTCACTTTCTGACCTGTAATTTGATGAGCTGCGACGAGTTCTTGAAACTGTGCGAAGTAGTCGCTCCATTCTTCCTCACGTTCGTTGTACTGGCGAAACGTAGGAAGCGTTGCAGCGGCAGGTGTGGGCTGCTGAAGCGGCGGCTGTTGTTGTTAGTTAGCTGCTTGCGCTGTGAGCTGGACCACAGCCTGCAGGAGTTGTGTTATTTGTGCCGTCTGTAACTGAATAATTTTCATTAAGTTTGGGTTCGGGGTAGTGGCCATGCTGACCGATTAGGCGCCGCGCATACAAGTAAATTATAACAAAACACAAATGCAATATGAAAGAGGACGCTCTGCAACAAAAAAGTCCACAAAACACGTAACAAAATATCTTCCCCCAAAATTCTTATAATAAGGGTGGGTGGGCGGGAGCAATTTCTGTGTGCTCCGACTACTACTGCTGTCTGGCTGCTGCAAGCGGGCTGGTCCACGGATCGTCTATCCCATCCTCGTCGCCACTTTTGTGTCCCAGCCTCGTCGCCGCTTTTGTGTCTCGTTTCCGTCGTAGGTGTCGGTGGCCGAGTGGAATGAGACCGACACAGAAATAAAGATAGCACGCCAGTGCAGGTACGGAGGGGAGCAGCCAGAACTAGAAACACTAGAGTAAATTAGAATGAGATATATATTGCACAGAATTTATACAATACTTAACTTTTACATAGTACTGCAGAATGTTGATACATAGTTGAGCTAGAGTCCTGCCTAGTGCCTAACTGATAGCCAAGTCTTCACTGGTGCCTATCGGATTCCGAAGTCTTTACTGGTTCCTAACTGGTTGCTATCTCAGTCCCCAGTGAACGATGTCTTTCCGTGGTGGCCACGAGCGGGGTTGCAGCAGAGGGCGCTCGTGGCTGTCGTCGTAAGAACGCCGCGCCGTGCGTGCATGGCAGCGCGCAGCGAAAGTAGGTGGCGCGCACTTTGTACTTGTGCGACACCACAAAGGTGGTTTCCGAAAGGGGCGTTCAGCTGTGGTTAACCTGGTCCACCTTGAGTCCACCATGAGTCCGCCTGCGGACATCCTTCTCTCGCCGCCAACACATCGTGGCAGTTTTCTTCGATTTGTCTAAGGTGTACATCCTTTCCACATTACATGGGTGGGGTCTCCAAGGCTCCTTCCCATTTTTATTCGAAATTTTTTATCTTTGCGTACGTTTTGTGTACAATTCGGTGCCTGTTTTAGCTCCCTGCATGTGCAGGAGAATGGGGTACCCCAGGGCTCTGTCCTGAGTGTTCCTCTGCTTTTAGTGGCGATAAATGGCTAGCGATAGCAGTAGGATCCTTAGTCTCCACCTCGTTGTATGCAGATGACTTCTGTTTATATTTTAGCTCTTTCAGTATACGTGTTGCTGAACGACAGCTGCAGGGAGCCATACGCAAGACGCAGACCTGGGACCTCGCCCATGGGTTGTTGTTGTTGTTGTTGTTGTTGTTGGTGTTTAAAGGGGACTCAACTGCTGGGTTATCAGTCCCCTGTTCCCAGCTAGGAGTGAACTGTTAAAAGTTTTCTTTTCGTCGCATACTACTCTAAGTCCAGGATGCTCCAGGTACAGAGCGACAGTCAATCGTAAAATGATGACAGAACAATGGACAAGACAGGAGTGGACAAAATAGACAGAAAACTAAAACAAGGCTGCAGAAGCGTGTGGCTGGCTGATCACAAAATAATACAGGATGAGCCAGCCACTCTGCACACTTTAAAATCCGTAGTTAAAAAACAAGTCATAAACCGTAAAATGACAGTGGCCTATTGTTCTGGAGGGGGGAAGCCCGACAGGGTGGGCTTATAGGCCCCACCATAAAATAAACCCATAAAAGCCAGATGCGCGAATAAAACCTAAAACACGATCGACCATAGCAGCATCGTCTCCTAACATAAAAGGAAGCGCATCTGGGAGATTAAAAGATTGTCGCAAAGCAATTAAAAGTGGACAGTCCACCAGGATGTGGACCACTGTCAAGGGGGCGCCACAGTCACACTGTGGTGCGTCCTCCCGCCGAAGAAGGTGGCCATGCGTCAGCCATGTGTGGCCGATTCGTAGGCGGCAGAGAACAACAGATTCCCTACGAGACGACCGCAGTGAGGACTTCCATGCGGCCGTAGAGAGCTTCACTGCACGAAGCTTGTTGGGGTGAGCAGAGTTAGCCCACTCGTAGTCCCACAGGCTACGGATCTTCCGATGGAACTCCAGTCGGAGATCACTCTCTGGAAGTCCAATAGCCAATGGACTGGAGGAAGTAGCCTGCTTAGCCAGCTGATCCACACGTTCGTTTCCAGGAATGCCGATGTGGCCTGGGGTCCAAACAAAGATCACGAAGCGACCAGACCGAACAAGCCTGGAAAGAGACTCCTGTACGGATTGCACCAAAGGATGTTTCGGGAAACATTTGCCGAGGGCTTGCAAACCACTAAGGGAGTCAGAACAGATGACCAGAGACTCCCCATGGCACCCTCTGAGATGTTCAAGTGCCCGATAGATTGCTACTAGTTCCACTGTGAACACGCTACTTCCACAGGGCAGTGAATGCTGTTCAGTATGCTCACCATGGACGTATGCATAGCCAGTACGGCCGTCGACCACAGAACCATCCGTGTACACGACGTCCGCGCCACAGAACGACTCCAAAACCGCCTGAAACTGGCGACGGAGACTCAGTGGCGCTACAAAGGCTTTTGATACATGCGCCAAGTCCAGCCGAAGCTGTGGACGTGAAAGTGACCAGGGAGCGATGCGGTAAGGCCTGTGAAAAGCAGGAGGGATAGGAAGGGACTCAAGAGACGACAGGACGGAACGAACACGCACTGCGATCTGAAGACCCGACCTAGGTCGTCGTTGTGGAGATGGAAGTGCAGCAGTTGGAAAAAGAAGCCTGTGATTCGGATGATGTGGTATCTCATGAACATGGGCAGCATAGGAGGCCAACAGCTGCCGCCGCCGAAATCGCAGGGGAAGGACTCCAGCTTCGGCTAGTAGGCTTTCCACTGGACTTGTCCGAAAGGCCCCTGTGGCTAAACGGACGCCACTGTGAAGTACTGGGTCCAAGGCCTGCAATGCAGATGGGGCTGCTGAACCATACACAAAGCTCCCGTAATCCAATCGCGACTGAATCAGCGCCCTGTAGAGTTGCAAAAGACTCGTACGGGCGGCTCCCCAACTAGTGTGGCTGAGGCAGCGGAGGATATTGAGGTACCTCACGCACTTCTGCTTGAGCTGGCGAAGATGAGGCACCCAAGTGAGCCGGTTGTCGAAGAGCATGCCAAGAAATCGGTGAGTCTCTTCGACACGAATAAGTTCCTCATATAAATATAGCTCTGGGTCCAAATGGACAGCTCGACGACGGCAGAAGTGCATAATCCGGGTTTTGGATGGAGAAAACTTGAACCCATGGGTTGAGGCCCACGACTGCGCTTTTCGAATGGCTCCCTGTAGACGCCTTTCAGCTACCCCAATGCTTGCTGAGCTGAAGTATAGGCAGAAGTCATCGGCAAACAAAGAAGAAGAAACCGATGACCCCACTGCCTCAGCAAGTCCATTGATGGCAATTAAAAATAGGGGTACACTAAGTACAGAGCCCTGTGGCACACCGTTCTCTTGGACGTGAGAGGAGCTGAGGGAAGTACCAACCCGTACCCGAAAAAATCGAAGAGAAAGAAAGTTCTGAATAAAAAGTGGGAGCGGACCTCGCAATCCCCAACCGTGCAGTGTAGCCAGAATGTGGTGGTGCCAAGTGGTATCGTAGGCCTTTCTGAGGTCGAAAAAGACGGCAACAAGGTGCTCACGCCTGCTAAATGCCGTACGAATGGCGGACTCCAGAGCCACTAGGTTGTCGACAGTGGAGCGGCCTTGACGGAAACCCCCTTGACGTGGGGACAACAGACCCCGATGTTCTAGGATCCACATAAGCCGCCGGCTCACCATACGTTCGAATAGCTTGCACAGATTGTTGGTGAGGCTGATTGGGCGGTAACTATCAGCCACCTGTGGGTCAGCACCAGGTTTGACCACCGGAATAATGATGCTTTCCCACCACTGTGACGGGAAAGCCCCTTCCACCCATAAACGGTTAAACAGGGCGAGAGCTGGTGTTGAAACTCCACAGAAAGGTGCCGGATGAACTGGCTGTGGATTCTGTCCGGTCCTGGAGAGGTATCGGGGCATGCGGCAAGGGCAGTATCGAATTCCCATTTACTGAAAGCAGAGTTGTACACTTCGGCGCGACAAGTGTGAAAGGACACTGTATTCACATGTTGCAGAGGTGCGAGCATAATGTTTGGCCATGTGTTCTGCAATGGTAATCGGGTCGGTGCATAGGGTACCCTGGATGCGTAGGCTGGGAATCGCCGCCGGTGGACGGTACCCAAAAAGACGCTGAACCTGCGACCACACCCGAGACGTTGAGGCGCGACGGCCGATGCTGGCGACATACGTCTCCCAACAGTCCCGTTTACCCTGCCTGATGAGCTGTAGAGCCCGGGCCTGGAGCCGTTTAAAATCTATTAGGTGTTCTACAGTGGGGTGTCGACGGTGCTGTTGGAGCGCCCGACGACGATCCCAAATGGCCTCAGCGATTTCCGGCGTCCACCAGGGCACAGACTTACGCCGTGGGGAGCCAGAAGTGGTGGGAATGGTTGACTCAGCGGCTGAAACTATCGTGCTGGTTACCTGCTGAATCGCCATGTCCACGTCAGCTGGCAGTGGAACAGGAACTGTTGCAACTGAGGTGTAGCGTTGCCAATCAGCTCGATGGAGAGACCATCGAGATGGGCAGCCCGGAGGTTGAAAATCCAGGAGCGACACGAGGATGGGAAAATGGTCGCTGTTGCAAAGGTCATCATGAACCCTCCACTGGAAATGCGGGAGCAGGCTCGGGGTACAAACGGAGAGATCTATAGCTTAGTAGGTGCCTCGTGCCATGCAAAAATGCGTGGGTGCACCAGTGTTTAACAGGCAGACGTCTTGCTGCGATAAGAGCGTCTCTATGTCCCTACCGCAAGCTGTTGTCTGCGCTCCACCCCACAAGGGATGGTGAGCATTGAAGTCCCCCAGCCGGCCGCGGTGGCCGAGGTGACTGAGGCGCTCCAGTCACGGTCAGCACGGCCACTACGGTCGGGGGTTCGAATCCCCCCTCGGGCATGGATATTTGTGCCGTCCTAGTTCGTAAGTAGTTCATAAGTAGTTTGTAAGTTTAGGGACTGATGACCCCGTAGTTAAGTCCCATAAGCTTAACAAACAACAACAACAACAACAACAACGTGAAGTCCCCCAGAATCAGAAATGGTGGGGGAAGTTGTGCCACCAGGGTAGCAAGGTCAGTAATTGAAATCATCTCATCTGGAGGAAGGTAAAGTGAACAGATCGTCAGTTGCTGCATAGCCCGGATCCGAACAGCCAACGCCTCAAGAGTCGTGTGTAGAGGCACAGCAGCACTGGGGACAGTGGCAAGGACGTAGATACAGACACCTCCAGAGACCCTGTCATATACGAGACGATTTTTGTAATAGCCCCGATACCCACGAAGGGCTGGGGTCCTATTAGCAGGAAACCAGGTTTCCTGCAGGGCTACACAAAACGCTGGGAAGCGGCACAACAAGTGCTGTAACTCTGGCAGATGGTGGAAAAATCCGCCACAGTTCCACTGGAGGATCAGAGAGCCTCCTGGTCGCTGGGGCATGCTGAATACGGCGGCGTGGTATGGGTCGCAGTATCTTCTGCCATCGCCGATTTCTGAGGTAGAGCCTCAACGTCCATGGCTTCCGCAGACTCGGCAATTGCCAAGTCTTTGGAGGACGCGAGAATCTCTATCTCGTCCTCAGAAGAAGAGGTGGAGGGGGTTGGTGGCAAGGTTGCCACCAGGGTATCCTTCTCCTTAGGTGGTTTCTTGTCTTTCTTCTTCTTCTTCGTTTCGCACTTCTCTTTAGGTTTCTCATGCTGGGAGGGCGTTGCCAGCTCAGTCCCCAGGACTGAGGAGCGGCGTGCAGCCCTGTGACCAGCTGGCAGTACTTTCTGCCATCCACTGGCATCCGCTGATTCAGCGGGAGAAACCTTAGGGGGAAGGGATCCAAGCGACCCCTTCCTAGCGCGAGGAGCCAGAGCAGGCTGTTGTGACTCTGGCTCACATGTGGGGACTGATGTCGCCATTGGTTGGAGGATTTTTGCTTCCAAGGCAGGGGCTTTGGAAGCAACAGTGTGAGATGTGTCCCCTACCACCAAGGGGGCAGATGGTGACGGTTGGGCTCGAGGGCCCACTGTGACAGACGGAACTGGCGGTAAACTAGTCTGTGGAAAAGGTTTCGTGGCTGCTGCATAGGATGTTTTGATGCTGACCGGGTGGAGTTTCTCATATTTCCTCTTGGGCTCGGAATAAGACATCCTATCCATGGTTTTGTATTGCATGATCTTCCTTTCTTTGTGCAGTACAGAGCAGGTAGGCGAGCAAGGTGGGTGCTGCTGTCCACAGTTAACACAAATGGGAGGTGGTGTGCAAGGGAGGTCCGGGTGCGATGGACGACCACAGTCCCGACAGGTGGAGTTGGCGGTACACCTGGAGGACATGTGCCCAAACCTCCAGCATTTAAAACAGCGCATAGGGGGAGGAACGTAGGGCTTTACGTCACACTGGTATATCATCACCTTGACCTTCTCAGGCAATGAGTCGCCCTTGAAGGCCAAGATGAATGCACCAGTGGCAACCCTGTTGTCCTTCGGACCCCTATGGACTCGCCTTACAAAGTGGACACCTCGCCGTTCCAAGTTCTTGCGGAGTTCGTCATCTGACTGCAAAAGGAGATCCCTATGAAAAATCAAACCCTGTACCATGTTCAGGCTTTTGTGTGGGGTGATAGTAACGGGAACATCACCCAGCTTGTCACAGGCGAGCAAAGCCCGCGACTGTGCTGGGGATGACGTCGTTATTAAAACTGACCCCGATCGCATCTTCGACATGCCGTCTACTTCTCCAAACTTATCTTCCAAGTTCTCGACGAAAAAGAGTGGCTTAGTGTTCACGAAAGATTCACCATCAGTCCTGGAACATACTAAATACCTTGGAGCATATTGTTGTCCTCGGCTACGAGACCTGCGTTCCTCCCATGGCATGGCCAAGGAAGGGAACGACTGGGGGTCATAAGTCTCCGCATTGAATTCTACTTTTCCTTTCTTAGAGACGGTGGATAAACGCCCACCAGCGTTACTCTGGGTTCTTTTCATCGTGGTCCCACGAGCAGCTAGGGAAATGAAGGTCCACCCAGGCAGAGCCCCGCTTGCCTGGGTAAGCCTTGTACAACTGAGGTGCGGCAGGTTCCTCAGAGGTTGCTCGCTAGCGGCTGTTCTACCTCAACAGCCATGCATCTCCTCGGCACGTAGCACACCTTGAGATTGAGTTTTTTTTTTTTTTTTATAGAGGTTTGTACCGTCCTCACGACCTGGGCGATTAAGCCAAGATCCCCGGGCTCTGAAACGTACAACATTCCACCGTTGCGCCGAACAATGGTCGTTGAAGCACGCACAGAGCTTACGGTGTAGCGGACTGTTGGCGCGACACAGCCCACAGCTCAGGACCCCGGGTTCGCCAAGCCCGTACTCAGCAAATTAATGCTGAGCCCCTGAGGGGTCGCCCATGGGTTTCAGCTCTCTGCTGCCAAGACCTGCGTTATGTATTTCTGCCGGCGTCGGACAGCCCATCCACATCCTAAGCTTTACATCGATGGCCATCTGCTCAGTGTGGTGGGAACGCACCGTTTCTTGGAGCTAGTGTTTGACGACCGGCAGACATGGCTTCCTTATAACTGTGAGCTCAAGCAGAAGTGCTGGAAGCACCTTAATGCCCTTCCCTGCCTCAGTAACACCACTTGGGGCGCAGACCGCAGTACGCTGCTGCAGTGCTATAAGGTGCTTGTTCTGTCCAGACTGGACTACGGTAACGTTGTCTATGGCTCGGCATCACATTCAGCTCTGCAGATGTTGGACCCAATCCATCACTGTGGGGTTAGGCTTGCAACAGGAGCCTTTCGAACAAGCCCTGTGACTAGTCTCCTTGTGGAGGCCGGTGTGCCAGCCCTGCATATCAGGCGACAACAACTGCTTGTAAATTATGCTGCTACAATCTGTGGTTTACCTAACCATCCAAACCACCGTCTACTCTTTCCTCTAACTGATCTCCACATTCCGCAGAGGCGGCCGACATCACAGTTGACAGTTGGTGTTCGTGTTAAGTCTCTAATGTGTCAATTGGAGTCTTTTCTTGTCCCCTCTTTATTCAGATAGCAGTTGCGTACAGCACCATGGTGTATATGATGGCCTCACCTTCGGATGGACCTGTCACGATACTGTAAAATCTCAGTCTACTTTGAGACTCTTCGTCGCCAATTCCTATCAATTATTGACGGTTTCTGGGGCTCTACGGCAGTGTACACCAACGGCTCGATGGTAGAGGGTCATGTCGGTTTTGCTTATATGCTTGCAGGACACAATGAGTTGCGTTCCCTGCCAGATGGCTGCAGTGTCTCCACTGCAGAACTGGTAGCCATCCACCGCACATATCCGTTCCTGCCCTGGGGAGTCATTCGTCATTTGTAGTGACTCCCTGAGTGGCTTACAGGCCATCGAGCAGTGTTTTCGCGGCGCAATCTTTTGCTTGTTGCCATACACGAGTCCTTGTACACTCTATGACAAAAAACCTGGCCGCCGGCCGGCCGCCGCTGAGCCTAAGTCCGAGCCGATCGTGACATGGGACAATAAAAGTGGCCGCGCTGATTCGCTCTAAGTCCAGCTATCTGCACAATCTGGCAACACTGAAGACTGCGGGAGTTCATACAGCACTTCTTGTGTGCAGTTAGAAGATAACTGGGTCAGATCCCTCCTTGGTCTTGCGGTAAAGTGCGCGACTTTCATGTTCAGTATTAGCGATCGAAACCGACTGTTGACAAAAATTTTAAATTCACGTCACTCGTGCATGCTGATGCCACATGTGTAAGGGGAGCATATGCGTAACGTATTTCATTTTTTGAAACACTGGTAATAACATTTCGGCCCAATAACATTGCCACCTCTGGCCGCAGCACTTGGCACAGCTCTCCGCGGCCCATATACCTCGCCGGCAGCAGCGGTGGCGGCGCTACACAGCGCTGCCTCGCCCTCTGCCCACAGCGCCTGCCGCCGCTCATCGCCCTGGAGGCGTAAAATGCTGTAGTGTTGCTAAGTGGTGATCCACAAAAAAGGTTGCGATTCGTATTTCACACAGGATATAACGAAGCAGACCACCTATTTTGAATGATGGGCATATACATTAGAGAGGCAAAAAATTGTCATTGTCCAATCCAATGGCACTCTACGATGGTTAACACTTATTTGTGGTTTAAATCTCGATTCTTTTCCTTTCAGAAAAGCCTTTCATGTAATTTGTTATTGTCATCAGTTCATATGTTTTCATCAAGACACAATATGTAACTCACTAAAATGTATTAGTGTCGTTGTTTCACTCCGTACGGTAAATGTATGAGCTAAATTATGTGAATACGTTTCAGTGCACGTTCTAAACCAATACAGGCATACTGCAAGGTTCGTGTCTTCATGTCTCATTTCTACAGGAGATATTTCACATCAATGGAGGTGAATTCGAATTTCTTCGAAGGCGTTTGTATGATGAAGCAAAGAAGACATCTAATACCATTTCCATAATTTGAAGTCGACCTTTCTGAAATACTTATTGTGTAAATTTTTTCTTATGATTTCGTTAAAGAGATTCTTCTTGCTATCTGCAGCGTATAAAGTAAAATAAAATGAAATTAAATTCCATCCCCAAACGCATTTTCTCCAACCAGGATTTGAACTGCCGCCTCACACCAGGCTTGCATCACAAGACACAAGCAGAACCACACAGCCAACCACACACTGCTAGAGATTGGCCTCATTCTCTCTCATATTGAATGCTTAGCCTCTAACGCATCGCGAAAGAACCTGAAAGTCACCTACACAAATAACTACATTCCTTGAGTGCAAAAGTTAAATTTCTGTCTCTCATTTCACGTCGGCATTACAAATCATTAGTCATGAAAGTAGAAAAGGAATGTCAAGTGAACTTAGTGAGACAATTCAGTACCACTTGAGGAAGTAACTGCACTGTCACAGTGTTGCCAAATATCAGCAACGATGTTGCCAGTTCTTAGCTGTACTAGGAAGACCTGTGTAGCGATAAGCGACGCGAAATCGCGCTGGTCGCATGTGGGCTTCTAGTGGGGAGTCGCGCATTTCGGTTAATATGCGCTATCTCCTGATAGATTCCGTCGTCACATTTACGATGCAGATATTAAATTCAATGAGGCCGAAACTAGCGTTTAAATTTTTTGAAGCTTTACAGCATTATGATATATTTTCAGCAAATAACTAGAGAAAAAAATACTGATATTGTGATTGCAACATACGGCAGGTCAAAGTCTGAGATATATAAACTTCCATCACGATTTCAGTTTCACCCCCCCCCCCCCCGAAAAAAGACTGAAACAATTACTTTGTTAGATATCTACAAAAGCAATTTTTATGAGTTACTGGAAATGAACATTGCATCATCCGTCACTAAACAGTAAGGTATTAAACACTTCGCATCTTGAAAGCGACAGCCCACAATATTCTCAATCCTACTAGAATCTGGCCTAAACTGGCTTTTCGCCATGCATTGAGAAGAAATGATGATGATTTGATAACTTATCATCATCAACTGTCAGTGAGAGCTTTTTGTTACAAAACGAAAAGTAATACGAATCATCATTTTCTCCAATGATACTAGGCACTGTTGTCCGAAGATGGACTGTATCTACGTTGAGTCTTGTCAAACGCGTCTCACATTCAAGGTATATTACCTAAATGAATTTAGTCCTCATGAAGCTGTAACAAAACAGAGAATCTGGGTGGTTGCGCATGTTCGCAAGTTTTTTTACCATGCCGTAATACTTGATGCAAAGATGAGCAAAATACAAATCCATCATCTATCGGTTTCTTCGATTCTTTGGACAGTTTTCTTTGGTTTGTACTCCTTCACTTCATCGGCGATCTATTGGTTTCATTGAAAATACAGTAATCAAAATTACGCGACTATTTGTCCCACATTTTAATGTCCTTGGTTTTTATTCTGAATGACAGTGATGATTTCTGTTGGACTGGTTCCATATATCTGAGCCTAATTAATGAAATTTTATTCCCATGACAGATGAAATCAATTAGAACCTTGTATCTCTATAATGAATTTTCATATGAAAAAAATTAACAACTGAAGATGGGTCTTCAAAAACTTGAAAACGGTCTTTGACCTGTAAAGCAACATTCTTAATAATAATAATAAAAAAAAAAACAGCTGACACGGCTTCAGAATTTATTATTTACTTGATGGGATGACTACATTTGAAGTGATTTCCAAATAAGTTGTCTATCTATATTTAAAACTTTACCATCATTTTAGAATAATTGATAAATTCATTTAAGAAAATGTTCTTTCGTTTTGTTTCTGATGTCACTTGATATTCTTGAAGTAGGTGGCTACAGCATCTGCTATGAGGTTTCCAAGAGACAGTTGGCACGGATGATTTTGTTTGATAGTAAGCGGATAAATTAAAGACGTAACGAGACGAAATGATGAGATCCAGCTTTTGCAACAAAACGGCCCCGATTTCTAAATTGGCTAGGATTTCAGAAAGTGACTATTATACAGCTAGACATTACTGCTATAAACCTACCTCATTTATTTACTCACAGCTGAGGCAGATTGCTCGCAACGAGAAAGAGAGTAGGAGTAGTTAATGTATGAAACGACCTTCTTGAACGCAAATTCAGTTAACTACTACAACGAGCATATTATGTTGTTAATTTTTGAAAATATTTAATGTAGATGACAAGAAAAAGTCAACTGACTGCAGAATTACATATCAGACTCACATCTACATGATGCCGATGTTGCGAAACAATAGGCCCTACTACTACGTTGGAACGTCTTGATTACATTGGGGGCCTGATGAACGTGTTTTTGTGGCTGGCGTCCTGCATGTTAGGATCCGGATCCGTAATTCCACTCAGGCTCGAGGTACTGTGCTCTCCAAATTCCGCATATGTCACTATTAAAAAAAAAAAGTCAATGAATACCTCATTGAGCGTATTACCAGTTTTGTTTATCGGTTTATGGTTAATTCATATGCAGGACTTACCATTATGTTTACTGTACTCCATTAACTAACAATAAGACTCACAATTTGTAGCAGAAAAGTCTTCCTAAATACCCAAATTTGTCCAGTTTCCTTCGAGTTTGCTTCCTAATAAAATAAAATGTCCACAGGTCAATATGGAAATTACAAGCGACCTGTTATTGACAGAACATCTTGCTACGATAAATAGCGTTCCATTTGAATTTTTTGAGCACGTTCCTTGATGAGGTGCTCAATGGATTCCGGAATTGTCTTCATTGCCTGCCTCGATGATTTCATAAAATGTTACGTAGTCTCATGGCCGGATGCGATTTAAACATAGTTTTAATTGCAACGTGTTCATTACAACGCGGTGATATGTTTCAAAGTACACAGTGCCAGGTATCTCACGTCGATAGATTATCATTCGATCGGTGTCGTCGCAGATAGCGGACGACATTAATTTACTATACATTGCAATGTTCAATGCAATTCTCGAATTTCATTTATTTCTTATGTTACAGTCAAAACGCGTAAGTTCCAAGAGGTCTACCGAATATCTGTTAGGCTCCTTTTGATGGCTTCCTCAGTTCAGAACGAAAACTAGCCCTCCGGCAGGCGCGCTTCGCCTTCTCCGTTTCCAGACACGCAGGACTTCGCTCGCCCGTTGTGCCGCATTTACCAAAACGACCGTGGCTGCCCCCACCGCGTCATACCTCTCATCGACTTCAGAACGTTTATGAAATAAATTACCCTTCACGTTGGTGGCCACTAAACGCTACTGTTAGCATTACTCATGATGCAAGAACACTTTATGTTACAGTGTTTCTATGATGTCTGACATAGCTAATAACAATTCGAAAATTTATTGGAACTATCCTTAACGCGGTAGCAATTATCGAGTGGACAAAAGTTACTTCATACGTCTTAGTCTATTTTAAACCCATGTTTCTATGCATTTTCCATCTGAATGATTATTTTACACTTTTCAAATTTTGTATGTGTGAAATTTTTCATTCAGTTTCAACCGTTTTTATGAGAATACAACAGAGACATTCGATACATTTGTTTTATTTCTATTTCACCTGACCCCTCTTATGTATTAGTCACGAAAAGATCGCGAAGGTAAAAGATAGGGCGATATGAACTCACACTACGTCTTACCAGAAATAGTTTTGTTGTTGTTGTTGTTGTTATTTGGATGTTTAAGGGGGACAAAACTACAATGGTCATCAGTCCCCCATTCCATTACAAAATGTCAAAAATAAAAGTGCGAACGTCAAATGAATGCGCCCAGAGATTAAGTTTGCGAAGTGGGATGGAAATGCCACTGGGTCTATAAAACATCAACAAAACGGAGAAGAAACTAAAAGAAAAGGGGGCGAACACACAAAGACACCTTACTACAAAGAGGCCGAAGGCAGTGGTTGACCGACCATAGGAATAAAAAAGGAAAAGTCAACCACTCGGCAGTGCAGAAATAGTTTTAACGGCGAACCATTCACGACTGGAAGAAATACAGGCGGAAACAGCAGTTGTATAAAAATTGCCCTCCACCACACACCAATTAAGAAATGGCGTTAATGAAGCAGTGTCATCCAGTTCTAAGTTAAGTTCAAAGTTCAAGGTCTCTTGTTCAGAGGGAAGTTGGTTTGAAATGAACTGAAAAATGTGTACCAACACACGAAAACATGAACGAAGTAAGCTCTCTTGCACACGAGACACGAAAGAAAGAATGAAGGTTACAATTTAACGTCCCATCGACAAGGGGGTTATTAGAGCGAAGCAGAAGTTCGGATTGTTATGATAAGGATGTCGAAGGAAATCGGATGAAACAAGACTAAAATGAACGTTATACATTAGCTCTAAGTCGCTTATATTAATGAATATGAGAACTTGTTGATCTTCAATATTGTGAAATATATTGAAAAAAACAAATATAACGGTAACACAAAATACAAATTCAGAGATCGTCTTGAAATAAAAACTAATGGTACTAACAATAATAAAGCACAGCAGTTCAAACACTTCACGAGGAGAATTACAGGGAAAATATGTGTTTAACAATATTAAGGAGATGAACAGCAAGAGCAAACTGTTTACGGTTACGAACAATATTCGTACAAGTAAATATACCAACGGTGGAAATACGACAGCCTACTGCGAAATGAATTATGTGGATCACATGTTTTCTTTCGACGTGAAATCTGGGATCGGCAGAGACAAAGTATTATCCACCTAGAGACAACGGAAAATGTAATGCGGTCGGAAACGACCAAAGGTAGCTACTAGCAGAGAAAAATATATCTCATTATTTTGTGAGAAGTAAAGGCGAATATAAACTGAAAGAATGTAAATACACGAGAAAAATAAAATTAATATGCAAGTTTCTTAGATATGACTTCTTTCTTCAACATATAATTCCATCTCTTCTGCACAGAGGACTAGCTAAGCGAACCTAACTCAACTATGACAGACAACCGTCTGCCTTTCCTGGAGATATTTCAGATGAAAGTGTTCTGCCCGTATACGAATGACCTAACGGTTTGGTTTATAGGACAATTTCCTTTTGGCGGTTGCAATTACTTTACAAATAACATATCGAATGAATGGAGTAATTTGAAGGGAAACTAATTATTACAATTACTTTGAATCACCTGCAAATATAGAAATATTTAAGACAAAAAGTACTTCTGAAGCAACAATAAACACTAACATTATAATGCACCTAAACAGGGGCATCACTATACGAAGAAAACAGTTTCTTATTGGGAAAGGTTATGCGGATGTAATAGAAGTCACTATATTCTGTAGCAAAAGCCGTCTTGTCAATTTTATGATTATCGGTAAAAACTTCCGTAATAGCTGCTCTAGGACGGTACCCGCCAGATGCTCATTTTGGTGATATTCCTGGAATGTGAGCCGCGTATGACAAAATTGAACGTATATACGTCCAATTTGGGACAAAGGTCCGTAGTAACTTTGGAGAAAGTATTCATTTCACACTTTCTCCGTTTCGTTGAAAGAAACTCTCCACGGAAATTGATGAATGTAAGTCATCTATTCATCAGCATTTTCAATGTTGTTTTCTGCTTTCGGACTAAAGCCTTACTTAGAATGGGCGTTGGCAGCGCAGCATGGATAAAAGCGAGTTGAAGCATGCTGTTTGTAGGAATGAGGATATTGTGGGATGGCCAAGAAATTCTTCCTATAGCTTAGCAGTATTGCTTATGATGCTAGTAAACTCTGATCGTTCCCTTAGTTCCAGAATTCGAGGTATTTTCCAATATTCATGAGGATATGACATTAGTCATTGCATTTAAATGACTCTGTTATCCTGAATTAAATTTTCGATCGCAGAAAGGTCTACCCCTCCTTAAATTGCAAACAATTTTGTGTTTTATGTCGGGACTGTCTGTATTAACTGCCAACAAATGTCAGATAACTGAACGAGAAATCTCATTTTAGCTCGGTGGCGCCATTCTCGTTTTCTCATCTACAGCAAGCATAGTTGATTAGTGAGGTATCGTTGTACTAGTGATGTGTGTGGCTTCAGGTCTATATTTCTCCTCTGAAAAATATCCTAAATGGCATTCAGCAACGAAATACCAAAACTCATTGCAGTGTGTCAACCAAGAGATTGTCATTTTCTAATGTTATTGTAATCTTTATCATTCTGCTGTAATGCCATAAACATCATTGATTACTATCATTATTACCATCATTATTATCATTAATTCAGTTGCAAAAGCTTTATTTCCCATGTGGCCAAGAGACCAGAAAGAATGTGTGGTTTGACGAAAAATAGGACAATAGGAGAAAGTAGGTAAAACGTTTGTAACAAATTATGTTGATTTATCATCATGACGACAGAGACTAAGCAACAACACATGCAAGTAATAGGTTGCAACGTTCGAAAAATCCATCAGACACATGGTTGGTTGGGTTGGGTGTTTAAAGGGGACTAAACTACCGGGTCATCAGTCCCCTGTTCCCAGCTAATATATCACAGGGTTTCGTGTATTTTTAAAATTAAGCACCCTGCAACCAGTACACAAGACATACTGACGACAGTGTTGGTCAGAAGTACGACATAAAAAGAGAAAGAAACGACAATAGAGGTGGAACAAATAATCAGATATACTTAAAACCACAACAGATGATGTTGGCTGGCTGATCACTAGGATAATAATGGATGAGCCAGCCATTCTGCACAGACTACAACTGCCAGTCGAAAATAGGACTGACAAGATAAAATTGACAACAGATTAAAACTGTAAGCGGTATATGCCTGAAGATCAGGCATATGAATCCACCATTAAAGCTTATGATAAAATCCAGCTGCGCGAATAAAACCTAAAACACAGTCAGCCATAGAGGCGTCGTCACCTAAAATCGAAGAAAGCGCAGTAGGCAGGTTAAAAGATTGCCGCAATGCAGCTAAAAGAGGACAGTCCACCAAGATGTGGACCACAGTCAGCAGAGCGCCACAATGGCAGTTTGGCGGGTCCTCTCGACGTAAGAGATGGCCGTGCGTAAGCCAAGTATGGCCGATACGCAACCGGCAGAGAACAACAGAGTCCCTGCGGGGGGTCCGTAGAGAGGACCTCCACGTGTGTGTGTTCTCCTTAATAGTCCGCAACTTGTTAGGTGTTTGGAGGGAGCGCCATTCTGCGTTCCACAGTCCAAGAACTCGGCTGTGCAACTGCGAACGGAGGTCATGAACCGTGAGACCTATAGCCAAGATCGGTTTATGGAGAGCCTCCTTGGCTAACCTGTCAGCTAGCTCGTTCCCGTCGATCCCAACATGTCCTGGAGTCCAGATAAAGATCACTGACCGCCCACGTCGGTCTATGGAATGCAGGGACTCTTGGATGGCCTGAAGCAAAGTATGGCGTGGGAGGCACTGATCGAGTGCCTGTAGGCCACTCAGGGAGTCACTGCAAATGAGGAACGACTCCCCAGGGCAGGTAGAAATATGCTCGAGTGCACGAAGTATGGCCACCAGCTCTGCTGTGAACACACTGCAGCCTTTCGGTAAGGAGCGCTGTTCGTTGTGTCCTGCATGTACATAGGCGAAGCCAACATGACCTTCTGCCATCGATCGTCCGTGTAGACGACCTTGGAGCCCCTGTACCCATCAAGAATCGACAGGAATCGACGGTGAAGCATCTCAGGGTGTACATAGCGTTTGGAGCTCTGCGACAAATCCAGTCGAATAACAGGTCGAGGAATACACCACGGAGGTGTATGTGACTGGAATTTGATCGGAGATGGCAGAGGAAGAGACCCCAGGTCACTCATGAGAGAATGGACACGGGCACTAACGGTCAAACCCGACCTCGGCCGCCGTTGTGGGATATGGAGTACGGCGTTCGGAAAAAGTAGGTGGTAGTTGGGATGACTGGGGGTACCATACACATGGGCTGCGTAATTCGCCAGCAGGTGCTGCCGCCTGATTCGCAATGGAGGCACCCCAGCCTCCACAAGCAGACTGTCCACAGGGCTGGTTCGGAAGGCTCCTGTCGCGAGCCTAACTCCACAGTGGTGGATAGGATCCAACAACAGCAGTGCCGATGGCGATGTGGAACCATATACTATGCTCCCATAGTCCAAACGCGACAGAATAAGAGCTTTATAGAAGCGCAACAGGGTACTACGATCTGCACCCCAAGTAGTACTGCTCAGGCACCGGAGGGCGTTGAGGTGCCGCCAGCACTTCTGTTTCAGCTGGCGAATATGTGGTTGCCATGTGAGCCGGTCGTCGAAGACCATTCCAAGAAATTGATGCGTTGCAACTACATTGAGTAGTTGGCCATCGAGATACAACTCTGGATGTGGGTGGACTGGCCGTCGATGACAGAAGTGCATAACGCACGTTTTGGCAGCAGAAAATTGGAACCCATGAGAGAGAGCGCCCATGTCTGCGCCTTACGTATGGCTCCCTGCAGCTGTCGTTCTGCAACACACATGCTAGACGAGCTAAAGTAGATGCAGAAGTCGTCAGCATACAATGAAGGGCATACTGACGACCCCACTGCTGCCGATAAGCCGTTGATTGCCACTAAAAATAACGGAACGCTTAAAACAGAGCCCTGAGGCACCCCATTCTCCTGGACATGCAGGCTGCTAGAGGACACACCAACTTCAACATGAAAGGTACGGACAGCTAAAAAGTTTTGGATAAAAATAGGGAGTGAGCCCCGGAGACCCCACCCATGTAATGTGGTTAAAATGTGGTGTCGCCAGGTCGTATCATACGCCTTCGACAAGTCAAAAAATACGGCCACCAGATGGTGACGTCGAGAGAACGCTGTCCGGATGGCAGACTCAAGATGGACTAAGTTGTCCAAAGTCGAGCGCCCCCTGCGAAAACCCCCTTGGCACGGAGCTAGCAGGCCCCGAGATTCAAGGAGCCAATACAACCGCCGGCTGACCATGCGTTCTAGCAGTTTGCATAGAACGTTTGTAAGACTAATGGGCCGATAACTGTCTACATCTAGCGGATCTTTGCCTGGCTTGAGCACTGGTACGATGGTGCTTGAACGCCACTGTGATGGGAAGACACCGTCGCTCCAGATGCGATTAAATACTGCAAGAATTTGGCGCTTGAAATCATCAGATAGGTGTTTTAACATCTGATTGTGCAGTCTGTCCGGCCCAGGGGCGGTGTCAGGGCAGTGGGCCAGGGCACTGAGGAGCTCCCACTCGCTAAACGGAGCGTTATATACCTCAGGGTGGCGTGAGGTGAATGAGAGGGATTTGCGTTCCGTTCGCTGTTTTAATGTGCGGAAGGCAGGTGGATAATTTCCGGATGCAGCGGCGCGAGCGTAGTGTTCCGCAAAAGCCTCGGCGACACCGCCTGGATCCGTACATATAGCCCCTTGGATAGAGATCCCAGGAATTGCTGCCTGGGACTGGTAGCCAAAAAGGCGTCGGATCTTCGTCCATACTTGAGAAGGAGAGGTTCTTGTACCGATGGTGGACACGTAACGTTCCCAGCATTCCTGTTTTGACCTCCGTATTACCTGCCGAGCACGAGCACGGAGTTTTTTAAAAGCGATAAAAGTCTCAAGCGACGGATGTCGCTTATAGTGCTGAAGAGCACGCCGACGGTCCCGAATGGCGTCTGCGACTGCCGACGACCACCAAGGCACTGACTTTCGCCGGGAGCATCCCGTTGAAATGGGGATTGCGTGCTCTGCAGCAGATAAAATATTTTGAGTGACAGTCGCAACCACTAGGTCAATGGAATCATCCGGGAGAGGTCCAGGAGTGGCAGCAGAAACGAATAGATCCCAATTTGCTCTGTTTAAAGCCCATCTAGGAATGCGGCCAGGGCAACGACGATGGGGTAGTGATAGGAAGATAGGAAAGTGATCACTACCACACAGATCGTCATGCGTCCTCCAGTGGACAGATGGCAAGAGGCTAGGGCTGCAGACTGACAGGTCAATAGCCGAGAAAGAGCCATGTGCCACACTGAAATGCGTGGGGGCTCCAGTGTTTAAAGGACAGAGGTCGAGCTGGGATATCAAGTTCTCGACCTCTCTGCCGCGACCACTGACTACTGCATCACCCCACAAGGTGTTGTGGGCATTAAAATCACCCAGAAGCAGAAAAGGCGGCGGGAGCTGCGAGATCAGCGTAGCCAGTGTGTGTGGTGGTACATCGCCATCTGGCGGAAGATACAGGCTGCAGATGGTTATGTCTTGTGGTATCCTTACCCTGACAGCCACAGCTTCTAATGATGTCTGAAGGGGCACATGTTCACTATGCACAGAGTTAAGGATATACACACAGTCGCCACCTGAGATTCTGTTATACACACGCCGATTACAATAATATCCCCTGTATCCACGAAGGGCAGGGGTCCACATTGCTGGAAACCAGGTCTCCTGGAGAGCAATGCAGAGAGCAGGTGTTATGCTCAAAAGTTGACGCAACTCAGCCAGGTGAGAGAAAAAACCGCCGCAGTTCCACTGGAGAATTACAGTGTCGTCGAGCTGATGGGCCATGATAAAGAGGTAGAGCAGGTTATTCCATGGGAACATCTGCTGTCAACCGGTCCGCCTCTGCTGAAACCAGAATCATAGGATCTGGTGCATCAGTCAGTGCGAGATCCTCAGGTGATGTGAAGATCTCTAACTCATCTTCTGAAGTAGAAGATGAGGGATGTTGTGGCTGTGCAGCCACCACGGATTCCTTTTTTCTATGGGTCTTTGGCTTTTTACCCTCTCGCTGCCCTTTCGGTTGGATTGGCTGTGATGGCTTCTCGGTGGCATCAGGAGCAGACGAAGTGCGGGAAGCCCTTCGACCCACAGTTTGGGGATCCTTGAGCCTCCGGCCAGGATCCTCTGAAGCACTGCGAGAAGTCTCGGAAGGGGCTGTCCTGAGGGACCCCTTCCGAGCGAGAGGTGCCGGAGTAGGCTGTTCCTTCTCCAGCTGGGAGGTGGGGACTGGTGTCCCCGATGGTTGTGGGGGGGTTGCCCCCAAAGCAGGTGTTACAGGAGTGGATGGAGGAGCGCCCCCACCCAAAGGTGGAACAACAGCAGAGTGATGGCCCCTAGCGCCCATAGAGGGAGGCGGTACTCAAGGAATTGTACTCTGAGGAGGTGATGAAGAGACAACAGCAGCAAAGATGTAGTGAGGGGCACAGGATGGAGCCGTTCATATTTTCTTCTCGCCTCAGAATATGGAAGACGGTCCAGAGTTTTGATCTCCATGATTTTCCGTTCCTTATGCAGGAGAGTACAGGCAGGCGAGCAAGGCGGATGTAATTGCCCACAGTTCACGCATACGGGAGGTGGGGTGCACGGAGCGTCTGGATGTGACGGACGCCCACATTCTCTGCACGTAGGGCTGGAAGTACATCGGGACGACATATGCCCGAACTTCCAGCACCTGAAGCACCTCATAGGCGGCGGGACGTACGGCCTGACGTCGCACCGATAGACCATCACCTTGACCTTCTCGGGCAGTGTATCGCCTTCGAAGGCCAGGATGAAGGCACCGGTGGCGACCCTACGATCTTGTGGTCCCCTATAAACGCGCCTAACAAAATGAACACCTCTCCGTTCCAAGTTTGTGCGCAGCTCATCATCTGACTGTGACAGGAGATCCCGGTGATAAATGAGGCCCTGGACCATGTTGAGCGTCTTGTGGGGTGTGACAGAGACGGGAATATCACCCAGCTTGTCACAGGCAAGTAATGCCTTAGACTGGGCTGGGGATGCCGTCTGTATCAAGACTGCCCCACTCCTCATTTTGGAGAAAGACTCCACCTCACCATACTTGTCTTCGAGCTGGTCGACGAAGAACTGTGGTTTGGTGGACGAGAAAGATTCACCATCAGTACGGGAGCAAACTAAATATCGCGGCGAGTACGGGTCTGATCCTTTTAAGGCCCTGCGCTCCTCCCATGGCGTGGCCAAGGAAGGGAACGACTTGGGGTCATAAGATGAGGCATGAAACTTCCCACGCTTTGAGACGGTGGCTGTACGTCCACCAACGTTTTCTTTTGCTCGTTTCATTTTGTTCCCACGAGCAGCTAGGGATCTAAAGGTCCACCCAGGCAGAGCCCCGCTTGCCTGGGTAAGCCTGATACAACTGAGGTGCGGCAGGTTCCTCAGAGGTTGCTCGCTAACGACTGTTCAACCTCAACAGCCATGCATCTCCTCGGCACGTAGCACACCTTGAGATTGAGGTTTTTTTTATAGAGGTTTGTACCGTCCTCGCGACCCGGGCGATTAAGCCAAGATCCCCGGGCTCTGAAACGTACAACGTTCCACCGTCGCGCCGAACGATGGTCGTTGAAGCACGCACAGAGCTTACGGTGTAGTGGACTGTTGGCGCGACACAGCCCACAGCTCAGGACCCCGGGTTCGCCAAGCCCGTACTCAGCAAATAATGCTGAGCCCCTGAGGGGCATCAGACACATGGGTTCGGATTCTCATCATCATTTGTTGGCCCATCAAGGCTGTAACACTACGAAATCAATAAGCTTCTTAGTAGTCTATAGATTATATGTATATGTTTGCAGAGGAAAAACATCAGAATTGCACGTTTCCCACATATACAGTTTAGTTTCTGTGTTCATGGCCGTAATTTTAAATATCCAGTCTTCTAAATACTTAAGTGAAATAATTGCTGTGTTGCACAAATAATCAGTTAACTATGTTTCTTATGGCTTTCAAGCAAACCAACACGTAGAAGACATGAAATATTACTTGTACAGTCGTAAGGCTGCATTTTGAAACGCAGTCGCTTTCAAGTTGCGAAGTTTTTCGAGGCGGATGGGGCATCATTGATTTCCAGTAACTTTTCATAAAAAAATTAGCTTTTGTCGAAATGAATCAAAGCAATTGTTTTAGTCTTTTTTTGGGAGGGGGAGGGGGGTGAAACTGAAATCGTGATGGAAGTTTATATATCTCAGACTTTGACTTGCCGTATATTGCAATCACAATATCAGTATTTTTTTCTCTAGTTATTTGCTGAAAATATATCATAATGCTGTAAAGCTTCAAAAAATTTAAACGCTAGTTTCGGCCTCATTGAATGAATTTAATATCTGCATCGTAAATGTGACGACGGAATCTATCAGGAGATAGCGCATATTAACCGAAATGCGCGACTCCCCACTAGAAGCCCACATGCGACCAGCGCGATTTCGCGTCGCTTATCGCTACACAGGTCTTCCTAGTACAGCTAAGAACTGGCAACATCGTTGCTGATATTTGGCAACACTGTGACAGTGCAGTTACTTCCTCAAGTGGTACTGAATTGTCTCACTAAGTTCACTTGACATTCCTTTTCTACTTTCATGACTAATGATTTGTAATGCCGACGTGAAATGAGAGACAGAAATTTAACTTTTGCACTCAAGGAATGTAGTTATTTGTGTAGGTGACTTTCAGGTTCTTTCGCGATGCGTTAGAGGCTAAGCATTCAATATGAGAGAGAATGAGGCCAATCTCTAGCAGTGTGTGGTTGGCTGTGTGGTTCTGCTTGTGTCTTGTGATGCAAGCCTGGTGTGAGGCGGCAGTTCAAATCCTGGTTGGAGAAAATGCGTTTGGGGATGGAATTTAATTTCATTTTATTTTACTTTATACGCTGCAGATAGCAAGAAGAAACTCTTTAACGAAATCATAAGAAAAAATTTACACAATAAGTATTTCAGAAAGGTCGACTTCAAATTATGGAAATGGTATTAGATGTCTTCTTTGCTTCACCATACAAACGCCTTCGAAGAAATTCGAATTCACCTCCATTGATGTGAAATATCTCCTGTAGAAATGAGACATGAAGACACGAACCTTGCAGTATGCCTGTATTGCTTTAGAACGTGCACTGAAACGTATTCACATAATTTAGCTCATACATTTACCGTACGGAGTGAAACAACGACACTAAAACATTTTAGTGGGTTACATATTGTGTCTTGATGAAAACATATGAACTGATGACAATAACAAATTACATGAAAGGCTTTTCTGAAAGGAAAAGAATCGAGATTTAAACCACAAATAAGTGTTAACCATAGTAGAGTGCCATTGGATTGGACAATGACAATTTTTTGCCTCTCTAATGTATATGCTCATCATTCAAAATAGGTGGTCTGCTTCGTTATATCCTGTGTGAAATACGAATCGCAACCTTTTTTGTGGATCACCACTTAGCAACACTACAGCATTTTACGCCTCCAGGGCGATGAGCGGCGGCAGGCGCTGTGGGCAAAGGGCGAGGCAGCGCTGTGTAGCGCCGCCACCGCTGCTGCCGGCGAGGTATATGGGCCGCGGAGAGCTGTGCCAAGTGCTGCGGCCAGAGGTGGCAATGTTATTGGGCCGAAATGTTATTACCAGTGTTTCAAAAAATGAAATACGTTACGCATATGCTCCCCTTACACATGTGGCATCAGCATGCACGAGTGACGTGAATTTAAAATTTTTGTCAACAGTCGGTTTCGATCGCTAATACTGAACATGAAAGTCGCGCACTTTACCGCAAGACCAAGGAGGGATCTGACCCAGTTATCTTCTAACTGCACACAAGAAGTGCTGTATGAACTCCCGCAGTCTTCAGTGTTGCCAGATTGTGCAGATAGCTGGACTTAGAGCGAATCAGCGCGGCCACTTTTATTGTCCCATGTCGCGATCGGCTCGGTTTTAGGCTCAGCGGCGGCCGGCCGGCAGCCAGGTTTTTTGTCAAAGAGTGTACACCATTGAACAACGTGGGCTGTCAGTGGCATTCCTTTGGACTCCGAGACACGTCGGGATAGACGGCAAGGAGCTGGCTGACAGGCTGGCCAAAGAGGCTGCCCACAAGCCTGTCCTCAATATAGGTATCCCATCTGCTGATCTCCGTTCTATACTACACCGTAAAGTTCTCGGTCTGTGGAGTAGTGAATGGCGCACTCTAAAGGTGCCCAACAAATTGAAGTGTATCAAGGAGACTACCAACGTGTGGAGGATCTCTCTGCGGGCCCCTCGCAGAGACTCTGTTGTTTTCTGTCGGCTGCGTATCGGCCATACTTGGCTTATGCACGGTCACCTTCTTCGTCACGAGGATCCTCCCGAGTGTAGTAGATACGGTGCGCGTCTGACGGTCGTCCACATCGTCCTGGAATGTCCGGATTTAGCCGTTCAGAATAAATAAATAAATGTTTGTTAAGCTTATGGGACCTAACTACGGTGTTATCAGTCCCTAAACTTACAAACTACTTATCAACTAGCTTATCCTAAGGACGGCACAAATATCCATGCCCGAGGGGGGATTCGAACCCCTGACCATAGTGGCCGTGCAGACCGTGACTGAAGCGCCTCAGTCCCCTCAGCCACCGCGGCCGGCTAGCCGCTCAGAGAAGGAATTTTAATCTTCATGACGATTTAAATCTTGTTTTAGCTGACAATGCTATGGCTTACGGTGTTTTAAATTTTGTTCCTGTGAGTGGGTTTTACCGATCTATTTGATTCTTAGTACTGTGTTCATTATATATTTGTTCTTCGCTCGCCTACCACTTTTAGGCAGGTGGTTTTAATGTGCAAAAGCGGTCAGATGCCCTACTATCTTGTCTGTGGTCACTTGGCCAGGACACTCTGGTATCCTCTTTTCACCTTTCTCTTCTTTTAACAGTTTTTACTTCGATTCTTTTATTTCTTTACGTGTTACACACTTTGGTTTGTGCGTTTTCACACATCGTTTTATATTTTATTGTAGTGATTTTTATCCAAATCAAACCATCCATCCACCCATAAAACGTTAAAGCACAACAGTCTCCATTACTGTTACGAAATGTTCAAATGTTTGTAAATCTTTCGGACTCAACTGCATGGTCATTAGTCTGTAGCTTAGGATTGTTGTTGTTGTTGGGTTTTTGAAGGGACTAAACAACTACGGTTATCAGTCCCTTTTTCCAGTCCAAGAGATAAAACATTGTGTTAAGCGATCCGAAGTGAATGCACTAACAAGTCAAAGTTTAAAACTTACAGACTAATAGAAAGAAAGGATACGATTAAAAACGAAGAAGGGATAAAACAGCTGAAACATTACAAGAGTGTATTTGCTGGGTGGTCACAAGGATATAAGGAACACACCCAGCCACTCTGGAACACGTTAAAACCGCCTACCTAACAGACTTAAGCAGGCGGAGGACAGAGATATGACAGACAAAGACAAACTTTAAAGTGACTTGTAAAGTCCACACTCACGCATAAAATTTAAAACAGAGTCAACCGTGGAGGTATTGTCAGCTAATGCTAGCTGCAAAGTGTCAGGAAAATTAAAATAGCGTCGTGTTGCGGCTAAATGGCGACATTCAATTAAGATGTGGGCGACCGTCAAAGGCGCACCACATCGACACTGAGGAGGGTTCTCGCGACGCAGGAGATGACCATGCGTAAGCCAAGTATGGCCTATACGGAGTCGGCAAAGGACGACCGACTCCCTGCGAGAAGCCCTCAGGGACGTCTTCCATGCTGCGGTAGACGGCTTGATAGCACGGAGCTTATTCGGTTCGGTCGAATCTGCCCATTCAGAATTCCAAACCCTTAAGACCTTGCGGGTCAACTGGGTTTGGAGGTCGGAAACTGGGAGGCCAATATCCAGGGACCGCGAAGTAGTGGCCTGCTTGGCCAGCTCATCGACGCGTTCATTGCCCGGTATACCTATGTGGCCCGGAGTCCAGACAAAGGTGACAGAACGGCCTGACTCGCCAAGGGCAAAGACAGCATCTTGAATGGCTCGCACTACTGTGTTTTTCGGTAGAAACTGGTCGAGGGCCTGTAAGCCACTCAGGGAGTCGCTACAGATGACGAACGACCCCCTGGGGTGAGCTCTGAGGTGTTCAAGAGCTCTCAAAATACCGACCAGTTCTGCGGTGAAGATGCTGCTTCCACAAGGCAATGACCGCTGTTCGATGTGGTCACCATGGATAAAGGCATATCCAGCATGGCCATCGACCAAAGAACCGTCTGTGTACACAATGTTTGCTCCGTGAAACGTATCCATCAGTGCATAGAACCGGCGACGGAGAAGCAGTGGTGAAATCGAGGCTTTTGAATCCCGGGACAAGTCCAGCCGAAGCTCCAGGCGAGGAATTTTCCAGGGGGGGATACGGAAGGAGTAATGGTAAGGTGGAGGAAGGGGTAAGGAATCAAGTGAGGAGAGAAGGGAACGGACGCGGACCACAATCGGGAGACCCGACCTGGGCCGACGTCGTGGGGAAGGGAGTGCAGAAAGTGGGAAGAGAAGCCTGTGGTTCGGATGGCGGGGTGAAGCATGAACCCGGGCAATGTAGCTCACCAACAGCCGTTGCCGGCGATATCGCAGAGGGGGAACACCAGCTTCAGCTAGAAGGCTCGTTACGGGACTGGTGCGAAAAGCCCCTGTTGCGAGCCGTACGCCTGTGTGGTGAACGGGGTCTAGGACCCGCAAGGCAGAAGGAGCTGCTGAGTCGTACACCAAGCTCCCGTAATCAAGCCGTGACAGAATAAGAGACTTATAGAGCTGAAGAAGGGTGGAACGTGCTGCTCCCCAACTAGTATGGCTGAGGCATCGTAGGACATTTAAATGCCGCCAACACTTCTGTCTCAGCTGACGTAGGTGTGGCACCCATGTCAGCCGGGCATCGAAGACCATGCCCAGGAAGCAATGTGTTTCCTCAACCTGAAGTAGTTCACCACCCAGGTAGAGCTCTGGGTCAGGGTGAACTACCCGACGGCGACAGAAGTGCATCACGCAGGTTTTTCGGGCGGAGAACTGAAAGCCGTGAGTAGAAGCCCATGAGTGGGCCTTTCAGATGGCACGCTGCAGCCGCCGTTCAGCTACGCCGATGCTAACTGAGCTGAAATACAAGCAGAAGTCATCGGCGAACAGGGAGCAACTGACCGATGACCCCACAGCCGCAGCAAGACCATTTATCGCCACTAAAAACAATGGAACGCTGAGGACGGAGCCCTGTGGGACACCGTTCTCTTGAATACGTGGGGAGCTAAAAGACGCCCCAACCCTCACCCGGAACGAGCGATGGGAGAGGAAATTATGAGTAAAAATAGGAAGGGCACCCCGTAGGCCCCAGTCATGAAGAGTTGTTAAAATATGGTGGCGCCAGGTGGTGTCATACGCCTTTCGAAGGTCGAAAAATACAGCAACTAAATGTTCACGCCTAGCGAAGGCAGTGCGAATGGCCGACTCCAATGACACGAGGTTGTCAACGGTAGAACGGCCCTGGCGAAAGCCCCCTTGTTGTGGAGCAAGGAGTCCGCGCTCTTCAAGGATCCACATAAGCCGCCGACTCACCATACGTTCGAAGAGCTTGCAGAGAACGTTGGTGAGGCTGATCGGACGGTAATTGTCAGCCACCAGGGGATCTGCACCAGGTTTCAGCACCGGGATGATAGTGCTTTCCCGCCACTGCGACGGGAAAGTGCCCTCTGCCCATAGATGGTTAAAGAGGGCGAGAATGCGGCGTTGAAACTCTGGTGAAAGGTGTCGGAGGAATTGGCCGTGAATCCTATCAGGTCCTGGAGTTGTATCAGGACACGCAGCAAGGGCAGTTCGGAACTCCCACTCAGTAAACGGGTCGTTGTATATTTCCCGACGACGAGTGCGGAAAGAGAGCTGTTTCCGCTCGGCCCGCTCTTTGAGGGAGCGGAAGTCATCACTGTACATGGCAGTCGCAGAGCATTGTGCGTAGTGGTCTGCCATGTGCTCGGCGATAGCTGTCGGGAGCGTGCAGAGGACACCCTGGATGGTGAGGGACGGGATTCCTGTCGGCGGGCGGTATCCGAAGACGCGTCGGACTTGCGTCCATACCTTAGTCAGGGAGGTGCGGGAGCCGATACTGGCTACATACCGCTCCCAGGAATCCTGCTTACTCTGCTGTACGAGACGTCGAGCACGCGCACGGAGCCGTTTAAAGGCCACCAAATTCTCCACGGATGGGTGGCGTCGATGGCGCTGGAGCGCTCGCCGACGTTCCCGGATGGCCTCAGCAATCTCCGGTGTCCACCAAGGCACGGACCTATGCCTAGGGGAACCGGTGGTTTGCGGAACTGCTACCTCAGCGGCCCTGACAATATTATCAGTCACCTGCTGGACTGCATTGTCAATGTCATCTGGCAGTGGTGCAGTGATGACAGCGGTTGAAGTATAAACTGGCCAGACAGCCCTACGGAGACACCAACGGGGTAAGCTGTCTGCAGCTTGGTACTGCGGGAGCGACACAAAGATTGGAAAGTGGTCGCTACCACACAGGTCCTCATGCACACGCCAACCAAGGTGTGGTCGAAGGCTGGGGCTGCAGACGGAGAGGTCGATCGCTGAATACGTGCCATGTGCCACGCTAAAATGCGTGGGGGCACCTGTATTCAGGTGGCAAAGGTCTTGGTGCGCCACCAATGTCTCAACATCCCTACCGCGGCCTGAGGTCTGGAGTCCACCCCACAAAAGGTTGTGGGCGTTGAAGTCCCCCAAAAGGAGGAATGGTGGGGGAAGTTGGGAGACCAGAGCGGTAAGGGTGGTGAGAGACACGTCCTCATCCGGAGGAAGGTACAAGCTGCAGACAGTGAATTCCTGAGTTGCCCGGATTCTAACAGCCACTGCCTCAAGAGTGGTGTTGAGCGGCACCGGGGCACTGGGTACAGTGTCCAGGACGTACAGACAGACGCCACCAGACACCCTGTCGTATATGGGCCTGTTACGGTAATAGCCCCGATACCCACGAAGGGCAGGGGTGCGCTGTGCTGGAAACCATGTCTCCTGTAGGGCGATACAAAGTGCCGGGTAGCGGTACAGTAGTTGTCGCAGCTCAGCCAGGTGATTAAAGAAGCCGCCGCAATTCCACTGGAGAATAAGTCGTTCTCCACGCTCGAAAGCCATAAAAGAGAAAGAAAAGAAGATCATTCCATAGGAACATCTGTTGCTTTATGATCAGGCTCAACAGAATCTAAGACCATAGACTCAGATGAACCTGGTTGTGCAGAGCTCCTATGGTCAGGCGAATCAAGAAGTGCGAGATCCTCAGCGGAGGCGAGGATCTCGACTTCATCCTCTGAAGCAGAGGATGTGGGTGTGGGTGGCTTGGAGGCCACCAAAGAATCCTTTTTCTTCTTTTCTTTTCGTCTACCCTCTCGCTGGCCCTTGGGTGTTGAGGGCCGTGGGGGCTTCTCAGACGGGGCGGCAGGAGCTGACGAAGAGCAGGAGGCCCTTCGATCAGCCGCCGGGGGATCCTTCAGCCATTTGCTGGGATCCACCTTCCCACGAGGAGAAGCCTCGGAAGGGAGTGTCCCATGGGACCCCTTCCGGGCGAGAGGAGCCGGAGAAGGTTGTTTTTTCTCCGGCTGTGGAGTGGGGACCGGCGTCCCCTGAGATAGTTTATCTGTTGCTCCCAACGTGAAGAGTGTGGGAGCAACCGAAGGAGCGGCGCCCCCAACTGCCAGGGGGGCAGGTGTAGTGGTTCGGGCCTGGGGGCCCGCTGGCATTGATGGTACAGGTGGTCTGGAGATCTATGGGGAAGCTACAGAGGCGTATGAGGTGGTCATGGTCACAGGATGGAGCTTTGTATACTTACGTCTGGCCTCTGCATATGTCAGCCGGTCCAGGGTCTTGTACTCCATGATCTTACGCTCTTTGTGGAGTACAGAACAGTTGGGAGAACATGGAGGATGCTGCTGGTTGCAATTGACGCAAACTGGAGGTGAGGTACAGGGGGCGTCCGGGTGGGACGCACGCCCACACTCCCGACATGTTGGGTTGGCATCACATCGGGAGGACATATGACCGAACCTCCAGCACTTTAAGCAGCGCATAGGGGGAGGGACGTAGGGCTTTACGTCGATCCGGTAGACCATCACCTTGACCTTCTCAGGCAATGAATCGCCCTCGAAAGCCAAGATGAAGGCACCGGTGGCCACCCTGTTGTCCTTCGGACCCCTATAGATGCGCCGGATGAAATGCACACCTCGCCGCTCCAAGTTAGCTCGTAATTCGTCGTCAGATTGCAACAAGAGATCCCTGTGGAATATGATACCCTGGACCATATTTAAGCTCTTATGTGGCGTAATGCTAACGGAAACATCACCCAGCTTGTCACAGGCTAGCAAAGCCCGTGACTGGGCCGGGGATGACGTCGTTATGAGAACTGAGCCAGATCGCATCTTCGACAAACCATCGACCTCTCCATATTTATCTTCTAAATTTTCCACAAAGAACATCGGCTTTGTGGACATGAAAGATTCCCCATCGGTTCGCGTACACACCAAATACTTAGGGGCATAAGCCTCACCTTGCGTTTTGGCCCTACGTTCCTCCCACGGTGTAGACAGGGAAGGAAACGTTTGGGGGTCATACTGCGTAGCTTTGTATTCGCTTCTACCGCGCTTAGAGACGGCGGTTATACGTCCGCCAACGTTTCGTGTTCGTTTCATGGTGTTCCCGCGAGCAGCTAGGGAAATAAGCGTCCACCCAGACAGAGCCCCGCGTGCCTGGGTAAGCCTTGTACAACTGAGGTGCGGCAGGTTCCTCAGAGGTTGCTCGCTAGCGGCTGTTCAACCTCAACAGCCATGCATCTCCTCGGCACGTAGCACACCTTGAGATTGAGGTTTTTTTTAGAGAGGTTTTTACCGTCCTCGCGGCCCGGGCGATTAAGCCAAGATCCCCGGGCTCTGAAACGTACAACGTTCCACCGTCGCGCCGAACGATGGTCGTTGAGGCACGCACAGAGCTTACGGTGTAGCGGACTGTTGGCGCGACACAGCCCACAGCTCAGGACCCCGGGTTCGCCAAGCCCGTACTCAGCAAATTAATGCTGAGCCCCTGAGGGGGGTGTAGCTTAGGAATTATTTAAACTGAGGTGAACTAACCTAAAGACAACACAAAAGGGGGGGATGTTTGTGTTGTGATAATCATCCAAGAAACAGGGGAAGCAATAATTTGGACCTCATCTTGCGCAGGTTATGAACGACGCTCTTTTGCAGTTACATTTTTTTTTAAATGTGTCCATAGAAAAACAATCTTAATTGACATTCTGAAAACAGGTCGAATTAAACTCACGATTGTGCACCTTATGGACCATTCACAACCTCAAGTGTGCAAGATAATATGCTTCTTTTAAATAATGACGTTCCATGCTGGTGTTGTGCACATATAAATACAAAATAACATACATTATGTTACGGTTAATTGTGAAGACAGCAGTGTACACATTTCCAAGCAACAAAAATAATAATAAATAAATAAATAATAAAATTTGGAGCCAGGCGTTATCGAAACTGCGAACGTTTCAATAAGAATCCGATTTCATACCGCCGAGGCAAACACCGCTTTACTAACACACTCTCTTAAGGGCAGTTGATAACGCGCATGTGGTGATAGATCCGTATCAAACTTCCATTTATTTCCCAAACGCTTGGCCACCTGGAGTTCCCACATGGGGCACTTTCGTGTCTCACCACGCCTTACATGTACCAAACATTTGGACGAATTCGGCAATGCTGAGTAGGCGATCTGTCCTTGTCAGTAATGCTTCGTTAGATAACAGTGCCAGTGCCTGAAACTGCCATACTGTTTGATGTACTGAAGGAAATGCAGTCTTAAGTTGTGTATGTTCTATCCCTTATCGAATAAGCAAAGCTTCTTTTCCGTCAGAGAAGTTATTCTTGAAAGCGTTTTACAGATTTATTTTTATCGTGACACCGTTATCAAAGCATGGTGCTTCCTACTCGGAGTAGTGTTTCTTGGTCGACCCGAATCTTCCTGACGTGTCTGCGCTCCCGCATTCTTTGCCGTTTGCAGGAAACAAGGTGTCAATTATTGAACTGTATTACATGGAACCGTCAGCACTTCTGAAGGGTTTGCGTTTTTACTCCCTATTTGTGCTTCTTTTGAGTTACTTTTTTTGTTGTCTCCTGTCGTCGCTTCAACCCGTACTGTCACACACCATATCAAAAGTAACGAAACAGAAATTTCTGAAAATTTTAAGGCCCTTTTGCGGGGAACAATCGAACAGCATAGAAATATACAAATGGAGAAACGTCTACTCCCACGAAAGGAAAATAACTTAAATCTTTTGGGTAGAAATTCCATTTCACTCTAAAGCAATAAAAATATACTTCCATTAGTGAAACCAGAAGTGAAAAACAAAGCAATGGAAAGAAAGAAAGGTTTAATAAAGACAGGTCGCTACTGAACACAAGGAGGGGTGTACACCTTTTTAGTATTATTCTGTAAGTGACAAGAAGAAGGAAACACAAAGCGACCTACTCTGATGGGTCTAAAGTAAACGGGAGATCAGATTCCTGCAAAATGAAATGAAGAAAACAAATCTAAGAACAGAATTTGTGGCACGAGTGGCTACCAGAGTTACTATGTGCATGCGCACGTTTACATGGTTTGGTTTAACGATGAAGCCCACTTCCAATTGGATGGCTTCATCAAGAAGCAAAATTGGCGCATTCGACTCACGACTGTATAGTGTGCAATGTCCAGTCACGGAATAGTCGCTGCAATATTATAACATGACGATTACTGAATGGTACTTGATATCTGTTACCCAATGCAAACCCTGATTACGACAATATCTGGTTATGGAAACGCAGGTCGATTCCGTCGAAATAACAGAGTGTATGATGTACAAAGAAATATTTTGACGACTGCTGTCTGGCGGAAAGTTAACCTTGGGCCCCTGTCATCGTCCTCGATTGGCCGCCATAATATCCTCATCTGACAAATGCGATTCTTTTTTCGGGGGCTATATTAAAGAAAGGGTGTATAGCAATAGTCGCATAATCAATAGTCACCTGAAAACGTCTATTAGAAGAGATCGCCGACAGCATCGATATTCTGACTGTAAAAGTATTGGACAAAACTTCTTTGACACACACACACACACACACACACACGCGCGCGCGCGCGCGCGCGCGCGCGCGCGAGGGAGGTCTCTAAGTTCCAACGGTTTACACGTTGAATGTGAGTGTCGCTCAAGTTTAAAGTGCGCACCAGGTACCGTCACCGCGCGCCGCCATGCAAGCACGGCGCGTCGTTCCTAAGACGTCGGCAACGAGCGCCCTCTGCTGCAATCCCGCTCGCAGGAGAATGTGCATGCCGTAGTTTGTAATTAACTTACGTTTTTCTTCATATGCTTCAATGTTTGTTGCCCTGTACTCCAACCCACCTTCCACTACAACCATGAGGCTTCAGTCACAGGCTGTCTAACGCGTCTGCGGCAGATCGGGATTGATACATAATTTAACATCTTACTTTACCTTGGCTCACGCAATTGACTGATAACTTCGCACCACGAATGCATTCTGGAGAGTAGCCTGGTGTCATGCAACTAAAAACAATAAAACTGTAAAAAGAAGACTTGAAAGGCAGAATGATGTGTGTTTTTAATTCTTGAGTTTAGCTAGGTGAACATTTTCATGTGGGTGATTACTCTCAACTAACAATTACCATTACAAAATTGGAGGTGCATTGTCTTGATAAAGACAAACAATTGGTTTTTCTTACTGATTTTATGACAAATAAGACGGGGAACTGATTATTATGCTGTTCATAAAATTTATGTAAAAAAGCACATTTTTGACTAAATTGTAGCACCTTTGTCGGTGCAACTAAGAATTTTAGGTGAAATCTCAGACCGACGTAGAAACACTGAATATTAAACAGTCCTGTCACTGCACTCTAAAAATTCCCCTCCCTCCGTTTACAAGTAATAAAAAAGGTAAATTTATTTATTTTCGCCATAAATAATACAGAATCATGAGCAGTCATTAATCCACCAAAACGGGTACAACAGTGGTGTAAGGAACTGTGAAAGTAAGTCCCACGCCAATACCATTCGGTAACATTGTTAGGCAAGAGCCGTTGTTGAGGGTTTGCTGCAGATATAGGTCTGTTCGGTTCGGATAACAGATGGATCACTGTGTGAGAGTGAAACGTACAGCTACAGTACTACGTAATACATGGCCGTAACTATGTCCGCATCAAAGAAGTACGTTCAGCCCATTTAACCGTCCGAGCCGGCCTGCGTCCGACGCTGCACTCCGTTACCCACACCGCAAGTAGTCGAGATGTAGTCCTCCTTTACCGACAACAGGCAGCACTAGCAGCAGTGTGACACCTTGTGTAGGGCACCTTGATATAGACGAGTATGCGTATCGACTTCTGCTGTAGCAGCAGCTTCCGCCGCCATTTTTGTTCCGAGCGGCGACAATATGAGCTTCTCAAAGGCGGCGTGTTTTGCTTTGAAATATCGCTTCTTTCGCTTTTAATGCGTATATCAAGAGGTTAATAGAGTTTTGCACTAAAAATTCATTTTGTTATAATAAATTATTGCCGGCCGCGGTGGACGAGGAGACAGAGGCGCTCTAGTCACGGTCTGCATGGCCACTACGGTCGGGGGTTCGAATCCCCACTCGGGCATGGATATTTGTGCCGTCCTAGTTCGTAAGTAGTTCATAAGTAGTTGGTAAGTTTAGGGACTGATAACCCGTAGTTAAGTCCCATAAACTTTACAAACATTTTTTGAACAATAAATTATTTTAATACAGTTTGAACAATCATATTTTTTCGAATCCCCCCCCCCTTGGGTGTGTATTAGGAGTAATTGTTTCGCAAAGGACAACTCAGTTTTATTGGATGCCAGATGCACTCCCATAGCTTCGCTATAACTTTACGTTTTCGAACATGATGTGATAAATTTGATCAGAATACAGTAACAAGGTCTGGGATTTTCTGCACGATATTTTTCAAAATTCATATAAATGGTTTATCAGTGCACAAGCTATGAAAGTACATTACCATGATAAAATATTTATCAATAAGAGAGGACTGGATTACTGCAAAGGTTTGGTATAGTTGTCAAAATCAATCGTTTCTAACTATTCGCTCTATTTTTTCCCTATTGTCTGTTTCCAAAATAAAACTAAAAATTCGATTTTTCCTGATTGTTCAAATGTTTGTGTAGCTTATGGGACTTAACTACTGGGTTATGAGTCCCTAAACTTACAAACTACTTAAGAAGTAGCTAATCCTAAGGACGGCACAAATATCCATGCCCGAGGGGGGATTCGAACCCCCGACCGTAGTGGCCGTGTAGACCGTGACTGAAGCGCCTCAGTCCCCTCGGCCACCGCGGCCGACGATTTTTCCTGAGTTAATACGAAACAACGTAGATGTTTAAAATGATTTTTAATTAGGACTTAGGATCAAAAGTAGCCAAATAAGTTATTAAAAACTGATTGCCTCCAATAGGCGAATAAGAAGAATTCAGTTTGGAGGTACGACACTTTGCCAGTAAATTAAAAGCACTGAAGTTAGTGCATTTTAACGTCACAGCAGTTTCAAGCATGGTTTACACGTACGAGCCGTGTGAGCCTTTGAAATCAGTAAAAATAGAATGCACTTTTAAAAGTAATATTTAGTCTATATGTTGATACTGTTTACTATCGTCAATATACGTATAAACAAAAGTCTAACAAAAAATTGCTGGTCGGACCCTTTGCTTAAAACAACGTTGAAACCTGCCGTTTATAATGTGTTGAAATAGTGCGTAATTACAAATTATTTAAACCACTTGGCATAGTTTTGAAGTCGTGCCTACTTCCCACGATCACAGATTGTTATCAATACTCTACGGCATTGAGGGTCCGTGGAGAAACAAAACCATTTTCTGGACAATTAAAACAACTCAGTGCCAGCTGAGACCAGTTCCGCAGCGTTAACAGCGCTAAGTATCTGAATTTGTGTCAAATTTAATTTGCTAGTCTAGTTCATTTTCGTTAGTACTCTGTTTTAAGAGGTTTATTCCCGCGTACTTGCAGATTTCGTTTGTACTACTGTTTCAATAGTTTATTCTATCGTATTTGATAAACACCGTTGTGTTTAGTCTTCGTCTTTGACCGGTGTATTTCAAAACAAGTCAGAGACCGTTACTAAAGTTCGTTATCAGTCAGTCTAGTGCCAGCTGCCATCAGTTCCGCAGCGTTAACAGCGCTAAACTGCCGAACTAAGTTTTGTTGATTTGACAGTGTAGTTACCACTGACCACAGTTCGGTCAGCAGCCAGCCGCCTTCATTAGAGTACTAGGCTTTTTTAAAATTGTTAATTGCAGTTAATTGTATCGCTAGGATGGGTAGGATGTGTGCCTGCTGTGTGCGGACGCAGGAGGAGTTGGCCGCGGTTCGCGAACAGCTGAGCGTGCTGTTGTCTACGGTCAGCCGTCTTCAGGCTGCTGTCTCGGGGTGCAGCGATGGTGGGGAGTCTGGTGCGTCGAGTGGGACACCTCAGGTGTCTCACGCTTCGCTCTCTGTCCCTGCTACCGAGGCACCTTCAGGTGTACCGGACGTCGTCGAGCCGCCTTCTCCGCAAGGGGAGTGGCGGGTTGTACGGCGTTCGCGTCGCTCGAGGCGGAAGGCCAACGTGGAGGCTGGACGTCCGTCCGCGCCCGTTCGTCCTGTGAGTGAAGGTGTGGCCACTCCTTCAGCAGGGTCCGAGCAGGTGCACGGGGGGAGGGGATTATTAGTTATTGGGAGCTCCAATGTTAGGCGCGTGTTGGAGCCCCTTAGGCAGATAGCGTCCAGATCTGGAAGGAATTCCAACGTGCACTCGGTGTGTCTGCCGGGGGGCATCATCCGAGATGTGGAGGCGGCCTTGCCGGCGGCTATCGAGGGTGCGGGGTGCAGTCGACTGCAAGTCGTGGCTCACGTCGGCACCAATGACGCTTGTCGCTTGGGTTCTGAGGACATCCTCAGGTCCTACGAGCGGCCGGCGGGATTGGTGAAGGCTGCTGCCTTCGCACGTGGGGTGCAAGCAGAGCTGTCGATTTGCAGCATTGTTCCCAGGGTTGATCGGCGTCCTTTGGTTTGGAGCCGAGTGGAGGGTCTGAACCAGAGGCTTCACCGACTCTGTGACAGTCATGGCGGCAGATTTCTGGATCTGCGTTATCGGGTGGGGAATTGTAGGGTGCCCTTAGATAGATCAGGGGTGCACTACACTAAGGAAGCGGCTACTCGGGTAGCAGAGTACTTGTGGAGTGCACATGGGGGTTTTTTAGGCTAGGCGCTAACTCTGATGAGTACTCGCCTGTCAGCATTCAAACAGCGTATTCAGGCCACGTTCGGAACAAAAATTCGAACATAAAAATATTAGCCGCGAACTTACAGAGTATTAGAAACAAAGTTCCCCAATTTGCAGCACTGCATGGAAGTTATTGCGCTCAGATAGTTTTAGGCACCGAAAGCTGGCTAAATGATGATGTGGCAAGTTCAGAAATATTTAGCGAAGCGTGGAATGTATATCGGAAAGATAGATCTGATACAACTGGAGGAGGAGTGTTCATCGCTGTGGACAAAGATATTGTTTCTACTAAAATCGAGGTTGAAAGTAACAGTGAAGTTATCTGGGCACGTATAACAGGTCTAAAATAAGTAAAGTTAATAGTTGGGTGTTTTTACCGCCCCCCCCCCCCCCAGTGCTGCTGTAGCAGTTTTAGAATCATTCAAGGAAAGTCTACACCAGGACACCAGGTAGTGCATAGGTATCCGGGCCATGTAATATTAGTCGGAGGTGACTTCAACCTTAAGAGTATAGATTGGGACCTCGCTAGGTACATTTCAGGCGGTACAGACAAGCAGTCTTGCGAGCTACTTTTGGACACATTCTCCGAAAACTGTCTTGAGCAGTTAAACCGGCAACCCACGTGCATTGGAAATATTCTAGACCTTATAGCCACAAACAGGCCTGACCTTATTAACGATGTCGGTTTAGAGACAGGAATTAGTGATTATGATATCGTCATAGCGTCGATGGTGACCAAAGTTCATAAACCAATCAAGAAGGCTAGGAGCGTGTTTTTGTTGGGAAGAGCCGACAAGCAAATGTTACGATCGCACTTAGGAAATGAATGGGCATCGTTTAATTCTGGGACTATGTTGTTGTTGTTGATGATGTTTAAAGGGGACTCAACTGCTGGGTTATCAGTCCCCTGTTCCCAGCTAGTATTGAACTGGTAAAAGTTTCCCTTTCGTCGCATACTACTCTAAGTCCAGGATGCTCCAGGTACTGAGCGACAGTCAATCGTAAAATGATGACAGAACAATGCACAAGACAGGAATGGACAAAATAGACAGAACACTAAAACAAGGCTGCAGAAGCGTGTGGCTGGCTGATCACCCCTCAGGGGCTCAGAATTAATTTGCTGAGTACGGGCTTGGCGAACCCGGGGTCCTGAGCTGTGGGCTGTGTCGCGCCAACAGTCCGCTACACCGTAAGCTCTGTGCGTGCCTCAACAACCATCGTTCGGCGCGACGGTGGAACGTTGTACGTTTCAGAGCCCGGGGATCTTGGCTTAATCGCCCGGGTCGCGAGGACGGTACAAACCTCTATAAAAAACCCCTCAATCTCAAGGTGTGCTACGTGCCGAGGAGATGCATGGCTGTTGAGGTTGATCAGCCGCTAGCGAGCAACCTCTGAGGAACCTGCCGCACCTCAGTTGTATAAGGCTTACCCAGGCAAGCGGGGCTCTGCCTGGGTGGACCTCTTTTCCCTAGCTGCTCGTGGGACGACAATGAAACGAGCAAGCAAAAGCGTGGCCGGTCGCGAAAACGGCGTCTCTAAGCGTGGAAGAGGAGATTATAATGCTGCTGGATGTAACCCCCGTTCGTTCCCTTCCCTGCCTACACCGTGGGAGGAACGTCGGGCTAGATCTGCGAATGAGCCATACTCTCCAAAATTTCTTGTATGCAGCCGCACGGATGGTGAGTCGTTCACATCTACGAAGCCTCTTTTCTTTGTGCAACATCTTGAGGACAAGTACGGTGAAGTTTCCGGATTGTCCAAGATGCGAAGCGGCGCGGTGCTCATAGAAGTAGCTTCCCCGGCTCAGTCGCGGGCGTTACTTGCCTGCGACAAGCTGGGTGATATCCCTGTGAGCATCACACCACACAAGTCGCTAAATATGGTCCAAGGTATAATTTTCCACCGAGACCTTTTGTTACAGTCCGACGACGAGTTACGCGAGAACTTGGAGCGTAGAGGAGTCCACTTCGTCCGGCGTGTCCATAGGGGGTCAAAGGATCACAAGGTTGCCACCGGTGCCTTCATCCTGGCCTTTGAAGGCGATAACCTGCCTGAGAAGGTCAAGGTAATGGTTTACCGGTGCGACGTGAAACCTTACATTCCTCCCCCTATGAGATGCTTCAAATGCTGGAAATTCGGCCACATGTCCTCTAGATGTACTTTCAACGCTACATGCAGGGACTGTGGACGTCCAGAACACCCGGACGCGCCATGCACACCGCCTCCCATCTGCGTGAATTGTGGCTTGCATCATCCTCCTTGTTCGTCGGATTGCACCGTTCTTCGTAAGGAACGGAAAATTATGGAACTTAAGACCTTGGACCGACTTTCGTATTCTGAGGCTCGAAAGAAGTATGAGCGACTTCACCCCGTTACCATGACTGCCTCTTTCGCAGCAGTGACATCGTCGCCATCCGCATCTAAACCTGCAGCAGACACTAGTGTTCCACCATCTGCCAGCCCTCAGGGCCGTCCACTCACGCTTGCCCCCACAATGGCCGGGGGCTCCATTCCTCCTCCTGCTCCCAAGGCACTTGCTTCGGGAGCAGCCCCCAACCCTCCGTCGGAGAAGATTCAAACTTCTCCGGCTGCCCTCATTCAGAAGGGGACCCTCGGGACGCTCCCTTCTGCGGCTTCCTCCAGTGCCGGTACCGGCACTGGCCGGCAGCAGCAGGCACCGTCGCCGGCTGCTGGCCGCAGGGCGTTGCACTCTCCCTCTGTCACTGAGACGGAGGTTGAGTCTGCGAAGCCCCTCCTTCCAGCGAAGCCCCCGAGGGACTCGAGGGTTCGAAAGAAAAAGGAGAGAAAGGATAAGTCAAAAGATTCCACGGTGGCCACTGTGCCACCCGCCCCCTCCACCTCTGCCTCTGAGGACGAGGTGGAGATACTCGCATCCCCCGAGGACCTTGCTCTCTTGGATGCATCAGATGCAATGGACATCGGACCTGATGCATCGCTACCGGTGGCTACAAAAGATGTCGAGGTGTGATTCTTAACTTGTTTTTCATTCATGCCTTCCCAGCTGTCGGATTCTGTCATCCTCCAATGGAACTGCGGCGGTTTTTTCACCCACCTGGCTGAGCTACGACAACTTCTGAGCGTTACACCTGCTCTCTGCATTGCCCTGCAGGAAACCTGGTTTCCGGCAATGCGGACCCCTGCTCTTCGGGGCTATAGGGGATACTTCTGCAATCGTAGCCAGTATAACAGGGTGTCAGGTGGAGTGTGTGTGTATGTCCTTACCTCTGTATATAGTGCACCTGTGCTCCTTCAGACACCGTTGGAAGCGGTGGCTGTTAGGGTAAGGACAACACAAGAGATTACTGTCTGCAGTCTCTACCTCCCTCCTGATGGCGATGTCTCTATGGCTGTCTTGGCTGCACTTCTCTCACAACTCCCGCCACCTTTTTTGCTATTGGGGGACTTTAATGCCCACAATCCCCTGTGGGGTGGTTCTACGATCTCTGGCCGTGGCAGAGTTGTCGAGGACCTGCTTTCTCAGCTCGACCTCTGCCTCTTGAATACAGGTGCCCCCACACATTTCAGTGTGGCACACGGCACATTCTCGGCCATTGATCTGTCGATATGCAGCCACAGCCTTCCGCCATCCATCCATTGGAGTGTCCATGATGACTTGTGCGGCAGTGACCATTTTCCGATCTTTTTGTCACTCCCACAACGTCAGTCTCCGGCACGCTCTCCTCGGTGGGCTCTCCATAGGGCTCACTGGGAAGGCTACACCTCTGCTGCCATCGTTGGCCCTCCCCCACTCGATACCATCGATGTGGTGGTTGAGAGCGCCACGCAGTCCATTATTTCTGCTGCGAACGCTACCATTCCGCGTACATCAGGGTGCCCACGGCGTAAGACAGTGCCGTGGTGGTCGCCGGAGATCGCTGAGGCCATTAAAGACCGCAGGCGGGCCTTACAGCGATACAAACGGCACCCCTCTCAGGAGCACCTAATCAATTTTAAACGGCTTCGCGCTCGTGCTCGCCAGTTAATAAGAAGACGGAAACAGGAGTGCTGGGAGAGGTATGTTTCCACTATTGGGACAGGCACCTCAGCCTCGCAGGTCTGGAGTAAGATCAGGCGGCTACAGGGATTACAGACACCAGTAGGAATCCCTGGGATCTCCTCAAATGGAGTCCTATGTACGGACCCGGCCACTCTTGCAGAGATGTTTGCCGAGCATTATGGTCGTGCCTTTGCCTCTGCAAATTATCCACCGGCCTTCCGTGCAGTAAAGGAGAGGGTAGAACGCCAGTCTCTCTCCTTTCGTACCCGCCGCTCTGAATCTTACAACACTCCCTTTACTGAGTGGGAGCTCCTCAGTGCTCTTCGACAATGCCCAGACACGGCGCCAGGGCCTGATAGCATCCATAGCCAGATGCTGAAACATCTCTCAGCAGATAGTCGGCGTGCCCTACTTGCGGTCTATAACCGCATTTGGTGTGATGGTGTTTTCCCGTCACAGTGGCAGGAGAGTATCATCATCCCAGTGCTTAAGCCCGACAAACATCCTCTTTCCTTGGATAGCTATCGGCCCATTAACCTGACTAACGTGCCATGCAAACTGTTGGAGCGGATGGTCAGTCGGCGGTTGTGTTGGATTCTTGAGACTCGGGGATTATTGGCTCCATGCCAGGGCGGTTTTCGCCAGGGTCGATCTACCACCGATAATCTGGTGTACCTCGAGTCTGCAATCCGCACAGCCTTTTCCCGGCGCCAACACCTTGTTGCCGTCTTCTTCGATATGCACAAAGCATACGATACAACCTGGCGACGCCACATCCTCAACACTTTATATGACTGGGGCCTCCGGGGCTCCCTACCGATTTTTATTCAGAATTTTTTAGCCGTCCGTACCTTTCGTGTTCAAATTGGTGCTTCTCTGAGCTCCTCTCATGTCCAGGAAAATGGGGTTCCTCAGGGTTCCGTTTTAAGCGTCCCATTATTTTTAATCGCCATCAACGGTTTAGCCACAGCGGTTGGGTCGTCGGTGTCCCCCTCTCTTTATGCTAACGACTTTTCTCTCTCTTTTAGTTCCTGCAGCACCCAAGTTGCTGAGCGCAGGTTGCAAGGTGCTATTCGGAAGGCGCAGAACTGGGCGCTTACCCATGGCTTTCAGTTTTCTGCCTCCAAGACCAGAGTGATGCACTTCTGCCGGCGTCGGACCGTCCACCCACACTCTGAACTTTATCTGAATGACGAACCACTTACGGTAGTGGAAACTCACCGTTTTTTAGGACTGGTCTTTGATGCCCGGCTGACGTGGCTCCCCCACATTCGTCAGCTGAAACGGAAGTGCTGGCGCCATCTCAACCTTCTCAGACACTTGGGTCATACGACCTGGGGTGCAGACCGCTCCACACTGTTGCGGCTTTACACAGCGCTGGTGCAGTCCCGTCTCGATTTTGGGTGCATTGCCTATGGGTCTGCAGCACCTTTGGCACTGCACCTCCTGGACCCCATTCACAACTGTGGGGTTCGCATCGCGACGGGTGCCTTCCGCACCAGCCCAGTGAACAGCTTACTAGTAGAGGCTGGGGTTCCACCCTTGGGGATCCGCCGCCAACACCTACTTGCGGCTTATGCAGCCCATGTGTATTGCTCCCAAGGCCACCCGAACCATCGTCTCCTCTTTCCTGATGTGGCAGTCCGTCCCCATCAGCGACGCCCCAGATCAGGTCATACCATTGCCTATCGGGTTCAGTCACTCCTGCAAGAGCTTGAGTCTTCTCCCCTTCCAACTTCCTATAGGGTCCGTGCCCGTAGACCTCCGTGGTGTTTGCCAAGGCCGTCTACTCGGCTGGACTTGGCCCAGGGGCCCAAAGACTCAGTTCCACTGGAGGCGCTCCGCCGTCAGTTCTCTGCTGTCATAGCGGAGTTCCGTGGTTATGACCTGATCTACACAGATGGTTCAATGGTTGATGGCTGTGTGGGATATGCCTATACTCATGGTGACCATGTGGAACAGCACTCTTTGCCGAATGGCTGCAGTGTTTACACTGCAGAGCTGGTGGCCATTCACAGAGCTCTCATGCATATCCGGTCCTGCTCCGGCGAGTCTTTTGTTGTTTGCAGCGACTCACTGAGCAGCCTCCAAGCTCTGGAGCACTGTTACCCGCGGTCTCCTCTGGTGTTGGCCATACAGGAGACGCTTTGTGCCATTGGAGAGTCCGGGCGATCAGTGGTGTTCGTCTGGTCCCCGGGTCATGTCGGCATCCCGGGTAATGAACGTGTTGACAGACTTGCCAGGCAGGCAGTCAGTGCGTCCATTTTGGACATTGGCCTCCTGGCGTCTGATCTCCGTTCGTTGTTGCGCCACCGCGTACATCAGCGTTGGGATGCCGAGTGGCATAGCCTGGGCACACCCAACAAGCTTCGGCTAGTCAAGGAGACCACCACCGCATGGCGTTCTTCCGTGCTGGCCTCTCGCCGGGACTCCGTGGTGCTGCGTCGACTCCGTATTGGCCATTCGTGGCTCACCCACGGACATCTCCTTCGTGGTGAGGCCCCGCCCCAGTGTCGTTGTGGCTCCCACTTAACAATAGTCCACATCCTAGTGGACTGCCCGTTTTTAGCCGCCTTGCGGCGTCGTTTTAACATTCCTGGCGTTTTATCAGATATTTTACGTGACGATGCTTCAGCAGCGAATTCAGTTTTAAGTTTTATTCGAGCAGGAGGTTTTTATCAGTCTCTATGACTGGTCTTTTCCTTGCAGTGCCGAGTGGTTGACTTTTCCTTTTCTATTCCTATGGTCGGTCAACCACTGCCTTCGGCCTCTTTGTAGTAAGGTGTCTTTGTGTTTTCGCCCCCTTTTCTTTTAGTTTTTTCTCCGTTTTGTTGATGTTTTATAGACCCAGTGGGATTTCCATCCCACTTCGCAAACTTAATCTCTGGGCGCATTCATTTGACGTCCGCAGTTTTATTTTTGACATTTTGTAATGGAATGGGGGACTGATGACCATTGCAGTTTTGTCCCCCTTAAACATCCAAATAACAACAACAACAACAAGGGGGCTTTCGCCAGGGCCGTTCTACCATTGACAACCTCGTGTCATTGGAGTCGGCCATTCGCACTGCCTTCGCTAGGCGTGAACATTTAGTTGCTGTATTTTTCGACCTTCGAAAGGCGTATGACACCACCTGGCGCCACCATATTTTAACAACTCTTCATGACTGGGGCCTACGGGGTGCCCTTCCTATTTTTATTCACAATTTCCTCTCCCATCGCTCGTTCTGGGTGAGGGTTGGGGCATCTTTTAGCTCCCCACGTATTCAAGAGAACGGTGTCCCACAGGGCTCCGTCCTCAGCGTTCCATTGCTTTTAGTGGCGATAAACGGTCTCGCTGCGGCTGTGGGGTCATCAGTCAGTTGCTCTCTGTTCGCCGATGACTTCTGCCTGTATTTCAGCTCCGTTTCCATCGGCGTAGCTGAACGGCGGCTGCAGGGTGCCATCCGAAAGGCCAACTCATGGGCCTCTTCTCACGGATTTCAGTTCTCCGCACGGAAAACCCGCGTGATGCACTTCTGTCGCCGTCGGGTAGTTCACCCTGACCCAGAGCTCTACCTGGGTGGTGAACAACTTCAGGTTGAGGAAACACATCGCTTCCTGGGCATGGTGTTCGATGCCCGGCTGACTTGGGTGCCACACCTACGTCAGCTGAGACTGAAGTGTTGGCGGCATTTAAACGTTCTCAGATGCCTCAGCCATACTGGATGGGGAGCAGCACGTTCCACCCTTCTTCAGCTCTACAAGTCACTCATTCTGTCTCGGCTTGATTACGGGAGCTTGGTTTATGACTCGGCAGCCCCTTCTGCCTTGCGAGTCCTAGACCCTGTTCACCACACAGGTGTGCGTCTCGCAACAGGGGCTTTTCGCACCAGTCCCGTAACGAGCCTTCTAGCTGAAGCTGGTGTTTCCCCTCTGCGATATCGCCGGCAACGGCTGTTGGTGAGCTATGTTGCCCGGGTTCATGCTTCACCCCGCCATCCGAACCACAGGCTTCTCTTCCCACTTTCTGCACTCCCTTCCCCACGACGTCGGCCCAGGTCGGGTCTCCCGATTGCGGTCCTCGTCCGTTCCCTTCTCTCCTCACTTGATTCCTTACCCCTTCCTCCAACTTACCATTACTCCCTCCGTATCCCCCCCCTGGAAAATTCCTCGCCTGGAGCTTCGGCTGGACTTGTCCCGGGATTCAAAAGCCTCGATTTCACCACTGCTTCTCCGTCGCCGGTTCTATGCACTGATTGATACGTTTCACGGAGCAAACATTGTGTACACGGACGGTTCTTTGGTCGATGGCCATGCTGGATATGCCTTTATCCATGGTGACCACATCGAACAGCGGTCATTGCCTTGTGGAAGCAGCATCTTCACCGCAGAACTGGTCGGTATTTTGAGAGCTCTTGAACACCTCAGAGCTCACCCCAGGGGGTCGTTCGTCATCTGTAGCGACTCCCTGAGTGGCTTACAGGCCCTCGACCAGTTTCTACCGAAAAACACAGTAGTGCGAGCCATTGAAGATGCTGTATTCGCCCTTGGCGAGTCAGGCCGTTCTGTCGTTTTTGTTTGGACGACAGGGCATGTAGGTATACCAGGCAATGAACGTGTGGATCAGCTGGCCAAGCAGGCCACCACTATGGGGTCCCTGGACATTGGCCTCACAGTTTCCGACCTCCAAACCCAGTTGACCCGCAAGGTCTTAGGGGTTTGGAATTCGGAATGGGCAGACTCCACTGAACCAAATAAGCTCCGTGCTGTCAAGCCGTCTACCGCTGCATGGAAGACGTCCCTGAGGGCTTCTCGCAGGGAGTCGGTTGTCCTTTGCCGACTCCGTATAGGCCATACTTGGCTCACGCATGGTCACCTTCTGCGTCGCGAGGACCCTCCGCAGTGTCGATGTGGTGCACCTTTGACGGTCGCCCACATCTTAATTGAATGCCACAATTTAGCCGCAGTGAGACGAAATTTTAATATCCCTGACGTTTTGCAGCTTGCATTAGCTGACAACACCTCCATGGTTGACTCTATTTTACATTTTATGCGTGAGTGTGGACTTCACAAGTCCATTTAATGTTTGTGTTTCTCTGTCGTTTCTCTGTCCTCCGCCTGCTTAAGTCTGTTAGGTAGGCGGTTTTAAGGTGTTCCAGAGTGGCTGGGTGTGTTCCTTATATCCTTGTGACCACCCAGCAAAAACACTCTTGTAATGTTTCAGCTGTTTTATCCCTTCTTCGTTTTTAATCGTATCCTTTCTTTCTATTAGTCTGTAAGTTTTAAACTTTGACTTGTTAGTGCATTCACTTCGGATCGCTTAACACAATGTTTTATCTCTTGGACTGGAAAAAGGGACTGATAACCGTCGTTGTTTAGTCCCTTCAAAAACCCAACCCAACAACAACATCCCCCACCATTTCTTCTTTTGGGGGATTTCAACACCCACCACCATCTGTGGGGTGGTGCACAGACCTCGGCCCGGGGTAGGGATGTTGAGTCTCTCCTATCAGAGCAGAATCTCTGCCTTCTTAACACCGGTGCTCCTGCCCACTTTAGTACAGTGCATGGTACTTATTCCACAATAGACTTGTCTGTCTGCAGCCCTGGCCTTCTTCCACATCTCACCTGGAGGGTCCAAGACGACCTGTGTGGTAGCGCCCACTTTCCAATCTTCCTGTCGCTCCCACAGTGTTCGCCTACCAACCATCCGCCTTGCTGGTCCCTCCGTAGGGCTGACTGGCCAGCTTATTCTTCAGCTGCTGTGATTTCCTCTCCACTTTCAGCAGAAGTTGATGCCGCCGTTCAGCAGGTCACAGAGGCCATTTTTTCTGCAACCAAAAACTCTGTTCCCACCACATCCGGTTAGCTCCATCGTCCGTCGGTGCCCTGGTGGACACTGGAGATTGCTGAGGCCATCCGGGAACGTCGGCAAGCACTACAGCGCCACCGACGTCACCTGTCCGTCGACCATCTTGTAGCCTTCAAGCGCCCCCGGGCACGGGCCCCACAACTGATAAAAGACAGTAAGAGAGCCTCGTGGGAGAAGTATGTCGCGTCCATTGGTTCCCGCACTTCTCCTTCCAAGGTGTGGTCGCAAGTTCGACGCCTCTTCGGGCACCGCCCACCGGCGGGAATTCCAAGCCTCAGGTTCCAGGGTATGCTGTGTACTGACCCTGTCGCCGTCGCTGAGCACCTGGCAGATCATTTTGAACGTACGTCGGGGACTGCTGCCTATAGTGCAGATTTTCGTGCCATTAAAGAGCGAGCAGAGAGCCAGCACATTTCATTTCGAACACGACGTCGTGAACCATATAACGTCCCATTCACTGAGTGGGAGTTTGGAGGTGCCCTTACTGCATGCCCCGATACCTCCCCTGGACCCGATCGCATTCAGTCAGTACCTCCGACACCTATCAGCGGATGCCAAGAGCCAACTTCTCACCCTGCTTAATCGGATATGGCTGGAGGGTGTTTTTCCGTCCTCGTGGCGGGAAAGCATTATCGTTCCGGTGATTAAGCCTGGGGCAGATCCGCAGGTGGCAGATAGCTACCGCCCGAACAGCCTCACCAACTTTCCATGCAAGCTCCTCGAACGGTTGGTGAGTCGGAGGGTCAAGTGGATCCTCGAGGACCGGGAACTTCTCGTGCCGCAACAGGATGGTTTCCGTCAAGATAGCTCCGCTGTTGACAATCTTGTGTCACTGGACTCGGCCATCCATACAGCATTTAGTCGCTGCGAACACCTGGTTGCCGTATTCTTCGACCTGCGGAAAGCATACGACACTACCTGGCGCTACCATATCCTGTCTACACTGTTCGACTGGAGCTTACGGGGTCCGCTTCCCATATTCATTCAGAATTTCCTGGCGTTGCGTTCTTTTAGAGTTCGTGTTGGCTCTTGTTTTAGAACGGAGTCCCACAGGGTTCCGTTCTCAGTGTCCCTTTATTTTTAGTCGCTATCAACTGCCTTGCGGCGGCCGTGGGGTCATCAGTATCCACTTCCTTGTATGCCGATGACTTCTGCATGTATTTTAGCTCCACCAGCATCACTGTTGCTGAACGTCGGTTGCAACTAGCCATTCGAAAGGCGCAGTCGTGGGCGTTTGCCCACGGTTTTCAGTTATCTGCGTCGAAGACCCGTGTAATGCATTTCTGCCGACGTCGGGCAGTACACCCGGAACCCGAACTCTATTTAGCTGGAGACCTACTACATGTCGTAGAAACACACACGTTTCTAGGCATGCTGTTCGACAACCGTCTCACCTGGGTGCAACAACTTCGCCAGCTGAAACGAAAGTGCTGGCGACACCTCAACATCCTACGTTGTCTCAGCCACACTGTGGCCCTTCAACCGAACCGCCGGCTCCTTTTTCCAGACGCTGCACTACCTATTCCTCCACGGCGACCCAGGACGGGTTACCGGATCTCGGTCTGTGTTCATATCCTTCTTTCGTCTCTCGCATCCTATCCATTACCTACCGCTTTCCACTATTTCTATCACACCCCTACTTGGTTCATTCCTCATTTGCAGCTCCGTCTGGACCTGTCCCATGCGTCGACGGCCTCTGTTTCTCCCATACATCTCCGTCACCAGTTTCTGCAAGTGCTCGATTCGTTCCGTGCTGCAGATGCCATTTACACAGATGGTACTGTAGTAGATGGTCGTGCTGGGTATGCCTTTCTGCATGACAACCAAGTGGAACAGCATTCTCTGCCCTGTGAGAGTAGCATCTTCTCCGCCGAGCTGGTCGCCACGCTCAGAGCTCTACAACATGTCAAAGCCTGCCCCAGGAGTCATTCGTCATCTGTACCGACTCCCTGAGTGGCTTACAAGCGATCGACCAGTGTTTCTCTCGGCACCCAATAGTGCTGTTGATCCAGGATACTGTTCACTCCCTATGCCAATCAGGCCGCTCTGTGGTCTTTGTGTGAACCCCAGGCCATGTTGGCATACCAGGGAATGAACATGTTGATCGATTGGCCAAGCAGGCCACTATGGGACCACCTCTCACTCTTGGTGTCACGGAACAGGGTGTTAAACTGATGTTGCACCGGAAGGTACGCAAGGCCTGGAGCACCGAGTGGGCTACGGCGACTGCACCAAATAAGCTTTGGGCAGTGAAGCTCTCCACAGCTTCGTGGAAATCTTCACTGCGGCCGACCCGCCGAGAGTCAGTTGTCCTCTGTCGCCTCCTGATTGGACATACGTGGCTAACCCACGGGCATCTCCTTTGGCGCGAGGCTCCACCCATGTGTCGATGTGGCACTGTGTTGACAGTGGCCCATCTTTTGATGGACTGTCCGCTTTTAGCCAACCTGCGGCACTATTTTAATCTTCCAGACGCACTACACTTAGTTTTAGGTGACGATGCCTCTATGGCTAACACAGTTTTAAGTTTTACCCGCGCTGCTGGTTTTTATGACTCTATCTAACGGTGGGTGCTGTGGCCTGACATCTTAAGCCACCACCAATCCAGCTTTTTACCTTTTCACACTATTAGGGGTTCTTAGTGTATGCAGTATGGCTGGCTCATCCTGTTTTTTCTTTGTGATCAGCCAGCCAAGGTACTCTGCTATACAGTTTTATTCCTGACTTCCTTTTACCAATTCTGTGTGTCTTCGTTTTAAGTTATCAGTGATTTGTCCATTGTCAACCTATCCCTTACATGCGTGATCATTTTTAGAGCTTTGTTTTACTTTTCGTTATTGACAGTGGACTATGAGCTAGTAACAGGGGACTGATGACCTAGCTGTTTAGTCCCCTCAAAAAACCAACAACAACAACAATCCTATGGAAGTAAAAACATTCCAGCTGAATGGCTATTGCTAAATACTTATAGGCAGCAAGTTTTTCTTTCCTTTCCTTCTCGATGGTTTCTCTTGCACCAGTTTTTTTGTTTCTGGTTGCCGGAGTTTGTTCTTTTATTTGCCTGTCGATTTGCTTTCGCCAACGACAGAAGCAGCCAAAGACCAACCTCCGCTGTAAGTAGTTCGTTACTCAATGTCTCTGTTAGAAGTTAGAATACGTATCTCCTTTATAGGCCTGACCGAGACAGGACACATCTCAGTGTACAGTGGAGAAAAAAAATCTCTCCAATCTCGAAACATTGGAAGGTCCATATCGACAACAAAATATGGAGTGGGCTTGTTTCTTGCCATTGTAATCGCCCCATTCCACTGCCCACGATTCTCTGCTGGTGTGTTTTGGTTTACCAAAGCCATGTCCTTGTGAGCTCTAACGGGAATTGTGACTGTAACTGAATCGAATCGCCTCATTTCATGAACAGCAATGTTTAAGCCTAGTAAAAAGGACATTCTCCTCCTTACTCTGCACGTGTAGACTATATTTAACATTGTTATATCTCTGGACATTACAATTTCTTTCCTAGATCAGTTTACAGCACATATGGAGCTTCTCGCAGAGCATACGAATCTGTCAATAACAACATTTTTTTTAAATATTTTCTATTTTTCCCCCTGGTGTCTTCATATATTACCTTAAAATAGAACCCGACCGAAATATAACTGCAAATTATTTAAGAAGAAGGGGAAGAAAGAAGGATTATAAAGGATATGATTGACATTAGCTGATTTATATTATACAATACAGGCAATGAAATTGTGAGCCAAGCCGGAAATCGAACACGGGTCTCCCGATTCGCGTCTGTGGTCGCCTTAAAACTTAACTGCGCTCGCCGCCGTCAGTCACAACCTTGTTCAAGTCGATCGCCACGTACCGCCCCCTCCTTCCCCTCCCCCCCCCCCACTCGTCCAGCCGCTCTTACATTTGCCATTACGGATTCCCGTGGCATGTCGAACGTATCACCATATTCGCGGTGAAGTAAATCAACGAAATGCCGTCCTTGCGTGTAAATACTTTCTATGGAATTGCTATGGTGTCTTCTCTTTGGCACACCAATCTACAATACGAAAGATAATTTTCTGCAGATACCGAAATCGTAAGCGAATTTTCGGATTCACTTCTAGTGTCCGCCAATACTAAAACTTACATAATTAATTTAAAATTTCTATAAATTTGATTTGTACAACAAATCACTAGTTTTCCCACATTTTGAAAGCTTACTTTCCTGCACTAAGCCTTATTGATTGTTTGTAAGCCTAACCAAGAGTCCATGACATAAGGGCGTCCATCCAGCAGTGGACAACTTTAAGCGAACCACTCCTTAAGTGAGACTTCTGAGCTAGCACATACGAATACCTCGTACTTGTTATCAGTGGAGCTGTGCCTTTTCCGTCATAGTTCTCATAACGCTTCGAATTTCTGTACCAAATATAGCAAGCAGTTAAGAGTAGGTTTTCTGCTCAGAATAAACGGTTCCCAAGTGCGATAGGTATTTTGGTGATGACGCTGTAATACAGAAATAACTTCATTTTACCATAATGTTTATATGTAAGGAAAAGTGTGGAGCTTGGTCACTTGATGGCAGCCTCAGATCAGGTCCTCTCGGTTAGATACTTTATTCGTGTGAAGTCAAGACGTCGTATAAACCAACTACGTAAAACTTCGTTGGGTCTTCTCATCTCTTCGTTGACATTATCATTACTTTTTATTCAGTAATTACATTGAAACGAAGTAAAATTGTTTTTACATAGTGCTGATGACTAATAGGCTTCGCTACTGTCAGTATATCAACTAAAATCAATAGCCCATCGCAGAAGTTATTTCTAAAAGTAACATCACAGTTCCGAGTAACAGTAAAGTTGTGGTCAATCTACGTTTACGCAAAGTAAACATAAAATGCTATGTAACACATGATCAATATTTCTTAAACCCATACTGGTAATTAAAAAATCCCCCTGACTTTCAAGCAAACACATTAATAAAACTTTTCATTAATAAACCGTTATATTAAGTACAACACTTGTTACAAACACTGTATAACAATATCACTATAATATTGATGTATATTATGATTAACAACGAAACACAATTTTAATGCGCGACAAGACTAGTAGTAAGTAAACGGCGCGCCGTCAACTGGGGTAAAGCGTTATTTTTTACTGAACCATTCCGTACGCGAGCCGACTTCATCCGCAAGTTCACGAAAGCCCGTTTCGGCCAAGCCTAAGATACCGGTTGATTTCTGGCAGAAACTTAATCTCCTGCCGGAAATGGTTGACACAGAAACGGAATAATCGGCCAGTCCTTACTTTTAATATTCTTCAATTATTTTAAAGTTTCAAAGTAGTTGTATGTATGTATTACAATTTTCTATGTACTACCAGTATTAAGTTATCTTGTTTAAATAATTAAATTCAATCCTTTCCCTCCAAGAGTTGTCATATTGAATCATCATCTTTATCCGTTCCTCTAGGCACAACTGGTTCTCCAAAGATCGTAGACAACCTTCCAGGATTATAGTAAAGTAATTGTAACTAGTTTGTCTACAATTGCGTTGAGGAAACAGACAGCAAGAAACAGTACAACTTTTTTCATTACATTATAGGGCTTGTGCTCTCTAATTTCGAGTACGTAGAGAAAGACTTCCAAAGTTCTACAACAAGGTAAAGGAAACAAAGTAATTTGAAAATTTAATTAATAAATTGTCATAAATCAAAATCAGTAGTACAAGGTTTGAAAATTGTTAGTTACGATCTTGCCCACTGATTCCATATGGAGTTATCTTAAATAACCCTCCGAAAACTTAATTGGAAATGAAATATATATAATGCATTATTCCAATCATTATGTATACCAAAATGCAAAGAAACAATTTCATACGTCTATAAAATTTGGGTTTGAAAGGAATAAGATTGTACCGTACTTTTATTGGCATGCAACATTCTCTGACTTGCAGTTTATGAAAACCATCTCCATGAAAACATCCAGACATGAGCGAAATTTGTAACAATTTGTAAAACGATATGTCAACGTCTGTTGTATGGTACCCGCACCATCTTCCTTCGATGTCAGGTGTGCAACATTACTTCACCATAGCAACACAACTACAGGTAAGTGTCCATCTTTGAGTACTCTCTACATTCTACCATTGGAATTGTTTTAAAGTGTGGAAGTCTGCAAAAGATGTAAAGCTCGAAATAAAATTACAAATCTGTGTACACTGCAAACAAATACAGAGGCACTCTTCTTTATGTATATGTTGTTGTGGTCTTCAGTCCGGAGATTGGTTAGATGCAGCTCTCCACTCTACTCTATCCTGACCAAGTCTCATCATCTCCTCATAAGAACCGCAACACACATCCTTTTGAATCTGTTTACTGTATTCGTCACTTGGTCTCCTCCTGTGATTTTTAGCCCACACACTTCTTTCCAATGCTAAATTCAGATTCCTTCATGTCTACCTTCTTTTAGTGAAGGTATGCCAGAAACTCTTTTTCGCCCCAATTCTGATCATTACCTCCTCATTAGTTACACAATCCACCCACCTAATCTACAGCATTCTTCTGCAGCACCACATTTCAAAAGTCTGTATCCTCTTCTTGTCCGTACTGCTTATCGTCCATGTTTCACTCACATACAACGCAACACTCCACACAACAAATATCTTCAGAAAGGACTTCCGTACGTTTAAATTAATATTCGATATCAACAAATTTCTCTTTTTAAAAACGGGTTTTTCCCCATTGCCATTGTGCATTTTATATCCTCTGTACTGCGACCATCATATGTTATTTTACTGTCAAATCCCTTCAACTGCTCTTCCAGGTCATTTTCCGTCTCTAACTGAATGATAGTGTCATCGGTAAAAGGCATTTTTCTTATTTCATCATCCTGAACTTCAATTCCTTCTCCAAACTTCTCCTTGCTTCCTTTTACAGCTTGCTCAGTGTACAAATTGAATAACATTGGAGAATGGCTACAACCCTGTCTTACTCGCTTCCCAACCTCTGCATCTCTTTCATGCCCTTCAACTCTCTGCCCTTATCTTTCTCTATAAGAAAGTATAAATTAAGCAACGAAAGTTGTTTCCGTGTTCAGGTATCAATATTATGTAATATGAAAGGAACAGCAGTGAGCTTCCTAAGATGCAGATCTCAAACAGTTGTATATGACGGTTTATCTTTCTAGGGAATAATGGGTGTCCTTTTTTAGATTTTTTATTCGAAATTACAACAATTCTTCTCGGTTTTCCATTTACTCTTCTTTCCCAACCAAGCGCTTTACCAAAGCAAAAAAACAGAATTATAGTACTGGTGGGTCGTCACACATTAAAATATGCCGTTTGGTTGTCAGATGTAAAACTCGTATAATCATGTATACATATAGAACCACCATATTGTACAGTTGGGAATGACAAGAAGCTACAAACACGTGGCGTTGTGATCACTATAAAGTTACCTTTACATGCCGCTAGAGTGCGCCATAGTATATGATAACTGTTACCAAATGTCGATAATGCAATTTAAAATTGCAGGTGCATATACCGGGGTTTTGTCAATTGGATTGGGGTTTGCGTAGCGGATGTAAATTGACGAAGCCTTGCACATACACCTACAACATTAAATTTATGCTCTTGTTTTATAGTGGTAAGTGTTATAGTACTGCATTTTATAAGTGTGCTGGGTGCTGTTTTTATTCTTCAGCTTGTCGTAATTTTAAATAGCGAAACTTTTTCTTGGTTATAGGTAAGTTGAATTTTATGTGACAGGTGTGGATTGACGAAATCCCTGTAGATGCACCTGCAATTTTAAATTTTACTATCGACAATTGGTAACAGTTATAGGGATTTCACATACAATAGCAACTGGCTAAAATGTGTGTTTCTGTAATAAAATTATAATTTAGTGCAAGTATGTGTGAAAAAATCTGTTGACATATGATTACCTATGCATATAGTTATGTGGCATGTTCCTTTGTTGATCTTTTGTAACAATACATTTTACGATTGCCCTTAGAGACCAGAAGATGATGTCTATGTACATCGAAACAGGTCGTGCGTCGTAAAAAAAAAGACGAAATACCGCGATCTTGGCATTTCATTATTCACAAAAATATATTTATAAGATCGCTCCTTGCCATGACCAAATTATAAGAAATATTATTTATATCGCCCAACCCATTTACGAGTTTTAGTTATACCAACGCGTATCTATTCATTATTAAAGGTAAACAAGTGTTTGCGAATCTATATTCCATAAACAGTAGAGCCACTGTTTCACTAAGATGAAATTTTCAAATTCGTGTCTGATATCCTTTTTACATGAGCGACTTTCTTGGTAAAACGTCCACTCGAAGCGTGTACGTCTTCAGTGCTAACATGTAAATCAGGAGTCAACCACGCCCTAACTGTATCTATGACGTCCATAATATTTAGTTTGTGCCGAGCGTAGAGGTCTAAATTTTAGTGTGTCGTGAATACTGTGCCTGAGCAGAAGACGTTTCTAGCAGAAGACGCTGATTGGCATTTTCTTTTGTGAACAGTAGAATACGCGAGTTACTGTTTGTTTTGTGAGCAACGAAAGCACTTGATAAGTGGTATACTGCGAAATATGTCTAGTGTGTCTTCACCGGCATTTCTAGTCCTCATATTCCACCTACATAATACATAGCATTGAAAATTTCTGAAAACATTTTTTTTGGGAAAACAGCGATCTGTATAGTATTTATAAATGAAAAGTCATAAATCTCAAAAACCATTATGTACGCCAAAATTATTACAGGCCGAAACGCCGGCCGCGGTGGCCGAGGTGACTGAGACACTCCAGTCACGGTCAGCACGGCCACTACGGTCGGGGGTTCGAATCCCCCCTCGGGCATGGATATTTGTGCCGTCCTAGTTCGTAAGTAGTTCATAAGTAGTTTGTAAGTTTAGGGACTGATGACCCCGTAGTTAAGTCCCATAAGCTTAACAAATATTTGAACATGCCGAAACAGGTCACCATTTTTGTATAAATGATAGTTTTTGCGCTTTGTGAATGTTTTTATTTATAAATAACACTACATAGCGTATTGAAATTAAGGAGTGGACTAAAGAAGAAGTAACAACTCTTATTGCTGTGTATAGAGGTGAGAGAGTCCTGATAGACCCCTCAGGGGCTCAGCATTAATTTGCTGAGTACGGGCTTGGCGAACCCGGGGTCCTGAGCCGTGGGCTGTGTCGCGCCAACAGTCCGCTACACCGTATACTCTGTGCGTGCTTCAACGACCATCGTTCGGCGCGACGGTGGAAAGTTATACGTTTCAGAGCCCGGGATTCTTGGCTTAATCGCCCGGGTCACGAGGACGGTACAGACCTCTATAAGAAAAAAATCTCAATTTCAAGGTGTGCTACGTGCCGAGGAGATGCATGGCTGTTGAGGTTGAACAGTCGCTAGCGACGAACCTCTGAGGAACCTGCCGCACCTCAGTTGTATAAGGCTTACCCAGGCAAGCGGGGCTCTGCCTGGGTGGACCTCTTTTCCCTAGCTGCTCGTCGGAACACGATGAAGAGATCTAAAGATAGCGCTGCCGGGCGCAAATTCGGCGTCTCTAAGAGAGGTAAGAATGAATATAATGCCGCCGAATACAATCCCCAAACGTTTCCCTCCCTGGCCACGCCATAAGAAGAGCGTAGGGGACGGAATCAAGGAGATCAATATGCTCCAAGATACTTAGTATGTACCAGGTCGGATGGCGAATCATTTGCGGCTACAAAGCTATTGTTTTTTGTTGACAATCTAGAGGACAGGTTTGGAGAAGTGTATGGACTGTCAAAGATGTGTTCAGGATCGGTGCTGATAACGACGTCAGCTCCAGCGCAGTCACGGGCATTGCTCGCCTGTAATAAGCTGGGTGATGTTCCCGTTACGATCACACTGCATAAAAGCTTTAATATGGCCCAGGGCATCATATTCCATAAAGATATCCTTTGGCAAACGGACGATGAATTACGTTAGAACTTGGAGCGGTGCGGAGTCCACTTCATCCGCCGCGTCTATAGGAGTCCGAAGAACAACAGGGTTGCCACCGGTCCCTTCATCTTGGCCTTTGAAGGCGATTCATTGCCTGAGAAGGTAAAGGTAATGACCTACCGGTGTGATGTAAAGCCCTAGCTTCCTCCCCCTATGCGCTGCTTCAAGTGGTGTAGGTTTGGGCACATGTTCTCATGATGTGATGCTGAACCCACATGTTGAGAGTGCGGACATGCATCACATCCTAACGTCCCTTGTGTTCCCCCTCCAGTCTGTGTCGATTGCAGATACACCACCCTCCTTGCTCGCCCAATTGCTCAGTTTTGCTTAAGGAAAGGAAGATCATGGAGTATAAGACCCTGGACTGGTTGTCCTACTCAGAGGCTAAACGGAAATATATGAAACTCCACCCTATGAGCATGAAGATCTCATATGCCAGAGCAAAATCTACACTGCCATCTGTGACGAGTACAGTCCCATTTGTTGAAACCTCGAAAGTGGGCCCTCGGGTCCTGTCCTCTACACCTGCCCCTCTCAAAGATAGGGGCACTTCCACTTCTGTTGCTCCCACACTCTTCACACTGGGAGCAACGGCCGCTTCATCTCAGGGGACGTCAGTCCCCACCTCACACCCGGAGAAACAACAGCCTTATCTGGCTCCTCTCACCCAGAAGGGGTCCCTCGGGACGCTCCCTTCTGAGGCTTCCCCCTGTAGCAAAGATGATCCCAGCAACCCGCTGTTGGATCCCCAGACATTTGGTTGAATAGCTACCTGCTCTGGTTTAATAGTGATATATGTTGCGTGTGAAGTTAGTTACAAACGAAATAGCAAGCCTAGGAATCAGCATAGGACAGTGTCTCAGTGATACTGTGATTAGTTAACGAGATTCGTATATGAAATTTCCAGACAGTTCTATAAACAATAGTTTCATCATTGTTCATTATTTCAAGAACTGAACAGACGAATTGCAGAAACTTAATGTAAATCCAAAAGACATGGAAATAAATAGCGTTGTATATATGTTAGGCTCATAAACAAGTTGTGTTGACCAGCTAATTATGTTAATTATTGTAATAGTCGAGATTTCAATGTTATAATTCTTTGTATATATTGACTGAGCTGAGATTTTGAGTCTATTTTGAGAATTGCCAAAATATTTGATAGTTTAATATATGTTAGGAACATGTATGATGTACTCATTCACTAATTAATTGACATTTAACATTGCGCTTTGTTGTCAAACAAAAGGGACCGAGATTGAGACTTAAAAGACATGCGCCATCTAAAATTATTGTATGTATTGCTTTCATTTCATATTGTGATTGTTTTTGTATGTTCGTTAATTGTAAATTAGTATATTCAATGTTATATATTTGCCTCACCGCCTAGTGTGGGGGTAGTTCAAGTTTTGGCGTTTGTAAAGTGCTCTGGAATCTATGTCAGTCTGTGGAAGTACTATCAGTTAAGTTCTGGTGAATTGTGTACGCAAGTTATGAAGTTGTAATGTTTTGCTGGAATAAGAAGCAGTTTCATTGTAAATTAAATAATAAGTGAAAAATTGTACCTACGAGTATTTTTTTCTACCACGACGCCCCAGGTGGACAATTTTGCAGCGAGCAAAACCCCCATACATCATAATGTTGAAAAGCTGAGTATCGTATTTAATATGTTTGAAATTGGTAGAATGACAGAACTGTAATTATTCAGTAACCTAATAACGTTTTATACTGAATCAAGGTCGCCCATTGGTAACAGCAGTGTAAGTCATCAATACATTCATTCTTATGGGGTGCCTACAATTTTTTTAAGGAAATGTGGTAACTTTTTTTCCCCAAGCTGATAGCTTATCATTCACAACGTCATTTGCCGAGGCGGAGTAGCCGAACGGTCTAAAGCTTCTCGCTGCGAGCCGCGCGGTTCCTCGCCATGGAGGTTAGAGTCCTCCCTGGGGTAAAACTCTGTGTTGAAATATTGTTGGAAACTATCCCACACTTCCTGGGCCTCATTTGCTGTCCTATTTTCCCTTTGATGCACGCCACTCAATGTAGTGCCAGAATTTTTACTGTTTTCAATAAAGTATTTGTGGCTATTCCATTAAATAGGTTTAAATTGTGTTCCACTTACATTCACCTGTCCGCTTTCACAGCCTCATGTCTTAATTAAAACACACCAATCATTTAAAACACCTTTTTTTGGGGTGGTGTTAGTGGTGGTAGGTATTTGATACTGCAGTTAAATTGTACTTACGGTAGCGGCAACGTAGTGTGCTGTACTAGAACCTGACAATATTTTGCCAACTCAAAACCAAAATATTACCTTTCAATCTAGCCTTACACCTCAGGGTACACTTAATTATGTCACAATACATAAATTTTGATTTTCATTGGTATCGCCAATTCAGTCACCTCCAACACACACACAAAATCATTTGTCAGTATTCTGTATTACTGTCTGTTCGTGTAGCTAACAAACAACTCCACACATTATGGAGGAACAGAGGGAAAGAAGTAACATTATAGAATACAACTTGGTACTGGTATCTACAGAGAATAGTTAATTTAGAATGATTTTATTGCTTATTCAATTAGGTCTGTTTTGAATAGTAAAAGTGCTAATTACCTAATAATTCTGACTTACACATATCAAATTAATTATATATTACATGGCGATGAAGCATAATACACAATTTGTAAGAAATTTGATTAAAACGTTTCAATCGTTTTTATCCCACAAAGAAAGTAATTGAAATTTGATATTACTCTAAAAGTTTATAAACAAGCTAAGTTTTTTTCCTGAAATTGGATGACCACACACATTTTACTACAGGAAACAGATTTTTGAATGCGGTGAAAACTGCGCATGTGCAGATGCAGCGGCTGCATTGCTCAGCAGAATACACGAGGTACTGTCTTGTAAACAACAAAGGTACGTGTTAAGTAGTACAGTACAGAATAAAAATGTAGTGAGCCATCGCTGGCATTTTTATTTCACGTTTTCCACCGAAATAATAGAAAGCATGTGGATTACGTTTTATTTTTTGTAGAAATGGAGCGCCCTAAAGAAAGCGTTAAAGCTCTTATATCGCCTTATGTAGAGGAGAGAGCACTCATAAATACAGAACATCATTTATATCACAATAAGGTTATTTCAACCACCTCTAGTATTATTTGTGATCTTTGTGTGTTACAATCACTGCAGATACTCATTGAAAACATATTTTCTAGAATGCACGGAGAGAAATGCTCAAACTAGTAGCAAACAAAGTATCAGCAGTTTGCCCAAAAGTTACAGCTGAAGATTGTAAAACTAAATTTAGCCCTCTGCTGTCACATTACGGCACGAAGTTAAAAAAATAATAATAATAAAATACAATAAATTTAAAAAAAAATCATTCGCCAGAGTGAAAAGAGTGGGTGTTCTGCACCAGTGTTTCCCATCCTAAAGTGTGGTGGTTTGAACTTACGGGCTCCTTGCGGGATTAGATTTCCCTAAGAGAGGGGTATAGTAATATACACTGCAGTGTTAGAAGTATTAATTACTCAACCTCTTTTTAAGAAATAAGGAACCTTCATGCAAGTGTACATATTTTTTAACATCAGTGTTGCATACTGTTGTTAGCCCTTTAAGCGCCTCCACCGTCTGTGTAAACTGCATGAGGCACCACACTCCTTGCTCGCCAGACTGTACGGTTCTTCATAGAATATAAGGCTCTGCACAGGTCGTCATACTCTGGGGCAAAGAAAATTTAAGCAAAACTCCATCCTGTGAACATGAAAACATCCTATGCCACAACTGCATCATGCCTCTGCCATCCCTGTTAAGACCTCGAACTGCCCAATCATCCATAGTAGGTCCTCAGGCCTGAAAGACGACCGTCTGTCGTCTTCCATATATTTTTGTATAGTTTGTGGAAAGTTATAATTTATTTAATGTTCTAGATTATCGTTTTGTTAAAACTTGATCTCCACTCTTTTCAAGGCTTGAGGAGTAACATTTTTATTTCATGTGTTAGAATATTAATTAATGTTGCTAGGTTTTTCTTATGTTGTTATGTTAATAATTTACTCTTGTATTAAGTACGGCTTCTCCGCTACACCACTGTCCCTGTGAGAATGTGCAGTTTTTTTACTTTTAAGTGGGTGCGAGAATCTATGGCTGTTTGAATGTGGGGAGTGATAGCTCGGTTTGCATCGTTCTCTCTGGCTCAGTATCGATAGCTGCTCATGCTACCATAGACGTTTTCACACCCTTTGCTTGCGGGCTAATTAGCGAACCTTTCCCTCCAGCGTGAGTATCGCTGTCCGTCCCACACCACCGCGGTTTTTGTGGATTTTCCGGCTTCTGGTGGCTTCCCTCGTTTTCCCTCGCCCCGGTGGCCTCTCAGCTGAGCATTATGGCTGGGTAATCTGGTGAGGTAAGGTTGGTTCTGCTCTTCTTTCTGGAGATGGTAGCGTTTCATTGACTAGCACGTTTAACTTAGATTCATGAACTTAGAATCATTTTCTCTTTAATATTTTCTCCGATCGTGTGCGGAAATGTGTTCTCGTTTTTCCAATTCAGTGATTTCCCATAGATAAAAGCAGTTTGTGTGATTCTAGATGCAGTTTGATAACGGCCTGGTGTGTTAAAACCTTTTGTAATCATGTGGCGGTGTATGAACTCTGTTTAAATACTTTCTAGCTTTGTGGGTACCGATATCTAATAGGTGATATGTCCTTTTTTTGTACTGTGCATGTAAAACTCTTCTCATTGTTTCTTTCCATGAGTGATATGTGTGCCACGTGGTTGGTTTACAGAACAAAGCCTTCAGCTTCCACTCTTTTTTGTTCCATGCCCATCAGGCAAGTAACTATGCGGTTATCCTTCTCATTTCCACTAATACTACGCAATCTTCTCTCCCCTCTTATTTTAATTTTACTGTTACCTCTCCGACTAGTAGAACGCACTCTGGCTTGTCCCTAATTCTGATCCTTGTACAACCTCCTTCAACGGTATGTATTTCTAAACGATTCTATGGGTTTCATGCTGTAATTCTTAATTTTATTTTTCCGACGTTGTAATTATTTCACTTTTACGAGTTTTTTGAGACATGACCTCATCCGTCTCTGTAATGGCCTCCTATCGCGTGGGACAGCCGGAGAAATCTGCTGTAGCTGAGCATAACATGAAAGAAAACCATACTTTTGTCTTCGAAAACACCAAGGTGCTGTGCCGAGCCAACAGCTTTTGGGACAGCGTCATCAAAGAAATTCGAGATCACGAAAATCTTTTGAACAGGGACGAGGGATACCAACTAAGCGCGGCATGGAATCCAGCAACTGCTGCAATTCGCCTAGAGCGTAGGAGGAACCGTCCAGCCCGCGAGACACGGCCGGACTGCACTGTCACGGATACAAGCGGCGCCCCCCCCCCCTCAACCCGCCCGTTGTCGGTGCTGGACCCAGCCTTCCGCGGCGGCTGGGTGGTGGGGGCCACACGCAGTTATAAATAGCGTGGCATCTGCCCAGTCTCAGCACTTTGCCAGAAGATGATGGGTATGTCACTCGTCGAAACGTCGCAGTTTGAAGAAACCTCCACTCGGCTGTAAGCCTCCACTCTTCATTAGCAAAATACGCCGGGAACGATTACATTCTCATGTAATACACCTCTACGGGGAGGAGATGGGCTGCAGTTTCAAGTTATTGCAGAAATAACGCAACAAGAAAGCCAAACTTCCCAACTTCTTGGCTTTTCTTCAGCGGTGCCAAGACAAGAACGTCTTACCAAGATTTGCGAAATTAAGCGAGCAGGCATGACCGTTGTCAGGGAACGTATGCGCTGCACTAGACAAGCACTGGACAAGAATGCGCGTACCCTGCTCGCAAGTCACCTGAAGATTGCGCAAGGATTATCAGCACATAGTTGGAAGTGGGTGGACTGCAGTTCCTACGCCGATAGTGATGTTCAGAAACAACAAGCTGCCGCAAAACAGCTCGGTAAATTTGACAGACTCTCGGAAGCTCAGGCGCTCCTCCCCCCCCCCCCCAAAAAAAAAAAAAAAAAAAAAAAAAAAAAGTTGACAAATAACGCCAGAGCTATTGAGAACTTGACGGAGAAAGTCCTAGATGAAGCCACAACTTCTGTTATGATGAAAGGGCTGAACCTTCTCCTATACCACTGACTATACCGAAACGGGACATCATCAGCCATGTAGAAGAAGCAATTCGGGGCCTACCCAAGGAAGAAGCTGAGCAAATCCGAATGGAGACCTGCAGGGTCATCGACACGACTGACGAAAGCAAACATAACCGTGGTAGAAAGTAAATCTATCTGCGCACTGAAGGATGCAGACACCATGGTCCTCCCAGCAGACAAGGAAAACGCTACAGTGCTATTGCGCACAGACGACTATCAACAAAAAAATCTCCTCTCTGCTACAAGACCCAGCCTATAGGAAGCTCCACAAGGATCCTACTTCGACTATGACCAGGAAACCAGTGGCGCTACTATAGAACTCAGATCTACCAGAAGCAGTGAAGAAACCGCTGCATCCCAGAGCCGACGACACCATGACTGTATGGTCTACCCAAAATATACAAAGATGCGGCACCTCTATGTTCGATACTTGATACCATTAATTCCCACATTTATGGACTGGCCAAATATTTGGCGACATTTCTAAAACCGTTGGTGGGACAATGCGTGCATCACATGAAGAACTCTGCGGATTTCGTGAGGATATTGAAGGACATCCGAATACACAGAGATGACCTACTCGTGAGTTTCGACGTCACCTCTTTGTTCACGAAAGTACATCTTCAAAACGCCTTGCCTCTACAGAATCAGCACTTCGAGCCTGGAATAGTGAAGCTCCTTGAATATCCAGTAACGATCACATAATTCAAGTGCAATGGGGAATTCTACGAACAAGTGGATGGAGTGGCAATGGGATCTCCGCTAGCCCCAGGGATCTCAAATCTTTATATGGAGCATTTTGAGGAGATGGCTCTACAAACTGCGCCACTTAAACCCAAGCACTTCTTCCGCTATGTAGATGACACTTTCGTGATTTGGCAGCATGGTAGGCAGGCTTTGGACGGATACCTTGAACATCTAAACAGCATCAACAACAGTCTCTCCTTCACCATGGAAGTAGAAGAGAATGTCTGTCTCCCATTCCTGGACACCCTGATTAGGAAGAAAGCTGGTCGCACGCTGGGCCATTCAGTATACAGGAAAGAGACACACACGGACCTCAACCTACATGCAAATAGCTGCCACCATCTGGCGCAACGCCAGTCTCCGAACAACTTGGTACACAGGGCGCGCATTATTTGCGACAAAGATAGAATCTCAGACGAACTGAAACACTTGCGAGAGGTTTTCCGAAAAAACGGGAATAGTGAATCACTGATTGGTAGGGCCTTCAAGAAGAGACAGACTGACAAAAATCTAGAAGAAGAAGAAGAAGAAGAAGAACAAGAACAAGAACAAGAAGCAGAGGCTTGCTTTCCTTCCATTTTTTGGAACGCTGTCAGCCAAAATCGGGAGACTACTGGAGAAATCCAATATAAAAACCGTCTTCCGACCACCACCTAAGACGAAAGAACTGCTAGGCTTAGCGAAAGTTTCCCTTAACACACACGGGATCTACAGCATTGCTTCCGAATGTGGTTTGCAATACATAGGTCAAACGCAACGATGTATCTCAAAAAGATGTGAAGAACATATCAGACACGTTCGACCGGGACAGGCGGAGAAATCTGCTATAGCTGAATATAGCATGGAAGGAAACCATATTTTTGACTTCGAAAACACCAAGGTGCTGTGCCGAGCCAACAGCTTTTGGGACAGCGTCATCAAAGAATCCGTGGAAATTCGAAATCACGAAAAGGGACGAAGGATACCAACTAATTGCGCCATGGAATCCAGCAATTCGCTGAGAGGACACGAGGAACCGTCCAGCCCGCTAGATGCGGACGGACTGCACGGACAGGGATACGAGCGGCGCCCCTCCCCCTCCATCCCGCGCGCCTACGGCGCTGGACCCAGGCTCTCGCGGCCGGGTGGTGGGGGCCACACGCAGGTATAAATAGCGCGGCATCTGCTAACGTTGGACCAAAAATTACTTTCCCATAAGCACATAGCAGACAAGAAGCAGAAGGCAATGGCCGTGACAAAGGCCCTCCTCCCACTATTCACCAGTAAAAACCTAAAGAAGAAAACAAAAAGGACACTGTATATAAGCACAGTCCTGTCCACCATGACGTATGGCTGCACGTCATGGGGCACAGCCTGCACAACAAAAAAATATGAACTACAAATTGTACAGAACAAGGCACTCAGACGGATCCTGAAGGCACCACCCTGGACGAGAAATAAATACATCCATGAGGCACTGGAGATGGACACTCTGGACGAAACAATTAAAAAACTAGCCACCAAAATTTACAAAAAGTTAGACATGCTAAGAGATAACTGCAGACACCTCCGAGAGGTAGGAGTTACAAAACCAAACTTATGGCACAAACAAAATGTCCCCAGGAGCCTTATAGAACAGCCAACAAATTAATAGCTATCAAAGTAAAATCACTGATCCGTCAGTAAAAACCCTAGTGACAAACCACTAAGCAAAATCAGACACCCCTCAGGGGCTCAGCATTAATTTGCTGAGTACGGGCTTGGCGAACCCGGGGTCCTGAGCTGTGTGCTGTGTCGCGCCAACAGTCCGCTACACCGTGCTTCAACGACCATCGTTCGGCGCGACGGTGGAACGTTGTACGTTTCAGAGCCCGGGGATCTTGGCTTAATCGCCCGGGTCGCGAGGACGGTACAAACCTCTCTAAAAAAAAAACCTCAATCTCAAGGTGTGCTACGTGCCGAGGAGATGCATGGCTGTTGAGGTAGAACAGCCGCTAGCGAGCAACCTCTGAGGAACCTGCCGCACCTCAGTTGTACCAGGCTTACCCAGGCAAGCGGGGCTCTGCCTGGGTGGACCTTTAGTTCCCTAGCTGCTCGTGGGATGTACATGAAACGAGCAAATAAAAGCGTGGCCGGCCGCGAAAACGGCGTCTCAAAGCGTGGTAGAAGTACATTCAATGCCTCACAATATGATCCCCAATCGTTCCCATCCCTAGCTACACCATGGGAGGAACGACGGGCGAAAGACAGGGTTGAGTCCTACTCCCCTAAATTTCTTGTCTGTGCCAGGACTGATGGGGAAACTTTTAGCAATACGAAGCCACTCTTCTTTGTGGATAATCTAGAAGACAAGTATGGCGAAGTCTCAGGTCTGTCTAAAATGAGAAGTGGTGCAGTCCTCATTGAAGCGGCATCCCCAGCACAGTCACGGGCACTTCTGGCCTGTGATAAGCTGGGCGATATTCCTGTTACTTTCACTCCTCACAAGAGTTTAAACATGGTTCAGGGGATTGTTTTCCACCGTGATCTCCTCCTGCAGTCGGATGATGAGCTCCGCGCCAACCTTGAACGACGAGGTGTCCACTTCGTCAGGCGCATCTATAGGGGACCTAAGGACAACAAGATAGCCACCGGTGCCTTCATCCTGGCCTTTGAGGGCGATTCTTCGCCCGAAAAGGTCAAGAATATGGTCTACCGGTGCGATGTAAAACCTTATATTCCTCCTCCGATGCGGTGCTTCAAATGCTGGAAATTTGGGCACATGTCCTCCAGGTGCAATTCCAGCTCCACCTGTAGAGAATGTAGGCGTCCATCCCATCCGGACGCTCCTTGTGCTCCTCCACCTATTTGTGTGAACTGTGGACAGCACCATCCCCCTTGCTCACCTAACTGCACGGTGCTCCATAAGGAAAGAAAAATTATGGAATACAAGACCATGGATAAACTGTCGTACAATGAGGCCAAAAAGAAGTTTGAGCGACTGCACCCTGTATCACTGAAGACGTCATTTGCGACTGTCACGTCGTCGCCTTTTCCCTCGGTGTCGGCGGTCCCCATGTCTTTAACAACTTCTGTGGGCCCTCAGGGCCGTAAAGCTCCATCCGCCCCCTCGATGGTTGGGGGTTCTCCACCATGTGCTGCCCCCAATACACCTCCTGGGGGAGCACATCCCCCATCGGGGACACCAGTCCCCATTACTCAGCCGGAGAACCAACACCTTCCTCCGGCTCCTCTCGCTCGGAAGGGGTCCCTTGGGACGCTCCCTTCCGAGGCCTCTCAGAGTGCCACGGAGGGTCCCAGCCAACGGCTGTTGGACTCGCACGCCCCTGGTCAAAGGGCTCTACACTCTAACTCGAGCCCTGCCACATCCTCTGAGAAGCCCTCTCAGTCCGTAAAACCAAAAGGACAGCGAGAGGATAAGAAAAAGAAACCTAAGAAAAAGGATTCTTCTGTGGCTCTAAAGCCACGCCATCTTACATCATCTGCTTCTGACGACGAGTTGGAGATCCTTGCATCGCCCAAGGATCTCGCCATTCTCAACTCGCCGGAACCTATGGTTCTTGATCCAGCAGATTCTGAGCAGTTAGCAGCGGATACTCCTGTGGAATAAGCTGCCTTGCTTTCAGACTATGGCTCATCAGCTCGTTGCAAATTCCATCCTCCAATGGAATTGTGGCGGTCTTTTCCACCATATTGCTGAGCTGCGACAATTACTTTGCCGCTACGCAGCATTTTGCGTCGTTCTGCAGGAAACATGGATTCCTGCCCAGCGGACCCCTGCCCTTCGTGGCTATCGGGGTTATTTTAAAAACCGTGTGGACTATGACAGGGTCTCTGGAGGTGTTTGCGTGTACGTCCTTGCTACTGTCCCCAGTGCTCCCGTGGCTCTTCATACTAGCCTAGAGGCAGTGGCTGTCAGGATCAGAGCGCTACAAGACATCACGGTCTGCTCTCTTTACCTGCCCCCAGTTTCTTCCACTGACCTTGCTGCCTTGGTCGCCCAACTTCCCCCACCCTTCCTTCTTCTGGGGGACTTCAACGCCCACCACCTTTTGTGGGGTGGTTCTCAGACCTCGGCGCGTGGTAGGGAAGTTGAAGCTTTGCTGGTGCGGCAGGATGTGTGCCTTCTGAATACTGGTGCTCCTACGCACTTCAGCATCGCACATGGCACATATTCTTCCATAGATCTATCCATCTGCAGCCCAAGCCTTTTGCCACATCTTAGCTGGAGCGTCCACGACGATCTTTGCGGTAGCGACCACTTCCCTGTCATTCTGTCGCACTTGGATTTTCACCCTGCAGCCGGGCCACTCCGTTGGTGTCTCCGTCGAGCTGATTGGCAGGGTTACGCCTCGACTGCTGTGGTCCCTACTCCACTACAAGCAGACACGGATATGGCGGTTCACCTGATCACTACTGCCATAGTTTCTGCTGCCGAGGCTAATGTTCCGACTACTGCTGGTTCCCCTCGCCGCAAGTCTGTGCCCTGGTGGACGTTGGAAATTGCTGAGGCCATCCGAGACCGTCGAAGAGCGCTGCAACGCCACCGGCGCCGTCCCACATTAGAAAATTTAATTGCCTTCAAAAGACTACGAACCCGAGCCCGACGACTCATTCGACAAAGCAAGCAGGACTGTTGGGAGAGGTATGTCGCCTCCATCGGTTCTCGCGCCTCCCCTTCCTGCGTCTGGTCTCAAGTACGGCGTCTTTTCGGGTATCGGCCACCGGCAGGAGTCCCATCTCTGAATATCGAGGGCACCCTTTGCAGTGACCCGTCCATAATAGCCGAGTGCTTGGCAGACCATTATGCACGATGCTCTGCGACGCTGAACTATACTGCATCCTTCCGTTTCCTCAAGCAGCGGGTAGAGCGGACTCGGTTATCTTTCGCTACACGTCGCCGGGAACCGTACAATGACCCGTTTACAGAGTGGGAGTTCCAAACTGCTCTCAATGCATGCCCTGACACCACCCCAGGGCCAGACCGCATGCACAGCCAGTTCATTCGTCACCTGTCGGCGGATTTCCAAACCAAACTGCTGTCCCTGTTTAATAGTGTTTGGGCAGTGGGTGTTTTTCCATCCCAGTGGAGGGATAGTATCATTGTCCCTGTGCTGAAACCAGGTGGAGATCCGCTGGCGGTTGATAGTTACCGTCCCATCAGCTTAACAAATGTACTGTGTAAGCTGCTTGAACGTATGGTGAGTCGCCAGCTTCTGTGGGTACTCGAAGAACGATGTCTCCTGGCCCCGCAACAGGGGGGTTTCCGTCAGGGTCGCTCCAGTATTGACAATCTAGTGTCACTGGAGTCTGCCATTCGAACAGCCTTCTCTAGGTGCGAGCACCTAGTTGCGGTCTTTTTTGACCTCCGGAAGGCATATGACGCTACCTGGCGCCACCACATTCTTGTGACATTATATGACTGGGGCTTCCGGGGTTCACTCCCCATTTTTATCCAGAATTTTCTTTCACTCCGCACATTCAGGGTTAGAGTTGGTACCGCCCTCAGCTCTTCCCGAGTCCAAGAGAACGGTGTCCCACAAGGCTCCGTTCTCCGTGTACCACTCTTTTTAATTGCGATTAACGGTCTAGCAGCGGCTGTTGGGTCATCGGTTAGCTGTTCCTTATTTGCTGATGACTTTTGCATATATTACAGCTCTTCTAGCATTGTTGTCGCCGAACGGCGTCTGCAGGGAGCCATTCGCAAGGCACAGTCATGGGCCTCAGCCCATGGCTTCACCTTCTCCTCTCCCAAAACCCGGGTTGTACACTTCTGTCGTCGTCGGGCTGTTCACTCCGATCCAGAACTCTATCTAGCTGATGAACAGCTTCGTGTTGAAGAAACACACCGGTTTCTCGCCATGCTGTTTGACAACCGACTGACTTGGGGGCCGCACCTTCGTCAGTTGAAGCAGAAGTGCTGGAGGTCTCTAAATATCTTGCGTTGTCTCAGCCACACTACCTGGGGAGCTAGCCGTCAAACTCTCCTTCACCTCTACAAGGCTCTAATCCAGTCACGCCTGGATTATGGAAGCCAGGTGTATGACTCTGCAGCACCTTCCGCCTTACAGATCTTGGATCCGATCCTTCATGGTGGTGTACGTTTAGCAACAGGAGCTTTCCGTACTAGCCCTGTTCTAAGCCTCCTAGCCGAAGCTGGCATCCCGCCTTTGCGGTACCGCCGGCAACAGCTGTTGGCTTCTTATGTTGCCCATGTTCACACTACACCGCATCATCCCAGTCGCAGGCTTTTGTTTCCGAATACTGCCCTACCCTGTCCACAGCGTCGACCCAGATCGGGTCATCCGATTGCAGTCCGCGTTCGTGGTCTCCTTTCCTCCCTCGAGGCTCTCCCTCTCCCTATCGCATTCTCCTGCCATTCGCATATCCCTCCTTGGTCCATCCCTCGCCTACAGCTCAACCTACAATTGTCCTGCGACCCCAAGGCAACGGTTCCATCACACATACTTCGTCACCAGTTTCAGGACACACTTTGCGCGTTCGGTGATGCAGACGTGATATATACTGATTGCTCCCAGGTAGATGGCAGAGTGGGTTACGCCTACGTTCATGGCGACCACTGTGAACAACGCTCGCTCCCACATGGCTGCACAGTCTTTACGGCAGAGTTGGTCGCAATACTTAGAGCCCTCGACCATCTCCGTACATGCCCCAGGAAGTCGTATGTCATATGCAGTGACTCCCTGAGCGGCTTACGAGCCCTTGACCAGTGTTTTCCCAAACACCACCTGGTGCGGTCCATCCAGGACTCCGTTTTCATTCTCGGCAAGTCCGGCCGATCTGTGGCCTTCATCTGGACCCCAGGCCACATTGGCATTCAGGGGAACGAACGTGCTGATCAGCTGGCCAAGCAGGCAATCGACTGCCAGCGCCTGGAGATCGGTACCCCAGAAAGGGATATCCGATTGGTTCTACACCAGAAAATCTCCATGGCCTGGGACGGTGAATGGTCCACGTTGACAACGCCAAATAAGCTCCATGCAGTTAAACAGTCAACTGCAGCTTGGAAGACCTCCTTCTTGCCTTCTCGAAGAGACTCGGTTGTCCTGTGTCATCTGCGTGTAGGCCATACATGGCTAACGCACGGCTACCTGTTGCGACGTGAGGACCCACCAGGCTGCCGTTGTGGCGCGCTGCTCACGGTGGCCCACATCTTGTCGGACTGTCCGCTTTTAGCTGCATTGCGGCAGTCTTTTATGCTTCCTTCTGCGCTTTCTTCTATTTTATCCGACGATGCCCTCATGGTTAACCGTGTTTTACATTTTATTCGCGCAGCTGGATTTTATCACATGATTTAATGGTGATACCTGAAACTCGATCTTTCAGGCGGCCACCATCAAGCAGTTTTAATATGTTGTTACTTATGTCTCGCTAATCTTTTTTTTTTACTTGGCAGTTTTAGTACGTGCAGAATGGCTGGCTCATCCATTATTATCCTAGTGATCAGCCAGCCTCAATCTTCTGTTGAGCTATTTTAACAACATTTCTTATTTGAGCGTCGACTTTTATCGTTTTTCCCTTTTTTGTTGCCATCTTAGCGCTCTTGTCACCTCATCATTTTGCAGAATGAGCTAAGTAGTGCTCGTCTTTCCAACGGAAAACCATCCTTAGTGCACTCCTCGCCCCCCCAGGGGGCCCACAACTCTTTTGTGGGTACGTGTGTGGCGCGCACGGGTCCCCGAGCCATTGCGGCCTTCCTTCCTGTTTCCCAGGCCGCTTTTCCTCACCCTGGTCCCCTCCCTTCCTAATCCTTTTTCCCATCCTACCCTTCTCCAACCCCGTCTCTAGGTGTTCTCGTGTTGATGGCCCGGCTATTCCCATGGTACTGTTGGTTTGGCAATTGTGTCTATATTTGCCGTGTTCACAGTTTTCGGCCCAGTTAGGTCCCCATTGTGGTTTGACCTCCAACAAAATTTTCTGATTAAGTGTGAGCCATTTGGGGAAGAACTCCCAACCTAGCCCCTACGGCGCGGATTCCTACCCTTTCCTTCCACATCCCTCCTCGCCGTAGCCCCCTCCCCCGCTAGGTCACCAGCATGGTAGCCAGTCCGTGTGGTGGGGCTGTTATGTACCCTCATGGTTGAGCCCCCTGAATTGCACAGGGATCACACTGCCGATGCCTGAGCTGTGACCTCCTCATGAATGCCAAGGAGTCGATGCTTGTCTTTGCGGGGCATCAGGACTCCCGGCAACGGTCATCCTGCCAGGTGGCGTTGCTGTGGCTGGGTGGCGCCCTTGAGGAGAGCCCCTGTTTCGGAGTGGGTGGCATCGGGGCGGAAATTCCGCAATGAAGAGGAGACAAGCCTCAGAAAATCCTGGCTCTAAGTCAGGTGTCTCAAAGGTTGGAAGATTCAATTTTACTAGATACGACCCCAAATCGTTTCCTTCCCTAACTCAATCTTGGGGGGAACGAGGGTCCACAAAGCAGGTTGAGACTTATTCACCTAGATACTTAGTGTGTACCAGACAGGATGGGGAATCTTTCCAGGCAACTAAGCCTTCCTTCTTCGTCGAACACCTCGAAGAAAGGTTTGGCGAAGTTGCCGGAATGTTGAAACTACGCGACGGCTCGGTCCTAATACAGGCGGAGACCCCTGCTCAATCACGGAGCCTCTTAAAATGTGATCATTTAGGTGAAATTCCTCTCACAGTAACGCCCCACAAGTCCTTAAATAGGGTACAGGGGGTGATATACCATCGTGACCTTTTGCTACAGACGGATGATGAGTTACGCGAGCACCTACAACGACGCGGAATCCATTTTGTCCGGCGCGTATTTAGAGGACCCAAGGATAATAGGGTGGCCACTGGCGCATTTGTCTTGGCCTTTGAGGGTGACAATCTGCCCGAAAAGGTCAAGGTCATGATGTATCGCTGTGACGTCCAGCCATACATCCCCCCCTCCAATGCGATGTTTCAAGTGTTGGCGTTTCGGACACATGTCCTCTCGTTGCAACGCTGCTGCAACCTGTCGGGACTGTGGCCATCCTTCACACCCGGACGCTGCCTGTACTCCTCCTCCTTACTGCGTCAACTGCAGTGGTCACCACTCTCCCTGTTCGCAGGACTGTCCCGCTCTACACAAAGAGCGGAAGATAGTAGAATATAAGACCTTGGACCGACTAACCTACTCAGAGGCTCGGAGGAAGTACGAAAAGCTGCATCCAGTGACTTTACTTTCTTCATATGCTGCAGCTACATCGAAGGCGCCACAACCAGTGGCCACTTCTCGCACTATTGTAACTCCATCTGTGGGCCCTATGGGCCGCCCCTCCACCTTGGCCCCTCAGACATCTGGAGGCACACCATCTTCTGCGGGGCCTATACTGCCCCCCACGTCGGGAGTGGTTACCCCTACTCCCAGCCAGAAAAGGGTTCACCTTCTCTGGCTTCTTCTTCTGGGAAGGGAACCTGTTCTTCCCTTCCACCCGTGTCACCACCGAAATTAGACTCCAGCCAGCGGCTGAAGGACACTCGGCCAGAACGCCGCCTGGCTCCTCACACTTCCCACGCTCCTCAAGCCCCGCCAGGGAAACCCCCCTCCTCCGGTCGGCCCAAGGAACGACGGGAAGACAAAAAAGAAAAGAAGGAAAAGACAGTGAAGCGCAAGGAAACGCTGGCGGCCTCGGTGCCCCCAACCCTTGCACGTGACACACCGGAGGATGAGGTCATCCTTCTTGCGACGCCCGAAGATCTGGCCTTCGCAGATCTCGGGGATGCCATGGAGACGGAGGATCAGACTTCACAGCCAAAGACGAGTGCTCCTGCCATCCCTCTTCCATCCTCATCTTCATGCACCGTCAACCAGGAGACAGTCTGATCCTCCAATGGAATTGTGGAGGATTTTTCGGACACTTGGCCGAACTGCGTCAGCTGATGAGCTCTTTTCCACCACTTTGTGTTGCTCTCCAGGAAACCTGGTTTCCTAGTGATCGGACCCCCACCCTTCGGGGATACCGGGGGTACTTCAATAACCGCACCATCTACAATAGGGTGTCGGGCGGGGTATGTCTATATGTACATACCTCTGCCTATAGTTCCCCAGTGCCACTTCACACAGCCCTGGAGGCTGTCGCTGTCAGGGTTCGAGCATCACGGGACATTACCATCTGTTCCCTTTATCTCCCTCCTGATGCAGCAGTGGCACCAGCTGACCTGGCAGCCTTGATCGGTCAACTTCCTTCACCATTTCTTATTTTAGGAGATTTTAATGCACATCACCCCCTATGGGGGAGCAACGTGACTACAGGACATGGTCAAGAATTTGAACTACTTTTTAACGAACTTGACCTTTGTCTTCTAAATACAGGAGCTCCAACCCATTTTAGTGTGGCCCATGGCACCTTTTCCGCCATAGACCTTTCTGTGTGTAGTCCGGGCTTACGTCCACTACTTAACTGGTGGGTCCATGATGGCCTTTGTGGAAGCGACCACTTTCCCATCTTCCTTTCGCTTCCCCACCACCAACACCATGCACGCCTACCCCGCTGGTCCTTCCACAGGGCCGACTGGGCAGCATACACTTCCGCTGCAACGTTGGATACCCCTCTCCCTGCTGATGCGACAATGGCTGTTGAGCAAATTATTTCCATTGTCGTTTCTGCTGCTGAGTCCGCGATACCATCTTCTTCTGCCTTACCTCGGCGAAGACCTGTGCCCTGGTGGTCACCGGAGATAGCAGCAGCTATCCGCAATCGCCGCAGGGCTCTGCAGCAGTACCGGCGCCACCCCACCCTTGACCACCTGGTTGCATTTAAGCGTCTTCGGGCCCAGACACGCCGGCTTATCCGGCAGCGCAAGCAAGCATGCTGGGAGGAATATGTATCCACAATTGGACCCCGTGTCTCTTCTAGACAGATTTGGACAAAGATTCGTCGTATATCAGGTCACCATCCACCGACAGGGGTCGCGGGTCTCTCTATCCGCGGTACAATCCATACCGACCCGACCATCATTGCCGAGTATTTTGCAGCGCACTTTGCTCTTAATTCGGCGTCCACTGCCTACAGCCAAGGTTTTTGTACCTTAAAAGAGCGGGCTGAGCGAAGGCAGTTGGTCTTTCACACAAACAGCCAAGAGCCGTACAATGCGCCATTTACAGAGTGGGAATTTCAAACTATTCTTGCCAGTTGCCCCAATACATCTGCAGGACCGGACCGAATCCACTGTCAAATGCTGAAACATCTTTCTGAACACTCGCAACGCCATCTTTTGGATTTCCTTAATCGTCTCTGGGTAGAGGGAGCATACCCGTCCCAATGGCAGGAGAGTATCGTTATCCCCTGTTAAAACCAGGTGCAGATCCATTGAACGTTGACTGTTACCGTCCCATAAGCCTCACAAGGTGCTTTCCGGCAAGGTCGTTCTGCCATTGATAACCTTCTCTATTTGGAGTCGGCGATCCGTACTGCTTTCGCCCGACGTCACCACCTCGTCGCCATCTTTTTCGACCTCCGGAAAGCATATGACACGGCATGGCTCCATCACATCCTTGCCACACTACATGGGTGGGGTCTTCGTGGCTCCCTCCCAATTTTTATCCAGAATTTTTTACTTTCGCGCCGCTTTAGAGTCCGCATTGGCACCTCCTTCAGTTCCTCCCATATCCAAGAGAATGGGGTACCACAAGGGTCCGTCCTCAGTGTACCCCTCTTCTTAGTGGCCATTAATGGCCTAGTGGCTGCAGTGGGGCCATCGGTTTCCTGCTCCCTCTATGCAGACGACTTTTGCATGTACTATTCCACTGCTAGTACAAGTGTAGCTGAACGACGACTGCAGGCAGCCATCCATCAGGCGCAGAATTGGGCTTCTGCCCATGGTTTCACATTTTCCCCTGCAAAAACTAGGGTAATGCACTTTTGTCGCCAACGGGCGGTACATCCGCATCCAGAGTTTTACCTTGATGGTGAGCTCCTTCAGGTTGTGGACACACACCGCTTCCTGGGTCTCCTTTTCGACTCACGTTTGACATGGCTCCCTCATCTGCACCAGCTTAAGCAACGGTGTTCCCGGTATTTGGACATCCTTCGTTGCCTCAGCCATACTGTCTGGGGGGCAGCACGCCCTGTCCTCCTGCGGCTGTACAATGCTCTGGTGCAGTCACGTCTAGACTACGGAAGCCAGGTCTACGGCTCAGCCTCTCCATCTGCACTGCGAGTTCTCGACCCAGTGCATCATACAGGCATCCGTCTGGCCACTGGAGCCTTTCGTACAAGCCCAGTCACAAGTCTCTTGGCAGAGGCTGGAGTCGCCCCATTGCGATACCGGCGCCAACAACTACTCGCCCAGTATGCTGCTAGAGTTCACTGTACCCCTCGGCATCCGAATAACAGACTCCTCTTTCCGGGGGAGGATACTCGTTTGCCGCAGAGGCGACCTCGGTCGGGACTCCCGATAGCAGCGCGTGTCCAATCGCTACTGTCGACCCTGGACTCCTTACCTCTTAACCGTCCCTTCCGCTCGACTCTCCATGCTCCTCCCTGGACCGTTCCTCGGCCGCGGATTCGGCTGGGTCTTTCTCGTGAGCCGAAGACCTCTCCTTCTCCTCTGGTCCTACGGCATCAGTTTTATGCACTGCTCCACGAGTTCAGTAACTCAGAGGTCATTTATACAGACGGTTCTTCAGATGGCGACCACACTGGTTATGCCTACATCCATGGCACCCATGTTGAACAACGCTCTTTGCCACCCGGCAGCAGCGTCTTCACTGCAGAACTGGTGGCTATATACCGCGCCCTTAACCACATCCGCATGTGCCCCGGGACCTCCTTTCTGATCTGTAGCGACTCGCTGAGCGGTTTACAGGCCCTTGATCAGTGTTATGCTCGTCATACATTGGTCAGGGCCATTCAGGATTCGATACTGGCTCTTAGTGACTCCGGTCGCTGTGTTACATTCGTTTGGACCCCGGGCCATGTAGGCATCCCGGGCAACGAGAGCGTTGACCAGCTAGCCAAACAGGCTACCACTTGCCGCCCTCTGGCGATTGGCCTCCCAGAAGCAGACTTCCGCCCGTTGCTTCGCACTAAAATACGCGACCTGTGGAACGCCGAATGGTCCGCTCTGGACGTGCCCAATAAGCTGCGTACGATAAAGGACACAACATCTGTCTGGAAGTCGTCGCAGCTGGGATCCCGTAGGGACTCCGTGGTTCTCTGCCGTCTCTGCATTGGTCACACCCATCTGACGCATGGTCACCTCCTCCGTCGAGAGGACCCGCCCATGTGCCAATGTGGTGCCCCATTGAATGTGGTCCATCTCCTACTCGACTGCCCCATTTTAGCCCCACTGCGGCATTCTTTTAACCTCCCGAACACTCTCTCTTTGGTGCTCGGCGACGATGCCTCTGTGGCTAATTTGGTTTTACGATTTCTTCGTGCTGCGGGGTTTTACCAGTTGCTGTGAGTCCTTTTGGATGTTTTTTTAGATAATTTTCTATGTTCTCCTTGACGTGTCTCTAGACTACAGTTTTTATTTTGTACGCTATGTGGTTGGCTTTTTCCTTTTTATACACATGGTCGGTCAACCACATTCACTGGCTCTGTCCTTTTGTCTCATATTTGTTTCTGTGTGTCTGGTGTCTTTCGTATTGTCTCGTGTTGGCTCAGTCAATAATTCATTGACGGTGCATTCTTTCATTCTGCTTTGTTTTTAATCTCATTCAGGCACATTTTTTATCGTTCTGTTTTTTCTGTGTGTTGCCTAGATATGAAGCGGGGGACTGATGGCCATAGCAGTCTAGTCCCGCTAAAACCCCCCATCACAACAACAGCACTCCTCGAAAGGAACGGGGGACTGATAACCCAGTCGTTTAGCCCCCCTTTAAAAACCCCCAACAACAACAACAAAATCAGACTACTGACCTTGTCAGAAAAACCCTAGGTAGTATTGCCAGGAACCAAAACTGACCCAGTCAGACAAACACCAAAGCAAGCTATGCTAGAAAACCAAAACAACAGTCCGCAAATAACCTCAACAGCAACAGCAGGAATAAGAAAGCAATAAGCTGACACGAAAAACTAGCGACAAAATGCAAAATACAACAACAACTCAACCACCATCCAACAAAGGAATAAAAGGCCACCTACGGGGGCAGATTGGCGGACAAAGTCCGAAAGAAAAATAACGCCCCTCAGGGGCTCAGCATTAATTTGCTGAGTACGGGCTTGGCGAACCCGGGGACCTGAGCTGTGGACTGTGTCACGCCAACAGTCCGCTACACCGTAAGCTCTGTGCGTGCTTCAACGACCATCGTTCAGCGCGACGGTGGAACGTTGTACGTTTCAGAGCCCGGGGATCTTGGCTTAATCGCCCGGGTCGCGAGGACGGTACAAACCTCTATAAAAAAAACCTCAATCTCAAGGTGTGCTACGTGCCGAGGAGACGCATGGCTGTTGAGGTTGAACAGCCGCTAGCGAGCAACCTCTGAGGAACCTGCCGCACCTCAGTTGTACAAGGCTTACCCAGGCACGCGGGGCTCTGTCTGGGTGGACGCTTATTTCCCTAGCTGCTCGCGGTAACACCATGAAACGAACACGAAACGTTGGCGGACGTATAACCGCCGTCTCTAAGCGCGGTAGAAGCGAATACAAAGCTACGCAGTATGACCCCCAAACGTTTCCTTCCCTGTCTACACCGTGGGAGGAACGTAGGGCCAAAACGCAAGGTGAGGCTTATGCCCCTAAGTATTTGGTGTGTACGCGAACTGATGGGGAAACTTTCATGTCCACAAAGCCAATGTTCTTTGTGGAACATTTAGAAGATAAATATGGAGAGGTCGATGGTTTGTCGAAGATGCGATCTGGCTCAGTTCTCATAACGACGTCATCCCCGGCCCAGTCACGGGCTTTGCTAGCCTGTGACAAGCTGGGTGATGTTTCCGTTAGCATTACGCCACATAAGAGCTTAAATATGGTCCAGGGTATCATATTCCACAGGGATCTCTTGTTGCAATCTGACGACGAATTACGAGCTAACTTGGAGCGGCGAGGTGTGCATTTCATCCGGCGCATTTATAGGGGTCCGAAGGACAACAGGGTAGCCACCAGTGCCTTCATCTTGGCTTTCGAGGGTGATTCATTGCCCGAGAAGGTCAAGCTGATGGTCTACCGGATCGACGTAAAGCCCTACGTCCCTCCCCCTATGCGCTGCTTCAAGTGCTGGAGGTTCGGCCATATGTCCTCCCGATGTGATGCCAACCCAACATGTCGGGAGTGTGGGCGTGCATCCCACCCGGACGCCCCCTGTACCCCACCTCCAGTTTGCGTCAATTGCAACCAGCAACATCCTCCGTGTTCTCCCAACTGTTCTGTACTCCACAAAGAGCGTAAGATCATGGAGTACAAGACCCTGGACCGGCTGACATATGCAGAGGCCAGACGTAAGTATACAAAGCTCCATCCTGTGACCATGACCACCTCATACGCCTCGGTAGCTTCCCCATCGATCTCCAGACCACCTGTACCATCAATGCCAGCGGGCCCCCAGGCCCGAACCACTACACCTGCCCCCCTGGCAGTTGGGGGCGCCGCTCCTTCGGTTGCTCCCACACTCTTCACGTTGGGAGCAACAGATAAACTATCTCAGGGGACGCCGGTCCCCACTCCACAGCCGGAGAAAAAACAGCCTTCTCCGGCTCCTCTCGCCCGGAAGGGGTCCCATGGGACACTCCCTTCCGAGGCTTCTCCTCGTGGGAAGGTGGATCCCAGCAAATGGCTGAAGGATCCCCCGGCGGCTGATCGAAGGGCCTCCTGCTCTTCGTCAGCTCCTGCCGCCCCGTCTGAGAAGCCCCCACGGCCCTCAACACCCAAGGGCTAGCGAGAGGGTAGAAGGAAAGAAAAGAAGAAAAAGGATTCTTTGGTGGCCTCCAAGCCACCCACACCCACATCCTCTGCTTCAGAGGATGAAGTCGAGATCCTCGCCTCCGCTGAGGATCTCGCACTTCTTGATTCGCCTGACCATAGGAGCTCTGCACAACCAGGTTCATCTGAGTCTATGGTCTTAGATTCTGTTGAGCCTGATCATAAAGCAACAGATGTTCCTATGGTATGATCTACTTTTCTTTTTCTTTTATGGCCTTCGAGCGTGGAGAACGACTTATTCTCCATTGGAATTGCGGCGGCTTCTTTAATCACCTGGCTGAGCTGCGACAACTACTGTACCGCTACCCGGCATTTTGTATCGCCCTACAGGAGACATGGTTTCCAGCACAGTGCACCCCTGCCCTCCGTGGGTATCGGGGCTACTACTGCAACAGGACTCTTTACGACAGGGTGTCTGGCGGTGTCTGCCTATATATCCTGGACACTGTCCCAAGTGCCCCCGTGCCCCTCACAACCACTCTTGAGGCAGTGGCTGTAAGACTTCGGGTAACGCAAGAATTCACTGTCTGCAGCTTGTACCTTCCTCCGGATGATGCCGTGTCTCTCAACACCCTTACTGCTCTGGTCTCGCAACTTCCCCCACCATTCCTCCTTTTGGGGGACTTCAACGCCCACAACCCTTTGTGGGGTGGACTCCAGACCACAGGCCGCGGTAGGGATGTTGAGACGTTGTTGGCACAACAAGACCTTTGCCTCCTGAATACAGGTGCCCCCACGCATTTTAGCGTGGCACAGGGCACGTATTCAGCGATCGACCTCTCCGTCTTCAGCCCCAGCCTTCGACCACACCTCTGTTGGCGTGTGCATGAGGACCTGTGTGGCAGCGACCACTTTCCAATCTTTGTGTCGCTCCTGCAGTACCAAGCTGCAGACAGCTTACCCCGTTGGTGTCTCCGTAGGGCTGACTGGCCAGTCTATACTTCAACCGCTGTCATCACTGCACCACTGCCAGATGACATTGACAATGCAGTCCAGCAGGTGACTGATAGTATTGTCAGGGCCGCTGAGGTAGCAGTTCCGCAAACCACCGGTTCCACTAGGCGTAGGTCCGTACCTTGGTGGACACCGGAGATTGCTGAGGCTATCCGGGAACGTCGGCGAGCGCTCCAGCGCCCTCGACGCCACCCATCCATGGAGAATTTTGTGGCCTTTAAACGGCTCCGTGCGCGTGCTCGACCACTCATACAGCAGAGCAAGCAGGATTCCTGGGAGCGGTATGTAGCCAGTATCGGCTCCCGCACCTCCCTGACTAAGGTATGGACGCAAGTCCGACGCGTCTTCGGATACCGCCCGCCGACAGGAATCCCATCCCTCACCACCCAGGGTGTGCTCTGCACGCTCCCTACAGCTATCGCCGAGCATATGGCAGACCACTACGCACAATGCTCTGCGACTGCCGCGTACAGTGCCGACTTTCGCTCCCTCAAAGAGCGGGCCGAGCGGAAAATGTTGTCCTTCCGCACTCGTCGTCGGGAAACATACAACGACCCGTTTAGCGAGTGGGAGTTCCGAACTGCCCTTGCTGCGTGTCCTGATACAACTCCAGGACCTGATAGGATTCACGGCCAATTCCTCCGACACCTTTCACCGGAGTTTCAACGCCGCATTCTCGCCCTGTTTCACCATATATGGGCAGAGGGCACTTTCCCGTCGCAGTGGCGGGAAAGCACTATCATCCCGGTGCTGAAACCTGGTGCAGATCCCCTTGTGGCTGACAATTACCGTCCGATCAGCCTCACCAACGTTCTCTGCAAACTCTTCGAACGTATGGTGAGTCGGCGGCTTATGTGGATCCTTGAAGAGCGCGGACTCCTTGCTCCACAACAAGGGGGCTTTCGCTGGGGCCATTCTGCCATTGACAACCTCGTGACATTGGAGTCGGCCATTCGCACTGCCTTCGCTAGGCGTGAACATTTAGTAGCTGTATTTTTCGACCTTCGAAAGGCGTATGACACCACCTGGCGCCACCACATTTTAACAACTCTTCATGACTGGGGCCTACGGGGTGCCCTTCCTATTTTTATTCATAATTTCCTCTCCCATCGCTCGTTCCGGGTGAGGGTTGGGGCATCTTTTAGCTCCCCACGTATTCAAGAGAACGGTGTCCCACAGGGCTCCGTCCTCAGCGTTCCATTGTTTTTAGTGGCGATAAATGGTCTTGCTGTGGCTGTGGGGTCATCGGTCAGTTGCTCCCTGTTCGCCGATGACTTCTGCTTGTATTTCAGCTCAGTTAGCATCGGCGTAGCTGAACGGCGGCTGCAGGATGCCATCCGAAAGGCCCACTCATGGGCTTCTACTCACGGCTTTCAGTTCTCCGCCCGAAAAACCCGCGTGATGCACTTCTGTCGCCGTCGGGTAGTTCACCCTGACCCAGAGCTCTACCTGGGTGGTGAACTACTTCAGGTTGAGGAAACACATCGCTTCCTGGGCATGGTGTTCGATGCCCGGCTGACATGGGTGCCACACCTACGTCAGCTGAGACAGAAGAGTTGGCGGCATTTAAATGTCCTTCGATGCCTCAGCCATACTAGTTGGGGAGCAGCCCGTTCCACCCTTCTTCAGCTCTACAAGTCTCTCATTCTGTCGCGGCTTGATTACGGGAGCTTGGTGTACGACTCAGCAGCCCCTTCTGCCTTGCGGGTCCTAGACCCCGTGCACCACACAGGCGTGCGGCTCGCAACAGGGGCTATTCGCACCAGTCCCGTAACGAGCCTTCTAGCTGAGGCTGGTGTTCCCCCTTTGCGGTATCGCCGGCAACGGTTACTGGCCAGTTATATTCACATCCGAATCACAGGCTTCTCTTCCCACTTTCTGCACTCCCTTCCCCACGACGTCGGCCCAGGTCGGGTCTCCCGATTGCGGTCCGCGTCCGTTCCCTTCTCTCTTCACTTGATTCCTTACCCCCTTCCTCCACCTTACCATTAATCCCTCCGTATCCCCCGCTGGAAAATTGCTCGCCTGAAGCTTCGGCTGGACTTGTCCCGGGATTCGAAAGCCTCGATTTCACCACTACTTCTCCGTCGCCGGTTCCATGCACTGCTTGATACGTTTCACGGAGCGAACATCATCTACACGGACGGTACTTTGTTCGATGACCATGCTGGATATGCCTTTATCCATGGTGACCACATTGAACAGCGGTCATTGCCTTGTGGAAGCAGCATCTTCACTGCAGAACTGGTCGGTATTTTGAGAGCTCTTGACCACCTCAGAGCTCGCCCCAGGGGGTCGTTCGTCATCTGCAGCGACTCCCTGAGTGGCTTACAGGCCCTCGACCAGTTTCTACCGAAACACACAGTGGCTCGAGCCATTCAAGATGCTGTCTTTGTCCTTGGCGAGTCAGGCCGTTCTGTCACCTTTGTCTGGACTCCGGGCCACATAGGTATACTGGGCAATGAACGCGTCGATGAGCTGGCCAAGCAGGCCACTACTTCGCGGTCCCTGGATATTGGCCTCCCAGTTTCCGACCTCCAAACCCAGTTGACCCGCAAGGTCTTAAGGGTTTGGAATTCTGAATTGGCAGATTCGACTGAACCGAATAAGCTCCGTGCTATCAAGCCGTCTACTGCTGCATGGAAGACGTCCCTGAGGCCTTCTCGCAGGGACTCGGTTGTCCTTTGCCGACTCCGTATTGGGCACACGTGGTTGACCCATGGGTATCTCCTACGCCGTGAGTCCCCGCCCGTGTGTCGATGTGGTGTCGTAATGACAGTGGCCCATCTTTTGATGGACTGTCCGATTTTAGCCAACCTGCGGCATTCTTTTATTCTTCCAGACGCACTACCCTTAGTTTTAGGTGACGACGCCTCTACGGCTAACAAAGTTTTACGTTTTATCCGCGCTGCTGGTTTTTATGACTCGATCTAACGGTAGGTGCTGTGGCCTGACATCTTAGGCTGCCACCAACCCAGCTTTTTAACTTTTCACGTCCTTTGGAGTTCTTAGTGTCTGCCGTGTGGCTGGCTCATCCTGTTTTTTCTTTGTGATCAGCCAGCCAATGTACTCTGCTATCCAGTTTTATTCGTGACATTCTTTTACTAATTGTGTGTGTCTTCGTTTTGTATTGTCTATTGTTAACCTGCCCTTTTGTGCAGTGTCATTTTCAGGGCATTGTTTTATCTTTGACAGTTGACTCTCAGCTAGGAACAGGGGACTGATAACCTAGCTGTTTAGTCCCCTTAAAACAACCAACAACAACAACAACAAAAAATAACGATCATGTACCCCCAAAGTGTAAATAAGGAGTGCCCCAACAGCACAAAACCACCACAAACACAACCATATACAGAAAGTCGGCAAAGCCAAAGCCAACAAACAGAGACAAAAAAAAAATCTCAGCACTTCGCAAGAAGATGATGGGTATGTCACTCGTCGAAACGTCGCAGTTTGAAGAAACCGCCACCCGGCTGGAAGCCCGAGAATTCTCAATCAGCAATATACTCCGGAAAGATTACATTCTCATACAATCGATATTGATTTGCGGAGGCGAAGTCGCACTCGTGTAGCCTTGCTTACTGCACGACACAAAGCTCCACGCCTCGTCTGCATCCATTAATGTCCATTGAGCATTCCGATGGGTTTGGGACATTCCAACAGGTTAAATTTGCACATCTACATGTCCAGAATTGCTAGAGTGTGGCTGCAGGAACAGATTTTTGAGCTTAAACATTTCTGCTGTCCACCAAATTTCCCAGACATGAACATCATTTAGTGATCTGGGATGCTTTGCGACGTGCTGTTCAGAAGAGATCCCCATTCGATGGTACTCTTAGGATTTATGTATAGCCCTGTAGGGATGCATTGTGTCCGTTTCCTCCAGCACTACGTCGAACATGCAAAGTCCCGTTGCGGCACTTCTACTTCAGAGACGGCGATAATCGCGCGGTTACAGAATTGCTCTGTGCCCGTGCGGGCTTTATTTACTGAGTATCATTGTAACTGTTTGTACCGCAACTCAGCATGACCTATAAGCTACTTGAAAGGCCCATCCCAAATCGCATACAAGATACCATTGACCAAATCATCCTGCTGAACAAGGTGGCTTTAGGAAACATCGGAGGTGTTGTGACCAGGTCTTAACGTTGACAACATTAGTACAAACTTGGTTCCAACGGGGTCTTAAATCAGCTGCAGTTTTTGTGGACCTCACAGCAGCTTATGACACTCTATTGAGGGAAGGACATGTTGAAGCTTATCCAAATCATCCCATGCCAAAAACTTGCATTCCTAATGAACAACATGCTCTCGGACAGACGCTTTAAGGTATTCCTGAATGGACTATCTAGCAGATGGAGGACGCTAAATAACGGCCTTCCCCAGGGCTCTGTTCTGGCCCCCGTCCTATTTAACCTATATATACATGACATGCCAGACACGAACTCCACGAAAATCCAGTATGCAGATGACCTAGCATTAGTCTTCCAGAGTAACGACCTCAAGCACTGCGAGCAGGTACTGACAAGTGACCTGATTAAATTAAGTGATTACTTCCATAAATGGAGACTTCAACCAAACCCAAATAAAATTGAGGTTACTGCATTCCACCTGAATAATAAAGAAGCCCAAGGGAAGCTACATGTGAGTTTTGATGGAATTGAAGTGCCACATAACTACAATCCGGTAAACCTAGGTATCACTCTAGATCGATCCTTGACATTCAAAGAACAGTGCTTAAAGCTTTCAAAGAAACTTGCCTCAAGAGTGAACTTGCTTCGTAAGATTGCTGGCAGTAATTGGGGTGCGGACGCCAATACCCTACGCTCTGCTGCGCTCGCTCTTGTGTGTTTTGCTGGGGAATACTGCGCGCCAGTGTGGGAAAACAGCGCTCACACAACAAAGATTGACGTGCAACTTAATGAAACCAGGAGGATTATCTCTGGCACTATCAGATCTACGCCCATTCAATGGTTACCTGACCTAGCTAACATTGCGTCGCAAGATCTGAGGAGGAAAGCAGCTAAGGTAAAATTGATGAAGAATGACGAGGCGCACAAAATTCTCCCTTGTATGATGCTCTAAGGGATTCCCCAGCATGTCGTCTGAAATCACGAAAACCTCCCTGGTGTGACACAGATGGCACCACTTCCTACGACGTGACCGCCAAGTGGCAAGAACACTGGAACGAAAATCCACCGCACAACAGCCACCTCGTGCAAGATCCATCCAAGAAGGTTGAGGGATTCAATTTACCACGCCAAACCTGGTCGAGACTGAACCGCATCAGGACTGGTCAAGGAAGGTGTACTTACAACATGAAGAAGTGGGGTTTTCTTCCATCTTCTGACTGTGACTGCGGGGCAGAGGAGCAAAACGTAGGGCACATCGTCAAGCAGTGTCCACTGCGAGCATTTAATGGTGACTTGGAGAGTTTACATCAAGTGACAGAAAGAGCTCTGGACTGGCTGTTAAATTTGAACATTTCCATTTAATTGCATGTATATATTCTTGTATACTCGTAAAAACCGTACGATAAATAAATAAAAATAAAATCGTAACTGTTCACATGTAACTGCGCGGCTAGTTCAATCGCGCGGTAGCCGCATTTCAACCGCTGGAAATACAGTCGCGCGGCACCCGCGCGGTTCTTCTTCTGTGGAATCCTATCGGAGCGTTCTGTTTAGTGGCGGGCACCGCGCGTTTCCAACGTCTCAGTGCCACAAGCTTGCAATGGATCGCTTCGACACTGAATTATTTATTGATGAAGTGGAGAAACTATATGCTTTATGGGATCTTAAGAGAGATGAATATTCTAATACAACAGTCAGAAATCAAGCTTGGCATGAGTTTGTGGATGTATTTGGAAATGAAGAAGATAGGTTTGGAAATAAGGAATACTTTTGTTAAGTAGGTGCTTACTAAACAAAAATGATTTTACATAGAATCATATTTTTGTCTCATGTCCACTTTAGAACTTTGAAATATCTTCCCTGGCTAATTGAAGTAACTCGTAAAAAGAATTTGACATTCTGAAAGAGTAAAAGAATTTTTGTCCACATATACTTACTGTATGATAAAACGCTACGAATAGGCCATGTACGAGCCGATCACTTAGTATAGGATGCACCCAGTACTGCCTTTTTCTTGCTTTCTTTCTTTTAACCAACCAGAGTAAACAATATTTGTTCGACTCGACTTCCATTTTGCCACTGTCAATTCCCGCTACACACTGCGAACGACAACCGCTTACAAACCGCAGCCGAACAGCGCTTGTCTGAAAATACAGGACGTCATTTTACGGTTCAAACCACGCGATTCCCGCATGTCGGAATGCGGCCTAAATCCTGACCTTCGTTGGGTCGCGAAGGTCGCAGCCGCAGGGAGCAGAGTCGCCAAGTACTTAGTACTGCGACTATATGTTAGATGCAACAAGTTCTCTTCTTTTTTCTTTCATAACGGGAAAATAAGTGCGATGTATTTCAGCTGTTGTAGGACTTGTTAACATTTTTTTTCCTTCAGTAAACATAATTATAAGCGTATATCGCACGTACTCAAAACCATGGCGTGTCCTGGTGGTTAAACAAGAGTTTATTTGACAATTAATGGGTACCTATGCAAAACTACATTCTGGTAACTTCACTTACATACTTTTATTTCAATACTATAATTTCTGTGAACTGGAAATTATAATGAATAGATGTTAATACACACTCTTCCATGGAGTAGCCTACATGCTGAAACGAAATTTCCTTCCACAATACAATGAGATTTATCTGCCAGGAAACTTCATCAATGATTTTGGTGAAATTCGTACGTGCTTGTTTCTCCTCGGAAGGTAGGAACAAAGACGAGAATTTTGGTCATTACAGAGAAAACAGAGGAGATATCAAATCCCCCATAAAAATGCACATGACGGCGGTCAACAGAGCATTCTCCACATTCTAATCTAAAAATTTAGAAGATTGGATGTAAAGTTTTCGAAGGCTATCCATAATCATCAGAAAACTCTCCAGGTCAACTACAGATGCACTTTCTGGCTATTTTTTATCTCCCCTGTGTGAGGCTAATGCCCAATAATTCCTTCCTTCTGTGGCGAAATCATGTACGAATCTGCTGCAGGAATCGTTTCAGCATTCTAGCCACTGAAAAGTAGGAATTATTCTCCAATAGCTGCTTTTGGTGTACATAAGTCATTTCATGTATCTGTATTGAACAGTTTCACACAATCCACAATACAACATAAAATGTTATGATTTCCAGATAACAGAAAACGTGGCATTGAAATGAAAATTAGTAAATTTATTAAGTAGTAAGCAGGTTGGAACATAGGCCCTTGGGATTGGCAACCCATGACTGTATCCATTAACCACCGTACCGCAATGAAGATATTTATTGTGGAAGTTATTTATATTATATGTCGTACATTAACGTTTATTGAGGTAACATTTAAGTTACATATTGTCTCATGAAGCAGCAAACACATACAGTGTGTGTACCAAGTCCGACAATAACTAATGAATGCTGCAGTTATTTCAGAGTCATGAATTCGTTGCACCTCACATCTAGTGGCAGCATTGCGTGCATATGCGACCGCGATCATCGCGACCCAAGAAAGCTCAGGATTTAACGTCCAGTCACTTCTACGTGTTCGCGAAGGCCATGCATGATATAGACAGGTGTACCAGTTTATTTGGCTGTTCAATGTACCATTGTTACAGAAAATGAAACTACAAACAATCGAAATCTTTTTCATGTAACGCATGACAAGTATGTGAGTAAATCGCATGAAGATTACTGTTTGTCTTCGTTGCCTTTGAGTGCCACTCTGATTTCTTATCCGGCCAGATCTGCGGCGAGGTACGTGACCGATCCGGTGAAACACCAGCTGAAATCGCGCCCGCCGATACGTCGACAAGATTAAGCCGCACCGCGCTGCCGAACAAGCCACGCCTCTCTTCACAACCGTCCCCCCCACCCCTCTGCTCCCTCCACTACCCCTAAGCCGCAACACGTACACGGCGACGGAGAAATATGATTCCATATAAATTTGTGCGCCCCCAGATCCCCGGCGCGGCGGTGAAGTGGGAGAAATGACCCGGCGGACTTTGGCCGTCTCCGATGGCTGCGCCCCTTCCTCTTCCTCAGCCTCGAGCTCAGCGTGAGGCGTGAAGGCGGCAGGCTCCGCCTGAGTTTCAGCCTCCGGTCACGTCTGCACGTCCGCGATGGTCCCCGGGGTGAAATATCTAGTCTAGTGCGTGCACGGCGGAGGGGGGTACTAGAGCCGTGATCACGCGAAGCGTGAAACCGAACGTGAACGCTTAGCGGCCCGAGTCTGGCGAGCTGCTGAACGCTCGGAGATGGCGCGACGTGTGCATTCGACGTGTGTGACTCAATGGGTTATATGCGAATGCATCGCGCTCAAATGACAATTGTCAACTGTATCAGGTTCGGGAATCACACAGTTTACTAAAAGGACGGAAAGAATCCTTTCTCTCGAGTCCTCCCTGGGGCATGGGTGTGTGTGTTGTCCTTAGGATAGTTTACCATAGTTTAAGTAGTTTGTAAGCTACGGACTGATGACCATCCGATAGATTTACGAATATTTGAACATTTTTTTAATTCCTTCTCTAGTTGTATTAAATGTATGTTTCCGCCTTAGTCCATGTGCTAGTCACTGTACCGTCTGTGGCGCACACACACACACACACACACACACACACACACACACACACACACACACACACACGTACGTGTGTGTGTGTGTGTGTGTGTGTGTGTGTGTGTGTGTGTGTGTGTGTGTACTATAACCAACTGTATTTATTTGCAAAACTCGGTCTCCTGTTCAAAAGACCAACAGTCTGGCCACTGTTTGAAGTCTTCTTTGGCGTCCTCTGTAGAAAAAGATGGAGTGACGCTGGACAAATCACGTAATGATGATTCTGTCTCAACTGTTTGCATTGGTGGTGTCAATAGTTTTATAGCTTCTTCGTCCAGTTTCTGTTTTTTAGGTATTTTGTGGGAATAACTAGTTATTTTATCCATTGTATACAGCAATGGAAGACTTTCAATACAACTAAGCAAACACAAGAGAACAGTGAGAGGTACAGCCGGCACTAGGCACACCAGAAGTCGACTGCTGATACTCTGTCCGCTATCACCCTGTGGGAACGGCAGAAATCTCATTAGTGGGTTCAATGTGAGGGCTACTGGTACAACAGATTTGCCTCCCGCCATTGCTGTCCTTAGCTGGCAGAGTGAGGAAACTGCAGCTAGAAGCGCCAGCAGGAGCTGTCAGCTGTATGTACAGTAGCAGCGGCCAGTGTGTGTTTCGTGAGAACCTGCCACCGGCGTGACCCGAGGGGCCTTTCGCCACAACGCCGTGTCTGACCGCTCCGATGCTGTGATCAGAGGTACCGGTAAGGCGTACCGTCACAAGTCAGGACATATACACCCCTTTTATTTCGTGAACGGTTACACATATCAAAACGCTTTTTTGTCACATGCTAGAGCAGCGAGGGGCGCATATATTAAGGCGAGATAAATGAGAAAAAGTTGGCGTTAATGTATTCAAAGTTTGAGAAAGTTAATTGTTTGAAAGTGAGTAGGGGAAATGGGGGTAAGGTGGCGAAGTAGGGAAGATGACGAATTTGTTATTTCTCCACCACATTCATAGATGGCAGCACGTAATCAAGCACTTCCCGAGACGCAAACGATTATCAACCGCGTTCATCGAGAGGGATCACGGAGCGCATTGTTGTCTGAGCAGTAGCTATAAAGAAGCTGATTGTCGAAATATTTCTGCAATAATTGAACGTTACATCATAAGGAATTGTTTGAGTACAGTAAGCCTTTTTTCTATTATCCATTAGATATTATCGAAATATAACTCCTAGAGTAAAGAACAGTATGCAGTGTAAGTAGATGGAATATATGGAGTAATTTTTATAACTAATTTCAACATTATAACTGTGACGTAAGATAAGATGACGAAAGGGAGAGGATAAGATGACGAATTTATAGAATTACTTACAAAAATTTGTTCAGAAACTGAGCGTTTGCTGCACTTCTTTTTCTTTTACCTCAGTCCTGATGTATGGTTGTTAGTATAAGGATATTCTGAGTTTTACATAGATAATACCACGAAAATATACGAGGAAAAGTGATAAGGGAGAGTGGGAGAAGGAAGGAATGAATGAAGCTACAGCTGCAGTAAAAATTAACTCTTCAAGTGTAAATGCTGCAGCAAAGAAACATAACGAAATGTTCCAAAGTCATTTCTTAAAAAATGTTTGTAAATCTATCGGACCAAACTGCGTGGTCATCAGTCCGTAGCTTACAAACTACTTAAACCTAGGTAAACTAACCTAAGGACAACACACCCACCCATGCCCCAGGGAGGACTCGAACTTCCACGGCGAGCAACCGCGCGCTCCGCAGCGAGACATTTTTTTTTCTGTATGGGTAGATCTTGTCCTTGCGGACGTTGCTCGTGATTGTTCGTTTGGTTCTACAGGTTCTTTGGCTCAGCTTTTTTATTACAGAGGGTGTTCAGCACTCTGACCGGGCGCGCTGAGCCACGGCGCCCGGCAAGAAGCTGTAATCGAGGTACCGGTAAGGCGTACCGTCACAAGTCAAGACATATTCACCCCTTTTATATTGTGAACGGTTACACATACCGCTCGGCTACTCTACCGCGGCAAAGTCATTTCTACATCTACATAGATACTCTGCAAATCACATTTAAGTGCCTGGCAAAGGGTTCATTAACCACTTTCATAACTTTTCTCTACCGCTCCATTCTCTAATAGCGCGCGGAAAGAAAGAACACCTAAATCGTCCCGTTTTCGATATGATTTCTCTTATTTTCTTGAGACGGTCATGTCGCCCTAAGTAGGTGGGTGCTAGCAAAATATTTACACATTCATAAGTACACGTCGGTGATTTGAACTTCGCAAACAGATCACGCCGCAATTAATAACGTATTTCCTTTATTGATTTCCACCCTAATTCGTGCAACATATCCGTGACGTCCCCCCACACCCCCGTAACCTGATAAAACAAGCTGCCCTTCTCTGAACCTTCTCAATATCTGCCGTCAGTCCCACCAGGTGAGGGTTCCACAATGGGCAACAGTACTCCACGAGAGAACGCACAAGTGTGATGTAGGCAGTCTCTTTGGTGGAGCTGGTGCATCTTCGAAGCGTTCTGCCAATGAAAAGTAATCTTTGGTTCGCCTTCCCCACAATATTTTCTGTGTGTTCTTTCCAGTCTAAGTTGATCGAAATTGTAACTCCTAGGTATTTAGTAGAATTTACGACCATTAGGTTTGACTGATTTCTCGCGTATTTCACCCACTGGTTACTGCCGTGCTATTAAAACTTCCTCGCCTGAACGAGGAGTAACTTTCACGGCTGTATGTTGCATGACTGCTACTGGATCTTACATTCCACCTTTTCTCGTCTTTCCAAGGGTAAGGATGAATCCCCTCTTTTTAAATGGAGCTCCTCCAGGCACCACAGTAGTTGTAAATAAATCGGGATGGATTACTGCTCAGACCTTCCTAAAATCCTTAGAATATTTTAAGAGTCATGCTCGCCTATGCAAACAAAATCCGCTCCTACTTATAATGGACAATCACACATCACATGTATACCTGAAGTCCACTAATGTTTTGCAGGAATAATGGGATATGCCTTCTAGGTTTTACAGCTCATACAAGGCACATGGGCCACTAAAGAATGCCCGTAGTCAAGCCTTCGAAGACTATTTGGTCTCCAATCCTGGATCCGTCATTACAATCCGAGAGATAGCCGGAATATTTGGAAGAGCTTACGTTACAGTGAGTACCATCCAGAATGCTGTGAACGGTTTCAGAGCTACTGGTATTGAGCATCTAGGCACTAACATTTTCTCTGATGAAGATTTTAAAGTATCATATACAACCAATTCTGTTGAAAACAACCAACAGGATGTTCCTACTACCGCCATTAGTCAGCAGCTCATTTCCTCAACTTCTGTATCAGAGACCACCACACCACTAATCCTACCTCAAAAGCTTACCATTTTCTGAACTGTACAAGGAGCTATCAGCCCCCTCGGCTCTTCCTTTGCAGCTCCCCGCTTGCTCAGCTCTTCCTCCACTTCCGATGGCTAGCAAGAAACCAACCAGGAAACCGAGGAAGAAATTGTCTTTCCATCATATTTCTAGAAGTCCTGTGAAACAGTTTCTTAAAGAAAATAAGACATAAAAAGATTTGATAAAATTTAAAAAGCTGGAAAGATTCAAAAATAAAGCTGAAAAATTATCGTAAAATAAAGCAAGATCTTCCGAAGTATCGAAAACAACGTGAATAGTAATGAAACCTGAAGAATGTCGTCTAGATTATTCGTCATCTGAGGACTCATCACAAGAAGTGCATTATATGGAGGATAGCAACTCTGAGACATTATTGGTAGAAAATGGTAAAGATTGCGTTATCTGCGGGGAGCATTGAAATGAAGAATTGTGTCATCGGGCTTAAGGTGCAAATCTTAAGCACATGCTGCACATTCCAGCTGGAATGGTAGGAAAGCAAAAGACGCGTCCTGGAAATGTGACTTTCGTATTTCCATATAAAGTGTAGTGTCTTATTAACGTTGAAAATTTTTGTTTTATGTAATTACACTATTTTAAAGTATGTGCCATATAGTATTGTTTTTAAGTGATTTGTCTTTTTAAAATTCATATCTCACTTCAACAATGAGTGAAGTTGTTTACTTACCGCTCAGCTGGGGTAAGATGACGAAAATCACCCTCTTCTCTTGATAAAATACTTTTCAAAATTTGAGTGGGGATAAAACAGTTTCACTGAAAGTGAAGGTTAAAAGAATTGTCCTTTCAAATTTCATGTTCATACAATTATTATGCCGAAGGGGTAAACCTGAAGCTCAGGTTCGTGATATTACCCCACTTTCACCTATGTAGGTTTCTTGCCTCGGTGCTGTTACCAAGACACTTTGTGTCAATGTTTCTATTTTTGATGTAAAAGAACACTGCACCTGACGGGGCAGTATTACTTCCTACCCCGTCAGTGTATGAAGGCTTTTCACCAATCTGATATCTTCTTTCGTTACTGTTGTCCCTCCCCTCCCCTGGCTAGGAGCCAGACCCGGGCTGTACGGATGATGATCAAACACGTCCCAGTGAAATTCCCGTAAGAGTTGTTTGGTCACATTTGCCACATGAGCTCGGGCACTATCGTGGAAACAAATACCACCTTTTAATGGAAATCCTCTTCTTACACCTAAAATTTGTCCTGTCAACACTTCAACGATGACGAGATGAAATAACATGCTACCACACGGCTGAATACAAAGGCGGCAACCTTCTATGAAGGCATACAGAAACTCGTTTTCGGCTGCTATGTAAAAAAGTAGTTTAACAGTTGTAGATTTTTGTACAATAAATATTTATTCTGTATCTGTACACTTTGTTTTATATATAGCCAATCGGAACTTACTTTCTGGACGTACCTTGTAAGTGCTGCATAATCTGACGTGGGTAAGCGCTCGGAACGTTTTAATATTCGAACTACCGTAGTCCTGTGTTATGTCATTATGGTTGCTAGGGGCATTTACGAGTTGTGTATTAACAAGGCTGGGGCGTTTAGTACCGTTGCTAAGGTTTCCCTTTGAGTACTTAAAGATCTGATCGTCGAGACAGTTTGTGTTATAAGAAACTATTACTAGAGCTTGCATACATGTTATTATTAACAGTGATGACCGGTTTCAACTCATTTCTGAGTCATCCTTGGATCTAAAAGTAACCGAAGATATAATACAATTTGTGAACAGATAAAATATTAAATAACGACTTGCTGCGGTGGAGTAGTCGAGCGGTCTAAAGCACCTCGCTGCGGAGCGCGCGGTTGCTCGACGTGGACGTGTGTGTATTTGTCCGTAGGTTAGTTTACGTAGGTTTAAGTAGTTTGTAAGCTATGGACTGATGACCACGCAGTTCGGTCCGATAGATTTACAAACATTTGAACATTTGAACAAAAAAAGCAGGTGTCATACATATCAGTGACTGTATTTTTGTGAAGTGTGTAATTCCACACTGGCGACTAACGTTAGGCGTCTACTCGTTTTCAATATGGCGTCGAGCGCAACGCTTGGCTGCATACACATGGAAGGAGGCACCCTCTGCTTCCCCTTTAGGCAGTTGACCACGCAGTTTGGTGCGATAGATTTACAGACATTTGAACATTTTGAACATAACGACTTTTTACTTTATAATACATACCAAGTTCACGTGTTTGTCAATAGTTCTATCTGCCATCAGGCAGTATAACCTTCCAATCATCAAATTACAACTCAAGAACATTATGCAGTACAACATTTGAAGAAAACCCCCCTCAGGGGCTCGGCATTAGTTTGCTGAGTACGGGCTTGGCGAACCCGGGGTCCTGAGCTGTAAGCTGTGTCGCGCCAACAGCCCGCTACACCGTAAGCTCTGTGCGTGCTTCAACGACCACCGTTCGGCGCGACGGTGGAACGTTGTACGTTTCAGAGCCCGGGGATCTTGGCTTAATCGCCCGGGTCGCGAGGACGGTACAAACCTCTCTAAAAAAAAACCTCAATCTCAAGGTGTGCTACGTGCCGAGGAGATGCATGGCTGTTGAGGTTGAACAGCCGCTAGCGAGCAACCTCTGAGGAACCTGCCGCACCTCAGTTGTACAAGGCTTACCCAGGCACGCGGGGCTCTGTCTGGGTGGACGCTTATTTCCCTAGCTGCTCGTGGGAACACCATGAAACGAACACGAAACGTTGGCGGACGTATAACCGCCGTCTCTAAGCGCGGTAGAAGCGAATACAATGCTACGCAGTATGACCCCCAAACGTTTCCTTCCCTGTCTACACCGTGGGAGGAACGTAGGGCCAAAACGCAAGGTGAGGCTTATGCCCCTAAGTATTTGGTGTGTACGCGAACCGATGGGGAAACTTTCATGTCCACAAAGCCAATGTTCTTTGTGGAACATTTAGAAGATAAATATGGAGAGGTCGATGGTTTGTCGAAGATGCGATCTGGCTCAGTTCTCATAACGACGTCATCCCCTGCCCAGTCACGGGCTTTGCTAGCCTGTGACAAGCTGGGTGATGTTTCCGTTAGCATTACACCACATAAGAGCTTAAATATGGTCCAGGGTATCATATTCCACAGGGATCTCTTGTGGCAATCTGACGACGAATTACGAGCTAACTTGGAGCGGCGAGATGTGCATTTCATCCGGCGCATCTATAGGGGTCCGAAGGACAACAGGGTAGCCACCGGTGCCTTCATCTTGGCTTTCGAGGGCGATTCATTGCCTGAGAAGGTCAAGGTGATGGTCTACCGGATCGACGTAAAGCCTACGTCCCTCCCCCTATGCGCTGCTTCAAATGCTGGAGGTTCGGTCATATGTCCTCCCGATGTGATGCCAACCCAACATGTCGGGAGTGTGGGCGTGCATCCCACCTGGACGCCCCCTGTACCCCACCTCCAGTTTGCGTCAATTGCAACCAGCAGCATCCTCCGTGTTCTCCCAACTGTTCTGTACTCCACAAAGAGCGTAAGATCATGGAGTACAAGACCCTGGACCGGCTGACATATGCAGAGGCCAGACGTAAGTATACAAAGCTCCATCCTGTGTCCATGACCACCTCATACGCCTCTGTAGCTTCCCCATCGATCTCCAGACCACCTGTACCATCAACGCCAGCGGGCCCCCAGGCCCGAACCACTGCACCTGCCCCCTTGGCAGTTGGGGGCGCCACTCCTTCGGTTGCTCCCACACTCTTCACGTTGGGAGCAACAGATAAACTACCTCAGGGGACGTCAGTCCCCACTCCACAGCCGGAGAAAAAACAGCCTTCTCCGGCTCCTCTCGCCTGGAAGGGGTCCCATGGGACACTCCCTTCCGAGACTTCTCCTCGTGGGAAGGTGGATCCCAGCAAATGGCTGAAGGATCCCCCGGCGGCTGATCGAAAGGCCTCCTGCTCTTCGTCAGCTCCTGCCGCCCCGTCTGAGAAGCCCCCACGGCCCTCAACACCCAAGGGCCAGCGAGAGGGTAGAAGGAAAGGAAAGAAGAAAAAGGATTCTTTGGTGGCCTCCAAGCCACCCACACCCACATCCTCTGCTTCAGAGGATGAAGTCGAGATCCTCGCCTCCGCTGAGGATCTCGCACTTCTTGATTCGCCTGACCATAGGAGCTCTGCACAACCAGATTCATCTGAGTCTATGGTCTTAGAGTCTGTTGAGCCTGATCATAAAGCAACAGATGTTCCTATGGAATGATCTTCTTTTCTTTTTCTTTTATGGCCTTTGAGCGTGGAGAACGACTTATTCTCCAGTGGAATTGTGGCGGCTTCTTTAATCACCTGGCTGAGCTGCGACAACTACTGTACCGCTACCCGGCATTTTGTATCGCCCTACAGGAGATGGTTTCCAGCACAGCGCACCCCTGCCCTCCGTGGGTATCGGGGCTACTACTGCAACAGGACCCTTCACGACAGGGTGTCTGGCGGTGTCTGCCTATATATCCTGGACACTGTCCCAAGTGCCCCCGTGCCCCTCACAACCACTCTTGAGGCAGTGGCTGTCAGAATTCGGGTAACGCAAGAATTCACTGTCTGCAGCTTGTACCTTCCTCCGGATGAGGCCGTGTCTCTCAACACCCTTACTGCTCTGGTCTCCCAACTTCCCCCACCATTCCTCCTTTTGGGGGACTTCAACGCCCACAACCCTTTGTGGGGTGGACTCCAGACCACAGGCCGCGGTAGGGATGTTGAGACGTTGTTGGCACAACAAGACCTTTGCCTCCTGAATACAGGTGCCCCCACGCATTTTAGCGTGGCACAGGGCACGTATTCAGCGATCGACCTCTCCGTCTGCAGCCCCAGCCTTCGATCACACCTTGGTTGGCGTGTGCATGAGGACCTGTGTGGCAGCGACCACTTTCCAATCTTTGTGTCGCTCCCGCAGTACCAAGCTGCAGACAGCTTACCCCGTTGGTGTCTCCGTAGGGCTGACTGGCCAGTCTATACTTCAACCGCTGTCATCACTGCACCACTGCCAGATGACATTGACAATGCAGTCCAGCAGGTGACTGATAGTATTGTCAGGGCCGCTGAGGTAGCAGTTCCGCAAACCACCGGTTCCACTAGGCGTAGGTCCGTGCCTTGGTGGACACCGGAGATTGCTGAGGCTATCCGGGAACGTCGGCGAGCGCTCCAGCGCCATCGACGCCACCCATCCATGGAGAATTTTGTGGCCTTTAAGCGGCTCCGTGCGCGTGCTAGACGACTCATACAGCAGAGCAAGCAGGATTCCTGGGAGCGGTATGTAGCCAGCATCGGCTCCCGCACCTCCCTGACTAAGGTATGGACGCAAGTCCGACGCGTCTTTGGATACCGTCCGCCGACAGGAATCCCATCCCTCACCATCCAGGGTGTGCTCTGCACGCTCCCTACAGCTATCGCCGAGCATATGACAGACCACTACGCACAATGCTCTGCGACTGCCGCGTACAGTGCCGACTTTCGCTCCGTCGAAGAGCGGGCCGAGCGGAAAATGTTGTCCTTCCGCACTCGTCGTCGGGAAACATACAACGACCCGTTTAGCGAGTGGGAGTTCCGAACTGCCCTTGCTGCGTGTCCTGATACAACTCCAGGACCTGATAGGATTCACGGCCAATTCCTCCGACACCTTTCACCAGAGTTTCAACGCCGCATTCTCGCCCTGTTCAACCATCTACGGACAGAGGGCACTTTCCCGTCGCAGTGGCGGGAAAGCACTATCATCCCGGTGCTGAAACCTGGTGCAGATCCCCTGGTGGCTGACAATTACCGTCCGATCAGTCTCACCAACGTTCTCTGCAAGCTCTTCGAACGTATGGTGAGTCGGCGGCTTATGTGGATCCTTGAAGAGCGCGGACTCCTTGCTCCACAACAAGGGGGCTTTCGCCAGGGCCGTTCTACCATTGACAACCTCGTGTCATTGGAGTCGGCCATTCGCACTGCCTTCGCTAGGCATGAACATTTAGTTGCTGTATTTTTCGACCTTCGAAAGGCGTATGACACCACCTGGCGCCACCACATTTTAACAACTCTTCATGACTGGGGCCTACGGGGTGCCCTTCCTATTTTTATTCACAATTTCCTCTCCCATCGCTCGTTCCGGGTGAGGGTTGGGGCATCTTTTAGCTCCCCACGTATTCAAGAGAACGGTGTCCCACAGGGCTCCGTCCTCAGCGTTCCATTGTTTTTAGTGGCGATAAACGGTCTCGCTGCGGCTGTGGGGTCATCAGTCAGTTGCTCCCTGTTCGCCGATGACTTCTGCCTGTATTTTAGCTCCGTTAGCTTCGGCGTAGCTGAACGGCGGCTGCAGGGTGCTATCCGAAAGGCCCACTCATGGGCCTCTTCTCACGGATTTCAGTTCTCCGCACGGAAAACCCGCGTGACGCACTTCTGTCGCCGTCGGGTAGTTCACCCTGACCCAGAGCTCTACTTGGGTGGTGAACTACTTCAGGTTGAGGAAACACATCGCTTCCTGGGCATGGTGTTCGATGCCCGGCTGACATGGGTGCCACACCTACGTCAGCTGAGACAGAAGAGTTGGCGGCATTTAAATGTCCTTCGATGCCTCAGCCATACTAGTTGGGGAGCAGCCCGTTCCACCCTTCTTCAGCTCTACAAGTCTCTCATTCTGTCGCGGCTTGATTACGGGAGCTTGGTGTACGACTCAGCAGCCCCTTCTGCCTTGCGGGTCCTAGACCCCGTTCACCACACAGGCGTGCGGCCGCAACAGGGGCTTTTCGCACCAGTCCCGTAACGAGCCTTCTAGCTGAAGCTGGTGTTCCCCCTCTGCGGTATCGCCGGCAACGGCTGTTGGTGAGCTACGTTGCCCGGGTTCATGCTTCACCCCGCCATCCGAACCACAGGCTTCTCTTACCACTTTCTGCTCTCCCTTCCCCACGACGTCGGCCCAGGTCGCGTCTCCCGATTGCGGTCCGCGTCCGTTCCCTTCTCTCCTCACATGATTCCTTACCGCTTCCTCCGCCTTACCATTACTCCCCCTGTATCCCCCCCTGGAAAATCCCTCGCCTGGAGCTTCGGCTGGACTTGTCCCGGGATTCGAAAGCCTCGATTTCACCACTGCTTCCTCGTCGCCGGTTCCATGCACTGCTCGATACGTTTCATGGAGCAACCATCATCTACACGGACGGTTCTTTGGTCGATGGCCATGCTGGACATGCCTTTATGTATGATGACCACATCGAACAGCGGTCATTGCCTTGTGGAAGCAGCATCTTCACCGCAGAACTGGTCGGTATTTTGAGAGCTCTTGAACACCTCAGAGCTTGCCCCAGGGGTCGTTCGTCATTTGTAGCGACTCCCTGAGTGGCTTACAGGCCCTCGACCAGTTTCTGCCCAAACACACTGTGGTGCGAACCATTCAAGATGCTGTATTCGCCCTTGGCGAGTAAGGCCGTTCTGTCGTTTTTGTTTGGACGCCAGGGCATGTAGGTATACCGGGCAATGAACGTGTGGATCAGCTGGCCAAGCAGGCCACCACTTTGCGGTCCCTGGACATTGGCCTCCCAGTTTCCGACCTCTACACCCAGTTGACCCGCAAGGTCTTAAGGGTTTGGAATTCGGAATGGGCAAACTCCACTGAACCAAATAAGCTCCGTGCTGTCAAGCCGTCTACCGCTGCATGGAAGACGTCCCTGAGGGCTTCTCGCAGGGAGTCGGTTGTCCTTTGCCGACTCCGTATAGGCCATACTTGGCTCACGCATGGTCACCTTCTGCGTCGTGAGGACTCTCCGCAGTGTCGATGTGGTGCGCCTTTGATGGTCGCCCACATCTTAATTGAATGCCACAATTTAGACGCAGTGAGACGAAATTTTAATATCCCCGACGTTTTGCAGCTTGCATTAGCTGACAACACCTCCATGGTTGACTCTATTTTACATTTTATGCGTGAGTGTGGACTTTACAAGTCCATTTAATGTTTGTGTTTCTCTGTCGTTTCTCTGTCCTCCGCCTGCTTAAGTCTGTTAGGTAGGTGGTTTTAGCGTGTTGCAGAGTGGCTGGGTGTGTTCCTTATATCCTGTGACCACCCAGCACAAACACTCTTGTGCTGTTTCAGCTGTTTTATCCATTCTTCGTTTTTAACCGTATCCTTTCTTTCTATTAGTCTGTAAGTTTTAAACTTTGACTTGTTAATGCATTCACTTCGGATCGCTTAACAAAATGTTTTATCTTTTTGACTGGAACAAGGGACTGATAACCGTCTTAGTTTAGTCCCTTCCAAAACCCAACAACAAGAACAACAACAAGCACAGTTATCATGTAACATAATTCCATGATACATGCCAGGAGGCGTTAGTAAACAAGATGTCGTGTTTACACTGCAGAGCTGGTGGCCATTCACAGAGCTCTCCTGCATATCCGGTCTTGCTCAGGCGAGTCTTTTGTTGTTTGCAGCGACTCCCTGAGCAGCCTCCGAGCTCTGAAGCAGTGTTACCCGCGGTCTCCTCTGGTGTTGGCCATACATGAGACGCTTCGTTCCGTTGAACTGTCTGGGCGATCAGTGTCGTTCGTCTGGTCTCCGGGTCACGTTGGTATCCCGGGCGATGAACGTGTTGACAGGCTTGCCAAGCAGGCTGTCGGTATGTCCTGTCTAGAGATCGGTCTCCCGGCTTCTGATCTCCGTTCATTGTTGCGCCAACGGGTACGTCGGCTTTGGGATGCTGAGTGGCGTAGCCTGAACACGCCCAACAAGCTCCGGATGGTCAAGGATACGACGGCCGCATGGCGCTCCTCCATGCGGGGTTCACGACGGGACTCAGTGGTTTTGTGTCGCCTCCGCATTGGGCATACGTGGCTCACCCATGGACATCTCCTTCGTGGTGAGGATGCGCCCCAATGTCAGTGTGGCTCGCGCCTGACAATAGTCCACATCCTGTTGGACTGCCCCGTTTTAGCCGCTTTGCGGCGGAATTTTAACCTCCCTGTCATTTTATCGGACGTTTTAGGTGACGATGCTGCAATGGCAGATTCCGTTTTACGTTTTATGCGAGCAGGGGGTTTTTATCGTTCCATCTAGCTGTAGATTTATTAGTGTTCCTGAGTGGTTGACTTTTCCGTTTTTATTCTTCTGTCGGTCAACCACAGGCATCAGCTTCTTTCTTGTCAGACGTCTTTGTGTGCTCATCTTTTCGTTTTGTGTCTTGTTATTCTTGCTGTTTTTCTTTATAGACACAGTGGGACTCCTCTCCCGCTTCACAACTTTAAACTCTGGGCGTGTTATCTTTCACGTGTATGGCTTTCCTTTTGACGTCTAGAGAAGGAATGGGGGACTAATGACCATTGAAGTTTGGTCCCCCTAAACAACCCAACAACAACAACAAGATGTCGTATTTTTCACACTACTAGTTACATCAAACATCTGGAAGATGGCACTGATTTACACTGTATCGTATTTTTACATAGATACAGTTGACATTTGCGGTTTTATAATTTTTTTCAAATTTAGAAGATTGCAGGAAATTACATTAATATCATGATTTTTAAACATTTGACAAAGTGGTTTACAAAGATATTTCCAAAAATTATACTATCATAAACTTTACAGATGTCTATCAATTCACCAGTATTCGATCGAAATAGCCATTACATAAAATATATCTAATGTATCATGAATTAAATTTTTTATTAAAGAATTAAATGAACAAAGGATAGTATGCAATCGATTCTGGAAATTTTGTGAATAAAAGTTGTGTATAGCAATAGCAGATGAATATCAATCCATACATTCATAACATTTAAGAAAACATATCCAGACAAAAAACCATAAAAATGCAGATACAATTCATGACACTTGCCAGTAGACATGTAAAAGGTTTATACATGAATTGTTAAGTTTACTAGAAAGAAAGAAATGAATAGTTATGTCAAATATCCAGTCAAGCATGAAGCAAAATATAATTATAATCAAATTTTCTTAAAATACAGCCGAAGGTTTCAGTTCAATTTGCGGATCAAGCATATCTTTAATCAAGGAATACGTAGATATGTAACAAAGGATCTTAGTACCTTGAGGTAGGGATACATCCGTAACCCAACGTCAATTTAAATGTATAGCCAAAGGGCTTCATAAAAATGCAGGTATACCATTAGTAAAAATGAAGATAAACGTCAGTAGTAACATTGTTCAAGTCTACTTGACAGAAAGAAATGAAAAGAAATATGTCAAATATCCAGCCAAGTATGGAGAGAAAAAAAAAAAAGGATGCAATCAAATTTTCTAAAATACTGCCTGAGTATTCAGAACAATTTGCGGTTCAAGAACATCTGTAGTCGATAGAATTTTATCGGTTTTCAATAAGCAGGTGAGAGACGACACTAAGTTTGTGCAACTTTTCTTTACTGAAAAAACCGCGTTTACTGTCCTTGGTAATGAAAATTAAGATAACATGCACTACTGGGCAGCCGAAAATCCACATTGGCTTCGTCAGGTGCAACATGAACGGTCGCAGAGCCCAAACATAGGCAGTTGTGGGACCCTACTTCATCCCAGGCCTGCTGAATGGACATAGGTACACACAGTATCTTACCAACATTCTGACACTTCTTCTAAAAAAGTTACCATTTCATATTCGAAAATGCACGTGGCGGCAACATAGATGTCCAACTCACTCGTCTCATGTTGCAGTGCAAATACTGGAGGAAAACTCTCCTGTCTGTTGTATAGGACGAGTTTATTATAAAATGACCGGTGAGGTCCTCCTGCGTGAAAGATTTCTTAAGAGTTAAATTTAGAATTTCAGCTTTCCGTTTGCTTTACTGCGCCGGAATGATCAACGAGTGACTGGATAGTGGCTCTTGCTACTGCGCATCAGCCTACCACCCGCCTTCCTACCTGCACACAGCTCTAATCGTGCAGTTACGTCACGTTACCAATGGCCACCTCGCTACTGACACCACCCCTGCTTTTTACCGATTATTGCGTCTCACCTCTCCAACAAAACTCCGCAACCTGTCGCACCTCCTCCTCCTCCTCCTCCTCGGCTCATTGGAGGGTGGGCGCACCTTTAGCGCCATCAACAGGCGTGCACGATTCTTTTTTTTTCTTTTTCTTTTTCTTTTTTTCTCCATTTTTGCCTTTGTTTCCCCACTGACAACGACGGAAAGAGAGAGACTGTGGAGCTCCACTTAGGCTTTAATATCATGAAAAGTACTGTTCGTTATCTTCATCTGCAGAGCAAAAAGCAGGCATCTCCAAGTACGCAAGAGGTAGATTTGGAACGACGTCTTCTCGCGCGGAAAATAATATCTCGCAGCTCTTGGCAGGTGCAGTTGTTATCTCCCGTAGGAACAAAATAAATCTTTCAATCTCATCCGTTGCTTGCAACCGGTAAATAATTTCCTGTGACGTGCAAGTGAAAAAAAATCTGTACCTTGCGTTTACGTTATATAGTTAATTTTGTCAGTTTCTAGTAATTACCGGATTTTGTAATACTGTGTGAGGAAATGGTAAGTATTTAATAGTTTTGAAAGGAGTCAACTGGATCCGCTTTCAATTATTATTTATTCCTTTTAACTACCGAACTTTAATTATCGTGCTGGCGGTTTTATGCCACCAAATTTAGGTTCATGTTTTGTCTCTTGCGTTTGCCTTGGGTAAAGGAGGGTAGAGGAGGGTAATTGTGGTAATTGTTTAGTGTACCTAAGTGATACAGTTCGCTCCCTACTCTCTCCTAGGGGGAGAGTCAGTCAAGTGTTGTTGTTTCCTGGAGTCACATTCCCTATAGTAGTGGCCAGAGAGGCATGTTCCTCTACCAACTTAACTGTCGTTGGAGCATGTCAGAGACGAGTCACACCCCTCACCTCCCGCTCAATTCTTCCACCTCAGGGGGTTTGGAACTGCCCCCCCCCTCCACCATCCACCTCACGTTCCCTAGTCGGCCGCTTGTCGTCGCTGTTTGAAACAGGCACTCCGACGGTGGTCTGGTGAGTAGATGCACTGCGCTCCTACCTTAGTTTGCACAAAGCGCCTTCATTTTGGGATTTTGAATTTAGGCAAATTTCACCTACGTTTAATGTTCGCAGGGGTCGACCTTAGGCCAATATCGTGAATTCGTGGCGAATGATGTTCAAATTATTGGATTACTTTCCGGCTACTATTCGTTTCTAACCAGCTCAATTAACAATTCATCCTGTAGAGTGTAATTTGATTTAGGCCCCTGTGTGTATTAATGGTTCGCGTTCGTAGTACCTCTTGACTCTCCTCTAACCCACTTTAAGATGTGTATTGTGTCACCTAGCCAGGGAGGTTTCATATTTTTCAACGTAAAATGAATGTAAATTGTATTTTGAAAAATGGTAGACTAACGATTAATCTCCTATTGAAATTGCCTTATTGAAACAAAATTATCTCTATGATCCTCTCTTAATGTCACTGCCAAATTGCGCTCCTGGTCATCAAAAAAGTTAACTATTGAGTGCACGCACATCTGCTGTGACGATATGTCTATGTTCTTTTACTGCCCATAACAACATCTCTTCTCGCTCTTCATGCTCGGTGGATCCATTTCCTCATCTAAAGTCGTTTTCCGTTGCCCTAATCATTACTTTCCCTTTTACTGTTTTATGCTCGTGATGTAGACTCAGTATTGGTTCATGATCTGTGTTATACACCTCCACCAAGCATGGGACACAGTGAGTGAGAGATAGTGGTATGGAACTAATTCAAGACAAGTAGTAACACCTACTATCATGATTCTAGAGAACAGACTAAAATCCCTAGTCAGTCACAGCCAGAATAGTACAAAAAAAACCTGAGGCAGAACACTTTCGGTAGTCCATTCCACCCAGAATTGATAAGCAAAGAGTAGGCAGGATGCTTTCAGTTTCTATGGTCAGATACAAAAATTAGGAGCTAATCTCGTGGCTGAAGTAAATTTATGAAATTTCCCTCATCAGATACAGTTTTCCCAACTGTTACACGCATGTTTTTAAAATCATGCCGGCCGCGGTGGCCGAGGTGACTGAGGCGCTCCAGTCACGGTCAGCACGGCCACTACGGTCGGGGGTTCGAATCCCCCCTCGGGCATGGATATTTGTGCCGTCCTAGTTTGTAAGTAGTTCATAAGTAGTTTGTAAGTTTAGGGACTGATGACCCCGTAGTTAAGTCCCATAGACTTTACAAACATTTGAACATTTTTTTTGAAAATCAATGTTTCAATTACATTGCATTATGGATCAAACTCAATCTTTGAATCTTCGCACTAAATTTCTGCTCCAGTTGTCACAATGTAAAAATGTCCGAACGACATGTTTCGGGCCTACATTAGCCCATTCTCAAGTTCTAAAAAGAAGAAAGCCAAGGAAAACGTAAATTAAAACGAAAACACTAAAACCTTAAATACGATCCACGTCAATATAACAAAGTATGTTCATCCTGGAGTGGCTTACCTTGAATTCTAAAACTTATCTGCCCTAAGGCAACGTCAAGCGTAAAATATTTGCGGCATATGCGCAGTATCAACAGATAAACATTCCTCACAGTATAACTTATTGCTAGTTGGAGGCACAGTTGTAGACTGCTAACTATCTGCTCTGCTATATCAGAGATAGTCCAAACGCTACCCACTACCAAAGATAAACCTACAATATCGTTTATCGTTTATCGTGAAGGTCATTACTAAAATGAGACCAGAAATGTCCTTTACATAATTCCGTCTGTTCATTTAATATGCAATTCGGTTCTTTTCTTAACGCACAACAAATTTCAACCTACTCCAGGTTAGACAGCAACCATCCCTTATCCTCATAATGTATTGGCCTTATACTGTTGTTAATATTGGGCAACGAATGCCGCCTTCTTTTAGATATTTAGCCACCACCGAAGAGTCATTCTCAACGTTGTTATGCTTTTTAAATCGAATTTTAAAATTCCTACCATTCTTTCCCACGTATTTCATTTCACAATCTAAACCTTTAACTTCATATACTCCCGCTTTCCCCGCCCAATTGTATCCTGAATCAACATTGTGTTTCAACCTCTGTTCTAATCTGTTGTCGGTCCTAAAAGCTATTTTCACACATTCTTTGTTAAATAATTTAGCCACTTTATGTGAGATATGACCCCAAAATGGAATGACTCTATATTTCTGGAAGGTTTTCTCAATCTGTTTATTTTTGCGTCTTATCATCCTATCCGATTTATCTACAAACCCGGCCTCATAACCATTTTCGATCGCTATTTGCCGAAGTGTTCGCATTTCTTCTTTCTTATTTTCAGGGGTTAGCGGAATGGAGTTCACCCTGTGTACCGCACTTTTGAAAAAAGCCACTTTACATTTATGGGCATATATAACGGCACCTGTAAATGCGATCAAATTGAGTGCTACGATACACTAACGATTTCCTAGCAGAAATGCATCCATGTTCACAGGAAGTTACTAAGAACCTACTGAAAGAAACATGCGGAGTTCCAAATCTTTATAAATTACGTCCCTGTTCTATCTAGTAAAGACAACCGTATTCGCAGTCGGTTGGAAGAAAACAAAATTTTGTAAATTAAATCAAGCAACGTTTGGAATCTTCCATTACATTACTACATCATCACCAATATTTGTTACGCTTAATAAGGCGTGAATCCAATATTACAAAACAAAACAAAAATGTTCAGACGTTGGTAAACCTGTTGGACCAAACTGCTATGATCATTGGTTCCTAGACTTACAAACTACTTAAACTAAGTTAAACTAATCTAAGGACAACACACAACCATGCCCCAGGGAGAACTCAACTGCGAGCAACCGCGCACTCCGCAGCAAGTCGCCTTAGCGTGCTATCAAACAAAACTGTAAACAATTGTCTCAGTGTATGCAACTACCCCTTTACATATTCACCGTATTTCGTAGCATCTGTGGGATTGTAGCCACACGCGGTTAGTCTATCTTCATTTAGCTTTCTAGAAATTGTTGATGGCTGAGGGAGCACGTATTTCGCACTTGCAGTTAGGTGCTGGACTATTTCAAGTAGTGTATGTGGAAGAACTTGAAAACCTTTCCTTCGTCTGTACGGAGGATTGTAGGTTCCCTTCCCTCCTCCTCATTGAGATAAACTTCTTCCACTGCCTCAGATTTTTAATGCCTACAGTTCCACTACCAGTCACTCTGTTGTAACAAAAGAATAATACCTGTTGGTATCCCAAAAATTTATCATGAAAAACCAAAACGATAGTGACTTGCTTCGTTCCGGTAATCTAAGTGCTGTGCGCTGAACTATCTGCATAGGGTTGCATTGTCCGGATCTCCGCGCCACCGTTTCGCTGTTGCAGCACACCCTGTACTACACTCATCATCAAATTCCGGCCCTCTAAATTTACTTAACAGAAATTCACGAAAAGAACGTCGTCTTTCTTCCAGCGATCCCCAATTGAGTTGCCGGAGCATTTCCGTGACACTCGCGCATTGGTCGAACCTACCGGTAACAAACCTAGCTGCTCGCCTCTGAACCGCCTCTATGTCTTCCTTCAAACCGATCTGCTGCGGGTCCCAAATACTTGAGCAATACTCAAGACGTGGTCGTACAAGCGTTTAATACGCGGTCTCCTTTACAGGTGAAATACATCTTCCCAAAATTTTCCCAATAAACCGAAGTCGGCTGTCTGCCTTACTCACAACTGTCCTTACATGCTAGTTCCATTTCATATCGCTCTGCATTGTTACGCCTAGATATTTGAACGACGCGACAGCATCAAGAAGTTCACTACTAATGCTGAATTCGAACACTATAGCATTCTTTTTTCTACTCATGCTCATAACCTTACATTTTTCAACATTGAGAGCTAGCTGTCATTCTTCGCACCAACTAGAAATTTTGTCTAAGTCAACCTGTATGCTATTACAGTCAGTTACAGACGACACCCTCCCATATACCACAGCATCATCAGCAAACAGCCGCAAATTACAACTTAATCTGTCCATTAGATCATTTATATAGATAGAAAATAATAGCGGTCCTATCACACTCCCCTGGGGCACGCCTGACGATACACTCGTCTCTGATGAACACTCGCTGGCGAGAACAACGTACTGCGTTCTATTACTTAGGAAGTCTTCCAGCCAGTCACAAATCTGTGAACCTATTCCATAAGCTCGAATCTTCGTTAGCAGTCTGCAGTGTGGCACCGTGTCGAACGCCTTTTTGAAGTCGAGAAAAACACAATCCGCCTGTTGCCCTTCGTCCATGGCTCGCAAGATGTCATGTGAGAAAAGGGCAAGCTGAGTTTCACATGAACGATGTTTCCTAAACCCGTGCCGTTTCATGGCAAGAAGCTTTTCCGTTTCAAGGAAATTTACTATATTCGAACTGAGAATATGCTCCAATATTCTACATGAAACCGATGTCAATGATATTGGCCTGTAATTGTATGGATCAGTTCTCTTTCCTTTCTTATACACGGGAGACACCTGCGCCTTTTTCCAGTCACTAGGAACTTTGCGCTGAATTAAAGGTTCGCTATAAATGCACGCTAAGTAGGGGGCCAATGCCGCAGAATAGTCTTTGTAAAACCGAACTGGTATTCCATTCGGACCAGCAGACTTTTTCGTATTTAGCTCTCTCAGCAATAGGTATTTCCGGTGTAGAGAAGCAGCTATGTCCCCCATTTCGGAATTAGTACGTTGATCAAATGATGGTATATTTGTGCGGTCCTCCTGCGTGAAAGATTTCTTAAAGGTTAAATTTAGAACTTCAGCTTTCCGTTTGCTTTCTTCTATTACTGCCCCGGAATGATCAACTAGTGACTGGACAGTGGACTTTGACCCGCTTATCGATTTTACATAGGACCAGAATTTTTTCGTGTTCTCGGAAAGATCTTTTGCTAAGGTATGGCTGTGATAATTATTGTATGCTTCACACATCGATCTTTTTATAGACGCACGAATCTCTACTAACTTTTGCCTGTCATCATTTGCGTGTTCTTTTTTGAATCGAGAGTGCAACAGCCTTTGCTTTCTATCATTATTATTATACCACGGTGGATCTTTTACATCCTTAATCGTCTTTACTGGCACATATTTCTCTAACCCTTCATTAACAATACATTTAAATTTAGTCCACAAGTCCTCTACATCCATAGTCCCAGACCCCTCAGGGGCTCAGCATTAATTTGCTGAGTATGGGCTTGGCGAACCCGGGGTCCTGAGCTGTGGGCTGTGTCGCGCCAACACTCCGCTACACCGTAAGCTCTGTGCGTGCTTCAGCGACCATCGTTCGGCGCGACGGTGGAACGTTGTACGTTTCAGAGCCCGGGGATCTTGGCTTAATCGCCCGGGTCGCGAGGACGGTACAAACCTCTATAAAAAAACCTCAATCTCAAGGTGTGCTACGTGCCGAGGAGATGCATGGCTGTTGAGGTAGAACAGTCATTAGCGAGCAACCTCTGAGGAACCTGCCGCACCTCAGTTGTATAAGGCTTACCCAGGCAAGCGGGGCTCTGCCTGGGTGGACTCTTATTTCCCTAGCTGCTCGTGGGACCACGATGAAAAGAACCCAAAGTAACGCTGGTGGGCGTTTAACCACCGTCTCTAAGAGAGGAAAGGTTGAGTACAATGCTGAGAAATATGACCCTCAGTCGTTCCCTGCCTTGGCAACGCCATGGGAGGAACTTAGGACAAGAAATCGAGGTGAGGCCTATGCCCCCCGATACCTAGTATGTTCCCGGACTGACGGTGAGTCGTTCACCAACACAAAGCCCCTGTTTTTTGTTGAACACGTTGAGGATAAATTCGGTGAGGTGGAAGGCATGTAAAAGATGCGATCCGGCTCTGTCCTTATCACGACGTCATCCCCAGCACAGTCACGAGCACTGCTTGCCTGTGACAAGCTGGGTGAAGTTCCCGTGTCGAACACTCCTCATAAGAGCCTCAACATGGTGCAGGGTATAATCTTCCATAAAGATCTTCTGTTGCAGACCGATGACGAGCTACGTAAGAACTTGGAGCGGAGAGGAGTTCATTTTATACGGTGAGTGCATAGGGGTCCAAAGGACAACAGGGTGCAACCGGCGCATTCATCTTGGCCTTCGAGGGTGACACGTTGCCTGAGAAGGTCAAGGTGATGATTTACCGGATTGACGTGAAGCCCTACGTTCCTCCCCCTATGCGCTGTTATAAGTGCTGGAGGTTTGGGCACATGTCCTCCAGGTGCACTGCCAACTCCACCTGTCGAGAGTGTGGACGTGCGGAACACCCTAACGTCCCTTGTGCATCTCCTCCACTTTGTGTGAACTGTGGACAACACCACTCTCCTTGCTCGCCCACCTGCTCTGTTCTGCATAGAGAGAGGAAGATAATGGAATATAAAACCATGGATAGGCTGTCTTACTCGGAGGCGAAGAGGAAATACGAAAAACTGCATCCCATCAGTATGAAGACATCCTTTGCTGCAGCCGTATCTTCATCTAAAGAATTGCCACGTGTGCAGTCGGTCCTAGTGGGCTCCCAGGCCCAACCATCTACCTCTGCCCCCCTAACTACTGGGGGCACCTCAAATTCCACCGCCCCCAAAGACCCTGCTTTGGGAGCGGTAACCACCACACCAAAGGGGACTTTGGTCCCCACCCCAGAGCCAGAGCAACAAGAGCCTGCTCTGGCTCCTCGCGCTAGGAAGGGGTCGCTCGGATCCCTTCCCTCTAAGGTTTCTCCCGCTGAATCAGCGGATGCCAGTGGATGGCAGAAAGTACTGCCAGCTGGTCGTAGGGCTGCACGCCGCTCCTCAGTCCTGGGGACTGAGCTGGCAGCGCCCTCCCAGCATGAGAAACCTAAAGAGAGGCGCGAAACGAAGAAGAAGAAGAAGAAGGTCAAGAAACCGCCCAAGGAGAAGGATATCCCGGTGGCAACCTTGCCACCACCCCCCTCCACCTCTTCTTCTGAGGACGAGATAGAGATCCTCGCGTCCCCCAAAGACTTGGCAATTGCCGAGTCTGCAGAAGCCATGGACGTTGAGGCTCTGCCTCAGAAATCGGCCACGGCAGAAGATACTGCGACGCCTACCGCGCCGCCGAATTCAGCATGCCCCAGCGACCAGGAGGCTCTCTGATCCTCCATTGGAACTGTGGCGGATTTTTCCACCATCTGCCAGAGTTACAGCACTTGTTGTGCTGCTTCCCAGCGTTTTGTGCAGCCCTGCAGGAAACCTGGTTTCCTGCTAATAGGACCCCAGCCCTTCGTGGGTATCGGGGCTATTACAAAAATCGTCTCGTATATGACAGGTCTCTGGAGGTGTCTGTATCTACGTCCTTGCCACTGTCCCCAGTGCCGCTGTGCCTCTACACACGACTCTTGAGGTGGTGGCTGTTCGGATCCGGGCTATGCAGGAACTGACGATCTGTTCACTTTACCTTCCTCCAGCTGAGATGATTTCAATTACTGACCTTGCTACCCTGGTGGCACAACTTCCCCCACCATTTCTGATTCTGGGGGCTTCAATGCTCACCATCCCTTGTGGGGTGGAGCGCAGACAACAGCTTGCGGTAGGGACATAGAGACGCTCTTATCGCAGCAAGACGTCTGCCTGTTAAACACTGGTGCACCCACGCATTTCTGCATGGCACGAGGCACCTACTCACCTATAGATCTCTCCGTTTGTACCCCGAGCCTGCTCCCGAATTTCCAGTGGAGGGTCCATGATGACCTTTGCAACAGCGACCATTTTCCCATCCTCGTGTCGCTCCTGGATTTTCAACCTCCGGGCTGCCCATCTCGATGGTCTCTCCATCGAGCTGATTGGCAACGCTACACCTCAGTTGCAACGGTTCCTGTTCCACTGCCAGCTGACGTGGACATGGCGATTGACCAGGTAACCAGCACGATAGTCTCAGCCGCTGAGTCAACCATTCCCACCACTTCTGGCTCCCCACGGCGTAAGTCTGTGCCCTGGTGGACGCCGGAAATCGCTGAGGCCATTCGGGATCGTCGTCGGGCGCTCCAGCGGCATCGTCGACACCCCACTGTCGAAAACCTAATAGATTTTAAACGGCTCCGGGCCCGGGCTCGACAGCTCATCAGGCAGGGTAAACGGGACTGTTGGGAGATGTATGTCGCCAGCATCGGCCGTCGCGCCTCAGCATCTTGGGTGTGGTCGCAGGTTCGGCGCCTATTTGGGTACCGTCCACCGGCGGCGATTCCCAGCCTACGCCTCCAGGGTACCCTATGCACCGACCCGATTTCCGTTGCAGAACAGATGGCCGAGCATTATGCTCGCACCTCTGCAACATGTGAATACAGTGCGGACTTCCGTGCGCTGAAGGAGCGTGTTGAACAGAGACGGCTGTCCTTTCACACACGTCGCGCCGAAGTGTACAACTCTGCTTTCAGTAAATGGGAATGCGAAACTGCCCTTGCCGCATGCCCCGATACCTCTCCAGGACCGGACAGAATCCACAGCCAGTTCATCCGGCACCTTTCCGTGGAGTTTCAACACCAGATTCTCGCCCTGTTTAACCGTTAATGGGTGGAGGGGGCTTTCCCGTCACAATGGCGGGAAAGCATCGTCATCCCCGTGATGAAACCTGGTGCTGACCCACAGGTGGCTGATAGTTACCGCCCAATAAGCCTCAACAACGTTCTGTGCAAGCTATTCGAACGTATGGTGAGCCGGCGGCTTATGTGGATCCTAGAACATCGGGGTCTGTTGTCCCCACGTCAAGGGGGTTTCCGCCAAGGCCGCTCCACTGTTGACAACCTAGTGGCTCTGGAGTCCGCCATTCGTACGGCATTTAGCAGGCGTGAGCACCTTGTTGCCGTCTTTTTCGACCTCAGAAAGGCCTACGATACCACTTGGCGCTCCACATTCTGGCTACACTGCACGGTTGGGGATTGCGAGATCCGCTCCCACTTTTTATTCAGAACTTCCTTTCCCTCCGATCTTTTCGGGTACGGGTTGGTACTTCCCTCAGCTCCTCTCACGTCCAGGAGAACGGTGTCCCACAGGGCTCTGCACTTAGTGTACCCCTATTTTTAATTGCCATCAATGGACTTGCTGAGGCAGTGGGGTCTTCGGTTTCTTCTTCTTTGTTTGCCGATGACTTCTGCCTATACTTCAGCTCAGCTAGCGTTGGGGTAGCTTAAAGGCGTCTACAGGGCGCCATTCGAAAAGCGCAGTCGTGGGCCTCAACCCATGGGTTCCAGTTTTCTCCATCAAAAACCCGGGTTATGCACTTCTGCCGCCATCGAGCTGTCCATTTGGACCCAGAGCTATATTTATATGATGAACTTCTTCGTGTCGAAGAGACTCACCGATTTCTTGGCATGCTCTTCGACAACCGGCTCACTTGGGTGCCTCATCTTCGCCAGCTCAAGCAGAAGTGCGTGAGGTACCTCAATATCCTACGCTGCCTCAGCCACACTAGTTGGGGTGCCGCCCATACGAGTCTTTTGCAGCTCTACAGGGCACTGATTCAGTCGCGATTAGATTACGGGAGCTTTGTGTATGGTTCAGCAGCCCCATCTGCATTGCAGGCCTTGGACCTAGTACTTCACAGTGGGGTCCGTTTAGCGACAGGGGCCTTTCGGACAAGTCCAGTGGAAAGCCTACTAGCCGAAGCTGGAGTCCTTCCCCTGCGATTTCGGCGGCGGCAGCTGTTGGCCTCCTATGCTGCCCATGTTCATGAGATACCACATCATCCGAATCGCAGGCTTCTTTTTTCAACTGCTGCACTTCCATCTCCACAACGACGACCGAGGTCGGGTCTTCCGATCGCGGTGCGTGTTCGTTCCGTCCTGTCGTCTCTTGAGTCCCTTCCTATCCCTCCTGCTTTTCACAGGCCTTACCGCATCGCTCCCTGGTCACTTTCACGTCCACAGCTTCGGCTGGACTTGGCGCATGTATCAAAAGCCTTTGTAGCGCCACTGAGTCTCCGTCGCCAGTTTCAGGCGGTTTTAGAGTCGTTCTATGGCGCGGACGTCGTGTACACGGATGGTTCTGTGGTTGACGGCCGTACTGGCTATGCATACGTCCATGGTGAGCATATCAAGGAGCATTCACTGCCCTGTGGAAGTAGCGTGTTCAGTGCGGAACTGGTTGCTATCTATCGTGCACTTGAACACTGCAGAGGTTGCCATGAGGAGTCTCTGGTCATCTGTTCTGACTCCCTTAGTGGTTTGCAAGCCCTCGGTAAATGTTTCCCGAAACATCCTTTGGTGCAATCCGTACAGGAGTCTCTTTCCAGGCTTGTTCGGTCTGGTCGCTCGGTGGTCTTTGTTTGGACCCCAGGCCACATCGGCATTCCTGGAAACGAACGTGTGGATCAGCTGGCTAAGCAGGCTACTTCCTCCAGTCCATTGGCTATTGGTCTTCCAGAGAGCGATCTCCGACTGGAGTTCCATCGGAAGATCCGTAGCCTGTGGGACTACGAGTGGGCTAACTCTGCTCACCCGAACAAGCTTCGTGCAGTGAAGCTCTCTACGGCCGCATGGAAGTCCTCACTGCGGTCGTCTCGTAGGGAATCTGTTGTTCTCTGCCACCTACGAATCGGCCACACATGGATGACGCATGGCCACCTTCTTCGGCGGGAGGACGCACCACAGTGTGACTGTGGCGCCCCCTTGACAGTAGTCCACATCCTGGTGGACTGTCCACTTTTATTTGTTTTGCGACAATCTTTTAATCTCCCAGATGCGCTTCCTTTTATGTTAGGAGACGATGCTGCTATGGTCGATCGTGTTTTAGGTTTTATTCGCGCAACTGGCTTATATGGGTCTATTTAGTGGTGGGGCCTATAAGCCCGCCCTGTCGGGCTTCACCCCCTCCAGAACAATAGGCCACTGTCATTTTATGGTTTGTGACTTGCTTTTTAACTACGGATTTTAAAGTGTGCAGAGTGGCTGGCTCATCCTGTATTATTTTGTGATCAGCCAGTTGTTGTTGTTATTTGGATGTTTAAGGGGGACAAAACTGCAATGGTCATCAGTCCCCCATTCCATTACAAAATGTCAAAAATAAAACTGCGGACGTCAAATGAATGCGCCCAGAGATTAAGTTTGCGAAGTGGGATGGAAATCCCACTGGGTCTATAAAACATCAACAAAACGGAGAAAAAACTAAAAGAAAAGGGGGTGAAAACACAAAGACACCTTACTACAAAGAGGCCGAAGGCAGTGGTTGACCGACCATAGGAATAAAAAAGGAAAAGTCAACCACTCGGCACTGCAAGGAAAAGACCAGTCATAGAGACTGATAAAAACCTCCTGCTCGAATAAAACTTAAAACTGAATTCGCTGCTGAAGCATCGTCACGTAAAATATCTGATAAAACGCCAGGAATGTTAAAACGACGCCGCAAGGCGGCTAAAAACGGGCAGTCCACTAGGATGTGGACTATTGTTAAGTGGGAGCCACAACGACACTGGGGCGGGGCCTCACCACGAAGGAGATGTCCGTGGGTGAGCCACGAATGGCCAATACGGAGTCGACACAGCACCACGGAGTCCCGGCGAGAGGCCAGCACGGAAGAACGCCATGCGGTGGTGGTCTCCTTGACTAGCCGAAGCTTGTTGGGTGTGCCCAGGCTATGCCACTCGGCATCCCAACGCTGATGTACGCGGTGGCGCAACAACGAACGGAGATCAGACGCCAGGAGGCCAATGTCCAAAATGGACGCACTGACTGCCTGCCTGGCAAGTCTGTCAACACGTTCATTGCCCGGGATGCCGACATGACCCGGGGACCAGACGAACACCACTGATCGCCCGGACTCTCCAATGGCACAAAGCGTCTCCTGTATGGCCAACACCAGAGGAGACCGCGGGTAACAGTGCTCCAGAGCTTGGAGGCTGCTCAGTGAGTCGCTGCAAACAACAAAAGACTCGCCGGAGCAGGACCGGATATGCATGAGAGCTCTGTGAATGGCCACCAGCTCTGCAGTGTAAACACTGCAGCCATTCGGCAAAGAGTGCTGTTCCACATGGTCACCATGAGTATAGGCATATCCCACACAGCCATCAACCATTGAACCATCTGTGTAGATCAGGTCATAACCACGGAACTCCGCTATGACAGCAGAGAACTGACGGCGGAGCGCCTCCAGTGGAACTGAGTCTTTGGGCCCCTGGGCCAAGTCCAGCCGAGTAGACGGCCTTGGCAAACACCACGGAGGTCTACGGGCACGGACCCTATAGGAAGTTGGAAGGGGAGAAGACTCAAGCTCTTGCAGGAGTGACTGAACCCGATAGGCAATGGTATGACCTAATCTGGGGCGTCGCTGATGGGGACGGACTGCCACATCAGGAAAGAGGAGACGATGGTTCGGGTGGCCTTGGGAGCAATACACATGGGCTGCATAAGCCGCAAGTAGGTGTTGGCGGCGGATCCCCAAGGGTGGAACCCCAGCCTCTACTAGTAAGCTGTTCACTGGGCTGGTGCGGAAGGCACCCGTCGCGATGCGAACCCCACAGTTGTGAATGGGGTCCAGGAGGTGCAGTGCCGAAGGTGCTGCAGACCCATAGGCAATGCACCCAAAATCGAGACGGGACTGCACCAGCGCTGTGTAAAGCCGCAACAGTGTGGAGCGGTCTGCACCCCAGGTCGTATGACCCAAGTGTCTGAGAAGGTTGAGATGGCGCCAGCACTTCCGTTTCAGCTGACGAATGTGGGGGAGCCACGTCAGCCGGGCATCAAAGACCAGTCCTAAAAAACGGTGAGTTTCCACTACCGTAAGTGGTTCGTCATTCAGATAAAGTTCAGGGTGTGGGTGGACGGTCCGACGCCGGCAGAAGTGCATCACTCTGGTCTTGGAGGCAGAAAACTGAAAGCCATGGGTAAGCGCCCAGTTCTGCGCCTTCCGAATAGCACCTTGCAACCTGCGCTCAGCAACTTGGGTGCTGCAGGAACTAAAAGAGAGACAAAAGTCGTTAGCATAAAGAGAGGGGGACACCGACGACCCAACCGCTGTGGCTAAACCGTTGATGGCGATTAAAAATAATGGGACGCTTAAAACGGAACCCTGAGGAACCCCATTTTCCTGGACATGAGAGGAGCTCAGAGAAGCACCAATTTGAACACGAAAGGTACGGACGGCTAAAAAATTCTGAATAAAAATCGGTAGGGAGCCCCGGAGGCCCCAGTCATATAAAGTGTTGAGGATGTGGCGTCGCCAGGTTGTATCGTATGCTTTGTGCATATCGAAGAAGACGGCAACAAGGTGTTGGCGCCGGGAAAAGGCTGTGCGGATTGCAGACTCGAGGTACACCAGATTATCGGTGGTAGATCGACCCTGGCGAAAACCGCCCTGGCATGGAGCCAATAATCCCCGAGTCTCAAGAATCCAACACAACCGCCGACTGACCATCCGCTCCAACAGTTTGCATGGCACGTTAGTCAGGTTAATGGGCCGATAGCTATCCAAGGAAAGAGGATGTTTGTCGGGCTTAAGCACTGGGATGATGATACTCTCCTGCCACTGTGACGGGAAAACACCATCACACCAAATGCGGTTATAGACCGCAAGTAGGGCACGCCGACTATCTGCTGAGAGATGTTTCAGCATCTGGCTATGGATGCTATCAGGCCCTGGCGCCGTGTCTGGGCATTGTCGAAGAGCACTGAGGAGCTCCCACTCAGTAAAGGGAGTGTTGTAAGATTCAGAGCGGCGGGTACGAAAGGAGAGAGACTGGCGTTCTACCCTCTCCTTTACTGCACGGAAGGCCGGTGGATAATTTGCGGAGGCAAAGGCACGACCATAATGCTCGGCAAACATCTCTGCAAGAGTGGCCGGGTCCGTACATAGGACTCCATTTGAGGAGATCCCAGGGATTCCTACTGGTGTCTGTAATCCCTGTAGCCGCCTGATCTTACTCCAGACCTGCGAGGCTGAGGTGCCTGTCCCAATAGTGGAAACATACCTCTCCCAGCACTCCTGTTTCCGTCTTCTTATTAACTGGCGAGCACGAGCGCGAAGCCGTTTAAAATTGATTAGGTGCTCCTGAGAGGGGTGCCGTTTGTATCGCTGTAAGGCCCGCCTGCGGTCTTTAATGGCCTCAGCGATCTCCGGCGACCACCACGGCACTGTCTTACGCCGTGGGCACCCTGATGTACGCGGAATGGTAGCGTTCGCAGCAGAAATAATGGACTGCGTGGCGCTCTCAACCACCACATCGATGGTATCGAGTGGGGGAGGGCCAACGATGGCAGCAGAGGTGTAGCCTTCCCAGTGAGCCCTATGGAGAGCCCACCGAGGAGAGCGTGCCGGAGACTGACGTTGTGGGAGTGACAAAAAGATCGGAAAATGGTCACTGCCGCACAAGTCATCATGGACACTCCAATGGATGGATGGCGGAAGGCTGTGGCTGCATATCGACAGATCAATGGCCGAGAATGTGCCGTGTGCCACACTGAAATATGTGGGGGCACCTGTATTCAAGAGGCAGAGGTCGAGCTGAGAAAGCAGGTCCTCGACAACTCTGCCACGGCCAGAGATCGTAGAACCACCCCACAGGGGATTGTGGGCATTAAAGTCCCCCAATAGCAAAAAAGGTGGCGGGAGTTGTGAGAGAAGTGCAGCCAAGACAGCCATAGAGACATCGCCATCAGGAGGGAGGTAGAGACTGCAGACAGTAATCTCTTGTGTTGTCCTTACCCTAACAGCCACCGCTTCCAACGGTGTCTGAAGGAGCACAGGTGCACTATATACAGAGGTAAGGACATACACACACACTCCACCTGACACCCTGTTATACTGGCTACGATTGCAGAAGTATCCCCTATAGCCCCGAAGAGCAGGGGTCCGCATTGCCGGAAACCAGGTTTCCTGCAGGGCAATGCAGAGAGCAGGTGTAACGCTCAGAAGTTGTCGTAGCTCAGCCAGGTGGGTGAAAAAACCGCCGCAGTTCCATTGGAGGATGACAGAATCCGACAGCTGGGAAGGCATGAATGAAAAACAAGTTAAGAATCACACCTCGACATCTTTTGTAGCCACCGGTAGCGATGCATCAGGTCCGATGTCCATTGCATCTGATGCATCCAAGAGAGCAAGGTCCTCGGGGGATGCGAGTATCTCCACCTCGTCCTCAGAGGCAGAGGTGGAGGGGGTGGGTGGCACAGTGGCCACCGTGGAATCTTTTGACTTATCCTTTCTCTCCTTTTTCTTTCGAACCCTCGAGTCCCTCGGGGGCTTCGCTGGAAGGAGGGGCTTCGCAGACTCAACCTCCGTCTCAGTGACAGAGGGAGAGTGCAACGCCCTGCGGCCAGCAGCCGGCGACGGTGCCTGCTGCTGCCGGCCAGTGCCGGTACCGGCACTGGAGGAAGCCGCAGAAGGGAGCGTCCCGAGGGTCCCCTTCTGAATGAGGGCAGCCGGAGAAGTTTGAATCTTCTCCGACGGAGGGTTGGGGGCTGCTCCCGAAGCAAGTGCCTTGGGAGCAGGAGGAGGAATGGAGCCCCCGGCCATTGTGGGGGCAAGCGTGAGTGGACGGCCCTGAGGGCCGGCAGATGGTGGAACACTAGTGTCTGCTGCAGGTTTAGATGCGGATGGCGACGATGTCACTGCTGCGAAAGAGGCAGTCATGGTAACGGGGTGAAGTCGCTCATACTTCTTTCGAGCCTCAGAATACGAAAGTCGGTCCAAGGTCTTAAGTTCCATAATTTTCCGTTCCTTACGAAGAACGGTGCAATCCGACGAACAAGGAGGATGATGCAAGCCACAATTCACGCAGATGGGAGGCGGTGTGCATGGCGCGTCCGGGTGTTCTGGACGTCCACAGTCCCTGCATGTAGCGTTGAAAGTACATCTAGAGGACATGTGGCCGAATTTCCAGCATTTGAAGCATCTCATAGGGGGAGGAATGTAAGGTTTCACGTCGCACCGGTAAACCATTACCTTGACCTTCTCAGGCAGGTTATCGCCTTCAAAGGCCAGGATGAAGGCACCGGTGGCAACCTTGTGATCCTTTGACCCCCTATGGACACGCCGGACGAAGTGGACTCCTCTACGCTCCAAGTTCTCGCGTAACTCGTCGTCGGACTGTAACAAAAGGTCTCGGTGGAAAATTATACCTTGGACCATATTTAGCGACTTGTGTGGTGTGATGCTCACAGGGATATCACCCAGCTTGTCGCAGGCAAGTAACGCCCGCGACTGAGCCGGGGAAGCTACTTCTATGAGCACCGCGCCGCTTCGCATCTTGGACAATCCGGAAACTTCACCGTACTTGTCCTCAAGAAGTTGCACAAAGAAAAGAGGCTTCGTAGATGTGAACGACTCACCATCCGTGCGGCTGCATACAAGAAATTTTGGAGAGTATGGCTCATTCGCAGATCTAGCCCGACGTTCCTCCCACGGTGTAGGCAGGGAAGGGAACGAACGGGGGTTACATCCAGCAGCATTATAATCTCCTCTTCCACGCTTAGAGACGCCGTTTTCGCGACCGGCCACGCTTTTGCTTGCTCGTTTCATTGTCGTCCCACGAGCAGCTAGGGAAAAGAGGTCCACCCAGGCAGAGCCCCGCTTGCCTGGGTAAGCCTTATACAACTGAGGTGCGGCAGGTTCCTCAGAGGTTGCTCGCTAGCGGCTGATCAACCTCAACAGCCATGCATCTCCTCGGCACGTAGCACACCTTGAGATTGAGGGGTTTTTTATAGAGGTTTGTACCGTCCTCGCGACCCGGGCGATTAAGCCAAGATCCCCGGGCTCTGAAACGTACAACGTTCCACCGTCGCGCCGAACGATGGTTGTTGAGGCTCGCACAGAGCTTACGGTGTAGCGGACTGTTGGCGCGACACAGCCCACAGCTCAGGACCCCGGGTTCGCCAAGCCCGTACTCAGCAAATTAATGCTGAGCCCCTGAGGGGGCCCCCTTGTTGTGGAGCAAGGAGTCCGCGCTCTTCAAGGATCCACATAAGCTGCCGACCCACCATACGTTCGAAGAGCTTGCAGAGAACGTTGGTGAGGCTGATCGGACGGTAATTGTCAGCCACCAGGGGATCTGCACCAGGTTTCAGCACCGGGATGATAGTGCTTTCCCGCCACTGCGACGGGAAAGTGCCCTCTGTCCATAGATGGTTGAACAGGGCGAGAATGCGGCGTTCAAACTCTGGTGAAAGGTGTCGGAGGAATTGGCCGTGAATCCTATCAGGTCCTGGAGTTGTATCAGGACACGCAGCAAGGGCAGTTCGGAACTCCCACTCAGTAAACGGGTCGTTGTATATTTCCCGACGACGAGTGCGGAAAGAGAGCTGTTTCCGCTCGGCCCGCTCTTTGAGGGAGCGGAAGTAAGTACTGTACATGGCAGTCGCAGAGCATTGTGCGTAGTGGTCTGCCATGTGCTCGGCGATAGCTGTCGGGAGCGTGCAGAGGACACCCTGGATGGTGAGGGACGGGATTCCTGTCGGCGGGCGGTATCCGAAGACGCGTCGGACTTGCGTCCATACCTTAGTCAGGGAGGTGCGGGAGCCGATACTGGCTACATACCGTTCCCAGGAATCCTGCTTACTCTGCTGTACGAGTCGTCAAGCACGCGCACGGAGCCGTTTAAAGGCCACCAAATTCTCCACGGATGGGTGGCATCGATGGCGCTGGAGCGCTCGCCGACGTTCCCGGATGGCCTCAGCAATCTCCGGTGTCCACCAAGGCACGGACCTATGCCTAGGGGAACCGGTGGTTTGCGGAACTGCTACCTCAGCGGCCCGGACAATATTATCAGTCACCTGCTGGACTGCATTGTCAATGTCATCTGGCAGTGGTGCAGTGATGACAGCGGTTGAAGTATAAACTGGCTAGACAGCCCTACGGAGACACCAACGGGGTAAGCTGTCTGCAGCTTGGTACTGCGGGAGCGACACAAAGATTGGAAAGTGGTCGCTACCACACAGGTCCTCATGCACACGCCAACCAAAGTGTGGTCGAAGGCTGGGGCTGCAGACGGAGAGGTCGATCGCTGAATACGTGCCCTGTGCCACGCTAAAATGCGTGGGGGCACCTGTATTCAGGAGGCAAAGGTCGTGTTGCGCCAACAATGTCTCAACATCCCTACCGCGGCCTGTGGTCTGGAGTCCACCCCACAGAGGGTTGTGGGCATTGAAGTCCCCCAAAAGGAGGAATGGTGGAGGAAGTTGCGAGACCAGAGCAGTAAGGGTGTTGAGAGACACGGCCTCATCCGGAGGAAGGTACAAGCTGCAGACAGTGAATTCTTGCGTTACCCGAATTCTGACAGCCACTGCCTCAAGAGTGGTTGTGAGGGGCACGGGGGCACTTGGGACAGTGTCCAGGATATATAGGCACACACCGCCAGACACCCTGTCGTAAAGTGTCCTGTTGCGGTAGTAGCCCCGATACCCATGGAGGGCAGGGGTGCGCTGTGCTGGAAACCATGTCTCCTGTAGGGCGATACAAAATGCCGGGTAGCGGTACAGTAGTTGTCGCAGCTCAGCCAGGTGATTAAAGAAGCCGCCACAATTCCACTGGAGAATAAGTCGTTCTCCACGCTCAAAGGCCATAAAAGAAAAAGAAAAGAAGATCATTCCATAGTAACATCTGCTGCTTTATGATCAGGCTCAACAGAATCTAAGACCATAGACTCAGATGAACCTGGTTGTTGTTGTTGTTGTTGTTGGGTTTTTGTAGGGACTAAACAACGACGGTTATCAGTCCCTTTTTCCAGTCCAAGAGATAAAACATTGTGTTAAGCGATCCGAAGTGAATGCACTAACAAGTCAAAGTTTAAAACTTACAGACTAATAGAAAGAAAGGATACGATTAAAAACGAAGAAGGGATAAAACAGCTGAAACATTACAAGAGTGTATTTGCTGGGTGGTCACAAGGATATAAGGAACACACCCAGCCACTCTGGAACACGTTAAAACCGCCTACCTAACAGACTTAAGCAGGCGGAGGACAGAGATATGACAGACAAAGACAAACTTTAAAGTGACTTGTAAAGTCCACACTCACGCATAAAATTTAAAACAGAGTCAACCGTGGAGGTATTGTCAGCTAATGCTAGCTGCAAAGTGTCAGGAAGATTAAAATAGCGTCGTGTTGCGGCTAAATGGCGACATTCAATTAAGATGTGGGCGACCGTCAAAGGCGCACCACATCGACACTGAGGAGGGTTCTCGCGACGCAGGAGATGACCATGCGTAAGCCAAGTATGGCCTATACGGAGTCGGCAAAGGACGACCGACTCCCTGCGAGAAGCCCTCAGGGACGTCTTCCATGCTGCGGTAGACGGCTTGATAGCACGGAGCTTATTCGGTTCGGTCGAATCTGCCCATTCAGAATTCCAAACCCTTAAGACCTTGCGGGTCAACTGGGTTTGGAGGTCGGAAACTGGGAGGCCAATATCCAGGGACCGCGAAGTAGTGGCCTGCTTGGCCAGCTCATCGACGCGTTCATTGCCCGGTATACCTATGTGGCCCGGAGTCCAGACAAAGGTGACAGAACGGCCTGACTCGCCAAGGGCAAAGACAGCATCTTGAATGACTCGCACTACTGTGTTTTTCGGTAGAAACTGGTCGAGGGCCTGTAAGCCACTCAGGGAGTCGCTACAGATGACGAACGACCCCCTGGGGTGAGCTCTGAGGTGTTCAAGAGCTCTCAAAATACCGACCAGTTCTGCGGTGAAGATGCTGCTTCCACAAGGCAATGACCGCTGTTCGATGTGGTCACCATGGATAAAGGCATATCCAGCATGGCCATCGACCAAAGAACCGTCTGTGTACACAATGTTTGCTCCGTGAAACGTATCCATCAGTGCATAGAACCGGCGACGGAGAAGCAGTGGTGAAATCGAGGCTTTTGAATCCTGGGACAAGTCCAGCCGAAGCTCCAGGCGAGGAATTTTCCAGGGGGGGATACGGAGGGAGTAATGGTAAGGTGGAGGAAGGGGTAAGGAATCAAGTGAGGAGAGAAGGGAACGGACGCGGACCGCAATCGGGAGACCCGACCTGGGCCGACGTCGTGGGGAAGGGAGTGCAGAAAGTGGGAAGAGAAGCCTGTGGTTCGGATGGCGGGGTGAAGCATGAACCCGGGCAATGTAGCTCACCAACAGCCGTTGCCGGCGATATCGCAGAGGGGGAACACCAGCTTCAGCTAGAAGGCTCGTTACGGGACTGGTGCGAAAAGCCCCTGTTGCGAGCCGCACGCCTGTGTGGTGAACGGGGTCTAGGACCCGCAAGGCAGAAGGAGCTGCTGAGTCGTACACCAAGCTCCCGTAATCAAGCCGCGACAGAATAAGAGACTTATAGAGCTGAAGAAGGGTGGAACGTGCTGCTCCCCAACTAGTATGGCTGAGGCACCGTAGGACATTTAAATGCCGCCAACACTTCTGTCTCAGCTGACGTAGGTGTGGCACCCATGTCAGCCGGGCATCGAAGACCATGCCCAGGAAGCGATGTGTTTCCTCAACCTGAAGTAGTTCACCACCCAGGTAGAGCTCTGGGTCAGGGTGAACTACCCGACGGCGACAGAAGTGCATCACGCAGGTTTTTCGGGCGGAGAACTGAAAGCCGTGAGTAGAAGCCCATGAGTGGGCCTTTCGGATGGCACCCTGCAGCCGCCGTTCAGCTACGCCGATGCTAACTGAGCTGAAATACAAGCAGAAGTCATCGGCGAACAGGGAGCAACTGACCGATGACCCCACAGCCGCAGCAAGACCATTTATCGCCACTAAAAACAATGGAACGCTGAGGACGGAGCCCTGTGGGACACCGTTCTCTTGAATACGTGGGGAGCTAAAAGACGCCCCAACCCTCACCCGGAACGAGCGATGGGAGAGGAAATTATGAATAAAAATAGGAAGGGCACCCCGTAGGCCCCAGTCATGAAGAGTTGTTAAAATATGGTGGCGCCAGGTGGTGTCATACGCCTTTCGAAGGTCGAAAAATACAGCAACTAAATGTTCACGCCTAGCGAAGGCAGTGCGAATGGCCGACTCCAATGACACGAGGTTGTCAATGGTAGAACGGCCCTGGCGAAAGCCCCCTTGTTGTGGAGCAAGGAGTCCGCGCTCTTCAAGGATCCACATAAGCCGCCGACTCACCATACGTTCGAAGAGCTTGCAGAGAACGCTGGTGAGGCTGATCGGACGGTAATTGTCAGCCACCAGGGGATCTGCACCAGGTTTCAGCACCGGGATGATAGTGCTTTCCCGCCACTGCGACGGGAAAGTGCCCTCTGCCCATAGATGGTTAAAGAGGGCGAGAATGCGGCGTTGAAACTCTGGTGAAAGGTGTCGGAGGAATTGGCCGTGAATCCTATCAGGTCCTGGAGTTGTATCAGGACACGCAGCAAGGGCAGTTCGGAACTCCCACTCAGTAAACGGGTCGTTGTATATTTCCCGACGACGAGTGCGGAAAGAGAGCTGTTTCCGCTCGGCCCGCTCTTTGAGGGAGCGGAAGTCATCACTGTACATGGCAGTCGCAGAGCATTGTGCGTAGTGGTCTGCCATGTGCTCGGCGATAGCTGTCGGGAGCGTGCAGAGGACACCCTGGATGGTGAGGGACGGGATTCCTGTCGGCGGGCGGTATCCGAAGACGCGTCGGACTTGCGTCCATACCTTAGTCAGGGAGGTGCGGGAGCCGATACTGGCTACATACCGCTCCCAGGAATCCTGCTTACTCTGCTGTACGAGACGTCGAGCACGCGCACGGAGCCGTTTAAAGGCCACCAAATTCTCCACGGATGGGTGGCGTCGATGGCGCTGGAGCGCTCGCCGACGTTCCCGGATGGCCTCAGCAAACTCCGGTGTCCACCAAGGCACGGACCTATGCCTAGGGGAACCGGTGGTTTGCGGAACTGCTACCTCAGCGGCCCTGACAATATTATCAGTCACCTGCTGGACTGCATTGTCAATGTCATCTGGCAGTGGTGCAGTGATGACAGCAGTTGAAGTATAAACTGGCCAGACAGCCCTACGGAGACACCAACGGGGTAAGCTGTCTGCAGCTTGGTACTGCGGGAGCGACACAAAGATTGGAAAGTGGTCGCTACAACACAGGTCCTCATGCACACGCCAACCAAGGTGTGGTCGAAGGCTGGGGCTGCAGACGGAGAGGTCGATCGCTGAATACGTGCCCTGTGCCACGCTAAAATGCGTGGGGGCACCTGTATTCAGGAGGCAAAGGTCTTGGTGCGCCACCAATGTCTCAACATCCCTACCGCGGCCTGTGGTCTGGAGTCCACCCCACAAAAGGTTGTGGGCGTTGAAGTCCCCCAAAAGGAGGAATGGTGGGGGAAGTTGGGAGACCAGAGCGGTAAGGGTGGTGAGAGACACGTCCTCATCCGGTGGAAGGTACAAGCTGCAGACAGTGAATTCCTGAGTTGCCCGGATTCTAACAGCCACTGCCTCAAGAGTGGTGTTGAGCGGCACCGGGGCACTGGGTACAGTGTCCAGGACGTACAGACAGACGCCACCAGACACCCTATCGTATATGGGCCTGTTACGGTAATAGCCCCGATACCCACGAAGGGCAGGGGTGCGCTGTGCTGGAAACCATGTCTCCTGTAGGGCGATACAAAGTGCCGGGTAGCGGTACAGTAGTTGTCGCAGCTCAGCCAGGTGATTAAAGAAGCCGCCGCAATTCCACTGGAGAATAAGTCGTTCTCCACGCTCGAAAGCCATAAAAGAAAAAGAAAAGAAGATCATTCCATAGGAACATCTGTTGCTTTATGATCAGGCTCAACAGAATCTAAGACCATAGACTCAGATGAACCTGGTTGTGCAGAGCTCCTATGGTCAGGCGAATCAAGAAGTGCGAGATCCTCAGCGGAGGCGAGGATCTCGACTTCATCCTCTGAAGCAGAGGATGTGGGTGTGGGTGGCTTGGAGGCCACCAAAGAATCCTTTTTCTTCTTTTCTTTTCGTCTACCCTCTCGCTGGCCCTTGGGTGTTGAGGGCCGTAGGGGCTTCTCAGACGGGGCGGCAGGAGCTGACGAAGAGCAGGAGGCCCTTCGATCAGCCGCCGGGGGATCCTTCAGCCATTTGCTGGGATCCACCTTCCCACGAGGAGAAGCCTCGGAAGGGAGTGTCCCATGGGACCCCTTCCGGGCGAGAGGAGCCGGAGAAGGTTGTTTTTTCTCCGGCTGTGGAGTGGGGACCGGCGTCCCCTGAGATAGTTTATCTGTTGCTCCCAACGTGAAGAGTGTGGGAGCAACCGAAGGAGTGGCGCCCCCAACTGCCAAGGGGGCAGGTGTAGTGGTTCGGGCCTGGGGGCCCGCTGGCATTGATGGTACAGGTGGTCTGGAGATCGATGGGGAAGCTACAGAGGCGTATGAGGTGGTCATGGTCACAGGATGGAGCTTTGTATACTTACGTCTGGCCTCTGCATATGTCAGCCGGTCCAGGGTCTTGTACTCCATGATCTTACGCTCTTTGTGGAGTACAGAACAGTTGGGAGAACATGGAGGATGCTGCTGGTTGCAATTGACGCAAACTGGAGGTGGGGTACAGGGGGCGTCCGGGTGGGACGCACGCCCACACTCCCGACATGTTGGGTTGGCATCACATCGGGAGGACATATGACCGAACCTCCAGCACTTGAAGCAGCGCATAGGGGGAGGGACGTAGGGCTTTACGTCGATCCGGTAGACCATCACCTTGACCTTCTCAGGCAATGAATCGCCCTCGAAAGCCAAGATGAAGGCACCGGTGGCTACCCTGTTGTCCTTCGGACCCCTATAGATGCGCCGGATGAAATGCACACCTCGCCGCTCCAAGTTAGCTCGTAATTCGTCGTCAGATTGCAACAAGAGATCCCTGTGGAATATGATACCCTGGACCATATTTAAGCTCTTATGTGGCGTAATGCTAACGGAAACATCACCCAGCTTGTCACAGGCTAGCAAAGCCCGTGACTGGGCCGGGGATGACGTCGTTATGAGAACTGAGCCAGATCGCATCTTCGACAAACCATCGACCTCTCCATATTTATCTTCTAAATTTTCCACAAAGAACATCGGCTTTGTGGACATGAAAGATTCCCCATCGGTTCGCGTACACACCAAATACTTAGGGGCATAAGCCTCACCTTGCGTTTTGGCCCTACGTTCCTCCCACGGTGTAGACAGGGAAGGAAACGTTTGGGGGTCATACTGCGTAGCATTGTATTCGCTTCTACCGCGCTTAGAGACGGCGGTTATACGTCCGCCAACGTTTCGTGTTCGTTTCATGGTGTTCCCACGAGCAGCTAGGGAAATAAGCGTCCACCCAGACAGAGCCCCGCGTGCCTGGGTAAGCCTTGTACAACTGAGGTGCGGCAGGTTCCTCAGAGGTTGCTCGCTAGCGGCTGTTCAACCTCAACAGCCATGCATCTCCTCGGCACGTAGCACACCTTGAGATTGAGGGGTTTTTTAGAGAGGTTTTTACCGTCCTCGCGACCCGGGCGATTAAGCCAAGATCCCCGGGCTCTGAAACGTACAACGTTCCACCGTCGCGCCGAACGATGGTCGTTGAGGCACGCACAGAGCTTACGGTGTAGCGGACTGTTGGCGCGACACAGCCCACAGCTCAGGACCCCGGGTTCGCCAAGCCCGTACTCAGCAAATTAATGCTGAGCCCCTGAGGGGGAACCTGGTTGTGCAGAGCTCCTATGGTCAGGCGAATCAAGAAGTGTGAGATCCTCAGCGGAGGCGAGGATCTCGACTTCATCCTCTGAAGCAGAGGATTGGGTGTGGGTGGCTTGGAGGCCACCAAAGAATCCTTTTCCTTCTTTTCTTTTCTTCTACCCTCTCGCTGGCCCCTGGGTGTTGAGTTCCGTAGGGGCTTCTCAGACGGGGCGCCAGGAGCTGACGAAGAGCAGGAGGCCCTTCGATCAGCCGCCGGGGGATCCTTCAGCCATTTGCTGGGATCCACCTTCCCACGAGGAGAAGCCTCGGAAGGGAGTGTCCCATGGGACCCCTTCCGGGCGAGAGGAGCCGGAGAAGGCTGTTGTTTCTCCGGCGCTGGGGTGGGGACCGACGTCCCCCGCAATGGTTTGTCCGTTGCTCCCAACGAGAAAAGTGTGGGAGCAACCGAAGGAGTAGTACCCCCAACTGTCAAGGGGGCTGGTGCAGTAGTTCGGGCCTGGGGGCCCGGTGGCATTGTGGCACAGATGGTCTGGTGACTGACGAAGCTACTGTGGCGTAAGACGTTGTCATGGTGACAGGATGGAGCTTCAAATATTTGCGTCTGGCCTCTGCGTATGTCAGCCGGTCCAGGGTCTTATACTCCATGATCTTGCGCTCTTTGTGGAGTACAGTACAGTCGGGTGAACAAGGAGGATGCTGCTGATTGCAATTGACGCACACTGGAGGTGGGGTACAGGGGGCGTCTGGATGGGATGCATGCCCACACTCCCGACATGTTGGATTAGTGTCACATCGGGAGGACATGTGACCAAACCTCCAGCACTTGAAGCAGCGCATAGGGGGAGGAACGTAAGGCTTCACGTCCACCCGGTAAACCATCACCTTGACTCTCTCAGGCAATGAATCGCCCTCGAAAGCCACGATGAAGGCACCGGTGGCAACCCTCTTGTCCCTCGGACCCCTATAGATACGGCGGATGAAGTGCACACCTCGCCGCTCCAAGTTTGCTCTCAATTCATCGTCTGATTGAAGCAGCAGATCCCTGTGGAAAATGATGCCCTGGACCATGTTTAAGGTCTTATGTGGTGTAACGGAAACGGAAACATCACCCAGCTTGTCACAGGCTAGCAAAGCCCGTGACTGGGCTGGGGATGACGTCGTTATTAAAACGGATCCAGACCTCATTTTTGACAATCCATCGACCTCTCCATATTTGTCTTCTAGATGCTCCACAAAGAACATTGGCTTTGTGGACATGAAAGATTCCCCATCTGTACGGCTACACACTAAATACTTTGGGGTGTAAGCCTCGCCTTGAATTTTGGCCCTACGTTCCTCCCACGGTGTAGACAGGGAAGGAAACGTTTGGGGGTCATACTGTTCTGCGTTGTAATCGCTTCTACCGCGCTTAGAGACGGCGGTTGTACGTCCGCCAACGTTTCGTGGTCTTTTCATCGTGTTCCCACGAGCAGCTAGGGAAATAAGGGTCCACCCAGGCAGAGCCCCGCTTGCCTGGGTAAGCCTTATACAACTGAGGTGCGGCAGGTTCCTCAGAGGTTGCTCGCTAGCGGCTGTTCAACCTCAACAGCCATGCATCTCCTCGGCACGTAGCACACCTTGAGATTGAGGGGTTTATTAGAGAGGTTTGTACCGTCCTCGCGACCCGGGCGATTAAGCCAAGATCCCCAGGCTCTGAGACGTACAACGTTCCATCGTCGCGCTGAACGATGGTCGTTGAGGCACGCACAGAGCTTACGGTGTAGCAGACTGTTGGCGCGACACAGCCCACAGCTCAGGACCCCGGGTTCGCCAAGCCCGTACTCAGCAAATTAATGCCGAGCCCCTGAGGGGTGGGGGAAGTTGGGCGACCAAGGCAGCGAGGTCGACGGGAGAGAAGGCATCATCTGGTGGAAGGTAGAGAGAGCAGATGGTAAAATCCTGTAAGAACTGGAGCTGTACAGCGACTGCCTCTAGAGGTGTTTGTAGAGGCACTGCAGCACTGGGGACAGAAATGTGGACAAACAGAGACGCCACCGGAAACTCTGTTGTAGACATTTCAGTTCTTAAAGTAGCCCCGATAGCCTCGGAGGGCTGCGGTCCTCTCGACCGGAAACAACGTTTCCTGCAAGGCAAGAGAGATGGCAGGGAAGCGGCAGAGTAATTGCCGCAGCACAGGCAGGTGGCGGTAAAACCGCCACAATTCCACTGCAAGATGTTGTTTGCAGTCTGCTGAGTAGCCATAATTTAAGTTGTTAAATGGTCATTCAGCAGGGGCATCTGCTGCCGACTCTGCAGACTCTGCAGGATCCAGAACCATCGGTTCAGGCGACCCAAATATGGCGAGATCCACAGGTGATGCGAGGATCTCCACCTCGTCTTCAGAGGCCGAAGAGGTGACAGAGCGGTCCTTCTGAGGCACTGATGATGCCTCCTTCACGTCCTTTTTCTTCGGCTTCTTTTTGCCCTCTCGCTGGCCCTTTGGTGTCAAGGGCTGGGAGGGCTTCCCAGAAGTGGCATTAGTGATCGTTGAAGAGCCAGAAGCCCTTCGACCAGCAGATTTTGGATCCTTCAGCCAAAGGCTGGGATCCCCTGGTGCACCCTGGGACTCCCCAGAAGGGAGCGTCCCGAAGGACCCCTTCTGAGGGAGAGGTGCCGGAGGAAGCTTTTGCTTCTCCGACTGGGGGTTGCGGACTGGTGTCCCCGATGGTTGTGGGGTAATTGCCCCCACAACAGGTGCTGCAGCAGCAGATGGAGCATCACCCCCACCTAACGAGGGGGGAAGTGGTAGTTTTGTGGCCCCTAGGGCCCACAGGAGGAAGCCATACCTTGGTAGGTGTCGTACCCGTAGTGCGCGGGGACGACGTTACTACAGCATAAGAGGTGGTCATGTTTACCGAATGGAGCCGCTCATATTTCTTTATCGCCTCATTGTACGATAGTCGGTCCCAGGTCTTAATCTCCATTATTTTTCGTTCTTTGTGGAGAACTTTACAGTCTGGAGAGCAAGGTGGATGCATCTGGTTGCAGTTCACACAGACGGGAGGTGAGGTGCAGGGAGCATCCGGATGAGATTGACGTCCACATTCCCTGCACACAGGGCTAGAAGTGCACCGGGAGGGCATATGCCCGAACTTCCAGCACCTGAAGCACCTCATAGGGGCAGGACGTACGGTGTAATGTCGCACCGGTAGATCATTACCTTGACCTTCTCAGGCAGTGTATCGCCTTGGAAGGCCAGGATGAATGCACCGGTGGCAACCTTGTTATCTCTTGGTCCCCTATAGACACGTCTGACAAAGTGAAAACCTCTGCACTCCAGGTGGAGACGTAGCTCGTCATCAGACTGCGACAGCAAGTCTCGATGGTAGATACGGCCTTGGACCATATTGAGGGTCTTGTGGGGAGTGACACTGACAGGAATATCACCCAGCTTGTCACAGGCCAATAATGCCCTGGACTGGGCTGGGGATGCCGTCTGTATCAGAACAGCCCCACTTCTCATTTTCGAGAAAGACTCCACCTCACCATACTTGTCCTCGAGATGTTCAACGAAGAACTCTGGTTTGGTGGACAAGAAAGAGTCTCCATCAGTTCGGGGAAAAAACAAGGTATTGCGGCGAATATGGATCGGAACTGTGTAAAGCTTTGCGCTCTTCCCATGGTGTAGTCAGAGAAGGGAACGTCTTAGGGTCATATACCGTTGCATCAAAATCGGACTTTCCTTGCTTAGAAACGGCGTTTTTGCGACCGCCCACGCTATTTATAGCTCGTATCATTTCCGTCCCACGAGCAGCTAGCGAAAAAGAGGTCCACCCAGACAGAGCCCCGCTTGCCTGGGTAAGCCTTATACAACTGAGGTGCGGCAGGTTCCTCAGAGGTTGCTCGCTAGCGGCTGTTCAACCTCAACAGCCATGCATCTCCTCGGCACGTAGCACACCTTGAGATTGAGGGGTTTTTTATAGAGGTTTGTACCGTCCTCACGACGCGGGCGATTAAGCCAAGATCCCCGGGCTCTGAAACGTACAACGTTGGTCGTTGAGGCACGCACAGAGCTTACGGTGTAGCGGACTGTTGGCGCGACACAGCCCACAGCTCAGGACCCCGGGTTCGCCAAGCCCGTACCCAGCAAATTAACGCTGAGCCCCTGAGGGGACTTCCATAGGAATCAAGCGAGGAACGATTGAAAATATCTAAGGCCGTGTACTAGGATCTTCAGAACCTTAAACCTCTGTGTGGACCTCAAGGGAGAGCATATTTGGACAGTCTTAAATGTGGTGAATAATCGGTCTCTTTATAGGATAGGTATACTGTTAATCGTTCAATTAAATGTGTTAATATGTACACGAAGACGTTGACTTTTAAATAGGCCTCATTTCTTAAAAGCCCTCATTTATCTATGTAATATTAACTTCAGCTTATTTTAAATCAATAAGTCGATTATTGACATTCCCCATTTTCGACCTGTTTCTGTGTATAAATGTGCGAATGAAATCAATGTTTATTGCAATATTGCCTGATTACTTTTTCTAAACAGTGTTTTCAAACGCTCCAAAAATAAATATTTTAAGTTTATTTGTACATATGTATAAAAACCATTTAAACAACTAATTCGCCGTTCTCTCAAAATCTAGTTTTTCTGACATTCTCCCTTTTTCTCCTGGTGTCTTCATATTCATATATCCGTTTCAAAGAATCCATTTTGTAATTGTAATTGCTAAGTATTGTCCTTGCACGAAAGCTCAAATAAAATAAAGTAAAATGAAATTACAAAACAGCGTGCCGATGCCTAACTTCTCTCATCAATGGCTCCTTCAGAATAGCGAGGAAACAACTGAAAAGAAATCTAAAGAAACCCGAAGTGACGGTGTCCTCCTCATGACGTGCTTTGACGCTCGATGGAGCAGAAGCCGGACCTCGCTTTACTAGAATGTTCACTGCGGACCACAGCTGCAGGCAGCCTACCGGCGACCCCTAACCTGTGTAAACAGGCTGCGAGAACAGTCAGCTGGGAACGCGGCGCTGTTTTCTGTTTGCGTGCGCAACAGTTCGCTGGAATGAACGACCCGTGTGTTTGTTATCGGGCCGGCGCGAAACTCCGCGGGGTGGGCCCTGCAGCCACCCCTAAACCACCCCCTCTACCACCTACCACCTCTTGCAACCCCCCACAAACAGCCCCCACTCCAGTTCTCTCTCTCTCTCTCTCTCTCTCTCTCTCTCTCTCTCTCTCTCTCTCTCTCTCTCTCTCTCTCTCTCTCTCTCTCTCTCTCCTGATTCCATTTCGCGTTCCGTATCGCACCCACAGTGCAGCGAAATTTTGCACGCATTTCTCGCAATGTGATATAATGAGAAATGTGTGTCCGCCGTTGGCTCCTCAATAGTGTGCGTTAGAGCCAAGTAGAGAAACTTCTGAATAATTGTACACAATGAGAGTAGAGTAGTGCATCGGTGGAAGGAACTTAATAGTATTAATTAGCAATGTCGGAGCTGCTGCATTAATTAGATTCGACGTTAAGAGCGTCTGAAATTGGCGATACGGCTGATTTTGACATGCGGAATATCTAGAATGCACTTGCTTGGAAGGAAATAAGACGTTTGTAGCCTTTCCTCCAACGTAATTAAATATCTCCCTTAAGCAACTTTTGACGAAAGCGAGGACAAATTTGGGAACGGAATGAAAGCTCTAGGAAAAGAAATAAAAACTTCGCTATTAGTAGAAAATAGGAAACAAATTCCTTACATATATATAGATTATGAACGTATCTGCTACTAGTGAAAGTCCGGCAGTCAACTGAATTGACTGCTCTTCTAGATATTACGAATTATGATTAAGAATATCTGTGCAAAGGTATCTGCTCTAAAACAACCCATCGGTGGTATGAATACAATATAGGACCCACCGGTATCTCCATCCTAAAGATTCAACTAGATTCTCTAATAAAATACTGATATGGTCCAGGATACCACGCCACAAATGAAATATGTATATATAAATCTGTATTCTGTATTGTACTTGATGCCTTTGTCCAGTTGTAACATATTTCCGTCACTCATGGTAATATCATCAGTCTACAAATATTTTTAAAAATTGATTCTAACGCCAATATCAAACAGCGATGAATATCGATCAAATATAGCATAGAGCATTATTATTCACTTCGTAGTTACTTCACTGCATGCGCAGATCTATCGATGATACACTGACACACTTAAGCCGCTTCTGAATAAGATGTTGAAATTAATTCGAGGCACTGAATTAAATTTTTCGAGCCCGGGATCTCCCATCTACTATCAAATTGCTTCACCCACACTTTTATTGTTGTTGTTGTTGCTGCTGTGTATTAAGGGGACTAAACATCTAGGTCATCAGTCCACTGTTACTAGCTCAGAGTCCACTGCCAAGAACGACAAAAATTAAACAAAACTCTAAAAATGATCACGCACATAAGGGACAGGTTGACAATGGACAAACCTCTGATAACTTAAATCGAAGACACACAGAAATGGTAAAAGGAAGTCAGGAATAAAACTGGATAGCAGAGTACCTTGGCTGGCTGATCACAAAGAAAAAACAGGATGAGCCAGCCATACTGCATACACGAAGAACCCCTAAGGGCGGAAAAGGTAAAAAACGGGATTGGTGGTGGCCTAAGATGTCAGGCCACAGCACCTACCGTTAGATAGAGTCATAAAAACCAGCAGCGCGGATAAAACCTAAAACTTTGTTAGCCATAGAGGCGTCGTCTCCTAAAACTAAAAGTAGTGTGTCTGGAAGAGTAAAATAGTGCCGCAGGTCGGCTAAAAGCGGACAGTCCATCAAAAGATGGGCCACTGTCAATACAGTGCCACATCGACACACGGGTGGAGCCTCACGCCGAAGAAGATACCCGTGGGTGAGCCACGTATGTCCAATCCGGAGGCGACAGAGGACAACTGACTCTCGGCGGGTCGGCCACAGTGAAGATTTCCACAAAGCTGTGGAGAGCTTTACTGCCCAAAGCTTATTCGGTGCAGTCGCCGTAACCCACTCGGTGCCCCAAGCCTCGCGCACCCTCCGGTGCAACACCAGTTTAACATTTTGTTCCGTGACACCAATTGTGAGAGGTGGTCCCATAGTGGCCTGCTTGGCCAATCGATCTACATGCTCATTCCCTGGTATGCCAACATGACCTGGGGTCAACACAAAGACCACAGAACGGCCTGATTGGCACAGGGAGTGAACAGTGTCCTGGATCGACCGCACTATTGGGTGCCGAGAGAAACACTGGTCGATCGCTTGTAAGCCACTCAGGGAGTCAGTACAGATGACGAATGACCCCCTGGGGCAGGCTTTGAGATGTTGGAGAGCTCTGAGAATAGCGACCAGCTCGGCGGAGAAGATGCTACTCTCACCGGGCAGAGAATGCTGTTCTACGTGGTTGTGATGTAGAAACGCATACCCAGCACGGCCATCTACTACGGAATTATCTGTGTAAATGGCGTCTGCGGCACGGAACGGCTCGAGCATTTGCAGAAACTAGTGACGGAGATGTGCGGGAGAAACAGAGGCCTTCGACACACGGGAAAGGTCCAGACGGAGCTGCAAACGAGGAATGGACCAAGGAGGGGTGTGAAAGGAATAGTGGAAAGTGGTTGGAAGTGGATAGGATGTGAGAGACGAAAGAAGGATACGAACACGGACCGAGATCGGGTATCCCGACCTTGGCCGTCGTGGAGGGATAGGTAGTGCAGCGTCTGGAAAAAGGAGCCGGCGGTTCGGGTGGAAGGGCGAGGCCTGAACACGAGCAACATAGGATGCCAGCAGGTGTTGCCTACGGAACCGCAGCGGGAGGACTCCAGCTTCGACAAGGAGGCTTGTCACCGGGCTCGTGCGAAAAGCCCCTGTAGCTAAACGGACACCACAGTGTAAAATTGGGTCTAACGCCTGGAGTGCTGATGGCGCAGCCGAATCGTAGACTATGCAGCCATAGTCTAGGCGTGACTGAATGAGGGCCTTGTAAAGTTGTAGGAGCGTGGGGCGTGAGGCTCCATAAACAGTGTGGCTGAGACAACGCAGGATGTTGAGGTGTCTCCAGCACTTTCGTTTCAGCTGGCGAAGGTGTTGCACCCAGGTGAGACGGTTGTCGAACAGCATGCCTAGAAACGTGTGTGTTTCTACGACATGTAGCAGGTCTCCAGCTAAATAGAGTTCGGGTTCTGGGTGTACTGCCCGACGTCGGCAGAAATGCATGACACGGGTCTTCGACGCAGAGAACTGAAAACCGTGGGCAAACGCCCACGACTGCGCTTTTCGAATGGCCAGTTGCAACCGACGTTCAGCAACACTGATGCTGGTGGAGCTAAAATACATGCAGAAGTCATCGGCATACAAGGAAGTGGATACTGATGATCCCACGGCCGCCGCAAGGCCGTTGATGGCGACTAAAAATAAAGGGACACTGAGAATGGAACCCTGCGGGACTCCGTTCTCTTGACAATGTTGTTGTTGTTGTTGTTGTTGTTGTTGGTTGTTTAAGGGGGACAAAACTGCAATGGTCATCAGTCCCCCATTCCATCTCTAGGCGTCAAAAGTAAAGCCAAACACGTAAAAGATAATACGCCTAGAGTTTAAAATATCGAAGTGGGAGAGGAGTCCCACTAGTCCATAAAACATCAAGAACCACAAGACTAAACAAAAGATGGTTACACAAAGACAACTTACAACAAAGAAACCGATAGCCGTGGTTGACCGACCATAAGAATAAAAAAGGAAAAGTCAACCACTCGGTTTCACAAAGAAATCTCCAGTTAGAGAGAACGATAAAATCCCCCTGCTCGAATAAAACGTAAAACGGTATCTGCCATTGTGGCATCGTCACCTAAAACTTCCGATAAAACAGCAGGGAGGTTAAAATGTCTCCGCAAGGCGGCTAAAAGGGGGCAGTCCAACAATATGTGGACGACTGTCAAATTTGAGCCACACTGACATTGGGCTGGGTCCTCACCCCGAAGGAGATGTCCATGGGTGAGCCACGTATGCCCAATGCGGAGGCGACATAAAACCACTGAGTCCCGTCGTGAACCGCGCATGGAGGAGCGCCATGCAACCGTCGTTTCCTTGACCACCCGGAGCTTGTTGGGCGTGTGCAGGCTACGCCACTCAGTATCCCAAAGCAGACGTACTTTCTGGCACAACAATGAACGGAGATCAGAAGCCGGGAGGCCGATCTCTAGACAGGACATACCTACAGCCTGCTTGGCAAGCCTGTCAACACGTTCATTGCCTGGGATACCAACATGACCTGGAGACCAGATGAACACCACCGATCGCCCGGACCGTGTAATGGCATAAAGTGTCTCCTGAACGGCCAACACCAGGGTAGACCGTGGGTAACACTGCTCCAGAGCTCGAAGGCTGCTCAGGGAGTCGCTGCAAACAACAAAAGACTCGCCTGAGCAAGACTGGATATGCACAAGAGCTCTGTGAATGGCCACCAGCTCTGCAGTGTAAACACTGCAGCCATTCGGCAGAGAGTGCTGTTCCACATGGTCACCGTGTGTATAGGCAAATCCAACACGGTCATCCACCATTGAGCCATCGGAGTAGATCAGGTCATAACCACGGAACTCCGCTATGACAGCCGAGAACTGACGGCGGAGCGCCTCCAGTGGTACTGAGTCTTTAGGCCCATGGGCCAAGTCCAGCCGAATAGATGGCCTTGTCAAACACCATGGAGGTGTATGCACCTGGATCCGATATGGACACGGAAGGGGCAAAGACTCAAGTTCCAGGAGGAGGGACCGAACTCTATAGGCTATCGTATGACCTGACCTGGGGCGTCGCTGATGGTGAGGGACGACCACATCAGAAAAAAGAAAACGACGGTTTGGGTGGCCTGGGGAGCAATACACGTTCGCTGCATAAGCTGCGAGCAGGTGTTGGCGGCGGATCCCCAAAGGTGGGATCCCAGCCTCCACTAGTAAACTGTTCACCGGGCTGGTGCGGAAAGCGCCCGTCGCAATGCGGACCCCACAGTTGTAAATGGGGTCCAGGAGATGCAGTGCCGAAGGTGCCGCAGACCCATAGGCAATGCACCCAAAATCGAGACGGGACTGCACCAGCGCCGTGTAAAGCCGCAACAGTGTCGAGCGATCAGCACCCCAGGTCGTATGACCCAGGTGGCGGAGAAGGTTGAGGTGGCGCCAGCACTTCCTTTTCAGCTGACGAATGTGGGGGAGCCATGTCAGCCGGGCGTCAAAGACCAGTCCTAAAAAACGGTGAGTTTCCACTACCATAAGTGGTTCGTCATTCAGATAAAGTTCAGGGTGTGGGTGGACGGTCCGACGCCGACAGAAGTGCATCACTCTGGTCTTGGAGGCAGAAAACTGAAAGCCATGGGTAAGCGCCCAGTTCTGCGCCTTCCGAATAGCACCTTGCAACCTGCGCTCGGCAACTTGGGTGCTGGAGGAACTAAAAGAGAGACAAAAGTCGTCGGCATAAAGAGAGGGGGACACCGATGATCCAACCGCTGCAGCTAAACCGTTGATGGCGATTAAAAATAATGGGACGCTTAAAACGGAACCCTGAGGAACCCCATTTTCCTGGACATGAGAGGAGCTCAGAGAAGCAACAATTTGAACACGAAAGGTACGGACGGCTAAAAAATTCTGAATAAAAATCGGTAGGGAGCCTCGGAGGCCCCAGTCATATAAAGTGTTGAGGATGTGGCGTCGCCAGGTTGTATCATATGCTTTGTGCATATCGAAGAAGACGGCAACGAGGTGTTGGCGCCGGGAAAAGGCTGTGCGGATTGCAGACTCGAGGCACACCAGATTATCGGTGGTAGATCGACCCTGGCGAAAACCGCCCTGGCATGGAGCCAATAATCCCCGAGTCTCAAGAATCCAACACAACCGCCGACTAACCATCCGCTCCAACAGTTTGCAGGGAACGTTAGTCAGGTTAATGGGCCGATAGCTATCCAAGTTCAGAGGATGTTTGTCGGGTTTAAGTACGGGGATGATGATACTCTCCCGCCACTGTGACGGGAAAACTCCATCACACCAAATGCGGTTATAGACCGTAAGTAGGGCCCTCCGACTATCTGCTGAGAGATGTTTCAGCATCTGGCTATGGATGCTATCAGGCCCCGGCGCCGTGTCTGGACATTGTCGAAGAGCACTGAGGAGCTCCCACTCAGTGAAAGGACTGTTGTAGGATTCAGAGCGGCGGGTACGAAAGGAGAGGTGCTGGCGTTCTCCCCGCTCCTTCAATGTACGGAAGGCCGGTGGATAGTTTGCAGAGGCAAAGGCGCGAGCATAATGCTCAGCAAACATCTCTGCAAGAGTGGCCGGGTCCGTACATAGAACTCCATTTGTGGAGATTCCGGATATTCCCGCTGGTGACGGTATTCCCTTTAACCGCCTGATTTTACCCCAGACCTGTGATGCAGAGGTACCCGTCCTGATAGTGGAGACGTACCTCTCCCAGCACTCCCGTTTCCGTCTTCTTATAAGCTGGCGAGCACGAGCGCGAAGCCGTTTAAAATTGATTAGATGCTCCTGAGAGGGGTGCCGTTTGTATCGCTGTAAGGCCCGCCTGCGGTCTTTAATGGCCTCAGCGATCTCCGGCGACCACCACGGCACTGTCTTACGCCGTGGGCACCCTGTGGAGCATGGAATTGCAGCTTTTGCAGCGGAAACAATGGTGTGAGTGACGCCCTCGACCACCACATCGATGGAATCGAGTGGGGGAGGTTGAACAATAGCAGTGGATGTGTAATCTTCCCAGTTAGCCCTGCCTAAAGCCCACCTAGGGGGGCGTTCTGGGGACTGACGTTGTGGGAGTGACAGAAAGAGCGGAAAATGGTCACTGCCACACAGGTCGTCGTGGGCTCTCCAGTGGACAAATGGTGGAAGGCTGTGGCTGCAGATTGATAAATCAATGGCCGAGAACGTGCCATGTGCCACACTAAAGTGTGTGGGGGCACCAGTATTTAATAGGCAGAGGTCGAGTTGAGAAAGTAAAGACTCGACTACTCTGCCTCGGCCAGAAAGCGAAGTACTACCCCACAACGGGTTATGGGCATTGAAGTCGCCCAATAAGAAGAAAGGCGGGGGTAGTTGCGATATAAGTGCAGCCAAATCATTCAAAGAGAGGTCACCATCTGGAGGGAGATAAAGGCTGCAGACGGTAAACTCTTGTGTTGTCCTTACCCTGACAGCCACTGCTTCTAGTGGTGTATGAAGGGGCACAGGTTCACTATGAACAGAAGAAAGGACATACACACATACACCACCTGAGACCCTGTTATATGAGCTACGGTTGCAGTAATATCCCCTGTAGCCTCGAAGGGCTGGGGTCCGCATTGCTGGAAACCACGTTTCCTGTAAGGCAATGCAGAAGGCAGGTGTTGTGCTTAAAAGGTGTCGTAGCTCAGCCAGGTGGGGAAAGAAACCGCCGCAGTTCCACTGGAGGATAATGCTGTCTGATAACTGGGAAGACATGGAGATTACAAATCAGCGTCACTCAGATCTGCTGTCTGCCTTTGTTCCGGCTCAGTATCCATTAGGTCTGTGATGTCCCCGACGGCGAGGTCGTCTGGGGACGCTAGAATCTCCACCTCGTCCCCAGAGGTCGAGGTGGAGTGGTGAGGTGGCTTGGGAGCCACCGTAGTATCCTTCACGTCGTCGTTAACAGTTTTCCTCCGATCCTTCTTGCCCCTCGGGGGCTTCGCCGGCAGGGCTGGCTTCTCAGACTCAGCCTCAGGGGCTGAGGAGGAGCATGAGGCCCCGCGTCCAGCAGCCTTCGGTTTGGCCTGCTGCTGGCGTGTGTCGGAAGCGACACGGGCGGAACCCTCGGAAGGGAGTGTCCCAAGGGACCCCTTCCGAACGAGGGGTGCCGGAGAAGGTTGTTGTTTCTCCGGCAGAAGGGTGGAGGCTGCTCCTGATGCAGGTACCTGGGGAGCAGAAGAAGGAAGGGGGCCCCCAACTACCTTGGGGGCAGATGTAGGTTTGTGGCCCTGGGGGGCCACAGAAAAAGAATGAGAAGAGATGGGTGTCGCCACAGATGGTGCTAACGATGTAATTGCTGCAAAAGAAGTCGTCATGGCAACTGGGTGCAAGCGCTCGTACTTCTTTTTCGCCTCAGTATAGGTCAACCGGTCCAAGGTCTTGTATTCAATAATTTTTCTCTCTTTCCGGAGCATAGGACATTGTGATGAGCAGGGAGGATGCTCCTGGCCACAGTTCACGCAGATGGGCGGCGGAGTACATGGTGCGTCCGGGTGGGCTGGACGTCCACAATCCCGGCAAGTGGCGCTGGAAGGGCAACGGGATGACATATGCCCAAACTTCCAGCACTGGAAGCATCTCATGGGAGGAGGGATGTAGGGTTTTACATCAACCCGGTAGCACATCACCTTCACCTTCTCCGGCAGTGTATCGCCTTCGAAGGCTACAATGAAGGCACCGGTGGCAACCTTATTGTCCTTAGACCCACGATGGATGCGCCGGACAAAGTGAACACCTCGCCGCTCGAGGTTGGCGCGCAGCTCCTCATCAGATTGTAAGAGGAGATCTCTGTGGAAAATAATGCCCTGGACCAGATTGAGCGACTTATGTGGCGCAATGTTGACCGCGATATCTCCCAGCTTATCGCAAGCAAGCAACGCCCGCGACTGGGCCGGGGATGCGGTGAGGATCAATACAGAGCCATTACGCATCTTCGAGAGGGACTCCACCTCTCCAAACCTCTCCTCCAGATGTTCTACGAAGAACTGAGGCTTCACTGTTGTAAACGATTCCCCATCAGTCCTCGTACATACAAGATATTTAGGCGAATATGGTTCATTGTTAGCAGCCCTGCGTTCCTCCCAGGGCGTAGCCAAGGAAGGGAACGACTTGGGGTCATAATAAGTAGCACGAAACTTCCCACGCTTAGAGACGGTGGTTGTACGTCCACCAACGTTATCAGTTGCTCGTTTCATTTTCGTCCCACGAGCAGCTAGGGAAAAGAGGTCCACCCAGGCAGAGCCCCGCTTGCCTGGGTAAGCCTTGTACAACTGAGGTGCGGCAGGTTCCTCAGAGGTTGCTCGCTAGCGGCTGTTCAACCTCAACAGCCATGCATCTCCTCGGCACGTAGCACACCTTGAGATTGAGGTTTTTTTTATAGAGGTTTGTACCGTCCTCGCGACCCGGGCGGTTAAGCCAAGATCCCCGGGCTCTGAAACGGACAACGTTCCACCGTCGCGCCGAACGATGGTCGTTGAAGCACGCACAGAGCTTACGGTGTAGCGGACTGTTGGCGCGACACAGCCCACAGCTCAGGACCCCGGGTTCGCCAAGCCCGTACTCAGCAAATTAATGCTGAGCCCCTGAGGGTTCTTGACAATGAGGTGAGCTAAAACAAGAACCAACACGAACTCTAAAAGAACGCAACGCCAGGAAATTCTGAATGAATATGGGAAGCGGACCCCGTAAACCCCAGTCATACAGCGTAGACAGGATATGGTAGCGCCAGGTAGTGTCGTATGCTTTCCGCAGGTCGAAAAATACGGCAACCAGGTGTTCGCGGCGACTAAATGCAGTACGGATGGCCGACTCCAGTGACACAAGATTGTCAACAGCGGATCGACCTTGACGGAACCCACCCTGTTGTGGCACCAAAAGTCCCCGGTCCTCGAGGATCCACATGAGCCTCCGACTCACCAAGCGTTCGAGAAGCTTGCATGGAACGTTGGTGAGGCTGATTGGGCGGTAACTATCAGCCACCTGCGGATCCGCCCCAGGCTTAATCACTGGAATGATAATGCTTTCCCGCCACGAGGACGGAAAAACACCCGCCAGCCATATCCGATTAAGCAGGGCGAGATGTTGGCTCTTGGCATCCGCTGATAGGTGTCGGAGGAACTGACTGTGAATGCGATCGGGTCCAGGGGAGGTATCGGGGCATGCAGTAAGGGCACCTTCAAACTCCCACTCAGTGAACGGGACGTTGTACGGTTCCCGACGTCGCGTTCGAAATGAAAGCAGATGTCTCTCTGCTCGCCCTTTAAGGGCGCGAAAGTCTGCACCATAAGCAGCAGTCTCTGAGATGCGACAAAAATGATCCGCCAGGTGCTCAGCGACGGCGACGGGGTCAGTACAGAGCGAACCCTGAACGCTGAGACACGGAATTCCCGCCGGTGGGCGGTGCCCAAAGAGGCGTCGTTCCCGGATGGCGTCAGCGATCTCCGGTGACCACCAGGGCACCGATGTACGACAGAGCGAACCGAACGTGGTGGGGCTGCAGAAACAACGGCCGTTGTGAACTGCTCAACGGCGGCATCAACATCAGCTGGAAAGTTTGCAGAGGCACAGCAGCACTGGGGACTGAAGTGTGAACATAAACACACACGCCGCCGGAAACTCTGTTGTAGGAGTTTCGATTCTTAAAATAGCCCCGATAGCCTCGGAGGGCTGGGGTCCTCTCGACGGGGAACCATGTTTCTTGCAAGGCGAGACAGATAGCAGGGCAGTGGCAGAGTAATTGCCGCAGCTCAGTCAGACGGCGGAAAAAACCGCCGCAATTCCACTGCCAGATGTCTTTTGCAGCGTGCTGAATATCCATTATTTAAGATGTTGAATTGTTATTCAGCAGTGGCACCTGCTGCCAACTCCGCAGACTCTGCAGGGTCCAGAACCATTGGTTCTGGCGACCCAAGTATGGCGAGATCCTCAGGCGACGCGAGGATCTCCACCTCATCTTCAGAGGCCGAAGATGTGATGGAGCGTTCCTTCCGAATCGCCGAGGAGTCCTCCTTTGGGTCAGTCTTCTTCTTCTTCTTCTTGACTTTCTTTTTGCCCTCTCGCTGGCCCTTTGGTGTTAAGGGCTGGGAGGACTTCGCGGGAGTGGCATCAGGGGCCGTCGAAGAGTCAGAAGCCCTTCGACCAGCAGGCTTCGGATCCTTCAGCCAAAGGCTGGGATCCACTGGCGCACCCTGGGACTCCCCAGAAGGGAGTGTCCCGAAGGACCCCTTCCGAGGGAGAGGTGCCGGAGGAAGCTGTTGCTTCTCCGGCTGGGTGTTGGGGACTGGTGTCCCCGATGGTTGTGGGGAATTTGCCCCCACAACAGGTGCTGCAGCAGCAGATGGAGTATTGCCCCCACCTAACGAGGGGGCAGTGGTAGTTTTGTGGCCTCTAGGGCCCACAGGAGGAAGCGATACCTTGTTAGACGTCGTACCCGTAGTGCGCGGGGACGACGTTACTACAGCATAGGTATTGTTCATAGTCACCGGATGGAGATGCTCGTATTTCTTCCTCGCCTCATTGTATGATAACCGGTCCAGGGTCTTAATTTCCATAATTTTCCTTTCTTTGTGTAGGACTTTACAGTCCGGGGAGCACGGCGGATGCAGCTGATTACAGTTCACACAGACGGGAGGTGGCGTGCAGGGAGTGTCCGGATGAGCTGGACGTCCACATTCTCTGCACGCGGGGCTGGAAGTACACCGGGAGGACATATGCCCAAACTTCCAGCACCTGAAGCACCTCATAGGGGGCGGGACATACGGTGTGACGTCGCACCGGTAGATCATGACCTTGACCTTCTCGGGCAGTGTATCGCCCTCAAAGGCCAGGATGAACGCACCGGTGGCAACTCTGTTATCCTTAGGTCCCCTATAAATACGTCTAACAAAGTGAACTCCTCTGCGTTCCAGGTTGGTCCGTAACTCCTCATCGGACTGCGACAATAAGTCGCGATGGTAAATTAGACCTTGGACCATATTGAGGGTCTTGTGGGGCGTGACACTGACAGGAATATCACCCAGCTTGTCACAGGCCAATAATGCCCTGGACTGGGCTGGGGAAGCCGTCTGTATCAAAACAGCCCCACTTCTCATTTTTGAGAAAGACTCCACCTCACCGTACTTGTCCTCGAGATGGTCAACGAAGAACTGCGGTTTGGTGGACAAGAAAGAGTCTCCATCAGTCCGGGAAAAGACAAGATATCGCGGCGTGTAGGGATCTGAACTCCGTAAAGTTTTGCGCTCCTCCCATGGCGTAGCCAGGGAAGGAAACGTCTTAGGGTCGTATACTGTTGCATCAAAATCGGACTTTCCTCGCTTAGAAACGGCGTTTTTGCGACCGCCCACGCTAGTTATTGCTCGTTTCATTTCCGTCCCACGAGCAGCTAGGGAAAAGAGGTCCACCCAGGCAGAGCCCCGCTTGCCTGGGTAAGCCTTATACAACTGAGGTGCGGCAGGTTCCTCAGAGGTTGCTCGCTAGTGGCTGTTCAACCTCAACAGCCATGCATCTCCTCGGCACGTAGCACACCTTGAGATTGAGGTTTTTTTTATAGAGGTTTGTACCGTCCTCGCGACCCGGGCGATTAAGCCAAGATCCCCGGGCTCTGAAACGTACAACGTTCCACCGTCGCGCCGAACGATGGTCGTTGAGGCACGCACAGAGCTTACGGTGTAGCGGACTGTTGGCGCGACACAGCCCACGGCTCAGGACCCCGGGTTCGCCAAGCCCGTACTCAGCAAATTAATGCCGAGCCCCTAAGGGGCCACATTTTTAAGATCTTTATTCTTTTCTAAAAAGTATCAATATTGCCTGTATTGGAATAGCATTCCAGAAGTGTAGATCAGTGGGAACAATCTTGCCTCGAACCTCAGGAGATCTAACTATAATACATAACCAGGGAAATACATTTTATCAATAGATCAACCATAAAGAACAATTCAATTAAAATTTGTGACACGACAGGTATTCGAATCCGGAACCTCCTAGTAACTACGCAGTCAGTGTTTCGACTCATTTTATTACTTTTATTTTTAGTTTTTTGTAAACGAAGTTTTTCAAGCCTAGCAGAGGAATGCTGCACTTCCTGACAGGCCATGGCCCGTACCCGACATATGTGTCGGTTCGGGAAAAGAGCTACACCGACTGTGGAGCCCTGGAAGGGACTCCCAGAAAACCTCCAGCTACCACACCATGACACATACCAACACCTTTAATATACTAAATAAACTAAGAGAAGTTGTAACTAAAAAGATACGGAATACCTTCATGGGAATCAAAACCTGATGTGAGACATTAAAACACCGGACATGACTCCGCACCCAGCCATGTTGCCGGGCACGAAACGGGCGCGTCTGTCCGCATCCGCCGTGGCCTGGATCTGGGGGAGGGTGTGGCACATTCGGACGGACAAAAGGAAGTCATCGGACTTCATAGGTTAGTCGTATTTGTAGCTTTAGTCTTAGGCCATACGTAGTAGATAGTAGATTTTGAATAGAAAATTGCAGAAGGGTTTTTGAAAGCAACTACAGTGAGGGAGGGAGGAGGGGCATCCTAGTGCCAGAGGCATGTCCGTCGGGTTTAGCTAGGCGGACACAACAAAAAAAGTAGGTTTATAAAAATAGGGCACAACCTGCAACACTGCAGGTTGCATATAATAACAACTTAAAATCTAACATGAACCTGTAAGACATATTCAAGCATCCTAACCAATTATCACTCTGAAATTGAAACATACCTAAACAGCAAATACGTAGGCATAAAGTAGAATAAGAGTTAAAATGTTAATGATTGTAAAGAATGTAAACAAGCAAATGTATACTGCAAAAGAAATGTATCACAATGTGATCCTCTTAACCATAGGTATTGCATCATTATGTAGCATAAAACAAAGCATTAAAAAACATATACCTTTGTTCCATGTGTCAGGCGGAGCAAAAAATGATCAAGCGGGATGACGGGACGAAATTGCAAAATATTATAACAAAGACTAATTTCCCGCATTTACTATGGCTGAGGCCCAGTCAACAAGCGCGATGCCGAAGCTAATACGTAAATCTTCCAGCAAAAGTAGAAAAGATGCAAGAAGGGCCGAATCATTTCGGTGGATTCTGGAACAAATGGCAAACAGTCACTGTGGCATCAATGATAGAAAAGAACTCAAACCGTCAGCAACGAGTTTGTAGCATCTCCCCATCCTGCTGGGGGACAACAACTGTCGAGACTATCAAAGGTGTTTAAGGGTTATCTGAGAATCCAAGATAATAAGGTTACTTGTTCATAAGAACAAGTGAATAGGGCCTCTGCTGGCGAACCGAGGGGTAGTCTTCCTGTGGCCAGCGGTGGACCTGCTCGAATTTGGGGCATGTCCTTCAAATGGCGAACTTGGTACAGCTTGCAGTCCTCGGCACCGCACTGAAGCACGTGGGACACGAGTACGGTAGGAATCTATCAATCACGCCACCTACCTCGGAGCCCTGCAGAGTCTGGTTCAAAAAGTGTTCGAGCGAAGAGTGGAAACATATGGCTTAAACGAACTGCACAACCAAGCAGTAATTTCTAATAGCTGCAACAAGGCGTGGCTCGAGTGCAACGTACACACCTATTTTCCCGAAGATGACTCACGAAATCAACATCAGACAATTGAACACCCATAGTGATAGACTGGTCATGCAGGAACCTCTTAAGCTGGCGGAGAAGAAGAGACTCGATGTAGTCTGTCTTCAAGAAGCAGGCTCCCAAGCTGGACGTATCCGCTATGTATCCATCAACTGGCAGATGGTGGCCACTGTCCGGATACCACAAGCTGTCATGGTCATCACTAACAGATTTCTTTGAGCGAATGTGTTGATCCAGTTTCCCAATGACCGCTGTAATGCCATGGAGCTGCAAACACCAGTCGAATGAGTGGTGTTCATAAATATTTTCAATACAGTGATGATATTGACACCTATCTTGACCATCTAACGACAGTTGTCATAACATTGCGTGGTCTAAGAATAGTCGTTACCGCAGATCTAAACGCAAAGACCCTTCTGTGGAACATTCGCACTCTGGATGCAGCTGGAGAAAGTAGAAGAGAACGTTATGGCCCTCCAGTTGTTAGTAGGTAACAAGCCAGGCAAATCGCCGACGTACAATGGAGGTGGTATGGACAGTACAAACATAGATCCCACACTTGTTACGCCGAATCTGGCAGCAAAGACAGACGGCTGGAGAGTCCATGACGGGATTACTATCGAGAGATAATAATCTGATTACTTTCAGTGTCCGTGAATGCGACTGTGGCTTTAACGCAGAGTGGAAGACGCAACTAAACTATAATAAGACAGAAGGGGAGCTTCTAGCAAGGAAATTAGTCATCCTGACATTGCCAGTGATGGGACAGGAACAAGTTATTAATGTGGAAAAAGCTCCCAAAGGATTTATAGGGGTGATATCCCCTAGCGGTCAAGGTACCTGTACCAACCAGGAGGCGGACTGTGGCAGTCTCTGCATCGCCATGGTCTGCTGAGCTGCAACGTATGCATCAGCCGGTCAGACAGGTCCAGAGGTATTATGAATGCTGTGTAGTCTGGCTGATGAGACAGTACTGGCTCCAAAGGTATCGAGAGGAAAAGGAGATAGAAGAAATGAATTACACTCGGCTTCACAGTTGGGAATAATATGTCTCGAGCCAGCTCGCTACGATAGGATGGGATAGGATAGGGTGCTTAGGGCGAATATCAGCAAGGATTTTAGCGCCCTGACAAAATACTTAGACGGCAGTAAATAAATAAGAACAGGCAATAGAAGGATGTACTGCATTTTCAACAAAACAAACGCACAAACTTATATTGCAAATCAGTGATGTAAGGGAGACCGAAGTATAAAACCTGAGAAATACCTGAAACACAATATGAGAGTATAGAGGTACGATGGTATCTGATGTTTAAGTTATCAGTGAACCCTCCTGGAATACACTAAAACCTCCAGCCGAAGTGCTTAGGCCAGAGTCAAGAACGTTCACAAAAATATAAAATGTTCGTCACACTCGCCTCGTAATCAGCTAACACAGTGGGCAGGGCACGCCAAAGATTAGCCACTGCCCTCTCAGCACGATATAAAATACAATAAATTAATGTGTGGCCTACAGTGATTTGCATGCCACAAGCATCAAAAATCGGTGGATCCTCTCGACGGAATAAAAAGCTGCGGGTCAAAGGGCTGTGCCCAATGCGGAGGCGCGTGAGGGTCACTTCAAAACACCTGCATGGCTGGCAGGAAGCTCACCACGGTTGGACAGTTGGTTTAACCAACCGCAGTTTATTACCTGTCACTGCCAGCCACGTCTCCTCCCACAAGGGACCTCTAGTGCAGCACTGAGTAGACGTTCCGCAAGCGAATGGCATACTCTAAGATTTGGGTCACTGCAGACCGCCTTGGCAGCCACATCAGCCGCTTCATTACCACGAATCCCAACATGCTCAGGTACCCAAAGAAATGTCAACTCTTTACCCGCCGTTGGAGGAGGTACAGTTGCTCATGGATCAAATGCGTTATAGTGTCAGCCAGGTACATGACCAGCAATGGTTGTAGGGCACTAAGGGAATCGGAACAGAGTAGAAATTTTGGTACCTCGAGCACGTCGGAAGTGTTCTAGTGCCTGGAGGATGGAATGCAGTTCTGGGCATTGGGAAGGCGAATTCCTATGATGTGACCTGGAAACATTACCGATCACCCAACAGAGTCCCCTTTTTTCAATCCATCATTATACAATCACGATGCCTATTTAAAATATGAAAAAATTCTGACTGACACGTTATGTGTGGAGTGCAATCTTCGTTAAAACTAGTTAAATCTAAAAGGAGTCTTGGCCTCTGTAATAACCAAGGGGGATATCTACTCCAGCATCGATGTTGTTTTTTGTTGTTTTGGTCTTCAGTCCAGACACTGGTTTGATGCAGCTCTCCACCCTACTCTATCCTGAGCAAGCCTTTTCATCTCCTCATAAGAACGACAACACACATCCACTCGAATCTGCTTATTATACGCGTCTCTTGGTCTCCCTCTGCGATTTTTACCCCACACACTTCCCTCCAATGCTAAATTCACAATTCCTTGATGTCTAAGAATGTGTCCTACCAATCTATCCCTTCTTTTAGTCAAGGTATGCCAGAAATTTCTTTTCTCCCCAATTCGGTTCAGTACCTCCTCATTAGTTACGTGATCCACCCACCTAATCTTCAGCATTCTTCTGTAGCACCACATTTCAAAAGCCTCTATCCTCTTTCTGTCCACACTGCTTATCGTCCATGTTTCACTCCCATACAAGGCAACACTCCATACAAATGCCTTCAGAAAGGACTTCCTTAGGCTTAAATCAATATTCGATGTTAACAAATTTCTCTTTTTCAAAAACGCCTTTCTACCCATTGCCATTCTGCATTTTATATCCTCTGTACTGCGACCATCATTTGTTATTTTACTGCCCAAGTAACAAAACTCATCTACCTCCTTTATTGTTTCGTTACCTAATCTAATTCCTTCAGCATCACCTGATTTTCTTACACTGCACTCCATTACCCTAGTTTTACTCTTGTTAATGTTCATCTTATATGCACCTTTCAGCACACTGTCCATTCCGTTCAATTGCTCTTGCAGGTCATTTGCTGTATCTGGCAGAATTACTATGTCGTCGGCAAAACGCAAGGTTTTTAATTCTTCCCCCTGAACTTTAATTCCTTCTCCAAATTTCTCCTTGCTTTCCTTTATAGCTTGCTCAATGTACAAATTGAACAACATTGGGGAAAGGCTACAACCCTGTCTTACTCCCTTTCCAACCACTGCATCCCTTTCATGCCCTTCAACCCTGACAACCACTGTCTGGTTTTTGTACAAGTTGTAAATAACCTTACGCTCCCTATATTTTACTCCTGCTTGCTTCAGAACTTGAAATAGTTTGTTCCAATCAACATTGTCAAAAGCCTTCTCCAAATCTACAAAAGCTAGAAATGTTGGTTTGCCTTTTCTTAATCTATCTTCTAGGATAAGCCGTAAAGTGAGTATTGCCTCCCGTGTTCCTACATTTCTCCTGAACCCAAACTGATCTTCCCCGAGGTCGGCTTCTACCAGCTTTTCCATCCTTCTGTATATAATTCGTGATAATATTTTGCAACCATGACTTATTAAACTGATGGTTCTGTAGTTATCACACCTATCTGCACCCGCTTTCTTTGGAATGGGGATTATTACATTTTTCTTAAAGTCTGAGGGTACTTCACCTGTCTCATACATCTTACACACCAGGTGAAACAGGTTTGTCATGGCTGGTTCTCCCAGAGACTTCAGTAGCTCTGAGAGAATATCATCTACTCCTGGGGCCTTGTTCCGACCTAGGTCTTTCAGAGCTCTGTCAAATTCATCTCTCAGTATAATATCTCCTATTTCATCATCATGTACATCCTCTTCCCTTCCTACAACAGTGTCTCGAAGTTCATTTCCTTTGTAGAGCCCCTCTATATACCCTTTCCACCTTTCAGCTTTCCCTTCTTTGCTGAGAACCGGCTTTCCATCAGTGTCCCTGACATTCATAGAGCTGCCCTTCCTATCGCCAAATGTTTCTTTTATTTTCCGGTAGGCTGTATCTATTTTTCCCCTATTTATACATTCTTCTACATCCTTGCATTTGCCTTCTAGCCACTCCTGCTTAGCCATTTTGCATTTCCTGTCAATCTCATTTCTTAGTCGTCTGTACTCCATTTTGCCTGTTTCATTTACTGCATTTTTATATTTTCTCCTTTCATCGATTAAATTTAGTATCTCCTGTGATATCCAAGGATTTTTTGTAGGTCTTGCCTTCCTACCTATTTTGTCCTCTGCTGCCTTCACTATTTCATCTCTCAATTTTACCCATTCCTCCTCAACTGTTTTATTTTCCCCTGTTTCTGTCAATTGTTGCCTGAAGCTCCCTCTGAAATTCTTAAGAACTTCAGGTTCCTTCAATTTATCCAGGTCCCATCTCCTTATTTTCCTACCTTTCTGTAGTTTCTTCAGTTTCAGCCTACAGTTCATAACCAACAAGTTATGGTCAGAGTCTATGTCTGCCCCTGGGTATGTCCTACACTTCAAAACCTGGTTCCGAAATCTATGTCTTACCATTATAAAATCTATCTGGTATCTCCCGGTGTCTCCTGGTCTCTTCCACGTATACAACCTTCTTTTGTGATTCTTAAACCAGGTGTTTGTTATAACTAAATTATGTTCCGTGCAAAATTCTACCAGCCGGCTTCCTCTTTCATTCCTTTTGCCCAGACCATATTCCCCCACTATCTTCCCTTCCCTTCCTTGTCCTACTACCGAATTCCAGTCTCCCATAACAATTAAATTTTCCTCTCCCTTAATTGTCTGAATAATTTCCTTTAGCTCCTCATATATTTCTTCGATTTCCTCATCATCGGCAGAGCTAGTTGGCATATAAACCTGTACTACTGTTGTCGGTGTTGGCTTCGTATCTATCTTGACAATGATAATGCGATCGCTGTGCTGGTCATAGTAGTTTACCCGCATTCCTATTTTCTTATTCATTATCAATCCTACTCCTGTGATACCCCCAACTGATTTTGTATTTATAATCCTGTACTCACCCGACCAGAAATCCTGTTCATCCTGCCACCGAACTTCACTAATCCCCACTATATCTAACTTCAACCTATCCATTTCCCTTTTTAAATTTTCTAATTTTCCTACTCGATTAAGGGATCTAACATTCCACGCTCCGACCCGTAGAATGCCAGTACTGTCTTTCCTGATGATCACATCCTCCTGAGTAGTCCCCGCCCGGAGATCCGAATGGGGGACTATTTTACCTCCGGAATATTTTACCCGAGAGGATGCCATCATCATATGTTCATACAGTAGAGCTGCATGTCCTCGGGAAAAATAACGGCTGTAGTTTCCCCTTGCTTTCAGCCGTTCGCAGTAGCTGTGTGGCAAAGCCGCATTAGCTGATGTTACAAGGCCAGCTCAGTCAATCATCCAGACTGTTGCCCCTGTAACTACTGAAAAGGCTGCTGCCCCTCTTCAGGAACCACACGTTTGTCTGGCCTCTCCACAGATACCCCTCCGCTGTGGTTGCACCTACGGTACGGCTATCTGTATCGTTGAGGCACGCAAGCCACCCCACCTCGGCAATGTCTGTGGTTCATGGGAGTGGGCATCGATGTAAAAAAGTAAAATCTAATAAACCCATATCTAAAGAACAGTCACTTAGCTCGAAGCCGCTTAGCTCGAAGCCGCTCGAAAGAGCTTTACCATAGGCGGCCGAGCAACAGTATTTCAAGCAGGTGTATTTGGAGTGGATGATGCGGCATACGCCTGACGCAGCATGAGGAGCTGTCGCCGTATGGATAGCGGTGGCTCAGCAGCCTCGGCGCAAAGGCTTGGTATAGGGCTGGTTCGAAATGCCCCGGTATCCAAACAAATCCCTTCATTTTGCACCACGCCCATCATTTTTATGTTGGAAGTTCTTGCAGACCCACACACCATGCATTCGTAATCAAGTTGGGATCGTACAAAGGCTGTATAAAACTGAAGTAAACGAGCCATGTCATCTCTCCATGAAATGTGACTAAGACACTTTAAAATACATAGTGCTTTGAGGCACCGTCTCTTCAAGTCTTTAAGATGCGGCAACGAGTTAACCTTAGAGTCAAAAGTAAGACCCGGGAAACGTTCTGTGTCTTTAAAATTCAGAACCGTGTCCCTCATCCGCAGTTCGGATAAGTCCAAAATAGAATGTGAACGGTTAAAAGTAACACACACAGACTTCTCGGCTAAAAAGTTATACTGGTGTTCTGCGCCCATTCGTTCAGCCGCTGTAGAGTTAGCTGCAACTGAAGAGTTGCCGTTGCAAGGTTGTAGAAAGAACAGGAAACAGAGAAGGCATCAACAAATAGTAGTGTAGTCCCCCTAAAACCCCGCAAACCAACCAACCATTGTTCACTATGGCCATCAGTCCCTCAATTCATAGCTAGACGGCATGTAGAAAAGCTGAATCGTCGATAAATGCGCCTGAGCTGGATTTAAAATGGCGGAGAATGAAAGAATCCGCATAGAGAGAGCAATATACTGACAGCACCACTGCAGCAACTAGGCTATTACTGGCCACCAAGAAGAGAGGAACGCTTAGTACAGACCCTCGTGATACCCCATTCTCTTGGATAGGGGGGGCTGCAGGAGGTGCCAACTTGAACTTGGAAACGATAGGAAAAAGTTCTGGACAAAAAGTGGCAGGGAGCCATGGAGACTCGTCCGTGTAGTGTTGCAAGGATGTGATGATCCAAGCAGTGCCATATGCTTCCGAACATCGAAAAAGTTAGCGACGGAATATTCGCGTCGGGCCAAAGCGCTGCAGATCACTGACTCCGATTGTTGATGTTGTTGTTGGTTGTTTTAAGGGGACTAAACAGCTAGGTTATCAGTCCCCTGTTCCTAGCTGAGAGTCAACTGTCAAAGATAAAAAAAACACCCTGAAAATGACACTGCACAAAAGGGCAAGTTAATAATAGACAAGTCACTGACAATACAAAACGGAGACACACAATTAGTAAAAGAATGTCACGAATAAAACTGCATAGCAGAGGTCATTGGCTGGCTGATCACAAAGAAAAAACAGGATGAGCCAGCCACACTGCAGACACTAAGAACTCCAAAGGACGTGAAAAGGTAAAAAGCTGGGTTGGTGGCAGCCCAAGATGTCAGGCCACAGCACCTACCGTTAGATCGAGTCATAAAAACCAGCAGCGCGGATAAAACGTAAAACTTTGTTAGCCGTAGAGGCGTCGTCACCTAAAACTAAGGGTAGTGCGTCAGGAAGATTAAAATAATGCCGCAGGTCGGCTAAAAGCGGACAGTCCATCAAAAGATGGGCCACTGTCAACACAGTGCCACATCGACACACGGGTGGAGCCTCGCGCCGAAGGAGATACCCGTGGGTGAGCCACGTATGTCCAATCCGGAGGCGACAGAGGACAACTGACTCTCGGCGGGTCGGCCGCAGTGAAGATTTCCACAAAACTGTGGAGAGCTTCACTGCCTGAAGCTTATTCGGTGCAGTTGCCGTAGCCCACTCGGTACTCCAAGCTTCGCGTACCTTCCGGTGCAACACCAGTTTAAAATCGTGTTCCGTGACACCAATTGTCAGAGGTGGTCCCATAGTGGCCTGCTTGGCCAATCGATCTACATGCTCATTCCCTGGTATGCCAACATGACCTGGGGTCCACACAAAGACCACAGAACGGCCTGATTGGCATAGGGAGTGAACAGTGTCCTGGATCGACCGCACTATTGGGTGCCGAGAGAAACACTGGTCGATCGCTTGTAAGCCACTCAGGGAGTCAGTACAGATGACGAATGACCCCCTGGGGCAGGCTTTGAGATGTTGGAGAGCTCCGAGAATAGCGATGAGCTCGGCGGAGAATATGCTACTCTCACCGGGCAGAGAATGCTGTTCTACGTGGTTGTGATGTAGAAACGCATACCCAGCACGGCCATCTACTACGGAACCATCTGTGTGAATGGCGTCTGCAGCACGGAACGGTTCGAGCACTTGCAGAAACTGGTAACGGAGATGTACGGGAGAAACAGAGGCCTTCGACGCATGGGACAGGTCCAGACAGAGCTGCAAACGAGGAATGGCCCAAGGAGGGGTGTGAAAGGAATAGTGGAAAGTGGTTGGAAGTGGATACGATGTGAGAGACGAAAGAAGGATACGAACACGGACCGAGATCGGGTATCCCGACCTTGGCCGTCGTGGAGGGATAGGGAGTGCAGCGTCTGGAAATAGGAGCCGGCGGTTCGGGTGGAAGGGCGAGGCCTGAACACGAGCAATATAGGATGCCAGCAGGTGTTGCCTACGGAACCGCAGCGGGAGGACTCCAGCTTCTACAAGGAGGCTTGTAACCGGGCTCGTGCGAAAAGCCCCCGTAGCTAAACGGACACCACAGTGTAAAATTGGGTCCAACGCCTGCAGTGCTGATGGCGCAGCCGAATCGTAGACTATGCAGCCATAGTCTAGGCGCGACTGGATGAGCGCCTTATAAAGTTGCAGGAGCGTTGGGCGTGAGGCTCCCCAAACTGTATGGCTTAGACAACGTAGAAGATTAAGGTGTCGCCAGCACTTTTGTTTGAGCTGGCGAAGGTGTGGCACCCAGGTGAGACGGTTGTCGAATAACATGCCTAAGAAACGGTGCGTCTCTTCGACACGCAGCAGGTCATCAGCGAGATACAGTTCGGGGTCAGGATGGACCCCCCGACGCCGACAGAAATGCATCACCCGGGTTTTCGTAGCGGAAAATTTAAAACCATGAGTAAACACCCATGACTGCGCCTTTCGAATAGCTATCTGCAACCGCCGTTCAGCAACGCCGATGCTAGTGGAGCTGAAATACATGCAGAAGTCATCGGCATACAACGAGGTGGAAACCAATGACCCCACAGCAGTAGCAAGACCATTGATGGCGACCAAAAATAAAGGGACGCTTAGAACGGATCCCTGTGGGACACCGTCTTCTTGATAGTGAGGGGAGCTGAAACAGGAAACAACACGAACTCGAATAGAACGTTGCGCGAGAAAATTCTGTATGAATACAGGAAGCGGACCGCGTAAGCCCCAGTCATACAGCGTAGACAGTATGTGGTGGCGCCAGGTGGTGTTGTACGCCTTTCGCAGGTCAAAGAACACAGCAACCAGATGTTCGCGGCGTGTAAAGGCTGTACGGATGACCGACTCCAGTGACACGAGATTATCGATAGCGGAGCGGCCACGACGGAACTCACTCTGTTGTGGGGACAGGAGTCCCCGGTCCTCAAGGATCCACATAAGTCTCCGACTCACCATCCGTTTGAGGAGTTTACACGGAACGTTGGTGAGGCTGATTGGGCGGTAACTATCACCCACCTGTGGATCAGCCCCAGGCTTCATCACTGGGATAATGATGCTATCCCGCCATTGGGACGGGAAGTCACCCTCAACCCAGAGACGATTCAGCAAGGAGAGAAGTTGGCGTTTAGAGTCTGCTGACAGGTGTCGGAGGAACTGACTATGGATGCGGTCGGGTCCAGGGGACGTGGCTGGGCATGCGGCAAGTGCACTTTCGAACTCCCATTCGGTGAAAGGGATGTTGTAGATTTCCTGGCGTCGCGTTCGAAAGGATATCTGCTTTCGCTCTGTGCGCTCCTTAAGGGCACGGAAATCCGCATCATATGCAGCGGTCGCTGAGGTGCGAGCATAGTGGTGTGCCAAATGCTCTGCTATTGTGTGAGGGTCAGTGCAAAATGTACCCTGAATGCTCAGGCACGGAATTCCCACTGGTGGGCGGTGGCCAAAGAGGCGTCGAACTTGCGACCATACCCGTGAAGGCGATGCTCGGGAGCCAATGGAGGCGACATAGCGCTCGCAGAAGGCCCTCTTGCTTTGCTGGATCAATCGCCGCGCCCGTGCATGGAGACGCTTGAAGGCAAAAAGATGTTCAACACAAGGGTGGCGTCGGTGGCGCTGTAGTGCTCGCCGACGTTCCCGGATGGCCTCAGCTATCTCCAGCGTCCACCAGGGCACTGACTTACGGTGGAGTGATCCAAGTGAGACGGGTACGGTGCTCTCGGCAGCAGAAATGATGGCACATGTGACCTGCTGGACAGCGGTATCGGTATCAGCCAGAAGAGGAGAGGGAAGCACAGCGGCTATGGAATATGCTGGCCAGTCGGCCCTACGGAGGGACCAGCGAGGCAGACGGTCAGCAGGTGGACACTGTGGGAGCGACAGGAAGATAGGAAAATGGTCGCTGCCACACAGGTCATCGTGGACCCTCCAAGTGAAGTGCGGAAGTAGGCTTGGGCTACAGACAGACAGGTCTATGGCGGAGAATGTACCGTGTGCCACGCTAAAGTGCGTAGCAGCACCAGTGTTCAGGAGGCAGATGTTCAGCTGGTTCAGTAGTGTCTCAACATCCCTACCCCGTGCCGAGGTCTGCATGCCACCCCACAAAGTGTGGTGGGCATTGAAATCCCCCAAAAGAAGGAAGGGTGGGGGAAGTTGGGCGACCAAGGCAGCGAGGTCCACAGGAGAGACAGCCTCATCTGGTGGGAGATAGATTGAACAGATTGTAACATCTTGCACTGCCCGGAGCCGAACAGCAACCGCCTCTAGGGGCGTTTGAAGAGGCACGGCAGCGCTCGGGACAGTGGGTAGAACATAGATGCAAACTCCACCAGAAACTCTGTCATACATAGGCCGATTTTTAAAATAGCCCCTGTAGCCTCCAAGGGCAGGGGACCGCGTCGCTGGGAGCCAGGTCTCTTGAAGAGCGATACAAAAGGCAGGTGTTTGGCTGAGAAGTTGTCGTAGCTCAGGCAGGTGATGGAAAAAGCCGCTACGATTCCACTGGGTGATGTTTCCTTCTGGCTGTACCGCCATGACGAATAAAAGCAGATCACTCCATCGGATCGTCTGCTACCATGTGCTTGGAATCCACGGAACCAGAGATCTTATTTTCTGGGGAATCGGTAATTGCAAGATCCTCAGGAGATGCGAGGATCTCGACCTCATCCTCTGAAGAAGAGGATGTGGGTGGTTGTGGCTTTGAAGCCACTGAACATTCTTTCTTATTATGTCTCTTCTTCTTGTCCTCTCACTGGCCCTTTGGTTTGCAGGGCCGAGGGGGCTTCCCAGAAGTGGCATCCGGGACAGAGGAAGAGCAGGAAGCTCTTCGACTGGCAGGTTGGAGATCCTGAAGACTGCGGCCAGGATCCTCCGGAGCACTCTGGGAAGCTGCAGAAGGGGTTGTCTCTAAGGACCCCTTCCGAGCGAGAGGGGCCGGAGAAGGCTTTTCCTTCCCCAGCTTAGAGGTGGGGACTGGAGTCCCCGGTGTTGTAGCAGGTGATGCTCCCACTGGGAAAAGAGTGGGAGCCACCGAAGATGAGGTGCCCCCTGCTGGTAGGGGGGCTGGGTCAGTCGATTGGGCTGGGGGGGGGGCGCGCTATCGTTGACGGCACAGGTGGAACAGCAGGCACAGTGGACGAGGATGATGAGGCTGCCACGGCATAGGTAGTTACCAGGCGGACAGGATGGAGCTTCTGATATTTCCGTTTGGCCTCTGAATAAGTCAGTCGATCTCTGGTCTTGTACTCCATGATTTTCCTCTCTTGCTGCAGGACTGTACACATAGGCGAGCAAGGGGAGTGATTCTGGCCGCAGTTGACACATACTGGAGGCGGCGTGCAAGGGACGTTCGGATGAACTGCACGTCCACACTCCCGACATGTTGGGTTGGCATCACATCGGGAGCTCATATGGCCAAACTTCCAGCATTTAAAACAGAGCATAGGGGGAGGAACGTAGGGCTTTACGTCGATCGGGTGAACCATCACCTTGACCTTCTCGGGCAATGAATCACCCTCAAAAGCCAAGATGAAGGCACCGGTGGCGACCCTATTGTCCTTCGGACCCCTATGGACTCGCCGAATAAAATGTACTCCCCGCCGTTCTAGGTTGGCACGCAATTCGTCATCTGACTGCAGCAAGAGGTCTTTATGAAAGCTGATTCCCTGTACCATATTTAGGGTCTTGTGCGGCGTAATGGTAACGGAAACATCGCCCAGCTTGTCACAGGCAAGCAGTGCCCTCGACTATACTGGGGATGACGTCGTTATTAAGACTGACCCTGACCGCATCTTTGACATTCCTTCCACCTCTCCATACTTGACCTCAAGATTATCAACAAAAAATAATGATTTCGTTGTCTTGAAAGATTCCCCATCTCTACGGCTACAGACCAGATACTTAGGGGCATAATCCTCACCCTTCTGTCTTCCCTGACGTTCTTCCCAAGGTGTAGCCAGACCAGATACTTAGGGGCATAAGCCTCACCCTTCTGTCTTCCCTGACGTTCCTCCCATGATATAGCCAGGGAAGGAAACGTTTGGGGATCATGCTCTGCAGCATTGTAGTCCCTTTTACCACGCTTAGAGACGGTGGTTGTACGTCCACCAACGTGTTCTTTTGCTCGTTTCATTGTGGTCCCACGAGCAGCTAGGGATCTAAACGTCCACCCAGGCAGAGCCCCACTTGCCTGGGTAAGCCTTGTACAACTGAGGTGCGGCAGGTTCCTCAGAGGTTGCTCGCTAGTTTCTGTTCAACTTCAACAGCCATGCATCTCCTCGGCACGTAGCACACCTTGAGATTGAGGTTTTTTTTATAGAGGTTTGTACCGTCCTCGCGACCCGGGCGATTAAGCCAAGATCCCCGGGCTCTGAAACGTACAACGTTCCACCGTCGCGCCGAACGATGGTCGTTGAAGCACGCACAGAGCTTACGGTGTAGCGGACTGTTGGCGCGACACAGCCCACAGCTCAGGACCCCGGGTTCGCCAAGCCCGTACCCAGCAAATTAATGCTGAGCCCCTGAGGGCACTGGGGCCACCAGTGTCTCTTGCGCTTTCCGGTCTTTTCTTTCTTGCCTTCCCACCATTCTTTGAGCTGAATGGAGGGTTTCTCCAGAGGGGCTTGAGGAGTGTGGAAAGACTGAGGAGCCAAACGGCTTTCTGATCGATGGTCCTTCAGCCACTGGCTGGTGTCTGAATTCTTTGGTGAGACCATTGTGGCAGTGGGGGTAACTGACCCCAACATGGGGGAAAGTATTGACCCTGCAGAGAATGGGACGCCCAAAGGTGGTAGAAGGGGTCATGGACTGGTCACCAGTGGTGACCATTTTAGCTCGATGCAGCTTCTCATATTTTCTACGAGCCTCAGCGTACATCAGGCGGTCAAGAGTTTTATATTCGATTATCTTGCGTTATTTCTGTAGAACGGAATGGCCATAGTCCCGGCAGGTTGCAGCAACGTCACAATGGGAGGACATATGCCCATATGCCCAAAGCGCTAATATCTCATTGGAGTAGTTGTGTGTCGTCAGACGTCCTAGTGATACATCATCACCTTGACCTTTACGGGTAGAGGTTCATCCTGAAAGGCCAAGACGAATGCGTCGATGCCCCACCCCCCTATTATGCCTCGGACAAAATGGACTGCCAGCCACGGTGGCCAAGGAGACTGAGGCGCTTCAGTCACGCTCTGCACGGCCACTACGGTCGGGGGTTCGAATCACCCCTCGGGCATGGATATTTGTGCCGTCCTAGTTCATAAGTAGTTCATAAGTAGTTTGTAAGTTTAGGGACTGATGACCCCGTAGTTGTTGTTGATGTTGTTGTTGTTGTTGGGTGTTTAAAGGGGACTCAACTGCTGGGTTATCAGTCCCCTGTTCCCTGTTAAGATTTAACTTTTAAAGGTTCCTTTTTGTCGCATAGTACTCGAAGTCCAGCGTGCTCCGGGTACAGAGAGACAGTCAATGGTAAAATGATGACATATAACAAAGAACAAGTTGAAAAAATAGACAGTAGACTAAAACAAGGCAGCAGAAGCTTGTGGCTGGCTGATCGCAAAATAATACAGGATGAGCCAGCCACTCTGCACACATTAAAATCCTTAATTGAAAAACAAGTCTTAGACTGTAAAATGACAGTGGCCTATTGTAAGGAGGGGTGGAGCCCGACAGGGTGGGCTTATAGGCCCCACCACTAAATAGACCAATAAAAGCCAGTTGCGCGAATAAAACCTAAAACGCGGTCGACCATAGAGGCCTTGTCTGATAAAATCAATGAAAGCTCTGAAGGCAGTGTAAAAGACTGCCTCAAGTCGGCTAAAAGTAAGCAGTCCACCAGAACGTGGACCACAGTCAATAGGGCACCACAACGGCAAGTTGGTGGGTCCTCTCGTCGTAGAAGGTGGCCGTGCATCAACCACTTATGTCCAATGCGCAGTCTGCAGATGACTACTGACTCCCTACGAGAGGCTCGCAGGGAGGATTGCCACACAGCTGTGGTGGGCTTGACTATGCACAGCTTATTTGGTTCAGTCAAGGCAACCCATTCTGAGGTCCAAATCCCTAGAACCTTACGGGTCAGGTGCTGCCTGAAGTCCTGGTCTTGGAGACCTATCTTTAAGGGCCGGGATGTGGTGGCCTGCTTGGCCAGGCGATCAACCCATTCGTTACCCGGAATGCCTACGTGGCCCGGGGTCCAAATGAACACCACCGAACGGCCTGACTCGCCCAGAGTGAAAACGGCGTCCTGAATGGACTGAACCAAATGGTGCTTTGGCATAAACTGGTCTAGGGCGATCAAGGCACTCAGGGAGTCACTACAGATAACTATAGACTCCCCGGGGCAGGCACGGAAATGTTTAAGAGCGCGAGAGATGGCCACCAGCTCAGCTGCGAAAACAGTAGTCCCACAGGGTAAGGAACGCTGCTCAACATGATCACGGTGAACATAGGCGTACCCAACACGACCGTCCACAAGGGAGCCATCGGTGTATACTACTTCTGCACCATGGAAAGAATCAATGAGTGCCTGGAACTGAGGACACAGAACCATTGGCGAAACGGAGGCTTTTGAGTCACCTGACAAGTCTAACCTAAGCTGTAGGCGAGGTACACACCATGGAGGTATATGAGAAAGGTATCGGAATGTGGTAGGGATAGGAAGTTATGCGATTGAAGAGAGAAGAGAACAAACACGAACCGCAATCGGGAAACCCGACCGTGGACGTCGTCGTGGGGAAGGGAGAACGGCAGCTGGGAACAGAAGCCTGTGATTCGGGTGGTCGGGTGAGGCATGATTACGGGCGACATACGAAGCCAGTAGCTGCTGCCGGCGGATTCGGAGGGGGGGAACCCCAGCCTCAGCAAGGAGACTTGTCACGGGACTTGTGCGGAAGGCACCTGTCGCTAAATGTACGCCACTATGGTGTATTGGGTCCAAGACACGCAGTGCAGAAGGGGCTGCAGAATCGTATACCAGGCTGCCATAATCTAGACGGGATTGGATAAGAGCCCTATACAGTTGCAGGAGAGATGTACGAGCTGCTCCCCAAGTGGTATGGCTTAGGCAACGAAGGACATTCAGGTGGCGCCAACACTTCTTCGGCAGCTGTTGCAGGTGTGGGACCCACGTAAGCTGGGTATCAAACAGCATAACTAAAAAACGGTGCGTCTGAACAACACAAAGCAAATCCTGACCCAAATACAACTCAGGGTCTGGGTGCACTGCCCGACGGCGACAGAAGTGTATGACCCAGGTTTTGGCGGCAGAGAACTGGAATCCATGGGTCGTGGCCCAGGACTGAGCTTTTGTGATGGCCCCCTGCAAACGCCTTTCAGTGACACCCATGCCGTGAGAACTGAAATATAGGCAGAAGTCATCGGCATAGAGTGAGGAGGATACGGTTGATCCCACTGCTGCAGCAAGGCCGTCGATAGCGATCAGGAAGAGAGGAACAGTAAGGACCGAGCCCTGTGGGATTCCATTCTCCTGTATACGGGGCGAGCTAAGAGAGGTACCGACACGAACTCTGAAAGAGCGAAGCGAAAGGAAGTTCTGTATAAAAAGCGGGAGTGAGCCGTGCAAGCCCCAACTGTGCAGTGTGGCCAGAATGTGGTGGCGCCAGGTGGTGTCATAGGCCTTCCTGAGGTCAAAAAAGACGGCAACAAGGTGTTCACGTCTGCTGAAAGCCGTACGGATGGCTGACTCCAGAGTTACCAGGTTATCTACAGTGGAGCGGCCTTGGCGGAAGGCCCCCTGTCGTGGGGACAACAGACCCCGACGTTCTAGTATCCACATGAGCCGCCGACTCACCATACGTTCTAAGAGCTTGCACAGAACTTTGGTGAGGCAGATCGGACGGTAGCTATCAGCCACCTGTGGGTCAGCACCAGGTTTCATCACGGGGATAACGATGCTTTCCCGCCATTGTGGTGGGAAAGCCCCCTCTGCCCATAGATTGTTGAACAGGGCGAGAAGGTGGTATTGGCACTCTGCTGAAAGGTGGCGAAGGAACTGACTGTGGATACGATCGGGTCCCAGGGAGGTATCGGGACATGCAGGAAGGGCAGTTTCGAATTCCCATTGACTGAAGCCGGCATTTTACGTTTCTTCACGGCGGGTACAGATTGACAGATGACGTCTTTTGACCCGCGCTTTCAGTGCACTGCACTGCAAGCCGCAGTTGCGGAGATGCAAGCGTAGTGGTCCGCCAGGTGTTCAGCGATGGCAGTGGGATCTGTGCAGTCAGTGCCCCGAATGTTTATTCTGGGAATTGCTGCTGGTGGTTGGAGCCCAAAGAGGCGCCGAAACCTGAGACCACACCAGAGACGAGGATGTGCGAGAGCCAATGTTGACGACATACTGCTCCCAACAGTCCTGCTTACTCTGTTGGATGAGCTGTCGAGCTCGGGCCTGGAGCCGTTTAAAGGCGATCAGGTTGTCCATGGTGGGATGACGGCAGTGGCACTGGAGCGCCCGTCAACGATCCCGGATGGCCTCGGCGATTTCTGGCGTCCACCAGGGCACAGACCTACGCCGGGGGGAGCCAGATGTTTTGGGGATAGTTGCCTTAGCGGCTGAGACTATGGAGCTGGTGACTTGGTGAACCGCCATGTCCACATCGGCTGGCAGTGAAACAGGAATCACAGCGGCTGAGGTATAACGTTGCCAATCATCTCTTCGGAGAGACCATCGAGGCTGGTGGCCAGCAGGTTGGAAATGCAGCAGCGACACGAGGATAGGGAAGTGGTCGCTACCGCAAAGGTCGTCATAGACCTTCCTTTGGAGTTGCGGAAGCAGGCTCGGGCTACAAACAGAAAGATCTATTGCCGAATATGTGCCTCACGCCACACAGAAGTGCATGGGGGCACCCGTGTTTAAGAGGCAGATATCTCACTGTGACAAAAGTGCCTCCACATCTCTACCGCGGCTTGTCGTTTGTGTTCCACCCCCATAATGGGTGGTGGGCATTAAAATCCCCAAAATGAGAAACGGTGGGGGTAGCTGTGTTATTAAAGCAGTGATATCGGCGATAGAGACAGCTTCATCTGGAGGAAGGTAGATGGAGCAGATGGTGAACTCCTGCCTCGCCCGAATTCTAACAGCAACTGCCTCCAAAGCCGTGTGGAGAGGCACAGTACCACTGGGGACAGTTGCGAGAACGTAGAGACAGACCTCTCCTGAAAGTCTGTCATATGCCACCCGGTTCTTGTAGTATCCCCGATAGCCGTGAAGGGCTGGGGTCCACTGGGCAGGAAACCACGTTTCCTGCAATGCCAAACAAAGTTCAGGGACGTGGCACAACAACTGCTGCAATTCAGCTAGGTGGTTGAAAAAGATGGAAGGGGTACGTGGTCGCCGAGCTGAAAAGCCATATTAAAGTTTCGAATTGGGTTCATCCATAGTTACATCTGCTGCCAACTGTTCAGAATCGCCAGTGTCAGCGTTGTTGTTGTTGTTGTTGTTGGTTGTTTTAAGGGGACTAAACAGCTAGGTTATCAGTCCCCTGTTCCTAGCTGAGAGTCAACTGTCAATAAAGATAAAACAATGCCCAGAAAATGACACCGCACAAAAGGGCAGGTTAACAATAGACAAGCCACTGACAATACAAGACGAAGACACACAGAATGAGTAAAATAAAGTCACGAATAAAACTGGATAGCAGAGTACCTTGGCTGGCTGATCACAAAGAAAAAACAGGATGAGCCAGCCACACTGCACACACTAAAAACCCCTAAGGGCTCGAAAATATAAAAATCTGGGTTGGTGGTGGCCTAAGATATCAGGCCACAGCACCCACGGTTAGATAGAATCATAAAAACCGGCAGCGCGGATAAAACTTAAAACTGTGTTAGCCATAGAGGCGTCGTCACCTAAAACTAAGGGTTGTGCGTCTGGAAGATTAAAAGAGTGCCGCAGATTGGCAAAAATCGGACAGTCCATCAAAAGATGGGCCACTGTCATTACGACACCACATCGACACACGGGTGGGGACTCACGGCGAAGGAGATACCCGTGGGTCAACCACGTGTGCCCAATACGGAGGCGGCAGAGGACAACCGCCTCTCGGCGGATCTGCCGCAGTGAAGACTTCCACAGGGCTGTGGACGTCTTCACTGCCCGAAGCTTGTTTGGCACATTCGCCATAGCCCACTCGGCGCTCCAAGCCTCGCGCACCTTCCGGTGCAACACCAATTTTAGATCAGGCTCCATGACGCCAATATTTAGGGGTGGTTCCATAGTGGCCTGCTTGGCTAAGCGATCTACTTGTTCATTCCCTGGGATGCCGACGTGGCCCGGGGTCCACACAAAGACCACAGAACGGCCTGATTGACCCAGGGAGTGAACAGTGTCCTGGATCGACCGCACTATTGGGTGCCGAGAGAAACACTGGTCGATCGCTTGTAAGCCACTCTGGGAGTCAGAACAGATGACAAATGACCCCTGGGGCACGCTTTTAGGTGTTTCAGAGCCCTTAGAATGGCGACCACTTCGGCAGAAAAAATGGAACTCTCACCTGGCAGAGAATGCTGTTCCACATGGTGGTCATGAAGAAACGCATACCCAGCATGGCCATCTACTACGGAACCATTTGTGTAGACGGGTTTTGCGGCATGGAACGAGTCTAGGAGTTGTAGAAACTCGTGGTGGAGATGTCTAGCGGAAACCGAGTCCTTTGACGTACAGGACAGATCCAGACGGAGCTGCAAACGAGGAATGGACCAAGGAGGAGTGTGAGAGGAATAGTGGAAAGTGGTAGGAAGTGGGTGGGATGTGAGAGACGAAAGAAGGATACGAACACGGACCGAGATCGGGTATCCCGACCTTGGCCGACGTGGAGGGATAGGTAATGCAGCGTCTGGAAATAGGAGCCGGCGGTTCGGATGGAAGGACGAGGCCTGAACACGAGCAACATAGGATGCCAGCAGGTGTTGCCTACGGAACCGCAGCGGGAGGACTCCAGCTTCGACAAGGAGGCTTGTCACAGGGCTTGTGCGAAAAGCCCCCGTCGCCAAACGGACACCACAGTGAAAAATTGGGTCCAACGTCTGCAGTGCTGATGGCGCAGCCGAGTCGTAGACTATGCAGCCATAGTCTAGACGCGACTGAATGAGGGCCTTGTAAAGTTGTAACAACGTTGGGCGTGAGGATCCCCAAACCGTGTGGCTAAGACAGCGCAGGATGTTGAGGTGGCGCCAGCACTTTTGTTTTAACTGGCGTAGGTGCGGCACCCAGGTTAGACGGTCATCAAACACCATTCCTAAGAATCTGTGTGTCTCTTCGACTTGTAGCAGATCGCGAGCTAAGTAAAGTTCGGGTTCCGGGTGTACTGCCCGACGTCGACAGAAATGCATCACGCGGGTTTTGGATGCCGAAAATTGAAAACCGTGGGCAAACGCCCACGACTGTGCCTTCTGAATTGCAGATCTGCAACCGCCGTTCAGCTACGCCGATGCTGGAGGAGCTGTAATACATGCAGAAGTCATCGGCATACAAGGAAGTAGAAACCGATGACCCCGAAGCTGCAGCAGGACCATTTATGGCGACTAAGAATAAAGGAACACTAAGAACGGAACCTTGTGGGACTCCGTTCTCTTGACAATGAGGTGAGCTGAAACAAGAACCAACACGAACACGAAAAGAACGCAACACCAGGAAGTTCTTGATGAATGTAGGAAGTGGACCCCGTAAGCCCCAATCGTACAGCGTAGACAGAATATGATAGCGCCACGTGGTGTCGTATGCTTTCCGTAGGTCAAAGAAGACGGCAATCAGGTGTTCACGGCGAGAAAATGCTGTACGAATGGCCGACTCTAGTGACACGAGATTATCGATAGCGGAGCGGCCTCGACGGAACCCACCCTGTTGAGGCCCCAAGAGTCCTCGGTCCTCGAGGATCCACATGAGCCTCCGACTCACCAACCGTTCGAGAAGCTTGCATGGAACGTTGGTGAGGCTGATCGGGCGGTAACTATCAGCCATCTGCGGATCTGCCCCAGGCTTAACCACCGGAATGATAATGCTTTCCCGCCACGAGGACGGAAAAACACCCTCCAGCCATATCCGATTAAACAGGGCGAGAAGTTGGCTTTTGGCATCCGCTGATAGGTGTCGGAGGAACTGGCTGTGAATGCGATCGGGTCCAGGGGAGGTATCCGGGCATGCAGCAAGGGCACTTTCCAACTCCCACTCAGTAAATGGGACGTTATATGGTTCACGACGTCGTGTTCGAAATGAAATTTGCTGGCTCTCTGCTCGCTCTTTAATGGCACGAAAATCTGCACTATAGGCAGCAGTCCCCGACGTACGTGCAAAATGATCTGCCAGGTGCTCAGCGACGGCGACAGGGTCAGTACACAGCATACCCTGGACTCTGAGGCTTGGAATTCCCGCCGGTGGGCGGTGCCCGAAGAGGCGTCGAACTTGCGACCATACCTTGGAAGGAGAAGCGCGAGAACCAATGGACGCAACATACTTCTCCCACGAGGCTCTCTTACTATCTTGTATCAGTCGCCGGACCCGTGCCCGGAGGCGCTTGAAGGCTACAAGATGTTAGACAGAAGGGTGACGTCGGTGGCGCTGTAGTGCTCGCCGACGTTCCCGGATGGCCTCAGCAATCTCTGGTGTCCACCAGGGCACCGAAGGACGATGGAGCGAACCGGCTGTTGTGGGAACAGAGTTTTCGGCTGCAGATACAATGGCCTCTGTGACTTGCTGAACGGCGGCATCAACTTCTGCTGGAAGCGGAGAGGAAATCACAACAGCTGAAGAGTAAGCTGGCCAGTCAGCCCTACGGAGGGACCAGCGAGGCGGATGGTCAGCAGGCGAACACTGTGGGAGCGACAGGAAGATCGGGAAATGGTCGCTGCCACACAGGTCGTCATGGACCCTCCAGGTGAGATGTGGAAGTAGGCTAGGGCTGCAGACGGACAGGTCTATGGCAGAATACGTACCATGTGCTGTGCTAAAGTGGGTAGGAGCACCGGTGTTAAGAAGGCAGAGGTTCTGCTCTGACAGTAGAGACTCAACATCCCTACCCCGGGCCGAGGTCTGCGTGCCACCCCACAGAGGGTGGTAGGCATTGAAGTCCCCCAAAAGAAGAAAGGGTGGGGGAAGTTGGGCGACCAAGGCTGCGAGGTCTGTGGGAGAGATGGCCTCATCAGGTGAAAGGTAAACAGAGCAGACGGTAAAATCTTGCACTACCCGGAGTCGAACAGCGACTGCCTCTAGAGATGTTTGAAGAGGCACAGCAGCACTGGGGACAGAGGAGTGGACATAAACACCCACACCACCAGACACCCTGTCGTAGATGGCTCGGTTTTTAAAATAGCCCCGAAAGCCTCGGAGGGCTGGGGTCCTGTCGACGGGGAACCATGTCTCCTGCACCGCTAGACAGATCGCAGGGAAGCGGCAGAGTAATTGTCGCAGCTCTGCCAGATGGCGGAAAAATCCGCCGCAATTCCACTGCAAGGTTTCGTTTGCAGTCTGCTGAATAGCCATAATGGAAGAGATGAAATGGTCATTCAGCAGGGGCACCTGCTGCCAATTCCACAGAATCTGTAGGATCGAGAACCATGGGTTCTGGCGATCCTAGGAAGGCGAGATCCTCAGGGGACGCAAGGATCTCCACCTCGTCTTCAGTGGCCGAAGATGTGAGAGAGCGCTCCTTTCGAGCCACTGAAGGGTCCTTAATCTTTTCTTTCTCCTTTTTGGTCTTCTTTGTTTTCTCCCGCTGGCCCTTTGGTGGTAAGGGCTGGGAGGACTGTCCAGAAGCGACATCATGGACTGCCGAAGAGCTGGAAGCCCTTCGGTCATCGGTTGTTGGATCCTTTAGCCTAAGGCTAGGATCCCCTGGCGCACTCTGAGAAACCTCGGAAGGGAGCGTCCCGAGGGACCCCTTCCGAGCAAGAGGGGCCGGGGAAGACTGTTGCTTCTCCGGCTGGGGAGTGGGGACAGATGTCCCCGATGGTGGGGGAGAAGTTGCTCCCACAGGTGGCGAGGGAGCGAGAGATGGAGATGGGCCCCCACCCGTCACAGAAGATTGACGGCCCTTAGGGCCCACAGAAGGAGACAACACCGGTGGTTTCACTGGTCTCAAGGAAGCTGCTGTAACTGTGGCAAAAGACGTTTCCATATGGACAGGGTGTAGCCGCTCGTATTTCTTACGTGCCTCATAAAAGGTCAGCCGGTCCAAGGTCTTGATTTCCATAATTTTCCGTTCCCGATGTAAAACAGAGCAGTTCGGCGAGCATGGCGGGTGATGTTGACCACAGTTCACACACAGCGGAGGTGGGGTGCATGGGGCTTCCGGGTGAGGTGGCCGCCCACATTCCCTGCATGTTGGGCTGGAAGTACATCGGGACGACATGTGCCCGAACTTCCAGCACCGGAAACACTACATAGGAGGGGGGACATAGGGTTTGACTTCACACCGGTAGACCATTACCTTAACCTTCTCAGGCAGTGTATCGCCTTCGAAGGCCAAGATAAAAGCACCGGTGGCAACCCTACTTTCTTTAGGACCCCTGTACACCCGCCGGACGAAGTGGACACCTCGTCGCTGCAGGTATTCTCGCAGCTCGTCATCGGTCTGGGATAAAAGATCTCGATGATAGATACGACCTTGGACCATATTTAATGATTTGTGGGGCGTGACACGCACCGGGATATCACCCAGCCTGTCGCAGGCAAGTAGAGCCCGCGACTGGGCCGAGGACGCCGCCTGTAACAGAACGGCCCCACTCCTCATCTTTGAAAATGATGCTACTTCACCAAACGTGTCTTCACTTGTGTCAACAAAAAACTGAGGCTTCGTAGAAGTGAAGGTTTCGCCATCAGTACGCTCACAGACCAGATATTGAGGTGAATACGGCTCAGATATATTTAGTGCCCTTCTTTCCTCCCATGGTGTGGCAAGGGACGGAAACGTCTTAGGATCATAAGTAGAGGCGTTAAACTCAGTCTTCCCACGCTTAAAGACGCCGTTTTCGCGACCGGCCATGCTTTTATTTGCTCGTTTCATGTTCGTCCCACGAGCAGCTAGGTAACTAAAGGTCCACCCAGTCAGAGCCCCGCTTGCCTGGGTAAGCCTTGTACAACTGAGGTGCGGCAGGTTCCTCAGAGGTTGCTCGCTAGCGGCTGTTCAACCGCAACAGCCATGCATCTCCTCGGCACGTAGCACACCTTGAGATTGAGTTTTTTTTTTTTTTTATAGAGGTTTGTACCGTCCTCGCGACCCGGGCGATTAAGCCAAGATCCCCGGGTTCTGAAACGTACAACGTTCCACCGTCGCGCCGAACGATGGTCGTTGAAGCACGCACAGAGCTTATGGTGTAGCGGACTGTTGGCGCGACACAGCCCACAGCTCAGGACCCCGAGTTCGCCAAGCCCGTACTCAGCAAATTAATGCTGAGCCCCTGAGGGGCCAGTGTCAGCGATCTTGGATGCTGGAGAACCCAGTATTGCGATATCCTCGGCAGATGCGAGGATCTCAACCTCATCCTCCGAAGTAGAGGATTAGGATGCCTGTGGCTTTCTAGCCACCAAAGTCGCCTTCTTCTTGCTTTTTCTCTGTCATCCCTCTCGCTGGCCCTTTGGTCTAGAGGCCTGGGAGGGCTTCTCACTAGTGGCATCTGGGTTGGACGAAGAGCGAGAAGCCCTTCTACCAGCAGGTCGTGGACCCTTCAGCCGTCGGCTGGGATCCCCACGGTCACTGTAAGAAGCCTCGGAAGGGAGTGTCCCCAGGGACCCCTTCCGAGCGAGAGGAGCCGGAGGAGGCTGTTTCTTCTCCGGCTTGGAGGCGGGGACTGTTGTCCCCGATAGAGGGGAGGTATTTGCTCCCACTGGTGGAGTTGTGGGAGCAACTGATGAAGTGGTGCCCCCACCCATCGAGGGGGCAATAGATCGTTGTTGGCCCATAGGGCCCACGGACGGAGAGAACACGGATTCAGTTGACCGCAGTAAAGATGGTGCCGCTGTGACAGCGGCAAAAATTGTTGGCATCATTACCGGATGGAGCCGATCGTATTTTTTCCGCGCATCTGAATATGTCAAATGGTCCAGGGTCTTTATCTCCATGATTTTTCTTTCTCGATGTAATACTCCACAGGTCGGCGAGCACGGCGGATGGTGTTGCCCACAATTCACACATCCTGGAGGTGGAGTACATGGGGCGTCTGGGTGCGATGGTCGCCCACATTCCCTGCAGTTAGGGCTGGAAGTACAACGGGAGGACATGTGCCCGAACTTCCAGCACCTGAAACACCGCATAGGGGGAGGGACATATGCTTTACGTCGCACCGGTATACCATCCCCTTGACTTTCTCAGGCAGTGTATCGCCTTCGAAGGCCAAGATAAAAGCACCGGTGGCAACCCTCTGGTCTTTAGGTTCCCTGTGCACTCGCCGAACGAAGTGAACCCCCCGACGTTCCAAGTATGCTTTCAACTCCTCGTCGGTCTGAGAGAGGAGGTCTCTATGGTAGATTAAACCCTGGACCATGTTGAGTGATTTATGAGGCGTGATACTGACTGGAACATCACCCAGCTTGTCGCAGGCAAGTAATGCCCTCGACTGTGCTGGGGACGCCGTCTGTATCAGCACTGCCCCACTGCGCATTTTCGAAAAGAATTCGATTTCACCAAACTTGTCTTCCAGATGTTCGACGAAAAACTGCGGCTTAGTGGTCATGAATGATTCTCCATCCAAACGCGCACAAAAAAGGTACTGTGGCGAATATGGTTCTGATATATTCCGGGCCTGTCGTTCCTCCCACGGGGTAGCGAGGGAAGGAAACGCTTTAGGGTCATATGTAGACGCATTGAATTCTGTCTTGCCACGCTTAGAGACGCCGTTTTCGCGACCGGCCACGCTTTTATTTGCTCGTTTCATTGTCGTCCCACGAGCAGCTAGGGAAAAGAGGTCCACCCAGGCAGAGCCCCGCTTGCCTGGGTAAGCCTTATACAACTGAGGTGCGGCAGGTTCCTCAGAGGTTGCTCGCTAGCGGCTGTTCAATCTCAACAGCCATGCATCTCCTCGGCACGTAGCACACCTTGATAATGAGGTTTTTTTTATAGTGGTTTGTACCGTCCTCACGACCCGGGCGATGAAGCCAAGATCCACGGGTTCTGAGACGTACAACGTTCCACCGTCGCGCCGAACGATGGTCGTTGAGGCACGCACAGAGCTTACGGTGTAGCGGACTGTTGGCGCGACACAGCCCACAGCTCAGGACCCCGGGTTCGCCAAGCCCGTACTCAGCAAATGAATGCTGAGCCCCTGAGGGGTGTGGGCGAGTATGCTGTGTTGTTTCTTCGCGAAAAATATGCCATGTGACAGTGATAGTGAGTTTGAGGAGACTTTTGACGAAGTGGTGGGTGAAACTTTAAGTGAGGAGCTGAGAAGCATTTTAAATCAACATAGAGTGTGGGTAAAAGACTGGGTAGGTCGAGGAGAAACTCTTGGAGCTTAATCCCCTGTTTTCGTAAACTGTCAGTGGTTGATCCTTTAGAATATAAGAGGCAACTGAGAATGACTGCTGAACAAATTAATGAGCTTTTGAACATAATTAAACCACAGCCAAGAGAGGTAATAATATGATAAATGCACTAACTCCCAAATAGAAACTAGAGGTTACGCTGCGGTGTTTTCAGTCTGTAGCCTCGTTATTTCTCGTATCAGCCACCACAATTTCAAGTTTCATTCCTGAAGTTCTGCAGACAACTCTAAGTGGACTACAACACTACTTAAATGTCAGTTTTACTTGTTGATTGTTGTGTAATTTAATATAGTCTGACGTAATGCCAGTCAGGAGTGCAACTGGAATAATGTATTTAATAGGGAATACAAGTGACGAATGTTGGTTGACTATTATCCTAGAATGGAACAATGTGCCTTCTAGGTAATTTTCATTTTGACTCTTATCCAGTTTTACAAATATATAAATAAAAAAAGGGGGGTATTTTTAAAATATGTCTGTGCATTACCAGTTAAATAGTAGAAGGAAAGGTAACACCCAATTTGTCGTTTTGTTTTTAGGTTGAATAGGACTGACCACCTCTCTTAAGCACAGGCTTCCGTATAACTTGATCTTGAAAGAGCCAAAATGATAAGTATAGGAGCATATGTTTTAACGTTCTTCTGACCATTTCCAAACTTGTAATGTATCTCATATTTTTGTCTTTATTGTGGAGCTCTTAAAATGATGCCATAGTGCATCGAAACTGGTTGGGTATTACATATGAAGTATTAAAAACATTTGTTTCAACAAGAAACTGTGATTTGGAATACACTTGTATTTAGTATTATACATATATTGTGTAATTTAATACACAGTTTGGAAGCTTGCAATCCTGTTTTGTAAATAATCAATAAAAATTAATCATATTATCTAAGAAATTGCTTCATTTTGCCATTAAAATTGCTCATATTAAAAAGTTCAGTAAAACATTTCCATATATTAACAGTTCTAAACTGTGAATTTTTAGCTATATCTGTATTTAATAATTTTCAAACTCTGTACTTAGAAGAGAATAGAATAACTTACCAAATTTAATTGAGAGTCTCGAGTTATGACGACGCTGTTTAGAAACGTGTCAGCTGTTTTGAACCAAGGTAGCTTCGGCGTATACACATCATCAGCTCCAGCTCCGCTTCTTTTAGACGAGATAACTTTCAGTAAGTCACATCTGTGTACTGACTTGACAGCCTTTATTCGAGCTCTCAAAAACGCAAATCAGGAACAACTACACCCTGACTTTCAAGGTCTTCTTTCAGTTTAAAAATACTACTTTTCCGTTTTGTTTTGTTGGAGTAAACTTCGTGGCGTATATTCCACAGCAGTTCATACTTTCAAAGTGTTTCTAAAAATGTTTACATAATTTTTGGCCCCCAGTTGACGTTATTCTTAGTACCTGTATCTTTGGTTGAACTTAAACACGACGTACCAAGTCACTAAATGACAGCAAGGCACGACACCCACTTGATCTGGGCTGAAAAACAATGGCATAACTCCTTACGCGACGGCTGAATAAACTCTACTGGCGGCCACAGCACTTAAGAACCGTCCAATAATAGCAGCTAGTAGGTCACGTGACCTGCTACTGGCCGCTTCAACGGAGACTAAACTCATACATGTTTAACTTTAGTGGCCGTCACTAACTATTGGCCACGGAAGCCGCCAGTACCCCTATAAGCAAACCCACTGCATAATTGGTGGCAGCCACTACTGGCCCCGTGTACAACAGCCATTTGAGTCTAATCTCTTGTATAACCCGCTTGTAATTGTAGACAGAGCAGTCCCTTAAAGAAGCAGCAGGGTCACCCTTGCTATTGATACAGCGAGGGGATAGAGGTGGGCAGTTACCCTCATGAGAGTCTCTGCCACAGGTGATGCATTTGGCTCTATTGGGTATGATTAAATCTATAACTGGTAACAGTGCATAGGGTTTCGTTCATAAAGGCTAACAAATTATTTCATATCCCGCTTTTACCTTGAATGGAAGATCCACTATGTGAAATGTCAAAAACACGGTACAGGTCGCTATGAATTATTTGACAGCCTTTTTCATCACTATGTGCGGCTGTTACGTCCTGATGAGACAATAAGTCTGGGATCTCTTCATATGATAACCCATTAAGGGTTCTAGTGTACACTAAGCTTCCACTTTGACAGGGAAGGCTTGTAGGAGTGTGGTTCAAATCAATCTCTGTGTTTGATAATTGCCGTCTACGATGGTGCACTCCATTCTAATGGAGACCCTCACGGAGAGGTAACCCGCGTTAGGTGATGTTCTCACCTCAGGTCACACCTCCAGAGAAACAGATGTAGGGACTAATCGGCACGTTTGGAAGATATGAGCTCAGGTTATTACCCCTCTCCCTGGGCCTGGCCTTTACCGAAATGTACATAGTTGCCCTACTTGTCTACCCGGGCGGGGAATTACGTGTTACCACATCATCAGTAATGCGGGAGAACACGCGTGTCAGTCTTCAGTCACGCACAGGAAGGAAAAAAAGAATAGAAGAAGGAAATAAAAGGAAAGGGGAGGGATAATATCAAAAGCTGAGGTGGAGATTAAAACGGTAAGGAAGGGAGGAAGAATGGAGCAGGGAGAGTGAGCTGAAAGAACGAATTGAAGAAGGGAAGGATCAGTAAAAGAAGAAAGCTTAAAATAGGAAATGACTTACATTTATTCAGAAGTCTGTTTCTGGGCAAAGGCATGAACCGGAATGGGGGAGGGGGGAGTAAAATAACCTGGGAGAGAAGGAAGGCTACTTTGCCTAAGTTCCCAACCCACATCACACACGTACCCACAAGAGAGATGTGGGGCCCCTTGGGGGCTGGGTTCGGGTACAGCATCTACAGCTCCACAGCCACACGCTGGTGTAGCCACTTTTCCTAATCGACAGAAGTGTACCGGATAGAGCCCGTATGAAGTAACGACCGACAGAAGACCTCACTTGGGTTTGAAGAAATTAAACTTAACCCTTCTGCGATATCTGGAAGAAATGTCTCCCACACGGTTTCCTCGTGTTACCACATATCTTGCTAACCCCTTCTATCCGATCTCGTTCCAAATATCCCCTACACTCTATCCTGCTTTATTTTTCTTCGCCAATATCCAGGCTACTTGGTCTCCGATCTTGATGTCAAAATGGCATAGCTCCATCAACGCCTTGAAGAAAGCTCCTCCGAGAATCAATCAGTAGGCACCGACAGAGTCGAGCAGAAGGCTGCGCCGCGCCAGTTTCACAGTAATAGCATATGTCACCCTCGTGAGTCTTGTGTCCAGAATGGAAATCTATGACCCACAACAGACGGCAGTATGATACTGCAAGGTGAGGTCGTGCGTAAGGCGAAACCCCCAATGCATTATTCCCTCTAAGTTATGCACAGAGGAAAGACATCTTTCAGTAACGGCTTGTGGGTCTGCTGCTTATCTCCATTTCTCATCAATTATTACATTTTTAGCGTTTGTAGATTTGGAGAAAGCTTTTGCTAATATTGATCGGAATATACTCTTTCAAATTCTGAAATCAGCAGGAGCAAAATATAGGGAACGGAAGGTTATTTACAACTTGTACAAAAACCAGACAGTGGTCAGAGTTGAAGGGCATGAAACAGATGCAGAGGTTGGGAAGGGTGTGAGACAGGGTTGTGGCCTTTCCCAAATGTTATTTGATTTGTACATTGAGCAATCTATAAAGGAAGGCAAGGAGAAATTTGGAGAAGGAATTTTCAGGGTGAAGAAATAGAAACCTTGCGTTTTGCTGATGACTTTGTAATTCTGTCAGAGACAGCAAAGTCCCTGGAGGAGCAATTGAACGGAATGGACAGTGTGTTGAAAGAAGCATGTAATATGAACATTAACAAGAGCAAAACAGTAATGGAATGCAGTTTTAGAACATCAAGCGATGCTGAAGGAATTAAAGTACGTAACGAGTCAATAAACGTGGTAAATGACTTTTGTTACTTGGGCAGTAAAATAACCAATGATGGTCACAATACAGAGGATATAAAATACAGAATGGCAATGGGAAGCAAAGCGTTTCTGAATAAGAGAAATTTTTTAACATCAAATACTAATTTAAGCATAAAAAAGTCCTTTCTTAAGGTATTTGTGTGGAGTGTTTCCTTGTATGGGAGTAAAACTTGTACGATAAACAGTGCTGTCAGCAAGAGGATAGAGGCTTTTAAAATGTGGTGTTACAGATGAATGCTGATGCTTAGGTGGGTGAATCGCGTAACTAATAAGGAGGTGCTGAACAGAATTGGGGAGAAAATGAATGTCTGGCATACCTTGACTGAAAGAAGGGATCAATTGAGAGGAAACATTCTTAGACATCAAGAAAGTGGGAATTTCTCGTTGGAGGGAAGTGTATGGGGTAGAAATCATAGAGGGAGACCAAGAGATGAATGTAGTAAGCAAATTCAAATGGATGTAGGTTGTCGATCTTATGAGATGAAGAGGCTTATTGAGGATAGTGTAGGGTGGAGAGCTGCATCAAACCAGTCTTCGGACTGAAGACCACAACAATGACAATAATAATAATAATAATAATAATAATAATAATAATAATAATAATAATAACAAGTATTATTTGAGTCCATTAACGTATTGATCTGTAAAATGAATAAGAATCTGAAAAAAAGGAAAAGAAAATGGATTTAAGAAAAATTACGGCCTCAGGTTTCGAACACGAAACCTTAGTCTTTGTGCAATTTCCAGCTACAAGCTCGGCTACCGCGCCATTAGGTTCACAGAGCAGATGTACGGACATATTGCATAGGACCGAAAGTTTCGGAGCATTTTTCTCTGGCTCTATGCCTGTGGCTCTGTAACACTATGGAACAGTGCTTCAAATAGGAGCCACCGTACCCCTGACTTTATAGACAATTTTCAAAGAAATATCTTTAGTACATCTTTCCCCTAGGTGTAATCTGCCGCCATCAAGAAAAATATAGCGTTCTCTTTCCAAATGCATTTTTTTTTTCGTCAGTGATTACCGCTACACCGGGGTACTTTCACACTGGTGTTAAAGTGGACCTCTGGAGACGTGTCGCATACAATGTAGGTAAAAGCGCCCAGCAGCTATGCTAACGAGAGTTGTGCGGAAACTCCATCTGCGAAGCGCCGTACGAGGCACGAGAGGAAAACCGGTGCGAGTTTGCACTGCTGGCGGCGAGGGTGGTGGAGGAAGAGGGCTGGAGGAGGGGGATGTGGAGGCGGAACGAGTGGATAACGCGGCAGCGCGCGACCGCGGCCGGCCTATCGGAAATGCTATCGGCGCTGACCATCTCGCCATTTAGCAGCCGCTATCGGATGTACGCGCGTTTTTTCCCGCCCAGCAGGTCGAAGCGAGGGGTGTGACGCGGAGCGATATAATGGAAGGCAGGCGCGCCGGGGGTGGCACGAGTCCGCAGACGTCGATCTGACGCAAGCAGCAGCAGGACTACAGCGGTGCTGGCCTCCTGACACCTGATGTCCTCTGTAATGAACATACAGGTTTATATCCTGTTATATCCTGATATATAATATCCTGTGTGTTGTTGTAGTTGTAGTCTCTAGTCTGCAGACTGGTTTAATGCAGCTCTCCCTCCTACTCTACTCGGAGCAAGCCTCTTTATCTCCTCATAGGAACGGCACACTACAACCATTTGAATCTGCTTACTGTATTCATATCTTTGTCTGCCTCTGCGATTTTTACCCCACAAACTTCCCTCCAACGCTAAATTCATGATTACTTGATGTCTAAGGATGCGTCCTACCAATCGATCCTTTCTTATAGTCAAGGTATGCCAGAAATTCCTTTTCTCCCCAATTCTGTTCTGTACCACATTAGTTACCTGATCCACCCACCTAATATTCATCATTCTTCTGTAACACCACATTTCAAAAGCCTGTATCCTCTTCTCGTTCGCACTGTTTCTCGTCCATGTTTCACTTCCATACAAGGCAATACTCCACATAAATACCTCCAGAAACAACTTCCTTACGCTTAAGTTAATATTCGATGTTAATCAAATTCTCTTTTTCAAAACGCTTTTCTTCCCATTGCAATTCTACATTTTATATCAGCTGTACTGCGACCATCATCTGTTATTTTACTGCCCAAGTAACCAATTTTATTGTTTCGTTATGTAACTCAATTCCTTCAGCATCGCTGGTTTTTCTTAGACTGATCTCCATTATACTTGTTTTGCTCTTGTTAATGTTCATCTTATATGCACCTTTCATACAATGTCCATTCCTTTCAACTGCTCTTCCACGTCCGTGGCTGTCTGACAAAAGTACAATGTCATCGGCAAAACGCAATGTTTTTATTCTTCACCCTTCCCAACCTCTGTATCACTTACATGCCCTTCAACCTTGATAACTGCTATACTTCGTAATACATGTGGAGCATTTGAGTAGACAGTACTTTGCACCCAAAGACAGGAGAAACGGTCACTACGATCACTTGGAATTAAGTAAGTTGCTTTGTATACAACCTGTAAGAGTGTCACGTGAGTTTTCTTCATGTATTATAAATTTTTCGAATTAAAAAAAAAATCTTTGTAAATCTATGGGACTGAACTACTGAGGTTATCAGTCCCTAGGCTTACAAACAAACTAACCTGAGGACAAAACACACACACACACACACACACACACACACACACACACACACACACACACACACACACACACACACACGCGCCCTAGGGAGAAGTAACCGAAAGGGCGCAACCGCGAGCTCCGCGGCAAGGCGCCTTAGATCGCTCTGCCTTTCCACCGCTGCTTCCAATTTTATTTAATGAAAATGGTATAAGTGACATCTGCCTTGCCCTTTCAGGCCCTGTACGCACAATTGTGCGGTTCTGATTTTTCTCGCTTTATTTCTTTGTGGTTCATGCTAAGAAGTTCAGGCCTGCATCACATAATCGTGGATGGATTGTGGTAACGTGCGCAACGTGTTTCAATCCCATTTTTCTACACTGGTTGGCATCAGCAGTCTTCAAGCATCCACTACGCTTACAATTGCGGCAAGAAAGACTTGTTGACATGTGAAGCTTTCATATCCTGCAGCCAGTTGATCTTGTGTCACTATGTCATTTCTTACCGTAAGATTGTGTAGATCATAAAAATTTGTAGTGAAGGCCCAAAGTAGACAATTATTTTTTTGAAAATAAATTTATTTTCTTTTTTGTAATGAATTACTATACGCATTTTGTATCTTAAATATAGCTCTCTATATTAATATCACAACACCTACAACTTTGTCTGAAAGGGCTAGTAAGACTTTTGTAAATATGAACAAAATTCGTGCTTTGCATTTTCACATTTTCTCCATCACCTCCTTACATGTCACCAAACCCCAGTTACCTTTGTAATGGACTCACATGAAAATCGTGGAAGTATCTGACATTTTTTCAATCCAATTTCCTGTAATTTCTTTAAGATGTATAAAATTCTTTTCTAAAAATAAAATATTGTGATATTGGCCACCAAGTCTCAGGTGCTGTCAATAGCACACGCCTGTCGCTGCTGCTTGTGTCTGCAAATTCAGTGTTGAGGTATGTGCTGTTTATACTGCCGCCTATGCCCAAAGCTACCGACAGGGCGGTTATGAATAAATTGACGGTGTTCAGAATGCTGCACCGCGGCGGAGCGGCCGAGCGCATTGAGACACTTTGCTACGATGCGCGAGGCCATTCCTCGTCCGGGGTTCGAATCCACGCCTCGGTCATGGATGTTTGTGCCGTCTTTAGTATAAGCTAGTTCATAAGTAGTTTGTAAGTTTAGGGACTGATGACCCCGCAGTCCCACAACCATTACACACACTTGAACATTTGATTTGGAATTTACTATTGTCACTAATACCATACATTTGTTGGCATGCCTACCTTACCTCTGAGCAAAAGGACTCGCCCGTCCCAAGTCACCGGCATGCACACAATCGAGGGAAACACAGTCACTTGTGAACGAGAGGTCTAACGTAACGGTGTCACAGGATGAGAAATGGGACACAACATACGAGCCAAAACTGAAACGCCAATCCAATTAATGGCGTCATTATAGATCACTGCGAAAGTCTAAAGTGCGTCAGAGCCTCAGTATGGTGAAAGTTACGGTGATTCTCGTGTACGACTGTGATGGTATTATCCTAACGCATTACGTTCCACTAAGGCAGACCGTCATTCCACAGTATTACTGTGTTTTTCGAGCATCACCTGTGACCATTTTTGTGGAAGAAGCGGCACTATTTTCTATGCATCCCACCCATAATTTTCCACAACATTGCATGGGTGCGTACAGCACATGCTGTGGCTGTTTTGTTCGGTCGATGGAACTTAAGACCTTGTGACTTTGATTAGATTCCTCAGAGGGAGAAATCACCTAGTGGCATTCGCTTCAGAATATTCGACAGGCAGTAGACCGCTCCATTCGGACCATCAACAGAACAGGCTCTGCTAACGGTACACTATGCGTTTAATATCGCTGGCAACGTGTTCTACACAACGTTGGTAACTACTTCGAAGGACAGTAACAGGTGTAAACACGTAACGCTTTTGTACGTTGGGGGGGGGGGATAAATCGTTGCCACTATTTAAATTCTAACCCTCGTATGTTCACTAACCAGAGAGCTTGCCGAGTATGATGAAAAATTGTAATTCCGCTTTCTGCCACCAGGCGAAAATGTGGCTTTCTAAGCACTCAGAATGTTAAATGTTTCCTGGTTTAACTCATTGATGCATGGTGTAGCTGATAAGCTACATATCTTGTTTTTTCCATTGTCTCTCCAACTAATCAAAATTTTACCAAAAATTCTTTTGCAGCAGCTTGTATACATATTGCTATGCTAGTATCTCGTCGTAGAAATTAAAAATCGTAGAGCGCTACTGAATCAGTTCGACTGTTAGCTGCATCAAGTCACTCCTAACATTTGCGTTTGTTTATTATTATTATTCCTTTGTGATGTAAAAGTAGTCAATCACTTACTACTGTTGCGTTATATGTTACTATTGTGATTCTCACGTTTCCAGAAAGTGACATTTACTGCAAGGGGTACATCATGGAATCACTATACAGCTATTCACATTTTGTTGGTAGATCATAACTTTTTTTTTCAATATGTTTCTTAGTATATATTCACAATACATTAAAGCAAGATTTTTCATTTGAAGGTATAAAAATACCACGATTAAAGGGTTAACTTCATGGTGCTGTTGGTTGGCGACGCTTGTTAATGTCGTTCGTGAAGTAATTATAGTTTTAAATGGCTTTGAATATGGACTTTTACCATAGGAATTGCAAGGGGTATTGGAAAAGAGTCATGCACTGCCGGTAAATTTGAATGATCAAAATGACAGTAACAGTGGTTCTATGTTGAAGGAATATCGCCAACAGGAACAGCTGCGAACGAGCGGCATGTTAGTGAATGGGCTGAAGGATACGATCTATAAACATGAATAAACTGATAAATTAGATGTCACAGCTTGGAGAGAGAGAGAGAGAGAGAGAGAGAGAGAGAGAGAGAGAGAGAGAGAGAGAGAGAGAGAGAGAGAGAGAGAGAGAGAGAGAGATGCACGTCCCATTCCTATGATAGTTCTTCATCAAGTTGCTGTAGCTGACCGTGCAACACATGACTCAAATTATGCAGCCAGTGCTCCAGCTATGGAAAGAAATTGTCCTTACTCAGATCAACAGTATAAAAGACTTTGCGACGTATTTTACACTGGTATCGCTACAAGACTCATAGTGTCTACCAAATGCAACTCCAGGACAGGCAGCAACGCCTTGATTTTGTCAAATCAATATCAAGTGTTTGTTAAGCTTATGGGATTTAACTGAAGGGTCATCAGCGCCTAAACTTACAAACTACTGATGAACTTCTTGTTGTTGTTGATGGTTTTTAGGAGACTAACCAGCTAGGTCATCAGTCCCCTGTTCCTAACTAAGAGTGTAAAAATTAAAACAAAGCTCCTAAGATGAACACTCACAAATGGGGTAAGCTGACAATGGACAAGTAGCTGACTACACAAAAGGAAGACACACAATAGGTAAAACGAAGTCGAGATCTCACCTAAAACTGGGCAGCAAAATGTTCAAATGTTTGTTTAGGTTGTGGGACTTAATTATGGGGTCATCAGTCCCTAAACTTACAAACTACTTATGAACTAGCCAACACTAAGGACAGCACAAATATCCATGCCCAAGGGGGGATTCGAATCCCCGACCGTAGTGGTCGTGCAGACCGTGATTGGAGCGCTTCAGTCCCCTTGGCCACCGCGGCTGGCAACTGGGCAGCAGAAGAACATCGCTGGCTGACCACAGAGGAAAAAAAAAAAAAAAAATAAAACAGGATGAGCCATACTGCACGAACTAAAAAACCCCTTGGTAATTTACAGAAAGGTCTTAAAAGGGTGTAAAATCGCTGGATAGGTGGGGACCTGAATTACCAGGCCATAGCACCCACCACTAGATTGAGTTGTAAAAACCAGCTGCTTGAATAAAATTAAAACAGAATGGGCCGCGGAGGCATCGTCGCCTAAAACTAAGGGTAGCACGTCTGGTAGGTTAAAAGACTGCCCCAAGGTAGCTAAAACTGGGCAGTCCATCAGAAGGTAGACTACTGTCAGCACTGCTCCACACCGACACACAGGTGGAGCCGCACGGCGAAGGAGATGGCCATGGGTCAGCCAGGTATGGCCAATACGGAGGCGGCAGAGGACAACTGACTCTCGACATATGGGCCGCAGTGAAGACTTTCACAGAGTTGTGGATAAATTCACTGCTCAAAGCTTGTTTGTTGCACCCGTCGTAGACCATTCGGCACTTCATGCATCACGCACCTTCTTGTGCAGTGCTAACTTTAGGTCCGATTCTGTGACGCCAATGGTTAAGGGTGGCGCAGTGGTGGCCTGTACGTTCATGCCCCGGTATGCCGACACGGCCAGGGGTCTACAGGAAGACCACATAACGGCCAGATTTGCCAAGAGAGTAAGTAGTGTCTTGAATGGACTGCACTAACTGGTGATGAGGGAAGAACTGGTCGAGTGCCTGCAAGGCACTCAGGGAGTCACTACAGATGACAAATGACCCCCTGGGGCAAAATCGGAGATGTTCTAGAGCCTTTAGGATGGCGACCAGCTCTGCAGTAAAGACACTACTTTCACGAGGCAATGAATGCTGTTCGACATGGTCACCGTGGAGACATGCATACTCAGCACGACCATCTGCTAGGGATCCATCAGTATAAATGGCTTCAGCACCACAAAGTGTTGAAGAGATGCAGGAACTGGCGGCGGAGATGTGTTGGAGAAACGGAGTCCTTTGATGTATGGGACAGATCCAGACAAAGCTGCAAACGTGGAATGGACCAAGGACGGGTTGAAAGGAATATTGGAAAGTGGCAGGGAGTGGTTAGGATTCAAGAGACGAAAGGAGAGAACGAACACGGACTGACATTAGATAACCCGACCGAGGTCGTCTTGGAGGGATAGGGAGTGCAGCGCCTGGAAAAAGAAGCTGGTGGTTCGGATAGTGTGGCAAGGCCTGAACATAGGCAACGTATGAAGACAGCAGGTGCTGCCGGCGGAACCGCAGAGGAAGAACCCTAGCTTCAACTAGGAGGCTTGTCACAGGGCTCGTGTGGAAAGCTCCTGTCACCAAACGAACTCCAGAATGTAAGACTGGGTCTAATGTTTGCAGTGCAGAAGGTGCAGCCGAATCATATACTACACAGCCATAGTCTAGGCGCGACTGAATGAGCGCCTTACAAAGTCTCAAGAGCGTTGGGCGTGAAGCTCCCCAAACAGTATGGCTGAGACAGCGTAGAATATTAAGGTGGCGCCAGCACTTTTATTTGAGCTGGCGATGTTGTGGCACCCAGGTGAGATACGTACAAAACGGTGCGTCTCTTCGACATGCAGCAGATCATCAGCCAGATACAGTTCGGGTTCAGGATATACCGCTCGACGCCAACAGAAATGCATGACCCGGGTTTTCGATGCAGAAAATTGGAAACCATGAGTAAACGCCCACGACTGCGCCATTCGAATAGCTATCTGTAACCGCCGTTCAGCAACGCCGATGCTAGTGGAGCTGAAATATATGCAGAAGTCATCGGCATTCGACGAGGTGTAAACTGATGACCCCAAAGCAGTAGCAAGACCGTTGATAGCGACCAAAAATAAAGGGACACTAACAAGGAAACCCTGTGGGACACCGTTTTATTGATAGTGAGGGGTGCTGAGTCAGGAACCAATATGGACACGAAAAGACCGTAGCGCGAGAAAATTCTGTATGAATACAGGAAGTGGACCGCTTAAGTCCCAGTCGTACAGCGTAGGCGTCAGGTGGTGTCTTACACTTTTCGCAGGTCAAAGAATACAGCAACCAGATGTTTGCGGCGTGTAAAGGCTGTATGGATGGCCGACTCCAGCGACACGAGATTATCGATAGCGGAGCGGCCACGATGGAACCTACCCTGTTGTGGGGCCAGGAGTCCCCGGTCCTCAAGGATCCACATAAGCCTCCGACTCACCACCAGTTCGAGGAGTTTGCATGGAACGTTGATGAGGCTGATTGGTCGATAACTATAAGCCACCTGCGGATCAGCTCCAGGCTTCATCATTGGGTTGACGATGCTATCCCGCCATTGGGACGGGAAGACACCCTCAACCCAGAGACGATTCAGCAAGGAGAGAAGTTGGCGTTTAGAGTCTGCTGACAGGTGTCGGAGGAACTGACTATGGATGCGGTCGGGTCCAGGGGACGTGGCTGGGAATGCAGCAAGGGCGCTTTCGAACTCCCATTCACTAAAAGGGATGTTGTAGACTTCCTGGCGTCGCATTTTCGCTTTGTGCGCTCTTTAAGGGCGCGGAAATCCGCATTATATGCGGTGGTCGCTGAGGTGCAGGCATAGCGGTGTGCCAAATGCTCAGCTATGGTGAGAGGGTCAGTACAAATTGTAGCCTGATTGCTGAGGCACGGAATTCACACTGCTGTGCGGTGCCCAAAGAGGCGTCGAACTTGCGACCATACCCATGAAGGCAATGCTCAGGATCCAATGGAGGCGACATAACGCTCCCAGGACGCCCTCTTGCTTTTCTGGATCATTCGCCGTACTTTTGTCTGGAGACGCTTAAATGCAATAAGGTTATCGACGGAAGGGTGGCGACAGTGGTGCTGTAGCGCTCGCCGAAGTTCCCGGATGGCCTCAGCTACCTCCGGTGTCCACCAGGGCACCGACTTACGGTGTGAGATGGGAACGGTTTTTCATCAGCAGAAATGATGGAATGCGTGACCTGCTGAAAAGTGGCATGAATATCAGCCATAAGAGGAGAGGGAAGCACAGCAGCTATGGAATATGCTGGCCAGTCAGCCCTATGGAGGGAGCAGTGAGGCAGACAGTCAGCAGGTAGACACTGTGGGAGTGACAGAAGATAGGGAAATGGTCGCTGCCACACAGGTCGTCATGGACCCTCCAAGTGAAGTGTGGAAGCAGGCTTGGGCTACAGATTGACTGATCTATGGTGGAGAATGTCCCATGTGCTACGCTAAAGTGTGTAGCAGCACCGGTGTTAAGGAGGCGGATGTTGAGCTGCGTCAGTGTCTCGACATCTCTACCCCGTGCCAAGATCTGTATGCCATCCCACAAAGTGTGGTGGGCATTAAAATCCCCTAAAAGAAGGAAGGGTGGGGGAAGTTGGGCGACCAAGGCAGCGAGGTCTACAGGAGAGACATCCTCATCAGGTGGCAGGTAGATACAACACATTGTAACATCTTGAACTGCCTGGAGGCGAACAGCAACCGCCTCTAGAGGCGTTTGAAGAGACATGGCAGCGCTCGGGACAGTGGCTAGGACATAGATGCAGACTCCACCGGAAACTCTGCCATAGATGGAGTGATTTTTAAAATAACCCCATTAGCCTCGAAGGGCAGGGGATCGCATTGTTGGAAAGCAGGTTTCTTGAAGAGCGATACAGAAAGCAGATGTTTGGCTTTGAAAAAGCCACCACAATTCCACTGGAGGAGGATGTTTTCTCCTGGCAGTACCGCAATGATGAATAAAAGAGCAGATCACTCCTTTGGATCGTCTTCTACCATGTGCTCTGAATCCACAGAACCAGAGATCTTATTGTCTGGGGAATCAGTAATTGCGAGATCCTCAGGAGATGCGAGGATCTAGATTTTATCCTCTTCATAAGAGGATGTGGGTGGTCGTGGCTTTAAAGCCACCGAACACTTTTTCTTCTTATTTCTCTTCTTCTTTTCCCCTCGCAGGGCTGAGAGGGCTTCCCAGAAGTGGAATCCGGGACGGAGGAAGAGTGGGAAGCTCTTCGACCAGCAGGTTGTAGATCCTGAAGCCTGCGGCCAGGATCCTCCGGAGCACTCTGAGAAGCTGCAGAAGGGGGTGTCTCTAAGGACCTCTTCCGAGCAAGAGGGGCCATAGAGCGCTTCTCCTTCTCCAGCTTAGAGCTGGGAACTGGAGTCCCCGGTGTTTTAGCGGGTGATGCTCCCACTGTGAAAAGAGTGGGAGCCACCGAAGAGAAAGTGCCACCTGCTGGTAAGGGGGCCCATTAGCGTTGATGGAACGGGTGGAATAGCAAGCACAGTGGACGTGGACAGTGAGGCTACCGTGGCATAGGTAGTTACCAGGCGCACAGGATGGAGCTTCTGATACTTTATTTTGGCCTCTGAGTAAGTCAGTCGATCTCTTGTCTTGTATTCAATGATTTTCCTCTCTTACTGCAGAACCGTATACATAGGGGAGCAAGGGGTGGCCGCAGTTAACACAGACTGGAGGTGGCGTGCAAGGGGCATTCGGATGAACTGCATGTCCACACTCCCGACTTGTTGGATTGGCATCACACAGGAGCTCATACGGCCATACAACTGAGGTGCGGCAGGTTCCTCAGAGGTTGCTCCTCAACAGCCATGCATCTGTTTGGCACGTAACATACCTTGAGATTGAGAGTTTTTTTTTATAGAGGTTTGTATCGTCCTTACGACCCGGGCGATTAAGCCAAGATCCCGGGGCTCTGAAACGTACAACGTTCCACCATCGCGCCGGACAATGGTCGTTGAAGCACTCACACAGCTTACGGTGTAGCGGACTGTTGGCGCGACACAGCCCATGGCTCAGGATCCTGGGTTCGCTAAACCAGTACTCAGCAAATTAATGCTGAGCCCCTGAGGCGGATGATCTTGCTTATACTAACTAAAGACGACCTGCTCGATGGAGGGATTCGAACCTACGGGGAACGCCATTGTGCATTGGATCATAGCGCCTCACAGCGCTTGGCCACTATGCAGTGGCTGACACACATGTAAATGGTTTGTGTGTGTTTATTGGAGTTTGAGTCCTCCCTCTTGCTCGAGTGTATTTGCAGTCATTAAAAAATTGTTAAAGTACTTTGTAAGCCTAGGGACTGATAACCACAGCCGTTAAGTCTGTTAGATTTAGGAATATTTCAAATTTTCTTTGTTACGTGTGACCAGGGAATGTTCTAATATTCTTTGGACGGACGAGGTAAATTTTACTCTGAACGGAGCTGTAAATGCTCGGAAATGTCACGTATGTGGTTCTACTGACACCCCCGTACCCCAACAAACCCACACAGTGCAGGAACATTCACTGCACTCAACGCATGACTTTATTAGTGTGGTTCAACGAACTCCTTCATTCTCAGTCTGTTTTTCTTTGAGAGGATGACACCTCGTGGGCTTGTTAGGTGTACAGAAAGAAGTTCACGTGATAAAGGACATGCTTCGAAAAACCGTTGTTGTTGTAAGTTATGATCATATCCTTAGGAATGTATAAGTTTGTGTGTATGCATATGTGGTGTGTGTTCATATGGACATGTCTGAAAGAACAGAAAGTACATAAATAAAACTTGTACATTATGCCGCTGACAGCACTCCTATGCCCTTACTCTTACGGAAATCAGTTTCCAAAACTACGAGTTTAAGTAATAGTGGGAGGGTAAAATTCAGAATAATTTATATTTGATGGGAGGCGTAGACCTACTTGTTTAATCCGTACAGGTGTGGTGATCGCTGTGTCTCCAGTAACCCATTGTACGGGGCAGCGCAACTGTCTAGAAGGCAATTCAGCTTGCCTACTGCAAATCGTCTTCGCTGACACCACTTGTAAGTCATGAATAACAAATTAAAATGTATTGCCGTTTCTAAACTTCGGAAAATCGGCGCCATGCGCTCCGATTGGCTACGAGATATTTTTTTAACTGTTATTTATCATCCTTCAATACGACTCTATATCTAAGGATTAAAACGGGTCTTAATATGCTACCATAAACGCGCAATAGTTGAGCCCTGGAGGCTAACTTGAGCCCAAAACGTTAAAGTGTTGTTTGGTTCTCTGCACACTCTCTACATCAGTATAAAGACGTACTTTACTGCTTCACTGGTAGGCGGCAGCACAGAGAAGACCATAGCGTGAGTCTAAGAGGTTTGGGAAGTCGCCACTAGTAGCGTGCAGTAGTTATGCTACCTACACATACGTTTGTTGTTTATTACACTCTGCAAACTTTCGTCCATGTAGATATCAGGAATAGCCTAAAACTGGAGGTAAGTACATATATCTCATTTTTAGTTTGGCTTTGATGATAAATCATGACTGTTCATGTCCTGAATAACTCATTATTTGTAGAATATGTGGTCAAGTACAGCTAGTACACTTTACCTACGCTACTTGAGGCCATTGGCCACTGACCATTGGAAGCAATCAGATACAGGTGAAAGAATCGGTGTGTCTCCACAAGATCAGATTCCAGTGCTGTTGCGAACAGCTTTTGACGAAATTGGTTGAAACAAGAAAAAGCAACCTGATGGCAGGTTTCAAGACAGCCTGTTTAGTGCGTCTAGATGAAAGTCAGGGGGCCGCAGTGGAGTAGCCGAGTGGTCTAAAGCGTCTGGCTGCGGAGCGCGCGGTTGCTCGCCGTGGAGGTTCGAGTCCTCCCTGGGGCATGGGTGTGTGTGTTTGTCCTTAGGTTAGTTTACCTAGGTTTAAGTAGTTTGTAAGCTACGGACTGATGACCACGCAGTTTGGTCCGATAGATTTACAAACATTTGATGAAAATCATATCATACGCCGTTTCCCAAATCATGACAAACCCAAGGCAAATGAAGACTTGTCGTTGAAGAAATACAACCCCAAATATATTCAAGGGAAGAGGGGCGAGTTTGTTGCACCTCGCTCTACTAAGAAGAACAAACTCCAAGTGCCACCTGGACAGAGTATGTGTATGAGTGGCTCTCTAACTTCTGCTTTATCAGTAATCCAGTTTGAGATCACGAGGTGATAGCGATATCAGCCTCCTCAATAATGTTGAAGAACACGTAGCACACTTGTCTATGACTTTTGCAAACCCAAATCCAAAACCACACCAACCTAGAAATAGGCACGTTTGTTCTGGTAAAATGGAACGGGAAGGAAGGCCCATGAGTCGTCATTGCTATAGAAGCAGAAGGTATTACAGTCGACTGCATGGAGCCTACACTAATAGCTTGGAGGTGGCCCAAAAATACAGATGTCTTGTTGCATATATTTGAAGAAGTTGTAATGACAAATGAAACTTCCAAAATTTATAAAAAGAGGTTTATTTTCCTTAACTGAACTGTAAGCATTGTTATATCACTTACATGCTACTGTTTGAACAATATCTATAAACTTTTATTGAAAATTAATATTCGTTCTTATAATAAACGTTTGGAAGTTCACTAGATGTTCAAAAATTATGTTATTCAAATAAACAACCTACTTGGACTCTAGCTGCCTTCAAATAGTAGTATCTATGGGAATTACAGTCTGGGTTTAAGTAATCGAACCATAATGTTAACGTGAGCCAAAATAAAATAGAAGAAAAATATTTACTACCTCACAAACAATACGTACTGCATGCTAATGTATCCATTATAAACTATAGTTTAATAATATAAGGTTGAGTATGTCAGTGAAAATATCTTTTATGCTCGTTTTTAAACATAATGTTAGAAGATTCGAAATCTGGGCTCAATTAGCCCTCGTTTACGGTGCTTCAGTTTATATGAATAGTGCCGTAGAGGGATTGCTTTTCGAACCAGATTGTCACATTGATGTGCTTCATCTGGTTCACAGATGCAGCACATTTTTACCTGAATGGAGTCTTGCGCGAGTTTGGCTGTGTGGTAAGGATTGCACGGCAGTTCGGAAGATCACGTCTTCCCTCGGGCCGCGGTGTATGTCTTGTTCTTAGCTTAAGTTAATGTAATTTCTAAGTCTAGCAACCGATGAGCTCAGCAGTTTATGCCCTAAGGTTTAGAAACAATTGAATACTGTTTTTCTCCCAACGTAACTTTAAGGTTCGCGGTATATAGGAGACTGATTTCCGTAAGAGTAAGGGCATAGGAGTGCTGTCAGCGGCATAATGTACAAGTTTTATTTATGTACTTTCTGTTCTTTCAGACATGTCCATATGAACACACACCACATATGCATACACACAAACTTATACATTCCTAAGGATATGATCATAACTTACAACAACAACGGTTTTTCGAAGCATGTCCTTTATCACGTGAACTTCTTTCTGTACACCTAACAAGCCCACGAGGTGTCATCCTCTCAAAGAAAAACAGACTGAGAATGAAGGAGTTCGTTGAACCACACTAATAAAGTCATGCGTTGAGTGCAGTGAATGTTCCTGCACTGTGTGGGTTTGTTGGGGTACGGGGGTGTCAGTAGAACCACATACGTGACATTTCCGAGCATTTACAGCTCCGTTCAGAGTAAAATTTACCTCGTCCGTCCAAAGAATATTAGAACATTCCCTGGTCACACGTAACAAAGAAAATTTGAAATATTCCTAAATCTAACAGACTTAACGGCTGTGGTTATCAGTCCCTAGGCTTACAAAGTACTTTAACAATTTTTTAATGACTGCAAATACACTCGAGCAAGAGGGAGGACTCAAACTCCAATAAACACACACAAACCATTTACATGTGTGTCAGCCACTGCATAGTGGCCAAGCGCTGTGAGGCGCTATGATCCGATGCACAAAACTTAAAAAAAAACGGTGATAATTAAAATATATCTTAATCTAAATGGCTCACTAAAGTATAAACCACCATCGTAGATGTCTAGTCAAGGTGTGTCGACTAGAATCTCAAGCCAAACTATTGTGAGAAGGGGGGATCAACGTAATAGGTAAATAAGGTCCAATAGCCGCCAGATGGCGCAGGGGTAAATATTATTTGAATGAATTTATGTAACATCATCTTCCGCCCTTTGCAATGTCAACTGACATAGAAACTACGAAAAACATGGCTACAAGCTGTGTGGAGTGTAAAGAAAATATCAGACTCCTTATCAAAATATATTACTGGGACTGTGCGTACAAAAAAATCAATAAAACCAACAGAAGATATATGTACACAGGCAATGGGTCAAAATACATGCTTATACTCAGGTATTGCACTACATATCATTTGATAAAGAGAGGGAAGAGTAGATGAGAGAAAGTTGGGGGGGGGGGGCGGAATCAAGATGTTGATAGTAGGTGGGGAACTTTTTCATTTTCGCGCGCTCTCTCTCTCTCTCTCTCTCTCTCTCTCTCTCTCTCTCTCTCTCTCTCTCTCTCTCTCTCTCTCTCTCCAAGCTGTGACATCTAATTTATCAGTTTATTCATGTTTATAGATCGTATCCTTCAGCCCATTCACTAACATGCCGCTCGTTCGCAGCTGTTCCTGTTGGCGATATTCCTTCAACATAGAACCACTGTTACTGTCATTTTGATCATTCAAATTTACCGGCAGTGCATGACTCTTTTCCAATACCCCTTGCAATTCCTATGGTAAAAGTCCATATTCAAAGCCATTTAAAACTATAATTACTTCACGAACGACATTAACAAGCGTTAATTTTTTTAATTTACAATAAATTATTTACCAAGGTATATCTCACATAAAACATATGGTGAACAAATAGGTGCATGTGCCCCATCAATTATAATGCCATGTTAAGGCATATATTTGAATATAATAAGGTCAAAATTCATACAACTACAATAGTTTTACATGGACATGACTAAGATCACAGTCTATATTTAAAATAGAACAGTGTTGAGCTAGGGAGATACTATGTTTATGTTAGTATTTGAAGAACACAATTATATCAGTCATAGTTTTAAAACAAAGTAATTATGCATGGACAGAATATAAAACAGATCATCCGTAAGTCATTGAATAAAATGGAATAGAGTCAAAAAGACTGACAAGAAAAATACACTAGAAATTTGATGTGCTTAAAAGAAAAATTAAAGGTATTATAGATAACAGATTGTACCTGTAGTGCACTCATAATCTTAAAACAACAATAATCATACATGGATCTAATCTACATCTGATCATCCACAGCCATACAATAAAATTAAATAATGTTAAAAAGAAGGGAAAGGAATACAATGGAAGATGGGTAATACCTTGATGGCTATAAGACAATGTGCAAGGTTTCATAGGTTATAGACTATGCCTGTGGTGCATAAAACAAAAAGCAATGATTTTTTTTCTAATAATACAACTTGCCATATATTGAGCCATGTCTAATATTGAGATGAAATAACAATGTCGCTTGAACACGTCCTAGAGAGAGCATGTATAGTATACATTAAAATGAATAAATAATTTAGAGTACCTTAACTGGAGATATTAAAATATAAATATAATGGTATGCCAGACATTGTGTAACTTTCAAACAGTGATAACTGATTAATATCATTAAAGAGGAGCAGGCAGTTGTTTTTTTCTTGCACAATTTTTGGATATGACAGAAGAATAAAGGGAGGTAAGGAGAAAAGGTGGGGGTGGCGTGTCTAAGGAGAGGAAGCGGATGCATGGGAGATATTTGGACAGTGATGTATAGGTGGTCTCATTGCATTACAGAGAGACATATGCTGGGAAATGGTATATGGTGATGTGTAGAAAACTATTTAAGACCTCTTAGGGTGACCTCAGACAACTGAAGGTACCGATTTCTATTGAAACCTTCCAGCTCATTGAGCATATGATGTGGTTTACAGATTATCTGTGTGTAAATTTTAAACTCTTCCATCACATTTATCAAGCGATTAGAGGGTAAAATGCAGTACTTTTAGCGCATGATCAATTTGGTGCAGCTGATGTCCCTTTTTCTGCACCACTGATATTACGATTCGGTAATTCACTAGTGAAATACAAACTCAATATAGAATGACGTCAAGAGGTGGTGTAAAATAAAAGGAGGCCGAAAATAAGTTTCACTGAAGAGCAAGTTTCTAGCTCCGAGAACTGGGATGGCGTCATTCTGAGGCAAGTCTTGTGTGAAAGCATCTGTCAGAGGGGCGAGACAGACGGCGGCTTCCTCCCTCCGGCAAGTGCGCTTCGTGACGTCAGATTCGCGTCACGTGGCCCGCTGAACGTCACGCCACACAGCGCTCGCGTGCGCCCGCAAAGCACTCCACCGTATTACCCAAAACTGCGAGAAAAATCCCGCCGCAGATCTGCCGGTTCATGAATATTAAAGGGGAACGCGCGTGCCCGAGTTTTGTTTCGCTGCCCACCCACGAGGTCTGTGCCGCCCATTCAGCAGGAAAATCAGTTGTTTTTCGTTTGTTTTCCCCTCAGTCGAGTGAAAACGAGCAGCGAGAGGTAGTAACAGTTGGTCCGAAAACAACTGGGTGTTAGCAGAGGACACACTGCTTGTTTCGCGAGTGTAATGTGTCGCAGTACAAAATACATTACGAGAATGTGAGAGTAGCATTTCCGAACCACTTCTGGTATCTACACTCACGTTCAGCAGGAACAAAACAATTTGAATGACCATAGGAAGGAAATTCATATATTTGTATATTCGGTAGAAATGATTGTCATTTCGGCCCGTGGGTTTAAGGTCACCATCAATAGCGCGGAGCCGGCCGCGGTGGCCGAGGTGACTGAGGCGCTCCAGTCACGGTCAGCACGGCCACAACGGTCGGGGGTTCGAATCCCCCCTCGGGCATGGATATTTGTGCCGTCCTAGTTCTTAAGTAGTTCATAAGTAGTTTGTAAGTTTAGGGACTGATGACCCCGTAGTTAAGTCCCATAAGCTATACAAACATTTGATTTTCCGAATTGCCAATAATGTCACTACAATATACTAGGATCAAAACACAAACAATATCCTCACTACGTGACAGTAATGGCGATGCTGCCGATGACAGCGCTACCAAAGCTGATTGACTAAACACAGCTTTTAGAAACTCATTCACCAAAGAAGTCGAAACCAATATTCCATATTTAGAATTACAAACAGAGGCCAGAATGAGTAACGTTGAAGTAGATATTCTCGGAGTAGTGCAGCAACTTAAATCACTTAACAAGAACGAGTCTTCTGGTTTGGACTGTAAACCCATTAGATTTCTTTTCGATTATGCTGAAACGATAGCTCCTTAACAGCCCGCTCGCTTAAATAGTGATCTGTACGAAACGACTGGAAAGTTGCGCAAGTCACACCTATATTCAAGAAAGGCTGTTGGAGTACCTCAATAAACTACAGGCTTATTTCTTTGACGTATATTTGCGGCAGGGATTTGGAACATATACTGTATTTAAATATTATGAACTATCTCGAACAGAATGATCTATTGATCCAAGGTCAACAAGGATTTCGACAATATCTTTCAAGCGGAACACAACTAGATCTTGTTGTTGTTGTTGTTGTTGTTTGGATGTTTTAGGGGGACAAAACTGCGGAGGTCATCAGTCCCCCATTCCATCATTAGGCGTTACAACAAAGAACAAGAACGGGCAAAGGAGCCTAGAGTCGAGAACAACTAGGGGGGAGGAAGATTCCCTGAGTCAGTGAAAGGACAACAAAGTCGGCAAGAAACAACTAAAACAATGACAATCACACAGTAGAACCGACCAACAGCAAAAAATAAAATGTAAAAACCGACGTCTGTGGCTGACCGACCGTGATACTAAAAATAGGAAAAGTCAGCCACACAGAAACAAAGGGAAACCTCCAATTGGAGGTCATGACAGGACTTACACAGACACTGAACGAAAGCTTTAAATGGAGCGGTAAAAACCACTGTCCCAAATAAAACCTAGAACAGTATCAGCCATCTTGGCATCGTCACTTAAAACTTGGGATAAAAGCACAGGAAAATTAAAACTCCGCCGCAGAGGTGCTAAAACAGGGCATTCAACTGAGATGTGCGCCACCGTCAGGCGGGCGCCACAGTGACAAACAGGCGGTTCCTCGCCACGAAGGAGATGGCGTGTGTCAGCCATGTAGGGCCAATGTGAAGCCGGCACAGGACTACGGAGTCCCAGCAGCAGGCCCGCATGGAAGAATGCCACACAGCTGTCGTTTCCTTTATAGCCCTAAGTTTGTTGACTGTTGCCATACTACACCACTCCGTGGCCCAGAGCTCGTGCACTCTTTGTCGCAGCACCGTCCGCAGATCAGCAGCCGGGAGGCCGATGTCTTAAACAGGCGCCTCAACAGCCTGCTTGGCCAGCATATCAACACGTTCGTTGCCCAGAATACCGACATGGCCCGGGGACCAGAGGAACACCACTGATCGACCGGACCTGTCAAGGGCAGATAGGGCCTCCTGAATTCCCAACAACAGAGGAGACCGTGGATGACACTGGTCCAGGACTCTAAGGCTGCTCAGGGAGTCACTGCAGATGAGAAAGGACTCACCTGAGCAGGAACTGGCGTGCTTGAGGGCGCGGGAAATAGCCACCAGCTATGCAGTATAGACACCGCAGCAAGCCGGCAGAGAGCATTGTTCGACATGGGTGTCATGAGTGAATGCAAAACCAACCCGGCTCTCAACTTTCGAACCATCCGTGTAAATTAGGTCGTGTCCAGGAAATCTAGCTACGAGTGCTAAAAACTGGCGACAGAGAGCTTCAGGCGGAACTGAGTCTTTGGGTCCACAAGCCAAGTCCAGGCAAATAGACGGCCTAGGCAGGCGCCACGGAGGCGTGCGTGTGCGGACCCGATATGGAGGTGGTAGGGGGTAAGACTCAAGTTCCTGCAGCAGTGACTGGACCCTGAAGGCGACTGTATGACCCGACTCGGTCGTCGTCGTTGGTCATGGACGACCATGCGGGAGAAGAGAGCACGGTGGTTCGGGTGGCTTGATGAGCTGCGCACGAGCGCTGCGTAGGCTGCAAGCAGTTGCCGCAACGGATCGACAAAGGCGGTACCCCGGCCTTAGCAAGCAAGCTGGTCACAGGGCTGGTACGAAAGGCACCTGTCGCGTTGCGGACCCCACAGTGGTAAACAGGGTCCAGAAGGCGACACAGCCAAAATCTAAATGGGACTGCACCAGAGCCTGATAGAGCAGCAACAGGGTTGCGGTCAGCTCCCCAGGAAGTATGGCCCAGGTGGCAGAGGACATTGAGGTGGCGCCAGCACTCCCGTTTTAGTTGACGGATGTGGGGGAGCCACGTCAGCCGTGAGTCGAAAACAAGCCCCAAAAAACGATGAGTGTCCACGACCTCTAAGAGGTCGTCACCGAGATACAGTTCGGGCTGTGGGTGAACTGTTCGAAGCCGACAAAAGTGCATAACACTAGTCTTTGTAGCAGAGAACTGGAAGCCGTGGGTAAGAGCCCAGGACTGCACCTTCCTAATGGCTCCCTGCAGCCTACGTAGATACAAAAGTCGTCAGCATATAGTGAAGGGGATGCTGACGACCCAACGGCTGTAGCTAAGCCGTTAATGGCTACTAAAAATAAGGGGACACTCAAAAGAGATCCCTGAGGAACCCTATTTTCCTGCACATGAGAGGTACTACGAGAGGCACCTACTTGGACACGAAAAGTACGGACAGCTAAAAAGTTTTGAATAAAAATCGGGAGCGAGCCCCGAAGACCCCAACCATGTAACGTGCGAAGTATGTCGTGTCGCCAGGTCGTATCATACGCTTTTTGCATATCAAAAAAGACGGCTATCAGATGTTGGCGCCTGGAAAAGGCTGTGCGGATCGCAGACTCGAGGTACACCAGGTTGTCAGTGGTTGAGCGACCCTGGCGGAACCCACCCTGGCATGGAGCCAGTAAGCCCCGAGTCTCTAGGATCCAGCACAACCGCCTACTGACCATGTGCTCCAACAGCTTACAGAGGACATTGGTCAGTGTAATGGGCCGATAGCTATCCAAATGAGCAGGGTTTTTGCCTGGTTTCATCACCGGTATAATGATACCCTCATGCCACTGTGAAGGGAATACCCCACCGCACCAGATGCGGTTGAAGAGCGTAAAGACATTACACTGGCTCTCCGCTGAAAGGTGTTTCAACATCTGGCTGTGGATGCTATCGGGTCCTGGAGCCGTGTCAGGACACTGTTTAAGAGCACTCAGGAATTCCCACTCTGTAAACGGCGTGTTATATTCCTCCGTACGGCGGGTTGTAAAGGAGAGGGTCTGGCGTTCCACCTGCTCCTTTAATGTACGGAAGGCCCGTGGGTAATTCGCTGAGGAGAAGGCACGAGCATAATGTGCGGCAAACAGCTCTACAAGCGTGGCTGGGTCCGTGCATACTATGCCATTCACGGAGATCCCAGGGATTCCTGCTGTTGTTGGGTATCCCCTTAAATGCCTTATCTTGTTCCAGACCTGGGTGGGGGAGGTACCTGTGCCAATAGTGGAGACGTACCTCTCCCAACACTCTTAATGAGATAACGAGTATGTGCACGGAGCCGCTTGAAAGCTACGAGGTGCTCCAGAGACGGGTGCCACTTGTACCCTTTGTAAGGCCCGTCGGCGACCTTTATAGCCGTTGCGACCTCCGGCGACCACCATGGTACCGTCTTACGCCGTGAGGTCCCCGACGAATGGGGAACGGTAGCTTCTGCAGCTGAAACAATGGTGCGCGTGGCTCCCTCGACCGCCACATCGACGATGTCGAGTGGGGGAGGACCAACAGTGGCAGCAGAGGTAAAGTCGTCCCAGTTAACCTGATGTAGGGCCCACCTGGGCTGGCGCCCTGCAGACTGACGTTGTGGGAGTGACAGGAAAATGGGAAAATGATCACTGCCGCACAAGTCATCGTGGGCTCTCCAGTGGACAGATGGTGAAAGGCCATGGCTGCAAAAAGACAGATACATGGCTGAGAACGTGCCATGCGCCACACTAAAATGTGTGGGGGCACCCGTGTTCAAGAGGCAGAGGCCAAGACGAGATAGTAAGTCCTCGACCTCTCTGCCCCGGCCAGAAATCGTGGAACCACCCCACTAGGTGTTATGGGTGTTAAAGTCGCCCAGTAGTAAGAAAGGTGGGGGAGTTGAGAAAGTAGTGCAGCCAAAACAGTCTCAGAGACATCACCATCAGGAGGGAGGTAAAGATTGCAAACGGTGAACTTTTGTGTTATCCTTACCCTAACAGCCACCGCTTCCAACGGCGTCTGAAGGGGCACAGGCTCGCTATATACAGAGGTAAGGACACACACACACACACACACACACACACACACACACACACACACACACACACACACACACACGCACTGGCTGCGATTACAATAATATCCCCTGTAGCCCCGGAGGGCAGGGGTCCGCATTGCCGGAAACGATGTTTCCTAAAGGGCAATGCAGAAAGAACGTGTTATGCTCAAAAGGTGTCGTAGTTCAGCCAGGCGGGTGAAAAAACGGCCGCAGTTCCACTGGAGAATAACGCTTTCCGTTAACTGGGAAGACATGAGGTAATATTGAGTAGTAGTTAAAGCTCATGCACACACGCTGACACTGCTCGCGAAGCTGTGGAATCCACGTCATAGTTTCTGGTGGACCTTCGAGTGCTAGGTCCTCAGGGGACACTAGTATCTTCACTTCGTCCTCGTCCTCAGAGGAAGAGGGCGGGGGCGGAAGTGAGGGAACCACTAGGGTTTCTTTGTTCTTGACTGGTTTTTGCTTCTTTTTCGAAGCCTCTCGCTGGTCTTTCGGCTCCACGTCTGGAGGGCGTCGGTGACTCAGTCTCTGAGACTGAGGAAGACCTTGTGGCCCGACGACCAGCCTTCTTTGGCACTGTTTGCCACTGGCCGGTAGCTGTCGTACCAGAGGAAGAAGCCGAGGAGGGGTGGGACTCAACTTGTTGTTGTTGTTTAGAGGGGACTAAACTACTTGGTCATCAGTCCCCTGTTCCTAATGAAGAAAGTCAATTTAATAGGAAGCAATAGCCTTATGGTCCTGGAGACAGTGTAGAAATACTCGAGGAGTACATGTCAAAGATAAAGTTTCACCAAAAGCAAAAATAGAGATACCAACAGCACAGACAAAGAAAATAAAACAATGCAGTCAATCACGCTAAAATTGGCAATGAGAATCTGTGGCTGGCTGGTCACTGAGATAAAATGCACGGGCCAGTCACGAATGTCACAGCAGACACGAATGTCTGCTAGTCAGAAGATATAAAGCATTAAAATACGGTTAAAAGTAAGGAGAAATCACTCTACATTAAATAGAATTGTGAAAACCGGCTGCACGGATAAAACATAGCACAGACTCAGCCATGGAGACATCGTCCCCTAGCACTAAGGATAGGGTAGGTGGTAGATTAAATGACTGCCGCAAGGGGGCTAAAATAGTACAGTCCATCAGGAGATGGACGACTGTCAAGGCACCACCACAGTGACACATGGGCGGTGGCTCGCGCCGAAGTAAATAGCCGTGAGTCAACCAAGTGTGCCCGATGCGGAGGCGGCATAGCACAACAGAGTCTCGACGATTGGGCCTCAGTGAAGTTTTCCATGTGGCTGTGGATGGTTTGACTGGGCGAAGTTTGTTTGGTGCACTCAGTGCAGACCATTCTGAGCTCCAAGCGTCCCGCACCTTCCGGTGTAGCGTCCACCTAAGGTCCGTTTCCACGAGGCCAATTTTAAGAGGGTGTGAGGAGGTGGCCTGCTTGGCCAACTGATCCACACGTTCATTGCCAAGAACGCCGATGTGCCCTGGGGTCCAAACTAAGACCACTGAGCGACCAGACCTATTGAGAGCGGCAACAGAGTCTTGGATACACTGCACCAGAGGGAGCTTGCTGAAACACTGGTCGAGTGCTCGCAAGCCACTCAGGGAGTCGCTACAGATGACAAACGACTCCCCGGGGCAGGCTCGGATATGTTCCAGAGCTCGAGAGATAGCGACCAGCTCTGCAGTGAAAACACTACTCCCACTTGGCAAAGACCGCTGTTCAAAAAGGTCACCATGGAGATAGGCATACCCAGGACGGCCATCTATGAGGGAACCGTCGGTATAGATGACTTCTGCACCATGGAAAGAATCCAGGAGTTCCAGGAACTGGCGACGAAGGATCGATGGTGAAGTGGAAGCTTTCGAGTCCCGGGACAAGTCCAACCGTAGCTGCGGACGAGGAATACACCAAGGAGGTGCACGGGAGGAGTAGAGGAAAGTAGGAGGGAAGGGAAGGGATTCAAGGGAGGAGAGAAGGGAATGGACACGGACTGGAATCGGGAAGCCCGACCGAGGCCATCTGTGAGGGGATGGGAGTGCAGCAGTTTGGAAGAGAAGCCTACGATTCGGATGATGCTGGAAGTGCGCACACGAGCAACATACGAGGCCAACAACTGTTGCCGATGGAACCGCAGTGGGGGAACTCCGGCCTCAACAAGGAGGCTCATCACCGGGCTCGTTCGAAAAGCTCCTATTGCCAAGCGAACACCAGTATTGTGGATGGGGTCTAATACCCGAAGTGCAGAAGGGGCTGCCGAGTCGTACACCTGGCTCCCATAATCCAAGCGGGACTGGATGAGAGCCATATAAAGTTGTAAGAGGGTTCGACGGGCGGCTCCCTAAGCAGTGTGGCTGAGGAAGCGCAGTATGTTTAAGTGCCACCAGCACTTTTGTCTAAGCTGTTGTAAGTGGGGGACCCACGTGAGCCTAGCATCGAACACCATGCCCAAGAAGCGATGCGTTTCTTCAACATGAAGGAGCTCATCACCCAAGTACAGTTCCGGGTCTGGTTGTACTGCCCAACGGGCGGCAAAAGTGAATAACCCGGGTTATGCGGGCAGTGAATCGGAATCCATGGGCTAAAGCCCAGGAATGAGCCCTTTGAATGGCTCCCTGTAGTCGCCTTTCAGCGACACCAATACTAACTGAGCTGTAATACAGACAAAAGTCATCGGCATACAGGGAGGAGGACACCGATGCCCCCACTGCTGTAGCAAGTCCGTTAATTGCAATCAGAAACAGCGGAACACTGAGAACGGAGCCCTGTGGGACTCCATTCTGCTGGGTGCGTGGGGAGCTGAGGTGGGTACCTACCCTTACCCGAAAAGTGCGAAGTGAGAGGAAGTTCTGGATGAACAGAGGAAGCGGTCCTCTCAAGCCCCAGTCATGCAGCGTAGCAAGAATATGGTAGCGCCAGGTAGTGTCATAAGCCTTTCGGAGATCGAAAAAGACTGCAATCAGGTGCTCACGCCTGGCGAAAGCAGTGCGAATGGCCGATTCTAGCGGAACCAGATTGTCTAATGCAGAACGACCTTGGCGGAATCCCCCTTGTTGTGGGGCGAGGAGTTTACGGTCTTAAAGAACCCACATAAGCCGCCGACTCACCATACGTTCCAGGAGCTTGCAAGAAACGTTGGTGAGGCTAATCGGGCGGTAACTGTCTGCCACCTGTGGATCAGCGCCAGATTTTATCACTGGGATGACGATGCTGTCCTGCCCAAAGGCGATTCAACAGGGCGAGAAGTTGGTCTTTAAACTCCTGTGACAGGTGGCGCAGGAACTGTTTGTGGACTCGATCTGGCCCTGGAGTGGTATCAGGGCAGGCAGTGAGGGCCCTCTGGAACTCCCAGTCAGTGAATCGGGCATTATATGGTTCTCGCCGACATGTGTGGAAAGACAACTGCGTCCGCTCCAACTGTTCTTTGCGAGTGCGGAAGCCCGCAATATACGCAGACGTCGCAGAGATACTGGCATAATGGTCCGCCATGTGTTTGGAGATAGCAGCTGGATCCATGCATATAGCACCCCGAATGATCACGCTGGGGATTCCTGCCTGTGGTCGGTACCCAAAAAGGTGCCGAACCTGTGACCACACACGAGATGGGGCGGCACGCGAGCCAGTGGTAGCGACATATCTATCCCAACAGTCCTGCTTACTCTGGCGTATCAGCCTCCGAGTTTGACCCCTTAGACGTTTGAAAGCGATCAGGTGCTCTATACAAGGGTGGCGCCGGTGGCGCTGGAGTGCCCTACGACGTTCCCTGATGGCCTCAGCAATCTCTGCAGACCACCATGGAACCGACTAGCGCTGAACTGAGCCAGTGGTGGGCAGAACACTGGCTTCAGCAGCGGAAATGTTGGCGATAGTAATGTGATGAACAGCCTGATCAACATCATCCGGGATTGGATTAATCGCCCTAGTAGCTGAGGTGTAAGCAGGCCAGTCAGCCCTACACAGGGACCAACGGGGCAAGCGAGTTGGAGGTTGATATTGGAGAAGAGAGATATGGATGGGGAAGTGGTCGCTACCACATAGGTCATCGTGGACCCCCCAATGAAGCTGTGGTAGAAGACTTGGGCTGCAGATAGAAAGGTCTATAGCCAAGTATGTGCCATGCACCACACTGAAATGTGTGGGGGCACCGGTGTTAAGAAGGCAGCAGTCCAGCTGTGCTAGTAGAACTTCAATGTCCCTACCACTCACCTGAGAGCCACCCCACAAGGGGTTGTGGGCATTGAAATCCCCAATAGAAGGAATGGTGGGGGAAGTTGTGCGATCAAATTCGCAAGGTCTGCAGGAGACACTGCCTCATCCGGAGGAAGGTAGAGTGAGCAGATGGTAATGTCCTGTCGTGCCTGAATTCTCACGGCCACTGCCTCGAGCACTGTGGTAAGTGGCACTGGTGAACGGGGGACAGTGGCAAGAACGTAAAGACAGACTCCTCCGGATACCCTGTTGTGTGTTGTACGGTTTTTATAATAACCCCTATACCCACGAAGGGCAGTAGTCCGTTCAGCAGCAAACCAAGTTTCCTGTAGAGCAACACAGAGGGAAGGGTAAGGACAGAGCAACTGCTGTAACTCGGTTAAGTGGCGGAAGAAACCGCCACAGTTCCACTGCAGCATCACACTATCTCCCGACTTACTGGGCATATTTATGCAGATGGTAGAGTAGAGCCCACAGGTTTCTCTGCAGTCACAGACTAAGGAGGCAGAGCCCCGACGTCCATTGCTTCCAGAGTCTTGGCAATTGCCAAGTTGTTGTTGTTGTTGTTGTTGTTGGGTATTGCGGGGACTAAACATCTAGGTCATCAGTCCCCTGTTACTAGCTCAGAGTCCACTTCCAAGAACGACAAAAATTAAACAAAGCTCTAAAAAGGATCACGCACATAAGGGACAGGTTGACAATGGACAAACCTCTGATAACTTAAAACGAAGACACAAAGAAATGGTAAAAGAATGTCAGGAATAAAACTGGATAGCAGAGTACCTTGGCTGGCTGATCACAAAGAAAAAACAGGATGAGCCAGCCATACTGCATACACGAAGCACCCCTAAGGGCGGAAAAGGTAAAAAAAAACGGGATTGGTGAGGGCCTAAGATGTCAGGCCACAGCACCTACCGTTAGATCGAGTCATAAAAACCAGCAGCGCGGATAAAACGTAAAACTTTGGTAGCCATAGAGACGTCGTCTCCTAAAACTAAAGGTAATGCGTCTGGAAGAGTAAAATAGTGCCGCAGGTCGGCTAAAAGTGGACAGGCCATCAAAAGATGAGCCACTGTCAATACAGTGCCACATCGACACACGGGTGGAGCCTCACGCCGAAGAAGATACCCGTGGGTGAGCCACGTATGTCCAATCCGGAGGCGACAGAGGACAACTGACTCTCGGCGGGTCGGCCGCAGTGAAGATTTCAACAAAGCTGTGGAGAGCTTCACTGCCCGAAGCTTATTCGGTGCAGTCGCCGTAACCCACTCGGTGCTCCAAGCCTTGCGCACCCTCCGGTGCAACACCAGTTTAACATCCTGTTCCGTGACACCAATTGTGAGAGGTGGTCCCATAGTGGCCTGCTTGGCCAATTGATCTACATGCTCATTCCCTGTTATGCCAACATGACCTGGGGTCCACACAAAGACCACAGAACGGCCTGATTGGCATAGGGAGTGAACAGTGTCCTGGATCGACCGCACTATTGGGTGCCAAGAGAAACACTGGTCGATCGCTTGTAAGCCACTCAGGGAGTCAGTACAGATGACGAATGACCCCCTGGGGCAGGCTTTGAGATGTTGGAGAGCTCTGAGAATAGCGACCAGCTCGGCAGAGAAGATGCTACTCTCACAGGGCAGAGAATGCTGTTCTACGTGGTTGTGATGTAGAAACGCATACCCAACACGGCCATCTACTACGGAACCATCTGTGTAAATGGCGTCTGCGGCACGGAACGGCTCGAGCATTTGCAGAAACTGGTGACGGAGATGTGCGGGAGAAACAGAGGCCCTCGACACATGGGACAGGTCCATACGGAGCTGCAAACGAGGAATGGACCAAGGAGGGGTGTGAAAGGAATAGTGGAAAGTGGTTGGAAGTGGATAGGATGTGAGAGACGAAAGAAGGAGACGAACACGGACCGAGATCGGGTATCCCGACCTTGGCCGTCGTGGAGGGATAGGTAGTGCAGCGTCTGGAAAAAGGAGCCTGCGGTTCGGGTGGAAGGGTGAGGCCTGAACACGAGCAACATAGGATGCCAGCAGGTGTTGCCTACGGAACCGCAGCGGGAGGACTCCAGCTTCGACAAGGAGGCTTGTCACCGGGCTCGTGCGAAAAGCCCCCGTAGCTAAACGGACACCACAGTGTAAAATTGGGTCCAACGTCTGCAGTGCCGATGGCGCAGCCGAATCGTAGACTATGCATCCATAGTCTAGGCGTGACTGAATGAGGGCCTTGTAAAGGTGTAGGAGCGTTGGGCGTGAGGCTCCCCAAACAGTGTGGCTGAGACAACGCAGGATGTTTAGGTGTCGCCAGCACTTTCGTTTCAGCTGGCGAAGGTGTTGCACCCAGGTGAGACGGTTGTCGAACAGCATGCCTAGAAACGTGTGTGTTTCTACGACATGTAGCAGGTCTCCAGCTAAATAGAGTTCGGGTTCTGGGTGTACTGCCCGACGTCGGCAGAAATGCATTACACGGGTCTTCGACGCAGAGAACTGAAAACCGTGGGCAAACGCCCACGACTGCGCTTTTCGAATGGCCATTTGCAACCGACGTTCAGCAACACTGATGCTGGTGGAGCTAAAATACATGCAGAAGTCATCGGCATACAAGGAAGTGGATACCGATGACCCCACGGCCGCCGCAAGTCCGTTGATGGCGACTAAAAATAAAGGGACACTGAGAACGGAACCCTGCGGGACTCCGTTCTCTTGACAATGCGGTGAGCTAAAACAGGAACCAACACGAACTCTAAAAGAACGCAACGCCAGGAAATTCTGAATGAATATGGGAAGCGGACCCCGTAAACCCCAGTCATACAGCGTAGACAGGATATGGTAGCGCCAGGTAGTGTCGTATGCTTTCCGCAGGTCGAAAAATACGGCAACCAGGTGTTCGCGGCGACTAAATGCAGTACGGATGGCCGACTCCAGTGACACAAGATTGTCAACAGCGGAGCGACCTTGACGGAACCCACCCTGTTGTGGCACCAAATGTCCCCGGTCCTCGAGGATCTACATGAGCCTCCGACTCACCAAGCGTTCGAGAAGCTTGCATGGAACGTTGGTGAGGCTGATCGGACGGTAACTATCAGCCACCTGCGGATCTGCCCCAGGCTTAATCACCGGAATGATAATGCTTTCCCGCCACGAGGACGGAAAAACACCCTCCAGCCATATCCGATTAAGCAGGGCGAGAAGTTGGCTCTTGGCATCCGCTGATAGGTGTCGGAGGAACTGACTGTGAATGCGATCGGGTCCAGTGGAGGTATCGGGGCATGCAGCAAGGGCACCTTCAAACTCCCACTCAGTGAACGGGACGTTGTATGGTTCCCGACGTCGTGTTCGAAATGAAAGCAGATGTCTCTCTGCTCGCCCTTTAAGGGCGCGAAAGTCTGCACCATAAGCAGCTGTCTCTGAGATGCGACAAAAATGATCCGCCAGGTGCGACGGCGACGGGGTCAGTACAGAGCGTACCCTGAACGCTGAGACAGGGAATTCCTGCCGGTGGGCGGTGCCCAAAGAGGCGTCGAACCTGCGACAACACCTTGGAAGGAGAAAATGTTCAAATGTTTGTTAAGCTTATGGGACTTAACTACGGGGTCATCAGTCCCTAAACTTACAAACTACTTATGAACTACTTACGAACTAGGACGGCACAAATATCCATGCCCGAGGGGGGATTCGATCCCCCGACCGTAGTGGCCGTGCTGACCGTGACTGGAGCGCCTCAGTCACCTCGGCCACCGCGGCCGGCTTGGAAGGAGAAGCGCAGGAACCAATGGAGGTGACGTACTTCTCCCAGGAGCCCTCTTACTTTCCTGTATCAGTCGCCGGGCTCGTGCTCGGAGACGCTTGAAGGCCACGAGATGTTCGACACAAGGGTGGCGTCGGTGGCGCTGTAGAGCTCGCCGACGTTCCCGGATGGCCTCAGCGATCTCCGGTGACCACCAGGGCACCAATGTACGACAGAGCGAACCGAACGTGGTGGGGACAGAGTTTTCGGCTGCAGAAACAACGGCCGCTGTGAACCGCTCAACGGCGGCATCAACATCAGCTGGAAAGTGAGAGGATAGTACAGCAGCTGCGGAATAGGCTGGCCAGTCAGCCCTACGGAGGGACCAGCGAGGCAGGCGGTCGGCAGGCAAACGCTGTGGGAGCGACAGGAAGATAGAAAAATGGTCGCTACCACACAAGTCGTCGTGGACCCTCCAGGTGAGATGTGGAAGAAGGCTAGTGCTGCAGACAGACAAGTCTATTGCAGAATAAGTACCATGCGCTGCACTGAAGTGAGTAGGAGCACCGGTGTTTAAAAGGCAAAGATTCTGCTCTGATAGTAAAGACTCAACATCCCTACCCCGGGCCGAGGTCTGTGTGCCACCCCACAGAGTGTGGTGGCGTTAAAATCCCCCAAAAGAAGAAAGGGTGGGGGAAGTTGGGCGACCAAGGCAGCGAGGTCTACGGGAGAGACGACTTCATCTGGTGGAAGGTAGACAGAGCAGATCGTAAAATCTCGTAATAACCGGAGCCGTACAGCGACTGCCTCTAGAGGTGTTTGCAGAGGCACAGCAGCACTGGGTACTGAAGTGTGAACATAAACACATACGCCACTGGAGACTCTGTTGTAGGAGTTTCGGTTCTTAAAATAGCCCCGGTAGCCTCGGAAGGCTGGGGTCCTCTCGACGGGGAACCATGTTTCCTGCAAGGCGAGGCAGATAGCAGGGAAGTGGCAGAGTAATTGCCGCAGCTCAGCCAGACGTCGGAAAAAACCGCCGCAATTCCACTGCAAGATGTCTTTTGCAGCGTGCTGAATATCCAGAAGTTAAGATGTTGAATGGTTATTCAGCAGTGGCACCTGCTGCCAACTCCGCAGACTCTGCAGGGTCCAGAACCATCGGTTCTGGCGACCCAAGTATGGCGAGATCCTCAGGCGACGCGAGGATCTCCACCTCATCTTCAGAGGCCGAAGATGTGATGGAGCGTTCCTTCCGAATCGCCGAGGAGTCCTCCTTTGGGTCAGTCTTCTTCTTCTTCTTCACTTTCTTTTTGCCCTCTCGCTGGCCCTGTGGTGTTAAGGGCTGGGAGGACTTCACGGGAGTGGCATCAGGGGCCGTCGAAGAGCCAGAAGCCCTTCGACCAGCAGGCTTCGGATCCTTCAGCCAAAGGCTGGGATCCACTGGCGCACCCTGGGACTCCCCAGAAGGGAGCATCCCGAAGGACCCCTTCCGAGGGAGAGATGCCGGAGGAAGTTGTTGCTTCTCCGGCTGGGGGTTGGGGACTGGTGTCCCCGATGGTTGTGGGGAAGTTGCCCCCACAACAGGTGCTGCAGCAGCAGATGGAGTATTGCCCCCACCTAACCCCACCTAACGAGGGGGCAGTGGTAGTTTTGTGGCCCCTAGGGCCCACAGGAGGAAGCGATACCTTGGTAGATGTCGTACCCGTAGTGCGCGGGGACGACGTTACTACAGCATAAGAGGTGGTCATGTTCACCGGATGGAGCCGCTCGTATTTCTTTCTCGCCTCATTGTATGACAGTCGGTCCAAGGTCTTAATCTCCATTATTTTTCGTTCTTTGTGTAAGACTTTACAGTCCGGGGAGCACGGCGGATGCAGCTGATTACAGTTCACACAGACGGGAGGTGGCGTGCAGGGAGTGTCCGGATGAGCTGGACGTCCACATTCCCTGCATGCAGGGCTGGAAGTACACCGGGAGGACATATGCCCAAACTTCCAGCACCTTATAGGGGGCGGGACATACGGTGTGACGTCGCACCGGTAGATCATGACCTTGACCTTCTCGGGCAGTGTATCGCCCTCAAAGGCCAGGATGAACGCACCAGTGGCAACTCTATTATCCTTAGGTCCCCTATAAATACGTCGTACAAAGTGAACTCCTCTGCGTTCCAGGTTGGTCCGTAACTCCTCATCGGACTGCGACAATAAGTCGCGATGGTAAATTAGACCTTGGACCATATTGAGGGTCTTGTGGGGCGTGACACTGACAGGTATATCACCCAGCTTGTCACAGGCCAATAATGCCCTGGACTGGGCTGGGGAAGCCGTCTGTATCAAAACAGCCCCACTTCTCATTTTTGAGAATGACTCCACCTCACCGTACTTGTCCTCGAGATGGTCAACGAAGAACTGCAGTTTGGTGGACAAGAAAGAGTCTCTATCAGTCCGGGAAAAGACAAGATATCGCGGCGTGTAGGGATCTGAACTCCGTAAAGTTTTGCGCTCTTCCCATGGCGTAGCCAGGGAAGGGAACGTCTTAGGTTCGTATACTGTCGCATCAAAATCAGACTTTCCTCGCTTAGAAACGGCGTTTTTGCGACCGCCCACGCTAGTTAGTGCTCGTTTCATTTCCGTCCCACGAGCAGGTAGGGAAAAGAGGTCCACCCAGACAGAGCCCCGCTTGCCTGGGTAAGCCTTATACAACTGAGGTGTGGCAGGTTCCTCAGAGGATGCTCGCTAGCGGCTGTTCAACCTCAACAGCCATGCATCTCCTCGGCACGTAGCACACCTTGAGATTGAGGTTTTTTTTATAGAGGTTTGTACCGTCCTGGCGACCCGGGCGATTAAGCCAAGATCCCCGGGCTCTGAAACGTACAACGTTCCACCGTCGCGCCGAACGATGGTCGTTGAGGCACGCACAGAGCTTACGGTGTAGCGGACTGTTGGCGCGACACAGCCCACAGCTCAGGACCCCGGGTTCGCCAAGCCCGTACTCAGCAAATTAATGCTGAGCCCCTCAGGGGAATTGCCAAGTCTTCAGGGGACACGAGGATTTCCACCGCGTCCTCGGAAGCAGGCGATTTTTGTGGTGGCATGGTAGCCACCTGAGGTTCTTTTGTTTTAGATTTTTTCTGTTTCTCTCGCTGATCCTTCGGCCTCTCACGCTGGGAGGGCTTGGCAAACTCAGTCTATGGGATGGAGGTTGTCCTTGAGGCCCTACTACCAGCTTTGTATGGCACTTTGTGCCACTCACTGGCATCCACTGAGCCAGTGAGAGAGACCGAGGGAGAAAGGGATTCAAGCGATCCCATCCTCGCGAGAGGAGCCAGAGCAGGCTGTTGTTGCTCGGGCTCACGTGTGGGGACCGATGTCCCCATTGGTTGGGGGATTTTTGCTTCCAAGGCAGAGGCTTTGGAAGCAACAGTGTGAGATGTGCCCCCTACCACCAAGGGGGCAGATGGTGACGGTTGGGCTCGAGGGCCCACTGTGATAGACGGAACTGGTGGTAAATGTAGTCTGCGGAAATGGTTTCGTGGCTGCTGCATATGATGGTTTGATGCTGACCGGGTGGAGTTTCTCATATTTCCCCTTGGGCTCGGAATACGACGGCCGCTTCATGGTTTTGTATTGCATGATCTTCCTTTCTTTGTGCAGTACAGAGCAGGTAGGCGAGCAAGGTGGGTGCTGCTGTCCACAGTGAACACAGATGGGAGGTGGTGTACAAGGGACGTCTGGGTGTGATGGACGACCACAGTCCCGACAGGTGGAGCTAGCGGTACACCTGAAGGACATGTGCCTGAACCTCCAGCATTTAAAACAGTGCATAGGGGGAGGAACGTAGGGCTTTACGTCACACTGGTAAATCATCACCTTGACCTTCTCAGGCAATGTTGTTGTTGTTGTTGTTGTTGTTGTTAGTTGTTTAAGGGGGACAAAACTGCAATGGTTATCAGTCCCCCATTCCATCTCTAGGCATCAAAAGTAAATCCAAACACGTAAAAGATAAGACGCCTAGAGTTTAAAATAGCGAAGTGGGAGAGGAGTCCCACTAGTTCATAAAACATCAAGAACCACAAGACTAAACAAAAGATGGTTACACAAAGACAACTTACAACAAAGAAACCGATAGCCGTGGTTGACCGACCATAAGAATAAAAAAAAGGAAAAGTCAACCACTCGGTTTCACAAAGAAATCTCCAGTTAGAGAGAACGATAAAATCCCCCTGCTCGAATAAAACGTAAAACGGTATCTGCCATTGTGGCATCGTCACCTAAAACTTCCGATAAAACAGCAGGGAGGTTAAAATTTCTCCGCAAGGCGGCTAAAAGTGGGCAGTCCAACAATATGTGGACGACTGTCAAATTGGAGCCACACCGACATTGGGCTGGGTCCTCACCCCGAAGGAGATGTCCATGGGTGAGCCACGTATGCCCAATGCGGAGGCGACATAAAACCACTGAGTCCCGTCATGAACCGCGCATGGAGGAGCGCCATGCAACCGTCGTTTCCTTGACCACCCGGAGCTTGTTGGGCGTGTGCAGGCTACGCCACTCAGTATCCCAAAGCTGACGTACTTTCTGGCGCAACAATGAACGGAGATCAGAAGCCGGGAGGCCGATCTCTAGACAGGACATACCTACCGCCTGCTTGGCAAGCCTGTCAACACGTTCATTGCCCGGGATACCAACATGACCTGGAGACCAGACGAACACCACCGATCGCCCGGACCGTGTAATGGCATAAAGTGTCTCCTGAATGGCCAACACCAGGGTAGACCGTGGGTAACACTGCTCCAGAGCTCGAAGGCTGCTCAGGGAGTCGCTGCAAACAACAAAAGACTCGCCTGAGCAAGACCGGATATGCACAAGAGCTCTGTGAATGGCCACCAGCTCTGCAGTGTAATCACTGCAGCCATTCGGCAGAGAGTGCTGTTCCACATGGTCACCGTGTGTATAGGCAAATCCAACACGGTCATCCACCATTGAGCCATCGGTGTAGATCAGGTCATAACCACGGAACTCCGCTATGACAGCCGAGAACTGACGGCGGAGCGCCTCCAGTGGTACTGAGTCCTTGGGCCCATGGGCCAAGTCCAGCCGAATAGACGGCCTTGTCAAACACCATGGAGGTGTATGCACCTGGACCCGATATGGACATGGAAGGGGCAAAGACTCAAGTTCCAGGAGGAGGGACCGAACTCTATAGGCTATCGTATGACCTGACCTGGGGCGTCGCTTATGGTGAGGGACGACCACATTAGAAAAAAGGAAACGACGGTTTGGGTGGCCTGGGGAGCAATACACGTTCGCTGCATAAGCTGCGAGCAGGTGTTGGCGGCGGATCCCCAAAGGTGGGATCCCAGCCTCCACTAGTAAACTGTTCACCGGGCTGGTGCGGAAAGCGCCCGTCGCAATGCGGACCCCACAGTTGTGAATGGGGTCCAGGAGATGCAGTGCCGAAGGTGCCGCAGACCCATAGGCAATGCACCCAAAATCGAGACGGGACTGCACCAGCGCCGTGTAAAGCCGCAACAGTGTCGAGCGATCAGCACCCCAGGTCGTATGACCCAGGTGGTGGAGAAGGTTGAGATGGCGCCAGCACTTCCTTTTCAGCTGACGAATGTGGGGGAGCCACGTCAGCCGGGCGTCAAAGACCAGTCCTAAAAAACGGTGAGTTTCCACTACCGTAAGTGGTTCGTCATTCAGATAAAGTTCAGGGTGTGGGTGGACGGTCCGACGCCGACAGAAGTGCATCACTCTGGTCTTGGAGGCAGAAAACTGAAAGCCATGGGTAAGCGCCCAGTTCTGCGCCTTCCGAATAGCACCTTGCAACCTGCGCTCGGCAACTTGGGTGCTGGAGGAACTAAAAGAGAGACAAAAGTCGTCAGCATAAAGAGAGGGGGACACCGACGATCCAACCGCTGCAGCTAAACCGTTGATGGCGATTAAAAATAATGGGACGCTTAAAACGGAACCCTGAGGAACCCCATTTTCCTGGACATGAGAGGAGCTCAGGGAAGCACCAATTTGAACACGAAAGGTACGGACGGCTAAAAAATTTTGAATAAAAATCGGTAGGGAGCCTCGGAGGCCCCAGTCATATAAAGTGTTGAGGATGTGGCGTCGCCAGGTTGTATCATATGCTTTGTGCATATCGAAGAAGACGGCAACGAGGTGTTGGCGCCGGGAAAAGGCTGTGCGGATTGCAGACTCGAGGCACACCAGATTATCGGTGGTAGATCGACCCTGGCGAAAACCGCCCTGGCATGGAGCCAATAATCCCCGAGTCTCAAGAATCCAACACAACCGCCGACTAACCATCCGCTCCAACAGTTTGCAGGGAACGTTAGTCAGGTTAATGGGCCGATAGCTATCCAAGTTCAGAGGATGTTTGTCGGGTTTAAGTACGGGGATGATGATGCTCTCCCGCCACTGTGACGGGAAAACACCATCACACCAAATGCGGTTATAGACCGCAAGTAGGGCCCTCCGACTATCTGCTGAGAGATGTTTCAGCATTTGACTATGGATGCTATCAGGCCCTGGCGCCGTGTCTGGACATTGTTGAAGAGCACTGAGGAGCTCCCACTCTGTAAAAGGAGTGTTGTAAGATTCAGAGCGGCGGGTATGAAAGGAGAGGGGCTGGCGTTCTACCCTCTCCTTTACTGCACGGAAGGCCGGTGGATAATTTGCAGAGGCAAAGGCACGAGCATAATGCTCGGCAAACATCTCTGCAAGAGTGGCCGGGTCCGTACATAGGACTCCATTTGTGGAGATCCCAGGGATTCCTGATGTAGTCTGTATTCCCTGTAACCGCCTGATCTTACTCCAGACCTGCGAGGCTGAGTTACCTGTCCCAATAGTGGAAACGTACCTCTCCCAGCACTCCCGTTTCCGTCTTCTTATAAGCTGGCGAGCACGAGCGCGAAGCCGTTTAAAATTGATTAGGTGCTCCTGAGAGGGGTGCCTTTTGTATCGCTGTAAGGCCCGCCTGCGGTCTTTAATGGCCTCAGCGATCTCCGGCGACCACCACGGCACTGTCTTACGCCGTGGGCACCCTGTGGAGCATGGAATTGCAGCTTTTGCAGCAGAAACAATTGTGTGAGTGACGCCCTCAACCACCACATCGATGGAATCGAGTGGGGGAGGTTGAACAATAGCAGTGGACGTGTAATCTTCCCAGTTAGCCCTGCCTAAAGCCCACCTGGGGGGGCGTTCTGGGGACTGACGTTGTGGGAGTGACAGAAAAAGCGGAAAATGGTCACTGCCACACAGATCGTCGTGGGCTCTCCAGTGGACAGATGGTGGAAGGCTGTGGCTGCAGATCGATAAATCAATGGCCGAGAACGTGCCATGTGCCACACTAAAGTGTGTGGGGGCACCAGTATTTAATAGGCAGAGGTCGAGTTGAGAAAGTAAAGACTCGACTACTCTGCCTCGGCCAGAAAGCGAAGTACTACCCCACAACGGGTTATGGGCATTGAAGTCGCCCAATAAGAAGAAAGGCGGGGGTAGTTGCGATATAAGTGCAGCCAAAACATTCAAAGAAATATCACCATCTGGAGGGAGATAAAGGCTGCAGACGGTAAACTCTTGTGTTGTCCTTACCCTGACAGCCACTGCTTCTAGTGGTGTACGAAGGGGCACAGGTTCACTATGAACAGAGGTAAGGACATACACACATACACCACCTGAGACCCTGTTATATGAGCTACGGTTACAGTAATATCCCCTGTAGCCACGAAGGGCTGGGGTCCGCATTGCTGGAAACCATGTTTCCTGTAAGGCAATGCAGAAGGCAGGTGTTGTGCTTAAAAGGTGTCGTAGCTCAGCCAGGTGGGGGAAGAAACCGCCGCAGTTCCACTGGAGGATAATGCTGTCTGATAACTGGGAAGACATGGAGATTACAAATCAGCGTCACTCAAATCCGCTGTCTGCCGTTGTTCAGGCTCAGTATCCATAATTTCTGCGATGTCCCCGACGGCGAGGTCGTCTGGGGACGCTAGAATTTCCACCTCGTCCCCAGAGGTCGAGGTGGAGTGGTGAGGTGGCTCAGGAGCCACCGTGGTATCCTTCACGTCGTTTTCAACCTTTTTCCTCCGGTCCTTCTTGCCCCTCGGGGGCTTCGCCGGCAGGGCTGGCTTCTCAGACTCAGCCTCAGGGACTGAGGAGGAGCATGAGGCCCTGCGTCCAGCAGCCTTCGGTTTTGCCTGCTGCTGGCGTGTGTCAGAAGTGACACGGGCGGAACCCTCGGAAGGGAGTGTCCCAAGGGACCCCTTCCGAACGAGGGGTGCCGGAGTGGGTTGTTGTGTCTCCGGCAGAAGGGTGGAGGTTGCTCCAGAGGCAGTTACCTGGGGAGCAGAAGAAGGAAGGGGGCCCCCAACCACCTTGGGGGCAGATGTAGGTTTGCGGCCCTGGGGGCCTACAGAAAAAGAATGAGCAGACAAGATGGGTGTCGCCACAGATGATGAAGATGATGCAATTGTCGCAAAAGACGTTGTCATGGCCACTGGGTGTAAGCGCTCAAATTTCTTTTTTGCCTCAGCATAGGTCAACCGGTCCAAGGTCTTATACTCGATTTTCCTTTCTTTCCGGAGCACAGGGCATTGTGATGAGCAGGGAGGATGCTCCTGGCCACAGTTCACACAGATGGGCGGCGGAGTACATGGGGCGTCCGGGTGGGCTGGACGTCCACAATCCCGGCAAGTGGCGCTGGAAGGGCAACGGGACGACATATGCCCAAACTTCCAGCACTGGAAGCATCTCATAGGAGGAGGGATGTAGGGTTTGACATCAACCCGGTAGCACATCACCTTCACCTTCTCTGGCAGTGTATCGCCTTCAAAGGCTACGATGAAGGCACCGGTGGCAACCCTATTATCTTTCGACCCACGATGGATGCGCCGGACGAAGTGAACACCTCGCCGCTCGAGGTTGGCGCGCAGCTCCTCATCGGATTGTAAGAGGAGATCCCGGTGAAAAATAATACCCTGGACCAGATTGAGGGACCTATGTGGCGCAATGTTGACCGCGATGTCTCCCAGCTTATCGCAGGCAAGCAATGCCCGCGACTGGGCAGGGGATGCGGTGTGAATCAACACAGAGCCATTGCGCATCTTGGAGAGGGACTCCACATCTCCAAACTTCTCCTCCAGATGGTCTACGAAGAACTGAGGCTTTACGGTCGCAAATGATTCCCCATCAACCCTTGTACAGACCAAATATCGAGGCGAATAAGGCTCATTGATGGTAGTAGCCCTGCGTTCCTCCCAGGGCGTGGCCAAGGAAGGAAACGACTTGGGGTCATATGAAGAGGCATAAAACTTACCACGCTTAGAGACGGTGGTTATACGTCCACCAACGTTTTCTTTTGCTCGTTTCATGTTGTTCCCACGAGCAGCTAGGGATCTAAAACTCCACCCAGGCAGAGCCCCGCTTGCCTGGGTAAGCCTTATACAACTGAGGTGCGGCAGGTTCCCCAGAGGTTGCTCGCTAACGACTGTTTAACCTCAACAGCCATTCATCTCCTCGGCACGTAGCACACCTTGAGATTGAGGGGTTTTTTATAGAGGTTTGTACCGTCCTGGCGACCCGGGCGATTAAGCCAAGATCCCCGGGCTCTGAAACGTACAACGTTCCACCGTCGCGCCAAACGATGGTCGTTGAAGCACGCACAGAGCTTACGGTGTAGCGGACTGTTGGCGCGACACAGCCCACAGCTCAGGACCCCGGGTTCGCCAAGCCCGTACTCAGCAAATTAATGCTGAGCCCCTGAGGGGTCTCAGGCAATGAGTCGCCCTCAAAGGCCAAGATGAATGCACCAGTGGCGACCCTGTTGTCCTTCGGACCCCTATGGACTCGCCTTATTAAGTGGACACCTCGCCATTCCAAGTTCTTGTGGAGTTCGTCATCTGACTGCAAAAGGAGATCCCTATGAAAAATCAAACCCTGTACCATGTTCAGGCTTTTGTGTGGGGTGATAGTAACGGGAACATCACCCAGCTTGTCACAGGCGAGCAAAGCCTGTGACTGTGCTGGGGATGACGACGTTATTAAAACCGATCCCGATCGCATCTTCGACATGCCGTCTACTTCTCCAAACTTATCTACCCAGTTCTCGACGAAAAAGAGAGGCTTCGTGTTCACAAAAGATTCACCATCAGTCCTAGTACATACTAAATACCTTGGAGCATATTGTTGTCCTCGGCTACGAGATCTGCGTTCCTCCCATGGTGTGTCCTTTGTTCTTGTTGTTGTTGTTGTTGTTGTTGTGTGTTTAAAGGGGACTCAACTGCTGGGTTATCAGTCCCCTGTTCCCAGCTAATAGTAAACTTTTAAGGTTTCCTTTTGTCGCTTAGTACTCGAAGTCCAGTATACTCCCAGTACAAAGAGACAGTCAATGGTAAAAGGACGTAACAAAGAACAAGACAAGTGTTGACAAAATAGACAGAAAACTAAAACAAGGCAGCGGAATCGTGTGGCTGGCTGATCACAAGGATAATACAGGATGAGCCAGCCACTCTGCAAACTTTAAAATCCTTAAATTAAAGCAAGTCTTAAACCGTAAAATGACAGCGGCCTATTGTTCTGGAGGGGTGAAGCCCGACAAGGCGGGCCTATAGGCCCCACCATTAAATAGACCAATAGAAGCCAGTTGCACGAATAAAACCTAAAACACGGTCGATCACAGAGACATCGTCAGATAAAATCAATGGGAGCTCACAAGGCAGCGTAAAGGCCTGCCTCAAGTCGGCTAAAAGTAAGCAGTCCACCAGAATGTGGACCACAGTCAATAGGGCACCACAACGGCAAGTTGGTGGGTCCTCTCTTCGTAGAAGGTAGCCGTGTGTTAACCACGTATGTCCGATACGTAGTCTGCAGAGGACTACAGACTCCCTACGAGAGGCTCGCAGGTAGGATTGTTGTTGTTGTTGGGTTTTTGAAGGGACTAAACAACGACGGTTATCAGTCCCTTTTTCCAGTCCAAGAGATAATACATTGTGTTAAGCGATCCGAAGTGAATGCACTAACAAGTCAAAGTTTAAAACTTACAGACTAATAGAAAGAAAGGATACGATTAAAAACGAAGAAGAGATAAAACAGCTGAAACATTACAAGAGTGTTTTTGCTGGGTGGTCACAAGGATATAAGGAACACACCCAGCCACTCTGGAACACGTTAAAACCGCCTACCTAACAGACATAAGCAGGCGGAGGACAGAGAAACGACAGAGAAACACAAACATTAAATGGACTTGTAAAGTCCACACTCACGCATAAAATGTAAAATAGAGTCAACCATGGAGGTGTTGTCAGCTAATGCAAGCTGCAAAACGTCAGGGATATTAAAATTTCGTCTCACTGCGGCTAAATTGTGGCATTCAATTAAGATGTGGGCGACCGTCAAAGGCGCACCACATCGACACTGCGGAGGGTCCTCGCGACGCAGAAGGTGACCATGCGTGAGCCAAGTATGGCCTATACGGAGTCGGCAAAGGACAACCGACTCCCTGCGAGAAGCCCTCAGGGACGTCTTCCATGCAGCGGTAGACGGCTTGACAGCACGGAGCTTATTTGGTTCATTGGAGTCTGCCCATTCCGAATTCCAAACCTTTAAGACCTTGCGGGGTCAACTGGGTTTGGAGGTCGGAAACTGGGAGGCCAATGTTCAGGGACCCCATAGTGGTGGCCTGCTTGGCCAGCTGATCCACACGTTCATTGCCTGGTATACCTACATGCCCTGGCGTCCAAACAAAAACGACAGAACGGCCTGACTCGCCAAGGGCGAATACAGCATCTTGAATGGCTCGCACTACTGTGTTTTTCGGTAGAAACTGGTCGAGGGCCTGTAAGCCACTCAGGGAGTCGCTACAGATGACGAACGACCCCCTGGGGTGAGCTCTGAGGTGTTCAAGAGCTCTCAAAATACCGACCAGTTCTGCGGTGAAGATGCTGCTTCCACAAGGCAATGACCGCTGTTCGATGTGGTCACCATGGATAAAGGCATATCCAGCATGGCCATCGACCAAAGAACCGTCCGTGTACACAATGTTTGCTCCGTGAAACGTATCAATCAGGGCATAGAACCGGCGACGGAGAAGCAGTGGTGAAATCGAGGCTTTTGAATCCCGGGACAAGTCCAGCCGAAGCTCCAGGCGAGGAATTTTCCAGGGGGGGATGCGGAGGGAGTAATGGTAAGGTGGAGGAAGGGGTAAGGAATCAAGTGAGGAGAGAAGGAAACGGACGCGGACCGCAATCGGGAGACCCGACCTGGGCCGACGTCGTGGGGAAGGGAGTGCAGAAAGTGGGAAGAGAAGCCTGTGGTTCGGATGGCGGGGTGAAGCATGAACCCGGGCAACGTAGCTCACCAACAGCCGTTGCCGGCGATATCGCAGAGGGGGAACACCAGCTTCAGCTAGAAGGCTCGTTACGGGACTGGTGCGAAAAGCCCCTGTTGCGAGACGCACACCTGTGTGGTGAACAGGGTCTAGGACTCGCAAGGCAGAAGGGGCTGCCGAGTCATAAACCAAGCTCCCGTAATCAAGCCGAGACAGAATGAGTGACTTGTAGAGCTGAAGAAGGGTGGAACGGGCTGCTCCCCAACTAGTATGGCTGAGGCATCGAAGGACATTTAAATGCCGCCAACACTTCTGTCTCAGCTGACGTAGGTGTGGCACCCATGTCAGCCGGGCATCGAAGACCATGCCCAGGAAGCGATGTGTTTCCTCAACCTGAAGTAGTTCACCACCCAGGTAGAGCTCTGGGTCAGGGTGAACTACCCGACGGCGACAGAAGTGCATCACGCGGGTTTTTCGTGCGGAGAACTGAAATCCGTGAGAAGAGGCCCATGAGTGGGCCTTTCGGATGGCACCCTGCAGCCGCCGTTCAGCTACGCCGATGCTAACGGAGCTGAAATACAGGCAGAAGTCATCGGCGAACAGGGAGCAACTGACTGATGACCCCACAGCCGCAGCGAGACCGTTTATCGCCACTAAAAACAATGGAACGCTGAGGACGGATCCCTGTGGGACACCGTTCTCTTGAATACGTGGGGAGCTAAAAGATGCCCCAACCCTCACCCGGAACGAGCGATGGGAGAGGAAATTGTGAAGAAAAATAGGAAGGGCACCACGTAGGCCCCAGTCATGAAGAGTTGTTAAAATATGGTGGCGCCAGGTGGTGTCATACGCCTTTCGAAGGTCGAAAAATACAGCAACTAAATGTTCACGCCTAGCGAAGGCAGTGCGAATGGCCGACTCCAATGACACGAGGTTGTCAATGGTAGAACGGCCCTGGCGAAAGCCCCCTTGTTGTGGAGCAAGGAGTCCGCGCTCTTCAAGGATCCACATAAGCCGCCGACTCACCATACGTTCGAAGAGCTTGCAGAGAACGTTGGTGAGGCTGATCGGACGGTAATTGTCAGCCACCAGGGGATCTGCACCAGGTTTCAGCACCGGGATGACAGTGCTTTCCCGCCACTGCGACGGGAAAGTGCCCTCTGCCCATAGATGGTTAAACAGGGCGAGAATGCGGCGTTGAAACTCTGGTGAAAGGTGTCGGAGGAATTGGCCGTGAATCCTATCAGGTCCTGGAGTTGTATCAGGACACGCAGCAAGGGCAGTTCGGAACTCCCACTCGCTAAACGGGTCGTTGTATGTTTCCCGACGACGAGTGCGGAAGGACAACATTTTCCGCTCGGCCCGCTCTTTGAGGGAGCGAAAGTCGGCACTGTACGCGGCAGTCGCAGAGCATTGTGCGTAGTGGTCTGCCATATGCTCGGCGATAGCTGTAGGGAGCGTGCAGAGCACACCCCGGATGGTGAGGGATGGGATTCCTGTCGGCGGGCGGTATCCAAAGACGCGTCGGACTTGCGTCCATACCTTAGTCAGGGAGGTGCGGGAGCCGATACTGGCTACATACCGCTCCCAGGAATCCTGCTTACTCTGCTGTACGAGTCGTCGAGCACGCGCACGGAGCCGTTTAAAGGCCACCAAATTCTCTACGGATGGGTGGCGTCGATGGCGCTGGAGCGCTCGCCGACGTTCCCGGATGTCCTCAGCAATCTCCGGTGTCCACCAAGGCACGGACCTACGCCTAGTGGAACCGGTGGTTTGTGGAACTGCCGCCTCAGCGGCCATGACAATACTATTAGTCACCTGCTGGACTGCGTCGTCAATGTCATCTGGTAGCGGTGGAGCAATGACGGCAGTTGAAGCATACACACTCCAATCAGCCCTACGGAGACACCAACGGGGTAAGCTGTCTGCAGCTTGGTACCGCAGGAGCGACACAAAGATTGGAAAGTGGTCGCTGCCACATAGGTCCTCATGCACACGCCAACCAAGGTGTGGTCGAAGGCTGGGGCTGCAGACGGAGAGGTCGATCGCTGAATACGTGCCCTGTGCCACGCTAAAATGCGTGGGGGCACCTGTATTCAGGAGGCAAAGGTCTTGGTGCGCCAATAAGTTCTCAACATCCCTACCGCGGCCTGTGGTCTGGAGCCCACCCCACAAAGGGTTGTGGGCGTTGAAGTCCCCCAATAAGAGGAATGGTGGGGGAAGTTGGGAGACCAGAGCGGTAAGGGTGTTGAGAGACACGGCCTCATCCGGAGGAAGGTACAAGCTGCAGACAGTAAATTCCTGTGTCGCCCGGATTCTAACAGCCACTGCCTCAAGAGTGGTTGTGAGTGGCACGGGGGCACTGGGGACAGTGTCCAAGATATACAGGCAGACACCGCCAGACACCCTGTCGTAAAGGGTCCTGTTGCGGTAGTAGCCCCGATACCCACGGAGGGCAGGGGTCCGCTGTGCTGGAAACCATGTCTCCTGTAGGGCGATACAAAATGCAGGGTAGCTGTACAGTATTTGTCGCAGCTCAGCCAGGTGATTAAAGAAGCCTCCGCAATTCCACTGGAGGATAACATGTCCTCCACGCTCTAAGGCCATAAAAGGAAAGAAAAGAAGAAGATCAATCCATAGGAGCGCCTGCTGCCTGATGGTCAGGCTCAATAGAATCTATGACCATAGAATCAGTTGATTCCGGTTGTGCAGATCTCCTATGGTCGAGTGAATCAAGGAGTGCGAGATCCTCAGCGGAAGCGAGGATCTCGACCTCATCCTCTGAGGCAGAGGATGTGGGTGTGGGTGGCTTGGAAGCCACCAAAGAATCCTTTTCCTTCTTCTCTTTCTTTTTACCCTCTCGCTGGCCCTTGGGTGTTAAGGGCCGTGGGGGCTTCTCAACAGGGGCTGCAGGTGCCGACGAAGAGGTGGAGGCCCCTCGATCAGCAGCCGCGGGATCCTTCAGCCATCGGCCGGGATCCACTTTCCCACGAAGAGAAGCCTCGGAAGGGAGTGTCCCGTGGGACCCCTTCCGGGCGAGAGGAGCCGGAGAAGGCTGTTGTTTCTCCGGCTGCGGGGTGGGGACCGACGTCCCCTGTGATGGCTTATCTGTTGCTCCCAACGTGAATAGTGTGGGAGCAACTGAAGGTGTTGGGCCCCCAACTGTCAAGGGGGCAGGTGGAGTGGGTCGGGCCTGGGGGCCCGCTGGCATTGGTGGTGCACTCTGTGGTTTAGAAACTGTGAGGATCGACGATGATGCAACTGTGGCATATGATGTCTTCATGCTCACAGGATGGAGCTTGGCATACTTCTTCTTGGCCTCTGAGTATGATAACCGGTCCAGGGTCTTATATTCCATAATTTTACGTTCTTTATGAAGAACCGTGCAGTCTGGCGAACATGGAGAGTGATGCTGCTTGCAGTTGACACATACTGGAGGAGGGACACAAGGGGCGTCCGGATGTAAGGCACGTCCGCACTCCCGACATGTAGGGTTACCATCACATCGGGAGGACATGTGCCCAAACCTCCAGCATTTGAAGCAACGCATAGGGGGAGGAACGTAGGGTTTTACGTCACACCGGTATATCATTACCTTGACAGTCTCCGGCAACGAATTGCCTTCGAAAGCCAAGATAAACGCACCGGTGGCTACCCTATTGTCCTTCGGACCCCTATAAACACGCCGGATGAAATGGACTCCTCGCCTCTCTAAGTTCTGCCGTAACTCGTCGTCAGACTGCAATAGAAGGTCCTTGTGAAATATAAGTCCCTGTACCATGTTCAAGCTCTTGTGGGGAGTAATGTTAACGGGGACGTCACCCAGCCTGTCACAAGCAAGCAGTGCCCGTGACTGGGCTGGGGACGATGTCGTTATAAGTACAGCCCCAGATCTCATTTTCGACATGCCATCTACTTCCCCAAACTTATCCTCAAGGTTTTCCACAAAAAACAGAGGCTTCGTAGTCGTAAACGATTCGCCGTCCGTCCTAGTACATACCAAATAACGGGGGGCATAAGCCTCACCTCGCTGACGAGCCCTGCGTTCTTCCCATGGTGTGGCCATGGAAGTTAACGCTTGGGGGTCATATGTCTCAGCATTAAATTCAGTTCGCCCACGCTTAGAGACGCCGGTTTTGCGTCCGGCAACGCAATTTTGTGCTCGCTTCATTCTCGTCCCACGAGCAGCTAGGGAACGAGGTCCACCCAGGCAGAGCCCCGCTTGCCTGGGTAAGCCTGATACAACTGAGGTGCGGCAGGTTCCTCAGAGGTTGCTCGCTAGCGGCTGTTCAACCTCAACAGCCATGCATCTCCTCGGCACGTAGCACACCTTGAGATTGAGGGTTTTTTTATAGAGGTTTGTACCGTCCTCGCGACCCGGGCGATTAAGCCAAGATCCCCGGGCTCTGAAACGTACAACGTTCCACCGTCGCGCCGAACGATGGTCGTTGAAGCACGCACAGAGCTTACGGTGTAGCGGACTGTTGGCGCGACACAGCCCACAGCTCAGGACCCCGGGTTCGCCAAGCCCGTACTCAGCAAATTAATGCTGAGCCCCTGAGGGGCGCAGGTAGGATCTCCACACATCTGTGGTGGACTTGACTGTACGCAGCTTGTTCGGAACGTTCAAAGCATCCCATTCCGAGGTCCAAATCCCTAGAACCTTACGGGTTAGTTGTAATCGTAGATCCCTTTCTTGAAGTCCTATCTTCAAGGGCCGTGATGTGGTGGCCTGCTTGGTGAGGCAATCAACCCGTTCATTTCCTGGGATGCCTACATGGCCTGGGGTCCAAAGGAAAACCACCGAACGTCCTGATTCGCTGAGGGTATATATGGTGTCCTGAATGGACCGAACAAAGTGGTGCTTTGGCATAAACTGGCCTAGCGCCATCAGGCCACTCAGGGAGTCACTACAGATAACTATGGACTCCCCGGGGCAGTTGCGGAAATGTGAAAGAGCGCGCGAGATGGCCACCAGCTCAGCTGTGAAAACGCTAGTCCCACAGGGTAGGGAATGTTGTTCAACGTGGTCACTATGAACATACGCGTACCCAGCACGTCCGTCCACAACGGAGCCGTCAATGTAGACGACTTCTGCACCACGGAAAGTATCTACGAGTGCCTGGAACTTTCGACGAAGGACCATTGGCGAAACTGAGGCTTTCGAGTCACCGGACAAATCTAACCGAAGCTGGAAGCGAGGTACGAACCATGGAGGTGTAGGTGAAAGGTATCGGAATGTGGTAGGGATGGGAAGGGATGCGATGGATGAAAGAAGGGAACGAATACGAACCGCAATCGGGAGACCCGACTGAGGACGTCGTCGTGGGGAAGGGAGGACAGCAGCTGGGAACAGGAGCCTGTGGTTCGGGTGGTCAGGTGAGGCATGAATACGGGCGACATATGAAGCCAGTAGCTGCTGCCGGCGGATTCGGAGGGGGGGAATCCCAGCTTCAGCAAGGAGACTTGTCACGAGACTTGTACGGAAGGCACCCGTCGCTAGACGGACGCCACTATGGTGTACTGGGTCCAAGGCCTGCAATGCGGATGAGGCTGCCGAACCATACACAAAGCTCCCGTAGTCTAACCGTGATTGTATCAGCGCTCTGTAGAGCTGCATAAGACTCGAACGAGCGGCTCCCCAACTAGTGTGGCTGAGGCTGCGTAGAATGTTAAGGTACCGCACGCACTTCTGCTTGAGCTGGCCAAGATGGGGCGCCCAAGTGAGCCGGCTGTCGAAGAGCATGCCAAGAAATCGGTGAGTCTCTTCGACACGAAGAAGTTCATCATATAAATATAGCTCTGGGTCCAAGTGGACAGCTCGACGGCGGCAGAAGTGCATAACCCGGGTTTTCGATGGAGAAAACTGGAACCCATGGCGTAGCTAGGGAAGGGAACGAACGGGGGTTACATACTGCCGAATTGGAATCGGCTCTACCACGCTTAGAGACGCCGTTTTCGCGACCGGCCACGCTTTTATTTGCTCATTTCATGCTGGTCCCACGAGCAGTTAGGGAACTAAAGGTCTACCCAGGCAGAGCCCTGCTTGCCTTGGTAAGCCTTATACAACTGAGGTGCGGCAGGTTCCTCAGAGTTTGCTCGCAAGCGGCTGTTCAACCTCAACAGCCATGCATCTCCTCGGCACGTAGCACACCTTGAGATTGAGGTTTTTTTATAGTGGTTTGTGCCGTCCTCACGACCCGGGCGATTAAGCCAAGATCCCCGGGCTCTGAAACGTACAACGTTCCACCGTCGCACCGAACGATGATCGTTGAAGCACGCACAGTGCTTACAATGTAGCGGACTGTTGGCACGACACAGCCCACAGCTCAGGACCCCGGGTTCACCAAGCCCGTACTCAGCAAATTAATGCTGAGCCCCTGAGGGGCAACTAGCTCTTAACTCACACGAAGTGATGAGTGCATTCGACAAAGGATCTCATATAGATTCCTAGAGTTTTCAGAAGGCTTTTGACACTGTACTCTCTTGGACAAGAAACATGAGCGGCGGCTGGCCGCCACTGAGCCTATGTCCGCACCGATCGCGAGATGGGACAATAAACGTGACCGCGCTGATACGCTCTAAGTCCGGCTATCTGCACAATCCGCCAACACTGTAGAATGCGTCAGTTCATGCAGTACGTCTTGTGTTCACTTACCTTAAGTTCAGGTGAACTAGACCGTGGTCTCGCGGTAAAGTACCTGACTTAGAAGTGCGAGTTTAGGCGATAGAAACCGCTTGTTGACAAAAATTTTATTTCAAGTTCCTCGTGGATTCTAATGTCACGAGTGTAAGGGGAGCATATCGATAATCCATATCACTATTGATACACTGCAAGTAATATTTCGACCTAATAATATTGCTGCCTCTGGACACAGCACTTGGCAGAGCTCTCCTCGGCCCACTCGCCGGCAGCCGACATCCGGAAGTAGCAGCGGTGGTGGCGCTGCTCTACTTCGCCATCTGCCAACAGCGCTTGCTGCCGCACATCGCCCTGGAAATGTAAAATGCGTGAGTCTTGATGAGTGGTGATCCACAAAAAAAGGTTGCGATGTCTATTACACTCTCAATATCAACGGAGCAGACCACCTGTTTTTGAATGATGGTCATTTATTACAATAATACACAATACAGTAGAGAGGCAAAAAAATTGTCAATGTTGTTGATCCAATCAAATATCACTTTACGATGGTTAACACAGGTAGCATAAATCTCGTTCCTTTTCCTTTCAGAAAAGCTCTTCATGTAATTTGTCATTGTCGACAGCTCGTAGGTTTTCATCAAGTCACAGTGCGTAACTGCACTATAATGTTTTAGTGGCATTGTTTGATTCTTTCACTTCTTCTGTAAGTATCCTCTAGCATGGGGGTCGTACGTGAGATGTAAAAATTACATTGCCATTGATGGACGTCAATTCGAATTTCTTCATAGGCGTTTGTATGGTGGAGCAAAGCATATATCTATCACAATTTCCATAATTTGCACTCGACGTTTGTTGTTGTTGTTAGGTTGTTTAAGGGGGACAAAACTACAATGGTCATCAGTCCCCCATTCCACCTCTAGGCGGCAAAAGTAAAACCATACACGTGAAAGATATCACGCACAGAGATTAAAATTGCGATGTGGGAGAGGAGTCCCACCGAGTCCATAAAACATAATCAAGAACAAGACAAAACGAAGAGATGGTCACACAAACACAACTTACAACAAATAAACCGATGGCCGTGGTTGACCGACCATAAGAATAAAAAAAGGAAAAGTCAACCACTCGGTAACACACAGAAATCTCCAGTTAAATCGAATGATAAAAACCCCCTGCTCGTATAAAACGTAAAACTGTATCTGCCATTGCAGCATCGTCACCTAAAACATCTGATAAAACGGCAGGCAGGTTAAAATTCCGCGGCAAAGCAGCTAAAACGGGGCAGTCCAACAATATGTGGACGATTGTCAGACGGGAGCCGCACCGACATTGGGCTGGGTCCTCACCCCGAAGGAGATGTCCATGGGTGAGCCATGTATGCCCAATGCGGAGGTGACACAAGACCACTGAGTCCCGTCGTGAACCGCGCATGGAGGAGCGCCATGCAACCGTCGTTTGCTTGACCACCCGGAGCTTGTTGGGCGTGCGCAGGCTACGCCACTCAGTATCCCAAAGCTGACGTACTTTCTGGCGCAACAACGAACGGAGATCAGAAGCCGGGAGGCCGATCTCTAGACAGGACATACCTACAGCCTGCTTGGCAAGCCTGTCAACACGTTCATTGCCCGGGATACCAACATGACCTGGAGACCAGACGAACACCACCGATCGCCCGGACCGTGTAATTGCATAAAGTGTCTCCTGAACGGCCAACACCAGGGTAGACCGTGGGTAACACTGCTCCAGAGCTCGAAGGTTGCTCAGGGAGTCGCTGCAAACAACAAAAGACTCGCCTGAGCAAGACCGGATATGCACAAGAGCTCTGTGAATGGCCACCAGCTCTGCAGTGTAAACACTGCAGCCATTCGGTAGAGAGTGCTGTTCCACATGGTCACTGTGTGTATAGGCAAATCCAACATGCTCATCCACCATTGAGCCATCGGTGTAGATCAGGTCATAACCACGGAACTCCGCTATGACAGCCGAGAACTGACGGCGGAGCGCCTCCAGTGGTACTGAGTCCTTGGGCCCATGGGCCAAGTCCAGCCGAATAGACGGTCTTGTCAAACACCATGGAGGTGTATGCACCTGGACCCGATATGGACACGGAAGGGGCAAAGACTCAAGTTCCAGGAGGAGGGACCGAACTCTATAGGCTATCGTATGACCTGACCTGGGGCGTCGCTGATGGTGAGGGACGACCACATTAGAAAAAAGGAAACGACGGTTTGGGTGGCCTGGGGAGCAATACACGTTCGCTGAATAAGCTGCGAGCAGGTGTTGGCGGCAGATCCCCAAAGGTGGGATCCCAGCCTCCACTAGTAAACTGTTCACCGGGCTGGTGCGGAAAGCGCCCGTCGCAATACGGACCCCACAGTTGTGAATGGGGTCCAGGAGATGCAGTGCCGAAGGTGCCGCAGACCCATAGGCAATGCACCCAAAATCGAGACGGGACTGCACCAGCGCCGTGTAAAGCCGCAACAGTGTCGAGCGATCAGCACCCCAGGTCGTATGACCCAGGTGGCGGAGAAGGTTGAGATGGCGCCAGCACTTCCGTTTTAGCTGACGAATGTGGGGGAGCCACGTCAGCCGAGCGTCAAAGACCAGACCCAAAAACCGATGCGTGTCTACCACTGTCAGGAGTTCGTCGTTAAGGTAAAGTTCAGGGTGAGGGTGGACGGTCCGACGCCGACAGAAGTGCATCACTCTAGTCTTGGTGGCAGAAAACTGAAAGCCATGGGTAAGCGCCCAGTTCTGCGCCTTCCGAATAGCACCTTGCAACCTACGCTCAGCAACCTGGGTGCTGCAGGAACTAAAAAAGATACAAAAGTCGTCAGCGTAAAGAGAAGGGGAGACCGACGATCCAACTGCTGTCGCTAGACCATTGATAGCAACTAAAAATAATGGAACACTTAAAACTGAGCCCTGAGGAACGCCATTCTCCTGGATGTATGAGGCGCTCAGGGAGGCACCAATTTGAACACGAAAGGTACGGACAGCTAAAAAATTCTGGATAAAAATCGGTAGGGAGCCCCGGAGGCCCCAGTCATATAAAGTGTTGAGGATGTGGCGTCGCCAGCTGGTATCGTATGCTTTGTGCATATCAAAGAAGACGGCAACAAGGTGTTGGCGCCGGGAAAAAGCTGTGCGGATTGCAGACTCGAGGTACACCAGATTATCGGTGGTAGATCGACCCTGGCGAAAACCGCCCTGGCATGGAGCCAACAATCCTCGAGTTTCAAGAATCCAACACAACCGCCGATTGACCATCCGCTCCAGCAGTTTGCACGGCACGTTAGTCAGGTTAATGGGCCGATAGCTATCCAAGGAACGAGGATTTTTGTCGGGATTAAGCACCGGGATGATGATACTCTCCCGCCACTGTGACGGGAAAACACCATCACACCAAATGCGGTTATAGACCGCAAGTAGGTTTCGCCGACTATCTGCTGAGAGATGTTTCAGCATTTGACTATGGATGCTATCAGGCCCTGGCGCCGTGTCTGGGCATTGTTGAAGAGCACTGAGGAGCTCCCACTCAGAAAAGGGAATGTTGTAAGATTCAGAGCGGCTGGTACGAAAGGAGAGAGACTGGCGTTCTACCCTCTCCTTTACTGCACGGAAGGCCGGTGGATAATTTGCAGAGGCAAAGGCACGAGCATAATGCTCGGCGAACATCTCTGCAAGTGTGGCCGGGTCCGTACATAGGACTCCATTTGAGGAGATCCCAGGGATTCCCACTGGCGTCTGTAATCCCTGTAGCCATCTGATCTTACTCCAGACCTGCGAGGCTGAGGTGCCTGTCCCAATAGTGGAAACGTACCTCTCCCACCACTCCTGTTTCCGTCTTCTTATAAGCTGGCGAGCACGAGCGTGAAGCCGTTTAAAATTGATTAGGTGCTCCTGAGAGGGGTGCCGTTTGTATCGCTGTAAGGCCCGCCTGCGGTCTTTAATGGCCTCAGCGATCTCCGGCGACCACCACGGCACTGTCTTACGCTGTGGGCACCCAGATGTACGCGGAACGGTCGCGTTCGCAGCAGAAATGATGGAATGTGTGGCACTCTCGACCACCACATCGATTTCCTCGAGTGGGGTAGGGCCAACGATGGCATCAGAAGCATAGTCTTCCCAGTTAGCCCTGTGCAGAACCCACCTAGGTGGGCGCGCTGGGGACTCGCGTTGTGGGAGTGACAAAAAGACAGGGAAATGGTCACTGCCACACAAGTCGTCATGGGCTCTCCAGTGAACAGATGGTGGAAGGCCGTGGCTGCAGATCGACAGATCAATGGCCGAAAAGGTGCCATGTGCCACACTAAAATGCGTGGGGGCACCTGTATTCAAGAGGCAGAGGTCGAGTTGAGTTAGGAAATCCTCAACAACCCTGCCATGACCAGAGATCGTAGAACCACCCCACAAGGGACTGTGGGCATTGAAGTCGCCCAACAGCAAGAAAGGTGGGGGTAGTTGAGCAACGAGTGCAGCCAAGACGTTCACAGATACGTCACCATCTGGCGGCAAGTAGATACTGCAGACGGTAAACTCCTGTGTGGTCCTCACCCTGACAGCCACTGCTTCTAATGGCGTTTGAAGTGGCACAGATTCACTATACACAGAGGTGAGGACATACACACACACTCCACCTGATACCCTGTTATATATGCTACGGTTGCAGTAAAATCCCCTGTAGCCCCGAAGGGCAGGGGTCCGCATTGCTGGAAACCAAGTTTCCTGAAGAGCAATGATGAAAGCAGGTGTCGTGCTCAAAAGCTGCCGTAGCTCAGCCAGGTGGGGGAAGAAACCGCCGCAGTTCCACTGGAGAATGACATTGTTCGAGTGCTGGGAAGACATGAATCCGAGTCGGTGGGCTACAACTCAGCATCACTGGCACCCATCGGTGTAGGCGTGTCATCGGGATTGTCCGTTTTCTCAATGGCGTCCCCGAGAGCGAGGTCCTCGGGTGACGCAAGAATCTCCACCTCATCCTCAGAAGCAGAGGTGCAGGTGGAGGGGGTGGTGGCACTGAAGCCACCGTGGTGTCTCTTGTGATGCCCGTCTTTGGTATCTGTTTACCCCTCCGTTCCCTCGGGGGCTTCGCTGGTGGGAGGTGCTCCTTGGACTCAGCCACAGGGACTGAGGAGGAGCGTGAAGCCCTACGACCAGCAGTCTGCGAGCGCGCCTGCTGCTGGTTAGTGTCACTATTGACACTGGCAGAAGGGAGCGTCCCAAGGGACCCCTTCCGTGTCAGGGAAGCCGGGGAAGGTTGTTCTGTCTCCGGCGGAGAGGTGGTAGCTGATCCCGAGGCTTTCGCCTTGGGAGCTTTGGAAGGATGGCCCCCAATCTCCGTGGGGGCAGGCTTAGGTTGGCGGCCCTGGGGGCCCACAGGTACAGAAGAAGTAGAAAATACTGTCGCCGCCAAGGAGAGTGGCGACGACGTCACTGCTGCGAACGTGTTTTTCATTGTTACAGGGTGCAGACGATCAAACTTTTTCCTTGCCTCATTATAGGATATACGGTCCAGGGTTTTATATTCTGTAATTTTCCGCTCCCGTTGAAATGCGGGGCATTGCGACGAGCAGGGAGGATGGTTTTGACCACAGTTTACGCAGATGGGAGGCGGAGTGCATGGGGCGTCCGGATGTGCTGGACGCCCGCAGTCCCTGCATGTAGCACTGGACATGCAACGGGAAGACATGTGGCCGAACTTCCAGCATTGGAAGCACCTCACAGGGGGAGGAATATAAGGCCACACGTCAACACGGTAAACCATCACCTTGACCTTTTCGGGTAATGTATCACCCTCAAAGGCCAAGATGAAGGCACCAGTTGCGACCCTATTATCCTTTGGGCCCCTATGGACGCGCCGGACAAAATGAACGCCTCGTCGTTCAAGGTTTTCCCGTAGCTCGTCGTCTGTCTGGAGCAATAAATCCCGATGGAAAATTACTCCCTGAACCATATTCAGGGACTTGTGGGGAGTGATGGTCACCGCAACGTCACCCAGCTTGTCACAAGCGAGTAGCGCCCGTGACTGGGCCGGGGATGCTGTGTGGATGAGAACAGACCCGTTGCGCATTTTAGAGATGGAGTCCACTTCCCCAAACCTGTCCTCTAGATGTTCCACAAAGAACTGAGGCTTGGTCGCTGAGAATGAGTCCCCATCAGTCCTGCTGCACACAAGATATCGAGGAACATAATCTTCACCCTGTTTTGTGGCCCGACGGCCCTCCCAAGGCGTGGTCAGGGAGGGGAACGTTTGGGGGTCGTACGTAGATGCATTAAACTTTCCCTTCTTAGAGACGGCGGTTGTACGTCCGCCAACGTCACCCGATTTGTGTCTTTTCATGGCGGGTGATCCGCCCCGATGCCACCCACTCCGATCAGGGGCTCTCCTCATGGGCGCCACCCAGCCACAGCAACGTCACCTGGCGGGATGACCGTTGCCGGGAGTCCTGATGCCCCACAGAGACAAGCATCGACTCCTTGGCTTGCATGAGGAGTATGCAGCTCTGGCACCGGTAGAGCGATCCCTGTGTTGTCAGGGGGCTACAGCCAAGAGGGTACATGACGACCCCACCACAACGGACTGGCTACCGTGTTGGCTTTCTGGCGCTACGTGAACCATCATAAAGTAGAGTGCTGAGATATCAGTGCACAATGGATGCGACTTGCACGGAAAAAAGAAATGACCTGCCCAGTGGCAGAATAGAATCCGCAGTCCCAAGTCCATTCCATGATGGGTGCTTAAGATGGCATGGCACGAGAATTACATGATGCACCATGGAAGGTGTCCTTCCCCAAATGGTTCGCTCTTCTGAAAAATTTTGAAAAATGGAGGGTCAAACCCACATAGGGGACCACAGATGGAAAGCCGAAAAGTATGAAGACTCCTTTTAGTCGCCTCTTACGACAGGCAGGAATACCGCGGGCCTATTCTTACCCCCGAACCCGCAGGGGGGGCACTCGACGTTTCCGAAAGACTTATTGGTAAAGGTTTTCTTCTGGTTTCGTTAAAGAGTTTCATCTTGCAATTTGCAGCGTATAAAATAAAACGAAATAAAATAAATATCGAAACTAACCACGCTGTCTCCAACCAGGATTAGAACTGCCGATCCACGTCATGGTTGAATCACAAGGCACACACATAACCATGCATCCAACGATACAATACCCCTGGTGCTCTGAATGTGAGACGTAGTCAACGCTGATCTGCGATTATCACATCTCTAACTAAAATGAAAGGAAGAAGTGTTTGTATTTAAAATTCTTTGTCTAGTTATGCAACAAATTAGAAAATAACTTATTTTTAAAAAGAATTAAAATTTTTCACTCACCTTGTACTTAGTGACCAATTTTGATAAACATTTGTAATTTGGGATATAATTTTAAGTATACTATAATTGTGACATAACACATATTATTTATTTTTATCACAAACTGGCTGAGCCCCTCGGGCTTTGCACGGGGAATCTTTAAACTACTTTAACTCGTGAACTGCAGAACGTATCTTGGTGCGGTTTCTTTCAATTTCTTCGGTATAATCCTGTAATGAACGTAGACTATATTAAATGACAATAAGAAAATGAGAAATGAATGAAATAAGAATAATAACGTAGAATTGTTTACCACTCCCGCACTTTGTAGCGTAAGCTGAGACCTGCGCTGAAGTACATATTATAGAATTTTAGAACTTGCGACGATCTAAAATAAAAAATGACAGCGGGATCATGTCTTACTTTTGCAGATATCCCATAATCACTATATCTGTTGTCTGAAGCCATCTAGCGCCAGCGCTTTAGAAAAGAAAAATGATAAATGTGGTTCACTCGTTTTTGTAGATATTTGTGAGTTTTGCAAGTTTGTACATTGGCCTACGTCTTACAGTTTAGAATCCAGAGCTAACTAAAGTGCAGAAGATTCTACGTTATGATTGTTTTTTAATTTTTTTCACATATTCGTATGACAAATGTAGCCTATTCCAGGATTCTAAACAAGAAATGAAAAGAAACCGCGTGGCGATACTTTCGGTACTCCTCGAGTTCTGAAAGTTTAAAGGGACAGACAGAAGAAAAATGCACTATTTTAGAGAATAGTATGTTTTGTTATCGCTAGCTGAAAATTGTAATTATTGATGGTAAAAACAGATTGTCAAAAAGGAATTAACAGACAGAGAACTCAATGAACTACCCTGTGCTTGCAGCTGAGACCGGCCGCGATGTTGGTTGGGTATCGCGCTTTCAGCCGGCTTCATTTCACTGTTATTACAAGGCCTCGCTATGTTATTTCAAATGTGTTTATTTGCAATATATTTAATTACATGATTCGATCACTTGGATCATCTTCAGATCTTATAGTTGCCTCCGCAACTCGTCTGGTTCAGTACTAATTGGTACTAATTAGTACCAATCAGTACTAAGACGAGTTGCAGACGCAACTATAAGATCTGAAGATGATACAAGTGTTCGAAACATGTAATTAAACAAATAAATTGCAACTGTTGACGGAAATACACACATCTAACATATAAAGCAGAGTGTCCGTATGTTTGTACGTGTGGCATACAAATCTACAGTTTTGTTCCAATCTTTATGAAAGTTTGTACACATAAGCTTCAATCCATGAGGACGGTCGCCGTAAGTGTAAGAATCACATACGATACATAATTCACGAGATATGGCGTCATAATGGGATGCGCGAAAAACTGCTGCATTTTATGACAATGCCACTCATTTCCTCCTAAACCATTGGATCGATTTCAACCAAATTTGGTACACACATTCCTTACCGTGAGGTAACAATTGCTGTATGGTTAAGAAACACATACGGCACGTGGTTCAAAAGATATTACGTCATAATCAATAGAAATCGCAAAAAAAATGCCATACAATGCGGCGAGACTTTCGAAATACACTGTATGAGAATGAAAGTACTTAGCGACTTGCAACAAATTGTAAACACAATTTCAAACCTTTATTAAACTTTTTCTCTCTGGCAATCATAGCAAAATGATGAAAGGAAAAAAAGTTTCTCCCTTACTACTTTTCCGCTGTTTATGGAGTAAAATTACGACTCTCGGTATGACGTTACTAATTATTATTTGAACACTACAAATTGTAGCGACAGGAAATTTTACAGACAGTATACACGCACATAGGTGAATGTACCCTCTAAATTGTATCAGACTACGACACGTAATTCATGAGATAAGAGGACATAAGAAATGATGTCAATGGAAAACAGCCCCATCACGCACCAAATTTAATTTATTACTTTTTTTTTCTATTAATTGTATTCTCAAGAGATTTTACAGACATAAAGCCCTAATACAAATGAATATATACCTGAAAAAATGGAAGGAATACATAAAATACCCGGGCAATGCCGGGTTTTCAGCTAGTTTGAAATAACAGAGTGCAGTTGCGGACACTCTCCAATTGTTGCTGTTGTTCTTGTTGTATAGAGGGGACTAGACTGCACGGTCATCAGTCCCCTGTTGCGAGCAAAGTCAATGCGGCGTATTGCAAGATGAAAAAAAAGACGAACTTTGAATCACACAAAAGAGAAAGGAAAACGGGTACGCAATGACGAGGAGCATTAAGTTCATGACACGCAAAGAAGAAAACTCAAGGACTAAATGAACATAATTGGACTAAAAAATTACAGCAGAATATTGTGGCTGGCGGATCACGAGGATAATAAAGGATGAGCCAGCCACTCTGCACATTCTAAAACATACGAAGAAAAGCTGGTCAGACAACACAAAATAAGAAGGGTAAAAATTTGTGAGAGATGGGTGCCTGAGAGATCAGGCTAAGGGGCCCACCTTTAGATCAAATGGTAAAACCCAACTGCACGGATAAAACGTAAAACACGATCAGCTGTAGCAGCGTCGTCACCTAGTATAAAAGGAAGCGCAGCTGGTAGGTCAAAATACTGTCGTAAGGCAGCTAAAAGGGGACAGTCCACCAGGATGCGGACCACTGTCAATAAAGTGCCACAGCGACACTGTGGAGGATTCTCCCGTCGAAGTAGATGGCCATGTGTCATCCACGTGTGACCAATACGCAGACGACAAAGGACGACTGACTCCTTCCGAGAGGCCCTCAGGGAGGACTTCCCTGGAGCTGTAGAACGCTTCACAGCACGGAGCTCATTTGGGGTAGGTGAGTCAACCCACTCAGTGTTCCAAGGCCCAAGTACCTTCCGGTGGAACTCTAATTGGAGGTCCCTCTCTTTAACACCAATTTCTAAGAGGTTGGATGTAATTGCCTGCTTATCCAGCCAATCCACGCGTTCGTTCCCCGAAATTACAACGTGTCCCGGGGTCCAAACGAAGGCCACAGTGCAGCCAGACTGGACGAGAAGGTTAATAGAGTCCTGGATGGACCGCACCAGGGGGGGTTTTGGAAAGCACTGGTCAAGGGCTTGCAAGCCGCTCATGGAGTCGCTACAGAAAACCTACGACCTCCCGGGACAGGCTATAAGGTGCTCAAGTGCTCGACAGATAGCGGTAAGCTCTGCAGTGAAGATACTACTCCCACAGGGTAAGGAGTGTTGTTCAATGTGTCATGGGTGTAGGCACACCCTCAACGGCCACCAACGAGGGACCCGTCTGTGTATACAACTTCGGAGCCGTGGAAAGAACCCAAAATCGAATGAAACTGGCGGTGGAGAGTCAACGGTGCAACAAAGGTTTTACACTCACGGGACAAGTCTAACCGAAGCTTCGGACGTGGTACAGACCAAGGCGGAGCACGGGAAGAGTAGTGAAAAGCGGGAGGAATAGGAAGGGATTCAAATGAAGAGAGAAGAGATCGAACACTCTCCAGTCGATCATAATAAAGCGTCGCTATGTTAGTCTGTGCTCGCTGGGTACCACAGGGCGCCACTGCGATGCGCGCTGTCCTTCTGTCGGCGAGTGGCGGGTAGGTGTGGCCAGTCCTGTATACTGCAGCCCTTAGTGGACTGTGGGCTCCACTGAGACTGGGGACCCCGCCGCCGGACCGCAGCCCGTAGCCCGTGCGCCATGTTTAATGGCCGGCCTATGCGCCGCCAATTCGGGCTGCATTAGCCGCCCAAATGGAGCCTCAAACATTAAGCCGTGCCGCATCACTGTCAATACGCTGCAGCTGAGGCCTCCCACTCGACACGGCTGCGGGCTGCCGCACTTTGCTCCTCCAACACTAACACTAGCACTAGCTCACTGTTCCTCCACATTTCTGCCTACCTTTCCCTCGACGTCCTCTGGCGATTATCCTGTCAAATTAGGGTTACCATACGTCCTCTTTTTACCGAACATGTCCTCTTTTTGAGGCAAGAAAATGTACCGGCCGGAACTTATAAAATTCTAAAAAATGTCTTCTTTTTTTGCGTTCCGAGAAAGACAATTTACTTTTGTGTCATTGGCGGCAACATGTTCATTCTCACTACAGTTCCAAACTGTTCGCCACTATTACGCGCATAGACAGAGTGAAACTGCCATTCACAATTTCGTACTCCGCATGGGTCTGACAGTTGCCAACGATTCGGATCTTCACTGCGAAGGAACCCGGTTGTCTACCCTGTATTCAACCAATGCATTCTGTCTTCTGCATTACGTTCTATGGCGTTGCTTCCGATATACTTTGTGGTTTAGGTTAAAGTTATATTATGTGTTCGAGATCGTAGGTAGCCTTTTGCTTCAAAATAAATTGCGAACTTAAATATAACATAATACCGAAGAGAAAGTCAGTGTTAAATATGTGCTCCTGGAGAAATACAAATCATTCAAGAGAATGATCAGACCAATGTAAGAATGATACATTGTGCTCCTATCAGCTTTGTAATTTTATACAAAATTTTAAAGATTATTAAAGGAAACAGAACATACCAGCAGCTGAAGCGTGGTGCTCATATTTAAATCAGTCATCTAGTGTTGTTCGTCTGAACTGCTGAAAATTGTAGACTTGGTTTTTTTTTCCTATAACTAGTCATGATGCCGACACAGAACCTGTGTTTTCTCTTGTGAACACACAGATTTAAAATATACTGTAATGATACTGTATGTCTACAGTATAATTTTAAACATTTGAAATGCCTTGTTAAAATCACAAACATCTCTTGAGAGATTTTGTCGCCCACCAAATATAGTTGGTTCAAAAGTCAATATGACAAGATTGAGACAATTGAGAGTAGCGATGAGGAATAAACTGTCAAGGTTCATAATATTTCGTTTCCCAACAACCACACAGGGTTACTGTTTTAGTTTGTAGTTGTTTTACGTGGTTCATTAATAAAATTGTTGCCGGCCACGGTGGCCGAGGGGACTGAGGCGCTCCAGTCACGGTCTGCACGGCCACTACGGTCGGGGCTCGAATCCCCCCCTCGGGCATGGATATTTGTGCCGTCCTTAGTATAAGGTAGTTGATAAGTAGTTTGGAAGTTTAGGGACTGATGACCCCGTAGTTAAGTCCCAGAAGCTTCACACAAAAAAAAAAAAAAAAAATAAAATAAAATTGTTAATTACATTTTGTTAAAGATCAATTGTCCTCTTTTTTATATGAACTGTCTTTTTTATTTTGTTACGGACATATGGTAACCCTATGTCAAATGCGTACTGTTAAGAGGAAGTATACCTTCCTCATTTGTTCTCTACAGACTTATTCCGCGCTTCAATCGTTGTAATACCGCGTTTTTTAATCCCGTAAGGTGTTAATGTACGGGACCAATTTTAAAGTTTCACTAGCGTTGTAATATTACAGGGAACTAACTTGTTGGATTTGACACATTTAAGTAACTTTATATATAGCACACTCAAAATAGGAGGCAGAATCTGACTATGAAGTTTAGCGGTGGTAGTAATTTGGATTAAAAGCAACACCTGAGCACAATATTACAGAAAGAGACTAACAGATTGCGCGATGACCTTTCTTAACAACATGTTTGCTTCAAGTTAATTGGATCGTAGCAGATGAGGCTGTAAAACTCTTGTTTCATTATGTAAAATGATGCTTGATTTACTTAGAGCGGATTATATTAACTGAATGACCGCGAAAAAAAATCTGGTTAACTTTCGTGACAAAAGACTATTTAAATCGAGCGGATTTCGTTTAATTTCGAAGATTTCCTTGCAGGCATTACTATAAAGTCATATTAATGAATGTTACATATAATGATTTCTAGAAGTTTCTAGAGAATTATAGATAAAAGTCCAACAATGGCTCCAAGCATCATGTTATGTAACACTACATCGCAATCACAGCACAAACAAGCCATTTTCATCCTTATTCAATTCTAATAATTTGTAAGAGGCAGAATTTTATTACGTGTTTGTCAAAATTTCAGTAACAGTCAATATATCTTTGAAGTATCAAAACAGTACAGTCTCAGAGTAATCGCGTCTAAACACCGTAAATCAGAGTAATCTGTTGTCGCAATAGTAATATAAATAGTTCCGCTCTATAGCTACCGCTCTCTCAGTCTTCGTTTCTCCCAATGTTAACAGCTCTCAGAATTTGTTGCTCGTAACGATAAGATCTCATTCAGTCTTTGTGGTTGTATCTGAAATAGATAGTCAAGTGCAAAAATATTCCGAACGTCTGGTTTACTATGATTGAATTTATTTGAAAGGCTTAATTAAATCGAACTTATACGGGAGTGCGTAAATAATATCTGTGGACTTTAATTCGGGATATACTACGGAAAAATTCTGCCTCCCGATAGGAACGTAATAGTCAATGCAATATTAATCATTGCTAAAAAGGTTTTCTTCATTGACAAACATTACATCAAATAACTTTAACTTGTTTAAAAAAAGGAATAATTTTAAATATTGACTTTGCCAAGAATATAAAACTGCGTTTTTGTGAAATGAACTATAGAGAACTGCTTACATAAAATACATCGTGTGACTGACAGTGTTTTGTAAATCTGTGCATAAGGTGAAATATAGGAGAAATATTAATTTAAAATTTTGTGTCGACCATATCAATAGTAGTTAGCACCTGACCTTCCAATTAATAATTGAAGAACTTTTAAAAATAACTCCTTTGATTTATCTGTGAATCAAAGTGACTAAAAATAATTTATGAATTTTACAGGTAAAGACTAGTGAATGTTTATGTGACGTGCTTCGTTAAATGGAACTACCGGGAGAGAAAAGATTGTATTACAAAAATAATTTATAATTTTTAAAACAAGCCCCTGAGATCACAGAGTCCATGTTCATCAGTTAAAGTATAATCCATAAACTGTGTTAGGCTACGGAAAGTTAAACCAGAAGCATCCATAACTGAATATATGAAATAATATCAGGAGTACCAACTTAAATAACCAACGTATGCCTCAAATAAAATCTTACGTGCCTACTGAATCGTTATGCGAAGACGACGAAAGCTTGCACTACCGCTGATGTCACTTCTATAATACCGAAGCACTACAATAAACCAAATAAATTATCACCACCAACCAAAATATCAAATAGAAGGACGTTACAGTTACATAATAAAGATTACTGCTGGAAAAAATGACGTCAGTTAATGAATTATCGAAAGGTGGGTTATTCTAAACAAGTACGAGATTTTAGTTCAATTAACTGTATTTTCATCATATTTAAAGAGAAAAGCGAACTCACACACATTTGGTAGTAAGGAATTCCATGATGTACGTCCGATCTTAGCGAAGAGTAAAACATGAAAGACCAAGTGCACAACTGCTTTCTGGCCAGCTCGTAAAAGATAAATGAACAACAAAAATATATGAAGAACGTAATTAGCTGCCAGAGAAAGCGGTGGTCAGCGACAAGCGTCGCAGATATATTTTTTACTAAATAAAATTTTCAGTGTATCATTACATAGTGTACCATAAGCACTGGAAAAAATACTTAAAGGACTTTGATTACGACGGTGAGTCAAATGAAAACATTAAATTTATAATAAATCGATATTTCGCGTAAGCAAGCTACTAACAGCGGGCAGAATAGCCTATAGATGGCAGCATAGTGCAGATGCACACTTACCATCGCAGTATCGACATAAAGATGGCAGCCCCACTTGCGACTAGCACCAAGGAAGAAAAGCTTTCTATTATTCACTTTTTGCGTAGCGAAGATGTAAAACCTATTGAAATTCATCGACGAATAAAGGTGCAGTACGGTGATGCACGTTTGTCACAACAGCAAGTCTACAAATTGTGTGGGAACTTCGCAAATGGTGTGACTTCAGTGGAAGATGTTCCTCGTACAGGTCAGGCATAACGAGTTGTGACTCCACAGAACATTGCAGCAGTTCAATCCATAGTGAAAGAAAACCGCCAAGTGACACTGAATGACATTGCAGCATGTTTATAGTTTAGTCAAGTGTCAGCACACACCGTTGTACGTGATATGCTCCAGTTTCACAAAGTCTCTGCAAGATGGGTGCCACGGCAGCTGACTCCTAAAATGAGAGAACGACGTGTTGATGCCTGTCAATAACTTCTTCAGAATCGTTACTGGGGACAAAATCTGGGTTCACTTACACCAGCTGGAAACGAAGAGAGCGGGCAAAGAAGGGCGCCATTCCTCATCACCAAAACCAAACAAGTTTCGAACAGAACCATCAGAAGGTAAGGCTATCGGGCGAATATACGGGAGGAGGGGGGGGGGGGTTTCAAACCCCTTCCCCCCAGAACGTTTTTTGTCATTTGTGCTACAATTAAAAAATTGTGAATAATGTATGTAATGAATATTTGAGTTAGACTGAAAACTTTGCCAACAAAGAAAGGTAACAGTTGTAATCGATGCTTAGTTGAGCTTTGGCTTCTTACTTGTTGTCGGGACACTTTGTCTCGAGTGTCTTATTGACCGCCAAACGCCGCGAGCAACCTTCACCACTGTAAACCTTGTCAATTAAAAACAAAATTGCTCCGGTAACCACCACCGAACCTTCAGTAACAATGAACAAGTATTGTTCAATTCCGGCCAGTAATACGCTCCACATACTGTTTAAAGTACCGCGCGAGGCTTGCCTAGCGTGTAACGAAGGCCACTGTGTCTTATGTTTACTACTGCTACCAACGTCAGTGATCTAATTTTATTACTACGGGAGAGCAGCGAACTAGTTAAAAATATATTTGTCTGTGTCAAGTTCTAGTGTGATTAAACGAGAACAAATGTATGACATCACAACCTTATTACTTCAGTGTATAATTTATACCACAGATGCTGATCATCTGCACGCACGCATGGCTAAAGTGGCAGCATTATATAGCAGACAGATTAACCCTCTTTTTACAGATATTAATCGTGTGGAAGAAACTGTTAGTTTCGACGGTTTGGTTCTAATTTTCGACTTTGTATTTTATTGAAACTAGTACCTCTATAGGCTGTCAGTGCTTTTTAATACTTGTATTAACGTAATCTGTGGGATGCAGAATGGCGTACACTCCAGATCCCCAACAAGTTAAGGGCTATAAAGGACAACGAACGTCTGGAGGTCCTTTCTACGGGTCCCTAGCAGGGACGCTGTCATCCTCTGTCGGCTCTGTATCGATCATACTTGGATGCCGCACGGTCACCTTCTCCGTCGTGAGGGCCCAACTCAGTACCGCTGTGGCGCTGATTTTTCAGTTGCTCACATTTTATTGGAATGCTCTCGCCTCACCGACCAGAGGCGCCGTTTTAACCTCCATGACGCCCTGAGCTCGATTTTAGCAGATGATACCACTATGGTTGATCGAGTTTTAAGTTTTATCCGTGCGAGTGGATTATATAATTCAATCAGAATTTCATTGAGTTTTTGGTGTATAATTATCCCCCACTTACCTAGCACTTTTAAGTAGGTGATTTTCCTGTATCACAGAGTGGCTGGATAATTTGCTTTTATTACTGTGATCACCCAGCCCAGTTCCTCAGGTACCATTTTTAATTCTCTCTCTCCTTTCTCGGTGTTCTTTCCTTGCTGCTTTTATTTCTTGACGTGTTAACGCCTTTTCTTGGTACTTTTTATCACAGTCTTATACCCCTTTTTAGCGATCACCCTTGTAATTTTTACACTTGGAACAAGGAACTGATAACCTTTGTCGTTTAGTCCCTTTTAAAATCTAACCAACCAACCAACGTAAACTGTAGATATTTAGCTTAGATTTAGTGCCTCTAACCTAATTGTTTCGCAAAATCTTAGGCTTTAAATTGACGTTCTTAACCATATTTTGCAACTGGGGCAATGACGCCATGGTGGGGAATTTAGGCAAAATGAAGTTTTTTTTTTAAAAATGTTTGTTAAGCTTATGGGACTTAACTACGGGGTCATCAGTCCCTAAACTTACAAACTACTTATGAACTACTTACGAACTAGGACAGCACAAATATCCATGCCCGAGGGGGGATTCGAACCCCCGACCGTAGTGGCCGTGCTGACTGTGACTGGAGCGCCTCAGTCACCTCGGCCACCGCGGCCGGCAAAATGAAGTGTAACACATTTTGTGAAATTGGCACTTGCAGAACTTAGTTGTTTTGAAGTGCCTAAAATTGTATTTCTGACTTTTGCGGTGTCTTAATCGAGTCTCAATTATAAAATATACTTTCATTCCAATTTTACATCGACAAGTACTTGTAGTCTTCTAAATGTCTAATACAGTAGAGTGATAAGTATAAATTAGAACAGTTGTAATACTTATGTACTACTAATTCATCGTGTTGGCTTATCCTTGATTTTTAAATGTATGGCCTAATTACCCCGGAACCCATGGTACTGGCGCCACTACATATACTTTCACAATACATTTTAACAGTAAAACGTAAACTACATGGCTGGCGAAGGTGAAGTATTATTCTGCACGTAAAAGATCCACTTTTAATAAGGTAAAAAAAAAAAACAGGTTTCCTTTAAGGTGGCGCCATTCCTTGGTCTTCCCTGTATATTATTTGTCTGAAGGCTTTCGATTTTTCACGATTGCTGACAACTTATGACTTGAGCCAGATGTGTTAGTGCAAAAGGTATTTCTAATATACTAATCCCTGCTGAGATTACTTTTGTTCTGAAAATTGGGCTTATTGTGTTTGTTATGTTCAAATAATTTATGGGAATACAGTTGGACAACGTCTTCGACAAAAGCCAGTATATCGGGAGGTGAACGCCCGTCAGTTTCAAGGTATAACAGGAAAGACTTCTGTTGATGTCTACAATCTTTTTCTATAACGCTTCATTCTTTAACAACTACTTACAAAGTTTTCCAAATTCATAGAAAAAATTCGTAAATTTGTTTTATGGGGATGGGGGGGGGGGGGAGCGGCGTCACAGTTTTGTCACATGTCAACTGTATGAGGACACCTCAGTATAGGTCTGGCTCTGAAACCTCCTCCCTCTCCCCAGAGGAAAGATTTATCTACCTCCTGAATCTTGCTATCTTGTTCTTGCTGCTGTTGTTGTTTTACATGTTTACATTAACATAGTTCCAATGTTTGTAGACCTTATGGAAGGCAACTACGGGATAATCAGTCCGTAAACTTAAAAACTACTTATAAGACGGCACAAATGTTCATGCCCGAGGGGGATTCGAACCCCTGACGATAGTGGCCGTGCAGAACGAGTCTGGCACGCCGCAGTCCGCTCTGTCACTACGGCCGGCCATTAACTTATGGTCTTATAGCTTTGATATCACAATTATATAACAAACATACTTTATCTCTTCAGACCATGGAGCCCTAGTAGACCTATGAGCCTTCTGACGCTCTGTTCTTAATCTTTCATTTCTTTTCAGTGCATTTCCAATTGCACAATTGTTTCACACACTCCCTTGCAACTATTTTCTGTCCACTTTTCGAATACATCGTTTGTTATGCATTCACGTACTTCTGTGGATTGATAACCAATTCATTAACATTCGACCATTACCTCACATTCATTGTGTGAATTCTGTTTGCTATATTATCATTTCTATGACCCCTTTTTCTATTTCACTTCTTTTATCAAGACAGTCATCTACCATGACAATCACAATTACAATTACGACTCACAGTACAGAACACGACTGCATTTCGACTGGAAAATGTCAAGACGAGGCAGCAAGATATTGATACAGATTAAGACCAGTTTCTATTTTGTTTTGACTGTGTGTGTTTACACTACTTGTATTTATAGTTTTCTTGGATTGATACATTATTAGATGAGGGCTCTATCTGTATACGAGTCCTATGTATAACACGATAACCGAGGAATTTACCTGTCTGGCTTTCGTGTAATGCCTTCTCACGTTGCCTCTGTGAAGTATATGACTCAATGAGTCTGGATGCCGTTACAGGCCGTTGACTAGTGGATCTACATAAGAGGTTTTTATGTTCGTATTATTCTTCCTGAATATTGCAATGATGGGCTATTTTGTTGTTGTTGGTTGTTTTGAGGGAACTGAACAGCTAGGTCATCAGTCCCCTGTTCCTAGCTGAGAGGTCACTGTCAAGAAAGTAAAAAGTAAAAACAGAGCTCAAAAAATAGGAACGCACAAAAGGGACAAGCTAACAATGGACCTGTCGGAAACAATACAGAACGAAGACACACACAATTGGTAAAACAAAGGGAGGAACATAACTAAAACTAATCAGCAGAGTACCTTGGCTGGCTGATCACGAAGATAAAACAGGATGAGCCAGCCATACTGCACACACTAAGAACCCCTAGGTCCTTCACATAAGGGCTTGAAAAAATCTGTTAAAAGTTCTGGATTGGTGGTGGCCGAAGACAGCAGGCCACAGCACCCATCACTAGATAGAGTCGTAAAAACCAGCCGCGCGAATAAAACATAGAACTGTGTTAGCCATAAAGGCGTCGTCGCCTAAAACGAAAGGTAGTGCGTCTGGGAGATTAAAAGAGTGCCGCAAGTTGGCTAAAATCGGACAGTCCATCAAAAGATGAGCCACTGTCATTACTACACCACATTGACACACGGATGGGGACTCACGGCGAAGAAGATAGCCGTGGGTTAACTACGTGTGCCCAATACGGAGGCGGCAGAGGACAACCGCCTCTTGGCGGATCGGCCGCAGTGAAGATTTCCACAGGGCTGTGGACAGATTCGCTACCCGAAGCTTGTTGGGTGCATTCGCCATAGCCCACTCGGCGCTCCAAACCTCGCGCACCTTCCTGTGCACCACCGATTTCAGATCAGGTTACATGACGCCAATGTCGAGCGGTGGTGCCATAGTGGCCTGCTTGGCTAAGTGATCTACATGTTCATTCCCTGGGATGCCAATGTGGTTTGGGGTCCACACAAAGACCACAGATCCGCCTGATTGGCATAGAGAGAGAACAATATCTTGGATAGACCGTACCAATGGCTGGCGTGAGAAACACTGGTCGATTGCTTGTAAGCCACTCAGGGAGTCAGAACAGATGACAAATGACCCCTGGGGCACGCTTTGAGGTGTTGCAGAGCCCTTAGAATGGCGACCAGTTCGGCAGAGAAGATGGTACTCTCACCTGGCAGAGAATGCTGTTCCACATGGTCGTCGTGCTGAAACGCATATCCAGCATGGCCATCAACTGTGGAACCATCTGTGTAGACGGCTTTTGCGGCATGGAACGAGTCTAGGAGTTCTAGGGACTGGTGACGGAGATGTCTAGTGGAAACTGAGTACTTCGACGTACGGGACAGATGCAGACGGAGCTGCAATCGAGGAATAGATCAAGGAGAGTGTGGAATGTGGTAGGGAGTGGAGAGCATGCGAGGGACGAAAGAAGGGAACGAGCACGGACTGAGATCGGGTAACCCGACCTACGCCGTCGTGGAGGAATAGGGACCGCAGCGTCTGGCAAAATGAGTTGGCGGTTCGGATGGAGGGGCGAAGCCTGAACATGGGCAACGTATGAAGCAGGTGTTGCCTGTGGAACCGCAGTGGGAGGACTCCAGCTTCGACAAGGAGGCTTGTCACAGGGCTTGTGCGAAAAGCTCCTGTCGCCAAACGAACACCACAGTGTAAAATTGGGTCTATTGCCTGCAGTGCTGACGGCGCAGCCATAGTCTAAGCGCAACTGAATGAGGGCCTTGTAAAGTTGTTAGAGCGTTGGGCGTGAGGCTCCCCAAACAGTGTGGTGAGACAGCGCAGGATGTTAAGTTGTCACCAGCAGTTTTGTTTTAACTGGCGTAGGTGCGGCACCCAGGTTAGACGGTCATCAAACAACATACCTAAGAATCGGGTGTCTCTTCGACTTGTAGCAGGTCGCCAGCTAAGTAAAGTTCTGGTTCCGTGTGTACTGCCCGACGTCGACAGAAATGCATCACGCGGGTTTTGGATGCCGAAAATTGAAAACCGTGGGCAAACGCCCACGACTGTGCCTTTCGAATTGCGATCTGCAATCGCCTTTCAGCTACGCCGTTGCTGGAGGAGCTGTAATACATGCAGAAGTCATCGGCATACAAGGAAGTAGAAACCGATGACCCCGAAGCTGCAGCAGGACCATTTATGGCGACTAAGAATAAAGGAACACTAAGAACGGAACCTTGTGGTACTCCGTTCTCTTGACAATGAGGTGAGCTGAAACAAGAACCAACACGAACACGAAAAGTTCTTTATGAATGTAGGAAGTGGACCCCATAAAGCCCAGTCGTACAGCGTAGACACAATATGACAGCGCCAGGTGGTGTCGTACGCTTTCCGCAGGTCAAAGAAGACGGCAACCAGGTGTTCGCGGCGAGCAAATGCTGTACGAATGGCCGACTCCAGTGCCACAAGATTGTCGATAGTGGAGAGGCCTTGACAGAACCCACCCTGTTGTGGCGCCAAGAGTCCTCGGTCCTCGAGGATCCACATGAGCCTCCGACTCGCCAACCGTTCGAGAAGCTTGCATGGAACGTTGGTGAGGCTGATCGGGCGGTAACTCTCAGCCACCTGCGATTCTGCCCCAGGCTTAATCACCGGAATGATAATGCTATCCCGCCACGAGGACGGAAAAACACCCTCAAGCCGTATGTGATTAAACAGGGCGAGAAGTCGGCTCTTAGAGTCCGCTGACAGATGTCGGAGGAACTGACTGTGAATGCGATCGGGTCCAGGGGAGGTATCCGGGCATGCAGCAAGGGTACTTTCAAACTCCCACTCAGTAAATGGGACGTTATATAATTCCCTACGTCGTGTTCGAAATGAAATCTGATGGCTCTCTGCTGGCACTTTAAGGGCGCGAAAGTAGGCGCCCCAAAAGAAGAAAGAGTGGGAGAAGTTGGGCGACCAAGGCAACAAGGTCTGTGGGAGAGATGGCCTCATCAGGTGGAAGGTAGACAGAGCAGACGGTAAAATCTTGTACTACTCTGAGTCGAACAGCGACTGCCTCTAGAGGCGTTTGAAGATGCACAGCAGCACTGGGGACAGAGGCGTGGACATAAACACAGACGTTGCCGGAAACTCTGTCGTAGATGGTTCGGTTTTTAAAATAGCCCCGAAAGCCTCGGAGGGCTGGGGTCCTCGATGGGGAACCATGTTTCCTGCATGGCTAGACAGATCGCAGGGAAGTGGTATAGTAATTGCCACAGCTCTGCCAGATGGCGGAAAAAACTGCCGCAATCCCTCTGCAAGATTTTGTTTTTCTCTTCTGTCCAACATATTCCTTCAGTAAATGTTTCGGTTTCCAGCTGTAAGATCCTGTCGTGTAGAGATTCATCGTAGGAGAAACGACAGTTTCCACAAGACAGAGAATTTACTGCACTTTTACAAGTTATAGAACAGAAGGCAAGTCTCTTGTACCATATCACAGTTTTTATTATGTACGGGGCATGTAAGGCATTCAGGTCCGAAATGTCGATAAACGGCTTTCCTTTGTTATACTTAACCACCACACCACGTTTAATTATATCCATTCCCTTTTGTGAAGCCTGGATCACTGAGGCATCGTGTTTCGTACCAAGCAATAGCACGTCTCTTTTACCCTTTCATTTCAAAATGAGGGTTTTGTTTTCATTCTGCTGGGCTATATCATCCCCTTTTCTCGGTTTAGTCTTGACAACATCAGGACGATTATTCTTTTCATTCGTGCATAACGTGACTACTAAATGTGTATCGTTGTATAGCTTTGTAGCGAGTTGTCTGTATCAGTATTCAACCAATTTGTAAGAGTCGCTCCAGCAGATCGATTATCAACATTTCTGAGACTGTCGTATCATCTACTCTTTCCAGCGCACGCAAAAATTAGTAGACCAAAAACAGATTACAAATCATTTTTGGAAAAGGGCAACCACAGCCGAAGTACATTTTGATAAGACTAGTTTATATAGACACAACCACTTTCACGTCGATATAGATGAAACTTCAGCTAACATCAGTTAATACGGAATACATCTGAACTAATGATTCGAATGGTGTTTATGTATTGAATTTTATCAAAAACAGATTTTTTTTTAACCTGAAATATGGAATTTTTCTTCCAAGAAGTGACGGAAGAATGCGTTAATGTGTTATTGTAATTATGAGCCAATAAGCCATAAATACCACTTTCCTGTTATCTGTCAATCTAACGTTGAGGAGGAAAGAACAGCCAATAATTGTATATATAGTTTTTCCTTAAAATCATAAGCAGAGCAAAGAATTTTCTTCCGAGTCTGCCCGAATATTTAATACAATTTTATATAAACACTTCATTCAGGCAAGATCGCTAAAAATTTATTTTTGTCCCTTAACTAGTTTCGGTGAGCTCAGTTACCATCTTCAGAAAGTCCAGTACAGTCTCTGCAAAAAGTTATACAATGTCTAAAAACTGCAAAGTTATTGTGGTATAAAAAATGACAGTTAACAAATTATGTACATTACGTTAGCGTCATATGTAAAAATAGAAACATAACCTTCTAACACACGTAAACATCTTGTTAAAGTCTTTCATCACACGGTGATTAGTCACTGTTTGCTTGGACCAAGACATATTTTATTCATTATGGCGAAACAGGAAAACATTGCACAACAGAGTTGCTACAGGTTGCGACTAGGTGGCAGTGGTGTCAAAACAAAACAATGTGGATGCAAATTCAACTTCAAAGAAACATAGTACTGTGAAGTTACAAAATCTTATTTTTTTATTATAATATGTAATATATAAAAGATATCATAATTCTCATATTATGAGAAAGGAAATCAGTCGTTGCATAAATAGCTTAATGTCTACATAGAGCAGAAGGGCGAAAGATATCTACAGATTAAAAACCAAAATCATTATTAATAAAAATGACAAAACCGCAGTTTAAGTTAAGTATGGAGTTCTATGTCCCAAGTCATTTGAAGATTTTAAAACTTTTAACCTTCAGTTAAATAAGTGACACAAAGTCTACATTAACAGTAAAGAGTGAACCATATACAGATTATATATTCCTGTGAAGAGTAAAAATTATATGAAACAATTAAGTAAAAACATAGATGATAATATATAAAATAAGAGATTAAAAACTTTAACATTGAGGACTACACCATGACATTCCACTTTACATCTCATAGTCTTAAAGTACCACTCATGTTACATATAAAAGAAGCAATAATGATTTTTTCAGTAGGGTAGCAAAATGTAAATAATGAATGAAGAAAGGGGGGGGGGCAATTACACACCGTAAAAAATGGAGAGGCTAATAATGACAATAAAAGGGAATTAACAGTCAGAAGTAACGTGTGTAACCAATCAATGTTAGGAAGAATTATTTACTAAACATTGTACTAAGATAGCATGTGTATGACACTGAGAAAACTGATCACAACACAAAGGATAGAACAGAAATGAAGGAATATAAAAAACTAATATCTTGACAAAGAGGCCAGCTCTGACACCATTGTATAAGGTAAGGTCTCATTTGCCAAGTGAATAAGAGCTGGATATATAGCTAGTAGTTTAAGATAAGATGTTATCAAAAGCAGTGAAGATATTTTTCTGGTTACTTTTTTTTTCCTTTATTGTTAATTTCACTCCGACTTTCGTCGGCGGGCTGGCAGCAGCATCAGCGCTGCTCTTCAGCCGAGAGAATAGACATATGACAAGCGAGATAAAAGGAACAAAGACATGAAGTTAAAAACAATGAGTATAAAAACATGGTACGGTGGAAAAATGGAAGACTTTACAAACTGGACATTGGAGACAATACTGCAGACATAAGACACATGAACAAGAGAGACTGACACACATAAGCAGATTAAAAACAGTCTGTGCCACGGTGGCGATAAAATCACATGGGGAGAGAACACTGGACACACGAAGTCACACGATGATATAGGTAGTGACGACACGAGTTGCGACGCACTGGAGATGAACACACGGCGATGACGATGCACTTGACACGAGAATACACTGTTGTTAAAAGGCGACGCTGCAGGCCCCCGCGGGACAAGGAGAGGGAGGAAGCGAGCAAGCGTGGGGGAGGGTCGAAAAGAGAGAGGGGGGGGGAGAAGGTGGGGAGAAGGAAAGACAGGCGCGATTGAGACTCCAGGTGGGGAGAGGAGGAGGGAAATCCAAGCGGGGAGGGGGAGAAGGAGGGGATGGGGAGAGGGGGCCGCTAAGTCTACGGGGAAGGGATCAAAGCTGATAGGAGGGGTATATTTCGGGACGAAGGGCGTCATCCGGTAGGGGAAGGGAGCGGAAGTTGCCTTGGGAGAGGATATGTAGGGTGTGCAGGTGGAGAGAGGGAGGAATGCAGTGGTGGAGGCGTGGCAGTGGCCCAGGGGCGGTGAGGATAGGGTAAACTAGCGGGTTGCGGGAATCGAGTTTTCGGGTGACATACAGGAGGCGGAGGCGTTCAAGGTGTTGAAGGAGGTGAGGGAAGGGGATGAGATCGTAGAGGATCCGCGTGGCGGAAGGAAGGCGGATACGGTAGGCGAGGCGGAGGGCGTGGCGTTCAAGGACTTGGAGGGTGTGATAAAAGGTGGGAGGAGCAGATACCCAGGCAGGGTGGAAGGAACAGAGGATGGGGCGCATGATGGATTTGTATGTGTGGAGGACGGTGGAAGGGCGTAATCCCCACGTCCGGCCGGTGAGCAGTTTAAGGAGGTTGAGGCGGGACATGGCGTTTTCACGGATGGATTTCAGATGGGGGGGTCCAGGTAAGGTGTCGGTCGAGGGTGAGGCCCAGATACTTAATGGTGTTAGTGTGGCGGATGGGACGGTCGTGGAGGGTGATGTAGAGATCGGGGATGCGGAAGGTGCGGGTGGTACGACCTATAATGATCGCCTGGGATTTGTCAGGGTTGACGGAGAGGAGCCACCGGTTGCACCATGCGGCGAATGCGGTGAGGTGAGACTGGAGCAAAACCTGGGATCGGGCAAGGGAGGGGGCAAGGGCTAGGAAGGCGGTGTCATCAGCATACTGTAGGAGATGGACGGGAGGCTGAGGTTGGGGCATGTCGGCGGAGTAGATAAGGTACAGGAGAGGGGAGAGGACAGATCCTTGGGGCACCCCGGCAGAGGGGTAAAACAAACGGGAGTTGGAATTGCAGACAGTGACATAGGATGGGCGATTGGTGAGAAAGGATGCAATGAGGCGGACATAGTTAATAGGAAGGGCATAGAGTTGGAGTTTGGAAAGGAGGCCGGAATGCCAGACACGGTCGTAGGCTTTTTCTATATCTAGGGACACAAATATGGCGGAGCGATGGGAATTGAGCTGGACGGATAAGAGGTGGATGAGGCGAAGGAGCTGGTCGTCGGCAGAGAAGGATGGTCGGAAGCCACATTGAGAAGAAGGAAGGAGCTAGTGCTGTCGGAGGTGTTGGTGGATACGACGGGAAATGATGGATTCAAGGACCTTGCTAAACACTGAGGTGAGACTGATGGGACGGTAGGAAGAGGCTTGGGATGGGGGCTTGTTGGGTTTGGGGAACATGAGGATGCGGGAGATTTTCCACAGGCGAGGATAGAAACCGGTATAGAGGATAGTGTTGTAGAGGGTGGCAAGGACAGTGTGGAAGGAGAGGGGACTGGCACGGAGGTGCCTGTAGGTGAGCCGGTCGTTTCTGGTTACACTCTAATTGATCATTTAAAATTATATCTGGTGCTTTCTTGTTACCACAGTATATATATAAATTTTCAAAGATGTCAAGCTATCTTCCTTTATTGACTATGTAAAATTTTCATATTATGTTCAATGCCCTTAATTGAGTGTGTGTTTTATTATTAGCATATGTATGCTCTCGGAACCTAGTTTTAAAAGTTCTCCCAGTCTGTCCTATATAGAAATGATCACAGTTGCTACAGTGATGCAGCAAAAATATCTTTATTTGTATCATTAATGTGGTGCCATAACCTTAACTTGAGGGTATTAGAAGTTTTGAAGCCTATTTTAATGTTAGATTTTTTAAAGTTGTGTTCTATTTTGTCTGATATTTTACCTTTATAAGTCATAGCAACATATTGAGTTTTATTGGATGTTTTAACTGTTTTATTACTGTTAGTTTTTGTGACATTTTCTTTTTTAAATTTCTATTCATTTTATCTACTATGTCTTCCTTGTATCCATTAGATAGGGTTATTTGTTTGAGGATGTTCAGTTCAGTATTGATTTCAGGTTGTTTCAACGGGATTTTAAGAAGCCGATGTATCATAGAAATGAAAAAAAGATCTTTTATACCTTTGTGGGTGACATGAGGTAGCATGTATAATTATGTCAGATGCAGATGGTTTCCTAGATGTGCCTAAAGAATGCTTGCCATTTTCTTTAGTTAATTTAAGGTCTAAGAAATTAATGTAATTATTTATGTTATGACGTATGGTCCGATGAATCATCGTTTACATTGCTTCCTAAGCACAAGCTTATTTTGGATATTTCGATTCACCGGTTATGATACGGCATGCCTCCTCGCAAAAGTCAAGCATGGGAGAGATTCCGTCATGATCTGGCCATCAAAAACAGGTGAACACCGCGGTAGAATCATTGGCCTCACTGATCGGATATCTGTAAATGAATATCTCACCATCCTCGATAACACACTGCTTACAATAACACGCTACTACAAAAATCTTACAACAAAATAAAAATGGGCCAACACAGCAAAAAATGTTAAGTCTTGCATTTACAGCATCAGAAAATTTCGTAATATCACGATTGGAGAAAATCTGTGTCTCAAGTGAACTTTATGGGGAGTTTCGCAGCATAGATTGAGAACCAAATTTATAAACGGTAACAGGCTTCTGGCTTGTCGCTAGGTAGGTACTTTCGTCTTCTTACGTTAACTATTGCCGTTGTCTTTAGTAGCAAGGTTTTCTGTACGTTATTTCTTGACCCCCGATCTGCTCGGGCGACTGGCCCCCGATATGTTTGTGAATTTGTTTTCCTACTATTTGTCATGTTAATTTAGAGCATGAAGATCTTGTCCTCTCAGGAACTTGATTTTATTTCGACACAAAAATAACATGCTGGATATTGATGTGTCTTGCCAGTTAGTTCTGTTTGAGCAGAAGCGTGTTACGAAAGAGTTTATTCCTCAGTCTCTTGTCTATATATCCCTCGCACTTAATCAGTTACATCCACTGATTTTAAAATTTTTACTGGTGATTACTTTAGTTATTCTCTGGAACTACTTCACAAATGCTGCCCCGAATACACAATCCCATATTCTAGAAACGGTCATTTAACACCAGTGTCGCTCAAATCAGTTCAAACAATGTCATATCCAAATTCTAATTTAAAGGTACTGAAGACTTAGTCTAGGATTATACTGAACTTTGAAGCTGATACTTCTCTTCTGTACACAAATTAAATTATTCTTGCATGTCACAGATCTTGTTTTTCTGTTCACTTTCTTAAAAATGTTTCGGAGGTAATATTAAAAGTCCTAAAAATTAAATGAGTTTTCAATAACATTTTTCAGAGTATCTTGAATATATTTTCAAAGCTATTTAATCTACAGATACCAAACATGAAACACTATTAATCCTGACATTTCATAATCCCAAAAGTAATTATTTAACATTCATTACTTTTACACATATCTCAGAATCCATTTACAATCCGTAATCCATATCCAATAATTTCCTATGATAATCACACACTGTTCAATACGAAGTTGTCCTTCAGCTTAAAATATGTTTGCGATCACAATATCACGCTTTTCTTGACAGCTGTAACGACAGAGCGACCTGAACAATGTAATCCTGAACTCTGTACCTCACGCCGTTAATATAGAGCTGAACACACACACACACACACACACACACACACACACACACACACACACACACACACACAGAGAGAGAGAGAGAGAGAGAGAGAGAGAGAGAGAGAGAGAGAGAGAGAGAGAGAGAGAGAGAGAGAGAGACGAGCGAAATTTTACTGCTAGTCCTGTTTATACACATATCTTAGACAAGATTTCGGGTGCTTTGACCCACTCTGGGTAAGTGGTTTGCCTATCTTATATTTAATTGATTTTAATTTATTTAGGCGTGTATCGACTCACTGTAATACGCCGATCGACGAGGGTCGTCAAATTAACACTAAAGCCATTATTTCAAATCGGTCACAGTTACGATGTCCAAAGATCACATTGCTTTTAATTTGACAGCCACAGCGATGAGGGAAATCAAGATCGCGTATGTCAGTTGATAATGTAAACGGAATTACGTTAACGCTATAAATCTTAAAAGTTCTTATTTAAAGAATAAAAACTAATACTTCTCTACAATGTCAGAATCGCCGAAATGGATTCTGTATAGGTTCGGCAGCTTATACACTATATAATCATTATAAAACTGTAGATACGGGATGAGGTGCCGTGACGTTGTGTGCCAAAGACCACTGTGTTCTTCCCCTAGATTTAACAAATTGTGTAAACGATGGATGAAGACGAACAGTTTCATTATCAATTTCTGCTACACCCTGAAGGAGAATGTAATTTATCAAGCGGTATAATCGAATTAAGTATGAACGTAGTGAGTGGCTGACACTGACCGAGGGGCGATTAATCAGCCAGCCTGTAGATTATGTGAACTGAGTGCTTAATTTAGCAGACGATCGAACGGAACACCACGTATATAGCTTATTCTAAACAAATGGTGAAACATTAGAAACAATATATATGCTCTTTGCATTAGTTAGCTTATCTCACGGCATACAAATTATCGTAAACGGTTTAGACCCATTCGAAAAATGTCTCTTACATACTGCTAATTGCAATTAAAGATGGATTGCATATACATATTTCCTTCGTATCATTGAGTGTAAGCTTTCAGTGCTGGTGCTAACCTCATTTAAAATGTCCAGGCTGTTAAGACATGGTATAAGGAAATCTATTCCGCAGCCGAAGATGGAATGTTGAAACATGTGTATAAATTCAATAATACTGTTTCGCCTATTTTCGTCGATATTTTTATGTAAAATGTTATATGAAATTCTTTGAGTAACTACGTCTATAGTTTACTCTGTTGTGTAACATCTCTGTCAAAGACTATGTAAGTGAGGAGTAGCTGCACAGAGTCAGTCGGTGTATAGCTCTTGTAGAGCGGTCGTGTTTGCTGCTGATCTGATGCAATAATTTCGTAATTTGATTTTGTGGAACAGATATAATTCTTTCATTGTAAGATTTTTATCATTCGTATATGTATCAGTCTGAGAAGATTTTGTTGTTCTCCAATCATAATGTAATGATTATTGCTAATACTAATTGAAAAAGTTGAACTTTTTTACTTGTTTCACTTTTGTAGTTACTTTCATTGAAAGTTATTTACTATTAAAGTCAAAGCATAGCATTGACTGCGCTGAATCTGATTAAGGATGGAAAAGATCCACCGTGGTATAATAATAATGTTAGAAAGCTGCTGAGAAAGCAAAGGCAGTTGCACTCTCGATTCAAAAAAGAACACGCAAATGATGACAGGCAAAAGTTAGTAGAGATTCGTGCGTCTATAAAAAGATCGATGCGTGAAGCATACAATAATTATCACAGCCATACCTTGGCAAAAGGTCTTTCTGAGAACCCGAAAAAATTCTGGTCCTATGTAAAATCGATAATCGGGTCAAAGCCCACTGTCCAGTCACTAGTTGATCATTCCGGGGCAGTAATAGAAGAAAGCAAACGGAAAGCTGAAGTTCTAAATTTAACCTTTAAGAAATCTTTCACGCAGGAGGACCGCACAAATGTACCATCATTTGATCAACGTACTAATTCCGAAATGGGGGACATAGCAATAGGTATTTTCGGTGTAGAGAAGCAGCTGAGAGAGCTAAATACGAAAAAGGCTGCTGGTCCGGATGGAATACCAGTTCGGTTTTACAAAGACTATTCTGCGGCATTGGCCCCTTACTTAGCTTGCATTCATCGCGAATCTTTAATTCAGCGTAAAGTTCCTAGTGATTGGAAAAAAGCGCAGGTGACTCCCGTGTATAAGAAAGGAAAGACAACTGACCCACACAATTACAGGCCAATATCGTTGACATCAATTTCATGTAGAATTTTGGAGCATATTCTCAGTTCGAATATAGTAAATTTCCTTGAAACGGAAAAGCTTCTTTCCATGAATCAGCACGGGTTTCGTTCATGTGAAACTCAGCTTGCCCTTTTCTCACATGACATCTTGCGAGCCATGGACGAAGGGCAACCGGCGGATTGTGTTTTTCTCGACACGGTGCCACACTGCAGACTGCTAACGAAGATACGAGCTTATGGAATAGGTTCACAGATTTGTGACTGGCTGGAAGACTTCCTAAGTAATAGAACGCAGTACGTTGTTCTCGACGGCGAGTGTTCATCAGAGACGAGTGTATCGTCAGGCATGCCCCAGGGGAGTGATAGGACCGCTATTATTTTCCATCTAAATAAATGATCTAATGGACAGAGTAAGTTGTAATTTGCGGCTGTTTGCTGATGATGCTGTGGTGTATGGGAGGGTGTCGTCTGTAACTGACTGTAATAGCATACAGGTTGACTTAGACAAAATTTCTAGTTGGTGCGAAGAATGACAGCTAGCTCTCAATGTTGAAAAATGTAAGGTTATGAGCGTAAAGATCACAAAGACAAAATAAGAGAAATTAGGGCTCGTACGGAGGCATATAGGCAATCTTTTTTTCCTCGTTCAATTTGGGAGTGGAATAGGAAAGAAAATGCCTAGTAGTGGTACAGTGTACCCTTCGCCACGCACCTTATGGTGAATTGCGGAGTATGTATGCATGTATGTAGATGTAGATGTAATAGATTTTTGGTGTGGCGTATTAATGATAGTAGTGATTGCAGAAACTTAGCTTGTTCACTTACATGCAGTATTGCACAACAATCAGTCAGTTAGTGGGATAAATTCTCGCCGGCCGCGGTGGCCGAGGGGACTGAGGCGCTCCAGTCAGGGTCTGCACGGCCACTACGGTCGGGGGTTCGAATCCCCCCTTGGGCCTGGATATTTGTGCCGTCCTTAGTATAAGGTAGTTGGTAAGTAGTTTGTAAGTTTAGGGATTGATGTCCCCGTAGTAAAGTCCCATAAGCTTAACAAACATTTGAATTTTGATAAATTCTAGCAGTTTCTTTATTTGAAAGTTATTTGTGCTTTTTCAGATTGATCTCGCAGTCGAATTTATAGTGTTGTCAGTGAGCGTTATGCAGATTGCGTATTGCTCTTGCTTCAAAATATCTTTTGCGCTTTCAATCAGTTCAAAAGCACTGTCTCCTAATTAACTGTGCAGGTATTAATATTAGGGCCATAACTAAACAGAATTATATTGTTAATGAATAATAAATGTGTATCTTTTCAATCGAGTTCATTAAAGATTTGTTGGTTATTGCGAGGGTTAACTAGCAGCTGATAATTATTAGTGCTGTATTTATCATCAGATCATTATTGAAAGCTTTGAAAAAGACCACCTTTTGCTGGCTCACAATTGCCAAAACCCTGTAGTGACCCTGTTTTTCCTATCAGTAGCCCAGCCGCACCTTATTTCACCAACCAACATACCTGTTTTAGTGTGAGGAAAGAGATAACCGGAGTTCGCGGTTTTACGTGTCTACCTCAGCTTAATTAAGTTATATCGTTATTTCGTATGTTGTACCATGGCCTTCGTAATTTCCGTTACTAGTAAGTGCAATTTATATATGCATCAGGCTGTTCTGTAGACTAAACACTGTCGGTAGAGCGAAACGTGCAGTCAGTTAGATGAACTTGAGTTACTGTTGACTTTGGGATGTTCTATTGCGTATCGCGTGACAGATTAATTCACTTTACTCTTGGCTCGTTTGGTGCTGCCGAGTGATTTTGGAGCACAGCTATTTATAGGGAGTAAATTGAACGATTATAAAGCTGGTAGTAACCAAGCACTTATTACTAGGCGCTGACTTCTGAACATTTTACGTTTACTTGAGGTCCAGGTTTTGAAGTAATTTGGCGCAATGTGCACTTGTCTGTTAAGAGAATTTTGATCAATTTGTTTCTCGTTGTCGAACATCAGTTTATAGTAAAAAAATGTTAAAGCAGGAACATACCGGTAATACGTGCTAAACGTAACTCATATTACACATAGTTTCCTAACTACAGAGTTGTTTTAGTTTGCTGCTTGAGAAGTAGCCAGATCCGTTTCTAAAACCATGGCTGGAGAAGGTAGGAACTGTAGTCTCAACTTGTACAGTGACCAATCAGGCCAGTGAGGAGGTGTACCTTCCACAACTTACTCTACGACTACCGAAGAAGTTACCTACATTCCAAGAAGCTATCAAATATGCTATCAGCAGAAAAAATACCCAGAGAGGAGATGGAGACGGTTGATACTGTTGCGGATCGTATAGTTGAGGCTTTTCCGTTCTTAAGGTTAATCAAACCCTACAAAAGCGAAAAATATGAAGCGAAACAAATAATTACTGCCTGTGGCTTCGGAAAACTGCAATGCGCTGGAGGCCTTCCTCATTAGTTTCAAAGTTCAAATGGTTGTTAAGCTTAAGGGACTTAACTACGAGGTCATCAGTCCCTAAACTTACAAACTACTTATGAACTAGCTAACACTAACGACGACACCTATATCCATGCCCGAGAGGGGATTCGAACCCCCGACCGTAGTGGCCGTGCAGACCGTGACTGGAACGCCTCAGTCCCCTCGGGCACCGCGGCCGGCTCCTCATTAGTCCAAAGGCTCTGAAAATTCAATACCACCTACACACAAACGGGAATCCAGTCTCAGACACCGGACCTTTTTCACAGCATGTTTCTAAAGGAAGGAGTTAGGGAATGACGCCCCGTCGGTAGCGTGGTTACTAGTACCGAGCACAAGCTGGGATTGTTTTGGATAGTGTGGGGAAGGAAATCAGCCTTGCACTTCCTAGGGAACTAACCCGCGTTTGCCGTGAGAGTTTTAGAGGAAATCATAGAAATTCTCAATTTGTATGGCTCTAGGTGGATTTGAACCGTCGTCATCCGGAATATAAGTCCAGTGCAATACGCTACCTCGCTCTTCCAGCGTGCACATATGCAATACAGGAAATAAAGTTTAGCACACCCTGTTAGAGTTTTCCCATTCATTGAAGCTGTGCTACTGAAACGGTATATTTGAAGTACTTGAAATGATTTTCAGAAAACTATACCAAAGGGTACTGAGGTACCAGACGTCGACCCATGCTGAAACACCCATAATAGTAGCTCAGGTCTACAATATTTTTTGAAAGTTATTTGAAATTTGTTAACTGATGTACTTATCAAATTTCAAACAACTTTCAAAAATATTTTCTTGTAGACCTGAGTGACTGACTTATGTACTTTTCAGCGCTGATTTAAAAAATGCAATCCGTTTTTGTGAGAACCTGACGTGACAGAAAGAAATGGAGTATTTAATCTTGAGAAGCCCTGCGCAAGGTCGGACGTGTTGAAGAGCCCTCGTAAGAGAAGGAATTTAGCTAATAATAAATTGTAATTTAACGTTTTAACTAATTAAATTCGTTCATTGACGTGCTCTTAAATCCCACCAAGAAAAGATTCTTTTATTTACCTTTAGGTTTAATAACAGCGAAAAATCGGTCTTGTTTACATTCGGTACTGCTGTTAGGTCTAATTCCGAGGGTAAAGAAATTTAGCTAGTAATAAAGTGTAATTTAATATTTTAACTGTTTCAATACGATCATTGGTGTGCTCCTAAAGCCCACGAATAAAAGTTTTTCTTTCATTTACCTATTGTTTTAGAAACAGCGAAAAGTCGTTTTTTTTTTTTACTTACTGATTTTAGGCCTAATTTCCGAGGGTATATATTTAGTGTGAAACCCCAGTTAAGTGCTTTTTCTAATAGTTTACTTACGTATCAGTGTCTAATACTTTATTATATTTGTTGTTATTATCGTTATAAGTTAAGAAAATATCGTAATTAATTCGTAAATAATCATGAATTCCAAGTGTGTGAGCTGCCGTAAGAAAGTTAGCTTAGGGGTTTCATGCAGCTGTTGCGACAGATGGTTTCATTGGGGATGTAACGGTGTGGGATTTGGGAAAACACACGAGGTTCTTCCATTCTTTTGCAGGGTTTCCGCAAGAGATACGAAAATAGCAGAACAGGAGGGAAAGATTAGAGCCCTTCAGGCTGATTTGGCTAGAGCTAGGGAGGAACTATTGAGGTTAAGGGGGGAGGAGGGCAACGAGAGGTGGGAAGTGGTAGCTGGGAACAGGGCCCAGAGGAAGGGAACAGTGTCAGAAGTTTGCAATTGGCACAACCAATAGATTTGCCCCGCTATTACAGTCGAATAAGGAAGAGGCTCAAGTAGGAGTAATTAAGATGCAACAGAACTCCATTAGGAAACCAAAGGTTTCAAGAAAAGTAGGAAGTAGGAAGAAAGTTCTGTTACCAAGTAGCAGCCATGGAAGAGGTGTGGACCAGATTTTGCAGGAAAAATTACGTGACAGGTACCAGGTCACAAACGTTTTCAAGCTCAGCGCATGTCTTAGCCAGGTGGTAGAGGATTTAGGTTCCCTGTGGAACGATTTCACTAAACAAGATCATGTTGTGGTAGTGGGTGGAGTGGGAAACAGTATCGATAGGGATCAGGTCTACAGTATTGAGTGTGACCTGGTGAAATTAGCATCTGCATCGACCCCCACAAATGTTGGTCTAGTGCCTGCTTTCGTGCGCCATGATCAGTCCAGTTGAACCGCGCTGTAAGGAGGGCCAATATGGAGTTAGATCAGTTGCGTAGGGCGGCCACTCTATCAGACATTGGTTTGGTTCCTGTTGAGGCTACAGATGGGTGGGACTTCACAAGGCATGGCATACACCTCAATAGGAAAGGGAAGGGAAAACTGGCTGGTTAACCTTAAGGGGAGACACTGCAATTTATGAATGTTCCTCTTTTTTAGGCTCAGACCAGGGTCCAATGGGAAGCTCAGGCAGTCATGTACTGAAGATGCTCATAACTCTCATGAATCTGACAAAAGTAAAGTAAAAAATAATGTTAGCATACTTCACAAAAATATTGGTGGATTAAAGAATAAAGTAAATGAACTACTGGTTTGTTTAGATGACATGTTGTTGTTGTGGTCTTCAGTCCAGAGACTGGTTTGATGCAGCTCTCCACCCTACTCTATCCTGAGCAAGCCTTTTCATCTCCTCATAAGAACGACAACCCACATCCACTTGAATCTGCTTACTATACGCGTCTCTTGGTCTCCCTCTGCGATTTTTACCCCACACACTTCCCTCCAATGCTAAATTTACAATTCCCCGATGTCTAAGAATGTGTCCTACCAAGCGATCCCTTCTTTTAGTCAAGGTATGCCAGAAATTCCTTTTCTCCCCAATTCGGTTCAGTACCTCCTCATTAGTTACGCGATCCACCCACCTAATCTTCAGCATTCTTCTGTAGCACCACATTTCAAAAGCCTCTATCCTCTTTCTGTCCACACTGCTTATCGTCCATGTTTCACTTCCATACAAGGCAACACTCCATACAAATGCCTTCAGAAAGGACTTCCTTAGGCTTAAATCAATATTCGATGTTAACAAATTTCTCTTTTTCAAAAACGCCTTTCTACCCATTGCCATTCTGCATTTTATATCATCTGTACTGCGACCATCATTTGTTATTTTACTGCCCAAGTAACAAAACTCATCTACCTCCTTTATTGCTTCATTTCCTAATCTAATTCCTTCAGCATCACCTGATTTTCTTACACTGCACTCCATTACCCTAGTTTTACTCTTGTTAATCTTCATCTTATATGCACCTTTCAGCACACTGTCCATTCCGTTCAATTGCTCTTCCAGGTCCTTTGCTGTATCTGACAGAATTACTATGTCGTCGGCAAAACGCAATGTTTTTAATTCTTCACCCTGAACTTTAATTCCTTCTCCAAATTTCTCCTTGCTTTCCTTTATAGCTTGCTCAATGTACAAATTGAACAACATTGGGGAAAGGCTACAGCCCTGTCTTACTCCCTTTCCAACCACTGCATCCCTTTCATGCCCTTCAACTCTGACAACCGCTGTCTGGTTTTTGTACAAGTTGTAAATAACCTTACGCTCCCTATATTTTACTCCTGCTTGCTTCAGAACTTGAAAGAGTTTATTCCAATCAACATTGTCAAAAGCCTTCTCCAAATCTACAAAAGCTAGAAATGTTGGTTTGCCTTTTCTTACTCTATCTTCCAGGATAAGCCGTAAAGTGAGTATTGCCTCCCGTGTTCCTACATTTCTCCTGAACCCAAACTGATCTTCCCCGAGGTTGGCTTCTACCAGCTTTTCCATCCTTCTGTATATAATTCGTGTTAATATTTTGCAATCATGACTTATTAAACTGATGGTTCTGTAGTTTTCACACCTGTCTGCACCCGCTTTCTTTGGAATGGGGATTATAACATTTTTCTTAAAGTCTGAGGGTACTTCACCTCTCTCATACGTCTTACACACAATGTGAAACAATTTTGTCATGGCTGGTTCTCCCAGAGACTTCAGTAGCTCTGATGGGATATCATCTACTCCAGGGGCCTTGTTTCGACTTAGGTCTTTCAGGGCTCTGTCAAATTCTTCTCTCAGTACAGTATCTCCTATTTCATCTTCATCTACATCCTCTTCCCTTCCTATAATATTGTCTCGAAGTTCATTTCCTTTGTAGAGCCCCTCTATATACTCTTTCCACCTTTCAGCTTTCCCTTCTTTGCTGAGAACCGGTTTTCCATCAGTGTCCTTGATAATCATAGAGCTGTTTTTCTTATCGCCAAATGTTTCTTTTATTTTCCGGTAGGCTGTATCTATTTTTCCCCTATTTATACATTCTTCTACATCCTTGCATTTGCCTTCTAGCCACTCCTGCTTAGCCATTTTGCACTTCCTTTCAATCTCATTTCTTAGTCGTCTGTACTCCATTTTGCCTGTTTCATTTACTGCATTTTTATACTTTCTCCTTTCATCGATTAAATTTAATATCTCCTGTGATATCCAAGGATTCTTTGTCGGTCTTGCCTTCCTACCTATTTTGTCCTCTGCTGCGTTCATTATTTCATCTCTCAATTTTACCCATTCCTCCTCAACTGTTTCATTTTCCCCTGTTTCTGCCAATTGTTGCCTGAAGCTCCCTCTGAAATTCTTAAGAACTTCAGGTTCCTTCAATTTATCCAGGTCCCATCTCCTTATTTTCCTACCTTTCTGTAGTTTCTTCAGTTTCAGCCTACAGTTCATAACCAACAAGTTATGGTCAGAGTATTTGTCTGCCCCTGGGTATGTCCTACACTTCAAAACCTGGTTCCGAAATCTATGTCTTACCATTATAAAATCTATCTGGTATCTCCCGGTGTCTCCTGGTCTCTTCCACGTATACAACCTTCTTTTGTGATTCTTAAACCAGGTGTTTGTTATAACTAAATTATGTTCCGTGCAAAATTCTACCAGGCGGCTTCCTCTTTCATTCCTTTTGCCCAGACCATATTCACCCACTATCTTCCCTTCCCTTCCTTGTCCTACTACCGAATTCCAGTCTCCCATAACAATTAAGTTTTCCTCTCCCTTAATTGTCTGAATAATTTCCTTTAGCTCCTCATATATTTCTTCGATCTCCTCATCATCGGCAGAGCTAGTTGGCATATAAACCTGTACTACTGTTGTCGGTGTTGGTTTCGTATCTATCTTGACAATGATAATGCGATCGCTGTGCTGGTCATAGTAGTTTACCCGCATTCCTATTTTCTTATTCATTATCAATCCTACTCCTGTGATACCCCCAATTGATTTTGTATTTATAATCCTGTACTCCCCTGACCAGAAATCCTGTTCATCCTGCCACCGAACTTCACTAATCCCCACTATATCTAACTTCAACCTATTCATTTCCCTTTTTAAATTTTCTAATTTTCCTACTCGATTAAGGGATCTAACATTCCACGCTCCGGCCCGTAGAATGCCAGTATCGTCTTTCCTGATGATCACATCCTCCTGAGTAGTCCCCGCCCGGAGATCCGAATGGGGGACTATTTTACCTCCGGAATATTTTACCCGAGAGGATGCCATCATCATATGTTCATACAGTAGAGCTGCATGTCCTCGGGAAAAATAACGGCTGTAGTTTCCCCTTGCTTTCAGCCGTTCGCAGTAGCTGTGTGGCAAAGCCACATTAGCTGATGTTACAAGGCCAGCTCAGTCAATCATCCAGACTGTTGCCCCTGTAACTACTGAAAAGGCTGCTGCCCCTCTTCAGGAACCACACGTTTGTCTGGCCTCTCCACAGATACCCCTCCGCTGTGGTTGCACCTACGGTACGGCTATCTGCATCGTTGAGGCACGCAAGCCACCCCACCTCGGCAATGTCTGTGGTTCATGGGAGTGGTTAGATGACATAGAATCAAAGAATGTAATAGATATACTATGCCTATCTGAGCATCACTTTGTGACGGATATGGAAAAAATAAACATAAGCAGTTACAAACTAGTAGCACATGTGAATAGAAAGAATAAGGTAAAAGTAGGAATTGCCATCTATGTCAAAAGTTATCACTCTGTAAGAAGTTTAGAAACTCAAAGGTTTCAAACTTTACACTGATATAGAAGCATGTGCCTGTCAGCTTGAACTGAAAAATGGTTCTTCTTTTATAATTGTAACAGTATATAGGTCTCCTTCAAGAAATTTTCAATTATTCATGGAAAATTTGGATGTCTTGTTGTGCTGTCTGTCAGATAAAGGAAAACAAATTACTATTTGTGGGGATTTCAATGTTGACTCACTAAAGGAGTGTAATAGGAAGAATGACCTGGAAGTCTTACTCGGTTCTTTCAATTTATTATTATCTGTAATTGATTTTCCTACTTGGGTAGTAAAGGACAGCAGTACACTGATAACTTCTTTATATACCAAGATAAGTTTAAGAACATAAATGCCTGTCCTGTTGAGAATGGTCTTTCTGATCATGGTGCACAGCTAGTTACAATAAATGACTTAGTTCCTATCTGTAATTCGTAACAGCCCTCCAACATTGTACATTCAGTTAACAATTCAACAATCAGAAATTTCAGAGGAAATCTTCAGCAGTTAGACTGGGATGAGGTGTATAAGGAAGCTAAAGCTAATTTAAAATATAACTTACTTCATGATTCTTTTGTAAGAGAATTTGGAAATTGTTTCCCCAAGGAAATAGTTAAACATAATGATAAGAAACCAAGCAAGAAACCATGGCTTACTAAAGGGATAAGAACATCTTGTAACCGAAAAAGGGAATGGTATCTAACAGCAAGAAATAGTAATGACCCAGAAACAGTCAAATATTGTAAAAAGTACAGTGCTACATTAAGTTATTAAAAAGTCCAGAGGCATGTGCATCATGTCTGAGATTAGTACCTCTAATAACAAAATTAAAATTATTTGAAATATTATTGCCAGGGAGACAGGACAACCAAGAGCACAGGGAGACAGCATTACCATCAAAGTGAATGAAAAGTTTACAACTAAGAGGCCAGAAGTTGAAAACATTTTTAGTAATTAGTTTTTAAATGTTCTGGAGAAAATAGGACTTTAATGTTCCTTAGAAGAAGCTAGGCAGTTAATGGAACAGGCCCTTCCCACACAATTTGATACAATTGAAATTCTACCCACATCTCCTTCTGAAATTAGGAATTATGAACACTCTCAAGAGCAAAAGCTGACATGGAATTGATGATATTTCCAGCAGGGTAATAAAAGCTTCTTCTCAAGAATTAAGTAGTATTCTGAGCCACATATTCAATAGTTCTTTGGAGCAGGGTATTTTTCCTGATATACTGAAATATGCTATAGTTAAACCACTACACAGAAAAGGGGATAAGTCTGATAACAACTACCACCGAATCTCATTTCTTACAACCTTATTCAAAATTCTTGAAAAAGTAATGTATTATAGAGTAGTTTCACACGTAGGTAAAAATAAATTTCTAGCAAAATGTCAGTTTGGTTTTCTGACCTGTTGCCGTAAAATTCACTAAAAGTGAACGTTTCTGAAAATGGTCTGCAGTATAGTGTAGTAATGCACTGTACAAATATGTCTTAGAAACTCCAGAAAATTTGTTTGTGTGTGTTCCAAGCATTGAGAAATGCGTTAAATGTTGTTGAAACTCACTCTCAGATATATAAATTAGAGAGCGGTCATTGCGTTCTTTTATTTTTTTGATGATGATTTTTATATAAGTAAACATTCCGTACAATTATTATTGTTATTCCATTTACTTCGCTATTATTCTCCGCAGCTGAAAAAAGTTAAACTATTACTATGTACACATTAGTGGGCTGATGTTTACATTTCTAAATAGCTGTTCAGGATATAAAACAACGATTTGAATTCCAATTCGTTTTGTAATATAGTTGCAAGTATAAATATCATGTGGGTTATATTTAATATTTACATAAGCTATGGAGTATTTCAATATATGATGGATAAATCAATGAATTGTGTTTCAAAGATACGTTTTGAACGCAGGTGGAAAATATATTTGAAATTATTTCTAATTTCGTAAGACTTATGATGCTAACTTCGCTTAAGGAAGTGCAAATTTTGAATTGTCACCTTATTGCAGTATTACGTAAAAACACATCGCGCCCAGAAATGTGTGTAAATTGTCCGATTACTAATTTCGTCAATAATTCGCATCGTTTTGACGTACTTCCTCGACAAAATGTGTAAAAGATACACTAAATTCTTAGATATAAAACTTCGATCTTCACTTTTCTTGCAACTATTTAACATTCACAGCGTATGACAATGTTTGTCGTCTTATTTGCACCTTCTTTATCATCTCAAGTTGCGATTTCACCTGACAACTACCTCTGTAACCAATATCCAAGAGAAGAATGCATGCTGCTATGTGGAAAGTAAACAGTATGCATAAGTAACTTACGTATACACAATCATTAATAATAACATGGGAGAAGCAAACCTACGTAAATACCTGTGGATTCAACAGCAGATGACAAGAGGAGTTGAGGTAGACCAGGGAGAAAGTACATGTCTTCAGCTAACAATAAGAATGATTTTTAATTAACAGGCTTAACATCAGAGGAGGCATTAATATTTACACTGAGTAGGGGTTCATGGAATAGTTTTATTATGTGGGGGAGGTGGGGGCACTATTCTCCAGACTGAACGCTGGAAGGCATAATCAGACGATGGTCCGTCATTGCGCGGACGATAAAGTTTAGTCCCCTCATAATATACAACAACAACAATAACGATCTGGTCCTATGTTGCAGATTGGACTGAGTCGCTAAAGAGTTTGGAAATAGGGAGTTCAAGAAGTCTACGGTATTGCTGGGCAGTTTGAAAAGTAGGGATGAAGTTTGTGGGGAAGCTAAAGACGTGAAGGAAGTGTAGTAATACAATGGGATACAAAACTGTCCAACATTATTGCGGCTTATGACCCGAAAGGCATATGCCGATGAAACGGGACTGTTTTATCGCGCGCAGTCTTCAGAAATGCTAGAATTCGAAGTGGAAAATAGCCAAGGAAAGACTCCCTGTGCTGCTGTGTAGAAACAGGTGAAATGGAGAAGCCACTGGTGATTGGACATGTTTCGAGAACGTAGATAGTAAGCTTCCAGCCTCATGGTGAAGCAATAAGACGACATGGATGGTGAGTGGTCTTATGGAAGAATAACTAGGCTCTTTCAGTGCAGATATGAAGAAGTAAATCGTCAGGTTATCCTATTCCTGGTCAATGCAACGTTCCCCCAGAAAGTGGTTGTTAAACATTAAATTGGCTTGGGTCTCACCAGGCTCAACCAGAATCACACAACCGATGTTTCAAGGGATGATTAACACATTCCACTCTCATTGGAGACAAATAATTTTTGAATGAGTAATAGTGTTGAAGAATCCGAAAGTGCGTTTGCTGTTGCACGGTTTCTGCCGGGGATCCAGTAAACAGGATTGACTTAGCAGTGAAGGAAAAAGCCTGAAAGTGTCACTAAGTGCTTCAATAAAGGGGGACTTGGTTCTCAACGATCGATGCTGAAGAAAATGCAGCAGCATGAGCTGGATTAAATATGATGATGATGATTATGATTGGTGTTTTAGGGCGCTCAACAGCGAGGTTATCAGCGCCCGTATGCTAACGTAAGGAGATGAGAAGAAAATGGGTCCAGTCGTAAGGACATTTAACTTCAATTGTACATTAAAAATTTAAAAGACGGTTCAAAGGAAAGGACTGCATAAAAGGGATAAAAGTTTGATAGATGTATGGGGCCCGGTGACTACTTAAAGAGTGACCGAGCCACACTGTCACACATTAAAATCGAACACCCAATATTTTGGGAAGAAGTCCAGATGCTGCACAAAATCTTAGGACACAATCCACGGACGCTTCATCGTCTCCTAAAATAGATTTCAGGTCCTGTGAGAGACCTAAATTTGTCCTCACACCAGCGTATAAATAGCATTCTGTGAAAATATGTCGTATCGACAATTGTGTCCGACATCTGTTACACTCTGGCGGTTCCTCACGACGCAAAAGAAAGCCATGCGTTAGCGGGCAGTGTCCAATTCTAAGGGGAGTAAGGGCGACTTCCTCAGCTCTTCGAGAGCGGAAGGAAGTACGCCATGGACGTACTGAAGATTTTAGGGCGCGTAACTTGTTATCCGCCACATCCAACCACTGATCCTCCCACAAAAGCATGGCCTTCCTTGTCACATAAAAGGTAACAGCCTGCAGTGGGACAGAACAGCGTACAGCAGGGGGGAGGGAGCAAGCCTCCTTAGCCGCCACATCGGCAAGCTCGTTTCCCCGGATCCCAGTATGCCCAGGAACCCAACAGAAGATGATCTCCTTGTTTCGTTGTTGCAGTGCAAGGAGAGCGTCCTGTATAACCTGCACCATCCGATCTGATGGGTACATTTGGTCAATAGCCAGGAGGGCACTTTGGGAGTCTGAACAGATCATGAACTTCACTCCATGATGTCTTCTTATCTGTTCTAGTGCCCTCAGGATAGCAAACAGTTCCGCGTAATAAACGGTAAACTGTTCTGGGAGCCCTATCCGAAGGACAACATCGGGGAACACGACAGAGCAACCAATATGATCACCTTGCTTGGACCCATCCGTGTAGACCGTGACAAAATCAGAATGGTGACTTAAAATTTCGAGAAATTTACTTTTATAAAAGGTATCTGAAGTAAAAGCCTTCCTGTAGAGAGTTAACTCTAAAAGCACCCTGGGCCTCTGAAGTAGCCAGGGACATCCCCTACTCCACCCCTGGCGTTGGATCTGAATGCCTTGCGCCTGTAGCAAATCGAGGCTGTCCCTTGCACGGAACCAAAAGGGCCTTGTTGCCTGCGGACGGTTACGGAACAAGCGTACCAATGATTGTTGATTAGCATTGGAAGTCGCTAGGGAATTTGGAGTTGACATAGATCGGTACGCTTGACGTGCAGTGAGTAGAAGGCGACGAATAGAAAGCGGAGGCTCACCAGCTTCTGCACAGAGACTAACAACCGGACTTGTGCGGTATGCACCCGTGGACAACCTGATACCTTCATGGTGTATGGAGTCCAGCATTTTCAAATAAGAGGGTCTCGCGGACCCATAAACTTGACACCCGTAGTCGAGGCGGGGTCGCACAAATGACCTGTAAAACTGGAGGAGACGTGCCCTGTCAGCTCCCCAGGCCCGATGGCTAACACACTTAAGGAGATTTAAAGCCTTGATGCATCGTAATTTTAGTTCCTTAAGGTGTGGCAACCAAGTGAGCTTTTCATCAAAAGTGAGACCTAGGTATTTCACCTTCTCCTTAAAAGTGAGAGCAGTCCCCGCTAGTTTGAGAACTGGGTAATTAAAAAGGGAACGGGAGCGATTAAAATCAACACAAACGGTCTTCTCCAACGAAAATTTAAAACCTGTTCTGTTGGACCATTCCTCCAACCGCCTGATCGTCAGATGTAATTGACGAGCAGCAGTTGCGACGGAGGAGGACGCACAGAAAATGGAGAAATCGTCCACAAAGAGGGAACACTGTACTGGACTTCGTACAGTGGACGTAATACTATTGATAGCAATGGCGAAGGCCGTCACACTTAAAACACTTCCTTGGGGGATACCGTTCTCTTGATGAAAACGGTCAGACAATACGCTCCCGACCTTGTATCTAAAATACCGATCCGAAAGGAAAGACTGAATAAAAATGGGTAGACGACCACGAAAACCCCACTCATGGAGCTGCTGTAAAACATTACGCCTCCAGGTAGTATCGTAGGCTTTTTCGAGATCAAAGAACACACCTATCAGGTGTTGCTTACGTAGGAAAGCTTGTTGGATTTCCCGGTCAAGCAAGATCAAGTTGTCAAGCGTTGAACGGTACCTTCTGAAGCCACATTGGGAGCGGCTGAGTAGGGACCTGCTTTCTAGGACCCAGACTAGGCGTCGGTTAACCATACGCTCCAATGTCTTTCCTACACAGCTGGTGAGACTTATGCTACGATAACTACCAGCGTCAGTCCGATCTTTCCCTGGTTTTAAAATAGGTATTAAAACAGACTCTTTCCACGAGCGTGGAAAGTTTCCCGTGGACCAGATTTGGTTAAAAAGCTGAAGGAGGACATGCTTCGATTGCGGTTCCATGTGTTTGAGCATGCTGTACGTTATGTCATCGACGCCAGGGGCAGTATCACAAGGTACTGTTAATGCAGTCTCCAGCTCCCACAGTGAGAACGGTTGGTTATATTCCTCAGCATTTGAGGACCGGAAATCAAAACCAACCCTCTCCTGTATAGCCCGGTGCCGCCGAAAGGCTGCATTCTGGCTAGAATCCGATGTAATGGTGTAAAATGATTCTGCCATTACCTGAGCAATGTCTCGTGGCGAAGTCAGGAGAAGTCCTTGCCCTTGTACAGCTGCTATTGGTGGTCGGGAATTCCGCCTCGAGATCCTCCTAATGGCTTCCCATACTCTGCTTGCTGATGTGAACCTATTGATAGAATTCAGGAACTCTTGCCAAGACCTCTCCTTGCTCTCTCGAATAATGCGTCTTGCCCGTGCCCTCGCCACGCGAAAGGTTGCAAGATTGTGATCAGTAGGGCGCCTGTGGAATCGTCGGAGAGCTGCCCTCCTGTTTTGGATTGCAGACCGACACTACTCGTTCCACCAAGGAACAGGCTGCCTCTTAAAATTGCCCTTCGATTTGGGGATCGACGCATCGGCAGCGGCGCGAATCACGGCTGTAGTGTGATCCACCCAGTTCTGAACGCCTTCATGCCTTTCCAAAACAGCCAACTGTTTAAAAAGCTGCCAATCAGCTTTCTTAATAAGCCATCTCGGCTGCCGTCGAGCATGATCCATTCCATCTGGCAGAGTTACCCAGATAGGGTAGTGATCACTGCCATGGAGGTCGTCGTCTGCATCCCACTGGGCAATGTCTGCAAGAGCTGGCGAACAGAAGGAGAGGTCAATGGCGGAAGACGTACCTGTAGCAACGCTGAAGTGTGTGGCCTTACCCGTGTTCAGCAAAATCACCGATGTTGACTGTAACACACGCTCAATCATTCGACCCCTGGGGCAAGTGGTGTTAGATCCCCATAAAGCATTATGAGCATTGAAATCTCCTAAAATGAGAAAAGGGCGAGGAAGGTCATCGAGAAGCTGTGTCAAGAGTACAACATCGAGAGGCTCTCCAGGTGGTAAATAAAGAGAACACACTGTAAGCTCAGTGTGTGCCAACACACGGACTGCAACTGCCTGTAGCGTCGTAGTTAGTTGCACAGGCGTAGAATGGAATGTGTCCTTGATGAACACTGCCACACCGCCTTGCGCCCTATCGCCAGTCAGGTCGTCTTTTCTGTAGAGGTGATAGCCTCTAAGTACAGGTGCGTCACACTGCTTGAAATGTGTCTCCTGAAGGGAGACACAGAATGGTCTGTTCTGCAGAATAAGACGTAATTCGTCCAAACGAGCCCTGAATCCGTTCATGTTCCATTGGAGTATGGTTCCCATGTCAGCGGTGTGGTTGTAGTTTCCCCCTATCCTTGTGCCTAGACGGTGAGGCACTGTTTGATCGGGCAGCGGCATTAGGGCTGACTGATTCCGGTGATGAGGTATCCAGGTCCATTATGATATCCTCGTCATCGGTTAAGGCTGCCAGAACGACATTCGATGGTGCCTGGGGGAGGCTTTCTATCGAATGCCGAGGCGCCTTCTTTGGTTTCTTCTTCTCTGAAGAAGATGAAGGAAGGGCGTGTTGCTGAGCACTCTGCTTTCGGGAAGCACTCTGCTTCTGGGGGGCCACCTGCTTCTGGGCAGCTCCCTGCTGTTGAGGAACGCGTTCTGTTGGAACGGCACGTTCCTGTGGGATGGTACTCTCCTTTTGAGGTGTCTTCTCAATTATTACTGCAGCTATCTCGTCCTTCACATTCATTGGGTCGGCCTGTATTCCGATATCTCGACTAATCGAAGTTTGGCATGTACAAATGCAGGTGCAAGTTTCGCTGGTGGAAATGGGGATGGTCTGTGTCGATGCATCAACAGTGGGCGTGGGTTTCTGGAGTAGTGAGGCATAGGAGGTCGGAAACACCGGAGGCTGTGTCGCCTTATATTCTTTTTTGGCCTCCACATATGGAATACGTTTGCGCACTTTTATCTCCTGTATTTTTTGTTCTTCAACAAAGACAGGGCAATCACGACTCCATACAGGGTGGCCTCCTGAGCAGTTTAGACACGTTGCTGGGGAAGGACAGTCGACCCCAGAGTCGTGAGCTGCCTGTCCACACCTCCCACAGGTTGGTTTGCCTCCACAATTCTGTGTGGTATGACCGAAACGCTGGCATGTGAAACACCTCATAGGGTTCGGTATAAAGGGCCTAACTTTCAGACGGAGAAACCCTGCCATAAGATGTTCTGGCAAAGATGGGGAATTGAAGGTAACAATGAAGGTAGGGGTTTTCTCTATCACTCCATTGTTCCTGCGGGTCCTTTGCTCAACGTCAATGATACCCTGTGACGCCCACTCCTGTTTTAATTCTGCCGTTTCGATGTCCACAATGTCACGGCATGTGACCACTCCTTTGCTGGAATTTAGCGTGTTGTGTAATTCTACATCAATGTCATATTCCCCTAGCTTTGCTGAATTCAGGAGGAGGTCCACCTGCTTTGCTCTGGCCGTCTCAACTAACAAAGCACCATTCCGCAGCCTCTTAATTGATTTCAAAGAACCTGCAAGTCCTTCCAGTCCCTTATTAATGTAGAAAGGGGAGACCTTGTCAAAGGTACCCTCTTTCCTCTTAATAACTACGAAAACATTATTATTAATGACTCCTTGAGCCCTGTTACTATGACTAGATTGTGTCTCTGGAGGACTGGCCTCCCTCAACCGCTTAGATGACTGGGTGCGAGTGCCCCCTGACGGTACACCCATCCCGCCGGGGTTAGAAACATGTGAGGACTCCATCTCGGTCCCACGAGCAGCTAGGGAAAGGACGGTCCACCCAGGCAGAGCCCCACTTGCCTGGGTAAGCCTTTTACAACTGAGGTGCGGCAGGTTCCTCAGAGGTCGCTCGCTATCGACTGTTCAACCTCAACAGCCATGCATCCCATCAGCACGCAGCACACCTTAGGATTGAGGGGTTTTTTATAGAGGTTTTTTCCATCCTCACGATCCGGGCAATAAAGCCGAGATCCCCGCTCCCTGTAACACACAACATTCCACCGCTGCGCCATGCGGTGGTCGCTGAAGCATGTCCAGGGCTTACGGTCTGGAGGACTGGCGGCGCTTACCCTTTTTTTTTTTTTTTTTTTTGTGGTTTTAGGGCGCACAACTTCTATGGTCATTAGCGCCCAGCTAAGAACATTGATTCGCTATGATCTCAAAAAAATGGTGACTGTCAGAACATCAACAAGAGGCTAAAAAAGAAAGATAAAAGACAATTAAAAGGGTTAAATATCCTTGGATAGGTTGGCCAAGTTCATAAAACGCAAAACCCGAGCAGCTGCTCGTGTGTCATCAGCTAAAATTTCCTCCAGAGTAGACGGAAAGTGAAGGGCTACACGGAGATGATTAAAATTAACGCAAGTCAGTAAAACATGTCGCACTGTCAACAGTTCACCGCAGGAGCATAGCGGTGCAGGTTCGGCGGATAGCAAGTGACGGTGGCTGAAACGGCAATGACCGATCCGCAACCGAGCCAGGATGACCTCCTCCCGCCGAGAGGGGCGTGAGGATGTCCTCCAAGCGGTCGGGATCGGTTTGACAGTTCGCAATTTATTGTTGTACAGTGAAAGCCACACAATGTGCCATTGCGACACGATACTCCGGCGAAGAGCCCGTTGAACATCGTCCGATGGGACGCAAAAGGTAGCCATGCGAGGCAAAAGAGCTGCTGCCTTGGCTGCTGTGTCGGCGGCCTCATTCCCGGGCACACCCACATGGCCAGGGACCCACAGGAAAGAAACGTGACAGCTGTCATCCGCCAGCAACTGGAGGGAGCGCGTTGGATCCGATACACGAGAGGATGGTTCGAGAAAGGGTCCTTAAGACTCTGCAGGGCACTAAGGGAGTCAGAACATATGGCATACAAAGGTTGGCGGTGGCGGCAGGTATACAAAACGGCCTGGTGGAGGGCGAAAAGCTCAGCCGTGAAGGTCGAGCACCGGTCAGGGAGCTTGTATTGGAACCGGTTGTCCCCGACGACGAAGGCAGATCCGACACCGGCAGTGCTCTTGGAACCATCAGTGTAAATAAATACGGCATTATCGAACCGCGAACGGAGTTCGACAAGCCTCGAGCGGTATACCAAATCCGGAGTGCTCTCCTTGGGGAGCGAACTAAGTTCGAGGTGTGTGTGAACCTGGGCCTGATGCCACGGTGGCAATGGGCTTTCGCTCAACCGAAGGGTGGAAGGAAGGGTAAAATCGAGCCGCTGTAGCAGGCGGCGAAACCGAACTCCCGGTGGAAGCAAGGCAATCGCAGACAACTGATATTGGCGATCGAGTGAGTCGTCAAAAAATAATCTGTAAGAGGGATGGTTGGGCATCGACCGTAGGCGGCATGCATACCGACACAAGAGTATGTCACGTCGAGTGGTCAAGGGTAATACAGCAGCCTCGGCATACAGACTTTCAACAGGGCTGGTATAAAATGCACCGGTCGCCAAACTTAATCCACGATGGTGGATAGAGTTGACACGGCGGAGAATCGACGGCCGTGCTGAAGAGTACACAAGGCTTCCATAGTCGAGCTTCGACTGAACAAGGGCCTGGTAAAGGTGAAGCAGGACGGTACGATCCGCTCCCCATGACGTGCCACTGAGGACACGAAGAACGTTAAGGGATCGGGCACAACGGGCAGCCAGGTAGGACACGTGTGTGGACCAGCAAAGTTTCCGATCCAACATGAGTCCCAAGAATTTCGTAGTCTCCACGAAAGGGAGAGCAACAGGGCCGAGACGTAGAGAAGGTGGAAGAAATTCCTTGTATCTCCAAAAATTGATACACACAGTTTTCTCAGTGGAGAATCGGAAGCCGTTTGCGATGCTCCAGGAATATAGACTGTCAAGACAGCGTTGGAGAGAACGCTCCAAGAGACACGTCCGCTGGGCACTACAATAAATTGCGAAATCGTCAACAAAAAGAGATCCGGAGACATCGGCTGAAAGGCAGTCCACGATCGGATTGATTGCAATGGCAAAGAGCGCCACACTCAAGACGGAGCCCTGTGGTACCCCATTCTCCTGGCAAAAGGTATCTGACAAAACAGAGCCCACCCGTACCCGGAACTTGCGATCCGCCAAAAACGCTTGAATGAAAAGAGGAAGGCGGCCCCGAAGGCCCCATGTGTGTAATGTGCGGAGAATACCCGCTCTCCAACAGGTATCGTATGCCTTCTCCAAGTCGAAGAACACGGCTACTGTTCGACGCTTCTTTAGAAAGTTGTTCATAATGAAGGTCGACAACGTAACGAGGTGGTCAGCAGCAGAGCGGTGTCGACGAAAACCGCATTGTATATTAGTCAGGAGGGGGCGAGATTCGAGGAGCCAGACCAACCGAGCGTTAACCATGCGTTCCATCACCTTACAGACGCAGCTCGTCAGAGAAATGGGACGATAACTGGAAGGAAGGTGTTTGTCCTTCCCTGGTTTGGGGATGGGGACAACAATGGCTTCACGCCAACCTGTGGGAACATGACCTTCAGTCCATATGCGATTGTAGGTACTAAGAAGAAAGCACTTGCCCGCAGGAGAGAGGTTCTTCAGCATCTCAATATGAATGGAATCGGGCCCGGGAGCAGAGGACCGGGACAGGGCGAGAGCACGGTCTAGCTCCTGCATGGTGAAGGCGACGTTATAGTTTTCACGATTAAAAGAGCGGAAAGAAGGCGGCCGTGCCTCCTCTACCTGTTTGCGAGGGAGAAAGGCAGGGTGGTAATGGGCAGAGCTCGAAACCTCCGCAAAGAAACGACCCAATGCGTTTGAAACATCAGCTAGGTCCACGAGGACCGCGTTCTCCACGGTCAGGCCAGGAATCGGGGAGTGGACCTTGATGCCGGACAAACGGCGTAGGCCACCCCAGACAACCGTGGAGGGAGTAAAACGGTTAAAAGAACTAGTAAAAGCTGTCCAGCAAGCTTTCTTGCTGTCGTTTATGATACGACGGCACTGCGCTCTCATACGTTTGTAATTGATGCAATTCTCCAAAGTTGGGTGGCGGCGGAAGGTGCGTAAGGCACGGCGTCGGGCTCGAAGCGCGTCGCGGCAGGCTGCAGTCCACCAAGGGACCTGCACACGACGTGGAGAAGAGGATGTACGAGGTATGGAACGTTCAGCAGCAGTGAGAATAACCTCTGTGAGGTATTCGACCTGACTGTCACAGTTGGGAAAATGCTGATTGTGAAAAACAGCCATGGAAGAATAAAGCCCCCAGTCGGCTTTAGAAATGTTCCAACTGGTGGGACGTGGAGATGGGGAATGATGTAGGAAGTGGATGATACAAGGGAAATGGTCACTCGAGTACGTGTCAGAAAGTGCATACCACTCAAACCGACCGGCAAGCTGAGGAGTGCATATTGCGAGGTCTATATGGGAATAAGTGTGTGTTGTGTCAGAAAGGAAGGTCGGTGCACCGGTGTTGAGGCAGACAAGATCGAGGTGTTGGAGAAGGTCCACCAAAAGGGAGCCTCTCGGACAAGGTGCCGGAGAGCCCCATAGGGGGTGGTGGGCATTAAAGTCGCCTACCAACACGAAAGGTGAAGGGAGCTGGTCAACAAGGTTTAGCACATCTGCCCTAGTAAGGGCAGATGACGATGGCGAATATATATTACAGAGGGAGAAGGTAAATGTGGATAAGGTGATGCGGACGGCAACTGCCTGTAGGTGAGTGTGCAAGGAAATGGGATGGAAATAGACGTCGTCTCGAAGGAGCATCAGAACCCCTCCATGGGCTGGGACACCTTCCACGGGTGGCAGGTCGAACCGCACAGAGGTGTAGTGTGGAAAGTCTGCACGATCACGTGGACGCAATTTAGTTTCCTGGAGGCAGACTAGAAGCGGGCAGTGCAATCGAAGGAGTAATTTTAACTCCTCCCGATTAGAACGAATGCCGCGAATGTTCCATTGAAGGAGCGCCATGATAAAAATGAGAGAAGAAATAAGGATAAAAACCAAGTAGCGAGCGGGGTCACCTCGACGGCCGCTGAGGACCGGATTTCGAGGGAGCACTGCTATCGCTGTCCAGGGGCAAAGGGTCGTGGTCCATAGGTTCGACCGACGCGCCTGCCACCTCCCTGAGTTGATCAGGAGGGGCAGTTTCCACCGCCGGTAAAGGGCCGGGCGCCCGGCAAACGGAGCGTCCCGGTGAAACAGAAGACGGCCGAGGCCGGCAACTGTTGGACGGCGCGACAGATGGGTCACGCCTCGGCGGGGAAGGAGAGGAACTCTTTTTCTTGTCAGCTCTTCTGGAAGAGTGACGGCGGGAAGATGCAGTTGACGGTTGGGAAGCCTGAGAACGCAGAAAATCCTCACGGACGGGTTCCTTTTTCAAGATCCGGGCATCTTGTTTAGGTGCCCGCGGTTTACTAGATGTTGACGAAGACTGTACCTTAGAAGCAGCAGGAGGAAGCGGGGACGTGGAACGGGCAATCTTCGGGCTGGCGGATCGCACAACTGTGTCAGCGAAAGTGAAATCACAAGTCTGGGTACTGGAATCCTTAGTAGGTCGAGGTGAGGTGAGTACCTTACTGTATGTACCCGCTGGGAGGACAGTGGGCTTTCGACTCGCCAACAACTTACGAGCGGCAGATGTCGATACCTTCTCCGTAACCCGAATTTGCTGAATGATTTTTTCATCCTTATATACAGGGCAGTCGCGAGAGGAAGCCGCATGGTCGCCGTTGCAGTTAAGGCAGTGAGGGGACGGAGGTGGGCAATCCCCCTCATGGGCATCCCTACCACAAGTGACACATTTTGCTGCATGTGGGCAATGTTCACGGGTATGGTTGTACCTGTGGCATTGGTAGCAGCGCGTTGGGTTTGGAATATAAGGGCGGACTGAGATAACTTCGTACCCTGCTTTGACCTTCGACGGGAGGTCAACTCTGTCGAATGTCAAAAACACAGTACGAGTCGGTGTCAATTGGTTATCTACTCTTTTCATCACCCTGTGGACGGCTGTCACACCCTGATCGGACATATAGGACCGGATGTCGTCATTCGACAACCCGTCAAGGGATCTCGTAAAAACTACCCCACGTGACGAGTTGAGTGTGCGGTGCGCTTCTACTTTGACTGGAAACGTGTGCAATAACGTAGTCCGGATAAGTTTCTGGGCTTGGAAAGCACTGTCCACTTCCAGCAACAATGAGCCATTGCGCTGACGCGAACAGGTTTTAACAGGGCCAGCAATTGCATCAACACCTTTCTGTATAACGAAAGGATTGACAGAATTGAAGTCTTTTCCGTCGGTGCGCGACACAACAAGAAATTTCGGCAAATTAGGCAGAGTCTTCTTTTGCTGAGGCGAGTCTATCTTACGTTTCTGTGTCAATGTCAGTGAAGAAGAGAAGGAAGTCATTGCGGAAGTGTCCCCCGTGATTACCGGCGTCTCCGATGGCGCGCTCCTTCCTAGTGGGGGCCCTCTCCGAGGGCTTACCCGCCTTAGGTGATTGTTCACACCTCAGGTCACACCTCCCGAGAACTGACGGAGGGACCAATTGGCATGTTCGGAAGGTACCAGCTCGGGTAATCACCCCTCCCTGGGCCTGGCCTTTACCAGGGGGTACGTACGTGCCCTACTTGTCTACCCGGGGCGGGGAATTACGCGTTACCCCGTCACCTGCTACGCATGATAATGCGTGGGTCGGCCTTCAGACACGCACAGGGAGGAAAGAAGAAGAATAGAGGAAGTGAGGAGAAAGAAGGAAAGGTGTCTCAAACGCCGAGGCGGAGACTAATGAGGAGAAGAAGGCGAGGAGAGGACAAGGAGAGAGAGACAGAAACAAAGGGTAAGAAAGGAAGGAACCAAGGAATTGGAGAAACGACAACAAGAAAACACCTGAACTCGTGAAATACGCCCGTCTCCGGGCGAAGGCATAAACCGGGAGGGAAAGTGAAGCAGCCTGGGGCAGAAGAAAGGCTGCTCCGGCTCGGGGCCCCGTGCGCGCCACACACGTACCCACAAAAGAACTGTGGGCCCCCTGGGGGGCGGCGCTTACCAGTCCTCAGCTCAGGACCCCGGGTTCGCCAAGCCCGTACTCAACAAATTAATGCTGAGCCCCTGAGGGGCTGGATTAAATATAACGCGAAGGATATTATGTATCGCAGATGCCTATATTCAAAGTCAAAATTAGACAAGTCACTCCTCTTTCAGTTCAACAACTGATTTAATTGAAATCTGATACACAGACTATGACGGAGTAACAAAAAATTAATACGCCTGAGGAAGCCACTGCATGCATAAACGATGTCATGCCATTTTCAGCACACTAATTCTCTCAAGTTGTTGTAACTATTGTTTAGTGCCAATAATTGAGTGAAAAAATAGCTTATAAAACGGGAAATTAAGACAAGTTTCTTTTATAGCCGCGGTGGAGTAGCAAAGCGGTCTAAAGCGTCTCGCTGCGGAGCGCGCGGTTGCTCGCTGTGGAGGCTCGAGTCCTCCCTGGGGCTTGGGTGTGTGTGTGTTCGTCCTTAGGTTAGTTTACCTAGGTTTAAGTAGTTTGTAAGCTACGGACTGATGACCACGCAGTTTGGTCCGATATATTTACAAACATTTGAAACATTTTTCTTTTATATGTGGCGAAAAAAGTGAACTGTAAACCAAACGTACATGGGAATAATACTGTATCATATATGCACATACAAAAATAAATTTAATTTATAGTTGGAGTAAGCACGTAATACGCCGTTATTTATCCAGTAGTGTAATAGTCCAATGTACCGTCATACAATATCCAGCAAGTAACATCTACTGTGCTGCAGTGAAAGTATGTTAAATGTGCAAAATTTATAATGTACTTTTGTGAAAGACAAATTTTACGTAGCCTATACGGAAACTAGGTGAATACGGAATTGCTTTGGACTGAAGATTTACTCTGATAGCTCTATTAGATCATTGCCCTGGTACACATCTTTCGATTTGACGTATTTCCAGCAAATATGATTAGAACCTAACCCGAGTTATCCAACTGCCAGGAAAAGCGGGAGTAGGTTACAGTTTAGCGTTGAATCGGATCCAACTGTCGTTTCTCGCGATTCCACGTATCAAATGTTTGTTAAGCATATGGGACTTAACTACGGGGTCATCAGTCCCTAAACTTACGAACTACTTACGAACTAGGACGGCACGAATATCCATGCCCGAGGGGGGATTCGAACCCCCGACCGTAGTGGCCGTGCAGACCGTGACTGGAGCGCCTCAGTCCCCTCGGCCACCGCGGCCGGCTAGATTTACAAACATCTCAGTTAACTGCGTGGTAATTATTCCGTAGCTACAAACTATTTAAACTAAGTTTAATTCTCTCTGTAGTGGATGGATTTGGAACGCAGCTGATTCGATTATATAGATGGATGAAAATATCAGCAACTGAATTCAAAATCTTATTAAATTCTGTGCGACCGGTTTCTGTGTTACACTACACTATCTTCTGACTCCTAACTGAACAAGATAAAGATTACAATAGTAATAATGTTACACAAATGCATTATGAAGTTATGCAAAAAAAGAATCATCAGATGAGAAAAAACGTCAGAATAAGATAAAACAATTGTGCAACAATAAATATAAGGTCACTATGTAAAAAACTATTCTCAAAAAACATTGTAGTTTCAAATATATAACGTGCGGCTTTCCTTTTTTCATATATAAATGTATTAGAAACATAAGACATTTTGAAGAAAGGTTATTGGTAATAAGAGAATATGCAAAGCAAGTCATTGAGGTAATGTAAACAGAAATTATATACATAATATTCAAGAGTATTAATGTTAATATGGCCAATTTTTGCAATATCCAGGAAGAGTAAAAAAAAAGCTATTTACGCTGTCCATTAGTGAATCACATGTATGAAAATCAAACTTCTTGGTATGGGTCATGCATATCTGGGACGCAATGTTAGCAGCGCGGGTTAAATGATAAGGTGATTAAGGTGGATTACTTGTCAACGTCATTTCATTATATATTTGACACTACAATGTTTTTTGAAAATAGTTTGTTACATAGCGACCTTACATTTATTGTTGGGAAGTTGTTTTATCTTACTGTGACTTGTTTTTTGCTCGCTTGATAATTCTTTCTTACGTAACATCATAATGCATTTGTTGATTAACATTATTACTATTGTAATCTATATCTTGTCCAGCTAGGAGCCTGAGGATGGTCTAGTGTAACACCCAAACCCGTTCGCACAGAATTTAATTCAGATTTTGAATACAGCTGCTGGTATTTTCATCGATATATATACTTAAACTGAGGTAAACTAACCTAACGAAATCACAAACACCCATGCCCGAGGGGGGAAATCGAACCCCCGGCGGCTAAGCCGCCGCGGCTAAGGGGGTCCAAGCAGGGCCGGCGCAAGGCACGTGCGAAACTTCTCCCTCGCCACTGTGGCAGCGCCGTCGTGTTCACGCCGTAGGAACAGAGAGGGGGAAGCAGTCTCGCGTACACGCCACTATTCCTATCAGTGGAGCGCTGCCACCCTGCGTTTACTCGCGACTAATTTTGCAGAAGACGAAATCTAATTTGGAAATTCGAATGCAATGTTCGATACTGCGATTATGTGTTAAACCTGAAGAAATTTTGCTAAGCCCTTCAGTGGCAGTGTCCGAGTATTTTATTCTACCCGCATTATGGCCAAAAAAAAAAATCGTTGAACATTACTACAGTCATACATGTCCAACACCTACAATGGCTAAAAGTATTCAGAATGGGTAAATACGCTGCTAGTAATTACAAGGGATAAATGCATAAGTTGGATTTCGACGTATTTTTATTTTTATGATTTTTTGATTTTGAGCCATGAAAAACCTGTCTCCGCCTGCATGAACAACAATAATTTAAACTCTGACCGGCACTTTTGTTTGACAATACTACTCGCACACTATCACTTTGCCAACATTTATTTAGTGTATACTGTTTTCCGTTGAATATATTATCTGTTCACAACCATTGAAAACTGTTCATTTACGTTAACTGCAAGTTCATGCTGCGCGGGATTAGATGGACTGTGCGGCTGGTCCCGGCGGAGGGTCGAGTCCTTCCGGTGTATGAGTTTGTTGTTGTTGTTGTTGTTGTTGTTGTTGTTGTTGTTGTTGTTGTTTTTGTTGTTATTTGGATGTTTAAGGGGGACAAAACTACAATGGTCATCAGTCCCCCATTCCATCACAAAATGTCAAAGAAATGCGCCCAGAGATTAGGTTTGCGAAGTGAGAAGGGAGTCCCACTGGGTCCATAAAACAACAAAACGGAGAAGAAACTAAAGGAAAAGGGGACGAACACACAAAGACACCTTACTACAAAGAGGCCGAAGGGGGTGGTTGACCGACCATAGGAATAAAAAAGGAAAAGTCAACCACTCGGCAGTACAAGGGAAAGACCAGTCAGAGAGACTGATAAAAACCTCCTGCTCGAATAAAACTTAAAACGGAATTTGCTGCTGAAGCATCGTCACGTAAAACATCTGGTAAAACGACAGGGATGTTAAAACGACGCCGCAAGGCGGCTAAAAAAGGGCAGTCCACTAAGATGTGAACTATTGTTACATGGGAGCCAAACTGACACTTGGGCGGGGCCTCACCACGAAGGAGATGTCCGTGGGTGAGCCACGAATGCCCAATACGGAGTCTACACAGCACCACGGAGTCCCGGCGAGAGGGCAGCATGGAAGAACGCCATGCGGTGGTGGTCTCCTTGACTACCCGAAGCTTGTTGGGTGTGCCCAGGCTATGCCACTCGGCATCCCAACGCTGATGTACACGGTGGCGCAACAACGAACGGAGATCAGACGCCAGGAGGCCAATGTCCAAAATGGACGCACTGACTGCCTGCCTGGCAAGTCTGTCAACACGTTCATTGCCCAGGATGCCCACATGACCCGGAGACCAGATGAACGTCACTGATCGCCCAGACAGTTCAACGGAACGAAGCGTTTCCTGTATGGCCAACACCAGAGGAGACCGCGGGTAACACTGGTCCAGAGCTCTAAGGCTGCTCAGAGAGTCGCTGCAAATAAGAAAAGACTCACCTGAGGAGGACCGGATATTCACAAGAGCTCTGTGAATGGCCACCAGCTCTGCAGTGTAAACACTGCAGCCATTCGGCAGAGAGTGCTGTTCCACACGGTCACCAAGAGTATATGCAAATCCCACACAGCCATCAACCACGGAACCATCGGTGTAGATCAGGTCATAACCAGGATACTCGGCGACGACAGCCGAGAAATGGCGGCGGAGTGCCTCCAAGGGAACCGAGTCTTTGGGTCCATGGGCCAAGTCAAGCCGGGTACACGGCCTTGGCAAGCACCACGGGGGTGAACGTGCATGGACCTGATAGAGAGATGGAAGAGGAAAAGACTCGAGCTCCAGCAGGAGGGATCGAACTCTAACGGCAATTGTATGACCTGATCTAGGGCGTCGCTGATGGGGACGGACGACTACATCAGAAAAGAGGAGACGCCGGTTTGGGTGGCCTGGGGAGCAATATACATTGGCTGCATAAGCCACGAGCAGGTGTTGGCGGCGTATCTCTAAAGGTGGGACCCCAGCCTCCACAAGTAAGCTGTTCACAGCGCTGGTGCAGAAGGCACCCGTCGTGATGCGAACCCCACAGTGGTGGATGGGGTCCAACAGGCGCAATGCCGAAGGGAATGCTGAACTGTAGGCAATGCATCCAAAGTCAAATCGTGACTGTACCAGTGCTGTGTAGAGTCGTAATAGTGTGGAGCGATCCGCACCCCAACTTGTATGGCCCAGGTGGCGAAGAACGTTCAGATGGCGCCAGCACTCCTGATTCAGCTGACGAATATGAGGAAGCCACGTCAGCCGAGCGTCGAAGACAAGCCCTGAAAACCAGTGTGTGTCCACTACCTGAAGTAAGTGGTCGTCGAGGTAAAGTTCGGGGTGTGGGTGAACAGTCCGACGCCGACAGAAGTGCATAACACTTGTCTGGGCCGCAGAAAACTGGAAGCAGTGGGCAAGAGCCCAGGACCGAGCTTTCCGAATCGCTCCCTGCAGTCTGCGTTCAGCCACTTGTGTGCTGGAAGAGCTAAAATAGATGCAGAAGTCGTCAGCATATAGTGAAGGGGATACTGACGACCCAACTGCTGTCGCTAGGCCATTAATGGCTATTAAAAATAAGGGAACACTCAGAACAGAGCCCTGAGGAACCCCATTTTCCAGCACATGAGAGGTGCTTCGAAAGGCACCAACTTGAACTCTAAAAGAACGGACAGCTAAAAAGTTATTGATAAAAATGGGAAGGGAGCCCCAGAGGCCCCACCCATGTAAAGTAGTGAGTATGTGGTGTCGCAACGTTCTGTCATATGCCTTGTGCATGTCAAAGAAGACTGCTACAAGATGTTGGCGCCTGGAAAAGGCTGTGTGGATTGCGGACTCGAGGTACACCAGGTTGTCCGTGGTGGAGCGACCCTGGCAGAATCCGCCCTGGCATGGAGCCAGTAAGCCCCAAGTCTCGAGGATCCAGCACAACCGCCTACTGACCATGCGCTCCAACAGTTTACAGAGAACATTGGTCAGGCTGATGGGTCGATAGCTATCCAAATGAGCAGGGTTTTTGCCCGGTTTCATCACAGGTATGATGATACCCTCCCGCCACTGTGAAGGGAATACCCCGTCGCTCCAGATCCGATTGAAAATGGCGAGGATATTACCCAGGCTTTCTGCAGAGAGGTGTCGCAGCATTTGGGCATGGATGCTATCAGGCCCAGGGGCCGTGTCAGGACATTGCGCGAGGGCACCAAGTAGCTCCCACTCACGGAATGGAGCGTTATAAGCCTCAGTGCGGCGGGTGGTAAAAGAGATAGGCTTGCGTTCCACCCGCTCCTTTAACGTACGGAAGGCCGGTGGGTAGTTTGCAGAGGCAGAAGCACAAGCATAATGCTCAGTAAACATCTCTGCAAGCGTCATTGGATCCGTACATATGGCTCCATTCACGGAGATCCCAGGGATTGTTGTTGTTGTTGTTGTTGTTGTTGTTGTTGTTGTTGTTTATCCCCGTAAGCGCCTAATCCGGCTCTAGACCTGGGAACTGGAGATACCTGACCCAATGGTGGAAACGTACGTCTCCCAACACTACCGTTTCCGTCTTCTAATTAAACAGCGAGCACAAGCACGGAGCCTTTTAAAGGTAATGAGGTGCTCAAGAGAAGGGTGCCGCCTGTACCACTGTAGGGCCCGCCTACGGTCTTTAATGGCGTCAGCGACGTCTGGAGACCACCATGGCACCGCCTTACGCCGTGGGCGCCCCGAGGAACGAGGAATATTAGCTTCTGCAGCAGACAATATGGACTGCGTGGCGCTCTCAACCACCACATCGATGGTATCGAGTGGGGGAGAGCCAACGATGGCAGCAGAGGTGTAGCCTTCCCAGTGAGCCCTATGAAGAGCCCACCGAGGAGAGCGTGCTGGGGACTGACGTTGTGGGAGTGACAAAAAGATCGGAAAATGGTCACTGCCGCACAACTCATCATGGATACTCCAATGGCTGGATGGCGGAAGGCTGTGGCTGCATATCGACAGATCAATGGCCGAGAATGTGCCGTGTGCCACACTGAAATGTGTGGGGGCACCTGTATTCAAGAAGCAAAGGTCGAGCTGAGAAAGCAGGTCCTCGACAACTCTGCCACGGCCAGAGATCGTAGAACCACCCCACAGGGGATTGTGGGCATTAAAGTCCCCCAATAGCAAAAAAGGTGGCGGGAGTTGTGAGATAAGTGCAGCCAAGACAGCCATAGAGACATCGCCATCAGGAGGGAGGTAGAGACTGCAGACAGTAATCTCTTGTGTTGTCCTTACCCTAACAGCCACCGCTTCCAACGGTGTCTGAAGGGGCACAGGTGCACTATATACAGAGGTAAGGACATACACACACACACTCCACCTGACACCCTGTTATACTTGCTACACCGCCGCAGTTCCATTGGAGGATGACAGAATCCGACAGCTGGGAAGGCATGAATGAAAAAAGGTCATGATTCACACCTCGACATCTTTTGTGGCCACCGGTAGCGATGCATCAGCTTCGATGTCCATTGCATCTGAGGCATCCAAGAGGGCAAGGTCCTCGGGGGATGCGAGTATCTCCACCTCGTCCTCAGAGGCAGAGGTGGAGGGGCGGGTGGCACAGTGGCCACCGAGGAATCTTTGGTATTATCCTTTTTCTCTTTTTTCTTACGAACCCTCGAGTCCCTCGGGGGTTCGCTGGAAGGAGGGGCTTCGCAAACCCAGCCTCCGTCTCAGTGACAGAGGGAGAGTGCAACGCCCTGCGGCCAGCAGCAGGCGACGGCGCCTGCTGCTGGTGGCCAGTGCCGGTACCGGCACTGGAGGAAGCCGCAGAAGGGAGCGTACCGAGGGTCCCCTTCTGAATGAGGGCAGCCGGAGAAGGTTGAATCTTCTCTGACGGAGGGTTGGGGGCTGCTCCCGAAGCAAGTGCCTTGGGAGCAGGAGGAGGAATGGAGGCCCCGGCCATTGTGGGGGCAGGCGTGAGTGGACGGCCCTGAGGGCCGGTAGATGGTGGAACACTAGTGTCTGCTGCAGGTTTAGAGGCGGATGGCGACGACGTCACTGCTGCGAAAGAGGCAGTCATGGTAACGGGGTGAAGTCGCTCGTACTTCTTTCGAGCCTCAGAATACGAAAGTCGATCCAAGGTCTTAAGTTCCATGATTTTCCGTTCCTTACGAAGAACGGTGCAATCCGACGAACAAGGAGGATGATGCAAGCCACAATTCACGCACATGGGAGGCGGTGTGCATGGCACGTCCGGGTGTTCTGGACGTCCACAGTCCCTGCATGTAGCGTTGAAAGTACATCTAGAGGACATGTGGACGAATTTCCAGCATTTGAAGCATCTCATAAGGGGAGGAATGTAAGGTTTCACGTCGCACCGGTAAACCATTACCTTCACCTTCTCAGGCAGGTTATCGCCTTCGAAGGCCAGGATGAAGGCACCGGTGGCAACCTTGTGATCCTTTGACCCCCTATGGACACGACGGACGAAGTGTACTCCTCTACGCTCCACGTAGGCGCGTAACTCGTCGTCGGACTGTAACAAAAGGTCGCAGTGGAAAATTAGACCTTGGACCATATTTAGCGACTTATGTGGTGTGATGCTCACAGGGACATCACCCAGCTTGTCGCAGGCAAGTAACGCCCGCGATTGAGCTGGGGAAGCTGCTTCTGTATGAAAAAAATTGTTGAAATGTCTTGGTCGCAGTTAGCTTTATTTCATGACGCGTTTCGAGATCATCATCATCAGACTGTAGTACAAAAGAAGAAAATTACATTTTTAGATGTATATAGGACGTAATAATGATATCTATAAGGAGTATAAACCATATTAATACATGTATACTTACAAAATATTTTAAAAAACGATGGGAATTACACCATCTTGGTATTTTAAATTTTTAATCAGGAATCTATACCATCATGGATGTCTGGTGAAGGTGTTCAACCAGACTTACATGCTCAACTGTGGTGAGAGGGGGGAAATACCGTAACAGGTAACCTAGGCCCCATTCGCCACCAGATGGCGCAGGGTTGGCACTGAAAGTTACGTGAATAAAGCTATACATAAAACATCTTGGGCATACTATACTGTGTGCAGTCATAGAAACTGTGAAAGTTGCGTGAATAAAACTACACATAAAACATCATGGGAACAATATACTGTGAGCAGTCATAAAAACTGTGAAAGACATTTCTACGAAATGTGTTAAGTCATATAAAATTATACAAAACACCAATTCAAGCACATCAAAACCATTAACGGGACAGGGCGCACGACAAGGGAGGCGTGGGAGGGCCAAAGGATAGGATTTGGCGTTGCCAAATATAGCACAAAACACATGACAAATGTTAAAAAATACGCATCCCGGCCACTGCGACGTTACAGTGACACAGCCGCTCATCACAGGCTACATGCTAACATTGCAGAATAATCTTTCACAAGTACCAGGTAGAAAATTATGTTGTTGTTGTTGTTGTTGTGGTCTTCAGTCCGGAGACTGGTTTGATGCAGCTCTCCACCCTACTCTATCCTGAGCAAGTCTCTTCATCTCCACATAAGAACGACAACCTACATCTGTCTGAATCTGCTTACTGTATCCATCTCTTGGTCTTCCCCTGCGATATTTTCCCCACACACTTCCCTCCAACGCTAAATTCACAATTCCTTGATGTCTAAGAATGTGTCCTACCAATCTATCCCTTCTTTTAGTCAAGGTATGCCAGAAATTCCTTTTCTCCCCAATTCTGTTCAGTACCTCCTCATTAGATACGCGATCCACCCACCTAATCTTCAGCATTCTTCTGTAGCACCAAATTTCAAAAGCTTCAACCCTCTTCCTGTCCGCACTGTTTATCGTCCATGTCTCACTCCCATACAAGGCAACACTCCATACAAATGCCTTCAGAAAGGACTTCCTTAGGTTTAAATCAATATTCGATGTTAACAAATTTCTCTTTTTCAAGAACGCTTTCCTACCCATTGCCATTCTGCTTTTTATATCCTCTGTACTGCGACCATCATTTGTTATTTTACTGCCCAAGTAACAAAACTCATCTACCTCCTTTATTGCTTCGTTTCCCAATCTAATTCTTTCAGCATCACCTGATTTTCTTACACTGCACTCCATTACCCTAGTTTTGCTCTTGTTAATGTTCATCTTATATGCACCTTTCAGCACACTGTCCATTCCGTTCAATTGCTCTTCCAGGTCCTTTGCTGTATCTAACAGAATTACTATGTCGTCGGCAAAACGCAATGTTTTTAATTCTTCACCCTGAACTTTAATTCCTTCTCCAAATTTCTCCTTGCTTTCCTTTATAGCTTGCTCAATGTACAAATTGAAAAACAATGGAGAAAGACTACAACCCTGTCTTACTCCCTTTCCAACCACTGCATCCCTTTCATGCCCTTCAACTCTGACAGCCGCTGTCTGGTTTTTGTACAAGTTGTAAATAACCTTACGTTTCCTATATTTTACTCCTGCTTGCTTCAGAACTTGAAAGAGTTTATTCCAATCAACATTGTCAAAAGCCTTCTCCAAATCTACAAAAGCTAGAAATGTAGGTTTGCCTTTTCTTAATCTATCTTCTAGGATAAGCCGTAAAGTGAGTATTGCCTCCCGTGTTCCTACCTTTCTCCTGAACCCAAACTGATCTTCCCCGAGGTCGGCTTCTACCAGCATTTCCATCCTTCTGTATATAATTCGCATTAATATTTTGCAGCCATGACTTATTAAACTGATGGTTCTGTAGTTTTCACACCTGTCTGCACCTGCTTTCTTAGGGATGGGAATTATAACATTTTTCTTAAAGTCTGAGGGTACTTCACCTGTCTCATACATCTTACACACCAGGTGAAACAATTTTGTCATGGCTGGTTCTCCCAGAGACTTCAGTAACTCTGAGGGAATATCATCTACTCCAGGGGCCTTGTTTCGACTTAGGTCTTTCAGGGCTCTGTCAAATTCTTCTCTCAGTACAGTATCTCCCATTTCATCTTCACCTACATCCTCTTCCCTTCCTACAATATTGTCTCTGAGTTCATTTCCTTTGTAGAGTCCCTCTATATACTCTTTCCACCTTTCAGCTTTCCCTTCTTTGCTGAGTACTGGTTTTCCATCAGTGTCCTTGATAATCATAGAGCTGTTTTTCTTATCTCCAAATGTTTCTTTTATTTTCCTGTAGGCTGTATCTATTTTTCCCCTATTTATACATTCTTCTACATCCTTGCATTTGCCTTCTAGCCACTCCTGCTTAGCCATTTTACACTTCCTGTCAATCTCATTCCTTAGTCGTCTGTACTTCATTTTGCCTGTTTCATTTACTGAATTTTTATATTTTCTCCTTTCATCGATTAAATTTAGTATCTCCTGTGATATCCAAGGATTTTTTGTAGGTCTTTCCTTCCTACCTACTTTGTCCTCTGCTACCTTCACTATTTCATCTCTCAATTTTACCCATTCCTCCTCTACTGTTTTATTTTCCCCCGTCTCTGTCAATTGTTGCCTAAAGCTCCCTCTGAAATTCTTAAGAACCTCAGGTTCCTTCAATTTATCCAGGTCCCATCTTATTTTCCTACCTTTTTGTAGTTTCTTCAGTTTCAGCCTACAGTTCATAACCAACAAGTTATGGTCAGAGTCTATATCTGCCCCTGGGTACGTCTTACACTGTAGAACCTGATTCCGAAATCTATGTCTTACCATTATAAAATCTATCTGGTATCTTCCGGTGTCTCCTGGTCTCTTCCACGTATACAACCTTCTTTTGTGATTCTTGAACCAGGTGTTTGTTATAACTAAATTATGTTCTGTGCAAAATTCTACCAGGCGGCTTCCTCTTTCATTCCTTTTGCCCAGACCATATTCACCTACTATCTTCCCTTCCCTTCCTTGTCCTACTACCAAATTCCAGTCTCCCATTACAATTAAGTTTTCCTCTCCCCTAATTGTCTGAATAATTTCCTTTAGCTCCTCATATATTTCTTCGATTTCCTCATCATCAGCAGAGCTAGTTGGCATATAAACCTGTACTACTGTTGTCGGTGTTGGCTTCGTATCTATCTTGACAATGACAATGCGATCACTGTGCTGGTCATAGTAGTTTACCCGCATTCCTATTTTCTTATTCATTATCAATCCTACACCTGTGATACCCCCAATTGATTTTGTATTTATAATCCTGTACTCACCTGACCAGAAATCCTGTTCATCCTGCCACCGAACTTCACTAATCCCCACTATAACTTCAACCTATCCACGTCCCTTTTTAAATTTTCTAATTTTCCTACTCGTTTAAGGGATCTAACATTCCACGCTCCGACCCGTAGAATGCCAGTATTGTCTTTCCTGACGATCACATCCTCCTGAGTAGTCCCCGCCCGGAGATCCGAATGGGGGACTATTTTACCTCCGGAATATTTTACCCGAGAGGATGCCATCATCATATGTTCATACAGTAGAGCTGCATGTCCTCGGGAAGGGTAACGGCTGTAGTTTCCCCTTGCTTTCAGCCGCTCGCACTAGCTGTGTGGCAAGGCCACATTAGCTGATGTTACAAGGCCAGCTCAGTCAATCATCCAGACTGTTGCCCCTGTAACTACTGAAAAGGCTGCTGCCCCTCTTCAGGAACCACACGTTTGTCTGGCCTCCCCACAGATACCCCTCCGCTGTGGTTGCACCAACGGTACGGCTATCTGTATCGTTGAGGCACGCAAGCCACCCCACCTCGGCAATGTCTGTGGTTCATGGGGGGCAATATGTCATAACATTTATGTGCCATGATGTCGAGACAACTAACAAAGTCCGACAATATGAGTACAATCAAGGTTTAAAACCGAAACTAATGACAAAATAGGCAGTATACAAGTGCCATTGAATCACAATTTTCGTATAAGTGGTAGGTGGATGAGGGGTGATTTTTTTTAAGTTGATTTTTTACAAAAAAAATATTACACGTTACATAAAACATAATATATGTTGTAAGATACAATGAATAGGACATATGAGACATGTCCAGTGGACAGCTGTGTTGAGGCATATATTTGAATAAGGTACAATTCTAAAGACTATAGTAGTCTCACATATTAGATGAAACATATGTTGTAAGATACAATGACCAATAGGATATGTGACATATCTAGTGGACAGTTGTGTTGAGGCATACATTTGAATAAGGTACAATTCTAAAGACTAAAATAGATCAACCATATGTCATAGATAAATGGACATGTGTCAAAAAGGGGGGGGGTAAGGAAAACTGATTAGCAGTTGGGTGGTTATAATAAAATGTAAAAATATTTTCAGGTTACAAAATTATGCCTATGGTATAGTCATCTTTTAAAATATATTGTCATATGTGTAACTGAACCAAATCTGATGATACATAGTCAGACACTAAAAATAACAGTATTAAAAAGGGGGATACATAAAATATTAACAATGGATAATACCTTATAGTAAGAAAAATGTAAAGGTGTGATAAATTACAGGTTATACCTGTAGTACAGTCATATTCTTATTTGGATATAATCTAAACGTAAACTGAACATTCATAGTCATGGAATAATATGGCCAGTAAATAAGAATTTTTTTTTTTTTTTTTTTTTTTACTGGATATTGGATACAATCTTAGTGGTTATAAGGCAATGTGGGAGGTATTATAGGTAGTACCCTATACCTGTGGTGCTCAAGACAAAGAAATATTGAAGTATATATATATATATATATATATATATATATATATATATATATATATATATATATATATATATATATATATATATATATATATATATATATATATATAAATTTTAAAAGTGATAACTTGCCATAAATGAGATATATCCAAAGTTCAGATGGAAGAAAATAAAGATGCATGTACACCTACTGGTGTGAGCATATATAATATACAGAAGATAAAGGATATTGAAATGTATTGTAAGAATGACAATATGCCATAAAATGAACTATGTGCAAGTTGAGTTGGTACACAATGATAAAGGTGTATGGACACCTAGTATGAGCATATATGATGTACATTAAAATAATAATAATTCAGAGTACCTAATTTAGAGATGTTAAATGTGTGGGTGTGTCAGATACTAAAGTTATACTAACAGTAAAACTGATTAAAACTATCAATGAAGTTGGCATCTCTTTGTCATTGATATGTTTTTTCCTTTCTGGATATGATTAAGAGGAGATAGTAAAGTAATAAAGAAGGGGGGGGTATCTATAGGAACGGCACTGGGCCAGTGATATACAAGTGGGTGCATGGCATGAAAGAGAATCATATGCTGGGTAAAGGTATGTGGTGAAGTGTGGAACCTATTTACGACTTCTTAGGGTATCATCAAACAACTGAAAATACCAATTTCTATTGAAACCTTCCTGCTCATTCAGCATGTGGTGTGGTTCACAGATTCGGTTTGTATAAATTGCAAACTCTTCCATCACAGCGAGGAAGCGACTGGAGGGTGCCAAGTGGAGTATTTTTAGGCCTTGATCAATTTGGTGCAGCTGATGTCCCTTTTTCTGTAAATGCTGACCTAAAGCTGAAGTATTACTTGGATAACCATGTTCTCTATATCTGGTATTAAAATCTCTCCCAGTTTTGCCAATATAAAATTTGTCACAACCCCCACATTGGATCCTATAAACCCCAGATTTTTTTGAACTTGTTCCTTTGTTTGACCCCCACTTGATGTCTTAACTTCTTAAAGGTACTCTGCTGTGTAGTATATGCCACTTTTATATTTTTCCTTTTTAGTATATTAGCTATCTTTTCACAATAGGTGCCTTTGTAAGTAAGGGTGGCATATTTGCCATTATTCTTCCCAGTTTTAGGTTGCCTCCTGTTCTTTATTGATTTAAATAATCTACGTATGCTACGCCCAGAATACCCATTGGCAATTCCTACTTGTATGATTGTCTGGAGTTCCTTCTCCATATCCTCATCATTCATGTTTATTTTGAGCATCCTGTGGATCATTGACCTAAAATAGGCCCATTTATAGACTCTGGGATGGAACGAATCATTGCTTATAATGATGTCAGTACATGTGGGTTTCCTGAACACCGAGAAAGATAATTCCTGATTTTGTTTTACAATGGTCAGGTCGAGGTAGTTGATAGCATTATTGACCTCTTGCTCTATTGTAAATTGAATATTGGGACGTAAAGTATTGAAGGTATCGTTGAGCTCTAAAATCTCTGCTTCAGATCCATCAAAAATTAGCAGGATGTCATCTATATAGCGGAAATATCCAATGATTTGGGGAACTAAGGCCGAGTCAGAAGATAAAAACTTACACTCCAGGCTGTTAATAAAAATGTCCGCCAATGTGCTTGCCAAATAATTACCCATTGCTAGTCCGTTTTCCTGAGAGTATATCTTATTATTGAATGTGAACGAGTTGAAAGAGAGAGAAATCCCCAACAGTTCTAACAACTCTACCGATTCCCCAACGCTTAGTTTTTTATAGTGCATTAGATTGTTCTGAATTATGTTCAGTGTTTCATCTACGGGAACATTTGTGTAAAGGTTGACAACATCTAATGAAGCCAGCCGTGCCCCTGGTGGTATTTTAAAAGATTTTAGCTTTTCAACAAGGTCATAGGAATTTTTAAGCGTGTATGTGTTAGTGAATGTGTAATATTCTTTAAGTTTGCTGTTTAAGAACTTGTTAATTTTGTAATTTGGGCTAGAACAATTGTTCACTAGGGGACATATCGGCATACTCTGTTTGTGTAACTTTATTTGGGAACGTAAAGAGGGTATTTTCGGATTCATAATGATAACACGTCTCTTGTCCCGTGTTGACGGAAACAGGAAATTAGAATGATTAACGAAAGTTTTTAATTGCTCATGGAATCTTTTAGTTGGGTCACGCTTAACTTCCATGATCCCATTTTCATTAAAGAATTGCAATGTTTTTGTGATATAGTCGTCATCAGAAATGACGACGATAGAATTCCCTTTGTCCGCCTTGGCGATTAAAGCTTTGTTATCTTGCAATTTAGAATTGATATTTTTAATACATTGTTCCTATCAGGTCTACGGCTATGTGTGAATGTGCAGGAACGTAAAATTTTATTTATTTCCACCGCAATTTCCGTTTGTTCAGAATTTGGTAGTTTGGCATTTTCACAAATTGCTTTGACCTCAGCTATTGTTTCCTGTACTGTTCGTTTATTAATACGGGACGGCAAATTGTAATTAAGACCTATATTTAGCACAATCATTTCATCGTCTGTGAAGGTGGTGTTAGATTAACTACTCTAGGTGCAAACTTGTGCTTATGTACATCATGGGACTTTTTTGAATTACTAAAATCACACAATTTTCTCAGTTTTCGTTCCTGTATACAGTATATTATGTGTTTGTCCTCTTCAATAACAGTATTGATAAGAGCACTCACCTCTTTGAAGATTGCACTCGGTCATAGTTTTTCAACATCAGATTCGATCACTGAAGCCTTCTTGATCATAATAGATTTCACTTTTTACAAAAGTCATTTCGGATCTACGCACTATTCTGGCAAAATTCTTTGAGTAATTTTTGCACTTTATCTTAGCATAATTAGGAACTACATCATAACGAACGCATTTCCTATTATATCGAACTTGCATAAAAGCGCGCATTGCCTTCCTTCTTGCTAAAATCCACATCTTCACTCTGTCCATTGCCCGACGAGGCGCAATGTTTATCACTTGGTTCATAAAACCATCCATTCTTGTGGACACGCGACCTTACGTTGGCATGTATGAATAAATTGTTGAAATGTCTTGGTCGCAGTTAGCTTTATTTCATGACGCGTTTCGAGAACATCATCATCAGACTGTGGTACAAAAGAAGAAAATTACATTTTTAGATGTATATAGGACGTAATAATGATATCTACAAGGAGTATAAACAATATTAATACGTGTATACTTACAAAAGAATTTAAAAAAACGATGGGAATTACACCATCTTGGTATAGATTCCTGATTACAAATTTAAAATACCATCATGGATGTCTGGTGAAGGTGTTCAACCAGACTTACATGCTCAACTGTGGTGAGAGGGGGGAAACACCGTAACAGGTAACCTAGGCCCCATTCGCCACCAGATGGCGCAGGGTTGGCATTGAAAGTTACGTGAATAAAGCTATACATAAAACATCTTGGGCATACTATACTGTGTGCAGTCATAGAAACTGTGAACGTTGCGTGAATAAAACTACACATAAAACATCATATGAACAATATACTGTGAGCAGCCATAAAAACTGTGAAAGACATTTCTACGAAAATGTGTTAAGACATATAATATTATACAAAACACCAATTCAAGCACATCAAAACCATTAACGGGACAGGGCGCACGACAAGGGAGGCGTGGGAGGGCCAAAGGATAGGATTTGGCGTTGCCAAATATAGCACAAAACACATGACAAATGTTAAAAAATACGCATCCCGGCCACTGCGACGTTACAGTGACACAGCCGCTCATCACAGGCTACAAGCTAACATTGCAGAATAATCTTTCACAAGTACCAGGTAGAAAATTATATGAAGGGGCAATATGTCATATAACATTTATGTGCCATGATGTCGAGACAACTAACAAAGTCCGACAATATGAGTACAATCAAGGTTTAAAACCGAAACTAATGACAAAATAGGCAGTATACAAGTGCCATTGAATCACAACAATTTTCGTATAAGTGGTAGGTGAATGAGGTGTGGTGATTTTTTTTAAGTTGATTTTTTACAAAAAAATATTACATGTTACATAAAACATAATATATGTTGTAAGATACAATGAATAGGACACATGAGACATGTCCAGTGGACAGCTGTGTTGAGGCATACATTTGAATAAGGTACAATTCTAAAGACTAAAATAGATCAACCATATGTCATAGATAAATGGACCAACTGCTAATCAGTTTTCCTTACCCCCCCCCCCCCCCTTTTTGACACATGTCCAGAGAGAGAGAGAGAGAGAGAGAGAGAGAGAGAGAGAGAGAAGGTAAATGGAAACGCACACAAGGCCTTCTGCGTTTTGCGCCATAAGTTAAACAGTCTGGTAACCGTTGTACAAACTTCGGACTGAACAAAAGACAACACAGTTTCTGCGAAGCGTTATTTGAGACGCCGCAAGATACAGCAAGTGTGGGCGTCGCTCGCTCCGCAGGAATCTGCTTACGCTGTGGAAATACGGCGGCGTGGTGGCGTCTACCTGCTGCGGCTGCCGCCCGCCAATTACCAGCCGCGCATGCGCACCGGCTTCACTTTTCCCAAACACCCCCTTCCCCCCCCCCCCCCCCCGTCATCATAAACCGGAGCGTCTGGTGGCTAGGAAAGCACTTCACTTTGCGCATTGTCTTTGACACCCGGGCTGTCTCCGCCATTTGCAATTCTTGCACCTGCCGTGGGACTGCAATGGGCCCAAAGTGGCTTGTTGGACCGGGGGCGCTTTAATCAAAGGGAGAGAAACTTGTGAATGGCGCAGTTCGGCTTTTCAAAGTCTCAGAGGCGGCGTGATGAGGTCTTTGGTTTACTTCTGTCTTCATTTGTCCCTAAAGAGTCTTTGGGGGCGCCGCGCGTGCTAATGCCTCCTGATCCCCTCCAGGGCCTAGTAATTAGCCAAGTTACGGCGCGTCTCTGCGGCTGCCATGTTTTTCCCCGTCTGCCTCTCGAGATTCTTACTCAGTTGCCCCGACAGTGATTTGATGCCGCGTGCCTGGCAACGATACTCTGCGTCTCCGCTGTTCGGCGTTGGAAACACGAAACCCGTAGTAGCTTTACAAGACACCGTAATTCAGTCTTACCTCTTCAACGGTTGTAATAACTTTTTAAGCTTGTGTAATATTCGTGGCCTGTGGCCACTTCATATTTCCGGCCACTGGCCGTTTCTTTGCTAACATTGTACGTGTCTTAAATGCGGAAAAAAGACATGTGCAGCATATGTTAAAATGTGGGGTGAGGAGCAGTAGCATATGGCACAGTAGGTGCTGGTACCCGTGGGAAAGCCCGCCTATGTTACTGGTGCTCTCCTCGCATTGGCTGCTGCATTTCACGTCACGTGATTTTTTTTAAATTAGTTTTATTTATTATATACTAAATATTAATTATTCAGAGCTGAGAATTTGTAATAAATATCTCTCAAGGACAGGCTAGATTCTGACAGTTTAAAAAGTTTAAGTTGCCTTTTCTTATTGTAACAAGAGAAGAGCGATTTTGCAGAAAGCGCGCGATGGCCATGTTTTGGCGCGAAATAGAGCGTCAGGTGTCCTCTCGCAACGCGCCGCAGTTTTAGTCTCGAGCTGACCACTATACGCGCCGGTCCGCGCCGGTCATGAATAAAGATTTTTGTAATAGTGATAACAGTCGAGGTCTCAACATGAACTATGGACAGCATAGGCCGTATCATATTAACAATAGTGCTCATATTTTATTATTTATTTAATAAATGACATCCCTGACAAAAATCTCGCGAGTCGCTTATTATGCTTCCATCATACAGAACTTATTTTAGCCTCACTTGTATGCTGCAGAAGAACCTACAACCTGTGTGCTGTCCTCTGCGCTGGGGACACAACTATAGAAGACAACAGGTTAGTCAGAACTCTATGCTTTCCGTAACGTTTTGGACAGCAACTACGGTACCTCGTGGGTACTGTAGGGCGGTACAAACGCACACTGCTACGCAACAGCATCCGCAAGGATGTGGAAGTTTTAGGGGACATGTGGGAGAAAGCAGTACTAACTTCTCCGTCCGCAAATAAAACCCTAGGAAGCTTGTACTTGGTGTTCACAGGCTACCTGCCACTGACTAGGGACTCAATTGACCTCTAATGTTAGGAACCGCACGGAACCATACTTAAAAGACCACTCATGATTATCATAATTTCTTTTTGTTTATGGTACATGAAGTTAAATAACAATCACCCAAAGCCATTCAACGCAACTTCAAAAATTCTCGAGAAAATTGATTTACGTTTTGCGAAGCACACGTCCGTACCAATAATTGAAACTGTTGTTACATCTGTCAGTACAGCGTAGGTGGTAACGTTCTGGCCTCAAAACCAGAATCGGTGGTTCGAATCCCACTGTGACAACTTTTTTTTTTCTTTCAGGGTCTTTAATTCTAAGTGTAATTTCAGTTTTTCTTTGTGTGTATGTGGACTTTCTAAAAACTACTTCGCAGGCTGCGGTGGCCAAGCGGTCTGGGCGCGCCAGTCACGGTCTGCACGGCCACTGTTGTTGTTGTTGTTGTTGTTTAGAGGGGACCAAACTACTTAGTCATCAGTCCCCTGATCCTAACGAAGAAAGTCCATTTAATAGACAGCAATAGCCTTATGGACCTGGAGACAGTGTAGAAATACTCAAGAGGAGTACATGTCAAAGATAAAGTTTCACCAAAAGCAAAAATAGAGTTACCAACAGCACAGACAAAGACAATAAAACAATGCAGTCAATCACGCTAAAATTGGCAATGAGAATCTGTGGCTGGCTGGTCACTGAGATAAAAATGGACGGGCCAGTCACGAATGTCACAGCAGACACGAATGTCTGATAGTCAGAAGATGTAAAACATTAAAATACGGTTAAAGGTAAGGAGAAATCACTCTACATTAAATAGAATTGTAAAAACCGGCTGCACGGATAAAACATAGCACAGACTCGGCCATGGAGGCATCGTCCCCTAGCACTAAGGATAGGGTAGGTGGTAGATTAAATGACTGCCGCAATGGGGCTAAAATAGTACAGCCAATCAGGAGATGGACGACTGTCAAGGCACCACCACAGTGACATGGGCGGTGGCTCACGCCGAAGTAAATAGCCGTGAGTCAACCAAGTGTGCCCTATGCGGAGGCGGCATAACACAACAGCGTCTCGACGATTGGGCCTCAGTGAAGATTTTCATGTGGCTGTGGATGGTTTGACTGTGCGAAGTTTGTTTGGTGCACTCAGTGCAGACCATTCCGAGCTCCAAGCGTCCCGCACCTTCCGGTGTAGCGTCCACCGAAGGTCCGTTTCAATGAGGCCAATTTTAAGAGGGTGTGAGGAGGTGGCCTGCTTGGCCAACTGATCCACACGTTCATTGCCAAGAACGCCGATGTGCCCTGGGGTCCAAACTAAGACCACTGAGCGACCAGACCTATTGAGAGAGGCAACAGAGTCTTGGACACACTGCACCAGAGGGAGCTTGCTGAAACACTGGTGCTCGCAAGCCACTCAGGGAGTCGCTACAGGTGGCAAACGACTCCCCGGGGCAGGCTCGGATATGTTCCAGAGCTCGAGAGATAGCGACCAGCTCTGCAGTAAAAAACACTACTCCCACTTGGCAAAGACCGCTGATCAAAAAGGTCACCATGGAGATAGGCTTACCCAGCATGGCCATCTATGAGGGAACCGTCGGTATAGATGATTTCTGCACCATGAAAAGAATCCAGGAGTTCCAGGAACTGGCGACGAAGGATCGATGGTGAAGTGGAGGCTTTCGAGTCCCGGGACAAGTCCAACCATAGCTGCGGACGAGGAATACACCAAGGAGGTGCACGGGAGGAGTAGTGGAATGTAGGAGGGAAGGGAAGGGATTCAAGGGAGGAGAGAAGGGAATGGACACGGACTGGAATCGGGAAGCCCGACCGAGGCCATCTGTGAGGGGATGGGAGTGCAGCAGTTTGGAAGAGAAGCCTGCGATTCGGATGATGCTGGAAGTGCGCACACGAGCAACATACGAGGCCAACAACTGTTGCCGATGGAACCGCAGTGGGGGAACCCCGGCCTCAACAAGAAGGCTCATCACCGGGCTCGTTCGAAAAGCTCCTGTTGCCAAGCGAACACCAGCATTGTGGATGGGGTCTAATACCCGGAGTGCAGAAGGGGCTGCTGAGTCATACACCTGGCTCCCATAATCCAAGTGAGACTGGATGAGAGCCGTATAAAGTTGTAAGAGGGTTGGACGGGCGGCTCCCCAAGCAGTGTGGCTGAGGCAGCGCAGTATGTTTAAGTGCCGCCAGCACTTCTGTCTAAGCTGTTGTAAGTGAGGGACCCACGTGAGCCGAGCATCGAACACTATGCCCAAGAAGCGATGCGTATCTTCAACATGAAGGAGCTCATCACCCAAGTACAGTTCCGGGTCTGGGTGCACTGCCCACCGGCGGCAAAAGTGAATAACCCGGGTTTTGCGGGTAGAGAATCGGAATCCATGGGCTAAAGCCCAGGAATGAGCCCTTTGAATGGCTCCCTGTAGTCGCCTTTCAGCGACACCAATACTAACTGAGCTGTAATACAGACAAAAGTCATCAGCATACAGGGAGGAGGACACTGATGACCCCACTGCTGTAGCAAGTCCGTTAATTGCAATCAGAAACAGCGGAACACTGAGAACGGAGCCCTGTGGGACTCCATTCTGCTGGGTGCGTGGGGAGCTGAGGTGGGTACCTACCCTTACCCGAAAAGTGCGAAGTGAGAGGAAGTTCTGGATGAACAGAGGAAGCGGTCCTCTCAAGCCCCAGTCATGCAGCGTAGCAAGAATATGGTAGCGCCAGGTAGTGTCATAAGCCTTTCGGAGATCGAAAAAGACTGCAATCAGGTGCTCACGCCTGGCGAAAGCAGTGCGAATGGCCGATTCTAGCGGAACCAGATTGTCTAATGCAGAACGACCTTGGCGGAATCCCCCTTGTTGTGGGGCGAGGAGTTTACGGTCTTAAAGAACCCACATAAGCCGCCGACTCACCATACGTTCCAGGAGCTTGCAAGGAACGTTGGTGAGGCTAATCGGGCGGTAACTGTCTGCCACCTGTGGATCAGCGCCAGGTTTTATCACTGGGATGACGATGCTGTCCCGCCATTGAGATGGGAAAACACCGTCAACCCAAAGGCGATTCAACAGGGCGAGAAGTTGGTCTTTAAACTCATGTGACAGGTGGCGCAGGAACTGTTTGTGGACTCGATCTGGCCCTGGTGTGGTATCAGGGCAGGCAGTGAGGGCACTCTGGAACTCCCAGTCAGTGACTGGGGCATTATATGGTTCTCGCCGACGTGTGTGGAAAGACAACTGCCTCCGCTCGAACTGTTCTTTGCGAGTGCGGAAGCCCGCAATATACGCAAACGTCGCAGAGGTACTGGCATAATGGTCCGCCATGTGTTCAGAGATAGCAGCTGGATCCATGCATATAGTACCCCGAATGATCAAGCTGGGGATTCCTGCCTGTGGTCGGTACCCAAAAAGGCGCCGAACCTGTGACCACAACCGAGATGGGGCGGCACGCGAGCCAATGGTAGCGACATATCTATCCCAACAGTCCTGCTTACTCTGGCGTATCAGCCTCCGAGCTTGAGCCCGAAGACGTTTGAAAGCGATCAGATGCTCTATACAAGGGTGGCGCCGGTGGCGCTGGATTGCCCTACGACGTTCCCTGATGGCCCCAGCAATCTCTGCAGACCACCATGGAACCAACTTGCGCTGAACTGAGCCAGTGGTGGTCGGAACACTGGCTTCAGCAGCGGAAATGATGGCGCTAGTAATGTGATGAACAGCCTGATCAACGTCATCGGGGATTGGAGGAATCGCCCTAGTAGCTCAGGTGTAAGCAGGCCAGTCAGCCTTACACAGGGACCAATGGGGCAAGCGAGTTGGAGGTTGATATTGGAGAAGAGAGATATGGATGGGGAAGTGGTCGCTACCACATAGGTCATCGTGGACCCCCCAATGAAGCTGTGGTAGAAGACTTGGGCTGCAGAGAGAAAGGTCTATAGCCAAGTATGTGCCATGCGCCACACTGAAATGTGTGGGGGCACCGGTGTTAAGAAGGCAGCAGTCCAGCTGTGCTAGTAGAACTTCAATGTCCCTACCACTCACCTGAGAGCCACCCCACAAGGGGTTGTGGGCATTGAAATCCCCAATAGAAGGAATGGTGGGGGAAGTTGTGCGATCAAATTCGCAAGGTCTGCAGGAGACACTGCCTCATCCGGAGGAAGGTAGAGTGAGCAGATGGTAATGTCTTGTCGTGCCCGAATTCTCACGGCCACGGCCACGCCTCGAGCACTGTGGTAAGTGGCACTGGTGAGCTGGGGACAGTGGCAAGAACGTAAAGACAGGCTCCTCCGGATACCCTGTTGTGTGTTGCACGGTTTTTACAATAACCCCTATACCCACGAAGGGCAGGAGTCCGTTCAGCAGGAAACAAAGTTTCCTGTAGAGCAACACAGAGGGAAGGATAGTGACAGAGCAACTGCTGTAACTCGGCCAAGTGGCGGAAGAGACCGCCACAGTTCCACTGCAGCACCACACTATCTCCTGGCGTACTGGGCATATTTATGTAGTTGGTGGAGTAGGGCCTAAAGGTTTCTCTGCAGTCACTGACTCAGAAGGCAGAGCCCCGACGTCCATTGCTTCCAAAGACTTGGCAATTGCCAAATCTTCAGGGGACGCGAGGATTTCCACCACGTCCTCGGGAGCAGACGGTTTTTGTGGTGGCATGGTAGCCACTTGAGAATCTTTTGTTTTGGTTTTCTTTTGTTTCTCGCGCTGATCCTTCGGCCTCTCACGCTGGGAGGGCTTGGAAAACTCAGTCTATGGGATGGAGGTTGTCCTTGAGGCCCTACGACCAGCTTTGGATGGCACTTGCTGCCACCTACTGGCATCCACTGAGCCAGTGGGAGAGACCGAGGGAGAAAGGGATTGAAGTGATCCCTTCCTTGTGAGAGGAGCCAGAGCAGGCTGTTGTAGCTCTGGCTCACGTTTGGGGACCGATGTCCCCATTTGTTGGGGGTTTTTGCTTCCAAGGCAGGGGCTTTAGAAGCAACAGTGTGAGATGTGCCCCCTACTACCAAGGGGGCCGATGGTGACGGTTGGGCTCGAGGGCCCACTGTGATAGACGGAACTGGCGGTAAACTAGTTGTTGTTGTTGTGTTTTTGAATGGACTAAACAACGACGGTTATCAGTCCCTTTTTCCAGTCCAAGAGATAAAACATTGTGTTAAGCGATCCGAAGTGAATGCACTAACAAGTCAAAGTTTAAAACTTACAGACTAATAGAAAGAAAGGATACGATTAAAAACGAAGAAGGGATAAAACAGCTGAAACATTACAAGAGTGTTTTTGCTGGGTGGTCACAAGGATATAAGGAACACACCCAGCCACTCGAACACGTTAAAACCGCCTACCTAACAGACTTAAGCAGGCGGAGGACAGAGAAACGACAGAGAAACACAAACATTAAATGGACTTGTAAAGTCCACACTCACGCATAAAATGTAAAATAGAGTCAACCATGGAGGTGTTGTCAGCTAATGCAAGCTGCAAAACGTCAGGGATATTAAAATTTCGTCTCACTGCGGCTAAATTGTGGCATTCAATTAAGATGTGGGCGACCGTCAAAGGCGCACCACATCGACACTGCGGAGGGTCCTCGCGACGCAGAAGGTGACCATGCGTGAGCCAAGTATGGCCTATACGGAGTCGGCAAAGGACAACCGACTCCCTGCGAGAAGCCCTCAGGGACGTCTTCCATGCAGCGGTAGACGGCTTGACAGCACGGAGCTTATTTGGTTCAGTGGAGTCTGCCCATTCCGAATTCCAAACCTTTAAGACCTTGCGGGTCAACTGGGTTTGGAGGTCGGAAACTGGGAGGCCAATGTCCAGGGACCCCATAGTGGTGGCCTGCTTGGCCAGCTGATCCACACGTTCATTGCCTGGTACACCTACATGCCCTGGCGTCCAAACAAAAACGACAGAACGGCCTGACTCGCCAAGGGCGAATACAGCATCTTGAATGGCTCGCACTACTGTGTTTTTCGGTAGAAACTGGTCGAGGGCCTGTAAGCCACTCAGGGAGTCGCTACAGATGACGAACGACCCCCTGGGGTGAGCTCTGAGGTGTTCAAGAGCTCTCAAAATACCGACCAGTTCTGCGGTGAAGATGCTGCTTCCACAAGGCAATGACCGCTGTTCGATGTGGTCACCATGGATAAAGGCATATCCAGCATGGCCATCGACCAAAGAACCGTCCGTGTACACAATGTTTGCTCCGTGAAACGTATCAATCAGTGCATAGAACCGGCGACGGAGAAGCAGTGGTGAAATCGAGGCTTTTGAATCCCGGGACAAGTCCAGCCAAAGCTCCAGGCGAGGAATTTTTCCAGGGGGGGATACGGAGGGAGTAATGGTAAGGTGGAGGAAGGGGTAAGGAATCAAGTGAGGAGAGAAGGGAACGGACGCGGACCGCAATCGGGAGACCCGACCTGGGCCGACGTCGTGGGGAAGGGAGTGCAGAAAGGGGGAAGAGAAGCCTGTGGTTCGGATGGCGGGGTGAAGCATGAACCCGGGCAACGTAGCTCACCAACAGCCGTTGCCGGCGATATCGCAGAGGGGGAACACCAGCTTCAGCTAGAAGGCTCGTTACGGGACTGGTGCGAAAAGCCCCTGTTGCGAGACGCACTCCTGTGTGGTGAACAGGGTCTAGGACTCGCAAGGCAGAAGGGGCTGCCGAGTCATAAACTAAGCTCCCGTAATCAAGCCGAGACAGAATGAGTGACTTGTAGAGCTGAAGAAGGGTGGAACGTGCTGCTCCCCATCCAGTATGGCTGAGGCATCTGAGAACGTTTAAATGCCGCCAACACTTCAGTCTCAGCTGACGTAGGTGTGGCACCCAAGTCAGCCGGGCATCGAACACCATGCCCAGGAAGCGATGTGTTTCCTCAACCTGAAGTAGTTCACCACCCAGGTAGAGCTCTGGGTCAGGGTGAACTACCCGACGGAGACAGTAGTGCATCACGCGGGATTTCCGTGCGGAGAACTGAAATCCGTGAGAAGAGGCCCATGAGTGGGCCTTTCGGATGGCACCCTGCAGCCGCCGTTCAGCTACGCCGATGCTAACGGAGCTGAAATACAGGCAGAAGTCATCGGCGAACAGGGAGCAACTGACTGATGACCCCACAGCCGCAGCGAGACCGTTTATCGCCACTAAAAACAATGGAACGCTGAGGACGGAGCCCTGTGGGACACCGTTCTCTTGAATACGTGGGGAGCTAAAAGATGCCCCAACCCTCACCAGGAACGAGCGATGGGAGAGGAAATTGTGAATAAAAATAGAAAGGGCACCCCGTAGGCCCCAGTCATGAAGAGTTGTTAAAATATGGTGGCGCCAGGTGGTGTCATACGCCTTTCGAAGGTCGAAAAATACAGCAACTAAATGTTCTCGCCTAGCGAAGGCAGTGCGAATGGCCGACTCCAATGACACGAGATTGTCAATGGTAGAACGGCCCTGGCGAAAGCCCCCTTGTTGTGGAGCAAGGAGTCCGCGCTCTTCAAGGATCCACATAAGCCGCCGACTCACCATACGTTCGAAGAGCTTGCAGAGAACGTTGGTGAGGCTGATCGGACGGTAATTGTCAGCCACCAGGGGATCTGCACCAGGTTTCAGCACCGGGATGATAGTGCTTTCCCGCCACTGCGACGGGAAAGTGCCCTCTGCCCATAGATGGTTAAACAAGGCGAGAATGCGGCGTTGAAACTCTGGTGAAAGGTGTCGGAGGAATTGGCCGTGAATCCTATCAGGTCCTGGAGTTGTATCAGGACACGCAGCAAGGGCAGTTCGGAACTCCCACTCAGTAAACGGGTCGTTGTATGTTTCCCGACGACGAGTGCGGAAGGACAACATTTTCCGCTCGGCCCGCTCTCTGAGGGAGCGAAAGTCGGCACTGTACGCGGCAGTCGCAGAGCATTGTGCGTAGTGGTCTGCCATATGCTCGGCGATAGCTGTAGGGAGCGTGCAGAGGACACCCTGGATGGTGAGGGACGGGATTCCTGTCGGCGGGCGGTATCCGAAGACGCGTCGGACTTGCGTCCATACCTTAGTCAGGGAGGTGCGGGAGCCGATACTGGCTACATACCGCTCCCAGGAATCCTGCTTACTCTGCTGTACGAGTCGTCGAGCACGCGCACGGAGCCGTTTAAAGGCCACCAAATTCTCCACGGTAGGGTGGCGTCGATGGCGCTGGAGCGCTTGCCGACGTTCCCGGATGGCCTCAGCAATCTCCGGTGTCCACCAAGGCACGGACCTATGCCTAGGGGAACCGGTGGTTTGCGGAACTGCTACCTCAGCGGCCCTGACAATATTATCAGTCACCTGCTGGACTGCATTGTCAATGTCATCTGGCAGTGGTGCAGTGATGACAGCGGTTGAAGTATAAACTGGCCAGACAGCCCTACGGAGACACCAACGGGGTAAGCTGTCTGCAGCTTGGTACTGCGGGAGCGACACAAAGATTGGAAAGTGGTCGCTACCACACAGGTCCTCATGCACACGCCAACCAAAGTGTGGTCGAAGGCTGGGGCTGCAGATGGAGAGGTCGATCGCTTAATACGTGCCCCGTGCCACGCTAAAATGCGTGGGGGCACCTGTATTCAGGAGGCAAAGGTCGTGTTGCGCCACCAATGTCTCAACATCCCTACCGCGGCCTGTGGTCTGGAGTCCACCCCACAGAGGGTTGTGGGCATTGAAGTCCCCCAAAATGAGGAATGGTGGAGGAAGTTGCGAGACCAGAGCAGTAAGGGTGTTGAGAGACACGGCCTCATCCGGAGGAAGGTACAAGCTGCAGACAGTGAATTCTTGCGTTACCCGAATTCTGACAGCCACTGCCTCAAGAGTGGTTGTGAGGGGCACGGGGGCACTTGGGACAGTGTCCAGGATATATAGGCACACACCGCCAGACACCCTGTCGTATATGGGCCTGTTGCGGTAGTAGCCCCGATACCCACGGAGGGCAGGGGTGCGCTGTGCTGGAAACCATGTCTCCTGTAGGGCGATACAAAATGCCGGGTAGCGGTACAGTAGTTGTCGCAGCTCAGCCAGGTGATTAAAGAAGCCGCCGCAATTCCACTGGAGAATAAGTCGTTCTCCACGCTCTAAGACCATAAAAGAAAAAGAAAAGAAGATCATTCCATAGGAACATCTGCTGCTTTATGATCAGGCTCAACAGAATCTAAGACCATAGACTCAGATGAACCTGGTTGTGCAGAGCTCCTATGGTCAGGCGAATCAAGAAGTGCGAGATCCTCAGCGGAGGCGAGGATCTCGACTTCATCCTCTGAAGCAGAGGATGTGGGTGTGGGTGGCTTGGAGGCCACCAAAGAATCCTTTTCCTTCTTTTCTTTTCTTCTACCCTCTCGCTGGCCCCTGGGTGTTGAGGGCCGTAGGGGCTTCTCAGACGGGGCGGCAGGAGCTGACGAAGAGCAGGAGGCCCTTCGATCAGCCGCCGGGGGATCCTTCAGCCATTTGCTGGGATCCACCTTCCCATGAGGAGAAGCCTCGGAAGGGAGTGTCCCATGGGACCCCTTCTGGGCGAGAGGAGCCGGAGAAGGTTGTTTTTTCTCTGGCTGTGGAGTGGGGACCGATGTCCCCTGAGATAGTTTATCTGTTGCTCCCAACGTGAAGAGTGTGGGAGCAACCGAAGGAGTGGCGCCCCCAACTGCCAAGGGGGCAGGTGCAGTGGTTTGGGCCTGGGGGCCCGCTGGCATTGATGGTACAGGTGGTCTGGAGATAGATGGGGAAGCTACAGAGGCGTATGTGGTGGTCATGGTCACAGGATGGAGCTTTGCATACTTACGTCTGGCCTCCGCGTATGTCAGCCGGTCCAGGGTCTTGTACTCCATGATCTTACGCTCCTTGTGGAGTACAGAGCAGTTGGGAGAACACGGAGGATGCTGCTGGTTGCAATTGACGCAAACTGGAGGTGGGGTACAGGGGGCGTCCGGGTGGGATGCACGCCCACACTCCCGACATGTTGAGTTGGCATCACATCGGGAGGACATGTGCCCAAACCTCCAGCACTTGAAGCAGCGCATAGGGGGAGGAACATAGGGCTTTACGTCGACCCGGTAGACCATCACCTTGACCTTCTCAGGCAATGAATCGCCCTCGAAAGCCAAGATGAAGGCACCGGTGGCAACCCTCTTGTCCTTCGGACCCCTATAGATACGGCGGATGAAATGCACACCACGCCGCTCCAAATTAGCTCTCAATACGTCATCCGATTGCAGCAGCAGATCCCTGTGAAAAATGATACCCTGGACCATGTTTAAGGTCTTGTGTGCCGTAATAGAAACGGAAACATCACCCCGCTTGTCGCAGGCTAGCAAAGCCCGTGACTGCACTGGGGATGATGTCGTTATCAGAACCGATCCAGATCTCATCTTTGAAAGACCCTCCACCTCTCCATACTTATCCTCTAGATGTTCGACAAAGAACATCGGCTTCGTCGTCATAAAAGATTCCCCATCATTTCTAGTGCAGACCAGATATTTCGGGGCATAAGCCTCACCCTGAATTTTCGCCCGATGTTCCTCCCATGGTGTGGACAAGCAAGGAAGGAAACGTTTGGGGATCATAGCTTGCAGCGTTGTAATCGCCTCGACCACGCTTAGAGACGGCGGTTGTACGTCCGCCAACGTTTCGTGTTCGTTTCATGGTGTTCCCACGAGCAGCTAGGGAGATAAGCGTCCACCCAGACAGAGCCCCGCTTGCCTGGGTAAGCCTTATACAACTGAGGTGCGGCAGGTTCCTCAGAGGGTGCTCGCTAGCGGCTGTCCTACCTCAACAGCCATGCATCTCCTCGGCACGTAGCACACCTTGAGATTGAGGGTTTTTTTTAGAGAGGTTTGTACCGTCCTCGCGACCCGGGCGATTAAGCCAAGATCCCCGGGCTCTGAAACGTACAACGTTCCACCGTCGCACCGAACGATGGTCGTTGAAGCACGCACAGAGCTTACGGTGTAGCGGACTGTTGGCGCGACACAGCCCACAGCTCAGGACCCCGGGTTCGCCAAGCCCGTACTCAGCAAATTAATGCTGAGCCCCTGAGGGGGGTAAACTAGTCTGCGGAGATGGTTTTGTAGCTACTGCATAGGATGTTTTGATGCTGACCCAGTGGAGTTTCTCATATTTCCTCTTTGCCTCGGAATATGACAGCCGATCCATGGTTTTGTGCAGTACAGAGCAGGTAGGTCAGCAAGGTGGGTGCTGCTGTCCACAGTGAACACAAATGGGAGGTGGTGTACAAGGGAGGTCTGGGTGCGATGGACGACCACAGTCCCGACAGGTGGAGTTGGCGGTACACCAAACCTCCAGCATTTAAAACAGCGCATAGGGGGAGGAACGTAGGGCTTTACGTCACACTGGTAAATCATCACCTTGACCTTCTCAGGCAATGAGTCGCCCTCGAAGGCCAAGATGAATGCACCAGTGGCGACCCTGTTGTCCTTCGTACCCCTATGGGCTCGCCTTATGAAGTGGACACCTCGCCGTTCCAAGTTCTTGCGGAGTTCGTCATCTGACTGCAAAAGGAGATCCCTCTGAAAAATCAAACCCTGTACCATGTTCAGGCTTTTGTGTGGGGTGATAGTAACGGGAACATCACCCAACTTGTCACAGGCGAGCAAAGCCCGTGACTGTGCTGGGGATGACGTCGTTATTAAAACTGATCCCGATCGCATCTTCGACATGCCGTCTACTTCTCCAAACTTATCTTCCAAGTTCTCGACGAAAAAGAGAGGCTTTGTGTTCACAAAAGATTCACCATCAGTCCTGGCACATACTAAATACCTTGGAGCATATTGTTGTCCTCGGCTACGAGACCTGTGTTCCTCCCATGGCGTGGCCAAGTAAGGGAACGACTGGGGGTCATAAATCTCAGCATTGAAGTCTACTTTACCTTTCTTAGAGACGGTGGTTAAACGCCCACCAGCGTTGCTTTGGGTCCTTTTCATCGTGTTCCCACGAGCAGCTAGGGAAATAAAGGTGCACCCAGGCAGAGCCCCGCTTGCCTGGGTAAGCCTTATACAACTGAGGTGCGGCAGGTTCCTCAGAGGTTGCTCGCTAGCGGCTGTTCAACCTTAACAGCCATGCATCTCCTCGGCACGTAGCACACCTTGAGATTGAGTTTTTTTTTTTTTTTATAGAGGTTTGTACCATCCTCGCGACCTGGGCGATTAAGCCAAGATCCCCGGGTTCTGAAACGTACAACGTTCCACCGTCGTGCCGAACGATGGTCGTTGAGGCACGCACAGAGCTTGCGGTGTAGTGGACTGTTGGCGCAACACAGCCCACAGCTCAGGACCCCGGGTTCGCCAAGCCCGTACTCAGCAAATTAATGCTGAGCCCCTGAGGGGTGCACGGCCACTAAGGTCGGGGTTCGAATCCCCCCCTTGGGCATGGATGTTTATGTCGTCCTTAGTATTACCTAGGTCATAAGTTGTTTATACGTTTAGGGACTGATGACCCCCGTAGTTAAGTCGTATAAGGTCTACAAATATTTGAACATTTTTTTAAAAACTGCTTCGTAGCTCTTCACAAACAAAACAGTCAAAGACTTTTGTCGTCAACTGATAATGACGCCAGTAGTAAAAAAATGTAACTTGCCTTTTTTCTTGAAACCATTATTATTAACAACTTTCTAAAAATCTAGAAAATTACGAGCAAACCAAAGCACGTGCAGTTTTCGACGGCGAGCAACCACGTGCTCCGCAGTGAGGCGCCTTAGTGTTTGGTAGAATTAATTTTCAGAGTTCTCTGAGTGCCAATTTTCATGATAACTTCGGCCAGCCGCGGTGTAGTGTCAAAGTCTAATTTGCAATTCAATATACTCTTTGTGTAGATCAGTTGACTAATTAATGGCTTGGAAAACAAAAATTCGACTGCTTTATGAGTATGTTGCCAATTCGTGGAGAATAACGTAGTTTTGTAGTGTGCAAACAATGTCTGTAAAGTATTTTTCGCGCGGAAAACGGAACAATGAGATTGTGAGACTCGTGTATCGACTTTACATTACAGCTACCGAAGCAGTTCAGAAATATGTCGATTGGACGACAAAAAACTGATTTGACAGCCCAGTGGCAGAATTGAACCCAGTTGCCGTAAGTTAGGTCAGTTTACGGTACTTGCTGACAACGGCGGACAGCCATTGCCTGGCGTAAAGATTAAGAAATTATGACATGGTGTCGCTCAGGGTCTTGCACTGAGAAGGCGGATCTCACGGTTTAATGAATGCATCCTCTTAACTTGGGTGAAAATATTTACAGACTTCCCGAAATCGGATCGCTAAATACATTAGCACATAGTTATTGTTACATTTTAAAAGTCAAATTCGTCCCGTGCGTCCGAAAGTGTGCAGTGTTTTTCAGCGTTATCAGAAACAAAATAATACATGGAGGCTCACGCGGAAAAAACTGGCGGATGCTTCAATCCATTTGCAATTTCATTCAATGTTGGGATCAGTAACAATGATTTTCTACAATGTCTCTTTACTCACATGACAAACGGTACTACTCTCAAAGGGTTGTCCAATGTATGATACTCATGTGGCATCATCTGCACTGGGCGCTATCGATTAAGCGTTACTGTTAAATCCATGTTTGTAAATCTATGGGACTTAATTGCTTTCGTTATCACTCCCTAGGCTTACTACTTTAAAATATGGACAACATATACACATATGCATGACGGAGGACTCCAACCTCTGTCAAAGTGCAAACGCATGCTCCGCAAGGCGTTTTGGAGCACTCGGCTGTTCCACTGCGAGGCAAAACAGTTACGTTGCTGTTGTTTCTGTTGCTTTTAAGAGTTTTAAGGGACTCAACAGCTTTGTCATCACCTCCTTCCTCTCCCCCCCCCCCAACTGTTCAGAGCGAAGAGTTCTCAAAGACTAAGAAGCATAAAAGAAGACCTAGATGGAAAAGACTCAAAATGTAATGATCCTCATTGAACATGTTGCTAACACACAAAGGAAGGACACACAGGAGGATACCAAGTCACAAACTGAACAAAAACCTGCAAGCAGAATACTATAGCTGGCTGGTCACAACGATAATAAAGGATGAGCCAGCCATCTTGCACACTAGACAGTCGGAAAAGGACTCTAGAGGGTGGAGAGGTGAGCACCTGTCACTTCAGGTGAGGGTAACCACCAGTAAATAGAATGGCACTGTGCCGGGTACTGGATCAGTTACATACTCTTACACAAATTAGTTACACTGCAATTTAAACTTGCCGTGCCAAGATGTTCCAGCGTAGGTGTGGGCACTGAGTTCAAATAAGAATGGCATGAAGTTATGGAGTTTTAATTGTTTTTAGAAATTCAGTTATTAATCTTCATGTTTGAAAGTTTTTCAGTGTGTAAATACATCCTTCCCGCTTCTTTCCAAACTTTGTTCAACCTGTTTCTGTGAGTGGCGCCGTCACAGCATGTCTTTAAGACGGCTGCTACACTAGACGTTCCTCAGAATCAACGTGCTGTCATTGAATTCCTGTGCTGTGAAAACGAGACAGTGGAAAACATCCATAAGAGGTTGAAAAAGGTATGTGGAAATGATTCTGTCGATCGCAGTACAGTTCGTCGGTGGGCAATCAGGTTACGTGTTGAAAGGGGGCACGGCAATATTGATGATTGTCCTCGCAACGGCTGGCCTCGTACTGCACACTCTCCAGACAATGTGCAAAGTGTTACCGAATTCTGATGCATATGTGACAATGAAGATTAGATTAATACTTGTTCCATAGATCATATATACGACATTTAGTAATGATGTGGAATGTGTCAGTCTAGTAAATGTTGTCTACACTTGACAGCCAATATTTTAAGTATTTTTTATTACATCTTTTGTTTTTATTGTTTTTTATTTATTTATTATTTTTTTAATTTTTAAAAATTAATTTTTTAGTTTTATCTTAAAAATCATCTACATTGTAGGAGGAGTTGCCATTCAGAAATTCCTTTAATTTCTTTTTAAATACTAGTTGGCTATCTGTCAGACTTTTGATGCTACTTGGTTAGTGACCAAGACTTTTGTGGCAGCATGATTCACCCCTTTCTGAGCCAAAGTTAGATTTAACCTTGAATAGTGAATATCATCCTTTCTTCTAGTGTTGTAGCTATGCACGCTGCTATTACTTTCGAATTGGCTCGGATTGTTAACAACAAATTTCATGAGTGACTATATGTATTGTGAAGCTACAGGAAAGATCCCTAGATTCCTAGATAAAAGTGTGCAGAATGCTCTTGGATGGGTTCCAGCTATTATTCTGATTACACGATTTTGTACAATGAATACTTTTAACTCAATGTTGAATTGCCCCAGAACATGATCCCATATGGAAGCAATGAATGAAAATAGTCGCAGTAAGCTTATTTACTGAGATGTATATCACCAAATTTTGCAATGACTCTGATAAGTAGCTGAACTCAAACTTTTCAGGAGATTTTCAGTATGTTTCTTCGAATTCAATCCCTCGTGAATTTTTCCATAAGGCTGTAAGAAGTGAGATGGGGCGGTAGTTGTTGACATCCAACGTATTCCCTTTTTTATGCAAAGGTTTAACGATAGAATATTTCAGTCTATCCGGGAAAATACCCTGTTTTAAAGATTTATTACAAATATGACTTAGAATCCTATTTATCTCGCGGGAACAAGTTTTTTAATACCCTGCTGGAAATACCGTCAATTCCATATGACCGTTTACTCTTGACAGAGTTTAATATTTTCCAAATTTCTGAAGGGAAGGTGGATGGAATTAGATTGTATCAAATTGTGTGGGTATGGCCCCTTCCATTAATTGCCTTGCTCCTTCCAATGAACACTTAGATCCTATTTTCTCTACAATATTTTAAAAGTAATAATTAAAAATGTTTTGAACTTCTGACTTTATTAACAAAGTTTTCATTTGTTTTGATGGCAATACCCTCTTCCTCTGCTTTTGGTTGCCCTGTCTCCCTTTTAATAATATTCCAAATTGTTTTAATTTTATTATCAGAGGAGCTAATCTCAGACATGATGCACATGCGTCTTGATTTTTTTAATAACTTTTCTTAACTTAGCACAGTAGCTGTTATATTTTTTTTTTGTTATTACTCTTTTCGGTTAGAAGATTTTTTTTCCTTTACTAAATTTTACTAATTTCTTGGGGAAACAGTTATCAAATACCCTTTCAAATGTATCGTGAAATAAGTTATATTTTAAATTAATATCATGTTCCTTGTAAACTTCATCCCAGTCTAACTGCTGTAGACTTTCTTTGAAATTTGTAATTGTTAAGGCATTAATCGAGCGCACAATTCTGGAGGAGTGTTTGGAATTACTGAACGGAGCTATGTCATATACTGTTACTAGCTGTGCGCCATGATCGGAAAGACCATTCTCAATGTGACAAGCATTTATGTTGTTAAGCTTATGTTGGTCTATAAGAATGTTATCTATCAATGTACTGCTGTCCTTTACTACCAGAGTTGGAAAATCAATAACAGATATCAGACTGAATGAGCCAAGTAAGACTTCCAGGTCTTTCTTCCTATTACACTCTTTTCAATGTTGATTCATTGAATCACCACATATAATAATTTGCTTCCTCCTATCTGACATAGCACAACAAGGCATAGATGTTTTCCAGATATAACTGAATGTTTTCTGAAAGGAACCTATATACTCTTAAAATTATAAGGTAATCATCATTGACTTTCAGCTGGCAGGCACATGCTTCAATATGCTGCTCTACACAAAACTTTTTTGTTTCTACATCTAGTTCAAGCTCGACTCAGTAGTGTTCGAGCACTTCGGCAAAAGCAGGATGTTTTGCTGTTGCACAGCAATGCACTGGCACATGTCAGTCAAAAGAACATGGAAGGAAAAAAAAGAGAGAAAAAAAAAGAAAGAAAACTTCTGGTGGACAACACTGAAACGCCCACCTTACAGTCCTGACCTGGCTCCATGTGACTATCACCTCTTTGGGAAACTGAAAGACACTCTTCGTGGAACACGGTTTGAAGATGAATCTCTTGTGCACGCTGCCAAACGGTGGCTCCAACGTGTTCCTCGAGACATTTTACCGTGCAGGTACACAGGCGATGGTTCCAAGATGGAGTAAGGCAGTTGAGAGGGATGGGGATTATATGCAGAAATGAAAATATCGTTCTTAAAGTATGTATCTACAAACTGTAAAACTTTCAAAAAGGTAGAATAAAAACTGTATTAAAAATAGTGTACATTTCTTTTGGAGTGACCCTGGACTGTTTTGGAAAGTCAAGATATCATCGGAGCCCAAGGGAACAGGTCCAATCAGACCGGCCGCCGGGGCGAAAGGGAGCGTCTGTTCTTCAGTGTGTATTTCACGTTTCGGCAAAGCGTGCCCCACGTGACCATCAGTGAAGCTCGTGCTTGGTGGCTGGGTTCTTCCGATTCTCCATAGGTGTTGTACTCTCATCAACAGAACGAAGCCACCAAGGAATGTGGATAGAATGGGCACGTACCAGGAACCTGCATTTGCAAACTGTAGGCACGCGGTACGGCCCGTGAGTTGCCAGGTCAGGCCAGTCAGGCCGAGCAAAACACGCATTACTATGGAGTCTAGGGGGAAGGCGTCACCCTCATATTACGTTACTATTTACTCAAAAATGTAAACACGATAGCCGATATGGTTTGGACACCCCTGTCCTTTTACAATATAGCCACCCAATCAGAACACGACGTCTACCTTTTCCTGGACCGTGCGGAGAACTGAGTGCCGCGGTGTGGTTTGTTGGAGCATGCGGTCTGCGCTGGTGCGGAGCGAGGTGGCTCCATCAGCCAGTAGCAGCAAAGCGAGGCGGCTGCGGCAATCTGTGCCTCGCCGCTCGCTCTCTCTCTCTCTCTCTCTCTCTCTCTCTCTCTCTCTCTCTCTCTCTCTATCGCAATTACGAGCGGCGAATAAAACCTCGGCCCACCGCTAATGAAATGCGCCTTATGGGCCCACGGAGCTATCAGAGCTGCCTCCGTGCCGCGTCTGCAAGGAGGCGCCCCCCACACGCAATGTACATTACACCGCGGCACACGGCCGCCTCAGACGCCCCGTTTTATCTCGGCTATTTACGCCACACAAATTTTGACACCGCTTTTTATACACGCGAAACTAGTATTACCACCTGGCGTACCTGCTGTCTGTGTCGCGGTAATTATTGAAGCTTTTAATGCAAATTTATTAAATAAAATTATGAAAATCGTATTCGCAAACAAAGCAGCTGCAGACAGGTGTGAAATTTACCGAACCATATGGTTAAGTAGTCATGGTTCGATAATACTAATGGGAATTATTTACCGATGAATGGGGAAAAAATGGTAAGAACCGATCTCGGGGAAGATCAGTTTGGATTTTGGAGAAATAAAGCAGCTCGTGTCAATACTCACCTAACGACTTAGGTTAGTAGACAAGTAAGGAAAGACAGACCTACATTTTTAGCATTGCTGGTTCCTTCGAGAAAATGACCAAATAAAACTTATTTTCAGTTACATTATTATACTACGTTTTCAGCTGTCGTAGATTCAAAGACAGCTTTCCAGAATGCCTATTGTAAAATTCTTTCCAATCTCGAAGGCATCCGACGTAAAATATAGGGAACAGAAGGTTGTTTCCAACCAGGCTTAATAACAGGAACCACTATATTGTCCCTCCACTGCAAGAAGAAAACCCCTTGAAGCCAAATGCCGTTAAATACCCATTTGTGAGGGGCTGAGATGTTTGAGAAGTTGATTATGGATGGAATCAGGTCCAGGTGCAGAATCATGAGAAGAAAGGGGGCCAGACCTAGTTCCCATTCCGTGAAGGGTTTGTTACAAGATTCCTCCTGGTGAGTGTTGAAACAAATTTGAGGCTTCAGACTGTTGCTTCTTGAGACGAAGAGCCACCGGGTGGGAAGCTGTTACCGATGCCTTCGCAAAGTCAGCCGCAAGGTGCTCTGCGAGAACCAATGGATCAGTACAGACCCCATCTGGTAAGGCAAGGTCAGGGATTGAAGACAGGATCCCTTGTACCCTTGTCACGAATGTAGGCTGTGCTCCGCTCCATCCAAGGTTGTCAGCGGCCAAGGAGGAGAGGAAACGTTCCCAGCACACTCGCTTGTTCTGTTTATGTAACAAGCCTTGGCACAAAGACGTTTAAAGTTGACAAGGGCAGTAAGGGACGAATGGCACTTAAGGTGTTGCAAGGCTTGACGGCGCTCACAAATCCTCGAAGCAATAGTTTCATTCCATCACAGAACAAGGCGGCGACGAGGAGGACATGTCGACTGAGGGACAGCAATGCTAGCAGCTCGAGTGATCGCATTACACATATCACTGATGACATCATCTATACAGTCAGACGGTGATGGTGTGACAACCACCTGTGATGTATACAAAGGATAATCAGCATGACGTAATATCCAACGATGTATCTTGTCCCTCGTACAATGTGAGGGGAGTGAAAGAATCAATGGAAAGTGGTCACTGTCGCAAAGGTCGTCATGCGGTGACCACCAAAAAAAAAAAAAAAAAGGGGGGGAAAAGAGAGGTGGGAAGAAGTGAGTGCAAGTTCAATTGGGTCATTTTGCTGGGAGGACAAAAATGGTGCCTCCAGGACTACTGGAGGGGTCTTGTCCTGCGACTTTCTTTTTTTCCCCCTCTTCTCCTTTTCTATTTCTCTTACAGGACAGGAAAGACAGGTTCCAGAGAGAGAACTGGAGTCTCTAAGGTCTGGCACTGACAAGGATCAAGAGCTGTATGAGAAACGAGCCCCTCTGTTCACATACATAGGTTGCATAGTTTTTAACAATAGGTCTTTCCAAGTTGTTGTTGTTTGGATGTTTTAGGGGGACAAAACTACGGAGGTCATCAGTCCCTCATTCCATCATTAGGCGTCACAACAAATGGCGTGAATGCGCAAAGGAGCCTAGAGTGGAGAACAACTAGGGGGGTGGGGGGGAAGATCCCCCGAGTCAGTTAAAGGACAACAAAGACGGCAAGAGACAACTAAAACAATGACAATCACACAGTATAACTGAGCAACGACAAGAAATAAAATGTAAAAACCGACGTCTGTGGTTGACCGACCGTGAGACTAAAAAACAGGAAAAGTCAGCTACACGGAAACAAAGGAAAACCTCCAATCGGAGGTCATGACAGGACGGAAACAGACACAGACTGAAGAAAAGCTTTCAATGGAGCGGTAAAAACCACTGTCCCGAATAAAACTTAAAACAGTATCAGCCGTTGTGGCATCGTCACTTAAAACATGTGATAAAAGTGCAGGGAAATAAACTCCACCGCAGAGGGGCTAAAACAGGGCATTCTACTAAGATGTGCGCCACCGTCAGGCGGCCGCCACAGCGACACACAGGCGGTTCCTCGCCACGAAGGAGATTGCCGTGAGTCAGCCATGTATGGCTAATGCGTAGCCGGCACAGGTCTATGGAGTCCCGGCGGCAGGCCCGCATAGAAGAACGCCACACAGCCGATAGACCTTAGTTTGTTGGCTGTTGCCAGGCTATGCCACTCAGCATCACAAAGCCGATTTACCCGTTGGCTTAACAATGAATGGAAATCCAAGGCTGGGAGGCCGATCTCAAGAATGGATGCACTGACAGCCTGCTTGGCAAGCCAGTCAACACGTTCATTGCCCGGGATACCCACGTGGCCTAGAGACCAGATAAAAGTCAGTGACCGCCCAGACCGTTCAATAGCACGAAGCGTCTCCTGTATGGCCAAGACCAGGGGAGACCGCGGGTAACATTGGTGCAGCGCTTTAAGGCAGCTCAGGGAGTCGCTGCAAATAAGAAAAGACTCACCTGAGCAGGACCGAATATGCACGAGAGCTGTGTGAATGGCCACCAGCTCTGCAGTGTAAACACTGCAGCCATTCGGCAGAGAGAGCTGTTCCACACGGTCACCATGGAGATAAGCATATCCCACGTGGCCATCAACCAGACAACCATCGGTGTACAGCAGGTCATACCCAGGGAACTCTGCTACGACAGCCGAGAACTGACGGCAGGCGCCACTACTGGAACTGAGTCTTTGGGCCCACGGGCCAAGTCCAGCCGTGTAGACTGTCTTGGCAAACACCACGGGGGTGTACGTGCACGGACCCGATAGGGAGATGGAAGGGGAGAAGACTCGAGCTCCTGCAGGAGGGACCGAACTCTAAAGGCAATCGTATGACCTGATCTAGGGCATTGCTGATGAGGGTGGACGACCACACCAGACAAGTGGAGACGATGGTTCAGGTGGCCTGGGGAGCAATATACATAGACTGTGTAAGCTGCGAGGAGGTGTTGGCAGCATATCTCCAAAGGTGGGACCCCAGCCTCCAAAAATAATCTGTTCACTGGGCTGGTGCGGAAGGCACCCGTAGCGGTGCGAACCCCTTAATTGTGATTGGCGTCCAGTAGGTGCAGTGCCGAAGGTGCCGCACACCCATAAGCATTGCTCCCAAAATCGAAACGGGACTGGACTGCACCAGTGCTATGTAAAGCCTCAACAGTTTCGAGCGGTCAGCACCCCAGGTTGTATGACCCAGATGTTGGAGAAGGTTGAGGTGGCGCCAGCACTTCCGTTTCAGCTGACGGATGTGGGGGAGCCATGTCAGCCGTGCGTCAAAGACCAGTCCTAAAAACCGATGAGTTACTACTACGGTAAGAAGTTCGTCATTAAGATAAAGTTCAGGGTGCGGGTGGTCAGTCCAACGCATCACTCTTGTCTTGGTGGCAGAAAACTGAAAGCCCAGTTCTGCGTCCTCCGAATAGCACCTTGCAACCTGCGCTCCGGCGAAGAGCCCATTGAACATCATCCGATGGGACGCAAAACGTAGCCAGGCGAGGCAAAAGAGCTGCTGCCTTGGGTGCTATGTCTGCGGTCTCATTCCCGGGCACTCCCACGTGGCCAGGGACCCACAGGGAAGAAACGTTACAGCTGTCATCTGCTAGCAACTGGAGGGAGCGTTGGATCCGATGCACGAGAGAATGGTTCGAGAAAGGGTCCTTAAGAATCTGCAGGGCACTAAGGGAGTCCGAACATATGGCACAGAAAGGTTGGCGGTGGCGGCAGGTATAAAAGACGGCCTGGTGGAGGGCAAAAAGCTCAGCCGTGAAATTCGAGCACCGGTCAGGGAGATTTTATTGAAAACGGTTGTCGCCGACGACGAAGGCAGATCCGACACCGGCAGTGCTCTTGGAACCATCAGTGTAAATAAATATGGCATTATCGAACCGCGAACGGAGTTCGACAAGCCTCGAGCGGTATACCAAATCCGGAGTGCTCTCCTTGGGGAGCGAACTAAGTTCAAGGTGAGTGAGAACATTGGCCTGATGCCACGGTGGCAATGGGCTTTCACTCAACCAAAGGGTGGAAGGAAGGTAAAATCGAGCCGCTGTAGCAGGCGGCGATACCTAACTCCAGGTGGAAGCAAGGCAATCGAAGACAACTGATATTGGCGATCGAGTGAGTCGTCAAAAAATAATCGGTAAGATGGATGGTTGGGCATCGACCACAGGCGGCATGCGTACCGACACAAGAGTGTCACGTCGAGTGGTCAAGGGTAATACAGCAGCCTCGGCATACAGACTTTCAACAGGGCTGGTATAAAATGCACCGGTCCCAAGACGTAAACCCCGATGGTGGGTAGAGTTGAGACGGCGGAGAATCTACGGCCGTGCAGAAGAGTATACAAGGATTCCGTAGTCGAGCTTCGACTGAACAATGGCCTGGTAAAGGTGAAGCAGGACGGTACGATCCGCTCCCCATGACGTGCCACTGAGGACACGAAGAACGTTAAGGGATCGGGCACAACGGGCAGCCAGGTAGGACACGTGTGTGGACCAGCAAAGTTTCCGATCCAACATGAGTCCCAAGAATTTCGTAGTGTCCACGAAAGGGAGAGCAACAGGGCCGAGACGTAGAGAAGGTGGAAGAAATTCCTTGTATCTCCAAAAATTGATACACACAGTTTTCTCAGTGGAGAATCGGAAGCCATTTGCGATGCTCCAGGAATATAGACGGTCAAGACAGCGTTGGAGAGAACGCTCCAAGAGACACGTCCGCTGGGCGCTGCAATAAATTGCGAAATCGTCAACAAAAAGGGATCCGGAGACGTCGACTGAAAGGCAATCTACGATCGGATTGATTGCAATGGCAAAGACCGCCACACTCAAGACGGAGCCCTGTGGTACCCCATTCTCCAGGCAAGAGGTATCTGACAAAACAGAGCCCACCCGTACCCGGAACTTGCGATCCGCCAAAAACGCTTGAATGAAAAGAGGGAGGCGGCCCCGAAGGCCCCAAGTGTGCAATGTGCGGAGAATGCCCGCGCTCCAACAGGTATTGTATGCCTTCTCCAAGTCGAAGAACACTGCTACTGATTGACGCTTCTTTACAAAGTTGTTCATAATGAAGGTCGACAACGTAACGAGGTGATCAGCAGCAGAGCGGTGTCGACGGAAACCGGATTGGATATTAGTCAGGAGGCGGCGGGATTCGACGAGGCAGACCAACCGAACGTTTACCATGCGTTCCATTACCTTACAGACGCAGCTCGTCAGAGAAATGGGACGATAACTGGAAGGAAGATGTTTGACCTTCCCTGATTTGGGGATGGGGACAACAATGGCTTCACGCCAACTTGTGGGAACATGACCTTCAGTCCATATGCGATTGTAGGTACTAAGAAGAAAGCACTTGCCCGCAGGAGAGAGGTTTTTCAGCATCTCAATATGAATGGAAACGGACCCAGGAGCAGAAGATCGGGGCAGGGCGAGACCACGGTCTAGCTACTGCATGGTGAAGGCGACGTTATAATTTTCACGATTTAAAGACTGGAAAGAAGGCGGCCGTGCCTCCTCTACCTGTTTGCGAGGGAGAAAGGCAGGGTGGTAATGAGCAGAGCTCGAAACCTCCGCAAAGAAACGGCCCAATGCGTTGGAAACATCAGCGGGGTCCACGAGGACTGTGTTCTCTACGGTCAGGCCAGGAATCGGGGAGGGGACCTTGCTGCCGGATATACGGCGTAGGCCACGTCCAAACAACCGTGGAGGGAGTAAAACGGTTAAAAGAACTAGTAAAAGCAGTCCAGCAAGCTTTCTTGCTGTCGTTTAAGATACGACGTTGCGCTCTCATACGTTTATAATTGATGCAATTCTCCAATGTTGGGTGGCGGCGGAAGGTGCGTAAAGCACGGCGCCGGGCTCTGAGCGCGTCGCGACAGGCTGCAGTCCACCAAGGGACCTGGACACGACGTGGAGAAGAGGATGTACGAGGTATGGAACGTCCAGCAGCGGTGAGAATAACCTCTCTGAGGTAGTCGACCTGACTGTCACAGTTGGGAAAATTCTGATCATGAAAAACAGCCAGGGAAGAATAAAACCCCCAGTCGGCTTTAGAAATGTTCTAACTGGTGGGACGAGGAGATGGGGAATGATGCAGGAAGTGGATGATACAAGGGAAATGGTCACTCGAGTACGTGTCAGAAAGTGCATACCACTCAAACCGACCGGCAAGCTGAGGAGTGCATATTGCGAGGTCTATATGGGAGTAGGTGTGTGTTGTGTCTGAAAGGATGGTCGGTGCACCGGTGTTGAGGCAAACAAGATCGAGGTGTTGGAGAAGGTCCACCAAAAGGGAGCCTCTCGGACAAGGTGCCGGAGAGCTCCATAGGGGGTGGTGAGCATTAAAGTCGCCTACCAACACAAAAGGTGAAGGGAGCTGGTCAACAAGGTGTAGCACATCTGCCCTAGTAAGGGCAGATGACGATGGCGAATAGATATTACAGAGGGAAAAGGTAAATGTGGATAAAGTGATGCGGACGGCAACTGCCTGTAGGTGAGTATGCAATGAAATGGGATGGAAATAGACGTCGTCTCGAAGGAGCATCAGAACCCCTCCATGGCCTGGGATACCTTCCACGGGTGGCAGGTCTAACCGCAGAGGTAGTGTGGAAAGTCTGCACGATCACGTGGACGCAACTTAGTTTCCTAGAGGCAGACGAGAAGCGGGCAGTGCAATCGAAGGAGTAGTTTTAACTCCTCCCGATTAGAACGAATGCCGCGAATGTTCCATTGAAGGAGCGCCATGATAAAAATGAGAGAAGAAATAAGGATAAAAACCAACTAGCAAGCGGGGTCACCTCGACGGCCGCTGAGGACCGGATTTCGAGGGAGCACTGCTATCGCTGTCCAGAGGCAAAGAGTCGTGGTCCATAGGTTCGACCGACGCGCCTGCCACCTCCCTGAGTTGATCAGGAGGGGCAGTTTCCACCGCCGGTAGAGGGCCGGGTGCCCGGCAGACGGAGCGACCCGGTGAAACAGAAGACGGCCGAAGCCGTCAACTGTTGGACGGCGTGATGGATGGGTCACGCCTCAGCGGGGAAGGAGAGGAACTCTTTCTTGTCAGCTCTTCTGGAAGAGTGACGGCGGGAAGAGGCAGTTGACGGTTGGGAAGCCTGAGAACGCAGAAAATCCTCACGGACGGGTTCCATTTTCAAGGTCCGGGCATCTTGTTTAGGTGCCTGCGGTTTACTAGAGTTTGACGAAGACTGTACCCTAGAAGCAGCAGGAGGAAGCGGTAACGTGGAACGGGCAATCTTCGGGCTGGCGGATCGCACAACTGTGTCAGCGAAAGTGAAGTCACAAGTCCGGGTACTGGAATCCTTGGTAGGTCGAGTTGAGGTGACGACCTTACTGTATGTACCCGCTGGGAGGACAGTGGGCTTTCGACTCACCAACAACTTTCGACCGGCAGATGTCGATACCTTCTCCGTAACCTGAATTTGCTGGATTACCTTCTCATCCTTGTATACAGGGCAGTCGCGAGAGGAAGCCGCATGGTCAGCGTTGCAGTTTAGGCAGTGAGGGGACGGAGGTGGGCAATCCCCCTCATGGGCGTCCCTACCACAAGTGACACACTTTGCTGCATTTGGGCAATGTTCACGGGTATGGTTGTACCTGTGGCATTGAAAACAGCGCGTTGGGTTAGGCACATAAGGGCGGACGGAGATGACTTCATACCCTGCTTTGACCTTCGACGGGAGGTCAACTCTGTCGAACGTCAAAAACACAGTACGAGTCGGTGTCAGATGGTTATCGAACTTTTTCATGACCCTATGGACGGCTGTCACACCCTGGTCGGACATATACGATTGGATGTCTTCATCAGACAACCCGTCAAGGGATCTCGTGAAGACTACCCCCCGTGACGAGTTGAGTGTGCGATGTGCTTCCACCTTGACAGGAAACGTGTGTAACAGTGTACTTCGGAGTAGTTTCTGAGCTTGGAAGGCACTTTCCACTTCCAGCAACAATGTGCCATTGCGCTGACGTGAACAGGTTTTAACAGGGCCAGCAATTGCATCTACACCTTTCTGTATAACGAAAGGATTGACAGAATTGAAATCCTTTCCGTCGGTATGAGAGACGACAAGAAATTTAGGTACATTAGGCAGAGTCTTTTTTGCTGAGGCGAGTCTAACTTACGTTTTTGGGTCAACGTCACTAAAGAAGAGAAGGAAGTCATCGCGGAAGTGTCCCCGTGATTACCGGCATCTCCGATGGCGCGCTCCTTCCTAGTGGGGGCCCTCTCCGAGGGCTTACCCGCCTTCGGTCATTGTTCATACCTCAGGTCACACCTCCCGAGAACTGACGGAGGGACCAATCGGCACGTTCGGAAGGTACCAGCTCGGGTAATCACCCCTCCCTGGGCCTGGCCTTTACCAGGGGGTACGTACGTGCCCTACTTGTCTACCCGGGGCGGGGAATTACGCGTTACCCCGTCACCTGCTACGCATGATAATGCGTGGGTCGGCCTTCAGACACGCACAGGGAGGAAAGAAGAAGAGTAGAGGAAGTGAAGAGAAAGAAGGAAAGAAGTGTCTCAAACGCCGAGGCGGAGACTAATGAGGAGGAGAAGAAGGCTAGGAGAGTACAAGAAGAGAGACAGAAAAAAAGGGTATGAAAGGAAGGAACGAAGGAAGAAAAACGACAAGAACCACCGTAGCTCACGAAATATGCCCGTCTCCGGGCGAAGGCAGAAACCGGGAGGGAAAGTGAAGCAGCCTGGGGCAGAAGAAAGGCTGCTCCGGCTCGGGGCCCCGTGCGCGCCACACACGTACCCACAAAAGAACTGTGGTCCCCCTGGGGGGATGGGGCACAAGGTGCCTTGGACATTGTCCAAGACTGGTGCAGAAAACAGGATCTGGGGGTTAGTCCTAAGAAGACTGTTGTTGTACCATTCACAAGGAAACGTAGCCAACACTCAATTTGGAATCTAAAGCTTTTCAATGAAGCGCTACCTGTGAAGGGGACAGTGAAATATCTAGGGGTTACCCTAGATGAGAAACTGACATGGACCTCTCACATCAGGAATATTTGCTCCAAGGCAAAAGGTACTTTAGTAAGTACCAGGAGATCTTGTGGCAAAAATTGGGACCTGAGCCCCAAGGGTATGCACTGGATATACACCACAGTGATTAGACCCAGGATAACCTATGGGGCAGTCGTGTGGTGGAAGAGGGTAGAACAGCAGGTTGCTGCTAAGGAGCTTGGTAAGGTGCAGAGACTAGCCTGCTTAGCCATAACAGGTGGAATTAGCAGCACACTAACTGCTGGGATGGAAACCATGCTGGATATGCTCCCATTACACCTTTGGGTCAAGATGGAGGCGGCAGCTGGTGCCTACAGACTCAAATCTGGCAACAACTGGAACTCTTTGGGATATCCAGAATCGCACACTAAAATAGTGAGTGAGGTAAATATAGGAAAGGTTGGGGAAATGCCAACCGACTGTATAATAACCCCATACTGCTTCAACAAGCCTTTCAGTGTAACAATTGGAAGTAGGGAGCAGTGGGAGAAAATAGTTCGACACCGTAGCATCTACATCTATTCAGACAGCCAGGCAGCCCTGAGATCACTGGCAGCTCCTACAACAAGGTCTGAAATTGTTGCAGAATGTCACAGGGTTCTGGTGGAGCTAGGGGAAAGCAATAGAGTAAACCTATTTTGGGTCCCTGGCCACTCGGGGATCAGTGGCAACGAACATGCCGACAGATCAGCCCGGATGGGGGCAGGGGCTCCATTTATTGTACCGGAACCTGTCCTGACAATCACCAAGGCAATGATCAAATTGGAGCTACGTAAATGGCCCAGACGACAGCATGTAGAATATTGGACCAAAGTCCATCAACAAAAACATGGCGAGGTAATTATGCCAAAGCCATGTTTTAAAAGAACCTCTGCAATCCTGGGACTGAACAGGAGAGAGATTAAACTCATGGTTGGATTGCTGACAGGCCATGGGAATTTCAAAAAACACCTACGTGCAATGGGAATAACAGAAGGGGACCCTAAATGTAGGACCTGTGATGACGGTGATAAAACTGCATCACATCTAATCTTAGAATGCATTGCATTGGATAGTAAAAGGCACAGAACATTTGGGACAACCGACCCGAAGAAATTGTGTCTAGTAAAGAACTGGTAAAGGGACTCCTTGCACTGTTCAAGGGCATTGGTTGGCTTTACTAGACATACAGGGAGCGATACCGCACAATAAACTTAGTTTCGGTGCGGGCAGTGGCGGGTTATACCAAGACTGTTTTGGCTTCCCTGAAAGAATCAAATCAAATCAGGCCTCGAGTCTCCAGAATCCAACACAACCGCCGACTGACCATCCGCTCCAACAGTTTGCATGGAACGTTAGTCAGGTTAATGGGCCGATAGCTATCCAAGGAAAGAGGATGGCCGGCCGCGATGGCCGTGGGGACTGAGGCGCTTCAGTCACGGTCTGCACGGCCACTGCGTTCGGGGGTTCGAATCCCCCCTCGGTCATGGATATTTGTGACGTCCTAGTTCGTAAGTAGTTCATAAGTAGTTTGTAAGTTTAGGGACTGATGACCCCATAGTTAAGTCCCATAGGCTATACAAGAATTTAAAAATTTTTTGAAAGAGGATGTTTATCTGGTTTAAGCACCAGAATGATGATACTCTCCCACCACTGTGACGGGAAAACATCATCACACCAAATGCGGTTATAAACTGTTAGAAGATTACGCCGGCTGTCTGCGGAGAGGTGCTTCAGCATTTGGCTATGGATGCAATCAGGCCCAGGCGCCGTGTCAGGACATTCTTGAAGAGCACTGAGAAGCTCCCACTCAATAAAGGGAGTGTTGAAAGATTGAGAGCGGCGGGTACGAAAGGAGAGAGACTGGAGATCTACCCTATCCTTTACTGTATGGAAGGCCGGTGGATAATTTGCAGAGGCTAAGGCGCGGGCATAATGCTCAGCAAACATCTCTTCAAGTGTGGCCGGGTCCGTACATAGAATTCCATTTGTGGAGATTCCAGGTATTCCCGCTGGTGACTGTAATCCCTTTAACCGCCTGATTGTATCCCAGACCTGTGAGGCAGAGGTACCTGTCCCGATAGTGGAGACGTACCTCTCCCAGCACTCTTGTTTCCGTCTTCTTATTAACTGGTGAGCACGAGCGCGAAGCCATTTAAAATTGATGAGATGCTCCTGAGAGGGGTGACGCTTATAGCGCTGTAAGGCCCGCTTACAATCTCTAATAGCCTCAGCTATTTCCGGTGACCACCACGGCACTGTCTTACGCCGTGGGCACCCTGTGGAGCATGGAATTGCAGCTTTTGCAGCAGAAACAGTGGTGTGAGTTACGCCCTCGACCACCACATCGGTAGTATCGAGTGGGGGAGGTCGTACAATAGCAGTGGACATGTTATCTTCCCAGTGGGAGTGACAAAAAAGACGAAAATGGTCACTGCCACAAAGATCGTCGTGGGCTCTCCAGTGGACAGATGGTGGAAGGCTAAGGCTGCAGATCAATAAATCAATGGCTGAAAACGTGCCATGCGCCACACTAAAGTGTGTGGGGGCACCAGTATTTAAGAGGCACAGGTCGAGTAGAGAAAGTAAAGACTCGACTACTCTGCCCCGGCCAGAAAGTGTACTATCATCCCACAATGGGTTATGAGCGTTGAAGTCGCCCAATAATGGCGGGGGGAGTTGCGATACAAGTGCAGCCAAATCATTCAAACAGAGATCACCATCTGGAGGGAGATAAAGGCTGCAGACGGTAAACTCTTGTGTTGTCCTTACCCTGACAGTCACTTCTTCTAGTGGTGTATGAAGGGGCACTGGTTCACTATGAACAGAAGTAAGGACAGACATAGACACACACACACACACACACACACACACACACACACACACACACACACACACACACACACACACACACACACACACACACACACAACCTGTGACCCTGTTATATGAGCTATGTAACCGCGAAGGGCTGGGGTCAACACTGCACGTTTCCTGTAAGGCAATCCAGAAAGCAGGTGTTATTCATAAAAGGTGTCGTAGCTCAGCCAGATGGGGAAAGAAACTGCCACAGTTCCACCAGAGAATGATGCTGTCTGATTACTGGGAAGACCTGAAGATTACAACTCAGCGTCACTCAAATCTGCTGACTGCCTGTTTTATGGCTCAGCATCCATCATTTCTGGGATGTCCCCGACGGCGGGGTCGTCCAGAGACGTTAGAATCTCCACCTCGTCCCCAGAGGTCGAGGTGGAGTGGTGAGGTGGCTCGGGAGTCACCGTGGTATCCTTCATGTCGTCATTTTCAACTTTTTTCCTCCCATCCTTCTTGTCCCTCAGGGGCTTCGCCGGCAGGGCTGGCTTCTCAGACTCAGCCACAGGGACTGAGGAGGAGCATGAGGCCCTGCGTCCAGCAGCTTTCGATTTTGCCAGCTGCTGGCGTGTGTCGGAAGCGGCATGGGCGAAACCCTCGGTAGGGAGTGTCCCAAGGGAACCCTTGGAACGAGGGGTGCTGGAGAAGGTAGTTGTTTCTCCAGCAGAAGGGTGGAGGTTGCTCCCAAAGCAGAAGAAGGGAGTCCCCCAACTACCTTGGGGGCAGATGTAGGTTTGCGGCCCTGGGGTCCCACAGAAAAAGAATGAGTAGAGAAAATCGGTGTCGCCACAGATGATGCTGATGATGTAATTGCCACAAAAGAAGTCGTCATGGCTACTGGGTGTAAGCGCTCGTATTTCTTTTCCGCCTCTGTATAGGTCAACCGGTCCAAGGTCTTATATTCAATGATTTTTCTTTCTTTCCAGAGCATAGGGCATTGTGATGTGCAGGGAGGATGCTCCTAGCCACAGTTCACGCAGATAGGCGGCGGAGTACATGGAGCGTCCAGGTGGGCTGGATGTCCACAATCCTGGCAAGTGGCGCTGGAAGGGCAACGGAACGACATATGCCCAAACTTCCAGCACTGGAAGCATCTCATAGGTGGGGGGATGTAGGGTTTCACATCACACCGGTAGCACATCACCTTCACCTTCTCCGGCAGTGTATCACCCTCAAAGGCTACGATGAAGGCACCGGTGGCAACCTTATTGTCTTTAGACCCACGATTGATGCGCTGGATGAAGTGAACATCTCGCCATTCGAGGTTTTCGCGCAGCTCATCAGATTGTAAGAGGAGATCCCGCCCTTGACGAGATTGAGGGACTTATGTCGCGCAATGTTGACAGCGATATCTCCCAGCTTATCGCAAGCAAGCAACGCCCGCAACTGGACTGCGGATGCGGTGAGAATCAACACAGAGCCATTACGCATCTTGGAGAGGGACTCCACATTTCCAAACTTTTCCTCCAGATGGTCTGCAAAGAACTGAGGCTTCACTGTAGTAAATGACTCCCCATCAGTCCTTGTACATACTAAATATCTAGGCGAATACGGCTCATTTCTGGTAGCAGCCCTGCGTTCCTCCCAGGGCGTGGCCAAGGAAGGGAACGACGTGGGGTCATAAGAAATGGCATTAAACTTCCCACGCTTTGAGACGACGGTTATACGTCCACCAACGTTATTGTTTCATTTTGTTCCCACGAGAAGCTAGGGATATAAAGGTCCACCCAGACAGAGCCCCGCTTGCCTGGGTAAGCCTTATACAACTGAGGTGCGGCAGGTTCCTCAGAGGTTGCTCGCTAGCCGCTGTTCAACCTCAACAGCCATGCACGTCCGCGGCACGTAGCACACCTTGAGATTGAGGGGTGTTTTATAGAGGTTTGTACCATCCTCGCGACCCGGGCGATGAAGCCAAGATCCACGGGCTCTGAAACGTACAACGTTCCACCGTCGCGCCGAACGATGGTCGTTGAAGCACGCACAGAGCTTACGGTGTAGCTGACTGTTGGCGCGACACAGCCCACAGCGCGTGACCCCGGGTTCGCCAAGCCCGTACTCAGCAAATTAATGCTGAATCCCTGAGGGGACTTCCATAGGAATCAAGCGAGGAACCAAGTTCTTGAATGAAAGTTTTCAAATAACTAATTTATTACAAGAATTTCTGCCAAGCCCGTGCTGAACGAACAGTGTAACCTGCTTATGATCAAATTCCACTGAATAAATATAAATTTTGTTCCCCAATAAAACTCTATACAGTTATTTCAAAAATTTGCCGTTTGCGGTAATAGACTGCGGAATATGCCACGCGGATTTAGAAATGTTTATAAAAACACAGTTCACATGAAGTCTGAGTTTTTACTTCTTAGTACTTGATGAAAGATAACTTTCGAATAAACAGCAATCTCCACGGTTTTGGTTTAAAGCGAAATCAATACGTCTTTGAGCACATCTTGACAAGTATGTTCATAGCCGAGCTCCGACTCCCCTCTCAAGTAGAAAAAGCGTTTTTCTTGTAGAAAGCACGTGCTAATTATTTTACATCCCACTGGCTGATAAACCGACACTGACTGACCAATTTACATATGGGTTCAACGTAACTTCCTTCTATACTTCACATTCACTCCTTATTAACGCTAATATTTAACGCCCATTCAATCAGTAATTAATAACATACGTAACATTTACAAAGATGAAGTCTGATAAACTTATGTTTGTATGGCATTATGAATGACTATACGCTGGTGACATATGATAGACACTGCAGCAAATCTTTGCATTTAAGCTTCAGACAGGCAATCTGTCATGTCGGCCTACCTACCGGTGTCCGACGGCATAAGTGACGTAAGTCACTAAGCCTCAATAGCCTTGGTTGACAACGAGACATATGGAAAGTTCCTTTGGTGAAAGACCCTCCTGGCTTAAAGTAACAATGCAGGTATGACTAAACTTCAGAATTTACTTTCGAGCCGTGGGACAACTACAGTTAACGCAAGCAGCATACTGCGTTCCTGGCGTTAGGCCTTTCCCACTCCGCCGCATTGTCACTGCCGATGCATATTTGTTTACATCTTTGGTTGAATGAGATACATGGACAATATAAGGAAGTGATGCAATACACTAATTCAACTTAAGTTTCGGGAGACCCTGGGACAAACATGACGCAGTACTTCCAATATTTAATTTCTTATACCGGGTGATCAAAAAGTCAGTATAAATTTGAAAACTTAATAAATCACGGAGTAATGTAGATAGAGTGGTAAAAATTGACACATGCTTGGAACGACATAGAGTTTTATTAGCACCAATGTCGATATGGCGCTTCATCTGATCAGAAAAGCAGTAATTAGCGTAAAAAAATTAAGACAAATTAAGGATGATGTTCTTCACAGGAAATGCTCAATATGTTCACTATCATTTCTCAACAATAGCTGTAGTCGAGGAATAATGTTGTGAAAAGCTCTGTAAAGCAGGTCAGGAGTTGTTGTGAGGCATTGGCGTCGGATGTTGTTCTTCAGCATCCCTAGAGATGTAGGTCGATCACGACACACTTGCGACTTCAGGTAACCCCAAAGCCAATAATCACACGGACTGAGGTCTGGGGACCTGGGAGACCAAGCATGACGAAAGTGGGGGCTGAGCACACGATCATCACCAAACGACGCGCGCTAGTGATCTTTCACGCATCTAGCAATATGGGGTGGGGCGCCATCCTGCATAAAAACCGTACTTTCTAGCAGGTGTATATCAGCCAGGCTGGGGATGATGCGATTCTGTAACATATCTGCGTACCTCTCACCCGTCACGGTAGCCGTCACTGACGTTTTGCTGTCCAGCGCTATCTCTCGGACATTTTTTGAACTTAGTTTTTTTCCGATTCTAATAAAAGCCCATTCCCAGCATATGTGTCAATTTATTACCTCTCTACTTACAATATTCCATGATTAATTAATTTTTCCAAATTTATACTTTTTGATCATCCGGTACATACGAGGAACTAATTTAGTTCCATAAGATTGCCCATTCTATGTCCTGTTCTTACCCAGTATCCAATTTACGGTCCTTACTATTCAGTGTAATTGCCAAATGACATTTTGACCATAGCTGTTAATTAACATGTCACAGTGTCATTTTGCAATTATCTTACAGTTGTTAAGCCGCACCTGTTCGATCGGACAAACCACGGTATGCTTGTACGATTAAACGATGTGCACGAATTCCATTAATAGGAATTTGAAAGTTACACAAAATCGAACGTGTGGCAGTTTTGTGTGTAAACGGTACGATGACCGGTGTAACTTGTTCTAGAATAGCTTATCTACACAGCGAATATCACCGGAGTCCCTAGAAAGATGCTCCTAGCCGCCGGTCTTTCGCGTTCGAATCTGGAGGGAGCTAGCACGCTCTTACGGGCTCAAACGGCGTCTCCGCGCCCTCCCGCCAGAAAAAAAAACTGTTACGTGAACTCTGCTCGAGTGCGTGGTGTAGGCTCGGCGCACGCGTCTAACGACGTCTCGGCGGCGGCTAACAACCCTCCTTTGTGGCCGCTGGCGGTTCTAATTAAATCTGGCTAATCAAATTAGCGCTGATTACGCCTCCCACGGGTCGAGCACCTGCAGCGCCACGGCCGCTCTCCAACAGCCGCCAAGAGGGGCCGCTGGCTCTCCAGGTGCTCCTTGCCCCTTTACCAGTTACCCTCCTGCATAAACATATGGCCTGTTTGTGGTTTTGTTGACAGTCTTAATTACTGATAAAGCTTTTCACATTTAAAGCAAATAAACGCATTACACCATATTTCGCAAGGTAACAATATGTAGTGGAGAATGGCGTAGCTACCACAGGACCAAGCGGGGCAGTGCCGAAGTGGCCCAGGTCCCCCAAAGCTCAAAAGGTCCCTCGTCCTCCAACGATGTTCGAATTTTCTTTTGTATTGTTTGCTGTCATACGTCGCTGTGTAACGGCTACGATCTACGTTAACAAGCTAAGGTGGGTGGGGAAGACTTATGCAATAAAACACTATTGTAATTTCGCATAAGCTCCTCCAACGCATATACCCCTCTCTTACGATTTTTCATAATTTATAAAATTATTTTATTAATATCGCCCATGATTAAATCTGGCTAATCAATCGCTCCTTTCTAGACGGCCTTCAAATAGCTTGACAATGGACAACAATAAGCACAGTGGTACTACCACGCCGGCCGCGGTGGCCGAAGGGACTGAGGCGCTCCAGTCACGGTCTGCGCGGCCACTATGGTCGGGGGTTCTAATCCCCCCTCGGGCATGGTTATTTGTGCCGTCCGTAGTTTGTAAGTTTAGGGACTGATGACCCCGTAGTTAAGTCCCATAAGCTCTACAAACATTTGAAAATTTTTGTTACTACCACGAACGAATATTTCCATTGTCTTAACATACCATAAATATGAAACGTTAAGTTGCAGACATTTCTAGGTCAGTTTGCCACAAGTCGTCATAATGGCGACATGTTCAAACTACATGGCAAAATTTAAAATCAACGTGTTGCCTTACGCTGATACAAACGGAGTGAAAACTGCAGGAAGTCATTTCTCCTTCGATCCTAATTCAGTACGATACTGGTGGTAACAAAAAGAAACTCGTGGCTGCAAATGCTAGCTCCAAATCTTTTCGTGGGCCTAAAACAGGGAAATGTCCTGAAATTGTATAAACGCATTGTAACAACTTTGAACGAAAGACTCCGCATCGAGCAGGCTGGATTCTGTCTGCAACGCAGCTGCTGTGATCAAGTGCTGGGGCTCTATCAACACACAGTGTGGATATGAAGACAGACTTTAAACAGCTGTTTTATTTAAGTGCCACATACGATACAGTGTGGGGACACGGTCTACTATGCAAGATTGAGATCTTCCCATGCCAAACTTAGTAATTTATACAAAGTGGAATGCTCAGTAATAGAGCTTTTGAAGTCTGTCTAGGAGAAGGTTCTGAATTGGCTTCATTGGTCTTCAGTCTCTACACAAAAGATCTACCGATCTGCTACGTTGATGACATGGATTTGGCTGTGCAAAATGGAAGCTTCGAATAGTGTGAAAACAGTCTCAACAAAGATCTCAGAACAATGGAAAAATACTCAGAAGCTGGAGATTATCTCTCTGTCTTTGCTGGGTTGGTGATTAGAGTGTCTTGTTGGTCACACAGGTGAAATACTGTAACTTCTATGTTAGTTTTGCTGAAAGAAAAACCACAACCCAATGTACCTTGGCATCAGACTGGACAGATCACCTACATTCAAATCTCACTTAACAGAAACAGCAGCTAAGATACGAACAAGAAACATCATTCAAAAGCAAATTCTAGTTGTGGAGCTGTTGCACGTACTGTTAAGATCGCTACAGGATACATCAGTGATAAAAGATGAGTACCACAGACCTGTTTGGCTTTACAGGAAGCCATACATCCAAAATGGACACCGAGCTAAATAACACCATGAGGATCATATCTGGGACCATAAAAACGATACCACTGCTCTGGCTCTCCATTCTCTGCAATGTAGCTCCACCACATCTCAGACGGCAAGCTGCGTTTGCCGGAAATTATATTCCATTCATTAACAATTTTTATCTCCATATTCACCAAAACATTACTCCAAACAATCGTCGCCTGAGATCCAGAAGATCACCATGGATAACAGCTCAAAATCTTGTATCCACCACCTGTAAAAATAATAGGTCCAATTCTAGCATAGCCAGGAGTCTTAGGGAAACATCACCTGGCAGAAATGTACTTAGTACAGACCTGCCAAGAACAACATGGGTCACACTCAACAGACCTACACAGGTAATGGCAGACGTGGTGAGATTGCTCTTCAGATGTGGCATGCGAGATACTCCCAGTGTGACTGGCCATCCTGAACAAACGATCCATCACATCATTCTGGAATGCACAAATGTGCATTCACGGGAACTGTTTGAGAACTGTATGAAGCCTCCCCTACAGCCGTAGAGTGTATAGAAAAGCTGGACATACAACTTTCATATAATTTTGGAATTTGTCTGTATGCTTGCTAAATTGTAAGTTTGATTTCAAATGTCATTGTATATTGATATATGTATGTATGTATGTATGTATGTATGTAAATCATTTGTACTTGATAACCACATACGCTAAATAAAATAATTAAATCCTGAAATTGATGGTGTAATTGTTTATGTCAATGAAATTTGGAATTACACTTGTGCTGTCTTTTATAAAACGTTTCAAAACAAAGCTCATGAGATACAGACTAGTCAATAAATGCATTGTAGAGTGCATGCAATATGCGAGAATTTTTGACCATGACTATTTGGGATGTTAGGAGGTGAACTTACTAAAAGTCCTCGCCTCTTGAGGGAGAGGTGTGAGCTAAGGCGGGGACGGGGGTTAAAAGTACCATTTTTTTCTTCGATTATATCTATAAAACGGTCCGCTTTAGGAAAAAATGTTATTTTTTTCTGTGGTTTTAGGGCGCACAAGTTATATGGTCATTAGCGCCCAGCCAAGAACTTAGATTCGCTATGATCTCAAAGAAAAAAGGTGACTGTCAGAACAAAAACAAGAGGCTAAAAACGAAAGATAAAAGACAATTAAAAGCGTTAAATATCCTTGGATAAGTTGGCCAAGTTGATAAAACGTAAAACTCAAGCAGCTGCTCGTGTGTAATCAGCTAAAATTTCCTCCAGAGTAGACGGCAAGTGAAGGGCTACACGGAGACGATTAAAATCAACACAAGTCAGTAAAACATGTCGCACTGTCAGCAGTTCACCGCAGGAGCACAGCGGTGCAGGGTCGGCGGAGAGCAAGTGACGGTGGCTGAAACGGCAGTGACCGATCCGCAACCGGGCCAGGATGACCACCTCTCGCCGAGAGGGGCGTGAGGAGGTCCTCCAAGCGGTCGGGATCAGCTTTACAGTTTTCAATTTATTGTTGTACATTGAAAACCACGCACTGTGCCATTGCGACACGATACTCTGGCGAAGAGTCCGTTGACCATCGTCCGATGGGACGCAAAAGGTAGCCATGCGAGGCAAAATAGCTGCGGCCTTGGCTGCTATGTCGGCGGTCTCATTCCCGGGCACTCCCACGTGGCCAGGGACCCACAGGAAAGAAACGTGACAGCTGTCATCTGCTAGCAACTGGAGGGAGCGTTGGATCCGATATACGAGAGGATGGTTCGAGAAAGGGTCCTTAAGACTCTGCAGGGCACTAAGGGAGTCCGAACGTATGGCATAGAAAGGTTCGCGGTGGCGGCAGGTGTACAAAACGGCCTGGTGGAGGGCAAAAAGCTCAGCCGTGAAATTCTAGCACCGGTCAGGGAGCTTGTATTGGAACCGGTTGTCCCCGACGAGGAAGGCAGATCCGACACCGGCAGTGCTCTTGGAACCATCAGTGTAAATAAATATGGCATTATCGAACTGCGAACAGAGTTCGACAAACCTCGAGCGGTATACCAAATCCGGAGTGCTCTCCTTTGGGAGCGAACTAAGTTCAAGGTGAGTGTGAACCTGGGCCTGATGCCACGGTGGTATTGGGCTATCGCTCAACCGAATGGTGGAAGGAAGGGTTAAATCGAGCCGCTGTAGCAGGCGGCGAAACCGAACTCCAGGTGGAAGCAAGGCAATCGCAGACAACTGATATTGGCGATCGAGTGAATCGTCAAAAAATAATCGGTAAGATGGATGGTTGGGCATCGACCGCAGGCGGCGTGCGTACCGACAAGAGTATGTCACGCTGAGTGGTCAAGGGTAATACAGCAGCCTCGGCATACAGACTTTCAACAGGGCTAGTATAAAATGCACCGGTCGCAAGACGTAAACCCCGATGGTGGATAGAGTTGAGACGGCGGAGAATCGACGGCCGTGCAGAAGAGTATACAAGGCTTCCGTAGTCGAGCTTCGACTGAACAATGGCCTGGTAAAGGTGAAGCAGGACAGTACGATCCGCTCCCCATGACGTGCCACTGAGGACACGAAGAACATTAAGGGATCGGGTACAACGGGCAGCCAGGTAGGACACGTGTGTGGACCAGCAAAGTTTCCGATCCAACATGAGTCCCAAGAATTTCGTAGTCTCCACGAAAGGGAGAGCAACAGGGCCGAGACGTAGAGAAGGTGGAAGAAATTCCTTGTATCTCCAAAAATTGATACACACAGTTTTCTCAGTGGAGAATCGGAAGCCGTTTGCGATGCTCCAGGAATATAGACGGTTAAGACAGCGTTGAAGAGAACGCTCCAAGAGACAAGTCCGCTGGGCGCTACAAAAAATGCGAAATCGTCAACAAAAAGAGATCCGGATACGTCGGCTGAAAGGCAATCTACGATCGTATTGATTGCAATGGCAAAGAGCGCCACACTCAAGACGTAGCCCTGTGGTACCCCATTCTCCTGGCAAAAGGTATCTGACAAAACAGAGCCCACCCGTATCCGGAACTTGCGATCCGGCAAAAACGCTTGCATGAAAAGAGGAAGGCGGCCCCGAAGGCCCCATGTGTGCAATGTGCGGAGAATGCCCGCTCTCCAACAGGTATCGTATGCCTTCTCCAAGTCGAAGAACACTGCTACTGTTTGACGCTTCTTTAGAAAGTTGTTCATAATGAAGGTCGACAACGTAACGAGGTGATCAGCAGCAGAGCGGTGTCGACGAAAACGGCATTGGACATTTGTTAGGAGGCGGCGAGATTCGAGGAGCCAGACCAACCGAGCGTTAACCATGCGTTCCATCACCTTATAGACGCAGCTCGTTAGATTGTTGTTGTTGTTGTCGTTGGATTTTTGAAGGGACGAAACAACAACGGTCATCAGTCCCATGTTGCGTTCTGAGAGATAAAACAGTGTGTTAGGTCTTCCTAAGGAAACGCATTAACAGGTCAAAAAGTAAAAATCATTGGTAGATACGGGGAGAGGATACAGGTAAAAACAAAAAAGAAACCACAACACCATTAAATCACATGATAAAAACCAGCTGCGCGAATAAAATCTAAAACACCATCAACCATAGCAGCATCGTCTGCTAGCGTAAAAGAAAGCGCAACTGGCAAATTAAAAGATTGTAGCAGGGCAACAAAAAGTGTACAATCCACCAGAATGTGGACCACTGTCAAGGGGGCGCCACAGTCACACTGTGGTGCGTCCACTCACCGAAGAAGGTGGCCATGCGTCAGCCATGTGTGGCCGATTCGTAGGCGACAGAACAACAGATGCCCTACGAGACGTCCGCAGTGACCACCGAGCGACCAGACCGAACTAGCCTGGAAAGAGACTCTTGTACGGATCGCACCAAAGGGTGTTTCGGGCAACATTTGGCGAGGGCTTGCAAACCACTAAGGGAGACAGAACAGATGACCAGAGACTCCTCAGGCACCCTCTGAGATGTTCAAGTGCCCGATACATGGCAACTAGTTCCACTGTGAACACGCTACTTCCACAGGGCAGTGAATGCTGTTCAGTATGCTCACCATGGACGTATGCATAGCCAGTACGGCCGTCGACCACCGAACCATCCGTGTACACGACGTCCGCGCCACAGAACGACTCTAAAACCGCCTGAAACTGGCGATGGAGACTCAGTGGCGCTACAGAGGCTTTTGATACATGCGCCAAGTCCAGCCGAAGCTGTGGACGTGAAAGTGACCAGGGAGCGATGCGGTAAGGCCTGTGAAAAGCAGGAGGGATAGGAAGGGACTCAAGAGACGACAGGACGGAACGAACACGGACTGCGATCGGAAGACCCGACCTCGGTCGTCGTCGTGGAGACGGGAGTGCAGCAGCTGGAAAAAGAAACCTGCGATTCGGATGGTGCGCTATTGCATGAACATGGGCGGCATAGGAGGATAACAGCTGCTGCCGGCGAAATCGCAGGGGAAGGACTCCAGCTTCAGCTAGTAGGCTTGCCACTGGACTTGTCCGAAAGGCCCCTGTCGCTAAACGGACGCCACTATGGAGTACTGGGTCCAAGGCCTGCAATGCAGATGGGGCTGCTGAACCATACACAAAGCTCCCGTAATCTAAGCGCGATTGAATCAGCGCCCTGTAGAGCTGCAAAAGAGTTGTACGAGCGGCTCCCCAACTACTGTGGCTTAGGCAGCGTAGAATATTGAGGTACCGCATGCACTTCTGCTTGAGCTAGCGAAGATGGGGCACCCCAAGTGAGCCGGCTGTCGAAGAGCATGCCAAGAAATCGGTGAGTCTCTTCGACACGAAGAAGTTCATCATATAAATATAACTCTGGGTCCAAATGGACAGCGCGATGATGGCAGAAGTGCATAACCCGGGTTTTAGATGGAGAAAACTGGAACCCATGGGTTGAGGCCCACTACTGCGCTTTGTGAATGGCTCCCTGGAGACGCCTTTCAGCTATCCCAATGCTAGTTGAGCTGAAGTATAGGCAGAAGTCATCGGCGAACAAGGAGGAAGAAACCGATGACCCCACTGCCTCAGCAAGTCCATTGATGGCAATTAAAAATAGGGGTACACTAAGGACAGAGCCCTGTGGGACACCGTTCTCCTGGACGCGAGAGTTTCTGAGGGAAATACCAACCCGTACCCAAAAAGACCGGAAAGAAAGAAAGTTCTGAATAAAAACCGGCAGCGGACCTCTCAAGCTGCAACCGTGAAGTGTAGCCAGAATGTGGTGGCGCCAAGTGGTATCGTAAGCCTTTCTGAGGTAAAAAAGACGGCAACAAGGTGCTCACGCCTGCTAAATGCCGTACTAATGGCGGACTCCAGAGCCACTAAGTTGTCAACAGTGGAGCGGCCTTGGCAGAAACCCCCTTGACGTGGGGACAACAGACCCCGTTGTTCAAGAATCCACATAAGCCGCCGGCTCACCATACGTTCGAATAGCTTGCACAGAACGTTGGTGAGGCTGATTGGGCGGTAACTATCAGCCACCTGTGGATCAGCACCAGGTTTGATCACTGGAAGAACGATACTTTCTCGCCACTGTGACGGGAAAGCCCTCTCCACCCATAAACGGTTAAACAGGGCGAGAAGCTGGTGCTGAAACTCCACAGAAAGGTGCCGAATGAACTGGCTGTGGATCCTGTTCGGACCTGGAGAGGTATCGGGGCATGCAGCAAGGGCAGTGTCAAATTCCCATTCACTAAAAGCAGAGTTGTAAGATTCTGTTCGACGTGTGTGAAACGACAGCAGTCGCTGTTCAACACGCTCCTTCAGTGCACGGATGTCCGCACTGTATTCGCATGTTGCAGAGGTGTGAGCATAATGCTCGGCCATGCGTTCTCCGATGGAAGTCTGGTCGGTGCATAGGGTACCCCGGATGCGTAGGCTGGGAATCGCTGCCGGTGGACGGTACCCAAATAGGCGCCTAACCTGGGACCACACCCGAGATGCTGAGGCGCGACGGCCGATGCTGGCGACATACGTCTCCCAACAGTCCCGTTTACCCTGCCGGATGAGCTTTCGAGCCCGGGCCCAGAGCTGTTAAAAAGTTATAAGGTTTACTAGAGTGGGGTGTCAACGATGGTGCTGGAGCGCCCGACGACTATCCTGGATGGCCTCAGCGATTTCCGGCGTCCATCAGGGCACAGACTTACGACGTGGGGAGACAGACGTGGTAGGAATGGTTGCCTCAGCAGCGGAAACTATCGAACTGGTGACCTGGTGAACCGCAATGTCCAAGTCGGCTGGCAGTGGAACGGGAACCGTAGCAGCTGAGGTAAGTGGTTCCAATCAGCTCGACTGAGAGACCATCGAGATGGACAGCCTCCAGGTTGAAAAGCGAGGAGCGTCAAGAGAACAGGAAAATGGTCGCTGTTGCAAAGGTCATCATGGACCCTCCACTGGAAGTGCAGGAGTAGGCTCGGGGTACAAACAGAGAGATCAATTGTGGAATATGTGCCTCGAGCCACGCAAAAATGCGTGGGTGCACCAGTGTTTAGCAGGCAATTTTATTGCTGCGATAAAAGCGTCTCTTTGTGCCTATCGTTGCCTGTTGTCTGCACTCCACCCCACAAGTGATGGTGGGCATTGAAGTCCCCTAGAAGCAGAAATGGAGGGGAAAGTTGTGCCACCAGGGCAGCAAGGTCAGTAAACGATACCATCTCGTCTGGAGGAAGGTAAAGAGAACAGATTGTCCGTTCTTGCATATCACGGATGTGAACAGCCACCGCCTCAAGAGTCGTGTGGAGAGGCACAGCGGCACTGGGGACAGTGGCAAGGACATAGATGCATACACCTCCAGAGACCCTGTCATACATGGTACGGTTTTTGTAATAGCCTCCATAGCCACGAAGGGCTGGGGTCCTATTAGCAGGAAACCAGGTTTCCTGCAGGGCTACACAAAATGCTGGGAAGCAGCACAACAATTGCTGCAATTCTGGCAGGTGGCAGAAGAAGCCACCACAGTTCCATTGGAGGATCATAGAGCCTCCTGGTCGCTGAGACATGCTGCTTTCGACGGTGTAGGAGGGTTGGCAGTTCTTCCTTCTGTTGCCGATTTTTGAAGCAGATCCTCAACGTCCATAGCTTCTAAAGACTCGGCAATGGCCAAGTCTTTTTGGGACGCAAGGATCTCTATTTCGTCCTCAGATGAAGAGGAATGTTTTGGTGGCACGGTAGCCACCACAGAATCTTTGGTTCTATTCTTGGTCTTTTGTTTTTCCTCTCGTGAGGTTCTTTAGGCTTCTCATGCCGGGAGGGCTTCGCGGAGCAATCCTCAGGAACTGAGGATGCCTGTGCGGCCCTGCAACCAGCAGTAGGTGGCTCCTTCAGCCACCTACTGGTATCCACAGGAGAAGCCTGTGAAGGAAGGGATCCGAGGGAGCCCTTCCTTGTGAGAGGAGCCAGAGATAGCTGTTGAGTCTCTGGCTCAGGGGTGGGGACTGAGGGCCCCACAGGCGGAGATGGTGGTGCTCCCAAAGTACGGACCTCGGGGGCAACGGAGGATGAGGTACCCCCAAACACCATAGGGGCAGATGTGGGCGGTTTGGGCGAAGGGCCCACTGTGGAAGACGAGGCAGTGGAGAGCGGTACCAGAGATGGCAGAGGCAGTTGTGATGCAACTGTGGCATAAGGTGTCTTCATGGTCACAGGATGGAGCTTGGCATACTTTTTCTGGGCCTCTGAGTATCATAACCGGTCCAGGGTATTATATTCCATAATTTTTCGTTCTTTATGAAGAACCGTACAGTCCGGCGAACAAGGAGAGTGATGCTGCTTGCAGTTAACACATACTGGAGGAGGGACACAAGGGGCATCCGGATGTGAGGCACGTCCGCACTCCCGACATGTAGGGTAACCATCACATCGGGAGGATATGTGCCTAAGCCTCCAGCATTTGGAGCAGCGCATAGGGGGAGGAACGTAGGGTTTTACGTCACACCGGTATATCATTACCTTGACGTCTCCGGCAATGAATCACCTTCGAAAGCCAAGAAACGCACCGGTGGCTACACTATGGTCCTTCGGACCCCTATGAACACGACGGATAAAATGAACTCCACGCCTCTCTAGGTTCTGCCTTAACTGGTCATCAGACTGCAATAAAAGGTACTTGTGAAATATAATTCCCTGGACCATGTTCAGACTCTTGTGGGGAGTAATGCTAACGGAGACATCACCTAGCTTGTCTCAGCCAAGCAGTGCCTGAGACTGGGCTGGGGACAATGTCGTTATAAGTACAGACCCAGATCTCATCTTAGACATGCCATCTACTTCCCCAAACTTGTGGATAAGGTTTTCCACAAAAAAACAGAGGCTTCGTGGTCGTAAACGATTCGCCGTCTGTCCTTGAGCATACCAGATAACGGGGGGCATAAGCCTCACCTTGCTGACGAGCCCTGCGTTCTTCCCATGGTGTGGCCATGGAAGGAAACGCTTGGGGGGTCATATGTCGCAGCATTAAATTCTGTTCGCCCACGCTTAGAGACGCCGGTTTTGCGTCCAGCAACGCCATTTTTTGCTCGCTTCATTCTCGTCCCACGAGCAGCTAGGGAACTAAAGGTCCACCCAGGCAGATCCCCGCTTGCCTGGGTAAGCCTTATACAACTGAGGTGCGGCAGGTTCCTCAGAGGTTGCTCGCTAGCGGCTGTTCAACCTTAACAGCCATGCATCTCCCGGCACGTAGCACACCTTGAGATTGAGGTTTTTCTTTTTTTTTTTTTTGTTTTTTTTTTTTTTTTATTATAGAGGTTTGTACCGTCCTCGCGACCCGGGCGATTAAGCCAAGATCCACGGGCTCTGAAACGTACAACCTTCCACCGTCGTGCCGAACGATGGTCATTGAGGCACGCACAGAGCTTACGGTGTAGCGTACTGTTGGCGCGACAGCCCACAGCTCAGGACCCCGAGTTCGCCAAGTCCGTACTCAGCAAATTAATGCTGAGCCACTGAGGGGAGCTCGTTAGGAAAAAATGGGGCGATAACTGGAAGGAAGATGTTTATCCTTCCCTGGTTTGGGGATGGTGACAACAATGGCTTCACGCCAACTTGTGTGAACATGACCTTTAGTCCATATGCGATTGTAGGTACTAAGAAGAAAACACTTGCCGCAGGAGAGAGGTTCTTCAGCATCTCAATATGAATGGAATCGGGCCCGGGAGCAGGAGATTGGGACAGGGCGAGAGCACGGTCTAGCTCCTGCATAGTGAAGGCGACATTATAAGTTTCACGATTAAAAGAGTGGAAAGAAGGCGGCCGCGCCTCCTCTATCTGTTTGCGAGGGAGAAAGGCAGGGTGGTAATGGGCATAGCTCGAAACCTCCAAAAAGAAACGGCCCAATGCGTTGGAAACTTCAGCGGGGTCCACGAGGACTGCGTTCTCCACCGTGAGGCCAGGAATCGGTGAGTGGACCTTCATGCCGGATAAACGGCGTAGGCCACCCCAAATAACCGTGGAGGGAGTGAAACGGTTAAAAGAACTAGTAAAAGCAGTCCACAAGCTTTTTTGCTGTCGTTTATGATACGACGACATTGCGCTCTCACACGTTTATAATTTATGCAATTCTCCGAATTTGGGTGGCGGCGGAAGGTGCGTAAAGGACGGCGCCGGGCTCAAAGCGCATCACGGTAGGCTGCAGTCCACCAAGGGACCTGGACACGACGTGGAGAAGAGGATATACGAGGTATGGAACGTTCGGCAGCGGTGAGAATAACCTGTGAGGTAGTCGACCTGGCTGTCACAGTTGGGAAAATTCTGATCGTGAAAAACAGCCATGGAAGAATAAAGCCCCCAGCTGGCTTTAGAAATGTTCCAGCTGGTGGGACGAGGAGATGGGGAATGATGCAGGAAGTGGATGATACAAGGGATATGGTCACGTGAGTACGTGTCAGAAAGTGCATACCACTCAAACCGACCGGCAAGCTGAGGAGTGCATATTGCGAGGTCTATATGGGAATAAGTGTGTGTTGTGTCTGAAAGGAAGGTCGGTGCACCAGTGTTGAGGCAGACGAGATTGAGGTGTTGTAGAAGGTCCACCAAAAGGTAGCCTCTCGGACAAGGTGCCGGAGAACCCCATAGGGGGTGGTGCGCATTGAAGTCTCCTACCAAAACGAAAGGTGAAGGGAGCTGGTCAATGAGGTGTAGCACATCTGCCCTAGTAAGGGCAGATGATGGCGAATAGATATTACAGTGGGAAAAGGTTAATGCGGATAGAGTGATGCGGGCGGCAACTGCCTGTAGGTGGGTATGCAATGAAATGGGATGGTAATAGACGTCGTCTCGAATGAACATCAGAACCCCTCCATGGGCTGGAGTACCTTCCACAGGTGGCAGGTCGAAACGCACAGAGGTGTAGTGCGGAAAGTCTGCACGATCACTTGGACGCAACTTAGTTTCTTGGAGACAGACTAGAAGCGGGCAGTGCAATCGAAGGAGTAGTTTTAATTCCTCCCGATTGGAACGAATGCCGCGAATATTCCATTGAAGGAGCGCCATGATAAAAAATGGGATAAGAAATGAGGATAAAAACGAACAAGCAAGCGGGGTCACCTCGACAGCCGCTGAGAACCGGATTTCGAGGGAGCACTGCTATCGCTATCTAGGGGCAAAGGGTCGTGGTCCATAGGTTCGACCGACGCGCCTGCCACCTACCTGAGTTGATCAGGATGGGCAGTTTCCACCGCCGATAAAGGGCCGGGAGCGGCAGACGGAGCGCCCCGGTGAAACAGAAGACGGCCGAGGCCGGCAACTGTTGGGCGGCGTGACGGATGTGTCACGCCGTGGTGGGGAAGGAGAGGAACTCTTTCTTGTTGGCTCTTCTGGAAGAGTGACGGTGAGAATAGGCAGTTGATGGTTGGGAAGCCTGAGAACGCAGAAAATCCTCACGGACGGGTTCCTTTTTCAAAGTCCGGGCATCTTGTTTAGGTGCCCGCGGTTTACTAGAGGTTGACGAAGACGGAACTTTAGAAGCAGCGGGAGGAAGAGGGGACGTGGAACGGGCAATCTTCGGGCTGGCGGATCACACAACTGTGTCAGCGAAAGTAAAATCACAAGTCTGGGTACTTGAATCCTTAGTAGGTCGAGTGGAGGTGAGGACCTTACTGTATGTGCCCGCTGGGAGGACAGTGGGCTTTCGGCTCGCCAACAACTTTCGAGCGACGTATGTTGATACCTTTTCCGAAACCCGAATTTGCTGGATGATTTTTTCATCCTTATATACAGGGCAGTCTCGAGAGGAAACGCATGGTCGCCGTTGCAGTTAATGTTGTTGTTGTTGTTGGTTTTTTTAAGGGGACTAAACAGCTAGCTGAGAGTCAACTGTCAATAAAGATAAAACAATGCCCTGAAAATGACACCGCACAAAAGGGCAGGTTAACAATAGACAAGCCACTGACAATACTAAACGTAGACACACAAAAGTAGTAAAAGTCACGAATAAAACTGGATATCAGAGTACCTTGGCTGGCTGATCACAAAGAAAAAGCAGGATGAGCCAGCCATACTGCACACACTAAGAACTCCTAAGGACGTGAAACGTTAAAAAGCTGGGTTGGTGGTGGCCTAAGATGTCAGGCCACAGCACCTATCGTTAGATCAAGTCATAGAAACCAGCAGCACGGATAAAACGTAAAACTGTGTTAGCCATAGAGGCGTCGTCACCTAAAACTATGGGTAGTGCGTCTGGAAGATTAAAAGAGTGCCGCAGGTTGGCTATAATCGGACAGTCCATCAAAAGATGGGCCACTGTCATTACAACACCACATCGACACACGGGCGGGGACTCACTGCGTAGGAGATACCCATGGGTCAACCACGTGTGCCCAATACGGAGGCGGCAGAGGACAACCGCCTCTCTGCGGATCGGACGCAGTGAAGACTTCCACAGGGCTGTGGACGCCTTCACTGCCTGAAGCTTGTTTGGCGCATTCGCCATAGCCCACTCGGCGCTCCAAGCCTCGCGCACCTTCCGGTGCAACACCAATTTCATATCAGGTTCCATGACGCCAATATTTAGCGGTGGCTCTATAGTGGCCTGCTTGGCTAAGCGATCTACTTGTTCATTCCCTGGGATGCCGACGTGGCCCGGGGTCCATACAAAGACCACAGAACGGCCAGATCGGCTTAGAGAGTGGACAGTATCTTGGATCGACCTTACCATTTGCTGGCGAGAAAAACAATGGTCGATTGCTTGTAAGCCACTCAGGGAGTCAGAGCAGATGACAAATTAACCCCCTGGGGCACGCTTTGAGGTGTTGCAGTGCCCTAAGAATGGCGACCAGTTCGGCAGAGAAAATGGAACTCTCACCTGGCAGAGAATGCTTTTCCACATGGTCGTCATGAAGAAATGCATACCCAGCATGGCCATCTACTACGGAACCATCTGTGTAGACGGGTTTTGCGGCATGGAACGAGTCTAGGAGTTGTAGAAACTCGTGGCGGAGATGTCTAGCGGAAACCGAGTCCTTTGACGTACAGGACAGATCCAGACGGAGCTGTAATAGAGGAATAGACCAAGGAGGTTTTCGAAAGGAATAGTGGAACATGGTAGGGGGTGGAGAGGATGCGAGGGACGAAAGAAGGGAACGAGCACGGACGGAGATCGGGTAACCCGACCTAGGCCATCGTGGAGGAATAGGAACCGCAGCGTCTGGAAAAATGAGTCTGCGGTTCGGATGGAGGGGTGAGGCCTGAACATGGGCTACATAAGAAGCCAGCAGGTGTTGCCTGCCGATCCGCAGCGGGAGGACTCCAGCTTCGACAAGGAGCCTTGTCACAGGGCTTGTGCGAAAAGCCCGTGTCGCCAAACGAACACCACAGTGTAAAACTGGGTCTATTGCCTGCAGTGCTGACGGCGCAGCCATAGTCTAGGCGCAACTGAATGAGGGCCTTGTAAAGTTGTAAGAGCGTTGGGCGTGAGGCTCCCCAAACAGTGTGGTGAGCCAGCGCAGGATGTTAAGTTGTCACTAGCAGTTTTGTTTTAACTGGCGTAGGTGCGGCACCCAGGTTAGACGGTCATCCAAAAACATACCTAAGAATCGGGTGTCTCTTCGACTTGTAGCAGGTCGCCAGCTAAGTAAAGTTCGGGTTCCGGGTATACTGCCCGACGTCGACAGAAATGCATCACACGGGTTTTGGATGCAGAAAATTGAAAACCGTGGGCAAACGCCCATGACTGTGCCTTCCGAATTGCGATCTGCAACCGCCGTTCAGCTACACCGATGCTGGAGGAGTTGTAATACATGCAGAAGTCATCGGCATACAAGGAAGTAGAAACCAATGACCCCGCAACCGCAGCAAGACCGTTTATGGCGATTAAGAATAAAGGAACACTAAGAACGGAACCTTGTGGGACTCCGTTCTCTTGACATTGAGGTGAGCTGAAACAAGAACCAACACGAACACGAAATGAACGCAACGCCAGGAAGTTCTTAATGAATGTAGGAAGTGAACCCCGTAAGCCCCAATCGTACAGCGTAGACAGAATATGATAGCGCCAGGTGGTGTCATACGCTTTCCGCAGGTCAAAAAAGACGGCAATCAGGTGTTCACAGCGAGAAAATGCTGTACGAATGGCCGACTCCAGCGACACGAGATTGTCGATAGCGGAGCGGCCTTGACGGAACCCACCCTGTTGAGGCGCCAAGAGTCCTTGGTCCTCGAGGATCCACATGATCCTCCGACTCACCATCCGTTCGAGGAGTTTACACGGAACGTTGGTGAGGCTGATTGGGCGGCAACTATCAGCCATTGTGGCTCAGCCCCAGACTTCATCACTGGGATGATAATGCTATCCCGCCATTGAAACGGGAAGACACCCTCAACCCAGAGACGATTCAGCAAAGAGAGAAGTTGGCGTTTAGAGTCTGCTGACAGATGTCGGAGGAACTGACTATGAATGCGGTTGGGTCCAGGGGAGGTATCTGGGCATGCAGCAAGGGCACTTTCCAACTCCCACTCAGTAAATGGGACGTTACATGGTTCACGACGTCGTGTTCGAAATGAAATTTGCTGGCTCTCTGCTCGCTCTTTAATGGACGAAAATATGCACTATGGACAGCAGTCTCCGATGTACGTGCAAAATGATCTGCCAGGTGCTCAGCGACGTCGACAGGGTCAGTACACAGCATACCCTGGACGCTGAGGCATGGAATTCCCGCCGGTGGGCGCTGCCCGAAGAGGCGTCGAACTTGCAACCACACCTTGGATGGAGAAACGCGAGAACCAATGGACGCGACATACTTATCCCACGAGGCTCTCTTACTATCTTGTATCAGTCGCCGGGCCCGTGCCCGGAGGCGTTTGAAGGCTACAAGATGTTCGACAGAAGGGTGACGTCGGTGGCGCTGTAGTGCTCGCCGACGTTCCCAGATGGCCTCAGCAATCTCTGGTGTCCACCAGGGCACCGATGGACGATGGAGCGCACCGGATGTTGTGGGAACTGAGTTTTTGGCTGCAGAAACGATGGTCTCTGACCTGCTGAACGGCGGCATCAACATCTGCAGGAAGCGGAGAGGAAATCGCAGCAGCTGAAGGGTAAGCTGGCCAGTCAGCCCTACGGAGGGACCAGCGAGGCGGATGGTCGGCAGGCGAACACCGTGGGAGCGACAGGAAGATCGGGAAATGGTCGCTGCCACACAGGTCGTCATGGACCCTCAAGGTGAGACGTGGAAGGAGGCTAGGGCTGCAGACGGACAGGTCTATGGCAGAAAACGTACCATGTGCTGTGCTAAAGTGGGTAGGAGCACCGGTGTTAAGGAGGCAGAGATTCTGCTCTGACAGGAGAGACTCACCATCCCTACCCCGGGCCGAGGTCTGTGTGCCACCCCACTGAGGGTGGTGGGTGTAGAAGTCCCTCAAAAGATGAAAGGGTAGCGGAAGTTGGGCGACCAAGGCAGCGAGGTCTGTGGGAGAGAAGGCATCATCTGGTGGAAGGTAGACAGAGCAGATGGTAAAATCTTGTACTACTCTGAGTCGAACAGCGAGTGCCTCTATAGACGTTTGAAGAGGCACAGCAGCACTGGGGACAGAGGCATGGACATAAACACAAACGCCGCCAGACACCCTGTCATAGATGCTTCGGTTTTTAAAAGAGCCCCGATAGCCACGGAGGGCTGGGGTCCTGTCGACGGGGAACCATGTTTCCTGCATCACTCGACAGATCGCAGGGAAGTGGCAGAGTAATTGTCGCAGCTCTGCCATATGACGGAAAAATCCGCCGCAATTCCACTGCAAGATTTCGTTTGCAGTCTGCTGAATAGCCATAATGTAAGAGATGAAACGGTCATTCAGCAGGGGCACCTGCTGCTAATTCCACAGAATCCGCAGGATCGAGAACCATGGGTTCTGGCAATCCTAGGAAGGCGAGATCATCAGGGGACGCAAGGATCTCCACCTCGTCTTCAGTGGCCGAAGAGGTGAGCGAGCGCTCCTTTCGAGCCACTGAAGGGTCCTTAATCTTTTCTTTCTTCTTTTTGGTATTCTTTGTTTTCTCCAGCTGGCCCTTTGGTGGTAAGGGGTGGGAGGACTTCCCAGAAGCGACATCAGGGACAGCCGAAGAGCTGGAAGCCCTTCGGTCATCGGTTGTTGGATCCTTTAGCCTAAGGCTAGGATCCCCTGGCGCACTCTGAGAATCCTTGGAAGGGAGAGTCCCGAGGGACCCCTTCCGAGCAAGAGGGGCCGGGGAAGACTTTATTCTCCGGCTGGGAAGTGGGGACAGATGTCCCCGATGGTGGGGGAGAAGTTGCTCCCACAGGTGGCGAGGGAGCGAGAGATGGAGATGGGCCCCCACCCGTCACAGAAGATTGACGGCCCTTAGGGCCCACAGGAGGAGACAACACTGATGGTTTCACTGGTCTCAAGGAAGCTGCTGTAATTGTGGCAAAAGACGTTTCCATACGGACAGGGTGAAGCCGCTCGTATTTCTTACGTGCCTCATAGAAGGTCAGTCGGTCCAAGGTCTTTATTTCCATAATTTTACGTTCCCGATGTAAAACTGAGCAGTTCGGCGAGCATGGCGGGTGATGTTGCCCACAGTTCACACATAGCGGAGGCGGGGTGCATGGGGCTTCCGGGTGAGGTGGCCGCCCACATTCCCTGCATGTTGGGCTGGAAGTACATCGGGACGACATAAGCCCGAACTTCCAGCACCGGAAACACCGCATAGGAGGGGGGGACATAGAGCTTGACTTCACACCGGTAGACCATTACTTTAACCTTCTCAGGCAGTGTATCGCCTTCGAAGGCCAAGATAAAAGCACCGGTGGCAACCCTACTTTCTTTAGGACCCCTGTACACCCGCCGGACGAAGTGGACACCTCGTCGCTGCAGGTATGCTCGCAGCTCGTCATCGGTCTGGGATAAAAGATTGCGATGATAGATAAGACCTTGGACCATATTTAATGATTTGTGGGGCGTGACACGCACCGGGATATCACCCAGCCTGTCGCAGGCAAGTAGTGCCCGCGACTGGGCCGAGGACGCCGCCTGTAACAGAACGGCCTCACTCCTCATCTTCTAAAATGATGCTACTTCACCAAACTTGTCTTCAATTGTGTCAACAAAAAACTGAGGCTTAGTAGAAGTGAAGGATTCGCCATCAGCACGCTCACAGACCAGATATTGAGGTGAGTATGGCTCAGATCTATTAAGTGCCCTTTGTTCCTCCCATGGGGTGGCAAGGGACGGAAACGTCTTAGGGTCATAAGTAGAGGCGTTAAACTCTGTCTTCCCACGCTTAGAGACGCCGTTTTCGCGACCGGCCACGCTTTCATTTGCTCGTTTCAGTTTCGTCCCAAGAACAGCTAGGGAAAAGAGGTCCACCCAGGCAGAGCCCCGCTTGCCTGGGAAAGCCTTATACAACTGAGGTGCGGCAGGTTCCTCAGAGGTTGCTCGCTAGCGGCTGTTCAACCTCAACAGCCATGCATCTCCTCGGCACGTAGCACACCTTGAGATTGAGGTTTTTTTTATAGAGGTTTGTACCGTCCTCCCGACCCGGGCGATTAAGCCAAGATCCCCGGGCTCTGAAACGTACAACGTTCCACCGTCGCGCCGAACGATGGTCGTTTAAGCACGCACAGAGCTTACGGTGTAGCGGACTGTTGGCGCGACACAGCCCACAGCTCAGGACCCTGGGTTTGCCAAGCCCGTACTCAGCAAATTAATGCTGAGCCCCTGACGGCCTTTGCAGTTAAGGCATTGAGGGGACGGAGGTGGGCAATCCCCCTCATGGGCGACCCTACCACAAGTGACACATTTTGCAGCATTTGGGCAAGATTGACGGGTATGGTTGTACCTATGGCATTGGAAACAGCGTGTTGGGTTTGGTATATAAGGGCGGACAGAGATAACTTCGTTCCCTACTTTGACCTTCGACGGGAGTTCAACTCTGTCGAACGTCAAAAAAACACAGTACGAGTCGGTGTCAGCTGGTCATCTACCTTTTTCATAACCCTATGGACGGCTGTTACACCCTGATCGTTTGTATGTCTTCGTCAGACAACTCGTCAAGGGATCTCGTAAAAACTTCCCCTCCGTGACGAGTTGAGTGTGCGGTGCGCTTCTACCTTGACTGGAAACGTGTGTAGCAGTGTTGTTCGTATCGGTTTTTGGGCCTGGAAGGCACTGTCCGCTTCCAGCAACAACGTGCCATGCGCTGACGCGAACAGGTTTTGACAGGGCCAGCAATTGCATCAACACCTTTCTGAATGACGAAAGGATTTACAGAATTGAAATCTTTACCATCAGTGCGAGAGACAACAAGGAATTTCGGCCGGCCGCGGGGACTGAGGCGCTCCAGTCACGGTTTGCACGGCCACTACGGTCGGGGGTTCGAATCCCCCCTCGGGCATGGATATTTGTGCCGTCCTAGTTCGTAAGTAGTTCATAAGTAGTTTGTAAGTTTAGGGACTGATGACCCCGTAGTTAAGTCCCATAAGCTTAACAAACATTTGAACTTTTTTTTTTTGAAGAAATTTCGTTAGATTAGGCACAGTCTTTTTTTGCTGAGGCGAATCTATCTTTCGTTTCTGGGTCAATGTCACTGAAGAAGAGAAGGAAGTCATCGTGGAGGTGTCCCCCGTGATTACCGGCGTCTCCGATGGCGCGCTCCTTCCTAGTGGGGGCCCTCTCTGAGGGCTTACCCGCCATAGGTGATTGTTCACACCTCAGGTCACACCTCCCTAGAACTGACGGAGGGACCAATCGGCATGTTCGCAAGGTACCAGCTCGGGTATTCAGTTACCTGCTACGCATGATAATTTCGTGGGTCGGCCTTCAGATACGCACAGGGAGTAAAGCAGAAGAATAGAGGTGGCGAAGAGAAAGAAGGAAAGAAGTGTCTCAAATGCCGAAGCGGAGACTAATGAGGAGGAGAAGAAGGCTAGGAGAGTACAGCAAGGAGAGGAAGACAGAAACAAAAGTTAGGAAAGGAAGGAACCAAGGAATAAGAGAAACGTCAACGAGAAAGACGCCAGTCTCCGGGTGAAGGCATAAACCGGGAGGGAAAGTGAAGCAGCCTGGAGCGGAAGAAAGGCTTCTTTGGCTTGGGGCCCCGTGCACGCCACACACGTACCCACAAAAGAGCTGTGGGGCCCCCCCTGGGGGGGTTATTAGCTCACGTATATACTTTTCAGATTCGCCGTTAATGAACAGTTTAGTGTTAGGTTCATATTTTTTCGAAGCTCACTGTTTATCAAACTTCTCTCTCCTCAGTCGTACTTACTTGGGAGATACAGTTCGTAGCCATTTTAAAAACCTATGTGACTGCTGCGAACGGATGGAGGCAGAGTTGGTGACTCTTCGCTCGCAGCTTCAGGCGGCGTTGGCTTCGCTGGCAACGCTTTAGACTGCGGTGGGTGGGTGCCGCTGTTGTGCGGCAATAGACGCGGGGGTGCAATAGATGTCCTGTGCGTCTGTTGTGCCCTCGGAACGGCCTGCGGCTGTAGCCAGCCCGCTCGCTGCCCGCGAGAGGGTCGCACCCCAATCCGTGATGAATTGGGAGGTCTCCTCAGCGCGTGTCAGGCGGCGTAAGACTTACCGGGGGACCGAAGTGGAGGCCTCCCCGGATAGTCTTGCAAACAGATTCGAGGTTCTGTCTGTGACAGATGATGTTCCTGACGCAGATGGTGTCACTTGCCCTGTACTCGCCTGCAAGATCCGGGCACTCACAGAGGGTGGATTTGTTAGTAGTTGGGAGCTCCAACTTTAGGCGGGTGATGGAGCCCCTTAGGGAAATGGCTGCTAGGAAGGGGAAGAAGTCCAATGCGCACTCCGTGTGTGTACCAGGGGGGGGGAGGCATTCCAGATGTGGAACGGGTCCTTCCGGATGCCATGAAGAGCACAGGGTGCAGTCAGCTGCAGGTGGTGGCTCATGTTTCATGTCAGGACCAATGATGTGTGTCGCTTTGGATTCGAAGAGATCCTCTCTGGTTTTGAGCGGCTATCAGAAAGTGGTAAAGACTGCCATTCTTGCTTTCAAATTGAAAGCGGAGCTCACCGTCTGCAGCATTGTCGACAGGACTGACTGTGGACCTCTGATTCAGACCCTCCACTCGGCACTCAACCAGAGGCTCAGACGGTTCTGCACCATGTGGGCTGCAGATTCCTCGACTTGCGCCAAAGGGTGGTGGGTTTTCGGGTCCCGCTAAATAAGTCAGGACTCCACTATACTCAGGAAGCTACTACACGGGTAGCAGAGGCTGTGTGCCGTGGACTGGGAGGTTTTTTTTTTAGGTTAGAGAGCCTTGGGAATACACAAAATGGGTTTCAGTCTCAGATAGGGTAGGTAAGGCACAGGAAGAAAGCCGGTCTAGAAACCAGTGGTATGACAGTTGTAAATTGTCGTAGCTGTAAGAGGAAAGTTCCAGAGCTCCAAGCGCTGATAGGAAGTACTGAGGCACAAATCGTTATACAAATCAGAAAGCTGGCTGACGCCTGAGATAAGTTTGGTCGAAATTTTTTTAAAGGGCCAAATGGTCTTCAGAAAGGATAAAATAAATAAAAAAGGAGGTGGCGTGTTTATTGCTGTTACTAACGGTTTATCCTGCAGCGAAATTGAGGCAAATACTTCCTGTGAGTTGGTATGGGCAGAGGTTATTCCTGATAACCGAAATAAAGTAATAATTGGATCTTTTTATCGGCCCCCTGACTCAGACGATGCGGTTGCATCACATTTCAAATAGGTATCCGAAGCATACTGTTACAATCGGTGGCGACTTTAATTTTCCCTCGATTTGTTGGCATAATTTCGTATACAAAACCGGCGGCAAATATGAAACATCGTCCGAACTAGTTCTGAATGCTTTTTCTGAAAACTACTTTGAACAGTTAGTTCATAAACCCACCAGAATAATAAGTGGTTGCGAAAATACCTTTGATCTCCTAGAAACAAATAATTGAGCTGGTAAAGAGTATCTAAACAGTTACAGGGATTTGCGAACATCGAGTTGTAGTAGCGAGACTAAATGTCGAAAATCCGAAATGCACCAAAAATAAACGAAAAATATATCTATTCAATAAAGCAGATAAAAATTTGCTTCACGCTTTCCTGAGTGATAGTCTCCAGTCTTTCAAAACTAAAAATGCGAGTGTAGATCAGTTGTGGCTTACTTTCAAAGACGTAATATCAGTAGCAATCGAGAGATTTATACCAAATGAATTAATAAAAGAGGGGGCTGATCCCTGTTGTACACAAAACAGTTCAGATTACTGTTGTAGAACTCGTGCAAAATTAAAAATCACAGAATCCACAAGACTGGCAATCTTTTACTGAAACTCGCAACCTAGCGCGGACTTCAATGCGAGAAGCCTATAGTAGTTACCATAACGAAATCCTGTCTCGTAATCTTGCAGAAAATCCAAAGAAAATCTAGTCATGTGTGAAGTACACTAGCGGCAAAACACAAACAACACCTTCACTACGCGATAGCAATGTTAATACTACTGATGACCGTACTGCTAAGGCAGAATTACTAAACACAGCTTTCCAAAATTCGTTCACTAAAGAAGACGAAGGGAACGCTCCAGTATTCAACAACAGCTGCCAGCATGCTAAACTTAGAAGTATATGTTCCTGGAGTAGTAAAACAACTTAAGTAACTAAACAAAAATCTTCCGGGCCGGATTGTATACCAACTAGATTCCTCTCAGAGTATGCTGATGCAATAGCTCCTTACTTAGTTATAATTTAAGACCGATCACTCAGCGAAAGATCCGTACCCAAAGAATGGGAAGTTGCCCAAATTACTCCAATATACAAGAAAGGCAATAGGGGTGATCCCCAAAATTGCAGGCCAATCTCATTGACGTTGATTTGCAGTAGGATATTGGAACATATACTTTGTTCGAATATCATGAAGTACCTCGAAGAGAACGACCTATTAACCAGTAGTTAACACGGATTCAGAAAGTATCGCTCTTGCAAAACACAGCTTGCCCTTTATTCACATGAAGTGATAAATGCCATCGACAAGGGATCTCAAATCGATTCCATATTTCTGGATTTCCGGAAGGCTTTTGACACAGTACCCCACAAGCGGCTTCTAATGAAATTGCGTGCTTATGGAATATCTTTCCAATTGTGCGATTGGATTCACGATTTCCTATCAGAAAGGACACAGTTCGTTGTAATTGACGGTAAGTCATCGAGTAAAACAGAAGTGATATCTTGCGTTCCCCAGGGAAGCGTTACAGGTCCCTACTCTTCTTTGTGTTTATAAACGATTTAGGAGACAATCTGAATAGCTCCCTTAGACTGTTCGCGGATGATGCTGTCGTTTATCGGTTAGTGAAGTCAACAGAGGATCAAAAGCAACTGCAAAGCGATTTAGACAAAATTTCTACTTGGTGCGAAAATTGGCAATTGACACTAAATAAAGAAAAGTGTGAAGTAATACACATGACCACTAAATGAAATCCGCTGAACTTCAATTACGCGAAAAATCAAACCTTAAGGTCGTACATTCTACCAAATACCTAGGAGTTACAATTACGAACAACGTAAACTGGAGAGAACACACAGAAAATATTGTGGGGAAGGCGAACCAAAGGTTACGTTTCATTGGCAGAACGCTTCGAAGATGCACCAGCTCCACCAAAGAGACTACTCCAGGAGAGGACGCACAAGTGTGATGCAGACACTGTTGCCCCTTGTGGGACCCTCACTAGGTCAGACTGACGGAAGGCATTCAGAAGGTTCAGAGAAGGGCAGATCGTTTTGTTTTATCACGTTACGGGGGCCGGTGGGGGGGGGGGGTTGCGTCACGGAAATATTGCACGAATTGGGACGGAAATCATTAAAAGAAAGACGTTATTCATAGGGGCCTGATCTGTTTGCGAAGTTTCAATCACCGACTTCTACTTCTGATTGTGACAATATTATGGTAGCAGCCACCTACTTAGTGAGTCATGACCATACCAATAAAATAAGAAAAATCAGATCGAAAACTGAACGATTTAGGTGTTCTTTCTTCCCGCGCGCTATTATAGAATGGAACGATAAAGTTATGAAAGTGGTTAATGAATCCTCTGCCAGGCACATAAGAGTGATTTACAAAGTGTCTATGTAGATGATTTCTCGTGTGTGCTTTACTCGTTTATTCTAAATTAATTTCGTAAATATTTCTAATTTCTTGTTTCCTACAACACGTGACAAGAGACGTGTCATTAATGTGAACTCTAAAATACCTTGTTTATATCCACAAATAAAGAATACTATACATTCACTAACACGTACACACTTATGAATTCCTATGACCTTGTTGAAAAGTTAAAATCCTTTGAAATACCACCAGAGGCACGTCTAGCTTCATTGGATATTATCACCTTTACACAAATGTTCCTCTTGACGAAACACTGGCCATAGTTCAGGATAATCTGATACACCACAAAAAAGTAAGAGTTGGGGAATCTGTCAACCTGATAGAACTGTTTCTCTCTTTTCAACTCATTTACATTCGATATTAAGATATACTCTTTAAAAAATCCAGCTACGAGTAATTCTTTCGTAGGCATGTTGGTAGATTTTTTTATTAACAGCCTGGAATGTGAATTTTTAAATTCTGACTCAGCAAAATGTCATCTACTTAACGGAAATACCCAATAATTTGGGGAACTAAGCCTAATTTTTTTTTTTTTTTTTTTTTGGAGCTCAACGATACCTTCAATACATCACATCCGTATATTCATCTTACAACAGAACAGGAGGTTAATAATGCAATCAACTACCTTGACCTTACAATTGCAAGGCAAATATCAGGAATTGGTTTTTTCAGTGTTCAGGAAACCCACATGTACTGACATCATAAGCAAAGACTCTTATCCCTGAGTCCATAAATGGGCTTATTTTCGGTCAATGATACAAAGGATGTTAAAAATAGACATGAGTGAGGAGGAAAGACAACTCCAGATAATCATACAAGTAGAAGTTTTCAATGGATATCCAGGACACAGCATTCCTAGGTTGTTTAAATCAATAAAGAACAGGAGGCAACCAAAAACTATGAAGGATAATGGCAAACATGCCACCCTTGCCTACAAAGGTGCCTATTGTGAAAGGATAGCTAATATACCGAAAAAGAAAAGTATAAGAGTGGCATACAAAAGACAGCGAAGTACCATTGAAAAATTGAAGCATCAAGTGGGGAATAAAGAAATGAACATTTTAAAGAAGTCTGGGGTTTACAGGATCCAATGTGGGGGCGTGACAAATTTTATATTGGTACAACTGAGAGGAATTTTTACAACTGATATAGAGAACATGGTTATCTATGTAACGCTTCTTCATTAGGACAGCACCTGCAGAAAATGGGACATCAGCTGCATTAAATTGATCAAGGCCTAAAAGTACTGCACCCTCTAGTATCTTCCTAAATGTGATGGAAGAGTTTGCAATTTACACACACAGAATCTGTGAACCCCACTACATGCTGAATGAGCAGGAAGGTTTGTATAGAAATTTGAGGGTACTCTAAAAGGTCTTGGTATAAGAGAGCCATATGCTGGGAAAGGGTATGTGGTGAAGTGTAGACAACTATGAGCCCACTTATATCTTACTGTTCCAATATCTTCCATGCATCCCCCCCTTCTCCTCCTTTACCTTCCTTTCTTCTGCTGTCTCATCCAGAAATTGTGGAAAGAAAATCACTGAGGAGTGGGCAACTGTTTTTAATCAGTTATCACTGTGTGTAACTTTCAATATCTGGCATGCCCTTATATTTTAATATCTACAATTAAGATACTCTTATTTCTTTCTTTTTAATGTGTACTACATATGCTCTCACTAGGTGGGGTTCATCTATCTTTAATACTGAGATGAAATAACAGACATGTTTCAATATAAGGCACGTTGTCATTTTTATAAAGAACAATGAATTTTTTTTTTCTTATGCACCATAGACATAATCTGCAACCTATGAAACCTTGTACATTGTCTTATAACCACCACAACAGTATCTGTCTTCCATTTTATTCTTTTTCCCTCTTTTTAACATTCCATTTTATTCTATGATGTGAATGATCAGATTTAGATCAGATCCATGTATGAATTTCGTTGTTGTAAGATTCTGAGTGCACCACAGGTACAATCTGTATCCTATAATACCTTTACTTTTTCTTGTAACCATCAGGTGATTGTCCATCTTCTAGTTAAATTTCCTTGTCCCTCTTTTTAACTCTTCCATTTTATTCAATGACTGATGGATGATCTGTATTAGATTATGTCCCTGCATAATTATTATGTTTTAAAATGACTGAAATTACTGTGTTCTTCAAATTGTAACCTCAATATAGTATCCCCCTGTCTCAACACTGTTCCATTTTATAAATTTAGACTAATGGGTTGATGTGAATCCATGTCATGACCAGTTAAGACTATTGTAGTTTTAAGAATTGTGACATATTCAAATGCCTGCCTTAACATGTCAGTCTAGTTGATGTGGCACATGCAATTATTTGTTCACTATATTTTATGTAACATGTATCTTTGTAAATACTTTATTGTTAAAAAAGAGAGAATGTGAAAAAATCCCCACTTTCTCCTACCCATCCATCCATCCACCTCTTACTTGCACTCCCCCCCCCCCCCCCTCATCATACTGTTCCCTAGTTCCTCTAGTTTTCTCTCTTCATCGAATGGTAAGTTTCAATACCTAGGTATAAGCATGTGTTATTACTCATTGGCAACTTGTGCTGTCATTTGAGTGTATTGATTTTCTGGCCTAGGATGCATTCATATTGTCATAATCTACCTACAACGCAACTCTTTCTCTTCTTCATAGCCCACAAATGTTAAGTGACATAGTGTCCTTTCACATAACTGATGTATCTTTGGGCTCTCGATATGTCGATATGTTTTTCCACTATTTATGATCATATGTAACCACTGTGACTGACCTGTAGACCATTATTACCATTGTATGAGTAGGTATAATTTTTAAATTTGAGCATGTTCAGATATACTAGGATGTGTATCTTACGTGATTCAATACCCTTTCCTCCCAAACTATGCTCACCTTATTAAGTCGCCATATCCTTCATTCACCCATCTTTACTTGTTCTTACACCCTCCCTCTCCTCCCACCATTATTATTCTCTTTTTAGACACAATACAATCATTTACTGGTTATCCCTGTAATTACATTGTTACTAACTTCAGTTAGCAGATATTGCTAAGGAATCTAATAATCCGTTACAATGTTGACTTATGACAGTCTTATGGCTGCTCATCTTACATTATGTCACCATGGTTTAGCATGTTTGCTTCCGAGATATTTTCGTTGGTAATTTATGCTGTATTTTGCCTCACCCAATCCCATCCTTCTGCCCCCCTCCCCCAATCCTTTTTCGTACGCCCAATGAAGAATCCGTAGTCAAGTCCCATAATCTCTACAAACCTTTCAACATTTTAATTGTAATTATGGACTGTAAACATATGAAATGTAATTTATTTCTATTATTTGTGCCACAAATCTGAAGATGTATCGAAATGCATAATTATAAAATATAGTGCAGACAAGACATTTCAAAAACTATTTTGTGCACACCAACATATGGTTGTTTGTAAAAAAAAGTGGAAGATTTTATGAACCAAATGATAAATTAATTTCTGTTTGCAAATGATATGAAATTACGCGTGGTCACACACGACATTGTACGTAAGAGAAGTGAGCCGCTGCTTCCCCAAAGATGAGTTCGTTTAATGACCAGTGTACTTAAAATCACTTATCAAGACACCTGCCATCTCACCAAGACTCCGAACGCCTCGTTTCGCCATTGCTTTCAACTGTTCCTTAAGAGTAATGTACCACCATGCATTACGCGCATGCCTGTGAATGAATGAATGTATTTTCACCTTCCCACTGTGTGTCAGTAAATTTACACCCACATTATGTACAAGGTATGTGCTTAATTTGGTTCCCCCACATTTATTTTCTTCTATATTTTAGTGAATAAATTATGATTTTAAAGTATCACACATCTGCTTTAAGATTTCATGCTCCCCATCCCATGTTTAATTATCTATTCATTTATTTTTAACGTTGATTTTGTGTTTGTCTAACTGCTCACTACTTAACGTTTTAACAAATTTCCATTGCGCATGTTCTCTAACCGCTCAAAGTAATTAAGAGCAGCAGTGAGCGTTTTAGCTTTCATTTGCTAATGTCAACTGCCCAAGATCTTGCTTATTTTAATAACAATCTACTTTCAATCGTCTATTACGAAAAATGAAACTTTTTGGATTAATGCACAAAATACAGTATAAATCAACTTTTAAAACGTTGTTGTCGAGGGAATGAAATGGTTAACTTATTTTCGACAGATGATGACGGATATTTCCACACCATGAATACAGCCTTGGATTTGGCGTGTAATGTTGGACCAACATTTCATTTCCCATCACAATCTGAAACAAAGTCCTTGCCATATTCATGGTAATGCACGAACTGTTCCAGGCTTTTTTTAGGGCGCACAACTGCTGAGGTCAGCAGGTCAGCGCCCAACACTGCCCATAGTAAAATCGATCAGGGTTTAGAACTAAATTGGCTTTCGCCATATTTGCACGATGCATAAAAAGTAAAACTATCAGCTGAAAGCTGATCAGCTAAAATATCAGACATTTCTAATGGTAAACATAGATCATTACGTAGACGATTAAAAAACAGACATTGCACTAAAAGGTGTTACACAGTAAAAAGTTCATCACAGTGCTCACATAAGAGCAGGATCACCACATAGTTAATACTGGTGGCTATAATGGAAATGGCCAATACGAAGCCGGGACAGAACAATCTCCTCTCGGCGAGAGGGTCAAGATGACGTTCACCAGAGATCAGGCACAGTTTAATGGCTGGCAATTTGTTCCCTGACAGGGATGACCAATGTAGATACCAACGGGAGATAATACGCTGGGAGACACCAGCGCGAAGGTCATCAGAGCTTGTAGAAAAGGTAGATAGCCGAGGAAGGAGAACAGCCGTATCTGCAGACTCATTCCCCAACACTCCCACGTGGCCAGGGACCCACAGAAACGTCACAGTAGTTCCGCTCGTTGAAAGAAGTAAGGTAATTGTGGAAGCTTTGTACCAGGGGATGGGCCGGATATAGCGTGGGAAGGCTCAACAGAGCACTTAGAGTCCGAGCAAATGGCACTCTTATTGAGCGAGTTCCGTCAGACGATTGGGTGGCTTGATATGATTCCTACAGCTAAGCTGTAAAATTGGAACTCCACTCAGACTATATTTAAACAAGGCGTTGCCAAGCTTAAAGGCACACCCAACACCCTGGTCTGTCTTTGAGCCATCTGTGTAGATGAACAAATTGTCATTAAATTGGAACCGGAGTGTGAGAAATTCTCTCCGGTAAATGAAACTAGGTGTGGAGTCCTTTGGAAGAGAATGAAAAAGTTAACATGGGCTTCGTAGCTTATCCATGGTGGAGATGTGCTCTCTGGAGTCGAGAAAGTAGCTTTCATTGTAACGCCGAACTAGCCAAGTGATGGATGGATGGATGGATGGATGGATGGATGGTTTGATTTTTAAAGGGACTAAACGACTACGGTTATCAGTCCCTGGTTCCAACCATGGAGGGTAGAATAAAAAAGCACTATAGTGCAATAGAAAAAGATTTGTTAAAACTCACGAAGCAAAGGGTGGTACGTAAAAAAATAAAAGAACCAAAGTAAAAAGTAATAAAAGAAGAGAGAGGTGGAAAGACGATGCCAGAGTTTCCTGGCCAGGTAACCACATACTAGGAAGTAGGGCATCTGACCGCTTTTGCACATTAAAACCATCTGCCTAAAACGGGAGGCCAAAGAAGAACAAACACATAAATAACACAGTAGTAAAAATCAAATTGATCGGTACAACCACTCACACGAATAAAATTTAAAACTGCGGCAGCCAAAGAGGCACTGTCAGCTAAAACAACTTTCAAATCGTCAGGGATATTAAAATTCCTTCTCTGTGCTGCTAAGTCCGGGCATTCCAAGACGATGTGGGTGACTGTCAGACGCGCACCACATGGACACTCTAGAGGATCCTCGCGATGGAGAAGGTGGCCGTGCGTAAGCCAAGTATGGCCGATACACAGCCGGCAGGGAACAACAGAGTCTCTGCGAGGGGCCCGCAGAGAGGTCCTCCACACGTTTGTGGTATCCTTTATACGCTTCAGTTTGTTGGGCGCCTGTAGGGTGCGCCATTCACTACTCCACAAACCGAGCACTTTACGGTGTAGTTCCGAATGGAGATCAGCGCATGGAATGCCTATATTGAGGACAGGCTTGTGGGTGGTCTCTTTGGCCAGCCTGTCAGTCAGCTCATTGCCGTATATCCCGACGTGTCCCGGAGTCCAAAGGAATGTCACTGACTGCCCTCGTTGTTCAATGGTGTACAAGCACTCTTGTATGGCAACAACAAGAAGATTGCGCGGATAACACTGGTCGATGGCCTGTAAACCGCCCAGGGAGTCGCTACAGATGACGAATGACTCCCCAGGGCAGGAACATATATGTTGAAGTGCGCGGTGGATGGCTACCAGCTCTGCAGTGAAAACACTGCAGCCATCTGGCAGGGAGCGCAACTCATTGTGTCCTGCAAGCGTGTAGGCAAAACCGGCATGACCATCTCCCATCGAGCCGTCTGTGTACTCTACCGTAGAGCCTCCGAAACCAATAATCGATATGAAGTGGCGATGAAGGGTCTCAGGGTGGACTGAAGTTTTCACGTGCTGTGACAGGTCCAGCCGAAGCTGAGGCTGTCGTATACACCATGGTGGTGAATGTGACGTATCTGAATAACGATGGGGCAGGAACAAACTCTAATTGGCTCAGCAGGGACCTAACACGAACACCAACCGTCAACCCTGATATCGGTCGCCTCTGGGGAATGTGGAGATCAGAGGAAAGAGTAGACGGTGGTTTGGGTGGTTAGGTAAACCACGGATGGTAGCCGCATAATTCGCAAGCAGTTGTTGCCGCCTGATATGCAGAGAAGGCACACCGGCCTCCACAAGGAGACTAGTCACAGGACTTGTTCGAAAGGCTCCTGTTGCTAGCCTAACACCACAGTGATGGACTGGGTCCAAAATCTGCAGAGCTGAAAGTGAGGCCGAGCCATAGGCAAAGCTGCCGTAGTCCAGTCTGGACAGAACAAGCGCCTTATAGCACTGCAGCATCCTACTGCGGTCTGCACCCCAAGTGGTGTTAGCGAGGCAGCGGAGGACATTAAGGTGCTTCCAGCACTTCTGCTTGAGCACACGGATATGAGGAAGCCATGTCAGTCGGTCGTCAAACACCAGCCCCAAGAAACGGTGCGTTTCCACCACATTGAGCAGATGGCCATCGATGTAAAGCTCAGGATGTGGATGGGATGTCCGACGCCGGCAGAAGTGCATAACGAATGTCTTGGTAGCAGGGAACTCAAACCCATGGGTAAGAGCCCACTTCTGCGCCTTGCGTATGGCTCCCTGCAGCTGTCGTTCAGCAACACGCATACTGCTAGAGCTAAAATATAAGCAGAAGTCATCTGCATACAGCGAGGTGGAGACTAAGGAACCTACCGCTGCCGCTAGACCATTTATCGCCACTAAAAACAGAGGAACACTCAGGACAGAGCCCTGGGGTACCCCATTTTCCTGTACATGCAACGAGCTACAAGAAGCACCGACTTTTACACGAAACGCGCGAAAAGATAAAAAATTTCGAATAAAAATGGGAAGCGAACCCCGGAGACCCCACCCATGTAATGTGGTAAGGATGTGATGTCTCCAGGTCTTGTCATAAGCCTTAGATATATCGAAGAAAACTGCCACCAGGTGTTGGCGGCGAGAGAAGGCTGTCCGTATGGCGGACTCAAGGTGGACCAGGTTATCCACAGCTGAACGCCCTTTTCGGAAACCACCCTGGCATGGAGTGAGAAGACCCCTGGACTTAAGGAGCCAACACAATCGTTGACTCACCATACGCTCCAGCAGTTTGCAAAGAACGTTGGTGAGGCTGATTGGTCGGTAACTGTTCAACTCATGTGGATGTTGACCAGGTTTGATCACCGGGACTATCAGACTCTCACACCACTGTGAAGGGAACGTACCAGAACTCCAGATGTGGCTGAAGATAGCCAGAACGTTACGCCGAGACTCAGGTGGCAGGTGTTTCAGCATCTGATTATGGGTACGATCTGGCCCAGACGCTGTGTCCGGACAGTGTGCCAGGGCACTGAGAAATTCCCATTCACTGAATGGAGCATTGTACAGTTCAGTACGGCGAGTCTGGAAGGATAAGCGCTGTCGTTCCTCCCGCTCTTTCAGGGCGCGAAAGGCCGTGGAGAAGCCCGCAGATGCAGAACTCCGAGCATAGTGTTCAGCAAACAGTTCAGCAACGGCATCTGGATCTGTGTAAACCGCTCCATTCACAGACATCCCGGGCACACTAAGAGGATACTGGCAGCCATAAACACGTCTCATCTTCGCCCACACCTAGGATGGAGTGGTACGCGATCTAATGGTAGAGACATATCTTTCCCAACACTCTTGTTTGGCTCGTCTAATCAACTGTCGGGCACGGGCACGAAGCCGTTTAAAAGCAATGAGGTTCTCCATAGATGGGTGCCGCTTGTGGCGCTGCAGAGCTCCCTGCGCTCTCTAATCGCCTCAGCAATCCCCGGGGACCACCAGGGCACTGTTCGCCGCCGGGCTGATCCCGAAGAGCGAGGGATTGCACCATCAGCTGCAGAAAGAATGGTTGAGGTAGCGCTGACGATTACCGCATCTATGTTGGAAAGTCGACGAGAACCAATGATGGCAGCAGAAGTAAAAGCGTCCTAGTCAGCCTTATTCAACGCCCATCGGGGCGGGCGTTCTGGGGCCCGATGTGGGGGTAGTACAAGAAAATCGAGAAGTGGTCACTACCACACAAATCATCATGGACACTCCAGTGGCTTAAGGGGAACAGGCTAGGGTTACACACAAAAAGATCGATGGCCGAGTAAGTACCATACGCCACGCTAAAATGCGTGGTGGCACCGTCGTTTAAAAGGCAGAGGTCGAGTTGAGATATCAAGGACTCGACATCTCTACCACGGCCAGTGGTCACCGTACCACCCCACAATGGGTTATGGGCGTTGAAATCACCCAATAACACATAAGGCGGGGGTAATTGCGCTATCAGTGCAGCCAGGACATGTTGTGGTACTTCACCGCCAGGAGGAAGGTAGAAGTTGCAGAGAGTAATGTCCACTGCAGTTCTTACCCTGACAGCTACAGCTTCCCAAGGCGTTCGTACTGGAACAGCTGTGCTGTAGACAGAGGTAAGGACGTAAATGCATACGCCACCTGACGCCCTGTCACCGTCTGTGCGGTTCCTGTAATAACCCCGATAGCCACGCAAGGCAGGGGTGCGCATCACGGGAAACCAAGTTTCTTGCAGGGCAATGCAAAAAGCAGGTGAAGTGCTGAGGAGTTGGTGTAACTCAGCTAATCGGGGAAAAATTCCACCGCAATTCCACTGGAGGATTGTGCTATTGTCATTAAATGCCATTATTAAAAAGATAAAAGAAAATGGTTACTTCGACGTTTCACCAGTTACCGCCGATTTTGAACCGACCGAGTCCAAGAGCATCGGCTCCGTGGAGTCGATGAAGGCGAGATCATCAAGTTAGGTGAGGATCTCTAACTCATCTTTTGAAACAGAAGATTAGGGTAGATGTGGCTTTCGAGCCACTAAAGAGTCCTCCTCCTTTGTCTTCTTGACTCTTCCCTCTCGCTGCCCCTTCGATCTGAGGGGCTGGGGGGCTTCTGAGAAGTGGCGCTGGGCGTGGAAGAAGCGCGAGAAGCCCTTCGACCAGCAGGTTTGGGATCCGTAGGCCTTTGGCCAGGATCCTCTGAGACACCCTGAGAAGCCTCGGAAGGGGGTGTCCCGAGGGACCCCTTCCAAGCGAGAGGAGCTGGAGAAGGCTTTACCTTCTCTGGCTGGGAGGTGGGGACCGGTGTCCCTGATGTTTGAGGGGTTGATGCTCCCACTGCAACAGGAGTGGGAGCCACCGAAGAGGAAGTGCCCCCTGCTGGCAAGGGGGAAGGGACAGTTGAGTAGACCTGGGAGCCCACTGGCATAGGCGCAACAGATGGTAGAAGAGGCACTGCAGATGATGACGAGACTGGCGTGGCACAGGTGTTAAGCAGGCGCACAGGGTGGAGCATTTGATATTTTCGCTTTGCCTCTGAGTAGGTTAGTCGATCGCGGGTCTTATATTCCATTATTTTCCTTTCCTGGTGCAGAACCGTGCAGACAGATGAACAAGGGGAGTGAATTTGGCCACAATTAACACATACTGGACGAGGGGTGCAGGGGACGTTTGGATGTACAGCACGTCCGCACTCCTGACATGTAAGGTTGGCATCACATCGGGAGGACATATGCCCAAACCTCCAGCACTTGAAACAACGCATAGGGGGAGGAACGTAGGGCGTGACGTCGCACCGGTAGACCATCACCTTGACCTTCTCAGGCAATGAATCGCCCTCTAAAGCCAAGATGAAGGCACCGGTGGCAACCCTGTTGTCCCTCAGACCCCTATGGATTCGGCGAATAAAATGGACACCCCGCCGTTCTAAGTTTGCATGCAGTTCGTCATCTGACTGCAACAAAAGGTCTCTATGGAATATTATTCCCTGCGCCATATTTAAGGTCTTGTGTGGTGTTATGCTAACGGAAACATCACCTAGCTTGTCACAGGCAAGCAATCCCTGTGATTGGGCTGGGGATGACGTCGTTATTAACAGACCCAGAGCGCATTTTCGACATGCCTTCCACCTCACCATACTTGTCCTCCAAGTTTTCAATGAAGAACAAGGGATTAGTCGTCTTAAAAGAGTCCCCATCAGTGCGGGTACAAAGTAGATATTTAGGGGCGTAAGCCTCACCCTGGTTTCTTGCCCGACGTTCCTCCCATGGGGTACCAAGGGAAGGGAACATCTTAGGGTCGTATGTCGTTGCATCATATTCTGTTTTACCACGCTTTGAGACGCCAGGTTTGTGTATGGCGACGCTATTGTTTGCTCGTTTCATCCTGGTCCCACGAGCAGCTAGGGAAAACAGGTCCACCCAGGCAGAGCCCCGCTTGCCTGGGTAAGCCTTATACAACTGAGGTGCGGCAGGTTCCCCAGAGGTTGCTCGCTAGCAACTGTTCAACCTCAACAGCCATGCATCTCCTCGGCACGTAGCACACCTTGATATTGAGGAGTTTTTTATAGAGGTTTGTACCGTCCTCGTGACCCGGGCGATTAAGCCAAGATCCCCGGACTCTGAAACGTTCCATCGTCGTGCCGAACGATGGTCATTGAAGCACGCACAGAGCTTACAGTGTAGCGGACTGTTGGCGCGACACAGCCCACGGCTCAGGACCCCGGGTTCGCCAAGCCCGTACTCAGCAAATTATTGCTGAGCCCCTGAGGGGAGCCAAGTGATGAACGCAAGCGTAATCCCGGTGGTGGCAGAGCAGAGGCACGCACGGGAAAGAGACCGTCAAGTGAGCCACTAAAGAAAACTGTCATCCATGAGAGGACACCCAAAGTATGCATACGGCTAGCTTTATGGCTTAGAAGGAGTTACCGACAATAAGATTGTTCGGCGGCCTTGGTATAGAGGCTCTCAACACGGCTAGTGTAAAACACTCCCGTCGCCAGACGGATGCCTTTGTCGTGGATTGTGTTAAGGCGGTGCAGTATGGACGGTCGAGCCGAAGAATAGACGATGCCTCCATAGTCCAGTTTGGAGCGAACTATGGTGCGATACAGATTGAGGAGCTCCCCACGAGGTGCCACCTAACACCAGCAGCCCATTGAGAGAGCGGATAAAGCGAGCTGCCATACAATATATGTGGGGGGCAGGGGAGACCAATATAGCTTCTTGTCGAAAACAAGTCGCAAGAACGTCGTGGTATCCACAAATGAAAGTACTATGGGGCCCAGACGAAGGGACAGGGAAAGGAACTCCATCCGCCGCCAGAAGTTCATGCAGACTGTCTTTTCAGCCGAGATCGAAATCCAGTGTCCATACTCCACATGTGGAGCGTGTCTAGGCACCGCTGAAGACGCCGCTCCAGGATACCCGTTTGCTCAGAGTTTTTTTGTGGTTAAAGGGTTAAATATCCTTTGATAAATTAGCCATGTTGCTAACACGCAAAACTCGAGCATCTGCTCGTGTGTCATATGCTAAAAGTTCCTCCAGAGTAGATGGGAAATTAAGGGCTACATGGAGATGATTAAAATTAAGACAGTAAAATATGTGATAGCGTTAGCAATTCACCACAGGAGCACAGCGGTACAGGGTCAGTGGTTAGCAAATGACGGTGGCTGAATCGCCAGTGACCAGTCTGCAACCAGTCCAGGATGGCCACCTCTCGCCGAGAGGGGGCGTCAGGAGATCGTTCAAGCGGTCAGAATCGGTTTTATGGTTGTCAGTTTATTGTCATGGAGTGAGAACCGTGAACTGTGCTAGGACGACAAAATACACCGGCAAAGAGCCCGTTGAATGTCGTCTGATGGGACGCAAAATGTAGCCATGCGATGCAAAAGAGCTGCTGCCTTGGCTGCAATGTCGACAGTCTCATTCCCGGGCACACCCACAGGGCCACAGTCCCACAGAAAACGAAGGTGACAGCCGTTATCTGCTAGCAACTGAAAGAACCGTTGGATTCGGTATACGACAGGATGGGTCGAGAAAGGATCCCAAAGACTCCGCAGGGCACTAAGGGTGTCAGAGCAGATAGCAGAGAAGGGATGATGGCGACGGCGGATGTTCGACAAGCCTCGAGCGGTATACCAAATCCGGAGTGCTCTCCTTGGGGAGCGAACTAAGTTCAAGGTGAGTGTGAACCTGGGTCTTATGACACGGTGCCAATGGGCTATCGCTCAACCGAAAGGTGGAAAGAAGGGTAAAATCGAGCCGCTGAAGCAAGCGGCGAAACCTAACTCCAGGTGGTAGCAAGGCTATGGCAGACAACCGATATTGGCGATCGAGGGAGTCATCAAAGAATAATGGGTAAAATGGATAGTTGGGGATCGACAGCAGTCAGCATGCATACCGACACAAGAGTGTGTCACGCCGAGAGGTCAAGTGTATTACAGCAGCTTAGGCATAAAGACTTTCAACAGGGCTGGTATAAAATGCACTGGTCACGAGGCATAATCCCTAATGGTGAATGGAGTTGAGATGGAGGAGAATGACGGCCGTGCAGAAGTGTGTAGAAAGCTTCCATAATCCAGCTTCAACTGAATAATGCCCTGGTAAAGGTGGAGCAGGACGATTCATTCCGCTCCCCATGATGTGCCACTAAGGTCACGAAGAACATGAAGGGATCAGGCACAACGGGCAGCCACATAGGACACGGGTGGGGACCAGCAAAGTTTCCAAACCAATATTAGCCCCAAGAATTTTTTTGTTTCCACGAATGAGAGGAACGGGGCCGAAACAGATGGTGGGAGAAATTCCTTCTATCTCTAGAAGTTTACACACACTTGTTTTTCAGTGGAGAAGCGGAAGCTATTTGCAATGCTCCAGGAATTTAGGCGGTGAAAACAGCATTGAAGACGACGCTCTAAAAGGAAGGTCCGCAGGGCGCTGCAATAAATTGCGAAATCGTCGACAAAAAGGGATCTGGAAACGTCAGCTGAAAGGCAATCCACCATCGGATTGATTGCAATTGCAAAGAGAGCTACGTTCAAGATGTAGCCCTTGGCACCCCATTCTCCTGGCTAAAAGTATCTGACAAAACAGACCCCACCTGTACCCGGAACATGCGATCCGCAAAAAACGCTTGAATAAAGAGAGAGAGGCAGCCACGATAGGCCCAAATGCGGTGAATGCCCGCCCTCCAACAGGTATCGTAAGTCTTCTCAAAGTCGAAGAACCCTGCTACCGTTTGAAAATTATTCATAATTAAGGTCGACAAGGTAACGAGGTGATCAGCAGCAGAGCGGTGTCTACGAAAACCAATTTGTACATTAGGCAGGAGGCGTCGAGATTCGAGGAGCCAAATCAACCGAGCATTAACCATGAGTTCCATCATCTTACAGACGCAGTTCTTGAGAAATGGGGGCGATAACTGGATGGTTGTTTGTATTGTCTATGGGACATAACTACGGGGTCATCGGTTCCTAAACTTACAAACTACTTATGAACTACTTACGAACTAGGACGGCACAAATATCCATGCCCGAATGGGGGATTCGAACCCCCGACCGTAGTGACCGTGCAGACCGTGACTGGAGCGCCTCAGTCTCCTCGGCCACCGCGGCCGGCATAACTGGATGGAAGATGTATGTCCTTCCCTAGTTTGGGAGTGGGGAATGATCGTAAAAACAGCCATGGAAGAATAAAGCCCCCAGTCGGCTTTAGATGGATGGATGGATATGATGTTATGGACACACAACAACTAGGTCTTTAGCGTCAGTACAAGATAAATAGGCGATACGTGTGATCTGAATAAAATGAAATTAACACAAATAGGGAACACAAAGGAAAATAACCAACATAGCCAAACGATAAGGAGAACGAAGCAAAGACCTAACCAAACATGGCAAGGTAGTAATAGATGGTGGTCGTCCAAGGTTTACAGTCGTAGACGAACTCAAAATACCGTGCCAGAGAAGTGGTGGGCGAGCCATTCGTTAACGTCCTAAGACCTGCAGCCGAAAAGCTTAGGCCAGAGTCCAAAAAGTTCACTTTCTGTGAACACTTTCGTCACACTCGACAAATCGTCAGCTAAAAGAGAGGGCAGGGGACACAAAGAGCCACCACTGCCCTAGAAGCATGGTAGGAAACACAGTCAAGTAAAATGTGGCGTACAGTGATTTGCACACCACAATCGGAGGGTCCTCTCGACGGAGTAAATAGCCCTGTGTCAGAGGACCAATCCCAATCCGGAGACGTTTCAAGGCCATTCATGCTGCCTCAATGACTGACAGGATGTTCGCTATGGACGGACAGTTGGCTTAACCAACCGCAGTTTATTGTTTGTGGTGCAGCGGAAGACCCTTCGTTTGTAGGATGAGGCGTGGCAAGCAGTGACAGAGAGGATGTCCGGCAGGGGAACGGCACAATGTGTAATATCACAGCCTTCGTAGGGTTCCTTGGCAGCCCGATCAGCCATTTCGTTGCCACGAATCCCGACATGTCCTGGTACCCAACAGAATGTCACTTGCTTCCCCCGCTGCTGGAGAGCGTACATTCTGTCACGAATGAGCTGTACTATCTTCTCAGCGGGATACAAGTTGTGTATGGAATGCAGCGCACTGAGAGAATCGGAGCACAGGAGAAACTGTGTGCCACGAACCTGCTGCATTTGCTCCAGCGCCTGCAGGATCGCATGGACTTCTGCTGAGAAAACTGAGTATGCAGGGGGAAGGCGAATACTGATGGTGGTGTTGGGCAACACTCTGAAGCAGCTTAGGGAGTCCCCCTGTTTGGACCCATCCGTATAAACCATGGTAAAATCAAGATGCTGATCTAAAATATTTGAGAGGATAGATTGAAATCTAAAATCGGAAGTAGGAGTCTTCTTAAAATGCGTCAACTCTAATAGCAATCTCGGCCGCTGGAAGAGCCAAGGTGGACATTAACTCGAACCTCGCTGCAAAACATTAAAACCACACACATACACATCCAAAAGACAATCCTGGGAACGTATCCCAAAAGGCCTCATTGCCCGTAGCCTGGTACGAAAAAGCCGTTCCACAGTAGGGTGAGAAACGACAGGATAGGCTGGTGTATTCGGCGAGGAAAAAGACGTATATGCCTGGCGTGCCACGAGGAACTGTCGCTACATGTGAGTGGTGACTCACCAGCCTCGGCGCAGAGACTTGGGTTTTTTGTTGTGGTTTTAGGGCGCACAACTTCTACGGTCAATACCGCCCAGACAAGAACTTAGATTCACTAGATCTCAAAAAAAAATTTGGTGACAGTCAGAAAATTAAGAAGAGGCTAAAAACGAAAGATAAAAGACAATTAAAAGGGTTAAATATCCTTCGATAAGTTGGCCAAGTTGATAAAACGCAAAACTCGAGCAGCTGCTCGTGTGTCATCAGCTAAAATGTCGTCCAGAGTAGACGGAAAGTGAAGGGCTACACGCAGATGATTAAAATTAACACAAGTCAGTAAAACATGTCGCACTGTCAGCAGTTCAACGCAGGAGCACAGCGGTGCAGGGTCGGCGGATAGCAAGTGACGGTGGCTGAAACGGCAGTGACCGATCCGCAACCGGGCCAGGATGACCACCTCTCGCCGAGAGGGGCGTGAGAAGGTCCTCTAAGCGGTCGGGATCGGTTTTACAGTTCTCAATTTATTGTTGTACATTGAAAACCACGCACTGTGCCATTGAGACACGATACTCCGGCGAAGAACCCCTTGAACATCGTCCGATGGGACGCAATAGGTAGCCATGCGAGACAAAATAGCTCCGGCCTTGGCTGCTATGTCGGCGGTCACATTCCCGGGCACTCCCACGTGGCCAGGGACCCACAGGAAAGAAACGTGACAGTTGTCATCTGCTAGCAACTGGAGGGAGCGTTGGATCCGATACACGAGAGGATGGTTCGAGAAAGGGTCCTTTAGACTCTGCAGGGCACTAAGGGAGTCCGAACATATGGCATAGAAAGGTTCGCGGTGGCGGCAGGTATACAAAACGGCCTGATGGAGGGCAAAAAAGCTCAGCCGTGAAGTTCGAGCACCGGTCAGGGAGCTTGTATTGGAAACGGTTGTCGCCGACGACGAAGGCAGATCCGACACCGGCAGTGCTCTTGGAACCATCAGTGTAAATAAATACGGCATTATCGAACCGCGAACGGAGTTCGACAAACCTCCAGCGGTATACCAAATCCGGAGTGCTCTCCTTGGGGAGCGAACTAAGTTCAAGGTGAGTGTGAACCTGGGCCTGATGCCACGGTGGCAATGGGCTTTCGCTCAACCGAAAGGTGGAAGGAAGGGTAAAATCGAGCCGCTGTAGCAGGCGGCGAAACCGAACTCCCGGTGGAAGCAAGGCAATCGCAGACAACTGATATTGGCGATCGAGTGAGTCGTCAAAAAAATAATCGGTAAGATGGATGGTTGGGCATCGACAGTAGGCGGCATGCGTACCGACACAAGAGTATGTCACGCCGAGTGGTCAAAGGTAATACAGCAGCCTCGGCATACAGACTTTCAACAGGGCTGGTATAAAATGCACCGGTCGCCAGACATTATCCCCGATGGTGAATAGAGTTGATATGGCGGAGAATCGACGGCCGTGCAGAAGAGTATACAAAGCTTCCGTAGTCGAGCTTCGACTGAACAATGGCCTGGTAAAGGTGAAGCAGGACGGTACGATCCGCTCCCCATGACGTGCCACTGAGGACACGAAGAACGTTAAGGGATCGGGCACAACGGGCAGCCAGGTAGGACATGTGTGTGGACCAGCAAAGTTTCCAATCCAACATGAGTCCCAAGAATTTCGTAGTCTCCACGAAAGGGAGAGCAAAAGGGTCGAGATGTAGAGAGGGTGGAAGAAATGCCTTGTATCTCCAGAAGTTTATACACACAGTTTTCGCAGTGGAGAATCGGAAGCCGTTTGCGATGCTCCAGGAATATAGACGGAGCGTTGAAGACAATGCTCCAAGAGACACGTCCGCTGGGCGCTGTAATAAATTGCGAAATCGTCAACAAAAAGAGATCCGGAGACGTCGGCTGAAAGGCAATCTATGATCGGATTGATTGCAATGGCAAAGAGCGCCACACTTAAGACGGAGCCCTGTGGTACCCCATTCTCCTGGCAAAAGGTAGCTGACAAAACAGAGCCCACCCGTACCCGAAACTTGCGATCCGCCAAAAACGCTTGAATGAAAAGAGGAAGGCGGCCCCGAAGGCCCCATGTGTGCAATGTGTGCAATGTGCGGAGAATGCCCGCTCTCCAACAGGTATCGTATGCCTTCTTCAAGTCGAAGAACACTGCTACTGTTTGACGCTTCTTTAGAAAGTTGTTCATAATGAAGGTCGACAACGTAACGAGGTCATCAGCAGCAGAGCGGTGTCGACGAAAACCGCATTGGGTATTAGTCAGGAGGCGGAGAGATTCGAGGAGCCAGACCAACCGAGCGTTAACCATGCGTTCCATCACCTTACAGACGCAGCTCCTCAGAGAAATGGGGCGATAACTGGAAGGAAGGTGTTTTTCCTTCCCTGGTTTGGGGATGGGGACAACAATGGCTTCACGCCAACTTGTGGGAACATGACCTTCAGTCCATATGCGATTGTAGGTACCAAGAAGAAAGCACTTGCCCGCAGGAGAGAGGTTCTTCAGCATCTCAATATGAATGGAATCGGGCCCGGGAGCAGAAGATCGGGACAGGGCGAGAGCACGATCTAGTTCCTGCATGGTGAAGGCGACGTTATAATTTTCACGATTAAAAGAGTGGAAGGAAGGCGGCCGTGCCTCCTCTACCTGTTTGCGAGGGAGAAAGGCAGGGTGGTAATGGGCAGAGCTCGAAACCTCCGCAAAGAATCGTCCCAATGCGTTGGAAACATCAGCGGGGTCCACGAGGACTGCGTTCTCGACGGTCAGGCCAGGAATCTGTGAGTGGACCTAGATGCCGGAAGTTGGGTGGCGGCGGAAGGTGCGTAAAGCACGGCGCCGGGCTCCAAGCGCGTCGCGGCAGGCTGCAGTCCACCAAGGGACATGGACACGACGTGGAGAAGAGGATGTACGAGTTATGGTGAGAATAACCTCTGTGAGGTAGTCGACCTGACTTTCATAGTTGGGAAAATTCTGATCGTGAAAAACAGCCATGGAAGAATAAAGCCCCCAGTCAGCTTTAGAAATGTTCCAACTGGTGGGACGAGGAGATGGGGAATGATGCAGAATGTGGATGACACAAGGGAAATGGTCACTTGAGTACGTGTCAGAAAGTGCATACCACTCAAACCGACCAGCAAGCTGAGGAGTGCATATAGCAAGGTCTATGTGGGAGTAAGTATGGGTTGTGTCAGAAGGAAGGTCGGTGCACCAGTGTTGAGGCAGACAAGATTGAGGTGTTGGAGAAGGTCCACCAAAAGGGAGCCTGTCGGACAAGGTGCCGGAGAGACCCATAGGGGGTGGTGGGCATTGAAGTCGCCTATCAACACGAAAGGTGACGGGAGCTCTCGATGAGGTGTAGCACATCTGCCCTAGTAAGGGCAGATGACGATGGCGAATAGATATTACAGAGGGAAGAAGTAAATGTGGAGAGAGTGATGCGGACGGCAACTGCCTGTAGGTGAGTATGCAATGTAATGGGATGGTAATAGACGTCGTCTCGAATGAACATCAGAACCCCTCCATGGGCTGGGGTACCTTCCACAGGTGGCAGGTCGAACCGCACAGAGGTGTAGTGGGGTAAGTCTGCACTATCACTTTGACGTAACTTAGTTTCTTGGAGACAGACTAGAAGCGAGCAGTGCAATCGAAGGAGTAGTTTTAGCTGCTCCCGATTGGAACGAATGCCGCGAATATTCCATTGAAGGTGCGCCATGATAAAAAAATGAGATAAGAAATGAGGGTAAAAACTAACAAGCAAGTAGGGTCACATCGACGGCCGCTGAGGACCGGGTTTCTCGGGAGCACTGCTACCGCTGTCGAGGGGCAAAGGGTCGTGCTCCATAGGTTCGACCGACACGGCTGCCACCGCCCTGAGTTGATCAGGGGGGGGGGGAGTTTCCACCGCTGGTAAAGGGCCGGGTGCCCTGCAGGAAGCGTCCCGGTGAAGCAGAAGACGGCCGAGGCCGGCAACTGTTGGACAGCGTGACGGATGGGTCACGCCTCGGCGGGGAAGGAGAGGAACTCTTTTTGTTGGCTCTTATGGAAGAGTGACGGTGAGAAGAGGCAGTCGACGGTTGAGAAGCCTTAGAACGCAGAAAATCCTCACAGACGGGTTCCTTTTTCAAAGCCTGGGCATCTTGTTTAGGTGCCCGCGGTTTATCAGAGGTTGACGAAGACTGTACTTTAGAAGCAGCAGGAGGAAGCGGGCATGTGGAACGGGCAATTTTCGGGCTGGCGGATCGCACAACTGTATCAGCGAAAGTGAAATCACAGGTCTGGGTACTTGAATCCTTAGTAGGTGGAGTGGAGGTGAGGACCTTACTGTATGTGCCCGCTGGGATGACACTGGGCTTTCGACTCGAGCGGCAGCTTTCGAGCGGCAGATGTTGATACCTTTCCTGTAACACGAATTTGCTGGATGACCTTTTCATCCCTATATACAGGGCAGTCCCGAGAGGAAGCCGCATCGTCACCGTTACAATTAAGGCAGTGAGGGTACGGAGGTGGGCAATCCCCTCATGGGAATCCCTGCCACAAGTGTCATTTTGCTGCGTTAGGGCAAGATTGACGGGTGTGGTTGTACCTGTGGCATTGAAAACAGCGCGTTGGGTTAGGTACGTAAGGGCGGACGGAGATGACTTAATACCCTGCTTTGACCCTCGACGGGAGTTCAACTCTGTCTATCGTCAAAAACAGAGTACGAGTTGGTGTCAGCTGGTTATCTACCTTTTTCATCACCCTATGCACGGCTGTCACACCCTGATCCGACATCTAGGATTGGATGTTTTCATCAGACAACTATCAAGGGATCTCGTAAAAACTATCCCCCGTGACGAGTTGAGTGTGCGGTGCACTTCTACCTTGACTGGAAACGTGTGTAATAACGTAGTCCGGATTCGTTTCTGGGCTTGGAAAGCACTGTCCGTTTCCAGCAACAATGTGCCATTGCGCTGACGCGAACACGTTTTAACAGGGCCAGCAATTGCATCAACACCTTTCTGTATGACGAAAGGATTGACAGAATTGAAGTTTTTTCCGTCGGTGCGAGAGACAAGAAATTTCGATAGATTAGGCAGAGTCTTTTTGCTGAGGCGAATCTCTCTTTCGTTTCTGGGGTCAACGTCACTGAAGAAGAGAAGGAAGTCATCGCGGAAGTGCCCCCGTGATTACCAGCGTCTCTGATGGCGCGCTCCTTCCTAGTGGGGGCCCTATCCGAGAGCTTACCCGCCTTAGGTGATTGTTCACACCTCAGGTCACACCTCAGGTCACACCTCCCGAGAACTGACGGAGGGACCAATCGGCATGTTTGGAAGGTACCAGCTCGGGTAATCACCCCTCCCTTGGCCTGGCCTTTACCAGGGGGTACGTATGTGCCCTACTTGTCTACCCAGGGTGGGGAATTACGCGTTACCCCCCTCACCTGCTACGCATGATAATGCGTGGGTCGGCCTTCAGTCCGGCACAGGTAGGAAAGAAGAAGAATAGAGGAAGTGAAGAGAAAGAAAGAAGGAAGGAAGTGTCTCTAACGCCGAGGCGGAGACTAATGAGGAGGAGGAGAAGGATAGGAGAGTACAAGGAGAGAAAGACAGAAAGGGTAAGAAAGGAAGGAACCAAGGAATAAGAGAAACGACAACAATAAACCACCTTAACTCACGAAATACGGCCGTCTCCGGGCGAAGGCATAAACCGGGAGGGGAAAGTGAAGCAGCCTGGGGCAGAAGAAAGGCTGCTCCGGCTCGGGGCCCCGTGCGCGCCACACACGTACCCCCAAAAGAACTGTGGGCCCCCTGGGGAGGGGGTGGGGGAACTCGCAACGTAAGAGACGAGATTAGTTGGTATTTTGCCGTGTAAACAATTTTCTGGTCCCAAAAGCATAGACTATTAGTTTTCTGCCACCTCTCGACTGAGAAAACAGATTATTAAATGGAAATTACAGGAAACATCAAGTGAATTTATGAGCATAGTTTTGTGCCAACCGGGAAGTAATACCTCGGTACCAGCGTTGATAGACTGACACTGCGATGTTGCCAAGCTTCAGTCATAGTATCAAAAGGAAGAGTAAGTGCCGAGGAGATTGCCAAGTGAGCTCGACAGAGACTTGCGCCTCGTGCGCCTGCTGGGGTCCGAACACCTAAAGTATATGTCAATGAGCCCTGCTCGCAATTCCGTAACTAGCTTTAATGAGTCCATCGTTGTCACTGATAAATATACAGATGCACCGACCGCTAACATAGAATACGCAAATAATTGAGACACTTATTACTGTCTTAAGCGCAATGATAAGTCATTCACCAGTGCTGTTTCACAATTCTTCGAGCATTTCCATAGATTATAATGATAAAGAAAACTGACGCTTACGTCTAATGTTTTCAGTATAGACTCAAAGTATCTTTCTTGATATTGCTTTCAGTGGCACAAACGAACGAAGAGGCAAAAAAAAAATGCAGCGTTGTTTTCAAGATGTTAACATCTCTGGGAAGGCTTCGTAACGTGGAGTGGAAAATAAGAATAGCTTCTGTTTTCCAAACATAGAATTAGGGACAGTAATGTATTTATCTGTCATCTCTCATGTTGTGTTTCACTTCTTTCTTTTCGGGTTGTTTCCAATTTCTTATTTCGTCTTGTTTCAATAGCTTCTAACTGTATTACATTCGTTATTGTGGTTACTTCAGATTATTTGATGTTTCTTTCTAAGTATTTATTTCCTTCTTTGATCATGCATTTGTTGTTTTATCCTTCCAGAAGTATACGAATAATTGATTCTTCATCCTTTTATCATTCATTTAATACATATGTCCAACAAAATAAATGTTTAACTTCCGTTTTCATCATGTCAGATTGAGCATGACTGGCTGAATCATACTAAACGATGCAGTTTAGTGCTGATAAGAAGACCATCGAACCAGTTACCCAACCAGGAGGAACCTTTACTGAATACCAGGCTTCTAACAGAAGTATGTTGCGTACCATCAACACCACTAACGTGATCCCCTATATTAAGCAACTAACAGAAGTGCAGCGGCTATAGTCCGAAGTTATCGTGCCGGCAGTACAGGTCACAATCTGCAGAAATATAGGAGTAGCTTCTTATCTGTCGTTTCCAAATAATTGAATTAAAGGACATTTTAATTACGAAACGTTTGTTTCCATGCTGCTTAGCGATATTTGACACCGTATACAAAACAATACAGAGCGCAAATTAAAATTACGTTTTTCTAATATAAATAGATGAAAACTTGATACCTATTTATTTACAGGACCACAGCCCCATCCATTTAAGCTGCACCGTTCAAGAATGGTTTCACAGCCTAGATCGCATAAAGCTGATTGAGTTCGTTCCAGGGTCACCAGACCTTAATCCTCTTGAGACTATGTGGGCGGAAGTAACGAGGTCGTTGCCTCTTGGATCAAGAAACGCAAGCGACCTTTGGGAAAATTTAGAAGATACATGGTGGCAAGTAAACCAGCATGAAGCTCCATCAAGGCAGTAATTAGTCAGTTCCAAGACGCCTTAGAAAAATATTACGAAATATTGCTGAATGGGTAGGCTATAGGAATTGTCTCTTCTCGAGAAAATCAAGTTGTGCGCGTGCGCGTGCGCGTGCTAGTGTGCGAGTATGTAAAAGACGAGCAACAATAAAAAATGCATAAAATACCAATTTGGAATGTTTTAACGACTTCTAAAGCTACAAAATTCAAGATTACCTAAACAATTTCCTGGCTGGCCCCGGTGGCCGAGCGGTCTGGGGTACGAATCTCCTCTCGGGCACGGATATTTATGCTATCTTTAGTATAAGCTAGTTCATAAGTAGTTTTTAAGTTTAGAGACTTACGACCCCTTATTTAAGTCCCATAAGCTCAACAAACATTTGAACATTTGATTTGAAACAACTCCTGTAAAATATATAAATTGCCAACTATTTTGAAAACTTAATACATTCCCTTTTTTTTTTCAAAGGCAGTGCGTTGTGGGTGTAGAAACTCGCAACAAGTGCATCTATAAACAGGACCCCTCTCCAGCACAAGACAAGACACAAACAGGAAGACGTCGTCTTGTTTCTGAACGCAGTGTGCCGACACTATCTGCACAGGTTTCTCGTAACTAAAATCAGACTATTACGATGACTCTTCTTACCCCGCACTGGAAGACTATCTAGGTGAGACGAAAATTCATGAAACACACACAAAAACTAATTAGCAGCTTTCCTGCATGTTTATTATGTTCAAAATCGTTTATTTCCGATAGTTCTTAACCTAAAACTCTGACATGTTGAAAACGCTCTAATAAAATTCGTGCATGTTCTCATATACAAAATTTTTCAATATGTCATATGAATTTATATAAATTTTATAATTGGAAAAGGGCTTATAGTAAATATCGCAAAAGTAACGGATTTATAGGTTATAATATAATATATTCAAGAAATGTGTCCCTAAAAACCTTTCTGAGCTAGAATGCAATGTTCAGTCAGAATTTCAAAGGAATCGGTAAGAACTTTCGGAAATTAACGTCTATACGCCTAATATATATAGACGTGGAGACATAAGTAGGGAAGTACACGCCCTCCCTCCTCTCATCGGTGAATATCGCTGCGGCTGTGTTCATCACTGACTCACAGTTGCCACAACCGTTTACAGAATTAACGCAATGGTCAAATCATTCAGAGACAGGAGACGGAAAGCAAGGTAAATTTTATTACAGTCCGACCCATATTTATCCAAAAATTGAATACCACTAAAATCAGATCCAGCAATTACACTTGGGTAATTCCTATGCGTTTCAGTCGATAGCCGAAAATGTTCGTTAGTGTGAAGCTGCCTGGAATTTATTTAGAACTCATGAATCGACGCATCTGAAACAAAAATTTTAATCTGTAAGGCGCTTCACGTTTCGCGGCAAAGCATCAGCAGCAGTTATATTGTAAACATCGCTAATGTTGGACAGTATAATTTCTATATCAGAACAGTAGGGATGCTTAGAGAGCGACTTGGCGTCACGCTGTCTACCGGCTTTACAACGTGGTAGTCCTGGTGGGACTAATTTAGCGCTGACATCTTAAGTGTCGGTGGCGTCTTCTCTTCTTATGACCAGCAGACCATCAAGAACATGCAGAGCATGGGAACCAAGAACCATCAACATTTGAAAAAACACTGTCTTCAGGCATTTTGACTGAAATATATCACAGTTACGTTTGGAGCAATATACATTAGTGTCAAAGCTAACCTAAGTTATTAAAGAGAAATAGAACAAAATAAACGATGTTATACCCATCGATGTTGTGGAGCTGTGGGTATAATATTTGTTTTTTATTTCTCTTTGTTAACTTTGACTGTAATGTATATTGATCCAAAGCTAACCTAACACCTTTAAATGTGATGTATTTCAGACGCAAAATTCCTGAAGAGTCTAAATAAGACAAACTAGTTGAATGAAATAAATTATTGCACTCTAGACTGTTCTTTATTCATAAATTTAAATAAGAGTGCTGTTGACCCAAACATAGTGAAACGAAAATGTTTCCAAAAATATGTGATGTAATACCTAGTCAGGTACTTGGTAGGTTAAGAAAATTTAGAGGAATTCGTTTTAAAATCATGAAACTATATAGGAGAATTAATTTTAATAAGGAATGTTTGGCACGTAATGTCATTCCAAACTATGCCAAAATGAATATAGCTAGTCACTCAAATGTTACTGCTATTGTACAAGTAAACTGTTTTGGATTAGATCAGAAATCAAAAATGTCTATGTTCGTAAAGAATCTTTAAATGCAGAAATGTACCATTTGCATTTACATCTAGGTAATTCTTTGTTTCCCTTGATTTTTTCTACTCTCTTACTCTACATAAATAGGAAGATCGATGACATACGTGAAAAGATCACTATTAATCATCAGAAAAAGATAGCTAATTTAGTCTAATACCAAGAGAAGGATGCACCCAATTAAAAAACTCCAAAATCTAAATTTAGTTTACAAATGTTGAAAACCAGTTGTTAGAAAAAGGTTTAAAGTGTAACAGAGCCTCCACTAGACAGTAAAAATATCAAAAACAAAATAGTATATGTGAAAATAGCAACCAAAAAAGCAAAATGCAGTAAAGCAGATACATATAAGATCGCACTGAAAACAAAAGACTGGATTATTGAAAAGAAAAGAAAAATGGAAATATGGCTAGCTAAGAATATTAATGCTAAAATGAAACAAACATGCATTAGTCACCAAATCAGATAAAGGGAACACACTCATAATCATCTTCCTTAACGATTACATCTCTAAAACAGTAGCTATTTTCAATGAAAATAATTAAACTGAAGTTCAAAGAGATCCCACACAAGTTTCAAAGTAAATTAAAGAAGCTAGTTGACAATTTCTTGTTGTTGACAGAAAAAAAAAATTGACAGTTATGAATTCGCAACTTCCAAAATTAAGAGCACAGTTAAAGCTGCACAAGGAAGACGATCTATTGTTTACAATTGGACGTATAGGATAATGTCCATCATACAAATTAAATAGAAAATTAAATGATATTTTTTAAACATTTTATGTTTATGAACTAAATTATTCTGTGAAAATCAGCTACGAATTAGCTCAGCAAATTTTTAATATTCACATACCACAAAACGCAAATTTTGCTTTATTTGATATAAAAACTTATATACTAACATACCAGTCAATGGAACTGTTGAAATCAAAGGAAATTTATTACAACACAAAATAATGAACCGCCAATAAGTAGAAGAGCTTACAGAAATATTGGAGATTACACTAGCTTTTAATTACTTCTTTAATGGGAAAATTTATTACCAAAAAGATGGCCTATAAGTGGGTAATTCATTAGCAGGGACTATGGCTGACATCTTTGTTAACTCCATTGAAACAAATTTTTTTTTGCAAATAATCCTGAAATTACAGAGAAAATCATTGATATAAGAGATTTGTAGACAATACTATCATTTTGTATAGGGGAACTCAAGCTGAAATAAATGCTATGCTACAGAAATTGAACAATATTAACTGCAATATTGTATTTACAGTAGAACTCTAAAAAGACAATAGTATAAATTTTTTGGACTTTACCATTTCAAAAAAAAAAAAAAAAGGTAAACATCAGATTGGAATCTACAGGGAACCTACAAACACAGATGTTATAATAAATGCATACTCCTGTCATCCATACAAATACAACCTAGCAATGATCCATAGAATTTTCAAACTCCCATTGCATAATTACGAAGTACAGAAGGGACTTCGACTACTGAGGCAAATAGCTAAGTCCAATAATTTCAATGTGCACATTGTAGTTTCAGTATTTAATGAAGTACAAAAAACTGTTACAACAGATCAAAAAGAAGTTAAGGGAGACAGAAGATAGGCCTGTATGACATACAGAGGAAATATCTCTGAAAAAATAGACTATTTAATTATACTGATCTCACTCTTGCCTTTTCAGTAGACAACACCCTACAACACATGGTCAAACATACAATTAAGACATGTGATGATATATATTCAAAATCTGGTGTTTATAAAGTAATATGTAGCACACGTGGAAAATATTATATTGGACAAATGCGACGTAGTTTCCAATCACGATACCGTGAACACACAGTAGGTGTTGCAAGTAGTAAGTCAGTTTTTGGGCAGCAAATAACAGAAAATAGGCATTGCTATGGCACAATTGAAAACAACCTAAATATTTTGCACGCAGCCCCAAAAGGATTACGCCTCAACTTACTAGAGCAAATAGAAATCAATGTGCAACACAAAAAGAATCCTGTTCAATTCGTAAATGAACAAATTGATTTCAGGGGAAAAAATTACTTCGATCTATTCAAAGAGATCCTTTAATAGTTTACTCCTCTGAAGTCTTTTTAATCAATGACACTTGTACAATATGTATGTATATATATATTCCTATTGTGATGTTATACCCACTTTATACAGTTTTACGATCCTTATGGTTGACAGCCATGTACATCATGCACCTTAGACACATTTTACTCCCTAAATTTATCCTTTTAACTGTTAACTGACAACTGTACTATCATTGACAGACGCCATTTGAAAGGTAACTATGTTTTTGACTGATCATTCTTATCTCACTTATGTTGTTATACATGTTATTTAAATTTAAGTGATCACCTAAGACTATATATAAACAAATTTAAGATCATTCTGATGACCCTCAACTTGAGTAAATATCTTTTTATTTCATTTTTACTATTAAGAAACAGTTATGTGGATTGCTTCATGACGCCATTTTATTTTTATCCGTTCTGTTTTTGACCTTTTATTCCTAATATTTTACAACGTTACAGCACACTATACTTTTTTTTTTAATTTTTAATGACAACCCGAAGTATCACAAATTGTGGACTTTTCATGTATATACAAAATACATACCCTGTGCCTTAATTTTATTATAACAACATTGTAATTAAGTAAGATCGACTCATCTCTGTACATTACAAGGAAAACAATAGCTTTACATAAATTTCACTTACAAACGAACCATACAGCTTTTGCAAGGTGTCATATCCTGAATTGTTTTTCTGTATATTTTAAATAAATTTACAGTTAAAATTTTTAATACCAATAAACTTACAGCACTGTAGATACTGTAGAACCACTTACAGAATATCTTTGAAAATATTGAAAATAATGTGATGCAATTCATGTCAATATTTTAATGTTTTAATCTTTATTTTAAATACCAGTAAGAGGACTATAATTATTTTATCTTAGACATTGACTAAGAAATGTGTGGCTAATTATAATTTTATATTTTTTTTTGGCTAAATTCATTTACTTAACCTTTTCATTGGCTATCAGAGATGGGGGCAGCTGGCAAAAGGGCGGACCCTCAGTTATTTAAGAGCAGTAAACTTTGTTCCAGCCAGCACTGGAAAGCTATCAGTTACCTGCCAGCTCCACAACATCGATGGGTGTAACATCGTTTATTTTATTTTGTTCTATTTCTCTTTATTAACTTAGGTTAGCTTTGACATTAATTTATATTGCTCCAAACTTATCAATGTAAATGTGATATTTCAGAGTCAAAAATCCTGAAGATGGTCTAAATAAGACAAACAAGTTGAATGAAATAAATTATTGCACTCTAGACTGTACTTTATTCATAAATTTAAAAGTGCTATTGACCCAAATATAGTGAAACGAAAATGTTTCCAAAAATATGAAATGAAAATGTCTCTCGCAATTTTCAGCATGGAAAACCTTCATCCATGGCACTACAACGAATTACGAATATAGAAGTGTGGGATGTAGTAATCATGGTCAAGTGGCTTATAAAATGTTTATTACACGATGTCACACGAAAACGAAAAAACACTATCCGCTATCAATATACGCCATTATTTCAGTCAGAACACATGAGACATTTCCTTACCTTACGCTAGTGGAAGGCACCAATGGGCACAGATTTCTGTTCGCTGACCTTTTTCTTCTTTTAAAGCCTGTGGGACTTATCTGTGGGGTCATCGGTCCCTAAACTTACAAACTACTTATGAACTAGCTTATACTAAAGACGGCACAAACATCCATGCCCGAGGAAGGATTCGAGACCCGACTGGGAACGGCCTCGCGCATCGTAGCATAGCCCTTCAATGTTCACTCACTAGCACCGCTTTTTGTCTGTGCCTAAAATAGACCCACTAGGGCGGAGAGTGAACAAAATCGATGCTCAGACAATTCCTTTAACTAACGGATCACAACGCATAAACGCCTGATGAGAAAAACGTGCTTGAAATGTGTTTCATGTCAGGGTGTGCTGAGTTGCCAGCGATGGCTGACGTGTGTGGATGAGTTATGCCTGAGTGTGTGTTTGAATGTTTCTCTTTCTGAAGAAGGCTGCGGCCTAAAATTAATTGAATGTCAAAGTCTTATTTGTGTCTTTACGGCGAGTTGTTTTCTAAATTGTTATTTTTATTGCCGTATGTTGAATTTGAGATAAAATAAATAGTCATCCGACCGAACAATACGGCCTGGGATGTTCCGGACAATAATGCCATATGATCATTTCAATAATTCTAGCAGCAGTTTTCTATCTTAGCCTGTACTAAAGAAATGAGAGAATCTACACAGACTCGACAATATATCACTACCTATATACTGCTGCAACTGCAACCATACAGTCAAACCCCACTACAAAAGTATGTTTAAAGCCGGAAGCTTTTACTATTCTTGTATTGTAAATGGGCACTACTGCAACATCAACTACACGAATCCTACGAAACACCTGAGTTCGTATTCGTCAGATGACTTGTAGAATTCTCCACAATTGCCAGTTACTACTATAATATTGTTTGCGTGTTAGAAACGAATTTATGTGAGTCATTGAACTGCATTTTGATTGGTGGAGCTGTAAGAAAGAAGAAGTTTAGGTTTTCAGAATAAAAGTACAATGTTGTTGTTGTTGTTTTCTTCAGTCCGGAGACTGGTTTGATGCAGCTCTCCACAATACCCTATCCTGAGCAAGCCTCCTCATCTCCACATAAGAACGGCAACCTACATCTGTCTGAATCTGCTTACCGTATCCATCTCTAGGTCTTCCTCTGCGGTTTTCCCCACACACTTCCCTCCAACGCTCTAAATTCACAGTTCCTTGATGTCTAAGAAAGTGACCTACCAATCTATCCCTTCTTTTAATCCAGGTATACCAGAAATTTTTCTCCCCAGTTCTGTTCAGTACCTCATTAGTTACGCGATCCACCCACCTAATCTTCAGCATTCTCCTGTAGCACCATATTTCAAAAGCCTCAATCTTCTTCCTGTCCGCACTGTTTATCGTCGATGTTTCACTCCCATATAAGGCAACACTCCATACAAATGCCTTCAGGAAGGTCTTCTTTAGGCTTAAATCAATATTCGATGTTAAAAAAAATTTCTCTTTCTCAAGAACGCTTTTCTACCCATTGCAATTCTGCATTTTATATCTTCTGAACTGCGATCATCATTTGTTATTTTACTAAAACTCGTCTACCTCCTTTATTGTTTCGTTACCTAATCTAATTCCTTCAGCGTCACCTGATTTTCTTACACTGCACTCCATTACCCTAGTTTTGCTCTTGCCCTCCGTTACACGCACCACGGACTGTGAGTCCGCAGTTTTATCTTTCCATCAACAACCAGTTATAAATTCAAGATTTCCATTAGCGGCTTTGTCTACCTTCCTCTACTTCCGTAACGAATTATTGCCAACAATTGAAGTCAGTCATTATTGCCAGAAGTAGCAGTCTCGTGAGATGCGGAGTGTCAGGACTGCTCCACATGAATGCACGCTCACGGAGTATCACCAATTCTTTTACGGTGTATTGCAGGTAAGGAGGTTTCTTCCTTTATAATATTACAAAAAAAAAGGTTAATAAATAAATGAAGTTCTAAACGTAACTCTCTAACTGACATACAATTATTAGGCTTTTCTTTGACCAACATCAATTAGTGAAATAAGTTATACACATTCTTTTTTTTCTCAGAAGAACGGTGGATGACTATCAGGTTTTGCAGTGGTTGGACAAAGTGCTTGGTAATAAAGAATGTAGTGATCTGGAGTCACTATTCGAAAGTGATCACTATTTAGATAGTGAACAGTCGCTGGACGAAAGTGATTCTATCGAAAAAGTTGACTTATGTTGGGAAAGACTGTGTACAATGGAGCCATCGACCTCTAATGCAAAACAGAAGAGTAAGAAAACCTCAACATAATATTGTCAAGCATTTACCGAGAATCATAGGCGAAGCAAAAAAATGCCCAATTGATTGTTTACAACTTTTCTTCACAGATGACATTTTAGAAGAATTGTTTGCTGTACTAATATTTACATTGCTGCCATCCGTTCTAAGTATTCCAGAGAAAGAAATGATGCAGACACTAACATTACAGAAATCAAAGCTTGTTTAGGACTCCTTTTCTTGGCGGGTGTGCTACGAACATCACACACAAATCGACTAGATATCTGGGCTGCAGATGGTACTGCTGTGTAGTACTTCAGACTTTCAATGGGCATCAATCGTTTTCGTTTCTTGCTGACATTTCTGAGATTTGATGACATCAGGAACAGAATGTTTGCACCTACAGATGCAAGGATGTTCTATACCAGCCATTTGAAAATATACTGTGGAAAGCAAGTGGATGGGCCTTATCTCTGTGATAACATACCTCATGCTATTGTCAAAACACTGGTGAAATGCATATCCAAATCTGGCAGAAATGTAACATGTGATAATTGGTTCACATCAATTCAGTGAAAAATGTTCAAATGTTTGTAAGCTATGGACTGATGACCACGCAGTTTGGACCGATAGATTTACAAACTACTTAAACTTAGGTAAACTAACCTAAGGACAAAGAAATACACCCATGCCCCAGGGAGGACTCGAACCTCCTCGGCGAGCAACCGCACGCTCCGAAGCGAGACGCTTTTGACCGCTCGGCTACTCCAATGCGGATCACATCAATTCTACTTGCGGCTGACTTCTTGGAAAATGACAATCTGACAATGATTGGAATCATTCGAAAACGTGAAATTCCTCCATTTATGACAGTAGCAAAAGATCGTCTTGTGGAATGCAGAATCTTTGCATTTAGGAAGAATATGACACTGGTTTCATATAAAGCTATGAAAGTTCTTGTACTGTCTACTTTACATGATGATGACAGTATTGACAGTGATTCGGAAAAGTGCAAGCCAGAAATAACATTTTACAACGAGACTAAATCTGGTGTGGATAAAGTTGACGAGATGAAATGTACATACTCTCTGACAAGAATTATCAGAAGATTGCCATTTATAATTTTTTCTTCTCTTCTAAATATTGATGGAATCAATGGATACATTATTTACAAGAGCAATTCGGATTCAACAATTTCCAGAAAAGACTATCTAAAGGTTCTTGCCAAAGAATTGTTGCATGATTGTATGGCAATGAAGGTCAATCATCTTAGTACTCCGGTGAAGCCCTCAGGGGTTCAGCATTAATTTGCTGAGTACGGGCTTGGCGAACCCGGGGTCCTGAGCTGTGGGCTGTGTCGCGCCAACAGTCCTCTACACCGTAAGCTCTGTGCGTGCTTCGAACGACCATCGTTCGGCGCGACGGTGGAACGTTGTACGTTTCAGAGCCCGGGGATCTTGGCTTAATCACCCGGGTCGCGAGGACGGTAAAAACCTCTATAAAAAAACCGTCAATCTCAATGTGTGCTACGTGCCGAAGAGATGCATGGCTGTTGAGGTTTAACAGCCGCTAGCGAGCAACCTCTGAGGAACCTGCCGCACCTCAGTTGTATAAGGTTTCCCCAGGCAAGCGGGGCTCTGCCTGGGTGGACCTCTTTCCACTAGCTGTTCTTGGGACGAAACTGAAACGAGCAAATGAAAGCGTGGCTGGTCGCGAAAACGGCGTCTCTAAGCGTGGGAAAACAGAGTTTAACGCCTCTACCTATGGCCCTAAGACGTTTCCGTCCCTTGTCACCCAATGGGAATAACGAAGGGCACTAATAGATCAGAGCCGTACTCGCCTCAGTATCTTGTTCGTGAACGTCCTGATGCCGAATCCTTCACTTCCACTAAGCCTCAGTTTTTTGTCAACACCATAGAAGAAAGGTTTGGTGAAGTAGCGTCGAAGATGAGGAGTGGGGCCGTTCTGATTCAGGCGGTGTCCTCGGCCCAGTCGCGGGCACTGCTTGCCTGCGACAGGCTGGGTGATATCCAGGTGAGTGTCACATCCCACAAATCATTAAATAAGGTCCAAGGTCTCGTCTATCATCGCGATCAGTTGTCCCAGACCGATGACGAGCTGCGAGAAAACCTGCAGCGACGAGGTGTCCACTTCGTCCGGCGGGTGTACAGGGGTCCTAAGGAAAAGAGGATCCTGCCGCACCTCAAGGCAAGCGGGGCTCTGCCTGGGTGGACCTTTAGTTCCCTAGCTGCTCGTGGGACGAGAATAAAACGTGCAATTAATAGCGTCGCCACACACAAACCTGGCGTTTCTAAGCGTGGAAAAACTAAATTCGATGCTTACGATCCTAAGACGTCCCTTCCCTTGGCACCCCATGGGAGGAACGTAGAGGCCTTCGCCGATCTGAACCGTACTCGCCACAATATCTAGTATGTGCCCATTCCGATTGGGAGTCCTTTCTGTCTACTAAGCCACAGTTCTTTGCCAAACTTGTCTTCGAGCTGTTCGACAAAGTTGAGTCGTTCTCAAAGATGAAGAGTGGGGCTGTGTTGATACAAACGGCATCCCCAGCCCAATCGCGGGCATTGCTTGCCTGCGATAAGCTGGGTGACATCCCTGTGACTATCACGCCTCACATGTCCTTAAACATGGTCCAGGGTCTAATCTATCAGAGAGATCTGTTGTCCCAGACCGATGAAGAGTTGCGAGCAAACCTGCAGTAACAAGGGGGTTCACTTCGTCCGGCGAGTATACAGGGGACCCAAAGATAGCTGGGTTGCCACCGGTGCTTTTATCTTGGCCTTCGAAGGCGATACACTGCCTGAGAAGGTTAAGGTAATGGTCAACCGGTGTGAAGTCAAGCCCTATGTCCCCCCCTCCTATGCGGTGTTTCCGGTGCTGGAAGTTAGGGCACATGTTGTCCCGATGTATTTCCAGCCCAACATGCAGGGAATGTGGGCGGCCACCTCACCCAGGCGCCCCATGCACCCCACCTCCGCTATGTGTGAATTGTGGGCAACATCACCCGCCATGCTCGCCGAACTGCTCTGTTTTACATCGGGAATGTAAAATTATGGAAAAGAAGACCCTGGACCGGCTGACCTATGAGGCAAGTAAGAAATTCGAGCGGCTACACCCTGTCCATATGGAAAGGTCTTTTTCCACAGTTACAGCAGCACCAGTTTCCTTGAGACCAGTGAAACCACCAGTGTTGTCTCCTCCTGTGGGCCCTAAGGGCCGTCAATCTTCCGTGGCAGGTGGGGGCCGTCTCCATCTATCGCTTCCTGGACACCTGTGGGAGCAACTTTCCCCCACCATTGGGGACACCTATCCCCACTCCCCAGCTGGAGAACAAACAGTCTTCCTCAGAGTGCGCCAGTGGATACTAGCCTTTGGCTGACCGAAGGGCTTCCAGCTCTTCGACTGTCCCTGATGTCACTTCTGCGAAGTCCTCCCAGCCCTTACCACCTAAGGGCCAGCGGGAGAGAACTAACAAGACAAAGAAGAAAAATAAGATTAAGGACCCTTCAGAGGCTCGAAAGAAGCGCTCGCTAACATCTTTGGCCACGGGGGAAGCAAGAATCTCCCACCTCGTCTTCAGAGGATCTCGCCTTCCTAGGATCGCCAGAACCCATGGTTATCGATCCTGCTGATTCTGTCAGCAGGTGCCCCTGCTGAATAACCGTTAAACCTTTAAACTATGGCTATTCAGCACACTGCAAACGAAATCCTGCAGTGGAATTGCGGCGGTTTTTTTCCGCCATCTGGCAGAGCTGCGGCAATTACACTTCCTGCTGTGCCTCTTCAAAAGCCTCTAGAGGCACTCGCTGTTCGACTCCGGGTAGTACAAGATTTTACCATCTGCTCTGTCTACCTTCCACCAGATGATGCCTTCTCTCCCACAGTCCTCGCTGCCTTGGTCGCCCAACTTCCCCTACCCTTTCATCTTTTGAGGGACTTCTACACCCACCACCCTCAGTGGGGTGGCACACAGACGTCGGCCCGGGGTAGGGATGGTGAGTCTCTCCTGTCAGAGCAGAATCTCTGCCTTCTTAACACCGGTGCTCCTACCCACTTTAGCACAGCACATGGTACGTTTTCTGCCATAGACCTGTCCGTCTGCAGCCCTAGCCTCCTTCCACGTCTCACCTGGAGGGTCCATGACGACCTGTGTGGCAGTGACCATTTTCCTATTTTCCTGTCACTCCCCACAGTGTTCGCCTGCCGACCGTCCATAGGGCTGACTGGCCAGCTTATTCTTCAGCTGCTGTGATATCCTGTCCCTTTCTGGCTGATATTGATGCCGCCGCTCAACAGGTCACAGAGGCCATCGTTTCTGCAGCTGAAAACTGTTCCCACCATATCCGGTTCGCTCCATCGTCCGTCATTGCCCTGGTGGACACCGGAGATTGCTGAGGACATCCGGGAACGTCGGCGAGCACTACAACGCCACCGACGTCACCCTTCTGTCGAACATCTTTTAGCCTTCAAGCGTCTCCAGGCACGGGCCAGCGACTGATACAAGACAGTAAGAGAGCCTCCTGGGAGAAGTGTCGCGTGCATTGGTTCCCGCGCTTCTCCTTCCAAGGTGTGGTTGCAAGTTCGACGCCTCTTCGGGCACCGCCCACTGGCGTGAATTCCGCATCTCAGCGTCCAGGGTACGCTGTGTACTGACCCTGTCGACGTCGCAGAGCACCTGGCAGATCATTTTGCATGTACAGCGAAGACTACTGCCTATGGTGCAGACTTTCGCGCCCTTAAAGAGCGAGCAGAGAGCCATCAGATTTCATTTGAAACAACGTCGGTAATCATATAACGTTCCATTTACTGAGTGGGAGTTTGAAAGTGCCCTTGCTGCATGCCCGAATACCTCCCCTGGATCGCATTCACAGTCAGTTCCTCCGATACTGATCACAGGACGCCAAAAGCCAACTTCTCGCTCTGATTAGTCGCATATGGCTTGAGGGTGTTTTTCCGTCCTCCTGGCGGGATAGCATAATCATTCCGGTGATTAAGCCAGGGGCCGATCCGCATGTGGCTGACAGTTACCGCCCGATCAGCCTCATCAACGTTCCATGCAAGCTCCTCGAACGGTTGGTGAGTCGTACGCTCATGTGGATCCTCGAGGACTGGGGACTTTTGGTGCCACAACAGGGTGGGTTCCATCAAGGCCGCTCCGCTGTCGACAATCTTGTGTCACTGGTGTCGGCCATCCGTACAGCATTTAGTCGCCTCGAACACCTGGCTGCCGTATTCTTCGACCTGTGGAAAGCATATGACACTACCTGGCGCTATCATATCCTTTCTAGACGGTATGACTGAGGTTTACGGGGTCCGCTTCCTCTATTCGTTAAAAGAACGCAACACCAGGAAATTCTTAGAGTTCGTGTTGGTTCTTGTTTTAGCTCCCCTCATTGTCAAGAGAACTGAGTCTCACAGGGTTCCGTTCTCAGTGTCCCGTGCGGCGGCCGTGGGGTCATTGGTATCCACTTCATTGTATGCTGATGACTTCTGCGTGTATTTTAGCTCCACCAGCAACAGTGTTGCTGAACGTCGGTTGCAGCTAGCCATTAGAAAGGCGAAGTCGTGGGCGTTTGCCCACGGTTTTCAGTTCTCTGCGTCGAAAACCCGGGTGATGCATTTTTGTCGACGTCGTGCAATAAACCTGGGACCCGAACTTTGTTTCTACAACATGTAGAAGGTCTGCATCTAAATACACACATTTCTAGGCATGTTGTTCGACAACCGTCTCACCTGGGTGCAACACCTTTGCCAGCTGAAACGAAAGTGCTGGCGACACCTCAACATCCTACATTGTCTCCGCCACACTGTTTGGGGAGGCTCACGCCCAACGCTCATGCAACTTTACAAGGCACTCATTCAGTCACGCCTAGACTATGGCTGCATTGTCTACGATTCGGCCTCGCCTTCAGCACTGCAGGCGTTGGACCCGATTTTACATTGTGGTGTCCATTTGGCGACAGGGGCTTTTCGCACAACCCCTGTATCAAGCCTCCTCGTCGAAGCCGGGGTCCTCCTACTGCGGTTCCTTAGGCAACACCTGCTAGCTTCTTACGTTGCCCGTGTCCAGGTCTCACCCTTACACCCGAACCACCGGCTCCTTTTTCCAGACGCTGCACTACCTATCTCTCCACGACGGTCCAGGTCGGGTTACCCAATCTCTAGCTATCTTTAGCTTTAGGAGACGACGCCTCTATGGCTAACGCAGTTTTAAGTTTTATCCGCGCTGTTGGTTTTTATGACTAACGGTGGGTGCTGTGGCCTGATATCTTAGGCCACCACCAATCCAGCTTTTTACCTTTTCACACCCTTTAGGGGTTCTTAGTGTGTGCAGTATGGCTGGCACATCCTGTTTTTTCTTTGTTATCAGCCAGCCACTTTATTTCACCAATTCCGTGTGTCTTCGTTTTGTATTGTCAGTGGTTTGTCCATTGTCAACCTGTATCATATGTGCGTTGTCATTTTCAGAGCATTGTTTTACCTTTACGTTATTGCCAGCTGACTCGCATCTAGGAACAGGGGACTGATAACCTAGCTGTTTAGTCCCCTTAAAACAACAACAACCAACAACAACAACTCCAGTGAACATGAAGAATCGTTTCAAGGAAATTTTGGGATTACCAACAGCTGAAGCTCTTCCTAGACTCCACAAACAACAGCTCGAGGAAGATGCAACTTCTGTAACAGGAAAATAAAAATAAAAATAAAAAAAGACCGACAAGATTTTCCTGTGATGTGTGCAATAAATTTGTATGTTGTTGTTGTTGTTGTGTTTTTAAAGGGGACTCAACTGCTGGGTTATCAGTCCCCTGTTCCCTGTTAAGAGTTAACTTCTAAAAGTTACCTTTTCGTCGCATTGTACCCGAGGTCCAGCGTACTCTGGGCACAGAGAGACCGTCATTAGTAAAATAATGACACGAAACAAAGAACAAAGAACAAGACAGAAGTTGACAAAATAGACAGTAAGCTAAAACAAGGCAGCAGAAGCGTGTGGCTGATCACAAAATAATACAGGATGAGCCAGCCACTCTGCACACTTTAAAATCCTCAATTGAAAATCAAGTCATGAACCGGAAAATAACAGCGGCCTATTGTTCTGGAGGGGTTGAAGCCCGACAGGGCGGGCTTATAGGCCCCACCACTAAATAGACCAATAAAAGCCAGTTGCACGAATAAAACCCAAAACACGATCGACCATAGAGGCATTGTCTGATAAAATCAATGGAAGCTCTGAAGGCAGTGTAAAAGACTACCAAAGTCGGCTAAAAGTAAGCAGTCCACCAGAACGTGGACCACAGTCAATAGGGCGCCGCAACGGCAAGTTGGAGGGTCCTCTCGTCGGAGAAGGTGGCCGTGCGTCAACCATGTATGTCCAATACGCAGTCTGCAGATGACTACTGACTCCCTATGAGAGGCTCGCAGGGAGGATCGCCACACAGCTATGGTGGGCTTGACTATGCGTAGCTTATTTGGTTCAGTCAAGTCAGCCCATTCTGAGGTCCAAATCCCTAGAACCTTACGGGCAGTTGCTGCCTGAAGTCCTGGTCTTGGAGACCTATCTTTAAGGGCCGTGATGTGGTGGCCTGCCTGGCCAGGCGATCAACCCGTTCGTTACCCGGAATTCCTACGTGGCCCGGGGTCCAAATGAACACCACCGAACGGCCTGACTCGCCCAGAGCGAAAACGGCGTCCTGAATGGACTGAACCAAATGGTGCTTTGGCATAAACTTGTCTAGGGCGATCAAGGCACTCAGGGAGTCACTACAGATAACTATAGACTCCCCGGGGCAGGCACGGAAATGTTTAAGAGCGAGAGAGATAGCCACCAGCTCAGCTGCGAAAACACTAGTCCCACAGGGTAAGGAACGCTGCTCAACATGATCACCGTGAACATAGGCGTACCCAACACGACCGTCCACAAGGGAGCCATCGGTGTATACTACTTCTGCACCACGGAATGAATCAATGAGTGCCTGGAACTGACGACACAGGACCATTGGCGAAACGGAGGCTTTTGAGTCACCGGACAAGTCTAACCTAAGCTGTAGGCGAGGTACACACCATGGAGGTGTATGGGAAAGGTATCGGAATGTGGTAGGGATAGGAAGGGATGCGATTGAAGAAAGAAGGGAACGAACACGAACCGCAATCGGGAAACCCAACCGTGGACGTCGTCGTGGGGAAGGGAGAACGGCAGCTGGGAACAGAAGCCAATGATTTGGGTGGTCGGGTGAGGCATGAATACGGGCGACGTACGACGCCAGTAGCTGCTGCCGGCGGATTCGGAGGGGGGGGAACCCCAGCCTCAGCAAGGAGACTTGTCACGGGACTTGTGCGGAAGGCACCTGTCGCTAAACGTACGCCACTATGGTGTATTGGGTCCAAGACACGCAGTGCAGAAGGGGCTGCAGAATCGTATACCAGGCTACCATAATCCAGACGGGATTGGATAAGAGCCCTATACAGTTGCAGGAGAGATGTACGAGCTGCTCCCCAAGTGGTATGGCTTAGGCAACGAAGGACATTCAGGTGGCGCCAACACTTCTTCCACAGCTGTTGAAGGTGTGGGACCCACGTGAGCCAGGAATCGAACAGCATCCCCAAAAAACGGTGCGTCTGAACGACACAAAGCAAATCCTGACCCAAATACAGCTCAGGGTCCGGGTGTACTGCCCGACGGCGACAGAAGTGCATGACCCGTGTTTTGGCGGCTGAGAACTGGAATCCATGGGTCGTGGCCCAGGACTGAGCTTTTGTGATGGCCCCCTGCAAACGCCTTTCAGCAACACCCATGCCGTTAGAACTGAAATATAGGCAGAAGTCATCGGCATAGAGTGAGGAGGATACGGTTGATCCCACTGCCGCAGCAAGTCCGTCGATAGCGATCAGAAAGAGAGGAACACTAAGGACCGAGCCCTGTGGGACTCCATTCTCCTGTATACGGGGTGAGCTAAGAGAGGTACCGACACGAACTCTGAAAGAGCGAAGCGAAAGAAAGTTCTGTATAAAAAGCGGGAGTGAGCCCTGCAAGCCCCAACCGTGCAGTGTGGCCAGAATGTGGTGGCGCCAGGTGGTGTCATAGGCCTTCCTGAAGTCAAAAAAGACGGCAACAAGGCGTTCACGTCTGCTGAAAGCCGTACGGATGGCCGACTCCAGAGTTACCAGGTTATCTACAGTGGAGCGGCCTTGGCGGAAGGCCCCCTGTCGTGGGGACAACAGACCCCGACGTTCTAGTATCAACATGAGCCGCCGACTCACCATACGTTCTAAGAGCTTGCACAGAACGTTGGTGAGGCAGATCGGACGGTAGCTATCAGCCACCTGTGGGTCAGCACCAGGTTTCATCACGGGGATAACGATGCTTTCCCGCCATTGTGATGGGAAAGCCCCCTCTGCCCATAGATGGTTGAACAGGGCGAGAAGGTGGTATTGGGACTCTGCTGAAAGGTGGCGAAGGAACTGGCTATGGATACGATCCGGTCCCGGGGAGGTATCGGGACATGCAGCAAGGGCAGTTTCGAATTCCCATTGACTGAAAGGGGCATTGTACGTTTCTTCACGGCGGGTACAGAATGACAGATGCCGTCTTTCGACCCGCACTTTCAGTGCACGGAAGGCTGCACTGTAAGCCGCAGTTGCGGAGATGCAAGCGTAGTGGTCCGCCAGGTGTTCAGCGATGGCAGTGGGATCTGTGCAGACAGTGCCCCGAATGTTTATGCTGGGAATTGCTGCTGGTGGTCGGTGCCCAAAGAGGCGCCGAACCTGAGACCACACCAGAGACGAGGATGTGCGAGAGCCAATGTTGGCGACATACTGCTCCCAACAGTCCTGCTTACTCTGTCGGATGAGCTGTCGAGCTCGGGCCCGGAGCCGTTTAAAGGCGATCAGGTTGTCCATGGTGGGATGACGGCGGTGGTGCTGGAGCGCCCGTCGACGATCCCGGATGGCTTCGGCGATTTCTGGTGTCCACCAGGGCACGGACCTGCGCCGGGGGGAGCCCGATGTTTTGGGGATAGTTGCCTCAGCGGCTGAGACTATGAAGGTGGTGACCTGGTGAACTGCCATGTCCACATCAGCTGGCAGTGAAACAGGAACCACAGTGGCTGAGGTAAAACGATGCCAATTAGCTCTTTGGAGAGACCATCGAGGCTGGTGGCCGGCAGGTTGGAAATGCAGCAGCGACACGAGGATAGGGAAGTGGTCGCTACCACATAGGTCATCATGGACCTTCCATTGAAGATGCGGGAGCAGGCTTGGGCTACAACCAGAAAGATCTATCGCCGAGTATGTGCCTCGCGCCACACAGAAGTGCGTGGGGGCACCCGTGTTTAAGAGGCAGACATCTTGCTGTGACAAAAGTGCCTCCACATCTCTACCGCGACTCGTCGTTTGTGTTCCACCCCACAATGGGTGGTGGGCATTAAAATCCCCCAAAAGGAGAAATGGTGGGGGTAGCTGTGTTAGTAACGCAGCGATATCGGCGATAGAGACAGCTTCATCTGGAGGAAGGTAGATGGAGCAGATGGTGAACTCCTGCCTCGCCCGAATTCTAACAGCAACTGCCTCCAGAGCCGTGTGGAGAGGCACAGTAGCACTGGGGACAGTTGTGAGAACGTAGAGACAGACCCCTCCTGAAACCCTGTCATATGCCACCCGGTTCTTGTAGTATCCCCGATAGCCGCGAAGGGCCGGGGTCCGCTGGGCAGGAAACCACGTTTCCTGCAATGCCAAACAGAGAGCAGGGAAGCGGTACAACAACTGCTGCAATTCAGCTAGGTGGTTGAAAAAAACCACCGCAGTTCCACTGAAGGAGTACGTGGTCACCGAGCTGAAAGGCCATATTACATTTTCGAATTGGGTTCATCCATAGGTACATCTGCTGCCAACTGTTCAGAATCGCCAGTGTCAGCGATCCTGGATGCTGGAGAACCCAGTATTGCGAGATCCTCGGCAGACGCGAGGATCTCAACCTCATCCTCCGAAGTAGAGGATGAGGATGCCTGTGGCTTTCTAGCCACCAAAGTCGCCTTCTTCTTGATTTTTTTCTGTCGTCCCTCTCGCTGGCCCTTTGGTCTAGAGGCCTGGGAGGGCTTCTCACTGGTGGCATCTGGGTTGGACGAAGAGCGAGAAGCCCTTCTACCAGCAGGTCGTGGACCCTTCAGCCGTCGGCTGGGATCCCCACGTTCACTGTGAGAAGCCTCGGAAAGGAGTGTCCCCAGGGACCCCTTCCGAGCGAGAGGAGCCGGAGGAGGCTGTTCCTTCTCCGGCTGGGAGGCGGGGACTGCTGTCCCCGATGGAGGGGACGTATTTGCTCCCACTGGTGGTGTTGTGGGAGTACTGTTGAAGTGGTGCCCCCACCCATCGAGGGGGCAGTAGATCGTTGTTGGCCCATAGGGCCCACGGACGAAGAGAACACGGATTCCATTGATCGCAGTGAAGATGGTGCCGCTGTGACTGCGGCAAAAGATGTTGACATCTTTACCGGATGGAGCCGATCGTATTTTTTCCGCGCATCTGAATATGTCAAACGGTCCAGGGTCTTTATCTCCATGATTTTTCTTTCGCGATGTAATACTCCACAATTCGGCGAGCGTGGCGGATGGTGTTGCCCACAATTCACACAAACTGGAGGTGGAGTACATGGGGCGTCTGGGTGCGATGGTCGCCCACATTCCCTGCAGTTAGGGCTGGAAGTACAACGGGAGGACATGTGCCCGAACTTCCAGCACCTGAAACACCGCATAGGGGGAGGGACATAGGGCTTTACGTCGCACCGGTATACCATCACCTTGACCTTCTCAGGCAGTACATCGCCTTCGAAGGCCAAGATAAAAGCACCGGTGGCAACCCTCTGGTCGTTAGGTCCCCTGTGCACTCGCCGAACGAAGTGAACCCCTCGACGTTCCAAGTATGCTCTCAACTCCTCGTCGGTCTGAGAGAGGAGGTCTCTATGGTAGATTAAACCCTGGACCATGTTGAGAGACTTATGAGGCGTGATACTGACTGGAACATCACCCAGCTTGTCGCAGGCAAGTAATGCCCTCGACTGTGCTGGGGACGCCGTCTGTATCAGCACTGCCCCACTGCGCATTTTTGAAAAGGATTCGATTTCACCAAACTTGTCTTCCAGATGTTCGACGAAAAACTGCGGCTTAGTGGTCATAAATGATTCTCCATCTAAACGCGCACAAACAAGGTATTGTGGCGAATATGGCTCTGATCTATTCCGGGCTTGTCGTTCCTCCCACGGGGTGGCGAGGGAAGGAAACGCCTTAGGGTCATAAGTAGACGCGTTGAATTCTGTCTTGCCACGCTTAGAGACGCCGTTTTCGCGACCGGCCACGCTTTTATTTGCTCGTTTCATTGTCGTCCCACGAGCAGCTAGGGAAAAGAGGTCCACCCAGGCAGAGCCCCGCTTGCCTGGGTAAGCCTTGTACAACTGAGGTGCGGCAGGTTCCTCAGAGGTTGCTCGCTAGCGGCTGTTCAACTTCAACAGCCATGCATCTCCTCGGCACGTAGCACACCTTGAGATTGAGGGGTTCTTTATAGAGGTTTGTACCGTCCTCGCGACCCGGGCGATTAAGCCAAGATCCCCGGGCTCTGAAACGTACAACGTTCCACCGTCGCGCCGAACGATGGTCGTTGAAGCACGCACAGAGCTTACGGTGTAGCGGACTGTTGGCGCGACACAGCCCACAGCTCAGGACCCCGGGTTCGCCAAGCCCGTACTCAGCAAATTAATGCTGAGCCCCTGAGGGGAAATTTGTATGCCTGAACATGTTGGTGGATATCTGTGCCGTGAGTGCAGTGAAAAATGCAAACGCCACGAGTGATTTACTCGCATTGCCAGTGAGGCTGTAAACTATAGTTTTTTTGAAACATTTTCTGAACTAATTTACTTAAGATAATTGTTGGTTAATATTCATTTGGAAAAACAGTGGGAAAAAAACCAATAAATGTTCTTATTGGTTTATGGGTAAATTATAAGATAAAATATTTTATGTACACTACTGAGGCTGAAGTACATTATTTTTACTTATTCGTTGTTTTATTTATGTTATTCAGACTCGAATATATTACATTTCCCAACTATAATATCAGAATTGTTCATGAAAATGGTATCAAACGCGATGCCGACTCTCAGTCCGTGTGTAACGGAGGTAAAAATATCGCGCGTGTAGCGGACGGTTAATGTTCATCTTATATGCACGTTTCAGCACACTGTCCATTCCGTTCAATTGCTCTTACAGGTCCTTTGCTGTATCTGACAATATTACTATGTCGTCGGCAAAACGCAATGTTTTCAATTCTTCACCCTGAACTTTAATTCCTTCACCAAATTTATCCTTGCTTTCCTTTATAGTTGGCTCAATGAACAAATTGAAAAACATTGGAGAAAGGCTACAACGCTGTTTTACTCCCTTTCCAGCCACTGCATCCCTTTCATGCCCATTAACTCTGATAACCGCTGTCTGGTTTTTGTACAAGTTATAAATAACCTCACGTTCCCTAAATTTAATCCTGCTTGCTTGAGAACCTTAAATGTTTATTCCAATCAATATTGTCAAAGAAAAGGCAAACCTACATTTCTTGCTTTTGTAGATTTGGAGAAGACTTATCTTTTAGGATAAGCCGTAAAGTGAGTATTGCCTCCCGTGTTCCTACATTTCTCGTGAACCCAAACTGATCTTCCCCGATGTCGGCTTCTACCAGCTTTTCCATCCTTCTGTAAATAATTCGTGTTAATATTTTGCAACCATGACTTATTAAACTGATGGTTGTGTATCTTTCACACCTGTTTGCACCTGCTTTCTTTGGAATGAGGATTATAACATGTTTCTTAAAGTCTGAGGCTACTTCACCTTTCTCATACGTCTTACACAATTTTGTCATGGCTGGTTCTCCCAGAGACGTCAGATAACCTCTCCAAAAACGCTGACAACGAGAAGCAGAAGGGGTATGTATGGAATAGCATCCAATGTCATATTTTATTTAACATCTCCGGTTGCAATTGTCGTTGTCTGAGAAGGGTGTGTGTGTGCGTGTGTGTGTGCGCGCGCGCGCGCGCGCGTGTACTGCAAAAATCGGTTTTCACTTCCAAAACGAGTTGACACACTACTGCAAAACAGAAAATAGAAAAAAAGAAAAATAGTCGCTGACAAAAAGACACGGTCATATTGCATTTCACTGCGATTAATTGGCAAATTATTTGCGTGGTTATGTGTGTGGTACCAGAATGTGAATCATTTACACACTGCTGAGAAACTCTTTCACGGGCAGAAAATAACTCCTACAATCCGACGTAGTTGAGCAAGAACCAGTAGCGCATGGCTAGTCTTTAAGAGATCTCTCTGCCTGTCTGTGTCATCGTACTGAACGCCTAGAATTCTCATTTGAATATTGTGACAGGGTGGAAACATCGTATTTCGTACGATCAGGGAGTCGTAACTACACCGTGCACCGACACAGAAGCACTCTACGGAAAATGAGCTCAACGCTCAGCTAGTTCAACATACTGCAAGCTCGGTAAGTCTGTTTTGAGCGCAGTGCAAGTTTGAGAGCTGTTTGGCACCGGCGTGACGGCCGAGTTACTTCCGGCATGGCACAGAAACTATATAACAAACTCAATATTTACCTGTCTTTCTGGTTAAATAATCTCAGTTACTTTCTTTAACGGTGCGACATCGGCGCATTACTTTCTTCTTCAAGTGCAAGGAGGTCAAACCATGCGTATATTGGCGATTAGCTGTAGCCACCGGTGAAACAAGCAGGAATTGAGACGTATCAGCCCGTCAGTAGCCCTGCGATGTCTGCTTCCTAAGCGAGAGCTGCTTTGGGTCATGGTTTCAGTCCTCCTCTAGATCAGAATTTTAACCGTATTTTGATAGAGCTACCAGCCATTTAAGACGATAACAAAGGTTACAGAATAAGCCTAATAACAGCATTATACTAAATGAGTGAACTAGTGACATACATCCAAAAACGCAATAATTTTGATTTTGTCGCTTTGAAACTGATGTGCAATACTCGTGCTCCCAACTTTTGAATCCTGTCTGACCAGTGCCAACGTCGCACGATGGTCAACATCACAGTTCATGATTTACGTGACTCTTTGAGTCTTCCTTCATGTGTAAAGTCATGAATACCGGAAAGATTTTTCTTGAAACGGAAAATCTCTTGTGAGGTGATTTGCATAAAAATACTCGCACCATACATACGTTTCTAGCATCTCCACTGCTGTCTTACCTATATGAGACCCAATGACAAAATGTTTTGAAAAACTAGAAGCATATTGAATACTATTTGCATAAATAGCCGAGGCGATTCTTTCACCTCGCTCGGTCAGAGGAGTGACCGCATCTTTAAATTTTTTTTTAAGGGAGGGAATCAGATTAATCTTACTAGTCATCATAAAACTATCCAACGACCGCAAAGAATAGCTTAAGCAGGGAGAAGAAAGGGTTCCAGTACCGCTGCGGCGCAAATTTTCAGTATTACCGCTGTCTACCTGAATTCACTTTCCTGCAACTATCGAGAGGTTTAAAGAATTCGATTAATAAAAGGTTGTCGTAAAGTCCCTTTAATCAGCCTCAACAACGAATATCATACGTAAAGTGATTGTCAACTCTGTAATAATCGGAGTTCCAGGACCTGTAATACTAATGAAATATTCGCCTTTTTATCCCTTGTCTATGGCAAGTGATACGGACCAAAACAAAAGTAGGGCCTAAGTAATGCATTTCTGTGAAATACAAAAAAAAATTTTATTGCATTGGTTTGTAGGTCAAGAAAGTATTTTTCATGTTCTTCCTATGGAGTTTGTAAACTTCCATTAACTGTTATTTCACTTTTATTTATCGGCATATAGACGCTTTTTATTCTCTTAGTTCCACCATTTTTTGATTTGTGGAAGTGAATTCAACACCTCAGATATTCATTCAACTGAATATTGGTATTTACATCGAGTCTTCATCTTCAAAACAATAGCAGAATACTGTCGGAAAAACTGACCTCAACAACGCCATTAACGTAGGTATAAACCTGTATTTTGTTTCATTTTATTAGACCTCTACGGTGGGTGTAAGGGTGAGAGCGGGAAGTGAAAGAAGAGATACTCATTACTTACTGAAAGTGCTCAACAAAAATTACGTTGTTGTGGAAGATATTGAATCGTTCGTAGGAAGATCAGTTCATAAAATTTATCTGCGTATAATTGGCAACTGATGGGTTCGTGTTACGTGCAGAGGTGTCTATACTATTCACTAACTGTTGAGCAAGTCTTTCAAAGACAAAACTTAATCTCTGATATATTCCGAAATAGTTACAATTTGTCCTTATCCATTGGCAGCATAAAAACAGTCACTGCAATTTCTATAATCATCTCAAATGTTTGTATAGCTTATGGGACTTAACTACGGGGTCATCAGTCCCTAAGCGTACAAACTACTTATTAACTAGCTAACACTAAGGACGGCAGAAATATCCATCCCCGAGGGGGGGGGGATTCGAACCCCGTGGCCGTGCAGAGTGTGACTGGAGCGCCTCAGTCCCCTCGGCCACAGCGGCCGGCTATAATCACCTGATCAACTGTGTCGTCATATTACGGCGCCATGGTTCTGATATGAATGTGGGAGCTTGGATCTCGTGTTCATATGGAAACCGCTTGGGGTACAATAAAAAATAAAATAATAAATACAAGCATTGTGCACCTGCAGCATAAAATATCAGCATTATGCTTTGCAGAATATTCAGGACAGAAAAAACCAAAAATCCAAAATAACTGTTGTTAACGAAGCACAGTCAAAAGGTTTTCAGAATATCTGCTGCACGTTTTTGTTACGGGATATAATGGGAGTCTAAACAGCAGGTTGATACGTTTCATTTTTGCTATATTTGTAGACTGGACGACAGGGACAGAAAGGTATAGACTAATTTAACTTTAATTCAAACTAATTCTATGTTTGGATAACAGATGCTCTTATTTTGAACTCCATGTTAAGAAGCCTTCCCAGAAATGTTCACATCTCGAAAACAATGCTGCGTTGATTTCGTTTGTTTGCCTCTTCGTTCGTTTGTGTCACTCACAGCGATATCAAGAAAGATATTTTCTGAGTCTATAACTGTAATGAAAACTGACGCTTACGTGTAATGTTTTCAGTATTATCAATGGAAATGATCGAAGAAACGTGAAACAGCACTGGTGAATGACTTCTTGTCATTGCCTTTCAGACAGTAATACGTGTCAATTATTTGCGTATTCTATGTTAGCGGTCGGTGCATCTGTATATTTTTATTAGTGACAACGATCGGCTTATTAAAGCTAGTTACGGAATTGCGAGCGGGACTCTGACATATACTTTACGTGTTTGGACCCTCAGCAGGCGCACGAGGCGCAAGCTAAGTCTGTCGAGCTGGCTCGGCAATCACATAGGCTCTTATTCTTCCTGTTGATAGTATGAATAAAGCTTGGCGACATCGCAGTGTCAGTCTATCAACGCTGGTGCCGATGTCCTACTATGCTCATAACTTCACTTCATGTTTCCGGTAATTTAAATTGAATAATCTGACTGGTTTCTCAGTCGAGAGGCGACAGAAGGCTATTAGTCCATGCTTTTGGGTCCAGAGAATTGTTTACAAGGCGAAATTCCAAATAATATCGTCTCTTATGTTGCGAGTTATATGTTCTAGTGATGTATGTGGCAGTAGGAAAATACTAGTGTGCACAGCTCTTCGCTAGGTCTGAGGTAAAGTAGTCGTGGCTTTGGTCATTGGTTCGGGCCTCATTGGAGTAGAATTTTTTAGCTGTGTCCGTGACAGGAGTTGCACGAATCACATCGAAAACTAGAAACATCTTTTGGTTACCTGCTATATTCTCTCAGATAATGGGAAAAGTGTGACAACATTCAGGTAGTTCACCAAATATGTCCCTGTGGAATCGAACTGATTCCAAGCTATTTATGACGCCAATCGATGTTTGGCGTGTATTTTCGTCTTTAAATAATTTTTGTCTAAGATTATTCGAGTATGGGGCAGGAAAGAAACATTTGAGGACATATGATCGAAAGAGTAGGTGAGGAATGGGTGACTTCCAAAGCACACTACTCAATGTTTTGTTTGTGAAATCGACGGGAATTATTATAGTGTAGTACTGATATGTAGGTCGCTTTCCTTACAGTGCGACTAAATAATAGTGTTTCAGTTGTTTGCAAAGAAATGGGCGCACCCTGGCGTTGTGGCTGCACTTTGCTGAGTATAAAAAATATTTTAGTACTCAGTCAATTTCTTCTTAAGATGTCAGCGTGAGAGCATCATAACTAGTCACTAGAAACAATCGTGATTGGGAATCCTGATTGAGCGGCCTGACGACTTTCAAGAAAAATGCAACAGTCACCCCCATGACCCTTTATGCCGATTATACTTTACGACGTTTAGATTATGTTCATATATTAGTCACGTACTGAATTTTTCTGTCTGATATAATTACTAGAACTTTAAGATATAACAGCCGGTAAACTGACTCACAGCAGCGCGCCGCTGTCACTGAGTCTGCAAGGGAAAGCCGCAATGCAGCCGCTGGCCCGTCGCCATAGCCGGTGCCCACTACTCCCGAGAGTGAACACTTCAGTTTTGATGCAGCCGCAAGCCCTTCTGTGTAAGTATTCCTGGGACTTTTCGCTGTTACATTTGAGGTTCTTCCATGGATGTGCAGTAAGAGAGAAAAAAAAAGTTCGATCTCGCGACTTCTTACATATACGGTTGTAAAATTGACTTTCACCACGAGACTAACCGCTCACACAGTACGTAACTGCCTTGAGAAGGAGATAACACCACCTTTGATATAACTGCATTCTACAGTGTTGCCAGATCGTGCATATCACCGGACTTAGAATTCTTAGGGGAGTGATCGAATATATTGTCCACACTGTGTGACCGACTGATCGCCGGCCGGCTGATGAAGAGGCTAAATCATTTTTTTTTTTTCTGTAAGACTCGACATACAGCTAGGAAGTAAAGAAAACCATATGTAATGTTCAGGTATGTACTGTATTTGCAGTATTAAGATTTCACACTCGTGTAGGCGATATCCATATCCCCTAGTGGCAGTCCTGTAACTGCAAAGTTCACCTCCACTGAGTTCAAATGTCTTAGCTGGTGGCGCCGCTCTCCTTCAACCACAAAGACAACAGCAGGCCATTAGTGAAAACTGCTGTAGGCAATACCATTTGACTCACTCGTCTCTTGTCTCAGTACCAAGACATTCTACCATAAGCAAGATACATAGGCATTCATACCACACATGTGATAAAGAATAGTAAAACTTTAAGGATGAACATTCGAAAACATTGATGTAAATATTCCAAGCCTTTACAAGATTTAAGTGATTCATCTCCAAGTGAGCTTACATACAGCAATGCCTTCTTTGGATGGTCACACAAGAAACAACACGTGACACAGTGCAGTTAATGCAACATGTGTTTCAAACTAAATTCGCTGCTCTCCCCCGTGAGTATTTTTCTCCCGGTGCCTCTTTTTTTTTGTGGTTTTAGGGCGCACAACTGCTAAGGTCATTAGCGCCCGAATCAAAACTGGGATATACCCAAGAACAATAGGACTATATAAAAACAGCTAAAACACATAGAATAAAAAGCAACAAAGGGAAGAGCTAAATGTCCCTTGACAAATTGGTCAAGTTCATAAAATCCAATACTCGAGCAATAGCCCGCGCGTCATCAGCTAAAATTTCTTCCAATGTGTCCGGCAGATGTAGAGCAAGCCGAACAAGAGTAAAATTTGAACACGACAATGAAACATGGCGCACCGACAGCCGGTGGCCACAGGAACACAACGGTGCGGGGTCACCACTGAGCAAGTGGCAGTGGATGAACCGGCAATGTCCGATCCGCAAACGGCCCAAGATTATCTCTTCTCGTCGCGAGCGGCGTGATGAGGTCATCCAAGCGACAGGGAGCTATTGAATGGTGCGAAGCTTATTATTAGTAAGTGAAGACCACACATTATGCCACGACGATATAAGGCGCCGCGAAAGAGCCCCTTGAATATCATGCGATGGGACACAGCACGTAGCTGTCCGACGTAAGAGTTGCAGCCTTGCCAGCGGCATCAGCAGCCTCGTCACCAGGCACGCCTGCGTGGCCAGGTACGCGAGGGCCGTCAGGGAGGTGAATGCGAGGGCCGTCAGAAGCTAATAACTGAAGGGAGCGGTTGATTCGGTGTACAATAGGATGGGCTGAAAAGGGGTCGCACAGACTCTTGATGGCGCTGAGGGAGTCAGAGCAGATGACATAGGAAGGAGAACGGTGTCGGCGGATAAAGAGTACAGCCTGATAGAAGGCAAAAATCTCAGCTGTGAAATTCGTGCAGTGGGCATTAAACGTGTACAGGTAACAGTCTTCCCCGACGACAAACGCACATCCGACACCGTCATTGGTCTTTGAGCCATCCGTATATATGAAAACGGAATTTTCGAGCCGTGCACAAAGTTCAAGGAACCGCGAGCAGTATAAAGCGTCCAAAGTGCTCTCCTTCGGGAGTGAGGCGAGTTCGAGGTGAACGCGAACTTTAGCCTGAAGCCAAGGTGGCACTGGGCTCTCACCTATTTGAAATGTGGAAGGGAGAGTAAAATCGAGCTGCCGAAGCAAGTGTCGAAAACTGACTCCAGGGGGGAGCAGGGCAATCTCAGACAGCCCATATTGGCTATCGAGGGAGTCGTGAAAGAACGATGGATGGGAAGGATGGTGAGGCATCGAAAGCAAACGGCATGCATACCGACACAGTAATATGTCGCGGCGATAGGTTAAAGGTAATTCGGCAGCTTCGGTATAGAGGCTGTCAACAGGGCTTGTGTAAAAATATTTTATCTATTGTGTCCCAGCCCCGTTGCCGCTTGTGTGTCCCATTTCCGTCATAGGTGTCGGTGCCCGAGTAAAAAGACCGACACAGCAATGAAGGATGCACGCTTGTGCAGGTAGGAGGTGACCAGTTAGTGGCACAGCAGAAACTAGAAACACTAGAGTAAATTAGAACGAGATATATATTTCTTAGAGACTTAGTAATACTTAACTTTTACATAGCTCAGTACTGCAGAATGGTGATACATAGTTGGGCTAGAGGCCTGCCTAGGGCCTATCCGATAGCCAAGTCTTTACTGCTGCCCATTTGATTCCGAAGTGTTAACTGGTTCCCATCTCAATCCCAAGTGAACGATGTCATTCAGTGGTGGCCACGAGCGGAGGGCGCTCGTGGCTGACATCGTAAGAACGCCGCGCCGTGCGTGCATGGCGGCGCGCGGCGAAAGTAGGTGGCGCGTGCTTAAGACCTGTGCGACACCACTCTATCGCCAGGCGAAACCCCAGATTGTGAATCGAGGTTAGGCGGCGTAAAATAGATGACCGTGCGGAAGAATAAACGAAGCTTCCATAATCCAATTTTGAGCGGACAGTGGACCGTTAGATATTAAATAGGACGGTCCGATCCGCTACCCATGACGTGCCGCTAAGAACACAGAGGACGTTAAGGGAACGAATAAACCGGCAAGACAGATAGGACACATGCGGGGACCAGCAGAGTTTCCTCTCCAATATTAGCCGTAGAAATTTCGTCGTCTCCGCGAAAGGTAGAGTAATGGGATCAAGATGGAGAGACGGTGGAAGGAACTCTTTGTATCTCCAGAAATTTATACAGACTGTTTTCTCACTGGAGAATCTGAAGCCATTGGTGACACTCCAAGAATAGAGACGGTCGAGATAACGCTGAAGAAAGCGTTCCAGGAGACACGTTCTCTGGGAACTGCAGTAAATAGCAAAGTCGTCCACAAAAAGGGAGCCAGATACGTCGGCCGGAAGGCAACCCATAATTGCCTTAATTGCTATGGCGAAAAGTGCCACGCTCAACACAGATCCTTGTGGCACCCCATTCTCCTGACGGAAGGTGTCCGACAGAACAGAGCCCACTCGTACACGGAACCTTCGATCTAGTAAAAATGCTTGCATAAAAATGGGGAGGCGGCCGCGAAAGCCCAATGTATGGAGCGTGCAGAGAATACCCGCTCTCCAACAGGTGTCATAAGCCTTCTCCAAATCAAAAAACACAGCCACCGTCTGGCACTTACGCAAATAGTTATCCATAACATAGGTCGACAATGTAACGAGGTGGTCGATAACAGAACGATGCCTACGAAATCCGCACTGGACGATGGTAAGATTCGAGATTTGAGTAACCAAATCAGCTGAGCATTAACCATTTGTTCCATCACCTTGCAAACGCAGATGGTGAGAGAAATGGGGCGATAACTAAGGAAGTGTTTGTCCTTCCCTGGCTTTGGTATGGGAACTACAATTGCTTCACGCCAGCGTGTGGTGACCTGACATTCAATCCATAAGCTATTATAAGTGCGGAGGAGAAAACATTTACCCGCAAGAGAAGGGTTTATCAGCATCTGTATATCAATTGCATCAGGCCCTGGGGCAGAAGATTGGGACACAGAGCGCGTTCAAGCTCCTGCGTGGTGAAGATGGCATTGTAACTTTCCCGATTGCGAGATTGGAAGGACGGTGGCTGTGCCTCTTCTGTCTGTTTTCGAGGGAGAAAGGTGGGGTTATAATGGGTGGAGTACGAGACTTCTGCAAAAATTTGACCCAAAGCGTTGGATATATCGACTGGGTCTACGAAGACTTCATTAGCGACGGTCAAGCCAGGAAATGGGGAGTGGACCTTTGTGCCAGATAACCGGCTCAGCCCCCCCCCCCCCAGGCAATAGAAGGAGTAAGTCTGTTAAATGAACTAGTAAAAGCAATCCAGCGGGCCCATTTGCTTTCCTTGATAACTCGACGGCATTGCGCTCGTAGACGTTTGTAGATAATACAGTTAGCCAACGTTGGGTGGCGGCAAAACGTGTGTAGAGCATTCCTCCGGGCTCTAACAACATCGCGACATGCCGCAGTCCACCAGGGGACTGGGACTCGACGTGGAGAAGACGAAGGGCGTGGAATGGAATATTCGGCAGCATTGAGAATGACTTCCGTGAGGTATTCGACCTGACTTTCACAGGTGGGGAAGTTCCCATCATGGAAAACCGCCAGTGTGGAGAATTGTCCACAGTCAGCTTTCGAGATGTTCCAACTAGTGGAACCCGGAGGTAGGGTATGATGAAGGACATAAATTATGCAGGGTAAATGGTCGCTCGAGTATGTATCAGAGAGAGCATACCACTGAAAAGGACGCGCAAGGTTTTTTTTTTTTTTTGTGGTTTTAGGGCGCACAACTTCTATGGTCATTAGCGCCCAGACAAGAACGTAGATTCACAAGATCTCAAAAAAATTTGGTGACAGTCAGAAAATCAAGAAGAGGCTAAAAACGAGATAAAAGACAATTAAAAGGGTTAAATATCCTTCGATAAGTTGGCCAATTTGATAAAACGCAAAACTCGAGTCGCTGCTCGTGTGTCATCAGCTAAAATTTCCTCCAGAGTAGACGGAAAGTGAAGGGCTACACAGAGATGATTAAAATGAACACAAGACAGTAAAACATGTCGCACTGTCAGCAGTTCACCGCAGGAGCACAGCGGTGCAGGGTCGGCAGAGAGCAAGTGACGGGGGCTGAAACGGCAGTGACCGATCCGCAACCGGGCCAGAATGACCTCCTCTCGCCGAGAGGGGCGTGAGGTGGTCATCCAAGCGGTCGGGATCAGCTTTACAGTTCGCAATTTATTGTTGTACAGTGAAAGCCACGCACTATGCCATGACGATACGATACTCCGGCGAAGAGACCATTGAACATCGTCCGATGGGACGCAAAAGGTAGCCATGCGAGGCAAAAGAGCTGCGGCCTTGGCTGCTATGTCGGAGGTCTCATTCTCGGGCACACCCACGTGGCCAGGGACCCACAGGAAAGAAACGTGACAGCTGTCATCTGCTAGCAACTGGAGGGAGCGTTGGGCCCGATACACGAGAGGATGGTTCGAGAAGGGGTCCTTAAGACTCTGCAGGGCACTAAGGGAGTCCGAACATATGGCGGTGGCGGCAGGTATGCAAGACAGCCTGGTGGAGGGCAAAAAGCTTAGCCATGAAAATCGAGCACCGGTCAGGGAGCTTGTATTGGAAATGGTTGTCCCCGGCGACGAAGGCAGATCTGACACCGGCAGTGCTCTTGGAACCATCAGTGTAAATAAATATGGCATTATCAAACCGCGAACGGAGTTCGACAAGCCTCAAGCGGTATACCGAATCCGGAGTGCTCTTCTTGGGGAGCGAACTAAGTTCAAGGTGAGTATGAATCTGGGCCTGATGCCACGGTGGCAATGGGCTGTCGCTCAACCCAAGGGTGGAAGGAAGGGTAAAATCAAGCCACAGTAGCAGGCGGCGAAACCGAACTCCACGTGGAAGCAAGGCAATCGCAGACAACTGATATTGGCGATCGAGTGAGTCATCAAAAAATAATCGGTAAGATGGATGGTTGGGCATCGACCGTAGGCGGCATGCGTACCGACACAAGAGTATGTCACGCCGAGTGGTCAAGGGTAATACAGCAGCCTCGGCATACAGACTTTCAACAGGGCTGGTATAAAATGCACCGTTCGCAAGACGTAAACCCCGATGGTGGATAGAGTTGAGACGGCGGAGAGTCGACGGCCGTGCAGAAGAGTATACGAAGCTTCCGTAGTCGAGCTTCGACTGAACAATGGCCTGGTAAAGGTGAAGCAGGACGGTACGATCCGCTCCCCATGACGTGCCACTGAGGACACGAAGAACGTTAAGGGATCGGGCACAACGGGCAGCCAGGTAGGACACGTGTGTGGACCAGCAAAGTTTCCGATCCAACATGAGTCCCAGGAATTTCGTAGTCTCCACGAAAGGGAGAGCAACAGGGCCGAGATGTAGAGAAGGTGGAAGAAATTCCTTGTATCTCCAGAAGTTTACACACACCGTTTTCTCAGTAGAGAAAAACAGCCACGGAAGAATAAAGCCCGCAGTTGGCTTTGGAAATGTTCCAACTGGTGGGACGAGGAAATTGGGAATGATGCAGGAAGTGGATGATACAAGGGAAATGGTCACTCGAGTACGTGTCAGAAAGTGCATACCACTCAAACCGACCGGAAAGCTGAGGAATGCATATTGCGAGGTCTATATGGGAGTAAGTGTGTGTTGTGTCTGAAAGGAAGGTCGGTGCACTGGTGTTGAGGCAGACAAGATCGAGGTATTGGAGAAGGTCCACCAAAAGGGAGCCTCTCGGACCAGGTGCCGGAGAGCCCCATAGGGGGTGGTGGGTATTAAATTCGCCTACCAACACGAAAGGTGAAGGGAGCTGGTCAACAAGGTGTAGCACATCTGCCCTAGTAAGGGCAGATGACGATGGCGAATAGATATTACAGAGGGAGAAGGTAAATGTGGATAAAGTGATGCGGATGGCAACTGCCTGTAGGTGAGTGTGCAAGGAAATGGGATGGAAATAGACATCTCGAAGGAGCATCAGAACCCCTCCATGGGCTGGGACACCTTCCACGGTTGGCAGGTCGAACCGCACAGAGGTGTAGTGTGGAAAGTCTGCACGATCACGTGGACGCAACTTAGTTTCCTGGAGGCAGACTAGAAGCGGGCAGTGCAATCGAAGGAGTAGTTTTAACTCCTCCCGATTAGATAGAATGCCGCGAATACTCCATTGAAGGAGCGCCATGATAAAAATGAGAGAAGAAATAACGATAAAAACCAACTAGCAAGCGGGGTCACCTCGACGGCCGCTGAGGACCGGATTTCGAGGGAGCACGGCTATCGCTGTCCAGGGGCAAAGTGTCGTGGTCCATAGGTTCGACCGACGCACCTGCCACCTCCCCGAGTTGATCAGGAGGGGAAGTTCCACCGCCGGTAGAGGGCCGGGTGCCCGGCAGACAGAGCGACCCAGTGAAACAGAAACGGTTGAGGCCGGCAAATGTTGGAAGGCGTGACGGGTGGGACACGCCTCGGCAGGGAAGGAGAGGAACTCTTTCTTGTCAGCTCTTCTGGAAGAGTGACGGCGGGAAGAGGCAGTTGACGGTTGGGAAGCCTGAGAACGCAGAACATCCTCACGGACGGGTTCCTTTTTCAAGGTCCGGGCATCGTATTGAGGTGCCCGCGGTTTACTAGAGGTTGACGAAGACTGTACATTAGAAGCAGCAGGAGGAAGCGGATACGTGGAACGGGCAATCTTCGGGCTGGCGGATCGCACAACTGTGTCGGCGAAAGTGAAATCACAAGTCTGGGTACTGGAATCCTTGGTAGGTCGAGTTGAGGTGAGGACCTTACTGTATGTACCCGCTGGGAGGACAGTGGGCTTTCGACTCGCCAACAACTTTCGACCGGCAGATGTCGATACCTTCTCCGTAACCCGAATTTGCTGGATTACCTTCTCATCCTTGTATACAGAGCAGTCGCGAGAGGAAGCCGCATGGTCACCGTTGCAGTTTAGGCAGTGAGGGGACGGAGGGGGGCAATCCCCCTCATGGGCGTCCCTACCACAAGTGACACACTTTGCTGCATTTGGGCAATGTTCACGGGTATGGTTGTACCTGTGGCACTGAAAACAGCGCGTTGGGTTAGGTACATAAGGGTGGACGGAGATGACATCATACCCTGCTTTGACATTCGACGGGAGGTCAACTCTGTCGAACGTCAAAAACACAGTACGAGTCGGTGTCAGTTGGTTATCGACCTTTTTCATTACCCTATGGACGGCTTTCACACCCTGGTCGGACATATAGGATTGGATGTCTTCATCAGACAACCCGTCAAGGGATCTCGTGAAGACTACCCACCGTGACGAGTTGAGTGTGCGATGTGCTTCTACCTTGACTGGAAACGTGTGTAATAACGTAGTCCGAATACCTTTCTGGGCTTGGAAAGCACTGTCCACTTCCAGCAACAATGTGCCATTGCGCTGACGTGAAAAGGTTTTAACAGGGCAGCAATTGCATCTACACCTTTCTGTATAGCGAAAGGATTGACAGAATTGAAATCCTTTCCGTCGGTACGAGACACAAGAAGAAATTTCGGTACATTAGGCAGTGTCTTTTTTTGCTGAGGTGAATCTATCTTACGTATCTGGGTCAACGTCACTAAAAAAGAGAAGAAAGTCATCGCGGAAGTGTCCCCCGTGATTACCGGCGTCTCCAATGGCGCGCTCCTTCCTAGTGGGGACCCTCTCCGAGGGCTTACCCACCTTAGGTGATTGTTCACACCTCAGGTCACACCTCCCGAGAACTGACGGAGGGACCAATCGGCATGTTTGGAAGGTACCAGCTCGGGTAATCACCCCTCCCTTGGCCTGGCCTTTACCAGGGGGTACGTATGTGCCCTACTTGTCTATCCGGGGCGGGGAATTACGCGTTACCCCCGTCACCTGCTACGCATGATAATGCGTGGGTCGGCCTTCAGACACGCACAGGGAGGAAAGAAGAAGAATAGAGGAAGTGAAAAGAAGGAAAGAAGTGTCTCAAACGCCGAGGCGGAGACTAATGAGGAGGAGAAGAAGGCTAGGAGAGTACAAGGAGAGAAAGACATAAACAAAGGATAAGAAAGGAAGGAACCAAGGAATAAGAGAAACGACAACAAGAAAACACCTGAACTCGCGAAATACGCCCGTCTCTGGGCGAAGGCATAAACCGGGAGGGAAAGCGAAGCAGCCTGGGGCAGAAGAAAGGCTGCTCTGGCTCGGGCCCCGTGCGCGCCACACACGTACGCACAAAAGAGCTGTGGGCCACCTGGGGGGAAGAGGTTTGTACCGTCCTCACGACCCGGGCTATTAAGCCAAGATCCCCGTGCTCTGAAACATACAACGTTCCACCGTCGCGCCGAACGATAGTCGTTAAGGCACGCACAGAGCTTACGGTGTAGCTGACTGTTGGCGTGCGACAGCCCATGGCTCAGGACCCCGGGTTCGCCAAGCCCATACTCAGGAAATTAATGCTGAGCCACTGAAAGGGGGGGGGGCAGAAGAAGTCAGGGGAGGAAATGACGAGGGGGTCATAAGTAGCTGCATTCAGCTTTCCACGCTTAGAGATACCTGTTGCGCAAGGATTTTGGTGATTTCATTTGTTTCGCTTCATCGCGAATCATCCACCCCGATGCCACCCACTCCGAATAGGGGCTCTACTCATGGGCGCTACCCAGCCATAGCAACGTCACCTGGCAGTATGACCGTTGCCAGGAGTCCTGATGCTCCACGGCGACAAACATCTACTCCTAAGCCTGCCACCACGGCACTGTCTTACGCCGTGGGCACCCTGATGTACGCGGAATGGTAGCGTTCGCAGCAGAAAGAATAGAATACGTGGCGCTCTCGACCACCACATCGATGTTCTCGAGTGGGGGAGGGCCAACGATGGCAGCAGTAGCATAGTCTTCCCAGTTAGCCCTGTATAGAACCCACCTGGGTGGGTGTGCTGGGAACTCGTGTTGTGGGAGTGACAAAAAGACAGGGAAATGGGCACTGCCACAAAAGTCGTCATGGGCTCTCCAGTGAACAGATGGTGGAAGACTTGGCTGCAGATCGACAGATCAATGGCCGAAAATGTGCCATGTGCCACACTAAAATGCGTGGGGGCACCTGTATTCAAGAGAATGAGGTCGAGTTGAGTTAGGAAATCAACAACAACCCTGCCATGACCTGAGGTCGTAGAACCACCCCACAAGGGACTGTGGGCATTAAAGTCGCCCAACAGTAAGAAAGGTGGGGGTAGTTGAGCTACGAGTGCAGCCAAGACGTTCACAGATACGTCACCATCCGGCGGCAAGTAGATGCTGCAGACAGTAAATTCCTGTGTGGTCCTCACCCTTACAGCCACTGCTTCTAATGGTGTTTGAAGGGGCACGGGTTCACTATACACAGAGGTGAGGACATACACACACTCCACCTGAGACCCTGTTTATATATGCTACGGTTGCAGTAAAATCCCCTGTAGCCACGAAGGGCAGGGGACCACATTGCTGGAAACCAAGTTTCCTGAAGAGCAATGCAGATAGCAGGTGTCATGCTCAGAAGCTGCCGTAGCTCAGCCAGGTGGGGGAAGAAACCGCCGCAGTTCCACTGGTCAACGACATTGTTCGAGTGCTGGGAAGACATGAATGAGACAAATCAGCGGGTCATACCTCAGCATCACTTGCATCCACTGATGGAGGTTTAACCGCTTCAGTGACTGGTTTGTCAAGGGCGTCCCCGAGAGCGAGGTCCTCGGGTGATTCTTGAATCTTCACCTCCTCCTCAGAAGTAGAGGTGGAGGCGGAGGGGAGTGGTGGCACTGAAGCCACCGTGGATTCTCGTGATGTGCCTTTCTTTGACTTTTGTCTACCCCTCCGTTCCCTCGGGGATTCGCCGGTGGGACTGTGGAGGAGCGCGAAGCCCTACGACCAGCAGTCTGTGAGTTCTCCTGCTGCTGGTTAGTGTCGATATCGACACTGGCGGAAATGAGTGTCCCAAGGGACCCCTTCCGCGTGAGGGAAGCCGGAGAAGTTTGTTCTTTCTCCGGTGGAGAGGTGGTAGCTGATCCCGAGGCTTTCACCTTGGGAGCTTTGGAAGGATGGCCCCAACTTCTGTGGGGACAGGCTTAGGTTGGCGGCCCTGGGGGCCCACAGAAAAAGAAGTAGAATTAGAAGTAGAAAATACTGCCGCCGGCAAGGAGAGTGGCGACGACGTTACTGCTGCAAATGAGTTGCTCATAGTAACAGGGTGCAGACAGTCAAATTTCTTCTTCGCCTCATTATACGATATACGGTCCAGGGTTTTGTACTCCATAATTTTCCGTTCCCGTTGAAGTGAGGGACATTGCGACGAGCAGGGAGGATGGTTCTGGCCACAGTTGATGCAGATGGGAGGCGTGTACATGGGGCGCCCGGATGTGTTGGACGAACGCAGTCCCTACATGTAACACTGGACGTGCAACGGGAAGACTTATGGCCGAAATTCCAGCATTGGAAGCACCTCACAGGGGGAGGAATATAAGGCCGCACGTCAACACGGTTTTTTTTTTTTTTTTTTTTTTTTTTTTTGGTTTTAGGGCGCACAACTTCTATGGTCATTAGCGCCCAGCCAAGAACATAGATTCGCTATGATCTCAAAAAAAAATGGAGACTGTCAGAACATCAACAAGAGGCTAAAAACGAAAGATAAAAGACAATTAAAAGGGTTAAATATCCTTCGATAAGTTGGCCAATTTGATAAAACGCAAAACTCGAGCAGCTACTCGTGTGTCATCAGCTAAAATTTCCTCCAGAGTAGACGGAAAGTGAAGGGCTACACGGAGATGATTAAAATTAAGGCAAGATAATAAAACATGTCGCACTGTCAGCAGTTCACCGCAGGAGCACAGCGGTGCAGGGTCGGCGGAGAGCAAGTGACGATGGCTGAAACGGCAGTGACCAATCCGCAACCGGGCCAGGATGACCACCTCTCGCCGAGAGGGGCGTGAGGAGGTCATCCAAGCGGTCGGGATCGGTTTGACATTTCGCAATTTATTGTTGTATAGTGAAAGCCACACACTGTGCCATTGCGACACGATACTCCGGCGAAGAGCCCGTTGAACATCGTCCGATGGGACGCAAAAGGTAGCCATGCGAGGCAAAAGAGCCGCTGCCTTGGCTGCTATGTCGGCGGCCTCATTCGGCGGCCACACCCACATGGCCAGGGACCCACAGGAAGGAAACATGACAGCTGTCATCTGCTAACAACAGGAGGGAGCGTTGGATCTGATATACGAGAGGATGGTTCGAGAGACGGTCCTTAAGACTCTGCAGGGCACTAAGGGATTCCGAACATATGGCATAGAAAGGTTGGCGGTGGCGGCAGGTATACAAAACGGCCTGGTGGAGGGCGAACAGCTCAGCCGTGAAGTTCGAGCACCGGTCAGGGAGCTTGTATTGGAAACGGTTGTTCCCGACGACGAAGGCAGATCCGACACCGGCAGTGCTCTTGGAACCATCAGTGTAAATAAATACGGCATTATCGAACCGCGAACGGAGTTCGACAAGCCTCGAGCGGAATACCAAATACGAAGTGCTCTCCTTGGGGAGCGAACTAAGTTCAAGGTGTGTGTGAACCTGGGCCTGATGCCACGGTGGCAATGGGCTTTCGCTCAACCGAAGGGTGGAAGGAAGGGTAAAACCTAGCCGCTGTAGCAGGCGGCGAAACCGAACTCCCGGTGGAAGCAAGGCAATCGCAGACAACTGATATTGGCGATCGAGTGAGTCGTCAAAAAATAATCTGTAAGATGGATGGTTGGGCATCGACCGTAGGCGGCATGCGTACCGACACAAGAGTATGTCACGTCGAGTGATCAAGGGTAATAAAGCAGCCTTGGCATACAGACACTCAACAGGGCTGGTATAAAATGCACCGGTCGCAAGACGTAAACCCCGATGGTGGATAGAGTTGAGACGGCGGAGAATCGACGGCCGTGCTGAAGAGTATACAAGGCTTCCGTAGTCGAGCTTCGACAGAACAATGGCCTGGTAAAGGTGAAGCAGGACGGTACGATCCGCTCCCCATGACGTGCCACTGATGTCACGAAGAACGTTAAGGGATCGGGCACAACGGGCAGCCAGGTAGGACACGTGTGTGGACCAGCAAAGTTTCCGATCCAACATGAGTCCCAAGAATTTCGTAGTCTCCACGAAAGGGAGAGCAACAGGGCCGAGACGTAGAGAAGGTGGAAGAAATTCCTTGTATCTCCAAAAATTGATACAGTTTTCTCAGTGGAGAATCGGAAGCCGTTTGCGATGCTCCAGGAATATAGACGGTCAAGACAGCGTTGGAGAGAACGCTCCAAGAGACACGTCTGCTGGGCGCTACAATAAATTGCGAAATCGTCAACAAAAAGAGATCCGGAGACGTCGGCTGAAAGGCAATCTACGATCGGATTGATTGCAATGGCAAAGAGCGCCACACTCAAGACGTAGCCCTGTGGTACCCCATTCTCCTGGCAAAAGGTATCTGACAAAACAGAGCCCACCCGTACCCGGAACTTGCGATCTGCCAAAAACGCTTGAATGAAAAGAGGAAGGCGGCCCCGAAGGCCCCATGTGTGCAATGTGCGGAGAATGCCTGCTCTCCAACAGGTATCGTATGCCTTCTCCAAGTCGAAGAACACTGCTACTGTTTGACGCTTCCTTAGAAAGTTGTTCATAATGAAGGTCGACAACGTAACGAGGTGGTCAGCAGCAGAGCGGTGTCGACGAAAACCGCATTGGATATTAGTCAGGAGGCAGCGAGATTCGAGGAGCCAGACCAACCGAGCGTTAACCATGCGTTCCATCACCTTACAGACGCAGCTCCTCAGAGAAATGGGGCGATAACTGGAAGGAAGGTGTTTGTCCTTTCCTGGTTTGGGGATGGGGACAACAATGGCTTCACGCCAACTTGTGGGAACATGACCTTCAGTCCATATGCGATTGTAGGTACTAAGAAGAAAGCACTTGCCCGCAGGAGAGAGGTTCTTCAGCATCTCAATATGAATGGAATCGGGCCCGGGAGCAGAAGACCGGGACAGGGCGAGAGCACGATCTAGCTCCTGCATGGTGAAGGCGACGTTATAATTTTCACGATTAAAAGAGCGGAAAGAAGGCGGCCGTGCCTCCTCTACCTGTTTGCGAGGGAGAAAGGCAGGGTGGTAATGGGCAGAGCTCGAAACCTCCGCAAAGAAACGACCCAATGCGTTTGAAACATCAGCTGGGTCCACGAGGACTGCGTTCTCCACGGTCAGGCCAGGAATCGGGGAGTGGACCTTGATGCCGGACAAACGGCGTAGGCCACCCCAGACAACCGTGGAGGGAGTAAAACGGTTAAAAGAACTAGTAAAAGCAGTCCAGCAAGCTTTCTTGCTGTCGTTTATGATACGACGGCACTGCGCTCTCATACGTTTGTAATTGATGCAATTCTCCAAAGTTGGGTGGCGGCGGAAGGTGCGTAAAGCACGGCGCCGGGCTCGAAGCGCGTCGCGGCAGGCTGCAGTCCACCAAGGCACCTGGACACGACGTGGAGAAGAGGATGTACGAGGTATGGAACGTTCAGCAGCAGTGAGAATAACCTCTGTGAGGTATTCGACCTGACTGTCACAGTTGGGAAAATTCTGATTGTGAAAAACAGCCATGGAAGAATAAAGCCCCCAGTCGGCTTTAGAAATGTTCCAACTGGTGGGACGTGGAGATGGGGAATGATGTAGGAAGTGGATGATACAAGGGAAATGGTCACTCGAGTACGTGTCAGAAAGTGCATACCACACAAACCGACCGGCAAGCTGAGGAGTGCATATTGCGAGGTCTATTTGGGAATAAGTGTGTGTTGTGTCAGAAAGGAAGGTCGGTGCACCGGTGTTGAGGCAGACAAGATCGAGGTGGTGGAGAATGTCCACCAAAAGGGAGCCTCTCGGACAAGGTGCCGGAGAGCCCCATAGGGGGTGGTGGGCATTAAAATCGCCTACCAACACGAAAGGTGAAGGGAGCTGGTCAACAAGGTTCAGCACATCTGCCCTAGTAAGGGCAGATGACGATGGCGAATATATATTACAGAGGGAGAAGGTAAATGTGGATAAGGTGATGCGGACGGCAACTGCCTGTAGGTGAGTGTGCAAGGAAATGGGATGGAAATAGACATCGTCTCGAAGGAGCATCAGAACCCCTCCATGGGCTGGGACACCTTCCACGGGTGGCAGGTCGAACCGCACAGAGGTGTAGTGTGGAAAGTCTGCACGATCACGTGGACGCAACTTAGTTTCCTGGAGGCAGACTAGAAGCGGGCAGTGCAATCGAAGGAGTAGTTTTAACTCCTCCCGATTGGAACGAATGCCGCGAATGTTCCATTGAAGGAGTGCCATGATAAAAATGAAATAAGAAATAAGGATAAAAACCAACTAGCAAGCGGAGTCACCTCGACGGCCCCCTGAGGACTGGATTTCGAGGGAGCACTGCTATCGCCATCTAGTGGCAAAGGGTCATGTTCCATTGGTTCGATCGACGCGTCTGCCACCTCCCGGAGGTGATCAGGAGGGGCAGCTTCCACCGCCGGTAGACGGCCGGGTGCCCGGCAAACGGAGCGTCCCGGTGAAACAGAAGACGGCCGAGTCCGGCAACTGTTGGATGGCGTGACCGACGAGTCACGCCGCGGCGGGGTAGGTGGGGGCTGTTCTTTTTTGGAAGCCTTCTTAGAAGCATGACGGGTTGAAGAAGCGGTTGACGATTGAGAAGTCGGAGTCTTGAGAAAATCTTCGCGGACGGGTTCCCTTTTTGAACTCCGGGCAGCAGATTTGGGTGCCCGGGATGTGTGTGAACTGGTCGACGAATTCAGTGTAGAACGGTTAGAAGGCATCGGAGAGGTGGAACGAGCAATTTTCGGGCTAGCCGATCTGACGACAGTGTCACTGAACGTTAAATCCCAAGTCTGAATGCCCACCTCCTTAGTTGGTCGAGGGGAGGCGAGGACCTGGCTGAAAGTACCTGATGGGAGTACTGCGGGCTTCCTACTAGCTAATAACTTCCGAGCGGCATAGGTAGAGACCTTCTCCTTCACGCGAATCTCTTGGATGACCCGCTCTTCTTTATAAACGGGGCAGTCCCGTGAAGAAGCAGCATGGTCACCCATGCAATTAATGCAGCGAGGGGATGGAGGTAGACATTCACCCTCATGAGCGTCCCTGCCACAGTTGGCGCACTTGGCTGCATTTGGACAAGATTTACTGGTATGATTGTACCTTTGGCAATGGAAGCAGCGTGTAGGATTTGGTATGTACGGGCGGACGGAAGTGACCTCGTAGCCCGCTTTCATTTTCGATGGCAGGTCAACCTTGTCAAAGGTCAAGAAGACAGTACGGGTTGGCACGAGTTCATTGTTAATCTTTTTCATCACGCGATGAACATCCGTGACTCCCTGATCGGACATATAGTTCAATATCTCCTCGTCCGATAACCCATCCAGTGATCGAGAAAACACTACCCCCCGCGAAGAGTTGAGGGTGCGGTGAGCCTCCACGTTCACAGGGAAAATATGTACAAGGGTAGCTCGAAGTAACTTCTGCGCCTGGAATGCATTTTCTATTTCGAGCAACAAGGTCCCGTTGCGCTGCCTAGAGCAGGTCTTCAAGGGACCAGCGATCGCATCGACACCCTTCTGAATAATGAACGGATTTACTGCAGAAAAATCCTTATCGTCGGTACGTGATACCACCAGGAACCTAGGAATGTTTAGCAATGCTTTCTGTGGCTGAAAATCATGTTTCCGCTTATGGGTCAGGGTTATAGATGATGTGGAAGGTTTCATAGCGGAGGTGTCCCCCATGATTACCGGCGTCTCCGATGGCGCGCTCCTTCCTTGTGGGGGCCCTCACTGAGGGCGCACCCGCCTTAGGTGACTGTTCGCACCTCAGGTCACACCTCCCAAGAACGGACGGAGGGACCAATTGGCATGTTCGGAAGGTATCAGCTCGGGTAATCACCCCTCCCTGAGCCCGGCCTTTACCGGGGGGTACGTACGTGCCCTACATGTCTACCCGGGGCGGGGAGTTACGCCTTACCCCGTCACCGGCTACGCAGAGCGTGGGTCGACCTTCAGACACACACAGGGAGGAAAGAAAGGAGGAAGGAGAGAAAGGGATGAAGGAGGGAGAATCTCAAACGCCGAGGCGGAGATTAAAGGGTGAGTCAAGAACAAGGAGAAAGGAAAAATAGGAGAAGGCTGAAGAACAAGAAAGGAAGAGGACCAAGAAGAGAAGACAGGAAGCGAAAAAGAAACCTTTGACTGATGAAAACCGCCCGTCTCCGGGCGAAGGCACAAACCGGGTGGGAAAGAGGGAAGCGGCCTGGGACGGAAGAAAGGTCGCTTCGGCTCGGGGCCCCGTGCGCGCCACACACGTACCCACAAAAGAGCTGTGGGCCCCCTGGGGGGACGTCAACACGGTAAACCATCACCTTGACCTTTTCGGGCAATGCATCACCCTCAAAGGCCAAGATGAAGGCACCAGTTGCGACCCTATTATCCCTTGGGCCCCTATGGATGCGCCGGATAAAATGAACGCCTCATCATTCAAGATTTGCCCGTAGCTCGTCGTCCGTCTGGAGCAACAAATCCCAGTGGAAAACTACTCCCTGAACCATATTCTGGGACTTGTGGGGAGTGATGGTCACCGCAACGTCACCCAGCTTGTCACAAGCGAGTAGCGCCCGTGACTGGGCTGGGGATACAGTGTGGATGAGAACAGACCCATTGTGCATTTTAGAAATGGAGTCCACTTCCCCAATCCTGTCCTCTAGATATTCCACAAAGAATTGAGGCTTGGTCGCTGGAAATGAGTCCCCATTAGTTCTGCTGCACACGAGATATCTAAGAGCAAAATCTTCATCATATTTTGCGGCCCGACGTCCCTCCCAAAGCGCGGTCAGGGAGGGGAACGTTTGGGGGTCGTACGTGTAAGCATTAAACATTCCCTTTTTAGAGACGGCGGTTGTACGTCCGCCAACGTCACCCGATTTTTGTCTCTTCATTGCGGGTGATCCGCCCGATGCCACCCACTCCGATTAGGGGCTCTCCTCATGGGCGCCACCCAGCCACAGCAACGTCACCTGGCGGGATGACCGTTGCCAGGAGTCCTGACGCCCCACAGAGACAAGCATCGACTCCTTGGCTTGCATGATGAGTATGCAGCTCTGGCACCGGTAGAGCGATCCTTGTGTTGTCATGGGGCTACATCCAAGAGGGTACATGAGGACCACACCACAACGGACTGGCTACCGTGTTGGCATTCTGGCGCTATGTGAACCATCAGAAAGGAGAGTGCTGAGATGGCAGTGCACAATGGACGCGACTTGCACGGAAAAAGAAATGACGTGGCCCAGTGGCAGAATAGAATCCGCAGTCGCAAGTCCATTCCATGATGGGTGCATCAGATGGCATGGCACAAGAATTACATGTCGCACCACGTAAGGTGTCCTTCCCCAAATGGTTCGCTCTTCTGAAAAATTTTGAAAAATGGAGGGTCAAACCCACATAGGGGACCACAGATGGAAAGCCGAAAAGTATGAGGACTCCATTTAGTCGCCTCTTACGACAGGCAGGAATACCGCGGGCCTATTCTTACCCCCGAACCCGCAGGGGGAACGAATAGCCAACTCCAACGACACAAGATTGTTAATTGTGGAGCGGCCCCGACAGAAACCCCCTTGTTGTGCTACCAGGAGTCCCCGGTCTTCGAGGATCCACATAAGCCGCCGACCCACCATCCATTCAACGAGCTTACATAGAACGTTTGTGAGGCTGATCGGACGGTAACTGTCAGCCACCTGTGGGTCAGCGCCAGGTTTTATAACCGGGATGATGGTGCTTTCCCGCCATTGGGAGGGAAAAACATGCCCAGAGACGATTGAACAAGGCGATTGTTGTTGTTGTTGTTTAGAGGGGACTAAACTACTTTGTCATCAGTTCCCTGTTCCTAATGAATAAAGTCCATTTAATAGGAAACAATAGCTATATGGACCTGGAGACATTGTATAAATACTCAAGAGGGGTACATGTCAAAGATGAAGTTCCACCAAAAGCAAAAATAGAGATAACAAGAGCACAGATATAGAAAATAAAGCAATGCAATTGTAAGAGGAAACTTGTCGCTGTATCTTACAATTTGATTTAACGTAATGTATATATCGTCTTAAATTTATTTCATGTATTTTCATTTCTTGTATGCCAGATATATTTCTCATGTAACGTCATTTTCTATAATGAATCATTTAGTGTAAACATATACTGTATGTGTAAACCCGCATGAATGCACGAATATTCTTATGCTGTAAGTTGGCAATACGCCAGAGAAAATGTTGAACCTGTTGTAAAGACTGACTTTGGTACAGAAGTAATAGCACTGAGTGTCGCGCTGCTGAAGCAGCACATAAATGTTTTCTTGATGGTGCAGAGGCACGGTAGGCGCAGTGTGGCGCGATTTTCATGCAATTGCAATAAGCGTGAGAGGCGTTCCGTTTAATGTATTGAAGAAGTGCGAAGTAAGTTTATTTATACTCGAAAGTGATCAGAGTAATATTTATTCATGTGTGCAAGAAAAGTAATTTTTTGGTATTAAGTCTATTGTCACCGAGAGTGATCGTTGTTGTAATCATGGACATTAGAAGGTGTATCGAGGTGATATCAATGCATGGACATTTCAGCCAGACGAGCTGAACAAAGAGTTGTCGATAAAAATATTTTGAACCAGCAGGAATCATATCTCTTGTATGGACATCACGACGAAGACGACGAAAACAGATGAGTACTTTCGTAACATTTTGTTTTCATGTACACTCTTTCACAAAAAACCTGGCCGCCGGCCGGCCGCCGCTGAGCCTATGTCCGAGCCGATCGCGACACGGGACAATAAAAGTGGCCGCGCTGATTCGCTCTAAGTCCAGCTATCGGCACAATCTGGCAACACTGCAGACTGCGGGAGTTCATACAGCACTTCTTGTGTGCAGTTAGAAGACAACTGGGTCAGCTCCCTCCTTGGTCTTGCGGTAAAGTGCGCGACTTGCATGTTCAGTATTAGCGTTCGAAACCGACTGTTGACAAAAATTTTAAATTCACGTCACGCGTTCATGCTCATGCCCCATGTGTAACGGAAGCATATGTGTAACGTATTTCTTATTGGTACACTGGTAATAACATTTCGGCCCAATAACATCGCCGCCTATGGCCGCAGCACTTGGCAGAGCTCTCCGTGGCCCACTCGCCGGCATCAGCGGTGGCGGCGCTACACAGCGCTGCCTCGCCCTCTGCCCACAGCGCCTGCCGCCGCTCATCGCCCTGGATGTGTTAAACGCGTTACTCTTGAGTGGTGATCCACAAAAAAGGTTGGGATTCGTATTTCACACAGGATATAACGAAGCAGACCACCTATTTTGAATGCTGAGCATATAATACATTAGAGAGGCAAAATAATGTCATTGTCCAATCCAGTGGCACTCTACGATGGTTAACACTTATTTGTGATTTAAATCTCGATCCTTTTCCTTTCGGAAAAGCCTTTCATGTAATTTGTTATTGTCATCAGTTCATATGTTTTCATCAAGACACACTATGTAACTCACTAAAATGTATTAGTGTCCTTGTTTCACTCCTTACGGTAAATGTATGAGCTAAATTATGTGAATACGTTTCAGTGCACGTTCTAAAGCAATACAGACATACTGCATGGTTCGTGTCTTCATGTCTCATTTCTACAGGAGATATTTCACATCAATGGAGGTGAATTCGAATTTCTTCGAAGGCGTTTGTATGGTGAAGCAAAGAAGACATCTAATACCATTTTCCATAATTTGAGTCGATCTTTCTGTTGTATGAAGTTTTTCTTATGATTCCGTTAAAGAGTTTCTTCTTGCAATCTGCAGCGTATAAAGTAAAATAAAATGAAATTAAATTCCATCCCCAAACGCACTTTCTCCAACCAGGATTAGAACTGCCGACTCACACTAGGTCTGCATCACAAGACAAGCAGAACCACACAGCCAACCACACGCTGTGGCATTGTGCCCTCAGTCTTTCACATATTCAATGCTGAGCCTCTAACGCATCGCGAAAGAACCTGAAAGTCACCTACACAAATAACTACATTCCTTGAGTGCAAAACTTAAATTTCTGTCTCTCATTTCACATCGGCATTACACATCATTAGTCATGAAACTAGAAAAGGAATGTCAAGTGAACTTAGTGAGACAATTCAGTACCACTTGAGGAAGTAACTGCACTGTCACAGTGTTGCCAAATATCTGCAACGATGTTGCCAGTTCTTAGCTGTACTAGGAAGACCTGTGAAGCGATAAGCGACGCGAAATCGCGCTAGTCTCATGCGGGCTTCTAGATGGGAGTCGCGCATTTCGGTTAATATGCGGCGCTGTCTCCTGATAGATTCCGTCGTCACATTTACGATGCAGATATTAAATTCGTCCAATGAGGCCGAAACTATCGATTAAATTTTTTGAAGCTGTACAGCATTATGATATTTCAGCAAATGACTAGAGAAGTTAAAAATACTGATATCGTGCTTGCAACATACGGCAAATCAAAGACTGAGATACATGTTTTCGTATCACAATGACAGTTTTATCCCCCCCCCCCAAAAAAAGACTAAAACAATTACTTTGTTAGATATCTACAAAAGCAATTTTTTATGAGTTACTGGAAATGAACGTTGCATCATCCGACACTAAACAGTAAGGTATCCAACATTTAGCATCTTGAAAGCGACAGCCCACAATATTCTCAATCCTACTAGTATCTTGCCTCAAATGGCTTTTAGCCATGCATTGAGAAGAAATGATGAATTGATAACTTATCCTCATCAACTTTCAGTGAGAGCTTTTTGTAACAAAACGAAAAAGTAGTGTGAACCATCATTTTCTCCAATGATACTAGGAACTGTTGTACGAAGATGGACTGTATCGACGTTGATTCTTGTCAAACGCCTCTCACATTCAAGGAATATTACCTAAATGAATTTAGTCCTCATGAAGCTGTAACAAAACAGAGAATCTGGGTGGTTGCGCATATTCGTATTACCTTGCCGTAATAGTTGATGCAAAGATGAGCAAAATACAAATCCATTATCTATCGGTTTCTCCGATTCTTTGGACAGTTTTATTTGGTTTGTACTACTCCACTTCGTCGGCTATATACTGGTTTAATTGAAAATACAGTAATCAAAATTACGCGACTATTTGTCCCATATTTTTATGTCCTTGGTTTTTATTTTGAATGACAGTGATGATTTCTGTTGCACTGGTTCCATGTATCTGAGCCTAATTAATAAAATTTTATTCCCATGACAGATGAAAGCAATTAGAACCTTTTGTCTCTATAATAAATTTGCATATGAAAAGAATGAAGATGGGCCTTTAAAAACGTGAAAACGGTCTTGGACCTGTAAAGCAACATTCTTAATAAAAAAAAAGAAAAAAAAAAAAAAAAAAAAAGAAAAACAGCTGACACGGCTTCAGAATTTATTATTTACTTTTTGGGATGACTACATTTGAAGTCATTTCCAAATAAGTTGTCTATCTATATTTAAAACTTTACCATCATTTTAGAATAATTGATAAATTCATTTAAGAAAATGTTCTTTCGTTTTGTTTCTGATGTCCCTTGATATTCTTGAAGTAGGTGGCTACAGCATCTGCTATGAGGTTTCCATGAGACAGTTGGCCCGGATGATTTTGTTTGACAGTAAGTGGATAAATTAAAGACGTAACGAGACGAAATGATGAGATCCAGCTTTTGCAACAAAACGGCCCCGATTTCTAAATTGGCTAGGTTTTGAGAAAGTGACTATTATACAGCTAGACATTACTGCTATAAACCCTACCTCATTTATTTACTCACAGCTGAGGCAGATTGCTCGCAACGTGAAAGAGTAGGAATAGTTAATGTATGAAACGACCTTCTTGAACACAAATCCAGTTAACTACTACAACGAGCATATTATGATGTTAATTTTTCAAAATATTTAATGTAGGTGACAAGAAAAAGTCAACTGACTGCAGAATTACATGTCAGACTCACATCTACATGATGCCGAAGTTGCGAAACAATAGGCCCTACTACGACGTTGGTAAATCTTGATTACATTGGTGGCGTGATGAACCAGTTTTTGTAGCTGCCGTCCTGCATGTTAGGATCCGGATCCGGATCCGTAATTCCACTCAGGCTCGAGATACTGTGCTCTCCAAATTGCACATATGTCACGTTGCCAGCTATTAAAAAAAAAGAAATCAATTAATACCTCATTGAGCGTATTACCAGTATTATTTCTCGGTTTATGGTTGATTCATATGCAGGACTTATCGTTATGTTTACTGTACTCCATTAACTAGCAATAAGACTCACAATTTGTCGCAGAAAAGTCTTCCTAAATACCCAAATTTGTCCAGTTTCTTTCGAGTTTGCTTCCTAATAAAATAAAATGTCCACAGATCAATATGGAAATTACAAGCGACCTGTTATTGACAGAACATCTTGCTACGATAAATAGCGTTCCATTTGAATTTTTTGAGCACGTTCCTTGATGAGGTGCTCAATGGATTCCGGACCTCTCTTTTTGCCTGCCTAGTTCATTTTATGAAATGTTACGTAGTCTCATGTGCGGATGCGATTTAAACAGATTTAATTGCAACGTGGTCATTACAGCGCGGTGATAGGTATCTCACGTCGATAGATTATCATTCGATCGGTGTCGTCGCAGATAGCGGACGACATTAATTTACTATACATTGCAATGTTCAATGCAATTCGTGAATTTCATTTATTTCTTACGTTAAAGTCAAAACGCGTAAGTTCCAAGAGGTCTACCGAATATCTGTTAGGCTCCTTTTGATGGTTTCCCCCGTTCAGAACGAAAACTATCCCTCCAGCAGGCGCGCTCCGCCTTCTCCGTTTCCAGACACGCGCGCGCCTTCGCTCGCTCGTTGTGCCGCATTTACCAAAACTACCGTGGCTGCCGCCACCGCGTCATACCTATCATCGACTTCAGAACGTTAATGAAATAAATTACCCTTCACGTTGGTGGCCACTAAACGCTACTGTTAGCATTACTTATGATGCAAGAACACTATGTTCCAGTGTTACTATGATGTCTGACATAGCTATTAAAAATTCGAAAATGTATTAGAACTATCCTTAACGCGGTAGCAATTATCGAGTGGACAAAAATTACTTTATACATCTTAGTCTATTTCAAAACCACGTTTCTATGCATTTTCCATCTGAATGTTTATTTTACACTTTTCAAATTTTGTGTGTGTGAAATTTTTCATTCGGTTTCAACCGTTTTTATGAGAATACAACAGAGACATTCGATACATTTGTTTTATTTCTATTTCACCTGACCCCTCTTATGTATTAGTCACGAAAAGATCGCGAAGGTAAAAGATAGGGCGGTATGAACTCACACTAAGTCTTACCAGAAATAGTTTTAACGGCGAACCATTCACGATTCGAAGAGAAACAGGCGGAAACAGCAGTTGTATAAATAATTTCCCTCCACCACACACCAATTAAGAAATGGCGTTAATGAAGCAGTGTCATCCAGTTCTAAGTTAAGTTCAAAGTTCAAGGTCTTTTGTTCAGAGGGCAGTTGGTTTGAAATTAACTGCAAAATTTGTACCAACACACGGAAACATGAACAAAGTAAGCTCTATTGCACACGAGACACGAAAGAAAGAAGGAAGGTTACGATTTAACATCCCCTCGACAAGGGGGTCATTAGAGCGAAGCAGAAGTTCGGATTGTCATGATAAGGATGTGGAAGGAAATCGGCCGTGCCCTGCCGCAGAGACCATTTCGTCATTTGCCTAGACTGATTTAGGAAAATCATGGAAAACTCAAATCCAAATGGCCGAAGGCCAATTCGAAGCGCCGTGCAGTCAAATATGAGTCCAGTGTGTTACCAATGCACCAACTCGCTCCGTAGCAAAAACGAATGCGAGTAAATATTGCATTATCACTCGGTTCTGAGTTACGTTAATTTAGTGTCTGGCCTATCGTTAGTATAAAATCAATTGTAAAATTTGTAACAAAACACAGTAGACAATAAAGAAACCTAATAATCATGTGTTACAACGATTAAAATTGATCGATGAATTGTGCCATGGTTTAGAACAATATTAGGTTGCACTGTTGCTTGTTAAAAGATAGTAAATAAAAATATTGACGTATCTCTTATTCATTGATTTTGAACAGATGCCCTAGGTTGTGCAAGGCTGTAATTTTACCGCTATCATAAAAATTAAATGGACTGAGTAAAAATTTGTAAATAAATTTGATCCAAATTATCTTTATGAATGAAGTTAATAAATGAGCAATCCTTGAATGTCCTCTGCCTAAGTATGGTTTTGAAATTAAGGGTGTTGAAAGAAGTGCTCCAGATTTTCAGAGGAACTTTTACGGATGAAACAAGACTAAAACGAACGTTATACATTAGCTCTAAGTCGCTTATATTAATGGATATGAGAACATGTTGATCTTCAATATTGTGAAACATATTGAACAAACAAATATAACGGTAATACAAGATACAAATTCAGAGATCAACTTGAAATAAAAATTAATGGTACTAACAATAATAAAGCACAGCAGTTCAAACACTTCACGAGGAGAATTATAGGGAAAATGTGTGTTTAATAATATTAAGGAGATGAACAAGTAAATATACCAACGGTGGAAATACGACCGCCTACTGCGAAATGAATTATGTGGAGCACATGTTTTCTTCCGACGTGAAATCTGGGATCGGCAGAGACAAAGTATTATCCATCTAGAGACAACGGAAAATTTAATGCGGTCTGAAACGACCAAAGGTAGCTACTAGCAGAGAAAAATATATCTCATTACTTTGTGAGAAGTAAAGACGAATATAAACTGAAAATGTAAATACACGAGAAAAATAAAATTAATATGCAAGTTTCTTAGATATGACTTCTTTCTTCAACATATAATTCCATCTCTTCTGCACAGAGGACTAGCTACGCGAGCCTAACTCAACTATGACAGAGAACCGTCCTCTTCTCTGCCTTTCGTGGAGATATTTCAGATGAAAGTGTTCTGCCCATATACGAATGACCTAAGATAACCAAAAAGTTTGGTTTATAGGACAATTTCACTTTTGGCGGTTGCAATTACTTTACAAATAACAGATCGAATGAATGGAGTAATTTTAAGGGAAACTAATTACTACAATTACTTTGAATCACCTGCAAAGTTAAAAATATTTCAGGCAAAACGTTCTTCTGAAGCAACATTAAACACATTATAATGCACCTAAACAGGGGCATCACTATACGAAGAAAACAGTTTATTGGGAAAGGTTATGCGGATGTAATAGAAGTCACTATGTTCTGCAACAAAAGCCGTCTTGTCAATTTTAGGATTATCGGTAAAAACTTGCGTAATAGCTGCTCTAGGACGGTACCCGCCAGATGCTCATTTTGGTGATATTCCTGGAATTTGAGCCGCGTATGACAAGATTGAACGTATATATGTCCAATTGGGGACAAAAATGCGTAGAAACTTTGTAGAAAGTTGTCATTTCACACTTTCTCCGTTTAGTTGAAAGAAACTCTCCCCGGAAGTTGATGAACGTAAGTCATCTATTCATCAGCATTTTCAATGATGATGTCTGCTTTCGGACTGAAGCCTTACTTAGAATGGGCGCTGGCAGCGCAGCATGGATAAAAGCCAGTTGAAGCAAGCTGTTTGTAGGAATGAGGATATTGTGGGATGGCCAAGAAATTCTTCCTATAGCTTAGCAGTATTGCTTACGATGCTAGGAAACTCTGATCGTTCCCTTAGTTCCAGAATTCGAGGTATTTTCCAATATTCATGAGGATATGAGATTAGTCATTGCATTTAAATGACTTATCCTGAATTAAATTTTCGACCGCAGAAAGGTCTACCCCTCATTAAATTGCAAACAATTTTGTGTTTTATGTCGGGACTGTGTGTATTAACTGCCAACAAATGTCAGATAACTGAACGAGTAATCTCATTTTAGCTCGGTGGCACTGTTCTCTTTCTCATCTACAGCAAGCATAGTTGATTAGTGAGGTATCGTTGTACTAGTGATATGTGTGGCTTCAGGTCTATTTTTCTCCTCTGAAAAATATTATAAATGGCATTCAGCAACGAAATACCAAAACTCATTGCATTGTGTCAACCAAGAGATCGTCATTTTCTATTGTTATTGTAATCTTTATCATTCTGCTGTAATGCCGTAAATATCATTGATTACTATCATTATTACCATCATTATTATCATTAATTCAGTTGCAAAAGCTTTCTTTCCCATGTGGCCAACAGGCCAGAAATAATGTGTGGTTTGACGAAAAATAGGACAATAGGAGAAAGTAGGTAAAATGTTTGTAACAATTTCTGTTGATTTAACATCGTGACGACAAATACTAAGCAACAACACATGCAAGTCATAGGTTGCAACGTTCGAAAAATCCATCAGACACATGGGTTCGGATTCTCATCATTTGTTGGCCCATCAAGGCTGTAACACCACAAAACCAATAAGCTGCTTAGTAGTCTATAGATCATATGTATATGTTTGCAGAGGAAAAACATCAAAATGTTCAAATGTTTGTACAGCTTATGGGACTTAACTACGGGGTCATCAGTCCCTAAACTTACAAACTACTTATGAACTAGCTAATACTAAGGGCGGCACAAATATCCATGCCCGTGGGGGGGATTCGAACCCCCGACCGTAGTGGCCGTGCAGACCGAGACTGGAACGCCTCAGTCCCCTCGGCCACCGCGGCCGGCGAAAAAAATCAGAATTGCACGTTTCCCACATATACAGTTTAGTTTCAGTGTTTATGGCCGTAATTTTAAACATCCAGTCTTCTGAATACTTAAGTGAAATAATTACTGTGTTGCACAAATTATCAGTTAACTATGTTTCTTCTGGCTTTCAAGCAAACCTACCCGTCGAAGACATTAAATATTATATGTACAGTCGTAAGGCTGCATTTGGAAACGCAGTCGCTTACAAGTTGCGAAGTTTTTCGAGACGGATGGGGCATCATTGATTTCCAGTAACTTTTCATAAAAAAATTAGCTTTTGTCTTAGTGTATCAAAGCAATTGTTTTCGTCTTTTTTTTGGGGGGGGGGGATAAAACTGTCATCGTGATGCATGTTTTCGTATCTCAGTCTTTGCTTTGCCGTATGTTGCAAGCACGATATCAGTATTTTTAACTTCTCTTGTCATTTGCTGAAATATCATAATGCTGTACAGCTTCAAAAATTTAAACGCGAGTTTCGGCCTCATTGGACGAATTTAATATCTGCATCGTAAATGTGACGACGGAATCTATTAGGAGACAGCGCTGCATATTAACCGAAATGCGCGACTCCCATCTAGAAGCCCGCATGAGACTAGCGCGATTTCGCGTCGCTTATCGCTTCACAGGTCTTCCTAGTACAGCTAAGAACTGGCAACATCGTTGCAGATATTTGGCAACACTGTGACAGTGCAGTTACTTCCTCAAGTGGTACTGAATTGTCTCACTAAGTTCACTTGACATTCTTTTTCTAGTTTCATGACTAATGATGTGTAATGCCGATGTGAAATGAGAGACAGAAATTTAAGTTTTGCACTCAAGGAATGTAGTTATTTGTGTAGGTGACTTTCAGGTTCTTTCGCGATGCGTTAGAGGCTCAGCATTGAATATGTGAAAGACTGAGGGCACAATGCCACAGCGTGTGGTTGGCTGTGTGGTTCTGCTTGTGTCTTGTGATGCAGACCTAGTGTGAGTCGGCAGTTCTAATCCTGGTTGGAGAAAGTGCGTTTGGGGATGGAATTTAATTTCATTTTATTTTACTTTATACGCTGCAGATTGCAAGAAGAAACTCTTTAACGGAATCATAAGAAAAACTTCATACAACAGAAAGATCGACTCAAATTATGGAAAATGGTATTAGATGTCTTCTTTGCTTCACCATACAAACGCCTTCGAAGAAATTCGAATTCACCTCCATTGATGTGAAATATCTCCTGTAGAAATGAGACATGAAGACACGAACCATGCAGTATGTCTGTATTGCTTTAGAACGTGCACTGAAACGTATTCACATAATTTAGCTCATACATTTACCGTAAGGAGTGAAACAAGGACACTAATACATTTTAGTGAGTTACATAGTGTGTCTTGATGAAAACATATGAACTGATGACAATAACAAATTACATGAAAGGCTTTTCCGAAAGGAAAAGGATCGAGATTTAAATCACAAATAAGTGTTAACCATCGTAGAGTGCCACTGGATTGGACAATGACATTATTTTGCCTCTCTAATGTATTATATGCTCAGCATTCAAAATAGGTGGTCTGCTTCGTTATATCCTGTGTGAAATACGAATCCCAACCTTTTTTGTGGATCACCACTCAAGAGTAACGCGTTTAACACATCCAGGGCGATGAGCGGCGGCAGGCGCTGTGGGCAGAGGGCGAGGCAGCGCTGTGTAGCGCCGCCACCGCTGATGCCGGCGAGTGGGCCACGGAGAGCTCTGCCAAGTGCTGCGGCCATAGGCGGCGATGTTATTGGGCCGAAATGTTATTACCAGTGTACCAATAAGAAATACGTTACACATATGCTTCCGTTACACATGGGGCATGAGCATGAACGCGTGACGTGAATTTAAAATTTTTGTCAACAGTCGGTTTCGAACGCTAATACTGAACATGCAAGTCGCGCACTTTACCGCAAGACCAAGGAGGGAGCTGACCCAGTTGTCTTCTAACTGCACACAAGAAGTGCTGTATGAACTCCCGCAGTCTGCAGTGTTGCCAGATTGTGCCGATAGCTGGACTTAGAGCGAATCAGCGCGGCCACTTTTATTGTCCCGTGTCGCGATCGGCTCGGACTTAGGCTCAGCGGCGGCCGGCGGGCGGCCAGGTTTTTTGTCAAAGAGTGTACATGTAGTGTCAACCCTATCAGAATTTTGGTTCAATTATACATGACTTATTTTGAAACCAGTCTTAATTTTGTAAGTAGTTGTAATCACCCCATTATCACCATTATTAGATTAAGTTGATTATGCAAGCCTGCATATTGACAAGTTCAATCATTTTCAAATTAAATTACGATCAATTTTAAAGAAATTGCTAAACGAGTTAAAGAATTGCTAAACGTGTTACAACACAGAGTCTAGTAAATTAAGTGCAGTGCTGTTCTAAGTTTTGCAATTAATGATTAAGCAAAAGATTTTAACTTGCAAGAGAGTTTGCACGTAAAGTTGGTTTCATATATATAGAAAGTAACCAGGCTAATAGTAGTTAAAGTATTATAGTTGTTTTACCAGATTTGACGAAAGTCATTTTTATGAAATACATTAAATGCCAGACTCTGCTCAGCCAGTTACACGCGTACTCTACCCAGGCCCTGGATCCAATTAACCAAAAATAGTTCACGTAAAGTTTTATAAGGAACTTGAATGCTTTAAACAATAATATCAAAATTATTGAGAACTTTGACTGTAGTACTTGTGAAGCTCATTGCACCACGGAGTTTCACTGTACTGAGCTATTATCATTGCAATCAGAGTCTATCTGCTATTACAATTTTGATTATAACACGAACACAACATCACCACTACATGAATTCTGACACATTTATTAGTGAAGTTGTGCTGTTCGTGAATCGTAAGAGGTGCTGGTTGTAGGCTCTAGTCAATGCTAAGTCAGAAAGGGCCAAAATTAATTAATTACCACAGTGACTGTTTCAAGTTAATAAATATCAATTTTTTTATTTATTCAAAATTTGAACTTTCACTGCAAAAGTGTTGTTGCGAGCCATTACTTGCGATTTGCTGCAACATTCAATAACTAAACTATTATTACTACAGCTTATCATTACGCATTCTGAATTTTGAGATTTTTTTGACGACCTCCAACAGGCAATTTTCTTACACCGTCAGTCATGCTAAAATTGGCAATGAGAATCTGTGGCTGGCTGGTCACTGAGATAATAATGGACGAGCCCGTCACACAGCACACACGAGTGTCTGCTAGTTTTAAAACACTAAAATACGGTTTAAAGTAAGGAGAAATCACCAAACATCAAACGGATTTGTAAAAACCGGCTGCATGGATAAAACGTAGCGCAGACTCAGCCATGGAGGCATCGTTCCTAGCACTAAGGATAGGGTACTTGGAAGATTAAAAGACTACCGCAATGGGGCTAAAACCGTACAGTCCATTAGGAGATCAACCACTGTCAAGGCACCACCACAGTGGCACATAGGCGGTGGCTCATGCTGAAGTAAATACCCACGAGTCAACCACGTGTGCCCGATACCGAGGTGGCATAGCACAACAGATCTGTACGATTGGGCCTCAGTGAAGTTTTCATGTCGCTGTGGATGATTTGACTGTGCGAAGTTAGTGTGGTGCACTCAGTGCAGACCATTCTGAGCTCCAAGCGTCTCGCACCTTCCGGTGTAGCATTCACCTAAGGTCCGTTTCCATGAGACCAATGTCAAGAGGGCGTGCGGAGGTGGCCTGCTTGGCCAACTGGTCTACACGTTCATTACCAGGTATGTCGATGTGCCCTGGAGTCCACACAAAGACCACTGATCGACCAGACCTATTGAGAGCGGCAACAGAGTCTTTGATACAATGCACCAGTGGGAGCTTGCTGAAACACTGGTCGAGCGCTAGCAAAGCACTCGGAGACGATACAGATGACAAACGACTCCCCAGGGCAGGCTCGGAGATGTTCCAGAGCTCTAGAGATAGCGACCACCTCTGCAGTAAAAACGCTACTCTCACTTGGCCAAGACCGCTGTTCAAAAAGGTCACCATGGAGATGGCGTACCCAGAATGGCCCTCTACCAGGAAACCATCGGTATAGATGACCTCTGCGCCGTGGAACGAGTCGAGGAGTTCCTGGAACTGGCAGCGAAGAACCGATGGTGAAACGGAGGCTTTCGAGTCCCAGGACAAGTTCAACCGTAGCAGCGGACGAGGAATACACCAAGGAGGCGTATGGGAAGAGTAGTGGAAAGTAGTAGGGAAGGGAAGGGATTCAAGGGAGGAGAGAAGGAAATGGACACGGACTGCAATCGGGAGGCCCGACCAATGCCATCTGTGAGGGGATGGGAATGCAGCAGTTGGGAAGAGAAGCCTGCGATTCGGATGATGGTTGGAAGTGCGCACACGAGCAACATATGAGGCCAACAACTGTTGCTGATGGAACCGCAGTGTGGGAACCCCAGCCACAACAAGGAGGCTCGTTCGAAAAGCTCCTGTTGCCAAGCGAACACCAGCATTGTGGATGGTGTCTAAGACCCAGAGTGCAGAAGGGGGCTGCCGAGTCTTACACCTGGCTCCCATAGTCCAGACGTGACTGCATGAGAGCAGTATGAAATTGTAGGACGGTTGGACGGGCGGCTCCCCAAGCAGTATGTTTAAGTGCTGCCAGCACTTTTGTCAAAACTGTTGTAGGTGGGGGACCCACGTGAGCTGGGCATCTAACAACATGCCCAAGAAGCGATGCTTATCCATCATGCAGGAGGTCGTCACCTAAGTACAGTTCTGGGTCTGGGTGCACTGCCCGCTGGCAGCGAAAGTGCGTAACTCGAGTTTTGCAGGCAGAGAATCGGAACCCATGGGCTTAAGCCCAGGAATGCAACCTTTGAATGGCTCCCTGTAGTCGCCTTTCAGCGACACCAATACTAACTGAGCTGTAATACAGACAAACGTCATCGGCATACAGGGAGGAGGACACTGATGACCCCACTGCTGTAACAAGTCCGTTAATTGCTATCAGAAACCGCGGAATACTAAGAATGGAGCCCTGTGGGACTCCATTCTCCTGGGTACGTGAATTGCTGAGGTGATTGTCTAATGAAGAACGGCCTTCTCGCCCCAGAACGAGGGGATTCCGCGAAGGCCACGGTCTTCAAAAACCCACATAAGCCGCCGACTCACCATACGTTCCAGGAGCTTGCAAGGAACGTTGGTGAGGCTAATCAGACGGTAACTGTCTGCCACCTGTTGATCAGCGCCAGGTTTTATCACTGGGTCGACGACGATGCTGTCCCGCCATTGAGATGGGAAAATACCTTCAACCCAGAGGCGGTTGAACAAGGCGAGAAGTTCGTCTTTAAACTCTTTTGACAGGTGGCGCAGGAACTGATTCGATCAGGCCTTGGGGTGGTATCAGGGCAAGCAGTGAGGGCACTCTGGAACTCCCAGTCAGTGAATGGGGTATTATATGGTTCTCGCCGACGTGTGTGGAAGAGAGGCTTGGGAGAGAGGTCTATAGCCGAGTACGTGTCATGCCTTACACTGAGATGTGTGGGGGCACCGGTATTGAGAAGGCAGCAGGTCAAGCTGTGCTATTAGGTCTTCAATGTCCCTACCACGACCTGTGACCTGAGAGCCACCCCACAAGGTGTTGTGTTCATTGAAATCCCCCAATAGGAGGATTGGTGGGGGGAGTTGTGCGATCAAGTTCACAAGGTTTGCAGGAGAGACTGCCTCATCCGGAGGAAGGTATTTTTTTTTTTGTGGTTTTAGGGCGCACAACTTCTATGGTCATTAGCGCCCAGCCAAGAACATAGATTCGCTATTATCTCATACAAAAAGGTGACTGTCAGAACATCAACAAGAGGCTAAAAAAGAAAGATAAAAGACAATTAAAAGGGTTAAATATCCTAGGATAAGTTGGCCAAGTTGATAAAACGCAAAACTCTAGCAGCTGCTCGTGTGTTATCAGCTAAAATTTCCTCCAGTGTAGACGGAAACTTAAGGGCTACACGGAGATGATTAAAATTAACACAAGTCATTAAAACATGTCGCACTGTCAGCAGTTCACCGCAGGAGCACAGCGGTGCAGGGTCGGCGAATAGCAAGTGACGGTGGCTGAAACGGCAGTGACCGATCCGCAACCGGGCCAGGATGACCTCCCGCCGAGAGGGGCGTGAGGAGGTCATCCAAGCGGTCGGGATCGGTTTGAGAGTTCTCAATTTATTGTTTTACATTGAACACCACGCGCTGTGCCATTGCGACACGATACTCGGGCAAAGAGCCCGTTGAACATCGTCCGGTGGGATGCAAAAGGTAGCCATGCTAGGCAAAAGAGCTGCGGCCTTGGGTGCTATGTCGGCGGCCTCATTCCCGGGCACACCCACGTGGCCAGGGACCCACAGGAAAGAAACGTGACAGCTTTTTTTTTTTTTTTTTTTTTTTTTTTTTGGGGTTTTAGGGCGCACAACTTCTATGGTCATTAGCGCCCAGCCAAGAACATAGATTCGCTATGATCTGAAAAAAATGTAGACTGTCAGAACATCAACAAGAGGCTAAAAACGAAAGATAAAAGACAATTAAAAGGGTTAAATATCCTTGGATAAGTTGGCCAAGTTGATAAAACGCAGAACTCGAGCAGCTGCTCGTGTGTCATCTGCTAAAATTTCCTTAAGAGTAGACGGAAAGTGAAGGGCTACACGGAGATGATTAAAATTAACACAAGTCAGTAAAACATGTCGCACTGTCAGCAGTTCACCGCAGGAGCATAGCGGTGCAGGTTCGGCGGATAGCAAGTGACGGTGGCTGAAACGGCAATGACCGATCCGCAACCGGGCCAGGATGACCTCCTCCCGCCGAGAGGGGCGTGAGGATGTCCTCCAAGCGGTCGGGATCGGTTTGACAGTTCGCAATTTATTGTTGTACAGTGAAAGCCACACACTGTGCCATTGCGACACGATACTCCGGCGAAGAGCCCGTTGAACATCGTCCGATGGGACGCAAAAGGTAGCCATGCGAGGCAAAAGAGCTGCTGCCTTGGCTGCTGTGTCGGCGGCCTCATTCCCGGGCACACCCACATGGCCAGGGACCCACAGGAAAGAAACGTGACAGCTGTCATCCACCAGCAACTGGAGGGAGCGTCGGATCTGATACACGAGAGGATGGTTCGAGAAAGGGTCCTTAAGACTCTGCAGGGCACTAAGGGAGTCAGAACATATGGCATAGAAAGGGTGGTGGTGGCGGCAGGTATACAAAACGGCCTGGTGGAGGGCGAAAAGCTCAGCCGTGAAGTTCGAGCACCGGTCAGGGAGCTTGAATTGGAAACGGTTGTCCCCGACGACGAAGGCAGATCCGACACCGGCAGTGCTCTTGGAACCATCAGTGTAAATAAATACGGCATTATCGAACCGCGAACGGAGTTCGACAAGCCTCGAGCGGAATACCAAATCCGGAGTGCTCTCCTTGGGGAGCGAACTAAGTTCGAGGTGTGTGTGAACCTGGGCCTGATGCCACGGTGGCAATGGGCTTTCGCTCAACCGAAGGGTGGAAGGAAGGGTAAAATCGAGCCGCTGTAGCAGGCGGCGAAACCGAACTCCCGGTGGAAGCAAGGCAATCGCAGACAACTGATATTGGCGATCGAGTGAGTCGTCAAAAAATAATCTGTAAGATGGATGGTTGGGCATCGACCGCAGGCGGCATGCGTACCGACACAAGAGTATGTCACGTCGATTGGTCAAGGGTAATACAGCAGCCTCGGCATATAGACTTTCAACAGGGCTGGTATAGAATGCACCGGTCGCCAGACGTAATCCACGATGGTGGATAGAGTTGAGACGGCGGAGAATCGACGGCCGTGCTGAAGAGTATACAAGGCTTCCATAGTCGAGCTTCGACTGAACAATGGCCTGGTAAAGGTGAAGCAGGACGGTACGATCCGCTCCCCATGACGTGCCACTGAGGACACGAAGGACGTTAAGGGATCGGGCACAACGGGCAGCCAGGTAGGACACGTGCGTGGACCAGCAAAGTTTACGATCCAATATGAGTCCCAAGAATTTTGTAGTCTCCACGAAAGGGAGAGCAACAGGGCCGAGACGTAGAGAAGGTGGAAGAAATTCCTTGTATCTCCAGAAATTGATACACACAGTTTTCTCAGTGGAGAATCGGAAGCCGTTTGCGATGCTCCAGGAATATAGACGGTCAAGACAGCGTTGGAGAGAACGCTCCAAGAGACACGTCCGCTGGGCGCTACAATAAATTGCGAAATCGTCAACAAAAAGAGATCCGGAGACGTCGGCTGAAAGGCAATCTACGATCGGATTGATTGCAATGGCAAAGAGCGCCACACTCAAGACAGAGCCCTGTGGTACCCCATTCTCCTGGCAAAAGGTATCTGACAAAACAGAGCCCACCCGTACCCGGAACTTGCGATCCGCCAAAAACGCTTGAATGAAAAGAGGAAGGCGGCCCCGAAGGCCCCATGTGTGCAATGTGCGGAGAATGCCCGCTCTCCAACAGGTATCGTATGCCTTCTCCAAGTCGAAGAACACGGCTACTGTTTGACGCTTCTTTAGAAAGTTGTTCATAATGAAGGTCGACAACGTAACGAGGTGGTCAGCAGCAGAGCGGTGTCGACGAAAACCGCATTGGATATTAGTCAGGAGGCGGCGAGATTCGAGGAGCCAGACCAACCGAGCGTTAACCATGCGTTCCATCACCTTACAGACGCAGCTCGTCAGAGAAATAGGACGATAACTGGAAGGAAGGTGTTTGTCCTTCCCTGGTTTGGGGATGGGGACAACAATGGCTTCACGCCAACTTGTGGGAACATGACCTTCAGTCCATATGCGATTGTAGGTACTAAGAAGAAAGCACTTGCTCGCAGGAGAGAGGTTCTTCAGCATTTCAATGTGAATGGAATCGGGCCCGGGAGCAGAAGACCGGGACAGGGCGAGAGCACGATCTAGCTCCTGCATGGTGAAGGCGACGTTATAATTTTCCCGATTAAAAGAACGGAAAGAAGGCGGCCGTGCCTTCTCTTCCTGTTTGCGAGGGAGAAAGGCAGGATGGTAAAGGGCAGAGCTCGAAACCTCCGCAAAGAAACGACCCAATGCGTTTGAAACATCAGCTGGGTCCACGAGGACCGCGTTCTCCACGGTCAGGCCAGGAATCGGGGAGTGGACCTTGATGCCGGACAAACGGCGTAGGCCACCCCAGACAACCGTGGAGGGAGTAAAACGGTTAAAAGAACTAGTAAAAGCTGTCCAGCAAGCTTTCTTGCTGTCGTTTATGATACGACGGCACTGCGCTCTCATACGTTTGTAATTGATGCAATTCTCCAAAGTTGGGTGGCGGCGGAAGGTGCGTAAAGCACGGCGCCGGGCTCTAAGCGCGTCGCGGCAGGCTGCAGTCCACCAAGGCACCTGGACACGACGTGGAGAAGAGGATGTACGAGGTATGGAACGTTCAGCAGCAGTGAGGATAACCTCTGTGAGGTATTCGACCTGACTGTCACAGTTGGGAAAATTCTGATTGTGAAAAACAGCCATGGAAGAATAAAGCCCCCAGTCGGCTTTAGAAATGTTCCAACTGGTGGGACGTGGAGATGGGGAATGATGTAGGAAGTGGATGATACAAGGGAAATGGTCACTCGAGTACGTGTCAGAAAGTGCATACCACTCAAACCGACCGGCAAGCTGAGGAGTGCATATTGCGAGGTCTATATGGGAGTAAGTGTGTGTTGTGTCAGAAAGGAAGGTCGGTGCACCGGTGTTGAGGCAGACAAGATCGAGATGGTGGAGAATGTCCACCAAAAGGGAGCCTCTCGGACAAGGTGCCGGAGAGCCCCATAGGGGGTGGTGGGCATTAAAGTCGCCTACCAACACGAAAGGTGAAGGGAGCTGGTCAACAAGGTTTAGCAAATCTGCCCTAGTAAGGGCAGATGACGATGGCGAATATATATTACAGAGGGAGAAGGTAAATGTGGATAAGGTGATGCGGACGGCAACTGCCTGTAGGTGAGTGTGCAAGGAAATGGGATGGAAATAGACGTCGTCTGGAAGGAGCATCAGAACCCCTCCATGGGCTGGGACACCTTCCACGGGTGGCAGGTCGAACCGCACAGAGGTGTAGTGTGGAAAGTCTGCACGATCACGTGGACGCAACTTAGTTTCCTGGAGGCAGACTAGAAGCGGGCAGTGCAATCGAAGGAGTAATTTTAACTCCTCCCGATTAGAACGAATGCCGCGAATGTTCCATTGAAGGAGCGCCATGATAAAAATGAGAGAAGAAATAGGGATAAAAACCAAGTAGCGAGCGGGGTCACCTCGACGGCCGCTGAGGACCGGATTTCGAGGGAGCACTGCTATCGCTGTCCAGGGGCAAAGGGTCGTGGTCCATAGGTTCGACCGACGCGCCTGCCACCTCCCTGAGTTGATCAGGAGGGGCAGTTTCCACCGCCGGTAAAGGGCCGGGCGCCCGGCAAACGGAGCGTCCCGGTGAAACAGAAGACGGCCGAGGCCGGCAACTGTTGGACGGCGCGACAGATGGGTCACGCCTCGGCGGGGAAGGAGAGGAACTCTTTTTCTTGTCAGCTCTTCTGGAAGAGTGACGGCGGGAAGAGGCAGTTTACGGTTGGGAAGCCTGAGAACGCAGAAAATCCTCACGGACGGGTTCCTTTTTCAAGGTCCGGGCATCTTGTTTAGGTGCCCGCGGTTTACTAGATGTTGACGAAGACTGTACCTTAGAAGCAGCAGGAGGAAGCGGGGACGTGGAACGGGCAATCTTCGGGCTTGCGGATCGCACAACTGTGTCAGCGAAAGTGAAATCACATGTCTGGGTACTGGAATCTTTGGTAGGTCGAGGTGAGGTGAGTACCTTACTGTATGTACCCGCTGGGAGGACAGTGGGCTTTCGACTCGCCAACAACTTACGAGCGGCAGATGTTGATACCTTCTCCGTAACCCGGATTTGCTGGATTACCTTCTCATCCTTGTATACAGGACAGTCGCGAGAGGAAGCCGCATGGTCACCGTTGCAGTTTAGGCAGTGAGGGGACGGAGGTGGGCAATCCCCCTCATGGGCGTCCCTACCACAAGTGACACACTTTGCTGCATTTGGGCAATGTTCACGGGTATGATTGTACCTGTGGCACTGAAAACAGCGCGTTGGGTTAGGCACATAAGGTCGGACAGAGATGACTTCATACCCTGCTTTGACCTTCGACGGGAGGTCAACTCTGTCGAACGTCAAAAACACAGTACGAGTCGGTGTCAATTGGGTATCGACCTTTTTCATCACCCTGTGGACGGCTGTCACACCCTGATCGGACATATACGATTGGATGTCTTCATCAGACAGCCCGTCAAGGGATCTCGTAAAAACTACCCCCCTTGACGAGTTGAGTGTGCGGTGTGCTTCTACCTTAACGGGAAACGTGTGCAACAACGTAGTACGTATCAGTTTTTGGGCTTGGAAGGCACTGTCCACTTCCAGCAGCAATGTGCCATTGCGCTGACGTGAACAGGTTTTAACAGGGCCAGCAATTGAATCTACACCTTTCTGTATAACGAAAGGATTGACAGAATTGAAATCCTTTCCGTCGGTGCGAGAGACAACCAGAAATTTAGGCACATTAGGCAGAGTCTTTTTAGGCTGAGGCGAGTCTAACTTACGTTTATGGGTCAACGTCACGAAAGAAGATAAGGAAGTCATCGCGGAAGTGTCCCCCGTGATTACCGGCGTCTCCGATGGCGCGCTCCTTCCTAGTGGGGGCCCTCTCCGAGGGCTTACCCGCCTTAGGTGATTGTTCACACCTCAGGTCACACCTCCCGAGAACTGACGGAGGGACCAATCGGCACGTTCGGAAGGTACCAGCTCGGGTAATCACCCCTCCCTGGGCCTGGCCTTTACCAGGGGGTACGTACGTGCCTTACTTGTCTACCCGGGGCGGGGAATTACGCGTTACCCCGTCACCTGCTACGCACGATAATGCGTGGGTCGGCCTTCAGACACGCACAGGGAGGAAAGAAGAAGAGGATAGGAAAGGAAGAGAAAGAAGGAAAGAAAAGAAGTGTCTCAAACGCCGAGGCGGAGACTAATGAGGAGAAGAAGGCTAGGAGAGTTCAAGGAGAGAAAGACAGAAAACGAAGGGTAAGAAAGGAAGGAACGAAGGAAGAAAATCCACAACAAGAACCACCGTAACTCACGAAATATGCCCGTCTCCGGGCGAAGGCATAAACCGGGAGGGAAAGTGAAGCAGCCTGGGACAGAAGAAAGGCTGCTCCGGCTCGGGACCCCGTGCGCGCCACACACGTACCCACAAAAGAACTGTGGGCCCCTGGGGGGAACGTGACAGCTGTCATCTGCTAGCAACTGGAGGGAGCGTTGGGCCCGATACACGAGAGGATGGTTCGAGAAGGGGTCCTTAAGACTCTGCAGGGCACTAAGGGAGTCCGAACATATGGGATAGAAAGGTTCGCGGTGGCGGCAGGTATACAAAACGGCCTGGAGGAGCGCAAAAAAGCTCAGCCGTGAAGTTCGAGCACCGGTCAGGGAGCTTTTATTGGAAACGGTTGCCCTCCGACAATGAAGGCAGATCCGACACCGGCAGTGCTCTTGGAACTATCAGTGTAAATAAATATGGCATTATCGAACCGCGAACGGAGTTCGACAAGCCTCGAGCGTTATATCAAATCCGGAGTGCTCTCCTTGGGGAGCGAACTAAGTTCAAGGTGAGTGTGAACCTGGGCCTGATGCCACGGTGGCAATGGGCTTTCGCTCAACCCAAGGGTGGAAGGAAGGGTAAAATCGAGCCGCTGTAGCAGGCGGCGAAACCGAACTCCCGGTGGAAGCAAGGCAATCGCAGACAACTGATATTGGCGATCAAGTGAGTCGTCAAAAAATAATCTGTAAGATGGATGGTTGGGCATCGACCGTAGGCGGCATGCGTACCGACACAAGAGTATGTCACGTCGATTGGTCAAGGGTAATACAGCAGCCTCGGCATACAGATTTTCAACAGGGCTGGTATAAAATGCACCGGTCGCAAGACGTAAACCCCGATGGTGGATAGAGTTGAGACAGCGGAGAATCGACGGCCGTGCAGAAGAGTATACAAGGCTTCCGTAGTCTAGCTTCGACTGAACAATGGCCTGGTAAAGGTGAAGCAGGACGGTACGATCCGCTCCCCATGACGTGCCGCTGAGGACACGAAGAACGTTAAGGGATCGGGCACAACGGGCAGACAGGTAGGACACGTATGTGGACCAGCAAAGTTTCCGATCCAACATGAGTCCCAAGAATTTCGTAGTCTCCACGAAAGGGAGAGCAACAGGGCCGAGATGTAGAGAAGGTGGAAGAAATTCCTTGTATCTCCAGAAGTTGATACACACAGTTTTCTCAGTGGAGAATCGGAAGCCGTTTGCGATGCTCCAGGAATATAGACGGTCAAGACAGCGTTGAAGAGAACGCTCCAAGAGAGAACGTAACGAGGTTTTCAGCAGCAGAGCGGTGTCGACGAAAACCGCATTGGATATTAGTCAGGAGGCGGCGAATTTCGAGGAGCCAGACCAACCGAGTGTTAACCATGCGTTCCATCACCTTACAGACGCAGCTCCTCAGAGAAATGGGGCGATAACTGGAAGGAAGATGTTTGTCCTTCTCTGGTTTGGGGATGGGGACAACAATGGCTTCACACAACTTGTGGGAACATGACCTTCAATCCATATGCGATTGTAGGTACTAAGAAGGGAACACTTCCCTTCAGGAGAGAGGTTCTTCAGCTTCTCAATATGGATGGAATCGGGCCCGAGAGCAGAAGATCGGGACAGGGCGAGAGCACGGTCTAGCTCCTGCATGATGAAGGCGACGTTATAATTTTCACGATTAAAAGAGTGGAAAGAAGGCGGCCGTGCCTCCTCTACCTGTTTGCGAGGGAGAAAGGCAGGGTGGTAATGGGCAGAGCTCGAAACCTCCGCAAAGAAACGGCCCAATGCGTTGGAAACATTTGCGGGGTCCACGAGGACTGCGTTCTCCACGGTCAGGCCAGGAATCGGGGAGTGGACCGTGATGCCGGATAAACGGCGTAGGCCACCCCAAACAACCGAGGAGGGAGTAAAACGGTTAAAAGAAGTAGTAAAAGCAGTCCAGCAAGCTTTCTTGCTGTCGTTTATGATACGACGACATTGCGCTGTCATACGTTTATAATTGATGCAATTCTCCAAAGTCGGATGGCGGCGGAAGGTGCGTAAAGCACAGCACCGGGCTCTAAGCGCATGGGGGCAGGCTGCAGTCCACCAAGGGACCTGGACACGACGTGGAGAAGAGGATGTACGAGGTATGGAACGTTCAGCAGCGGTGAGAATAACCTCTGAGGTAGTCGACCTGACTGTCACAGTTGGGAAAATTATGATCGTGAAAAACAGCCATGGAAGAATAAAGCCCACAGTCGGCTTTAGAAATGTTCCAACTGGTGGGACGAGGAGATGGGGAATGATGCAGGAATTGGATGATACAAGGGAAATGGTCACTTGAGTACGTGTCGGAAAGTGCATACCACTCAAACTGACCGTAAATGTGGATAAAGTGATGCGGACGGCAACTGCCTGTAGGTGAGTATGCAATGAAATGGGATGGAAATAGACGTCTCGAAGTTGCATCAGAACCCCTCCATGGGCTGGGATACCTTCCACGGGTGGCAGGTCGAACCGCACAGAGGTGTAGTGTGGAAAGTCTGCACTATCACTTGGACACAACTTAGTTTCTTGGAGACAGACTAGAAGCGGGCTGTGCAACCGAATGAGTAGTTTTAACTTCTCCCGATTGGAACGAATGCCGCGAATATTCCACTGAAGGAGCGCCATGATAAAAAATGAGATAAGAAATAAGGATAAAAACCAACTAGCAAGCGGGGTCACCTCGACGGCCTCTGAGGACCGGATTTCGAGGGAGCACCGCTATCGCTGTCTAGGGGCAAAGGGTCGTGGTCCATAGGTTCGACAGACGTGCCTGCCACCTCCTTGAGTTGATCAGGAGGGGCAATTTCCACTGCCGGTAAAGGGCCGGCAGACGGGGCGTCCCGGTGAAACAGAAAACGGCCGAGGCCGGCAAATGTTGGACGGCGTGATGGATGTGTCACGCCTCGGTGGGGAAGGAGAGGAAATCTTTTTCTTGTTGGCTCTTCTCGAAGAGTGTCGGTGAGAGGCAGTTGACGGTTGGGAAGCCTGAGAACGCAGAAAATCATCACGGACGGGTTCCTTTTTCAAAGTCCTGTCATCTTTTTAGGTGCCCGTGGTGCACTAGAGGTTGACAAAGACTGTACTTTAGGAGCAGCAGGAGGAAGCGGGGACGTCGAACGGGCAGGCTTCGGGCTGGCAGATCGCACAACTGTGTCAGCAGAAGTGAAATCACAAGTCTGGGTACTGGAATCCTTAGTAGGTCGAGTTGAGGTGAGGACCTTACTGTATGTGCCCGCTGGGAGGACAGTGGGCTTTCGACTCGCCAACAACTTTCGAGCTGCAGATGTTGATACCTTCTCCATTACCCGAATTTGCTGGATGCTTTTTCATCCTTATATACAGGGCAGCCTCGAGAGGAAGCCGTATGGTCGCCGTTGCAGTTAAGGCAGTGAGGGGACGGAGGTGAGCAATCCCCCTCATGGGCGTCCCTACCACAAGTGTCACATTTTTCTGCATTTGGGCAAGATTCATGGGTATGGTTGTACCTGTGGCATTGGTAACAGTGCGTTGGGTTTGGAATATAAGGGCAGACAGAGATAACTTCGTACCCTCCTTTGACCTTCGATGGGAGTTCAACTCTGTCGAATGTCAAAAACACAGTACGAGTCGGTGTCATCTGGTTGTCTACCGTTTTCATCACCCTGTGGATGGCTGTCACACCCTGATCGGACACACAGGATTGGATGTCTTCATCAGACAACCCGTCAAGGGATCTCGTAAAAACTACCCCCCCCCATGACGAGTTCAGTGTGCGGTGCGCTTCTACCTTGACTGGAAACGTGTGTAATAACGTAGTCCGGATTAGTTCCTGGCTTGGATAGCACTGTCCGCTTCCAGTAACAATGTGCCATTGCGCTGACGCGAATTGCATCAACACCTTTCTGTACAACGAAAGGATTGACAGAAATGAAATCTTTTCCGTCGGTGCGAAACACAACAAGAAATTTCGGTAAATTAGGCAGAGTCTTCTTTTGCTGAGACGAATCTATCTTACGTTTCTGGGTCAACGTCACTGAAGGAGAGAAGGAAGTCATCGCGGAGGTGTCCCCCGTGATTACTGGCGTCTCCGATGGCGCGCTCCTTCGTAGTGGGGGCCCTCTCCGGGGGCTTACCCACCTTAGGTGATTGTTCACACCTCAGGTCACACCTCCCGAGAACTGACGGAGGGACCAATCGGCACGTTCGGAAGGTACCAGCTCGGGTAATCACCCCTCCCTGGGCCTGGCCTTTACCAGGGGGTACGTACGTGCCCTACATGTCTACCAGGGGTGGGGAATTACGCGTTACCCCGTCACCTGCTACGCATGATAATGCGTGGGTCGGCCTTCAGACACGCACAGGGAGGAAAGAAGAAGAGGATAGGAAATGAAGAGAATGAAGGAAAGAAGTGTCTCAAACGCCGAAGCGGAGACTAATGAGGAAGAGAGGAAGGCTAGGAGAGTATAAGGACAGAAAGACAGAAACGAAGGGTAAGAAAGGAAGGAACCAAGGATAAGAGAAACGACAACAAGAACCACCGTAGCTCACGAAATATGCCCGTCTCCGGGCGAAGGCATAAACCGGGAGGGAAAGTGAAGCAGCCTTGGGCAGATGAAAGGCTGCTCCGGCTTGGGGCCCCATGCGCGCCTCACACGTACCCACAAAAGAACTGTGGGCCCCCTGGGGGGGGGGGGGAACTGTGGGAGAAGGGAATTCAAGCGATCCCTTCCTCGCGAGAGGAGCCAGAGCAGGCTGTTGTGGCTCTGGCTCATGTGTGGGGACCGTTGTCCAAATTGGTTTGGGGGTTTTTGCTTCCAAGGCAGGGGTTTTGGAAGCAACAGTGTGTCATGTGTCCCCTACCACCAAGGGGGCAGATGATGACGGTTGGGGCTGGAGGGCCAACTAAGATTGATGGAACAGTTGGCAAACTAGTCTGCTGAAATGGTGCTGTGGCTGCTGCGTTAGACGATTTAATGCTCACCAGGTGGAGATTCTCATATCTTCTCTTTGACTCTGAATAAGATAGCCAGTCCATGGTTTTGTATTGCATAATCTTCCGTTCTTTGTGCAGTACAGTGCAGTGCAGGTAGGCGAGCAAGGCGGGTGCTGCTGTCCACAGTTGACACAAATGGGAGGTTGTGTACAAGGGAGGCCTGGGTGCAATGCACAACCACAGTCCCGACAGGTGGAGTTGGCGGTACACCTGGAGGACATGTGCCCAGACCTCCAGCTTTAAAAACAGCGTATAGGGGGAGGAACGTAGGGATTCCCATCAATCCGGTTTGTTGTTGTTGTTGTTGTTTTTATTGTTATTATTTGGATGTTTTAGGGGGACAAAACTGAAAATCATCAGTCCCCCATTCAATCATTAGGCGTCACAACAAAGGACGTGAACGGGCAAAGGAGCCTAGAGTGGAGAACAACTAGAGGGGAGGAAGTTCCCCTCAGTCAGTTAAAAGACAACAAAGCCGGCAAGAGACAACTAAAACAATGACAAAGACACAGTAGAACAGAGCAATGACAAGAAATAAAATGTAAAAGCGACGTCTGTGGCTGAGCGACCGTGAGACTAAAAACAGGAAAAGTCAGCCACACGGAAACAAAGGGAAACCTTTAAACGGAGGTCATGACAGGACGGATACAGACACTGAAGAAAAGCTTTAAATGGAGGGGTAAAAACCACTGTCCCAAATAAAACCTAAAACAGTATCAGCCATTTTGGCATCGTCAATTAAAACTTGGGATAAAAGTATAGGAAAATTAAAACTCCGCCGCACAGGGGCTAAAATAGGGCATTACATTAAGATGTGCGCCACAGTCAGGCGTGCGCGACAACGACACACAGGTGGTTCCTCGCCACGAAGGAGATGGCCGTGAGTTAGCCATGAATGGCCAATGCGGAGCCGGCATAGGACTACGGAGTCCCGGCGGCAGGCCCACCTTTAAGAACGCCACACAGCCGTCGTCTCCTTTATAGCCCTCAGTTTGAGGAACGTTGCCATACTACGCCACTCTGTGGCCCAGAGCTCGTGAACTCTTTGTCGCAGCACCGTCCACAGATCAGCAGGCGGGAGGCCGATCTCTAAAACATACGCCTCAACAGCCTGCTTGGCCAGCATGTCAACATGTTCATTGCCCGGAATACTGATATGGCCGGGGGACCAGAGGAACACCACTGACCGACCAGACCTGTCAAGGGCAGATAGAGCCTCCTGAATACCCAACACCAGGGGAGACCGCGGATAGCACTGGCCAATGGCTCTAAGGCTGCTCAGCGAGTCACTGCAGATGAGAAGGGACTCACCTGAGCAGGACCTGGCTTGCTCGAGGGCGCGGGAAATAGCCACCAGCTCTGCAGTATAGACACCGCAGCCAGCTGGCAGAGAGAGTTGTTCGACATGGGCGTCATGAGTGAATGCAAAACCAACCCGGCTCTCAACTTTCGAACCATCCGTGTAAATTAGGTCGTGTCCAGAAATCTAGCTACGAGTGCTAAAAACTGGCGACAGAGGGCCGCAGGTGGAACTGAGTCCTTGGGTCCACAGGCCAAGTCCAGGCAAATAGACGGCCTTGGCAGGCGCCACGGAGGCGTGCGTGTGTGGACCCGATATGGAGGTGGTAGGGGGTAAGACTCAAGTTCCTGCAGCAGTGACTGGACCCTGAAGGCGATCGTATGACCTGACCTGGGTAATCGTTGTTGGTCATGGACGACCATGTGGGAGAAAAGAACACGGTGGTTCGGTTGGCTTGATGAGCTGTGCACGAGCGCTGCATAGGCTGCAAGCAGTTGCCGGCGACGGATCGACAAAGGCGGTACCCCGGCCTCAGCAAGCAAGCTGGTCACAGGGCTGGTACGAAAGACACCTGTCGCGATGCGGACCCCACAGTGGTGAACAGGGTCCAGCAAACGCAATGCTGAGGGTGACGCAGAACCGTAGGCGACACAGCCAAAATCTAAACGGGACTGCACCAGAGCCTGATAGAGCAGCAACAGGGTGGAGCGGTCACCTCCCCAGGAAGTATGGCCCCGGTGGCAGAGGATATTGAGGCTTTACCAGCACTCCCGTTTTAGTTGACGGATGTGGGGGAGCCACGTCAGCCTTGAGTCGAAAACAAGCCCCAAAAAACGGTGAGTGTTCACTACAGTAAGTAGTTCGTCATGAAGATAAAGTTCAGGGTGCGGGTGTACAGTCCGACGCCGACAGAAGTGCATCACTCTGGTCTTGGCGGCGGAAAACAAAGCCGTGGGTAAGGGCCCCACAGGCGGAGATGTGACAGATTGGGTGAAAGGCCCACTGTGAAAGACGAGGCAGTGGTGAGTGGTAGCAGAGATGGCAGAGGCAGTTGTGATGCAACTGTGGCATATGATGTCTTCATGCTCACAGGATGGAGCTTCGCATACTTTTTCTTGGCCTCTGAGTATGATAACCGGTCCAGGGTCTTATATTCCATAATTTTTCGTTGTTTATGGTGAACCGTGCAGTCCAGCGAACAAGGAGAGTGATGCTGCTTGCAGTTAACACATACTGGAGGAGGGACACAAGGGGCGTCCAGATGTGAGGCACGTCAACACTCCCAATATGTAGGGTTACCATCACTTTGGGAGGACATGTGCCCAGCATTTGAAGCAGCGCATGGGGGGAGGAACGTAGGGTTATACGTCACATTACCTTGAGTGTCTCTGGCAATGAATCGCCTTCGAAAGCCAAGATAAACGCACCGGTTGCTACCCTATTGACCTTCGGACCCCTATAAACATGGCGGATGAAACCAACTCCACGCCTCTCTAGGTTCTGCCGTAACTCGTCGTCAGACTGCAATAAATGGTCCTTGTGGAATATAATACCCTGTACCATGTTCAAGCTCTTGTGGGGAGTAATGCTAATGGGGATGTCACCCAACTTGTCACAGGTAAGCAGTGCCTGTGACTGGGCTGGGGACAATGTCGTTATAAGTACAGCCCCAGATCTCATCTTAGACATGCCGTCTACTTCCCCAAACTTGAGGATAAGGTTTTCCACAAAACACAGAGGCTTCTTGGTCGTAAACGATTCGCCGTCTGTCCTTTAGCATACCAGACAACGGGGGGGGGGGGGGGGGGGCATAAGCCTTATCTTCCTGACGAGCCCTGCGTTCTTCGCATGGTGTGGCCATTGAAGGAAACGCTTGGGGGTCATATGTCGCAGCATTCAATTCTGTTCGCCCACGCTTAGAGACGCCGGTTTTGCGTCCGGCAACGCCATTTTTTGCTCGCTTAATTCTCGTCCCACGAGCAGCTAGGGAAGTAAAGGTCCACCCAGGCAGATCCCCGCTTGCCTGGGTAAGCCTTATACAACTGAGGTGCGGCAGGTTCTCAGAGGTTGCTCGCTAGCAGCTGTTCAACCTCAACAGCCATGCATCTCCTTGGCACGTAGCATACGTTGAGATTGAGATTTTTTTTTTATAGAGGTTTGTACCGTCCTCGCTACCCGGGGGATTAAGCCAAGATCCCCGGGCTCTGAAACGTACAACGTTCCACCGTCTCACCGAACGATGATCGGTGAGGCACGCACAGAGCTTACGGTGTAGCGGACTGTTGGCGCGACACAGCCCATGGCTCAGAACCCGGATTCGCCAAGCCCGTACCCAGCAAATTAATGCTGAACCCCTGAGGGCTCTCCCAACAGTCCTGGTTACTATGGCATATCAGCCTGTACTGCCCGACGACGTACCCTGATGGCCTCAGCAATCTCTGCGGACCACCACAGAACCGACTTGCGCTGAACTGAGCCAGTGGTGGTCGTAACACTGGCTTCAGCAGCAGAAATGATGGCTCTAGTGATGTGATGAGCACCTTGATCATCATCGTCCGGGATTGGTGGGGTCAACCTAGTAGCCAAGGTGCAAGCATGCCAGTCAGCCTTACGCAGAGACCAATGGGGGCAAGCGATCTGGAGTTTGATACTGGAGAAGAGAGATGTGGATAGGGAAGTGGTCGCTACCACATAGGTCATCGTGGACCCCCCAATGGAGGTGTGGTAGAAGGCTTGGGAGAGAGGTCTATAGGCGAGTACATGTCATGCACCACACTGAGATGTGTGGAAGCACCGGTATTGAGAAGGCAGCAGGTCCAGCTGTGCTATTAGTTCTTCAATGTCCCTACCACGACCTGAGACCTGATAGCCATCCCACAAGGTGTCGTGTTCATTGAAATCCCCCAATAGGAGGAATGGTGGTGGGAGTTGTGTGATAAAGTTCACAAGGTTTGCAGGAGACACTGCCTCATCCGGAGGAAGGTAGAAAGAGAGCAGATGGTGATGTTCTGTCGTTCCTGAATCCTCACAGCCACTGTCTCGAGCACTGTGTTAAGTGGCACTGGTGAACTGGGGATAGTGGCAAGAACATATAGACAGACTCCTCTGGATACTCTGTTGTTTGTTACATGGTTGTTATTGTAACCCCTATACCCATGAAGGGCAGGAAACCAGGTTTCCTGTAGTGCAACACAGAGGGAGGGGTAGTGACATAGCAACTTCTGTAACTCGGCCAAGTGGCGGAAGAAACCGCCACAGTTCCACTGCAGCACCACACTATCTCCCGACGTACTGGGCATATTTATGTAGTTCGTAGAGTAGGGCCCACAGGTTTCTCTGCAGCCACTGACTCAGGAGGCAGAGCCTCTACGTCCATTGCTTCCAAAGTCTTGGCAATTGCCAAGTCTTCAGGGGACGTGAGGATTTCTACCATGTCCTCAGAAGTAGACGATTTTTGTGGTGGGAGGAAGGTGGTTGTTGTTGTTGTGATGGGGGGTTTTAGGGGGACTAGACTGCTATGGCCATCAGTCCCCCGCTTCATATCTAGGCAACACACAGAAAAGACAGAACGATAAAAAATGAGCCTGAATGAGATTAAAAACAAAGCAGAATGAAAGAATGCACCGTCAATGAATTATTGACTGAGTCAACACGAGACAATACGAAAGACACCAGACACACAGAAACAAATACGAGACAAAAATGACAGAGCCAGTGAATGTGGTTGACCGACCATGTATATAAAAAGGGAAAAGCCAACCACATAGCGTACAAAATAAAAACTGTAGTCTAAAGACACGTCAAGGAGAACATAGAAAATTATCTAAAAAACCATCCAAAAGGACTCACAGCAACTGGTAAAACCCCGCAGCACGAAGAAATCGTAAAACCAAATTAGCCACAGAGGCATCGTCGCCGAGCACCAAAGAGAGAGTGTTCGGGAGGTTAAAAGAATGCCGCAGTGGGGCTAAAATGGGACAGTCGAGTAGGAGATGGACCACAGTCAATGGAGCACCACATTGGCACATGGGCGGGTCCTCTCGACGGAGGAGGTGACCATGCGTCAGATGGGTGTGACCAATGCGGGACCCCAGGTGCGAGGACTTCCAGACAGATGATGTGTCCTTTATCCTTTGCAGCTTATTGGGCACGTCCAGAGCGGACCATTCGGCGTTCCACAGTTCACGTACTGTATTGCGAAGCAACGGGCGGAAGTCTGCTTCTGGGAGGCCAATCGCCAGAGGGCGGCAAGTGGTAGCCTGCTTGGCTAGCTGATCGACACACTCGTTGCCCGGAATGCCTACATGGCCCGGGGTCCAAATGAATGTCACAGAGCGACCAGAGTCATCAAGAGCCAGTATTAACCCCTGAATGGCCCTGACCAATGTATGACGAGGGTAACACTGATCAAGGGCCTGTAAACCGCGCGGCGAGTCGCTGCAGATCAGAAAGGACGTGCTGGGGTATGTGAGGATGTGGTTAAGGGCGCGGTATATAGCCACCAGTTCTGCAGTGAAGATGCTGCTGCTGGGTGGTAAAGAGCGTTGCTCAACATAAGCGCCATGCATGTAGGCATATCCAGTGTGGTCGCCATCTGACGAACCGTCTGTATAAATGACCTCCAAGTTACATAACTCACGAAGCAGGGCAGGGCAGAAAACTGATGCCGTAGGACCAGAGGAGAGGTGGAGGTTTCCGGCACATGGCAGAGAACCAACGAAACCCGCAGTCGAGGAATGGTCCGGGGTGGAGCATGGAAAGTTGAGCGTAAGGGACGGTTAAGAGGGAAGGAGTCAAGAGTCGAAAGAAGCGATTGGACACGTGCCACTATTGGGAGTCCCGACCGAGGTCGCCTCTGCGGCAAACGAATGACCTCCCCCGGGAAAAGTAGTCTTATTTGGATGGTGAAGGGTACAGTGGACTGGCAGCATTTTGATTTGATTTGATTTTACCAGGGAAGCCAAAACAGGCTTGGTCCAACCCGCCACTGCCCATACCGAAAATAAATTTATTGTGCGGTATCGCTCCCTGTATATCTAGTAAAGCCAACCACTGCCCTTGAACAGTGCAAAGAATCTCTTTACCAGTTCTTTATTAAACAATTTCTTCGGGTCTGGTTGTCCCAAATGTTCTGTGCCTTTTACTCTCCAATGCAATGCATTCTAAGGTTAGATGTGATGCAGTTTCATCACTGTCATCACAGGTCCTACATTTATGGTCCTCTTCTGTTATTTCCGTTGTGTGTAGGTGTTTTTTAAATTCCCATGGCCTGTCAGCAATCCAACCATGAGTCTAATCTCTCTCCTGTTCAGTCGCAGGATTGCAGAGCTTCTTTTACAACATGGCTTTGTCTTCATTACCTTCCCATATTTTTGTTGACAGATTTTGGTCCAATATTCTACGTGCTGTCTTCTGAGCCAGTCATGTAGCTCCAATTTGATCATGGCCTTGGTGATTGTCAGGACAGATTCCGGTTCAATAAATGGAGTCTCTGCCCCCATCCTGGCTAATCTGTCGGCATGTTCGTTGCCACTGATCCCCGAGTGGCCAGGGACCCAAAATAGGTTTACTCTATTGCTTTCCCCTAGCTCCACCAGAACCCTGTGACATTCTGTAACAATTTTGGACCTTGTTGCAGGAGCTACCAGTGATCTCAGGGCTGCCTGGCAGTCTGAATAGATGTAGATGCTACGATGTTTGTAGCACCTACGCAAATTCTCCACACATGCCCTGATGACAGTGATTTCGGCCTGGAATACTGAGGCCAGTTTCCCTAGAGAGATGACGTCCTCCAGTCTTTGCTGCACCCTGTATACCCTGGCCCCAATGCCTTGGTCTGATTTCGACCCATCAGTGAACCAGACAATATACCCTGTATGGTGTCTGTCTCCCACTGCTCCCTACTTCCTATTGTTATACTGAAAGGCTTATGGAAGCAGTATGGGGTTATAATATAGTCGGCTGGCATTTCCCCAACCTTTCCTATATTTAATATTCATAGAATATATGAAATCAACTGCGATTGGGCAAAGCTGACAATGTGTACCCAGCAGTTGATTTCATATATTCTATGAATATTAAATAATAACAGCTGCAGGATCGGAAGTGACGTCTGTTCATTCGGAAAAGATGCCACATGTATTTCCTATATTTACCTGACTCACTATTTTAGTGTGAGATTCTGGCAATCCCAAAGAGTTCCAGTTGTTACAAGTTTTGAGTCTGTAGGCACCAGCTGCTGCCTCCATCTTGGGCAAAAGGTGTAATAGGGGCATATCCAGCATGGTTTCCATCCCAGCAGTTGGTGTGCTGCTAATTCCGCCTGTTATGGCTAAGCAGGCTAGTCTCTGCACTCTGGCTGCATAGTGGGCGAGTAAGTATTGGTATCGCAATGTGGCGACTCCAGCCTCTGCGAGATGACTAGTGACCGGGCTCGTATGAAATGCTCCAGTGGCCAGACGGACGTCAGTATGGAGGACTGGGTCGAGAACTCTCAGTGCAGATGGAGAGGCTGAGCCATAGACCTGGCTCCCCTAGTCCAGACGTGACTGCACCAGAGCGTTATACAGCCGGAGAAGGATTGGGCGTGCAGACAGTATGGCTGAGGCAGCGAAGGATGTCCACATGTCGTGAGCACTGTTGCTTGAGCTGGCGCAGATGAGGGAGCCATGTCAAACATGAGTCGGAAAGGAGACCCAGGAAGCGGGGTGTGTCCACAACCTGAAGGAGCTCACCATCAAGGTAGAGCTCCAGATGCGGATATACAGTCCCTTGGCGACAAAAGTTCATCACCCTAGTTTTCACAGGGGAAAATGTTAAACCATGGGCAGAAGCCCAAGTTTGCGCCCGATGAATGGCTGCCTGCAGTCGTCGTTCAGCTACAGTTGTACTAGCGGTAGAATAGTACAGGAAAAAGTCGTCCGCATAGAGGGAGCAAGAAACCGATGGCCCCACTGCAGCCACTAGGCCATTAATGGCCACTAAGAAGAAGGGTATACTTAGGACGGACCCTTGTGGTACCCCATTCACTTGGATATGGGGGGGGAAGAACTGAAGGAGGTGCCAACACAAACTCTGAAGCGGTGCGAAAATAAAAAATTCAGAATAAAATTGGGAGGGAGCCACGGAGAACCCACCCATGTAGCGTGGCAAGGATGTGATGACGCCATGCCGTGTCATATGCTTTCTGGAGGTCGAAAAAGATGGCGACTCGGTGGTGACGTCGGGCGAAAGCAGTACGGACTCCAAAGAGAGGAGGTTAACAATGGCAGAGCGACCCTGCCAGAAAGCACCTTGTGGGGCGAGCAGACCCCGATTCTCGAGAACCCACAGAAGTCGCCGGATCACCAACCGTTCAAAGAGCTTACAAAGAACGTGTGTGAGACTTATGGGACGGTAATTGTCAACATTCAGTGGATCTGCACCTGGCTTCAACAGAGGGATAACGATAGTCTCCTGCCATTGGAATGGGTACGTTCCCTCTATCCAGAGACGATTGAAGAAGTCCAAAAGATGGCTTTGCGAGTTTGCAGAAAGATGTTTTAGTATTTGACTGTGGATTCGGTCCGGTCCTGCAGATCTATTGGAGCAACTGGCAAAAATACTTTGAAATTCCCACTCGGTAAATGGTGCATTGTACGGCTCCTGGCAGTTTGTGCGAAATACCAACTGCTTTCACTCAGCCCGCTCTTTCAAGGTATAAGAACCTTTGCTGTAGGCAGTGGATGCCGCAGTGAGAGCAAAGTGCGCTGCAAAATGCTCGGCAATGATGGTCGGATCGGTATGAATAGTCCCATGGATAGAGAAAACCGCGACCACCGCCGGTGGGTGGTAGCCTGATATGCGGCGAATCTTTGTCCAGATCTGGGTAGAAGAGATACGGGGTTCAATTGTGGAAACGTATTTTTCCCAGCATGCCTGCTTGCGCTGCCGGATAAGCCGGCGTGTCTGGGCCTGAGGACGCTTAAATGCAACCAGGTGATCAAGGGTGGGGTGGCGCCGGTACTGCTGCAGAGCTCTGCGGCGATTGCGGGTAGCTGCTGCTATCTCCGGTGACCGCCAGGGCACTGGTCTTCGCTGGGATAAAGCAGAAGAAGATGGTATTGTGGACTACGCAACAGAAAGAACAGAACTAATTTGGACTACTGCCATTGTCGTGTCAGCAGAGAGAGGGGTGTTCAGCATTGCAGCTGAAGTGTATGCTACCCAGTCGGCCCTGTGGAAGGACCAGCGGGGTAGGCGTGCATGGCGTTGGTGGTGGGGAAGTGAAAGAAAGATGGAAAAGTGGTCGCTTCCACAGAGGTGGTCAAGCACCCACTAGTGAAGGAACGGACGTAAGCCTGGACTACACACAGAGCGGTCTATGGCGGAGAAGGTGCCATGGGTCACACTAAAATGTGTAGGGGCTCCTGTATTGAGAATACAAAGGTCAAGTTCGTTGCAAGGAGATCAAGGTCTCGACCACGTCCTGTAGTTACGAGGGAGGGGAGAACAGGTTCCCTTCCCAGAAGAAGCCAGAGAAGGTGAACCCTTTTCTGCCTGGGGAGCAAGGGTAACCACTTCCGATGTGGGGGGCAGTACCTGCCCCACAGAAGATCGTGTGCCTTCAGATGTCTGGGAGCCAGAGGTAGAAGGGCGGCCCATAGGGCCCACAGATGGAGGTAGAGAAGGGCGAGAAGTGGCAACTGGTGGCGCCATCGTCGTAGCTGCAGAATATGACGTAACTAAAGAGACCGGATGCAGCTTTTCGTACTTCCTCCGAGCACTTTGTTCCGCTCTTTCTGTAGAGCGGGACAGTCCTGCGAACAGGGAGAGTGGTGACCGCCGCAATTGACACAATAAGGAGGAGGGGCACAGGCAGTGTCCGGATGGGAGGGACGGCCACAGTCCGAACAGGTTGCAGTAGCGTTGCAACGAGAGGACATGTGCCCGAAACGCCAACACTTCAAGCAACGCAATGGAGGGGGGATGTACGGTTAGACGTCACATCGGTACATCATGACTGACCTTTTCAGGCAGATTGTCACTCTTAAAGGCCAACACAAACGCGTCAGTGGCCACCCTATTATCTTTCGGTCCCCGAGAAACGCGTCTGACAAAATGGACTCAGCGTCATTTCAGATTGTCGCGTAATTCCTCATCCATCTGCAGTAAAAGGTCAATATCACCACCTGTACCCGGTTTAAGGATTTGTTGGGCGTTATTGCGACAGGAATATAGCTTAAGTGGTCACACTTTAAGAGGCTTGGCGATTGATCATGGGTCTCTGCCTTTATCAGGACCGAACCGTCGCACAGCTTAGACATACCGGCAACATTTCCAAACTTTCCTTCGAGGTGTTCTACGAAGGAGGAAGGCTTAATTGCCTGGAAAGATTCCCCATCCTGTCTAGTAACAACTAAGTATCGTGGTGACTAGTGGTCAGTCTTCTTCATGGGCCCACATTCCCTCCCATGATGGTATTAGGGAAAGAAGAGATTTGGGGTCTTATCTATAAGCGTCGAAATTAAATCTCCCACACTTTGAGACACCTTACAGAGCCAGGAATTTCAGAGGTTTGTTTCCTCTTCATTGCGGAATGTCCGCCCCGCTGCCACCAACTCTGAAACAGGGACACTCTTCAAGGGTGCCACCCAGCCACAGGAACGACACCTGGCAGGATGAACGTTGCTGAAAGTCCTGATGGCCCGCAAAGACAACCATCGACTCCTTGGCATTCTTGAGGTGGTTACAGCTCAGGCATCAACAGTGAGATCCCTGATCCCTCGCTAATGACTGATCAACCTCAACACCCATGCATCTCTTCGGCACATTGCACACCTTGATACTTAGGGTTCTTTTATAGAGGTTAGTACCATCATCGTGACCCGAGCCATTAAGCCAAGATCCCCGGGCTCTGAAATGTACAACGTTCCACCGCCGTGCCGAAGATGGTCGCTCAGGCACCGCACAGAGCATACGGTGTAGCGGGATGTTGGCGTGTGAGAGCCCATGACTCAAGCCCTAGGTTCGCCAAGCCAGTACTCAGCGAAGTAATGCTGAGCCCTTGAGAGGACAGTCACTGCAGTACATACTATTTCATTTTGCCGGAATCCAGTACCTGGTCATACCAGATCATTGAAAATCCTCATGGTTCTAGCGTATCAACAATCACAACAGTACATACAGTCTCGCTCTGCCGGAATCCACTAACTGGGCTTACCTGACCATTGCTGATCGTCATGATCTTGATGTATCAACGGTCACAGCTCTTCATACAGTTTCACTCTGCTGGAATCCGGTACCTGGTTATACCAAACCAATGCCGATCCTTATGATGCTGTTGTATCAACAGTCTCACGAGTCCATACAGCTTCACTCTGCCGGAATCCAGTACCTGGCTATACCAGCCCAATGCCAATCCTCATGATGCTGGTGTATCAAAAGTCTCAGGAGTGCATACAGATTCACTCTGCCGGAATTTACTACCTGGTTATACAAGACCCATGCCGATCATCATGATGCTAGCATATCAGTACCCACCACAGTACATACAGTTTCAGTCTGCCAGAATCCAGTACCTGGCTATACCAGCCCAATGCCGATCCTCATGATGCTTGCATATCAGTACCCAGCACAGTACATACAGTTCCACTCTGCCGCAATCCAGTACCTGCTTATACAAGACCAACGCTGATCCTCATGACGCTGGTGTATCAACAGTCTCACGAGTTCATACAGCTTCACTCTGCCGGAATCCAGTACCTGGCTATACCAGCCCAATGCTGATCCTCATGATGTTAGCATATCAGTACCCACCACAGTACACACAGTTTCACTCTGCCGGAATCCAGTATCAGCTAATTAAAGACCAACCCTGATCCTTATTACGCTGGTGTGTCAACAGTCTCACAAGTACATACATTTTCATTCTGCCGAAATCCAGTACCTGCTTATACGAGGCCATAGCAGATCCTCATGATGCCAGTGAATCAACAGTCTCAGCAGTACATAGAGTTTTACTCCGCCGGATATTACTACCTGGTTATACAAGACCAATGCCGATCCTCATGATGCTACCATATCAGTACCCACCACAGTACATACAGTTCCACTCTGCCGGAATCCAGTACCTGCTTATACAAGACCACTGCAGATCCTCATGATGCTAGGGTACCAACAGTCACAGCAGTACATACAGTTTCACACCGCCGGAATTCCGTACCTTACTATAGCAGAACAATTCCGTTCCTTATGATGCTGGTGTATCAACAGTCTCACAAGACATACATTTTCATTCTGCCGGAATCCAGTACCTGGTCATACCAGACCATTGAAAATCCTCATGGTTCTAGCGTATCAACAGTCACCACAGTACATACAGTCTCGCTCTGCCGGAATCCACTAACTGGGCATACCTGACCATTGCTGATCGTCATGATCTTGATGTATCAACGGTCACAGCAGTTCATACAGTTTCACTCTGCTGGAATCCGGTACCTGGTTATACCAAACCAAAGCCGATCCTCATGATGCTGTTGTATCAACAGTCTCACGAGTTCATACAGTTTCACACTGCTGGAATCCAGTACCTGGCTATACCAGCCCAATGCCAATCCTCATGATTCTGGTTTATCAACAGTCTCAGGAGTACATACAGTTTCACTCTGCCGGAATTTACTACCTGGTTATACAAGACCCATGCCGATCATCATGATGCTAGCATATCAGTACCCACCACAGTACATACAGTTTCACTCTGTGAAAGTACAAACACCCAAAACCATGGTCTGTCTTTGAGCCTTCAGTGTAAATGAACAAATTGTCATCAAATTTGAACCGAAGTGCAAGAAATTCTCTCTGGTAGACGAATCTAGGTGTGGAGTCCTTTGGGAGAGAATGAAGGTCAAAGTTAACACGGACTTCGGGGCTTCGCCACGGTGTAGAGGTGCTCTCTCCTGTCGAGAAGATAGCAGGCATTGTAACGCCAAGCTGGCTGAGTAGCCAACACAAGCGTACTCCCGGTGGTAGCAGAGCAGACGGGCGCAGAGCGAAGAGACTGTCAAGTGAGTCGTTAAAAAAAACTGCGTACGTCGGGTGTCCTCGCATGGACGACAAACGACTAGCGTAACGGCTAAGCAGGAGTTCCCGACGGTAAGAAAGGGGTAGTTCGGCGGCCTCGGCATAGAGGCTCTCAACGGGGCTAGTGTAAAACGCTCCTGTCGCTAGACGGGGACCTTGATGGTGGATTATATTAAGGTGGCGCAGTATGGACGGTCGAGCCGAAGAATAAACACTGCTACCATAGTCCAGTTTGGACCGAACTATGGTACAATACAGATGGAGGAGAGTAGACTTATCACCTCCCCACGAGGTGCCAATTAACACCAGCAGCACACTTAGAGAGCGGGTACAGCGAGCTGCCAAATGGGATATGTAGGGAGACCAACTTAACTTCCTGTCGAAAAACAAGTCCCAAGAACGTCGTGGAATCTACAAATGGAAGTACTATGGGGCCCAGACGAAGGGACGGGGGACGGAACTCCTTCCGCCGCCAGAAGTTCATGCAGACTGTCTTGTCAGCTGAGAATCTAAAGCCAGTGTCCATACTCCACATGTGCAGAGTGTCTAGGCACCGCTGAAGGCGCCGCTCCAGGAGACACGTTTGCTCAGAGCTGCTGAAGATCGCGAAGTCGTCAACAAATATGGACGCCGACACTCCCAGTGGAAGGTGATCGGCTATAGAATTGATTGCCACTGCAAATAAAACAACGCTCAGGACCGAGCCCTGGGGGACTCCGTTCTCCTGATTAAAAGTGCTCGATAAAACCGAACCAACACGCACATTAAACACACGGTCTGTTAAAAATTCGCGGATAAAAATTGGCAGGCGACCCCGAAAACCCCATGTATGTAGAGTGCGGAGGATGCCAATCCTCCAGCAGGTGTCGTATGCCTTTTCCAGATCAAAGAACACCGCTACTGTCTGGCGCTTCCCTAAAGAGTTATTCATTACTGAGGTTGGTAGGGCAACAAGATGATCCACCGCAGAACGGTGCTTGTGAAACCCACATTGGACATTAGAAAGGAGATGTAGGGTTTCAAGCCACCATACCAGGCGCCCGTGGATCATGCGTTCCATCACCTTGCATACGCTACTGGTGAGGGAAATGGGGCGGTAGCTGGAAGGGAGACATTTGTCCTTCCCAGGCTTTGGTATGGGAATGACTATGGCTACACGCCAGCGTCGCGGAAAGGTGCCTTCTATCCATATGCGGTTGTAGGTGGTCAGTAGGAAGTGCAACCTCGTTGGTGAAAGGTGTTGCAGCAACGCCACATGAATGCCATTTGGTCCTGGAGCGGAGGACCGTGAAGACGATAGTGCGTGGTGAAGCTCTCGTACCGTAAACTCGGTATTGTAGCATTCACGGTTCTGAGAGGTAAAGGGCAATGGAGTCGCCTCCACCGTCCGTTTCCTAGCTAGGAAAGCGTCAGTATAATGTGAAGAGCTAGAGACCTCTGCAAAATGTTGATCCAGTGCGTTGGCTATTTGTGGAGGATCGACGACGGTGTCAGTTGCGACACAGAGACCGGGAATCGAGGAATGAGCCATAGTGCCCGAAATTTTTCTGAGGTTACCACAAATGATGGAGGAAGGGGTAGATCTATTAAAAGAGCTCGTGAATGAGCGCCAACTGGCGCGTTTACAGTCGCGAAAGAGGCGACGACAATAGGCCCGCAGCCGTTTGTATCGGATGCAGTTGTCGAGCGTGGGCCATTGTTTGAAGATTCTAAGGGCACGTCGCCGTGCTCGCAGAGCGTCACGGCATTCCGCGGTCCACCACGGGACAAGGGGACGACGTGCGTGGGAAGTCTTGCAGGGGATCGAACATTCCGCGGCTGTCAGAATAACTGTGGTAATGTGTTCCACTTGGTCGTCTATACTAGGATAATGGTAAGTACCAAAATCCCCAGTGACGTGTAGAGCTCCCAGTCCGCTTTGGTTAACTGCCAGCGGTGTGGATGCTCAAGGGTGTCAGGCATCATTAGGTGAATTACACATGGAAAATTATCGCTCGATTTTGTGTCTGAGAGAGCAGACCATTCAAGACGCCGTGCCAGCTGAGCAGTGCAGATAGTTAGATCTATATGGCTGAAAGTATTTGTGTTGTCCGAAAGATAAGTTGGTTCACCAGTGTTAAGACAGATGAGCTGAAGGTGGTTCAGTATATCTGCCAGGAGGGAGCCCCGTGGACATGGTCGTTGGGAGCCCCAAAGGGGGTGGTGGGCATTGAAATCTTCCACCAACAAAAATGGACACAGAAGATGGTCAATAAGATCTGAAGATCGGATCTAGTGACGGGAAAAGAGGAAGGAGCGTAAATATTGCACAGTGTGAAGACAAATTCAGGAAGGTATATCCGGATAGCAACAGCTTGTATTGGAGTACACAAAGGGACCGGTGTACTGTGTACGTCAACCCGAATAAGCAACATTACGCCCCTGTGGGCTGGAATTCCTGCCACTGGAGGAAGGTCAAAGCGAACGGTAGTGTAGCTTTGGAAAGTAATTCGAGTACCAGGGAGCAATTTTGTCTCCTGTAGAGAGAAGATGATTGGATGATATGTTCGCGTTAGAAGCTGCAGTTCTGTCCAATTCGACCGGATACCACGAATGTTCCATTGAAGAATATCCATAATAGGATAAAATGAAATGAAGGTGGACATCAGCCCGACGAAGGCGGCGGGCCACAGTGCGAATGTTCGCAACTGGTGGTTTCTGAGACAGGAGGGTCTTGCTCCATATTCTCAGAGGTGACCACAGCAGCTGCGTGAGTGTGGCCGGCTGCCCCATCTTTGGCTGATACACCTGGAGAGACTATAGGCTTCCAGGGGATGCCATCGTCACATTGTGAGGTAGGAGGGGGGAGAGTTTTCCCCCTATTTGGTTTCTTGGAGCCCTGGTGAAGCTCTTTGGTTGGCTCAGATGTTTTGGTAGGGGTGTGGAGGAAATCCTCGCGCGAATGCTCTTTCTTAGACTTTCGCGTCTCTATCTGTGGTTTCACAGCTGAAGATGATGATGATGATTTGGAAGAGGTACTCACACTTTTCGTTGAACGTGACGCCGTTGTCGATGTAGACTTTTGACAACTACTGTCGTAAACTGTAGGTCACAAGTCTGTGTGGCCATATCCCTTGTTGGTGGAGGCGTTGCAACTACAGTACTGTAGTTACCACGCAGCGGGGTCATGGGCTTACGACTGGCGTACATCTTACGTGCAACTTGTATGGGAACCTTTTCCTTTACACGGATTTCCTGGATGGCTCGTTCATCGGCAAACACGGGACATTCCCGGGAGGAAGCAGCACGATTCCCGTTACAATTGATGCAATGAGGGGACGGTGGTGGACAAATCCCCTCATGTGCCTCTTTACCACAGGTGACATGTTACCGGGTTCTTGCACGACTGGCTTGTGTGGTTGAAGCGATGGCACTGATAACACCGAGTAGGGTTAGGGATATAAGGTCGTACTGTGATGACCTCATACCCTGCCTTGATCTTCGGCGGCAGAGCCACTCGGTCGAGTGGGGACTACAACATTGTTCTCTTTTTTTGTCACTGTGTGTACTGCGACGACACCTTGAGCTGCCATATATCTTTTCAGTTCATCCTCAGTCAGACCGTCCGAACTGGCTGAGAAGACTACCCCCTCGGGAATAATTGAGGGTTGGATGGAGCTCAACACGAACCGGGTAGCTGTGGAGTAGAGTAGTCTTAAGCAACCCCTGTGCCTGGGAGCCACTTTCTGTTTCTAACAGTAGTGTTCCATTACGCAGGCGGTTGCAGGTCTTAACTGGGCCGGCAATGGCATCAAGGAACTTTGATGTCGGCAAATTTTTCTGTTCAGACACACTATTGTCTAGTACATCAGTTTCTAAAGGCTCTTTCCATTTTCTTTTTTTTATAACCATCGCGGTTGTATCCCCCACGATTGCCAGTGTCTCCGATGGCACGCTCCTTCCTGCTGGGGGCCCCCAACGAAAGCACACACGCCTTGGGTGATTGTTCACACCCCAGGTCACACCTCCCGATCTACAGACAGAGGGACCAATCGGTGAATCGGAAAGGTATCAGCGCAGGCAATCGCCCCTCCCCTGGTCTGGCCTTAACCAGGGGGTACGCACGCACCCTACATGCCAGCCTGGGGCTGGGACTTACGCATTACCCAGTCACCCATATGGGTGGCCTTCAAGTGCGTACAGGGAATAGGAAGAGAGAAATAGTAGGAGAAACCTCAAACGCAGACGCGGAGGCAATAAAGAAGTGAGAGAAGAGTTTAATCCAAAAGGTCAGAACTTCGGTTCCCCGAAGGATGCACAGACTCTGTCCCCCAGAGGGGGAAAAGGACAGTAGAAGAATCGTCGTGTAGCACGGAAAGGAAAGAGTGCTACAAAGGCTTGGGCCCTGTGCTCGCCACACACGTACTCACCACAGAGCGGTGAGCCCCCTGGGGGATTGGAAATGGTTGTCCCCGACGTCGAAGGCAGATCCGACACCGGCAGTGCTCTTGGAACCATCAGTGTAAATAATTATGGCATTATCGAAACGCGAACGGAGTTCAACAAGTCTCGAGCGGTATACCAAATCCGGAGTGCTCTCCTTGGGTGGTGGTGGTGGTGGTGGTGGACATGAGGGACCAAACAACGAGGTCATCAGTCCCTTCAACCTCAAATTGTATACGCCATGGAACTCTACGAAAAATGGGTGAAAGCCAAAAGACCATTACACTAGGAAGTAAAATCGACTCGTCAACAAGACTAAGACCATCCCAGGGCAGCAAATGCTACAGTGTCCGCTCCCACAGGTCTGGAAGCGACCTCTACCCTAAACCACAAGTTACTAATGGCACAGTGGTCAACATATCACAGCTCCATAGCAGGGTGAAATAAAGCTACATTAAAATGTAAAAGAGTGGGGGACTGGTGGGGATAAGGCTCTAAACCCCACAATCAGCCAAGAATCACAAACCCACTCCCACCCCGACCAAGCGAGTCCTAGAGCTGACAATAAAATCGACTTTCACGGAGGAAGGCAAGGACGCGATCAACCATCCGTGGGTCATCCGCCAAAACTAAAGGCAATGCAGGCGGTAGGCCATAGTCGCCACGAAGTGTCGAATGGAGAGGACATTCAGTCAGAATATGAGACACGGATTGTACGGCTCCACAATCACTATGTGGTGGACAGTCGTTTCATAAAAGAAATCCATGGGTCAGCCTGCAGTGTCCAAGACGGAGGCGACAGAGGACAATTGATTCTCTCCGGGAAAGGCGTAAAGATGAACTCCAAGCTGCAGTCGTATCTTTGATGGTGCGGAGTTTATTGGAAGGGGCAGTAGCTTTCCAACTGCTATCCCATGAGGAGTGAAGCAAAGATCTGACCTGCACCCGCAGATCCGCACCCGGAATTCGAAAGGGAGATGGGCAGCGAGTAATTGCCGATCTAGCCAACCGGTCAGCCTCTTCATTGCCTTTAATACCAACATGGCTTGGCACCCAGAGAAAGGTAACGGAGCAGGCAGCACGATGAAGGTCAGCAAGGAGATAATGGATGGAAATAACTAAAGGATGGGAGGGGAAACAACGATCAATGGCCTGCAGACTGCTCTTGGAGTCAGCACAGATTAAACCACGTCCCACGGCAGAATGTTTAATAAAACAGAGGGCTCTATAAATCGCCATCAGCTCTGCCGTAAACACACTGCATGCCTCTGGCAGAGAATGGCATTCAGCCCCAACAAGAGATGTAAAAGCATATCCAGAGTGGCCCGCTGTTTTCGAGCCATCAGTGTAGAAGATAGAGGCTCCCTGAAACTCTTCTAGTACTGGACGCACCAAACGCCAAAAGACCATGGGGGGAAATCTAAGCTTTTTGGCCCTGGAAGAGATCCGCCCGAATTAGTGGTCGTGGCACCATCCGCGGAGGTGTGCGTGCAGTAAAATGGGGGGCGCAATCTAGGGAAGGGAAATGGAAATCCCAGCAAAGAGAGGCAAGCCGCAGTCCGACGGGGAGGCCCGCCCGCGACCGGGTATCAGGGGGTCGAAGCCCTTCATATGCAAAAAGAACCTGGTAAGCGGGATGAGCAGGATATTGCCGGATGGCGATGGCATAAGACGCCAGAAGCTGAAGCCGCCTAACCTGAAGAGGGCAGATTCCCGCCTTAACAAGGAGACTGTCGACCGGGCTAGTCGGGAATGCACCTGTAGCCAAGCGGACACCATAATGGTGAACCGGGTCTAATAATTTCAGGGCAGAAGGAGCTGCCGAGCCATAAACTTGACACCAATAGTCCAATTGGGACAAGATGAGAGCCCGATAGATACGGAGGATAGTTGTTCGGTCTGCACCCCAAGATGAATGAGCAAGGAAACGTAGGGCATTAAGTTTCCTCATACAACTTATCTTTAGGTGGCGAATATGGGGCACCGAAGTCAATTTTTTGTCTAAGAGAAGACCCAGGAAACGATGCTGTGCTACAACTTCCAGGCGCTGATTACCCAAGAACAGTTCTGGATCAGGGTGAACTGTAGTACGACGACAAAAGTGAACCACCCTCGTTTTTGATGAGGAAAACTGGAAACCATGGGACGTAGCCCACACTGAAGCCCGCCGAATGGCGCTCTGGAGCTGACGTTCAGTAGAGGCTACTGAGTAGGAGCTGTACCATATGCAAAAGTCGTCGACATACAACGCCGGGGTTACCAGTGACCCAACAGAGCTAACCAACCCATTTATGGCGATTAGAAAAAGTGTAACACTCAACACTGAGTCCTGGGGGACGCCGTTCTCCTGTATCCGAGGGGAGCTAAAGGAAGAGCCAACTTTGACACGGAACAGGCAGTGGGATAAAAACTGATGGATAAAAATTAGTAAGGAGCCTCTGAGGCCCCAGTCATGAAGAGAACGTAAAATATGATGACGCCAAGCAGTGTCGTACGCCTTATGAAGATGGAAGAAGACTGCTACCAGATGTCTTTTAGAGAAGGCCTGTCTGATCGCAGTCTCCAGTCGAAGTAAATGGTCAATAGGGGACTGTCCCTCCCGGAACCCACACTGGTAAGGTGAGAGAAGTCCCCAGGATTCAAGAACCCAGCATAATCTGCGGGCTACCATCCATTCAAGTAGTTTACAGGGGACACTTGTCAGGCTTATTGGTCGATAACTGTCCAGCGCCGACGGGTCCTTTCCAGGCTTGAGGGCAGGGACCACAATACTCTCCCTCCACTGGGAGGGGAACACCCATTGAAGCCAAATACGGTTAAAAACTTTTAGGAGAAATTGTCGTTGTGAGGGGTTGAGGTGTTCAGGAATTGATTATGGATATCGTCAGGGCCAGGAGCTGAATCACGAGAAGAGGAGAGGGCCAGCGATAGCTCCCAGTCAGTAAAAGGTTCGTTATATGGTTCCACCTGGTGAGAAGTAAAGCCTAATTTGAAGGTTTCGGCCTGGTGTTTCATAAGGAGAAAGGTCGCCGGATATGAGGTTGTCGCTGATACAGTGGTGAAGTGAGTTGCAAGATGTTCTGCAACAACAGATGGCTCAGTGCAAACCCCATCAGGCAGGGCAAGACCAGGGACGGAACACGGCCGCCAGCTACCTTGGATAGATCGGAGCATAGTCCACACTCTTGTCGAAGGGACAGAAGAGCCCAACGAGGAGACAAAATGCTCCCAGCATGTCCGCTTACTTTGTTTGATTAAGTAACGAGCTCTGGCACGCAGACGTTTGAAATTGATGAGACCAGCGAGGGATGGGTGGCGCTAAAGATGTTGCAAGGCCCTACGGCGCTCGCGAATGGCTGCGGCAATGGTTGCATTCCAACACGGGACCGGTCGGCAAGTAGGAGGGCCTGTCGACCGGGGGACAGCGGCGTTGGCAGCTGGGGTAATCATGTTGGTCATTTGGCTTATTATATCATCTATACAGCCTGAGGGGGAAGATGGGAAAACAACCTGGGATGTATATAGCGGCCAATTAGCACGACGGAAAACCCAGCGGGGTACCCTGGCTCGTGGTAGGTGTGAGGGAAGTGAAAGGATCAACGGAAAGTGGTCGCTATCGCAGAGGTCGTCGTACGCCGACCAGTGAAATAAAGGAAGGAGAGAAGGAGAAGTGAGAGAGAGGTCTATGGCAGAAAAGGTGCCGTGAGCGGCACTAAAATGAGTTGGGGAACCATCGTTGAGAAGGCCCAGACTGTGGTCAGCAATAAACTGGTCTATGAGATGTATAAGCACTGCCCCACAAAGGATGGTGGGCATTGAAGTCCCCAAGGATGAGTTTTTTTTTTTTTGTGGTTTTAGGGCGCACAACTTCTATGGTCATTAGCGCCCAGTCGAAAACAGATTCGCTATGGCCTCAAAAAAAATGGTGACTGTCAGTACATCCAGAAGAGGCTAAAAACGAAAGAAAAAACAATTAAAAGGGTTAAATATCCTTGGATAAGTTGGCCAAGTTGATAAAACGCAAAACTCTAGCAGCTGCTCGTCTGTCATCAGCTAAAATTTCCTCCAGAGTAGACGGAAAATGAAGGGCTACACGGAGATGATTAAAATGAACACAAGTCAGTAAAACATGTCGCACTGTCAGCAGTTCACCGCAGGAGCATAGCGGTGCAGGTTCGGCGGATAGCAAGTGACGGTGGCTGAAACGGCAATGACCGATCCGCAACCGAGCCAGGATGACCTCCTCCCGCCGAGAGGGGCGTGAGGATGTCCTCCAAGCGGTCGGGATCGGTTTGACAGTTCGCAATTTATTGTTGTACAGTGAAAGCCACACACTGTGCCATTGCGACACGATACTCCGGCGAAGAGCCCGTTGAACATCGTCCGATGGGACGCAAAAGGTAGCCATGCGAGGCAAAAGAGCTGCTGCCTTGGCTGCTGTGTCGGCGGCCTCATTCCCGGGCACACCCACATGGCCAGGGACCCACAGGAAAGAAACGTGACAGCTGTCATCCGCCAGCAACTGGAGGGAGCGTTGGATCCGATACACGAGAGGATGGTTCGCGAAAGGGTCCTTAAGACTCTGCAGGGCACTAAGGGAGTCCGAACAGATGGCATAGAAAGGTTGGCGGTGGCGGCAGGTGTACAAAACGGCCTGGTGGAGGGCGAAAAGCTCAGCCGTGAAGTTTGAGCACCGGTCAGGGAGCTTGTATTGGAACCGGTTGTCCCCGACGACGAAGGCAGATCCGACACCGGCAGTGCTCTTGGAACCATCAGTGTAAATAAATATGGCATTATCGAACCGCGAACGGTGTTCGACAAGCCTCGAGCGGAATACCAAATCCGGAGTGCTCTCCTTGGGGAGCGAACTAAGTTCGAGGTGTGTGTGAACCTGGGCCTGATGCCACGGTGGCAATGGGCTTTCGCTCAACCGAAGGGTGGAAGGAAGGGTAAAATCGAGCCGCTGTAGCAGGCGGCGAAACCGAACTCCCGGTGGAAGCAAGGCAATCGCAGACAACTGATATTGGCGATCGAGTGAGTCGTCAAAATATAATCTGTAAGATGGATGGTTGGGCATCGACCGTAGGCGGCATGCGTACCGACACAAGAGTATGTCACGTCGATTGGTCAAGGGTAATACAGCAGCCTCGGCATACAGACTTTCAACAGGGCTGGTATAAAATGCACCGGTCGCCAGACGTAATCCACGATGGTGGATAGAGTTGAGACGGCGGAGAATCGACGGCCGTGCTGAAGAGTATACAAGGCTTCCATAGTCGAGCTTCGACTGAACAATGGCCTGGTAAAGGTGAAGCAGGACGGTACGATCCGCTCCCCATGACGTGCCATTGAGGACACGAAGAACGTTAAGGGATCGGGCACAACGGGCAGCCAGGTAGGACACATGTGTGGACCAGCAAAGTTTCCGATCCAACATGAGTCCCAAGAATTTTGTAGTCTCCACGAAAGGGAGAGCAACAGGGCCGAGACGTAGAGAAGGTGGAAGAAATTCCTTGTATCTCCAGAAATTGATACACACAGTTTTCTCAGTGGAGAATCGGAAGCCGTTTGCGATGCTCCAGGAATATAGACGGTCAAGACAGCGTTGGAGAGAACGCTCCAAGACACGTCCGCTGGGCGCTACAATAAATTGCGAAATCGTCAACAAAAAGAGATCCGGAGACGTCGGCTGAAAGGCAATCCACGATCGGATTGATTGCAATGGCAAAGAGCGCCACACTCAAGACGGAGCCCTGTGGTACCCCATTCTCCTGGCAAAAGGTATCTGACAAAACAGAGCCCACCCGTACCCGGAACTTGCGATCCGCCAAAAACGCTTGAATGAAAAGAGGAAGGCGGCCCCGAAGGCCCCATCTGTGCAATGTGCAGAGAATGCCCGCTCTCCAACAGGTATCGTATGCCTTCTCCAAGTCGAAGAACACTGCTACTGTTTGACGCCTCCTTAGAAAGTTGTTCATCATGAAGGTCGACAACGTAACGAGGTGGTCAGCAGCAGAGCGGTGTCGACGAAAACCGCATTGGATATTAGTCAGGAGGCGGCGAGATTCGAGGAGCCAGACCAACCGAGCGATAACCATGCGTTCCATCACTTTACAGACGCAGCTCCTCAGAGAAATGGGGCGATAACTGGAAGGAAGGTGTTTGTCCTTCCCTGGTTTGGGGATGGGGACAACAGTGGCTTCACGCCAACTTGTGGGAACATGACCTTCAGTCCATATGCGATTGTAGGTACTAAGAAGAAAGCACTTGCCCGCAGGAGAGAGGTTCTTCAGCATCTCAATATGATTGGAATCGGGCCCGGGAGCAGAAGACCGGGACAGGGCGAGAGCACGATCTAGCTCCTGCATGGTGAAGGCGACGTTATAATTTTCACGATTAAAAGAGCGGAAAGAAGGCGGCCGTGCCTCCTTTACCTGTTTGCGAGGAAGAAAGGCAGGGTGGTAATGGGCAGAGCTCGAAACCTCCGCAAAGAATCGACCCAATGCGTTTGAAACATCAGCGGGGTCCACGAGGACTGCGTTCTCCACGGTCAGGCCAGGAATCGGGGAGTGGACCTTGATGCCGGACAAACGGCGTAGGCCACCCCAGACAACCGTGGAGGGAGTAAAACGGTTATAAGAACTAGTAAAAGCAGTCCAGCAAGCTTTCTTGCTGTCGTTTATGATACGACGGCACTGCGCTCTCATACGTTTGTAATTGATGCAATTCTCCAAAGTTGGGTGGCGGCGGAAGGTGCGTGAAGCACGGCGCCGGGCTCGAAGCGCATCGCGGCAGGCTGCAGTCCACCAAGGGACCTGGACACGACGTGGAGAAGAGGATGTACGAGGTTCGGAACGTTCAGCAGCGGTGAGAATAACCTCTGTGAGGTAGTCGACCTGACTGTCACAGGTGGGAAAATCCCGATCGTGAAAAACAGCCATGGTAGAATAAAGCCCCCAGTCGGCTTTAGAAATGTTCCAACTGGTGCGACGTGGAGATGGGGAATGATGTAGGAAGTGGATGATACAAGGGAAATGGTCACTCGAGTACGTGTCAGAAAGTGCATACCACTCAAACCGACCGGCAAGCTGAGGAGTGCATATTACGAGGTCTATATGGGAATAAGTGTGTGTTGTGTCAGAAAGGAAGGTCGGTGCACCGGTGTTGAGGCAGACAAGATCGAGGTGGTGGAGAATGTCCACCAAAAGGGAGCCTCTCGGACAAGGTGCTGGAGAGCCCCATAGGGGGTGGTGGGCATTAAAGTCGCCTACCAACACGAAAGGTGAAGGGAGCTGGTCAACAAGGTTTAGCACATCTGCCCTAGTAAGGGCAGATGACGATGGCGAATATATATTACAGAGGGAGAAGGTAAATGTGGATAAGGTGATGCGGACGGCAACTGCCTGTAGGTGAGTGTGCAAGGAAATGGGATGGAAATAGACGTCGTCTCGAAGGAGCATCAGAACCCCTCCATGGGCTGGGACACCTTCCACGGGTGGCAGGTCGAACCGCACAGAGGTGTAGTGTGGAAAGTCTGCACGATCACGTGGACGCAACTTAGTTTCTTGGACGTAACTTACTTTCTTGGAGGAACTGGAAGCGGGCAGTGCAATCCAAGGAGTAGTTTTAATTCCTCCCGATTGGAACGAAAGCCGCGAATATTTCATTGAAGGAGCGCCATGATAAAAATAAAAGAATGGAAGATAAAAAGGAACAAGCAGGTGTGGTCACCTCGATGGCCGCTGAGGACCGGACTTCGAGGGAGCACTACTGTCGCCATCTAGAGGCAGAGTCATGTTCCATAGGTTTAACTGATACCTCTGCTACCTTCCCTTCCCGACTATCAGGAGGAGCAGTGTCCGCCACCAGTAACATGCCGGTTGCCGGCCAATAGTAGTAAGTCCCGGCGAGACAAAATGATCGGGGCCGACTAATGTTGGGCGGCGTGACGGATGAGTCACGCCTCGGCGGGGAAGGAGAGGAACTTTTTTGTTGGCTCTTCTATGAGAGTGACGGTGAGAAGAGGCAGTTTACTGTTGGGAAGCCTGAGAACGCAGAAAATCCTCACGGGCGGGTTCCTTTTTCAATGTCCGGGCATCTTATTTAGGAAGCAGCAGGAGGAAGCGGGGATGTGGAACGGGCAATCTTTGGGCTGGCCGATCACACAACTGTGTTGGCGAAAAACTGAAATAACAGGTCTGTGTACATGCATCCTTAGTAGGTCGAGTGGAGGTGAGGATCTTACTGTATGTGCCCACTGGAAAGACAACGGGCTTTCGGCTTTCGACTCGGCAACGACTTTCGAGCGGCAGATGTTAAACTTTTCCGAATTTGCTGAATGACCTTTTCATCCTTATAAACAGGGCAGTCCCTGCACGAAGCCGCATGGTTATCATTGCAATTAAGGCAGTGAGGCGATGGAGGTGGGCAATCGCCCTCATGGGCGTAACTACCACAAGTCACCTTTTGCTGTATTAGGGCAAGATTGATGGGTGTGGTTGTATCTATGGCATTGAAAATAGCGCGTTGTGTTAGGTACGTAAGGGCAGACGGAGGTGACTTCATACCCTGCTTTGACCTTCGACGGGATTTCAACTCTGTCTAACTTCAAAAACACAGTACGAGTTGGTGTTAGCTGGTTACCTATATTTTTCAACACAATATGCACACCCTGATCAGACATATAGGTTTGTATTTCTTCGTCAGACAACACGTCGAGGGATCTCGTGATAACTACCCCCATGACGAGTTGAGCGTGCGATGCGCTTCTACCTGGACAGGCAACGTGTGTAACAACGTAGTCCGTATTAATTTTTGCGCCTGGAAGGCACTGTCCGCTTCCAGCAAAAATGTTCCTTTGCGCTGACGTGAACAGTTCTTAACAGGGCCAGCAATCGCATCAACACTTTTCTGAATGACGAAAGGATTTACAGAAGTGAAATCTTTACCGTCGGTTCGAGAGAGAAGTAGGAATTTCGGGAGATTCGGCAAAGTTTTATTTTGCTGAGGTGAATGGGTCTCTTTTTGGGTCAAATTCACAGTAGAAGAGAAGGAAATCATTGCGGAAGAGTCCCCCGTGATTACCGGCGTCTCCGATGGCGCGCTCCTTCCTAGTGGGGGGGGGGGGGGCTTCTGAGGGCTTATCCGTCTTAGGTGGCTTGTTCACATCTCAGGTCTCACCTCCCGAGAACGGACGGAGGTACCAATCGGCTTGTTCGGAAGGTACCAGCTCGGGTTATCACCCTTCCCTGGGACTGGCCTTTACCAGGGGGTACATACGTGCCCTACTTGTCTACACAGGGCTGGGAATTACGCGTTACTTCGTCACCTGCTACGCATGATACTGCGTGGGTCGGCCTTCAGACACGCACAGGGAGGAAAGAAGAAGAATAGAGGAAGTGAAGAGAAAGAAGTGTCTAAAACGCCGAAGCGGAGACTAATCAGGTAGAGAGGAAGGCTGGGAAAGTACAGCAAGGAGAGAAAGAAGCGAAGGTTACGAAAGGAAGAAACCAAGGGAAAAAACTAGGACAGGAAACCACCTTGACTCGCAAAGGACTCCCGTTTCCGGGCGAAGGCATGAACGAGGATTATAAGTTAAGCAGTGTGGGGCGGAAAAAAGGCTGCTTTGGCTCGGGGCCTCGTGCGCGCCACACGTACCCACAAAAGAGGTGATTACAGCTTGATAAATTCAGTTGGTAGGAGCACACCACAGTACTGCATGAACGACTCAACAATTCGTTATTTTCAATACGAATGTTATCAGAAAGACAAAAAAAATAAACGTTTGCATACTTCACTTGCTCTCATTCCATAATGTCATATGGTATATTTTGGGGTAACCCTTCAAGTCATTCAGAAGTCTCCAGAGCCAAAAACTTGTAACATGTATTGTGGAGTAAATTCTTGAACGTCCCGTTGTAGCTTCTTCAAAGAACTGGGTATGTTAACTGCTGCCTCTCAGTATATTACTTAATGAAATTTGTGGTTAAAATATCCCTTTTCTCAACGAACAGATCAACAAACTAGGAACAAAAGTAATCTACACAAGGACTTGAAAGCCCTTACTTTAGTTCAAAAAGGGTTCCACTACTCAGGAACACATTTTCAATAATTTACAATCAAGTATAAAAAATTAAGCTAGAAATAAAGATCAGTTTAAGAGGAGCCAGAAGCTTCCTGGCAGATTAAAATTGTGTGCCGGAACCGGGACTCGAACCTGGGACCTTTGCCTTTCGCGGGCAAGCGCTATACCACTGAGCTACCCCGACACGACTCACGATGCCGCCTCAACTTTACTTCCACCAGTACCTCGCCTCCTACTTTCCAAACTTCACAGAAGTTCTCCTGCGAAACGTGCAAGACTAGCACTCCTGGAAGAAAGGATAAAATTGTGTGAAGTCTGGAAAGTAGGAGGAGAGGTAATGGCGGAAGTAAAGTTGTGAGGCGGCATCGTGAGTCGTGTCGGGGTAGCTCAGTGGTAGAGCGCTTGCCCGCGAAAGGCAAAGGTCCCAGGTTCGGGTCCCGGTTCTGGTACACAATTTTAATCTGCCAGGAAGTTTCATATCAGCGCACACTCCGCTGCAGAGTGAAAGTTTCATTCAGGAGCCAGAAGTCTTTCAAGTGGGCAACTCCTCCTACTCCATTAGTGAATTTCTAAATTGCACCAAATGATACATGCATCGGTATTCATACTATATTAGTTAAAGAAACAAATGTATGTATCTGAATTTATGCTATTAGTATTATCTATTGTTCAGCTTGTAAATTTTGTTTTTGACCTTTTCCACATCCACAACGATCTCCTAAACAAGAAAACCTAAATCTACGGAACGAATAAATCTAGTAATATTAAATGACAAATTATTTTACATCAAGAGTCTTTTGCGTTATATTTTCAATTTTTCCTACAATGATGCTTACTGTAGCGTTCATTTACTGAAAGTGTATTACCAAAACTGATGCCCTATTTTACAGGTACTACTAATTAATAAATTACAAATTCTTCAGAGGCCATCTCCTTAGCACAGTGACCATTTTCTATCAGGAATGACAGTGACAGATCTGCGTTTTTTCAATGTTTTTCAATTTCTCTAACCAGTAATATAAAAACACACTGCTTGCAACCAACAGCGACTGGATTTCCTTGGCAGTATTGTCCATAATTTCCCTTTAAGAATAAACTGCTTAAATAGAGCAAAAAGTCTACAAAAACGTACAAAATGCCTATAAAACGATTCTCTGTAGAACGAAGTAATTTTTCTGGATTATCCAGAATCCTTAAGGATTAAAATTAAATTTCATGGAATCTGATATTCTTAATTTAGGAGTCTATACAATGTGTAAAATGTACGCCTCAAAAAGTCAAATGAATTTTTTTTATTTTTTATTTAACTTTTCATTTAATTTTTTTATTTATTTTTTATTTAATTTTTTATTTAATTTTTTTATTTATTTTTTATTTATTTTTGTGCGGATAGACCAACTGATCGGAAGTGCTCGACTTCTCATATCACGCTGAATGCATAGTAAAGGATTCATCGACAGCTTTTATACTTCTCTACGTACCATTCTCTTAATAGTGTGCTGGAAAACATCTGAATCTTAAAATTTTTCGGTCCGATTTTATTAGAACGTCTGAAGTTAGGTTAATAGTCATCCAACACTGACGTATGTCTACCCTTAGCTACAATAATACTTATGAATAGACACTTCCCAGAAGAATGCAGTGCTGAGGTCAGCGATATATTTCTTGGAAACTTTGCATGAAGTCTTCCTTTTGGATGGTGTTCAAAACATCGTCATTTAGTTGGATGTCAGGAATATCGTCAAATCACTTTCGAAGCTGAGTGAGTCGAGTCAGTAGGAAGAAGTCTTGAGGATTAAAATCTGGTTTTGCCGTTTGAAGGTCATATCGGAGACTCTTGGTTTCATCCTTAGTGACAATACCGTTCAAGAAGTTTGGTGTCGCATTCGCCGTTACGTCAACTTCCTGCGGAGCCTCTAAGCGTGTCCGCTTCCGATTGTCAGTCAAGTGATGCAGCACAAGAAAGCACTATCTCTTCTCTAACTTCTACGTAAGAATTTGCCGCACGAATTCATGGTTAAGCTGCAGTTCATCCGCTCTCACCGTCTGGTACAGAATCTCCGCAGGACCCACCCACTAGAGCACACGAGGCTACAGCAATGTCGAGGAGAAGCAATTAACTAAGAACTCCGCCTGCGATATCCACATCATGGACGAGAAAAATGTCTTGGAGTTACGGTATTTGTAGTACACGAGTCTCCACGTATACTATTAAATACTAACGATTTTCAAATCTTTACCTTTGAGTAATAGATCAAACTGAAGAAATCTTTACTAGTGTATTGACTTTCTTATTTAATATCTTAAATAAGCCTCTGTGCCTAGCACCTCGACTATTGTATGTAACTGGGTAAATTTATTACTTCATATTAATAATTTTAATATTTTGAGAAAAACCAGTTTTGAAAAATAAACGTAGAAACTATATCAAAAGAAATTTCAGCATTGGTCTTAATTTAACGTTTGTTATTGGAAATCGATTTCGACTATGGAATAGTCATTCTTCGTGCACTCACGAGAGAGAGTTTCGGAAAATCATGAATCCTAAAGCCCCTAAATTAAGGTATGAATTTAAGGGACACAGAATCAAAGTCAATTAGGCCATTACTTGATGGAATAGATGGCCCTCTTTTGAAAGTAGCCAAGAGATTTTAACATCCTAAAACAGCAGTTTAAATTACGACAGCTAGTCGAAGTTATGAAATATCCCCATAACCGACTCCATGCTTTATTTCTATTGACGTAGTCCATTTGTATATTAACACCCCAATTGAACAAACAATTTAAATCTTATCTAGGAACCTATAAGAAAGAAACATCTCAGATGGGGAAATGAGTATCTACTGTAGTTTGCCTAAAATTTAGTTAATTCATGTTCAACGAAAAGTATGTGCAGAAAGAAGATTTAAGTATGGGAAGTTCCATTTCAATGTTTACTGGCAGACATTTTCATTAATTACTTTGAGATCAAATTCTTTCACGAATACCCTACTCTTGCAGAAACGATGGTTCATTATCATATGAATGTGGATGGTACACTCTTAATAGACGGAGACGGAACAGTGAAGACAGTAAGCACATTTAACAGTTGGCATAGTAAAATAGTGATTACAATGGAAAAAATAGCAGAATCCATTAATTTATTGGATTTCACTATTTAAAATAAAAATGGCATGCTTACGATTGATATATTTAGGAAAGCTACTTATAGAGATAATTGAGTTTCATTCTGAACATTCCAATCAACAATTTTTTTTTGCATCCAATCGCATATTTAAATACCGCTGACCAAATAAAACAAAGAAACAGAAGTGCTGCTATTGCTAAAATTATTATCCGTTACAGTATGTTTCTGATGTATACGAAATGGTAGCTAAGAAGTACGGAAACAGAATATCACAACAGGTAAAGAATATGTAATGATACCAAAGTATTGTACTGTTAGCTCCAGGATAGCAGTAATGTTTAGAAAAAAACCTGAAAGCAGCCTATAGTACATAAAATGGGTAATGTGTTAATATTTATAAATTTAAACAAAATAATGAATAAGGGGTTTACCCTATAACTTGTTCCACATACAATGCAGTTTACATAGAGCAATCTAGGCGAAAATGGTGAGATTTCGATGGATAAAAAAGACGTCGCCGAAAAACCAAACTTTGCGCCAAATGTTATAGCCACTGGGCCTACTCTTCCAGATCTGACACTACAATTAGTTCCGTTAGTGAGCTAAGGGTAGATTTTTGGATCTGATGAAAGATTTAGAATTTTTTCCACAACTTTGCTGCTCAATAAGCAATCTCATGGAAAGCACCACTTTCTGGGAATGTTTTAACTACTGTTACCATGGAAATGGATAATCCGATTATTACAAACTTGGACAGAGAGGAAGAATGTAATGGAATGGAGTTCATGAACATGTCAACTGCTGATGTCCTAAGGCTCAAGATTGTGACAAAACGAGATTTTTACAACCAGCCAGTGACGGAGCAGATGCTTCCGAACTGGATAATCAAATGAATACCGTTGCTACTGACGGCGGCTTTCAAACCCAGAAAAATAAGAGTAAATAAGAAAACTAACAAAAAATCTCCGAACTTGAAAAAAATTACGAAAAATCCCAGAAAATACACTAAAACAAGAACAATATATTCCTAAGCAAATGAAAGGATAAACACTAAGAAAACTTCAAATACAAGTAACTACAGTAAGAAAAAATTCTAATGAACAGAATTCTGGAAAACCAACCGGAATTGTACAAAAGCAAAGTCAAACTGGCAAAAACCCTAATGGAAAAACGTGTGATCACCCAAACCAATCAAAAACTAACAATCAAACATCATCAAAGAACGAATCTAATGAATAAAGTCTGATATTGACAATACTCTAACGAAATTTTTTTGTGGTTTTTTAGGGCGCACCACTACGGTCATTAGCTCCCAGACAAGAACAGACATTCCCTAGACCTAAAAAAAAAGTGGGTAACTGCCAGTTAGATCATCAAGAAGAGGCTAAAAACGAAAGATAAAAGACAATTCAAAGGGTGAAATATCCTTTGATAAGTTGGCCAAGTTGATAAAAAGCAAAACTCCAGCAGCTGCTCTTGTTTCATCAGCTAAAATTTCCTCCAGAGTAGATGGAAAGTGAAGGGCTACACGGAGATGATTAAAATTAAGGCAAGACAATAAAACGTGTCACACCGTCAGCAATTCACCGCAGGAGCACAGTGGTGCAGGATCGGCGGTTAGCAAATGATGGTGTCTGAAACGGCAGTGACCGATCCGCAACCGGGCCAGGATGACCTCCTCCCGCCGAGAGGGGCGTGAGGATGTCCTCCAAACGGTCGGGATCGGTTTGACAGTTCGCAATTTATTGTTGTACAGTGAAAGCCACACACTGTGCCATTGCGACACGATACTCCGGCGAAGAGCCCGTTGAACATCGTCCGATGGGACGCAAAAGGTAGCCATGCGAGGCAAAAGAGCTGCTGCCTTGGCTGCTGTGTCGGCGGCCTCATTCCCGGGCACACCCACATGGCCAGGGATCCACAGGAAAGAAACGTGACAGCTGTCATCCGCCAGCAACTGGAGGGAGCGTTGGATCCGATACACGAGAGGATGGTTCGAGAAAGGGTCCTTAAGGCTCTGCAGGGCACTAAGGGAGTCAGAACATATGGCATAGAAAGGGTGGCGGTGGCGGCAGGTATACAAAACGGCCTGGTGGAGGGCGAAAAGCTCAGCCGTGAAGTTCGAGCACCGGTCAGGGAGCTTGTATTGGAAACGGTTGTCCCCGACGACGAAGGCAGATCCGACACCGGCAGTGCTCTTGGAACCATCAGTGTAAATAAATACGGCATTATCTAACCGCGAACGGAGTTCGACAAGCCTCGAGCGGAATACCAAATCCGGAGTGCTCTCCTTGGGGAGCGAACTAAGTTCGAGGTGTGTGTGAACCTGGGCCTGATGCCACGGTGGCAATGGGTTTCGCTCAACCGAAGGGTGGAAGGAAGGGTAAAATCGAGCCGCTGTAGCAGGCGGCGAAACCGAACTCCTGGTGGAAGCAAGGCAATCGCAGACAACTGATATTGGCGATCGAGTGAGTCGTCAAAAAATAATCTGTAAGATGGATGGTTGGGCATCGACCGTAGGCGGCATGCGTACCGACACAAGAGTATGTAACGCCGACTGGTCAAGGGTAATACAGCAGCCTCGGCATACAGACTTTCAACAGGGCTGGTATAAAATGCACCGGTCGCCAGACGTAATCCACGATGGTGGATAGAGTTGAGACGGCGGAGAATCGACGGCCGTGCAGAAGAGTATACAAGGCTTCCGTAGTCGACCTTCGACTGAACAATGGCCTCGTAAAGGTGAAGCAGGACGGTACGATCCGCTCCCCAAGACGTGCCACTGAGGACACGGAGGACATTAAGGGATTGGGCACAACGGGCAGCCAGGTAGGACACGTGTGTGGACCAGCAAAGTTTCCGATCCAACATGAGTCCCAAGAATTTCGTGGTCTCCACAAAAGGGAGAGCAACAGGGCAGAGATGTAGAGAAGGTGGAAGAAATTCCTTGTATATCCAGAAGTTTTTACACAGAGAATCAGAAGCCGTTTGCGATGCTCCAGGAATATAGACGGTCAAGACAGCGTTGAAGACAACGCTCCAAGAGACACGTCCGCAGTTAAACTAATTAGCTACAACCAGGACATTCAGAATTTTTTTTTTTTTTGTGGTTTTAGGGCGCACAACTGCTGTGGTCATTAGCGCCCAACACTGCCCATAGTAAAAAAGAACCGGGGTTAGAAATTAAATGGCTTTCGCCATATTTGCACGATGTATAAAAAGTAAAACTCTGTTAACCGATTGCAGGTCATCAGCTAAAATGTCAGCCAATTCAAATGGGAAACACAGATCATGACGGAGACGGTTAAAAAATGGACATTGCACTAAAAGATGGTTCACAGTAAAAGGTGCATCACAGTGCTCACATAAGGGAGCAGGACCACCACGTAATAAATGCTGGTGGCTAAAACGGCAGTGGCCAATACGAAGCCGGGCCAGAACAATCTCCTCTCGGCGGGAGGGTCGAGATGACGTTGACCAGAGATCAGGCACAGGTTTAATGGCTCGCTATTTGTTCCCTGACAGGGATGACCAATGTAGATACCAACGGGAGATAATACGCTGGGAGATACCAGCGCGAAGGTCATCAGAGCTGGTGGAAAAGGTAGATAGCCGAGGAAAGAGAACTGCTTCCTTGGCAGCCGTATCCGCAGCCTCATTCCCCAACACTCCCACATGGCCAGGGACCCACAGAAACGTTACCGTAGTTCCGCTCGTTGAAAGAGAAGTAAGGCAATTGCGGATGCTTTGTACCAGGGGATGGGCCGGATATAGCATGCGAAGGCTCAACAAAGCACTCATAGAGTCCGAGCAAATGACAGTCTTACTGAGCGAGTGTCGCCGGACGTATTGTGTGGCTTGGTATAATGCATACAGCTCAGCTGTAAAAATGGAACTCCACTCAGGAAGACGATATTTAAAAGAGACGTTGCCAAGTACAAAAGCACACCCAACACCCTGGTCTGTCTTTGAGCCATCAGTGTAAATGAACAAATTGTCATCAAATTTAAACCGGAGTGCGTGAAATTCTCTCTGGTAGACGAAACGAGGTGTGGAGTCCTTTGGAAGAGAATGAAGATCAAAGTTAACACGGACTTCGGGGCTTCGCCACGGTGGAGAGGTGCTCTCTCCAGCCGAGAAGATAGCAGGCATTGTAACGCCAAGCTGGCCGAGTAGCGAACGCAAGCGTACTCCCGGTGGTAGCAGAGCAGACGGGCGCAGAGCGAAGAGACTGTCAAGTGAGTCGTTAAAAAAAACTGCGTACGTCGGGTGTCCTCGCATGGACGACAAACGACTAGCGTAACGGCTAAGCAGGAGTTCCCGACGGTAAGAAAGGGGTAGTTCGGCGGCCTCGGCATAGAGGCTCTCAACGGGGCTAGTATAATACGCTCCTGTCGCCAGACGGAGACCTTGGTGGTGGATTGTATTAAGGCGGCGCAGTATGGATGGTCGAGCTGAAGAATAAACGATGCTACCATAGTCCAGTTTGGACCGAACTATGGTGCGATACAGATGGAGGAGAGTAGACCTGTCAGCTCCCCACGAGGTGCCACTTAACACCCGCAGCACATTGAGAGAGCGGGTACAGCGAGCTGCCAAACGGGATATGTGGGGAGACCAACTTAACTTCCTGTCGAGAACAAGTCCCAAGAACGTCGTGGTATCCACAAATGGAAGTACTATGGGGCCCAGACGAAGGGACGGGGGAAGGAACTCCTTCCGCCGCCAGAAGTTCATGCAGACTGTCTTGTCAGCTGAGAATCGAAAGCCAGTGTTCATACTCCACGCGTGGAGATTGTCTAGCCACCGCTGGAGGCGCCGCTCCAGGAGACCCGTTTGCTCAGAGCTGCTGTAGATCGCGAAGTCGTCAACAAATAGGGACGCCGACACTCCCAGTGGAAGGTGATCGGCTATAGAATTGATTGCCACTGCAAATAAAACAACGCTCAGGACCGAGCCCTGGGGGACTCCGTTCTCCTGATTAAAAGTGCTCGATAAAACCGAACCAACACGCACTTTAAAAACACGGTCTGTTAAAAATTCGCGGATAAAAATTGGCAGGCGACCCCGAAAACCCCATGCATGCAGAGTGCGGAGGATGCCCATCCTCCAGCAGGTGTCGTATGCCTTTTCCAGATCAAAGAACACCGCTACTGTCTGGCGCTTCCGTAAAAAGTTATTCATTACTGAGGTAGATAGGGCAACAAGATGATCCACCGCAGAACGGTGCTTGCGAAACCCACATTGGACATTAGACAGGAGATGTCGCGTTTCAAGCCACCATACCAGGCGCCCGTGAATCATGCGTTCCATCACCTTGCATACGCTACTGGTGAGAGAAATGGGGCGGTAGCTGGAAGGGAGACATTTGTCCTTCCCAGGCTTTGGTATGGGAATGACTATGGCTTCACGCCAGCGTCGCGGAAAGGTGCCTTCTATCCATATGCGGTTGTAGGTGGCCAGTAGGAAGTGCAAGCTCGTTGGTGAAAGGTGTTGCAGCATCGCCACGTGAATGCCATCTGGTCCTGGAGCGGAGGACCGCGATGACGAGAGTGCGTGGTGAAGCTCTCGTACAGTAAACTCGGTATTGTAGCATTCACGGTTCTGAGAGGTAAAGGGCAATGGAGTCGCTTCCACCGTCCGTTTCCTAGCTAGGAAAGCGTCAGTGTAATGTGAAGAGCTAGACACCTCTGCAAAATGTCGACCCAGTGCGTTGGCTATTTGTGGAGGATCGACGACGGTGTCAGTTGCGACACACAGACCGGGAATTGGGGAATGAGCCATAGTGCCCGAAATTTTTCGAAGGTTACCCCAAATGATGGAGGAAGGGGTAGACCTATTAAAAGAGCCCGTGAATGAGCGCCAACTGGCGCGTTTACAGTCGCGAAAGAGGCGACGACAATAGGCCCGCAGCCGTTTGTATCGGATGCAGTTGTCGAGCGTGGGCCGTTGTTTGAAGATTCTAAGGGCACGTCGCCGTGCTCGCAGAGCGTCACGGCATTCCGCAGTCCACCACGGGACAAGGGGACGACGTGCGTGGGAAGTCTTGCAGGGGATGGAACATTCTGCGGCTGTCAGAATAACTGTGGTAATGTGTTCCACTTGGTCGTCTATACTAGGATAATGGTAAGTACCAAAATCCGCCAGTGACGTGTAGAGCTCCCAGTCCGCTTTCGTTAACTGCCAGCGGTGTGGATGCTCAAGGATGTCAGGCATCATTAGGTGAATTACACACGGAAAATGATCGCTCGAATGTGTGTCTGAGAGAGCAGACCATTCAAGACGCCGTGCCAGCTGAGCAGTGCAGATAGCTAGATCTATATGGCTGAAAGTATTTGTGGTGTCTGAGAGAAGTTGGTTCACCAGTGTTAAGGCAGATGAGCTGAAGGTGGTTCAGTGTATCTGCCAGGAGGGAGCCCCGTGGACATGGCCGTGGGGAGCCCCAAAGTGGGTGATGGGCATTGAAATCTCCCACCAACAGTAACGGACGCGGAAGCTGGTCAATAAGATCTAGGAGATCTGATCTAGTGACGGGAAAAGAGGAAGGAGCGTAAATATTGCACAGTGTGAAGACAAATCCAGGAAGGTATATCCGGACAGCAACAGCTTGTATTGGAGTACACAAAGGGACCGGTGTACTGTGTACGTCATCCCGAATAAGCAACATTACGCCCCCGTGGGCTGGAATTCCTGCCACTGGAGGAAGGTCAAAGCGAACGGCAGTGTAGCGTGGGAAAGTAATTCGAGTACCAGGGAGCAATTTTGTCTCCTGTAGAGAGAAGATGATTGGATGATATGTTCGCGTTAAAAGCTGCAGTTCTGTCCAATTCGACCGGATACCACGAATGTTCCATTGAAGAATATCCATAATGGGATAAAATGAGATGAAGGTGGACATCAGCCCGACGAAGGCGGCGGGCCACAGTGCGAATGTTCGCAACTGGTGGTGTCTGAGACAGGAGGGTCTTGCTCCATATTCTCAGAGGTTACCACAGCAGCTGCGTGAGTGTGGTCGGCAGCCCCATCTTTGGCTGATGCACCTGGAGAGACTATAGGCTTCCATGGGATGCCATCGTCACATTGTGAGGTAGGAGGGGGGAGAGTTTTCCCCCTATTTGATTTCTTGGAGCCCTGGTGAAGCTCCTTGGTTGGCTCAGATGTTTTGGTAGGGGTGCGGAGGAAATCCTCGCGCGAATGCTCTTTCTTAGACTTTCGCGTCTCTATCTGTGGTTTCACAGCTGAAGATGAAGATTTGTTAGAGGTACTCACACTTTTCGTTGAACGTGACGCCGTTGTCGATGTAGACTGTTTGACAACTACTGTCGTAAACTGTAGGTCACAAGTCTGTGTGGCCATATCCCGTGTCGGTGGAGGCGTTGCAACTACAGTACTGTAATTACCACGCGGTGGGGTCTTAGGCTTACGACTGGCGTACATTTTACGTGCAACTTGTATGGGAACCTTTTCCTTTACACGGATTTCCTGGATGGCCCGTTCATCAGCAAACACAGGACATTCCCGGGAGGAAGCAGCATGATTCCCGTTACAATTTATGCAATGAGGGGACGGTGGTGGACAAATCCCCTCATGGGCCTCTTTACCACAGGTGACACATATGACCGGGTTCTTACAAGACTGGCTTGTGTGGTTAAATCGATGGCACTGATAACACCGAGTAGGGTTAGGAATATAAGGTCGTACTGTGACGACCTCATACCCTGCCTTGATCTTCGGCGGCAGAGCCACTCGGTCGAAGGTCAGAAACACTGTGCGAGTGGGCACTACAACATTGTTCTCTTTTTTTGTCACCCTGTGTACTGCAACGACGCCTTGAGCTGCCAGATATTCTTTCAGTTCATCATCAGTCAGACCGTCCAAACTGGCCGAGAAGACTACCCCTCGGGAATAATTGAGGGTCGGATGGAGCTCAACACGAACCGGGTAGCTGTGGAGCAGAGTAGCCTTAAGCAGCCGCTGTGCCTGGGAGCCACTTTCTGTTTCTAACAGTAGTGTTCCATTACGTAGGCGGTTGCAGGTCTTAACTGGGCCGGCAATGGCATCAACCCCTTTTTGAATAATAAATGGGTTCACCGACGAAAAGGATTGTCCTTCCTCTGTACGGGTCACCACAAGGAACTTTGATGTCTGTAAATTTTTCTGTTCAGACACACTATTGTCTAATACATCAATTTCTAAAGGCTCTTTCCATTTTCTTTTTTTTTGAACCATCGCGGTTGTATCCCCCACGATTGCCAGTGTCTCCGATGGCACGCTCCTTCCTGCTGGGGGCCCCCAACGGAAGCACACCCGCCTTGGGTGATTGTTCACACCCCAGGTCACACCTCCCGATCTACAGACGGAGGGACCAATCGGCGAATCGGGAAGTTATCAGCGCAGGCAATCGCCCCTCCCCTGGCCTGGCCTTAACCAGGGGGTACGCACGCACCCTACATGCCAGCCCGGGGCTGGGACTTACGCATTACCCAGTCACCCATATGGGTGGCCTTCAGGTGCGTACAGGGAGGAGGAAGAGAGAAATAGTAGGAGGAGAAGCCTCAAACGCAGACGCGGAGGCAAAGAAAGAGGTGAAAGAAGACTGTAAAGCCAAAAGGGTCAGAACTTCGGTTCCCCGAAGGATGCACAGACTCAGTCCCCAAGAGGGGAAAAGGACAGTAGAAGAAGCGTCATGTAGCACGGAAAGGATAGAGTGCTACAAAGGCTGGGGCCCCGTGCTCGCCACGCACGTACTCACCACAGAGCGGTGAGTCCCCTGAGGGGACATTCAGAATAAAGTAAAGAAATTAGTAGAAAACTTCTCCAGGAGCAAAAGTCACTACGTAGATCACATAAATATGATGCAAACAGATCAAGCCAAGATAAAGTCTCCCACCTACAATGTAGTAATCAAGAACATAGACCTGGATAAAGAGACAGATGAGGTTATGGAAGAATTAAAATCACATTCAATTCTGAACATCTGGAATTTAACTCAAAAACTTTAAAAGAGGCACGGTTGATGAGATTTCACCAAAGAAATCTACAATTGTTTATTTACTACAAAGCAATTTACATTTCAGCGGCAATTTCACAAATTTGAACCGCCAGGATTCCCGCCACCTCAACACTTGCAATGCTCAAAATGCTATGCATATGATCACTTGACAGCGAATTGTACCAGTAAGATCAAACGTAGTAAATGTTTAGACGAACATTTATCTAGCAACTGCACATCCGAAACGAAGCAGATAATCTGCGCAAACTCAAGCAAATCATTTCACTAACATCAAATGAAATGCCAAGTGCTGATACAGGGTAACAAATGACTCCCACAAAAGGTCCCCCATAAAATTTGAACCGGAATTGGAAATTGAGGAAACATACCTTAACACAAATCATCTCCGTGCAATTACAACAGCTCTAATATTCTTCCGAAGAAAAAAAAGGAATGGTAGTGGCTACAATGAATCAAGTTGCAGAAACATTAATAGAAACATCCACGGAATTCAGTGCAGGCCACTAATGCACTACTGCATAAATAAAACAGGCCCAGACTGTGGTGTCGCACAAGTCTAAAGTGCGCGCCACCTACTTTCGCCGCGCGCCGCCATGCACGTACGGCGCGGCATTCTTACGTCAGCCACGAGCGCCCTCTGCTACAATCCCGCTCGTAGCCACCACTGAACGACATCGTTCACTTGGGACAGATAGGAACCAGCTGACACTTCGGAATCAGACACCAGTGAAGACTAGGCTATCTGATAGGCACTAGGCAGGCATCTAGCTCAACTATGTATCAGCATTCTGTAATACTGAGCTATGTATCATTTAAGTATTACTAAGTCTCTAAGAAATATAGATCTCTTTCTAATTTAGTGTTTCTAGTTTCTGCTGTCCCACTGGCTGGTCACCTACCAGCACAAGCGTGCATCCTTTATTCCTGTGTCGGTCTTTCTACTCGGCCACCGACACCTACGACGGAAAAGAGACACAAAAGCGGCGACGAGGCTGGGACACAAAGACGAAATTCAAATGACAATGGCTCAATCAAAAAAATAGCAGGGTAGCATGCCCAGCGTAAAAGTGAGGAAAGAAGATCTCACGATGTGTTTCCTCAGTGAATGGACACCGCTGTAAACAGCTCTTACTGGAATATCTAGTGGATAGAGAAAGATCTAGTATATTTGGGGTGACAAACTTGAGCAAATGATTTGCCTATTTCACTAAAATTTTATATATGTCACCGTAAATATGGCCAAAATCGTTAATGGGGAATTCCAATGTTCAATGACCACAAAATACCAGCTATCAGAATTGCGCTTCCTCAAGAGTGCTAGCTTTCAAGCCATATTACTAAAAATTAATAAGGGTTAAAGAACTTTATCACACCTACGTGGCACTAATACACAATTCCCCAGACGCAGTATCAAATGAGCACTTTATAAATTATCTAATAACCCTTTAACTATTACTGACAATGAAGTACATCGCCGTTTGCGATCACTTATTTAATCACTGTACTAGGTTTAGAGGCAATACCAAAGGGCGGCGAATGGAGATTTGGTTGTGGCGGCAGACGTGCAGGGAAGAGTCATCTGCAGTTGCGTCGGTCACTGTGTCCTCGGTGGCGGAGTGGTCAACGCGTTTGACCAGTGTCAACACCTCCATGCTCCGGCCGGCCGGCGGTGTTTACGACGCGTGCGCTGCGCTGTGCTGTGCTGTGTCTTGGCGGAGGCTGCTCCGCTGTTTCGTGGTATTTGTGTTTCTTCAAGAACTGTAAGTAGTAATGGAATTTGAAGATAGGGAAAATATTCAATGTGAATTTGACCGTACCGTAGCCAGGCCGTCAGCTTTGGAAATACATTACTTGATGATGAACTTAAATTTACAGATAGCGACGTAATGGGGTTAACAGTTGGACACGTTTTTGAATTCTTTGTTTGTAAAAGTTAGTAACCCGGAACTTTGTGACATAGTGAACATTAACGATGGTGTAAGGAAATTTATACACGCTAATGGTAGAGTAACTAGTGTAAAACTAACAAATGCTGGACTTTGTGTTAGGAACTTGCGTGTGTTTAATTTACCTTTTGAAGTAAAGAATGAGACCATATCGCGTTGTCTTAGTGCGTACGGTGATGTGTCGGTAATCAAGGAAAAATGGTCGTCAGCTTATCCGTTTCAATGCGATAATGGTATACGGAGTGTGAAAATAATTGAGGAAGCATGGCCGGTCACCGTGGCTTTATTACATACAGTGGACAGCCACAAACATGTTCATACTGTAACGGTACGGAATATTTTCGTTCAAACTGTCCGCGGCGTAGGCGCACTGCGCAGCTGCCGTTAGCCGGACAGGACGACGTACAGCCCAGGCAACGTGGGCCGCGGTCGCGTTAGAAACCCCCCCCCCCCCCCCAACCGGCCGCTCGCCGCGTAGAAGACAGTTCTAACGATATGGACGTTACTCCTACTGTGTCAGAATGAAGTTATACCTGATGTACCGCTAACTTCTCAGTCAGTAGTAGTAGTAGTAGTAGTAGTAGTAGTAGACGGTATTTTGCCCGAACAACCGACAGTACCTATTGTGTCGGCTGACACGGGATCAGAACCCCCTACGGCTGCTGAAACAAACACTTTCGACAGCTGTCATAGAGGACATTGTTGCCAGAAAGTGAACAGTCTAATGTCTCCGAAACTTTAATTGATGACAATGTATTTGTGTCTCCACCGAAACAGTCTGAAGTGTCGACAGTTTCGGAATCCCTTCCCAAGACCACTACCTCAGTTTCTGAGACGAATGAGTCACCTGCCGTCTCTGTGGCTGCTCGTCCTCAAGGGGAAGCTATCTCTCAAAAATCGAAGTCACGGCGTGATATTGCTTCCGACAGGCGTGGGACTGTAGACCGATATCGGAGTGCGAATACTTCTGACATTAGGTCAGGAAGGTTCTCCTCTAAAAGAGAGCGCAGCTCGTCCCCCGAATGGGAACCTCATTCGCGTAGGAAGCCTCCAAAACAGCAGCAGAAGGTGTCGTACAAAGCCACGCGCAGTGCCATTGCTGACACCCGGTCCGCAGCCACTCACGGCCGCCGACAACAGCGGCTCGCGGCTAGCAGCTAACCCGCACTTGAGGACGACCGGCGAGAGGTGATGGTGCGTCATCTTAAGGATAGTTTGCGTTCTTCGGATGCGCGTAATGCCATGGGTGTAGAAATGGCTCAATGTGCGCAAAAAAGGAAAGCTGAAAACCCTCAGGAAGGGCGCGCGCGTCCCTCTTTCAAAGACTCCCTGTCAGGGCCTCCCACGCAGAAAATCACATCGGCTGCCATTTCTGGAGTGGCGACACAAATGGATGTTCCGGGTGCGTTCCCGAATGTTACCACTAACCAATCGACTGAGTGGGGGGGGGATGAGCTCCCTGAGGATGACGGGACAGTTGCCGCTGTCTAGTTTTTTTTTTTTTTTTTTTTTTTCATTCTCTGTGTTGGTTGCGTGAATTTTCTTGTGTATGGTAGCACAATTACCATATGTCATTGCTACCATAAATATTAACAGAGTTACGTCTAATGTGAAATTGCTTAGTTTGGAGGAATTTTTGCACTTTATTGTAGCAGATGTGGTGTTTTTACAGGTAGTTTTAACCGATAACATTCAATCTGTGTCGGGATATCAGGTACTTTTAAACTTGATCGTGGAATGTAATTGTGGCACTGCTATCCTAATTAAGGCTGGAATTGAGTATAGTGACGTGGCTATTATTCCAAATGGACGTGGTGTGGCCTGTACAATAAACAATATCCGAAATGTGAATGTGTACGCCCCATCCGGTACTGAGGGGAAGCCGTTACGTCGTGTATTTTACAGTAGCGACATTTGTCATCTTTTAAGTGGTCACCACCTGCCTATTGTCATGGGCGGTGATCTTAACTGTGTGTTGACTGACATGGACCAGGAGCCCCAACCGAATAAATGTTTAAGAGCTGCAGACCCTCGTCACAGACATGAATTTGATTGATACTTGGCGTTACCTGCACCCCCACGAACCGGGGTTTACCTTTTTCTATGCAACAGGACGAAGCAGACTCGATCGAATATATATTTCTAGAGAATAAACAGTGCGTTATAGAATCACGAGTATATCCAGTCATTTTTTTCGACCATTGTGCGTATGTCTGCCGGTTGCACTCTTTGATGGCACTAAAACTACGCACTACCAAATTATGGAAGTTTAATGTACGTCATCTAACAAATCCAAATTTTGAAAGGATTATAGTTCGCCGGCCGCGGTGGCCGAGGTGACTGAGGCGCTCCAGTCACGGTCAGCACGGCCACTACAGTCGGGGGTTCGAATCCCCCCTCGGGCATGGATATTTGTGCCGTCCTAATTCGTAAGTAGTTCATAAGTAGTTTGTAAGTTTAGGGACTGATGACCCCGTAGTTAAGTCCCATAAGCTGTACAAACATTTGAACATTTTGATTATAGTTCGCGTGTGGCAGCAGGCCACGAAGTACCGTGCCTTTTATCCCACAGTTCTATCCTGGTGGGTGGAATATCTGAAGCCGGCACTTTGTAAAGCCATAAAAGAATTTAGTCAGAATGTTGCAGAATGGAGAAGGTCGACAAAGCAGTTCTACGAAAATTGTCTTAATGATGCAATACATATGCAACAGGACAATCCGGCCTTTGGAATGGCTCAAATTAGACAAATTAAAAACCGACTGTTGGGCATGAAGAAAGAGCGGAGTCACGTGCCCGGTCAGCTGGTTGGCGAAGCGCCTCCCTGTTCCATCAGATGAGAGCGCGGGCGGGCAGCGCGCCGTGACGTCACCCAACTGGAAACAGCTGACGGGCGCGCGGCCCCGTACTCAGGCGGACATCGTTGCTGAGGTGCACCGGCACTTTGTAGCCTTTTTAGTGCTAAAGACTGAACGTTGCCACCACTGAACTGCTTAGTGACGTCCCACGTTTTAACTGCCACCGATCGTCATCTTACCGAAATATTTTCTTTGGAGGAAGTTTTTTTTGTGGTTTTAGGGCGCACAACTGCTGTGGTTATTAGCGCCCAACACTGCCCAGAGTAAAATAGAACCGGGGTTAGAACTGAAATGGCTTTCGCCATGTTTGCACGATGTATAAAAAGTAAAACTCTTAACAGCTAAATCAGACAATCCTAATGGTAAACATAGTTCATGACGGAGACGGTTAAAAATGGACATTGCACTAAAGGATGGTTCACAGTAGAAGGTTCATCAAAGTGCTCACATAAGGGAGCAGGACCACCACGTAATAAATACTGGTGGCTATAACGGCAGTGGACTATACGAAACCGGGCCAGAACAATCTCCTCTCGGCGGGAGGGTCGAGATGACGTTGACCAGAAATCAGGCACAGGTTTAATGGCTCGCAATTTGTTCATTGACAGGGATGACCAATGTAAATACCAACGGGAGATAATAGGCTGGGAGACACCAGCGCGAAGGTCATCAGAGCTAGTAGAAAAGGTAGATAGCCGAGGAAGGAGAACTGCCTCCATGTCAGGGTCTGTCTTTGAGCCATCAGTGTAAATGAACAAATTGTCATCAAATTTGAACCGAAGTGCGAGAAATTCTCTCTGGTAGACGAATCTAGGTGTGGAGTCCTTTATGAGAGAATGAAGGTCAAAGTTAACACTGACTTTGGGGCTTCGTCACGGTGGAGAGGTGCTCCCTCCCGTCGAGAAGATAGAAGGCATTTTAACGCCGAGCTGGCCGAGTCACGAACGCAAGCGTACTCCCGGCGGTAGCAGAGCAGACAGGGGCATGGCGAAGAGACTGGCAAGTGAGTCATTAAAGAAAACTGCGTACGTTGGGTGTCCTCGCATGGACGACAAACGGCTAGCGTAACGGCTAAGTAGGAGTTCCCGATGGTAAGAAAGAGGTAGTTCGGCGGCCTCGGCATAGAGGCTCTCAACGGGGCTAGTGTAAAACGCTCCCGTCGCGAGACGGACACCTTGGTGGTGGATTGTATTAAGGCGGCACAGTATGGAGGGTCGAGCTGAAGAATAAACAATGCTACCATAGTCCAGTTTGGACCGAACTATGGTGCGATACAGATGGGGGAGAGTAGTCCTATCAGCTCCCCACGAGGTGAGGTGCCACTTAACACCCACAGCACATTGAGAGAGCGGGTACAGCGAGCTGCCAAACGGGATATGTGGGGAGACCAACTTAACTTCCTGTCGAAAACAAGTCCCAAGAACGTCGTGATATCCACAAATGGAAGTACTATGTGGCCCAGACGAAGGGACGGGGGAAGGAACTCCTTCCGCCGCCAAAAGTTCATGCTGACTGTCTTGTCAGCTGAGAATCGGAAGCCAGTGTCCATACTCCACATGTGCAGAGCGTCTAGGCACCGCTGAAGACGCCGCTCCAGGAGACCCGTTTGATCAGAGCTTCTGTAGATCGCCAAGTCGTCAACAAAGAGAGATGCTGACACTCCCGGTGGAAGGTGATCGGCTATAGAATTTATTGCCACTGCAAATAAAACAACGCTTAGGACCGAGCCCTGGGGGACTCCGTTGTCCTGAATAAAAGTGTTCGATAAAACCGAACAAACACCCACTTAAAAAACACGGTCTGTTAAAAATTGGCGGATAAAAATTGGCAGGCGACCCCGAAAACCCCATGTATGCAGAGTGCGGAGGATTCCCATCATCCAGCAGTGTCGTATGCCTTTTCCAGATCAAACAACACGGCTACTGTCTGGCGCTTCCGTAAAAAGTTATTCATTACTGAAGTAGATAAGGCGACGAGATGATCTACCGCAGAACGGTGCTTGCGAAACCCACATTGGACATTAAAAAGGAGATGTCGCGTTTCAACCCACCATACCAGGCGCCGGTGAATCATGCTTTCCACCACCTTGCATACGCTACTGGTGAAGGAAATGGGGCGGTAGCTGGAAGGGAGACATTTTTCATTCCCAGGATATGGTATGGGAATGAGTATGGCTCCACGCCAGCTTTGCGGAAAGGTGCCTTCTATCCATATGCGGTTGTAGGTGGCCAGTAGGAAGTGCAAGCTCGTTGGTGAAAGGTGTTGCAACATCGCCACGTGAATGCCATCTGGTCCTGGAGCGGAGGACCGCGAAGACGAGAGTGCGTGGTGAAGCTCTCTTACAGTAAACTCAGTATTGTAGCCCTCACGGTTCTGAGAGGTAAAGGGCAATGGAGTCGCCTCCACCGTCCGTTTCTTAGAAAGGAAAGCGTCAGTGTAATGTGAAGAGCTAGAGACCTCTGCAAAATGTCGACCTAGTGCGTTGGCTATTTGTGGAGGATCGACGACGGTGTCAGTTGCGACACAGAGACCGGGAATCGAGGAATGATCCATAGTGCCCGAAATTTTTCTGAGGTTACCACAAATGATGGAGGAAGGGGTAGATCTATTAAAAGAGCTCGTGAATGAGCGCCAACTGGCGCGTTTACAGTCGCGAAAGAGGCGACGACAATAGGCCCGCAGCCGTTTGTATCGGATGCAGTTGTCGAGCGTGGGCCGTTGTTTGAAGATTCTAAGGGCACGTCGCCGTGCTCTTAGAGCGTCACGGCATTCCGCGGTCCACCACGGAACAAGGGGACGACGTGGGTGGGAAGTCTTGCAGGGGATCGAACATTCCGCGGCTGTCAGAATAACTGTGGTAATGTGTTCCACTTGGTCGTCTATACTAGGATAATGATAAGTACCAAAATCCGCCAGTGACGAGTAGAGCTCTCAGTCAGCTTTGGGTATCTGCCAGCGGTGTGGATGCTCAAGGGTGTCAGGCATCATTAGGTGAATTACACACAAAAAGTGATCGGTCGAATGAGTGTCAGAGCAGACCATTCAAGACGCCGTGCCAGCTGAGCAGTGCAGATAGCGAGATCTATATGGCTGAAAGTGTGTGTGGAGTCCGAAAGAAAAGTAGGTTCACCAGTGTTAAGGCAGATGAGCTGAAGGTGGTTCAGTATATCTGCCAGAAGGGTGCCCCGTGGATATGGTCGTGGGGAGCACCAAACGGACTCGGAAGCTGGTCAATAAGATCTAGAAGATCTGATCTAGTGATGGCAAGGGAGGAAGGAGCCTAAATATTGCATAGTGTAAAGATAAACCCAGGAAGGTATATCCGGATAGCAACAGCTTGTATTGGAGTACACAGAGGGACTGGTGTACTGTGTACGTCATCCTGAATACGCAACATTACGCCCCCATGGGCTGGAATTCCTGCCACTGGAGGAAGGTCAAAGCGAACGGTAGTGTAGCGTGGGAAAGTAATTCGAGTACCAGGGAGCAATTTTGTCTCCTGTAGAGAGAAGATGATTGGGTGATATGTTCGCGTTAGAAGCTGCAGTTCTGTTTAGTTCGACCGGATACCACGAATGTTCCTTTGAAGAATATCCATAATAGGATAATGAGATGAAGGTGGACATCAGCCCGACGAAGGCGGCGGGCCACAGTGCGAATGTTCGCAACTGGTGGTGTCTGAGACAGGAGTGTCTTGCTCCATATTCTCAGAGGTGACCACAGCAGCTGCGTGAGTGTGGCCGGCTGCCCCATCTTTGGCTGATACACCTGGAGAGACTATAGGCTTCCAGGGGATGCCATCGTCACATTGTGAGGTAGGAGGGGGGAGAGTTTTCCCCCTATTTGGTTTCTTGGAGCCCTGGTGAAGCTCTTTGGTTGGCTCAGATGTTTTGGTAGGGGTGTGGAGGAAATCCTCACGCGAATGCTCTTTCTTAGACTTTCGCGTCTCTATCTGTGGTTTCACAGCTGAAGATGAAGATTTGGAAGAGGTACTCACTTCTCGTTGAACGTGACGCCGTTGTCGATGTAGACTGTTTGACAACTAATGTCGTAAACTGTAGGTCACAAGTCTCTGTGGCCATATCCCGTGTCGGTGGAGGCGTTGCAACTACAGTACTGTAATTACCACGCGGTGGGGTCTTAGGCTTACGACTGGCGTACATCTTACGTGCAACGTGTATGGGAACCTTTTCCTTTACACGGATTTCCTGGATGGCCCGTTCATCGGCAAACAGGACATTCCCGGGAGGAAGCAGCATGATTCCCATTACAATTTATACAAATCCCCTCATGGGCCTCTTTACCACAGGTGACACATATGACCGGGTTCTTGCACGACTGGCTTGTGTGGTTGAAGCGATGGCACTGATAACACCGAGTAGGGTTAGGGATATAAGGTAGTACTGTGACTACTACCCTGCCTTGATCTTCGGTGGCAGAGCCACTCATGCGAAGGTCAAACTGTGCGAGTGGGGACTGAAACATTGTTCTCTTCTTTCATCACTGTGTTCTCCAATGGCGCCTTGCGCTGCCAGATATTCCTTTAGTTCATCCTCAGTCAGACCATCTAAACAGGCTGAGTAGACTACCCCTCGGGAATAGTTGAGGGTTGGATGACGCTCAACACGAATCGGGTAGCTATGGAGCAGAGTAGCCTTAAGCAGCCACTGTGCCTGGGAGCCACTTTGTTTCCAACAGTAGTGTTTCATTACGCAGGCGGTTGCAGGTCTTAACCGGGCCGTCAATGGCATCAACCCCTTTCTGAGTAACAAATGGGTTCACCGACGAAAAGGATTGTCCTTCCTCAGTACGGGTCACCACAAGGAACTTTGATGTCAGTAAATTTTTCTGTTCCGAGACACTATTGTCCAGTACGTCAATTTCTAAAGACTTTACATTTTCTTTTTTAATAACCATAGCGGATGTATCCCGCACGATTGCCAGTGTCTCGGACAGCACGCTCCTTCCTGCTGGGGGCCTCCAACGGAAGCACACCTGCCTTGGGTGATTGTTCCCATCCCAGGTCACACCTCCCGATCTACAGACGGAGGGACCAATCGGTGAATCGGGAAGGTATCAGCGCAGGCAATCGTCCCTCCCCTGGCCTGGCCTTAACCAGGGGGTACGCACTCACCCTATATGCCAGCCCGGGGCTGGGACTTACGCATTACCCAGTCACCCATATGGGTGGCCTTCAAGTGCGTACAGGGAGGAGGAAGAGAGAAATAGTGGGACGAGAAGCCTCAAACGCAGACGCGGAGGCAAATAAAGTGGTGAAAGAAGAGTGTAAAGCCAAAACGGTCAGAACTTCGGTTCTCCGAAGGATGCACAGACTCGGTACCCAAGAGATGGGAAACGACAGTAGAATCATCGTGTAGCACTGAAAGGAAAGAGTGCTACTAAGGCTAAGGCCCCGTGCTCGCCACGCACGTACTCACCACAGAGCGGCGAGCCCCCTAGGGGTTTGGAGGAAGTAAAGGATGTCTTAAAAACGTGTGCAAAGAAAAAAAGTCACCGGGTCTTGACCGATTACCACCGGAATTTTATTCACTTTTCTGGCGTCTCTTTGGATCTGTTTTGACTGGGGCTTTTAATGAAATTTTAAATGGTGTGCCTGATCCTAATCCCTTTTGGAGGGAATAGTGACTTTAGTGCCAAAGACGACAGTTAATCATAAAGTGTCAAATCTCCGCCCACTCACACTGTTGAACTGTGATTACAAATTGTTCACAAAATGTGTTGCGTCCCGTATGAAAGTGGTTATGGGTAAAGTAGTAAGTGAACACCAATTTTGTGCAGTGCCGCAAAGAACAATATACGACGCTGTGTCCACGTACCGTGACGCCATTGCATACGCTAAGACACAGACTCCCGTTAGGTATATTGTCAATTGGTTTTGCAACAGCTTTCGATAGGATCGGCCATCAATACCTGCGGCGTATTATAGAGAAATTTGGCTTTGGAACAAATTTTATAAATATGCTTTTTTCTTTATTCACGGCATCGACATCACGTGTCAGAGCCTGTTCCCATAAATTGTTCTGTGAAACAAGGATGCCCTTTATCAATGGCGTTGTTCGCGATTTCCTTGCACCCTCTGTTGCGCAAATTGGCAGGTTCTTTTAAGGTCATACGCGTTGGTGAGAGCACTCAGGTGTATCGTGCTTACGCTGACGACCTTGGTTTGTTGGTGTCTTCCGCCACTGATTTAGATATTATTAGAACAGTGCTAACCCAGTATGAAAGAGCCTCAGGTGCGAATATTAATCCTCGCAAAACAGTGTTTTTACCGATCAATGCGGTATCCCGGGGCTTTACGCGTCCATGGTTTACATAACGTTTGGGCGTTTGTTTGCAAGCTAACCTCTTTAAGACAGCGGCCTCTAACTGGCGCCTCGTCCTGCATGGGATACGCGCGATGGCACAGCTGAGCGCCACCCGCACCCTGGCGTTGACGCAGAGGGCAGCTTTGATTAATTCGTTCCTACTTAGTAAAGCCTGGTACCTCGCACAACTGTTCCATGTCCCGAAGGCCGTCTACTGGTTCTTATGGCAAGGGCACATTTTTAAAGTTAGCTATGCTACGTGCACTTTGCCGTTGCGATAGAGGTGGGCTCGGACTGATTCACTTTGCGACAAAAGCGGCGGCTCTACTTATCCATCGGACAAGCCTCACGATCGAGAAGCAGGCATCCCATCCTACGGCGGTGCTCTTTCAAGTTTATCGTCCCGCATCTCAGCTGGTCCCATTGAATCCGAGCAGCATACCATACCGGCTGCGATATGTTAGGGACTACTACGTCCAAAAAAGTTATTTAGACTTCGAAGATCTCGATCCTCGCACGAGAACAGCAAGAGGAGTCTATTCAAGCTTGCGGAGGCAGCCAGACAGTAATAAGATGGAAGGGCGTTTTCCGAGATCGTCGTTGAAGGCGGTGTGGGCCAACGTTCACGCACCCTGCCTTTGGTACAAAGAGAACAACAGAGTGATCCCCACCAATGATAAGTTGCACCGCATCAACTTTCGACCGTCCAGCTTGTGTGGAGAATGTCAATGTGAAGACACGCTGGAACATCGTTTTTTGTGTCCGACGTCGGCTTCGATTTGGAACATGGCAGTTCGATTGTTAGCCCTCATTAATCGTACCAGCACTGCCAGTTCTTCGGTGGACACTGCGCTCATTGCAGATTTCATATCCGTCCACAAAAAGAGCAGCTATGACATGGATTGTCGCTCATATTGTTTATAGTATACTGCATCTGCTACATACAGAAGTCTATCACTATTTACACTACCTATATGTGACAAATATGATTCTGAAAACTAGGACTAATTATACCCGGATGTTTGCCAATTATTTACACGTTGCGATCAATTACGGCTTTGAAAAACTATTATGACGGTAATGACCAATATTAATTTCGTGTGTATTAGTGTGTTATCAGGAACATAAAATTTGAAACTTGACTAGTATAAGAACTTTATACTTAAGGATTCGACACTTTTGTTTTCTTTGACTTGAAATGTGAGGTACCGATTCAGTGACCGTTTGTTCCAAAATTTTGGATTGAAAAATTCTCTTGTCTCATCCCAATAAAATTAACTTAAGAACACGTACTTTTGCATACGACACTGGAATTGTTGGTGGAATACTTTCCATGCATTTAACTATCTTCTCAAGGAGACATCGTGTGTTTCTAGAGAAAAATATCCAATCAGAAAAATTTTAAAACAGTTTCTTTTGACATATTCGGGGGTTATAAACTTCCATGTGGCAAACAGTTTTAAGTTAGAAATATGTTAGACGTGTTCTTTATTTAGTTATTTATTTTGTGCAGGAATGTTTTAATAATTACAGAACTTTATTTTAAATTACAGGAGCCACGATGGAGTTGGAGTACCCAAGAAGCGGTGTTTTTGATTAAAAGTAGCCTGGAGTACATTCTGTATGTGCTGTTTTGCAAGCTGAGTGTCGTTAGTAACATTTCAAACGGAGGAGGTTCTATTGGCTGGTTTTTAATAGATTAATAAAAAAAAGTAAGCAGGAGATCCCAGGTTCGAATCCCGGCCCGGCACAAATTTTTATTCGCCGCCCTTTGGTATTCCAGCTAAACCTAGTACAGTGATACCATTGGTAATCGCAAATTGCGATTTATTTCATTAAATGAACGCTGTATCGTCGACAAAAATTAAAGCGTATAATTTTATTACTGATAATGGTGAACTTCAATGCCCGATCCACGTCTTTTGGAGATAAGCCTCAAATGGTAATGTTTTAGAACCGATACTCGTGAGAAAAAAACTTAGATTTTATATTGACCAACTTTTATCGGAGCGACTGTAAGTTTTATTCCTGACCACATTATCTGTTTTGATTTTATAAGAAGATATTGTAGTGAGATGTGAATAGGCGACGCAATAGGGAGCGACCATCTGCCAATCTTTACCACTTATCTACTGAAGTTTTAAAATCCCATGACATGGTCGAGAAAATGATCCCACACTATCAGAATTAATGTTAATACTTTCCAACAGATCAAACAGACAAATCAGAATCTGGATCACAAATAAGAATGACATTGTATTCATCAATGACCTACTAATTGATATAATAAGTGAAGCAGCAGAAGACAGTTCACTCGAGATAACTATAATTTCTGGGAAACATAATACCTCGACGTATACTTAATATAAAACTTAAAAGGAAATGTATAATTGCTTTGTCCGAACAGGTAATTTTAGTTTGAAAACAGAGTCCAACGGTTTAAAAAGATAAGTGAGAAATCAAACGACTTTCGATTATAGAAATGGACAAACTTTCAGCAAACTTTACCACAAATGTTAATTCCTGTTTTCGAATACTTTTAAACAGATTAATGGAGTTTCAAAGAAAGAAAAAACACCCCTGACTCATAATGATCAAATCTTAGATCAACAAAAATCCGAAGTTTAGAGGTTCTTTATAAAATACACCAGCATCCGACTGATGACAAGTTCGATCTGGAACATGCAACTTAGGTTAATCAAGAACTCGAAAAGATGCTGAAACAGACCAAATGGATGAGGACCAACTAGAAATGTTAAACAGGATTACAGAAGATTAGCAATTAATAATGGAAATGCCAATGCAACCGGAATGGATAAATTCACAAGACGGATTCTTAGACTGGGCCCACATGAGCTTGTTTTAGCTTTACAAGATCTTTTTAATGAAGTCTTCGAACAGCGTAAAGTCACTGAAAATGGAAGACACCTAAGGTGTTTATTTAAGGTCTGGCAAGCTATCAAATGATCCGAAAATCTTCTAGACCAATAACGCTGTTATCAGTGATTGGCAAAACTGATGCCATAATCAGAGACAGAATTCAGAAATTTACTGACGGCAGAGAACTTATACCTGCCATACTATCCGGTTTTCGGAAGGGCCACTCAACGCTAGATCCCAATGTTCGAATCGCTGCTACAATAAGTGAGGCATTAAATGTAGAATATTGTGACGAGGCTCTTATGATTGACATTAAAAGAGCTTTCGACAAAGTTTGGCACAACGAATTATACTATAAGTTCGTTAATATGTTTCCCAATAAAGATGGTTAAATTAAAAAGAAACAGTCTAGATGACAGACCAACAATTGTGTTGGAAATAGTGCATCAACTCCATTTTATCCTTTGGCCGGAGTGCCCCAAGGAGCCATTCTTTCCTCGCTATTATATTGGTTACAGCTGACATCCCACAGCCCATCAAGTGGAACGAAGAATTAGCTCTTTATACCGATGATACGACTTATTGGTGCTATTCTCCAACTTCAAAAGATCTCAGTAGACTGATAATTGAGTACATGTAAGTCTTAGATCCTTTGTTAGCGAGGTGGACGATAGGCCCAATGCCGAGGATAGTCAGCTTTTAACTTTCCACCACAAAAATTGAACGACTTACAAGTTACAAGACATCTAAAATTTAAAGATAAACCTCTGGGAAAAGAAATTACACCAAAGGGAACAGTTAAATACCTCGGTATTACATTAGACTCGACAATTACTTAGAGACATGTAATCATTGACATAATTAACAAAATGAGTAAAAGTCAGCCTGCATAGAATGATAAAAGAAAAATTTATATGAGCAACATCACTGTTACATACCTATTGTGTCCACATAACTCATTTTAGAATACACAGCGCCTATATGGGTAACATTTAAGGTGCACTCTTTCAAAAATTTTAGCAGTAAACGACTTATTTCACGGATTGCCCCAAGTTTGGACCTCATCAGCAGTAGGGAGAATCTATCAAATTAGATTTACAACCAATCTAGGAACAGTTTATGAAATTGACTGCCAATTATGCAGCTGCCAGATTTCTACTAACTAAAAAAACTGCAGCTTTTGTCGCAAGCTCCAATCCGACTAAATTTTCTGTACCCTCCAAGTGCAATAGCCCAGACTCTTGACAAGGTTTATCACCGACAATTCAACACTGAGGCACTTCAAGAATCCCACTTTCTTCCAGCACATGGTATATCAGGTGGAAGATTCGGATAACTCCAATAATTTTTGTACAACCCACAGTGAGGTTTTTTCAGGAAGGTTTTACCTCAGTTTAGCACAAAGCGGGTAACCTCCCACGATAGTCTTTATAAATGAGAAGCTTAATACATGAATTAGACTAGCCCAATTTCATATAAAGTGACAACAGTCTCGCGCGTACGTGCCGAGAATTTGCTACAGTAAATAATCACAAAAACTTGTTAAGCTTTTTATGTTTCAAGTTGTTATAAATAAGTTGTGACATTAGTGGTCGTGTTGGCGTAATGTTAAGTTAAACCGTGTAATAAGTATTTTTCTTCTCGCGCCTGTAGCACGTATTGTAGGCTTAATTTAACGCGCGCGTATCGTAAGTAGTGATAAACTTACCTATTACCAATTCTATTTTTCACTCGCTGCATATAGTAGTTAAGGTTTCAGCAATAACCTCAAGCGTAAATCAGTGTAGATTAAAATTTCTTGATTTAGAAAAAGTATGTAGTTATCCGTCTTTGTAGGCCTAATTTTGTTTTCGTGAGCGAGTTCTATTTATATTTATGTGAACTGTTTAAGTGCCTCTTAGTGCAACCTTTACGTTTTAGTAAATACTTAATCTAGGTTTTAAGATTTCTGTTTTTACCATGGGTGAGAAGTGTGTGTAAATTTTTATTTATTTATTTATTTATTTATTTATTTTGTGGTTTTAGGGCGCACAACTTCTATGGTCATTAGCGTCCAGTCAAAAACATAGATTCGCTATGGCCTCAAAAAAATGGGGACTGTCAGAACATCCAGAAGAGGCTAAAAACGAAAGATAAAAGACAGTTAAAAGGGTTAAATATCCTTGGATAAGTTGGCCAAGTTGATAAAACGCAAAACTCTAGCAGCTGCTCGTGTGTCATCAGCTAAAATTTCCTCCAGAGTAGACGGAAGGTGAACGGCTACACGGAGATGATTAAAAAGTACGCAAGCCAGTAAAACATGTCGCACAGTCAGCAGTTCACCGCAGGAGCACAGCGGTGCAGGGTCGGCGGACAGCAAGTGACGGTGGCTGAAACGGCAGTGACCGATCCGCAACCGGGCCAGGATGACCTCCTCCCGCCGAGAGGGGCGTGAGGAGGTCCTCCAAGCGGTCGGGATCGGTTTTACAGTTCGCAATTTGTTATTGGACATTGAAAACAACGCACTGTGCCATTGCGACACGATACTCCGGCGGAGAGCCCGTTGAATATCGTCAGATGGGACGCAAAAGGTAGCCACGCGAGGTAAAAGAGCTGCGGCCATGGCCGCTATGTCGGCCGTCTCATTCCCGGGCACACCTACGTGGCCAGGGACCCACAGGAAAGAAACGTGACAGCTGTCATCTGCTAGCAACTGGAGGGAGCGTTGGATCCGATACACGACAGGATGGTGCGACAAAGGGTCCTTAAGACTCTGCAGGGCACTAAGGGAGTCCGAGCAGATGGCATAGAAAGGTTGGCGGTGGCGGCAGGTGTACAAAACGGCCTGGTGGAGGGCAAAAAGCTCAGCCGTGAAGTTCGAGCACCGGTCAGGGAGCTTGTGTTGGAAACGGTTGTCCTGGACGACGAAGGCAGATCCGACACCGGCAGTGCTCTTGGAACCATCAGTGTAAATAAATATGGCGTTATCGAACCGTGAACGGAGTTCGACAAGCCTCGAGCGGTATACCAAATCCGGAGTGCTCTCCTTGGGGAGCGAACTAAGTTCGAGGTGAGTGTGAACCGGGGCCGTATGCCACGGTGGCAATGGGCTTTCGCTCAATCGAAAGGTGGAAGGAAGGGTAACATCTAGCCGCTGTAGTAGGCGGCGAAACCGAACTCCAGGTGGAAGCAAGGCAATCGCAGACAACTGATATTGGCGATCGAGTGAGTCGTCAAAAAATAATCGGTAAGATGGATGGTTGGGCATCGACCGCAGGCGGCATGCGTACCGAGACAAAAGTACGTCACGCCGAGTGGTCAAGGGTAATACAGCAGCCTCGGCATACAGACTTTCAACAGGGCTAGTATAAAATGCACCGGTTGCCAGACGTAATCCACGATGGTGGATAGAGTTGAGACGGCGGAGAGTCGACGGCCGTGCAGAGGAGTATACAAGGCTTCCGTAGTCGAGCTTCGACTGAACAATGGCCTGGTAAAGGTGAAGCAGGACGGTACGGTCCGCTCCCCATGACGTGCCACTGAGGACACGAAGGACGTTAAGGGATCGGGCACAACGGGCAGCCAGGTAGGACACGTGCGTGGACCAGCAAAGTTTACGATCCAACATGAGTCCCAAGAATTTCGTAGTCTCCACGAAAGGGAGAGCAACAGGGCCGAGATGTAGAGAGGGTGGAAGAAATGCCTTGTATCTCCAGAAGTTTATACACACAGTTTTCTCAGTGGAGAATCGGAAGCCGTTTGCGATGCTCCAGGAATATAGACGGTCAAGACAGCGTTGAAGAGAACGCTCCAAGAGGCACGTCCGCTGGGCGCTACAATAGATTGCGAAATCGTCAACAGAAAGAGATCCGGAGACGTCGGCTGAAAGGCAATCCACGATCGGATTGATTGCAATGGCAAAGAGCGCCACACTCAAGACGGAGCCCTGTGGTACCCCATTCTCCTGGCAATAGGTATCTGACAGAACAGAACCCACCCGTACCCGGAACTTGCGATCCGCCAAAAACTCTTGAATGAAAAGAGGAAGGCGGCCCCGAAGGCCCCATCTGTGCAATGTGCGGAGAATGCCCGATCTCCAACAGGTATCGTATGCTTTCTCCAAGTCGAAGAACACTGCTACTGTTTGACGCCTCCTTAGAAAGTTGTTCATAATGAAGGTCGACAACGTAACGAGGTGATCAGCAGCAGAGCGGTGTCGACGAAAACCGCATTGGATATTAGTCAGGAGGCGGTGAGATTCGAGGAGCCAGACCAACCGAGCGTTGACCATGCGTTCCATCACCTTACAGACACAGCTCGTCAGAGAAAAAGGACGATAACTGGAAGGAAGATGTTTGTCCTTCCCTGGTTTGGGGATGGGGACAACAGTGGCTTCACGCCAACTTGTGGGAACATGACCTTCAGTCCATATGCGATTGTAGGTATTGAGAAGAAAGCACTTGCCCGCAGGAGAGAGGTTCTTCAGCATTTCAATGTGAATGGAATCGGACCCGGGAGCAGAAGATCGGGACAGGGCGAGAGCACGGTCTAGCTCCTGCATGGTGAAGGCGACGTTATAATTTTCATGATTAGAAGAGTGGAAAGAAGGCGGCCGGGCCTCCTCTACCTGTTTGCAAGGGAGAAAGGCAGGGTGGTAATGGGCAGAGCTCGAAACCTCCGCAAAGAAACGGCCCAATGCGTTGGAAACGTCATAGGGGTCCACGAGGACTGCATTCTCCACGGTCAGGCCAGGAATCGGCGAGTGGACCTTGATGCCGGATAGACGGCGTAGGCTACGCCAAACAAACGTGGAGGGAGTAAAACGGTTAAAAGAACTAGTAAAAGTCCAGCAAGCTTTCTTGCTGTCGTTCATGATACGACGACATTGCGCTCTCATACGTTTATAATGTATGCAATTCTCCAAAGTCGGGTGGCGGCGGAAGGTGCGTAAAGCACGGCGCCGGGCTCAAAGCGCGTCGCGGCAGGCTGCAGTCCACCAAGGGACCTGGACATGACGTGGCGAAGAGGAAGTACGAGGTATGGAACGTTCGGCAGCTGTGAGAATAACCTCTGTGAGGTAGTCGACCTGACTGTCACAGGTGGGAAAATCCCGATCGTGAAAAACAGCCATGGTAGAATAAAGCCCCCAGTCGGCTTTAGAAATGTTCCAACTGGTGGGACGAGGAGATGGGGAATGATGCAGGAAGTGGATGATACAAGGAAAATGGTCACTCGAGTACGTGTCAGAAAGTGCATACCACTCAAACCGACCGGCAAGCTGAGGAGTGCATATTGCGAGGTCTATATGGGAGTAAGTGTGTGTTGTGTCAGAAAGGAAGGTTGGCGCACCAGTGTTGATGCAGACAAGATCGAGGTGTTGGAGAAGGTCCACCAAAAGGGAGCCTCTCGGACAAGGTGCCGTAGAGCCCCATAAGGGGTGGTGGGCATTAAAGTCGCCTACCAACACGAAGGGTGAAGGGAGCTGATCAACAAGTTGTAGCACATCTGCCCTAGTAAGGGCAGATGACGATGGCGAATAAATATTACAGAGGGAAAAAGTAAATGTGGATAGGGTGATGCGGACGGCAACTGCCTGTAGGTGAGTATGCAATGAAATGGGATGGAAATAGACATCGTCTCGAAGGAGCATCAGAACCCCTCCATGGGCTGGGACACCTTCCACGGGTGGCAGGTCGAATCGCACAGAGGTGTAGCGTGGAAAGTCTGCACGATCACGTGGACGCAACTTAGTTTCCTGGAGGCAGACTAGAAGCGGGCAGTGCAATCGAAGGAGTAGTTTTAACTCCTCCCGATTAGAACGAATGCCGCGAATATTCCATTGAAGGAGCGCTATGATAAAAATGAGAGAAGAAATAAGGATAAAAACCAACTAGCAAGCGGGGTCACCTCGACGGCCGCTGAGGACCCGATTTCGAGGGAGCACTGCTATCGCTATCCAGGGGCCAAGGGTCGTGGTCCATAGGTTCGACCGACGCGCCTGCCACCTCCCTGAGTTGATCAGGAGGGGCAGTTTCCACCGCCGGTTGAGTACCGGGTGCCCGGCAGATGGAGCGACCCGGTGAAACAGAAGACGGCCAAGGCCGGCAACTGTTGGACGGCGTGACGGATGGGTCACGCCTCGGCGGGGAAGGAGAGGAACTCTTTTTCTTGTCAGCTCTTCTGGAAGAGTGACGGCGGGAAGAGGCAGTTGACGGTTGGGAAGCCTGAGAACGCAGAAAATCCTCACGGACGGGTTCCTTTTTCAAGGTCCGGGCATCTTGTTTAGGTGCCCGCGGTTTGCTAGAGTTTGACGAAGACTGTACCCTAGAAGCAGCAAGAGGGAGCGGGGACGTGGAACGGGCAATCTTCGGGCTGGCGGATCGCACAACTGTGTCAGCGAAAGTGAAGTCACATGTCTGGGTACTGGAATCCTTGGTAGGTCGAGTTGAGGTGAGTACCTTACTGTATGTACCCGCTGGGAGGACAGTGGGCTTTCGACTCGCCAACAACTTACGAGCGGCAGATGTTGATACCTTCTCCGTAACCCGAATTTGCTGGATTACATTCTCATCCTTGTGGACAGGGCAGTCGCGAGGGGAAGCCGCATGGTCACCGTTGCAGTTTAGGCAGTGAGGGGACAGAGGTGGGCATTCCCCCTCATGGGCGTCCCTACCACAAGTGACACACTTTGCTGCATTTGGGCAATGTTCACGGGTATGGTTGTACCTGTGGCATTGAAAACAGCGCGTTGGGTTAGGCACATAAGGTCGGACGGAGATGACTTCATACCCTGCTTTCACCTTCGACGGGAGGTCAACTCTGTCGAACTTCAAAAACACAGTACGAGTCGGTGTCAATTGGTTATCGACCTTTTTCATCACCCTGTGGACGGCTGTCACACCCTGATCGGACATATACGATTGGATGTCTTCATCAGACAACCCATCAAGGGATCTCGTAAAAACTACCCCCCGTGACGAGTTGAGTGTGCAGTGCGCTTCTACCTTAACTGGAAACGTGTGCAACAACGTAGTACGTATCAGTTTTTGGGCTTGGAAGGAACTTTCCACTTCCAGCAACTATGTGCCATTGCGCTGACGTGAACAGGTTTTAACAGGGCCAGCAATTGAATCTACACCTTTCTGTATAACGAAAGGATTGACAGAATTGAAATCCTTTCCGTCGGTGCGAGAGACAACCAGAAATTTAGGTACATTAGGCAGAGCCTTTAGGCTGAGGCAAGTCTAACTTTCGTTTCTGGGGTCAACGTCACGAAAGAAGATAAGGAAGTCATCGCGGAAGTGTCCCCCGTGATTACCGGCGTCTCCGATGGCGCGCTCCTTCCTAGTGGGGGCCCTCTCCGAGGGCTTACCCGCCTTAGGTGATTGTTCACACCTCAGGTCACACCTCCCGAGAACTGACGGAGGGACCAATCGGCACGTTCGGAAGGTACCAGCTCGGGTAATCACCCCTCCCTGGGCCTGGCCTTTACCAGGGGGTACGTACGTGCCCTACTTGTCTACCCGGGGCGGGGAATTACGCGTTACCCCGTCACCTGCTACGCACAAAAATGCGTGGGTCGGCCTTCAGACACGCACAGGGAGGAAAGAAGAGGATAGGAAATGAAGAGAAAGAAGGAAGAAGTGTCTCAAACGCCGAAGCGGAGACTAATGAGGAGGAGAAGAAGGCTAGGAGAGTACAAGGAGAGAAAGACAGAAAACAAAGGGTAAGAAAGGAAGGAACGAAGGAAGAAAAACCACAACAAGAACCACCGTAGCTAACGAAATATGCCCGTCTCCGGGCGAAGGCATAAACCGGGAGGGACAGTGAAGCAGCCTGGGGCAGAACAAAGGCTGCTCCGGCTCGGGGCCCCGTGCGCGCCACACACGTACCCACAAAAGAACTGTGGGCCCCCTGGGGGGAAGTGTGTGATACGACATAGGTTCGTTAGTTCCAGGGTGTGGTGTGAGTTTTAGTGGGTTCTATCGTTGGAACGAATGTAGTGGCGTGGGAAAGGGGGAGATTGAGGCCCATCAGTTGTTTTGTAGGATCTGCACTCGAGAGAAAAATAGTTTAATGGTAGGAGAAAATTTCAGCTTTTTAAGCTTAGATAAGGCAAGGGAAAATCTGAACAGGTTAATGAGGGAGAAGGGTGATCAGCTGTGGGAAGTGGCAACAGGTAACAGTCCAGTGCCAGCTGTCACCAGTGCCACATCGTAAACAGCGCTAAGTACCTTAATTTAATTTGTGTGAAATTTAATTTGCCAGTCTACTTCATTTTCGTTAGTACTTCTGTTTTAAGAGGCTTATTCCCGCGTACTTGGCAGATTTCGTTTGTACTACTGTTTTGTTTAATAATTTATTCTATCGTATTTGATAAATATCGTTGTGTTTAGTCTTAGTCTTTGGTGTATTTCAAAACAAGTCAGAGACCGTTACTAAAGCTCGTTATCAGTCAGTCCAGTGCCAGCTACCACCAGTGCCACATCGTAAACAGCACTAAGCTTATTTTCTCGCGCGTTTGATAACGGTGTATTCCACAGATATTCTTGTTTATTTTGAAAACTGCCGGACTCAGTTTTGTTGATTTGACAGGGAAGTCACCACTGACCACAGTTCAGTCAGCAGCCAGCCGCCTTTATTAGATTACTAGGCTACTTAAAAGTTGATTTAGTTTCTACTTTCTGCAGTTAATTGTATTGATAGGATGGATACGATGTGTGCCTGCTATGTGCGGACGCAGGAGGAGTTGGCCGCAGTTGGCGAACAGCTGAGCGTGCTGTTGGCTACGGTCAGCCGTCTTCAGGCTGCTGTCTCAGGGTGCAGCGATGGTGGGGAGTCTGATGCGTCGAGTGGGACACCTTAGGTGTGTCACACTTAGCTCTCTTTCCCTGCTACAGAGGCACCTTCAGGTGTACCGGACTTCGAGCCGCCGCCTCCGCAAGTACCGTTGTACTGCGTTCGCGTCGCTCGAGGCGGGAGGCCAATGTGGAGGCTGGACGTCCGTCCGCGCCCGTTCGTCCTGTGAGTGAACGTGTGACCACTCCTTCAGCAGCGTCCGAGCAGTTGCACAGGGGGAGGGGATTATTAGTTATGGGAGCTCCAATGTTAGGCGTGTAATGGAGCCCCTTAGGCAGATAGCGTCGAGATCTGGAAGGAATTCCAAAGTGCACTCTGTGTCTGCTGGGGGCCTCATCCGAGATGTGGAGGCGGCCTTGCCGGCGGCTATCGAGGGTGCGGGGTGCAATCGACTGACAGTCGTAGCTCACGTCTTCACCAATGACGCATGTCACTTGGGTTCTGAGGACATCCTCCGGTCCTACAGACGGCTGGCGGAATTGGTGAAGGCTGCTGCCTTCGCGCGCGGGGTGCAAGCAGAGCTGTTGATTTGTAGCATTATTCCCAGAGTTGATCGGGGTCCTTTGGTTTGGAGCCGAGTGGAGGGTCTGAACCAGAGGCTTCGCCGACTCACAGTCATGGCTGCAGATTTCTGGATCTGCGTTACCGGGTGGGGAATTCTAGGGTGACCCTAGATAAATCAGGGGTGCAGTACACTAAGGAAGCGGCTACTTGGCTAGCAGAGTACTTGTCGAGTGCACATGGTTTTTTTTAGGCTAGGCTCTAACTCTGATAAGCACTCGTTTGTCAGCATTCAAACAGCGAATTCAGGCCACATTCAGAACAAAAATTCGAACATCAAAATATTAGCCGCGGACTTACAGAGTATTAGAAACAAAGTTCCCGAATTTGCCGCACTGCATGGAAGTTATTGCGCTCAGATAGTTTTAGGCACCGAAAGCTGGCTAAATCATGATGTGGCAAGTTCAGAGATATTTAGCGAAGCGTCGAATGTATATCGGAAAGAGATCGGATACAACTGGAGGAGTGTTCATCGCTGTGGATAAAGATATTGTTTCTACTGAGATCGATGTTGTAAGTAACTGAAGTTATCTGGGCACGTATAACAGGTCTAAAAGAAGTAAAGTTAATGGTTGGCTGCTGTAGCAGTTTTAGAATCATTCAAAGAAAGTCTACACCAGGTATTGCATAGATATCCGGGCCATGTAATATTAGTCAGAGGAGACTTCAACCTTAAAAGTCTAGATTGGGACCTCGCTAGTTATATTTCAGGCGGTACAGACAAGCAGTCTTGCGAGCTACCTTTGGACACATTCTCCGAAATGTGTCTTGAGCAGTTAAACCGACAACCCACGTGCAATGGAAATATTTTAGACCTTAGAGCCACAAACATGCCTGACCTTATTAACGATGTTTGTGTAAAGACAGGAATTAGTGATCATGATATCGTCATAGCGTCGATGGTGACCAAAGTTCATAAACCAATCAAGAAGGCTAGGAGCGTGTTTTTGTTGGTAAGAGCCGATAAGCAAATGTTACGATCGCACTTAGAAAATGAATGGGCATCGTTTAATTCCGGGACTATGGATGTAGAGGAATTGTGGACTACATTTAAGTGCATTGTTAATAAAGGGTTAGAGAAATATGTGCCAGTAAAGACGATTAAGGATGGAAAAGATCCACCGTAGTATAATAATAACGTCACGTTGCAATGGAAGTAGGCTTGACTTCGAAGGCAACGAAACACAGCACTTATAATGGAAGCACGTTTATTACGAATTTGCTATTTACACACAGACAGAATTTACCAGAAATTAGAAGAACAGTTAACGTATGAAACAAGTAGAATTTACAAGTGAACATAAGAAAGATGTAGAACCTTCTGGAATTGTTAATTGCAAAGAAATTTTTGCCGGTGTGTGGGATTGAACTGGCGCCCTTCTGCTCCGCAGACCGTGACGCTATTCCATGCGCCACGCCGGCAGTTGGTGTTCGTGGTCTCTCGAGGCATTGCTCCCTCTCCTGGAGAAACAGCGACCCGCTGTTATGATCCCTGTGGAGCCAGCGGCAATGTCCTGGATCTTGACCGTGTCATGGGTTCTATGTATGACAGTTCAAGATAATCCTTCCCTTCTCCGCGATTATCGACGACAGATGTTCCTGTGGTTCCGTCCGTAAAGTCCTTAAAGAAGAAGCCATTGTCTACTTGCTCTTCAGGATCGTAGTAAGACTTCATGTGCAGGACGTGAACAATGTCTCTACGTTTTTGACGTTTCGACGACGGCTCATAAGCCTCAACTTGACGTTGACGTCTGACAGGCGGCGTATGACACGATACGGACGAAAGTATCGCTTCAGTAAGTTTTCTGACAGTCCAACCTTCCGTACAGGGGTAAAAATCCATACCAGATCTCTTGGGCTGTACACAACAGGTCGGTGCTTTTCGTTATACCGCTGATGGTCCTTCTCCTGGGCGTCCAGTGTCCGTTTGCGAGCTTGCTGTCTTGCTTCTTGGACCCTGATGAGCTGTGTCGTCCGGTTGGAACGAGAACAGCGTATCCATTGTCTCAGCTTCACGGCCATGGGGCAGGAAAAACGGATTGAAGCCTGTGGTGTCTTGTCTTGCGGTATTGTAAGCAAATGTCACGACTGGCCGAATTGTATCCGAATCCTTCTTCTCAACATCGACGTACATCGACAGCATGTCGGCTAACGTCTTGTTAAAACGTTCCGTAAGACCATTTGTCTGAGGATGGTATGCAGTTGTCATTCTGTGGACAATGTTGCACCGTGACATTACCTCTGATACTAGTTTTGACTGGAATACTTTTCCACGATCAGATATCATGACACGTGGTGCTCCGTGCTTCAAAATAATGTCATCTACAAGGAATTTTGCGATCTCTGGAACTTCTGCAGTCGGCACAGGTTTGGTGACAACGTAGCGTGTGAGGTAGTCAGTGCAGACTATTATCCAACGGTTACCGGTTGTCGACTTCGGGAACCTCCCTGAAAGATCGATCCCAACTCGGTGGAATGGGGCTGCTGCCGGCGGAATCGGTACGAGATGTCCTGGAGGTAGTTGCGGCACATGCTTCCGTCTCTGGCACTCTTTACAGTGACTCACATAGTGCTTGACAGATCGGTAGAGACCTTTCCAGTAATACCTGCGTCTGATTCTGTCTAGGGTCTTCACGAATCCCAGATGACCGGATATTGGAGCATCATAGAAATATTAGAGAAGAGCTAGCTGGAGATGAGCTGGAACAACAAGTAGCCATTTGGGGCCCAGTGGATCGTAGTTGCTCTTATACAATGTTCCGTTTATAAGTTTGAACTCTCCATTGGTCGGCTATTCATTAATGCTATTGTGTTACACTAATGGATTCCTCGAAAGGCAGTCTGCATCCTTGTGTTTGCGCCCGTTCTTGAATACCACTGTGACATCGTACTCTTGGAGTCTTAGTGCCCATCTTGCTAGTAGACCTGATGGACCCTTCAAGCTAGTCAGCCAACACAAAGAATGGTGGTCTGTCACGACGGTGAATGGTTTGCCGAATAAATACAGCCGAAACTTTTTGGTAGCCCAGATAACCGCGAGACATTCTTTTTCAGTTGTAGAGTAGTTTATGTCGGGCTTTGAGAGTACTCTTGACGCATAGGCTATCACTTTTTCGGCACCTTCCTGAACTTGTACAAGCACTGCATCAATCCCATAGCCACTGGAGTATGTGCGAAGTTCCGTTTCTGCATTCTCGTCGTACAAGGCTAGCACTGGTGCGGAAGTTGGAGCCTCCTTAAGTGCTCGGAAAGCTCTTTTGTCTCATCCCAGTAAAATTTGGCGTCTCCCTGCTGAAGTTCTTGCAATGGACGTGCCTTGTTACAAAATCCTTTTATGACACGTCGGTAGTATGAGCACAGCCCGAGAAAACTTCTCACATCACGAATGTGCTGAGGAGTGGGAAATTATGTTACTGCCCTTACTTTGTCTGGATCAGGGCGGTCACCATCTCTATACGAACGCTGGCTAATTGGTGGATGATCCCCAGTATTGATACGGTGCATTATCGTGGGCCGTTACGTCTGACGTTTCTCCTGCTGAGGTGTGAATGCACCCGAAAATTGGTGTAGTATACCTAACACCCCGCTGGCGTTGTTCCTTGGTCAGTCCAGGCCCTATTGGCAATTCCACGTTTGTTTCCTCCAGCGTGTTGTCGGTAGTAATAGCAGGGCATGTGTCTTCATTGATGAAGTTGATCTCACCATCGTAGATTGGTTCAGCTGTCCCGATACACATTCCCTTGGGGTAAGTTGTGACTGCTCGTGACAATTTGTGATCCAAATCTCTCCTTGACCACCGGTAATGCTTATGATAGCCGCTGGTGTGTAAATTTCTTTTGTGAGACTCAAACATTTTACTATCAACAAGAACTTCACAGTTTAACCAATCATCTGTGTTTGTGACTGCAACTCTTCTCATTGTCAACGGCGGTATCGTCACATTGTCAACGACGAATAACTTCCCAGAAAATTCTATATTACGTGTATCTGGCGGAACAACTTCTTCAATTTGCAGCTCAGATCTTCCACAGTCAATGATATCTTGGGATGCCTGAAGGAAGTCCCATCCGAGGATGACATTGTGACTACATTCTGTTAACACGACAAATTCAAACGGTTGCGTCCTGTTGTTGATGGTTATTCTTGCGACACAATTACCTGCTGGATGGACGTACTTTCCATTCGCGACCTTCAGCACAGTTGCTCCCGTATCACAGAACATTGTCTTCTTTAGTGTGCGGCGGTAATTATGCGATAATACAGAAAAAGAGGCTCCTGAATCAACAAGTGCCCGTACAGGTTGGCCGTCGATTAAGACGTCGATGAGATTTCCCGACATCTTGGCAACTGTCGTTCATGGAGGATTTTCATCTGCGGCCTCACCTCCGTAGATGGTCGCCTCGCTTAGTTTTCCTGGGCTCGGCGGCTAGGGGAGCGGCTGGTACCTCTGTACGGCGACGGTGAACGGCTGCGGCGCGTCGGGGAGCGACCTCGTCTAGGGTACGGCGAAGGGCTTCTTTCCATATGTCGACTGAACTCATCAGCAGGTGACTGCCTTGGATAGAACTGCTCCGACGGCTGACGTCTTGCGGCAAAATAATCCCTACTCGCCTCCTCTCTCTGCAGTAGCGTACATGTCCAGGGCGACCACAGTGGAAACAGTGGTGTGTTGTCTTCTGTCCTCCAGACGTCTGTTGTTCTGCGGGGCGTCATAGTTACCGGGGGAGTTGGCTGTGATCGCGTCGGTCGGTTCATGGGCTGCCGTTTGGCGGCTGCAGCGTAAGTCATAGCAGGGCGACGCCATTCTTCACGTCAGGTGCGATTGACGGGGCAGACAGGAGCTAATGTTTGAAATACCTTGTTCTCAGCAGCGTCGGATACCTCGTGACTTACAGGGCTCGCATCCACGGCCATAATCTGCTGTTCGCTCTGTCTAATAGTCCCGGCTGGCATGCACTGTTTTAATTCTCTCACGATTTGTCGTATGAGAGAAGCCAATTACTGCTGGTCTTCCACAACGGCCATAGGGACTACATTTCGGAGTCTCTCATACTCCTTGCATCCAACCCTTCTTTGTTGCATCTCTTCAATACGCTGGCACCACATGATGAACTCTTCTGTCGTAGCGACGTCTTTTATCAGAAGAGCTTGGTACATATCTTCTGCAATTCCCTTCATCAGGTGCGTGATTTTGTCCGCTTCAGTCATGTTCGGATTGACTACGTTTCACAGGGCCAAAACATTCTGTATGTACGATTGTGTCGGCTCACCATCTCGTTGGGCCCGGTTCTTCAGTTCTTCCGCCGAGCGGATTTGTCGCTGGCGGTCTCCAAACGTCTTCATAAGTTCCTCCTGGAACGTCTCCCATTCATTCGGCTCGTCTTCGTTATTTTCAAACCATTGCTGGGCTGTTCCATCCAGGTAGAAATAAACGTTGGCCAAGCACATCGTATGATCCCACCTGTTGTACTTGGCGACTCGGTGGAACCCTTTTAGCCATTTGTTTGGGTCCTGTCCAGCATCTCCAGAGAACACCGACGGGTGTCAGATGTGCAGCTGGCTTATTGCTGGTTTCGTCTCCATCGTTCTTCTGATAATACGGACTTTTTGAAGGATGTACTCGGTGTATCCCTTTTATTCCGGTTCCACTCCGTGTAAGCGACGGCTTTTACGTTGCCTAATCGGAGCCACGGTGATGCAGCTGTTGCACAGTGTACCCGGCGCCTCCACCAAACAATGTCACGTTGCAATGGAAGCAGGCTTGACTTCGAAGGCAACTAAACACAGCACTTATACTGAAAGCACGTTTATTACGAACTCAACTTACAAGAAGCACTGACTGCCTCTCAGGGAGAGTGCTCTGGTATTTATACACAGACAGAATTTACCAGAAATTAGAACATTTAACATAAGAAACAAGTAGAATTTACAAGTGAACATAAGAAAGATGTAGAACCTTCTGGAATTGTAAATTACAAAGAAATAAATTTTTGCCGGTGGGCGGGATTGAACCGGCGACCGTCTGCTCCGCAGTCCGTGACGCTATCCCCTGCGCCACGCCGGCAGTTCGTGTTCGTGGTCTCTCGCGGCAAAAATGTTAGAAAGCTGCTGAGAAAGCAAAGGTTGTTGCACCCTCGATTCAAAAAAGAACACGCAAATGATGACCGAAAAAATTTAGTAGAGATTCGTGCGACTATAAAACGATCGATGCGCGAAGCATACAATAATTATCACAGCCATACCTTAGAAAAAATCTTTCCGAGAACCCGAAAAAATTCTGGTCCTATGTAAAATCGATAAGCTGGTCAAAGGCCACTGTTCAGTCACTATCATTCCGGGGAAATAATAGAAGAAAGCAAACGGAAGGTTGAAGTTCTACGTTTAATCTTTAAGTAATCTTTCACGCAGGAGGACCGCACAAATGTACCATCATTTGATCAACGTACTAATTCCGAAATGGGGGACATAATAATAGGTATTTCCGGTGTAGAGAAGCAGCTGAGATAGCTAAATACGAAAAAGTCAGCTGGTCCGGATGAAATACCAGTTCGGTTTTACAAAGACTATTCTGCGGCATTGGTCCCCTACTTAGCTTGCGTTTATCGCGAATCTTTAATTCAGCGCAAAGTTCCTAGTGACTGGAAAAAGGCGCAGGTGACTCCCGTGTATAAGAAAGGACAGAACTGACCCATACAATTACAGGCCAATATCGTTAACATCAGTTTCATGTAGAATTTTAGAGCATATTCTCAGTTAGAATATAGTAAATTTCCTTGAAACGGAAAATCTTTCCATGAATCAACTCGGGTTTAGGAAACATCGTTCATGTGAAACTCAGCTTGCCCTTTTCTCACTTGAGATCTTGCGAGCCATGGATGAAGGGCAACAGGCGGATTGTGTTTTTCTCGACTTCTAACGAAGATACGAGCTTATGGAATCGGTTCACAGATTTGTGACTGGCTGGAAGACTTCCTAAGTAATAGAACGCAGTACGTTGTTCTCGACGGCGAGTGTTTTTTTTTTTGTGGTTTTAGGGCGCACAACTGCTGTGGTCATTAGCGCCCAACACTGCCCATAGTAAAAAAGAACCGGGGTTAGAAATTAAATGGCTTTCGCCATATATGCACGATGTATAAAAAGTAAAACTCTGTTAACCGATTGCGGGTCATCAGCTAAAATGTCAGACAATTCAAATGGGAAACACAGATCATGACGGAGACGGTTAAAAAATGGACATTGCACTAAAAGATGGTTCACAGTAAAAGGTGCATCACAGTGCTCACATAAGGGAGCAGGACCACCATGTAATGAATGCTGGTGGCTAAAACGGCAGTGGCCAATACGAAGCCGGGCCAGAACAATCTCCTCTCGGCGGGAGGGTCGAGATGACGTTGACCAGAGATCAGGCACAGGTTTAATGGCTCGCAATTTGTTCCCTGACAGGGATGACCAATGTAGATACCAACGGGAGATAATACGCTGGGAGATACCAGCGCTTAAGTCATCAGAGCTGGTGGAAAAGGTAGATAGCCGAGGAAGGAGAACTGCTTCCTTGGCAGCCGTATCCGCAGCCTCATTCCCCAACACTCCCACATGGCCAGGGACCCACAAAAACGTCACCGTAGTTCCGCTCGTTGAAAGAGAAGTAAGGCAATTGCGGATGCTTTGTACCAGGGGATGGGCCGGATATAGGATGCGAAGGCTCAACAAAGCACTCAGAGTCCGAGCAAATGACAGTCTTACTGAGCGAGTTTCGCCGGACGTATTGTGTGGCTTGGTATAATGCATACAGCTCAGCTGTAAAAATGGAACTCCACTCAGGAAGACGATATTTAAAAGAGACGTTGCCAAGTACAAAGGCACACCCAACACCCTGGTCTGTCTTTGAGCCATCAGTGTAAATGAACAAATTGTCATCAAATTTAAACCGGAGTGCGTGAAATTCTCTCTGGTAGACGAAACGAGGTGTGGAGTCCTTTGGAAGAGAATGAAGATCAAAGTTAACACGGACTTCGGGGCTTCGCCACGGTGGAGAGATGCTCTCTCCAGTCGAGAAGATAGCAGGCATTGTAACGCCAATCTGGTCGAGTAGCGAACGCAAGCGTACTCCCGGTGGTAGCAGAGCAGACGGGCGCAGAGCGAAGAGACTGTCAAGTGAGTCGTTAAAAAAACCTGCGTACGTCGGGTGTCCTCGCATGGACGACAAACGACTAGCGTAACGGCTAAGCAGGAGTTTCCGACGGTAAGAAAGGGGTAGTTCGGCGGCCTCGGCATAGAGGCTCTCAACGGGGCTAGTATAAAACGCTCCTGTCGCCAGACGGAGACCTTGGTGGTGGATTGTATTAAGGCGGCGCAGTATGGACGGTCGAGCCGAAGAATAAACGATGCTACCATAGTCCAGTTTGGACCGAACTATGGTGCGATACAGATGGAGGAGAGTAGACCTGTCAGCCCCCCACGAGGGGGCACTTAACACCCACAGCACATTGAGACAGCGGGTACAGCGAGCTGCCAAACGGGATATGTGGGGAGACCAACTTAACTTCCTGTCGAGAACAAGTCCCAAGAACGTCGTGATATCCACAAATGGAAGTACTATGAGGCCCAGACGAAGGGACGGGGGAAGGAACTCCTTCCGCCGCCAGAAGTTCATGCAGACTGTCTTGTCAGCTGAGAATCGAAAGCCAGTGTCCATACTCCACGCGTGGAGATTGTCTAGGCACCGCTGGAGGCGCCGCTCCAGGAGACCCGTTTGCTCAGTGCTGCCGTAGATCGCGAAGTTTTTTTTTTTTTTTTTTTGTGGTTTTAGGGCGCACAACTTCTATGGTCATTAGCGCCCAGCCAAGAACATAGATTCGCTATGATCTAAAAAAATGTAGACTGTCAGAACATCAACAAGAGGCTAAAAACTAAAGATAAAAGACAATTAAAAGAGTTAAATATCCTTGGATAAGTTGGCCAAGTTGATAAAACGCAAAACTCGAGTAGCTGCTCGTGTGTCATCAGCTAAAATTTCCTCCAGAGTAGACGGAAAGTGAAGGGCTACACGGAGATGATTAAAATTAACACAAGTCAGTAAAACATGTCGCACTGTCAGCAGTTCACCGCAGGAGCATAGCGGTGCAGGTTCGGCGGATAGCAAGTGACGGTGGCTGAAACGGCAATGACCGATCCGCAACCGAGCCAGGATGACCTCCTCCCGCCGAGAGGGGCGTGAGGATGTCCTCCAAGCGGTCGGGATCGGTTTGACAGTTCGCAATTTATTGTTGTACAGTGAAAGCCACACACTGTGCCAATGCGACACGATACTCCGGCGAAGAGCCCGTTGAACATCGTCCGATGGGACGCAAAAGGTAGCCATGCGAGGCAAAAGAGCTGCTGCCTTGGCTGCTGTGTCGGCGGCCTCATTCCCGGGCACACCCACATGGCCAGGGACCCACAGGAAAGAAACGTGACAGCTGTCATCCGCCAGCAACTGGAGGGAGCGTTGGATCCGATACACGAGAGGATGGTTCGAGAAAGGGTCCTTAAGACTCTGCAGGGCACTAAGGGAGTCAGAACATATGGCATAGAAAGGGTGGCGGTGGCGGCAGGTATACAAAACGGCCTGGTGGAGGGCGAAAAGCTCAGCCGTGAAGTTTGAGCACCGGTCAGGGAGCTTGTATTGGAAACGGTTGTCCCCGACGACGAAGGCAGATCCGACACCGGCAGTGCTCTTGGAACCATCAGTGTAAATAAATACGGCATTATCGAACCGCGAACGGAGTTCGACAAGCCTCGAGCGGAATACCAAATCCGGAGTGCTCTCCTTGGGGAGCGAACTAAGTTCGAGGTGTGTGTGAACCTGGGCCTGATGCCACGGTGGCAATGGGCTTTCGCTCAACCGAAGGGTGGAAGGAAGGGTAAAATCGAGCCGCTGTAGCAGGCGGCGAAACCGAACTCCCGGTGGAAGCAAGGCAATCGCAGGCAACTGATATTGGCGATCGAGTGAGTCGTCAAAAAATAATCTGTAAGATGGATGGTTGGGCATCGACCGTAGGCGGCATGCGTACCGACACAAGAGTATGTCACGTCGATTGGTCAAGGGTAATACAGCAGCCTCGGCATACAGACTTTCAACAGGGCTGGTATAAAATGCACCGGTCGCCAGACGTAATCCACGATGGTGGATAGAGTTGAGACGGCGGAGAATCGACGGCCGTGCTGAAGAGTATACAAGGCTTCCATAGTCGAGCTTCGACTGAACAATGGCCTGGTAAAGGTGAAGCAGGACGGTACGATCCGCTCCCCATGACGTGCCACTGAGGACACGAAGGACGTTAAGGGATCGGGCACAACGGTCAGCCAGGTAGGACACATGTGTGGACCAGCAAAGTTTCCGATCCAACATGAGTCCCAAGAATTTTGTAGTCTCCACGAAAGGGAGAGCAACAGGGCCGAGACGTAGAGAAGGTGGAAGAAATTCCTTGAATCTCCAGAAATTGATACACACAGTTTTCTCAGTGGAGAATCGGAAGCCGTTTGCGATGCTCCAGGAATATAGACGGTCAAGACAGCGTTGGAGAGAACGCTCCAAGAGACACGTCTGCTGGGCGCTACAATAAATTGCGAAATCGTCAACAAAAAGAGATCCGGAGACGTCGGCTGAAAGGCAATCTACGATCGGATTGATTGCAATGGCAAAGAGCGCCACACTCAAGACGGAGCCCTGTGGTACCCCATTCTCCTGGCAAAAGGTATCTGACAAAACAGAGCCCACCCGTACCCGGAACTTGCGATCCGCCAAAAACGCTTGAATGAAAAGAGGAAGGCGGCCCCTAAGGCCCCATGTGTGCAATGTGCGGAGAATGCCCGCTCTCCAACAGGTATCGTATGCCTTCTCCAAGTCGAAGAACACGGCTACTGTTTGACGCTTCTGTAGAAAGTTGTTCATAATGAAGGTCGACAACGTAACGAGGTGATCAGCAGCAGAGCGGTGTCGACGAAAACCGCATTGTATATTAGTCAGGAGGCGGCGAGATTCGAGGAGCCAGACCAACCGAGCGTTAACCATGCGTTCCATCACCTTACAGACGCAGCTCGTCAGAGAAATGGGGCGATAACTGGAAGGAAGGTGTTTGTCCTTCCCTGGTTTGGGGATGGGGACAACAATGGCTTCACGCCAACTTGTGGGAACATGACCTTCAATCCATATGCGATTGTAGGTACTAAGAAGAAAGCACTTGCCCGCAGGAGAGAGGTTCTTCAGCATCTCAATATGAATGGAATCGGGCCCGGGAGCAGAAGACCGGGACAGGGCGAGAGCACGATCTAGCTCCTGCATGGTGAAGGCGACGTTATAATTTTCACGATTAAAAGTGCGGAAAGAAGGCGGCCGTGCCTCCTCTACCTGTTTGCGAGGGAGAAAGGCATGGTGGTAATGGGCAGAGCTCGAAACCTCCGCAAAGAAACGACCCAATGCGTTTGAAACATCAGCTGGGTCCACGAGGACTGCGTTCTCCACGGTCAGGCCAGGAATCGGGGTGTGGACCTTGATGCCGGACAAACGGCGTAGGCCACCCCAGACAACCGTGGAGGGAGTAAAACGGTTAAAAGAACTAGTAAAAGCAGTCCAGCAAGCTTTCTAGCTGGCGTTTATGATACGACGGCACTGCGCTCTCATACGTTTGTAATTGATGCAATTCTCCAAAGTTGGGTGGCGGCGGAAGGTGCGTAAAGCACGGCGCCGGGCTCGAAGCGCGTCGCGGCAGGCTGCAGTCCACCAAGGGACCTGGACACGACGTGGAGAAGAGGATGTACGAGGTATGGAACGTTCAGCAGCAGTGAGAATAACCTCTGTGAGGTATTCGACCTGACTGTCACAGTTGGGAAAATTCTGATTGTGAAAAACAGCCATGGAAGAATAAAGCCCCCAGTCGGCTTTAGAAATGTTCCAACTGGTGAGACGTTGAGATGGGGAATGATGTAGGAAGTGGATGATACAAGGGAAATGGTCACTCGAGTACGTGTCAGAAAGTGCATACCACTCAGACCGACCGGCAAGCTGAGGAGTGCATATTGCGAGGTCTATATGGGAATAAGTGTGTGTTGTTTCAGAAAGGAAGGTCGGTGCACCGGTGTTGAGGCAGACAAGATCGAGGTGGTGGAGAATGTCCACCAAAAGGGAGCCTCTCGGACAAGGTGCCGGAGAGCCCCATAGGGGGTGGTGGGCATTAAAGTCGCCTACCAACACGAAAGGTGAAGGGAGCTGGTCAACAAGGTTTAGCACATCTGCCCTAGTAAGGGCAGAGGACGATGGCGAATATATATTACAGAGGGAGAAGGTAAATGTGGATAAGGTGATGCGGACGGCAACTGCCTGTAGGTGAGTGTGCAAGGAAATGGGATGGAAATAGACGTCTCGAAGGAGCATCAGAACCCCTCCATGGGCTGGGGCACCTTCCACGGGTGGCAGGTCGAATCGCACAGAGGTGTAGTGTGGAAAGTCTGCACGATCACGTGGACGCAACTTAGTTTCCTGGAGGCAGACTAGAAGCGGGCAGTGCAATCGAAGGAGTAGTTTTAACTCCTCCCGATTAGAACGAATGCCGCGAATGTTCCATTGAAGGAGCGCCATGATAAAAATGAGAGAAGAAATAAGGATAAAAACCAAGTAGCGAGCGGGGTCACCTCGACGGCCGCTGAGGACCGGATTTCGAGGGAGCACTGCTATCGCTGTCTGGGGGCAAAGGGTCATGTTCCATTGGTTCGACCGACGCGCCTGCCACCTCCCTGAGTTGATCAGGAGGGGCAGTTTCCACCGCCGGTAAAGGGCCGGGCGCCCGGCAAACGGAGCGTCCCGGTGAAACAGAAGACGGCCGAGGCCGGCAACTGTTGGACGGCGTGACAGATGGGTCACGCCTCGGCGGGGAAGGAGAGGAACTCTTTTTCTTGTCAGCTCTTCTGGAAGAGTGACGGCGGGAAGAGGCAGTTGACGGTTGGGAAGCCTGAGAACGCAGAAAATCCTCACGGACGGGTTCCTTTTTCAAGGTCCGGGCATCTTGTTTAGGTGCCCGCGGTTTGCTAGAGTTTGACGAAGACTGTACCCTAGAAGCAGCAAGAGGGAGCGGGGACGTGGAACGGGCAATCTTCGGGCTGGCGGATCGCACAACTGTGTCAGCGAAAGTGAAGTCACATGTCTGGGTACTGGAATCCTTGGTAGGTCGAGTTGAGGTGAGTACCTTACTGTATGTACCCGCTGGGAGGACAGTGGGCTTTCGACTCGCCAACAACTTTCGAGCGGCAGATGTCGATACCTTCTCCGTAACCCGAATTTGCTGGATTACCTTCTCATCCTTGTATACAGGGCAGTCGCGAGAGGAAGCCGCATGGTCACCGTTGCAGTTTAGGCAGTGAGGGGACGGAGGTGGGCAATCCCCCTCATGGGCGTCCCTACCACAAGTGACACACTTTGCTGCATTTGGGCAATGTTCACGGGTATGGTTGTACCTGTGGCACTGAAAACAGCGCGTTGGGTTAGGTACATAAGGGCGGACGGAGATGACTTCATACCCTGCTTTGACCTTCGACGGGAGGTCAACTTTGTCAAACGTCAAAAACACAGTACGAGTCGGTGTCAGATGGTTATCGACCTTTTTCATGACCCTGTGGACGGCTGTCACACCTTGATCGGACATATACGATTGGATATCTTTATCAGACAACCCGTCAAGGGATCTCGTGAAGACTACCCCCCGTGACGAGTTGAGTGTGCGGTGCGCTTCGACCTTAACTGGAAAAGTGTGCAACAACGTAGTTCGTATCAGTTTTTGGGCTTGGAAGGCACTTTCCACTTCCAGCAACAATGTGCCATTGCGCTGACGTGAACAGGTTTTAACAGGGCCAGCAATTGCATCTACACCTTTCTGTATAACGAAAGGATTGACAGAATTGAAATCCTTTCCGTCGGTGCGAGAGACAACCAGAAATTTAGGTACATTAGGCAGAGTCTTTTTAGGCTGAGGCGAGTCTAACTTACGTTTATAGGTCAACGTCACGAAAGAAGATAAGGAAGTCATCGCGGAAGTGTCCCCCGTGATTACCGGCGTCTCCGATGGCGCGCTCCTTCCTAGTGGGGGCCCTCTCCGAGGGCTTACCCGCCTTAGGTGATTGTTCACACCTCAGGTCACACCTCCCGAGAACTGACGGAGGGACCAATCGGCACGTTCGGAAGGTACCAGCTCGGGTAATCACCCCTCCCTGGGCCTGGCCTTTACCAGGGGGTACGTACGTGCCTTACTTGTCTACCCGGGGCGGGGAATTACGCGTTACCCCGTCACCTGTTACGCACGATAATGCGTGGGTCGGCCTTCAGACACGCACAGGGAGGAAAGAAGAAGAGGATAGGAAATGAAGAGAAAGAAGGATAGAAAGGAAAGAAGTGTCTCAAACGCCGAGGCGGAGACTAATGAGGAGAAGAAGGCTAGGAGAGTACAAGGAGAGAAAGACAGAAAACGAAGGGTAAGAAAGGAAGGAACGAGGGAAGAGAAACCACAAGAACCACCGTATCTCACCAAATATGCCCGTCTCCGGGCGAAGGCATAAACCGGGAGGGAAAGTGAAGCAGCCTGGGGCAGAAGAAAGGCTGCTCCGGCTCGGGGCCCCGTGCGCGCCACACACGTACCCACAAAAGAACTGTGGGCCCCCTGGGGGGATCGCGAAGTTGTCAACAAATAGGGACGCCGACACTCCCAGTGGAAGGTGATCGGCTATAGAATTGATTGCCACTGCAAATAGAACAACGCTCAGGACCGAGCCCTGGGGCACTCCGTTCTCCTGATTAAAAGTGCTCGATAAAACCGAACCAACACGCACTTTAAATACACGGTCTGTTAAAAATTGGCGGATAAAAATTGGCAGGCGACCCCGAAAACCCCATGTATGCAGAGTGCGGAGGATGCCCATCCTCCAGCAGGTGTCGTATGCCTTTTCCAGATCAAAGAACACCGCTACTGTCTGGCGCTTCCCTAAAAAGTTATTCATTACTGAGGTAGGTAGGGCAACAAGATGATCCACCGCAGAACGGTGCTTGTGAAACCCACATTGGACATTAGAAAGGAGATGTAGGGTTTCAAGCCACCATACCAGGCGCCCGTGGATCATGCGTTCCATCACCTTGCATACGCTACTGGTGAGGGAAATGGGGCGGTAGCTGGAAGGGAGACATTTGTCCTTCCCAGGCTTTGGTATGGGAATGACTATGGCTACACGCTAGCGTCGCGGAAAGGTGCCTTCTATCCATATGCGGTTGTAGGTGGCCAGTAGGAAGTGCAAGCTCGTTGGTGAAAGGTGTTGCAACATCGCCACGTGAATGCCATCTGGTCCTGGAGCGGAGGACCGCAAAGACCAGAGTGTGTGGTAGAGCTCTTGTACAGTAAACTCAGTATTGTAGCACTCACGGTTCTGAGAGGTAAAAGGCAATGGAGTCGCCTCCACCGTCCGTTTCTTAGCAAGGAAAGCGTCAGTGTAATGTGAAGAGAGAGAGACCTCTGCAAAATGTCGACCTAGTGCGTTGGCTATTTTTGGAGGTGTCAGTTGCGACACAGAGACCGGGAATCGGGGAATGAGCCATAGTGCCCGAAATTTTTCTGAGATTACCCCAAATAATGGAGGAAGGGGTGGATCTATTAAAAGAGCTCGTGAATGAGCGCCAACTGTGCGCGTTTACAGTCGCGAAAGATGCGACGACAATAGGCCCACAGCCGTTTGTATCGGATGCAGTTGTCGAGCGTGGGCCGTTGTTTGAAGATTCTAAGGGCACGTCGCCGTGCTCTTAGAGCGTCACGGCATTCCGCGGTCCACCACGGAACAAGGGGACGACGTGGGTGGGAAGTCTTGCAGGGGATGGAACATTCCGCGGCTATACTAGGATAATAAGTACCAAAATCCGTCAGTCCGCTTTGGTTATCTGCCAGCGGTGTGGATGCTCAAGGGTGTCAGGCATCATTAGGTGAATTACACACGGAAAATGATCGCTAGAATGTGTGTGTCTGAGAGAGCAGACCATTCAAGACGCCGTGCCAGCTGAGCAGTGCAGATAGCTAGATCTATATGGCTGAAATTATTTGTGGTGTCCGAAAGATAATTTCTTCACCAGTGTTAAGACAGTTGAGCTGAAGATGGTTCAGGATATCTGCCAGGAGGGAGCCCCGTGGACATGGTCATGGGGACCCCCAAAGGGGGTGGTGGGCATTGAAATCTCCCACCAACAAAAACGGACCCGGAAGCTGGTCAATAAGATCTGAAGATCGGATCTAGTGACGGGAAAGGAGGAAGGAGCGTAAATATTGCACAGTGTGAAGATAAATCCAGGAAGGTATATCCGGACAGCAACAGCTTGTATTTGAGTACACAAACGGACTGGTGTACTGTGTACGTCATCCCGGATAAGCAACATTACGCCACCATGGGCTGGAATTCCTGCCACTGGAGGAAGGTCAAAGCGAACGGTAGTGTAGCGTGGGAAATTAATTCGAGTACCAGGGAGCAATTTTGTCTCCTGTAGAGAGAAGATGATTGGGTGATATGTTCGCGTTAGAAGCTGCAGTTCTGTCCAATTCGACCGGATACCACGAATGTTCCATTGAAAAATATCCATAATAGGATAAAATGAGATGAAGGTGGACATCAGCCCGACGAAGGCGGCGGGCCACAGTGCGAATGTTCGCAACTGGTGGTGTCTGAGACGGGAGGTTTTTTTTGGTGCTTTTAGGGCGCACAACTACGGTCATTAGCGCCCAGCCAAGAACATAGATTCGCTATGATATCAAAGAAAAAAGTGATTGTCAGAACATCACCAAGAGGATAAAAACGAAAGATAAAAGACAATTAAAAGGGTTAAATAGCCTTTGATAAGTTGGCCAAGTTGATAAAACGCAAAACTCCAGCAGCTGCTCGTGTGTCATCAGCTAAAATTTCCTCCAGAGTAGACAGCAAGTGAAGGGCTATACGGAGATGATTAAAATTAACACAAGTCAGTAAAACATGTCGCACTGTCAGCAGTTCACCGCAGGAGCACAGCGGTGCAGGGTCAGCAGAGAGCAATTGACGGTGGCTGAAACGACAGTGACCGATCCGCAACCGGGCCAGGATGACCTCTCGCCGAGAGGGGTGTGAGTAGGTCCTCCAAGCGGTCGGGATCGGTTTTACAGTTCTCAATTTATTGATGTACATTGAAACCCACACACTGTGCCATTGCGACACGATACTCCGGCGAAGAGCCCGTTGAATATCGTCAGATGGGACGCAAAAGGTAGCCATGCGAGGCAAAAGAGCTGCGGCCTTGGCCACTATGTCGGCGGTGTCATTCCCGGCCACTCCCACGTGGCCAGGGACCCACAGGAAAGAAACGTGACAGCTGTCATCTGCTAGCAACTGGAGGGAGCGTTGGATCCGATACACGAGAGGATGGTTCGAGAAAGCATCCTTAAGACTCTGCAGGGCACTAAGGGATTCCGAACATATGGCATAGAAGGGTTGGCGGTGGCGGCAGGTGTACAAAACGGCCAGGTGGAGGGCAAAAAGCTCAGCCGTGAAGTTCGAGCACCGGTCAGGGAGCTTGTATTGGAAACGGTTGTTCCCGACGACGAAGGCAGATCCGACACCGGCAGTATTCTTAGAACCATCAGTATAAATAAATATGGCATTATCAAACCGCGAACGGAGTTCGACAAGCCTCGAGCGTTATATCAAATCCGGAGTGCTCTCCTTGGGGAGCGAACTAAGTTCAAGGTGAGTGTGAACCTGGGCCTGATGCCACGGTGGCGATGGGCTTTCGCTCAACCGAAAGGTTGAAGGAACGGTAAATTCGAGCCGCTGTAGCCGACGGCGAAACCAAACTCCAGGTGGAAGAAGGCAATCGCAGACAACTGATCTTGGCGATCGAGTGAGTCGTCAAAAAATAAATCGGTAAGATGGATGGTTGGGCATCTATTGCAGGCGACATGCGTACCGATACAAGAGTATGTCACGCCGAGTGGTCAAGGGTAATACAGCATCCTCGGCATACAGATTTTCAACAGGGCTGGTATAAAATGCACCGGTCGCAAGACGTAAACCCCGATGGTGGATAGAGTTGAGACGGCGGAGAATCGACGGCCGTGCAGAAGAGTATACAAGGCTTCCGTAGTCGAGCTTCGACTGAACAATGGCCTGGTAAAGGTGAAGCAGGACGGTACGATCCGCTCCCCATTACGTGCCACTGAGAACACTAAGAACGTTAAGGGATCGGGCGCAACGGGCAGCCAGGTAGGACACGTATGTGGACCAGCAAAGTTTCCGATCCAACATGAGTCCCAAGAATTTCGTAGTCTCCACGAAAGGGAGAGCAACAGGGCCGAGATGTAGAGAAGGTGGAAGAAATTCCTTGTATCTCCAGAAGTTGATACACACAGTTTTCTCAGTGGAGAATCGGAAGCCGTTTGCGATGCTCCAGGAATATAGACGGTCAAGACAGCGTTGAAGAGAACGCTCCAAGAGACACGTCCGCTGGGCGCTGCAATAAATTGCGAAATCATCAAAAAGAGATCCAGAGACGTCGACTGAAAGGCAATCTACGATCGGATTGATTGCAATGGCAAAGAGCCATACTCAAGACGGAGCCCTGTGGTACCCCATTCTCCTGGCAAAAGGTATCTGACAAAACAGAGCCCACCCGTACCCAGAACTTGCGATCCGCCAAAAACGCTTGAATGAAAAGAAGGCCTTCAGTCCATATGCGATTGTAGGTACTAAGAAGGGAACACTTCCCTTCAGGAGAGAGGTTCTTCAGCTTCTCAATATGGATGGAATCGAGCCCAGGAACAGAAGATCGGGACAGGGCGAGAGCACGGTCTAGCTCCTGCATGGTGAAGGCGACATTATAATGTTCACCATTAAAAGAGTGGAAGAAAGCAGCCGTGCCTCCTCTCCCTGTTTGCGAGGGAGAAAGGCAGGGTGGTAATGGGCAGAGCTCGAAAACTCCGCTAAGAAACGGCCCAATGTGTTGGATACATCAGTGGGGTCCACGAGGACTGCGTTCTCCACGGTCATGCCAAGAATCGGGGAATGGACCTTGATGCCGAATAAACGGCGTAGGCCACCCCAAACAACCGTGGAGGGAGTAAAACGGTTAAAAGAACTAGTAAAAGCAGTCCAGCAAGCTTTCTTGCTGTCATTTATGATACGACGACATTGTGCTGTCATACGTTTGTAATTGATGCAATTCTCCAAAATGGGTGGCGTCTGAAGGTGCGTGAAGCACGGCGCCGGGCTCTAAGCGCGTCGCGGCAGGCTGCAGTCCATCAAGGGACCTGGACACGACGTGGAGAAGAGGATGTATGACGTATGGAACGTTCAGCAGCGGTAAGAATAACCTCTGTGAGGTAATCGACCTGACTGTCACAGTTGGGAGAATTCTGATCGTGAAAAAAAAGCCACGGAAGAATAAAGCCCCCAGTTGGCTTTCGAAATGTTCCAACTGGTGGGACGAGGAGATGGGGAATGATGCAGGAAGTGGATGATACAAGGGGATATGGTCACGTGAGTACGTATCAGAAAGTGCATACCATTCAAACTGAGGGGCAAGCTGTGGAGTGCATATTGCGAGGTCTATATGGGAATAAGTGTGTGTTGTGTCAGAAAGGAAGGTCGGTGCACCGGTGTTGAGGCAGACAAGATCGACGTGTTCGAGAAGGTCCACCAAAAGGGAGCCTCTCGGACAAGGTGCCGGAGAGCCTCATATGTGGTGGTGGGCATTAAAGTCGCCTACCAACACGAAAGGTGAAGGGAGCTGGTGAACGAGGTGTACCACATCTGCCCTAGTAAGGGCAGATGACGATGGCGAATAGATATTACAGAGGGAAAGAGGGATAGAGTGATGCGGACGGCACCCGCCTGTAGGGGAGTATGCAATGAAATGGAATGGTAATAGACGTCGTCTCGAATGAACATCGGAACCCCTCCATGGGCTGGGGTACCTTCCACATGTGGCAGGTCGAAGCGCACAGAGGTGCAGTGGGGAAAGTCTGCACGATCACGTGGACGCAACGTAGTTTCCTAGAGGCAGACTAGAAGTGGGCAGTGCAATCGAAGGAGTAGTTTTAACTCCTCCCGATTGGAACGAAAGCCGCGAATATTCCATTGAAGGAGCTCCATGATAAAAAAGGAGATAAGAAATTAGGATAAAAACGAATAAGCAAGCGGGGTCGCCTCGACGGCCGCTGAGGACCGGATTTCGAGGGAGCACTGCTATCGCTGTCCAGGGGCAAAGGGTCGAGGTCCATAGGTTCGACCGACGCGCCTGCCACCTCCTTGAGTTGATCAGGAGGGGCAGTTTCCACTGCCGGTAAAGGGCCGGGTGCCCGGCAGACGGAGCGTCCCGATGAAACAGAAGACGACCGAGCCCGGCAACTGTTGGGTGGCGTGACGGATGTGTCACGCCTCAGCTGGGAAGGACTGGAACTCTTTCTTGTTGGCTCTTCTCGAAGAGTGACGGCGAGAAGAGGCAGTCGGCAGTTGGGAAGCCTAAGAACGCAGAAAATCCTCACGGACGGGTTCCTTTTTCAAAGTCCGTGCATCTTGTTTAGGCGCCCGCGGTTACCAGAGGTTGATGAAGACTGTACTTTAGAAGCAGCAGGAGGAAGCGGGGACGAGGAACGGGCAATCTTCGGGCTGACGGATCGCACAACTGTGTCAGCGAAGGTAAAACCACACGTCTGGGTACTTGAATCCTTAGTAGGTCGAGTTGAGGTGAGGACCTTACTGCATGTGCCCGCTGGGAGGACAGCGGGCTTTCGACTCGCCAACAACTTTCGAGCGGAAAATGTCGACACCTTTTCCGTAACCCGAATTTGCTGGATGACCTTCTCATCCTTGTATACAGGGCAGTCGTGAGAGGAAGCCGCATGGTCACCGTTGCAGTTAAGGCAGTGAGGGGATGGATGTGGGCAATCGCCCTCATGGGAGTCCCTACCACAAGTGACATTTTGCTGCATTTGGGCAAGATTCATGGGTATGGTTGTACCTGTTGCATTGGAAGCAGCGCGTTGGGTTAGGTAGATAAGGGCGGACAGAGATAACTTCGTACCCTGCTTTGACCTTCAACCCTGTCGAACGTCAGACAGTACGAGACGGTGCCAGCTGGTTATTTACCTTTTTCAAAACCCTATGCACGGCTGTGACACCCTGATCTGACATGTAGGTTTGTATGTCTTCATCAGACAACCCGTCAAGGGATATCGTAAAAACTACACCCCGTGGCGAGGTGAGTGTGCGGTGCGCTTCTACCTTGACTGGAAACGTAACAGTGTAGTCCGGATTAGCTGTTGGGCTTGGAATGCACTGTCCGCCTCCAGCAACAATGTGCCATTGCGCTGACGTGAACAGGTTTTAACAGGGCCAGCAATTGCATCTACACCTTTCTGTATAACGAAAGGATTGACAGAATTGAATCCTTTCCGTCGGTCTGAGACACAACCAGAAATTTAGGTACATTAGGCAGAGTCTTTTTAGGCTGAGGCGAGTCTAACTTACGTTTCTGGGTCAACGTCACGAAAGAAGTGAAGGAAGTCATTGCAGAAGTGTCCCCCGGATTACCGGCGTCTCCGATGGCGCGCTCCTTCCTAATGGGGGCCCTCTGAGGGCTTACCCGCCTTAGGTGACTGTTCGCACCTCATGTCACACCTCCCGAGAACGGATGGAGGGAACAATCGGCATGTTTTGAAGGTACCAGCTCGGGTAATCACCCCTCCCTGGGCCTGGCCTTTACCAAGGGGTACGTACGTGCCTTTACTTGTCTACCCGGGGCGGGGAATTACGCGTTACCCCGTCACCTGCTACGCATAATGCGTGGGTCGGCCTTCAGACACGCACAGGGAGGAAAGAAGAATAGAGGAAGTGAAGAGAAAGAAGGAAAGAAGTGTCTCAAACACCGAAGCGGAGACAAATGAATAGGAGAAGAAGGCTAGGAGAGTATAAGGAGGGAAAGAAAGAAGCAAAGGTTTGGAAAGGAAGAAACCTAGGAATGAGAGAAGCTACTACAAAAAACGACCTAAACTAGCAAAGGACGCCCGTCTCCGGGCGAAGGCATAAACCGGGAGGGAAAGTGAAGCAGCCTGGGGCAGAAGAAAGGCTGCTCCGGCTCGGGGCCCCGTGCGCGCCACACACGTACCCACAAAAGAACTGTAGGCCCCCTGGGGGGGGGAGGATGGTTCGAGAAAGGGTCCTTTAATACTCCGCAGGGCACTAAGGGAGGCCGAACATATGGCATAGAAAGGTTGGCGGTGGTGGCAGGTATACAAGACGGCCTGGTGGAGGGCAAAAAGCTCAGCCGTGAAATTCGAGATCAGTCAGGGAGCCTGTATTGGAAATGGTTGTCCCCAACAACGAAGGCAGATCTGACACCGTCAGTGCTCTTGGAACCATCAGTTTAAGTAAATATGGCATTATCGAACCGCGAACGGAGTTCGACAAGCCTCAAGCAGTATACCAAATCCGGGGTGGTCTCCTTGGGGAGCGAACTAAGTTCAAGGTGGGTGTGAACCTGATGCCACGGTTTTTTTGTGGTTTTAGGGCGAACAACTACTAAGGTCAGTAGTGTCCGAATCAAACTGGGGATATACTCAAGAATAATAAGACTATATATAAACAGCTAAAAACATAGAATAAAAAGAACAAAGCGAAGAGCTAAATGTCCCTCGACAAATTGGTCAAATCGATCAAATCCAATACTCGAGCAACAGCCCTCACGTCATCAGCTAAAGTGTCTTCCAATGTGTCCGGCAGATGTAGTGCAAGCCGAACAGAGGTAAAATTTGAACACGACAATAAAACATGGCGCACCAACAGCGGGTGGCCACAGGAACATAACGGTGTGGGGTCACCACTGAGCAAGTGGCGGTGGCTGAACCGGCAGTGTCCGATCCGCAACAGGGCCAAGATGATCTCTTCTCGTCGGGAGCGGCGTGATGAGGTCATCCAAGCCACCGGGAGTGGTTTAATGGTCCGGAGCTTATTAGTAAGTGAAGACCAAACATTATGCCATGACGATATAAGGCGCCGCGAAAGAGCCCCTTGAATATCATGCGATGGGACACAGTACGTAGCTTTCCGACGTAAGAAAGTTGCAGCCTTGGCTGCGCCATCAGCAACCTCGTTACCAGGCACACCTGCGTGGCCAGGTACCCACAGGAGGTGAACGCGAGGGCTGTCAGAAGCTAATAACTGAAGGGAGCGGTTGATTTGGTGCACAATAGGATGGGCTGAAAAGGGGTCGCACAGACTCTTGATGGCGCTGAGGGAGTCAGAACAGACGACATAGGAAGGAGAACAGTGTCGACGGATGAAGAGTACAGCCTGAGAGGGCAAAAAGCTCCGCTGTGAAATTCGTGCAGTGGGCATTAAACCTGTACTGGTAACAGTCATCCCACACGACAAACGCACATCCGACACCGACATTGGTCTTTGTGCCATCTGTATATATGCAAACTGAGTTTTCGAGCCGTGCACAAAGTTCAAGGAACCGCGAGCAGTATAAAGCGTCCAAAGTGCTCTCCTTCGGGAGTGAGGCGAGTTCGAGGTGAACGCGAACTTTAGCCTGAAGCCAAGGTGGCACTGGGCTCTCACCTATTTGAAATGTGGAAGGGAGAGTAAAATCGAGCTGCCGAAGCAAGTGTCGAAAACTGACTCCAGGGGGGGGGGGAGCAGGGCAATCTCAGACAGCCCATATTGGCTATCGAGGGAGTCGTGAAAGAACGATGGATGGGAAGGATGGTGAGGCATCGAAAGCAAACGGCATGCATACCGACACAGTAATATGTCGCGTCGATAGGTTAAAGGTAATTCGGCAGCTTCGGCAATGAGGCTGTCAACAGGGCTTGTGTAAAAAGCTCCTATCGCCAGGCGTAACCCCCGATGGTGAATCGAGTTTAGGCGGCGTAAAATGGATGGCCGTGCGAAAGAGTAAATGAAGCTTCCGTAATCCAAATTCGAGTGGCCAGTGGACCGGTAGAGGAAGTAGGATGGTTTGATCCGCTCCCCATGACGTGCCGCTAAGAACACGGAGGACGTTAAGGGAACGAAAACACCGGCCAGCCAGATATGACACATGCTGGGACCAGCAGACTTTCCTGTCCAATATTAGCCCTAGAAATTTCGTCGTCTCTACGAAGGACAGAGTAACGGGGCCAAGATGGAGAGACGGTGGAGGGAACTCTTTGTATCTTCAGAAATTTATACAGACTTCTCACAGGAGAACCGGAAGCCATTGGCGGCACTCCAAGAATAGAGACGGTCGAGAAAATGCTGAAGGCAGCGTTCCAGGAGACGCGTTCTCTGGGCTCTGCAGTAAATAGCAAAGTCGTCCACAAAAAGGGAGCCAGAGACGTCGGCCGGAAGACAATCCACAATTGGATTAATTGCAATGGCGGAAAGTGCCACGCTCAAAACAGATCCTTGTGGCACCCCATTCTCTTGGCGGAAGGTTTCCGACAGAACAGAGCCCACTCGTACACGGAACCTTCGATCTAGTAAAAATGATTGGATAAAAATGGGGAGGCGGCCGCGAAAGCCCCATGTATGGAGCGTGCGGAGAATTCCCGCCCTCCAACAGGTGTCATAAGCCTTCTCCAAATCAAAAAACACAGCCACCGTCTGGCGCTTACGCAAATAGTTATCCATAATATAGGTCGATAAGCTAACGAGGTGGTCGATAACAGAACGATGCCTACGAAATCCGCACTGGACGATGGTAAGATTCGAGATTTGAGTAACCAAATCAGCTGAGCATTAACCATTTGTTCCATCACCTTGCAAACGCAGATGGTGAGAGAAATGGGGCGATAACTAAGGAAGGTGTTTGTCCTTCCCTGGCTTTGGTATGGGAACTACAATTGCTTCACGCCAGCGTGTGGCGACCTGACATTCAATCCATATGCGGAGGTGAGAACATTTACCCGCAAGAGAAAGGTTTTTCAGCATCTGTATATCAATTGCATCAGGCCCTGGAGCAGAAGATCGGGACACAGAGCGCGTTCAAGCTCCTGCGTGGTGAAGATGGCATTGTAACTTTCCCGACTGAGAGATTGGAAGGAAGGTGGCTGTGCCTCTTCTGCCTGTTTTCGAGGGAGAAAGGCGGAGTGATAGTGTGTTGAGCTCGAGTCTGCTGCAAATGATTGACTTAAGGCGTTGGATATAGCGGCTGGGTCTACGAGGACTTCATTTGCAACGGTCAAGCCAGGAATTGGGGAGTGGACCTTTGTGCCAGATAACCGGCGCAGCCCCCCCCCCAGACAACAGAAGGAGTAAGTCTGTTAAATGAACTAGTAAAAGCAATCCAGCAGGCCCATTTGCTTTCCTTGATGACTCGACGGCATTGCGCTCGTAGGCCTTTGTAATTGATACAGTTCGCCAATGTTGGGTGGCGGCGAAAGGTGCGTAGAGCACGTCTCCGGGTTCTAACAGCATCGCGACATGCCGCATTCCACCAGGGGACTGGGACTCGACGTGGAGAAGACGAAGTGCGTGGAATGGAATATGCGGCAGCATTGAAAATAACTTCCGTGAGGAATTCGACCTTACTATCACAGCTGGGGAAGTTTCCATCATGGAAAACCGCCAGTGAGGAGAACAGCCCCCAGTCAGCTTTCGAGATTTTCCAACTAGTGGAACCCGGAGGTAGGGTATGATGGAGATGAGTTATGCAGGGGAAATGGTCGCTCGAATATGTATCAGAGAGCATACCACTCAAACTGACGCGCAAGTTGAGCAGTACATATCGAGAGGTGCAAGTGAGAGTAGGTATGTGTCGTATCTGAAAGAAAGGTTAGTGCACCTGTGTTTAGGCAGACAAGATTAAGATGGTTGAGAATGTCCGCTAAAAGGGAGCCTCTCTGGCAAGAGGCCGGAGAACCCCAAAGGGGGTGGTGGGCCCTTGAAATCGCATATCAACAAAAAGGGGAAGGAAGTTGGGCAACAAGGTGCATCACATCTGCCCTAGTAACAGCAGAAGACGATGGGGTATAGATGTTACAAAGAGAAAAGGAAAAGGTTGGAAGAATGATGCGGATGGCAACTGCCTGTAGTTGAGTGTGCAGTGGAATAGGATGATAGTATATGTCATCTCTAATGAGCAACATAACCCCTCCATGGGCTGCAATACCCTCCACAGGGGGCAGGTCAAAACGCACTGAGGTATATTGTGAAAAACTATGTCGTTGCGTGGGCGTAACTTCGTTTCTTGAAGTCCGACCACAAATGGACGGTGCAGTCTGAGTAGGAGCTTCAATTCATCTCTGTTGGAACGAATACCGCGAATATTCTATTGAAGGAGATCCATAAGGTGAGAAGATAGAGAAGAAAAGCGAGGGGAGATCACCCCGCTGGCCACTGAGGGTCTGACTCCAAGGGAACGCTGCTACTGGAATCTGTAGGTAAAATGGAGTTTCCGCCGCCTTCCTGAATTTAATGGCAGGGGCAGCTTCCTCCACCAGTCGAGGCCCGGATCATCGGCCAGCAGTAGCGCGCCCTGGAGAGACAGAGGAAGACCGAGTGGTGCCACTGCTAGACGGCGTGACAGTCGAGTCGCGCCGTGGCGGGGAAGGAGAGGAACTCTTTTCTGTGTGCCTTCTTGGAGGAATGACGATGAGTCGTGTGTGCAGACATTTAGACGCCCGTGATTTGGGAGGAGCTGCTAAAGGCTGTGTTTTTTGGTGAGAGGAAGTGAGTGGAGAGGTGGATCGGGCAATCTTTGGACTGGCCGATCTGACTACCGTGTCGCTAAAAGTAAGGTCACATGTCTGTGTGGCAACCTGTGTGGTAGGACGAGGGGAGGCAAGGACAGCGCTCTATTTACCCGCTGGGAGCTCGGCGGCCTTTCGACTAGCTAGTATCTTCCGCACAGCAGAGGTCGAAACTTTTTCGCGCACTCTTATTTCCTGGATGACCCGCTCCTCCTCATAAACAGGGCAGTCTCTAGATGAAGCAGCATGGTCGCCCATGCAGTTAATGCAGTGAGGGGATGGAGGCGGACAGTCCCCCTCATGAGCGTCCTTGCCGCAGTTAACGCATTTGGCTGCATGAGGGCAAGACTCATGGGTATGATTATATCTGTGGCACTGCTAACAACGTGTGGGATTCGGGATATAGGGGCGAACTGATAATTTCGTAGCCTGCTTTGGTTTTGGAAGGGAGATCCACCTTGTCAAAAGTCAAAATACAGTTGGTTCAAACTTGTATCAGCCTTTTTCATAACTATGGACAGCTATGACGCCCTGATCAGCCAAATAGTCCTTTATTTCTTCGTCCGATAACCTGTAGAGGGATCGAGAATAGACCACCCCCACGTGACGAGTTAAGGGTACGGTGGGCTTCGACTTTCACCGGGAAGGTGTGCAAAAGCGTGACTGATCAGTTTTTGAGCCTGAAAGCCATTATCTGTTTCTAACAGCAAACTCCCATTACGTTGACGAGAACATTTCTTCAACGGACCTGCAATGGCATCTACACCCTTCTGAATTATGAAGGGATTGACCTTAGAGAAATCATGACCATCAGTACAGGTAACAATGAGAAACTTAGGAACGTTAGGTAGTATTTTTTTAGTTTGAGGAGCATCCAAGTTTCATTTTTGGGTCGAAGTCAGAAGGGAAGAGACAGAGGTCATTGCGAAATTGTCCCCCATGATTACCGGCGTCTCCGATGGCGCGCTCCTTCCTAATGGAGAACCCTCACTGAGGGCTCACCCGCCTTAGGTGATTGTTCACACCTCAGGTCACACCTCACGAGAAACGGACCGAGGGACCAATCGGCACGGTCGGAAGGTTACAGCTCGGGTAATCACCCCTCCCTGGGCCTGGCCTTTACCAGGCTGATGCCACGGTGGCAATGGGCTGTCGCTCAACCGAAAGGTGGAAGGAATGATAAAATCGAGCCGCTAAAGCAGGTGGCGAAACCAAACTTCAGGTGGAAGCAAGGCTATCGCATACAAACGATATTGGCTATCAAGTGAGTCATCAAAAATAATGGGCATCGACAGCAGTCGGCATGTGTACCAATACAAGAGTATGTCATGCCGAGAGGTCAAGGGTAATACAGCAGCTTCGGCATAAAGGCTTTCAACAAGGCTGGTATAAAGTGCACCGGTCGCCAGGCGTAATCCCCGGTGGTGGATGGAGTTGAGACGGCGGAGAATCGACGGCAGTGCAGATGAGAATACAAAGCTTCCATAGTAGAGCATCAACTGAACAATGGCCTGGTAAAGGTGAAGCAGGACGGTACGATCCGCTCCCCATGATATGCCAATGAGGACACAGAGCATTAAGGGATCGGGCAAAACGGGCAGTCAGGTAGGACACTTGTGGAGACCAGCAAAGTTTCCAATCCAACATTAGCCCCAAAAATTTTGTCTCCACGAATGGGAGAGCAACAGAGCCGAGACGTAGCGAAATGGAAGAAATTCCTTGTATCTCCAGAACTTTATACACACCGTTTTCTCAATAGAGAAGCGGAAGCCGTTGGCGATGCTCCAGGATTATAGGCGGTCAAAACAGCGTTGAAGACAACACTCCAAGAAACACGTCTGCTGGGTGCCGCAATAAATTGTAAACTCGTCTACAAAAGGGGATCCGGAAACGTCGGCTGAAAGGCAGTCTACGATCCGATTGATTGCAATGGCAAAAAGAGCCACGCTCAAGACAGCCCTGTGGCACCCTATTCTCCTGGCGAAAGGTATTTGACAAAACAGTGCTCATCCATACCCGGAACTTGTGACCCGCCAAAAATGCTTGAATAACGAGATGGAGGCGGCCACGAAGGCCCCATGTGTGCAATGTGCGGAGAATGCCCGCCCTCCAACAGGTATCAAATGCTTTCTCTAAGTCAAAGAACACTGCTACCGTTTGACACTTAAAAGTTATTCATAATGAAGGTCAATAAGGTGACGAGGTGATAAGCAGCAGAGCGGTGTCGACGAAAACCACATTGAACATTAGTCAGGAGGCGTCGAGATTCGATGAGCCAACCACCAGAGCGTTAACCATGCGTTCCATTACCTTACAGACGCAGCTAGCAAGAAAAATTGGGCGATAACTGGATGGAAGATGGTTGTCCTTCCCTGGTTTGGGGATGGGGACAACAATGGCTTCACGCCAACTTGTGGGAACCAGTCGTTCAGTCCATTTGCGATTATAGGTGCTAAGAAGGAAACACTTGCCCGCAGGAGAGGTTCTTCAGCATCTCAATATGGATGGAATCGAGCCCAGGAACAGAAGATCGGGACAGGGCGAAAGCACAGTCTAGCTCCTTCATGGTGAAGGAGACATAACTTTCACGATTAAAAGAGTGGAAAGAAGGCGGCCATGCCGCCTCTACCTGTTTGCGAGAGAGGAAGGCAGGGTGGTAATTGGCAGAGCTCAAAACCTCCGCAAAGAAACAGCCCAATGCGTTGGAAACGTCAGCGGTGTCCACAAGGGCAGCGTCCTCGATGGTTAGGCCAGAAATCGTGGTGTGGGCCTTTATGCCGGGTAAACGGCGTAGGCCACCCCAGACAGCCTAGGAGGGAGTAAAGTGGTTAAAAGAACTGGTAAAAGCAATCCAGCAAGATTTTTGCTGTCCTTTATAATACGTCGACATTGCGCTCACAGTCGTTTATAGTTTATACTATTCTCCAACGTTCAGAGGCGGTGGAACGTGCGTAAAGCACGTCACCGGGCTCTAAAAGTGTCACGGCAGGCTGCAGACCACCAGGATACCAGGACGCGAGGTGGAGAAGCGGACGTACGAAGTATGGAATATTTGGCAGCTGTGAGAATAACCTCTGTGAGGTATTGGACCTGACTGTCACAGCTGTGAAAATGCTGATCGTGAAACACAGCCATGGAAGAAAAAAGCCCCCAGTCGGCTTTAGAGATGTTCTAACTGGTTGGACGAGGAGATGGGGAATTATGCAGGATGCGGATGACAAGGAAAATGGTCACTCGAGTATTTGTCAGAAAGTGCATACCACTCAAACTGACCGGCAAGCTGAGGAGTGCATATCGCGAGGTGTATATGGGAATAAGTATGTGTTGTGTCAGAAAGGACGTTCGGTACACCGGTGTTGAGGCAGACAAGATTGAGGTGTCCACCAAAAGGGAGCCTCTCAAGGTGCTGGAGAGCCCCATTGTGCGGCGTGACGGATGGGTCACGACTCGGCGGGGAAGGAGAGGAACTTTTTTGTTGGCTCTTCTGGAAGAGTGATGGTGAGAAGAGGCAGTTGACCGTTGAGAAGCCCGAGTACGTAGGAAGTCTTCACGGACAGGTTCCTTTTTCAAAGTCAGGGCATCTTGTTTAGGTGTCCGCGGTTCATTAGAGGTTGACGAGGACTGAACTTTAGAAGCAGCAGGAGGAAGCAGGGACGTGCAACGGGCAATCTTCGGGCTGGCCGATCGCACAACTGTCTCAGCGAAAGTGAAGTCACAGGTCTGTGTACCTGCATCCTTAGGTCGAGTGGAGGTGAGGACCTTACTGTATATGCCCACTAGAAGGACAGTGGCCTTTCGACTCGCCAACAACAGCCGAATTTGCTGAATGACCTTTTCATCATTTTTTTTTTTTTTTTTGTGGTTTTAGGGCGCACAACTTCTATGGTCATTAGCGCCCAGCTAAGAACATTGATTCGCTATGATCTCAAAAAATGGTGACTGTCAGAACATCAGCAAGAGGCTAAAAACGAAAGATAAAAGACAATTAAAAGGGTTAAATATCCTTGGATAGGTTGGCCAAGTTCATAAAACGCAAAACCCGAGCAGCTGCTCGTGTGTCATCAGCTAAAATTTCCTCCAGAGTAGACAGAAAGTGAAGGGCTACACGGAGATGATTAAAATTAACACAAGTCAGTAAAACATGTCGCACTGTCAACAGTTCACCGCAGGAGCATAGCGGTGCAGGTTCGGCGGATAGCAAGTGACGGTGGCTGAAACGGCAATGACCGATCCGCAACCGAGCCAGGATGACCTCCTCCCGCCGAGAGGGGCGTGAGGATGTCCTCCAAGCGGTCGGGATCGGTTTGACAGTTCGCAATTTATTGTTGTACAGTGAAAGCCACACACTGTGCCATTGCGACACGATACTCCGGCGAAGAGCCCGTTGAACATCGTCCGATGGGACGCAAAAGGTAGCCATGCGAGGTAAAAGAGCTGCTGCCTTGGCTGCTGTGTCGGCGGCCTCATTCCCGGGCACACCCACATGGCCAGGGACCCACAGGAAAGAAACGTGACAGCTGTCATCCGCCAGCAACTGGAGGGAGCGTTGGATCCGATACACGAGAGGATGGTTCGAGAAAGGGTCCTTAAGACTCTGCAGGGCACTAAGGGAGTCAGAACATATGGCATAGAAAGGTTGGCGGTGGCGGCAGGTATAAAAAACGGCCTGGTGGAGGGCGAAAAGCTCAGCCGTGAAGGTCGAGCATCGGTCAGGGAGCTTGTATTGGAACCGGTTGTCCCCGACGACGAAGGCAGATCCGACACCGGCAGTGCTCTTGGAACCATCAGTGTAAATAAATACGGCATTATCGAACCGCGAACGGAGTTCGACAAGCCTCGAGCGGAATACCAAATCCGGAGTGCTCTCCTTGGGGAGCGAACTAAGTTCGAGGTGTGTGTGAACCTGGGCCTGATGCCACGGTGGCAATGGGCTTTCGCTCAACCGAAGGGTGGAAGGAAGGGTAAAATCGAGCCGCTGTAGCAGGCGGCGAAACCGAACTCCCGGTGGAAGCAAGGCAATCGCAGACAACTGATATTGGCGATCGAGTGAGTCGTCAAAAAATAATCTGTAAGAGGGATGGTTGGGCATCGACCGTAGGCGGCATGCATACCGATACAAGAGTATGTCACGTCGAGTGGTCAAGGGTAATACAGCAGCCTCGGCATACAGACTTTCAACAGGGCTGGTATAAAATGCACCGGTCGCCAAACGTAATCCACGATGGTGGATAGAGTTGAGACGGCGGAGAATCGACGGCCGTGCTGAAGAGTACACAAGGCTTCCATAGTCGAGCTTCGACTGAACAATGGCCTGGTAAAGGTGAAGCAGGACGGTACGATCCGCTCCCCATGACGTGCCACTGAGGACACGAAGAACGTTCAGGGATCGGGCACAACGGGCAGCCAGGTAGGACACGTGTGTTGGGCCCAGCAGAGTTTCCGATCCAACATGAGTCCCAAGAATTTCGTAGTCTCCACGAAAGGGAGAGCAACAGGGTGGAAGAAATTCCTTGTATCTCCAGAAATTGATACACACAGTTTTCTCAGTGGAGAATCGGAAGCCGTTTGCGATGCTCCAGGAATATAGACGGTCAAGACAGCGTTGGAGAGAACGCTCCAAGAGACACGTCCGCTGGGCGCTACAATAAATTGCGAAATCGTCAACAAAAAGAGATCCGGAGACGTCGGCTGAAAGGCAGTCCACGATCGGATTGATTGCAATGGCAAAGAGCGCCACACTCAAGACGGAGCTCTGTGGTACCCCATTCTCCTGGCAAAAGGTATCTGACAGAACAGAGCCCACCCGTACCCGGAACTTGCGATCCGCCAAAAACGCTTGAATGAAAAGAGGAAGGCGGCCCCGAAGGCCCCATGTGTGTAATGTGCGGAGAATACCCGCTCTCCAACAGGTATCGTATGCCTTCTCCAAGTCGAAGAACACGGCTACTGTTTGACGCTTCTTTAGAAAGTTGTTCATAATGAAGGTCTACAACGTAACGAGGTGGTCAGCGGCAGAGCGGTGTCGACGAAAGCCGCATTGGATATTAGTCAGGAGGCGGCGAGATTCGAGGAGCCAGACCAACCGAGCGTTAACCATGCGTTCCGTCACCTTACAGACGCAGCTCGTCAGAGAAATGGGACGATAACTGGAAGGAAGGTGTTCGTCCTTCCCTGGTTTGGGGATGGGGACAACAATGGCTTCACGCCAACTTGTGGGAACATGACCTTCAGTCCATATGCGATTGTAGGTACTAAGAAGAAAGCACTTGCCCGCAGGAGAGAGGTTCTTCAGCATCTCAATATGAATGGAATCGGGCCCGGGAGCAGAGGACCGGGACAGGGCGAGAGCACGGTCTAGCTCCTGCATGGTGAAGGCGACGTTATAGTTTTCACGATTAAAAGAGCGGAAAGAAGGCGGCCGTGCCTCCTCTACCTGTTTGCGAGGGAGAAAGGCAGGGTGGTAATGGGCAGAGCTCGAAACCTCCGCAAAGAAACGACCCAATGCGTTTGAAACATCAGCTGGGTCCACGAGGACCGCGTTCTCCACGGTCAGGCCAGGAATCGGGGAGTGGACCTTGATGCCGGACAAACGGCGTAGGCCACCCCAGACAACCGTGGAGGGAGTAAAACGGTTAAAAGAACAAGTAAAAGCTGTCCAGCAAGCTTTCTTGCTGTCGTTTATGATACGACGGCACTGCGCTCTCATACGTTTGTAATTGATGCAATTCTCCAAAGTTGGGTGGCGGCGGAAGGTGCGTAAGGCACGGCGCCGGGCTCGAAGCGCGTCGCGGCAGGCTGCAGTCCACCAAGGGACCTGCACACGACGTGGAGAAGAGGATGTACGGGGTATGGAACGTTCAGCAGCAGTGAGAATAACCTCTGTGAGGGGTTCGACCTGACTGTCACAGTTGGGAAAATGCTGATTGTGGAAAACAGCCATGGAAGAATAAAGCCCCCAGTCGTCTTTAGAAATGTTCCAACTGGTGGGACGTGGAGATGGGGAATGATGTAGGAAGTGGATGATACAAGGGAAATGGTCACTCGAGTACGTGTCAGAAAGTGCGTACCACTCAAACCGACCGGCAAGCTGCGGAGTGCATATTGCGAGGTCTATATGGGAGTAAGTGTGTGTTGTGTCAGAAAGGAAGGTCGGTGCACCGGTGTTGAGGCAGACAAGATCGAGGTGGTGGAGAATGTCCACCAAAAGGGAGCCTCTCGGACAAGGTGCCGGAGAGCCCCATAGGGGGTGGTGGGCATTAAAGTCGCCTACCAACACGAAAGGTGAAGGGAGCTGGTCAACAAGGTTTAGCACATCTGCCCTAGTAAGGGCAGATGACGATGGCGAATATATATTACAGAGGGAGAAGGTAAATGTGGATAAGGTGATGTGGACGGCAACTGCCTGTAGGTGAGTGTGCAAGGAAATGGGATGGAAATAGACGTCGTCTCGAAGGAGCATCAGAACCCCTCCATGGGCTGGGACACCTTCCACGGGTGGCAGGTCGAACCGCACAGAGGTGTAGTGTGGAAAGTCTGCACGATCACGTGGACGCAACTTAGTTTCCTGGAGGCAGACTAGAAGCGGGCAGTGCAATCGAAGGAGTAATTTTAACTCCTCCCGATTAGAACGATTGCCGCGAATGTTCCATTGAAGGAGCGCCATGATAAAAATGAGAGAAGAAATAAGGATAAAAACCAAGTAGCGAGCGGGGTCACCTCGACGGCCGCTGAGGACCGGATTTCGAGGGAGCACTGCTATCGCTGTCCAGGGGCAAAGGGTCGTGGTCCATAGGTTCGACCGACGCGCCTGCCACCTCCCTGAGTTGATCAGGAGGGGCAGTTTCCACCGCCGGTAAAGGGCCGGGCGCCCGGCAAACGGAGCGTCCCGGTGAAACAGAAGACGGCCGAGGCCGGCAACTGTTGGACGGCGCGACAGATGGGTCACGCCTCGGCGGGGAAGGAGAGGAACTCTTTTTCTTGTCAGCTCTTCTGGAAGAGTGACGGCGGGAAGAGGCAGTTGACGGTTGGGAAGCCTGAGAACGCAGAAAATCCTCACGGACGGGTTCCTTTTTCAAGGTCCGGGCATCTTGTTTAGGTGCCCGCGGTTTACTAGATGTTGACGAAGACTGTACCTTAGAAGCAGCAGGAGGAAGCGGGGACGTGGAACGGGCAATCTTCGGGCTGGCGGATCGCACAACTGTGTCAGCGAAAGTGAAATCACATGTCTGGGTACTGGAATCTTTGGTAGGTCGAGGTGAGGTGAGTACCTTACTGTACGTACCCGCTGGGAGGACAGTGGGCTTTCGACTCGCCAACAACTTACGAGCGGCAGATGTCGATACCTTCTCCGTAACCCGAATTTGCTGAATGATTTTTTCATCCTTATATACAGGGCAGTCGCGAGAGGAAGCCGCATGGTCGCCGTTGCAGTTAAGGCAGTGAGGGGACGGAGGTGGGCAATCCCCCTCATGGGCGTCCCTACCACAAGTGACACATTTTGCTGCATGTGGGCAATGTTCACGGGTATGGTTGTACCTGTGGCATTGGTAGCAGCGCGTTGGGTTTGGAATATAAGGGCGGACTGAGATAACTTCGTACCCTGCTTTGACCTTCGACGGGAGGTCAACTCTGTCGAATGTCAAAAGCACAGTACGAGTTGGCATCACCTCGTTATCGACCTTTTTTCAACACCCTATGCTCGGCTGTTACACCCTGATCGGACATGTAGGTTTGTATTTCTTCGTCAGACAACCCGTCAAGGGATCTCGTGAAAACTACCCCCGTGGCGAGTTAAGCGTGCGATGCACGTCTACCTGGACAGGAAACGTGTGTAGTAACATAGTCTATATTAGTTTTTGCGCCTGGAAGGCACTGTCCGCTTCCAGCAACGATGTTCCATTGCGCTGACGCGAACAGGTCTTAACAGGGTCAGCAATCACATCAACACCTTTCTGACTGACGAAAGGATTTACAGATGTGAAATCTTTTCCGTCGGTTCGAGAGACAACTAGGAATTTCGGGAGATTGGGCAAAGTTTTCTTATGCTGAGGTAAATCGATCTTTCTTTTTTGGGTCAAAGTCACAGAAGAGGAGGAAGTCATTGCGCAAGTGTCCCCCGTGATTACCGGCGTCTCCGATGGCGCGCTCCTTCCTAGTGGGGGGGGGGGCCTTTTGAGGGCTTACTCATCTTAGGTGATTCTTCACACCTCAGATCACACCTCCCGAGAATGGACGTAGGGACCAATCGGCATGTTCGGAAGGTACCAGCTCGGGTTATCACCCCTCCCTGGGCCTGGCCTTTACCAGGGGGTACGTACTTGCCCTACTTGTCTACCCGGGGCGCGGAATTACACGTTGCCACGTCACCTGCTACGCATGATAATGCGTGGGTCGGCCTTCAGACACGCACAGGGAGGAAAGAAGATGAATAGAGGAAGAAGAGAAAAGTGTCTCAAACGCCAAAGCCGAGACTAATGAGGAGAGGAAGCCTAGGGAAGTACAGCAAGGAGAGAAAGAAGCAAAGGTTAGGAAAGGGAGAAACCAAGGAAAAGAAAATGGGACAAGAAACCACCTTGACACTCAAAGCACGCCCGTGTCCGGGCGAAAGCATGAACTGGGAGGGATAGTGAAGCAGCCTGGGGCGGAAGAAAGGCTGCTTTGGCTCGGGTCCCCGTGCGCGCCACACGTACCCACGAAAGAGCAGTGGGCCCCCTGATGTCACCATGAACATGTGGTCAAAATGTACTGTTGTCAATCCGTGATGATTCGAGTGATGTTTGATGTTAACACTAACACGATTTTTTGTCATGCGTACAGCCTCTTAAAGGTATCATTTATTCATGTATTAATCTTCCAAATGTTTATGTATTATTTCGGCGTTGTGTGCAACTTAAAATGACTGATAGGGGACAATTTGGTTATTTACAATTAACAAATGTAGCTCTAAAGATGATAAAAGTAACATCGGAACTTGTTATCTGTAGATATTTCAGAAATAATTTGAATATCAAGTAGTTAGCAATCTGTGACAAATTCCATGGCACAGTTTTACGACGCGATTCACCCCTCTGCGTTTACACGACTTTTTGAACATGTCGGAAATCACGTATTTCAGTCCTAGCCGACTGCAAATGTTACATTTGGTTAGTGTTTATATTAAATCACGGAGCTAAAAATTTTACTTCCCGTCCCAATGTCTAGAATCATAGAAATCCGAGCGACATAAAATGACTTCGCTAGTATTTCGTAGAGGCCATAAAATAACTGTTCCTGCTCTATGGCTGACAGGTTCTCGATGTACTCTTCTCCGTTCAGTGAAACTAACAGGAACCGTGGAAGATAACGGCACTGCGATCGAGATATATATCTCTAACGTTGGATTCTCGCTTCGCTACAAATGACGGAAACTGACATGGCGGAACAGCTGATTTATATAGCTAAATGGATTGAGTGTTTCTGAACAGGACATTCAGGCCCTACGCGTCTTCACGTACTAAATAATGAAAATTCCTTAACCGCGGAGCGGTCTGGAGCGCCACGTTACGGATCGCGCGGCCTACCGCGTCAGAGCTTCGAATCCTCCCTCGGGCATCGATGTGTGTGTTGTCCTTATGTTAGTTCAATTTTAAGCAGTTTGTAAGACTGGACTGATGACCTACGTAGTTTTGTCCCAAGGAATTACAAACATTTCAGCATTTCCTTGTTTAACTTATACCTACCCTAACTTTCACTTAAAGTTATTTGTAGCTTACCCTTAAGAAGTTTAGTTATGGGTCAAACAAGATTTTTTAGCACTTGAGGGAGCGTAGCGCACGTATCTCCGGTTCAGAAACACTAAACCTATTTAGTTTACTTTAGATATATACCATTCTTGGAAATTACTGATACAAGAAAATAACACAAATTTAACGCAATCAAAAATACAATTTAAATCAACAGCTTAGCGTTTGTCATATCGAATGGAGCAAGAATCCAACGTTCGGTATATATCGATCGCTATGCCGTTTCCTCCGATGCACACGTCCTAGGAAATTAACTAGCTTCATAAAACAAACAGCTCGCCACCATATAGGCTACCACACAGCAGGCCTATGTCACCGGTCAAAGCCGACGGGAGGAATGGCTTCCCTTAAATGACCCACACGGGCCATACCTGGTAACACTACAAGGCGTTTAGCATATTAGCAAAATGAAAAATAACTTCGCATTAAAGGGTGAATTCTGAGGCGTTCAAATTACGCTGAAACGATTTTCCAGTCGCTATAGTGTTTACTTTATACTGGCTTACGGCCGCTAGCGTAATCGAGTTTTTACGGGAAAAGGCAAGAACTCCAGACTTTCTGATAAGTCTACAGCCTACATTCGTCTTCGGTGAAAAAGTGCCAGTTCACAACTAAAATCTCACTAAAAATAAGAACACGTCACAAACAAGGAAGCAACAACACCACAGCTCAAATATGACCTGTGTAAACTTGTCATTCCTCAATGCAGATGCAAATCCTGAGAATGACAAAAGACAAAAACCCACGAAAGAGCAAAATAAGCACTAAAAGATGTTTCGGTAAAGGTTTTATACGTGTAGGCATAATTTCTCCGTACTTAATTACGACATACCTTACCTTAAAATACATGTTTTGCAAATGTCTTTCAAGCGTCGTTATATTTAACCTGCAAACTTTCATAATATTGATGTATAAATACAAAATCCACCAAATACGGCACATTTGCTACCGATCGCCGGAATTTGAGACTGCGCAACGCGATGTTCATTTGTTGCAGACCACGTGATTATGCGGCTAGCGAATCACAGCACAAAGAAGAGTATCGTCAACCAGTGGTAACCGAAACTTACCGCCGAGCAAAATGCAAATAATTTTTGACGCTGGAAATTAAATATGCGGTAATGTTTTTATACACGTAACCGCGCAATGTTTAAAAGATTTGAAAATTAACGTGTTAACATTAAGTTTCAATTATTTTATTTTCGAAATCACTTCATTACACTTTCAGACAGACGATAAAATAAAATATGCTATACCTGCTCTATGGTTGACAGGTTCTTTTATGTACTCTTGTCCGATCAGTAACAGTTAATGGCCTCGTAAAATGGAGATTTGGAAATAGTTGACTTTCGTTCATATAAAATAAAACATGCTATAGTACTATATAGTTGACAGGATAAAGTGATTCTAAACTTCATTTTACGAGGCCAATTACTGATTAGACAAGGGTACATACAAGAACCTGTCAACCATAGAGCAGGTAAAGCATGTTTTATTTTATCTGTCTGGAAGTGTAATGAAGTTATTTAGAAAATAATATAATTAAACTTCACGTTAACACGTTAATTTTCACATCTGATAAACATTGCGTGCTTTCGTTATAAAACGCATTACCGAATATTTAATTTCCTAGGTCAAAAATTATTTGCATATTGCGCGGCGGTAAAGTTTGATTATCATTGGCTGACGACAATCACGTGGTCTGAAACAAATGAACATCGCGTTGCGTAGCCTCCAATTGAGGCGAACGGAAGCACATGTGCCGTATTTGGCGTTTTTTATTTATTTTATTTATACTTCAATGTTACGAAAGTTGGCAGTTTAAATGTAACGACGCTTCAAAGACATTTGCAAAACATGTATTTTAAGGTAAGGTATGTCGTAGTTAAGTACGAAGGAATTATGCCGATGCGTATAAAACCTTTACCGATGTTTGGGTATTGAAACGAAACAAGTTGACTTCCAAAAAGCGGATTCATAAGCTATTATTCACTGGGTCATCAAACTATGGGATAGAAAAAGCTTAGTCCACCCGGTCATTTCGAAATGTAAACAAAGAAGGCAATTATTTCTTGCTTATAGTGACTTCACTGTTGTAAACCAAAAACTTCAGGCCTGACTTCTAGCGGTATGAGACAGAACCGCTATTCAATACAGTAAAAAAATTGCTACGTTAAGTATCATTATATAATATTTCGAAATTTTGCATAAATGAAAACGTGTGTCGAAAACGCTATGCCCGACAGCTGTAGGCTACTTCATTGTATTTTACCTTGCTCATCAATTTTGCCCTCCACAAATAGCGCGAGGCTGGAGTATCGTGCGTCCTTTTAAATTTGCAAACATGCTTCCTTTCCGAATTGGTCATCGCCAGTTTAAAAAATTGGCAACTATTCCTTTTTCGAACATTCCGAATTTCAGGTCCTAGTTAATATGCTACCACTTTTCCGTGGAGTGGCTGGGGACTGGAAGCACTTCGTCACTCATTTGCTACGCAATAACACTATCACTGCGAGATGCCTACATACGATCAGCAGCGTTCCATATTAGATAGCTGAAGTTGGCAACGGCAAGAAACGAACCACTCAAGTCATGAGTAAACGATCCAGAAAGCCTACCTTTTCTTTGCGAAGAAAAACGAAATCGAAAGCATAACATCCCAAACAGCAATATGGAAGCCACACACTATTGCAGGATTACTGATCTACGGAGTACAACCCGTCGGTTTTGACCAATGACGTCATAGGAATAGAAATTACGATAATTTAGAAATAGCGTTGCATATCGTAGTTGCGGCCAATTATCGTGACGTGGAATATGTCACCAACCCAGCGCCATGGTTACTTGCTCACTAGCAACAGTTCAAACTGTATTAGGTTCCTGCTTAACCACATTCTTGTTACAAGTACTTTAAAACAGACTTCGCATGTATTATGTAAGACGTTACCCTTTCTTTAGTATGATGCCATAAGTTATTAAATTGATTCCGCGATTGTAATTTGGACAAAGGATTGGTTGTATCGAAATTATGAATTTGTAATAGTTAAAACGCCGCACAAATTAACATTTATAAACATTAAGCCGAATATTAATTTGTTGAATGTTAGTCGGGCACCCCACAAAGCAAAGGCACGCTAAGACTTACGGAAAGCATCTAACTGGATCCTATGCTTCGTACTACCGAAGCTGAAATGTTAAAATTTTTCTATTTAATATGAGCATGTTCGAGATACTTTCCGTACAAGACTAATGCTCAGACAATTCGCTTTCATTGTTGTAAGTTATGACCGTGGATGAAACATGAAGTGAATGGTAATAGAGGAAAACTGGTCGGGCTTCGTAAAATTACAAAAGAAATGATTGCAGGTTCTGAAATCAAACAAGATATTGTATAAGAGTGACATATGGAGTGAAATTCTGAAGACATGCGAAGCGATCGTAATGACGTCTAAACATAACTATTACGGACGTCGAGGAGCTGAAAACATTAGAAAATATGACGTGGAGGGATTCATTTAAATTAAAGCCAAAGAGGGGACGATTTTAAATTTAAGTAATACATTTTATTGAGAACTTGCATCACAATTACATTGAATGGATACATGAATGGAAGACGTCTGAACATAACGAACACACAAGAGTGATCAAAAGCACAATCGCGGTTCCGTCTTCGCTTGTTCGGAAGTAAAAAATGAACGAAATTACGTCAGTTATATTGCGAGCTAGAGGGAACCGGAGGAGATAAGCATCGCCAATAAAAAAATAAAGAGGGGAAAAAGAAATGAAATAAAAGTCTAGTGTATCGTTACAGCAGGAACCTAAGATTACACCATAAACTGTTGCGAATAAACAAACGATAGAACTGCGGTGTCCGCGTTTTCCATATGTATCAATAGGAGGACGCGACTGCGATACGCAAATCTTCGTTATTACTGAACAAATGCCGTCAATTTACATTACGTAAAAAAAAAATTCGCTGACACCCATGTAGTGACTGCTTCTCCAGTCACTTTTACGAAGCACAGTATGGAAGCTTCAGTTGACGTTAAATGCAGCGTATGAGGTAAATTCAGTGAGAGACCAACGAACTATTATCAACTAAGACCGCGTAATTCTAGGTTTTCAAAAGAAAATTTCTTGATTCGGGGTGGGGTAGGGTCGGCGTCAAAACGTGGAAATATAAAAGTAGTTTAAATATTTCGTAATATGAATAGCAAGTTATTAACTTTCTATTTAGTTGTGTCGAGAGCGGGCGGGACGTATTGCCATGTATTTTAACCTCCAATCGTCTGAAAAACGCCACGCCACAAAGGGTTGGAGGTGTATTAGGTCAAAATGTTTGAATCTGACCCGTTGATCCACGAAATGTTATTCTGAACATCATTACGTCAACTTTATATAAATTAAACTTTATCAAAAAGAGCCAAGATCGCTTATATGATTTATTCAGACGACCGTTAGCAATGTTGGCTGTTTTCCGAAATATATTTTAACAACTCGCTCCGCAACTTTTATGAATCGGCTCCAATTGACTCGCATTGGGCTATTTCACCCCCTCACAAAAACAAGGACGCCAGAATTTACTCCCCTCTCTTTTATCGTGTAACAATAGTTTAATTTACACCTTGTAAACACTTTACATCGCCCATGAAAGAACGGTAGAACTTTTTCACATCGGCTCTTACGTTGAGCTAGAAACATTCTTATACCACTATCATAATACATATCTGAGAAATGCGACACGTCTACCACTTTCATAATTAATCTTGATACGTTTCTATCGTTGATTGCCAATTCCCTACTTTTTGGAAACACGATTTAATACGGCATTTCAATATAATTTTACACTAAGCATATAGAGCAAAAGAGCCGCACCTCAAATTTTACATCAAACTAAATTTAGAAAATACGATGCTTATGGTTCAACAGCACCGTAAACCACTTTATTCAAATTCACAAAAAACTTAGGTAGGCTTTCGTGTATCCACAAAAGTCTTAGTACTCTAAGTTTTCTGCTTAGTACCTGTTTTGAGCTACTAAATTACCCGATACCCACTGCGGCTAACTTCACAATACAAACTAATGCTGACTTAAGCTGAATTTTACATATGAAAAATTGCACCACATTCCATTATATAGTTCAACTACGATGCTGAATTCCCTTCAAAGTTCTGTACGAATTAAAAATTCAAAGTGGCATTCTCTTTTGGAAATTAACTCCTTATGATTAAATTCAATCAGTCTTACGTCACTGAAGCGACAGACTTGTTTTTCCTTATCTGAATACGTAAGCACACTTTCGTGTGACTCAGTGACCTAGTATCCAAGGATTGCTACATTAAAGTATCGGTAGCATGATAACTTATTCTTAGCTCAGCCGAAAAACACGAACAAGGGAAAGTGTTTCTAACAACTGACCTTAGTAAGAAATTAGCAAAATATTTTCCGTGCTTACCACGATATGCTGCTTGGAACAGCAAACGATAAACACAACCAGGACGCTCCGACTGCTGCTTCGGCACAGCGTATCGCTGCTACTGCTGCTGTGGTTCACACGCGAAATGAAAGCAAAACGATCAAACGCGCAACCGTTCACCGCGCCCGAACCGAAGGGGTAAACAACTCCAGTAAATGTGACCCATCACGCAGCCTACTTCCCACTCAAGTTCCGTCGAGCGTTTCTCATCGTGACGTAGCGCTGACATAAATGAACTGTCGACCGTACATCGATATATCTATTGCAGTGATTTTTCAGCGCGCGACAACATTCGTGAAATATAAAATATTCGTAGTAAACAGCAAAGTTCTTTTTCAAGCTAGAATGTAGGTTTCATTGCTTCTCGTTTCATTCACAAAAATTTAAGCTGTATTCTTCGGTTCCTGCCTAATCACACCATTTAAAATTATTATTTGTTGACAAAACAATAATATAAATAGTAAAAGAAATATAAATTAAAATAAAATAGTAAAGAACTTCTGTTAATCAGAATAAAGTTTTTATGCTTGCTAGTTTCAGCCCGAATAATTTGTTCTTATGTTTGTGGCTAACTTGATACGTCACAATCATGCCGTATATGTTAATTGAACAACCGATCAACGAAAAATGTCTATTAACAAGTTTTAAATGTTTAGGATTTTATCCTTATTAATGAAGCCTACTTGGATGAGAGACGTTAGCCACCTGAGAAAAGAAATTCAGTGTTTTACTTGTAGCACAATATCTTATTATTCACTGTATTATTTAAAATACACTAGAATGTTTGAAAACATTTTCGCCTTGGGGGTGGGAACCCAACCAATTTTTACCTGCAGCATCGTAAGCCATGAGTCTGCCTATTATATCACCAATACCATTTGTCGCGATTGTGTAAGCTGTTTTCTGAGAAATTTTAACCACATCGTTGTGTCATGGTACTGTTTACAAGACATGTTCTTAATACAAAGAAGCGCGTGTTCCGGTAATACTAGAACCACTGCTTGCTCGGTGACATTACGGGAGCCACTGATATCGTTCGGATCAAAGCAGCCAGTTCTGACATTTTATATCTATATTTATTTACAATTAGCTTTGAGTTTTCTTTTACGACTACAACGCCCGATATACCTGCACATACGACCGACATGAGCTTATTTACGTCAACGGTACGTCATGTTGACTAAACGCTCACCTGAACCTGTGTGAAAAGAATGCTACCCGGACCCAATAGAGCGCACAGATGCTACACATGTGGATTATGGCGCTATTTGCTATGGAAATAGACATGGATCGAAACCGTGTTAGTCAGTGTTCTCAATCGAAGTACATCAGACGATCGTCTTCCCAATAATGGTTTCGGATGCGTATTTTAATATCGAGGAGCAATAACGTACCTATACTTTTTACATGGAATGGAGCAGGATGGTCCAACAAAGCCCTTTACAATGGAAGATTAGGTTTTGCTCGTAAATTCTTTGAAACCGTAAAAAGTCATTGTTGAAAAACACAATAAAATCGATTAATTGGAAATTACGAATCCCACACACACGTTATAATCTTGAATATGCAAATGAATTGCAGGTAAACACCATTTAATCGAAGTAACTTGAAATAAATCGTATATTTTATAAGTAATAATGTATTTTTTAATAACGAAAGCAACAGAACTAAAGCTGAAAATGTTGTGATCGTAACGCCAAAAAGAAAACAAAATCCCCCTTAAAATAATCTGTGGGGTACCAGCTGCCTCCTTTCTCACTCAGTCTTCCTTATAAATAATTTTTACATGCAAACTTATTCGCCCATTTTTAACTCAGAAAATGCAAAATCCTTTCATCCAGTTTATTACTGTAATGAAAATTTCGTAATGAACATCTCCCTTTCACTCTGTCTACTGTCTCTCTCCCAATGCCTTCTTTTCCTACCATTGACGGTTTCTCTCTTCTTTCTGTCTTCATCCCTGTCTCTCGCTCTGTTTTTACTCTGTATTTGCCACTTTCATAGCTTCTCTTCCCGTGTCTATGTCCCATTTTTTTCGTCTCCTAATTCCACTGTCTTTCTCAAAGTCTGCTGTCTGTCGTTTCAGTAACCGTTTTCTCCTTTCTACGCATATGCTTTCGGATGTACTGGTGGCGCTTGTAATCTGTAACACATGGGTATACGGATCGAACAAAGTTCACCGGTCAGAATGATTCATACCCAAAATATCATTTATGGTCTCTATTAATATCTCTTAGTTATTCTACTGCTTTTTATAATAAACCATCTATTTTGCTTCCACTGCTACTATCTCCATTCATTTAATCCACTTACCATTTTACTGCCACTTTGTCTTCGCCACCATGAATGTCTGTCTCTCTCTTTCTCGCCCAGTGACATTGTCTCGTCTATCCACCAGCGTCACTTGCATCTATTCCAATTTCATCAAAAATCAGCACGAATAAATTCGCATGCCAAAACATTTGGTGGCGGAGATAGAGTGAACTGCGGGAGCTGGTTCCCTACTTTCCTACTAGAGACTTTTAATGACGAACTTTCTTTTTGTATGTTCCAACAGGACCATTTTTTCAGCTCGTTCTCTTCCGTCCCCTCACCACAGCAGTATGTGCTGTTTACCTGGGACAAATGCCATAGGTTGGTTGAGATAAGACACTTTCTCTGTATGTGTCGACATATTTATAAAGAGAGTGACAATATCAATATTCTCATTTATAGATAGAAGATACAAGACTTTACGAAGTCCAATATTAATATTTTTCTTATGATGGAATGATGTGCGCCGGCCGCGGTGACCGAAGAGACTGAGGCGCTCCAGTCACGGTCTGCACGGCCACTACGGTCGGGGGTTCGAATCCCCCCTCGGGCATGGATATTTGTGCCGTCCTTAGTCTTAGCTAGTTGATAAGTAGTTTGTAAGCTTAGGGACTGATGACCCCGTAGTGAAGTCCCATAAGCTCTACAAACATTTGATTTTTATTTTTATTTACTTTTTATTTATTTATTTATTTATTTGTTGCCGCTTTACCGAAGCCGATTTCGGACTGATTCTGTTGATATTGCGCGTCCTGTTGTTTACTGGAGAGTGCGTTGTAGCTGAGTTATGTTCAACCTCCCTTCTCGACGGGCATTTAACTGGAGCTGTTAAGTTAAGTCCCATAAGTTCTACAAACATTTGAACATTTTTTGAATGTTGTGCATTTTATAATGACCGCGTCGTCGGTTTGGGCGGAAGTGGAAAAACTATGCAAGTTGGATGTCAAATTTGAAACCAATATGTAGAGATTGCAATTTGCTATTGTTGTGCTGCCATTTTCAAATTAAATTGCGATATCTCCTTTCAGTTTCACGGCCTGCTACGTATGAGCTAAAATCAATCGAAAGAAAATACTGCTCAATATGTTTTTACTTCTGCAAAATCGTAAAAATATGTTGTAACACTTTACGTCTGAAAAATGAGGTTGCCAGGAAGAGCCGTGCCTACAGTGATCCTGTTGTTAAATTTAAATACCAGACGAGTGGTTGTTGCCGTAATGTCATGCATAATGTTGTACTGGTGTTGGCGTGAACCTAACCCACTCAAGAAATATTTTTAAAGCTGCATTGCATGCACTCAAATACCTTTCGCCGCATTGTCTGCTGGCTTCTGCAGTGTCTCTGAAACCTATGAAAATTAGCTGGTTATTATGACAGCTAAACTGAATCAGCCACCACTATCTATTGCTCTTTATGAAGCCAAGGCTCTCTATTTTTCTTCCCTAGTTAAAACTACAATTGTCAGGGGAATAATTCACAAAACTGTGGACTGGCAAAGTGTCCACTGCTCTGTGATATTGCCTTAATCACACGTTAAGCACGTGATCTAACAGGTAGCACCACCAATTATGCCGTTGAACGCAGTTACGCGAAACCACAGCGAGTCGCTTAAGAAATCTCACAGTATGATCCCACCTCTCGTCCAACACGACGTGCATGTGGTAGACAGAATGAACTCTCCCGGGCTCTGGTGCTTGCCTATATGGTTTGAATTGCTTTGCGCAATCAAAAACAAATCGCACCTGTCCTCCAGTAGCCAATCCTCCCACATGTTGTCCTCAGCCACGAAATTATTACTTCTTTATCCGCATGGGACTCCGTTCACACACGCGCTGACGTTTTTTTCTGTTGCCTGGTTCCCATATCATAAAATCTGGGTGGTTGGTAGCAGTCGCTCGGGCCGTCCTAAGTGCCAGTTAGCAAAGCAAAAACCTTCTATTGTCCCGCTAGTAGCATTTATGGTCGGTGTCCCCCGTGGCCAGATACTGTCTGCTCTTCTTCGGCAACGCAGAATGCGGGCTTCAGCTACGCCATTAAATTGTACGTGTAACGTGTGAGATCCAGTCTGTCGATACGCATGAAACGCAATTTTCTTGAAGTACTATTATCGCTGACCTCATTATTTTAACAAATATGAGGTGTGAAGTGCCAAATTAATCAAAAAGATGAGTAGAATACGACATATATATATGAAAATAGAATGGAAGGAGGTCAAAAGATCCTGACTCTTTTGATATCCCTCTCCTCCCGAGTAAAAGTTTTTCCTAAGTTTGTTGATTATCATTAATCATTATCATTAGCAAATTCCATTTACAATAAAAAAATATTCTATGACTTACATAATGGTACAAATGTATGTGTACTATTATAGTGATACAAAATAGTTTTTCCAAATCAAATGTTTGTTCAAATGTTTGTATAATAAAAATATCCACGGCTGTATTGCCGGTCTATAGTGTCCAACGGGAACAATATTTCGGCGATCATACATGTCGCCATCATCAGGTGAATTGACGGACTGAGCTCCTGGAAACGCGCCGGCACGGAGATCCGCACGCTACGGCTGCTCGAAGGGAACTGGGTTCTAGCCCGGTAGCGGGCCATTTAAATACCCTCGGCCCGCGGAGCGACCCCTCCGCGGTCCGCGCCCCGCGCCGCGGCCGCGCAGTGGAAACGATTGCTCCGGCGTCTGAGATGACTTCGGTGTGAGGGCTCTGTCCGCCGTGGTCGTCACTTCGTTACGTTTGCTAGATTTACTCTTAATTAACCCAATCGCTGGTTCCCAAGCTTTGCTAAGATTATAGGCACAGTCACGGTTTATGAGGTCGTCACTTGTGCGAATTTCAATGGCCTCTCTAACGATGCAGTCCCAGTATCTCGACGTCTGTACCAGAATCCTAGTGCCTTCATAGTCCATCGCATGATTCTCCGACAAACAATGTTCAGCGACCGCCGACTTGCTCGGATACATCAATCGTGTGTGCCTCTGGTGTTCAACGCAACGATCCTCGACGGTACGCATTGTCTGTCCAATATATGACTTTCCACACTGACACGGAATCTGGTACACGCCGGCCTTCCTCAAACCGAGATCATCTTTGGCGCTCCCCACCAGTGCACGAATCGCTCCGTGGAGGGGTCGCTCCGCGGGCCGAGGGTATTTAAATGGCCCGCTACCGGGCTAGAACCCAGTTCCCTTCGAACAGCCGTAGCGTGCGGATCTCCGTGCCGGCGCGTTTCCAGGAGCTCAGTCCGTCAGTTCACCTGATGATGGCGACATGTATGATCGCCGAAATATTGTGCCCGTTGGACACTATAGACCGGCAGTACACCCGTGGATATTTTGATTGTCAAATACGCCGGGAGAAACTGAAGAATCACATCATACACCTTTACGGGGAGGAGATGTATTGCAGCATGAAGAAATTTGAAAAGTTGCGCGACTATGTGGTATGTCTAAACACAGGTTCTTTTTTAAACAAAGGCTCCTTCAGGGATTTTGGCCGCATTGTCAATCTGTAAAATCCGACGTTCCAGTCACTGTTGCAAGTGGCCTTTGTCAAGGTCTTTGGCTGACTGCTGAATGCAAGGGACTGCTGGTACTTATATAATAGTGGAAGAAGCTGTTATAGTCTGTGATTGGAGAGAATAGGGGTACTTCATTGTTGTTTACATTGTTTATTTCTATTGGTGGAAATTGGTGAATGAGAGGCAGGAGGTGGTTATGACGTCACACAGTTTACTTGCATACTGGCGTTGGCTGAGGTGCACCAGTACTCCGTGTACGTATGGCCGCAGTCGTTTCCCCTGCACTTGAGTTAGTTCACGCATTGTCATCCTGAAGAATTGCCACTGCTCACAGCCAGGACTCTGGTAGCCTGTACCCTTCCTTTCTGTTAAGGTTGGTGGGTCGCTTTGCAAGTTGTATAGCCTCTCAGATCTTCCTTCTCATTTGAAATGGCTGTTTCGCTAGTACAAATGCTTCTTGAAACATTAGTTCTTTTCCGCACTCCTCCTGATATTCTGCCACCGTTAACTTTGTGTGTTGTCCCAGACGAGTGTATCTGTCGTGTTCTGATATTCTCGTCTTGATAGGTCATCATATTTTGCCTATTTATACTTGTACACACTCACACACGACTCTGTACACTTCGGTAGTATTTAGCTTGTCAACTGCGTCTTTCGTGTGCACAAATAGCCTTCACAGCGGTGCTGCCATCGTCTGCTGCGTCTTTCATACCTATAAAAATTAGCCGGTTTTTATGACAGCTGAACTGAATCAGCAAACACTTTCTATTGTTCTTGGTGAAGCCAAGGCTCACTACTTTTCTTCCGTGATCGAAATTATAATAGGCAGAGTACGCTAATTCTGCAAATTAGCCAATCAAGCCACTCAAAATCGACTACATATGTTCAATTAACAAAATTGTGGACTGGCATAGTGTCCATCACTCTGCGACAGTGCCTTAATCACATGTTAAGCACGGATAGAACACTTAGCACCACAAATTACGCTATTTAACGCACTTATGCCAAACCACATCACGTCGCTTAAGAAATCTCACAGAGTGTTCCCACGTCTAGCCCAACACGACGTGCATGGGGAACCGCAAACAAGTCGCCCCTGTCTTCCAGTAGCCAATAAGGGGCGCCGTAACAAAACGAGGGTCCTCCCAGATTTTATCCTCAGCCATGAAATCATTTCTCTTTCTCCACAAGGGACTCTGTTCACACACACGCTGACGTACTTTTCCGTCGCGTTGTTCCCATGTGAATAAACATGGTTGGTGGCTGGTGGTCGCCCGGACCGTCCTAAGTGGCGAATAGCAAAACAAAAACTTTCTACTAATGTGTGGGGTATCAAATTAATAGGAAAGACGAGTAGACTACGAAAATGCGCATGAAAATAACATGGAAGTAGGTCAGATGTTGACTCCTTACACTTTTCAGCAATTCCCAACACTGTATTTTGAAGGGGTTTATTCCGCATATCTAATCTATAGTGTACCAGGAATAGACAAGCAGTAGAGGGAAGTCAGTTGGTGTAAAAGTAGACTGGTACATCACATACAGTTTAAAAAACAGAAAATATATTTTTAAATTGATTGATCACCTCACAACTCTAAGCCCCTGAGCACGGATAAAAACAGTAGTTCCATTTCCAATGATTTTTTTAGAAACATAGTGGCGACCATCAAGTAAATTCAATGTAGTTAATTTGATCACAATTACGAGTAAATTCGCGTTTGATAAATGTATCAATGTTAATTAAGTCATGATAAATAAAATTGCCACCTTAATGTCAAGCATAGAGTCAGAACACTAAAAAAATGGGCACTAAATTTTAATTTTTATTTAATTTCCCCCACATTCACTCAATTTATTATACATTGAGCGAGAAATGTGGCAATAGGAGGAGAAATTTGGATAAGGAAGTACAGTTCAAGAAGAAGAAATGAAAACTTTGCGGTTTGCTAATGGCACTGTGATCCTCTCAGAGATAGCAGTTGAACGGAATGGACAAGGTCGTGAAAGGGGTTCTTAAGATTAAAGTTAACAAGAACAAGACTAGGGTACCGGAATTATATAGTGTGAGAAAATCAGTCGCTGTTGAAGGAACCAGACAGGCGTTGAGAAAATAAAAGTAGTAGATGAGGTTTTTTTTTTTATTATTTTTTTTTGGGGGGGGGGGGTAGCAAAATTACTATTGATGGCTGAGGTAATGAATATATAAAATACAGGATGGCTATGGGAAGCAAAGCAGCTCTAACGAAGCCAACATTGATTTAATTGTGAGGAATTCCTTTCTGAAATTATAAGTCTGGAATGTAGCATTGTACAGAAGTGAAATGTGGACGACAATGAGTTCAGATAAAAAGATGATAGAAGCGTTTGAAAAGTTGTGCTACAGACGAATGCTAAAGATTTGATGTGTAGATCGTGTAACTACTGTGAAGATGCTGAACAGAATTGGACAGAAAGTAAATTTGTGATGCATCTTGACTAAGAAAAGGGATAGATTTGTGCAACACTTTCAGAGGCATCAAGGAATCGACAATTCAGCTGTAAGTTAAAAATAGCACGTCGAGAGACGAATGCGGCAAATAGAATTAAATGAATTTGGGTTTGCGTTCTTAAGCATAGAGTAAGGTAGAGAGCTCCATCAAACAACTCTCTGGACTAAAGACCGCAAGAAATAACAATACATAGGGAAGCCCAAGAGGATAAAATTGACGCTAATAAATAGGAGATGGGCAAGTAAAGGGCAGAGAGATAACGTGAAGGGGTATACATGCAATTGTCATGCTTATTTATAGTTGGCGTCATGTAAGAAGGCGCTTCCGCACATAGACGAGGGACGTTAGGGCAAGAGTGAAGGGGATGAGCTACGGCCAACATTTGAGGCTGAGAGAGAAACATTGCTTAACTCGTGGCCATCCATGCGCCTTTGGAATTAATGTTATTTTGCTGTCAGTACGATAATGGGGGCGGAGGGGGGATGCGCAGAACGGCTGAAAACTAGGCCGCCTTCCTACATGTCGTGGACTATAGCATTTTTCAAGTATGGCCTGGTTGGCTACTTTTCCCTTAAGACCGACAAATTTGGATGGTATTTCGATTTCCTGCTGTTCCTATAGCGTCGTAGTAATGCGAACGGGAACGATGCATCTAGTAGCAGAGAGCAGATCATTTCACAGGCCGAATAAGTGGCGGCTGCGTGAATTAAGCAGGCGGCGTTAGTGGACGGGCAGCGGCGGGCAGCGCGAGTGGCTCCGGTCAGATGTTTGCTCTGAAAGCGGACGCGTCGGCCGCCGGGCTGGGCTCCGGCGCGTTGCGGCGCTGCCGGCTCGGTAATCGAGTTCCGCGTGGCCGGCAGGTAGCGTGCGGACACGCATAATTGCTGCATTAGGCCGGGCCGCGCCATATCCCGCAGGGCAACGCGTTTAGCGCTGCGGTGCCGCGCTGCCTTTTCGGGCGTGCCGGCGGCCGATGGCCCGGCGAATGCAGGAATTGGCAAGTAACCTCGTGCGGCGGCCAATTACGCCGGGGCCGGCGCTCTGGCGATGACGCCGGCGCTGAGGTTAGGCCGGCGCGAACTGGTAGACTGCGCTTTTTCGCTTCCCGTCTGATGCGATTCTGTTCAGCCCGTTATGCACGCTGTCTGTCCTGTATGACAATTCCAGGTGTGTATCGAAAGAAGACATTTACAATCGTAAAGATGATTCTGTAACCATCTGTACAAATCTTCAGCCAATCAGTTGCATGTCAAGGTTTTTGTGTCCCAGCCTCGTCGCCGCTTTTGTGTCTCGTTTCCGTCGTAGGTGTCGGTGGCCGAGTAGAAAGAGACCGACAGGAATAAAGGATGCACGCTTGTGCAGGTACGAAGGTGAGCAACCAGTGGGACAGCAGAAACTAGAAACACTAGAGTAAATTAGAACGAGATATATATATTTCATAGAGACTTAGTAATACTTAATTTTTACATAGCTCAGTACTGCAGAATGCTGATACAAAGTTGAGCTAGAGGCCTGCCTAGTGCCTAATGTTTCAAACGTTCAAATATTTGTATAGGTTATGGGACTTAACTACGGGGTCATCACTCCCTAAACTTACAAACTACTTATGAATAACGAATCTTAAGGACAGCACAATATCCCTGCCCGAGGGGGGATTCGAACCCCCGACCGTAATGGCCGTGCAGACCGTGACTGGAGCGCCTCAGTCTCCTCGGCCACCGCGGCCGGCCCTAGTGGCTATCCGATAGCCAAGCCTTAACTGGTGCCTATCTGATTCCGAAGTGTTAACTGGTTCCCATCTCAGTCCCAAATGAACGAAGTCGTTCAGTCGTGGCCACGAGTGGAGTTGTAGCAGAGGGCGCTTGTGGCTGACGTCGTAAGAACACCGCGCTGTCCGTGCATGGCGGCGCGCGGCGAAAGTAGGTGGCGCGCATTTTATGTTTGTGCGACACCACAATGGTCACCCACCAGTAGCTCAAAATATTCTGAACGGTTTTCCCCCAGCAGTCGGTTTAATACACGAGGAAGGTTTACATGTATAATTCATTGAGGTGCGCGGGAGGGTGGGGGGAGAGGAAAACTACGCAAAATGTAGAACATAAATACTCATAGAAAGATATGAAACTGAAGTAGAAGCACTGAATTAAAATTTATATCACTGCCGTGATTCGAGACGGGGACATTCTGCTTACCTAATCTAAATCCTTAAGGATCGCCAGATTTTTTTTTTTTTTTTAGATTGCACTCCATTACCCTTGTTTTGTTCTTGTTAATGTTCATATTATATGCACCTTTCAACGCACTGTCCATTCCATTCAACTGCGATTATTGTGACACAATACGATGATTTCGTGTTTCATACATGACGTTTTGTAATATTGGCATCATATACATATGTTTTTGATCTCTCAACGCGTTTTCTTCAATCACACTTTGCTGATGATATAAAGGGGCAAAAATATAATAAACACAAATAGATAAGACATAACAAAAATATTCTGCTGTTCCTTTTTGGACTTTCCAGTGTTTGGATAGAATCCGACTTTAAGAACTTTCCGGTAGATGTGAAAATGCGCCCTCGGTGGAGCGAATGAACATTCTAAGGCGCCTTGCTGCGGAGTACGCTGTTGCTCGCCATCGATGGTCCGAGTCCTTACTCGAGCATGGATGTGTCTGTTGTCCTTAGCGTAAATACGTTTAAGTAGTTTGTTCGTCCAGGGACTGATGCCCATAGAAGTTTGGTCTAATACTTTTACATACATGTGAACATGCATCTAGAGGTACCCTGCACCACTTACACCATCTACCGGATCAACCGATAGATGTCTCTACATCCACGCTGCCATTATCCTTTGCGAATCCAGAACGCCCATTACTGTTCTTTATATATTCGACTCTTGAACTGAACGTCACATTTCTTTATGAAAAGACATCACCCATTTCAGTATCTTGTATACATAATATAAAAACAAGCCCTTCTGCCGCGTCTGTCTTCTCGGTAAGCTCCGAAACTACTGACCGAATTTTCATATATTTCTTACCCATGGACGATGGGATTCAATAGTGAGGTATATGTTTACAATTCATTAAGGTGCGTGGCGGTGGGCGAGTGTGGCGAGCAAAAATCCGTCGAAAGAGAGAAATAAATATGCTTGAGTAAACTAGTATATTCTGTGGCTTACAAACATTACCGTGCATGTTACATGCAGCTATTGTTTCACTATGCATGTGATGAGCATGAGACATCTTCTTACAGATTATTTTAGATATTGGGCTGACGTAATATTCAAGTCGAATTAAGGAAAGTGGCATGATAAAAGGCTAACTATCAGGTAGGAAGTAAATTCTCTTTCTTATTTAACAGTGAGTATGCATTTAAAAAAGAAGAGAGATAAACAAATTCAGCATGATATTTACTAGCTAACTGACTCCTACACAGAGCTAATTAATTTCTGTGGTGGTCTCCGGAAATAACGACTGACTCTTTCCGTCCTGAAACAAATTAACCGAAAATCCCTAAGCCACTAATATACATTAATAAGGAGACGTCATGAGTTTAAAGGACAGAAATATTAACTTCGGACTGGCCATTACAGCCAAATACAGACAATAATCTACTTCTAACGATTATGAAATTAATGCATGATCTTGTGAGAAACTCTTGTCTAAACCCAATGAATCTCTCCTTTGATCTTCTCTTGCGAAAAATGAACAAGGAATCTGTCAAATATCACACGAAGCAATAGAAGCGAATTTGTAAATGGACGACGTCGTACCGACGTCGGTCTGCATTAATTTTTGTAGTTGGTAATAGCAAAACTTCATCCCACAGTCACACAAACCCAATCCGAAGTCATTTATAACGGCACTCAAACACGAAGATTTTCGTACTTATGCACAGAGTCAATAAAGGCCCCTGTGACGAGAATGAGACGAGAATATCCAGTGTCACAAGAACACGAAGAATACGCAAGTCAAGAACAAAGTATGCACCTGAAAAACCGGCGCCTATCGCAAGAGGACGAACATCCCTCCTCCACGATGATAAATATTGTGAGAGGTCTGCCGCCAATTACCGCTCTTTGCACAGCTCAACCTCATATAATTTGAGAAACAAACAGTTAGCCCGCCAATGACATGACTCTTCTCTTAAAACAATTTTGTCAGTAGAAGCGACGTAGCTTATTGTCCCGCTGACGTTATAGCACGATTACCTATTACAGAGATTGCTTGAAGATGAACCACGTGAGCAGTACAAGCCGTAGCGCGGTCGCTTAATACAGTCGGGATTGGCTGCAGCGTTGCAATGCGCATGCCCGGCTGACCTTCAACTTCTCTTCTGAACCCCCTGGAGGCAGCATTGTCGTAAGGAATGACCATAAAAGTTAAAAGTAAGATTATCTTCATCAGTCACAATTATAATTTTCCCCATTATGCGTTCTGAGAGTTTAACTACCGTCTTCAGGTGGAACAGTGGTTTTAGTTACTTCAGTGCCCAAGAGTTACTAGTCATTCCAGTTCTTCCTCTTCCTTCTTCTTACATGACAAATGCATAAGTAACTGTGAACAACATGTGCTGTCTTTTCTTTTGGACCAATCTATCAATTTTTATTCATTAATTATAACATTAATGTAACTTAATTGGTGGCTGCTTACTTTAAGATTGACTGACAATGAAGATATGTAGAATATGCAAGCAACAAAAATAGTTATCTGGCAAGTTACGCCTGTAGGTACTGGTGTGTTTATAATATTAGTAAAAATGCAGACTGTCATATCTTTTATTCTGGTATGATTCATTATGGTGACGTGTATTATAACATGTTGACCATGCGTTTTTACTCATTTTACATTTCGCCTAAGTGAAGAAGTGTTAAACCCTTCTGAAGATGATAATATAAATCATTGAAACCGGTTCATTTACTTATGTACTTATCTGCTTATGTAGCCTGATCAGATTAGGGCCATCAAACCCTCTCTTCATTCGAAGCAGTGTTTTACACATACAGTAATTTTAACTTCTGCGTTACCTATAAAATATGAAAGATGTTTTTAGTCAAACGATAGTAAGGTATTAATAACGTAATTTATACAGATCGATTACTTGAACAAATGATTTAACTAAATGCTATTGACTTAACTCTACTGCTGAGAAAGTTTCTGCTGTTGCTGTAATAATGGAAATAACAACATTGATATTAACAGAAAAAATGTACTTTTGAATAAGCAGGCTTTGCGAATTCAGACAGAAGGAAGTTTGGAAAGTTGGACCTGGCGAGAGCAATGTCAATCGGTGATTGTTATAGAAAGCTTAGGGAAACAGAGAACGGGGTAATTGTTATTTTAAAATCCATTAATCGTCTTTTGAATTTAGCAGTGTTATTCAGTTCTCTGATATAGTGAGGAAGATTGTTTCAGAGTCTTGTTCCTGCTACATAAAAGTGAGAAAGCGACTGAGTGATGGATAAGGACAGAAAGGGTGGAATTATGTTGTTCAGACATGAGTGTTAAGGTCGACGAAAGATATGAGGAACAGTGAACGTTGATAAGAGAGTAAACTGTATGAAAATCTCTGTGCCATTCAGCACGGAGCCAGAGCAGCGGCGTATAAGATGGTGAAATATGATCGAAGAGACGAATACAGGTGTTCATGACTAGTTCCAGTCGGCGTGAGATTTCCTAAATAATGACTTGAAGATAACATCACTGTAATCAATAACTGGGATTACTAGTGTTTGCACAAGTTTCTTTTGAATGTCGCCAGGAAAAAACATATTTATGTAGGACATGAAGAGATTCTCATGCCTTCCTACACACTGCGGCTGTGGGCTCAGCCCAATTTAGTTTGTCATCTATTATCATTCCCAGGGAGAGAGATAAATACTTGTGCCGTTTTATATTAATGATGGAGGAGACTCGCGATATTTCCAATAAGCCGAGAATGACCTACAAGAATCGCTTGCGTTTTGATTGGATTTATCTTTAATCCTCTGTGCCCATTCTGATAGCGCGCATAGGTTGGTAATGAAATTCTCGATGGCTGTGTTCAGCTTTCGTGGTTTTGAACTTAGGTACAGATGGAGGTCATCGGCATGATTGTGGTATTTACAAAAGGATAAAACAGATGACACGTCATTCACGTTCAATGAAAAGGTTTTTGGACCTAATACAGAGCCCAGTGGTACGCCTGAGAGTATCTTCCTCCATTGTGAATTTGTGGTGCCAGGCATGACACATTGAATACATGATGTCAAGCATGAGCGAAACTATTGCACCGCACTTTGACAGAGATTTACACTGTTTAGCAAGTAATATCCACAGTTCTGAAGGCTTCGCTGAAGTCTTAGAAACACAGATAGTCGCCTATAGTCGCCTCTTATTTTTCCATTGTCATCTTCATGTCGTCTGATACTATTATCAAAACAGATGTTGTTCTGCGATATTTGCGGAAACCTGACTGGTGTTCGTCATGAAGGTTATTAGTAGTAAGATAGCTGGTTAGCTTGTAATATACTATATATACTAGGCCTTTGAATAGTGCAAGAAAAACGCAGATAGGTCGGTAATGACGGTGGTGGGGGGTGCTGTAGGAATGTCCTTATTTGGTAGTGACTTAACTAATCCACGTCCCAATATTTTATAGGCGATGTTGGTCTAACAACCTGATATAGATGTATTTTTATTAGCAATTGAAATGTTTCTGCTGTCGAAAATGGAACCTAACCCTTTCATGATACATTTTTGTGGCAACTCTGTGATGTAATTTTTTATGTTATTTTTGATTTATGATCAATCTATTGTCTTTTATTTTATGCCTGTAAAATATTGTGGTGCGTATATCACCAAAGCACCTTTGTAAGCTTTAAACGTAGTGGTAAATGGATTTCCTATTTCCCTATTGAGAGCATTTCCCTTTTGTGAGTGGTAATGTGTTGCCATTAGATGTAAATATGAAGTTAATTCCTTTTAGTTTATTTTACATCAAAAATATTAACGTTTCATGTTCAGAAGTAATGTAGCTTTCTGAAGCAAATGTTCAAATTATCGTCACGATCTCTTTTGACAGCAATAGTGATCTGACACCAACAGAAACTGACTGTTGTAGCAGTTTTCACATACCTGGTATGGTGTTCTGCCACAAAATGTCAGCCACATGTAGAGGTGGTAAGACGTATTCCCAGAACATCTGGACACCCCTGAGTTGGTGCTAAGTGTTCTTCCTAAGGACCGTGAAAGACATAAATATATTTCTCAAGGTCCTTCCAGGATCAACTGTGGTGGTACGCGTACCTTCGCAAGACCGCCACAAACTCCCTTATTTGGAGGAATATAAAAACTTTTAAAAGCTATATTTAACATCAAATTACAAGCAGACCTGGTGCAGCAGTCTACCACTAGGGACCACGAGCGTTTACAGAAACGGTTACATGTATACCATTAATGCAGTAGAGCAGTGGTTCACCAAGTGTGGATCGTGATCTAATAGTGAGTCGTGTTGTCTATTGAGTTGTGTCCCCAGACAAGCTTAACATATCTAACGGACTTTGTTATTTTCCATCCATTAAAGAAAAGTCACAATTAAACCCTACCGGTTCTGTATTTTAAACGAAAATGGTATTAGAGTAATGTTTTAAGCTTAAAGATTTTTATAAATTATTATTTTCACGTTACTCCGAGTGAAACTTCATTCCAAGAGTTGACAACGAACTGCTATGGGTAAGAAATCCACTTCTAGAGCACATTTTAAAAAGATAAAACTAACAGCCTTCGAGTAAGACATCCTTATGACACAAACATATATTTCTCGTTTGAAGATATTATTTAAAGTCTCAGTTTTTTTCTCTCCCTCCCAATCCCACAATTTTTTTTTTTTTTTTTTTTTTTTTTTTTTTTTTTTTTTTTTTTTTTTACGCTGGAAACCCCCAAACTTCAGTTAAGAAATCAAATTATAGCAAGATTTGACAACCTCACACATTGAGCTTACCATTTTAGACTTTTACAAAAAATGTTCAAATGTTTGTATAGCTTATGGGACTTAACTACGGGGTCATTAGTCCCTAAACTTACAAACTACTTATAAACTAGTTAATCCTAAGGACAGCACAAATATCCATGCCCGTAGTGGCAGTGCAGACCGGCAGACCGAGACTGGAGCGCCTCAGTCCCCTCGGCCACCGCGGCTGGCTAGACTTTTACACACATTATATATATAACATCGTGAACAATTTTCTAGAGATATTGTGGGTACCACTACCAAAAAGGTGGGAACCACTGTAGTAGACGAATACCGTTTATAGAAAGTACATTATTGATACCATGTGAAAGAGGTAATTAAACAATTTTATTTTTGGCAATGGACTCATTATTCTCATGAAAATCCCATTGCAAATGTAATCCGATATCTCCTGCAGCAGTCTGACACGCGCAGCGATCCACAATGGCAGCTGGTGCCACCGTACGCGTCACTGGCAAGTAGGAACACGTCCCCGGCTGCAGCTGCAGCTGCAGTATTTAATCACGGCGACCGGTAGGAGCGACCGTCGTGCACAGTGGATGCCGCCGCTTTGAGCGCCGCGTGTAGCGCGGGCGGCCTGCCGGCAGGCGCTGCCGGCGTCACGGATCGCGACCCGTTTAATCAATTAGCGGCCGGGGCGCGCTATTAGGCCGAATGAAGTCTTGGCTCGCTAATTTCTGGCGCACAAAGGGCCCGGCCCTTTCACGCGCTGTCCGCGGCCGCGGCTTTCAGGCGCCGGCGACGCGCGCTAATGCCACACGTGTTTGTGCCGCGCCGCGCCGCGTGTGCCGGACACCGCTAAACGCGCCGCCGCAGCCAGAATTCAGACACCATTTTATACGCGCCCCACCAGTTCGGTTCCGAAACACGGTCAGTCTGTTCGCTCAGTATTATTTGTTTCTGAAAATAAATGTCATGAAAATATTGTAAAAAAATATAATTACTAATTAGAGCGATACATCTGTCCGTTTATAGCACATCTTAATGGACAGGGTGGTCCATCTGAATTTTCGGATGAGATTATATCGAAAACTATACATCGGGTGAAAATAGTGGCTAAGATAAGTTTGTAAGCTCAAAATGGGACATCAAATGCTACTACACTTGATCCCGAGTCCCCGTCCGCTTGTGTGGGAGGGGGGGGGAGGGGTTCAACGTGTCAATATTAAATGGAAAACCCCATTTTATTGCAGATTTGGATTCTCAGTAAAAAAGAAACCAAGTTTCGACGGAAACATTTATTTAAACGATTGAGCGGTGAAAGCGATTCAACAGTAAAATTGCGGAAGAACTCCGATTTATTTAGAATAATCCGAGAAGGACACAAAATCGATACAAAATGTGCAGCTATACTTTCAAGACGCTTCTCTTTTTTTATTTTACAATATATGCACCGTACCAGCTACAGTTTTTGCTGGGGGTGGGGAAGGCGGAATGGTATTAAAATCTCGTTAGGGAACTCTTCACAATATTGGCTTACTCATCCGACTCTGGTGCTAACGTGGCCAAACTGCGAACTATGGCTCAGCAATTGTAATGGTATTCACCTAAAATTAACAACATATCATAAATCTCTGTTGGAGGATAGAGAGCCAAATTTCGATGAAGAATAATTACTTTCGTCCGTTGATGTTTACAGTTCACGACCTGAAAGTGAAGTGACTTCTGATCGCATTGAACCAACTTTATACTGAGTCATAATTCCCAGTTTGCCCACAGTAGATCCACAGTCGGCTGAGTAAGGCAATTGTGAAGTCTTCCCTAACGCAATTTTAATAAAATTAAAGGGCTTAATTTTGCCTAATGAAATAATTGGTGCGCAATGTGTATTGATTTGATGCGTCCTTCTGATATCATTCTAAATAAATCGGAGTTCTTCCACAATTTTACCTCCATCTCGATTTCAGCGCCATCTGTCAATGGTTTTAAAAATTTGATTCAGACAAAACTTGATTACTTCTTTATGGAGAATCCGAATCTGCAATAAAATGAGTGGTTTTTTTTTTTTTTTTTTTTTTTTTTTTTTTTTTTTTTTTTTTAACCCCCTATTCTTACCCGATATATAGTTTCCGATATAATCTCATCTGAAACATCAGTTGGACCAACCTGTATCCAAAAATTGAAGTGCCTATGCCTCTATTTCACTCTGCAGCCAAACTTACTCATCGCAAACGAATAGTGGTTGTATGTGGTAGTAGGTATCAGTCTCCCATTGTGCAGTAGTGGGTTGATAACGATAAGTGGTTGAAAGAAATGGGAATTGAAAGTTACCGACTTATATAAAATTCTACGTGTGGGTGCAGATAATTTGCTCTTCAGCAAAAACTACACAATAGAGACAAACGATCTCTCGATTTTGCTGTAGTACCAAGTTTCCCGTTGTACACCATGGCAGTTCTGTGTCGATAGGTATAAGAGGTAGGAAGATATAACGGTTGAAACTCGTCAGCTTAGAGAAAATTCGGACTGAAGACAAGCGATGACTTTTGACTAGCAAAGAAGTTATATGCAGCGAAACATGATGCACATTCTTCAGTTGTTTTCGTGCAACAAGCATACAAATAAAGAAAAATAAGTACATATTGCAGTTTGAAACGTAAGAAAGAAATTTCGCGTCCGCGTTCCGTTTCCAAAAGAGAGAAAACGGCGCGGAAAAGTGAATCTACAGACGATAGGAACTTGAAATTTGCAGACGTTTATCTTACAGTGTAGGCGTGAGGGATTTTTCAAAATTCTCATCGCAAAGGAGGTAAAATAGGGGATGAACATTATTTTTTTCTATAATACATTGCTATTCAGGCAATTTAGAAGCAAGAAATACAAAACTTCGGATTTAGATTTTTGATTGAAATTAGAAAATCACGTGTTTCGATATTTTTGGAAGTTCAGTCACTAAGTGGATGAAATAGGGGAAAAATATTTTAAGGGTGCTACTAAGACTACTTTGATGGTAGAAATGTGAAAATTTGGATTTGTAACCATGGTTAGAATTTTTAAAAATGTGTTTCAGGATAGCTTGAATTCTGCCATAAATGGTGCAATAGGGGTAGGCAAGTTGTATCCAAATACTTGATTAGGAAAGCATTTTTAAATCTAAATCTATATAAATTTGTATGTAGAAGTAGAAACAACCAATCCAGTCTACATGTGCGAAGCAGCGGTAATTAAGCTAGTGAATATATAAAAGGACAGTGTTTACTGACTAACAGACTACGAAAGTTTGAAGGCAACTCAAGCAAAACATAAAAAGAGAACGGTTATTTACCACAAGTTCTGTTTTGCACTGTATAGAGGATGTACCCTCAATGTTACTTGTTTTCAAAATTAGATCAGGACGGAAAATAATGTAAAAGTGGAGAAATCGCATAACTAAGCTGTGTAGGAATTAATGTTTCAAATGGAATTAATGCAAAACATATTCTGTAAATCTATGGTTAATAGGATCGTGGGATTTAAATATCTTTTTACAAAGGTGAATGGACCCTTCTATTTCGTTATCTTAGTTGATG